>OY754339.1:40775381-43406165 GCA_963573305.1 Pyrrhosoma nymphula | reverse complement strand
AGAGCGTAGGCGGAGGAAATTCTGTGGGTGGGTGTGAATGTGGGAAACCTTGAATTGGTTGAAGGAAAGTGTGGGGAGGGAGACGCTGGATGAATGGTCGCCTCCTTCATTCCTGTTCTTCTGGAAGGGGGAGGGAGGGAGAGGCGAAATTGGGAACATTAAGGGGCCCCGGCCCGGGCAAAGGAATGAGGAGATGAGGCTGGTCATTAAGCTCTTCGTCTTCCCATTTCATCTCCACGTAGCGAAATCGATCAATATAGGTCGGCGAAGGACGAATTCTCTCGATAAACAAAAAATACGGGCTAAGAATTCCACCTTGAGGGACGCGCACGAAAACGAAATGAAAAATTATAGCATTGGGGAGAAAATAAGATCACCCGATGTGGAATTTGCTGGCGTTAATAATGATTGAAAAGCAGACCTTTGTTGCGCAAGATGAAGTCTCATGTTTCCGCATGCACGTAGTTGAAAATAATTAGGAAAAGCAAGTGAATGTGGTAGCAATAAGCCAATATCAAAAACGAAGATTTTATACAGATCACGCAAATTGAACGGATAGGCTCAAGCTAATGATGGGTAGAGCCCAATGGAGTGAAACACCTAACCACGTTGAATCAGCTCACGATATCCGCTGCAAGAGGAGAACTAAGTGGGGATGCCATAGAGAGTTATAAAAATTAGAAACTGCCTGCAAAAGAAAGGTACGTATATTAACGATACATCGAACGAATTTTTACGCTATTTTTATATTAATTTCCGTTTTTGAATAATGCATCATGTTAAGGTGTTAGGAAAAATTTCTAAGTACGCGTTTGAATACCTGTTTAATTTCATTATATCTGAAAGCCTGTCTTTAGTAGGCTTGTAATTTTTCCTTGGCGAAGTCAGGAAAGATTGCAAGTGGCGAGTAATTTAATGTTGCAACGTCGTTGAACATCACTTTGCCGTAAGTCTAAATTTGTTTACTTCCCCGGATACTTCAAAAGTCATGATTTTTCAATAAACAAAGGCGTGATTACAAAACCTCGAACGCAACAACGGCCATGGCGATAATCGTAAAAAGAGCGATAAGAATACTAAAATACTGTGTTTGATCTTATATAGCTTATCGACCAGTCAGGAAAATGTATTGTACACTTATTTACACAATTTAGTCTCATTGTCATTAATGGATTTCATTGTATTTTTAAGTCAGTATAAGTTAAGTCGTTAATTTTTGAGTCGTATAAAAGACAATCCACCGTAAAGCTTACTCCAATCTCTTTCAACATTTGGCCAAAAATATTTTCATGGTTAAAACTCAGTACAAGATGTTCAAAATAAGTTCCAAAAAAAGTATGTAGTTTCCTCTTATCCTCTAAGAGTGTCTGAAAAGTCTGATGTACATGCATATTTTTTTATTTTTGTCCTTTGCTACCACTGCATCGATGCTATGAGGACGTTTCAAAACTCAAAATATTACAGCATGCATACAAACATAACCATCACGCCATTCCCTTTCGGTGTCGGCAGGTTCGAAGAATTTAGTCGAAGTCGTAAGCCCTAGAAAACTGGCTACTTTTTAGTAATTTCCTCCATAATGGCCAAAACTTGCAAATCCTTGAAAACCACTTTCGCTTCTCTTACACTCATGCATTGACTGGCTACTCACCTAATTTCTCTCCCTTCTTCATCTCAACATACGCCTTACCGTTATTAATCTCAACATACGCCTTGCCTCTCTTCATTCAGTCTAAAAATTCTATTTTCGTTCTTCCCCATCCCAATTTACCCAGCATTCTCCTCTCTATTTCAGTCTTCAGCATCCCTTTGCCCATATTTACCCCTTCCAAACACCTACTCTTCCTCCTCCTTATCTCCTCCAGAGGTTTCCTGGACTCACCCATCATTACAAATACTTCTTCGTTCGTCTTCCTTTCTTTAATCGCCCCTATCCATTCTTGTCCGCATCCACACCTCAAATGCCTCCTGCCTATTTCCATCCTGAATCCGGAGTATATACAGTGGTACATATTTTTCATTGCGCATTGCACGATAAACCGTAGAACCGTGGAGTGACCTTTAGTTCTCAATTCTGCATTTCCTCGAGAAAAATACCTGATCGATAATTATATCATGTTGAACCTTCCGTTTCTTGAATTTGGCGACACTTCTTTTATGCCCGACCTTGGGAGGTGAATTTGCCAGCTGTCCTTCCATCTTTTTGGTGGTCACCCTTTCGGTCTCGTGCTCACGGAGATATTCACTGCTGATCTCTTTCAACGTGGGGGAGTCTGCCTTTCGCCATTCTACCAACCTGTGCGTCGCAGTATCTTCTCCGCTCCCTTGACCGTCGGAAGACGTCGTATATGTTTGTCTGCGCTATTAATTTAAAGCTTATATTTCTAGAAAAAAGTTTTGTCCCACAGATAATTTTTTCCGCATTACTTTCGTTCAGTAGTTTATTTGCGTTGTTTCAGCTCTCGTTTCTGCACCACACGCCATGATGAGCCCGACAAAAGTATTATGTATGAACGTTTACATTTCGTGCCAATATATTTATTTTTTTCAAATACATTGGATCCTACACCATTAAATATTTGGTTGCAGCTTATAAGTATATAAATTTCAAAGATTTATGTGTAAAACCTAATGGGAAATACTGAAATGAAAAATCATATTCCAAGGAAAGAAGATATAATGGTAGAGAATCAAGTAATCTTGTAATCTAAGAGAACGGCGACGTGTTCCCTTGTAATCACCATAATGTTTTCTCTTTTTATTTTCTTACAAGGGACCATAAATTCACTTGTAGCTCATTCTAATTGGGTCAGGGTATTAACGTGGAAAAAACTTGGCTCCAGTTTTAAGCGTCATATCCGTCGTAATATATATTTGTGCCCCCAGGAATAACTGCCCCGGTAAGAGTACTTTATCCACAGTGAGTTCTACAAGAGTAATGAATAATTAATGCATAAAAAATAGAGAAGATATGATGTTAAAATTTAAGGTCACGCAAAGGAAAGAGATAGGATTATGAAACCTTAACTTGAAAAAACTTAGATTTGTCCTCAAAGGTAAAATATTGCCAACAACGGGTAAAATTTAAGACGAGTAAGAAAAATGAGTTAATCAGACTATTTTGTAAAATCTTTGTCATCTCTTTCCGTTAATCCTTGGTCAGTACGGGCACTCAGTCTCACATCATTGGCTGTAATGCCTGACAGTGGAATTCTAGATTGCCAATCGCCCAAAGTATCTTATATAATCCATGAAAATATATACTTCATGTTATTTATTTAGAGATTTATCTTACACATAAGTCTGATATTATACATTTTTCTGAGCGTCCTGTAACTCCTTTGTCTCATAGGTTTCACGAATAAGCAGCAAAACTCATTGTCAGTATTTTATACGAGTAACCACTATTATGAACGTTTATCACTCGATTAACAATGTATTTTGCTTGCTCTATCTCAATTTTATGTCATCGGATTATCTCCTCGCTAAAATTATTGCACATGAATTTGCTCACAAGTATTACTCCACAAAAAAATTAATATATTTCATAAATCTTTGAATTTTTATTTTCAACGTGCCGACTGTGATTTACTATAAGTTTCATTTGCTACACTACTTGCGCTATCGGAATGAGTCAAAATTCCTTTTGAAGGAATTTTTTGGGACTCCACAAAATATTATCCTCTACTTCACTCAAAATCCTCACCGTTTTCAAGATATTCGTTAAAACCGCAAGGCTGCACGTTATCATTTTACATAAGGGGATGAAAAAGGGATTTTGAGTAGTTTTTTTAATGAAACGTAAATAACAATTTTCCTCTTGTATTTACCTGTTAAGGAGCAAAATTTCATTACGATTGGAATAAAACTGTAGGTCTGCATAATAGACAAGCATGCAAATATTCCTCTTTATATATAAAGATTATTTTAGTTATTTATCATTTACTCAAGAAAAATGAGAGGGAAAGAGTCAATAGTTTATAAACATTCAATTATCTTTGAACATTTTACTTTCATAGAAATCTTTTCATAAAAATGGCGTTAATATTAGACAAAAAACAGGTTTCTCCTAATGTTTCACCCAATCTTGCATTTAACGCATTTAATTTCAAGATCAGTTTTCGAAAGAAATATAGCAATAATGGCATAGTTTAATTGCCCAAATGAAATAAAGATTATCTTTTTCTATAAGAAGCCAAACTATGTTGAAAATAACATTTAATTCATTTTATGATTGATCGAGCTAAGTCAGCCTACTTTGACAGCCATGCAGGGAGACAACAATGCTCGTCGTTGCCTCAGCGACGCAACGGGATCGCTTCGGGGGAATCAAAAATGGAGTGGTGAAGTAACTTGTGACTTCGCGTCACTCTGATATAAAAATCAGATGGCCGAACTAAATATGGTCACAAAGATGACCTCAGCACAACAACCAAGACGAGGAACGTTTGCCACAGCGTCTCGATCGGACTCAGCGCTGGACCGTCGATTCCTGGACAACCCACCTCGTCCGGAGACGAACAAGAGACTGTCATCGCAATCCATAATTTGCCGGATCTGCCACCAGGGACCCACACACAGTGACAACTTGGTGAATCGCTGCTACTGCAAGGGTACCACAGGGTTCGTCCACCCTTCGTGTTTACACCGATGGATCACCACATCAGGGCGTTCCCAGTGCGAGATCTGCCTGTACCAGTTTCCCGTACTGATGAACAGGAGACTAGGATTCTGCGAGGGCATCCGACGTTGGTTCCTCCAACCCGAGAGATTTAGGGACTTCGTCGTAGACCTCCTGGTCGCCATCCTACTGACCGCAGCCACGTGGGCCCTTGTGGCGGTTTGCCTGATGGGAGCGAACTACTTTGTGAACGAAGGGGTCAAGGTCGGAGTGAATAGGAGTTGGACGCGTGGAGCTGTGGGGTTCTTCGTCGGTATACTTTTATTCGGCTACGTGGTCACCATGTGCCTAATGGTTAGGGACACCGTGGGCCCCTGGTGGTCCTGGTGGAGGAGAGGAGTGGACATTGTCCAGGTACACGATGCCGAGGTATCGGTGTCCCGCAGGACGTCGCTGATGGAGGATATTTGAAAACCAGAGGAGCGGGAAGCGGGTCACCGCGAGTCGGAGTGGAACTCGCAGAACGCCGGAGAAGAGATGGGGGACTAACAATTTGCCGTGGAGACTCCTGGGACAAAAGAGAAACGTGTTCCGTAACTCAGAGGGTTGGACCTAGTTCCAGGATATTCATACGAGATACTGTTCTACATTTCTTTTGGTGCTAAGCATAATTCTGTAATTACAGACTGAAATGGCCTAAAAAAATATATTAACATTCATAGATTCAACCTTAAACATTACACACATTCGTGGATTGCCACACCACATACTGACCTCAAAGAAACATTAAAATCCTACATTCGTGCAATCATACTTATCCACGTAGTGATGCGAGGGCGTGTAAATCATGCTTGTGAGCTTGTGTATGAAAATGTTTGAGTATGAGTTTCGCTTCTTGTAAAAACAGGCGAGTGCATTTAAACCCATTGTCGACGCACAATACAAATAACAGCTTGTATTAATCAAATTATTTTTTATATCTTTGAATAAATCACATGTTTCCACACCTCATACTGACCTCACGAAAACATTATGAGCCAACATCAATACGATCGCACTCATCCCTTTAGGTATGCTTGTGCATGCACAGTAGGTGGGCTTTGAAGACCTTGTATGACTATGCTTGGATATAAGCTCACTCCCTGTACAAGCAGGAAAATGAGTTTAAACGTTAACAAACAATACAAATATGCATTTATAATACTGAAATCATCTACTGCATCTTTAAATGAAGCACGGAAAATTTCAGGGCGAGGAGGAAGAGAATTCAAAATGTATTGGAGCTTTCTCAATGAATGTATTAAATTAACCTGGACATTTGAAAAAATATTTGCTTTATTATTATTATTTATTATTATTTCGTTGACACCTGATGCACAATTCAGTGCGCGCAAAATCATCGCTAAATTTGGATTTCCCTCTTTTATTTACTCAGAGGCTACCTTTGGAGCCATGCGCTGGATAATTAATTGAGTGGTCGCTCGATTATGCTGACATAGGTGTTTTTAATTGGCGTTTTAACGTTAATTATATGAGTTGACCAATGAAATAAAATTAGTCGATAAAGAGCTTCCAGTAGAATGGGTAGAGTGTACTAGCCCCCCCCTTATCAATTTCCTTATCACAGGGGTTCTAATAATTATTCTTTCGCGCGGTCCTAAACACGCGACGTTATATACTTGTATCAGCCCGACACACAAAAGGTACCCTTCACTTTATCACTTCTTACCTTGAGAGAGATCCGTTCTTTCGGTAATCCTTGGCGGCAAAGGTTAATGGATTAATTCATGCACAAAAATGATACACTTGAACAGTACATATATTTATAATAACCCTTTTATTCTGCAATTATGAAACAAATTCACTTTAGTTACTCAATTAATCAATATATGTTCCCTTCTCAAATATATTCGTATTAATTTATAATGTTTGTTCTACTTCACCGGATATTGTACAAAGTGAATTCCCGATACTCTATGCCCCAGTATCTGTTTATCGGATTCCTGGATCCTTCCTTAACACAGGACACTGGCGTTGGTAATTGCTGTCCAAAGCTGCTTACTCCCGGCAAATTATCACTGCAAAAACTCTCGTATGACTTTCACTCGATAAACGTCTCTTGTGGCTCCCTTGTTAAGAAGACGAAGAAGAAGAAGCCCCGTTCCTTGTTTGACAATCCCTTTTATACTATCTCATCTCCCCTCCTGTATGTTCTAGAACATTCCGGGTTTTCTCCCCTCCTCTCGTATCTGATAGGCTATTCCCCTTTCATTATTATAAGTTTGTTTACGTAAACAGAAAATGGTATTGTTTAAAGTTGTTTTCATAACATAGACGGCATTGTCATAGTTTGTTTACGTAAACAGAAAATGGTATTGTTTAAAGTTGTTTTCATAACATAGACGATATTGTTGCCTCGCGGTAGCACGTGTTCCCAAAATATACACCATGGCGTCCTTAATCGTATACTTATGCCAACACGGCCAAAATGGCGTGTTACATTAGCCCCATTAAAATAATGACTTGGAAATATAAGAAAGGAATTATTTTAAAGCCTTCAAATGTAAACTAACGCGGCCCCAACGCCTTCAAACTTTAGCCTCCCTCTAAATAATGTCTGTGCCCAAGTATATTGTGTTACAGCAGAAATCACACATGAACACATTTATATCAATAAACACAATTACAAACAGCGTCTCCTCCTTTAACTCAAGACATATGATACACCATATAACAATATGGTCTCTTCCTTTTCTTCCTTGCTTGAAATAGGCAAATAACCAATGAAAATCTTATTCACGTAATTTAAAATCAAGAACATATTATATAAATCGACGTTATTAACTGATACATTGAACGTGAATATAACGTGCAAATAATAAAACTGTCCATCTTCTTCTCAACATTCATTCTCACTTTTAACCCCTTAAAAACACTGGGTTATCAAAAGGCCATAATTCACATTACACATATACACTTCACAGCACTTAAAGTTCCTTCAGGTGATACACTCTCCCTCCTTCCGGCTCAATCTACGTCCACGAGCCCATTCATACATAAGAAAACACGAATCAAATAATGGCAACATGACACTGAATATACACACATTGAGAAAAGATATCACGAAACATACATATTGTGCTAATCCACCTGCCGCCAAGTTCAACCTCTCTCTCTCTCTCGTTCGTAAGCTCCCCTCGCATGTCGGGCCCCGATACAATGTATATTATCGGTAAACAGTTCTCCCTTGCTTGAACGGATCAAATTATAATGTTGCGGCGCTGGTTTCCTCAGTTTAATGACTGCGTGCTATGGTCAGTTGGACTACGGTCTTCTTCTCGTGTGCTCGTGTGATGTGAGTGATACCAAGTGCTGTGCTATTGTTCCCTATATGGTTTAATATTGCTGAAGTGGAAAGTGCCTCGTATTTCGTTCTTTTGTGGATTAAATACTACACACGTGGCTGGCCCTCGGAATTCTGAAATCTCATATGGACCTTCGTATAACGCCAGGAAGCTGTGATAAATCCCCCTTTGCTCATCGGATACCGGATTGGTACGTACTAAAACCTCATCTCCTATTTTAAATTTCGTTCTCTTCCTCTTATCTTTCTTCCTTCTTCTCTCCGCCCGTTTTTCGCCTTTTTTAATGATATTTTCACGTATCCTAAATATATCATTTGCGATCTTCTCGGAGTCACTTTCTTCTAAGCTTTGCTCTCGTGGTTCTTCCTCGCCATCCGTCTTCCCATATTCCTCGCTGGTTTCTATGTGCATGTTGTCATATTGTGCGTCCATGCGCATTTCCCTAAACTTACATGCGATCTCCTTTTTTCCTTCACTTAGGGTTATAATCCTGCGATCGTACTCAATCTTCGCGGATAGTTGAGCTAATGTGTCCGTCCCGATTATGAATGGTTTGATCAGCTCCGGCACCACCGTGCAGGCCATATTTGTGGTGAATCCGTCTATCTCTATACTCGGACAGATCTGCCTCCTTATAATTCCACTCTTCCTTCCGACGGCTCCAGCTATCCGGATTCCTTTGACTGGTACCTCCAAAGCGTTTCGCAGTGCATTCTGATTCTCCCGATAAAACTCCTCGCTAATGCACGTTAGCTCCGATCCCGTGTCTATCAGTGCATTCACAGCCACTCCTTCCATTTGAACCCTAATCTCCGGGCATTTAATTACTTCCGGCCTATCCGCTTCTTTCTCCGTCAAGAAATCTCGAGGTGACTCAAAAACATTGCATATCGTTTCCTCCTCCGTGTGGGGTTCTATCTTCTCCTCTTGTGGTGGTGTCCGTTTTATTCTCACTTTCCGTGTCTTCGCCCGTTGCTCCTTCGGTATGTCCCAGAATCCCTCTCCGTCTTCCGGCCTCGGCATGTTGGGACCTTCGTCATGCTTTGCCGCTAATAGTTTTCCTGCTCCGGCTTCCCTGCGGCGTTGCTTTCTTCCGCCATCATGGAATTGACAGGGCGCTCTCTCATCGGTGGGCGCGCCTCCGCCATATTGTTTTGTCCTCGGCGTCGATCAGCTGGTCTCTCGCCCGGCCGTTGAGAGTATCCCTCGCCGCGAAAGTTATCGTCTCTCCGTCCGTCTCTCTGCTGGCTCGACGCTTGCCACTCTCGTGGTTGTGACCTCTTCGAGTCCCATCTGTACTGCTGGTTGTGTTGGGATGTGTCTTCCGGTGTCCTCCACGTACGGTCTCCATGGGTCCTTGGGTATTGGTCTCCCCATCTTCGGTGTCCAGTCGCCTCGGAGTTTCCGTCCTCTCGCGGTATGTTATCATAGCGGGCCAATAACGTCAAGAATTGCGGGATTGTATTTACATTATTTGAAATCATGCCGACGCTTACTTCCATGCCAAAGTGTTTCTTGAGAATTAGAATGATCATTCCGTCCTCCATTGGCGGCGTCAACTCCCTCGCTACGCTAATTTTGGCCGTCGCATATTCTACTCGCGTGAGCCCTCCGTTCTCCTTGTATTTTCCCGTGTCGAAACTCCGTTTTATCAGCATTTGACGTTCATCTCCCCAAAACTGCTCCGTGAAAATAGCTTGGAAAGCGTTCACATCTTCATACAGGTGTCGGGTCGCAGAGACCCATTCCTCTGCTCTCCCAACCATTCCTTGTCTGATGACCTGGAGCATCATCTGGTCAGGTAACCGATATATCTCTTGGTATTCGCACAGCTCCTGTAGGTATTTCATGGGTCTTGATGTATGCCTCCCGTCGAACGTTGGGACCTTTAATTGTACCATTCCCGCGGGTGCCGTTGTGACGTTAGGTCTCCTGCCTTCCTCACGCACGATGCGTTGGACTGCCTCTTCATCTAGCCCAGCTGCTTTTGTGGTGGATTGTTGTCTCAGCTCGTCCGCCATCTTCTTGAACCTTTCCTCCACGTTCTCATGCAAATTCACGTAACTCGCTTCTAACTTTCGGACCTTGAGATCGCTCGCCTCCAGCCTCGCTCCTACTCCGTTAATTTCTTTCGCGACATCTTTGCATATCTCTGCTAACGCCCCGTCTGTTTTGGCAAACCTTTCATCACAGCCATGTTCGAATGATGCAATACGTTCCTGCGTCTGTCTATGTTCTCCTGCTATTTTTGCCATTTCTTCCAAAAGCTTTCTCTCTCTTTCGTCTGCTTCTTCCCTAATTTGCCCCAACAATTCTGCATGTCTTCTCTCTTGCCTCTCAGCCATCTCCTCTAAGATCGTTCTATTTCTCTCTTGCCCTTCAGCCATCTCCTCTAAGATCGTTCTGCTTCTCTCTCGTTCTTCTTTTGCTTCTTCTGCCCTCTCTCTATCTCTTCTATCTTGTTCTTCTTTTAATTGCCTAAATAGCGCTTGCATCTCAGTTTCCACCGGTTCCTCACTATCGACCCTAAATTCATACGTGCTTATATCTATTCCCTCCTTTTCTAGCGTGTGTAATAATCGCTGCTGCAATTCTGGCTTGGTTCCCCCTACTAACAAGTCCCTCTCTCGTAATAATTGCCGTAGCTCTGCCGACTTCAGCTCCGGAAATTTCTTCATGTTGGCCGCCATCTTCTTTCTTCACTCCTTCGGGATGATCCTCCTTCTCTCCGGTTCTCGTGGTCTCACCTAATGAGTAGTCAAGCCCTACACGCTGGGCGCCAATTAATGTACTAGCCCCCCCCTTATCAATTTCCTTATCACAGGGGTTCTAATAATTATTCTTTCGCGCGGTCCTAAACACGCGACGTTATATACTTGTATCAGCCCGACACACAAAAGGTACCCTTCACTTTATCACTTCTTACCTTGAGAGAGATCCGTTCTTTCGGTAATCCTTGGCGGCAAAGGTTAATGGATTAATTCATGCACAAAAATGATACACTTGAACAGTACATATATTTATAATAACCCTTTTATTCTGCAATTATGAAACAAATTCACTTTAGTTACTCAATTAATCAATATATGTTCCCTTCTCAAATATATTCGTATTAATTTATAATGTTTGTTCTACTTCACCGGATATTGTACAAAGTGAATTCCCGATACTCTATGCCCCAGTATCTGTTTATCGGATTCCTGGATCCTTCCTTAACACAGGACACTGGCGTTGGTAATTGCTGTCCAAAGCTGCTTACTCCCGGCAAATTATCACTGCAAAAACTCTCGTATGACTTTCACTCGATAAACGTCTCTTGTGGCTCCCTTGTTAAGAAGACGAAGAAGAAGAAGCCCCGTTCCTTGTTTGACAATCCCTTTTATACTATCTCATCTCCCCTCCTGTATGTTCTAGAACATTCCGGGTTTTCTCCCCTCCTCTCGTATCTGATAGGCTATTCCCCTTTCATTATTATAAGTTTGTTTACGTAAACAGAAAATGGTATTGTTTAAAGTTGTTTTCATAACATAGACGGCATTGTCATAGTTTGTTTACGTAAACAGAAAATGGTATTGTTTAAAGTTGTTTTCATAACATAGACGATATTGTTGCCTCGCGGTAGCACGTGTTCCCAAAATATACACCATGGCGTCCTTAATCGTATACTTATGCCAACACGGCCAAAATGGCGTGTTACAAGAGAGACCACTCAAGGTCAAAACACGTTCTGTAATACCAGATATTGTATAATTTCTCTGTTGTTCTACAACATTTGGTGGATAATGACAGTCGAGCTATTTCATAAGAAGTTCTAAAACAAATATAAGGCATGATTTTCAAAAGTAAGGAAGAAGAAGTGTGCATAATGAATCATCCATTTTAAGTTAATACTAGTATTCCATATAATTCAATCACTGTTCTAGTAGAGCTAATCCCAAAGACTTTATTCACGATATATTATCTTGAGCATTATGATAAATCGATTGGTATGCAACAAAATATGCAAATCAGGGAATTTCTTAGATGACTGTGAAATTGCATGATTGCACTGAAAAGAGCATCTACTATAATTTGTTGCACGTATTCACCTCAATTTTGAATACATATAAACTTTCTCAACCTATTTATCCCCATTATTTTCCTACAGTGCGTTAAGAACAGCAACCAATTCCACTGCTTCCGCAATAGCCAGTAACTCATTTAAATCCATTTCGAAATGTGATCGTATATTTAAAAAGGCAAATATTTTGATGCATGGATAGAAATAGCATGATATTTTGGGCAACTACTTGTCATGTTGAATGCAAAAAATGGTACCCTAGCAGACATGTACGTACGCTAATATGTATCAATCTCTGGTAAGAAATTGAAACGTCTGTTTTCATATTGACCCTTCTCAAACAATACAAATCACATTTTTTGGCATAACCATTTGTGATTTTTAATACTAAAAAAATGATACTGCAGCAGTGTTAACCATTGCCTTATTGACATGGCAAAAATATATCTTAGTAAATTCCACTCAATAATTGTTTTTTTAGTGGAATATACTAAGATTTATTTTTTTTGTCAGGCCAGTGACAAGATTACACAAAATTACGCCTTCGACCATTAATAAAATTGCTTAATTTGTATCCATCCCTACTTAGAAATTAAATCATCTGTTTTAGTGCATTTCCATGACCTTACATACAAATAGCAAAACATGGGTTAACTAAATGACTTTCTTAGCCCACTATTTTTTGAATACCAAAAAAACTTTGTTCACAAGCACCGAGAATGGTGTTTCATAACTTAACTCAAAACGTTGTTTCACCAATGATTTCTTGAAGTTATGCGTCACCAAGCTGTGAAATACCGTGTTACACAACAGCTCTTGATGAAGGTGGATTCTATATCAAGGATTTCCTGTTTTCCATCCAATTCGAGGCGAATGATCCCACGTTATTTGACCCAAGGCTAAAGGTCGAGTGTGGTTATATTCCTGGAATCTGAAAGTTTCACTGGAAATCAATTCCAGTCGTCCGGTTGCTGAACGATAGATCATCAATTTCTGGCAAGAGAAATATTTAACCACAATTCCCACAGCTAATGAGGAATTCGTCGGCCTATCTGAAGTGGTGATTGTGTGATGCAACAATATTACTAATTCAGCAAATGATCATCATCATTGATAGTCCTTACCAGTGTTGGCAAAAGGAGCGCTTCCATAAATTGAGTGAAATTTTCTTCTGCCATAACTGATGAAAACTATGGCGAAATCTACTAGCTTGTTTAATTAAACCAATTTTGGTTATTAATATGAATTATCAATTGTTTTTCCAATACACTTTTAATCATCTGAATACATCTATTTTTCTCAAAATCCATACAACAGTAAACAAACAGTATCTTAGTAACATATCAACATAACACAATACTTGCCTAATGTTTGTGTTGCCAATACTCAATAACAGAGACAATATTACTACATCATTTTAAATTTTAATAAGCAGTAAGAATTATGAAACATTTATATAAAAAATATTGACTAAATACTCTGTTTTTATTAATATACTTCTCACTAGCTCACAATGTATACATATTTGAGGCTTAACTTTTTTCTCGCCGTAGGTACGCTGAGCTCAGGACAGAATTTTACGATTTAGAAACGGAATGTGTAAACAGATATTATGGTGAATATTCCTTGGAGAGGTCTCTGAGATTATTCCTGGGTAAATTCTACCTACATCTAACAAAAATGTAACTTCCAAAATGATGACATTTCAAATATTTCCCCAATATGGACGCAAATGAAAAGGAAAAGTTACATACAATAACCAAACAAATATAATTTTAGTTCCGATAATTATACGTCAAGTACAATCTCAGAAATGTACTCTGGGAAAAGCCATAATACTACGTTTAATATTTTTTGTAGCTTAAGAACAAATGAACCCAAGCGCTTATAAATATTTCTTCCACTTCCTGTAATTAAAACCATTCACAAGAGAAAAAACCCTCAGTAGGAGCTCTAAATCTTCATCACGTGACTGAATTCAGGCGTTTCATTGAAAATTTATTTTATCATCATTATTATCATTTGGCTTTCGCCATAGTTTTTATCAGTTATGGCAGAAGAAAATTCTCACTCAATTTATGGAAGCGCTCCTTTTGCCAACACTGGTAAGGACTATCAATGATGATGATCATTTGCTGAATTAGTAAAACTGTTGCATCATGCAATCACCACTTCAGGTTGGCCGACGAATTCCTCATTAGCTGTGGGCCTTGTGGTTAAATATTTCTCTTGCCAGAAATTGATGATCTATCGTTCAGCAACCGAACGACTGGAATTGATTTCCAGTGAAACTTTCAGATTCCAGGAATATACCCACACTCGACCTTTAGCCTTGGGTCATATAACGTGGGATCATTCGCCTCGAATTGTATGGAAAACAGGAAATCCCTAATATAGAATCCGCCTTCATCAAAGGCTGTTGTGTAACACGGTATTTTACATCTTGGTGTCGCATAACTTCAAGAAATCAATGGTGAAATAATGTCTTGCGTTTAGTTATGCAACATCATTTTCGGTACTTGTGGAAAAAATAAAGAAATAAAAAGTCAGACGCAATAATTATTGGTTTAACATGTCATTACGCTCTAAAAATTGTACATATGCTTTGTTCACGAGTACATACAATGTACCTAGCCTTTTCATGGTTGCACATTTCAATGAATGCTAACAAGGCATTGGTTTATTGACATGATTTCATGGCGTTTGGTCCATGTGATACTATCAAACTTTCTTTTCACTGATTATAGAACCGTGATCAGAATTTGTTAAATGAAGCGCGAGATTTAACGCATACTTCCACTCTCCAAATGTAAGCTCCAACACACTGAATGATTTTGGTCGCATATTCTGACCACTGTAAATCAATTTTTGTTCGGGTAGGAAAACTGACATTTTGACCACAAGTTGACGGAAGAGATAAAGTTAATTTACGAAGCGTGAATAGTTTGGTGATACATGTAATATATTGACGACTCCTTTTATTATCACCATTTTAAAGTAAGAAGTCACGTTAGTACCTCGTCAATCACTGTCAAACACGCACATACCATATACATTCGCACTTAATCCTTCCCAATTCGTAGTCAGTGATAATTGGTTTCATGTGTAAATAGACATCAAAAGGTACTCGAATGACTTTTCCATTAACAGAAAATCGTCAGTACTATACACAGTAGATACGATTAAAAACGTATTTTACTCAGAAGAGGTTTCGTTGACCTTAGTTTTTAACACGCAAGCAAAATGTATTCATTTTATTAATCCAAAAACCTGATGCTTAGATACATAATTGATTACGAAATTATAAGTGATTAAGTTTATAATTGGAGTAGCCAGCTGTTAAAATCTAGTTAAGAAGTCAGAAAATGGTATTTATTTGAATATTAGACCAATCTATTGTATAAATCATGTACTTGAGTTTAAAAACTAGCTTTTCCCATTTAAAGCTCCTGAGAACTCGGCGGTAATTTTCCGCCAATACTGAGCACAAGTAGTTCAAATATTTCAAGAAGTAATATCTGAGAATGGAATGACCGTGAGTTATGGATCTGGGAAAAAATCGCCAACTTCAGCATTTTCTGGAGAATCAATCTTTGCACCAATTATATAACATATGGATTTACCTACCCGTTTTCGAAGGGGATGAATAATATGGGAGGTCAGGCATTCGCAGGTACTCACCTGGTAAAAAAAGAGAAAGAAAAATCAATAATTAGAATTAAATACCATGAACAACAGATCATTATAGACACTTTCAGTTAAGTTATGAAAGGCATAAACCTTGGCAAGGTATATAGAACAGACAATGGACGACGCGTTAGTGATCAAACACCAGTGAAAGCAGAAAATATCAATGAATAATATAAAGTAGGTTGAATCTAATGAACCCTTGGACCGACGAAATTTCAAAGTATTACTGTACACAGAATGTTCCCAATGAGGTTTTTAGAGCGAGATTTATCCCTTGCCATAATAGACCCAAATTTAGATTTAATTTAACAGCTGTAATTTGAATACAAATTATACAGTGTTTAATTTCTGACGAAATATATGCCTTATAAATTTCTTATTATTGAAATTGTCTCTCTGGAGATAAAAAAAACAGACATTTCCCATGAAAAATGGCCGGTTGTGGAAAATAATTCGAAAATTATTGTAATAAGTGGCTGATATTTAGCTATCATTGGAGAGATGAGATATTTTTATGTATTTTGAGTTTAAATTCGTTAAATTTTATTTAAAATGATATCTCGCTCAAACTTCTTTCAAGAGCTTAAGGTGCCCACTTCCTATGTAATGAAAAAGTACGAATATGTAATTTTCTCGGAGAAAAAATTTTCACTTATGAAGTAATGAGATCAGAATCTTCACTAAAATTCTTTATGTTTGCGATAAGATCTATATTCATTAACCAATGCCATTTTATGTGCTTATATCCTTGAATTAAAACATAACGGAAATATATGCACAGCTATGGCATCGATTATACCTCAGAGTATTTTGGGACTTGCTTTTTTCGTAAGACTCATAGTAGGTATTGGCTCATATACTTCATAGCAACCTCAAGTTTTCCGAATAAAAAAAAAACATTTATTCATTATCCTATGGTTATTTCCACATTACCCTACATTATATTGTAAAGTCTATATTATATTCTTATAAATATTATATTCTAATAATCTTATGAAGTCTTAATGATAAAATAAAATAGGTATCAAATCAACCATGCATGCGGACCGTAGCTAAGCCGTCAAAAGCGTACTGTCTGACGTGACTCAAACCAGTTTATGTTCGCCATGAGTTTTATGTAAGCATAATTCATGGACGAGAGGCAATGTAGGTATCGTTATTACCTTACTCGAATAATACGATGTTCATATATCCAATAATAAAGTCACGTGGTGCGCATCGTTTCGACCCTAATGACGGTCCACTGTTTACAGAGAGCCATTGGTAACAAAGCGCCAGTCAGCCATTCCATTGGTTCCGGGTGTGACTTATGAGCGTTTAATTTTAAATTTTTATATCAAATACTCAAACTGAAATATACTCGAGTACACCTTTAGTTAGCTACAAAAGAAGGTAATTTACAGCTTAATTTGCAATTTAAAAAATTAAATAGCACCGTTGTAATTGGAATAAAACTGTGGTTCCGGCAGTGACTCACACAAAATACACACAATAACATAAGACTAATTTAACCAGTAAACTCTGTGAATAGCTTCAACATTAAATATTGATATTAATATCAGTAAGATATGAGTAATTTTTCTTTATTTTAAATTAATGGAGAAGTATTATCAAAAGCATTATTTTTCTAGTTATAATTTTTTTATATTCCCCGGGTGTGACATGACAAATTTTTGGGTGTAACTTAATTACCCTTTCTGCTCTCCATTATGAGTAAAATTCAATTTTTCTTTCACATCTTGATAATGGCTCTGTCTATTTCATTAATTAAGCTCCATAAAACCTAGCAAAGTCGACATTTTAAATTGTAGAACAAAAGTACTTTTTTTATTTTTTCCATATTTGGGCTCACTTTAGATGGAATGGCTGCAGTCACCTCTTGTTGCATGGCTTGAATTGACGGCTTATTCAGAGGAGCATTCTGCTACCTTTACCGGGTCTGTCACTGCAGAGTAAAATCAGATTTGGGTACATATAATGGGAACGTGTTCTGCAACCCCATCGCTACTTTACTATCCAAGAGGAATGGCTCTTAGAATCGGCAGGAAAAGAAACTGGCAGTTTGATGCGAAATTGAATTGGTGCTATTTATTAATCTTTTTTCCGATTACATATGCCTCATGAGGGAAACAGTAGGTATGTCACTTATAGATAAATAAAAAATACCTATTTTAATGGATAATATTATAATCATTGGTTTACTGCGGCTTTCCTATCTACAGACGGTGACACTTGCATGGTAATGTTGAAATGAATTTATATAAATCCTTGAATCTATAATGTAACATGTGCTAGTCGAAATAAATCAGGATAAAAATATTTTAAATTTGATTTTTATCAATTTTAATGCAAAATAAACGAGTAAATCAATGACATCATTCGTTAATTAACGTATCGAGTTCTTTACCATCAAACACAAAATCATTTAACAATCAAATACACTTTATATAAATATTTGGACGCTTTTCAGAGAGTGGTTCAAGTGCAAAATGTGTGAATAATAATGCCGAGAAATTAAAAAAGTAACATATTCATTACGCTTTGATACCAAATTTAAACAATCACGGAGTAAAATTTCAAGTCATCACCGAAGGTGAAGCATAAAAAAGCTTGAAACGTAAAGTGTCATACAAAAATGAAGTTCACAGAGCGAGAAAAAACGTCGCAGGAACCTAGTCATTTTTAGTACAATCTTAAAATGTTTGCACATATATTTCGTGTTTGTCTAGCCTATGTCACAGTTAACGATTTAAATATAATCATGAGTAAACGTTAAACATATGAATTCCTGGTAGAGCGATTACCAGGATAAGTTAAAGGCCATGGATTGAATAGAAGATTTGAAGGTCCTTTTTTCGGGGAGCAAGGCTGCTCCCGCACGTGTTCTCTATATTACTCTTGCACCAAATCGCAATAGTGTAAACGATCAAAAATACTGGATTGAGGAAATAATGCACAGCGTAGTGAAAAGATCTTAACTGTCATTATTTTGCAGACAATCATCATGGGGTATAATATTAGATAACCAGTAAGTTTTGGGCCGTTCTTTCCTCAACTTCCACAGTCTAGTAAAACATCAGTCTAATTCCTTGCCGAGTATTTGCTTGTCATCAGATCTCTCTAAAGACCCTTATACTCTCTAGCTCTCCTTATACCTATCGTCAAAAATTGTAACCTCATCCTCCCTCTTCCAAACTTCTCCAGAGCTCAACATGCCTTCACTCGATCACTCTCTTCAACGTGCTCTCACCTCTCAACACGTCATCCAATCATCTGTTCATCGTTTTATATATTCTACATGTGTGTGTTACTGACGCAATAAAATGAACTATTTCCCACAAATATAGTACATAGACTCCCCTCTACATGCTAAGATCAAAACTTCCTCTGAATTTCATCCTTCCCATTCAACCTGTGTTTTTCGCATTCCTCCCTCTTTCAAATTCTACTGTGGTGTTGGGAATTGCACTCACTCTTTCGTTTGCACTCACTCTGCTTTCGTTATTTTTTGTTTTCTAAATATTTTTTGCAGTTGTTATAAGTTTAGAATTTGTTGTTTATTGGTTATTTTTTACTGTTATTGTTTTTCCAATGTTACTGGTCTTGAGCTGCTTTAGTAAGAAAACAATAAACAAATAAATTAGGTAAACAAGTCTGCAACTGGTTTGATAATTAAGTGGATAACTGCAGCGAACCAATTTTGGGATTGATGGCTGCTGGTAATTAGTAGTTTGCCATCTTATAGTTCAGTATTGTCACATAAAGTAAAGGATGCATGTAAGCATTACGACACAAGAATTAACTTTGTTATATCATACACGATATATTGCAAAACTCAACCACATTCGTTTACCTCAGGTCATTATCAAAAGATGAAAAACATTAGATGAAATCGTTAGAGTTTTGTAACAAATCGTGTAGAATATGACAAAGTTTATTCATGTGCCATATCCAAATGCCACCAAGTACAATTTCTATCCATTGATTTTATCCGTGTAGGTATGTGTATATCATAAGGTAACATTCTCCCAGGTAATTGCCTACCCTTGCTTTTATTTCCTAACCGCATTTACCATTGACCCATTACAAGTGGGCAGAGGAGCGAGCAAGAATAGGATTGTGACTCGACCTTGAACTGAGACAAAACTCAATGCCTAGTGTCACACACTCAAGAGAAGAATTACACACGATATTTCGTAGATCAATGTAGATGAATACATAAGGTCCTTCAACTAAATATGCAATGAATTCAATCAATAAATTTCGGCCTATTGCGAGAGAGATAATAATACGAGATGGTAACGGAAGTGCTTTAAAAGCAGTTACTAGATCCGAGAAATGTCTACCATAGCTCCAACTTACAAATATGACCTCGCTAGCTGATTGGTTGTTTAAGGAACGATAACTGAAGTAGATGGGAGCAATGGAAATTCTCATGAAACCTTGCATTGCTCTTCCGACCACATTTTGCTCTGCACTAAACGGATTGAATATTAAGTCACAGATGCGGAGGAATACTATAATTCCTTTAATTGAATGCATTATAGTCACTAAAAAACAGCAGTCTTCCATCCTTCCCTATGTAATGCTAGTTCACTCACTCCCCGGTAGCTCTTCTCATGTACTTTCCTCTTTATTTGCTCCATGTATTCATCCCATTGCCTTCCTGTTGGGGCTTTTTCTGCTATTTTTTCTTCAAATATATTATTGAAAAACCTATAATGCATCAGGGTGTGACCACTCCATCTGGTTCTTCTTTTCTGCATTCCATGCCCACTCCGTTTCTTCTCTTCTACTCTTCTGTATGCTTCTGAATTTATTATTTTCTCCATTCAGTTGATCTTCATCATCCAAAATATCATCCAAAACTAAATTTCGAATGATTTTGTTCATTTCTAGCCCGCGTTTCCAATGGTTCATGTTTTCGATCATTATAGATGGTCACTGTACACAGGAATGTTTTCAGATAACGTTTCCTTGTTTGCAGTTCTCTCAGCTTTGAACACAGTAGATGGCTTTGCTCATTATTAACAAAACTGTTCAAAGTATATTTTACGATTTTTTTTAAATTCTTGATTTTACAGAACTTGGAATATTGAATTGTATTGGCAAATGAGCTTTGATTACTTAAGAGATGTGGGTCGAATTCGGCACACCTGAATTTGAAGGGATAAATGGAAGACTTTTTCAACATAAGAAAAACAACTGGGGTATATGATAAAGCCAGTGATTTGAAAGCAATTAGTGGATCTAAGAAATGTATTCAATCAATAGCACACACAATGGCGCCCTCAACCAATACCTTTGCCGTCGGATCGGATAGCTTTTCGTTCAAGAGGAGTTTCCCCGATTGCGTTTCCATCATCCTTTTTACGCTTCTCCGTTATCAGAGAGCTCCTTTAAGGCCTCAGCCCACGTCTTTGCCGAAAGCACGGTCGGTGGATGAGTATTCGGGGAACGGAAAGCCTGGAGTAGAAGGAATCCATTCTTGATTCCGTCATCCATTGAACAGACGTGGGTTTCGCAGCGCTATCCGCAGTTTTTCGACACCAATTTATCATTACATTTCGCTCCGCTATTATTTAACGCGTTAAGCACACCATAGACCTCTCGAACAAATACAGGCACGCATTCTCGTCGTAGAATGTTGTCTGAAGGACGCCATATTTGAAAAGGCCATTGACGGATATGCCTCCTCGCTGCGGATCGACAATTGAACCCCCACTAAATGGATGGAGTTTCTTGTTACATTCAGACATCGACGCCTGAGGAACGCGTGAAGTCGGCTATTGTCAAGATCGGCACCATTAAGACGGGCGAATTTCCCTGCGTGGAAGATAATGGAAGACTCCCATGCTAGTGGGAATAATGCGTCTTTCGAATAAGCACCCGAGTAATGGGCTAATTTCAGCATGTACAACATTTGAATTTTCGTAGATGTTTCGGCATTTCTGACGGTAAATTCGATATGGAAAAAATACAGGCCAGCTTTGTTGGTTATGCGCCAGCGATTCAATATTCCAAATTGGAAGTTCACGTAGGGCATGGGCCCTTTCAACTCTTGAAGTTTGAATCATAATTCAAATCCCATATGTGAGCAAGACAAAGCACTGAGAATAGCTTACAAAATCTGATCGACTTGTACAAGAGAACATGAGTACGAATGTCAATCAAGGTAAATTACATTTTTAAGGCGAATTTCCTCATTTTATTGTCATGTTTTGTGTAATCACCCTTAGAAACGTTATTGATCAGAAGACCCACATATGAGACCGATAAAAATGCCTTTAATCCAAATCGAAGCAAACGAAAAATGTATAGCTGATGTTGACAAACATTATACAATGAACAACCTTTCACTTAAAAAACCATGCTCCATAACTCCAATAAGCAAGGCTTGTAAAATAATGAAGCCTGTGGAGCACAACCAAAATGTAAGCCTCTGGTAAAATCTGAGTTATAAGAGAAAAATTCAGTTTAAAAATAAAAAACCAAATTAACCAGTGACCTTAGTTATTACCTTGTATTATGAAGATTACTTTTTAATGTTTATCATTTACCCTCAACGCTGTGACTAAGTTGAAATGAATAGAAGAAAACTGCAGAGAGTATGGTAAGCAACAATTCACAGCATATTTAAGATATTTTTTCACAATTCGTTCATCATGTGTCAATTTCATCTGGTCGTATGAAGAATCAACCGTTTTACAAAACTACAACAATGCACAAAACAGTTACAATTACGGGATTGCGCTACCTTCAGTATATATGAAAAACTAATCGAACTAGAATATATAGGTGATTCATTACAAAAAAAGAAATTTATATTTCATTTTACGAGGAAAAGAAAGCACTTTAACCTTTAACATATATTTACAGGACGAATTTCCTCTCACTCTGCCGTAATCAGGTGACTCAAAAATCTATCCATCATTTGGTTATTTTTGAACAGTGGAACTTGGAGAGTATAGTTTATATTGAGAACAACATATCGAAACGTTTTTACAGTCACCTACAGTACTGATGGCTACGTTAGCAAGAACACGTCCTGTAGTAAAATATTTATGAGGAAATGTTTTATTCCCTTTATTTAATATGGAAGGATTTAACTATAACACACCTGAGACTGTCAGGGTAGGTGACACTAGGTTTTCATTATTTGAATGGCCAATTAATAGATTATTTGCACACTTTTGGGAAGTGACATCTAAAAAATCTATCGATACTTCAGACACTAAATTTTCAATCTGACGCTCCAGAGGCTTTTCGTTAATTTTTTATCAGCTAATAAAATCTAATAAATTATTACTGCGCCGAAACACTGGTCCGCCATGTTTTTTAGGCTCTGACGTCATCTCCCATAGTCGACCATTTGTTGATTTGGAGATTGTGTGACTGTGTAGTCTCAGCGTGCGGACGAAACTTTAGCTATTAATCAGCAAATATCGAAATAACTTCGAAAAGGCAAATACTATTTCACTCTCAACGCACAGCTAGGCTATTTCGCTTCTGCTAATATGGGAGATGACGTCACACTACGAAGAATAAATGGTTGGGCGTTTAGACCTAGGCAATTTCGATGCTAAAACAATGAATATTAAAAGCTATTTATTATATTAATTAGTTGGAATTATACCTTGGTATTTCGTACGTGGCATTTCGAAACCAAACACTACTCGCTATAATAAATTTCAACAAAATACCTCACTTACGCAATTACTCTATTTTTTCCCCAATGAATTGAATGGCCAATGAATGAGGGGAGTGAGGTGGCGTAGTGGGTAGAATGCTTTGCTACTGATCGAAGGGTCCCAGGTTCAAATCCGGGTGAAGCCTTTGACCACGAACAAAAAAATGAACACGTGGCGCAGAGAAAGGAACTGGCCCCCCCTACCCTGAATGTGTGAAATTCACACGCCTGTGGCTTAGTCCGGGGTGAGCTCTACCCTCAACTATCCAAACCAACCTTCGGGTTGAATCACTGAGTGAGAGTGAATGAACTTTTTGGATGCATTTACAATTATATACTACAATCAAGGACATTTTGGCATGCTAAAGTGTAACAGCGGTCATCATGATGGAGAGTTATTCGGGGAAAATTCTTTTCATGCAGAATAATTAGGGTACCAAATGAGGACCACAGGGCCCGATTTCCAACTAAATTGCAGACGCAGGGTCACGGCTATGACGCTGGTGTGAATTATATAGGAGTTGACATAGAGGGACTGGTTTCAATGGGCCCTCCAGAGTTACAGTACCGAGCTGTGTTATCGAGCAAACCAAGCGACAATATTGACGTCGCCACTATCGAATACCCTGACATAGAGTTGGACATCACCGCCGGGTCCGTCAAAATTAATGGGTCACTGCTGCCACTAGAATTGTGCACTTCCCAGATTGTGGACAGGGATAAAAGATGTTTTCACAGTCGTGGGTTGTGTGCGAGGTAACCATGAGATAAGCCTTTGATGGATTGAATCATCGAATGGAGAAATAATAAACTGATTTAATGTAATGCATTCCTCTTGTTGATTGAGAAAAATGCTCTCTTGTCAAATTCAGAAGCAACTATTGAAGGATTTTGACGGATTGAATTGGTTAGGAAAGTAACTTGGGGTTTTAAATAGACGAAAAAGCTGAATAAAAACGACTCACCAGAACATT
Organism: Pyrrhosoma nymphula; assembly: GCA_963573305.1. Lineage (NCBI taxonomy): Eukaryota > Metazoa > Arthropoda > Insecta > Odonata > Coenagrionidae > Pyrrhosoma > Pyrrhosoma nymphula. Next base: position 43,381,765 of record OY754339.1, on the reverse strand, counting down.
CCTCTGTTCACTCGAAACCCTAACTCCCACGATTACCCATCACCCTCCTCACCACACCCCACTTAAATCACCAACCTTCCCCTACCCCCCATAGCGCTTCGGTCTTGGGTCGGTTACGACGTTAACCGAAGAACCCTGCACATAATTATACCACAGAGTGGCGAAACTCGTCGTGCCATTCAATTACTCAGTGTAAAATTACTATTAGTTTTACTAATCATTAAACTCTTGTCAATTTTTGAAAAAAAAGCATTTTTAATTGAGGTTCAACATTTATTTCAACAATGGAGCAAGGTGAAACAAAAAAACTTGCATATACTTGTTTAATAGCAGACATTTTCAAAAATAGGGTTTAAAATTCCAGAGAGTGAAAAAGGGAAATGCCTTTGGAGCGAAAAGGTATACAAAATTGAGTCAATCCTTTATGGAAGCAACTCCATCATTAGATCATAATAATAATTGAATATTATAGAATACGTGAGAGTCTAGGTATTGTATTACCATAGCGCAGGGTGGTCATGAGTCTGTAATACTAGGAGGGGGTAGAGTAGGTGTTTTAACGCATTTCTTGCCTTATGCCCTCGGGTCGTAAGTCCTTAGTGACCAAGCAATGTCAACACAAGCATTTTGTCAATGCATTTTTCAGTTACCATGAAAAAGCAAAAGAAAAATGGTTTGCACCAATAGCTACGTTTCAACATTGTCTATGGGATACTCAAGATTTACGTCTTCCTGTCGTGATTAACTCTTATTGCTGCCAATTTGCAAGATGGTTACCGAAATCGGCATATTTATTCTTCTCTAAATACTCGCTTTTTATAATTACTAGTTTATTTTCTGGGACAAGAAAAAATTAAAAAATAGCGAGTTAAATTTATTTTCAACTCTAGGAAAAATTATTTTTCTAACTAAATATTTAGTCGAGATATTGCATCTTAGGTGGTATCTCTACATGAGGTGATTGAAACCTCTCACCCAAACATTCCCGTGTCATTTATCTACCGAAAACACAAATAAAAAATCGCTGATTAAAGATTACGTGGATTATTTTATATGTATCGAAAGGTTTCATAAACTAGTTGTACCACGATGGAGGTATTTTTGTGGGAAAGAAAGTAAACGATCGCGTGGAAACAAATTCTTCCAGCGGTGATTATCACCAGGGCGAATGGGGAATTAAATGTCTTCCCCCTCACTCCAGCCCTCTGCACTGCACACCAAGAAACAGGCTGGTTTCTTTCATCCGTAGTATACTCACATTTCGTCTCTAAATTTCACGCCTATTTCCCCTCCAGAAATCTCTCTGCGAGACCCGGTCAGCAGCAACGCTTGAGCACAGACATCACGATTCCCATCATCGTACCAGAGTCTACCACTCTACTCGTACTCCCCAACTTGACCAAAAGGGAAGCTTTCCTCCAAACAAACCTTTCAAGGGACGAGGAGACCATTTCCACTCATACGCCCTTTGCCATCGTCTATCTGCCCCTCCATCCTCCAATACCTGGTCATCCGAGCGAACTTTCCTATCATCTCTTCCCCATCTTCAATTTGGTCTTCGTTACGGCTATTCTTCCTATATTACCTACTAGAACTGTCCCTTCGTCTATCACCACATCTTCGGTTCCAGACCGGGAGCCGATATTTGGATCCACTTGGATTTGGGATTGCTCGGTACCGCATTTAGATATTTGTTTCATAACAAAAAGATGCGATGCATCGCACGATGGTACATTTTCTTAAGTGTGAATTTATTTTTAAAATATAGGCACTAGGTGAGATAGATATATTTTGCCGTTTTATAAAAAAATACGTAGATTTAATAAAAGGTTTATTTTAAACAATTACCTTCAAACAAATGTGTAAGTATGTGATTTAAAAACACATGAATCCATGGATATTGAATTATTTCCAAAATTAGAGCACCAAATATTTCTAAAATCTCTGTTTTACACGATCATTATTTCAGCATTGAAAATCGAACTGAACTGAACTCAGCATGCCTAAAATCGTACCGTGCAAAGGGTGTGATCGCATACGATTACGGAATTGAATTCGTTTATCCGTACTGAAAAGAGAAATAATTACGATACTGATGTTCCATCCGATTCTTGGATCCAAGCACCAATCACAGGTAAGCAGGCGAGTCGATCGAGATAATACCGGTGGCGGCGGGAGCTGGAATCAATCAAAATATCAATGCCGAAATAATATCTCGAGGAATTGCTCAGAATTGTCGAAAGCTGTACAATCATTCCGCGACTCAATGATTTCGCTTGAACGTGCCGAAACAATATGGCGCAGTTTATTTACACTGCGTAGTTCAGCAAATTCCAGCACAACGCCACTCCGCACTGAAATCAGCATCGTGTAAACACAAGATCAAAGGCATCGAATTCGATAAGAGTCCCAATATTGGTTCCAAAATTTCGGTACTGAATACATTTACACCGCATCTCGAATTACTTTCAATATTGTATCATCATCATAAATGTTTAAATCCCAAGATTTTAAACTGCAGCCCTCCATTCTTCCCTAATCATTGCTAACTCAATCACATCTTCATAAGATGTAGCAAATCACTAGATATTTAATGTCAAATTATACAGACGCCGGAGACTGCAATGTTGAAGTCTTTGCTGGTTGTGAATTTTCAATTACAAAACACCTTCACCTCATTTCTGTTTATTTATCAACTAACGCATTCATGGAGAATCATAAAGGTATTTTAATCGTGTTTAAACCCTTTTCGGGATATTTATAGCAAATCGCAGCAAAATAAATGATTATTATATGAAATATTATGGTGGCTCAATTCGATATGTCGTGATAGTCACCTATCGCAGTCTATAAATCAAAATATAGAGAAGACCAATTACTTTTATTTTTGTATTCAAATGGGAAATAACAAACCAGATATCGTTTATCCAAAGGTACGGACACCGGTGATACACCTTACTGCTTTAGACTCTGCTTTGCGTGAATGAGTAATTAAAAACCGAAATGAAGTTGCATTTCATCCCATTGTTTTGATATGCCGACTTAGTTATCCACGGATAACTGTTACTACTAAGGTCTTTGGAACGTGTTGAGACCTGCTTTGATAAATTTGCAGAAAAAATCGCAGCAAGATATTACGTGATTTGTGTTTTCAAATATTTCGGAGGCTCAATTTCACATTTCAATATGTTTTGTCACTCGTCTATGGCAGTCGATACATCCATCAATACAGTAAAGGCTAGTTATCATGTTAAAATAGTACAGAAAATATCACCAGATACTTTATATCGATTGATACTCACCAGTAGCACTGCATTTTTTGTTATGTGTGAATTATCAATTACATATCGCCAAGCACGTTGTACTTACTGCCATTTCAATCGATTAATGTTATTTTCAAGGTCTCGTAAACGTATTAAAACCTGTTTTGGAATAGTTCTTTTCTTTTAAATTGAGTAATTTTTTTTTAAACAATTGCACCTCACCATCCCAAATTCAAACGAAATTTGGCATGTGGGTTGTGCTCATATTTGTCACCCAAAAGCTGGTGACTAAATTTAATAATTTATGACACGAATAAAAAATGTACGCCTTATATGTGCAGGTTCCAACGTTTTCTGTAAATGTACCAAAGTATATTTTCTGTAAATATACCAAAGTATATTTACAGAAAAATCGCGTAACTTTACCACGCGATTTTTGTTTTATTTTTCTTTCAGATATTTTGGTGGTTCAATATTCCAATTCAACATATCATCAATGTCGCTTATCGCAGACGATTCATCGCAATATCGAGTAGTTCTTGTGGTGGATAGAAGGTTGAGGACTTGGGTTAGAGAAAGGTGAGCTGGATCGCTTGGAAGTTGGGGGAAGAGTGTTTGCTGCGAAGACAAATGGGATCATAACCATAGGAAGGGATCAGGGCTTCCGATGTTTGATGCGTCGGCGAATGTGGGGATAGAAAGTAGTGGGGTATACAATGGAGAGCTGGGTTGAAGAGTGGTAAAGGGACAGTGTGGGAGGAATGGATGGAGTGGTTAGATGTGGACGTTGTTGGCAGGAAGATGGGCTTAAGGGGAACTACCACTTCACGCATTGATGGGTCGTAGGAATGGAGACTCATCGAGAGTTTGGGTACCTTGAACTCCAAGGGTAGAGACGTAAATCCGTCTTCAAGCAGATTAAGTTAGCTAGAGACGGCAAGGTTTATGTGAGCGAGTCTGCCCTAGATTAAAACGTAAACCATCAAGATGGCTCACGATGGAGATCCCGATGCAGTTCTCTGTACGCATTAAAAAGTCTGCTTTTTAGAAGAAAAAAATTATCGTCAAATGAACATAAGCGTAGACTTCGAGTGAGTTTTACTGTGCCACGCCGGCATTGGCTGCAATCAAAGAATACCTTAGGTTGAATAAGAAGATAATTTGTGGAAAAATAATCTCAGATTTGAGTAAGCAAGAATTTTAAGTTAAGTCGCGGAAAAATATGGTCGCATCGAATTAACGTGAAAGCAATTGAGTTGTTTTATATCACTTTTTGAGCGCCGTATGTTAAATGTTCTGGTGTATTATGGAAGGAAAGCGTGAAGGGAGGAATTCATGAAAAGGGGATACTAATATGTTGTTTGGTTTATAACCTAACTAGGATTTTCCGAGTTTAAAAATGCATGAAAATAAATAAAGGGCAAAAATACTGTAATTCTTTCCAACGATTTTTTGAAGGCTTTTATCGGTAGTTCTTTCAAGTTAGGAGACCGTACAGTGGGAGTTGAAGAAACCTCCATCCATTGCATAGCTTCCTGTTTCATTATGTAGGGAAATAGTATTGACCTTGCTTCTGCTTAAACATAATGAAATAACTTGTCTATTTTCCACACTTGTTTATTTCAACCGACCATGGTTTCGGCACGTAGTGCCATTTTCAAGGTGTGCCACGTAGTGCCAACTATAAAATGGCACTACGTGCCGAAACCATGGTCGGTTGAAATAAACAAGTGTGGAAATAGACAAGTTATTTCATTATGTTTAATATCAAAGATTTCCACCGAATTACGCCGGAAACTGTATCTTGCTTCTGCTTCTTTTTCTTCCATTATGTATTCCTCTTTACACAATTCAATACCAATATATGTCTATTTTGTGCAAGTCTTATTCTCACGTCGTCTATCCATTGTTTACACGGTCAACCCAAATGTTGTTTCCCACTATCTCAGTCTTCTTCTAGAATTCTGGGTGTTCTACTATCGTTCATTTGGTTTAGGTGCCCCAGCCGTCTTAATTTATTACCAGCCTTATTTCTTGCGCCACTAGCGCCAGTTTCATTGCTTAAGTATTTAATTATTCTTCTTAAGCACTATTATACTTACCAAGAACTGCATTTCCCCAGCTTTCTATCTGTTCTATGCCCTTTCTGGTCTGGGTTCTCATTCATCACACATGCTTCTGTAACATACGTTACTAAATATAAACTAAAAAGGAAACAAATTTTACGCACCTTTCTTCCCAGTGTTGGGATATTCCTGTCACAAAGTAAATTTCTCAAACTGAAACAGTTTTCCTCTTTTTAAAAGTAATTTTGCAATTTAATTATCGATTCTACCATCACCTTTCTTCAATAGGAGAATTTATCTCCCAATTTCACTTGACTACCATTCAACTGTATGAAAAAACTGAAAAAAACAGTTACAATAACGTGGGACGCATTGCACTTGGACATCTAAAAAATGGAATTTTGACAGAATAGAGTAGCATAATGCAATGAGATAAATTAACTAAATAAATAACATTATCGACATTATACAAATTTTACTCCGGCACCTATTGAAGTTTCAAAAGCCATTATGAAGGAGATAAAAATAACGTCGTTACAATACATATCACAATCACTCATAATCCTGAGAAATACGATGTTTGACGATATTAATTTGGAATGAGACACATCAAAATGTTTCTGCGTAACTAGTTTTAAATATTTTTATGGTGTCACTTTCAACGTATTCAGCCTCTCCATTTTGAACTTAAACTCTGGATATTTTTTCCAAAGGTTAACGGGAGCTCTGCTTGGGTCACTAAATCTCGCGTTTATCACTATCACCGCATCCTGCGCTAGACCCCTGTACCATTTCAGTGGGAATTTACTGCGGTGAGCAAATCATGATGACACAAACAGACAAAGTTGGGCATGTAGATAAGGATTCGATAGTTTGAGTTAAATAAATCCTCAGTGTCATACGATGAGAAACTTTGTTTCCGCTCATTGAAAAATTTCGGTGCTAATCAATTAATATGATCATTTCAGGACCACCGATTCACTTTCACGATAACTGTGGAGTGCTATTGCGTTGTTCTCATAAGCCGCCTTTCAAACAAATTGCGGTGCTGCAATTTGTTATGCAAACGGTATTCGGATCTGGGAGGTTTCAATCGATAGAGCAGGGCTAGCTGGGAAGGATAATAATTTGAGCTTACGTTCACGGTGAAATTCATGGCCGGAATGTCTTATTCTCATATAAGATTCAGTAATTCAAGACTCGTGACACATGTAAACCTTTATAATATATAAGAGAAATATAGATAAAGTGGCAACGCACTATTGAACATTATTGACATCATTCCTAAGCATCACTAAATCGACGATTGATTAACTGCAGCCCTCTGTCATAACCCCTGCAAACTCTTTATGCCTTCGGAGAACTTCTGTTTCATATCGTGTATTTTAGTAGGCCTTTGCATATGTCGGTAGGGCTCGGGTGTCCCGATGGTAGTGTGTTTAATTCTTAATGTGAATGTTGCAGGTTCAACACCAAGCAGCGGATAATATATATGATAATATATATATATATATATATATATATATATATATATATATATATATATATATATATATATATATATATAACTGATTCTTGAATATACCTATAAACAAATCTGCAATGAAACCACGATAATTTATACACCGTACATGCTATACAAACTACAAACTGTTTTTGCTGTGACAACATTTTGAGCCAAGTTTCGGCAAAGAAGACTCAGCCAAAACTGTCTTCTAACTTCTATCTTCTTCTTTGACAAAACTTCTATCTTTTCTTCTTTGTCTCAGCCGAAGGCACTAACGAATATGACATCGTAGGTTAAAAAGATCCAGCATCAACTACCAAAACTTAGGGCGAGAGTAAAATTCACGGAATCGGCCGGAGTAAAACCATTACATTAGTTAGGTACCCTAAAAGATGCAGCCTTTCACTCACCAATAAATGACGAGGCGATATTCCTCCCGTTATTATATTCCGGTTGTAAAACATTCCCCCAATTTGAATTCCGGTTGGTGACTACTGGGAGGGGAACATAAGTTAGAGTGGACAAATACAATTTATTTGCCCTTTGTCTTTCTCGTGGGGCTTTCCCTTCAACTTTTTCTTCTGTTATGATCCTTACGAAATCATTGTATCTCGAACTATGCCCTGTCAATCTGGACCTTGCCTTTATGATAGGGCTCCAAATGTTTTTTTTCCTTTTCTGTCCTCATGTACCTTTTCTGGTAATTCTTCACTCTCTTCGTCTACGATATTCTAAACTTTCTCACATTGGAGATCAATTTCCTGGAACTGATCGTCAAGGGGTCTTCCACATGTCATAACCGTCGATGAAGGTATCTCTACTAGAAAAGTAGGAAATCCATCCAGTCGATGCATGTTGTCAATTTTGACAGTCACACTGGATAGCATAAATGGTGATTTTGAAAGGGCGAAGAGTATTTTTGACTGTTGCAGTATTAGTTTTGCAAATAATAAAAGTTCAATGGTGAAATCATCTGAGTAGTCCTCCAGATTTTTCTTGAATATTTTTTTGATTTAAGTATTTACTTACCATTCAATTTATATTTACTGTATGATTATAAGTACAACGTAAGTATTCAATTATCCTTACAAATGCGGTTGTTTGAGGGTGCACGGTAAACGAAGCAACATTGAGAGTATAGTGCCTTTGCTGTGGTATTACTGAGACGGGGTTACCTCCAACTGCACACAAAGTGTGTAAATTCATCAGATGGAAAATCATTAGCATTTACTGGAGCTAGGAACCGAAAGTATTGCTTATGAAAGATTGTAATGAAGAAGATGAATAACTTATTGAAGATGATTTATCGGCGCCATTTCTTTTGAACTAACATATTTTGACCTAAGTTTACATGGTAATTTGCTACTAACTCAAAATCCAAGATTTTAGGGAAATATTACTATCAATATTCAGTTATCTTGGAGTATTTGCTTCTAATGAATTTTTTTTGTAAAATTAGCATTATTTGAAAGAACAATATTTATTTTTTCATGTTTTACCCACTTTCAAACGTAACACCATGTTGTTTCAAGTTAAACGTAGGATTTTGTTATTGTTATAAAATAAACAGTTGGCACATTTCGCTACTACGAGGGAAAATATGAATGATATGACATTTAAGTCACCTAACGGTGAAATCACTTTAAACCTAGGTACAAATAAATTTCGATTTGTTCCTTTTATACGTAAGGTGGTCGGGCCTTTTTAATCGGGACTTAAATGTTGGATTTGGTTATTAATATAAAATAAACAGGTTGCACATTTTTCTACTACGAGGAAAATATGAATGAAATGACATTTAAGTTACCATCCGGTGAAATCACTTTAAACCCTGGTACAAACAAATTTCGGTTAGTTTCTCAAAAATGTAAGGTGGTCGGGCCTTTGCTGAAGTGACTCTGGGAAGTGACTCAAACTGGGGGAAGTGGACTCAAGGCATGGGAGATGAGGTGAAGAAAAGGAGAATGATAAAAGTCCAAGTAGACGAAAACAATGGGTGCAGGAACGGAAAAACCTCACGAAGGGACGGAAAAGAGTTCCAACATCGTCCCTCCTATCCCACTCGCAAATCAGTGGCCACAAATGGAACGCCAAAATCAGTAGTTTCACATGGAAAACGTATTCAATAGTTTTTATGGAAACGTGCTCAGGATGATAATTTCATAGAGAATCCCGGATGGTAATAGCCGTAAACGTTTGACTTTCCAACCCTCGAATGCTCACCGCTTGAATTCTTTCGCTGTGCATACATCTCCATTCGGCTAGTATGAGCTCATTTCTTGAGCATACAAGCGTCGAGGGTGGGTCAAATGGATGAAAGGAAGGGATAAAATGTAAGTAGCCCAGGGACGAATTTTAACTCGTAAAGAGAATTGAGAACCACTTTCTATTGTTGAAGAGCCAGGGAGATCTTTAACCTATTCAATAAGGAATAGATCCAATGCGATTAATTGCATCATGCCACAATTAAAAAAAATGGGAGTACAAAAAAAAAATCTTTTGACTTCATTGCTACACCAAAAACGGTTACTCTTACAAAGGTCATAATGGATAACACCACTGAAAGACGATTCTGGATAACTCAGAGCTTTGAAAAACAACGCATAGAAAGCATAAGAAATATATCTTTCGTTTTATCGAAATTCGAAATCAATTGTAGGTGGAATTGATGGAACTTAATAAAAAGAGGAAAACGGTCATATAGCAATAAAGGAAGTTTTAGTTAGGTTAATAATAAAAATAAATGTAAATGATGAATAGATTGTAATTATTTTGAATTAATGAGGAATAAAATAAAGCATTTAATATTAATAATGCCTTGATCGACTTAACCGCCCAACGTCTATCATGATAATATGACAACAACAAACATTTCTTGTTCTAATTTGCATTGATCTGAATTTTTTTTCAAATTCACGTAACTCTGGTAAAAATATCCCAATGTATATTGTATCTAAAACCCAAAATATCTGGTCAATTCAATCGAATATATATATATATATATATATATATATATATATATATATATATATATATTTATTGCATGGCTATCTCAATGTGATGGTTGTAAAAAAAACTCCGGCTTTAATGCACTAAATATACTTACATTTTGAGTGCTGGCTATTTTAATTTTTTACTGATGCAGCATTGCTGGATAATTTTTCGGAATATTTGTAAATTTTGCCTAAAAACATAAGAAAAAGCAAATTATACTGTTTGTTTTTAGTTTTTAATTTCATCATAGTGATTGCTCAAATGGGAGTTAATATTTTTTATATGATGCCTACATAATATATGCCAAATATCAAGATTACGTTATTAGTATTCAATGTTCTTAGTAATTGGGGTCTCTTGAAAATGTATGCGGGCTAATATTCCTTATGTAAAGTGAATAAGGAACAGAGATCGGGAAAATGTAGTGATCCTGAATTTTAAATAAGAAATTGCCAAATATAGGCAATAGACACGGTACACCCGCACTTAATTAAATGATATGACGTTCTTGTTGTTGCAGTCGAAACAAAGAATAACGACATGACCCAAACCTATACTATATTGCATGAATTAAGAAAGCGTTTTTTTGGCTGATTGCATTAATTAGATTTGGATAATGTGTACCTATTTGCATGCACAAATAATTCGAAAAACCTCTTCACTAACCTCAAAGGCATTACTAATGTAACTGCGCACTCAACTGCATGTAACGAGTGCAAAACGTTGGCCCCAGCAAATATATATTTTTCTTACAAAAATAGTATTCACTCATTTTAAAATCATAAATAAAAAGAATGACGTTCTTTTAGAAATGTGAGTTTTTCTGATTTTAAAATTAAAACTAGCCATTAATGTTTTTATGCTCTACGAGCGTTAGAAATTTCTGAACTAATATTTATTGTTGCCAGGAATATTGGGATAATTCTGTCCCCCCATTATATTTTTCATTCGTGAAAAATATGTTTTGCTCTTCATCACGTGTTTTGAATAGATAAAGTAAAACCATATCACGAAGAAGACGTTAATGTTGAAAATAAATCAATACTTAGGAATTCTTCACACTGATAACAGCCAGGAAAATATTTTAAAAGGAAATTTAAAAAAAAACGTGGTCTGCGTCGGACCAGACGGTGGAAGTTATACTTCTTTGGCCGGTCGCACACACCCGCTCACACACACAGGCAGACAGGATATATAAATGAAATAAAAGACATTTTTTCTCTATTATTCAATATATTTCTCTTCGATATTTTGTTATTTTAAACAAAACTTCTTTTCAAAGTTCGAACGTACAAAACGAGTAAATGGGTGCTTGCAGTTTGCAAGCAAAAGGGGAAAAGTGTATGATAGTACATTGTAAATCATTAAAAACGAATGCAATAAGGTCTTACTTCTTTTGGAAATTATTTTAGCTGGGTCAATTTTTGACCTAAGAATATAATAATGAGATAATAGCATAAAACGAATGGTCCCATGACATATGTACTTCGTTCTTCTTAGTAATTGCTATATTTTTCCTTTTATTTTCATGCCATTGAGCAATTTTGAAGTAAATATTTGTAATTAAACATGATTACAGTTATTTGGCAGTATGAAATTCAATCAATATGAGATAAGTAAATGCTATGGATTTTCACATTTCATTTTATTTTTGCTGATCTCAATTATTATAATTTACATATTAAACACATGGCGTAGTACTTGAATTCATAATTTCAAAATCCAAGAGATAATGCATCATAGAACATTATCATTTTACATGGTTTTGACTTGTAGAATGGAGTTTCGAGGTACATTTCAGAAAGTATGTGCAAGGATTAATGTTTCCTGGAAAAACAGAGAGAGGGAAACCCGGAATAACGTGTAAAGAGTGTTTCAGAAGCAAAATGGAGGAATCTGGAGCGATCCCAACGCATTCCGTAGACATGAGCAAATGGAGGAGTGTCAAAGCTACGAAACAGTTTATATATATCATAATAAAACATTGTAAATCGTACCTGTTGAAAACATAATATTGTTAAAAGCTATTGAAACACGCTCCGAGAAGGTTAAATTCTCTTAAATGCAGCATAGCACGCGTATAAGGTACTGGAAGTCTCGGGAACAATGGAAAAATTGCTTAGCAACGAAAAGGAAAAAAGATCGAAATTTGCATTAATTTTGCGTTTAAACTTCAAATATTTCAATTTATCGATCGATAGAGAAACATCGGTTGCAAGAAGTAAATGCATTGATCTTTTGGCCTCATTTCAGTCAAAGAATGAAACTTGTATCTAAATTATTTCATATTTTAATGAATGAATGAAAATTACTCTACACGTAAATTATTCGTTTTTCCCATTTAAACCCATTAAAAAACAAAATCCTATCTGGACTAGAAACCAATGAAAAATATTGGGATTTTCGATTTTTTCCTGACTCGACACCAAATTTGAACCCTTCCCTGAAAATGTCATCCTTTTAGCTCGATTAGAAATACCCAGGAATTCGTATCAATGAGCACAATTGTGGATTTTTCTCACCCAAAAGAGCGTGACGCGGTTTCTCGACCAACATCCCATCCCAAAAGTCTCCAACGGGCGCAAAGAAGTATAACTTCAATAAATATTAGGTCCGGTTCATACCATAGAGTAAAAAAGTAAATCTTCAACTGCCTCAATGTTTTACGTAATTAGAAGGTATTAAAGTATTTCCTTCCTGTCGTTTTTCCATAACAATTTACGTGTAAATATTTTCACATAATTTCTTTAATGACGGATTGGCAGTGCGTATTAGTACGGAAGTGCCTCTTTTAAATTGGTACAATATCTTATGCAAACTTTCCTTATTTCTTTGGTTGCTAGACAATTTGACTGAGTTTATTTAAACTTATCTTGTGCTATGAATCACCTAGGAAAACATTTTTCCAGATTCTCAAAGAAAAATGAAGCAGATTCATTTGTTCCACCAAGAGTTTTCCAGAGTTTCGCCACACGACAATGATGGAACTCTGGCTAATGTGTTCCACCGTCGTGAGTTTGAAACTCTGAGAGCGGTAAAAATAGGCGTTACATCAACTGCCAAACAGCAAGGAAAGCACTCGAAGGAGGAGAGGGAAAACTGTGTTTATCAACATCCATCTCACCTGTGCTTTCCCATGAAAACCACCACGATCCTAGTAAAAGTGAGCACACTTATCCTCCAAACCTGAAGGACAGAAGAGAACTCTGAAGCATTCAGCCTCCGTGATCTAGTACTTTTTCAAGAGCCAAAACACCCACGTCGCTTAAACCACGAATTGAGTACAGGGCAAGCCGCTAAAGTGGAGGACCTTTCACCACGCAAAACAACCCTCTTTCAAAACGAAATAGATTGTTTCCATTTTTTTCCGCCAGTTAAAAGAAAATAAGCCACAACCGCCACTACTCACTTTCATCACTCACTTTTTCTTGTTATGGACGCGAGATAACGTGTAAGTAGACTTATTGGCTTACCCGGGAATAAATGGACGCTTTATTACGTTAAGCGCGTACGGAAAAACAGTTTTGTATCATCCGACGGGAAAATATAGAGGAAAAAGTTATTATCATGTTTGTTTGAGAATTGAACTGTTATCCATTTGCGAAATATAAAAATGCACATATAGTAAAGTCACACACTTACAGATGCCACATACTAACTTACAAACGGACGAGTAACATGTCGAGTAATTTGTTGTGAGGCTGCCTGTTGTTATATGGTTCATTGTCATATCATGTAATCTATTAGCCTTTATTTCATATTTCCTGCTGTGTATTTACAATGTTACTTAGTTATTAAGTTTCCTCTTTCTCACAAACACGACATACACTCTTCTCATGTCAAGTGCGCCACTTGTCAATTGACCGGTAGGGGTGAGTCTCGCACTCACCGGAACGTTATAATCTACGCGCCTTCGGCGCGATCAAAACTGTTGTTGTTGTTGACATGTCGAGTAATGCACCATTGGCTCATGTGAGCAGGGTTAATGGATGATTATAGTTAGTTTACTTTGAAAGAGATACATATTCATGAGGTTGTGTTAGTCCGCTTACATTAGTTAAAATTTATATAGACTTAGCAGAAGAAATAATGGTAACGAAATAATCACTGAAACCTAATCAAATGGAAGTGTGGAACGATTCTAGAGGGTACCTACTACCTCTAACCATTTCATTCCAACGCAGGTCTTCACTTTGACGCCATTTCATAATGTTCCCTATGTGTATCACTTCCTCGGTAATTATTCATATTGAATTATCCTTCCTTATTACGTGAAAGTTTTTAAGTGGCCGAAGTGCTGGAAAATGTACTCAATATGTCTGTCTCTTCTTCCTTGTAGTGTTTACAGTACACGCTATGTCTTCCTCTCCAAGTCTTCGCATGCTTTACTTATTGATGATTCTCTTCGTCCATTTGATCTTCATAACTCTTCCTTAGTTCCTCGTTTTCATTGCTTCTATTTTTTTATCTTCTTCTGTTACCACTAGAGCTTCAACGCCATATAGGGATGAGCTCAAAATAAATTTTAAAATTAAGCCCTCCTTGTTTATAAATTTGTTTTGCAGGCTGTTGGTTGACCTGTCTCACGGTAGAAGCCTTCTTCAAATGAGCTATTTTTCTCACAATATCTCTCTTTCTTTTTCCATCACGTGATCGTATTTCCTTGATACTAAATATTTGTAAACTTGGTTATGTTTTTGCAACTAATGCTTCAAGGTGGTATTTTTCTTAATTTCTTTCACAAACCTTACATTTTGTATTTTTACAACACTCCAAACGTCTTCATTTCTTAGTATAATGGTTAAAAACTCTGTTAATACCACACGTCTCCACCAGAACTGCTATATTACAGTGAAACATTGAATGCTGATTTCTTCTTTATGTGCGTTTCAATTAATTTTTAGAATCCAAAATAATCATATTACTTATCACGATTATTAGTACTCTTATATTGTGAGAATTAATGACGGGGACATAGAGTTTCATGATGAAGAAAAGACCGGCATAGAGGAGTATAGAGTTGAGCGCTGCCAAAAAAGAGGACTCTGAGGAGAGAGGAAAAGAATAGGTGCAGGCGTTTGAGATATAGGCAAGGAGAAGAATGGAAAAGGTGCAATGGATGGAAAGGAGGACAAACGATAAAGCGCTTGGTAGTGTGGGTGACAAGAGTGAACTTTTATAGGAGATAATATGGAGTTAGAGTAGGTTGCTAGTACAGGCAATGAGGGGCGAAGGAATCCCGAAAACCGTGAGATAGAGGAGGATGTTGGTTAAGCCGCGAGGGTTTAGGGTTAACCTCTAGGTTAACCCTAAACCCTCGCGCCGTGGCCAAAATTTGTCTATTTTGAGTGTGCGGCCGCGCTTAATTATGCAACGCCCACGCAGCGTCGCGACGCGTCGCTAAGAAGGCCGCTCGCGCCTCCTGCCGGCTCGCGTCTCCTGCCCGCTTGCGTCTACTGCCCGCTTGCGTCTGCTGCCCGATCGCCGCGAATGCAGAAAAAAACTCATCATGCATGCGTCTTCCATCGTTGGTCTAAATAATATTAGATAATTAAACATAATTCCCAGGGAATAACAATAATGGCAAAATTATATGAAATTAATATAATGCACCGTCATCATTCAGGGAGTAGAGAAAAATTCCCTGATTGCGCAGGATTTAGCCTACTTTTAAAATTCTTTTTCAACATGGAGAAATAATGCAAACATAGTTACCAGAGCTCACCACGTCGAGGTAACTACACTATGAGCTCCCACGCCCGCCACCCACTCAAATAAATTTGAGGAACGCATTTCCTTTATCAGATTAGATGCTATCTGAAAAGTAAGCGAGTGGTCATTTTGTTCACCAATCGGTTTATCTATGTGTAAGTATTCGTCTTTAAAAATTATTTTCATTAAGCACTATAGGTCATTATTCATTTATTTATTTTTGTAGTCAGGCAGATAAATATAAAACTTACACACCCTATCACAGCATGAACTGTGACTTGGTTTCGAAGGTCGGCATTTTGGTTCTGCTTTCTAGTATTTTCAGCATTTCCAATTGTCTCTCTTCGTCAGTTGCGGATCTCAATGAAGCTGGGGTTACCTCTTTCATAAATCTTTCCACTGCTTGCGTGTGGTATGGAAAGTTAAGTTCCAAAGTTGAGCATTGCTGAAATAATTCTCGAATTTCTTCAGCCGTAAGTGATAGAGCAGGGGGGTCGGTGTTCTCGTCCCATTTGACCAGCAGAGTGTAGTCTTTAATTATTAAAATTAAATGCTGGTAGTAATTCAAAAGGTCTTGGATTTTCAGTCGCACGCGTATTTCTTCGTGCCCCTAAGATTTTTTTCCACGCATCTCTTCACACTTCCTCTCGTTGGTCAGCAATCATTGAGAGGAGTAAAATTTTCTGGGTGCCCAAAAAACCCGTTTCGCTGAATAACAGGATCAATGACTTTTTTAAGATCTTCCGGTATATATCTCGACCAATTTATTGATTTCCATAAATTTACAGCATCGTCGTATATACAATGGTTTTGCTTCACTGAAAACCAGACAGGTGTGTATACTTTTTGAATGAATGACACTAGATTTTGGAAATTAGCACTTGGATTTTCAGTGGACACGTGGACACGGACAGAGAGTTTTACCAGGGTTAACAAACTCAGGCAAGAAAATATGTATACATTGTCAGCGTCTAGTACCTGCCAAAAGCCACCTGAGGCAATTTATAAGTGTTATATTAAATTTCTAATAATTCTCCCGTAATTACTATTTCCTTGACATTATGTTTAATTATCTAATATTAGTTAAACCAACGACGGAATACGCATGCATGATGAGTTTTATTGCATTCACGGCGAGCGGGCAGGAGACGCGAGCCGGCAGGAGGCGCGAGCGGCCTGATGACCGTTTCGCTGCGACGCGTCGCGACGCTGCGTGGGCGTTGATTAATTACGCGCGGCCGCGCTCTCAAAATAGACAATTTGCTGCTAAACGGCTGTAGATACGTCCAAACGGACGAATTTTTTTCTCTTGCGGTCGCCACTAGGCAAAATCCATGGGGGACCGCTTTAAAAAACTGACTTTTTTTCCATTTTCAGCCCCCCTCCCCATAAAAGGGCACGGCGCGAGGGTCTAGGGGTAACCTAGAGGTCCCAAATATTTCTGGCCTTATTTTAAGTGACTTTGAGAACTTTTTCCAGAGGGCCAAGTTTCTCCACGAAAAATCGATTTTTCCGGATCGGAAATTAAATCGGTTCGCCCTAC
Source organism: Pyrrhosoma nymphula (assembly GCA_963573305.1). NCBI lineage: Eukaryota > Metazoa > Arthropoda > Insecta > Odonata > Coenagrionidae > Pyrrhosoma > Pyrrhosoma nymphula. Next base: position 43,364,680 of record OY754339.1, on the reverse strand, counting down.
TACACAGTCATCCTCTTACAGTGTGAATTTCGGGTTCTAGGCAGGCCCCGGGTTTAACGTAGGGACAATGGTGCTCAGCGCATGAACATGCCACCATATGAACATTAAAGGCACCATGTGAACGGTACCTGTGAATACACCTAGCTCCTTAAAAGCCACCATGAATTTCAACGTGGAAGGGATCGCCTGGATAGCTTAACTTCCTAGGGCACTCGACGTGATATCTCCAGGTCTGGGTTCGAATCCAAATCCATAAACAGTTTTCGAAATAACTTAGCTTCAATTACCATACTAGTTTCACGAATTAAGCGAATAGTTCCAGGGATGGCTTTGTGGAACTCTTTCATAATTACAGAAAGAAGAAACTTTCAAATGGTATTTATCCACGCTGTTAATTGATACTACCGACCCAAGTTTCAACGGGTAACCGTCATTTTCAAGGTTATGTATGCACGGTTCAACATAAATCAAATTACGTAACAAAGGAGTCACGTGATGGAACCACGAACGGTTCGAGACTTTGGTGCCTATAATTTAATCACTCATAAAAATCTCACGCAGCCTTCCCGGTCGATTTTTTCTCCCCGGGATATTGTTGATCGAGTTGAAAGTCTCAATTATAAATGCAATAAGCAATATAGCGGACGCTTAAATCATCCACTCGAGGGAATAAAAATCACCAACATCTTGAATCAGTTTTAAATTTTATTACGTGACTTCTTAACTACGTGATCAAAATTATCTAGAGCGTTTCAAACACACCCCCACGCGAATGATGACTTTTTTCATTGCGAATTTCAACCAGCAGAATTTAAACAACATATTCCCAACGAGTCTTATCCAATCACTGTTTGTGAGTAACGTACTTCTTGGTAGTGAGATAGTTTTGAGATGGACGTAGAATAAGACGCTGGCGGGGAAAGAAGAAGAGGTAGAAGGGGCGGAAAATGAAATTGAATGAGATGGGTTGAACCCACGGGGGGTGAGTTACGTTCAAGGAGGGGGGTAGGCGAGAGGGTTTCTTCTGCCAAGGATGTGGGAGATGTAAGAGGAATTGGGCGTGGTGGTGTGGGTTTAATGCAAAGCAGAAAGGATTGGTTTGGTAGCAAGTGAAATGGAGGGAAGGAATATTTAAGGTTTGAAGAGAATCTTTGGGGCAGGGGGAGATAAAATAAAAGACGAACACTTTTTCGGTTTTTACCTTATGCATACATAAAGATGGATAGGTATGTGTGTATATGTGTATATAATTTCTTTTATTATTACTTTACCTACTCCTATTTCTTTTTTCAGTCATATTTTCTCTTCATTACCTCCCATCTCTCTCCCCTCCTGTTACAAACGCGTGAGGCATGTAGTGAAGTGATGAGCGAATGGAATTGAGAAAGTTTTTATTACTTATTGCGGTGTGAATATCTTTCAGGAGATGCCAGATGATATAAAGGAGGACTATGGGTGGGGTGAAGTAGGGGCTTGATTCAGATTCCGAATGCGAATAATCGGAATTTTCAGCCGCCAGCGCAAGGGAGAGGACCCCAGACGAGCCAGGGCCCAGCCCCCCCATGTCTGTGGATCGAATTAAGAGCCCCTCTTCTCCCTTCTGGCTCACCTCTGGTGCGGATGCTTGGTCGCGACTCAGGGGAAGAGAATATGGACGTCAGTGTAGGGATATAGGAAGGCGCAAAATAAGGGATAAAAGCGATATTTACACTCAAAATTTATCGAAATGAGGAATTTATTTCTCATCGTATGACAATCAAGGCTTCGTGTATCGTATAATTTTGAATAAAACATTTTATTTCGCTTAAATATATGTCAATAACCAGATACCTGAGCTTTAACCTCAGATTTTGAGCTAAATATTTTCATGTTAGAGAAAATGATTTTCCTACCGGGTCACCGTCTTAGTGGCCTAAACACATACTTTCATTTTATTTTCTTCCCTTAGAACATTGGTGTGGAGTGAGGCACTTGGTGAGTCAGGATCATGGATTATTGGTAAAAAAAGGTCATAAAAGATTAAAATCTTTCGAAACCAGATGTAGGAGAAGTATGCTGAATATCAAATGTAAGGATAAATTAAGAAATGAAGAAGTTTACAGAAGAGTAGAAGAGGAAAGGACCATGTTGAATACTATAAATAAAAGAAGAACCAGATGGATTGAGCTCACTCTAAGGAAAAATGTTTTTATTATAAATATAATTGAAATAAATGGAGGATAAATTCCCAAGAGGAAGCCCAAGGGTTAATCCATTGACTGAATACGGATGAAAGTGCATAAGAGAACTGCCAAGGAGTATGGGAACTAGCAATAGGTATGGGAGGGTGAAGGGCTGCTGTCAAGCAATCTTAGGGAAAAATAAATAAATAAATTTAATGGCCACAGAGGATATACCTATACATATTTAAAACCCGTCAAAAAAATTACATAGAAAACAAAATAAATCACAACCAGCAAATAATATATTACAAAAAACAGCGTTAGAGAAGCATCTTTAAAGTATTCATCAATGGAACAGAAACAATAATACAAAATATACCATTTTAATTTAGCTCTAAACTTGCCAGGTATATTTTCATCTTTGAGCGTTTTGGATAATTTATTATATATCCTATAGCTCATGGTGACACCCATCGATCGATCGATGTCACCATGAGCTGTACGGTGATTGGGTTGATCGATCAATGATCAATCAACCCAATCAACCCGTGAAGCCGAATGAGCCTAAAACAGGTCGCGCGGTAACTTCAGGTGCACAAAGGTCTTGTTCATCAAGCTGAAACGCCCAATATAAAAGTTTTGTATTGAAAGCACATTAGAAATATCTGCTGACATGTAATATGTTAAAAAAATGAGATTATCGAGATTATAGTGTTTATATCATGAGAACTATGCTGGTTTTGTCCTGGATACCCGGATATTGAATAAGGTTTAATCCAGTTATGGACAAATAGCCAAATTATAGACACAAGGGTTGTTCTTCTTCTTAACTCAGGTTTGTCGAAAATCATGTCTGACAAACAATATTGGCATCACTTGAAGAGAATCTTAGAGGTAAGCAACTAATAAATAAGCATTTAGTGTTGGTCATTTTAATACATTGTAAGTATAAGCATGCAAAAATACCAAAAATGGTTATTTGCAGACGTATTTTAAAAATGTTTTTTTACCATACAAAAATACATCACATGGTAATGCATATATTTACCTCAAGATCTAAGACTCAACCCAGGGACCAAGGCAATCCAAAATCCACGTGGCCGGACCAAAGCTTAGCATGGCAAGAAGACACCTAACTCTTGACATGGTGCTAGTAGTGCCATGAATCTGGATAGGAGTCAACTTAGGACGGAAGTTGAGACTACTGACAGGCCGCTGTCATGTCAAGAGCACCTATAATGTTTAGATTCAGTTGAATCACCAATGATTTCTACGAGTATGAAGCAGCGTCGCACGATCTTTTTGAATGCCCTACAATTTCAAATACACGCACGAGATTATTGGGTCTCCATTTATGGATCCCAAGGAAATTGGGATCCCCAATTCCCCAAAAGAGACATTTTGGCGTTCAAAACGGCCGTTTGACTATTGCAGATGTAACAGAATGTGAATGGCGCAATGGACATGTAGATCTAAAGGCCTCGGAGCTCCTACATAAGGAGACCTGCATCTCTAAGCAAATATAATCTAATGCATAATATCATAGGTTTGGAGGTATTGTAACGCTTTTTTGCACAGCAAAATTTTGTTTGGTTAACGCTTGTTTTAGGAATCACATTCGATCATATATGTTACGTGCAATTTCATGTACACAAAGGTTTCCAAAATACATTTTCGGAATGTTCGCATAGCTTGTTCGCCTCAACCACGCGTTTACTCATTTTGTTCGACAGAAATATTCATATATATAAGTGATATGATTATAACGAAAGACACTTCTACTGAATTAAATTGCACGATGAAAGCTCGACCATTGAATTTAGAGCCTTAGAAAAGATCGTCTTCAAATCTCAGGCCACCATAGTTTTCTTATAGTTTTCTCCTAATCTGTTGTGCATCGCATAGAATTAAAAAGGTGTTTATCACATAGCGTGGTGGCTGAGTAAGGTGTATCAATACCTTTAACTCATCGAAGGTTTCGATTAAAGAGTAAAAATATCACATAACCATAATTTTCAGATTTATGAGCTAGCCTGGATTGGCATAACAAAATACTCACTTGTGATAGACACGGGAAGATGTAAATAAATTTCAATCCGCGATATAAACCACGCGCGATACCGCGTAGAATGCAATATCCTGGGAAGTTACGAGGCGTCATGTCTCATGCGTAGCCAATCTACAGATTTAAAACTGAATTTCCGTTTTTTTAACGCTATGGACTAACAAACCCCTTGACGGATTCGGAGAAAAATTTGCACACATGTTCCTTAAGACCTATAAAGAATGGAAGAAAGGATAGTAGAAGTGCCAAAGGGCCACAAGTGAGTCCTTTTTTTAACCAAATTTTTAATTCATAAGAAAAACATTAGGTTAGATGCGGAGGTTTAATTTTTTTAAAAACTTCTTACAATCCTGATATAGTCTTGGAATATTTAAAATCGGATGACTGAAAGAACAAAAATTATAATTGTTCATTTTATTCTCGTTTGCACTTTTATACTCGTTCCTCATGCATACGCTTTACTTTCATATGCAACTGTTTCCTAAAACTTAAGTTTTTGTCACAAACATCTGTAACTTTTTTCCCTATTTTAACAATAGAAATTAATATGTAATTGGCAACTGAAGCACAAGAGTAGACTTTTAAGAGTTTGAGTGATATTTATTTCTAGTCATAGGAGAAGCCACATTAAACTTTTATGTTTAAATTAAAGCCACGTCAAGAAGCATGAAGCTAATTTTTTTATCACTATTCACCCAAACATACCTCAATAATTAACTAAAATTGCATGTCTAAGGTTTCAAATTGAATATTTTTTTAACACCGCACGCTGAAAACGCATTAACAACCGAAAACGTTTCTGCGATACTGTAAAAATATCTGCGGTGAGCAATTAAATTATTTTTAAAAACTAGTTACGTCAAAACTAGCTAGCGATTTATTTAAAAAACTAAACTAACAACACACTGTTTAATACCTAAAGATGTATTAGCGTTATACATTCCTCATGATTTACAAACAGTCTATCTGGAGCGCATAACTGTACCATTTCCCATGGAATAAGGCTAGTATTTTTTGGTAAATATCTTGAAAGGTTTTATGGAAATGGGCTGATATTTTTTATAGTTGAAATGATAAAATATTTTTATTTATAATGAGTCCACGTTCATTAATTTCTATGTGAAGTTACATATCACTCAGCCTACCATAAATGGAAACCCGAGGCACTTATGGCTTTGGCTACATGATTTAAATTTACGGAATTACCGCTTTATTTTAGTTTAGAGTATTTGTTACTCCCAAGTTCTCAGTTTGTGGTTTATGACTGCCACGAACTATATCCACTTTTAGGTCATATTTGGAGAATTCATTTAATGATATGTTACAATTGTATGCTTTAGTTATTCCCGTTGAAATTCAACCGGCACCATTTTATTGTTTCATATAAATTAATACCGCGATTCAATGCATCTTGAATGTCGCACACCGCCTTCGATGCGTTGAAAAATCGCGCTGGCCCAACGAATCACGTGTTGTTTAGGAGATGGGAGGAGTGGGGTCTTGAAATAGGGGCATGGAAGCAGGATCTACGCAGGGGGAGGTGGATTAGAAGGTGAAATGTATGAAAAGCTTGTAGTGGGGTGAGAGAGGGTGGATGTATCTGAATGTATGAGTGAGAGACTTTATTGTCTTCTGGAAAATTCTATGAAAGGTATATATGTATAGAGGGCGCAATCAACAATGCGATGAGCAAGTGAGAGAGAGCCACACAAAAGAGACGGCTAAAATTAAATGAAAAGGTGCTCAAAGTGCCATAAAAATTATATTCATTATTACTTGCGCTTGCCAATGGTATGTAGGTATACCACGCAATCCCAGCACAAAAAAACTGCAAAATAGAGAGAGCGAGAAAGCCATATAATCATGCACGAGTGAAATTCGTTTCAGCACGACTATTCATGCGTAGTTTGATCGCACTTTTTAAGCTGTTTAATTTTTTACCACGGCGTTAAAACGCGTTTTAACGTGGAAGATGGAAAGAGACAAAAGGTTGAGGACTCAACAATTTTTTTTCAAACGGTCGATGAGTTAAAAAAAAATCTTCTACCTAGTTCGTTATCGGGAAACAATTGTAAACGCTCCCCTGACCAACTACAGCTGGTATTTGCACGGCACAGTCGGATTATCCCGAGTTGGATCATGAAATCCGAAGCTCTCGAGCGGAAGGCCAATACGAATACTACCATTCAGCTGCCTGATTCGAAGCGAAAAGCATGGGATACCTCACAAGAGCTGGCATTCCTAGTGATCCAGTTTGAGCAACCAAAGATATGGATGGATGATCCATTATACATCATAATTGGATATACTAAGAGGTGATTGGTAGGTTTCTAGGACAATTTCTGAAATACATTTTCACTTTCTTGCTTTTTCTCTCATTTTACTCCTAGCGTCAATATTTTTATCCTTCTCTTTATAAATATAACCAAAATTATCATTGATCTGATGTTTTAACTTTAAATGATACTTTAAATTTGAACACTGGTGTAAATAAGTAACAAGTAATTAAAGAAGTAAAGTTTATTTGTCATAGGTTTTAGGGACTAATTTTTTTGATACAATTAAAATATTACATAACGCACAAAAAATGAAAAGCTTTTTCCTTTACCATAACTAAACATGAAAAAAATAAACAATATTACAAAAGAACATGCACATTACTAGTAAGCTTGTGCACATCATTACACATTGCCGTCATTTTAATTCCGAAGATAATTTGTCTTGACATATTCACAACAGTTTATTTTTCTAGTAAATCGATTGTATAATGCATTACCTATAGAATGGAAAATGGAATGTAAACCAACGGCATGACCAATCAAGAGACACATAATCTCGAAATGGCGGAAGAAAATCCTGTCGAGTATGTGAAATGGCATATAGTATTCAGGTTTCTGGTTCTGCGATTTAATTTTTTAATATTATGCGACAGTTTCGCCGTGCTATGCTGCAGGCTTCGTCGGGTTTTTAGAACAATGGTCTTTTGAATGTGAAATGGCATTCAAAAGCCCTAAATAGAGAGCTAGTCATTCTTGGAAATGTCGGCAGAAATGTCTAAGGTACTCTATCTAGGTGGAATACCCGAGAAACCTTTCTTCAAAAGCTATCATTGGTTCCCATATAGTTTATTTCCTGCAACATTTGTCCTAATTTCACTGCCATGCCAATAAGAGGTCGCTCCAAACATGTTTTAGTGAAGTGCTTCCTTACTTCCAACCTTGGGTAGCTGGCTGAAGGAAACCTTTTCATCTAGTTTGCTTAAGCTATTATGTTCTTTTCATTGTTCCAACTTGTACCATCACTGATTGTCTTACTTCCTCCATGGAAAAATTCTTCAATTTACTCGAAGGCGTTTTCTATTCAAGTCTAAAACGGAAATTTAAATAAAATATAAATATCTCTTTGATTTCTCCCACATTTATCAGTTTCAGGAACCTTCTTAAACGTCCTAATATCTTAACGCTGCAGTTTAGCAGGCCAAACATATTTTCACTTCTTAGATCTAAGTATCCTTTTCCTAATCTTCGATTGTCGAACGGTTAATTCAGTGGCAAGAACCTTCGGAGTACAGCTCGGATATCGGAAATCAATAAGTAGCAGCACTCAGTTAGGGAGTGAATAAATCCTTGTTTTAGGATACACACTATTTGGCAAATGTATCCGCTCATTTTGATTTACTACGGCCCCTTTACTTATCAAAGATTTATGGCATTGGCGTATTTTACTCGCGTAGATGGCAGTATTTCAGTGAAACACGTCGGGAAACATTCGAAGAAGAACAAAAAAATTGCGAAAAAACTTCTTTCCCACTCACCAAAACTTTGAAAAATCTACCATACATATTCGCCTCGGGCATACATGGGTGGCGTGAGAGAGACTTCTTGGCCACATTACGAGAGATAGAGAGAAGGGCTCACTCGACGACGATTGAAGCTGTTGGTACGTTGCGGAATTTCTGCTGCACGGCTTTGGAAAACTGTTTTGTAGGCACTCATGAACTCGGTGCCGTGCAGGACGACGCACTGCAAAAAATACTTATATGAAACTGACTATCCTTTTTTCTCAAAATTTGTGACGGATTACTCTATCGGACCTGCTGTTTTTTCCACACACCGGAAAAAACAGCCGTTCGGGCCTCGTTTCATCTCGAGTGCGTTTAGCAGGAAGATTTCAGCGCTTTTTGGAAGTAAGAGGGACAAGGGAGCTGCTGGGATAAAACGCGGGGTGTATGCGTCAAGACCATCAGGAGTCCTTAAATAGAGGAAAACAACGGAGATGCATGCAGCATCGTTGTATTTCGTAGTTTTAATACATCCATGGTACCTACTACTAATAGGTACAAGGTAAAACGTCTTCGTAACAAAAATGAGCCTGTTCTGCTGGTGACACCATCCGGATGACTCGAGCAGCAGAAGACTAGAAAATTCGCATAGAAATAATGGATGAAAGCTCTAATAGCAAAGCAGTGAGCGGCTAGCTTTTTAGCAGTGACAAAATGGAGAATAGTAGATACTTGTATCCTTAAGTGATGATTTAAAACATATTTAATCTGTAATAATCAGTAAATGTGTGGTTAGAGAATTAAATGCTGTTTACAGCGGAAATAACCCTTTCAACAATTTATTTACGGATAAACTTTGAAATTTACATTTTTGAAGTATTCTTATCTCTGGAAAACCCAAACCTGGACCTGCTTCACCCTTGTAGTTGTATCAATGGGATATCTAAAATAATTCTCTTCCCTCATAAGTTTCCTCGCATTGCTCTTGTATCCAAATACCACACAAGTACCTAGCTAGATGTATGTATCACAACATCCCCCAGCTGCGTTGAAGGTTGGTCGATCCTCAGGGTGGAGGGATTAACTCTCGCTACGGAAGGGGTAAGCGGATACATCCTGATGCATCACCATTCCGAAAATAGGATGCCATGATTTTTATCTATTTCCTCGTGAGCTTAACGCCCTTCACCCTTACTTAACAATCTTAAAATCCCTTAAACCCCCCTTAAATCACTTTCGCACAGTTTCTCAACCTCTTATCCGTTTCCACCGTAATTTCGGACCTTTGAGAGGAAATTACACTTGGAATGTACGGGAATGTCAAATAAAATCAAATGAAGTAAAGTTTATTCTGTGGTTTGTAAAAGTTTTGAAATAAATCGAATTACAAAATAGAATTCCAAAAAGTTTATAGTGAACTAATTTTATTGAAAATCAGAAAAAACTCGTCATGGATAATTTAATGAAATTTAGCGATTACTTTGCTTTTGATTGGCTAAAACGTGGTAAAATATCACTATGCATATATAAAATAATGATAACCATGCTTAAATTATTTTTAAAATATCCATATTAATATTTTCAATTATAAATTATGCAAATGAATCTTTTATTCACCATTTTTAATTATTATCTTTCCCATCTGTCCACTCAGTCCTCTCTCCTTTTACTCCCCTAGTCGCGTATTCCAAGGCTCGATTCCCGAAGGTACCAAAATGCTGGGAATTAAGATACATAATTCGTAGGTAAATTAAAATCGCTAGATGATAAACCCATTTACATTCTCCTCATTTAATTCGACAAATAAACTTTACTTAGCAAATTGTGTGTAATTGGCATATGGGTCTATCACTCTTTGAAAAATAAATCTTATTTTCATATCCGTACGTAAAAATACCACCGTCGTGACACACCCTGCCAAATACCTATACGGAGCTCTTTCGGCAGTAAGTGAATGTAGATTGCCTTTTATCGTGTTCCTCATTCGTTCTCTCCCCTGTTCATTATCTATCTCCATAGTTCACTACTCTAATTTATCTCGCCAATTCCTTATTTATTCAAGTCAGATTTCCGAAAGCGTTCAAGTAAACTAAATGATTTTGCCTACCATCTTCACTGAAAAAAAAGCATCGTAGTCATATCTCGAAATTAACTCTCACTACAGCTGATTTATCATATGTTCGAATACCATCATTATCGAACATTTATTCTTTCTTCATTATGTATGACTATATACCTATATCAAACTGAATAGAATGACCATGCTGGTTGTTTCCTTGTTATTTAAAAATAAACTTCATGAACTTGTGCCGAGTGGCCATCTATTTTTTACCCTATTAGATTAGATTGCAACCAGATTTTCAGAGCGGCGATTTCTTCTCCTCCTTTACAGGAAAATCCCGCTAATATTTCAGAGCACCGGAAAATGTTGATAGGTCAATTGGAGAAATAAACTCCTTTAATCCATCAATAAGAATTTTCATTACTCATTTATAAGAACATTGGTATGATCCTCGTTAAATTACAAACTACATTTCCCTGAACTAATTGAGTGCGATCGCCATGCAAAGTTGCAAATTGTTTTACGAAATTAAGCTCATTTTCGTGCGTCAAGACATTACATTCTTTGATGTACTATGCTCCTGACACACACATACGGAGTACTTTAGGTAGTATTTAGATGTGAATTCCCCAATTTTTATCTTCCTTGCTGGTTTCCTCCGCCATTGTTTATCTTTTTCACCTTCTATGTCCTTCCCTCTACGTAAAAACATTGTTTCATTTTCTTGCATCAAGGCACCAACGTCTCTGGTTCATGCTCGTGACAGACCCAGCCAAACTCCGTTTTGGAGATTTGTGAATGTATATTCCATTTAATCATCCACCTCAACTGTTCTATTTACTTTATTTTATATTTCCTATATTTTATTCCATATACTCGAATTGTTTCCCTCCCTTTCCTTCTCTAGTCATAATTACTCACAATAGGTATTAAAAAATTGAATGCCAACGATGATTTCATAAACGCTCAGGAAATGCGATTACCGGGACTCAATTCTCGAAAGCTCCAAAATGTCGGAAATTAAGAAACCCAAGTCGTAAGTAAGCCTCTATCGCGAGAAGATAAGCCAATTAATGAAATCCCGGATATTCTCCACATATTTTCTTCATTATTCTGTATTCAGCCAGTTGCCTGCTAAATGCTAAGTAATCCTTCCATCATCTTCTGGGCCTTCCTGCGAGAAATTGTTGTCTATTGTTATCTATCCTATTTCATTGATCAATCCATTATTTGTTATGTGAATAATAATTTTCGGGGGGCTTATGTCGCTTTATTAAATCATTTATTTATTAAAGTGCCTATAAGACTTATACAAACTACGTCCTTCTAAGCCACATGGCTTATCAGAAGGTTCCGTATTTCATTACAGAGCGGTAAGTTACAAATATTTGAATTCAGACATTTATTACAAAGAATCATACATGTTGTAGTGTTAGAATACTAATATTTTAATATCATCTTTTTTAAGTTTATTTACAAGGATAATTCTACCTTTAAGTTTACGCATTTGTATTATTATAATATTATTAGATAATTTAACATAGTTTAAAAACATCAATTGAAAGATCTCTCCAATAGGTGTTTCTTTTAATTTAACCTTTAATTCTTTAATCGATTCTAAATTCTAATGAACATCTTATGATTCGTTCTCGGTGTCATGTAAGGTTTTGCCACAACCAATATTTGTGTACTTTCGAGGGAGTGCAATAACTATAAGGATTACAGAATATCTAAAACAATGACTGGACAGCCCGTTCCGTCGACTACCGGAAATGGTTTGTCGCGAGCGAAGAGGGGTTACGAGGTGACGTCACAGTGCTGCGCGTGGGGGTCTAAATTTGGGCTTGAGTGGGCATGGCGCGCGCTCAGCTCAGTTGTATCTCCGGAAATAGTTGGTTGATTTCAGTGATCGAGGTAGTAGACACCTGGAGAGCTGAGAACATGAGTAAGACATTAATATCACTCACCCTCTCAGTGATTCAACCCGAAAGTTGGTTTGGATAGTTGATGGCAGAGCTCAACCCGGACTTAGCCACAGGCGTGTGAATTTCACACATTCAGGGTAGGGGGGCCAGTTCCTTTCCCTGGGCCACCTCGCACTCCGAGGATTTTTGTTCGAGGGCGTTCAAAGGCTTCACCCGGATTTGAACCCGGATCAGTAGCTAAGCGCTCTACCCACTAGGCCACCACGCTCCTATTTGCTCCCCACGCTCACATTAATATCACAAGAAATATAAAATTAGCATTGGAAAGCAGAAACTATTAGTTACCATTGACCAATTGTTCATATGTTAGACATTTGTACTAATTATTTCGATGAATATATGTTATGAATAGCGTAATTTTCTTTCTTTCATTTCAAATTTCTTTCTGACAAACAAAACAAAAGAATCTCCCAATAACGTGAGTAGCGTAGTAATTTCGTATTCACGAAATAAAGATCCGACGGGAGTACCAATAATACTCCCTGTATTTTTTTCTCTCATCCAGTGATTACTGTTTTCTAAATGATCTACTTATATCTACTTTATTTCATGGTCAATTAAGGTCTTTCTTGAAATTCCTCTCATCTCTACTGTCTCCATTAGCCGCTTTTGGTTTGAGGCTACTGGTCTTATTTTGGCTGAACATGCGAAAGTATCTTTACTAAATATGGTTTAGGGTATAAATGCTGGTTCTCCTAATTTCCACCTATGAAAATAAATTATATATAATAAATGGCATATGACTGCCATGTTGGAATTTCCCTACTTTTCTACTAAATAAAAACTCGTTTCACTTTCATGGATAAATGCTTGAGACGCAACCCTACCAAACATCCATAAGGAGCTTTTCCGGAAGTATGTAGATGTAGATTCCCTTCTCTCGTCTTCTTCTCTTCACTCTTCTTTATCTTCTCCATCTCCTAAGTCCTCTCTAAGTCTTCCCTCCCTTTATCCCCCCTTATTCTCATCCCCTATCATCCCAAACACCATGCATAAGGGTCTCCCTACCCTTCACTTCTTTGCCACCCTCCTACGTCTTGTATAAACTCAATATCCATTGGGTGACTTTCCCACCGTATACTATACGGTGCTCTCAATCTTAAAGAGGGAAGGACCATTCCATTACTTCGGAAAAGTTTTTAGCCCCTTCCTCTTTCCGAAACTGTCACAGAGTTTCCCCAAGTCTCCCCCTCTCTCTCTTTTCCCATGCTATCTTTCTCTTCCCTCTACGCCCCCTCATCTATTTCCACAACCTCCCCTCTCCTTCCTCCACCGCCCAACCCACTCTATCGTCCCTACTTCTTCTTCCTCGCTTGCTTCCTCTGCTCACACACTTCGTCCCTTTTCCGGACGAATGGCTATTTCTCCTGCACAGCTCAATTGAGGAGGCAAAAGTCGAATAAGTAGTGAGAAAGAAAGGAGGAGGATGCCAAAGTGCATAGGAGGGTGTAGTGGTTCAACTAGGGCGGGGTTTCTCCACCTCAATGATTGCCATCGTTACAGGGTTTTATACAGAATTTTTCCTTATCACTACCGTGAAATGTTCAACTAGAGAATACTTAATATCTCCTTTCTTCGTTCAATGAGAAAAGTAAATTTAAGTTTTAACGTCACCTCTTTATATAGTCTAGGTACCCCGTATTGAATTAACCTTAGGGCATTTTGGTCTAGTAGAGAGCCCCCGATGTAGGGAGATGAGATGGTATTAGAGTAAAAATTACACGCCTAGTGATTTTCCATAAAAAATATATCCTAAAATTTCAATGAAATATATAAATACTTCTTACGAAACAACACAATATTAATGCAGTTTTTAATTTGTATGAGAGAGGTTAACTTTGATAAAATATAATATAAGGTCGTATTAGGTAGTCATAAAATATACATATTTTTAATAGCAAAATCATAAAAATACGTATCGTATATTTAAATGTCAGAATTCATAAAAATGAAATCATATATCTATCACATTAAATGATAGAAAAACATTCTGTTCAATTCATTATAATGAATGGCTTTATTTATATTGATATAACATCAATTATTTAACATTTAATTTCATATGATAAAAAATCATATCATTAACGACTAAGGGTACGAGTAAATGAATACTGTAAAGTCCACGAAAGAATTTTAGAGAAAAGAAAGTTGAAACCTTGGTCCACGAAAGAATTTTAGAAGAAAGTTGTAACCTTGGTCGGAAATTAAATGTAAAATACAATTTTTCGCGATGTATACAAAAGCCTTCTTTTACTTACAATTAGTTACTGGGGTACCACAAAGTAACGCCAAAGAATATAAAACCTAACAGTATATCAATTCGATACTTCAATGCACAAAAGTAGTTGATATTTTTTGCTGCTTTGCTTTACGAAGCTTTCCTCACACACTTCGGCCCTTTTTCGGACGAATAGCTATTTCTCCTGCACAGCTCAATGGAGGAGGCAATAGCGGAATAACAAGGAAAGGAGGAAGAAAATACCGGTATTTATTGGTAAATATAGGGTAATGCGGAGATTTGTAGTAGGATAGAATTTACACGTAGGCTGATCTGCACCTGCTCAAAACTACTCAGTTACCGAAGAATAAAAGAGAAGAAAGGAATATTATATATAGAAGAAGAAGAAGTAGGGAATATCAAAGTTCATAGAGGGTGTACGGTAAATCTAGGTAAAACATGTGGAGAGAGTAAGATAGAATTCAGAAGTAAAGTGACCCACATCTAAATATTACTTATCCCTTCATTATAGACACAATTTTAAGAATCCAACTAAAAATGTAATAATATAAAGTTTAAAAAATATACAAAGAAAATAGTGCGGGAGGTAATGATTGAGTATGGAGTGAGTGAGCAGTTATTGAAAGGGTATGTATTACAAAAGTGGGGCAGGCATGAGAGAGAATGGGGACATAAAAGTAATTGGTTTGAAATAAATCAGGACGTAAAAAAGGATGCGTAATATTCCGTGTCTGCTCACTGTCAATATGGATAAATGAGTGAGATGAGTTGATGTAAAAATGTCGGTATAACGGATGGAGATGTAAATGTGCGATCTCTATTGTACGCAGCTGATGCATTGTTGCTGCCTGAGAGGCCGTAGAAATTACAGGAGCAGCTGGATAACTTCCATGATGCAACAAGTCGCATGGATTTGGTGGTAAAAGCGTCATAGAACAGCGTAGTTTTTTATTATAAGCGGAGTGGGGAGAATGGTATTATGATGGGGTAAATGACAAAATACTTGAAGGAATGGGCAATATTTTGTAACTTGGCTGAACAAAAAATAAAAAAATACTCAAGAAGATGCAACATGATTTAAAAAGCTAAAACTTTGTATAAGGATTAAGGATAAGCTAAGACCGGATCGATGCAAATTTATTTGACCTGGTATCGCAAACAAACTATTGAATGGGTAGATGGTGCAGTATCAAATGCAATATCTTAATTATATCGTAAAATTCGCGGTTGATACATCACAATATACTTTTACCCTACTTTCGCTGTAACAGCAAGATCTTGTCTTGCGGGGTGAAAGGGTGGCTTTAGAAAGTGATAGAAAATGTACCATCAAGAATACGCGAGGAAAGAGATTGCCTAAAGGAAAGCAGAAAATTGGAAGGTGTTGTCGATTTGCGGGATAAAACATTGTACTAGCCCCCCCTTATCAATTTCCTTATCACAGGGGTTCTAATAATTATTCTTTCGCGCGGTCCTAAACACGCGACGTTATATACTTGTATCAGCCCGACACACAAAAGGTACCCTTCACTTTATCACTTCTTACCTTGAGAGAGAGATCCTTTTGGTAGTCCTTGGCGGCAAAGGTTAATGGATTAATTCATGCACTAAAATGATACACTTGAACAGTACATATATTTATAATAACCCTTTTATTCTTCAATTATGAAACAAATTCACTTTAGTTACTCAATTAATCAATATATGTTCCCTTCTCAAATATATTCGTATTAATTTATAATGTTTGTTCTACTTCACCGGATATTGTACAAAGTGAATTCCCGATACTCTATGCCCCAGTATCTGTTTATCGGATTCCTGGATCCTTCCTTAACACAGGACACTGGCGTTGGTAATTGCTGTCCAAAGCTGCTTACTCCCGGCAAATTATCACTGCAAAAACTCTCGTATGACTTTCACTCGATAAACGTCTCTTGTGACTCCCTTGTTAAGAAGACGAAGAAGAAGAAGCCGCCTCGTTCCTTGTTTGACAATCCCTTTTATACTCTCTCATCTCCCCTCCTGTATGTTCTAGAACATTCCAGGTTTTCTCCCCTTCTCTCGTATCTGATAGGCTATTCCCCTTTCATTATTATAAGTTTGTTTACGTAAACAGAAAATGGTATTGTTTAAAGTTGTTTTCATAACATAGACGGCATTGTTATAGTCTGTTTACGTAAACAGAAAATGGTATTGTTTAAAGTTGTTTTCATAACATAGACGATATTGTTGCCTCGCGGTAGCACGTGTTCCCAAAATATACACAATGGCGTCCTTAATCGTATACTTATGCCAACACGGCCAAAATGGCGTGTTACAACATAGAGAGGGAAAGAGGGAGGGATAGGAAGAAGCCTAAGAGGCCTAGTCGTAGGAAATGGGGCAGGGAAATGCTTTCCTCCGTTTTTAGGATGAGGTTGTAGGAAAAGCTTCGGGGATATGGGAAGGGCTAGCTAGAATGGAAGCTGAGGGAAGTGTTTGCGTCACAAAACGACAATATTTACGGAAAGTAACCATGGAGACGGGAAAAAGGAACCTATTACGGCATCCCCTGTACCGTGAGGGATAGAAGGAAAAAGAGGAAAAGAAACAAGCAAAAAAATTGGAGGGAGGGCGTCGATTTTTCGGCATTCCCGGACAAAGCTCACTCGTCATTTGTTGCCTAGAAAATGTTATTTCTCATTCACCCCGCGGGAGAGCGCTGCGACTCGTTTTGGAGCCGTAAACGCTTATTGTTCCGATGTGTTCCGTGGAACCTGAGTGGAAACCAGCGTGGCGTGTTCGTCCGGGCGAAGTGAAACGTGAAAATTTCGTTTCTCTTTTGTTCGATTAATTTCTTCATTCTTTTGCTACTAGGACGGGTAAGCGTGAATTCGGATGGGTTTTTTGCTGCACTAAATTGGGGTGAACGAAACAGATTGAAATAAAGATAATAAATAAACAAGTTACCCAAGTGAAAATAATACAGTTGTAACAACGACTTGTTGTTGCATGTAATTAGAGTTCTATTTTGACCCTGGACGCAGACGCGGAGGCGTGGAGTGGAGTAATATATTCCATCAAGTATTAGATTCAGCGCCGGTGGTCGACTGTTAACTCAAACATCAGAAAACCATTCGGAAATATTCAGTCAACCCATGCATTAACTAATCTTTTGATATTCTTTAATTGTAGGGAATACCTCTTTTAATTAATATTGAAATCTCTTCATGCACATAATCACTGAATATTATTTACTCAATAAGATACCAATAAGAATTTACGCAATATTTTTAACTAGCCACAAAATGTTCATCTACTTTCGCCTAATTAAACAAGGGTTTGCATAAAAGTTGTAGACGCCATTGAAAGTGATATTCAAGTGTACTGAGAAAGCATTAATCATAAGATTCTTTAGCAGGACAAATCATTTTTTTATTCCATCACCATTGTCTGTCATTAATCTGAAGACTAGTTTGCTGCAGCTCTCAACACTTTATTCTTGGTATTCACGTCACATGAAGTCTACAGGTGAAATCATGATGCCGAATGCGGTTTACTGGAACTTCTTATCTTTGAAATTGAACGAATGTTTTTTTCAAGCTGTTGATATAAATTTAAGAAAACCTTAGAAACTTCAGTAAATTAAATCATGAGACCAACATTAGGAATAGAAATAAACTACCAAAAGGACGGGTATAAGACTTTCTTTCTTTTCAAATAAAATAGGAGACCATAATAGCTGAAAATCAATTTTTAAAAAATAGTTTTTCTGACATTACACAATCACATGAAAAGAAGCTATAACAGCGCCTCTCATATGCTTCCAGCATTAATGTAATATATCTCGGCGCAATTATGAATTTGCAAAACGCATTAAGGTTTGATATACATTCAACAAAACCTTACTTTAATTTGCTATTTATTGCCAATTGAACGTTTAAATATATAGTGTTCAATGCACAAATGGATGAAGATTGAGAGAAAAGATTTTTATACTTAAGTTTTGCGCCAGTTTCCAAAAAATTGTTAAGAGCAAGCAAATACTCCCAGATAGTTAAATGGTCGTGAATTCAAAATACCGATATATTTTAGTTTTTGAATTATTGGCCAATAACTACATGAACTGAAGTAAAAATGTGTTACTTCAATAGAAATGGCGATGAAGAACGCCCATATAGCCGGAAAAAATATTCATTAAAATAAAAGCGTCATATAATCTGCATTTCTTGTACCTAAATTGTTACTAATTGCTAAGTTATGTTATAATTGAAATTAATCATTTTAAAATATTGCAAAGGACAACATGGACGTCGGTAACAATTTTAAATCGAACTGTCGCGGTGGAATCTCCATATGGCTCGTAGTTTCAATAACATTTGTTGCATATAGTGTAGTAATTGTAGGTGAAAAAACCCCTGCCACACACCCACTAAATGGCTTACAGGATACCGTGTGGAAGTATACGTCCCAGTAGCTAATTCTCTCTATTCACTAAGCCTCCCGTCACTCCAACCCCTTTCCTATCGCATAACCCGCGCTAACCCAAACGTCCTTATTCCCTCAAAACAGGTCCCTTTTATGCTCAACTTCCTCCTCCTTTCCCATGTCTTCTTCGGACCTATCGTGGGGAGCACATATTAGAAATATTTGTGGCAGAGCTCTGAAGAAGCTAGGATTCGTCAAGCGTATTGTGGGTAGATTTTTGGATGAAAAAGTAAAAGAGAGGTGCTATTTCGCACTCGTCCGGCCACACCTTGAATATACAGCGAGCATATGGGATCCGGTGCAGAAAGACTTAGTCCGGGAACTTAATACAATACAAAGGAAAGCTGCGCGATTCGTCAAAAACTGCTACGGGCGTACAGACAGCGTTACACATATGTTAAATGAATTAGGCTGGGAACCGCTAGAGACTCGGAGGCTGTGCGCTAGGCTTAGATTACTTGAACAATTGAGAATAGATATCTTTCAGAGCGACACGGAGAACATCATAGTAGAACCCCACTATATTTCCAGGTCGGACAGAAACGATAAATTAAGAGAGATATTTTGCCGAACGGATAGGTATGGGAATTCGTTTTTCCCCCGAACAATAAGGGACTTCAATAAATGCTAGGCGTAATTTCATTAGAGCGTTTCCTTTTTATATGTAAACGGCTGGTGTCCTAACACCCCCCACCACACGCCTATTGAGGCGGCTTGCGGGGTAGTATGTAGATGTAGATGTCTCGAGAAGCCTGTTTCTATCTCAGTTCCTCTGTCAGTCCCTTCCACAGCTCCATCTATCCTTCCTTCTTGCTTTAATTCATTCATGCTTGCGCCCATTCTTAAACATCTCCTCCTTTACCATTCTATCTTCCTTCCATTCTCACAACCCCACTCTATCCATATCCCTCTGCTATTTCCTCGGCATTCATTTCTTATTCCTCCTCTCATCTCAAGATTCTGCCGAGGCATCAGGACCTGCTTAATCCAATTTGTACTTGCGTTTCATAATGGTAAAACTAGTAAGCCAAACTTAAAACATTTTTCGGCAATAACAGCTTTTTCCTAAATTTTGAGAAATATTACACTAAATTATGACAAAGAGATTCTGCAACTTAATGAATGGAATGTCAAAAATGCAAATTTTTAAATGAATAATTCAACTTTCACTCATTTGTCGCATGAATTTAGTTTTCTGAAGCGCGGTGCTTAGTTTCATACACTTAACATATCTAGTACATGCACGTTTTTATAAAACTGATGTTGCTTTAACAATAATTATTTCCGCAATCCACCATGTTCCTAGAAGGTTCCACCCCGGACAGGCGATAGTTTAGTGCAAACAATGGTGATAGGAAATGACTTTTTAAAAGGGAAACAAACACTCGAACATAATGCCAAACGTGAGCATCAGGTCTTATTTTGACATTTTTGAGTCTAGTTGAAAATGTTATAAATTCCAACGTGATTCCTGTAAAGGAAACATTGGGTATTTTAAATTCTCCATTCCCAAAAATAATAATCCCTTATCTTAGAATTATATACTCAGCCTTAGTGTGAAGCAAAAACTATAAACGGACTCAAATGCTCCTTTCGTAGGCTGTAAGCTGGTGCTGACGCCAAAATTCTCTTCAACCTTCTATTTCCCGAAAAGTCTTAGCCTTACAAATTTAAACAATGGCCATTAAGAAAGGAAGGTACTAAATAACAGTTTTAACTCCAAGCAATAATCAAGTACTTTCCAAAAGCTAACTTCTATCCACACTTGGCACAAGGTAAAATTATTGCTATATATGAATTTAGCGCATATAATACTGACCTAGTTATATTGTTGTATGTAACGGCCCGTCAAAATAATCCTTGGGACAACTATGACACGAATATTTATTGAATTAAGAGTATTTTAGTGCGTTTAAACATCACTGTAGATGAAATCATGGTGAGAAAAAAAACAATCTTCCGTCAATCAATATTTAATTCAAATCACCGATAAAATAGCTCGACCTCTCCAAGAGAATCGCGCCAACAAAAAATCAATACAGCGATGCCAACAAAGAGCGCTGCAAGAGACAAAGTGAGGCTAAATTTAGATACAAAGGCGCCGAAATTAAAACACTGCCTTTCAATACCCCTCAGCACGTCTCTTTCATCTGCGTTGCCATTATCCCGATATCTCTCCACCTCTTTCATTTCTCATCTTCTTCACTCCCTTCCCAATTCGTCCTCCCATTCTCCTTTTCCATCGCTTCACACCGGTAAATCTTGCTCCTATTGGCTACCCATCCTTTGCCGGAGGGCAAACAAGACAAACCGCCTCACTATAAGGTTTCGTTTCTATCCCAATGATTCGCCACAGACAACTCGGCTATCTTTCGATTTTGAGTAAAATAAAGCGAATTGCCAACTTTAAATGGCGTACAATTCATCTACATCTATATACTACCCCGCAGGCCGCCTCAATAGGCGTGTGGCGGGGGGTGTTAGGACACCAGCCGTTTACATATAAAAAGGAAACGCTATAATGAAATTACGCCTTGCATTTATTATATTCCCTTATTGTTCGGGGGAAAAACGAATTTCCATACCTATCCGTTCGGCAAAATATCTCTCTTAATTTATCATTTTGTCGGACCTGGAAATATAGAGGGGTTCTAATATGATGTTCTCCGTGTCTAATAATGCGTTTTCCTCTGTATTTCCCGTTGCACATATTATTTTTGCTACTGTTTACTTATTGCAGCTTTGTAATAGAACTTTTTTATGGGGTTTCTGCTTGTTAGGTTTCTTCGCATAAAGTCATTTGCCCTCACATCGTACATTGAAGGTAATTTGATCAGGATATCGTTTCAATAGAATATTTCTCCTTCTCCTCATTTAAAGAAAAATACCACATTTTTCAAATAACAAATTACTGCCAGCTACTATCCCCGCATTACGTATTTATTACGCACTGGCCAAAAAAAATATTTGCCCTTTTCCATGGGATATGGTACAGCTGAGGACCCCGGAGAAAAATAATAAAATACTGAGGAATTTAAACGCATACTCATTATCAGACATTTACCGGTTGGTATTTAGTTTCTTTCCCAATAATTTTTAAGAATAAATGAACTTTCTAAAGTCACTAAAAAACCTTATATTTTAAGTCATTTTCCGCATACGGTGTGATAGACACAAACATGCATATTTGGCTAATAAATGATAAATTTAGTCAAATTAAACAAAGCGCTTGTTTCATTCAATATTTAACTAACTAATTTTACAAAATTAATTAATAATTTCATGTTTCAATATTTACTTCATGCTTATTATAGTAACCTAAATTTTAAAATAAAATTCGACATTAACCTCGCACTCCGACGACGCCATTTAAAGGCTTCACCCGGGGCCCTTCGATCAGTAGCCAAACGCTCTACCCACTAGGCCACCACGCCCCCTCCATACTCACATACCATGCTTAAAATTTTGGCCTGGTGTTAAAAGTTTCACCACCAGTATTCAATCTGCCAGCACTCTCATTTGCTCTTCAGCATGTTATTTACATGAATAGTTTCACATAACAGAACTATATATCTGACACTCACTATAAACGTTAGGATTACGATTGTTATCGGCCAGCAAATATGAAAAACCTTTCTCCATTTCAATGCAGCCATCATAGGTAATTATCATAGCGAAAACCTTCAAAGCATAAGCTAGAAATTTTCCTTCGCGAGGCTTTGAAAATTTACTGTGTGTATCACTGAAAATGCAATGTCGCAAAACAAATATCACAAATCAAATTTTTCTTTAGTTTTAGTTTATATTTTGACTAGCAGATAAATGTAACTCTTCTTGTGTTGAATCCTCCTGCCCTTGTTCTTGCGTTAATGATACATTTGATTGAGTACTTGAAAGGAGACTACAGAATTGACGGCCATTTCAATTCCATGTCCAACATCATTATCTCAAAGTAACTTAAAAATTTTCCCTGCTTTACAAACTTTATTTTCATAATACATTAAACACATGTTATATTATAGCAAAATATTTTCGGTGAAAAATTGAAAAATTAACTCGGATTATCTTAGATTTTTGAATCACGATGTGGTCCTCCATATGTTTTTGAGGTAGTTATTACATAGGTAAGGTGGATTGAAGAATGAAATGGATTTGACTGCCATTTAAGTATTATAATAAATTTATTATCGATAGTCCATTTAAGAAAAACCAATTGTGTTTGTACATGGTGCTAGCCAAAAGTATCCGAAAATCATCAGTAGGTTAATTTACAACACTTTTGTTCCTTATTCACCACAATAACCTTTGAAGCACAACCGTTAAGAATGTACGTACCGCTCCCAGCGCTTCTTTGAATTATTAAATGCCATCTGGAAGTTTTTTTACGTGATGGTGTTTAGCGACATCTGCAATTCCACATAAATTTCCTTGATTGACTTGACCTTATGACTTGAATTTCATCTTAGGGAGTAAAAAGAAGTAGCATGGGGCTAAATCCCGCGAGTAAGGTGGATGAGGAACTGTATGATATTACATGTATTCATATGGTTTTTCACCAGGTCACTGCAGACTTTTTTTCATCACTCAGTAGTCGCAGCACGAACTTAGCAGTATTCCATTTTCCAAGTGCCTTGAAAATCGAGAAAATCCTCTGGCATGTGCCGCACGATAGTCCCACCACGTTACAGACGTCGAGAATGGTCCGCCAGCGATCTTTCATGATCACAGCCCGGACAGCAGCGACATTTTCAGACGTATTGCTGGCTGAAAGCCGTCCTGAAAGTTCATCATCTTCAACCGATGTTCAACCATATTTAATACTCTCAAGAGATTTGGCATGGCCTTAATAATTGTCTCAAAATGCTTGTATAAAAAATTGCTTTTTTTCTGTATCGGTTTTCCCAACGCAGACGCTCGATATGCGTCATATCGCAAAATCGCAAGGAAAGCAACACTCAACAATGAAAAGGTTCTCACATATAATAAACATATTCACCAAGAATGAAACTGCTGGACTCCCTACACAAATAATGTATACAGTCGCAGCCAGCCGCATTTTGGTCATATTAGCACTTATTCACACGCGGCGTACGAATTTATAGACGTGATGGGTAGAACCTCGTAATTTTCTCTACATATTATCATAGGCTTCTCACAAATAATTTTGATTTTAAAAATCTGAGCAAAAGGAAAAATATCAATAGCCACAACATTAATGTTATGCATTAAGGAAAATCGTGTGTTTCCGTTAGGTTCACGTAAAGCCTGTGTTCGTCGTTTTTTTCATTATTATGCAATATTCAAAATTTGGCCAGCAAACAAATTTCTGATTCCCTGCAGTAAATATTCCTGCATGGTCCTCTGAATGATCTTGAGATCATCGTTACTGAGACAAGGTTTATTAAACAGTAAAACGGATTTCACTCCCATATCAGTATTATAATTAAAAGCATTACTGATTACCCAATCCAAAATAATCATCTTCCTTTTTAAACGGTTTTATGATGATACACACATTAAATTTTATTTTGGCCCAAAAATATTCCTAGCATATAAATAAAAACCTCTGATGGTTTCCTAAATGTATGAAATTCATTAAGAAAGACCAAGTTTTAATTCGTTCCAAATAGAGCAGTTTGCCCTGCTATTCTTATGATAATTATGCTATACGATATACAAATGTTGGCCAAACGCTTTTAGCCCTCTGCACATGGTTTGTTGAGCTAACGATTACTTAGGTAATTTTCACTGCGCAATAACACAAATTTCACTACCACTTTATTGAAATAACTAATCATTATCGATTCAACAATTATTAAAGACCAACTTACTTCGTAACTTTCTTTAACCCTTCAGCACTCGCGTCAACTTTTGAAACAAATATGCTCGCGTGGCGTCTGTCAGACGCAAATTGTGTAAATTATAAAAAAATAAGTAATATTTAAAAAAAATGCTATGCAATGCTCTTACGTTATTTATGTACTCTTTTAAAACTTATAAAATTGTAAATATATTATATTATATTATAACTTATATAACACATTTTATTCATCTATAAATAACCAACCCTATTTTTGATACATTCAACAGAATGAAATCACATCACAACATTAACTACAAATTTTTAACCTAGCAAACAACACAAACACATTGCGATTGTTCTAAACAGATATAATGTTCACATGAAATTCACCTATATTTTTTCATTCGATTTTTTTTCGGTCGAAAATATAACATCTCTTTCTAGATCTCTCTTTTCCCTCCTTCGTTTTATCCTCCGTTCCCCTACGAACGCTATTGGAAGTGGCTGACCTTGACTCTTTATATCCTGTTTCTTTATCTTTCTCATTAATGGTCAAAGTTCTTTTTCTCAATTCCCTGGGTCACTACGTGACTACATTTTTGCAGTTGTTCTTTGGTTAGGTTTTGCGCAAGGGCTTTGATAAAATTCCTTCTTTTCAGAGTAGCACGGGAACTCTGATTGTTGTTTTTAAAAGTAAAGTACCTGAGAATTTATTGCACTCAATTTGAGAATGGTATAAATATAGTCATTAGCCATCTTTTGGTGTTTCTTTTTACTGAATACGTCACACATAATTTATGTAGTACATCAACGCCGGATTTAGTTGCATTGTAGAATGTTACCATCACTGGTTTTTTCGAGTTCCCTGTTTTTTCATCGATTGTGGAATCATGATGCATAGATGATATTAAAAAATTGCATTTTGTCTTGGCTTTAGTATGTACGAAGACAATGTGCAATGCTTCTCAAAGCCCAAACGAGTTGTAAATGCTTCTCGACCGCGAGAGGATGAAAAACTGGGTGGAAGCTTCCGTTTATTTTTCCTCACTGTTCTTACATTCGTAAGGTTAGATTTTAGAAGATCTTAAACTAGCTCGTAACTGGTAAACCAATTATCGGCGGTTATATACTGCTACTAACTAGTCTAACCAACCTTTTTACGAAATCATTGGCACTGTTACTGACGTGAAATGAGCCTTTCTCCTGCTACCCAACGTATAATTTTAAGATCCCTGTGTAAAATGTTTTAGAGTCCGCTAGAGAAAATAACTTAAATCCATATTTTCAAGGTTTATTCGGGATGTATTGCTTAAATCCACATATTCCCTTGAATTTTGATAGCATCTCATCAATAGTTACGTTTTATCCTAAAGAATAACTTTCACGGCAATTTTGAACAAATATATCAAAAACCTCTCTAACAGGTGTAAGTTGATCTAATACCTTCCTTTCGCTCATAGTTGCTTTTTTTTATCAAACCGAAGGCTTTGTAAAATAAAGTGGACGCGTTTACGAGGCATCACCAAATGAAAAAATTCAACACCAGTTCCATCAGTAGACCAAAAATCACTTGTATTCAGTTTGCTATTTCTATGAATACCTGCCACATACAGTAATCCAGAGAAAGCTTTCAGTTCACTCAAATCCGTTAATTTACAATCTCTCTCTCTTCCATAGCCATCTTTTTGAGAATCAATGAATGTATTAGTGTTTTCCAAAATAATAGCGAGCAGATTGTCAGTTAAAAAAATCATCTCTAACCTTCGAGTACAGTCTTGGCGGTTGGAGCACTTTGTTTCACACATGAATTTTGGGCTACAATATTATGACAATGAGTCCTTACAGTAGCCACTGGTTTTTTCAATGAGCACTTCATAGTTTTGCCTTCCCCAAAAAAATCTATTACCTGATTCTTCATCGTCTTGGTCACTTTCTTCCTCACTAGTAATATCTTGCTCCGTATCCGTGTTTTGCAATCATTCCTCAAGGGAATATTCCTCAGCTTCGCTCTCATAATTTACTGCAGACATTTCTGAATCTGTTGATTAAATCAAAAGATGCTGCAAATAGTTACGATCTTCCTCCCGTATTAGATTTAACTGTTCTTTATAAAAATAGGCTCATCACTGATAATTTTCATTCAGGAAAACTTCGAGGAAATATAATCGGGTGGCTTTCAAAATTAAAACAATGCATTGAAAGAAGAGCGAGTGGTTTCCATTTGGTCCAAATAAATCGGTTTGTCCTCCTATTCTGATCCTTATCACATATTTTAATTTTGGCCAGACATATCCTATTGACATATTTAAGTTTTAGAGCCACTGAAATTATCTCTCATGATACTTTAGATGCTCATAAGGTAGTTATTACTTTGATTATACTTAAATAATGATAAAGTTCAATGATCAGTTGATCAGATATGACTGCTACTTTAGTATAATAATTAAAATCATCATCAATCACCCAATTAAAAAAATATATACTGCATTAATACATTTCTTTTTGATGATGGGCTCACCAGAGGTAATTTTCATTCCGAAAAAATTCGAGCAAAACTAAATGACCTCGGTTGGCTTTTAAAATGCATATGATGCATTAAAAATACGTTATATTCCCGTCGGTTAAAAAAAAGCTGTTTGTCTCCTCACTCTACTCTCCATGTTATATTCAAATTTTGGCCAAGCAATAAACGTGTGACCCAATGAAAGGTCCTAAAAATACTCTTGAGGTAATTATTACTTCGAAATTCTTAATTAAACCACTTAACAGGTAGCGAAACTTAGGTATTGCAATTAAAATCTATGTCACTTACCCAATTTATTAGAATAAATGGCCATTATTATTTCCCCTGTCACAATAGAATCATCACAGGTAATTATAATTACAAAAATATTCCAAGCAAAAATAAAAAAAAGCCTTAGTTGGCTTTCAAGATTTATTCCATACTTTAAGGAAGAGCTTATGGTTACCATTCTTTCCAAATTAAGCTGTTTTTCTTCCTAGTCAAACTCTTATGATGAGTTCAAATTTTGGCCATATAATAAACCCACAGTAGTAAATGTGAGCACAATGATCTAGATGTTCTTGAGGTAATTGTTACTTAGATAAGGTTCAATTCCTAAAAGGATGTGACAGCCACTTTAGTATTATAATTAATTATTATCGATTGCCCAGTTAAAAAGGGCCAACTTACTTTGTAACTTTCACTATTGTAATAGGCTCATCACAGATAATTTTCATTCAGAAAAATTCTGAGCAAAACTAAAAAAAAGGCATCGGTTGGCTTTCAAAATTTATGCAATGCATTAAGGAAGAGCGTATGGTTTCCATTTGGTCCAAATAAAGCCGTTTGTCTTCCTTTCCCCTTCTTATTTTCTTTCTCAGCCGTTCTCTCTCCTTCTCCCTATCTGCTTCTCCCCAGTCTTTCTCCCCAATTCTCTCATATTTCTCCCATTTTTTCTCCTTCCCTTTTCCATTCTTCCCCTTCCTTTCTCAATTTCCGTCCAGGCCCCCCTATTTCTCCTCGCTCTTCCACAGCGCCGCTGGACAAAACCTCTCAAAGCCCCTTTTTTCTCTCTCCTACAACCTCATTCTATGCTCACCCTCTCTCCGCGATATGGCGACATAGAAAAATAGCCTCGTTCTCTATAATGCGCTCTAAAATTGTGAATGTCTTCAGAGTCACGTCCTATATTAATTTTAATTAGGCAATTATCCCGACTCACCATTTTATAACGCAGCTTTAACTTCCCTTATTTTTTAACCGAATATTATTCTTTTTCTATCAAATTACCCTCCTCCATTTTTATTTTAAGCCCTTTCCTTTAATTTCTCCCCCAAATTTCACCTCAATTAAAAGGAGCTCCATTCGTTCATTAGCTTCATAACTTCCGGGTATTGCCAAAATCTATCTACTGAGTCAATTTGTGGGATAAACCTTTAACTATGATTGTTTTATATGCCAAACATCTTTAAAAAATGGTCTCATTTGTGAAAGCTAAAAAAGTTCCTTGGATGAGAACTATTATGACAACTCAACCATTTAAAGTTTTGTCGCGTTATTATTTAGTCTTCTTAACCTATAACACTCAAGGTTTATACTTTAAGACGGGGGAAATTTTTTCAGAATCAATTCAAGCTACAGCCATTCTTTTACCTCATTTACAATTTAATCACAAAATGGGATAACATATTTTAAACGCTAGAATATTTAGGCAAATATTTTCATTTAATTTACTCGAAAGGCAAAGTGCTTATTAAGCACATTTTGAGGTCCTTTGGCTCACGTGAAAACATGATTAATTTTATGATGATCCCCAAATTAAGTGCACACATATTTTACGTCCTAAATAGATCTTAAATACATAAGAGTACAAATCATCAAATTTGCTGATCAAATTTTGACTTACATATTTAAAGTCTTTAAAAGCCTTTGATGATGATATAGTGATTCAAAAATTCCCGTGATCGGCTAGTTTGACAAATATTTTGGATAATAGTAAGTTAGCCACTTTTTAATTTCGAAAAATTTGCTCGCTATTAAAGGATGGTCCACCGCAACTGCTGTAGTCAAAACAAATACGAAATTATAGTTTTGTTTGCTTTGTTTGAAAACATTCTGCTTTCGCTGATGACATGCGTTACCCATTGAAAACAAAAAAATAAAATGCTAAATATGCAGATTATTCGAATATATTTTTAATCATCACTTTTCTTCCAGCCTTAGGGGACTAATGCAGCGTCATTTATCTGATTCTAA
Source organism: Pyrrhosoma nymphula (assembly GCA_963573305.1). Lineage (NCBI taxonomy): Eukaryota > Metazoa > Arthropoda > Insecta > Odonata > Coenagrionidae > Pyrrhosoma > Pyrrhosoma nymphula. The sequence continues at coordinate 43,335,357 of OY754339.1, read as the reverse complement.
GTAATTATAGTAATTTGACTTTAACAATCGCAATTAGCCAATTAGCAAATTAAATTAAAAAAGTAAGGAGATAGGAAGTCCACATCTTATTTGCATTCAAATTATCGGGAGTTTTCCTTGTTATTATCCGTTTTCAGCGAAAATGACAGTTATACTATATGGAAAAACACAATTATTCTCCGCTTTTCTCCCATTCTCTCATTTAGCGGCATGTACTTTCAATTTTAGTTTGCGAGAAAAAGTTACGTGGAAAGGTAGGATTTGGTTGTTCATATGAAACTGAGGATACGTTTTTTACAAGTAGTCAGAATTTGAATGGAATGTCATTTAATTCATTTGACCGTGAGGCCACCTTTAAGACTACGCCAGTTGCAGTTGACAGAACGACTAAGCATAACCACTGCGCCAATTCGTAAAGCAAAAGGTCCCACGGCTCGTTACATCACTCGATCCGTTTCGGAACACTTTGAGCCTTCTATCTCATGACACCACCCTCTCTTTCTCTCCCATACTATCTCCTCCCACCACTTCATACAGCACTCCCGGCATCGAAGCTCTTCTCTCCTCTTTCTAGTCACTCCCTCGACTTTCGGCTCGTTCCGTCTCTCTTTCTCACCCTCTTCCTCCTCCTGTTCCAACCCCTCAACAATTCCCCCTCCCGTCCCCTCTTACGGTTCGGCCATTCGCTTTCCACCAACATAACCGTCCCCGTAACCCGTAACTCTTCTCCATCCTCTCCTCTCTCCTACCCTTATTCCCTTTCTCCAACTGGCACTTTCCTCGTCTGCCCCACGACCTTACAGTCCATCCCTATTCAGAGAGATACCCCCCTCTTCACTCCCTCCTGCTCACAACCCAAAAACCCTTTCGTCTCTTTTTTATCGAACACACATATACATATACCCCTACTTTGTTCCTCCCTTTCTCTTCTTCCCTATATCCTTTGCCCCGACCGAAAAGCGACCCTTTTTTCCTCTCCCTCTCTCACTGTCTCTCTAGCCAGACCCCTCGCTCACTTGAGTGGACTTATTTTCCATGAGAGCAAGGCCGTAATCCGGGAAAGTTGTGCCAAAAAGCAACTCGAATTACGATCGGCGGGTCCTCTCTCTCCTCCCCAAACCCAAAGACCCGATGGTACCAGATCAGTGCTCGCATGTGTTGGTGTGCGCGCTAGATGGCGCTCATGTATGTGTGGAACAGGGGTATAGGGTAAAAGGCCCGAGTGATGATGCGTAGTGTGGGGAGTGGTATAGGGGGGGGGGGGGGGTAGACCCTTCCCAAAATAGAGATTCCTCGAATGTTTTTGCCTTTGTCGCATCGCGGTCGTTATGGCCCGAAGTTTTTTGAATGCCCCTCCCCCTACCACAAATCCCGGTGTAGGCGGAACCGCGTTTTCGCGACTGGGCCACTCACGTTTGGCCTTTATGGGGAGCGAATTCGCAAAAACTTGAAACTTCTGCGACCAAAAGCTACCCTGGTTATGGGACCAGAGACTACCGGAGACCAAAACGGGTTGTAGGAAAGCAGGACTGAAGCAGCCCACCAGTTCGTAAGACTTGTTATCAAAGAAAATTTGCAGCCTGCTCCGTATCCATTCACCTATGCTATCGATTCGCTCAACCTACTGCCATGACACACTCTGTTCATCTCCTACCGGCTGCTTCCACCGGAAAAATATGCAAGTAAAACATATGTATGTCAGTGGAAGTGAGAACATATGCTATGTTCTCTATGCAAGAGCGCTACGCCAGTGACTAAACGAGTGATTAAGCTTTTCTCAGCAATAGAATACCACTTCCATGGAGTGAAAATCTGCAGTCAAGGCTTGATTTGTGCAGCAAATTAGAAGATAGAAAAACCGATAATGAGCGAAATATCAAATTAGCCTTTGTATAATGACGAGTTTCAGCACTTAGATCTCCTTCGTCCGTTGAACTAATGTCTCATTTGGTAAATAAATTATAGATATTTTTAATAGAAAATCCGCGGATACCTTTGCCTTCGTCGTACTGCGGTTGTAATAGTTTAGGTTTTGAATCAGCCCTCGCATCAATGGAAGGATATCTCCACGTTTTCAGGGCCAAAACCCTATTAATCGACCTTTACCAAGGTCAAAATTGCAAAATACTTAGAACTGACGCATATCGCGATCGAAGACGACCCTTGAATAGCCCTGCCAGCCAGTCATCGGCCTTGGAGCCCATCTTAAGCTTCCATTGTCATATATTTAAATTTAAGATGTGACACGTACTTCAACGAGGCTCCCCCATGGCTGTGTGAGTCAAATTAATATCAATTTTGTCCTTATCGTTTGTTTTTTAAATAAAATATAATTTCACAGGTGACATGCATTAGACATTAGAAAATTTTAAAAAAAATGTATACAATATGCAGAATAACCGGAGAATACATTTTTGATTAAAAACACTTTTCTCCAACAAAAGCAGACGACTGCAGCGCCATATCTAACGAAATATCGTATTTTGACTTAAAATCTTACAGTAATTTGCTAATTAATGAATAAGATGCTTATCGGAATATTTATTTTTTTATTTTTGTTCAATAACTTCGATGTTTTGCTTCGTATGTATGTATGTATTTCCCAAATGTAGATATTTATACTAGATAGTAAAACACCATTTTCCCATGTTTTATTCATTCCTGAATTTAAAAGCATGCCTTTTTAAGTTCAAATTGATAATAAAATAGAGTGAAAAAGTTTGATGTTTTTCTTTAAGCACGTAAAATATGAATCATATGACATTTACGTAATTCATTTTACAGAGGAACCACTAATAGTCGAATTAAATGAACTATTACACTATTATTATTATACATTATTATAATGGCTACAAGAAAAGAGTGACACATGACAAGCCGTCTAAACTCGTTTCACTCATGATTTATTTACGATACATTTCTTTTCTTTATGCCCTCCCTTTATTCTAGCTGGTGTCCTAACAACCCCCGCCACACATCCTTGCGGCATCTCGCAAGGGTAGTACGGCAATGTCGATCATATTGCCTGGAGGTACCATAACGCAATACAAAATTTACAGAATATCGTATATCACGGCCGATAGTTGGCCATAAGGGGGAAGGGCAACAATGCTTTCATCACTATGGCATGTTGCTAATGCCCTCTCGACCAATTTCATGCAACAGCTTCTCGCGTAATGTGGGACTCGTTAAGGCTCAATTAATTTTTCACTCGCAGATGTACGGGAGTGCAGCAGAAACTCACGGGATGAATCGTTTTTTGAAAACTCTTTAGCTACAGTTTTCTATTATTCAGAGCCAATGTTTCCGACGAGTAAAAATAAAACAAACGCGAACAAAACAAGAAAAAAAACAGAGAGGCCTGTGGTTGTTAAAGTGACGCTCGCATAGCAAGCTATTTTTGTTTTTATTTTTTAAAGTTATCTTGGACGAGTAGGCCTGCTCTCGAGAGATGAAGTTTGTTTAGCGTTTAAATTTTAAAAAATAAATGCATAAATATGCACAAATATTCAATGCGATCCGATGATAATATTTATTTATATATACACATTACGTCCCGGAATAAAATTCTCCCCGTTTGATGAAACAGTGCCACTGAGTGGATGAAGTGTGCTGAGCTTTTTCGAACTGGAGTGACAATTAGGGATTACCGAGCATACAAATCAAGTGGATAACGGTGCCCAATTTAAAAAAATAAGAAACAAAATGACGCGAGTTAGGAGGTCGGGGCCCATGCGAATTGAGCATTCCACGAGGATTAAAGCAACTGAATCTGGCCGAATTGAGTGTCACCTAGAATACGGTGTTTTCCCTAAAGGGGAAAATAAATCTGTGTTAAATAGAATGTATGGAATAATGTGACTTACGCCATCATATTTTCCGTTTATGCACGATAGTTAAGTCTATATGTTTAGGTGCAGCCTGTCGTTGTATGTGGGAATCCAAAGGTTGCACCTATTGTTAAAGAGATGTCACCGTTAAATATGGGTAGGTCTCTTATGTATACATATCGGTAATACGAGCGGGTAAAACGACAATAACACATGTCACGTTACCCGGTGGGCTGTGGGAGGAATTGGCTGACAGAAATTCGTTTTCTTTCGAACTATACAAGTCATTTAAGTGTTTAATTACGAGGAACTGAGATAGGTGTTTCCAAAAGGCCTTGACATATAAAGAAGCAAGCGGTGATAATACCGCAAGAAGGGAGAGAATAGTGACTTTTTCGTACTCATTTCTTTTATTGGCATTTCCATTTTCACATTTTACGGAAGAGACGAGCAAATAACAATACGAGTCTAATTCCAGGACCTAACCTTCAAATATCTAAATTATTTGCACTGTGTATTTGTATACCAGAGTTATACTCAGGTAACAATTAAATCGTGAAGCCTTCCAGGTGCTTTCAGTTTTCTTACCTCAACGACGTTGTGAATGGAAAGAAAATTTAGCTATCGAAAAATTCAGAAATGACAATTTAAAGTGGAATTTGAGAAAGAACTGCCTTGATGGTGGGTAAAGTAATATCGTGGAGCTTTGACATGGTTAAAGAATAAATTTACTTTGTAATTTCCACACGGTTTTAATATAACTGACCGGTTTTCGGAGTGCACTTGCACAAATATGTTTAAATAGGTGAGACTGGCCGGAAAGTCCAGGCAAGAATGGCTGAACATCCCAAAAGTTTTAGAAATAGTGAGTTAGTCTGGTTTTGCTTAACACGTATTAGATTCTAAGCACAGATCTGATTTCAATCCTTCTATTTTATATTTTTGTGACAAAGGTTTTAAATAAGATTTTAGAAAATTCTGAAATTAATTTAGAATTTAATACGCATAGCCATATATTTTAAATGTCTTTGTTCTGGAAAAATTATCCCTCCTTGCTCCCGTCCGTATTCCCTTATCTATTAATCTATGACGTGGTTTTTATGCTTTCCCTGGGTTACCCCTTGTGTTGAATCCTTCACATTATCCTCACCCCTCCCCAAGATCCTTCCTCTTCAACCCCTTCCCCAAATCCTGCCCTATACATTATTCAAATGGATTTGCACATGTTTTAGAAATCTGATGACGATTTTCTGACACCTAAAAGGGTCAGTATAGAAACAGTTTGGTCAGTTTAGAAACAGTAGAGATAATTACCTAGTTATTTAACTTGAGAAAGAACATTCAAATGCGAGCAATTAAAACATTGTAATGGAAAGTAGGTATAAAGATGTAGGAAGGTAGACATTGCAGGTAGACACCTAGTCTTCGCGCAAGGAAAATAACAAGAATTTGAGTCTTTTGACATTGCACGTAGAGAAATTTATAAAGGAACATCTGAGCGTAGATTTGCACATAGAAAGTGTAGGGTATGGCAGTTGACAAAAGAAAACCCATGGGAGATATAAAAGGAGAAGAAGATGAAGACGGAGCATGAAATATGTGGTTGCAAGAAGTTGTGCAATTAAGGAGGAGAGAGGTGAAGATCAAGACAATATGACGGAATATAAGGGGCTGTAGGTAAAGGAGAATGAAAAGGAATTTAAAGCTGAAAAAGTTGTTTTAGCAGGAAACTTTGCGAAAACTTCATCTACATTTACAAATATCATGAAAGCCTCATTAAGGTTGAGTGACTCGGGGTTATTCCATACAATGAATGAATCACTCGTCTCAGTTCAAGACCGAGCCCTGCACGCTCCCCCGGCCACTAGGAGCAAACAAAAAACAATCAGGAGATATAAGCAGGGGGGTTATTTTGTAATCCCACCTTTTTAATGACTCTTTGCGGGAAAGCGGGAGATCCGTTTCGGATCCTCTCTTAATGATCGGCTCACGATCGGCCAAGGTCCGATGGTGGCTCCATTTCACGTTCCTAACCAAGGAGGTTAAAATAAAATGGAGGAGGCATGACCGTGAACGCTCATGGGTGAGAGTAAAGCAAGAATAGGGGTGCTTGGGAGGTATTTTGTGTCGAGTATGTGTTGCCAAACCAGCCACAAAACATCGCCTCGTCTGTAGTTTTTAGCTTAGATTTGACGAAAATCGAACGCGACCGCCGGACACGTAAGGCAGAGGAAGGTCTAAACTGTGCCGACTGCAATGGCGGAATTGCCTTCAAGAATCAAGTGGTATGTCACCTCCATTTCTTTTCTAACCTCCTTGTTCCAAATACAGGTGAGATGAAACTAATGAAATGCAGAGCCAAATGAAACGGATCAAGAGTCGAAAGAGCGGATGACTCAAATAAATAGACCGGCAGTTCACCACTTGAGAGTCAAAGATGGTCACGCCGCCTGGGTGGCGGAGTTGAACTACGAGAAATGACCTAATTTTTCACATTTTATGACGTATTCTCACTTATGTGAGATTACAAAATAACCCCTTAGAGTCAGACAGGAAATTATGAGAGTGAGATACCAATTTAAGCTGAAAACTAAATCATGCAGGGCAATTTCCAGCGGAGTGAGGTGTTTATAAAATTTATAAGTTATTCAACTCACATGCAAAGTCGAGTATACCCAGCGACATTAAGTCCTACCTTCATACTTCGAAAGTAACGTACAGATACAAAACTTATTTCACAAAAACAGACAATAAAGCATTATAATCATTAACATGCCATACAGGCATTAATTTATTTCGTCTACCTTGGTTCCTAATCGTGCACGGACAAAATCATATCTTAAAACTGTCCGTACTGCAATCTGTCCTCTCTCTCTCTGCGTTTTATACAAGTGATCGAGCCTACCATAGTCGTACGAAATGTATTATACGTTCTTTACGCCTTCAGAGAAGCAACTCACCTCAAATTTACTCTCAGTGTTATACATACGATAGGGGCATTATTGGCTGAGCTATTAAAAGGATTACAATTTACGCGATGAAATACCTACTAGTAGGTAAGTAGTAGAGTGTTTCAATACTTCAAGAACCTGATTTAGTATGCACCATCATCACTATCATGATCAGTAGCCATTAATTTAGATCATTGGTATGCAGTAACTCTCTATCCGACTGTCCTCTCAGCCAACTGTTTCATTCCAGCTTGACTATTTCCTTCGACATCTTTCATGATTTTCCTGATGCATTCCGGATCATGGTCTTCCTTTATAATTCTTCCTATTCATTTCTCCTCCAAATATTGTTTTCATTGGGCCATCGTGTCGCTAAATGTGTCCAATTAGTTTTTCTCTCCTTGCAAAGTATTCATTATACTTCTTTTATCTCCTGCTCTTCGTAGGAATTCTTCGTAATTGAATCCCTCCGTCCATTAATCTTCATAATTCTTCGGTAACAACTTATTTCCAGAGTTTTCAATCTCTTTTACTTTGCTACTGTTATTGTCCAGGCTTCACTACAATATAAGAGTATTCTACAAATATATGAAAAAGTAAAGAATTTCTTTACTCATTGGATTGTTTTATAATCCTCGGTTAGTTTGAAACCTAGTACCTCCATCATTTCACAGTCCTTCGCGTACTTTCCGGCACAGTGGACATTCCAACTGGAGAGGACGTACACAGCAAGGCGGGCTCGACCGATCAGAGTCAGCGGTTTTGAGGTTCACCCCTAGCTTCTCCTTAAAGTAGCGCGCTTATAGTCCATCGCATCAGGCTCAAGATAAGCTTATATGGAAGCTTAAATTTCCTGACTTAGAAAAACAAAACATGAGCACGTTTTAAAAAACTTAATTAACATCTTGGACATCTGATTTCCTAGACTGTTGCTTCACATCATAGAAGTGTCTAATATCAGTACTCATGATTAAGACAGATAATTAATTTTCTTCAATATTTTTTATTGAACGACGCGTTTCGCCGCTTTACGGCATCGTCAGATCAGGTACACAATATATAATATATATCGCGGCGAAACGCGTCCTACAGTACAAAATATTGTAGAAAAGTACTAACCTGTCTTGACTAAGAGTACTGATCTGATTTCCTGTTTATTTTTCGATTAGGTAACATACATATACGTATTCTGAGGACTTTTAAACACCCAGAAACCACCTATTACGCGCTTGCTACTTGTAATTCTTCTCCCTGATCTGTTTCCAACATTCCTCCCAGACTATTCACCACCTCCAGGAAAGTACAAAAGGTTTTGGCACTTTGATAAACCGTGTATTGTAACAACGTTATAAAAAATCAATCCTGCGACTCATGAAAAAGAACCCTGAAAGGTAAAAATGCCCGACAGCCATATATGTATACGGATGACGGTTGGCTTTTACCTCTTGTTTCCATGCCATGGAATCGATATACGTACCGCTGCCACAGTAACTTATAAGCAGATGACTTCCCACCAGATGACAGCCCCGTTGTGCCCTCATAAAAGTTATTCCCTTCCTCCCTCCGTGGAAAAATTTATTTATCTTCGCAAAGCTTTTATCCAGAGTGACAGCACTAAATTTTATTTTCCACCTGGCGCGCTTAATTGCATTTTGGAGCTCATTGATCATCAAGGACCCAGTTGCGCACACACATACGCCAAGGGTATGGAGAGGGGGTGCTAGGCTGTCCTGAAATCCCTCAGGTCGCACGGAACAAACCTTCCTCAAACTTTCCGGGGCGATGTTGAAATGTATTGACTGCGATATGCAATTCCGCAATCCGAATTCTAGGAAGTGGACAGCATGTTGAATCGCCAGGTGATATATCATATAATCGATATATCACATAATCTGTAAATCCTACAATCGATGTATCACCGAATCGATGTATTGATATTCCATACAATCGATACATATCTAATAGATATATCATGTAATCGATATTCCGGGTCTGGTGATGTATCATGTAGTACCTATGTCATGTGATATGCGATGGGACTCACGAAGTGAATTCGTTGACAAAAGTAATACTATCTGAACGAGATATGAAATGTGAATGAAGTGAAGGTCTTCCTATGGTGTACTTCCCATACCTTCCCATGATACACGAGACGCATGAAGTGTCGCTTAGAGCTATCGAAACCTATCCACTAATTTTGAGTGGCAAATCACCTTGAGATGTCACTCTTCATGTGATTTTTAAAAACAATATGACTATGATTATAAAAGTACACAATGGAAGATGACATTTAAATTTTGAGATATTCGAAATTAGTATGTATAACAATTGAATGAGAAATTTTTGTAATTATATGAAAAGCAAAATATAATGAATCCAACTTTCAACAAGCAAAAGGATTCCAGTTTACGTGCCATCCTTAATCACGAGTTGATAACTTCATGTCTATTTGTTGCGACGATAAGAGTTGTGCAAACTATGAAGTAAGCAACAGAATTCCAGGCTTATGAATTGGAGAATATTTATCGGTAATCTTTAGCATGTTAAAATTTAATACAATGTATAAAAGTTACTTTAGAAATAAGGTATGATTACAATGAAGGGTATGTTGATATGGGCAAAATTGAGACCCAAAATCTGCAATGCAAATCTATCATGCAGCATGCGTATTTTATGCCTGTCACATCACGTTTCGAATATCAATCCGTACATTGACTTATGCATTGTAATAAGAGCAAAGTAAATGTAGCAAACAAACGGATTTTGATTTAAAAATACATTGTAATGAGAAAATATGCAAGCATTAGGATACATTTTATTGACAAAAATTTGCTACTAAACGTGGAATATATACGTATATAAGGAATTAAGTAGCCCCTAGTGTATTTATTTATATGTATTCAAGAATTATATTATGCTGGTATTTGTCAACGCATATTTTGTTGCTCTTTGTAATGTTTCAATTCATATCTTATTCTTTTGTTATTATTACAGTTATCACACGATCATATATATGGTAGTCTCATAGCAGGTATTATAGCCTCACAAAATATGCGCTGACAAAACACAGAATAATATGATTTATCAATACCATTTCTTAAGCTTAGCCATCTAAATCTTTTCATGATATACAACTACATTTATTTCTCAATGCACGATTTCATACCATATACAACATAATCCAAAGTATTATATGATATCATGCAACAGAGTGAATCAAATGAACAGTTGAAGCAAATGATACATCTATTTTAAAATCCACTTTTTGGTTATGAATTTGCGTTACTTTACAGCATATCTAATATATGTTGCAAAATACTGATAATTACAATGTTATGGAGATATTTTAATTGTAACACAATTGTGAAATGTTGTCACGTACGATATCATGACACGTGCTGTGATACTTCTATTTTCCACGCTTTTGTTAGACTTATGCATTACATTACAATATTAAAAATAAGTGTGAAATAAAGGTGATTGCAACTTCGCAGTGATATCGTTTATTATGCATCTCATCATGCAATTTCCGATGCAATGCATTTTTTACGATACGGACACTATATCGCGACTTGATAATGAAACTCAAATATCGCACTCCCCCACCACTATCCCCACCCGATGACGTGCTAACCTGGAGAAGGGGAAGGGGGAGGTGGAGGAGGGTCACCTGACTGAATTTTGAGGAACCTTAACGAAGTCAACTCTTTCATTCACCCCTCGCTGATTAAATCAATGAATAAAAATGGAAGTGTTGGCAGAGAGAAAAAGAATATTATGGCCGGGCCGAAAAATAAGTCTCAGGGACACCGTGGGCGTGTTAGGGCCCGTCGGGTATGGGTAAGTAGGCCCGTCGACTATAGGACGGGTGGCTCGGGTAGGGATGCCCAAATCTCTGTTCATAGGTAATTTATGTCTTTTTCCGACTTATTTTAAACCATGACGCGTCTTTATGGTAATATAGAACATAACATACCAGGACAGTGAAATATTGTGATGTTTTCAGACATGACTGCGTTTAAGTAACTGATAATAACAAAACAATGCATCGCAATGCTATTACCACGTCATAATGTTTATTTTTTTATTTTTACTAATTTTATAATATCTGCTACCGCCTTCACTTAAACCATGACGCATCTTTATGTTAATATAGAACATTACATACCAGGACAGTGAAATATTCTGATGTTTTCAGACATGACTGCGTTGAAGAAACTGATAATAACAAAACAATGCATCGCAACGCTATTACCACGTCATAATGTTTATTTTTTTATTTTTACTAATTTTATAATATCTGCTACCGCCTTCACTTTGACAAGGCACGGACAATATGATCCCGTATCAAGTTGAACCCGGTCGTAAATGTTATGAGCCAAGGAAAGTAGTGTTATTACAGCGGATAGTTAGGATAAAATAACTTGCGTAAAACCTATTGGACGGGTAAACATTATACCGGTATAACATTCACCGTAGACGGCAAAACTGGAAACCATTTTTTTATTAGTGAATTTCTAGTTAGCGATGTCGTCACAGCAGACGATCGAGAAAATTCGTCCCCGAAACTAGATCCACTTAATCACGAATTGGCGTATCAAAGCATCAGGACCAGGTACCAGGAAACTGAGAATGGCGTCAAGCGCTGAAATGTACTGGTGCTGAAATGAAGGAAATGTACCAAGGATATTACTTTTTTTTAGTATGAACTAGAATTAAGGAATTCCAATCCACGTTCCAGCGAATCAAGTTAAGTCTTCAACAAAATAAATAGTGCCTCAGACCGGAGCGAGGAAGTGTTTACGATTGTTTACTACAAGACCATACAGCACCTCCATACATTCTATGAAATTTGGTTAATTCTTTTGTTGAAGTAATAAAACAAACATTATTGCCATTGTATCATTGCAAATGTGGAGAATTTAGTTACCAATTTGAAAAGTCGTTTACCAACTTGCCAAAGTTACGATTTTATTTTAAATTATTTTCTGGATTACAAATGCGTTTTAGCAAAAGACTATTTCTTTGTTACTCAGTAGATTGTTAGAATCACATTGAAACATTGGCAATTTGGTAATGGGCTAATTAATCTTAGAAACTAAACCATCGAAACAGAAATGAACTTAAGTACACTTATATTTTTACAGAGCATTGTCAGGAAATGCAAATGTTGACTATGGGGCAGGCACTACTATAACTTCCTGCCTATGAGGGCTTATTCCCTTGACTGCCAATGTTTATAACACAAGGAATGGTATATCGATGTAAATACCTAAATAAATTAAGACTGCATAGGCAATAAAATTTATTCCTCCATTAACTCCTTTCGAGTGTTATATCCCTTAAATAAACGCTTTATATTATGAATAATTGCACTATTATGCATTATCATTTGCACGAACGTGCATTTATTGCGGAAGTAGAATAAATTGGAATAGAACTTAAAATTATAGGTTAGGAGAAATTAGTCAATAAACTACGGAGTGATGGTATTTAAATATGTGAAAATATGAATGTATTTCAATTTCTGGCTCACGAAAAAACAGCTTTGCAGAAAAATGTAGCATTTAACACTTGCAATATCAAATAATATAGGTAAAGTATGATATGAGAAAATACAAAAGGAAAATGATAAGAGAAGTTATATGGAAGCAGTTATACGCCAATGGAATTGTTGCTATGGAATGTAATGGAAATTAAACGGAAGAAGTTATACGCCTGGAGTGAACCCGGCCATTACATCTTTAAATCATTGTTAAAGAGAAGAGATACTGTCCCAGGGCAATACAAGAATCATTGATATCACCAAGGCACCCAAGAAAATAGCAAGGCACAGTTGAGAAGAAGCATATCCTCTTCATAGTCCTTGGAAGAGAGAGAGAGCCAACCATAAAGCAGCAAGTCCACGAGATACCCTATATGTATAAAGGTAGCAAAAAAATCTTAATCCTATCTTCAGCCTGTATACGGTGGTTAGAACACAAGCGAAACTATTGTCAACCAATGTCAAAGCAGGCAATGAAGACCCGAGAAATTGATAAAAGATTCATTTATAGCTAAAAATGAAATGTTAGGGAAAGAGCCACGCGATTGAGGTGGTTCTACCGTCAAACAATTGCGATGTCGTTTAATTCATATCCAGGCTAATTATAGAAAAACGTGTCCCTCAGTTCCATATTAGCAGCACAACCATATCTTTCCACGCTACTTCAAACAATAACGTAACTTAAAAATATATGGAGTAAAATGCAAAAATGGGCAAAATATGGGGAAGTATTTTTTTTTCTTTTTAACATGATTGACATATATTCATCAAAAACTGTTTATAAGGAGCGAGGAACTCCCAGGAAAGTGAACATTGACTAAACTTACTCAGTAATTCATCTAAGGATTAGCATTTGTAGTAAATCACGGCAGGAACATATATGAAAATGCAATAGTTAAATAGAGATGGCGACAAAAACCTATTTCTTACTTTTTTCCACAATTTGAACATGAAATTTCACATTGTTAAGTAAGAAATTGAGTGAATCATTGCGAAAAAAGTGTAAGGTTATTTATATTGAATCAATTTATTATAATTCTGTTTAGTAGAGCCAAATTCTCCCGGAGAACATAATAGTGACAAAATTAACCCATCCATTCAACTTAATTTTTGAGTTATTTGCAAATAAACAGGGAACATTCGTCGTGTGTAGAACTGTGTAGAACAATCTAGTAACATTGGAGTACATGCCAATTCAGAAAATATATTGTTTAAATCTTCATTGGCTTTCAAAAGTGCATATTCTTCAAAAAATATTATTAAATAGAACCGATTATACTTTGATTTCCTTGTAAATAAGCTGTCGCTTGTCATAAGCGAAAGCCGTATTTGTTTAGCAAAGCATTTGCAATGGTGGAAATCAGTACTTGTGACTCATAGGGCCACGGTGGAGCCTCTATAAGAATAAATAATAAGGGTTACTCCAGCGGATATAATCGTCATACTGATTTAACAATTTGAGAGTAACGTTTGAGAATCTCGCATTAGAACCTGTTTCAAGACTGCTATTAACTGTTCATTGGTTATGCATTATAAACCTATACAGCACATGCAAAAGGGATTTTCAAAACGACATACCGTATTCCTCCGAATACAAGCCGCACTCGAATATAAGCCGCACCCCGTTTTTGGGGTCTCAAACAGGGAAAAAAGTTAATACGCGAATTTAAGCCACACCCGTTTTACTGCATCCCATACCACCTACAGTATAAGGCATTAGAATTTTTGATCTGATTTTACATTGCCTATGTAACTGTGACACAATGTTACCTATATTATCCTTTAAAATAAGAATAAATTGTGCACCAATTTCACCTTTTTCAGCGTTATTTATTACTTTCCCCGTGGCTTACGTGAGTTTAGCTGGTGTCCGCGTGAATCGGAATGGCTGAATTGCTCAAATCGGTCATTTTTACGATTTTATAAGAAATTTCTCGAATTTAAGCCGCAACTTGAATATTAGCTGCACCCCAATTTCGGGGTCCCAAAATCAGGAAAACAGTGCGGCTTGTATTCTGAGAAATACGGTAGTTATCGGTACGTACGCTACGCAATATTATTACAAAAAGGTATATTCCACTCGGTTATGGTTAAATGTCTTCCGGGATTTCTTTTGTAAGAAGCCAAAACTGAACATTATATTTACATATATCTGGTAATTTCTTCATTAGAATAGATTAGATTAATCGCAATTGTATACATTGGTCTTTAATACAGTAGACATCGTTTAAATAGCGTACGATTAGGTCTGAGCAAGGGTATACGAGATTAACGAAGGGTTAAGGGTGATGGTATATATAGTAATAACTCTTAATTTCCAATTCTAACATAAAAGTATTGTAGAACCCTATGAATGCATAAAATAACTCAACGTAAACAATCGTATACGAAGAAATGGTATAAGGAAAAATAAAGGTCTAGCAATAATTATTTCGCAGAAAAACTATGATAATTGCAGTCCATGATGTATAATCACACAAAACTGCAGACTGGGGACGAGACAAATGTAGAGGAGTTGCTCAGGTTTTTGAGGAAGAAGAAAATACCGGAGAAGGAGCGAAGATGTAGAAGAGGAAATGAAAAAGCGACGAAAGAAGATTGAGAATGGATGGAAGAACGGAAAGAGGGGAGAGAAATGGTCCACGCGGAGGTGGAAAACGGCGCCAATGAACGTCCCACGCCAGAGTAATATTTTTTTCCGCTTTCTGCCGACTCATAGTCAATCCAGGGACATGAATTATGTATTTGACCCCTTTGACTGCTCCCCTTCTAACCATCCTCTGTACCCCTAAACCTCATTCCCCCACATCCAACCCATACCATACTTTTTCGGCACCTTGATACTAACGGCGGAGCGGCTAAAGGCCCAGGGAAAAAATTCCGAAGACGTGAGTAATGGATATCGGTGGATGTAGGATGGAAGTGGTTTTTGGTCCAAGGGTATGGGGTAACAACCATTGGAGGATGAGGGTAGGTGGCATTTTTGGAAAGAAGGATGAGTAGGGAACTGGTAGTAGAGAGGAATAAATATATATATCTGTGAGATATGGCAATATATCATTATCAAAATATTGAAATATATCGAATTCTATATATTTAGATATATATCAATCGAGATATATATATAATCTTTGGAAGTTTTCGCCAATTGGCCACAAATATATAAATTCAAACTTACAGGAGGTAGGAGAAATAGGAAAAGATAAAGAATTCGTTCTTACGGAACGTTTCGAACCAGTTGGTCCTTCGTCAGCTCTAGAAGTGAGCAGTTAGTACTGCCCTGGGGAAGGGGAAGGTAGGGGAGGAAATGAAGGAGGGGAGGGGAACTAGGAGGGGAGGGGAACTAAGAGGGAACAATGTTGCACCTGGCTGTTTTCGGATGAGAGAAGTTTCAAGCAGGGAGAATTATAAAAATGTTGCAATACTGAGGGCACTAAATATTGAGGGTCAGTGACTAAGGGGGGGGAGAAATGGAGTGTGGGGAGGGGAACTGGAAGGGGTATTCAATGTGACAATGTTGTGTCAGCTAATCAAAGGAAAAATTTTGAAGTAGGGAGGAGTTCTTGAAGAGTGAGAAATGCAACAGTGTTGCAAGGCAGAGGAAAATTATAATTGTGACAATAGGGGGCAGAGGTATTCATGGGATTAATGCAATACATTGATTCCGGGTGGGGAAAAAGCTTTACAAAACCAGATCACGGACATCTCAGTATTTCTCAGCTGTGTGTTCGAAGTATTGGCGGGAAGGGTATTGAGGACGGAAAGAGAAAAGCATGAGTCGAATTGGAGTCCATGTTTTGAGGCGTGCCTAGGGACAGGGAAGTGGGGAGGAGAAGCTCGGTGGCCGTTCATACGGATAGATAGGGGCGTGGATGTTTCACCGATGTAGAAGGCGGGGCACTTATTACACTGCAAAAGGTAAACTACATTGGAGGATATGCAGCTGCCATGGGAGGAAATGGGAAACGGGATTGGGGTATTGGGACTTTGGAACACTGAAATATTTCGAATTAAAGGGCAAGTTTTGCACCTGGGTCTATGGCAGGGAAATGAACCGGGATCTTTGGGAGGAATCAAAGTGGGAGTGGGTTTGGAGGGACGTAGAATACATTTTAGGTTTGCTGGTCTTTTGAAAGTGATAGTGGGACATTTGGGAATTAAGTCAGCAGTAAGGGGACTGTCGTGCAGAATGGGGAAAAGCGACTTAAGGACAAGGTTTGCCTTATGAAGTCCCGGAACGAAGGTAGTGCAAAGGTTCAAGGGCGATTTAGTGGTAGTTATAGGGGGTGGAGCATAGGGCGTGGTGGAAGGTAAGATGCGTCGCTCAAGGAGAGAGGAGGGATATCCACGTTTTAGGAGGGCAGTTTTAATATTGGCTAGGTGATGGTCAAGGGAGTTTTGGGAGTTACAGATGCGGTGCACGCGAATAGACAGGGAAAATGGAATGGCACTTTTTGTATGATAGGGATGGCAGCTGTCGAAATGGAGATATTGTTGATTATTGGTTGGTTTAATGTGCAAGGACGTCAAAAACTTGTTATTAGACAGGGAAATTTCAGTATCTAGGAAAGTTATGTGGGTGCAGGAGGAGGTAGAAGTGAAAGAAATAGAGGATGTGGAATTTAGGTCGGAAATGAAGGAAGAGAGGGATTCGGGTCCGTGAGTCCAAATTAGGAAGATATCATCAATGAATCGGACCCAGAATATCGGTTTGAGGGGTTGTGAGGAGAGAAATCTTTCCTCCAACTGGCCCATGAACAAATTGGCGTATGAAGGAGCCATTCTTGTGCCCATAGCTGTACCCTGGATTTGCAAAAAGATTTGATCTCTGAAGGAGAAGGCATTTTTTTCAAGGACAAATCGGGCAAGGTTTGTGAGGAAATCCGTAGAGGGGGCATGGGGCATGGGACGGAGGGAGAGGAAATGCTGCAATGCACTGAGGCCTTCACAGTGTGGAATTGAGGTATAAAGGGAGGTGGCATCAATAGTGACCATTAAAATATTACTTTGCGGGGGGATCTGGAGGGCACGAAGGCGATCTAAAAAGTGATAGCTGTCACGGATGAAAGATGGAAGTGACGAGACGATGGGTTGCAGATAGGAGTCTATTAAGGCCGATATCCTTTCAGTGGGCGAGTTAACATTACTCACTATGGGCCGGCCGGGATTATTTGCCTTGTGTACTTTGGGGAGGAGATAAAATCTGGGGGTGCTAGGATTGGGAGGAGAAATAATGGCAATGTCTTTCGATGATAGTCCTTCCTTGGGGCCGTGAGTTTTTAGGAAGGACAAGATGATTTTTTGATAGTTGGGATTAGGGTCGCGGGAGAGAGGTTTATAGAAATTGGCATCGTTGAGTTGGCGGTAGGCCTCCACGTTGTAGTCAGAGGTATTCATGACAACAACGCATGAGCCCTTGTCTGCTGGGGAAATGATGATGCTGGGATCAGACCGGAGTTTGCGGATGGCGGCGAGTTCACTGTGAGAAAGATTATTTTTGGGTGTGATGGAGTTCAGGAAGTTGGGATCCGAAATTTTATTCATAAATTGTTTTATGAAAATTTCAACGGGATGGGTTTTGTGGAGTGTTTTGAGCCCAAAACACTCCACAAAACCCATCCCGTTGAAATTTTCATAAAACAATTTATGAATAAAATTTCGGATCCCAACTTCCTGAACTCCATCACACCCAAAAATAATCTTTCTCACAGTGAACTCGCCGCCATCCGCAAACTCCGGTCTGATCCCAGCATCATCATTTCCCCAGCAGACAAGGGCTCATGCGTTGTTGTCATGAATACCTCTGACTACAACGTGGAGGCCTACCGCCAACTCAACGATGCCAATTTCTATAAACCTCTCTCCCGCGACCCTAATCCCAACTATCAAAAAATCATCTTGTCCTTCCTAAAAACTCACGGCCCCAAGGAAGGACTATCATCGAAAGACATTGCCATTATTTCTCCTCCCAATCCTAGCACCCCCAGATTTTATCTCCTCCCCAAAGTACACAAGGCAAATAATCCCGGCCGGCCCATAGTGAGTAATGTTAACTCGCCCACTGAAAGGATATCGGCCTTAATAGACTCCTATCTGCAACCCATCGTCTCGTCACTTCCATCTTTCATCCGTGACAGCTATCACTTTTTAGATCGCCTTCGTGCCCTCCAGATCCCCCCGCAAAGTAATATTTTAATGGTCACTATTGATGCCACCTCCCTTTATACCTCAATTCCACACTGTGAAGGCCTCAGTGCATTGCAGCATTTCCTCTCCCTCCGTCCCATGCCCCATGCCCCCTCTACGGATTTCCTCACAAACCTTGCCCGATTTGTCCTTGAAAAAAATGCCTTCTCCTTCAGAGATCAAATCTTTTTGCAAATCCAGGGTACAGCTATGGGCACAAGAATGGCTCCTTCATACGCCAATTTGTTCATGGGCCAGTTGGAGGAAAGATTTCTCTCCTCACAACCCCTCAAACCGATATTCTGGGTCCGATTCATTGATGATATCTTCCTAATTTGGACTCACGGACCCGAATCCCTCTCTTCCTTCATTTCCGACCTAAATTCCACATCCTCTATTTCTTTCACTTCTACCTCCTCCTGCACCCACATAACTTTCCTAGATACTGAAATTTCCCTGTCTAATAACAAGTTTTTGACGTCCTTGCACATTAAACCAACCAATAATCAACAATATCTCCATTTCGACAGCTGCCATCCCTATCATACAAAAAGTGCCATTCCATTTTCCCTGTCTATTCGCGTGCACCGCATCTGTAACTCCCAAAACTCCCTTGACCATCACCTAGCCAATATTAAAACTGCCCTCCTAAAACGTGGATATCCCTCCTCTCTCCTTGAGCGACGCATCTTACCTTCCACCACGCCCTATGCTCCACCCCCTATAACTACCACTAAATCGCCCTTGAACCTTTGCACTACCTTCGTTCCGGGACTTCATAAGGCAAACCTTGTCCTTAAGTCGCTTTTCCCCATTCTGCACGACAGTCCCCTTACTGCTGACTTAATTCCCAAATGTCCCACTATCACTTTCAAAAGACCAGCAAACCTAAAATGTATTCTACGTCCCTCCAAACCCACTCCCACTTTGATTCCTCCCAAAGATCCCGGTTCATTTCCCTGCCATAGACCCAGGTGCAAAACTTGCCCTTTAATTCGAAATATTTCAGTGTTCCAAAGTCCCAATACCCCAATCCCGTTTCCCATTTCCTCCCATGGCAGCTGCATATCCTCCAATGTAGTTTACCTTTTGCAGTGTAATAAGTGCCCCGCCTTCTACATCGGTGAAACATCCACGCCCCTATCTATCCGTATGAACGGCCACCGAGCTTCTCCTCCCCACTTCCCTGTCCCTAGGCACGCCTCAAAACATGGACTCCAATTCGACTCATGCTTTTCTCTTTCCGTCCTCAATACCCTTCCCGCCAATACTTCGAACACACAGCTGAGAAATACTGAGATGTCCGTGATCTGGTTTTGTAAAGCTTTTTCCCCACCCGGAATCAATGTATTGCATTAATCCCATGAATACCTCTGCCCCCTATTGTCACAATTATAATTTTCCTCTGCCTTGCAACACTGTTGCATTTCTCACTCTTCAAGAACTCCTCCCTACTTCAAAATTTTTCCTTTGATTAGCTGACACAACATTGTCACATTGAATACCCCTTCCAGTTCCCCTCCCCACACTCCATTTCTCCCCCCCCTTAGTCACTGACCCTCAATATTTAGTGCCCTCAGTATTGCAACATTGTTATAATTCTCCCTGCTTGAAACTTCTCTCATCCGAAAACAGCCAGGTGCAACATTGTTCCCTCTTAGTTCCCCTCCCCTCCTAGTTCCCCTCCCCTCCTTCATTTCCTCCCCTACCTTCCCCTTCCCCAGGGCAGTACTAACTGCTCACTTCTAGAGCTGACGAAGGACCAACTGGTTCGAAACGTTCCGTAAGAACGAATTCTTTATCTTTTCCTATTTCTCCTACCTCCTGTAAGTTTGAGATATATATATATATATATAGACATTAATTAATTTATATATATTTAAATCAATACATTGTGAATTAATATATATATATATATATAGACATTAATTAATTTATATATATTTAAATCAATACATTGCGAATTATCAACTACAATATAATGCTGTATATCGGCATCAAGAGGCAATATCCTCTCATGCTCGCAATCGAGATGTGCGATACATGGATCTAAAATATCACGTGAAGCGCGATGAAGTGAATTTATTCTCGATAGGCAATACAGCGTGATGCATGATTTTTAATACATCATCGCGATCTCTCATGAACTTTATTTCATCAGGAATTCATCAAAGGACGATTTAATATATTTCGAACGGCTAATCGATTTAAATGTCCCTTTTTTCCCTCACTCCTGAATAAACCCATATTCTCCACCATTATCTTTTTCCCCCCTGTAAATACAACAGATTAAAGAATGTTAGAAAGAGCGCCAGAGAGATCGTCGAGAATAGAAGAATAACATGAAAAAGGGGACAAGAAAGATAAAGACAGAATCAGAGGCTTATTCATTGACTTACAAGTCAAGATTTACTCAGCTTGATTTTCAATTCATGGTATGAGGTAAAGTATTACTCGAAATTTTCTTCAACGCTAACTCAAAGTTTAATCTCATATAATTTTGGTGTACGTTCATAAATGTAAATGAGGAAAAAAGCATCCGTCATTATAATTATTCTATATAACTGGTGTTAAGATCAGTTTATTCCAGAATAAACGTCGAAAAGGAACGATGCAAAAGTTATATCACAAGCCGCTGTGCGATAAGGGTAAGCCGGACAATTATAAGTTCAGCTCCAAAACTTTTCTACATAATTACAGTATTCATATCCATAACACCAATTTAAAACCAAACTCTACAGCATCAGTAGGTAATTTATATCCCCATCACCGTTAACAAGCAAGCAAGCGGAATGTTTGTAAGATCTCGGAGAGTAAAAGGAATATAGTCATTGAGAGAAGTTAACAGAAAGAGTAAGAGACAGATATGCAGAGAGAGAGACCGGAACGATCACTCAAAGCATTACTTTCCGGCGGATATGCAAATTTGAAAACGGGTGGATTTAGGAAGACGGGAGAGTGTACTTGGCTGAAGGAGACAATCTCTCTCTCCGCTTTTAGAGCAAATACGCGGCTGCCTGAGTTCCCATGGTACAAGCTTCAACAGCTAATTGTGAAAAGATGAAAACGGTCCCTTATTCTCGCGCCTATCTCGACTATCTTCTTTACTGAAGACCTTCGCGACCTTCATTTGAGGCGTGGGCGTTGATTAAAGAAGAACCTAATTTCTCGCTTACTCCCTCTCCGAAGCCAAAGATTATAATGTGCTATAAGGAGGAGAAAGAGAGTTCTGTGGAGACCTGGACTACATCGAAAATTATCGACAACTAGAGTAAACCCTTTCTAAACAGACACCTTTGACACAAGAACATCTCTAAATTACGTAAAATATTAAAACTCTCTGCTGAGTTACGTGCAACTTAGTTTGGCCCGAACATCTCGCATATGGACTCTTAAAGACACAGACACTTTTTTATATATTTTATTTCCAAAACGGACATATTTTTGTAAATTTCCCTAAATCTACGTAACAGTTTAAACATTTTTTTAGTATCTTATAGTTTACATTATTAATTTATATGTCTGCTTGCAATGATATTCTAAGAAATTTTTTTTTGGGTAATCGCATTTTTCTTTCAGATTTGATAAATCATCTTCATTCATGAGGCACAATGTATGTGCCAATTGTTAAATCTCTTATTAAAGGACACCTCTCATCTAAGAACATATTCTCTCTCATAGGCCACTGCCATCCGTAAGAAAAAGATTTTACGGTGTCATAGCGATTTTCTAGATCTTCAAACATTCCTTTTGAGGGACTTTTCTAAGCTTGAGATTTGGAAGAAGCTCTTTTTCCAGCAGGACCAATTTTCTCTTTTCTATCGATTATCTAACTAATAATGGTTAACGGTTAATAAACTATCAATACAAAAATCCTGGCTGAAGGGCCACTTAGACAAAGACAAGACAAGTATGTGAAACAACTCCGGCGAGACACCACGTATGTGGAGTAGGGTGGTGCTATTTTTTCAAAATTCGAGAAACATTGGAAAAGTTACGCTAAAATTGTTCGATTTGGTTGGGAAACACGTTTTTTGATCCCAAAGCTGAACGAACTGCCACAGCCGCGTGCCAGGGATCAATGATCTGCAGATTCAAGACGTCGGTTTTTTGGGTTAAAACCACCCGAATGGTTGTGACAGGACGTAACTATTAACAGGATTAAGGAACAGGATGTAACTATTAACAACATAACTTCGAACTCTGTCGAAACAAAATTTTCAATCCTTTTGGCGTAATTTGACGGCTTTATAGAGATAGTGGTAAGAGCTAATGACGCGTGCCCGTAACATGCAGCACCAGGCGACAAGCGGGTTGCATCCCGGAGCCTCCCTCCCTCATCCCCCGTCTCCGGGCTCTACAGTCCCCGGAGTTGTGGGATGAGGGATATTAATTTGACACAAAAAACGTATGCATGTGTACTAGATACCTACTGCTTTACAATGGTCTCCATCCTTAATTAAATCTATATAGTTGTTGTAAATCATTAGTTGTAGAAGCCAAATAACATCAATTTCGTACTTAAACTCCGGAAGTGAAACAGAAACAAAATGCACCCTGTCACGATTATAATATACTCTCTCATTGTAATCTTTTGCTAAACCAGTTTCAAAAAGATCTCAAAACCCGGCTGGCAGCCTCTGAGTTAATAACTTGGAATTTACCTAGATATCCCTTGATACCCATCCTCTCTAGTATACATCGATATCAATCACACTCCAACAGGACATGCCTCACAGCCAAGGAAAAAAGGTAATCATTACATCGGGAGTGGCTCTTCATCGAAGCATAGTTCATTGCACCACATTCTTTGTCAAAACCTCGCAAAACCTGACCAGTGCTTCTTAAAATAATTAATGCAGTGTGCAAAGGTGAATAAGAAGTTTATTTCCATCGTCTAAGGCTCAACCTTGTGGAAGTTCATTTTAAAAATGAAAAGGAAAACTTTTTTGTACCTGAAGATGACGCCACTGCGTCGAAAATAGTTGTACCTGAGAATAAATTGGTGGAATATAACAAAGTTTTCCTTTTCATTTATGTGAAAAAGAAGGTTTGAGGCTTGCCGGAAATGAATGAAATCACCATTTATGGTCTAGTAGTGAAGGAACATTAAACAGTGGATTTATCGTAGGTTGTTTTGAAATAATCCGACTACTTTGATCGAACGTAGACGCAGAGAGGAAACTCTTGCATCGTATAATAAAGTTACTACTCTCCACAAAGTGCAATTGCAAAAAGGCAATTGCGCCATTTCGGCTATTTATTTATTTTGAAGATTAAAAAATTATCTGCTACAGTATTTTTGAGCCTATTTTGAGGCTTATTACATGATTAACCAATATCTCTCATCTTCATTCCAGTTCCCCACCCATCTTTCACACAATTTAGATTCCCATTCTCATACTAATAGTTGTATTATTTCTGTCTCCTTACCATAAGTGCATGGTATGATGTAGATACTACCAATGTCCATTTACTAAGAGTTATATCATATCTGTATTAATCTGCTACATTCAATAGCCACAGAATAAACCTTAGTGTATCTACCTCTTTTTCTTCTACCATTATCTTATACTATAATGAACAAATAACTTCACCCTCGGGAAACAAATAGTGGTTCCTAAAATCCTAAATTCATATACAAATTGACATATTTCGCATCTGTTCTTTTATTTATATGGCAATATTATCGACTATTATCTTCTGAACACAGTTTGCGTTAAATTTACTTACAGGTAAAATTAAAGACAGCACCACTTTCTAAAAAAATAACACCAATTTTGAGGATAAAGTACCCATCTTTGCCCAAAAAGGTATCACGTGGAGTGGTAAACAGACACTTCGCAAACGACACGACGTAATCGACACATGGTAAAGGGACACTTCGTAACCAGGGCATCTCGCAATCACACATCTCGTAACTTGAAATTTCGTAAAGGAACAATTTGGTAAACGACCAACCCATAACCGGAAGCGGGGCCGAAAAGGTCGACCGTAGAATTATATGAGAACTATTCATGTCCAAATGTACAATAATTCGTCCGTAGCAAAAGAACAAAGTTCTCAACATGTCGTTTCACGATTTATTTGGTGTGGGCTGCTCCGGAGCTCCAGAACGGTGGGCCGCTCGGAACACTTTAAAATATTGGTTTGACGGCTCATGTATGGGAAAATAATTACAGCTAAAAGCATATGTTAAACGGTATACGGCTGGCACAATACAGATAGTCGCAATGAAGGTGTGCACTACATTGAGTGAAAGCCGCTCTGGAGGTAAAAGCCGGTGGGCCGCCCAGAACAAGGTCTTAATGTTCAACAGCTAATGTATGGGTAAAATAATTACGATAAAGGCATGTGGTAAACGGAATACGGTTTTCAAAATATCATCGAAATGGATATGTTCATTTTATCTTGCAGCACGAATTACTATTTGGCTTACAATAATTCTCATATAGTCCAACGATCGAACGCTATCTCTCCACCCGGTTCCGGTTACGAGTTGGTCGTTCACCAAATAGTACGTTTACGAAAAAGCAAGTTACGAGATGTCTGGTTATGAGATTTCGTGGTTACGAAATGTCGAGTTCGTGGCCGTTTACCATATGTCGGTTACGGGGTGACGTTTACGAAGTGGTTGGTTACCACTTGGCATCGAACCAAAAAATAACCTAATCTTTTGTAGATCCCTAGTGATTGCAACTTTTATTCGCAGTACCTCATCCAGTTTTCCCAAATTTCGATATGAAATGGAAATATTTTTTAGCTAAAATTTCATACCCATTAACGTTGCTTCATATTCCACCATTCTACATTCATTCTAATAGTTGCTCCCGGCGCAGGAATAGCATAAACAAGACGTTAAATAAGTAAATATTTCCTTCTTACTTCCTCTGTACCTCTCGTTACTCTGTGCATTAATGTAGTGGCAAAATATAAATATTACTATTTTTGTCTACGACATTGCTAGAATACTCATAGTGTAGTGTATATAAGTGAAATTTCACCCCTGACAGGTTTGTACAGAAGCATAAAAGCGCTGTTATGGTATAAAGTGCAGCACATATTGGTAAAAACTCTCATCCTAACACACACCCTTGAAACGAAGTACAGGGTATTATGTTCATGCAGATGTATTTTACCTTCAACTGGTTATGTCTTCATTTGTTGGTTATTTAGGGGAGTGAACGTAATGAATAAAGTCGCGTGTGCCATTATAGGTTAAGTCTGCTAAATTTTATACCCTTAGGAAATGGAAGATGGGTGAAGAGAGATCTGGCTTGGATATTGACTTATTTATAAGACAAATACACAAAGATATCCCATAATAAACATTCATTTAAAAGCATATTTATTGTAAAATGTCTGATCATTTACATTTAAAACACGCAGATGAAGTGAAAATATTTCTTGATATAAACTCTGTCAAATTTTCTAGTTGACTGCTCAAACCCCATGCCACACCCCATTGTGGTTTATTGCATGGTATATGGAGATGCAATGCTTGTGTTGTGACAGCGCACATCCATTATTTGAAGGCATACAAAGGGAATTGAGACTTAAAAGTTGTGGTTGCTTTAGAGAAGCAGACTAAAGGCAAGAGGCTAATGAAAAATGTAGAAGAAAGAAGCGAAGAAAACATAGGACTAAAAGGGAGAGGTTGAGGTTGAAAAAGCTCGAAGATTAAGGTACGACAGAAAGGAAGGGAGATAAGAATTAGAAATTACTTAATTATTCCCACCGAGGCGTTCAGTGGAGCGTTATGTATTTACCTCTCATGGTATAACAGCCAGCGGCCTGAAGGAATAAATAATAAATTGAAAAAAGGTTGAAGAGGGGCCCATGAATAACAGCCCCTCGGAATCCACGCGTGACAACCCAAGGTGAAGAAGCATTTACGTGCTGTTGCCCGGATTATTGTGCATTTAATGCAAAGCGACAACATCGCACGTCACAATAATAAAAATACTAACGCAGCGGGAGAATTTAATTCGAGTGGAAATAAAAAATTAAAATGAGAGGAATAATGCGGGAATATGGCCGAGAAGAGGTGGTTGGAGATATGGCAGAGGATGTTCACTACAGAACGCGCGTGGAAAAAGGGAGTTCTTCTGGATGGACGCAACGGAAATGAGAAGAAAAATTGGCGTCTTAAAACAAAGCCCTCTCAGCTCCAAAAGATTTAGTTCACATAATAAGCAAAACACCCTGGTAAGCCGCGAGTTTTGTGGAAAACATTGCCACGTGCGAATAAATATTGCGATTTAACTCATGGAAGGCCACCGAAGGGAATGTTTTAGTGCGGGTTGCACCGCATTGGGTTACGCATTCGGTCAGGGTTAGGGTCAAAACTAAATGACGAAATCTGCTGCACCACTTCGGGTTACAGTGTAGCCTTCAGGCGACGAGGTAGAAACCTCTAGATGCGGATTCACCTAGGGCTACCATGATGGCTGGAGGTCAAGCGCAGTGCATTTTGGGAAAAAAATGCACCATGGGAATGTAAGATTTGGTAATCAATCAACATCAATTGTTTCCATTTTTATCCTGAATTGGACGATTCCAATGTGTCTAAATCATTGCAACTCAAAAGTTGGGAAAGAAGTGGACCAAGCCATTTAAATAAGAGGATTCCTCCTGGGAACAACTGGACCTCCTACATCATTCTTCATTCTTTCGATCCTCTCTTCAGAAGCGGCTATCCTGGTAGCTGTATAAGGCTCTCGAACTTCGTTTGCAACAGATCGTATGCCCACGGCGTCGTAACAGATGCGTTATACGACACCGATAATAGTTTTGAATGCATCATTCTGTTTTTTTTTAAATACCTATCGAAATGGACGAATGGTATTCATATAAATGGTTATGAAGGACTCATGTTATTTAAATCATCAATTAAAATGAATCTTACCTTCTATCTCACATAACTGTGTCCACCTTCTTCATCTCCTTAACCTCTAGAATTTGAAACTAGATCAAAAGACTTAAATCAATCCTCATCGCTGAAATTCGGAGCCTTATTCGACATCCTGCGCTCATGGATATGGAAAAACGTGATCTAATAATGGATTTCTCAAGCGATTCTCTCGCAGGGTTTTATTGGAAATCGATTATGTAGTGTAAGTTAAGTACTTGTTTCTGTACACATACACAACAAACTTTAATAACTAAGCGTAAATTTCTTGCACGTGTTTAACCTACTAACATATGATATTGTGGTGAGTGGTTTCACATGAAATTATTCTAAAATAGCAGCACTACCTGGTTTCAATTCAAGATAATCCTCAGAATTAAGAACTAATTTAAACAAGAATATATTACTCAGTCAACAGAATTTATTAACGACTTTATGCCGCGTCATTCAGCAGTGAGCAGAAATCATGTCATATCAAACCCTTTTTCTTAATATTCCTATTTCCCAACATTCTTGCTTCCAAAATATTCTTCAACACCACATTAGCTTTATTGCTCCGTCCATCCACCAACTTTCCTTCCTCTTAATTACTTCAAGCAGTACAATATAATTCCATAACATGCCTAGAGATGTTTTGCTTGACTTTGCCTTTCCGTACATCGTATTTTCTCCATCCATCTTCACACCCACATATTAGTATTTCCAAGGATTCTGCACCAAACTTTTTGCGATACGATGAGCCTTATGAAAAAAAAGTCTAAATAAATTTCATAGAAGAGCGACGCTTGGATTAGCCTCTGAATTATATAAGCGGGAAGGTTCTCTAGGGAAATCTGCCACATCCTCTCGCTCAGTTCCTTTTTGATAAGACGCGAATTTCATACCACCTTGTGTTCCTGCTCCAGAATCACTTAAGGGGTGGTGGAAAACATGTTTTCATTCTTTTCACAAGTGGGTCAAGAGAGCATTTAGGCCCAGATGCTCGCAGTGGGCTGCGGTCAGTCGAAGTGAACGACGAAATAATGACGCCAGGGGATGAAAGATGGACAGGACGTATCATTTTCTCGATTTTCCTTGCTTTATCCGAGGAAAATTGGGAGTCCAATCGTTAGCGATTCGAGGTGGGAAGACGTTAGAATGAGGGAAAAATGAGAGGGAATTCATGTGATTGAACCGGAGCTCTCTGAATCGAAAAATATACTTTACCATTCATTTATTTGTTTCTATACCCCAAGATTAGTTTGTTCCTGAATTAATGTTTCTCCCAATGAGGTCATGTGTAAACGTACCATTACAAAGCTATCGTTTTTCTCATATCTGGTGAAATGGTTAAATGCGTCAGCTCTGAAGCAAGTTTCACATAACTTCTTCATAACTTTCTTCTTCCATATTGTAATGACAAATTCAAATCCTATTCCTGAGACAAACTAACAGGTGATGGAATTCCCTCCTACTGCAATCTACATACGACTACCTATACAGAGCAGGATGCTAATTCACAAATACAAACTTCAGGTATCGTCCTTGTTCTCCTAGTTCCTATTTTCCTATACTCAATCTCTCTGCTTCAAGACTGGTGTAATAGTACTTGCGTCAGTGTCCTATAATTAATGGAAATATTAGCTAGAAAGCGAACAAAGGAAAGAGCTTTTGCAAATAAATATTAGGATTAGGCTACCTGCTTCGTATAATGTATTAAATTCTCAAGCCACACGGCCTTGTGTCAACTTATTGGGTAGAATGCAGATAACGATGGGCTGGGCAGAATATGATTGAAATATGGATCAATTAAGTTTAACCGTCATTCTCGTAGTGTGTCCGATTGTAAAAACCTATTTAAATCATACTTAAATCATATGTTTCACGAATATACTATCGCTATCTCCGGGCTGCACCATGGAATATTTTCATTTAAAATCCCCCAGTCCTTTCCATCTTTAAAGGCGTTGGCAACGCAAAAGGTCACAAAGTCGCAAACTCGGCGAGATAAAATTAAAGCTGAGTATTTTACTCCGACGTGACCTGCTTTGTGAACGAGAATAACACCCCATACTCCAAGT
Organism: Pyrrhosoma nymphula; assembly: GCA_963573305.1. Classification (NCBI taxonomy): domain Eukaryota; kingdom Metazoa; phylum Arthropoda; class Insecta; order Odonata; family Coenagrionidae; genus Pyrrhosoma; species Pyrrhosoma nymphula. The sequence goes on along the minus strand of OY754339.1, from coordinate 43,305,874 downwards.
AATGCCGTACGCAAATATACCTAAATCGGATTAATTTAATCATGAATCCACGTATGTAAGGTCATTCCAGCCTTCTCTTTTGTAACGCGACTGATTGGGCATTTAGAACCGGTTTTATAACCGCTGGTTTGAGTTAACCGCAATATGACGTTGCCTTAACGTTACATTCATGTTATTTGCAGGTTTGGGCTCTTTTTATTACTTCAGACTGTCGGTTACTTAACACGATCTTTACTGATGGGAAATCGTGTTAGCATCGGTTGTCATACCAGGAGAATATTTAACCAGAGGTTATGAAATCGGGCTTTAGTATGCCACAAGTTCCGACAATACTATTCGCCATCCTCAGAATCTTAAGGAGCTTAAAGTGCCGGCCACGGTGGAAGTGGGGTAAGTCCTCGTATACTTGCACTGAAGTCACGGGTTTGAGTCCCGTTTGAATGAAATTTCACCACCTAGTGCAAAGGTTATTGTGTGATAGATGAGAAAAGTGTAAGAAAGATCTTTCTATACCTAATTTTACTCGTAATTAAGGCATAAATTTTATTCATATCGGAGTATTGCAAGGTGATTTATTTCGAAGAGCAAGACGAAGAAGGTCCTTTCTGAAGCGCAGTGGTTTTTGGCATTCTGAGTCAACTTCTGGTAGATCATCCACAGAACAATAGACGGAAGCATCATTTAGAATATATATCATTGAATTAGTATTCTTTTAAACCATGAAAATCATACCCTAAACCGCAAAATAGCCAAATATTTATTTACATTACTGCATACCGCAAGTATATTGGTTTTGATTCATACCTCAATGAAATATATTTGGAAACATTTAAACTAGATAAAATAATCAATGCATAAATATTAACTTGAAAATTTTAAGTTTCCATGAGAAGTTCTTCACTAAATAAATATAACCGTTGATAAAGTATACAGCTGCTTGTAAATGGAACAGTTTCAACCACGGGTCATGAGGAATAAAATACTCGAAGAAAACATTAGCCAAATATTGTCCAAAATAAATGTTTAATGATTAGATGTGGAAATTGCATAACGCCCGCTATTTTTCGAGAAATTAGGCTCATTATTTTGCGGAAAAACAAACCTCTACACATTGACAAATATTGAAAGTAATCCTAAATAATTTCTAAGTTTTAGTCAAATTCAAGTAGTATTCCTGGGTTATTTGAAAAGGTAGAAACTTATCAGTTTTTGCGAGGTTTGAGAAAATGTGTTCCTGTGAATCATAACCATAAAAATATGAATTTTCTTTGCAATAATATTTAGATAAATCATAATATACTCACTTTTAAACATGCCCTTGACAACGAGCAACAATAGTCTCGAGTACACACTTACCTGAAAGAAAAAAAATAACAAAGTTAAAATTTTGGATATTTGACAGATACAAGTGCATGACACTAAAATAATGGACAAGAACATACATGGTAATAATTGAATCAACTTTCATAGCAATGCTCATTTCCATAAGCATAATATAAGTTCAAAATATCGATGAGAGCTACGAAAGTAACGCATTGAATCTACGGAATAAGGATTAAACGTAAAAGTATATTAATATGCAAAATTAAATACAGAATTTTGAATAAAATACCACCATTTCTCCATGATACAACATAAACAAAAAATGAAGAAGTAATTCTCAAGTAACTTTTCAATAAATACATTTTCAGTGTGATTTAATATGTATGATCTTAAAAAGCATCAATATTTCCGACTGCTTCCGAGCATACATAATAAACTATGCGTGTAGTACCAGCGGCGATTTAAGCAGTTATATGCGAACCCGTTCAGGTCATCGGTTAATACTAGTTAACTGAAGGGAAGCTTGAATTATTAAAAATAAATGGTGGCTCCAGATTGCTTTATTATCATCGTATACGCTACATCAAAAATTACCTCCATCCATAAACATGTGAATGAAAGAGTTTCACCACCATGTCAAACGATACTGTCGTTTTTACTCCATTAATACTGGATATTAATTAATCCGAAGGAAAATAGATTTATTTTGGAATAATTCAACAGCAAAAAAAACCACGATATTTCCGTTTGCACATACCATGGAGGAAAAACACAATAAGGATTAGGAATAGATTTTGAAATTCAAGTACTTTTGGCAATGAATACGATTGTAAGTTCAACAAGAATTCGTTGATTTTTTTATTATTGAGAGTAAAAAGATCTTGAGTGTTAATAAATTACACTGCCCATTCATTCATTTCATTCATTCAAGTATTCTACCAGCTGATTGGTAGGTTCTTGGACAGACCCCATTCTGCATCCCAATTTCATACACATAGTCTCGTTTTCCCTCCTAAGGATATCCCGCCAATAGATCCCTCTTTAATTCTTCATATCTTCTACCCCCTCTTATTTCGTCCAGAATTTCTATCCTCTTCCTTCCTCTTCCACGCTTCCCCAGTGTTCTTCCCTCTATCCCTCTATTCAATATGCCCTCTCCTCTCAAAACCTCCTCCATCCATCTCTTCTGCCTTCTCCGAACCTCTGCTACAAGCTTCCTCTCCTCTCCAACCATATCCAATAGTTCCTCGTTCGTCTTCCTCGCCATCCATCTCACCTTCTCCATCCTTCTCCAAATCCACATCTCAAACGCCTCGAGTCTACGCACATCCTCCCTTCACAATGACCAAGTTTCCGAACCATACAGCGCCACGCTCCATATTAACGTTTTCACCAGCCTTTTCTTTATGTCTCTTCTCAGACCCCCCCTCACCAATTCCCTTCTCTTCGAAAATGCTTCTTTAGCGAGCGCAATTCTGCATCTGATGTCCTTACCACTAAAACCCTTCTCCTCCAAAATACTACATAGATACGTAAACTTCTCGACATACTCTATCTACAGCCCCCCCAGACTTATATTCAGCCCTGCCTTCTTACTTCTAGAAAATCTCATCACTTTCGTTTTCTTGTGGTTGATCTTCATCCCATACCTTTCGCACTGCACCTCTAACGCATTATCATTGACTGTAACCCCTTGGCTGACTGACTAACCAATGCTTGATCATCTGCAAATCTCACTGATTTTATCAGCTCCCCTCCTACCTTTATTCCTACCTCCTCCTCCCCCCAAGCCTCCCTTACCATTTCTTCTGAATACACATTAAAAAGCAACGGCGATAGTGGGCACCCTTGCCTCACTCCCCGTCCTATCGTGGCCCATCCCGATTCTCCATTGGCTACCCTAACCTGCGCAGTCTGATTCATATACAAATTTCGAATCAGACGCCTGTCCCTCCAATCGACCCCTAATTTCTTCAACACTCCCATTAATTTCGTCCATTCCACCCGATAAAACGCCTTCTCGAAATCTACGAAGCATGCAAACACATCCTGCCCATACTCTTTAAGTTTCTTTCTACTAGCGTCCTCATCACCGCTTTAGCGTCTCGCGTTCAAGTATCGCAATTCGCCGTGGACACATCGCAATACTGCTAAGCCCCACCAGAAAGGGGAAGAAACGATGGAGAGAATCGGGAACAGGTGTGGAAATAAGGAATGGAGACGGGCTTTTGATGGGGAGTTGGTAATGGGAGCGGAAGGGTGAAAGGTCGACAGAGCGAATCGTCGGGAAATGGGCAGGGAAGACAAGCGACTTTATGAACACGGGCGAAATTGAAACCATCAAGTCTCCCTGCCCCACCCTACACTGCCTCGTAAAAAGCAAGCAAGGAAGAGTGTGAGAAGACACTAGAAAGTGGATTTGTCTCCTTTCCTTTTGACTCAACCCAAGCTTGAAATATATAATCCAAGGTTAACAATTCTCTTGGCTTAAATTTCGCTCAGCAAGTCTTTCTGAATAAAATATGCAGGAAGCCAACAGAAGTGTGACAATGCTAATGAAAAGACAAGGTAGTGAGCCCATTGAGCAATGTTTATTACACATTCGCATGTTGAAATTGCGTAAGTACACGCAAATTTAAAACGACCGCCATATACAAATATTAATTGCCAAACATATAATATAAAGAAACAAAGGAGTTTCCTTTATAGAAGCTTTAATTTAACCTTTAATTTAATTTACGTTAATTACCTCTTTCACAGATGAAAAATATAATCAATCAAAATATATATAATCAAATACAATCATCAAAGAAGCTCATTCCAAATCACCGATAGTCTGATATAACACACTTAAACCTTAACTCCAAATTAACATAAAGATAACGAAAAGGCTGCGTCATCTTAAGATTAAAGATAACCAGTCATAATAAAACCGTGTCTTGAACAACCACAATTTAATTCCTGCCGTCTCCTAATTATTTCGACTATTTATCACCCATCTTCTTCAGGACTGGTGTTCTATCACACCATGCCACAAGCTCCAGCGGCACATAACAAGATAGTCTGAAGATGCAGACATCGTTACGATAAATCTGCGTTACTCTGCACTTTGGCCTACTTTCAGTTTATACGAAGTCCCGTGACGGCACTATAAGGATAAACGCATTTCCTTCCGTGAAATACTTCGGGTCAATTCGGCCTTGGCCTATAAATCTCCGCGGCAAGTCACACCTTCATTTTCCGCTGACATGTACTAGTGGTTGAGAAACTTGGTGGCATTCACCCCACGCGAAGGGTGATCTCAAGGGAGGGAAGTATGGTGTGGTAGGGGTTAGCTAGGGAGCTAACAGTACACCGGAGGGGACGTGCACGTGGCAAGCAACGTTTCCAATACAACTAAATTCAACTTGAGAGGGCGGGAAAGTTCTAGCAGCGCGTTTTACAGCGATGTACACCGTCATAAAAAAGCTGGATCGAAACATCACCCGCAAAATATATGATTCACAGCTGAACGGAAAAGTCCATCCACACAATTGAATTAAGTTAGTTTGAGCGAGATTTTTCCCTAGTCCAAATAGAGAATGTATTATTATTATTTGAAACTTTTTATTAAAACCTTTATTTGTAACTATTACAACAATAAGTTATTGTAACTTTTTCATGACAATAAATGTTTTACAGCTTAGCAGTCCTAAAAAGCATTAAGTAGGTAATAACTGTAATATTAACAACGCAAAACATTCGTTTTATATTCATGAAATTCCCAATAATCTACTTAAACATACATGTATAAGGTTTTATCGTACACTTGACCCATTTTTTCACGCGTTACCCTTAAAATGCCCTCACTACCGAAGATTTTTGAATTTCTGTAAAGTTTATTGCGGTGAGTAATTGATTTTTTTATTAATTGTGAAAGCATACAAACGATACGCTGTTAAATATCTCGCGATATCTATGCTTTATGAATTCCTTATTTAAAAAAAGTCTCTCTGGCATGCATACCCGTACCAGTTCCCATGCATATGACCTGGTATTTTTTTGCAAATATGAAGCTCGAAAAGAATTGCAATGAGTGGGTGATATTTTGTTATAATTGGGAAAATGTGACCTTTTTATTTACAACGAGGCAAACATCCTCAAATTTTATATGAAGTGATATATCTCTCAAACTACCTGAGATAAAGAGAGACAAAGCTTATGCGAATTACAGATTCGGTATTTTGAAGTAGTGAATGAAAGGATTGATGGAAGTCAAAAGTGGATACTACATAGCTTCCCCGGGCGGATACAGTTTGTAGGGAATGGACTCATCCACAGAAAATGGCCCTCTCCGCTATCGTAACCATGTTTCGGTACCACTATATATTCGAGAAATATTTAATTTAGAATCACTAAAAACGATATTCGGCTCATGCAAATATGTTAATGTATGTTGAATTCTTTACTTTATTCGGATGACTTATGGAAATACAACGTACTTTCTCAGCGTTTAATTATTTAGAGGTGACTTAATCATATTTACCTTAGATTTTTACTTAAAAAATAAACTAAGTTCATCGGGGTTAACGAAATTTCAGAGCGGCTTTGAACGCAAAAAGTGAATACAGGGAGGAAAAAACAAGAAGAATTCCTGCACATTGAGAGGCAACGGTGGCGGACGAGAGTTGAAGACAGAAAGGGTAAAAGGAGAAACGGAGAAAAATGTAGTGGAGCGTGAAATTCCCCTAAATAGTAAACTGAATATGGAAAGACGAAATAGCGGAAGTGTAAGGTGTTGTTTGTAGAGTGTCTGTTTGCGTAAAGGAGGAATCCTACGTCCTAGGGCGAATAGATGAAACTTCCTTAGCCTGCACTACAAAAAGATAAAACAATAACGTCCATTGGTAGGAAAAGCGAGATATCACTATCCGTAGAGATAACTACATAATGGCCTCTTTTACCAGGCTATTAACCTAGTATTTTTCTATATGGATTTTTTCCGTTTTTTCTATATATTTATTACCTAGATATGATTTAATAGTAGATTTCTGTGCTTGTAATATATGAATGGTTGGCTCTGTATATATGCACTAAGACGCACTATGATGTGAAAGATTAAATTATGCATGTATACATAGGGTTACCATATTTTGAAACCCCAAAATGCGGACACCCTCAAAGGGATTGATCAACACGCTCATAGGACTGTCAAATGGAACACTATTCGTTTAATTATTGTATGTCAAATATATTCAACGGCAGCCCCTACCCCCTCCCCCAGTCGCCATCCCCCCAAACCCTGCCTCGTGTCACAGAGCGGTTTGGTAGCCAAACTAAGAACCATTTCCAACCCATGGTAGACCAGTAGTGACATATATCAACAGTTCGTTTAAGCTTTTGTGCTGGGAAAATAGCACACCACGAAGCGCCATAAATGATGCCATCCCCTGGAATTAGCTATGTCGAAAGCACCGCGGAGTGGCGATCGCCGTCTATCGCCGGCTATAGCCCTAAATCGAAATCATCCTAATGATCAGCAGATCAGCAGATCGCTAACGGTGCCATTCAATAATTGATATAAAAATATATACGTATAATACTTATATATATGAAATATATAAGTAGTTGGTGATACGAGATAAAAACAAAAATCAAAAGATGTTACTTCCAAAAAAATAAAAAATGCGGACAGCAGAAATTGTAAAAATGTGCTCGGACGCTTCAATAAAAAGTCGAAAATACGGATATGTCCGCATAAATGGTATGGTAACCCTATGTATAAATACATATACCCCCACACATACGTATTAAACCGCCAACGATGTAGGTATACCTACACCATTCGCTCACGGCAGCAAGAAAAAATGCATTTCCTTACGGGGGAGAATTCAGAATGCAGCCTTGGCTCACTCCATATCTCTACATTAAAATAAAAGTATGCTTAAAAATTTCCCTGCCCTTGGGGAAAAAATGGTAGTAAAAAAATGAGAAAAGAAAAAGTGTGGTCAACAAACTGAGCACGGCGTCATACGGGTGGGGAAATCTTTGTGACGAGGAGCTATGGGGTGAGTACAGAGGAGGGAAAAAACACATAGGAAATTTCCCAGGAGAGAGAGGCATGGGTGCAGCAGAAAGGACTAAAAAGAGTGATCGTGGATGAAAAGTTTACGTTTGACCAACCACTACGGTTGTGAAGTTTTTCAAGCAAGGTAACAAGAAAAGGTGACGAGAAAAACTCGCACCCCACGGCTTTTATGTTAAACAGAGTGGATATTATTTTGCTTCCACTTCTTTCACATATATATTATCAATATCCTTCATCGAGAATATTAGTTTTTATACATTTTATATCATTATTATTACTAGGATAATATAACGGTTAAATTAGGTTTAAATGAAAGAGTGAAAAAACCCTCCAGATTTTTACGCAAGCAGTGCCTTTTCAACTGACTCCATTTTTTTATCTATCTCTGTATTTACCTGACTTCTCTTAATCCCTTCCTTAAAGCCTAATTCTTTTCCTTACCCTTCTGCGCTTACCCAACATCCTCCCTCTTTCACGGCTTTCAGCATCATCTCGCCCCTCATTACCTCTTATTACCACCTACTCTGCCTCTTTCTTATCTAATCCAGAAGTTTTCTCTCCTCAACCAACATATCAAGCACTTCCTCGTTTGTTTTGGCTATACGTATATGCTTGTGACACAAATTGGCGTGGAAAACAAGTTTAATTCATTGCCGAAAAGTTAAACTGATTACCTGGGCATCGTTTACCACAGCCAAAATAGCAGTTTGAGGCATTCATTCCATCGAATATGCTTCATCCGGTTATTTTATTCATCCTTTCCAATTCATTTTCAGCTGTTTACAACACTCCTCGTGACTAGCGTCCTAATACTCCTAACCACATTTCCTTACAGTGTTAAAACGGATTACTCACTTTAGTGTAGTAGATTAAAAATTCCAGCGGAGTGATTAGGGCAGTTTTCTCATAATACTACTGAAGAAGGTCCGAAGACCTAAAAAGATTTATTTTTGTTTTTCTCTTCCTGTAAAGTATAAATGTGTATGCGTACATAATGCGCAAAAATAAATAGGAGGTTTTCACGAGAGTGAATATATAAATACCGGCGCCACAAGTGTGACAGTATATAAAAATAGGATAAAGAAAAAATAGACACTAAAATTCTTCGGAGAAGGAAAAGGAAGAGAGGAATTGGTATATTTAGAACAAGGGTAAGGTTATATTCCTTTGCCTTTCTTTCGCTTAAAAGGGTGGTTGCGTCATGGAAAATTTGTGCGCAATAAGACTTTTTAAATGTGCTTCCTTTTTTATATATATTTTACACTCGTGACGAACGCATTTACATATGCACATAAGTTTACCTACACATAGGCACTCAACACGTTCGCTTACGGTTGTGAGGAAAAATCCACTTCCTTTCGCGAAAGACTTGGCTCTCAAATGCTCAGCCTTGACTGACTCTCTCCCCTATCTAACAACAAAAAAATTCGCTCTCTTGGGAAAAAACTGGAATGCAAAAAAAGGCTGAAGAAAAAAACAAACAATGATAAAAAAGAGAAAGAAATGTGGTCAACACTGCACACGGGGTCATCCGCGAGGGGAGAACTTTGCGGCTGGGGAGTTAGGGAATGAGGAGTACAGAGAGAAGAGAGAAAAAAATAAGCACATAAACCGAAGGGTCCCTGCAGATTGAGAGGTAAGAAAGGGTGCAGGGAGAAGGACGTGGGACTAAAAAAAACGGAGGGGGTCGTAGATGAAGACTATACGTGGGGGAAAAGTTGAGGAAAAACACGACCTCTTTCGCTCCTCAACCCTACTTCCATCCCCGCAACACCAAAACCTTACCCGCTATCCCTCTCAAATCTCCCATTTTATTCTTCCGAGGAGGAGAAACACGCCAGTTTTTAGCCTCCCCTTTCCCCCTTCCCCCCCCACTCCTGCTCTTACTGAAAAATAAAAAAAGAAAGATAGCAGAGCTGCGGGAAAGAAGCCTTGTTTCCTTTAGTTGCAATTTATTTTCGTCCCGCATTTGTTATTTTAATTTTTTTCTCCCGACGCCAGGGGCGCTCGCTCTCTCTCTCGCGCTCTAAGGAGAAAGGGACGAAGAGGGAGATATGAAGGCGTAAAAAGGAGAGAAGGCTTGTTCATGTGTTGGTTGGTGCCTCCGAGGTTTTTTTATGGAATTTTTTAAATGTGTGTGTGTGTAAGCAAGAACGAGGCAAGCTAAAGCAGGGATTTTTACCCCGGATTCACCGCCTGTGGCCTAGTTTCCGAGTGAGAACCGCGAGGAACAATGAAGGCAGCCGGTCAGGCTGTGAAGGTAGAGTTGGACTGAAAGGGAATAGTACATGGAAACGATATGTTTAAAGAGAAGAATAGGGATAAAGCGGATACTAGTAGAGAGTGGGAAGAATAGATTAGAGTACAGTCGTAATAAAAACTTCCTGAAGGCGAATGTATAGGTGGAAGAAATTTATTCTATCCTGAGTTTAATCTACATGTGCGTTGTAAACCCATATTCACCACAAGGAAAAGTATTAGAGTATAGGGAATCGAGCCATTTATTAGTTGTTTTTGATTAACATATAGCTTCAAGCATGCGTATGACCCGCAAGGAAATAGGAAGGCTGCCAGGTAGATTCTAACTTAATGACATGTCCATTACGCAGTCCCCTTCCGTGGTAGATGCAGCCAATAGGCCTTATTACTCGGCGTCTGACCGAGAAAACTTGCTCTTCTTCAGTAATGACTTCCAGACATCACTTGTACTTTCATACTTCATTCGCTTTTGCCACATAGGAATAGTTTCATAAATGCATTCATATTATTAATACTCATGATACTCCACATCTAAAGAGTCTCCTCAACCAAATTCACCCATGAATTTATAAGTCTCACCCATTCTCTCACATCAATTACTCCTCCATTAAATATATCTCTTAATTCATTCGTCTCTCATCCATTCTTCCAACGTGCCCTCTATCCTATACTTTCAAAAGGTTCGAAAGATAGAGTTAAACTCAAGAGAGAAGTATGTGGAAGCGAAAAGGATGAAAGATCATATGGAGATATGGTGATTAACAGGAGAAAGCAGCAAGACTAGGATGTGGTAGTTTTGATGAATTTATCCTCAGCTCTTGATTTTCTGGCTCATTCACTTCTTTTCGGGGTTAAACCATACATAACCGTTGCACAGAACAACTATTACTGTGGATAGAGAATGAAACTAGGTTAGAGTTACACTGCCATAATCTGGAGGTAGAAGTAGATTGAATGAGGTAGAGGTGAAAGCGGGATGGATAAGTCTAAGAGGAACTGAAGATTTATGAGGGTATCTGTGAAGGTTTTTATAGGAGATCTGATCTAAAATACTCTTTCCAGGGTGTCATCTACAAATATATAATTTTTACCCCGATACCCACAAAAAGAAATTAAAATAGAGGTTACTAAGGAGTCAGGTAATTTAAGGCTATTGTGGAGGTGGATCAACGATGTGTGGTAAAGATATAAGCTAGTCACGTAAACTGTTCTCGGGTTTCCCACCATGTAAATGGCAATAAGTACCGACGTTTCAACAGACGGCTCGTCTATCATCAAGGGGTAAATATCGTTCAATTAAAGTACGGCAAGCTTATAATCTGGTACAATAATCAGGTGACTACTGATTGGTCGGAGTGTGAAATTTGAAAATTATGACCACGGAAAGGAGTATTCGTTTATTATTCCGAATTATCTTTTTAAAATAATTCCAAGAGTTACTGAGATGAACACCAGCCTCACAATTAAAATTATTCTTTTACAACCTGATATCCATGGTTTCCATTTTTCATACAAGTTACTGTGTATGCATGTCAAGTTACGGTACATTTCAGCCTTGAGGATGAAAGAAGGAAGGTCTGAGAAGCATTTACGGAGCCAATGAACAAATAGGTATTGATCGAGTGATATTACGTATGATGTTGCCATATTTATACATAAGTCAGTGACAAGCTATTCAAGCTGAAGGCAGAAAAAGGATGAAATGTGGCATGAAATGGGCATGCATATCACTGCATGCTATTATCTTATTATGTAACAATTTAAAATGTGGTGATAACCAGGCGGAAATAGCATGGGAAAAATAACGAGAAATAATGTAAATAGTTGAGAGAATAGGAAAAAATTTTGGAATGAAAATCAATATTGAAAAACCCAAAGTAATGAAGGCAGCAAAAGAGGAAGGAGCTCTGGAGATGATTATTACGGAGAAAGGCAGTAAAAAATATCATCCTTTAGATACCTCGGAAGTATCATCACATGGAATGGAAGTTGCACGGAAGATATAAGAAGTAGAATAGGTCAGTGAAAGACAGGCTTCAGCAAAGTTAAACAACTAATAACAGCCATTTCAATTAATAAAGGTTCAAGAAAAATGTTTGAAAAAAGATTTGCAAAATGTTTTACTTGGAGTGTAGTGATTCTTGGAGCAGAAAGAGGCAGTCATATCTAGAGGGATTTTAAATGTTCATATGGCGAAGAATGGAAAGGATCAAATGGAGTGAGAAATGAGGAAGTACTGAAAATAATAAATGAGGAAAGAAAAATTATGAGAAAAGAAATAAAGAGGAAAGAGAACTGGATGGGACACGTCCTGAGAAAAGACTAGTTTCTAAAAAGAATATTTGAAGGAAAGAGAGGGAGAGGAAGATATAACATGATGACGGACATATTGATGGGCAGGAGTTATGAAGAGCTGAGGGAGGCAGCACTGGGAAGTGCAGCATGGAGATGAAACCTGTCGTAGGACATATCCACCAAAAAAGAAGAATAATATCACTCTGTATCATACCATATAGTAATGCTTAGTCTATGATCATATGGACGAATGAATATGAGTCAAAACCTTAAATTACTATCCCATCGATCCACCCTCTGAGCTACGGCATTGTCATGCCAATATGGATAACAAGGGGAGAGTTAGTACACTAATCATGGTCTAGTTTATCATACGATCACAGGGACTAGCTACCTTGCTCCTCCGTAGTGGTGGCAGCAAATTAACCATCCTATTGAACTGTTAGCCACCGATCTTGAATATAAAGATACTATGTAAAACAATTCCATTTCTGTAATCAAATCCCTACTCGTGACGAAAGAAGAAGAATGAAAGTATTTTGGCAAAGAAAATTTCTTGCAGAGGCAATGAACATGCCAACAGGAAGTCATAGATGGGCTCAAGGAATGATGTCTTGAGCGAAATTCGGAAGCAAGGCACTCACAAAGAAGTGGAGACATGATGTGTGCTTGTAAGATGGACGCAAAGCAAATGATTTTCGTGGTGGTTCTTAGGAGGAGGAGGTTGGAGTGACGTAATGAGACCCCCAAGAGAGGGAGAGGGGGGGAAGGGGGAGGAATAGGGGAGAGGGAGAGGGGGGAAGTGGGGTTTGCCGATGAATTCTGGGGAGAAACCGCATGGGCCTGTGGTGGTTTTCTACGAGACGGTAGGGTCTTGAAGGTTAATGTTCTTAAGAGGACAAGCGAAAAGCACTTAGTGGTGGGTCCCTGGTGAAATTTACGAAGGTATAAGGCGTGCCTCTGCATCCTGTGCATTGATTCAGTTTTTGCTGGATAGTTCAAGATTTTTGGGATGGCAAAGATTTTCTCTTGGAGGTTGAGAAGCACTTTTTTGGAACCTTGATGTCCGCGTACGCTTGTGAAATAAGTTTTGTCTCGAAAGTATTTGTCCTTCAATTTATAGAGCGTGCAATGAATATCATTATGGTACATGGATACGGCTGACAAAAAAATTAAAAATTTTCGATAACTTTAGGGACAATAAAGGCAAAAAACATCACAAATGGAAAGAAAAAAGAGCGAATAACTCTTGAAGACATTGACAAAAGGAGATATGAAGTCTATTGCATACGCTATAAGGCAAGATTACTTTCTCCAGGACAATACATAGGACGAAATCCTGGCGAAAACACCAAAATAACGGCAAGGAAAGACTCCCTGGAAGATTAAATGATTTTTATACCCTGAAGTGAAGAGCCATACAGAAGACAATAACATATAGTGACAAGGCCAATGTCTTTAAGAGAACAAGATGAATTATTGAGATTATGTTGGAACTTTAAAGATGTGGCCATCATAGCAAGGTCAACATCTTTAAGAGATGATGAGAAATTATAGTGATTGTGTTGGCCATGGAGTAGAAAGGAGAAGATTCGGAGGACAGAAAGGAATTGTATTGATTAAGGAAGTATATATATGGTGGGTGAGGAGAGAAAACTACTGGATGAGATGAAGAGCATCAGGGTAAATGAATGGAGCAAGCAATAAATAGCGGGGACATTCTAAAAGCTGTGATGGAGGCGTTGAATTTTGGTAAATGTGAGACGAAAGGAAATAGAAGGTGGCATCATTGCACATTCTGTAATAAGAGTCTAATAAATTTGGCTTCTCTGTGATGTCAAAATCATCACCAGGTAAATTAAATCTTTCTTCACCACCAAGTAAACTTTAAAGCATATAAAAAACGGACTAAAGCAATTTATAATGAGAAATTTCACTAAACCCTATCTGGAACCATTATTTCGCATGTGCTTTATGGAAGAGTTAAGAAAGGGAGGGCGAGCATACAGAGAAATATTGTGAAATCGTATTAAGCATTCGGTGAGCCAAGATACGCCGTAGTTTCATCTCCACAAAAACCTGCATTAACCCATTATAGGGCATCAGTTCCTCTTAGGGATCACCTTAAAACTTTCCTGCTTGATGCTCCAAATAGTTTTTTTTGTCTCCACTGTTTGCCCAGGCCTAGAGAAATTCTCGAGTAGCTTGGGGTAACTATTTTGCGGTAAACAATGTTATTCGCTTTTTGTTTCGAAAAAATGGTCCCTACGAAGGAAAGAAAATTATGCCAAAACCTAATGAAAAACTGTAAAAATTTTTAAACTGTGCTCTATATCCTATAAGTAAATGGTTTAATATTGGAACAATTGTAATTCCGATATAAAGTCATTATTTTAAATGTTTTTAAACAAAAACTAGCTTACATGAACGTGACGTGGCTACACATGGAAAAATGGCTGCAGTGAAAATTCAATTGACCGAATGCTAAAGAAAAAACTGACGGTTAAGGCGAGAGGTTTACTTTATAGCCAAGCCGAGTGTAAAGTCATTGATAGGAAATGGTGCAAACTACCTTATTATGGTGCTGTGTTTAAAAAAATTGGTAATCTTTTCCCGAGGGACCAGTTTAGAATAGTATTTTATAATCAAAACAACTTTAGGGCATTGTTATACAATACGAGGGACAGGACTGATCAAGTGGATAAGTGTGGTGTGTACAAACTGGCGTGTAAATACTGTGGGGCAACGTACGTGGGTCAAACGGGAAGATCCTTTCGCACTAGGGCCAAAGAACACCGGAGATGCCTCATGTATGGGAATGTTTCACAATCCCATTTCGCCAAACATTTGTTGGAGGAGGGGCATGGAAGTGACTTCACACTGGAAATACTACACGTGACGAGGAAAGGGTGTAAAATGGACAAGTTAGAAGAGATGGAGATAAGAAGGCACCGAAAAAATGGACCTATTCTAAATGACATCATGTTTGACAAGCCCTCCCCACTGCTTGAAACCTCCCTGTCATTAACGAATACGAAATTTTAACTCTGTTGTGATTTTGTTTGAAAATGGACTCACACCCAGTGGCTCAAACCCGCTACGTACGCTTCCCTGATCATTAGGGATCAGAATTTAAAAAAACCTTTGTGTTTTTAACTCTGTTATAAAAGGTTTGTAAGATGGACTTATACCCTGTGACTCAACTGCTATAGCTTCCCTGGTCATTAGGGATAATAATTTGAACCTCGCTGTTTGCCGTTCCACTGACCCATAACCCTCACACCACTCTTCCCAGAATACACCTAACTCCTCCCCCGTCATGCCACCACCCCGACCTCCCCTAATCCCTCCCTCCCTCTCCACCCTGATTATTGAGTATATATACCACTGGCTATGACTTAAATGCTTGTACCTGATGATGACCTTGTCATTATTTGAAAATGAACTTCCACAAAGTTATGCCAGAACGGATTGAATTAAAAAACTAGCTAAAAACCGTCAAACGTGGCGTGAAAATACCCAATCATGCAAATCTTATGAGTTAAATATTTATATATATATATAGGTGGAGCTAGTCTTCACCGAAATATCGGAAGTTTTAATTTGTGAATGTTCTTTTTTCCGTTTCTATATTTTTATCGTCCACCCTCTTGGCATATTGTATATATATATATATTTTTAGCATATTACTTCACAGTTAATAGTCTTATATCTTGTGGCCGTTACTTATATTTACAAAATATAAACATCTTTCATTAAGAGCAGAGTGGTTTACGGTGGTTATGAAAGTTTAACATTGGACTTTGAGTTAGAGGTAAGCCTTGTTTTTTTCAATTTATAATTTAATTAGGTCGAAAATGGTAAATCGGAGATATTTCCAGATATATATGATGCTATACAAAAAACGTAAAACACAAAAGCAACATAATACGTTCAGCCGTTTCCTCCATCATCAGCATCTTCCTCCCCCAGGATAATTGCTGTTATTAGTATATATTTTAAACACTTAAGCGGAGGAGGGGGAAATACCCGACCCTGACTTTCTCAAAATTTACCCGCCCTTACCCCTCACCTTGCAATATAAAAATATATGCATACACGTACAGACACGAGAACTTAGGCACACACACGTACCTTGATAGGGCGGTAAGTACCCCCTTCGGCAACCCTCATTCATCCTCTTTTTCTCCCCCTAAAACTGTTCTCAAACTCTCATCTCCTCGCCACGGTGGAAGCAACCTCTTGCATACAAGTATGTGCTCATGCTCCTCCACTTAAAGCGGAGCGGAGGAGGTATTTTTGATGGAGAGAGATGACATAAGGAGTTGTGGCGGGGATTAGGGAGGTTCTACGGCAATAGCGTGAGTCAAAACGAATACTAAATTCAACCTTTTTGTTTATTTTAGGTTAAATAAAACCCTGCTTTCGATGATGACCTGCGTTACACATAGAAAACAAAAATTTAGGTACAAGCGTCATTTACAAGACAAAACATTTTGTCTAGTAAATGCTGTTTTGTATTGTAAATGACGCTTTAGTCATCGAAACCGGTCAACAGCAATAAAATAATTAGTGGAATTCTGTACCGTATTTTTTGTAACAATGAATTCTTTCTTCAATTTCCACAAAGTATCGCCACAATCGTTTAATTTGACATATTACTTATATTTTTTCAACTTCTCGGGGCTTTTGCCTTCATATACACAGTTTACCGCGTAAATGGCATTAATATTATACGGAGAACTACTATTCTTGGCCGTGCTGCTTCCATTCTCCCATTGAAAACCAAGTCATTTCAAGTTTAATTGGAGAATAAAATCGCGTGGAAAGGTGATATTTTGTTGTTCATATCATATAAAGGACAAGTTTTTCCAGAAGTAGACGTAATGTCAATTAAATTAAATTTAACACATATAACGGTGGAACCACCTTGAGACTTTTTTACTGTGATAAGGAAGATGCGGAGATGTCATGGGTGCGGTGTAGAATAGGACGACCAAAACTGAACCGCACGATGTATTGAACCGCATACCTCGAACATAAAAATGATAATATCGTGATATTTGGGCTTTGCAATACTCGATATCCACGTGAGATATCGCACCTCAGATATGGATGGTTTCATGATTGTCGAAGCTCGCACGAAATATCCATTCACAAATCGGGATGCTTTAACTGTACGGTATTAGATGCTCGCGCTAATCATCACATTCATACATAAACGGGAACAAGAAAGTTGCGATTGAAGACCGCCTTAAACGTCGTGCGATACGCACATCGCGTGGACATCGAGTATCGAAAAACCGACGCATCGGAATACTTACTGCGCATCCAAAAATCTGCGGTGGAGTCTGAGCGGTGTTTGAAGCGGTAGGCGGGGGAGGAACGGCAAACAAGAGAGGAGGGAGGGATTATGTACGGTTGGAACAGAGGAGGAGGGGGGTTGGTGGCTGAATATGCGATGCGTGAATGAGACGGTGATGATGCACGGGTGCAGCGGTGCATGAAGCGTGGGGCTGATGTGCCTACCACTTATGATGCCACGATAATTCCGACGCGACGCATCTGAGGACACGAGTATGCGTTAGTGTGAGAGAGATGGGGAAGCATTCTCTATCCAGCCATTGCACCATCGCCTCCTTTTCCTGTTTTATTTAAACAACGGGAGATCCGTCTCCTCCCCCGAGCTTGCGCAATTATCATTCCCTAACGGCATGCTATCGCACGCTCACTCTGCTGATATACACTCCCACATATAGATACAAAGGGTTTTAGAAGGAGGGAAGGAACGTTTGGGAGAGGGAAAAGATGGAAGCATTCCGGGATATTGGAATAGGTAATTGTTCCACCGTTTCATCCCTCACAACACACCTCGCTAGGTCCACGCTGGTGAACATCGTGGGTGCTGGTGGCTTCCTGGCTCTTTCTGGCTGAGGATAACAAGGGAAGTCAACAAACGTTCCGCTTGCGGTGACAGGGAGGACTATCTATCCGTGGGTGTTGAGGTCGTGAGGTCACGGGCATACGCCAGAGAATTCATGCACGCGATCCTGCATTGTCATTCGTCAAATCAAGTGTGGCTCGACAAAAATTTTCCCATTTTTTCCGCTCGAGTTAACAAGTGCGACCGCTTCAGCAATGGACCTGCGAATCATCTACCAACGAATGACAATAAGGAGGCAGGAGCTAGCTTTTTACTCCTCGCTGCACGGTGCTGGAATTTAACCTGAAAGTCTCTTTGTTATATCTTCCATCATTTTTAAATGCATCCCCAAGAGCTCGCGCATCTCTGGAAGGCCAAACGAAATTGTCTTCGGTCCCGGATGACATGTACTTATTAGGGGAAGCACCGTTAGGTTCGTACCTCAGCTGAGTAAAGATTTTTTTCAACCATGCTAAAGTGAATGAATCACTTTGTTTCCTACGCTCGGATGTTAAACTTAAATAAAAGCATTAAAAAGGAATGTTCCACAGAAATGCAGGAGGAAAATATTATAACAGGGATCTAGATTAAAAGTCCCAGTGTAATCCCCTTTGGGGAATACCGCCAGTAAATTTGCTAAATTAAAAAGTTCATATTTTCCCTTAAATGACTCAATATGCCAATTCCGTAAAATTAAATATGTGGCCTCAAAAAGATACTTAAAAAAGGTTAGAGTACGGAAACGTGTGCGTAAATAAAGAGAATCTAAGGGTACTATCTCGCTTCCACCATGCTTTCCCACAAGTTCTCGCCCACCCAAAAAAAAAAAAATACCCACCCAATTTCATGGTCTATATTTTTATGATGCGGAGAGTCTGAATAAAAAGAAAGACTTGGATGCTCGTCTCTTTGCAATGATATGTAAACCTCTGGGGATTCGCAGAAATGAAAAGTTATCTAAAAATTGTGTCATTAGACCCAAATGGGTCTAAAGGGATTTTATGAGGCTCTGCGGGAGAACATATATATATATGTATACATGTATATGAAAAAGGGGGATTTTTCGGAAGAAATGGAGAGAAATGAGAAGTGGCAAGTGGCAATGGACGGGGAAAGAGGAAGGGAATCTGAAAGGAGTAGGAGAGGAGAAGGCATAGGGAAATGTGCGAAGCAAAGTAGGGGAAAGGGTTACAGGAGCGTAGGGTGGTTGGTGAGGGTAAGGGAGAGCCGGGGGACACAAAGGAGATGGATATGGAGAGTAAAATAAAGAGATGGCCCTCGTAGGGGGAAATTTAGAACCACCCACCGGTTGCTAACAATAATTAATAGCAAAATAGAACTTTATCAAAGAATTAAAATATTTTTATTAAATAAATGCACTAATAGACGCAAAGTCATGGAAAATGTGTTATTACTGAATAAAAATATCCTGAAAAATATTGCATAACAATAGCTTGTCTAATTTAAGCATCATAAAACATCCTTAGAATAAATATTCTTTTTTTAACATTTACAAAAAAACGGATGTCGATTACTTTGATAAACTTAGCACTTTAAATATATTTAGGGCATAGTGTTTTCAGTGTTACTAGCACTAGCTATTTGTTACATTACTTGCCCAGTAGTCTTGAACATAATTTTAAGCCCACAGACATCTACATGGTAGAAGGATGCCTTGGTATTATAGCCGGATAAATCATTCAGCATGGTATCGAGGGATACGTGTTCGAGTTCCGGTCAAGGTGAATGATTTTTCCTCAGTGGAATTTCATACGTTTGTGCACTTGCGGGTGAATCAGTCAAGCTAATACCGAGGCTAGTCTGAGTATCCTCAACATTTATCAATAAGATCACTTTTTTCAACAAAGATTATCAAGAGTTGAGTAATTCTATGAGTAGTATTATATTCAATAGTCACATCAAAGAGTGGATCGATACGATTACTGTCATAACAATCAGTGAGGCACCTGACACTCAGCAGAGATAAGGGTATCGCCAACGCTGGGTTTTTGTCATCCATTTTGAACACCAGCCGAACTTAATCCATGCCAAAGGCAAAAGAAAACATGGTAACCGGTCATAAACGCACAAATTTTCGATCGCTAGATATGCAAGGAATGAAAAACAACCGTAGTTAGCGAGACACATTTAGCATAAGGCTGTAAGAATCGCTGATTCATGAACGGTGACGGCCCAAAGATATTACTATCAAGAGGCGAAATTAACTTCAAAGGTAATACACAAGAAGGATGAGGAAGATGTGATAGGTTAAGAATTCCTAATTGGTGGCATGGGTAGACATGACAACCAAAAATTCGCTTCGGGTGACATGCGGCAACAAATGTAGAAAAAATAGAAAATAAAGATAACAAACCCTATTCATATATACTTTTTAGCCTGCTTGTAAAAACTAGGTATTCCAGAAATAAAGACCTTCCTATGCATTAATCAAGAAAACTAGATTTCCCTGATGCTCGTACAGGTTAAAGTTGGAATAATTATTGTGAATAGAGCAACTCCGACTTGGTATAATAGAAGATTATGCAAGGAGAATGAGATAAGGTAAAGTGATGAGTCAAGTAGAAACACTTGGAGTGATGAAAAGAATTTTATTCAAAAGGCAAAATCAGAAAATTTAACTAGGTTGGAGTGATATTTCTTTGTATAGATTGTATTGTATAGACTTACGTGAAATTTTCTTACATGTCCTCATTAGTAACATTTATAGATAAAAGTAAAAAAAACTGCATGTTGCCGATTTCGTTTCTTGGCAGTTAAATAATGCACATTTAGATTTTTGTCGTCTTAATTTCACCATTCATTTCAGAAGTCATAACAATGCTTTGATAAATGCTAAAAACTTACTATGTAATTCTAGTATCATATTTACATCACTGCGTGTGATGTGATTTCCACCTTAAAATGAGATATCCTTAACTGAATAGTGTCCCGAGAATTTGTTTTCGATGTCACGATTACAACTCCACTCACCTTAATCCACTACCTGAGCTTATTCAACGGCGAGTTCAGCCATGATAACAGATAAGCAGGGTGTACAAATAAACGAAAGTACGATACACAAAAGTTAATTATCATAATTAAGTGAGTCTAAAACTTAATCATCGCGAGTCGTGACTAGGTACACATGTTGCAAAGCCTGATTATGGACGGGAATACCTTCAAAAAAATTTTAACTCATTTAACGCTTAAAATCCTCTTCCAGTTTTTCCGATTATCCCACATTACGGAAATAATCTCCATTTAAATACATTTTAGTGTGTTGAGAAGTGAAGGGAATGATCCGGAAGTGAATATTTTTAGAGAAAATACCGAAAAAAAATGTTTTATTTGCAATCTTTTTTTAGATGGGTGAATTTTTAACACATCCTGTGTTTTTACGAAGATATTTTATGGGTAGAGCGCCATATTGTCATCAACGTTCTTTCCAACCTCGATAACACGACGCTGGCGACACCACCGGCATTGCAGTGAATACCCTTTCCTGAAAAAATCGAGTCGAGGTTTTGAGGATGAAATTCTTTCCCTGACGAACTAACCTAAAGAATTATATAAAAATATTTACATATGCATATGAATACTTGTACGGTTCCCTCACTCAATTTTATCAAATAAAAAAACGTATAAAAGTTGGCATAAAACTCACGCGGAACCGAGACTGCTGATAAATGTCCAACGAGTGAAATGAGAGGAGATAATAAAACGCTCTCTTGAGAGAAAAAGGAACGAAAGAGGAAAGTAAGCGACAAGAGTGGAAATTCGATGGGATGGGTTAGTGAGAGAGGAAATGTAGATACTCGGAAATTAAAGCGAAAAGGACGGTGAGAAAATTCAGACCGGTTGAATTTAAGAACGAATTCGAATTTTTTTATCTTGGCCGAGTGTTTGCAAAAGACGGGACAAGTCAGGAGTAGAAATTATAAAAGACGTGCGAATGCCGAAAGGAAAGTCATAGTTAGAATGTGAAGATTGATGATAGTAAAGTGAATGATGCAGGAGGAAGGTTGATTTTAAGCCAGTAGAATTTAACCAAGGAAGTCATGGGTGAATGTGATGGATGTTACTTTTAAGATAAGGAATATTAGGAGAATAGTAAGGAAAAAAGGGTGTGGTGTTTATGAATCAGCGTAATTTAAGGAAAAGTGGTATGCAAAGATAGGAGACGATGGAGGAAAATATAGAAACAGAGTCAGATTTACAGGAAGGTCACTGAGAATTGAACTGTTTAGACCGCGCTTACCCCGAAAGGGAAATGCGTGATGGGCATGCATGTTCGTATGTATTTATGGTAACAAGCAGGAAAGCGTAAATAAGGGAAAACCCGAAGGTGGAACTTGCTTGCACCATCCCATTAAAATGCATTTAAAGTTGTTAGAGATGTGGAACAAGAAGAAATAATAGGGAAGCAATTATGGAGCTATGCGATCAAGACTCGTGAAGTAATATGGCGTGCAACGTTGCCACATTTATAGTGTAATCAATGAACAACTCTTTTGACCGTAATTGTTGAGGTATGTAACCCTGACAACATTGGGGCTAACAACTGAGATGCGTAAAGGTGGAAAAGCTCTGTAATGCAAACCTGTGGTGGTATATTACAATGCGATTGTAAGCAGGGTTTTCAACATTTGTAGCTGGGAATATTTCCCATCAATTCTTAAGTATGAAAATGAAAATACTTTAACTCATAACGAGCATGATTATTTTAACAACTCATGAAAAAAATTTGCTTTTTCTGACTCTTTTATCTCCATAATATGTCTGGCAACTTCTTAAAACGTCCACACTTTCCAATGGAGGGAAGTTTAACCTACGAAGTAAATAAAAAACATGTACGTATTGGAGGAAATTTCATTATGAGTTTCCAATTAAGCTTTGAATGATCCTATATTCAGTTTCAAGAATCAGGAACAGGCCACACCAAACCTTACAAGTCTGGGGCGCCAAATTCAGGGGATGAGCGTGGCAAGAAACAACGGTGCCATTTACCGCTTCTAAAACGGCTGCAGGTCGTCGTTCGCTAACAATTTGCAATTCCCGCGGCCGCCACTCCCATTCCACTTGCACCTGGACTGGACGGCTATAAACAACGACTTTTTGTCTGCGGATGTGAATGGCCGGCGCGACGGCGAGCAGTTTGATTGTTGACGTCGGCCTAATAACCGAGCGATTGAAAGAAACATTTGAACAGAGCATGGCGAGACGAAAGTGGAAAAGGAAAGAACGAGGACTGAGAAGAGGAGCTGGGAAAATAAATAAATATTTTAACGACGAATGGAGAAAAAGCATGACTTTAGCTATTTACTAGATGGCGCGAGCGTAGAAAATCACAGGAAGGAATTTTAAAAAAACATTCCCTTTCACTAATTGATGAGGCCATCCACTTTTTAAAAAATGTGCTAAAAATGTGTAAAACATCATAAAAAATGAGTTATCGTGCTATAGGATTAATAATATCCCAAAGCATATACACGCGAGCCATATGCCTACCATATACAACTTAGTATTGTGTAACACCTAGCATTTATTCAACGTTGGTTCAGAATTATAGCAAGCCAGTAAGAATGTGGAGAGTAAAATTTTAAAAAGGTATAATGCACCATCATATTGCCCTAAATAATATGGATGACGTAGCAAATTACACACACAGCATGTTTGAGTAAAAATCTTGGTATACATTCTTCCGTTTCATGTTTCGAAAATTTCATGACATTAAAGAAAGAGGACATTCTGCTCCTTAATCCAAAGATCGGTTTTTATTAGGGAACTACTTAACGCATATTTACCCGAAGTGGAAATTATACTCATTGCATTCAAGATAGCTAATCCATAGGAGATCGATTTAGTTAACAGACAAGATATTTCAATAGGTTAGCAAACAAGCATCAAATTCCGTCCAGTTTTGACAATTACAGAACTTAGGGTAGCACCAATGACTCCCAAGACTATGACTTTAAGCCTAATTTCGAATCGCAAAGAATATTTCATAAGTATCTAACTTTCCAGGAAATCAGTTTATTTATGACTTCATGCTAATTAAAACTTTTCATTCGTAGGCAACGTAACCAAGATAGGAAAGCGACTTAAAATGATTTATTCTTAAAAAACAGATATCAGATTGTAAGTTTACAAACTATTACTATGTTTCAACAAAAACAATCCACTAACATTTCTTCTTCATTCACATTTCCCATAAAAATTTATAAAAATAAAAATTGCCAATATGGTCGCCAATGTTGCCAATTAAAATGAAACAATGTTAAAATAAAAATAACGACATTCGAGATAACAATACCTACATGAAAGATAAAGAACAAAATAAAAAGCATGAGATAACAAGGAATGTATCAACTTTTTACATAAATGTAGAATATGTCACAGCTTTAGCCTGAATTTTAACATAAATTAAAATATAATCTTTCATGAGATAAAGAAAAAATATTTTCCCGGAATTTTTATTTCAAACTCTAACGAATAATTCCTTCATGCTATCAGTGAAGGGAACAGAGTATAATATAATATTGTACAATGTACATCCTCATCATTTTCCAGCTCAACAAAATATACACCACTTATTAGCTGCTTGATGAGGTTGGTTTGGTTAGGGATAAATGTTTTACGGTATTTTAATGAAATAGTTTTAGATAATCCGTATAATGAAAATTATTACGCATAAAGTGTTAATATTCTAAGGAAAAATGATTAGCTGTGGGTGAGAAAATTGATTCACTATCCACAGGGAATATAAAGCAAATTAAATAAATTAGCTAAATTAACTTTATTTCTAAATAGGTTTATCATTGAATTATTTGTTACAAAAACACAATACAAAATTTCACTAATTATTTTATTGCTGTCTACCGGCTTCGACGTTTAAAGTGTCATTTACAAGATTAAACAGTTTAGACTTCTAAATGACGCTTTAGACGTCGAAACCGGTCGACAGCAATAAAATAATTAGTAGCATTTTGTACTGTGTTTTTGTAACAATGAATTCAATCATATCTTCATCTTCAATTTCCACAAAGAGTCACCACAATCGATTAATTTGATATGTATATGATTGTAGCTAATACCTCAACCAACATAAAAAAATCAGTCTGTTATCATATATACATTAACTTCTATTTTAAAACATGTATATGGTTGTAACTAATACCTCACCCAACATAAAAAAATCAGTCTGTTATTATTAGTCAAATAACATTTTTACTGCCACAGCACATCACGTTAGTGGAGTGGTTCATCAAACTCATGTTAACGCATCATCATCTTCAATATGCTTTTTTCAAGTTTTTTTCTATCTCATATAATTTCAATTCATTAAGACTTCATGAGATATTGAGGCAAATTTGAAAGTCCAAGAAATAATGCTGTCACACAAATAATCGCAGCGAGGGACTACATCTTAACTGCTGAGTTTAATAACATTCTAAATCTTACCTTTATAAATGATGAATTTCATATATATTTTTGCATGCACATTTCATGTACGATATTCTGAGCTGAGAATAGGATATTTCATATCATTTGAGGAAACGTGGTGAATACAAGATCCTGAATATTACCAATGGTATATTTTCAAGAGCAGAAAATTAGTTACATGCTTAGTACTTCAATATTTAGCTTATAAGTAAATAGCTGAGGTACTTCAAATGGACAATTAATCTCAGATTCCAACGGAAATAAAGTAAACTACAAGTGAAAGGTCTTTCACATCAACGAGGTATTTTTAGCATTTTTAAATTTTGAATCCACATTTGAAAACTTTTGGGTGCTATTTTTGACATTCTGAAGATTAAAAAAATTAATTTTTTTTAATTGAGTAGCATGGCTTCCATGCCTTGCGAAAAATATGCACACAGGAATATTCAACAAATCGCCACGATGCAAAGCAAAATGTGTATGAAAAATAATGCTACACATATTTAAAAGAACAGTGGATATATAAAATATATATGTCACAACTAAGTTATCCCTTTCCTTTTGTTACTTAAAAATCTTGATAGTTTTGTAAAGCTTCGTTTGAAAAACTTAATATTAATTTGTAAGCAATGAACAACCTGGCAATATCACTTCTAATCATTGGAACTAAAATATCAACGGAAAAGTCCAAGGATTCACATTGACAGAAAGGTATAAAGTTGTAAAAGAATAAAAATATGCCTCATGCATAAAGATAAAGGAATTTCATATATTTTTTGTAACTAGTCTCCAAATATCCTTTTCGTGTGGTTTTAACATTCCCTCCTCGTTTATAGCATCTCTTCCTTTCTCCATATCAGGACAGAATTTCCCCTTTTCAATCCTCTTTGCTCCTTCAACACCAAACTTTCTCTCCAAAAGAGGAATATTAAAACAAATCCAGGAAATTCAAATTCAGTTCGAGATCTCTTCCTCCACGCTCCATTGCGGTTTCAATGAATAGGACCCATTGGCGTCAATTTAGTAGTTCGCGTGAGACCGTAAGGGGAGAAACTGAGAGTGAGGAAAAGAGAGGGAAAAAAAGAGAGCGAATGGCGACTTGAATTAGACATAAAATCGCAGCAGGGAGGAGAATGAGAGACGATATTTGAAGTGATTCGAAAATCGAGAGAAAAAGAAGAAAATGTAAAATTAACTCAGAGACCACTCTTAAAATCGAATCGATATGCAATGTTCATGAAAAATCGCATTGTGATATTAAGCCACCGAACTACGAAAATCATCGCTTTCAAAAATCTTAAGATATGATAGGATTGCAAAGTGATATATAGCGCAGTAATAAGTATTGGCTACTTGGTATATCACTAGAAGTGAATGAAAAGCATAACAGTTACCAAATGATATGATATCAGGTTATGAAGCAAATATATATCTATACTATACTACAGATACGAATGTATATATCTTACTCTTTGACTGCCTGACCCACTTACCAAAGTTCTGGCATGGCTCTGGAGGAGGTATGAGCCTCAAAATTTTAATATAAGATGTAATACCCCAGTTTTTATGAATCTGTTGCAATTTTCAAGCTTAAGGCAGGGTCGCTAATATGGAAGTTAGCTGATCAAGATTCCCTAAATGTAATCCAGTGATGGAGAAGAATAATATAAGGACTTAGTAATTTGTTAAATAATTCTGATGCAAATAATTATTTTAATTTGACTTGTTTTTCGATTTTACTCACAATGAAATATTAGTAACGAAGGGTACTTGGATAAAAACATATCCTCTATATAAGTGCCAGAGGAAATCTCTTTCAACTACTTACATTAAGGACTTGTTGGTCCATTGCAATATTATCATTAGATATGCTATGCAATGCAATATGTGTAGTACGAAATGAGATACATAGCATCCTTTTAGATTCGAAACGTGCATCGCAATTCAATATCGTAAAGCCAGAAGAATAAAATAACTAGATGTGAATGTCAATGTATTATTTCAGCTGAAATTTGAATAGCGGCTAAGGCTAAAGAGAAAAACAGAATCCATTCAATCAATAGACTCGCACTAAAATACGAAATTTATTACGTGCTACTGAAAAACAATGTTATTAAATGATTGCTCAGGAAGTTTCCTAATGAAAACATTAAATGCTTTGGCCAAATAAGACGTTCCTTTGCTATTGATTTCTTAATTTATTTGCGAAGGTCACCTAGGCCATTCAGAGAACCTTGGAAACAATATAGCTACTTATAAAATGTCGGCGGTTCCTTCGTTTTGAACACAACAAAGTGGTTAAGCAGCGGAGAATAACGACTGAATGTTAGTATATACGTTTAGGCAGGGATTATAAGTGAAGCGCTTTGAAGTTTTTCGACGTATGGTAATTCTGTGATATCCCTACATTATTAGCTTGCAGGAATTTTTGAATACATATTTTTCGTTTTAACAATAATTCGCCAATAATAAATAAAATGTATGAAGAGATTCAGGGAAGAGCTGTTCCAACATAAATAAGTATAGATAGGCACAGTCCTTTGTGATTAGCACGGCATCAAGCTGTGAATAGCATGTAGACTGCTTCTCAATGCTGACTTACTTTATCTCAGTCCAGAAAAGAAGTTAATCAAAATAGCAAAGCTTAAACGCACCAGCATAAGTGAACAAAAAATGCTTTTTTCCGTGCAGCTTTCTCTATACTGGTGAAGGGCATACGATCAATAGAAATTGGCCATTCACGTCATTGGTCGTTAAATCCCAAGACTGATTGACTGCAGCCTTTAATATCTAATTCTAGTTACTTTTCTCTCTGGTGGTTCTTCTTATGTACTTTCCTCTTTATTTAGTCTATGAAATCATCCGTTTCCTATGTATTTATCCGTTTATGGCCCTTCTCTGGGGACTTATTCCTTTAATTATATTCTTCAGACAAGACAACACCAGACTTCGAATGCTTCTTATCTTCTCTGGTCGGCTTTTTCAATGGCCCATGTTTTCGATCCTTAGAGTTCCACGCTCCACACGAATGCTTTCACATACTTTCTCCTCGTTCGTAGTCCCATCCCCATTTAACACTGTACGAGGAACACTGTAGTTGCCTTTGCATTAATAACGCTTTCTTAGCTTGGGTTATTTTACGCCTGATATTCGTCTTACTTCATCCACCACACGTGAATGAGTCCACTTACTATACCATTTATTCTGCATTCAGTATCTCTCCTCTGCTCACTAGGAATTCGGTCATCTTATTAATAATTTTTTTATGAAACGATATAGGTTATGAAATGAAAATGGTTCATTAAATTGGTCAATCAATTAAAAATTGTTAGTGCTCGTTTTTGATTTGCAACTACACCTGGGATAAGTCTCCACATGCATGATTCAACAAATCGGGAATGTGATTTAAAAGAGAATATCTTAGAGGAGCACAAAATGATCAAAAGTGACCGTTAGTTGGAATACATTGGTGCATAAAAATGGATATTCCACCTGTATCCCCTAGAATTTATATTAGAATGTCAATTTTCTCTAAGCCAAATACATTTTTAGTATTTGATTAATCTAAATAGATTGACAATTCGATTTTTGAAGCATGATTTAAAGCAAGGAATCCATCCAAAGGGGTTATGCCAGATTGACTTCTAAGAGGCAAAGTACATTTATAGGTATGTAAAAAAGCAGCAAGGTTCGCTATATCTCCCATTAGCAACAATAGATTTTCGATGGATCAACCATGACCCTGATTTTCCATCGAACGAGATATATTATGATTTTCGATGCAACGAAAAATATAAAGTGTTTTCGATGTACTGACCTTTTCGATATATGGACGTAGATTGTGTTTTTAAGGTACCTATCTAAAAACGGATAAGGATGCAATTTCAAATTTTATCGATCAAATGTTCACCAGAAGGAATTGGTCATCGCCAGGTGGATCCTAGGGTCAAGCAGGAATGTGATTGGAAGGTGTAAAAAAAAACAGTTAAAAAATAGTCACGAGTGCAAGCTAGTCTGAGTAAGGCGTTGAGGTATGGCTCGGGCATGTGGACACATCCATCTACTCTCCCTGTCACCTCACCAAATGAAGAATTCGCAATCTGAGAATTGCGTGGCCCAGAGGGCGTCCTCCACGCTCTCCCCTTCCCTGCCCCTCCTCCTACTCTCATTCCCACCTCATCCCTCCTCCCTTATCTCTCCATCTCGTTCGAGTACCACCGTGTCCTCCCCGTGGTCATTTGGTATGTATCGACCGCGAAGAGCGATTTTCACGAAATATCGGTTTCGATGCCGGGCATCGGAGTTGCAGCACGCATTAGCGATATTCACGTTTCAGCAGATATGGTTCAGCAACAGATATAAAGTTCATCAAGTATTTTCTGTTGATTTGTGATGATTTTTTTTGCAAGTCTTCAATGCATGAAAAAGAGACTAAATCGACGAAGTACCATGAAAGCCACCTCCATTCGGTGATTCCTCATATCTGGCATGCAATGCTCGTACCAGTTCAAAATCCTACCTCGAACGCACTCTCGCGGGCGACAGATCTTTGTTTTTATATAATTTCGGACCAAGGAGTGGTATTTTGTATGATATAGAGCATATCATTTTATGCATTGATGTCACCCTAACATGTGGAGTAAACATCATAGAAGATGGAAAGCAATTTTGAGTTCAGGTTCGTTTAAAAAAAATCATATATCCATGATACTTATTTCGGCGCGCCGATCGATTTCGCCGCTTCATCGCACATTTTTAATTCTAGATGGGGCGTGGGCAAGTTGAGGTAAGTATTTTCTTTTTCAAAATGTAGTAGAAACTTCATTATTTATATTTTTATAAGTATATTAGGAGAGTAATAATGCAATTCTAATGTTTTGGCCTACATTCTAAAAAAATCTGTAAAAAATGGTGTATTTTATTTATTCAACAAATATTTGCACAAATATTTATACTGAATTTCATTTACTTTACCACAAGAAGAAAAGCATGATATCATGAAAATACAACTGGTAGAGTATTGTTAATTAAGACACAGAGCCCACTTTTCCATTGGAGCTCAATATTGAAATTACATTGTCAATTGGTGTCTCGGTAAGGGAATTTGAATGAAATAAGGGTAGAAACGTACAACTTGGGCATGTATAAGTCAATTACATGTATGTACCTAGTTTAGTCTACCAAGCGACACTAAGTATTATCTATTTCTCATTATACTTCCACGTGCGATGCAACGCGACTTTTACGATACGAAATTAATATCGCTGTGTGATACAGAAATCCGAGCATCGCAGACCCAGAATTCCCGAGGGTCTCCTCTTCAGGTCTCGCAGCGAATCGGCCTCGCAATCACTGCTCAGAGCCAATTACCTTTTCGCCGTCCCCCGAGGTCCCAAAGCTCCTTTCTCCCATCCACTCCCAGCGTCACTGCCATTTTTCCCCGCAGGGCCGTGGGAGCCATTACTTCCCGTCTCCGACGCCAGGTTCGCGCGTGTCACATTCTTTCCGCGGCGTTTTCATTGTCCCCACGCCATTTTACACGGCGCGACCTTCATTTGTCGAGCGATTGTCGACAAAAAAATATAATTTCACGGGAGAAGGATATTACCCACCAACCTCTTGGTGGTGGATTATTAATTTTTTTTCCCTCGACGTAGAGGAGAAAATGAAATATACATGTCCCGAGTCTCTGAGAATGAATGACCTCGCAGTGGCCTAACCATGGTAATTTCATGGAAATTTCAAGGCGAAAACGTTTTGTACATATTTGCAAAGGATTGTCACTTTCCACACAGGTTCAGAGCCAAAAAATTGCCCACGCTCAGACACTGCGCCTTATTTTAAAGCTACATCTACATGCGAACTTGCGATCCGCCACAAGAACGTGTGGCGGAGGGTGTTAGCACGCCAGTCATGAAGGGAGAGGGAATGTGGAAAAGAAGTGGGGAGACAACAGAGATGAATAGTGTGTAAACGGATTGTCTTTAGCTAGTTTCAATCACCTTTTTTTGTTATGAGCATTAATGGTCAGATGAAAAAAGGAACCTTTTCACCTATAAGTTCGGGAGTCTTGTTTTGTCGCCTCGGTCAGTTATAGAGATGTAGCGCGGAGTAAAAATATATTCTCCGTGTCTTACCTGATCTGAACTTTTCAAGTAATATAAGTCTAACGTGTAGCCTCCAAGTCCGACTTAATTTTTAGCTTCTGCGAATAAGCTTAGTTAGGCAATAATCTCTAGATGATAACGCTCTGCGCCGTTTTTGAAATCATCACTGAAAAACTGGTTTAATTCCATTAAATAAATATAAACGACTTTTATATCTCACGCTATCTCTACTTATAGTGGTTTGACGTATTTAATAAACAGCAACTGGTTTTTATTCATGAATTTTGCTGAACAAAAATTCTGACACAGAAAAAACAATCTATTTCGGCATGAAATTTCAATTATCCCAAAGGTCGCGGGTTCGAATCCCGCCTGGGGAGGATTTTTCACTTCCCAGGACATGGTTATTTGTGCTTGTCCGTTGTTGATTGTTAAAATACCCCGATGTAAAGGCCAATATGTGCTATTTTCGGTGGTAATATAAAAAAAATAAAAAATAAAAAAAATAATATTTTAAAAACAATGATGGTAGGAAAATTAAATGGGATGAATCAACGTGGTAATTCGAAGATGGCGTAATAAAGGGCATGATGGGAAAAGGCACTTACAGGTGAAAAAAATACGTTGGGTAGAAATAAATGGAGTGGGCATTAGGGTGGAACTTACGTATCGAAATTGAGAAAAGTAATTTTTTCCACTTCTAAAAATGATCAATTTGGAATGTGAAATCTTGTATTTTTATCCTCCCCTCATTGGGTCATAATTGTAATTATACATAAAACAGGGTAATATATCATAATTTGTAACATAGGGCAATATCAGAATATTTTCGGTAAATTCCCAGTATATGAGACGACTTTTTGGAGTTCGAGAGGCAATTCGTGGACAATCATTCCTTAGGACGCAGGGTGAGAGGGCTTGGGTACCATGCGCCGGTGCAGGAAGGCGACAGAGGGGTGGAGTCTCGTAGGGGAAGTGATTGGTGAGAGCATAACCTCGGTGGTGCAGTGGTGCTGGGTGGTGCCCTGAGGAGCGGCTCAAACAGCGCGGGCCATATCTAAAAAACGCAATGAGTTTCGCAGAAACAGAAGAAATTTGGGCCTTATTTACCATTTGGGCTTGACGAATTTTACGTCCAAATACACGCATACTTCGTTTCGGTGGCTGGAGCGGTAATCGTGATTCGTTGAAGGCACATTCTAATAACTTTTCAAGAAAGTCGAAAAAAATATTCTTGCACCACATTTCACTCAAGTATACCTGTTTATACGTTGGGAATCACCATACATGTAGTAATGTATTTGATGCAAGAGCTATGTTTCAAATTTTCTCCTTAATTAAAGCATTGTTTTGACTTGGATTTTCGGCGCGAAATTCGAAATTTACGAGAAATCATATCTAAATACGCTTTTCTTACTCGGCATGATACCTTAATATTATAAAATACAAAAAATAAATATAAAAAATAAAATACAAAATATATTCCTCTTTCACGTAAAATATTGAAGATGATCTCTTTTAAACACACTTTCCAAATAAAAGAATGAAAATAAGTCAATAGGGTAAGATAGTGAACCAATCGTGGAATCATCAAAAATCGCTGCCTGCACATTTATTTGAGAACGGTGACTGCTTCAAGGCCGTATCACACTACGGGTTGCAGCGGCTGTTTCGGCTGCGGGTTACGAATGCACGTTGGCTCCCGACCAATCATCGCTCAGCAGCCAATCCCACGGGTTGCAACCGAGAGAATAGACCCGAATCTATTTTTCAATCGCGCGGCTACAACCTTAGCCAATGGCATGCGTCAGATGCATCACGTGACTACGTTGTTTTGGTTATCAGATGAAAGGGCGCGATTTGTTTATGTACAGCTACTGATGCAAAGCGGAAAATCATTGTTGCCTGCGCTTATGTATGTTTGTTGTTAAAGACCCCGAATTCATCGCGTACAACTGGACGAACACGGTAAATAAGCAGATGACAGCAGCAGACGTCCGCCCACTCACTTCCTGCGCGATCAGCCGCCGCAACCCTTAGAATAGTTTAAATAGATTAAAAGTTTTATAATGTCTGGTTAAAATGGTCGTCAGGTAATGTGAACGTTAAGTTAATGTGGACGTTAACTAGAGGTCGGGTTTTATAAAGCAAATGACACCGCTGGTTAGTTGACGAGAACTTTACCGACAAGAGAGCGTACCCACGAAAGTTCTCATATCGCGAAAAGCGGATACAAATGAATAACGATGGTAAAATATCGCAACATAACATTTCAAGTTGTTTACGTGCTTCGTATGGAGTATTCGCGCGAAATGGCTGGGAAGAAGAGCTCAAATTTTAGCAGCAACGAGAAAATGCTGCACGTAGAATTAATTTTGGCGTAATTGAAAATAAAAGGTGACGCTGTGACATGGAATAAAAGATAAGTACAAATATTATTTGAATGCTTTTAAAAATAATGCGTGCTTGACCAATTATTTATACGTGATTATGTAAACAAAGAACAAGAAAGGAGAATAAATGAAATTCAATTCAATTCTAAAGTAACAAATCCAAAGAATAGGTCTCAACTTCTAGCTAAAGATGAATAGATAAGGAAAGGAACAATGAAAGCAATAGCCACCGTTTAGCAAGCTGCTCTACACACCGGCAGCGGGCCAATGCCGGGGACGTCATTAACCCTGATATGCAAATAATTAACTACTCATTTCGGGGCATTGGTGTCTGGGTTCAACCATCCCCATGACTCGGACGCCAGTGTTGAAGGTATATGATTTATCTCTCTACATGTTTTATGAATTTTTATGACCTTTTTTGGTCATTTTGTTGATTACTATTCTTTCCTTCCTCAGCTGGAAACAGGTTACAGCAGACCGTGGTATTGGAGACCCTTATAATTATTATAACCTTTATGGATATTTAAAACTTTTAATGGAAAAACTTGAAAATGAGAATAAATGTAAAAGTTGGATGAGGTTGTTTATTTATGATTACCATATTTCTGGCTTAGTTAGCTTTGCACCTCAATAAATCAAGAGATAATTACTGTACATCAAATCTAGTAGGGATGTAATCTGGCATTGCACTAAAAAATCTACAAATAAACTAAGCACGAATGGCACCCTTATTGGCAATTGCGAAAGTTTCATCATAATACTTCATCAACTTTCCCACCAAATTCCACCACTTTCGAACGCCCTTTTTTATAGTCACTATCGGTCCTAATGAAAACATTGAGAAGTCTCTTTCATACAAATAGCCTTTTATAAATTACATTCCACAGAAAATTAGGTGCTGCATTCGCCTCTACAGCCCACTTCCTTATAATTTCAAATCCACCTTGTGTTAGACTTAATAAGATATTTTAATTTTTTTAAATGATGTGATTATGTAAACAAACAGTGCAATTAATCATTTTTTTTAAATTATGCTTTATTTTTTTATAAAGAAGTTTAAATCAAAACAAATGAGCATTTACAACTATCTTTAAGAGAAAGCAAATTGTGTGGAAACATCACCATGTATATTACGGCTTTGGTGGCATTGCAGTTCTCTATAGTCACTTACATCAAACCACATGCACTTCTATTAATTTTACTGTATATTTATGGAATCGATCTTCTTAATTTGCTGATCGAGATGGAGCAGCTTCAGTTATATTTTCAGCATTACTTGAGATTTCAGTATGGTTTAGTATATTAGCAGAGCTTATCTTCGCTTCCTTTTTAGTTCCATGTTGAGAGATTTCCTTCTTTACCACAATAATAAGGTCATTAGCTCTTTCAGCAACAGTGAAGCATTTACATTGTTAAATTCATGACAGGCTGGACCTCAGTAAAATTTTAAAATGTTACGGCTGTAACACGAAGAGGCATGAATACAGATTTGGAAAAACTAATTAGGTGGGTAGCAGATATATCACCTGTTACATTGTTAAGATGATCACCCAAAAGTTAATCTGTCAGATAATAAACTGTAGTCCATTTTTATTGTATTTAAGATGCTGTATTTAGGTATGGGTTGAAGACGAATCATGAAAGATGAAGGCTTTGAGATTTTTCAGAACTAGAAATAAATGGAATCCATGAAATCGAGCAAGTGGATCATATATCTATTGAGTATTTTGAATGAGAATTGATTTAGCACCGACTTCGGCTTGCGATTGCATGGCATAGGGAGGGATTCATAGAGAGAAAAATTGGAGGGACTCATTAAGAAAGAAAACCATTAAGAAATGATTGGTCTAGCATCATGTACCAAGCACAGTATCGTTTTGTAACAAAAGCAGGAGGAGGGTAAACTTTGGCACAAGACTTTTGAGGTGTGAAAGTAGATGATAATGGTAAGAATAGACTTGATGGCAAGGAAGAAAGATGAGGAAATGTTAGATCTTGTATTAATGTAAAGGAAATCTGGGGCAATATTCAGAAGAAGCTGTAACAGTTGATGGAGGACTTGCTTTGAAAGAGTGTTGAGGATTAGAAAACAGAAGAAATTATGAATAAGACTCCGAGAGCTTGGAAATCAATTAATAGATGAATGGCCTAACAGATCGTTGGGATATGAAAGAAGATATGTGTTGAGTACAAAAACCCCAACAAACGAAAAACTGCTAATACCAAGTTGCAAATATAAACAAACACTAGTAATATCAAATTTATAAAAGCAAATGCTATGCAAATTTTGGGAGTGAACATGTAATGTCACTGTTGTGAATATTTCACTGCATCAAATTTATTGCAAGTAAAGTCTATAGTTGCTCGGTATACAACTTTCATTTCACTATATCGAATTGTCACTGTATCGACTTTCTCAATAAAGAGACATGATAGCAAATATACTAGATTCAGACTGAAGACACATGGTCTTAAACTAGTTCCCTCTCTAATGCCCTGTCTTTGGACACAAAGTCTCTCAAGGTACCATATGTGTGTTATTTTGAACTTGGCTAGGCTATGTATCTCAGGTCATTAGTGGGCAGATGGCCAGGTTTACCATCCTTTCATCATTTTGGTCCATTTCAACACTACCATTTACATATGAATTGTTAAAAATCATCAGCTCGTGGGTAGACCCTGGCCATATCGCAATAACTTAAGTTATTTTAATGCTTGCATTTCAACAAACTCGAACATTCCACGAGAAGTAACCTTTTCGGTTTCTGAACCTTTATAGTTCATTGCCACCTAAAAGATCAAGCAACAAATTTACGTTTTTATATGTTTGATCCTGTTACATAAACATTTTTCCCATGGGCTCCCACCATTCTCACTGTTATTTATAATATATAGGAGAGAACCAAAAGATTTAATTCTCTACAACTGATTATTCTTATTTTTCTATTAACCACTACTATTCTAAGGCATTTTTTTAAAATATGAAATATAGGGACCTTATCACTCAAACAATTTCTTAATTCACTTGAGTCCCTACCTTCTTACATACATACTGCCCAACAAGGCACTTCAGGGGTGTGTTAACTCAATGATCCAGCTCAAATTGGTTCATGTACATCTTATGATGTTGATTACACTTTGAAACCACTAAAATACTTTATATTAGCTAGTGTTTGGGTGTATCTAATTGCGACTGTATGACAAGACTTATCAATATTGAATGTTGTATTATAAATATGATGTACTGAAAC
The DNA here is from genome assembly GCA_963573305.1 of Pyrrhosoma nymphula. Classification (NCBI taxonomy): domain Eukaryota; kingdom Metazoa; phylum Arthropoda; class Insecta; order Odonata; family Coenagrionidae; genus Pyrrhosoma; species Pyrrhosoma nymphula. The sequence continues at coordinate 43,268,810 of OY754339.1, read as the reverse complement.
AAAAGCCAAATATTATTTTACGAAACTACACGTCCTCTTCGAGCAGCTAGTTCTCTGCACATTAACTGTGCAATGGCATGATTAAAGTACCTAAACCCTTGCCAGATAAATTTGTACATACATGTATCACAATTCTTTAAAAGTGTGCTAGTGCAAGCAGAGAGAACAATTTAATACCCATTCATTCAATGAAAAAATGACTACCTTCACATGTTACCGAATTTCAAATATCTTTAATGCTATTTCTTTCATGATCATGGGAATTTTACTTTAAAATGTTCAGTAATTAATTATAAATATACTTGCATAATACCACCAACACATTCTAAGTCTCAAATGATACTAATGATTACTTCTCTCCCAAGTCAACTTGAAAGATCTTGCAGGAAATATTCATTTCTGTTCTGAAAAATTCATGTCATTAGTTAACTCATATACAAATCTATATATGGGATCATTTGGAATTACCAAGAGAACCCCTGCCCTTTAACACTAGGTCAATGAATGGGGAAATTGTAAAACACCCAGATGAACTACATTTTTAGCATAGGTTGTTGTATTTAAATACTTTTCAAACAACATTTAGGAAACAACATTTTCATGGAAATGACTGATTAACGAGAAGCATATCCTACAACATGCTAAAATGTCCTAGCTTATGAAGCTATTTATATTTCATATGTGGTAGTTCAATCAGATCAAGGGATTGAATGATGGCATACTACTTAAAACCAAACCAACGTATAATGCAGCCCACACTTTCAATTTCATAGTAGATTGACACAATTTGATGACAATACACACATTACTACTATCGCCGCAAAAAAGGTAGAACGCTGAACTTTAAGCATTCGTGCGAAATTCCGCCGGGGCTCCAAAGAGCCGTGTAATATATCGTTTTACTCCTTGTGTATTTGGCTACAAAATTCATTCATTGAAAAGTGATTAAATGTAAACGGTTAGTTCCTACGGTCGAAAGAGTGAAGAAAAACACGCGAAAAACTAGGTGAACGGCGAAACGGTCGTCTTCTTCATCTCGTCACGGCCAAAATATTTAATTGGTTCACTTCATTATTTTTTTACGAAGAGGACGACATCTCCGTATTACAAATATTCTTTTAAAATTTTATTTTACCCATTCTTTGATTTTTTAAATGGCCGAAAGCTAGATTTCAATTTCCGAAGTGTGGAAAAGTATATGAATATCGAAATTACGTATGCTTTATGGAAAAAATATTGCAAAACTTCTCATTTAAGGAAATTTTTATATTCTTCCCCTTACTTAAAATAAACGACAAAGAAGAAAATCGCTCCACGGCAATGCAAATTACCATTTTGCTCAGTTGGCAATTGTTTAAGCTCCTAGCCGCGAGTGACTCAAATCTCATTGCCAAGACCCCTCTAGTGAGACCTCTGTCCATCGCTGATTGGACAAGGAATGGGAAAGGCTCAAGGTGTTTCATATTCTTTTAACTTTATGTGAATGGATTTATATTGAATATTTCGCAATTAGATATTTTATTCAGTCTCAGAAATTACACACTTTAATTCAGCAAAATACTGTCTGTTTATGTGTTAGAAGTTTATTGATTCTATGGATTGCATTGTTGCCACGAACGGAGCTTAAACAATTGCCAACTGAGCAAAATGGTAATTTGCATTGCCGCGGAGCGATTTTCTTCTTTGTCGTTTATTTTAAGTAAGGGGAAGAATATAAAAATTTCCTTAAATGAGAAGTTTTGCAATATTTTTTCCATAAAGCATACGTAATTTCGATATTCATATACTTTTCCACACCTCGGAAATTGAAATCTAGCTTTCGGCCATTTAAAAAATCAAAGAATGGGTAAAATAAAATTTTAAAAGAATATTTGTAATACGGAGATGTCGTCCTCTTCGTAAAAAAATAATGAAGTGAACCAATTAAATATTTTGGCCGTGACGAGATGAAGAAGACGACCGTTTCGCCGTTCACCTAGTTTTTCGCGTGTTTTTCTTCACTCTTTCGACCGTAGGAACTAACCGTTTACATTTAATCACTTTTCAATGAATGAATTTTGTAGCCAAATACACAAGGAGTAAAACGATATATTACACGGCTCTTTGGAGCCCCGGCGGAATTTCGCACGAATGCTTAAAGTTCAGCGTTCTACCTTTTTTGCGGCGATAGTAGTTGAGTTACAACTGCGTAGATATTTTAGAATGCACGCAATTTATATCACGAGTACAGTACAGTAAATATTATTGAATACTTTAGTTCAGGATCTCAATTGTGAAACTCATTCGACCACAATGCATTCTTACTTACTTTATACAGAAACTGTCGACAGTTATCACATGTACGCTTGTGCTATAAACTTATCAACACTTTTCATAACTAAAACAGGTAGAAAAGAATGCTTAAGATGAATGTGATTCATTAACACCTTTATTACGAACTGAACACAATTAACAGAGAACTGTTATGTACTTCAAGGAATCCAATTACACACACGCAATTACATTCACCCCATATGTATGCTTGAACTGACAGATGCCTAGCTCATGTCAAACATTTTGAGCGACAAGAAAACGTTTATGAGTCTTTACCGTGGTGAATGCAAATTATTACAATAAATGCTACCAAACCATCAATTGACGTGACTTCATTTGACACTGTTAACACTCTTCGTATTGATATTGCTATCAAACGCACTCACGCTGGAGACATTAACATCCATACATAAAGCGATGCAATAGCAAAACGTCTTCCAGTACAATTAAAAAAATATCTGTCTTGTATTGCGCGAGATCACAATAAAACAAGCACAGCACACTGCCCCGAATAATTACATCGATCACAAAAAATCGCCTAATCTACAAGGGGCTGAGCAGACGACGTTGCCGCGACACTTCAAATCACATGTACACTCACACGACTCACACGAATAAGTATGTTGGGGCCATACGCTCCGGGAGTTTGTATCAATTGCATCTTTCCATGAGTCTATCAATGCAACCAAGGTCTCTTGGAGCGCGTACAATGACGTTATAATCTTCCATCGCTTGAATAATTTCCGGCTCATTTTGGTGTATTTGCTGCAATGCATTTTACAATGGATGGAATAGAGACTACAAAGAGTTGAAAAAATGGCTTCAAGGTAAACCAGCTCGTCGGGAACTTATACCGTGGATGAAGTCAATCATAAAATCCGCCATAATTGCTATTTCAGTACCGTCATGAAACTCGCTAATCTTCACGTTAACTCTGATAACCATTAAAAATCTGTCGTTACCACAACGAGTACTTTAACGTTCAGATTTAGCTTAACCATCGATTGTAAAACCAAATTTTGAGTTTAACCGGCCGTTAACGTTAACGTCCAGTTTAACCAGACATTATAAAACCGGCCCTTAGTGAGATACGTCCTTAAAGCCGGGAAGGAATAATTCATTAAACCCAGGAACTTTGAATGAAGAATCACCTCGAACCCGGAAGAAATCCATGTAAGGCTGACGATTTGTACACCAGTCCTTGAATAGCATATCCAAAACTACCATATCTCCCCACTTCATGTTTTTTATAGGTCACAAGGTCACACGTTCCCGTTACCGAGCCGGAAATTCTTAAGATAGTATTGAGACGACACTAATGGACCGATGCCTCTCACGTTTCGTCCTGAAAATTGCAAGATGGAGTCAACACGCCATTAAAATGATTAAAAGTCCGGAGTGTAATAGCTTTTATCAACGTGCCAGAAGAATCCGTTCGGCCAAGAGCACTGAAAATTGGAATGGCTAGATATGTGTGTTTCCTAACAAAAAAAATATATAGTGACACGAAGATCACTGAAACAATCAAACATGCCCAAGAACTTCAGTACCAAATTCAAAAGTTTTAAAATGAAATGAAAAATGGATATTATTTCATTTCTGAGACACAAAAAATGATGATTATGATGATGACAGAATAATGCACAGAAATCACTACATGATACAAAACACAATACATTTCTTAATCAAATATTCACGGTGATAACTCCACTTTTAAATGGATTTTTCTTTATTGCATTACTTCATTAAAGTATTTCTATATTCTATATACATAAAGTTCTATATTCGCTCATTACTGTCATATACTTTTCACTAAAACATAAAACAATAATTATTTTTTCATATTTCCTATCTTCCATGAACTATTTTAATGCAATTTAATCATTTTCAAACTCATATTTCATTATTATTCGCGTCGAGAAAAATCCAACCCAAGTTGCCTACCGGGGTACTGCTTTTTTAGCAATTTTAATAAGCTATAAAAATTACATTTATTTAACCGTTTATGTTTTTTTAATGAATGTGTTTGTCAAAAGCCAGTAGTTGCATTCTTTTTTCAATTATGAACCCGTGAATTTATTATAATCATGATACTAGAATTAGGTTTAATATTAAATTGATAATATCATGTTTTTATTTAATGTCAGGTAACATTTGTTGAACTTCCATGAATTAAAATTATTGAAATAAAAACTACAGTGGCATGAAATTTTATACGTCTCTAGCAGATAAATATAACAATTTGTTGTAAATTAACATTTTAATTGGTACCAGACAGGGATGTAGTATCTTTTATGCATGAATGTGTAATGGTAAAAACTAAGGTCATTATCATTGAATCTGCTTTTTTACATGCTTAATGTATTCATCTGCCTGAAAATAGTAACGATTAGTTGACTTAAATCAATAAATAGCCAGTTTATTATAAAATTATGGTTGGTATCACATCCTCGGTAATACCACAGTCTATACAGTCGCGTCAAGCCATGTAATTTTCCCTATACAGACTTGCAGCGCGCCGAAGCAAGCGCCTCTAGTGGTGAACGTGTATAACTACTTTCAATACGGTGTAAATGAAGATAACTTTTGCTCACTTTCGCCAACATTTGCATTGCCTTATAAACATTTGATTTTTGTGGGTAATGCTTTATGGTGACGGCTTTTCCATCCTCTTTAAATTATCGTAATCTCGTTCAGAGCGCCGATGTCACACTTTCGTTCGCGGAATAAATGATCCGTTCAATGGTTAGACATTTCAAAGAAGGAGCAAAACTTTCTTCAATTTTTGAAATATGTACTGAGTAGTTTGTTACCCCAGTATAGCACTTATGCTTATGACATGGCTTATGCTTATGACACAGGCTTATGACATGACGTACATCTGTTCTGACTTTTTAAGTGACATAAAGACAAACAGGAAGCAGATGTACGAGTATTTCTTGAAGTCACTATTACATTTTTGCAATTGTTGTGAGAAATGAAAACACAAGATGATCCACGGAAGAATACTTATTTGCACATTTAATTCAAATCAGTAACCTTTATTATTCTCCTTTAAGTACTGTTTATACATTCTATTTTTGTAGCTAGAGAGACCCTGATTTTTTAATTTCAAAATATAAAATAAACTTATGTCCTAGCAAAGATTCTAACAAGCAAATGTTTCACTTCTAAGCTGCATCTTTCTGGAAGGGGCATTTTGTTTGATTCACAAATCATATTCCCTAAAGACGCCCTATTTGTAATAATTTACAATACTATGCGTTTTACTCATTAATTTTGATGAATATTCTTTGAAAAAGGAATTCAGTTCCTCACTGCACTATATAAGACTTACCACTGAGGAAATTTCATTGCTTTGAAAGTTTTTAAAGTATGTGCATAATTTTTTCCCTTCGGATATTTTCTTCTCTTTTCATGAGGAAGTACTTACATCCACAATAATGAAGTGAAAGCAGCTTTCTCAGAAAATAGCCAAAAATATATATCATACCATTATTTTCTGTATTTCTAAGCTATTCATTCTTGACTGATCGGAAACAAATTATGTAAAACTAGAACTCATGCTTTGACCATCCACTTCTTTCAAACCATCAAGGATTCCTTCCTGACTGTTGAATACTTCACAGTCGATGGAAGAATTAGGCTTCAGAAACGATAAAAAAAAAGATTGAGATAGGAGTTAAATCTCATTGCATTTGTGTTTGAAGAATACAACGGACAACAGAGAAATATTCTTCAATAAGTTTTGTTTGATTTTTCTTTTTTGATGGCATCTATCTAAAGGGCTTTGGTTCTCAGATCTTTCCAAACCTTTTGTAAAGAGTTGATATTTATAAACCAAATTTCAACAAATTTTACTTTTTATGCATGTATTATCATTTCCTAAATGGTTAATTAACCTTATCTGTCTTAGCCAATTTTTCATTGCCTCGAGAGCTTCAATGTGTTCATATTCACCTGTGATAGTAACTATCAGTGTTGCAGCTGAAATAATTCCATGGGAGTTGAAAATATCGAATAAATAATTTGCGTTTTTACACATTTTGGTGTTACCAGTGACTAAACAGACATTAATCCACAAGAAACATGAGTGCTTATGGTAGATATAATGACCTAGTATATGTGCTAGAGAACTGGCCTTCAATTTTGAGAAGACAGGGGAGTTATTGCGTTTTTAAAATCTTGGGCGCAAGTCTGAATCTATTCTTATAATCCAGGGAGAACGATTCAGAAATGACCTCCAAAAAGATCAACACTCTCTTTCCACTTTCTAATAAATTGAACCAATAATATTTAAATAGATAATTTCTGGAACTAATCAGCAAATGAGGAATATTATAAAAATATAGTCTGATTTCCTGCATTAACCTAAGATAAATCACTTGATATTTATATTGACTAAACGCATCAGAACAAAGTTTGAACCCTGGTAGGTCACACATGTCTTCAAGGTAAACGCTTCTTTAGAAAGCATTTCAAAAGTAGTTTTGAATAACTTTTGAAAATGTTTTTATTTTACAGACTGGCATAAAAAGAAATACCTTATAGGCTGCCTTAAGTTATATAATAATCTATTTATCATTAGCAGTAGAGTTGGATTTGATATATTACTGCTTCTGAAGAAACCCAAGTCCTCTAAGCCACAGACATAATCTACACTATTATTGTACGATAAATGCCTCACAACTGTTATTTAATCTAGGCTCAAATTAACCAACCTTTGGGCCTCTTTCAAGTTCTTTGCCTTCTCCTTCAAAAGCATAAACACTCTTAGATACAGGCCACATTTGGTATTTATTCCCTAAACATACTTTTACCACGTACGAACAGAGGGTAGATGAAAGTTTTCGGAAAAAAATGTGTAACCTTAAGGCATAATCTAAAGTATTTGTTTAGACTGTGCTTAAGGACTGCGATATAGGAGACTCAGCGAAAAACATATGGTATCACTGGAACACTGAGACCCATGACCACGAAATATATTCATCATGAATTTCCAGGCAAAAGATTTTAAACAGTTTTTGGCTATATCTTGCACTACCGCAATATCTTGCATCTTTAATTGTCCTGCCTATCTCCTACCTACCACCAGTACATCTCAATCTATTCTCAATTCGGAGAACTGTCATGTTATTCCTCAAACAATAAATCTAATCTCTTGCTCTCTTTAGTGAGTTCTCCCATTGCCTGGTCTCCAACTGTAGACAATCAATTAAAAATTACTCTCTCGTTGGATGATCCTGGTGTAAGTGTATATCAGAGCAAAATGCACCATGATCGGTAGAAACTGGGTGAAAGAGAAACATGTTAGCAACGCTAAAAAAAACCATCGTAGGATACTTTCTTTATATATAAGAGGGGATTGGTATCTAGAGTTTTTCCTCGGGAAGGCTGTCTTTCTGGCAGGCAACTTCCCTTGAAAGCTTATTAGAGGCGTGTTATTGGGTACATAAAATATTATGAGGACAGCGGTCAACACCAATCTCTTTTTATCACCTGGCTCTCTTCAAAATGTCCCGAACAGAGCAAATAATTTTTTACACAATTAAGCGGTATTTTTCCCGTCTCAATCTTTTCTACGGCAATGGATGATCCATCGCATGGACCTGTAATGATCATAATAAATTATATTTGCGTGTTAAAATGAAAGAATTAGAGAGCACTCACGTTTTCTGAGCTTCAAAAAATATCAATATGCACCAACCAACCTGCTATGATATTTAGGGAATCGGAAAAAAGACACTCCAGCCAATAGACACTCCCGATTTCTGCTGCAGTTTTATTTAATACAAATTAAAGGTAAAAACACTGTACGTAGTCGCAGCACTCAGCACACAGTCTCAATCAAAGCCGATACGGCATCCACAGTATCGTAATGTGTCATGAAATTGATATACAGGATGAGTTTGAGCTGTTGTTTCTAGTACGCTTGAACGGCGATTTATTCTCACTGTTGCCTTTTAACGCAATTTAATCTTGTATCCCCTTCAATGGAAGACAATGTAAAATATTCTATAGAAAAAAAATAATTACATTACTTCACGAAGAAGAAAATTGGTTCTAGTTCCGGTGGGCGTAAGTGTATGTATTCACCCCACATTATGGTAGTTATACACGTTCACCGCTTGGGGCGCTACTGACAGCTAGCTGCAAGAATTGTGTCCGTCTTGTCGCGACTGTATAGACTGTGGTAATACTATTTTTGACGAATACTGAATTTTCCAAATAAGTTTGAAATTTCCAACACACAAGGTATACGAGTAGATAACAATAGAACCTCCAGGTTGAAATTTGTTCTTGAATTGGAACAAAAGCACCATGTCATAATTCCCTCAGTGAAGCATTAGAAAATATCTCTTACAGCAAATTGTGAGTAAAAAATATCTGACTGCAAATGAACCTGAATTTCGGACACTAAGTTAGTGGTCTTGAATAAATAAAAATGCATTTCTCATTAACTGTGAATTACTGATGGAATTCTCCACAGTTGACTACACACGTATAGGAAACAGAAATTTCTCAAGATTATACAACATACATACAATTTACTTTTAAAACTAACAATTCCTTAAAAATTATAAGATAAGCGCTATATTTTAAAACGAATGACATTGTTATCATAAAATGGGGGGAACTGTGCCCACTAAACAAATTCAAGTAAAATTCTTTTACAAAAATCCTATGTACTCTTTCGAAGAACTTCTTTTAGAAGATTTTAAATAATGATATATACGCACGAAACTTAGCACTGGCACGGCAACAAGAAAGTTAAGGGTTCAAATCGCGCTTTAGGAATGAATTCTGAGTTTATCTTTGGATCAATTTCTAAAATAGGTAAACATTATGTTGTATATCTCAGTAGTTTGATCTCCTAAATCCTAATAACACCTTCAACTCTACCTACAATTTAATATCATCAAATTTCTCTCAGAGAAAACACAGGTTTGAAGAATATGTCCTCTGGTTGACAGCATTTCTCGGATCCCATTTAATTTAGTGCATACTCGCTTTTTAAACATTCAGACTCGAGCAGAAATGAAATGTCCAGACATTAAAGAGAGGAATTAAACTAGTAAAGGTATTCCAGTTTTGTGATACAAAACCTCTTTTAGACGAGCTAAAACTTTATTCTGAAATTTTAAAATTAAGACATTTTAATCTAAAATGTTTCTCACCTGTGTCTAAAATGACTTCATTCATGCGGTGAAAAGTCATGTCATTGGAGAATAAAAAATTTTTTTTCGCACAAGTTTTGTTTTCGTGAATTCATGGAACGGGCAGATTTTTTCCATTTTTAGTTTTATCTTTCAAGAACGGCAGATAAGTTAAGGTGAGTGCCACACTCACAGGAATTCAGCAGGAAGAGTTTTCTCTGGGCTCAAATGATTAAATTTGATTATTCTTCCGTAAGAATAGAAACGAAATGATATTGTATCCTTTCACCAATTAACGAGCCTTTTAAAACAGAAATGTGAAATTAAAATGCTCTTCTAATAATGAAATATCTCCTTTCAAGCTATCAAGGTGACTTTTTTTTCTGAGGATAAGCTTAATATGCTACAAATAATTCGGCTGATCATTGATTCGTTCGAACTTTATGAAGAATTTGTCATTTTATAGACTGATTATAAGAGTGAAAATTCGTTGAACGATAATTAGTAATTGTAGACCTGATTACTATCTACTAGTATTAAGCCCTTCGAGAACAGGTCGAAGACATAGTCCCAAACAATGAACATGAATGTACATTTAAACGTGTGTTTTAGAAATTTAGAACAGAAAAGTATCACTCACTCCTACACTGGAGTTGCTTAAGTGGTCGAAGTAGTGAGTATAAAGTCTGATTTTCTGCCTACAGAACCGAATTGTTTTTGACCGAAAAAGTCACCAATACCTTCTCAGCGAGTGATGAAAATTCAACTCATTGAATTAAGGAGTATCCAGAAATGTTAATAAGGAGGCTAAGAGACCAAGGGATATATACGCATTAACTTCATCAGTGCTTAAATAGCCTTCTTTGACGATGAGATTAACTTATGAACTTAATTCAGTATTGACATATTTTTCCTTTTTTGGGTAATTATTACAATGGATACTGAGGTTAAAATTTCAATAGAACTATAAAAAATGAAATTGATGGATTCATCTCCAACTAAAAGTATTTAATAATGAGATACCTACCACTATTTCTGCATAAATCACGCTATGTATTCTATCCTTATGTATATCATCACTTATCCTTATGAAGGACGCCCTCACAAAACGACTTGATAAGGATTCTTAGGGCAACCGACAACGTAGCACCAAGCCAATGACGAGTTATTTTTAAATTCTTTCTTTTTCGAGACTTCGAACTGTCCTGGAGAAGTAGAAGAGAATATTGCGATGGCTTGCACGCTTTTAAGCGTAAAGAAAGGACATTATTAATTTTTGAACTCGTAACCTTATATTCAAGTTACCCATTTGGCTTCTGCGGACATTTTTTTGCACAATGCGTCGCCTATAATGTCAATTAAGGAGAACGTTCTACACTCTAGATGAAAAGAGCAAATTTTTCTCGGAAAATCGATACTCTCTGTAAAGATTAAAATGCATACACTCCGCGCTTTTGAATGGAAAGAGGATTTTAATTGAAAGAGCCAATATTTGCTTTTTTCCCTTTAGGGGCCTAGAAGGCGAACTTTTTACGGGCCATTACCATTTCATTCAATTTTCTGCCAGACATAAAAGGTGGCTTCACACACACTCTGGCGGAACAACGCTCAAACTGTTCTTTTCTCTGTAAATTTTTAGTGGTATAAGCATAGTAAACCTCAACAGTAAGTGGGAGGTATGGCGTACAACGTAGACATGAGCATATATTACTTCATGTCTGCCTTGTTTCATATTACCTAACGCCTTGTATCTACTAGGGTTACGCGATTTAGTTAAGCATACCGGAGATTAACCTTCTTCTTTTTTACAAAATGATTATGTTGATGTAACCCATATATTTCGAAGGCTTTTCTTTGCTTACTCAGTCACGTTTACTCCACTGAACTTGAGTGAAATCTAAAAAAATTGGAGACATACCTCTTTTAGAGAGATAATTAACCTTCACCATCCTATAAACACTACTATTAGATAATCCTAATGTAAGCTGGGGCCGAATTCGACTAACACCACTGGATACATCACAGTGTATTCTATACTAATGCTTAATGTGCCGAATTCGGTGCGGTCATAAGCTTTAACAAATAATTTTTACAAGCAAAAATTCTTACCAACAAAACCAACAAAACTATGTGCTGTAACGTCCATTATTAAACAATAAGGAAGAAAAATCCTTCATGCATGATAAAATATTTAGGCTATAACGTATCAACTTAACCAATATCCCGCACACTTTGCACAGACATTCTACAAAAATTATTTTTAATACCTTAATTCCATGCAATAACTATTCCTCAGATTCGCATTCGTTATTCTTATGACTTTTTGGTCCCTCGATAAACAATTTATTTTTTCCCCGCATAGTATGTTTAAAACATTGAGTGAAAAATAGCTCAAACTAAGAAAGAAGTCAAAGGGAGACAACTAATGTGTTCTAAGAAAATAAGATCACCAATAAGACAGCAATTTTAAAAAATCGGGTAGAGCGTTGTGTTATAATTGTTAGAGTCATGAGCCATTTGCGCATTCCATTGCCAAAAATGTCTAAAAAATAACATATTAAAATAAAGTGAATTTATTTCCTTCAATTACGAAATTATAAAGTTCAGGCTTATGCACAAGTGAGTTGTCACAAAATCTCCACTGATATATGATGAGGAAGCAATCTTGTACAACAAAGAAACAAATACGACGTGCACCACGACGCTGCAAAGTGAGAATATGAATGATCCTTGAAAATCCCCTTCTCCCTCGAAAGATGAATCCGTGAGCGAAATTTCCACATTTCCTTCATCTTTGTCACCTGCAATATTGTATATTTCTAGAATGAAATATCTGACGCGGTGGGGGAGACGGAATGTAATAGATGAGAAGGGGCGGTATTTATAACGGTCTAACATACATACGCGTTCGTTCGCAGTTGTTTGCCGTTTTGAAAACCTCTCTCACCGACGAGCAACGAGAAAGAAATGAATAGCTTTACGCAAAGACGCAGTGTGTGTATGGGAGAGAGATGAAATTCTGAGTGAAAGCCACCCATTGGGACGGTGGAGTTTTGCGTTACAAATGAGCGACTCCCTCAGGGTGGAAGGTCGTTGGTTTGGGGGGAGGAGGGGGTTCAGAGAGTCAGGTGAAAAGCCAACGTGAGGAGAATTTCGAGGCGAATATTGAGAGCCTAAAAATATGTCAGCGCTAAGCCTTGACACAAGAAATGATGCTCGTCCGAGAAAAATTTCCAAATCATCAACCCAAATTGTAAGAAAAATTTACAGAAGAAAATAGGAACACCTTACTCATGCAAATTATCAGTTTCAAAGGTGGGATAAAATTGAGAGTCTACGAATTAAGTAAATTATTCATCGTCTTGAAGTCGTATTGCGGGATACGCTTCTCAGAAGTCATCTTTCTGCAGCTTCTATCATCTTTTTCTTACGAGTTATGAATTTAAAAATTTCAGGTACATTCTACGAGCTAGAGGAATCACTAAATTGAATCAAATGACCTACTTCTGTGATGTGATGGCTTAATGACGATTTTATGGTCAAAAGATCTTCTTTATTACTATTCATTGTAAATTCTTTACATTAAAGCCCCCCATTTTCTTAAAATTTTATTCTCTTAAGTCGTTCAAATAATAGTTTGATAGATTACAGTCTAGATTGATGAAAAGATGAGACTTGCATTATTAGCTTTGATGATGTTCTTTTCCTCGGAATTATATCATCTTAGTTTCCTTTACTGATATTTTTCATTCAAATTCCTTCTCCAACTGATGCAATGATCTAGGTACATTGCCTTATGAATAACACAATACAAATTGGCGATCGCAAATATACGTGCAGAAATAAATCAATAAATTTGAGAGCAGCTACGTACTGTAGAAGTGTGTGATAAATAAATGTATGAATATAGGTACATTAAAGAAGCAATGGATGTCTACGGAAGAGATGGAAGGTTAAGGTATGAATCGCTTTGTTCGGAAGAGACAAAATAGCCTGGAAATGTTTATGATGATGATGCTTGTAGTTTTTCATATGGGTTATGTAATGTGCAGCAGGTATACGGTCAAGCATTTAAAGTGTACTTGCTCTATCACGACATCCATGCTTCGACTTATGGGTCCTTTTAAATCTTCCAAATAAGCTCTAAATCACGTATAACGACACATACTGATGTCTTTTTTTATCTGTTATCAGGTCTATAGCTAACACTTCAAAAGCTATATAATGCAGTAATGACTATGCCTTTTTAAGCCGTACTTGTATTTTGACCCAATTGACATAAAAACGAATTAAAAACAATGACATATTCAATACGAAAAGTTCAATACTTTGAAACGTGTACACCAATGAAGGTATATACGAGCAAGAGTAGTGTGGAAAATATTAGTGGTCATCTAATTATTCCCTCCGTTACCCTATAATACATACACGGAGCGTATACCAGGCATCGAATGCAGCAGCAGTATAGCAGACATCGAACTTTAATATGGGATATTTTTTTAAGTAATCCGTACGGAAATGTTTACATGCATACATAAATTTCAATGGAGAAATTTAATGCACAATATCATTATAGTAATGATAAATAGCAATATTTTCGGTTACTTAAAAAAAATAATGTTATGACATATAAAAAATTGAGTTATGAGCATTTACGAATGAATCTATAAGTAAAAGAAAATACCATTAATAGGGTTATTACTCCTAGATAACGACCGGTTCTACCAGGGGAGCAAGAATAAAAAAGCAAAATACATGGTACATTTATGACAAAGATATAAATTGCTGAATACACGGTATTTTTTATGATTTCAGTGAATGATATGTAATTATTATGAGTAATTAAATATTTTCTCAATGAATACTAATAATAAAATGGAATGAATACCATAATCTTCATAGAAATGGGCATCAATAATTTATATAATATGAGCATCGTTACTAAAATGGAAAACCACGATCCTTAGTCACCACAGAATTCAACGGCGCATAGATTTAGGGACGCGTTAATGTTGAGAGTCTCGGCATAAATGCACAAGCTCTCCTATCAACGCACCGGAATATTATCAAAGCTTGTCTCATTACTTTATTTCCATACCTTCACATATTATACTCTTTCTATACATCTCTCATACCAGCAACGCAGGCGAACATTTCATTTGAATACGAGAAAAAAGCGCTTATCACCACGACATTGTTTTCATATGGGAGTCGATAAATATTTGGTAGATCGCTCGTCTGACGAACGTGACCGCAGTTAAATTTACGCGGAAGCATATCATTGAATTAATTATTTGCAGTCAATACGCTATCTGCACCCTCGTTCTTTGATAGCAAAAACTATCCGAATATTTGCCGCGGAATTAGGCAAGGCTCATCTCATTTTATTTCTCAATATATCAGAATCATTTTCTCCAATAAAGTCAAATGTTTAAATGCTAATATTCAGTGGTGCGCGAGTTTAAAAATCAGCGCATAAATTCAAAGTACGTATTTTCAACGAATTCTTCCATGATCATTCAAATCGCTTTTTTTCTCACTGATTTAGAAGGGGATTCAACAGTGGGATAAAATCCATCATGCCTTCAATTTTAACTCTTCCACCACTCTATTTACGTATACTCTCGATGCAAAAGTTCGAATGGAGCACATTATTTGAAAGGGTTTGTAGAATATTGGAAGGAAAAAATGTCTTGATAATTCCTTTAGGGCAGAGGTTCTCAAAGGGTGTGCCTCGGCACACAACTGTGCCACGGAATTGCTGGACTGTGCCGCGAAAAAAAGGTTTGGGGAAGTATGAACGCATACCTGTAATATGAGACTTACGGCGATATAGTGAGCCACGATCGAAAAAGGTTTGAGAACCCCTGCATTATGGTGTCCAAAGGCGAGAATGAACTTGGTGAGCTTACATAAAGGGAACTGGTGACCCGCAGAAAATGTTTCATAAATGTTTAAATTTCGTTCGATCGAGATATATAAGTGAACAATCTAAATGTATACAATCCTCGTGTGCCGAGAATCCCATCCATTTATAACACATTATTGCAGCGTCGTTCGTCATTCACTTATCGGAGAACGCGCACAGGTTTTACTGGGGAAATCTGAAGAGGGCCAGTACTCAAGATGTCGTTTTATCCCAACCCTGCTCGCTGGGATAATTTTTCCGGCCTCCTTCAACGCGGAAAGCACTAACGAGACTCTGCTAAATCCGTGAGATGATACAAACAACGCGTTAATGCAATTTTGAGGTGTCTTTTCAGCTGTGGGATCTGGCTCGGATGGCTTGCCGTAATTCACTGGGCTTTGCGCGTCACAATCTCCATCTCCTCGACTCATTCGTTAATCATAACCCTCTGAACCTTAGGATGGTTTACACCAGTTATTTTGACACAACATATACATCAATACTTAATTTGTCAAAGCTAAAGAAGGGATGAAGGTTGCACCAGACTGGTAGAATGCTAAGAAGGAATATTAAAACAACAATTTACACAGCCTTATGAGTGCAATGGAATGTATTGGTGCACGACAACTGGTTCGTAAAAAAACCCATGCACTTTTCCATTGGAATCAGGAATCCTGAGTTGCGCAGAGCTCAGCGCAACGGTCTTGAAAGCCTGAAACCCTTCACGTCTGTCAAACATAGAAATTTCGGAATATCCGCTAATATAAAAAGATAGAAAATATTCCTTTATTAGCTCTATGCAACTAGAAATAATCTAAAAGTGTGAAGTGCATTTTATATTTTTATCTATGAGGATTCTTCTGCTTAAAACACAAAAAAGGCAAAAACTGTTTGAACATTTTATTTTTGCACACATTGTCGGCTTAAATGGCTTTGATTGTAGAAGTGTACAATGATATTAACCCGTATAAAAATGACAAATGAAAAACATTCTGGAGTCACAAGACTCATCCCATGGACAGCGCCATTAAAAAATGTAAATATTATTGAGAAATGAAGCACATTCTCGAAGGCACTGTCATTACGAAAAATGGATGGAATAAATGGAAATAGGATGCAAATTAGGTTAGAAATCCAACTAGTTTCAATGCTGCTTATTTACAAAGATCTACGCAACAGCGCAAGATATTGGATTAAGATAAAACCCTTTCAGATCGGTCGATTTCATTTGAAACCCCTACATTTCTTCAATTCTATGGCCTATGTTACTTGAAGAATGATTTTTTTGTATTCGAGTGACGATACGATTCGAGTACGAGAAAATCTATATTTTCGGAAAATATTTTATATTATAACTGGTATCTACGTGGTTTCAGCAGACATTCAACGGTAAGAATAAATAAATTTAAGTGTTGCACTGGATGAAATTAATCCTTTCAAAATGGAGTGCAAAATGATTATACTATTAACAGTCATTAACCACACACGGAGAGGTTGGGGTGAAAAATATCCCAACTTATGTCTTGACGTAATTATGCTTTATTGATTATTAAACGTGAGACGTAATGAGTGCCTCGGGCAAGCCTATGCTGCAATATCCGGGAAAATCAAATTTCTCAAATCCCCTAGTAGTCCAAAACGTTTTGAAGACTCAAACTTTAGGAAAAAAACTAAGCGTTAGCTACAGAGGTGGAACACTAAGTATGAATATGACTGGAAGTGGGTGGTACACAGTATTATATTATGTAAATAATTATAAACAATTACATTTGATTCCGAAAACATGAATATGAAAATAAAATATGTACGTTAATGATAATTGCTCAAAATAAACATTGTAAGCTTAAAATATTAAAATTAAATTACACTTTATCCCTCTAGCGACAGTATTGTGAGTTAATTCAAGGTCTTGTATATTCATAAGGAAGCAACGACTCAACATGAACTCGAAGACTTCAGCGGAGTCGTTGAGACAGCAGTGAAGGCTTTTCGGGCTTTCTTCCGCGTACTACCATTATCATTGACAACTGTTTCGATAGCATTGCAGCTACATTCTTTAGGGGGGTTATTCTGTATGTTCTCGAAAAATTCGAGCCTCGAAAGTGACGAAAATTTGACGCCACAGCCTCAAATATTTCAAATAAGGCCATTCTATAGTTTAGATTTGTCGGGGGCTGTGACGTCAAATCCACGGATTTCCCAAGGTTCGACCGTGTAGAGTCTTCACTGAATAAGGCCCCAGGTCAGAAGGTCGACTCAATAGTCGGATAAGTGAGTGCGTTGCTCTTTAGCGCCACTCCTCACTTGGCTACTAGGTATATGCAACGATAAACATGAGCACTGAGACATAGCGCACACATGCACAAACTCAAAACTTAATCGCTCTCTCCGCCTTCTCTATCCGGCGGGGATTCGTATGTCGCGTGATGCCAGGCTTTCGTGAAATTACGTATCCATATTACATATCCCATCCACAAGAAGTGGATTTGTTCATAATGTGCATGCGGAAGGGGTTATTAATATATAGAATACCCGTAATCTTACCGCATAACTAAAAAAACTAATGAAGTATTACATATACATGGTAAATTAAGAAAATAGAAGGCATTATTTTCTTAAAAACAATTTGAGGAACGCGTCGTGAAAGGTAAATTCACTTCATCGTATATTTTATATAAAGCATAGCATATGGCAAGTATGGTAATGTAAACTTAGTATACCAATATAAATATTCCATGGCAACGAAAGTGAAAGAGAACTAAATTTGCATAAATAATTCGCGTTAAGGTCACAATTTTCAGTTTACTAATAGAAATAGGAAATATTACTGAAAAAATTAAAATTTATGATGCTTTTGGTTCACTTTGAAACAAAGTTCTAGCTTAAATATGTCGTATTAAAATGAATGAAAGAAATATTTTCCGGACGGAAATTACGTTCGGGAGTCTGGTGTAGCGCGACGCAACACTCGCGAGGATGCAACACCCCTTCCTGAAATGTTCCACTACAAAAAGGGGTCAATTTAGAGTCGGTTGATAAAAAGAATTATCGGAAGTATCGATATCAGTCAATATTCATCTCTTGAGTCCAGCTTAAAACTCTTTCTTTCACACTTATTTTGCATCCCTCATCCACATCCCATCGCTAGCATCTGAGCATCTGCTCTAGATCCATCTTTATATTCAAATACATATTTAAAAGGGATCTCTCCCTGGGAATTTTATCCGTCTTCAACCTTTCGTCATTCCAACCTGCTAGGATTAAGTGCAAGAGAGGAGCCGGGATATGTGTTCAAGAGTCCTTCAAATGAAGTTCTTTGGTGGGGAGCCTTCATGTTTATTTCGCATCCAGCTGTCACGTAACATCCCAAACACCTCACTTGTCTCTCTAGCAACCCCTTTGCATTGTCGTATTCCTCTTGCTTTCATGCCTATCCCTAATTCATATCTTTCTCTTGTCCCGGACCTCTTTCTGTAATAATCATCGGTTCAATGAATGTTAACAGGATGCTATAAATCTTGAAATGAACAACATAAAACTGATATTGTTGTCATAATTGTACAAATTCGCAATATTTATGGAAAAATACGCATATTCTATGTGACAACGTTTATTAAGTCCCATCCTCATTTTTATGACACCATTTTCATATAGATTTTACACCATTTATTGTCAAACAGCAGGATTAATCAGGCCAAGGCGGCTTTTAATAAGAAGAAATGGCTCTTAACTTCCAAGAACATTAATTTGCGTTTAAGAAAACTCCTACTCAAGACATATGGGTGAGGTGGTTTTGCTTTATGGAAGTGAGACATGGACACTTGGTATGAATGGAAGAAATAGAATAGAGGCCTTCGAGTTGTGGTGCTATCGGAGAATCCTTAAAATATTTTTGTTGGAGAGGGTGACTAATGAACCGGTACTACGGAGAGCTGATGAGGTGCCATGTCTTTGTAACAGAATGAAAAAGAGACGAGGCACCTGAATAGGCCAAACTAAAAGACATGATGGACTATAAGGAACCATTATAGAGGGCTCAGTTCCGGGTAAAAATGCGAGAGGTATAACTGGAAAGGAATACGTCAAACAGATTGTAGAGGATATGGACTGCCATTCTTACTTAAAGTTAAAGAGGTTGGCTCAAGATCTGGCAGAATGGAGACGGAAAACGACTGCTGCAAACCAATCTACGGATGGCTGACCAGAGAAGAAGATGTAAAAATAAAATTGGTTTTTAAGTATAAGGCAGAATATAATCCCATATAATCATATTTGTGAGAAACGTAAACAAGGAGTGACTAATGCCAGAACATCACTACCAGCTGTTTCCAGCAGCAACGGGATCAATGAAAGCACAACTATATAATGAACACAAATGCAAAGTTGGCGTATGATAATTGTTTTACGGATGCAGTAGTGAGGAAACCTACGTAACGTTTGGGGCATTTTGAGGAAAAGTCAATGGGTAGAAGAAATTAGGCAATCAAAATGATTTTAGATGGAGATGAAATAAAATAAAAATGAATTATTTGATTAATAATTAGCTAACAAAAGTGACCTTTTTATGGGTAAAATAAGCAAAAATAAATAAAGAATAATTCCATGACACTGATGTAAAATTACAATTCTAATAAACAGAAAATGTGTCATTATTAAAGGTGTAAATTTAAAAGTTGCATAAAAAATGCATGAGATGAACTGGAATAATAAAGTAAGCCCTGTTTGATAACACATGGGTAAAGAAAGATAATCTATGGTACACAATTGAGATAATGTATTTTATGCGAAAAATAATGTGCCCAAAATGGCTATTGTGTAAACGTTTCATAAACTGTAGCATATAATACCAAGAGTTTTGCAAAATATTTTTGGAATACATGTTTTTACGTATAAACCATGGTACAAAAAATTCGGCAAATAATACCGATGTTTTCGGTACTTGAAACTGCATAGATAACTGATCAGGTTTACATAGAAGCGCATTTTAAAAGTTTAATGATTCATGTTTGATTTCATGCAGAAAGTATCAATACATTTCCTTCTTTACTCCATCATTGGTATTCAAATGTTAGCTGTCACGGCAAATAAAACTAATAAATACTTAGAACATGAAAAGGATTGAGCCTTCCAAACAACAACCGCCAAAATACATCGGAATTCCCCAGCGTAAAACACTGGAGACCCCTTGGGGCGGTCAGCATCACTTTTCAGTCTTCATGAATCCTAGGCGAGCAGATTTTCCAAACCTTCAGTCTCCCTTCTCCAACATGTCCGTCATAAGGAGGCCACAAAAAAGCTGGACCATTTTTTTTACTCCTGAGTGATATTGCACACCTGCTTTATAGGACCGTATCGATCTAGAGCAGGCCACGGCCATAATG
Organism: Pyrrhosoma nymphula; assembly: GCA_963573305.1. NCBI lineage: Eukaryota > Metazoa > Arthropoda > Insecta > Odonata > Coenagrionidae > Pyrrhosoma > Pyrrhosoma nymphula. Next base: position 43,248,051 of record OY754339.1, on the reverse strand, counting down.
ACAGCATCAGTTTGAGTTACACAATATCTATCTCATGGATTAGCGGATTACAAACCCACCTCTGCTCCATGGCCCGCAAAGCGATTAAAAATGGACTTGATTGATTGCAATAGGCTATTATTTCAGTTGAATAGGACAGGGACGATCACAAGAGTCACTACGGCACTCAACGTCCAAAAACCAAACGGTAATAGTTATTTTTCAATTTTCACAACCTAGTTCAACCTTCCATGTCAAAAGCAATTTTACCTTACAATGACGATACCTGTTGGTAGGAATTAGAACCCACATAGGTATTTATTAACAAAGAGAGCGTCTCCAGCGAGTAAAATTACACTGCAGAGGAATTTTTAAAGGCACTGATAAAATTGGAGCAAAGGAACTCGTAACAATGGCAGAAGCCCACGATTTTTCATCACCTCGCATATCTTAATTCACTTATCGTCTTCATTGAAAGAACAAGAGTAACACACTGAATTTTTATGGCTCTACAATTATGAATCAAATCTTCAATTCCAAAAATTGAACCTGATATTTAAAATTAATCATCGCAAGAAAAATTTCCCCCTTTTACTGAGCAGGGAGAAATGATGCAAATGACGCCCTAAAATAGATGGAATTCATATCTATCTTGGAATTTAATCAATTTGGAGCAGTTAATTTCTTTGGACTACGCGCTGCGACTTTAAAAAAAACACAAGTAAAATAAAATACCGATTTAGAATTAGAGCTTCAAAAATATTGGAGGGGTATATCAAATTCATTTTAAATATACAGCCAAATTGAAGGCAAAAAAATAAGTAGTGATGCATGTTTCGAATTTAAGGAAAGATATGGAAGACCCGCAGAATAGCTTAAATGAAAAACAGTTGATAACATTGGAAGCGTTTTCATTTCAAAAAGTTACAGATCCTAGATTTCGATGACACCATGACAAATGAGCCCATGACAATACAAAAACGTTGAAATTGAGTCATTAAGCAACCTAGTTTTGGAAGTGTGGAGTTCAATGGGTATATATGATAATGGGTGTGATAAAATTTAAACTATTAGAATGCATAAATTATTTCAACATGCCATTTGGGTTGTATTTCCCGACACTAATCCAGTATTGCTAATGGACAGTACAGGAATTTGGAAGAAATTTCCGCTCAAAAACAAAACAGATTCTAGCGATAATCTTAGAGCACGATAAACTGACGATATGACACTCATATTGCAAACTCAACAGGAACAAAATGAACAAGTTTGTCAGCCTTGATCGTCGGCACAATATCAGAAAACTTCAATGTACACTGTTGGGATCATTTAATCAAACTTTATGATCAAACGATTTCTTAAAGCTTTAAGAACAGCGGCGGGAGAGAACTGATGGACCGTGTCGTAACGATTATTTGTCTGGCGGAGAGTCATTAAATATTCTGCAGCATCGTATACTTTTGACCCATGCATAAAGTTTTTCATGGCCGCGGCCCACTTTTCATCGTTCTCATTCTGCAAATTTACTCGCCCGGGTCTTCCCAGCAGCCATTGGCAAACAAATGAACATCGAAGAGCAAGGCCACTCCTCCGTTTAGACCAACCGACACTGCAGTACGATCCACCATTCTGTTGATACTCTCTTTCTCCCCTATGGCCGCCTACGGGCGCAAATATTTCTGCGATCGCCGATTCGCGGCTTCCCCATTCGCCAGACTCCCTCACTTGATCCAAAATCCGACCTGCGAAGCTTTGTATTTGACTAGGGGCATTCCAGAGAGAGGTGATTAATTACTCGACCGAACAGTGAGAGAGAACTGGGAAGTCCTCGGATACTTGGCGACAAGAAAATATAAATTATCGAAGCAGCCGATAGTCTGATAGACCGACACACATGTGTCAAATGTCTACAGATAATGCCGTCCTCTTGCAGAGAAGCGATGCATAACTAAACGCACACAAATGAGAATTTTGGTGACTTGAATAACCCCTTTTATTCTTCAACAGTCTCCTGATAATCGTGATAAGATATACTTATAAGTAACGCTTTTAGGGAAAGAAACAGTGGAATTCAACTTTTGTTTTCACTTATAAATCTGTAGACTATCCGCCAAAGAGTAACTTTATATGGAATCGCTCATAATGGTGATATACGAATGAGTAAAATTCATAAAGAAAAACCCCAATCATTTCAATAGAATCCTAACATAATTCTTTCAAATTCGCGTCGAGTCTTGGGAGTACTTGGCACGGTTCCAGACAATCATTGCTTTATTTCTAGTCTAGGTGAATGATTTTCGTGTACTTGGGCAATAAATTTGGTGAAAAACCGAACACCCTCGACTACGAGTACAGCACACATTTTTTCCTCGGCAAGTTGAAATGAATCTGCTATTAGTTTTAATTATATTACTGCTATTAATAGTGAAATTAAAACCTTTTATGAAATATTAGATTTATTTTTGGGGTATTCGAGGAGATAATGCGCATAAGTCACTTTTTCCCAATTCACAAACAGCATATTTAAGCTTTATAACATCATAATCAGTATGTATAAAATCAATTTTTATATGAAACATATTATTGCAGTTTGAGTTCACGAGATAGACAAAATACAAGTAACATGACGCAAGGGCATGACGCAACAGAATAATAGATCGCTAACAAAAATATCTGAGCAGAAGCAGAATATGTTAACATTACATTACCATAATTCCAGAACGTGAACACAATACCAGAATAATTATAAAACTTCAGGTCATTGAAAAAGAAAAAAACAGAATATTAACGGAATGCAAAAGTGACATTGCCATAGAATAAGCTAAGGTAACTTAACATGGAACGATGTACATTTCATCGTAAAATTCAATCTGCGAATGCTCTGATTTCTTTTGACTCCAGGAGCCAAAAGTCAACTTCTTTATTCTTCTCTCTCGCCTCATCTCAACTCGTGCCTTTTCCAATGTTTTCTTTGAAGTCTTCCGCTCCCTACAATGTTGCTCGAACCTTCCTGCTCCATTTCGCAGCACTTCCTTTCCCTTCACCCAATACTTCACTCCCCTCTCCCGACCCGATTAAAAACCGTTCCCTCCCGCTTACCCCCATCTCTTTATCCCAACACCAAAGGTTCCGCAGAGACACTTTATCGTTTTCGATCCCTCTTCTCATTTGCACCGCGAACTCTTGGCGCATCTCCCGACCAACTTCAAATGCCTCCTGCTCCCCAATCCCCCACTCCCCCCCCCCCGTCACCCCTCCCCCTTCCCAACCCGTCCGCAAAACCACTTGACATTCCTCTTCGCCCTCTCTTGGAGATCCAATCTCACGGCGGCGATACGTTTTAAGCTCTCTTGGCATGAATGGAGATTCTGCCGCCGATTCCAGAAGGGGTCAAGGCTCTCCCTCTGCATCCCCTTTTCCTCGGCCCCTCTTTCTTTCTCTGTCTCTCTCCATGTTTCGCTCTACTGACCTCTATCCAACATCTCCCTACTTATTCCGACTGCTTAAGAATGTTAAAGCGATTTTCGTATATGTACCGATTGTGTGAAACTGCATGCGTGAGCATAAAGTAGGCAGGTTATTTTTTTATATGTTTTTAAATTCCCGTTATCAGTAAGGGGAGCCAAACGTTGTGGATTTTGACTATAACTATTTCGGTAATGTGCTGAAAACCAAAACAAGTATGATGGTAGGATATCTGTTAATTATTTATATTCAATTCCCTATGTTTTTTTTAATAAAGTTTTTTAAACATTATTTTTACACATGATTCATTGAAATAAGTAATTTTCTCAGCTATTGTGCTTTTTTTCAAGTTTACACCAAAACAAAAATACAGTTTGAAAGAACATCGACTACTCCTCAAGATATTTATACAGTGAAATATCATGCTTTATCCTTTCTCGAATATATCACCGAGTAATTTCAAATTTAATTTTCAAAACAAATAGCTAGGGAAAGAAGGATTCTGTTTTTCCTTAGAGAAGATGATGCGTTTTTGTAAATGTGGAAAGATTATGAATCAAATTGAGTTAAAGTCGTTTGAAGTTGAAACCATCTTATCCTCTTGTAAGTTTGAGTAGAATTAAAATTTAAAGAAGATATTGGTCAGCGTTTAGTTAGGTAATTCTTTTTCGCTTAGTTTATTACTGACACATCATTATATGATAGCCACATATAGGAAAACGACGGCATTTATGTCATTTTATAACGAACATTATCATAACGATCAAAAGGTGAAGAATAAGATTTAGCGCAACATTCAAGAATGGTACCAAGGGATTTTTAGGTACAGTACGACGGACGGAGTAGATTACTTGAACTTTTTTTTCAAATCGTACCCAAGGGATAGGGATTGGGGTAAGACTAATCTTTCCGCCACAGCCAGTTTTAAACCCAGTTCCTCGGCGTAAGGCATAGCGAAACTTGGTGGCACTCATCAGCGGCGAATCAGAAATCACTGAGGGCAAATCAAGCGTTGATGAGCGGGCATAGGTACCGAAGGACTCCTGGAGTGACATTTGGAGGAAGACTCGGCCACTTTATCCCACATCATTTGTATGCTTTGCTCTCCGTTGCGTCATACTCTCCTCGAAACAGGCGAGTGCCTCCAAGTTTCACTACAACTATATCTTGGCTTATTCTCGCTCCGAAACCGAACCGCGCAAAATTTCTAACGCATCAGAACCTATCAATGCCAAAATCGATCTTACAATCGAATGATGAGACTTATCGATAGAATGAGTATCGAGATTCCCCCTTAACAGCTCAGTTAAAGTAGAGCATCAATATTAAATAGTGCGTTGAACTATAGAAGTATTAAAATGAAAGTTTTCTGTACACGTGAGAGGCTCGTTCACAAAAACTTAACTCATCGTAACTTGGCTTGACTCGGCGCCGGAGATGATACCTTGAGATTTGCGTCTAGCAGTTCACAACGACTTAAAGCGTCGCATCGTAGCTCGACGTAGTCTGAAGTAGAAACTCACTCTACTTCCTCTTGATTCCAACCAATAGCATGGTCTGCTGCACTATCAATAGTCATGAGGAAATTAATTGAAACTCTCGCACGCACCTCCAGCTGCCACATTGAAAACGTGGTTTTGTTTTGAAGCTGCATGTGGGCCCGTTAAAACGAAAATGGATACACGGGAGAAGTTGATCGAGTTAGCGCAAAATTGCCTTCACGGGAAAAAATGTTTTTCCGATTTATAACCTTCCATAGTTCAACACACTATTTACTATTGATGCTATGTATACCATAACTGAACTGTTTCGGGGAACTCTCGAGACTCACGCTATCGATAGGCCTCATCATTCGATTTTAAGATCGATTTTTGCCAGTAGTGCACTGTGTTACGTTAGAAATTTTGCGCACTGGTTCACATTCGGAGCGAGAATCAGTCAAGTTTCGCTGAGTTAAGTGGTTGTGAAAGAGCCTTTATTTTAGAATCTACGCCATTATTATTTTGCTAAATAATTGTGTTCTTGAATAAACTGCCCAATACTCTGTATATATGTACATGTAAATAACGAGGTTATTCAAATGAATAGGGCACTCCAAGTACGAGTTCCTGTGCGCAAAAAAAACAAAATAACATTGACAATTGTATCTGGGATTGTTGTTTTTGTGTTGATTTTCAGTACGGGCGTCAAAGATGAATAATGTGTAGTTATGAATTAATCTTCACAGAAAAGATTTGATTTAAAACTCATTTATGAACATATTTGATAACTACACTAAAAAAATCCGGAAGATCATGAAAACTTTCGCCGGTGCAAATCGTTCCATTCAGCGTCGTTCTAGTACACTAATGTGTTCAAATAAGCACTAAATTCAACATGTTTAATAAAAAATCTTTTCTCTGCTTTACTTGCACAGATAAATAATCCATGTAAATGTGCCCTCCCCGAAAGCTAACATTATGATTGGCATTCATATAAGTATGCATGCGTGTACCCGCGTGCGGACTTCTGATGTATAATATGCACGCTCTCACGTACACTGCAAGGACAACCCACTAAGGGATGGGGTCAGAGCGTGCCTCCAGGGATGAAGATTACCATTTTTTCACACCCAATCACAGCCATCACGCTCAACATGGCATCGCGTTATTGATTTTCTGATGATCCATCAACCGAATGTGAAGTAGGGGTTAAATTCATGAAGACCTATGCCCCATGAGTTAGCAAAAATGGCTATGCGTTGATGCAAAACCTTTGAGTTTTATCTAACAAATGTATGCATGAAGTGTACATATTATATAAAACCTAAGGAATAAGTTTGAAGATGAGTAAATGAAGGACATTAAATAATTTCAAATGTTACTTCGATCACGTTTTATCAAATACCAAATTTCTCATTCTTTTAAATTTGTCCGTGCTTCTTTTATTGTTATTTCATATGTAAATTTTTTTAAATTGTATTTGGGTTTGTTTATCGTTTATTGCTTACCGTACTATTTGTAAGAGTGGTGTTGAAAAAAAGGGGAGATTGCTGTGAGAATTGAGGAAAAAGGTGGTGGCAACTCTATTTTAAAGACTAATAAATTGTAACTTATTACACAATAGTCATTCACTATTTGTTAACTAATATTATGAAATACTCAGCAAGGAAGTAGAGTAACAGGAAAAATACCATGGAAAAGGGGAAGAGTCAGGTAAAGGACTTAGGAATGGGAATGGACGAAAATAGATTTAGTTTTAATGAATTTGTGTGTTGCTTTGTTCAGCTGTGATCATCAATGATGCTTGGGAAGATGGAATACCGTTTTAAATCTCTTAAACAAGTACCTCAATTACCTAGTCAATGATGTAGTAGGTATGTGGGTCAAGTAATATCAGCCCCACTCACAAAAAACACGTAAGATCCGAATCTTTATAATCACCTTAGACAAGCGTGCTGCCTCCAGTCACCAGTGGCTCTAATCCCACTCCTTCAAATACATGTTTCTCATTACTTTCATTTCGCTACTGGCCAATTTTTAAAGAAGCACGGTGCTTTTCTATGCATTTATTTTACATTAGTTTCTGTGTTTGTTTTACCTTAGTCTCTGCCCTTTTACTTTGATCCACGTGGCTTCATATGCATGATGCATAGTTACGAACGTACTTCATCTGGTTATACTAGCCTCGAGTATGACCTCCGAAATTCTAGCTGCTCCTAATCCGGTCCCTCTAGAACTTAGAAATACAGACATACATGCCGGCCTCGGTGGCGGCGGGGTAACGTCCTCGCCTGCTAATCTAAAGGTCGCGGGTTCGAATCCCCCCTGGGGAGAATTTTTCACTTCCCAGGGCATGGTTGTGTGTGCTCGTCGATTATTAATACCCCGATGTAAAGGCCAATGAGTGCTGTTTTCGGTGGTATTGAAAATAAATAAATAAAAAATACTTTTTTAATCAGTTCGGCCATGTGTTTCACTTGTTTTGTCGCCATCAGTTTTATAGACAAATATGATTAAAATAACGTCCTTTGAGCTATGCTGAAACTCATATGATCTGTGTTCTTTTATAATAAATTAATCTACGTCTAGCGTGATTCTTCCGAGTCTCTGGAGTTTCCCAACCACAAATAACCTCTGGAAGTTGCCTCTCCAAAAAGCCTTACAAAAGCTGCACACCTTAGGCTTACACACCAGCCTTACAAAAGCTGCATGCACAAGTACAACTCCGTCATTCAAAAACGGGGAGGTTTTGTAGTTGCTACGGGATACGAACAACTCAACGCAGTCCACGGTGAGTAAAATTACACAGCATAGGATTAACGGAGAAAACAATAACAAACCCACGAATTTCGCCCACCAACCTAATCTCTTTCCCCAACTCGCAAACATACAGTCCTCGAAATCCCGATAATTATCCCCTGGGATTGGATTTTGTGAGTTTGGGGGTCAGCATTTTGGGAGATGGGGAGTAATGATCGAGAAATATGGACTCGCAGAGTGGAAAGGGGGAAGGGGCGTGTTCACGGGCCCGTGCTTCAGCGGTGTGAGATTGACTTATTAGTGCTCGTGGGTACACGTGGGCATGCGTGCGTGGTTTTGCGGATTTAAGCGCGCTGCCACGCAAAGTGGGATATGGAAGGTACTAGGGACGAGGTGGGGGTTGTGAGAAAGGTCGATGAATGGCGTATGTAAAGTGTGGAGAGATATCAGTATGAGTAAGTAATTATCTCAAGGAAAATTCTACTTGAAACTGAAATGGTTCAAGCAGATTTGGTTACCATATCTCTTCGGTAACTATGGTTTGGTAACCTTGGTGAGAATTTGGTAGCTCTGGTAGAGCAGCCTTAATAGAACTACCAAATTACTACCATGAAAACTGACAGTTAAATCTCCGAAAATTACTTTGTTGTTATTCAGAGCAATAATACTAGGACCTTGAGAACTCAAACTTTATTTTGAAAGGAAGAAAACACATTTTAAACGTAATCAAGGAAAGTACTGTACAAGTCGGAATTCTGACGTAAATTATGTCTTCTTAAATAACCTTAAAACAAATTACCAGAACAGAAACAGTGACGTAAAGTGTGAAGGATATTTCATTATGATGTCATGACTTCGTGACAAATTGAAAGTTTGAAATAAATTAACACTCATAAAATCGAGTTAACAATTGCCATACGAGCATGATCTTGAGTAAACCATGGCCATTTTTAGCGTAGAGGAAAATTATCTGACAAGTTAATTTGCTACATTGATGAACTATCACACAGACAGGTGCCGATCAAGAGATAAAATCTATATTTCTCCATTATAGCTATAGAAACTGATGTTGTACAATCATGATTGAAAATTAACCGAAAATAAAAATTGAAATTTCAAGTGAAATTTGATATGATGCCCATGCTAGTAAATCCTAGTAAAGCTATAGGAAATTTGAAAGAGAACATCTAATCAGAAATTACACGTAACTGGCCATGAATAAGTACGACCGCTGTGGAAGAACAGTGGATGATCTTCCGAAATTTATTCCAGGTAAATTGAAAATAATTAATCATAGAATATTCCATACTTTTCAGACCCCAGGAATGTAGTATATCACCCCCACTTCCAAATCACGACCTCAATCCGCCCTGCTTAAGGTATTATCCATGTAAATAGTATATGCGTAACATATTTGTAATGATCCAAACTTTACTTAAGCACGTTCATACAAAATACGTTGCAAATAAAAAAATATTTTGCTTTCCTTATCAAATAATCGAATTGTTTTTCTTTCTGTTAACGCAAATTCTAGTTACGATTTTTCGGCAATTCTCTGATGAGAAAAGAAGGTGTACGGTAAAAAAAGATATTGAAATTGTTTCGAAAACGCCAGTAAGGTTAAATGTATCAAATCATCGAGTTGCTTTCTTTCTGTTAAAGAAAAATTATAGAATACTAGTTTTCGGCAATATTCTGATGAGGAAGGAAGGTCTACGATAATAAACGATATTGAAATCGTTTCGCAAACGCCAGTAAGGTAAAGAGTTTACTGGAAAATTGAAAACTTCCTCGCGAGTGCACCGAGAGGCGAGGTGAGCACGCAGGGTTCGGGTAGGGGAGAGAAGTCGAGAGAGATAGAGCGAGAAGGATATTCCGAAAGAAGGGTCCAACTGGATCGCTTGGAAAAGGGTACGACTCGGAATGGTAATAGGTTTTCTCACGCTCGGAATGCGTGCGTTAAAAATGCTCAGCTATCTCTCCTTCCCCGACTCCCACCCCCCTCCCCCCCAACTCCCATTCCACCCTAACTCTCGCTTCTTCTTTCCCGGGCAGTTTACGGCAGTCGTTCGTTTCTTTTCGAAAGTCCATCCAGCCCGGTCCAAAATCTACAGCCCTTTCTTCTTATTGCCTGAAGTAAGTCTATCCCTGTGGTACTTTTGGAGATAGTGCGTTAGGTGTATTTTTACATTTACGTCTGCACAACACCCAGCGAGTCACCATAAAGGAGTGTAGCACAGGGGTGTCAGTGCACCCCTCATGGAAGAAGAGAGAATAGTAAAAAAAAGAAGTGGGGAAAAGACGGAAGTGAAACGTGTGTTTCGGATGTGCCTTTTGTTAGTGCACAAGACAGTGCTAAGACCTGTTGCCCTCTATGCCTCTGAAACATGGGCACTAACAGTAACACAAGAAGAAATAATCATAAGATGGGAAAGAAAGATTTTCCGAAGAATATACGGTACCATGATAGATGCAGGAATATTGAGAGTAAGAACAAATGCTGAAGTCTATGAACTATATGGAGAACCACACATCATATTGGTTATAAAGCAAGGAAGACTTCGTTGGGCTGGTCATGTATAACGTATGGAGGAACGCAGGGTTGTCAAAAAGATTTTCAATGGTACTCAAGGAGGGAGGAAAAGCAGAGGAAGACCACGAAAGCGAAGAAGTCTGGGGGTCAGGAGGTGGAGGCGAGTTGCGGAAGATAGCGATGAATGGGCGAGGATCGTTCTGGAGGCCAGAGCCCTATATGGGCTGCAGCGCCAGGGTGATGATGACAATGATGATTATGTTAGTGTTACGCTAAGTTTATTAAAATCAGAAATGGAGGGTGGAAAGAAGGAATATTTTTACATTTTCAGTTCGGCAGTGTATCTCAGTTTATCTCTTTTGACAGTTCTGGAGATACAACGCAACAGAAATATTATCCTACGCGTCCTACTGAGGCAAGTCTGATCTGAATTTTTCAAGTGATCTAACCCTAGATTGTAGCCTCCTAGTCTCTCCCGACTCGGCTCCTAACCTATTCTTTCCATCAGATTTCTATTTGCTCGTAATGGTTTTTAACGAAGCGCGCGGCTTTCCCTTGTATTACCAACTAATAATGAAAAAATCTACAATGCGTTTTCAAGAAGTTAAATTAGATGTTGAGAAAAACCAACTTAGTAGTTTCCAAAAACTTTGTCTGTAAATAGTTAGTGGAAAGTAAAAAGTTGGTTGTTATCAAAATGGATATCCATAACTTCCACGATGTCAGACCTGACATCTCCAGTTTTAAGTAGAATTACTATATCCTGGACAATACCGTGTTACATATAATATTAAATATACCTTTACAATGCGTGCATTAACAAAAACTACTGCATCATGTTACACAGCTGAAAGAAGGACTAGTTTGGCAGCCGTTAGAAACTCGGAGGCTGCGTGTACTTCAGTACTACACGGAGTATACTGTTTGGACCACACGCTATAACTCTTGCACTGATCAACCACTTAATATTTCAACCGGAACATTGGTTTTGACGGGTGAGGTTAGAGCTCACCCAGTACTAAGCCGGTTTCGTCTGCAATTCACGTACTCTACGGAGTTCTGAGCATCAGATAGTCGCACCGAGAGGATTTTCGGAGGGGGTGTGGGGGGTGAGGGGATTTGAACCCGGGACCCTCCGATCGGTACCCCATCGCTCTACCCACTAGGCCACCACGACTCCCGCAGGGTGGCGTACATAGAAATTGTCTCAGGGGGGTTCCAGAATATTTATGATAGGATCCGGACCCAGCCGAGTGGGGGTTCGGAGAATTTTGGAAAATTATTACAATAAAACTAGCCGTTTTCTAGTCATTTTTGAAGTATTTAAAGATATTACCTTTTTAATTTTAAGGTTTGTTAATGCTGGTGCCCTAACCAAAATTGCTTCGGCACCGGAAAACCCCGTCCGCTGCACTTCGTATGCTCGTAAATACTCTCACGATCTGATATTAAGCTTATTCACGTCTTTTCCAGTCGAAAGAAAAACGTTTCTCATGTAAAAGCGAGAGTACACAGAGGCAAAATCTTTTACCTTGACCGGGACTCAAACCCGGATGCCTCGTATTCCCAAATGCTTTAGCCACTTAAGCTACCTTAAGCACGTTGGTGGATTATTAGCGCCACAGTCTGCGACATTAAAGCCAAACATGGCACACAATGAGGTGTTCGCTCTTTTTGACAAATTTGCGGATACCGGGACTAGCCACGGATGGCCACGCACTTGATCAAGCACTCCGTGTGATATCGAGGAATCCGGGTTCGAGTCCCGGTCAAGGATTATTATTTCCCTAGTGGAATTTCACACTTACATGCACTTGTGGGTGACTCCGTAAAGGTAATATTGTGGCTAGTCGCGGCATTCTCAGAATTTGTTTGTCCGGGTAATTTATTTTTTTCCGAAAGGCGATTAACTCTCTCTGAGCTTTATTTAAAAAAACAAATGAAAAACTTGCCGCTTTAACAAGGTAAGAAAGTTAATTCAAGAGAGCTCATTTTTAGAGCAAAAATTGTGAGAAGTGCACATGAACAACACATTTACCACAATTTCTTATGAAAATAACATATACGGACTTCCTTATTGTTGTAATGCGTAATGTTGTTTCTTATCTCTGTCTCACCTAAATTATTATAGTTTGTTCATTTGCAAATATCTACTTCAATTAAAATTCCTATTATTACTAACAAAATACATTATTGCTTATAAAAATAGCATTAATAATAAACACACACGATTAGGGCCCATTTTTCTTAATTTGATAGATTTATTAAGAAGTTTTCCCCATCTCTGATAACAAAATTCATTCTTTATTAATATCATGAAGATCATTTCGTATAAAGTTTTCGCGTACTCCATTATACTGTTAAAACTAAGAAGATAGCTATTAAAAAAACTCTTACCATCCTTTTAGGTATTGATAAAATTACATCAAGATGAATAAAAGTCATAAGTAATCAAATGGTTAAAATTACTTTGCCAAGAAAGAATCACCACAGTGAAGTACTATGAAACCAGTACAGAAATGAATCATTTTGAAACTATTTATAAATACTGGTTTATTGTTTAACATTTATTTTAATTGGTTCTTTGAATTTGGAAGTAAAGCAAAATAAGAATTCTAGGTTTTGAGTCAAGGAAGTCGAAACTCAGCATCGTAATTTATATTTTATTTTCATAGTGACTCAATTCTTTATCGGGCTAAAAATTAATCGTGAAGTAGACATTTTTTTACAATTTTAATACTGATATTATTCATGCATTTGTTAGGTTAATGGAAACTGTCTTTGAAAAAACATAAAGCAATAATGAAATGAGATTTTATCACATACTTAGTAATGCTAAGTAGAGTTCCTTCATCAAAGGAACTATCAAATAATCGAATTCTGTTTATATTCGTCGGGAATTATTTACTTCAAGTAATAAAAATAAAAAGAGCAGCATGGTTGTCCAAGAGGAATAGAGATGTTTGATATTCTGAGCAGCAAGAGCCCATTGCTCTAAAAATCAAATTTTCGAAAGGCGAGTGTCATAGCTAATTGTTGTCAATCTACAAGCGTGACAGGTGTCAATTAGCAGCTGGAGGGGAGAAAGACATCGCGACTCAGTGCGCTATGTTTGGGTACAGGTGACGTTGATGGGTCGTACATATCTTAATCATAAAATGGAATTACGAAAGACGGATCAGTATAATGTCCGACCTCTCTCCTGACCCAAGAAAAAAAAAGAAAATCCAAGATGGGATAATGTTTCCTCCCTTTCACATCAGCGACAGAAGGAATTCTAAAATGCGGAGAGAAACTGTTCTGGATGTAGAGTAAAAATTCAATGGCATTCACTCCACTTCAACACCAACGGAAACAAGGGGAAGCGAGGCAATTCTACTGTTCGAACTGCTTAATCACAAAGGCAGCATGAAATTTGCTTGACTAAACCAAATGTTGTCTTTTTTGGCTGTTTTTGTTTACAGTTCTGCCGCATAAGTATAAAAAATTTTAAAATGTTTTGTTTGCGCGCCATTTTAGACATCAATTTTGCTTAAAGTATTAGCAGAGAAATAAAGTAGTCGGTGGATAGAGGATAATTTGCAATTAATACCCTTGTCGGAGCTGTAACCAACGATTCCTTACTATCACGGCGAAACAGTTGTTTTCAAACCAGTAAGAGTAAAATGCCCGACACAGAAGAGGTAAATGAAATCATTTATAGGTTCATTTAATTACTTGAATCTACATGAAGTACTTAAATGAAGAGAAATGAAGTTGATGCATATCCCATGAAAAAAGAAATAATACTGCTTATATATATCATCTTCTCTGCAGCACTTGCCGAGAGACTATTAAATGATATAGGCACTATCTCAAACTAACACTAGGAAAACAACTAAGACTACGTTCAGCTTTAGTTTAATAAAAGTAAAACCATTACAACTCAAAAGAGAATACTTCGTAAGAACTGGTGTTACCATGGAAGACATGCAAATAGCAACATGTTCATCATACATGCTAGTTACGTGAAAATACTGTACCCGGAAAATTCATGTATTAAATCACAGTGCTAAGAAGTCCGTTCCAGTGTGAATTTATCATTTGGATGTGCATCTTTCAACAAATAATTGTGTGCATACACTAATTTTCAGCACAATGTAAGACCCAACAGTACAACAACCAACGGAAAATAAATAAAACAATTTGACTAAATTATTGCAATTAGTGCGAATTTTCCAACTTCAATAATCAAATCCACCAGTATTATTCCAGGAAAACGGCATGATGTGGAATGATTCTAGCTCAAACTGCACGTATTTGCTCTTAGAAAACATTTCCGTAGTTCATATTGGTTAACAAACAAATGCACATGTGCAAATACGAATAACAAACGAATGCACATGCACGGGCCGTGGAAAAAACATTTTTCATGATTTAGTACAAAATTAAATACGCATGAACAAAAATTAAATCAGAATATAATTTTTTGGGCAGCTTGGAGAAACGTGTGGCTTCCATCAAAGTCATCAGAGTCCTATATTTCCAAAAGTGAAATTCATGAGAAAAACAAGGAACTTAATTGTATAAAACTTTAATAAATGTAAGGAAGAAGTTGAAAAAAGAAATTAGTATTTTTGAATAAAAAATAATTAACGTAAAACAGCAAACAAGTCCTCAGTTTTCGATTCATTATTAGTTATGAAAAATTCTATTATTAAAAAAAGATAAGAGTGATACTAAATTACTATCGGTGCAAGATAAATGACCACTGGTTATTATATTTCTTGATTAACCAAAGTATTTATGACAATGTTCTACTCAAAAATAAGTGAAACTTGCTGTAAGAAGGCAGTGTATAGAAAAAATGAATACGGCGAATATCTCGTTTGTTTTGACCAACTCAGTCGCTAGGAAATGTCAAATCGAGCAAAAAGATATCACTTTTGATAGCAAATTGGGTTGAGAATCGTAAGCAAATATTCTGTTACGATAAAAGATAAGGTCGAGTAACGTTCAAGTTCAATTGGCGTTCTTTTTCGGTAAATGGAATACAGATATTTCAGGGTAAAAAACTCTACCTGGGTAAAACCTTCGTGGTAGAGGTGAGCGAATAAATCCTTTTTTATTTCCCAGTTGCTGCTCCCATATCCCTAATTAGTGGAAGCACTTGTTTAGAGTCCATTATGATGATCCTGCTCATTGAAAAAACCGAAGCCAGTCTCGCATAATCCCGCGTTAAATTCTTGGATGGAATCCTTCCAGTCACTTTTCGATGTAAATTGGCTTTCATACGTGAAGATCCAATGTTATCGCATTCACACTGCATGAAAAAAGTACTTCTTTCCAAAATTTGTTATTTTTCTACTTACAAAATAAAAATGTAGTCACGAAACATCGAAGCTCAATTTTTCGCTGCTAATAACGAACCAAAATATTCACAAAAGGAACGCATACGTTCCGTTACATAACGGCCTGAATCCGCGAAATAAATCAATGAGGATGTGAACATACGTTCAAGCTGCTTCTAAATTGGCAGAAAAAAGGAATAATCTTCATGAAGTATCCATGCAGCGGCGTACACTTTTTAACTGAGCCAGGCACTGGGGATTCTTCTATTACAAAAATCGAACTTTGTTCAATAAAAGCTAAAATATTTAGATTTATCATCCAATTTTGTATTGAAGTAATATCAAAATTGCGCGCACCTTGCGAAAAATCATAAACAACGAGAACCTTAAGCCATCGACGCCTTTAAGAATCACAGTTGTAAAATATTCATCTCAGTCTGTCGGCAACCCGCTCTGGTTTTAATTTTTATATGAGTCGTATATATATATATATATATATATATATATATATATATATATATATATATATATATATATATAATCTTTGGAAGTTTTCGCCAATTGCCCACAAATATATAAATTCAAACTTACAGGAGGTAGAAGAAAGAGGAAAAGATAAAGAATTCGTTCTTACGGGAACGTTTCGAACCAGTTGGTCCTTCGTCAGCTCTAGAAGACTTCTAGAGCTGACGAAGGACCAACTGGTTCGAAACGTTCCCGTAAGAACGAATTCTTTATCTTTTCCTCTTTCTCCTACCTCCTGTAAGTTTGAATTTATATATATATATATATATATATATATATATATATATATATATATAAATAAAAATAAACTTTGCCACAGGTGGGGTGGAAATAAATATAGAAACACAAAAAGAAGAACACTCACACACTATACGTTCTGATATTTCGACAGCCGAAAAGCTGCCTTTCTCACAGAAGGAAGGATACAGAATGATGGATAGGCATGGGACAAGGGGTAGAGTGAGGTTGGAGGAGAGGGAGGAGAGAGGGGTAAGAAAGGGGAGAAGAGGGGGGGCGGGAGGGGGCCAGAAGAGGAGAGCGGGGTGAGGGGGGGGAGAAGAGGGGAAGAGGCGGGAGAGGGTCGGAGAAGGAAGGGATGTGGGAGGGAGGAAAGGGAAGGGGCGGGAGGGGATAAAAGGAGGAGAAAGGGGAGAGGAGAAGGGGCGGTAGGGGTCAGTGAGCCCGATTTAATCCGGGGGGATTATAGGCAGAATAAAGCCAGATACAAGCCAATTCTAATGTACGTAATTGAAGGGGAGAGGCAGAGGGAGGGAGGGAAGACAATATGCCTGCTCGGAAACATTTGTTAAAACTGACATTGTGGGAGGAAGCATGGACCGGGACGGGGAAGGAGGCATTGGGTGAGGACGGCTTACAACTGGCTCGGTGGCCGGTCAATCTAACACTTAAGGCGTTAGTGGTGAGACCAATGTAATAGGAATCGCAAAGGTTGCAAAGGAGGATGAACACAATGTTGTGGGAAGTGCATGACCGAGAGGGGACGGAAGGAAGTGGGTGGGAGAGGAATTTAGCGGGGAGGGGGTCGGTAATAAGAATAGGGCACGTTTTGCATCTCGCGCGATGGCAGGGGTTGGGTGGGGTTTTAGAGCTAATATAGGGTTTAGTCAGCGGTTTGGTGGTTTTTAGGATGCTGGAGAGGTTAGGGGGACGCCTGAAGGTGAGAGAGGGACATTTGGGGAATGTGTTTTTGGTGGTGAGATTATCAGAGAGGAGTGGGAAAAGGTTTTTAATGATTTTTTTTAGGGCATGGACGCCTGGGAAGTAGGTGGTACAGAGGGAGAGGTTGTAATTCTCCTTATT
The DNA here is from genome assembly GCA_963573305.1 of Pyrrhosoma nymphula. NCBI lineage: Eukaryota > Metazoa > Arthropoda > Insecta > Odonata > Coenagrionidae > Pyrrhosoma > Pyrrhosoma nymphula. The sequence goes on along the minus strand of OY754339.1, from coordinate 43,230,658 downwards.
TTGGGTTGGTTTAGGAGGAAAAGGTTTTTTGAGAATTCGTTTATTGAGAAGAGTCTCAGGATATCCTCGTCGGAGAAGGGAATCGTGCAAAGAGGAAAGGAATTTATCAAGGGAATCGGGGTTATTACATATGCGAAAACCTCATATATATATATATATATAATATATATATATATATATATATATATATATATATATATATATACTACGGGATCATTTTGTTGAAATATTTGAGCCTACATTAAAAAATAAGTATATTTAGCTTTGCCTATACTAATGTGCAGGGAAATCATTGCTGTGAGAACACATCCCAATCCCCAAGAAAAATACATTATACGTCGACGAATAAACAATCAGATTTTTAAACTTTTCATCTCATTCATGCAGTCTTTACATGTCTGATAACTGGGATACAAAAGCTCAGCGTCCTAGTCCAAAGCAGACTCTGTAGACAGTGAAAAACAATAATTATTATTGAAACATTTAAAATACTGTTCTCTGTGTGTTCATTGAATATAAAAAATAAAGCTCCATTGAAAAAATCAATACAAGAGTTAGCGACGACTACGATAGTAAGTTTGAGGGCTATTAAGGTTATTTAGTACACATTAACACGTCTCTAAGCAGGTTTCAGTGGATGGTAATTCAAGATAGGGAATTACTCAAAACGAAGATGAAATCCACATTTGGTAGTGAAATATGAAGAGATATGCATGCAATTGGAATAACCTGTGCCCAAAGATTCGGAATGAGGTAATCGCCCCACATAAGATGTATTTTTTTCTTTTTCCTAGTTTCTTTCCCGTAAGCAGAAATAAAAATGTGGTCGATGTACTAGATCGGCGATAAATCAGAACCTCCAAGTGAGAGCAGCAGAAAAGGAGTGAATCAAGATTGCAGCCATAAAAAGTCTTGCCCGAGACTCAATCATGCACGGCGAATAAATTTCGCGATGAAGGATGTAACCTACTTGCCTCTCTCTTTTTCGACTTCACCTCATTCTCCTCCCATCGGAAAGGTCCATTAAATGCGGGGGAACGACGAAAAATGCCAATAAATTCCACTGACACCCTGGTCATTCATTCTTTCGCTCCATTCCTTGGACTTCCTCTTCTCCCTCAAGCGAGATCTCATCTCACACACTTCCCACCTGTCCGTTCCCACTTCCCGATCTACAATCACCCCATAGCTCTTCTGCCTTTTCTGCATTCCACTCCCCTTCCAATCCCTGTCAACCCAGTCCAAGGCTATTCCCACGTCAAACTGACACTTCCATCTTCAATTGTTCTCATCTGCAACCCCGACCTTTCAAATAAGATCGTATTGTGTGTAGGGGGTGCTACGATAATGCCTTGTGGAACTCCTCCGCTAAAGTACTGCGCAAATGGTAAAATTTATTGTGCAATAATTGACCTTCAATCCTGCACCCGGATATGTCCTATCCAATGGAGGAAACTGATGGTGAGTGACACTTAATCGCTACGTCCACACCGTCCACACGGAGCAACCAGGTGATGACCACGTCTGGGTTTCAATGAGCACGGGTAAATGCTTTGCTGGTGAAATGGTAAACGTTAAGATAGTATTAGTGAAGACTAGAGCAATTAAAAAAAAACAAAAAATAATTTTTGCATGAGTTAATCAATCATATTTATTCTTATTAAAATGATTTTTTATGTGAATCATATTCGTTGATTATATATATGCATAATTACTCAGAAGAATAAATAACATCATAAAAATCAAAAACTTTAATACGATAAGTTGGATCAATTTTTCGCCCTTCAATTTCAAAATCTTCCTTTTCATGCAATTTTATTCCTACATCTACAAACCAATGAGGGCAAATGAAGGAAATTCGCACAACCTTGCTTTAAGATTACTAAAAAAATAACTCGTCCCAATCCTTACCAGAGAAAAGCAATCGCACGTAATTTTAATGCGAGCCAGCTGATGGCATGCGATTTGATTGTTCACAACTTTTCATAATTTCATTACCTCAAAATCTCGTGAAATTATTTGGCTTTTGAGCTAGCGTACAAGTCCCAGCAGCCTTATTTTTTATAATGACAAACAATCGTTTGAAATGGTACTGCGTAAGGACCTCATCAAACTCCTAACATTTTCTTGGGCAGTGATAAATTTGTAAAGTTCCACTGCTTTTCAGGAAAGCTCTAATTCAAAGTAAATATTTCCATAGTAAGTTTATTTTCTTGTTTACTATCCTAAAAACAGTCGTAATTTTCCCAATGACATATTCTAAGTTGGCCTTATACCAATTCCTGATTATACCGTTTAATTTATGGAGTATGCCTTAGCAACAAAACCTTTGACTTATAATAGACAATTGTAAGTACTAAAATGTGTTATCAAATCAGTGATAATGCATCTTCATAATTTAAGGCCTGAACCTATCGAATTCATCCATAGTTTGAGCGGGATTTTACCAAAAACCAAATTTATTGATTGGGCCTCAATACCGATATCTTATTATTCTAATGATATCAAAATATCAGCCGTGATTATCAGGAATGTCTCACTAGATTTCGAGATGCGCAAAAACAATGTGCGCAATTGTCCATGAAAAACCATGCTTCAGAGGGATTTTAAACAATTAGTAAATTCTGATGCACAGATTGCAACATAAATGTATCGCCGCGTAATTCGTGCAATATCTTAACTATTTTATAATGTAATAACATTAGTCACCGTAAGATAATAAATGAAATCACCAAATAACCATTGGTTGTGAAGGTGTTTTCAGTGGAGGGTGCAAAAGCAAGCTGTCCTCAAATGCTACGATTAAGGCAAATAATCCGTTATTCTGTCCCACAAATGAGTTTACAAGTCTACAATGTGGGATGATTACAAAGTAGTTTAACCTGTCCTATGCAAGTAAGGCCTATTAAACGGCAACATGATAGGTTGTTTCGTTTCTCTCCAGCATTATATGAACTATTACTAATGCTAGGTCTATAAAAAAATAGGTTTAATTTTCATTTGTTTAATCACGATTTTATATTATCATGTTTACGAGATATTTCAGTTGTGTTCTTGGCAGGTTATTGATTAAGTTTATTCAAAATAGGCTATAATATATGTATCGAGGATTGCAGAGTTAAATTATATAATTATTACTACGTTTTATGAGAAAAAATGGGAAGAAAAACTGTTTACCAAAATGGTAAGTTGTGATGCAAATTCCATTTGCTAATTACGACCTTTATCGGGTAAACAGTTACATTGACAAATTATGTTTTTTCTAAAATATGCTATGAATGATTCGTGAAGCACCAATAGTCCCAGAATATGCAGTACGATCTCTGCCGAGTGGATAAAATAAAAATACAGGGGATTGAGTTCATGAGATATCCATTACGGCGATAGGGGCGAAATATGATTGTGAAAGAAATGATGTATAATGGATAAAATGAAAGTGCATTGACGGCAACAGTATCAATACAATATGATAATATTCTTGCAGATTAATTTCCATCTGCATTTATCGTACAATTCCGTGTAATTCATATAATTTTATGTAATTAAATGTGGCACTCTCGTTAATTAATCATTAATTTTTAAGCCTCTGCCAAAATGAAAAATCGCTGTTTCTGAGCCTGTTCATTACTCCAGCAGAAATGCCATAACCTTGAATTGGTCTTCAACTCTAGCTATTGAAATATTCCATCGCTAAATGCTTTATTCCAAGTCAAATTTTTAGTGAAATATTTCAATAAGTGTGATGCTTTACTTTCCCCTGAGACTGCAATATATTTACCATATTTTAATGTCAAAAATACAAAAGCGATTCCCATCTCGAAAAAAGGCATTTATTTTATGGAAAACCATATTTATTTCCATTAGTTTCCATAATTTGCCTTTCAAACTCTTCCAAAACCATGAACCTTAAAATGAGGACGGAAATCTTGGTGCGCTTCCGATCGTCATTTGCTCAAATTACGGGTCGCCAGTTAATGCGCTGGTGTTGCGAGGGAGGCCTCGGTAAATGTGAGCTTTCGTCCCGCCAGCGTTTTCGTAATTTCACCCATTTTTAACAGAGATATCGGAACCAAATTCACCTCACTTATTATGCAAACCTTGCGCATTTGTAAAATACTTTCAACACGACAATGCATCTTTTACTCTAGGAATGGGAAACTTTCAAACCTGAGAACTGCGATTTTTCCTCTCCGCCATCTTGTGAAAAAATGCCGTTTCCTCTTATCCACCGTACGTGGCGCAGCGATCGAGCAGTTGCTTCTCTAGCATACACAGACCACTCCTACACAGTTTCTTCCCTCCTTCCACTCAAACTCACCCCGCAACCAAGGAGGTTAAAATAAAATGGAGGAGGCATGACCGTGAACGCTCATGGACGAAAGTGAAGCAAGAATAGGGGTGCTTGGGAAGGCTTTGTGCCGAGTAGGTGTTGCCAAACCAGTCACAATACATCGCCTTGTCGTTGGTTTTTAACTGAGATTTGACGAAAATCGAACTCAACCGCTGGACACGTAAGCCAGAGGAAGGTCTAAACTGTGTCGACTGCAATGGCGGAATTGGCTTCAAAAATCAAGTGGTATGTCGCCTCCATTTCTTTCTAACCTCCTTGCCCGCAACAGCCATTTAACACAATCATTTTAAGACTAGAAATTCTTGGCCTACCTCGCGGTTGCAGCCCCTCTAGTTGGAACTTGATTTCTTTCGCGGCCGTTGATAACACGATCGAAGTAGGAGATAAACGTCCTCTTATAAGGTTCTTGTCCAAAACTTTGTGTTAGAATATCTTTTTTTACTGTGGCTGATTTCTATGTGGAAGTATCCAAATTCTTCCAATCCGTTAAATATTCCTTATTTGAAAACACGAAAAAAATTTACATTTACCATTTTTTTCGTGTTCCCCTGAAGTGATTCAAGCACCGACGTGTAGTTTAAAGGATCGCCAACTTATTTCGCTAAGTAGTTGAAAAACTTGGAGACCAACCTTTAGGAATGCAATAATGTTAGGGAACAATGAATGAATACTTGTTATTCACTCCTGACTCGATTTAGATCAAACGTTTTGATTAAAGAATCGTTTAATTTCGTGATACGCTATTGACACCAACTTTTTTGCGTAAATATATTTTTTAAATCCCAAATTTCGTATTTAAATTCGTTCCTTACAATAGTTTTGCAGATATAGTGGAGCCAACAAGCAATGAAACGAGCACACAAATTTGCAGATTTTAAATGTGCATAAGTAAAGATTTTGCAGTACCTTATTGCCAGAGATACATAAAGAACGCTCGAAGAATAAAGATCGCTCGAGTTAGGTATATGCTAGTGTGATTGAATCGATAATCCTAACCCGAAAGTTGCCTGCTGCAGCTCTCTACTCTATCTTCGCATCAGTTGACTGCTTTTCTTCAGAAATATTCCTGACTTAAGCATATTTAAAAATATGCTGCTGTGTGCGTTTAATTCTTAGAGTTCATTGCTATTTCTTCCATTACATAACTCATGTCATTGTCTCTATTAGGAGACTGCAATGTTTCAGATTAATTGTTAATCTAGACTTCAAGCACTATTTCAACAGTAAAGAAATGTAAAAGAAAAAGAAAAGTTACAGGAAATGTTTTCCATTATGTTTTAAATAGCATGATGAAATTATCACACTCACTAGTTTTTGAGATATTAAAACTAGAGTAAACATCAAAATTATCTTGGAAAAATGGCTACCGCGAGGAAACGAGATAAGATAAAATATATAAAATCAGCATATTCAGCGGTCAATAAATGTAGGTATGTGCGTACCAAAAATGGTCGTGCAACCAATTTAATTTTTTTTATCACTAGACATGGAACAACCCACAACTGGAGAGCAAAAGGTTTCGTATACGAAATGATAGGGGAGATATGGCTAAGGAGTGGTACTGAGGGTTTTTGAAAGAAGGCACGAGAAGAAAGGTCCCTTTTCCTTTTATTGTTCCCAGGGATCTGTGGAAAGGGATGGACGGGAGTAGGTTACGGGGGTTGAACCGGGGAAAATGGAAAGAGGGAGTTGAAATGAACCGGGACATAAATTTGTGGGGAGGGGTCTAACTTGAGGAGAGGGGGGAATGCTTTTTGGGGAGGTGGCAGGGGTATAAGGGATGGGAGCGTGAGATACCGACTGTAGGTCGGTTATATTGGGAGTATTCACGATAATGGGTAGGACGAGAGGAGTGAGGTGGGCATGAGGGTAGATTGTAAGGTTACCGTGGTAGTTTTCAGGGAGGAGGGGCGGGAGGGAGCGGGGGGGGGGGAGGATATAGAAAGGGTTTTGAACCCCCTTGCCCCCGTGATGAAGTATGTTAGGGAACCCCTCAGGGTTGGGCAGGGAGGGGGGATGCCAACCGTGAATTTCTTCCACTGAACACAATAACAGAGCCGGGGAATGTGTGTCCGTTTTGTTGTCCGAATTCCTCACGAACACTGAAATGCCGCGTTAGTCCGGGGATGAGCTTATGAGGAGGGGGGGATTGAATGGGGAAAGGGGATTTGGAGAGAAGTTCGGAATGGGAGCGGTTTGTACGCCGTCGACGGGAGTTGGATATGAGAGGACAGCGGGAATGGCCAGTGCGATCTCGGTCAAGTGGACCAAAGAAAAATATATGGTATGGAATGAAAGAGAAGACCATCGACTGTATGGCGATAAGCGGGTAAAATGACTGATATGATATGATTGGATAAGACTCTGCTTCGCAGGATTCTTTCATAATGTAACAAAGAAAGATAAACTTTGCAATTCCACATTTTATCTAAAAAAATAAATATGTACATACTTAGCTGTGAAACCGGTCGTAATTTCTATGATAAAGCTTTAGAATTTCAGAGTATTGATTCATGGCTACAGAAATTATTGGACACAAAGAAGATAAAAAAACAGATTACCAAAGAATTGAATAGAAGAAACAACTAATTACCAAAGAATATGTGGGACTATAAGAAGATCACTGTGGGAAAAACTGCAGAAGAGACTCAAATTAAATTTTACAAAATAATGGCTGTCCCCACATCACTATACGAATCAGCAGCTTGAACACATTGAAAAAGAGACTTAAGACAAATTGAAAAGTCAGAAATAAAATTCCTTAGATCTTTGAAAGGCTTTACCCGTCTGGACCATATAAAAATGAAGACATAAGGAAAGAATTAGAAGTACAAATAGAAACAGAAGTAGCAACAAATTATATAGAAAGATGGAAAGAACATGTTGAGCGTATGCCTCTAGAAAGGATTCCCAGAAAGGTTTTCGAGTATAAGCCTTTAGAAAGAAGAAGTGTAGGGAGGCCGAGATTGCGATGGCGAAGCCGGAACGGGCAAATTGCCTAATCCTGGAAAGGACGAAGAAGAAGAAAGAAGATAAAAATGTAAACTTGAATTATTTTTAGCGCTGAGTCTTTGCAAAATACTATCCGTTACGATAGGGTAACAAAACTTTAAATGCATGAAATTTCCACGACATAACAACCATCAAGCCCGGGAATAAAACCACGGTTCTTAGGCTTGCCGGGCCAATACGCAGACCATTACACCAACCAGGCATCTAAATTTTCTTGAATTTTTGTTTTGAAGATTTTAGTTATAGCTCAGTCAATAGCACCTGACTTCCTTGCATTCTCTAAAAATTGCTCTGTAGGCAAAGTATTTCAGTTTCCTCACCAAATGCATTATTCCTCGTTAAAATCTCTACGAACTTTCATCACCGTATTACGGAAAGTATAACATCCACCACAAAGTTTCATTGATTTTTTTTATATATTAGACTTCATTTTGTGGAATGTCTTCATGTTAGTAAATAAAGGTAATTTTTGTTAATTATTTTCCATAATTAATATAATTCAGACGTTTTTCGAGTTTCCACCAGAGATCAATATTGCACCATGGCACTGTGGAAACTCGCCTTATAGTAGGGATGCAGATGGCCAAAATTGCAAATTAGGATCACCCTGAAACCTAAATAGCAACCACTATGCTAAATGGTATATTACAGTAGTACAGATGATATTTTGACCGGTGGTCACTGTGGACGAGTGGGACCCTCTTTTCTGGACGCCATAGTGGAAAATGGCGGATGCAAATATTTGATAGTTCGCACCATGGGTTCTTGGTTCGCACTTTGGAAACCACTCAACCTAAAAACTTGATCTTGGTGTCAAATAATATGTTTTTGGGGTCAAGAAATTCAAAAAAGTCTTTAGGGAGGTTCGGTGGTTTCACTCAACTTAAGAGAATTCGTCGAAACTTGATGGAAGCATTAATCATGTTTTCCTAAAGCTACCTGATTTTTTAAAGAATTATTTACCTCAGATTACTTAAGATATTTGATCGAGAAGTGGACAAAAAATTACATAGGTTCTTATGGGAACACAAGGTAAGAGTAGCTTAATTCATCAAAAAGAACCTTTTTCTAGTTAAGAATAAGAAAAACAAAAAAAAACAAAAATTAAGAAAATCAAATGATTTTCATGCATTATTCTATTGATAATTTAAATTATTTTTGTTTTCCTTATTATTGACCAGAAAACGTTATTTTCAATGAATAAAGCTAGTCGCACCTCGCGTTCCCATAAGAACCCATGTCATTTCATGCCCACTTCCACATCAAATATCCTAATATATCTGCGGTAAATAATTTTGAAAAAATTCAGGTAGCTTTAGAAAAACATAATTAATGCTTCCAGCAAGCTTCGTCGAATTCCCTTAAGTTGAGTGAAACCAACGAACCTCCTTAATTTATTCATGCATACAACCCATCTCCTATTTTTCTAAATGGGTACCAATATAAGGCATTAAATAAACTTTTATTTAATTATCTTTCAACTATTACTATCTTCCTGTATTAAACAAAGATAAATATATTTATTATTACTCAAACATGAAAACCACAATTAAAAATTTCCTTTATGCGGGTCCTAACTTCCCTGTGTGATAAAATATAAATTCAAGAGTTACACTGTTTCATTTTCATCATCACGGTTTGAATATATGTTCTTTCACTGCTCAAGAGAACACCCACACACTTTGAGACATGGCAGCTTGTTTACTGTACACACAATCAGATCGAGCACAATCTGCAGTACAAACATCCGCACTGCACGAGCTGCATGTATATGGGTGGAAATGGATCTTTTCCCATAAATTTAGGTTTTAATTCACCATTAACATCGTACTATCTGCAATCAAGTAAATCAGGAAACAATGGCTTAGCCTCCAGTGCTTTTATCCACAAAAGTGCTTTGTGATGCGCACGTTGGATGTGTAGTTTCAATGAAGCATATGTAGGAGGTAGCATTTCTGGTGATTTTTTCCCAAACTCAAATTATCGAGGTTCATTGATTAATTTTGAAGGTCCTGCATTATGTAGAGAGGGCGAGTAAATACTAATAAAAAATCTTTAGCCCATTTGATTGCACTATCCGATAATGTTCCAACACCAATTTCTGCAAGCAATTTAGGATTTTTTATATAAAATTCCCATGCAGTGTTCTTGCCAATGCAATTTGACTGACTGGTTGTGTCACATCCACTTTGTAAGTTTACGACACACACATTTCTGGGTCCACTATGTGAAAAATGTTGTCCTATAGCAATTAGAAAGTTCATTGCAATGTGAAAAGACCCAAGACGCAGTATCAAACCTTGGCACTCTTCAGGCCGGTACAACGTCAGTTCTTTCACTTTGCTGTAGAGAGATTCATCAAATGAAAGAAATTTGTTTTAAGCCAATTTTTCCTGCAATATTTTGACAACGGTCTATTACTATCCACAATGCGTCATAAACAGTAGTTGGTGCCGGTATGATAGGAAGTTATCCAATAGTAGTTACCTGAGAATTCGTTTCAGAAACTACTTTGTTAAACTCTCTCCATCCTGTAATATGTTGCTCATGTTCACTATTGGATGTACGGGACCATAACCAAGAAATTTCCAAGGCATGCACTTTTTCTTCAAAAATTTCATTAGTTTGTAGTAGATCATCTGCACTTTGTGTATTTGAAAATTGTGGAACAATATGTCTGTATTTTGAGGGCTAGATTTTATTTAACTCGGAGGGAATTTCCTTAATAACTCGCTTTAGTCCAATTGCTTCTGGTAGATCGGGTGCATGATTTGGAGCAGGATCTCGCTGAAATGCAACCATTTGTGTTACATGAAAATTTCCTTTTCCATCTAACGTCTCTTCATTGATACCTAAATTACCAGCCGCAAAATGTGCAAATCGACCAAACACAAAATTTTCTGGAATAAATGTTTCCATTTGTTGTCAACCTCTGCAGCTGGTTTTTATAAATGCTAGCATGAATACGTTGCACTCGTCCATAAGTGATGCTATGTCCACTAGCATGCAGGAGCTGTACAAATTGTTATGACCGTGTTGCTTGATGCACAGATAGTCCTATTCCAATTTGCTTCGGTGTTACTATTCGCCCTTTAGATGCTACTGATACTATATCTTGAAGAATGCTTAATAATTTTACTTCCTGTGGACCGTCTTCTTCAATAGTTCTGTTGATTATCATCTTGAGAAGCATACACAAACTATCAGGAATGGTCTTTTTTGAATGCTCAATATTGAGAACACCATACGATGTATATCCTCAAGTTAAATTTGCTTGAAGCTTGAAAAACACACCTTCTTCAATTGGAGAGTCATCAATTGTTAGTTCATCTTCTACATCCATTCCATGAATTTTGTCCGTCTCGACTTTCCATGCTTGCATTGCTACAGAAACTGGAACGCGAGGGAATATAATCATTGATTGATATTGCTGAAGTAGTTTTATAAAATCAATTCGGTCCTCATTGTATGACTGTAATCTCCCTTTCAGTTTCTGTGTACTATAAGAGCAGTCGGATCCTTGAATTTCAGCCACCAAGTGAGTAACTTGATCTAAGGAATACACATGACCAGCCTTAAACCCTTGTGTAATTCCTCTATGAGGATTGTCATTGCAATTTCATAAGAACTGGTATCTTGGATGGATGTATTTTTTTATCGGCAGTGTTATTCCGGAATCAATTGGCGTAGCACGATTTGTGATATTTCACTTCAAATGCAATAAGATCTAATCCTGCAGTTCGACAACGTAGTTCTTCATCGCTCTTGGCCGTTTCGTGAGTACTGTTCTCACCATTCTTAGTTAATACTTGTGAAAATTAGATAGAACCTTTGTTTTTCCTAAGTTGGCAAAATAATCACAAAGAACAGCTGACATTTGGTATTCGCCCTCTTGCTGCAGGGACAGATGTGCAGGGTAGTGTATAATCGGTATCACAGCTGGAACTAATATTTGTGATAGGATTTTCCACACCCTTTTCAAACCGTATTTTAAGTCTGTCAATGTTGCTCTTACAGCAAAAACTGGCATAACAACTTGCTTTACGCCATTTCAGATCTTTTAGCTCTAGTGTTTCCATGTCTGACTCGAGACGCTTCAGTACATTCCAGTTATTTATATCACTATGAGATAAACGTTTATAGAAGTACTCCTTAACACGATTTACTCCTTCTTTCCTACCATTTGTCAGATTTCCTCTGGATACAACTTGACAAAATATGCATATATTCCACTTTTTTATTTCCAAGCCTTTACGCTTCATTAGCAATCTGGCAACAGGTATCAATGATTGATCCATTTCAGATGTTTCACAGTTATCCACCATCATTACTTCATCATCTGAAAAAATTGTAAATATTATGATAATGGTTGTTATGTATGCTAAAAGTGGTTAGTCGCATTGAGTATAATGTGTAAAAATAAATGTAGTCATTTTGAAAAATAAAGATGGGTTGTATATAAGAATAAATTAAATACTTTTTTGAATTCCTTGACCCTAAAAACATATAATCTGACACCAAGATCAAGTTTTTAGGTTGAGTGGTTTCCAAAGTACGAACAATCAAATATTTGAATCCTTTTTTTTCCAAAATGGCGTCCAGAAAAGAGGGTCCCACTCGTTCACAGTGACCACTGGTCAAAATATCATCTGAACAACTGTAATATAAAATTTAGCATATTCGTAGTTAGCTAGGTTTCAGGGTGAGCCAACTTTGTAATTTTACATATATTACTTAATACGCCTCCCCACTATTAAGAACTACTAAACATACAAACATTCTGACAAACAAACATTTTTCATATTCCATTTTGGCCTCAATGCAAAATTTCTCTCGTACCAAAAACTGTGATGCTTTTCAAATATTGCGTATCAAAGATGAATTAATGCGAGCTACAATATAATGCAATTTGCTTAAAGGCGAAAACATCCAGCAACTAAAGTGCATTCTTAATTTTTTTCAATATTTCTGAACAATTTACCGTATGTTGAATGGACTATTGTTTCACAATACGTACTTTTGAGACACGGTCTTCTGGCGAGAACAAAAGAGATTCGGATGTTGAGGCACCACTATACTTTTCAATGTGCATACAGTGCAGTTGACACCCGTTCGGTTTGAAAATAATATTACGAGGTATTCGATGTTTTTATTTATAAATAAATCACATTATTTTCCCCTAATTTTGTTTGCAATGTCGTATTAATTTAGGGTATTTGATATCACTAATCATAAAAATGCCAATAGCGGATATTTTTCCAAATGGAACAGCAAAGCACACATCACATTACTTTTTGTGACCATTCGACATAGCCATTTCTGTTTGATTTAGCTTTACATTTAGTTAGTCAACCAACACAATAACTTCTTTCCTTACTGCACTTGCACAAAACATTTCCCTTGGTAGTGGGCTATAGTCGAGCTATCCACGGTAGTTTTTGAAACTATTTAATGGGGGCAGAGCACAGTCCGTTCAATTCCATTGAAGTGGGCGAAAAAAGAATACAGGCGTTTGGGCGCAAGTATAAGAGACCATATAGAACAGTGATAAGCGCATTGTACGACCAAGACATCAGCCAAATAAGTCAATGGCAATCGAAGCATCAATGGCGTAGATATTATCTTTCAGTAGTAGAAATTCCTACCACAAGCCGTACCCATTATTCCATTATTTAATTTCAAAAGTGAAGTAAATGTTGAGTTTTGAAGACTTAAATTCTGAGTATTATTTGACAATCATGATATTTTTTCCAGGTCATTATTGCTTGTAATCTTAAACCGAGAAATAATGTTTTAATTACGGTACTAAGATTTTGCTATACCAGCAGTTCGTGTTTTTGTGAATTACATTGTCTCGCTTAGTATTTCCAAGCGTTGTCGATAAAATCAAATTTACGAATCGTATTAAACATCAAACATATCGAAGCATACAGTATCGTTTTCTGCATTATATCGTGACGCGACACATTGCTTAACATGGAGGTTCAATCAAGCAATGTAATATTAAATGAAAATAAACCATCCCAGTGGATACATCGCATTATAACCCCTTTCGAAACTATTCAGCGCATCAAAAATATGGATATTAAAAAAATAGCATTCAAATCATGCATAGAATTACATCAAATATCGAATTCAATTTGGATATTTCAGGTTACATTCCCTATCACGTGATATCACATCTCGATGTATCGCACCATCTGGTTTCTCGATACTGTAATGCCATACCTCGATTGAATATCACACACATTGCACCATTTCTCAGGCCGATACATTGCCATTCTACCCACTCTCCCTGTGCCCGGCTTCCACTCTTTCGACCTTTGAACCATTGCAAACGGCCTTCAATTCATCGGTCGGCCGAACGATTTTGCTCTCCCGGGGAATTCACTGGCAAAATCCGTAAAATACCGGCCTGCGTCCCAAAGGAGAGTTTCTTCTTCCCTTTCACCCGTCTTCCCTAGCCATTCCTTCACTTTGATTGAATTTTTGCCATCATTGGTCGCGACCGTTGTCCACTTGGAGAAAGGGAAGAGAAAACTCAAAAGCCAAATCAAAGTATAAGCGTGACTGAGAGAACACAACGGAAAAGTCAAAGATGAAAGTACCAATTTTATAGATAGGTAATACCATAGAGTAAATATACCATAAAGTAATTATATTATATAAATATATATGCTTACTCTATGGTAATACTCAACTTCGGTTAGAGATAAGTACATAGTACAGAGTACAAAAACACTTAGGTAGGACCAGCGCTTCGATATATGAATTTCAAAACACAATGTCTGTTGGAATTCGATTATACTCTAGTTTTATATACTATTAATTAAATACATCCTCGATATGTGAAGCGAAGTTAATACATGTTCGCATTAGTAATGCTCATATCAGCTAAGAAGCTAATTACAGGCTTCATATCAAAATAAGAAAGACTATAGTTTTAACTTGAGCCCTCAAGGTACCATCAGCAGAAGCATTATATAAACCAGCCACCAAAATATTCTAATATATATTTAAATCATTTTATCGGACTGTTAACCAACGTTTCGGAGCTTTCGAAACCTGGTGTTGGAGGAGGATATAGAAGATCAAGTGGATGGATAAAAGACGAAATGAAGAAGTATGCACAGTATTAATAAGAATAACACAGAGGGAAAATATCTAATTGGAAGACCAAGGGATAAATGCATAGACATAATAAAGAGGAAAGCACGCGTGGAGTACTACCAGGAAGTAAGGGATCTATCATTAGATGGAGAAGGACGGAAGGCTTCAGTTAAGAAGCCTCATTGACGTTTTATAAGTTATATCTATTCTGAATTTGTATCTGAAATTTGAGTTCATAACCATCATCATCATAGTATTACAATCCTAGGATTGGTATACTGCAGCCTTCCATTTCGCCCTATACCATGCAAGTTCCTTCAATTCCCTATGGTTCTTCTTCCCCGTATCCCTCTTGACTTGCCCCAAGTACTTGTCTCTTGGCCTTCCTCTGGGGACTTTTCCTTCAAATTTTCCCGGCATTATGCTTCCTACGCAATTGTTGTGTCTCATGACATGGCCAACCCACTGTGTTCTTCTTTGGCATATGGTGCTCAACAGTTCCCTTTCTTCTCCAATTCTTCTGTACACCTCGTTTCTCACCTAAACCATCCATTTGATCTTCAGCATCCTCTTCCAGTACCAGGTCACGAAGGCTTCTATTCTTTTCTGGTCAGTTTTTCCAATGGTCCATGCTTCTGATCCGAAGAGTGCCACTGCCCACACGAATGTTTTCACGTACTCTTTCCTTGGTTCCAGTCTTATGCTCTTCGAGCAGAGTAGCGGCCTTTTAGCCATGAATGCCGTCTTAGTTTGGGCTATTCGACGCTTGAGGTCTGTCGTGCTTCTTCCATCTAAGGTAATGGTTCTCTTGAGGTAGGTGAATGATTCCACTTGCGCCAATCTTTCTCCTTTGAGGTGGACGTCAGCCACTACTTTCTCTCTTCCGCACACAAATATCTAGGTTTTCTTCTTACTGACTTTCATGTAGTATTCCTGGAACACCTTATAATTGAGTTCAAGGACATTCAATATGACAGTTGTCGATATAATAGAGATATTAAAACTGGACGACGTCAAAGTTCCCCTTCCTGGTGTAGATGTTTTATCAGTACTCCAGACGACGATGTCCGGATAACTAATGAAGACTCTGGGGATAAATAATGCAATTATCTTGATAGTTTCAACAAGTTCCAACTCTAAGCATCAGCGGACCTGGTAATTTGAGACACGAACAATGGCGTTAGCTTTGATGGAAATGAAGAGGGCAACAACGATTGCAGTGAGCCTCATCAGACGACGAGATGCAATACAAAATCCAAGCCAAAGTGACGAAATGGGAACCTGGTGACCTTCCCTCCAATACCAGCATTAATTCCCATATTTACGTCATAAAAATGATTCCATTATCTCAAAGAGTGAGCATACACTCGATCTCCTCGAAGTTTTCTTGGATTATGGGCAATCGTTAAACTTACCGTCAACTACATTGCACATAAGAAAAATGAGTCACTACAGCTCTCTCAAGATAAAATGTATGCATTCATTGTGATTCTATACCTTAGCGGTTAGGTTCCACTGCCACGTCGCTGAATGTTTAGGGACACCGCCGATGATGTTACACAATGTAATGTCGTCTTACTCAATGAGCAGGGATCGATTTGAAAATATCTTGACTTTGTTACTCGTTTGTGACGATTAAAAGATAGTTTAGTGGCAAAATGGCTATATGTTATGCCTCAGAAGAAACAAACGCTTTTGTCGGCGAATCAGCTATGTCTTATTTCGTCCAAAATTGGCGCAAGCAGTTCCTCTCCGGTAAGCCAATCCGTTTTAGGTTCTAGCTAGAGGTGGGATTTTTTGATCATTTTGAAGATTCAATTCATGCGATTTGGTTCATGTCAATTACTCGTTCTTTCAA
The DNA here is from genome assembly GCA_963573305.1 of Pyrrhosoma nymphula. Classification (NCBI taxonomy): domain Eukaryota; kingdom Metazoa; phylum Arthropoda; class Insecta; order Odonata; family Coenagrionidae; genus Pyrrhosoma; species Pyrrhosoma nymphula. Next base: position 43,214,327 of record OY754339.1, on the reverse strand, counting down.
ATAATTCATAATGAACGAAAAAAACACGAGGAACCAAATAACCTCGAAGAATGATTAAACTGCGACGAATAATTTGAGTACGGTGAGTAGTTTAACTATGAAGAAAAAAATAAATACAATAAGCTATACTAAGCCAATGAACCAAATCCGACCAATTCGTACCATTGGGAGGTCGGCGTTGCCTACTCGGATTTTGCGTGATACGTTATTCTGATTCTCAGATTCTTTGATTAATTCAATTTTATCCTCGAAAAATGCGATGACTATTGTTGAACCTGAAAATGCCTATCCTTGAAACAGCTTTAAGAACGTTGCCTGGTATTGTGTTCCAAAAAAACTATTAATCTTTCACCAATACTTCCTCGACAACTGGAGACATTCAATTGTGAAACTATTGATCTACCTGATGTTTAGAGACTAAATAATTACAATGAACACATGTGAAATACCCAGCATGGCAAAATGTTCATCCTTCTTGTTTGATTGGCACGATATCTTCCCTATACGATCCGACTGAATACTTATATGCTTTTTCATCGTTACCAATCTCATTTCACGGTGTTTGGAGCTATTTTTATGCATCTAAAATGATCGCCACGAATATTAAATCTTTTCAAGTTTTAGCGGTAAATTCATAATGTAGCCAAAAGTCTAACTAGGCGTTCACAAACCATTTTTCTTACGTAAAATATGCTACGGTTGAAGATCTTGCCGGAAATTATTCCGGTGCGGTCTATAGTGAAAGGGTTGATGTAAAATTAATCCATGAAAACCTAAAGATGAGGAGGATGCATTGTAATGATTATCACCTACTAATATGTAGCATAACTTCAATCCAACGATGCAATAGTATTCTCTTTGACATTATATTACTGCCTGATCTCCCAGTTGAGTAGCATATATTTCGTCCTGCAAAGTACTTACAATACAATACACGCAATGAAAAATTAATTTCACACTCAAAAAGTTGAACAGCGTGATTATTTAACATTTCGGTATTTGCTTTCCCTGTATAACTGAAGTATATTGGTATGAATTACTTGGTAAATATAATTGTTTCTTAATTTTTAAATACTTATCCAGACAGCATAAGAATCTGCGAACAGTTTAACATTATGTGATTCTCCACCATCACTTATCACCACAAATCACTTATCACGCTTGTAGTTATGTGAGTGGTTGGTGCCAATAAAGTTGTTCAACCACTCAAATGGTTCACTAATGAACCAAATCAAGCTGTTCTCTATCATTAATGAATCGTGTGATTCACTTTACCGAAGAATCACACGATTAACAAATGATCGAGAACAACTTGATTCGGTTCATTGTGAACCATTTGAACAGAAAACGTATTTCAATTCATTTGGTTCATGCTAATGAATCGTTCAAAATGAACGAAACACTCATGAATGACACAGCTCTAGTTCAAGGTACGGGTGCTTGCGCAACGACAAGGGTACTGTCATCATGCAGATTTATATCAGGATGTGTGGGCACTTATGAGATTAGGTCTCGAATAATCTGTGGTATGCTATTTTTTCGAGATATTACAGAAAAGTTTTCCCAAAACATATCACTGACCAGGCGAGAAGACGGTGTGCACAAGGCAACAATAAGACAGCATGTCTGAAGTGCAAGGTACCACTTCATAATAGTTGTTTTTCACTGTATCACCAACAATAAATTTCATAAAACATGTACCTATCATCTTATTTTAATCATCTAAAGTAAAGTAATACTTCTGATCTAAGAAATACGTTAAAAATTTATTACATTTGTCTTAACAATATTTATAAATTTCTTGGTTGAAATAAAACACCTCCGTACGTCAATACAATTTTTCTAGAAGACATGATTGAACACTTGAAGGCAGATATATGCCGTAAGGGTAGTAAATGACCGATCCAGTTTTTTTGCTAGTAGGTGGCGTAGAATGTTTTAAATATTTTCCGATTACCAGTATGAAAAAATGGTATAGAAGCCGCATGAATTAGCGCATTATTGCAAAAAATCCATTATTTTGAAGATGTATCTTTTTTATTTGTGTAACATCTATGAATAAATTTAAAAGTCATACATTAAACAATTAAATTTAAAAAAATGATAATTGAATTAAAATAATGTTTAAAAACAATAGCACCTACCATAGTTAACATATTCAAAAAGTTTAACAAATAAATTATTTCTCTGGGTGACACTGACTGCACCTTAAATCGTAGCCGTTGAGCATAAATTTGGTATTTGAATAAGTTCAAATACTTTTCCATAACTTTTATGAACTACTGACAGGAAGATGATACAGACCCTCTATTGAATGCGACAAGTCATTATTTACTATATATTTATTTTTTTATGGTCACTGTCTAATTTTTTGCAAATGTTTAACATGAACCAGACAAAAGGTGTGAAGCTGTATTCCCTGAAAAGTTTTGAAATTATATACCATGTCATGGTTTTTGATCGAAATTGTCAAATGATCTAATATCAACGAATCATTCACCGCTTTATTAATTTTATCCGTCCCACCTCCCAGGCATACGTTTATATTTATTCTACTTTGATTTTTAATTTGTCGTTTTTATTATTCCCCTTAAAAAATTGTGTAAAATTCGTTTTTAAAAATATAATGGGAAATTATAATGTAATAAAAAATATAATAATAACCCTTACCTATAAATTTCACTTCTTCATTGACTTGCTTGCTCTCTTTTACTAATTCAAGAGCAGAGTTGCGAGTTCTTTCCTTGCAAAGAAAAACAAAATCTTGAGTATATGCAGATAATGTCTTCCTTCCTAACGATATCTCCCTTAATTGCAAGGTCTGACGACCTCGTTATTAATTCTTTCCCAATTAGTATCAAACCATCTCGGCGGAATGCGTGCACGGTATTATTAGAGCTTCTTCTCCGAACCTTATTCTCGTTGCCTTACGGACTCGAGTAAACTATATTTCAGGACCGTTTTTGTGACAGTTTTAATTAGCAAATGACGCTTTCGATATGGGTTCCTCCTTGACAGTTTCACCCTAGTAACTGTTCTCGGAATATCTGTTTCCTCATTGAAAGTTGCACATACAGAGAATTTTGAGGGCAAATCTCAATCCATTGTTTTGCGGAACAGTGTTCCGTTTCATACAAGTTGACGCGCTTAGGCAACATTAAAAAATGCGTAAAATTAAAGTTTCCCAGTAATTAATCATACTCCTTCAGGAATAACTGGAGCAATAGTAGATTATTTCGTACGTGATGCAGAGTGACCGGACCACCTTCGTTCAATTTACATTGATAACCTGTAGTGGAAATATTAGATCACTTGCCCTTGATGAGGTCTTCTGTGAAAAAAATATCCTGCAGATTCTGCTTTAATCACAAATATTTTGAGCAAAAGTTTGAAATCAGGTTAAGAATGGGACTCAGATTCATATTATAATAAATTTACATGCAGGAACATCTGGAGCATTAGTAATGTAAAGCATAGCGTAGCCTACTAAGTACTTACATAAAATCATACTTAATAGGCAGCACAGGCAAATTATTTTGGACTCAATAACAACTGAACCCCATCATGGGACTCATGCATATTAAAAATATGTCTTGATAAACTTTGATTTACTACATGGCAGGTGTCTTTAATTTAAATTTAATGAGAAAATCAGGGACATTTGTCATTCAATAATAGTAAGTACGCAATAATAATATAGCACGCACAAAGTCGTTGGAATCAACCCAAGAAAGAGTTGACAAACAAATTAGACAAATTACCAAATATTTACGGAAAATTTGTAAAAAAAACTACTTGAACCGAGGAAAACAATTAAAGACAAAGCCATCGAATGATCTATGACTGGAGTCCAACAAAACTTTAATTTGGCAATAAGTGAGATGAATTGCTTAAAAGAGATAGAGAAGACACGAGGTAACTCCTTCACAAATGATAGTATTAGAATCCTTGCGATGACTCAGGCAAAATAAGGGATATATACAGGAGGATTGATTGAGGTTAAAATATTCGTTTTTCTCTCGTACAATCCGTGACCTCAACAAAACCTAGACGAAGTAATTATACATTTAAATAAAATGTAAGTGAAAAGTAAGCATCAAGCACTTCTTTCAATCAAAATGTGAGGAATGCAATCAGATATCTTCGGTGTCACTTTTTGAGACTACGTTGTATTCATGTTTATATAAAATCACTTGGTACTAATAACATAATTTAATCCATCACCCATTGTTTAGATAGCTTTTGTTTCTTGACAATAACATTACTGTCAAAAAATTATCAGTAGCAAAAAAATGGGATGAATATATAGTCATTGAGATTGAAGGTATATTGAGTGACATAATTGTCTAGTCATAGTGAAAATAGTTTTGAAATGAAAAAAAATATATATAACTATGGTAAACAATATATTATAATGTCTAAATGCTGAAATCTGTCCATCGTACTGCACACAACTGCAAATATATATCAGACCTTAATAATTCCTTGCATTGCATTAGGTATATTACTTATAACAATAATATGCGTAGACATAGTAGCTACATACGTGTATTGTAAAGAATAAATACGACCGTGTCTTGCGTCTCTTATTAAAGAATGTACATGAGAGCTTCACTTGCCATCTATCGGCTAATAATCTGAATCATTCCGCCTAGCAACTGAATCCAACGCACATACGTTGCCTTTTCTACTGTAGATATATTTAGGAAAACATTTGCCATGGGACGCCGGCTAAAGGACACTAAATGAATGGTAACAAACAAACTACTGCCTCACATCCTTGTGGAGGAGAGATTCATTGCAAAGGAAGGTGGAAGCCAACGAAGAGTTTTATTTTTGTGGTTTTCAATCCCATGATGATACAAAAGCTGGTATTGAAAGGGAGGATGTGAGGTTTTCGAAGCGAGGAGAAATGTATTTATCGCTGTTGACTGGCGATGTTGGCGCCGAGAACGCATTATACATGAAGGGGTGATTTGGCGCAACCAAATCGGCCGGTCGTCCATGTTTCGCTGTCGCTGGAGAAGAATTCGCGGCTGCCGATTTCGACTGCAAAGAAGGAAAATGGTTTTGACGCAGGGCCGGCGGATGCCACGACTGACACCGGCCCTCCTCATTGGTGAATGGAACACGGAGGCCTGCTGGAACAATGTTCCAACTCCACCGCCTTCCCCCTACTACGGAGGCATTCGAAGCGTTCTAATGACGTGCCATCCGAAACACTGCGTTTCTGGTTCCCTCACGCTTTAAATACCCTAAACACATCACACTCCTCCGTGGAAAATCAATTAGTCTGATATTCTTCCATTCCTCTTTATCTCACTTCTCCGAATTGGTTTTACACTGGCAAGTTACTTTTGCAAGTTATTTCTGCAAAATCTTGCGGGGGAATTTACACAGGCGAAATATAGTTTTCACGAGTTAGTGCAGAGCCAGATTGGTAGCCGTTTACACTGGATAAAATACGCGTCTGCAAGCGACTTATCAAGTCTTTGAAGAGTTCTGCAAGTGGACTTGAAGAGCCGTTTACACCTGAAAGTTACGTCTAAATCCGCTTGTTGCAAGTAACTTGCGTAACAAGCCTTGTATTTATTCAATTTGAACAACAATTAAACATGTAGAATTAATATAGCACCAAGAGTAATTTCTCGTGCTGTAAATGCAGACGGGGCTGTTTATTATAAAAAAGCACTCTAACAAATATTTGAATTCAAATGGTTCACAAAAAGACAGGAAAAATAAATAATTCAGAGTTTTTCGACTATTGGAACCATTATCCTCAAGGTGGATACATAATTTATCAATGTAGTGTAAAATAATATCAAAACCACATCGTGAGACCTAAAAAATTATGCTAAGGAAATAATACGTATACATACCCGTTTTATAAAAGATGCCTGCAAGGGCAATAAGAGAGGTCAAACATGGCCTGGTACTCACCTAGAAAGAAAAGAAAGAGCAATTTAAAACTAGAATTTACAAAAAGAATTCGGGATTTTATTGAAAAAAAGCTCACCACTGCTGGAACTTCAACCCTGATTATTCTGTTTGTCATGCAGGTCAAGCCAACACATTATACCGATCCTCAATAGACCCTTATTGCCTTATCCTTATGTCAATGGCACCAGTTTTTACGATGTAAAAGAAATCATTGATATTTAATTTAATATTGTAAGACTCCAAAACTCTCAACGGGGTATTCACGACAACTTTACAGGGATCTTAGTAAGGAAACTCAAAGACTCTAATGACACAGGCAAAGCACTTACAGTTTTCCACTAATAATGTATTAAATGTCGCAGTCGCAATACCAGTCATAGCTCAGCGCTCGTCGTGTGCGGATGTGTGAGTTGAGCTACCGCAGTTTCACTGATTTTGTGTACGTGTGCAGTATATCTACAATCGGATATAATACCTAAGGTGAATTGAACATCATGATGCTCATAAAATAACTAATTAACACCATTCCAGTGTGATAACCTTAAGGTATATGTGTAAATAGGAGCTCTCGACTCTATTCTCCCTTTTCGTTACTCAACTGTTTCCTTAGTTTACATTCGATATGATTTATTCTTGCAAAAAAATTGAGAAAAATCTCCCGTGTGACAGCAGTCTTATAACTTGTTATGGTTGTAATCATTATTACCATTTCAAGTATGCTGGTGTGGTGGAAAATACCTTCAAACGAAAATCTGAAATTACAAGACATGAATGGCGCTGCGAAAACTGCGATGGTAAGGATACAGTGAACGAGGATGATAGTGAACTTGATTTAAAATCATTAATTAAAAAGTTAGGTGGTGAACAAAGATCGACGTTTTACAAATTAGAAGATAATGTGGTATCTCTGTCCAAATTTTACGATGGTTTGAAGATTGAACTGGCCTCAGTCAAAAAAATCAACAGTGAGCTTTTGGAGAGGTTGAAAGATATGCAAGAGGTGAATCATCAAAAAGACTTGAAGATTAAACTTCTTGAGGATAGAGTAAATGCTCTCGAACAAGGAAAAAGGTGTAATAACCTGGAAATATATGGACTTCAAAGTGATGTCGGCACCACAGAAAAATATTTTATTATTATAAACAGATGCCTGAATATGATATGAACAGATTATTACAGCTGACGATATCCGAGGAGTCCACCGGTTAAACAAGCCAGGTAATCAAACTCCTGCAATCGTTGTACAATTTAAATGCAAAGATACTCGCGATCTTATTCTCGATAAGAAATGTAAGATAGTGAAAAATCATATGGTGTCTTGTAATGAGAACCAGTATAGGATATACATCAATGAAAATCTCTCTCCTTATTATAAAAAACTTCCCTGGGTCACCAAAGTAAAGGCCAAAGAACTAAATTACAAGTTTGTGTGGTATAAGAAATGATAAGTTTATGCTAGGAAAAAAGAGCAATCCATGCTTAAAAATAGCAATTGAAACAGATTTCAATAAAATAAATTAACTATGGCTGGCTACGAGGAATCTTATTATAGTAAATTCTGTGTATTTGATGATGTTACGGAGTGGAACTTTCCAACAAATGAAATCAATGTTGATGTTGTTAAAGCTAATACCTTGAGGATTTTTCATACGCATATTAGATAAATGATGAACACTGGGATGAATTTGTTTGCTGTGATCAAAATCTTGATGCTGATGTTATAATTTTGACAGAAATTTCCATCTCTGAGGAAATTACTCAGCAATTTTTCCTTGAAAATGATAAATGTTATAGTTATACCAGACCCGGTTGGGGTGGCGATATTATGGTATACTGTAAAAATCATTTATCGTTTGCTATGCATGTACGAAATCTCCAATTAGTAAGTTTTGAGTTTATCATTGGACGCATAACCTGGATAAAATATAACTACTGTATAGATTTAATAGCTGTTTATAGACCGCCTTCTTCTACTACATCTTAAATTGTACAGGAAACTGAGAAATTATTGAGCACTATTAAACCTAAGATGTCCATATTCATTGGTGACATAAATATTGATCTATTTACAAATAACATTACTGTTAATGAATATGACACATTATTACATTCATATGGTTATCTTAAGTGCATAAATAGCTTCACCAGAGAGGAAATAAGACAAGGGAAACTAACTCATATATGTATAGACCATGTTTATGAAAGAGGTAATTTCCAATTCATCTTATCAGCTGTTGTTCGTTGTAAGATCTCTGATCATTATCTTATAGGCTGTGATCTATTTCTGCCAGAAGTTAATACCACAGCAAACAATAAAATTCTAAAATTAAATGAGAATAAGCTCCAAGACAGTTTAATGAATTGGAATCCAAATAATATAATCTGGGATTGCTCCAATGCAAATATTTTCTGTGATAGATTTGTTGAGGAACTTAATCATATGTATAACGCAGCTGGGATTGAATGTTTGTGGGCAAATACACTACTGTAAAAGCAAATAACTTTTAAGAAACATTGGATACCCCAGAATAACTGATTCAATTAAGATTAAGAGATAAATTATTCAAGATATGGAATACTTCTCCCAGTAATAACTCTTACAGGCAGAGGTATACAATATACCGAAACACGGTAAATGCTGATATAAGAAAAAAAGGGCATATTATGAACAAAACTTTATGAAAATGTGCTACAAAAATCAAAAAGAAACCTGGAAATTGATTAACAGGCTAGTAGGGGTAAAAGGAAAAAAATCTGTTGATGACCAAATCGAGGTAAACCATTGTTGTGGTACAAAAACACAGCTTGATGTGGCGAACGACTTCGCAAGGTATTTAAAAAATGTGTATTAGATGGTTCGCATATATGTGATAGAAAAATTTCAAATGAGGAAATTTGTATTCATTCTTTTAATCTGCCAAAAATTACTAATGATTAGGTAAGCAAAATGATAGATAGTATGCAATCAGGAAAGTCTCCTGGTGTTGTTAAAATTCGAGTACAGGATCTGAAGCTAATTAAAGATAGGGTAAGCCCTCTAATCTATGCTAGATTAATTAACTTAAGCATAGATACATGTACGGTTCTTGAAAGCATCAAATAAGCAATTATCAGGCCAATTCATAAGAAGGGTTCTTGCAAATATTTGTGTAATTATAGACCAATAATTATATTACCGACGCTGGATAAAATATTCGAAAGACACATTGCTACATATATATCAAACTACCAAGAAGTAAATTCCCTGATTAGTGATACTCAATTTGGCTTTAGAAAAGGAATGGGTACCGCAGAGGCCTTGGTGCAACTATCTGATTATGGTTCCTTTTCCTTTGGAATCCTTCTTTTGCTATTGTAGGATCTACCTTAGAATTGTAAAATCAATCACAGTGTTGTCATATGCAATAGCTGTAAGAAGCAAGTGTACGGTAAATGCATATCAATAACTGAGATCGTATCAGTAAACTGTTATAATTTATTTGGTGCAATGATATAATCACCTGTTTAAAATAATGTAACGATATTTTCAACTTAAAAAAGTTTACCATATGTAACTCACCTGGCCTGTTAGCATGATTATCTTCATATTCACTAAATATTCCTTTGAAATTGGAATGTTAGTAACAAATTAAGTATCATGACAACTTTTATCTTATTAATAAGTGCCTTGCACCCTCTACTGAAACAATGAGTTTTGAAAAAAATCCTTACACTTGAATATATTGTAGATATTTTGCATTTATGATGTTTAAATAATATGTAAAATAAACATACTTCATCATAAACTGTTTAGCAATAAACTATGAATCACAAAGAGTTGCAAAAAATGGATTTACAACACAATGAGCCAAATTGACGCATTTGGTCCTTCGAGGTAGTCTAAAATCTCGGTCCTTCTAGTGTTAAACTCTTAATCAAGCTAATCCTGACTCATCCTAGTAGTTTATTACACATAATCCTCTAATCTGAACTCTTAGGAGATACTTTCAAGCACCGTCAATCAAAGCTATATCCCCATTTTAGGATGCTGAAATGCTCAATTTATGACTGAATCTCTGACAGGTATTGATTCAAATACATTGAGCTTAAGACGTTTTGCTTCAACAATAATTCATTGAATTATAGCTTAAGAATTGTTATCACAAAGAAGGCTAAAGCGAAGAGGCTAAAAACCCATAGTGGAATGAAGAAACACTAGGTAATTTCCATTCGTTTATTTAGTCAACTGACCGGTTTCGATATTTACTACATCATCATCAGAGATATAACTACCTATCTAACAAAAAACTATATAACTAACTATAATTATATATCTGATGAATATGCAGTAAACATCGAAACCGGTCAGCTGACTAAAGAAACGTATGGAAATTACCAAGTGATTCTTCATTCCATAATGTCGAAATTCCACAAAGTAACTTCGCCTACCATCGAGTTATAAAACACCCATAGATTAAACTTAACAAGAATTGGTCCAAATCTTTATTTTTAACTCGTAAATAACGTTTAAAGATAATAATACAAATTACAGTTAAATAAATATGGAGCAATTGGAAATGAAGTGTTATCGTAGAATGTTGAAAATCAAATCAGCGTAGAGTATCATCGATGAAGAAGTTCCATCAAAATTAACGGAGATTGAACAAATGGAGTCAAGGAAAAGAAGATACCAACTTTTTGGACAAATTTTGCGACACAACCGCCCCTTGAAAACCATAGTAGAAGGAGATATGACTGGAATGATTTGCTGCGGAAAAACCGGGATGGAATGCGTGTGGAAAATTAGAACGGACGTCAAATTGGATACTTATGAGGGAATAAATAGGTCAGTTGAAATCTGAGAGGATTGAAGACCAGCAGGAAACCAATCTTCTGATTGACACCGATGAAGATTATAACTCTTACGTTTATACCGCTCATGCAAAACTCATTTAACTCACTTTTTCGATTCAGTGAGGCGCAAATAGGGGTGCATAGTCTCAAATTTTATCACTATGACAACACAGATGGGTTAGGTTAAAAAATCTCAAATAACACAATTCAAATCCCTAAGCACAACTAGTTTTACTTGCATAGACTCTCATAACTCAGTGGTTATACATTTAGCTGCAGATAATAGGAGTACTTGCAGCATGTGCTAAGCAAAGACTAATTAAAAGCGCGGTTAACTGCCTCAGGGGTAGGATGAGTACATATCGAACAGGCAAAAACGATCTAAATGCAAATAAACCTGTTCCAGTGCAGTTTCAATTACGGAAGACATCTGAGGGATTAGCTAATGGAAAAAAAATCAACATCAACCTTCTGAGATTCCCCAAATACGAGTAGGTTGAGCAAAAACGAAATCAATCGTAAGTTGGCTATTTCTATGATATATCCGCTTCCATTCGCGTGCAATGAAATAGTAATGTATATGCCGGCATATTCACTTAGTATTACTCGAGAAAATAATATTTAAAAGGTGTTAAAGCAGTTTTAATTAATTCCAAGATGAGTAATAGAATCGTAAAATATCCAGAAGTTCCCAGAAATCCTGTAAGCGAAGGAAAAGTTACCATGCATAATAACATGAGACCATCGAAGTTGCGTTCCTATCATTGCTAACCAATATTCATCCTTTGTTTCGGTCATATACCATGCAAGGAGTAAAATTCTGCTTATCAACATCATGCGCAATTTTGTAATACAAAATACATATATAAACACCAGTATACCTTCACTAAGTCGAAACGTATTAGAGACTCCCTAAACATGAATAGAAGTTTAAATAAAAATAAGTTGTCAGGAAAAAAATCAATTGTCGATAATAACATCTTCTATGCAGGCTAATTAGCTTTTCATACTATCCTCAAGTTACTTAACCTCATAAGCTCAATTTTGTAAAGAATACTTTTTAGTATTTACTTTACAAAATTAGACGTCATTTTGCTTATTTTTGAGACCACCTTTGAATAGTACCATGAAAAGAAAACATTTACATGTTTAAGGTTCATGCTTTGTCTAACTTCCCTTGCCACTTTGCGCTTGTTTTAAGAAAATTCAGTTGGCATATTTAGAATATTTTTTCGCAAATAAATGAGAAGGAATAGTTGAGGTGTTATGATAAGGAAGGGTATAAAACTTACTAGAGCGGATAATCAAAAGTGGAAGGGGATTTGGCTCTGATAGGGATGGGCAAAAAATACCGGCATTCGGTAGAACCAATACTATTTTTTTAATCCGGTAGTACCGACCAGTATTTAAAATAGGTACTACCGACAGTACCGGTACTAAAAATACCGGTATTTTGACAGCGCTGCCAACTTGCCTCAACTAACGGAATTAACTACGAAAATTTACTAACTACATTAAATTTTCAAATGTTCTCGTAATACGTGTCTTTATTTTTATTTACATAATCGTGAAGTTGAGATATGTTTGTTATCATTATTGATATAATAGGTAAGTATAAATTTTTTACGAATGGCGAACACCGACAATCGATGCTTTTCCACCGTATATATACAAATTTAAATTCCAGTAAGTTAAACGTTAGTGCGACCGCAAGGATTGGTCACTATAACAGAGGATTTTACCTAATCACTACATTAAAACAATACCGATCGTACTTCATGTGATTTAAAATCATTCCAACACTAAGCGACGAGCGCAAACATCAGCGTAAAATAAAAAGTATTTACTGAATAGCCGATGTTAATTCCCGATGAATTTTCATTAAAAATTCCGATGGATGGAAATTTCTGAGTATCTTTTAGGACTGATATTCTAATTTGCCAAAATACCGGAAGATTAGGGTGAAACTTAGGTATGCTAATTTTTAATTGATAAAAATATTTATTGAATCACATAAACACTGGTATATCGGCATTTTTTCGTCGGCACTACCGGGCGAGTAGTATTATTGCTTTTAAATACTCATAAAAAGATACCAGTATTTTTTTTAGTACCGCCCATCCCTAGGCTCTGAGGGTATACAAGGGGAAGGCTCCGTCGCGTCACTTGCACGCCTCCAATTCAACAATTCGTATTCATTTCCTATATTTTTTTTATTTGCTTCACCGGCTTTTCCAACCTTATACAGAGTTTTTTATCCCCCCCGGGCGTGACTGCCGAGTTTTCAACCAGAACATTTGCCTACGATCAAATTTTACTCCCTCGAGGAAAGTTGGAAAAAATCGAGTTTTCGTATTTCATTTCGCCTTTGGTCTTGTTACACTTTTTTGCATCAAATACAGCCATATCTTCTCTATCATCTCCGCTTTTATGTTCCGGACTCTATGTACTTGATGGCTATCACGTTTCTGAACCAGGTCAACTGCCTCTCTGAACGCCAGATTAGGAGAGCTGGTGCTCATTAGAAATCTACGTTTTTGAGAAGGATTGAGTATGCCTGGAAAAATATTTTACTTAAATATGTTGACCGTTTGCTACTCATAAGGAAATTCATGACAGACCCTGGCGTAGACCGGTTGAGGTGGTTAAGTGCGGCACGTGGTCAAAATAATCCATCGCCATTACTTTACCAGGAAAGTATACCGTTTTGAGACGAGGCGAAACCGGCCGGCAGGTGGTGAGTCATCGCATGTCTCAGAAAAAATTCTCACCCTAAATTTATTTACCATTTGTAACTCACGAGGAAAATCGTCGCTGTACTCGCAAAGGATCCTGGTGAAAATCTTTGAAGCAAGGAAGGGAGGTACATGTGGAGGGGCAAAGGTTATGGGCGGAAGGGAAGATAGGTAGGCTACGAAAGAGAGAGAGGCAGGGAACCCAACTATTTCGAAGGCCAACAGGCAACTGAGGAGTTGAGACAACAAATCACCATGACTTTACCATAGCCACTATCTTGAGGTCTAATTGTGATACGAGTCGAAACAAAACGGCAGGTAGGTGTGAGTCATCCCTCATCTCGAAACGCTAGTGCCGAGAGCAATAAGGAAAGTTTTCTCATAAGTCTTTCACAATAAACAACCTTCCTCACCCGTTTTTTAGGATTGCGAAAGTTCCGTAGCCCATGTCCCAAAATCATCCTCTGCGAAGCGCCAGGAACTTTTTCGAGAGCTACACATTAGTGTTTGTATCCCGTAATTTTTACACAGAATCAATCTCTGGTTCCTATTTTTATTATTTTTCTTTTAGGTTTTTTTTATAAACGCCTTCATAACCTTGGATTTATTTTTTTCCTCCATCGTTTCAGCGCCACATTATTGAAAAAAATAATTTGATCTTCCGTCATCAACGGTGGGGTTATCTGCGGTCATAGCTTCTGGCGTATCTGGGTCTAGTCACAAAACGGGTTTCTGCTCAACACACATTGAAAATGGTGATATAATCTGTCCTTAGGTTTTAAAACATTTACACTAGGGAAATCAGAGTAAATTGATATTTTAATCCAGAAATAAAAGGGACCTTAAATACATAATTCGACACATTTTCCTCGAAGTAGGTTTGCTTCATTCTAGTCAGGAAAACATTTTCACCATTCTTTTCCCTATTAAATGCAAATACGAATTTTCAGCGTACTCTCCGTTTAAGTTTCTTGACTTACGTCACCTAGATGTGCGAAGGATTGAAGCATAAGCTAAGTAACGCAAATTCAGATGGCACACGTATACAAAAAAAACATTTTCCTACGCCAAACGGAAAATATTCCTTCAAACTCTGTTTTCACCTCCTACAACCGCTTAATTTCAGAAAATAAGCCGTAAGCTATAACTTTTCTTTCCCTTGAAATATTTGTTTTTGGTTAAATGGTTAAAAAATGTCACGAAGGGAAAATATATCTATTCTAAAAGATTTAAAAATCATGTATACCCTCTAAATTAAATAAAACTGTGGTAAAACTGAGATTCAGTGCAAGTATATGGATTGTTTTATGCTCTACTAATTCCCTAAATTATTATTCAAGCCCAATATACAAACATTACGAATATACCAATAAGTTGACTGTTTCTTTGACTTGTATATATTTAGGTCACTTCGTACACAAAGTACTACCATTGACGGAGTCAAAATAAAGTCCGCCTCCCAATTTACATAGAAATGGAGGCACAACTTAGATTCATCGCAAGTGTAGAGTAATTGTATAGACATTTTCATTGAAATAAATGTGTTGCGGTGAATTTCATGAAATTAAGACGAAGTTATAATGATAAAAGCTTAAGTGAATGCAATTCTTCATGGCGCATATTCTTCTTAAAGCCGCTCCAACTTCAACTCCAGCTTTCTCTCACCCTGTCCCAAAAAGTCCAAACAAAAGCGCTTTAGGCCGAACTTTTTCCTCTGTGCCCCCATGGAAAAAGGGAGGTCTCTATCCCTGCAACTAGTTCCGTTGGCCTTTACAAAAATCTCGGTAAAATTTTCCGTATTCTATTGCGAAGGCTTTATTCAGAGAGTAGGTACTTAAACAGGGGAGATTTATGCGTGGTCTCCGTGGAAACTTCGCACCACGTCGCTAATTAATTTCTTCTCTCCACACATCTCTGACTATGTATTATAGAAACACATACTTATACCCACTTAAAAACACAGGGGGTGAACTCTTTTATCCAGATCTTTATCCAGTGTTTCTTACGCTCGTATATCGGGACGATAGCGGAGCAAATGTGAAGTGAAATTTTAGCTGATCCAACGATTTTCACCTCTCTAATTTTGGTATGGATCGAGTTTTATTTTAGCACTACTGCCATCCTTTTGGTGCCTGTAAATCCACCGGAACTGCAAAAAATATGAGTTTTCCGTTTGGTCAAAAGGGGAACAGCAAGGACATAACTCAGCAAGGTTGTTTTTCTTTCCAGTTTCGATGTATTTTTTATGGCGGGATTCTCCCGCTCAGGCCGTGAACAAAGGACTGAGTAACACATTTCACGTTCAAATTAAACAATCCTATACGAAGGTTTCCTACCAGATTCCACGAAAGCTCAGAAGCGTTGAACATTAATACGTTGATTTCATCGCACTACGGTGTATTTCTGCCGCTCATTTTCAAGGTTGCCTCGGACACGATTGTGTTTTATTACCAATTATACGGACGGCCCCAGGAGGTGGCTGAGTAGAGTCCTCGCGTGCAAATCATAGGGACAGGGTTCGAGTTTCGCCTAGTAGGATTCTTAATTAATCTCAGTGTGGTAGTGTTTGGATGAGTTCATCCTTAGTAAAAATCTTTATAGTTCCGATAAAAAAATATGAGTGTATTTTTCGATTTCAGAAATTATTAAAATAAAATAACATTCAAAAGTTCAATGTTAATATATGCACGTTTAAGATGCCTTATTTCCATATGCGTTTAATAAGAGCCTCATTTGAGCTGAGTTGAGCTGAGCTTTTATTGTATCGTGGTATTAATCCTTTCTCTCAATTTTTCGTCCATAATTTTTATTTTGAGTTCCTTGACTTGTTTTGGATGCTGGCAAGATCACTTCTCGAACGAGGAATCATTCGAAGTTCTATACAAATACGCGATTTTTCATGTGAAACATTTTCATTTCATGTCATAAAACATTTTCCTACCTGTTTTAATGTCAATATCAACTTACAGAAATTCTTTCATTTCATTTTGTACTTTAGAGATTTTTTAACCAGCCGTTTAGCTCTCAAGCTAAATAATAAAGGTAGTAAATATCAAAGTAACTTTTTTAATTCAAGAATACGTGTTGAGATTCAGGACTATAATTTTAACATTTAGAGTGAAGAATGCTTGGTGTCACAAATTTTCATCCCCGATGGTTTTCGAAACTTAATTATAGCACTGATTTCATTGTTTCAAGGGCAGAATGCTAGGGTGTTGCTAACGGTGTTTATGACTAAAAAACTAAAAAAATGATGTCAGTATCCAAAAAGGTTTGTTTAATTCGGTTTAAACATACTTTCATAGCAGATCTCTTTGGCATGTTTATAGCAACACATTTTCTGATTAGCACCGCAGGGTAATTTTGCTACTGATTTCCAAGGTTACCGCAGAGTCTGGCATTTTGTAGCAATCACAACCTTGGTATTTTATAAATAGACATTTTTATGTTTAAATTGGCTATGAACAATCCATACATGAACTATGAAATATCTTTGGCCAATTAATAGGTGAATTCCAATTATTTGCCATGGGTTTTCGCCAGGACTTGTTTTTATCACATCTTTGAATGTTCTTACGCTCATTTCCACATAAACAAGCGTTTCCCATTTAATAAAAAGTGTAACATCAAGAACATGTATTAGAAATTTTTGTCGACTTTCAATGCCTTTTAAGAGGATTGACGCAACGAAATACGGGAGAGGCTACAAATTAATCATTTTATAAAGTAAGTTACCGAAAGGGAAAGTCTCTAACACACTTCCTTGATGGTATATAAATATTTTAAATTTAACACATTCATACTATAACACCAAAAAGTATTCCTCATTTGCAAAATAATTTTCTGAAGTGCATCACGACAACAGCCGGTATAAATACCGGCTGTAATCTTGAGCAGTTCTTTCCTTTCCCTACTTAATCATCGTATGGGTGTAAAAATCAATTAACTCCCGAACTAAATGATTCTCCTGGTTGTTTTCTAACTTGATGAATGTTTCGTAGTGTGCTTCGAAATGTGATAAACTTTTTATCGTTAGTTGACAACCCCCGGGCGAAGTTTTTGCAGCTCATTTTCAAGGTTGCAACACGAAAACCACCGTGTTTCTTTTGACGGTCAAAACCTCGATTTTCACTTAAGGGTATTTAAAGATTCATTGTTTGCGCACACTCCTTAAATAAACATCTCGCTGCACTCATGCATTACCATGTTTAGAGAGAAATGGCTCGCACAGGTATTCTGTATCCACCCCATTTCAAGGTATTCATCATTCATAGTATTTCATCGTTTCCGGAGTGAAATGTAACGATAAAAGCACAACCCACCGGTTTCCTTTGATGATAATTTCTCTGATACTCTAAAGCGCTCTCAAGATAAGGCTGAGCAAAACTCACGACGCATAATCTACTAAATAAATGCATAATATACTATAATAATCACCGATGTGTATATGTTAGCAACTTTTACCCAAGAAATACACGTGTAGCTGAATCTTCATTTGGCTGCTGACCTTTTTAATTTAAATGAGAAATAGTGCATTTCTGTTATTGGGAAAGGTACTGATAGGAAGAAAATAAAATAAAGATTCTTCTCCCTTCAATCGAATTTTGTATTCCGGTTGAAACTCCAAAATGTTTGCTTAAAAAGCAGTGGCGGCTGTTGCAGAAGATCAGCAATGTGCTGCCCCCCCTCCCCTCGCCCCTCCACTGCCACCCTCCCCTCCTCACCCCCACCCCCAAAATGAAATGTGTGGAAATATAAAATTTACTCACTCAGTGACGAAAAATGAAGTCCATACGCCACTCCTTCTTGCTACAAAATTTGTCAATTACCCTGGCATTGAACCCTTGCGTAGTGGAGACCATCTTCTTCTCAATGGAGAGCATTGCCAGTGAACTTAGCCGTTCCTGTGACATGGTGTTCCGTAGGAAGGTCCTTAATCCGTTTTAGCGATGAGAAACACCTCTCAGGCTCCGATGTTGTCATAGGTGTTGTTATTAATATTCTCAGAAGCTTCGTTATTTGGCAGAAGGTGCCTTGCAGATTGTTGTTAATAATGAACTGCAGTAGTGGCACTGCTCCTGCTATATTCTTAAAATCTGGCCTACAATACAAAACCGATAGTTCTGTTTTGAGTCTCTTTTTTTCCAGAATGTTGTAGGCCCTGACTGTTGTCTCTAATTCTTTATCAGGAAACTGTTTCGAATATTGTTCGAAATTTGTGGAATTTAAAAGTTTCGCAGCTTCTAAATGATCCAAGGAATGGAAACGATCTCGTGCTTCTCGAGCAATTCTGTCACATACTTCTTTGGCATCAGTACTTCGACATGATACCTTTCTGAGTTTGCTTTCTGCTCCGCGTAATTCTTGAGGATTTACGCCAATATTTTCTGTCAAGTCCCTTATTCTGTTGACTTCATGAATGAAATTTAAAACAGCAGATTTAACTTTCACAACATCAGTTGTTCTTGATTGTAGCTGACTGTAGAGGATATCCACATGTGGCATTAACTTATGGAAAACGTCGAGCCAGAAGATGAATCCCTCGTCTTCTAAAATGCGCCGAAGTCCGTTTGCTTCCAGGCAAGTTTTATTTGACGTGGTTTTCTCTACGTTTAGCAAGCAATCAAGCAATGAGTCCCTATATTCAAATACGGTGTTAACAGTGCGTGACTTGAAATTCCACCGGGTTGCTGATCCTCTTGGAATTCTCCGAGATGCTACAGCATCTAATGCAGACATTCTCTGCGGTGATCTTGAAAAAAAGGCAGGGAACGCTGACAGATTTGCGAAAAAAACCCTTGCCGAATGATTTTGTGAGGCGGCGCGTTCCATTATTAAATTAAGTTGGTGAGCGTAACAATGGATGTAATGAGCGTTGGGATAGCAGGCTTTTATCTTTGCTTGCACTCCTCCTGTACCACCACTCATTACTGAAGCACCGTCATACGTCTGTGCAATGACAATATGCGGAGTGTCCTTAAACATGCCGTCCATTTCATGTAATATACATGATGCAAGAGCATTCGCACTTTGACCCTCTGGTTTAAAGAAACCCCAAAATCGCTCATATGGAACACCTTTCTTCTCATAACGAAACACCAACACCAATTGCGTCTGCTCGGAAACATCGGTAGTCTCATCAGCCATGACACTCACGTAATCTGCTTGTCTTATTTCCTCTGCTATAACTTCTCTGCATATTTCTAACATGCAATCCAAAAGTTCATTTTGGATGGTTTTCGAGGTCCCCATGAAAACATTTTTGGACTCTATATGCTCTTTCACTGCACTATCTATACTGGAAACTAAATCTACTAGGCCTAAGAAAACACCAGGATTATCAGAACTATCACTTTCGTCGTGGCCCCTCAAAGCTAACTCAAATGCTCCGCAAAACTTTATGCAATCAATTATTCTTGAGAGCACATACCTGTTTTTTTCCACTTGTTGATTGTGCCTTTCTTTTTCTTCATGGTAAGCTCGACTTAATAATGTTGCTATGTTAACAGTACCTAGAGCGCTCAGGTCTAAAGCATTAATAATATGTCTTTCACTGTCGTTGTGTTTTTTTATTAAAGCATTAAGGTGTCCAAGATCTCGAACACCAACTGTTCCCCAAGAGTCACTTTTGCCAAAGAGCAAACACGGAAAACAAAAAAGGGCGTTCCTAATTTCACATCCACACACCCAATCATGCTCGTACACTTTCTTGTTTAATTTTCTCAAGTACTTGGTTTTGTTCGAAGAAGCACTCGGAGTGATAATCAAGTCCGGGGTGGGTCTTCCTAACTCCTTAACTTTAATTTTTTCTTCCAAAGTTCTGGTAGAAAATGGACTACTCAACAGTTTTTCCACGGAATTATCCATGTTGAACTGTAACTAAATACGCAGAACACGCAACGCTCACACCTTAAACTTAATCGTTCATTCAAAAACACACGAGGCACTTGCACCAGACGACGGTCGTGTATACTAGACAGTAGACACCAGACTGATCCACTGAACAAGTAACTGACCGCGCAAAAATTTTCAGTGTTACCAATAAAGATAAATACATATACTAAAGATGTACCGCAAGATGAGATTAGTATTTTCCCCTAATCATGATTTTTTTATTATAAAATAGAAAAGTATCAATATCTAAGCCCCATTATCAGCATAAATATTATAACTTGGATAAAAAGTAGCAACAGAGTACATAAGTTGGGAACCCTTCTAGCGGGTAAACGTGTAGCTCCGTCTTTCCCGCCGCGGTAACTATTTGATCTTACATTGTCTTTACAAAGTCAAGTGTGACAAGCGCTGTCACCCTGTGGCCAAAGGAAGAAATGGTCCCCGCTTGGACTACTGGAGGGGTAGTGCTGTCCGATGTCCAGCACGCAATTTACGTAGCTCGCGCATGCGCAAAACCGCGTTTTCTACTCGATGAGAAGAATCCCTCCGAATTCTTGCTGGCTGTGAACTCGCCAGCACACGCCGCGTGATACACCTTGTACGACGGCTACGAAGGGGTCGGGGAGTTCTGAAGATGTTCAAAGGATGAGTAAAGCAAGCGCGCTCAGATTGTACTCAGAGTGGATCCTAGGTGTCTTATTTTCAAATATTTAATGTGCTTCAGCTCTTCAGCACACAAAGACCAACCGCCACTGTTAAAAAGTAACAATTTTTCGTAATATGCTAGTGTTTTTGAGTCATCGTCCCCATAACGACCATACTTATTATTTTAGGCCAGGGATAGAATATTTAAGTCGAGATTCCGTGTATATCCATTAACTCAATGGTTCTTTGCACTAAATAAGATACGAATGGTTTATTACAATCAATGTGAATGACAATATTTTTCCCGTTTATATTCAACGAGCACAATCTTTAGTAAATAATATTTGGCAATCCAGAGGCAAATATTATATGCATGCGAAAGGTCAAAATTATTACATCCACACACCAGCTTTCACCTTTGAAATAGATAAGCATTACTTCTATAAAGAGAAAAGAGTGTAGAGTAGAAAGAGAGTGGAAAGTTTTACAATATATTTAAATGATTTATTATAATTTTTCACACTTTAAGCATTTCTCGTTTTGCGATTAAATATGGAGAACAGATATTCGAAATGTAAGATAGGTGTATTCTGACCATTATTAGAGTAAATTACTCCTTTGCTTCATAAGCAATAAGCTGGTAAGTTAACGCATAAAAACAGGTCTAAAAATGAATTTGATCATTCAAAAAAGAAAAAGGCATGAGGTATTCATTGATACGTACTTTTTGATAATTATTGAGTTAAATTAAAAATTATATAATATTATATTAAAAAAATAGCCCATGTATAACAGCACCTCAAAATAGACAACGGTGATGAATTAATATCGTGCACTCAATACCACACCTTATGCATTAGTCCCACAAATATAGATCAGCTACGCAATACAACCGTCTCTTTTCGCTTGCTAACTGAAATTCTAAATGCTTGCTCAAATATTTGACCCGCACTAAAGCCCTCACACAAATGATACACATGCATGTTTCCTCTTTAAGATTATATTTCAGGCGTTTTTATTAGGTGCACAGCTTAAATTGTGCAAGATATTACAAATAAGTTAACTTATACGCTTGTTAAAGCACAAATAAATTTAGGACATTTCGGTGAAAGACATGGATGGAAAAAGTATGCAAGTAGCGTAAAGTAAATTATTATTCATAATGAACGTTAGATATTTTCACAAAGTGCCGCCAAATGTTACTTTATACATTTCAATATTGTGCTGTGCTAAATCAAAATATATTTGGAGTTTATGCTTTTAAGAATATGATTACCTATTAAGTTCATAGAGAATGATATTTCCTATTACTACGAAGGACAAAAAAAACTAAAAGTAACCCTAAAAAACATTATTAACAAGGAACTGGAGGTCATAGGTGTCATCATCAACGTTATTTTTTAAAAAGAACAGAGAATCGGAAAAAGAGAGATTTACACGAAAACTTTGAATAAATAGGTATTAAATGAGAAGTCTTAGGATGCAACAGACAATATTATTACCCAAACCCTTAGACGAGATTACCTCTTGAAATTAACTAATGAACGAAAAATAAACTGAATAATGAACTAAGGAAGACTGTGGGAAGAATACATCAAGAAAACTAGGAATGGTAATTAATTAAGGGATTGGAGACGAACAAACTCCATAACTGATAAGAAAATACAGTGGGGAGATGGTAAAAACAAAATGTCGGACTCAGAGAAATGAGAATGAATGAGAAGTTTCAACGCAGTAAACTGTTTCAAATTTCTTCAAGGGATGGTACACCTCTTGAAAAAAAGGCATAAAATTGTGAATATAGTATGAAAACCTATCACCACTTAAACCTTTAAACCGTGAGCAATCGTAGCAGACTCCACCAATCAGGAATGCGTTAAAAAGGTCAATTTCCACTCCTTTCATGCCGTGCATTTCAAAGTCAAGAATCCTAACAGCTATAGCTTCTCTTGGTGGTAATTACTAGCGAGACGGTGCCCGACGAAAGCATTCACCTAGCGCACACTGAACGGACGGTTGGACCCGTAACGAGCCAAGAAGAGAGAAAAAAAGGGCGCCTGAGCCAAAAACCAAATGAAAAAAAGAAGACATTTGGAACGCAGACTTTCTCCCTTGAGCCCGATTCTCCTCCAGCCAACCCCACTCATTAAAAGTTTGCGAAGTTAAGAACGGCATATATATTTTCGCAAGCTTTCGACGCTGAGAAACTTTTCTCACCCAATCTTACCCCTCTTCTCCACTGCCCTTATATCCTACTCCTCTCTAACATTCCAGACGAAACATTTACGCCCTAGCTCGAAAAAAATACCCAAGCATGACCGATACATGCGGTCGTCTCCAGGGATTGAGCATGACCACGAAAAGGGGCCGGGGCTGGAGCTACCCGGAGCTCTTATTTTTTCAGAGCAAGAGCTGGTGGATCCGGAGCTCGAAACTATACGATTTTTCCGCTCCAGCTCTTAACACTAATTTTTAAATAACCTAATCAACGATACTGGCATCCGGTCCACAATTTAACTTGAAACATTTCGTTCCTGATAACTCTTCATGCGTTGAGAATTCCTAAACCACTCAGGAGCACTTTCAGTAGTGTTCAGAAAAACAAACCTGAGTTGGAATCCCTCAATTTTTTCCTACTTTGCAATGGTTTTGTAAAATTGAAATTATTTTAGAAGAATTACTGCAAGCGGGTTTACTAATGGAGCAATTGTTTTATTTTTACATGAAAAACCTGGAAAAACTTATAACTTGAAAATATTGAAATAATAATTATAAATTGTAACGAAAATTTTGATGGGAGCCTGAAAGAATCATCTATTCAATCAATGAAGAATCACACATGGTGAAAATGTATATAAAATAAGGCGTCACATGCGTGACAAGCTAAAAAATGTAGGCTCACACAACAAAAAGGAAATTCTCACACATCGGTTTCATATTTCGGCAGCACGACTGCCATCTTCTGAATTGCATAGAGTGGTATTTTATGCTCCAGTGAAATAGTGAAATTAATTCTGGTTTCACTCGTGATATATGCAAAGTATCCACACGAAGATCGTCACCAATTTAGCGTTGAATAATATAATTTATATTGTATTACGCAGAAATTGTAAAATTATTTCGTTGCATGCTTGCCTCAGTAGATACAATACCCATGGGAATATACTCGACCTCCACAGTAGAAGATGAATATTTTGTTTTGAGTTTGTGGGGTAAGTCGATCTTCGCTGCCATCGGGCGAAAATATTCATTCGGATATATCTATCCAAGCAGAACAGCAAAAGAGTTCAGACGAAATACTATTACACAGCTACATGCCAGATGGTAACATGCGTACAGATTATCTAAAAGTTCAAGTGATTCTTATCAAAAGTAAACTTCAAACGTCACCAAGTTATGAAGGGGAAAACTATTCTCAATGAACAAAATACTTGACAAATCACTCCCAAGATATTTGTGGCTACTTTTCTTAAAAAATCCGAAATTTCTTGGAACGGGCTCTTATAGTTCCGCAGGCAGACGGGATCTATCTTCAAATGTTTTCTTGCATGAAATAACTTTGCTTCCATGTTATTTTCACTTTATTTCCGCAGTATTTCTTTTTTTAATTAATCTTTAAATTTCAGTATTAAATACAAGGATGGGTGAAGCATGTGGGAAAATATTTTGTTAAGTTCAATGGCTCGAGGCATAACTTTGTCAAATGCGCACATAAGAATGAAAAACGTAACAATGCTTTCCAGATTGGTTTTATTTCCTACGACCCGGGTTTCATCGCGTCGTGACAACTTCAGGTAGGCAGTGCTGAGTTAAAAGGACTGACATAGTTTGGAGTAGAGTTTTAAATGAGTTTAAATTTCTGATCCTCGCATTCAACATTCCCCCCTGCCGATCACTCTTTTCTTACCTGTCCCCAGCACTTGCCTCCACCCGGATCACCCACACCACCCGCATTATCTCCTCAGCTATTCCTTTTTACCCCCACTTCTTTTCCTAACTACATAAGTCTTTTAAACACTGTATGTTGTACCCGAGAATATCCCGACGAGACGATACCCGGGTAGTAGCAAATAAAACATGCGTGGAGTACATTGTTACTCTATTCTTCCTAATAAAATAGCATTTTAATGTGTAATATAAATACAATTTACGCGAAAAAATATTTACTAAATAGTGAATTTTCCAAGAGAATGGAATTTTAATAATATATACACTTGTCCATCTCACTTTTAGTGTTGTTTGCAAACTACTGCATTAATTGAAGTAAAAATGTTATTATTCATAGGAAATGACGCTCTACTCGGCTCAAATTGCTGATAAAATATCAGAAGTAGCAGTTAATAGGATAAAGCAGCAGTGATACAAAAACCTTTTGCTTTTACTCCTCATTCTAGAACGCCGTAACTTCTAACTTCCACCACCACTCTCTTCTCGACCAAGCATATGTTACCACCCACCATAAGCTTTTCAGAGATCTGTGATTATGTATTGCAAAACTTGCACCATAAATAAGTGATATTTATGAACACCAACTGGCTAGCATCAGTCTTTTGATATTATTATTAATTAACATTGACGGGCGACAAGGATAATTCACTGAGTGTCATCTGAATTATTTGTGTCTCGCAGCGCAAAGTGCGGTTTGATTTCGAAGCCGTAGCCTTGATAACTCGATATTTTGCAAGCAACCAGGATGTTCACAGATTCATACCTACCTCACTCAGTAAACTCTAAATGTTTTTTTATATTTCAACAAATTTAACAGCAACGGAAATCTTTGGACGCTAAATTCAATAACGATATAACAGATCAAAATCACGAGTCAAATGAAGAAGCGACAGATTATTTTATGTTACTAAGAGCTTCACGATCAAACTTTTAAAATAAACTGTTTAGCTATAAAAAATAAGAAAACAACTGTTGTTTTTCTTTAGAAATGCACCATACATGGTATCTTAAAGTAAGAAGTAGACATTTATTTAGCGTAAAAGTCATAATACAGGTAAAAATATACAAATGATCAACATTATATAAGTTTAATTCATTATTTGAAATATATTGAATAAAGAATTCGATGAACTTCATAACCCAAGAATAGCTCGAGTGAAAATAAACTGATTCGCGTGTTTAAGGTGAATTGAAGGACCAATTCGCAAGGCCAGGTTATTTGCTAATGTACCAGAAACAGGAAAAACACTGGCGAACACATATGTCATGGGGCCGTACCAGTTAACATCCAGTCCATATGTAACAAAAGTAACAATTTTACTCTTTTAAATTAAATTATCCCTACATTTACACCATTCTTGTCATTTAGGAGTCAGAAACAGCAATAAATACGTACTGACTCCGTAATTCATAATAATTCGAGGTGAAAAAATTACTAAATCTCATGTTTCGCGATGGTTATATGATATTCGTACAATCAATACTTGTACCAATCGGCCTTGAGGAATACATTAACACAATATAATGGTATAACAAAAGGTATTTTTCAGTGGTAGATCCTAATAAGAAACGCTTTTTTGGCGAATATTCTCCTTGGCTTAACAGCAATAGTGATTGATATGGTTTTATGTAGCCAATACACAGACATATTGGCCCCGAAAGAGTCATATTATTCAGTGACTAAACTAAGGTTGGTTGACACCAAATAAAGGAAGATGTTTCCTTAAACTCGAATACTTGGTAGGTTATTCAATTAGAGAGAGAATCATAATAGCTAAACGAAAACGCAAATGTGCTATAAATAAGGTTGCTGTGGAGCGGACCCTACACAATACCAAAATTATGTTGGTAGTTCGGGAAATCCGGGAAAACTATGTACCTCATAAATATCTTCAAAATATTTTTTTAGCATTTAAAATGTATATTTTCATCATTAACATAAAAATTAAATTTTGAGATCTGTCAAAGCGAAAGCGTAAAAAACTGGCATTGTTGTGTAACGGTTGTTACGATGATTTCATATTGGATATTACAAAAACTTCATAATGGATACTAGAACAAATAATTTTTATGTGACAAGAAATTTTTGAAATAATATAAAATTAAGTAAATATCCAAAACTTTGGTATAAAAAATAATGATATATATTAACAATATTCATAAATTTTAAATCCAAAGGTTTAATAAAATGTCTTTCAATAACCTCTTTAATTACCCGGGTATCCGAGTACCCAACCGAGAATTTTTGGAGAAAGTTTTTTATGTTCCAGTGCAAGCAGTTAAAAACCTTTGCGAACTTTCGTGAATTAAGGTTGTTAAAATACTAAAATGTTGTAATATATTTATTTTTCCTAAAAAATAATTTCTTTATCAATCCATATGCTTTGATTCCCAATAAGCAGGCTGCCTACGCAAAGAGAGATGATATACATTGAAATTATGAGGTAAAGAAGTTGTTCATATCAGTTAAATACTAGGATGATGAATTCAATAAACACAATGTATAAATGAAGAAAAATAATACTATTATTAATGTAAGCAGAGTGAGTGCTGACTTGCTAATGCGTTCTTATTATTTATAAGCTCTAATGTGCTGATATTGACCAACTTTTGGTCCAATTTAGAACTTTCAGAACTTTAAGGCCTAAAACCGCATGGACACCTAAATTTTTCCAAGGCTATTTTAATCGCACAAAAATGGTCAATAAATCTAGTAAAAATGTATGTCCTATCTCCTTGTATTAGTACCAAACGAGAATAAAGTAAAATAGTTAAAGTACTTGAGGAAAAAAGTTTCAATAATAATATAAGTGTGCATCCTGGTACCCGAAAATTGACAACGCTTTGATTTCCGGTCTTTGACATACGAGTATATTGACTGGTGGGCCCATAATGAAATGATAAGATTTTGAGTATCTCGATGTAATAAAAATCTCGATATCGCCTAGGGTGACAACTATGGAAGAAATATCGAGCTACAGCCCGAATTTGAGATAATCATTGTCAAACAAATAAGTAAGAGACAACTGCGACTACGGGCTTCTTTACCGAAATAAAAAAATAGATTATAAAAAACTTTTATACCTTTGAAACTACCCTGTGTCCTGTAAATTGCTGGAAGGTAATGTTCCGCAATTCCTTTTTTCACGCAGTGGTGATTTTCACGATTCTGTTTTTTCCTAGATGACTCATTTATAAATAAACAATCTTAAATATTTGATAAAGGTATCTTTTTTTCACTCCCAAAGTCATGAATTTACGTGACACAAGGAGAAAATTGGAGTCAATTTAATATCGATGGGCAAAGCCGATATGACGTTTGTTTTTCTTTGAGTTTTTTTTTTTTGACAAGTGACAACCAAGGTGACAGGAAAATTCAAAGACTAATGTGTCGGATATGGTATAAGGAAAATTTTCTTTCACCTTCTCCCTCCAGGCAAACTGTATCAATACATTATTTTATTTTTCTCTTTGACTTACACTGGAGGGATCGAGGGTTGTATTACACGAGACGTAAAAAAAAACTTTCTCACGTCAGAAGAAATCAAGGAGGACCCAAGAGGTCAATCTTGGCTTTTTTCTTGAGGAGCTAGCCAATTTAGGTATGGTACAAGTCAGAGACGGGTGTTCACTCACCTAACCGGTACAGATGCACCTATAGGGCTCGGCTTTTTCAATAATGGTAAATGATCAAGAAAATATGTGGAAAACATTATGCCAAATTTTTATTATGATGACAATTTTATAACTAAGGTAAGAAAAAACTGAAGGGTATGATCATCCGGAGTGCAATCAGTGTAAGTGGGGCGTTGCATTTCCCTTCAATAAATAATTAACTCGGATGTCAGTTCTATAAAACAGGAGGATTAGATTATTAAAACAATCACATGAACTGTACTTACACAAGCGGGGTATTAATGAATATTACAGAATCGGATGGAGACAAAATATGAGTATTTGCTTAACTGTGGGAAAATCGACAAGAAAACACATTGGAAAAAATTGTGGTACTACATTGAACAGACTTGGATACGTTAATCAATCGGTTGGTATGTCTTCGGGTAGAAAACTAGTGTAGAGGTGCTACTCGGTCATAATTGAGTTCTATCTTGATTACACTCATTGCATATACTGGTCTCAGAACAGAGTGATATTATTATTACAGAATTATTAATTAATTTTATCAAGTAAAATTCTAATTTTATTTTAAGCTAGCAACAAAAGTGACTTTGGTCTCGTATTATCTCACGGAATCATCTGTATAAGTAGCTTTAAATTTTACTTTAAGGTTTTACATTACAGAAAGTTGTCTGCGCGAGCCCATTAGTTGAATAAGTTGGTAGTTCATTATTACAGCCGATGACTGACTTCTAAAGGAATGGCAGACCTGTTCAATGGAAAGATAAAAGAGTATTGGAGCACATGAAAATGACTGTTCATAAATGTTTTTGAGAGGACTACGAAAAATATGTGCCAATTTCTTTCGGGGATGAGATGCTATTTGAAATATTAACATTATATTAACCCGGAAATGTAAATGTCAGATGTTTTCTGTATTATTGAATATTTTGAAAAGTTATATTATATTTTTAATGTGTCCGTATCTGGTAGCTATTCTACTCCTTTTCATTCCTCTTTTCCTAAGATCAGGAGTTCTACAAGGCATCATCACGGCACCCAAACACAAAACTGGAATGCATGTTTTATTTTTAAGTATTTTGATACGCTGTATTATATCTTGAATGTGTCCATCTGTAGCTGCCATCCTACAAGATTTACTCTTCTACACTAAGGAAAGGTGTGACACAAGACATCATAGTGGTACCACCCTTAAAAAAACTTGAAAATATATTTAAACGGTGAGGAGTAAAGATCCGTAGTGCACACTATCGTGCTAACACCTCCTTGCGACTCTCGATTTTATCACCACTTTTCGTATTTCATTCATTTCCTCGTTCATCACTCGCAACCTTCCTTGCACATAGAAAAGAAGCAGGGAGCCCGCCTAACCCTTTTAATGGAGGGTTAGGCTCAGCTTTTACGATTTAACTTCACGATACAAATTTATTCCGTCTTACGACGAGTCGCGCGGCGGAGTTTGTGCGTTTATGGCAGACGAGATTCCCAATGGGGAAAAGAAAGAAAAGTCAGCAGGGGAAAGTAATAAAGTAGCGATAAAATGCTTAGCGTGAATAGGGAGGAAGTTGAAAATATAAGGAGACACCTCCCCACCTTTAGTCGATGGAAGTTTTTGCCTGGAACTACCTAAACAAAAATATCACCCGATTTTCTACATCTCCCTTTTTCCCCTTACCCGGGGACATTTCGGTTTTTATGCTTCTATCTCTTAAGTTCTTTGGGAATAAAGTCTACCCTAAATCACTCACTATCGAATTCCCTCGGCCCTAAAATTCCTAATCGAACGCAGGACCACCGACCTGAGGTGAGTTGTGGTGGAGGCAGGTATTGCCTGAATTAATCCTCCTCCTACTACGACCAACCCCACTGCCCTTGTTCTACAAATTGGTGATTTGGTCGAGTTCGGATGCTCGCATTAAACCAAGAACTGGATTGCCAAAAGAAATGCTTCGAAATATATGCCGCGACTGGCCTCTTTTTTTATTCGAGAGTTTTCCTTTGTTTTCACGGAATGAGATAAGTTCCTGGAGGGCAAAGTTTGTAAGTTGTGAATAGTCAGAAGTCGTCAGTAGCTTGAAAGATAAAGGAAAAAGAGCTATAAATATATATTTATCGTTTCCAGTTTGTGTGAGAAATAAATTTATTGCATAAAAATGGATGTAGGAGACAGGGTTAGTGCGGTAGCTTTAGTACTGACCTACCATCTTGAGGACCCGAGTTTGAATCCCGGGATTGGTGGATGTAATAGCGGAATCCTCAACCCGATTTAAGAGTTGAGAGCACTTCAAGTGCTGTATACTGTACTTCATAGAAGAAGGAATTTTATTTTTTCTTTCCTATTGCGTTTACATATCGTTTCAACATATTCTGTTTGTGTGTTATTTTTGTAGTAAAACAGTAGCATATCCATCATTAGTTTTTCTCACCTAGTATATACATATTTTACACTTTGGTGATTGAGAGTCACACATCAAATTTTGTATTACACTATAGTGGATGTTAAATTAGTACTCCGTAAAAAAATGTATTGTTCACCCTAAAATAATTATTTTCATTTCATTTAAACTGAATATTTACATTAACAAATATCTCAATCTTTCCTCAATAAATCAAACTTATTAGTATCATTCCCTTAATAACTCTTTAGCAATATAAGAAGCATTTAAGGACTGAAATTAGACTTTTAGAACAAGTTGGATTTGTAAACCGCTATGTAGATACCCCAATCTGTAACGACCATGTATTTTCCCTCATTCGTCTCTTTTAAAAATTTGACAGTATGTATTCTATCCAGTTGTTTCCACTTTCATTTGTGTGAAAAATGTGGTAATCCTTTTAATAAGATCTGACAAACTCTTTGGCATATTTTTTATTTAGTTTCTCAACCCTTCCCCTTGTTAACCCCGTAAATCAAGTCTTTTTTGTGTTCTTTTTGTTCTCCTGTTGTATAACTTGTTACGAAAGTCGTCTTTCAATATTTGACTCATGTTCCCCGCCCTTCTATTTTGACATTTTCCACCTTAACCTCACATTTTTCATCCACCGAACCTCCTTAAGCCCATTTCTCCCTTCTTATAGGTATTGTACGTAGACCCCCTGCCCTGTAGGGCCCCTGACTGCCCTAACTTCTTCACAGGGATGACCCTAGGATCTCGTGTTTGCCTTACATTCTGAGAGTTTCAAGTCCGTGACCAAGTAATGGTAAAATAATATCCTGAATTTGGAAAAATATATTCGCATAAATATTATTTTACTGATGGAGGTATGGGTCCATTAATTAATTAATGACTTCATTTCTCTTTCGCTAAAATTTTGCAACTGTATTTATGCTTTTTAAGGGATTGATAAAAATTAATTTCGCATAGTGTACACGAATTCAACCAGGTTTACATGTTTGATACATAATTATATAGTTACAATGGCGGAAGAGAAGAAATAATTAACTATTGATAGGTTATAGGTATCTCCAGAAGAAAAAAGTGTATAAAAATATGAGTATCGAAATCATCAAAATATTTCATTGGAATTGTCTCTGGAATACATTACTGATTTTCCTTCAATGAGAAGACGAGGTTAGAGTTTTTTGTCTGCAAGCAGTCTCAGCAGAAGGCAATGACGGCACAGATGAAGAAGATAGGCCCGGTATCCAATGCCGCAGCTTCGAGCGAGAGTGAAACTCGCGAAATTGGCCCGAGCATTGCGATGTGGAAGGCAACGAGAAACCCTCATATTAGTCTCCCTAGAAGATGCAGCCTTGCATTCCCCAAAAAATGACATTTTGTTATTCCTCCCTGTAAAATATTCCTGAAGGCAAATTAGTCTTCCAATCGGATCTCTGGGCGGAAAATACAGAAATGGAAACAATTGAGTGGATATATGAATTGACACTGCCGAAAGTTTGAGTTTTTATGCATCCTTGACCGATACATCGATATTGCTACTACAACTGTTCACGACTAACCAAAAAGGTCCATCAATGCATGTAAAAACAAATATTTCGTCTTCAGACCATGCTTTCTCCAGGGATTCCTTACGGAAGTTTTTCCATCATACATTCTTCAGCAATGTTAGAGGTTACTAGGGGGAATGTTATCAAAAACGTTTGTGGGCTCGGATATTTTGGAATATTTTGTAAAAGATAACATAATTTGAAACCGAATATGATATTCGATGATAAAATCAATAAATTTCACTAAGTTTTATTTCCTATAACTCTTCATTCGAGTTCTTCGTACAATATTTCATCGTTGCATTTTGCAAAATTATCCAAGCACGAAGCGCGAAAAATAAACTTAACTTGCATTTCTGATGGAATTTGATGTGAGTCACCTGGGGTTGAACCATGAACCTGGAATGAAACCTTGGTCAGTTGATAAAAAATTGAGAAATTAATGCTCAATATTTGACTGGGGGAAATGAACGTCTATTGCCAACCTATCTATCCGTTATTGATGGTGAAAAGGACCTCAGTTATTGGTCATTACTCCAAATAACCAACTAATAACGAATGTAACTTGTGATTCACTTGTGAGCAAATAGTTGTAACGCGTGGCACAATATTTATCATGGAGATGAAAGGTCATTCCCGTAGATACGCATCTCTATAGCATGACGTTTATTCTACTCGCAACAAGGAAAACATGCTGTATTGACACACCAGCATGCATAGAGGGCCGCACACAAAGTAAAACAGCGGGAACGTTAGCTCTCCGGAATTTATTAATATCGGAACCAAACTGTCTGCGGGGCTAAGTCGGAGGTATGAGATTCCGAGTGAGTGAGGTTCTAACGTACGTAACCTGATATGAGCCAGAATTTCCACCGTTTCCACTTTGCTTGAAACTTACTATGCGGTTGTTATATTTCCTCTCGTTTTGTATGAGTAACCAGGAGTTGGAATTAAAACAAAGAGAATGCAAATTTACACGAGATAGTTGCACATACGAGTTTCCTTAAGGTATGTTTGCTTTCATGATGAATTCTCCGCACTCTATAGTAAATCCAAAAGGTCGGTATCACAGATGAGCGCCTCATTGATAATTGGCTTGGCACATCATTTAAAAAACGAATAAAAAAATCAACTGATTATAAATGGAGTTATTCAAACTTTTTCAGGCGTGGAAATATGACATCTATTTACGTGATGGTAGGCAAAGTAACATAATGGAATCGTGATAATGTTACAAAATGAATCAATCGATAATTTTACAGACTATTTTAAATACAACTGACCCGTCTCGATGTTACAACACAATCATCAGACTTGCAACACAAGTTTCTTAATTTACAGGATTTGGATATAGGGGAGGGGTAGAATGGGAAGAATCTTGGGAAGGGGGAAATGATTAGGTTGGTTATTCAACACAAGTAAAATATACCCCAGGGAAAGCATAAAAAGGAACACTAAAAAAAGTGGAAGACACGGTAAAGATGGGGGACAATCTTTCCGTAGCGAAGTTATTTAAAAGTATGGCATCAATTTTAAAATCTGAAACAATTTCAAAATTAAAAAAAAAACCTTTGTCAAAAAGATATATAAATTCGGATGAAATAGAAGGAAGGAACTATGTTATCTATTATATTAACAATTACTGAATGAATTAACGAATTATATTGATAGACTCTAGAGCTACCGTTTTGACATAAAATTGTTCACCGCGATAAAAAGAACTTCTTGTACCATTACAAACTTAAAAACTGATTAATGAATATCCTGCTATAAAAAAGATCTAAGGGTAGGATACAATCACCTACGAATAAGCCTTATCATTAGTGGAAGAGAAAATATGTGAAATGAAAAATATTAGGAAACCTGTGAACTAACTCGATGTAAAAAATCGATATTATATATACGTTCCATATTGTACACGTATCTCAATAATAAAAAAATGAGCAAATATGCTACTTTCAATTAAAACGTGTTAAATGTTTAAAGAGGTATTTTTTTAAGAAATCCAGAGGTCCATAAAATCTGTAAGACTTAAAACAAAAGTGGAATAATTCCGCTACTTGGGAAGTAGGATCATTATTCATGAAAGAAGCAAGAAAGAGGTAGTAATCAGAGCAGAAAAATGGTAGGCGGCAAAGAAAGTCTACAGGAGGAAAATCCACCAAAACTCAGCAGCATAGTCTTAGAAGTAAGGATGCACTTCAATAATTCAAAGATATATATATAAATGTATTTGAAGCAAGCTATTGCATGGTAGTACAGAATGTACAAAGTAGCCTTGGAGGAAAGAGGATAGGAAATAATAAAAATGGTTTTATACTCCACTGGTGCCATCTGCTGAGCACCTTGGGTGTATACGTGAAGGTCTCTCGGGTTTTACACCGGGTAAGATTATTTAAATTGATCAACGATTCGTTGGTTGACTCAGCCATCGTCATCAGGATCGTATGGTCACCTGTAATTACAACCTCGGCCTGAAAACAACAGGGTATACCGCATATCATGCGAGTGTGGTAGGGCGTATATTGGCGAGACAGGAAGGACCATCGAGAAAAGAATAAAAGAGCATGAAAGAAGCATTAGGCTTTTCCAACCGGAAAAGTCTGCATTAGCAGCGCATAGCTTTGACTCGACCGCGCGATTGAAAAACCGATGTGAAATTCGGCGTGGAAAACGGTCGAAGCATTACTCATCGAATTCACACTGTAGAAGCTTTGTAGAGTTTCCCCATATAAGTTACGATGCTCGGCGATGCAAATAAATATTTCTCTACCTATACTTAAAAAAATGACCAAAAATGAGGGTCCTCCATTTTGTTTAACATAGTTAGTAAATAATGACAAAAAAGTAAGTAGGCTACTTTAAAACAAGGATAAAAAACTTTTTCATCCAACTGCATTACTTTTTATTCCAATTCTATACCCATAAAGGCTTGGCAAGGGCTTGATTTTGAATATTTCATGAGAAAATTGAGTACAGACCATTTTTGCAAAATTCGTGCAACTTTGACCTCATGCAAATTGTTAATTGTTGAGTATTAAGGAAAATGCTTTGCGCCATTGCATGTACAGGTCTTTTGAAAATATTTATGCAAAGTCTCAGCTTCCTGTCTTGAAAAAAATCACTTTTTGACTTGTGGCCAGCTGTATTCGATTTCAGCCCACTGTCGCGTCGATGCAACACACCAACATCACCTGGATGGAAACCCGATAAATCTTCTTTACTAGAAGTTGTTAAATAGTTATCGAAAAGGTAACAGAACGTGTAGTAAGCGTAGTAAGTAGAATATCAGAAGTAAATATCATTTGACTAACTTGCGCGTTCTCCAATAATGTTCGATTTTTCTCTAATTCCGACCACAAATTGTTCAAAACCTGACAAAATTTATATTTTTTGAGAAAATAGAGGAGAAAATATTAACTTTTTGGATCACTTTAATTTTCATGTAGAAAACCTATGCTGAGCGGATGTATAAGTTTGGATTTTTAAAAATCTACTGCCGAATAATTCAGTCTGAGAATTCAGAGAAATAGAGAGAGATACATATAAGAGAAGGGAGGCAACAGAAGGGCAGATTTGGAAGTAGATATAACTAGGTCAACTTATTAGTGTACAGTTGGATGCCATCCCTACGATAATTTAAAGCTCATATGCAGGTATAATAACCTTACCCATTGCGCCTGCAGTCCGAAAATAAACGAAGATTGCTCTCTTCCCTGACATAAACACCGGCCCGATACTCATAGGGCAATTATCGTGGGCCTGTTATCACTTAACCATCACTAAATAATGGAGTCCGAGGCATGCCCACGGCAACATTATCAAAACGCCGCTTCCATTAAAGATATCGCTGTCAAAGGGAGATGTTAACGCTAACGACACTTTACACTAGTTACTGTTTTAAAGCTGGTGCAGAGGTTACCAATATTGATGAAGTAATAATGGGATGCCTTTAACTTGCAGTTCTTCTTGTGTGATAGCCGAAAAATTAATTACAAGACATAATATTAGCAAATGGAGTGCAATACATAGACTTGGCCATAGCTTCGGACACGTGAGAAATAATTGAGGAACTGTACAAAAAGTACTAGGTTTTATAAGGCATACAGTATGATGGTGATTGGAAGAAGATGTGGAAAAAAGAAATTACTTCCCTCTAGTTAGGACTTATCTTTATTACGCTGAATGCATCAAAGACAAATTGCAAAATATTTTAATCCGTTGTCCGCGCAGATTAAGTGCGTACTCCAGTGTTGCGCTTTGCTACGAGCAACCAATTAGTGTAAAGTAGAAACGGGAAGGATTAGGACCGGAGCCAGTACTGACTCAGATGTTCACTATGCTTAGGTAACTAGAACGATTTAGACAACAAGGAAAAATGTTTTTGGATGGTAATATTATTTGGTAATATGGTTTTGGATGGTAATGGTAATATTATTCTACACCCTTTCAGAAAAGTCAGTACATAGTGATGAAAATAAAAATAAAACTGTGTTCAACAGAAATGCCTTCTCAATAATAATTCATGATTACAGCAAAACTAGAGCAAGATATAATTCCACAAAAACTCTAGTCGCTATTCGCATCTTACCAATTTCAATCCCTTTCCCATTTTTCTACCGCAAGTTTGAGAAACAGAATGTAGGTGTTGATTTAGACTATACTCCTACTCATTAATTTCAAACATTCACCTTGTAATTGGAAATACTTATACCTTTTCCCATTATTTACAATACGGCACGTATGAATTTCTTTCTAGATACAAAATCTTACCCAAAAACCTACAGGTAAAAAGAAAAAAAACTAAAATGTTCTGAATTATACTGTGTGACGGAATTCGGTCACCCAGAATAAAATGAGAAAATGAACTCGCAAAACACAAATCCACTCCCAATTCCCCGAATCTCTGCCAAAATATCCATTTAAAAATATATTATCCCTATCTCACAAGTTACGACTTTTTGGGCCAAAACACGTTAAAAAACATCAGCATTCAGTATGGTGGAGATGTAGCCCCTAAACTTCATCAAAGTCGTTATTTTTAATATAAAAAAATAAAGAAAAATATTTGATTACCCTTAGGCAAAATATCATTATAATTTTTGTAATCTTAGAGCTTAGTTTTTCAGTAGTAAGAGGACTTCCACTACGCCAACAATGCATGCCGGGGTGAAAAAAAGGGCCGGCCGACAACGATAATGTCTTCAGAATCTACCTCTAGTACGTATATACGCATGTGGATGATGATGTAGGTCATGTTTTGAACTATTAACCCTACTCAGGTAGCGAATAAAAAAATAACTAACCGAACTTTTGATCCACAACTGGGGATGCAAATGCTTGGAATGATGCAAGAAATGCAAAAATGCATAATGAGGTGCTCCCAGCGAATACTTATGAGGAAGAGATCGTAGGTTTCCCACCAGTTGGTGGAGTAGCTATGCACATACGTATAGGTGGTGTAGCCAGCCATCAGCATGCATTTATACTTTATTGTCCTTCAGTTTAAGTCCACTGTTGTTATTCAGCATATTCCCGCACTTGTTCTGACCGTTACAGGGCTGGTTTCCACGCGCTTCTGGGCTTGACATCTTTGCTTCGATCGAAGCATTTCTTCACCATCCTGATTTTTACAGCTTCTTTTACCATCCGGTAACAGTAGTCTTTTGCATGTCAAAAAATTTGATGCTGGCAAAGTCGACCCTGGGGCAATTTCAGTGATAATGTTCGGCAACCTCTGATTTCTCGGAATGGAGGAGAACCTTATAAGTCGTCGCAACCGAAAAGTTTCTAAAAAGGTTATAAATGCATCGAGGGAAACTGCGTTGGGAATCATCTGGTCACTTACACATCCTCATCCACGTACTATTCTGCGATAGGTTGCATTAGAGAGTGACAAGGGGTGTTAGGACATCAGCCAACTAAAGAAAGGGACAAAGAGACAAGGAGGTGAGAGAGGACAGAAGTGAACTGCGTGTTATTGATGTGTCTGTGTATCATGATGATTTTGTCATTATCACTAACGGTGGAGAAAGAAGGAATTTCGTTATCCATCACATTTGCAATTAATCTTAAATTAGCCGAGAGGAGAAAAACAATAAATACGAATTTTGACGAAAGATAAAACTATTTCCGGGGAACTATAAAACTTTCACCCTTAAAAGGACCCTGTGATATATCGTTCAGAGGAATATGATATTCAATGGTACATTTGCCTTACCCTATTCTTGAAACCATTGAATCAAAGTTAAATTGAATTTTTATCCATCCCCAATTGCTGCGCCAGATTATAAATGCAATGGGTAGTAAGTAAATCCTGAAATACTTACAAGAAAAAAAGAAGAGACAAAATTTAAAAAAAATACCCATTTGAGTCGATAGGAATCAGAATGTGTTCTCTCCACGCAATATTTTGAACGACAATGAAAGCAGTGTGAAGCATTTCTCTGCTAAAAGCATCACACTTGTCAACCATTCCTTCTATTGATACATTTTCCCTTTGTAAATATTACATTAGATTTCTCTTTCTTCCAGTCCAAGCACAATTTCCAGCGCATTCTTAGAATGCAGATGCAGAGGAAATCTGAGGTCAGGGAAAAATTTCCATTACTTCCTTGCTAAAAGGGCATGCCGCAACCGTTTCCGTGTGATTTACAACAAGTAATTTAAATTTTCGGAAAGTAAATCCGAATGCATCCAGATCACTGAAAAATACTTTGATTACACTCCACCGCAAGCGTCAGCGAGAAGAAAAAAAAGCCGAAAATCCATCGAGTTAAACGGTGTCCGAATTCGTCGCTTTGTCGTTTTGAATAAAAAACGTGAAAAATTACCACGAGAAAAAGACCAGAGACCAAACCCAACTTCGCCATAGCCGCCAACAACATTCATTCGTCGCATCACGTGCCAGGGGGACACCCACAAAAGCGGACCCATAAACCATTTTCCGGGGGCGATAAATTGAGATTTAGGAGCGAGGCAAAAGTGAAGTGATCTAATTTGGCTTATCTGAATGAAAAATAAGTGAAGAAACGCAATAATAAAGACGAGGGAGGAGTCCAAGTGAGAGAACGAGAGATAAGGGGAGGTGAAAGCGTGTGGGGAATTGAAAAAGAGGATTTTGGTTTGTGAGTTAGAGAGGGGAGCTGTGAGAGTCGGGGTAGAAATGCTGGATATGAAAAAAGAGGCATGGTTAACCTCTGCACGGAACAGGGTTTGTAGTCAACCCACCCGCGTTGATCATGTTATGATAGTTTGAGCGAGATATCATCTACTATAATGATCACCGATGTGCATATACATATGTCAGTAACTTTCACATAAGAGATACACGTGTAGCTGAATCTTCATTTGGTTGCAGACCTTTTTTCATTTGCAAAATTAAATTAGAAATAGGGGTTTTCTGTTATTGTGAAAGGTATCAATAGAATGGAAATAAAATAATGATTCTTATTCTTTCAATGGAATTTTGTATTCCGGTCAACATTCCGAAATCATTGTTAAAAAGTGACGATTATTCGCAATATTTTAGTCATTGTCTCCATAACGACCATACCACACAAGTCTATATCCCGTGCATGTCAATAATATCAAATGATATTTTGCACTAAATGAGATATGAACGGCTTGACAATATTTTAAATGAAAACTCTAAATATTATTTTTGCTATTAAATGGTAAAATATGTATTAAATTTCATTTAAAAAATTTGACGTATTACGCAGTTACGCGCAGTGTACATTTTTTTCCCTCCCGTTGATTTTCAACGAGCACCTTCATTACTTTCATGTAAAATTCAATGAGTTTGGCCTCATCTTAAAGATATATTTCACCTTTCAAAAGATACCAAAATATTTGCCAATTACCTTTACACTTTTTGAGATATTTGCGAATAATACCAGCCATTTTCCACGGAAAAACGGTATGGGTATGCACCCCAGAGAGACTGTTTAAAAAATTTGGAAATTTTGACGCATAGATCTCATCATAAATTTAATAGTGTGTCATCATTGAATCGGAAACATGGACCATTGGAAAAGCAGACCAGAAAGCATTTAAGACAGTCGAAACCTAGTGTTGGAGGCAGATGCTGAATACCAAAAAGATCAATAGGAAATGAAGAAGAAGAAAAAATATTATAAAAGGATTGGACCATATTAGTCCAGTAAATGAACGTCCAAAAGGGGGGTGTAGACGACATGGAATAGAACAGAGAACAAACGTCAGGGATGTGTTTGGAGTTGATAGGAGGTAAACATACTAAAAGTCCCCGGACCTAGGAGGTGTTCGAGGAAGGGAGGGGGGCAGGGGGGGAGGGGGGGTGCGGAAGGTCCCTTTCTTTTGTTTTTTACTCATATCTTGAAAACGGTGCGAGGTAGAGAAAGTATTACCGATTCCAAAAGTAAAGCTAACAAAATGTGCTACAAAATAGTTATTTACACATTTATTTCTATTCCTAATAGTTATCGAGATATTTGCTATCGAAAATTATAAATAAAAAAAAACGCCTGATTTCCTCACGATTTTTGACAAACGTTTCCTTCTTGCGGCTCAGCCTTTAGTTTTACAGCAAAGTCCTCAGAAGAATAGTAAAATCCAAATGGATTTAGCATACTTAGAGGCACTATGGGTTTGTGAAGAAGAAAACTGAGAGAAAACTATAAGGAAATGTCCCAAGAGGAAGTAAAAAAGATAAATAAGGAGAAAAGTACATGATAAGAACCATTAGGGACTAACGGAACTAACAAAAGACAATGATGGATGGAGGATTACAGGCAACTAATCTTACGATTGAACGACCAATAAACTAATGACGAGTATTTCGCAGCAATAAAAACATTGGTTATAGAGGCATAACGCCTAAACATCGAGTATCTTGACTTTTCGCATGGACGACTGTGAAAGACTCTTGGAAAAAGGGGGTTTAAGGGGCAAAAAGAAAGGGAGATTTTAAAGGAACGAGAAAGGGAAAGGAAAGGAGTTGGTTTGTCTCCGGGATGAGAGGGAAGATGACAAATGGACGGGTGTTGGAGATTTCTCACACGGTTGCTCCGGGAGCGATATAAGGGTATTTGGCCGATCCAAAGGGAAGAGAAGTCGGACTACTAGGCTTTAGGTACGGAGACGGCAGAGGGAGAAAAAATAACGTCACAGGCGGTTGACGAGAGAAAGTGCCGGACCGGGACGTTCCGGACGTCTGGAGACGGACAGACGGACGGGGTTTGAGATAAGAGAGTCCCGTATGTAACTGGATGGAGAAAATACGGACATTTTTCCCTTTTCCGATAACCCCAATATCGCTGAGCAGAGATTTAAAGTCTACACCCCTGCAGCAATATTATTTTTTTTAATCGGTGAAATCTACAAAACGCTGAAGAAGCCCTGTGTCCTGTGGTTTTCAAGTCTACACCCCTGCAGCAATATTATTTTTTTTTTATCGGTCAAATCTACAAAACGCCCTGTGTCCTGTGGATTCTAACATTCTGCAAAGATGTCAATGCCAATGTGAACAAGCACAACCAGAAATAATTTATTTTAGTAACAATTTTAATATTTTGCATTTTTTAGAAGTATAGTATAAATAATATATATTCATAGGTTCAACGCCTTCCCCA
This sequence comes from Pyrrhosoma nymphula, assembly GCA_963573305.1. Taxonomy (NCBI): domain Eukaryota; kingdom Metazoa; phylum Arthropoda; class Insecta; order Odonata; family Coenagrionidae; genus Pyrrhosoma; species Pyrrhosoma nymphula. The sequence goes on along the minus strand of OY754339.1, from coordinate 43,172,130 downwards.
TCCCGCCGCGTACATGGCATATAAATACTATTTTTTTCAGTGGGACATTGTACCTGATGACGATGCTTTGACGTTTAAACACGTTCATTTATTAATTATTCAGCGGAGAGAAGTTTTATGTACTAAAAAAAATATTGATACAAAAGCCGAAAAAACGTGGTTTCTATTGCTAAAATTCGCAGCAACTCAATGAACATACATAATTTTTCATGCCATACGCTTATAACTTCATTACAATGTAAGTCTGCATGAAAATATTGCGCGGGTTCAGCTAGTATCGTTTATTTCTCTAGCACTATGGCCACAAAGGGTATACCTGCATTCCACTGTTCATTCCACTGTGTTCATTCCACTGTGAGTGGTGACAAAACGATAAATAGAGGAAAATGAAAGAATGTGAAAGGCTTTCTCAGTGGATGATATGAATGAAGTCTCCTCCGATATAGCGCCGAGTTATCTGAAGCCAACGTTTCGACGACATTGGTGGAACAGATTCTTGGAGACTACCAATGTGGATTCAGACAGGGTAGATCAACGACTGACCATATCTTCATAGTTAGACAGATAATGGAAAAGTGTTATGAATACAATGTGGATGTGCACCAATTGTTTGTAGATTTTCGGCAAGCGTACGATAGTGTTAAGAGAAATAAGTTGTTTCAGACTATGATGAAAATGGAATTCCCAGCCAAGTTAATCAGATTGATACGAATGACCCTAAAGAATACAATATGTAAGGTCAAAATAGAAATAAACCTCACCAGAGAATTTGAAATTAATCATGGCTTGCTACAAGGAGATGTGCTATCCGCCATGCTCTTCAATGTGGTCCTGGAGCGGGTGATGAGAAAATCAGTCAGTCAGCAACCCAGGTGGTACTTTGTTCAACCGTATATCACAAAACCTAGCCTATGCTGATGATGTCGATATGATATCAAGAAGACTCAAAGATCTTGAGGAAGAACTGGAGAGATTAGTAATGGAGGCAGGGAAATTTGGGTTAAAAGTGAACTGTGCCAAAACCCAGTACCTGTTCTCTTCCAGGAAAAGTACGACTGTAAAAGATAAATCTATAGAATTAAATGGTAAGAAATATGAGAGATGTAACAACTTCAAGTATTTGGGGTGATGGTGACAAAAGATGATGAAACGCAAGAAGAAATAAAAGCTAGGATTGCAGCAGGCAATAGGGCTTATCGAGCTTTGTTGAAGGTGCTCAAGACACGGAACCTCAGTCGGAACTTGACAACGAAGGTTTATCGAACACTGATTAGACCTGTGGTTATATATGGTTCAGAAACATGGATCATGACAACTGCAGAAGGAAAGCTATTTAAAAGATGGGAAAGGAAAGTGCTAAGAAAGATTTTTGGTGCAGTGAAGGAAGACGGACAGTGGAGAATACGGAAGAATAGAGAACTGGAGGAACTCTACAAGCATACTAACATATTGGCAGAAATTAAAAGTAACAGGATAAGGTGGTTAGGGCATGTTGAGAGAATGCCTGAGGATAGGATGGCGAAAAAGATATACCTTGGACAGCAGAAGTGGCAGAAGATTGGGAGGAAGACCTCGGAAAAGATGGTTGGATGATGTAGAAAATGATATAAGAAAGATGAGAATAAGAAGATGGAGAACTCATGCAGGATATCGTGACGTCTGGGCTAACATTGTCAGAGAGGCCAAGGCCCTACAAGGGCTGTAGCGCCGAGGAGTAAGTAGTAAGTAACGTTTCGACGAGAAACTCTCTCATCTTTCTCAGGGCAAAACAAGGGTAATTCTAAGAATGGTTATATACACCACTCAAGGCCATAATTCTACCAGAACTGAAAAGAATCATAGTTTTCTCCATTCAGTGTGCAGACTGTGACTGTATTTGTATCATATCGTAGACGTCACATCATTTCAAAGATAGGTTAAAACAACATAAATCATCCATAAAGTTAGCAAAACAAACGTGTGGCCTTGCCGACCATGCAATTCATGACAACCAAAGTTTCGTTTTTGATAATGCCAAAATATTTAATTATGATCAATGCACATAGAAGACTTATTTAAAGAGATGATGCATATAATAAAAACACCAAAGCCTATAACATAAGAACGGACACTAATAAACAGTAGAATTTATACATGCTTTTTAACATGAACCTTTACATATCATTTTGTGTTTTTTAACAGAAACAAATATAAGGAACAATAATGATTACTATTTTTTATATTTGTTGTTAATAAATTGTGGTTATGAGTTTTATTACCATAAAGTCGAGTTTACGGATCGAGAACGGGTGCGGAAATACATTTAACCAATTGCAAGCAAGCATCTTGTGGAAAGGCGGAGAATGATTAGCTAGATGCATTTATGTGTTCCGCATTTCGCTTCCCTTCCGGATTAATGTGTACTCGGCTTAAAGATTTTTTGGAAAATATCGTTTATTTACTCATGTCATTGTTGTCACATCTACTGTCATAGAGTGAGCATCTGTACCTGAGTTGATGATAAACATTTTTTAAATACAAAGGCATGTAAATTTGCTATGTAAATTTAAAAAGTATTAACAACTAAGCTAAAGACCTGTAATGATTCAAATTTAATTTATTCCTATGTAAAAAAAGCCCCGATGATGCCAAAAAATTTGGTAAAACGTTGGAAGTGGTTTTATTTAAGAATATGACCACAAATAAATAAATTTCACTAATATTTATGTAAATTGGTCAAGAAATGTCATACTTGGTTTTATCACTTAGTTTTGCCCTGAGGAGGACGAGCAAGTTTCTCGTCGAAACGTCGGCTACGGAGAGCCTAACTAAATCCGTGACGGCTCACGCTTACGTAGCGTAAGAGTACAATGAATCGGCGTATAAGTGTGATAAAGGCAAGGTTGAAAGTTTTCGAGGTCCGGCCTCGTCGCTAAGACAACCTCAAATCGTTAGAGACCGCTTACCTCCCCAAAGGGTCCGGAGAAGCCCCGAGAGAAAGGCGACCAGCAAACCAGCATAGCCAAGTCCTCCATATTCCAGTTTTATCCCTCTCCAATATATACCTCCAATATATCCCTCTCATATTTCTATATCCATACTCCACCTACTCAACCTTCACCAATAAGTCTCGCAGAGGAGGTGATTCGGTGAAGAAATCTAAAGGTCAACCGGTCGGTCATCCGAAAAAAACCCCTTACATTTTCATTACCATTACATTACCACGGAAAGCATTCCATTACTTCGGTGATAACAATACTCTTTCTCACCTCTTGGATTTTTATTGTCCTGTATTCATTTATCATGAGGTGTTAAGTGAAAATATTAATGTCATTTCCCGTCATCAGTGAATATCAACATCCAGGAGTAAGGAATGCATTTTAGGCATAAAAGGAATACCTTTCTGATGAATACATTTCTTTTTAAGTTAGGATCTAGCGTTTCATTTTAAATTATGCATAGATATATGTGCCTTTATTGGTGCAATGCACATAGAAACGAACAAAAATATAAATGAACCAACTCAATCTAGTTAAAACGCTTGCTTAAGTACTTTACCATTATATCCGGACGAAATTAAGTGATACGAAAGCTCCTCAAAGGAAGAAGACTCAAAGTCCTCGTGAACAACCGAGAAAAGTTTGAAATATTATGCTAATCAATGGTGTGCAATTATCACCTAAAAAGGCAAACAGAGTGAAGAATCTATGGATCAACACAGGAGGAAGGCTTTAAATGGAGAATTAAGAAAAATACAGAATTTAATGACCTGACAACAGAAAAAACCAGTCCACTTAGCTATCAAAAGATTGAAGAAAATGGGAGTTAACTATTGAAGAGGAAAAAACTCTTATAGGGTAGAATCACACCAGGAAGAAGAAGAAACGAATGGGTGACAAAACTGTTTTATTTAGCTATAATATATCTTTTTTAAATATTGAGTTAGTAATGGGATCTATTCAGGTAAATCTTCGTACTTAAATTTAATAATCATTTTTCATAGGAGTATAACTCATTTTAGACCTCATAATACACGAATGCTGTACTGAATCTACAAAAACTATGTAGTTTTCACTATGTTTTTATTTTCTGACGACTGGGACGACCTCAGGTGGAGGACGGCCCTTATGCCATAAAACTAGTCGTCTGCAAATAAAAGCACTGAGACTATTAAAAAGCTATTATTGATTTAGCCATTATTCATTTTCATATAATGAAAATATCGGGTACAACGAATAAGGCAAACTATTCCAGTTCAAAAAATGAATTCCAGCGCGATCCTTTCCCACCTATGTCTGGTGACTACAACCTCCTACACTCAAATGGAGAGCAGCGGGGAGGGTTTAAAAGGACTGTTGGATAGCTGTGGGTGGATAAGATACTCTCAAAAAATCCAAGGGATGACAAAATTAGGGCAACCGTCAGAAAGGGTGGATTCGGATGTTGTATCTGGGGGGAGGGTTTGGAGGAAATGACAATGGCGTGGGCGAATTGCCGAGTGGCCGGCCGTTGGGGCGAAACAATCAAAACGCCCATCCCTTTTCTGTCTGCCCGCCCACATTTCAGTCCCTTTGACCGCCGGGATAAACCTCCTTGGCTCCCAAAAGCCTTTAAACCCAAACCAATTCGCTCTAGGGCTGAGTGACATTGCGATATAGGGAATGCGACCAACGATGTTCAGTAGAATTTGCAATCCATATTACGCTATCGTAATTACTTTGTATTATGCGTCAATGTATATTACGAGATATTTGATATACCGTGGGCATTGACAGTCAATGAATAGGTTTCCCATTCTCTTTTCACCTTAACTCTTAATTGCTTCATAATTCCTCAATTTCTCATCCTTCATAGATTCCCACGTGTGTTTCACCGGTGTGATTCGTCCTTTTCATTTCTCTCTGATCTTGTTTACGGGAGGGTATCTCTGCATCTCAGCATTCGTGTACTAAGTTCGATTCCATTATTTGGCTACATGTCATTTTAAAGCAACATTTTTTTATCAGTTCGCAGGTTTCCGCGGCGTTGATGTCGGCGTTGATTCCGCGGCACATGATGATAGTGCATAGGCTATGGAAGAATGAAGATTACAATTAATAGTAATCAATAATAATAAATCTCTTTTACTTTTCAACGTTTTAGATAGCGTAAATAGATTTCAAAATGCACCTTACCCACCACACTTTGCTGCCTTCTTCTTTAAAAGTTCCATTATCACTGGATATGGGTGAGCGTATCCTTTGGGAACACTTTGAATCATATCAGAATATTGCATGGCACGCAAAATTGCTTGGAAGAATACGAGCCAAAAAAAAAGCGCATGCAATGCAGAAATACGGCCGTGAGAAATAAACAACGAGAAATAGTGCTCGTAGTCTTATTCATTTCCGATTACATAGATATCGGTGACATAAAACACCTTGTTCTAGAGCTTTTAAACTGCGCAGTTCCTTAGAAATGGGTTTTCGAGGACGATGCGGCCCATACAGTTTTTCGCTTACGTAACCTTGCGGTGATGGGAAATTTGCTAAGCCCCCTTCCCATAGCACAAATAAAAGGACACTTTTTTCCACCTTATACCGGGCGCTCACGTCACAATGCTAGGTCGATCGTGTTGTTCTGCCGCCAGAGCTAACAAATCTCTCCGCCCGAATTGCTTTGACTCCCCCTACTTGCAACCACATCTCCTGCCCTATTTCAGCCCTTGGGGTGTCTTTTTTTCAGTCTTGTCTGCCAAACCTTTCGATTCCGCAACCCCATATAGCTGTCTCATCCACAAACCAATGCTCTTTCACCCGTACTTCACCCAATTCGCCTCGCTGCTGAAGAATATTTTCATTGTGAATTTTTTCTACACTTATGAGGAGTTTAATAAATGTTTTATTTTTGCGTGCAAGACACCTTTTAACATAGGTGCATTAATTCAGTTGTATATTTTGAACCCAATATCTTTTCAATCAAAATAAAATGAAGTTTTGGTACGTTAAAATTAGTGTGGGAATTAAATTTAGAGGTAGAATCTCATTAAAACTATGTTTACAAAGTGAAATTATCACTATAATAGTCAATAGGGAAATTACTCTTTCACAACTAAACACAACTATGCATCAATTTTTTAAATAAAATTAATGACTTTAAGTACTGATACTTCAATTATGACTCTAAATGCTAATATTGACACGTTCGGTATAAAAAGTAAAGTAAAAAAAATGAAATGCTTCGAGAAATGGCGATGTGAGAAGTGAATTTATTTTTCAATTCCTGGTATGCTCTTTATCTTCAAATTCTATTTCAGAATACGAATGTGTTAAATAGCTGGCTTGCTTTCTTTATATATAATAATTCTTCAAATGTAAATCTGATTATAATTTATCTAAGAAAGGCAAATGTAGAATAATAATTGGTCCAATTGATTCACACGAAGAAATCGGATGCATCTCAGTCAATAAAATTAAGGCCACCGGATTAAATTGAAAATTTTCTTTTTCAATGTATAACCTATGCTCCTCTTTCCAAACATAGATATTTCATTGTATTGACAGTTCATCTAATTTGCATAGTCAAAAATCGAAAACCTACTGGGAAAGTTTCCTCTTTAAAACTGCAAGCAAACAAATGCATACATATTCCCACAATGGCACATGGTATTCTGTTCCATGTCCACACAACGATGCACTCATAAGTTAGCTTGTTTTTCTGATCCAGTTCTGATGATTCTTCAATCGTTCTTTTAAAAGCTCGTAATCTGCTTGAAATGCGCATGAGCTCTTGCATTTCATCGGAGTGGCTCCCTCACGCTCTCCTATAATCCAAAGTTATTCAGCTTTACAAAATGGTTCTTGCAAAGATATCATCCCATATATATTCCGGGTAGTCTACCATGCATCACATCTCTTACATAATTCGTACGTGACGCGTTTTCCATGGCAAACTGACAAACCGAACGACGCAATCATATGGCTCATATAAGTGAGCTCTAGAGGACATCAAGGCCATGGTGATATAATTTGTTGATTTTTATGCACTATTTTTAATACTGGCATAACTAACCAAACTAGCTAATTTAAAGGCGTGTGGCAAGGGTTGAATTTTGTCAAACGTTTATTTCATTAAACGCCTGATTAAGTATGGTCCTATACGCACCAGCCGATAACACTACCGCAAAAAAATTATAGTTTTGTAATTTTTAAACTAGATCCGAATACTCCTACAATTAAATAATTGTTCCTAATATGCTCTTCTAAACAAAAAGTGGCATAATATAAAATAAAGTCATGAATAACAACACTTTAAATTTTATTTTGGTTTTGAAAGGAAATCCAAGGTCTTTTTTTTAAGCTTTTATTTTTTTTCAAGATGGGTCTCTGATGAGCGATTCAATGTCAATGAGTTGAAAAGAGAAAAACCCAGCCATTAAAATCTAGAGTAGTAAACAAACATTTTAACTGTTAATTCCATTGTCCTAAAAATGTAACATATAGTATACGAGCTCTATCAAAGCACTGTATTGTCAAAGCTTTCCCGACCGAATCACAAAATCGGAGTTGGGAAGAAAACCAACTATAGAGCTTCCCATTGAAATACTAAACACTCAATTAAATTAGTTATACCTAATGAAATGCTTGACATAACTACACAATTTCAATGATAGAGACAATTAAATACATCGTGTAATCCCAAATTAGATCGATTAGCTTTATTAATACGCTCATCTGCAAAAAAATATCCTTCATTAAATAAAGAAACTGGAATAATGTGATCGATGATATACTGTCCTGTTATGTGAGGCAAAACTATTTCTGATAAGTAATATTCTTCTGCTGCCACGGAAACTCATTATATAAGCCGCGCAAGATATACATTGGTAAATAATGATATAGCTGAAAGAATTACAGCCATTTTAAAATGTTATATAAACATTTTATGATAAATAAGATATTTTGGCAACTTAGCGTCCATACGGTTTCAACAGAGTGACACAATGATCAAATTTTAGTGATATTCGGTGATTTAAATAAACATTTGGGCAGATCTGGAGTAACTAGCCATATTACCTTCCATCGCAAGACATTATACATTATCTTTAATCTATCTATGACAAATTCAAAGAACTGCGGAACTGGCCGCGCAGTAACCTTAATGGAGTCACCCGCTAGTGGTCACACAATTGTGTGAAATGTACAGTGAAAAAGCCATTCGCCTGGACTGGGATTCGAACCCAGACCCCCCGATTTCGTGCCGAGTGCTCTACCAGTTAAGCTACCCAGGCGTCATCTCTCACTGTGAATTTCATGAAATGCACAGTGAGAGATGACGCCTGGGTAACCTAACTGGTAGAGCACTCGGCGCGAAATCGGGGGGTCTGGGTTCGAATCCCAGTCCAGGCGAATGATTTTTTCACTTTGAATTTCACACAATTGTATCTATGACAGAGTTTCTTTGAATCTTGAAATGGTTAAAATTGCACAATTTGATTCCAAAAACCTTAAATATTACGTTAAACATCGATGAAAGATCAACCATTACCATTCCAACTTCATTGCGTCTCACCGAGCTCCATACGCAATCTGATTTCCAAATTATCTTAAGAGATTTTGTTCAGGTGAAAAATTACACATCTATTTTGTCTCCAGAAAAGTGAGGTAGTTTGATTATTTCGTAACGCACTGTGCTCATTCTTGGTGTCAAAACGTCACAGTGCATTCCCCTCTAGGCACCCTTCCAAGGATGAGAAAAAAAGAACCTGGAACACCAGAGAAGGACGACGTGACGTTATCGTTGCATTGACATTGACTTGGAAAGGCAGAAAAGCACGCCCAGCATTACTTTTTATTTGCGCTGGGTGGAATAAATAAGGTTCCAGAGGATTATCCACCGCGACGGATGCTTCGTTTTATTTGGGGAACGTGACTGTAGTGTGAGGGATATATGCCAGGAAAATTCATATCCCCCACCCCAAGAAGTCTCGGGATGAATTGAAGTGCGAAAGGATTCGGCTGGTGAACGCACGTCATGGTTGGAGGCAGGTAGGAGGCGGTTCTAAAGGATAACTGCTGGAACTGTGAGATGAGGGACAGTAGGAGGCTTGGGAACCTTGTCTTTGAGAAAGGCGAGAGTGAATAAAAATATATAAAAAACCCTTTTTAAAAACTGGTCTTATTTCAAAATGCACTAAAATGTAAAAAAATAAAAATGCACTAAAAAGTAGAAAATAAATTTTATATTGGAATTTACAAAGTTAAGAGACCTTCTATTCCAAATTTATAAATGTATTAAAGTTGAAAGTGAAAATGAATATTTGTTTACTTTATCTGAGCAATTCGTCGATGATTATGAGGCAAGAACGTATAATCGTACGTTTAATTGATCATCTAGTTGATCATCATGATTATAAGACCAGGGAGCTATGTAATTTACAAAGTTGAATTTGAGCCTGCAAAATAAATTTACCGAGTTGAATTTGAGAAACCTGGTATAATAATCATGATGATCCACTAGATGATCAATTAGACGTACGATTATACCTTCTATATAATCATCAACGAATTGCACAGATAAAGTAAACAAATATTCATTTTCACTTTCAACTTAAAAATATTTATAAATTTGGAATGAAGATCTCTTAACTTTGTAAATTTCAATCTAAAATTTATTTTCTACATTTTAGTGCATTTGAAATAAGATCAGTTTTTAAAAAGTGTTTTTTATATATTTTTTATATTTTACTCTGTAGTTCAAATTTTGAATTTATTTATAGTGGTGTACCCCCTCAATGATTTGCAATGCTTTCAATGTTTTACAATTCAATGCGTGTAGCTTTATTGATGTTTTCTCTATGTACTTTAATCTAAAATATTTAATTAAATTAAATCTAACAACGTAAAAAATTTGAAAAAAATTACCAAGATTTTGTCATCAAAATTCAAATATCTATGCAAAATCTGAAAAAGATTGAACAACGGCAAGGGGTTCAAAAATTGGGTAATATATATGCGATTAAACTCACGAAGTAAATTCAATCTATGCAAAATCTGAAAAAGATTGAACAACGGCAAGGGGTTCAAAAATTGAATAATAGATATGCGATTAAACTCACGAAGCAAATTCAATTAAGACCAGTAAAAAGAGCCCAAATTCAGCACTTTATCAGCGTATAATTTTTCAAATCCTGCCACTATTTTCACTATCAGTAAGCCGTTTTAAAGTACTTATCAACTCTGTTAAGTTAGAATTTTGTTTGCAGTGTTTGTTATTTCTTTAACAACCATTGCACCTGCTTTGAAGAGGCCTAGGTGTTTACCTTTCCTTTGCACCTCAATTGTGTATATTGTGTTCTTTGTATCTTTTACGTAATTGTACTTGATTGAACATTGTTTATTACCTGTTTATTCATTATTGACGATTACTATGCTATCGAAAGTAACCAACAGTGATAATAAATATTATCTTATCTTATTTTATCTCATTTAATAACCTAAGCGTACGCGCTATCATTCTATACTATTTTTGGTGGGTAGCAAATCGTTAATATTCTGGAACCAACTGTTGGCTTTGATGTGACGTGTGAGGTCAATCGCTCCATTTGAAAGTTGTGTTACATTTTTACATAATTGCTCTATCAAACCAAATATTGCATTGTTGCATCATAGATGCATGCAATAGAAACTTTAAAGTTATTCTTTTGGTGTACACAAAATCGTAACATCGACTTTCGCAGAGTGTCCTCCCTTTCCGGACACGCGGTGAATGGCGTTTTACGTCAAAATAATTGAATGAGATTGTAATAGGCAGTAAAATAGTGGACAAACCGGCTGAACAAATATTCAATATTCTATAACTGAGATTTAATAGCTGAATCAAAAGTTCCTACGGCTGTGCAGACGAAGATTTTGGAACATAGGCTACGGAAATTTACAAATTCTCCAACACGGAGGAGAAAGCTTGTTTAGTGTTAAGTGTCAGCCAGGTTATCTTTCTAATTGCTGCCAAATGAAGCATTGTGAGAAGTGAGATGACGTCTTTCCCTATCTAACGCTAGTTCCCTTCCAATAATGAACATTTTTGTGTGTTAAAGGAATTGTTCCCTTCCCACTCTCCTTTCCTGACATTACCTTTCCTTCCTCCCCCCTCTCCCATGATGCAAGTCCTTTAAAAATACCCAACCTTCCCCCCTATCCCCCCTCCCTTTAATCGGACCAGTCAGTCACCCACTCTCCGCTCATTTGGCTGCTTCCCTATCCTCCCCTACACCCTGACAATGCATACGTGGTGTAATAATGTCACCTTAAGAAAGACTTAACTTGAGTCGAAACCTGGGTCGGAATAATAAAAAAATTTTGTGTAACATTACTAAGTGAATTTATTTACAAACCATCACAATGGGGTTCCACCAAGTGAATCCCGAGAATTTGATATTTACTAGTTACCTAACTCCCTGTTAGTTTTTATTATTAACTTTCCTCTTCATTAGGTTCACGTATTTATCCATTGCACTTGCTAATGGGACATGTCCCACTAATTTTCCACACACTCTGGAAGTAGCTTGCAAAATATTCCATAGAATTAGGTGTGCCTATTTATACTAAATATTTTCGGAATTAGGAATCATGGGCACAATGTGGTGTGCGCACTAATGTCGCCAGCTCAAGTTCCGTAGTTTGAATCCGGGTGGTAATAATGCAATATCCTTTTACTATTATAACAAACAGCTTTCCCTTGTAAGTACTTCGTACGACTGACTCAAATATATAGAAATGAAACTAATCTTAGAACCAATTAACTGTGCTAAAAATTTAGAATTCGCTTCATGAAAATCTGTTCATTGTTATACATACGTAACATTGTATCTGATTTTCAATTATGGTCCTTCATTCCTCATCGTTTTCAATGCTGCTACCGTTTTTAAATTGATTTTCGTGGAAATGAAGTCACCAGATCTCGGAGCAGGGTGTTTACTCATCAATCCTGGCCATAATGATTGGGTTTAACGCAACAATGGTGTATTTTTTATTTTTTCCATCTACCACCGGATTTAATAACCACTGCATAAATTGGATTTAAGAATTCGGTTAAAAATGAATTCTAAATTTGGTCAGAATCAGTCAATGCGTGCCACCAAAATATGAAAACGGATTTTGGAATAATTAATTAAACCAAAGATAAGCGTATGATGTTTCCAAATTGACTCTCAATGGCGCAAAGAGTACAATACAGGCTAGAAATTTATATGTATTTCATTTAGCTTAAGTGAAATCAAACCATAATCCAGCATTAGAGGGTGCATTTATTTTCTTTAAACTCTCCCCTCTTTTAATTAAAAATGACAAGAAATTTAAATTGCCAAAATTCCAATTGACCAGCTTTGCTATGCAAACACTTGATTTTCCTCATCCATTTCTTTCAGTGACACAGCGGATGGATCATAATCTCCACATTTTCCCCCAAACTGATATACCTAGTGGTTTGTGGCTTAATGGCTTCGTATATATATCTGCGGTTTCGATTTTGACCTTTTGCGATCCATTGTGTAACCCCACCAGTCATTTTAATAGACCCGCATATCGGCTCGAAACCCCTTCCTGCTCCATTTCCGATTTATTCCCGCCAATGAATGCCACCGGTGTCGCTTTTATAAAGGGTCACAAGGGTCTTTCTCTATTTCTAACCCTGTCTCTTTGTTTCAGCTCACCGCAATGAGTTTTTTATCTTTCTACCGCCATCTATTTCCCTATCGCCACCCGCCATCATAGAAGCCAGGGTCACCGACTGGCTCGTGACCTCAATTTATACCATCGAAACACCTACACTCACACAAAATCCACTTATCTGCTCGTACGTCTGTTATCCCATCTCACACCGCCACCGCTAGAACAGACGTTTCACCCGAGACGGACCAATCTTTTCCCGATCTCTTTTCTCTCTCTCCCTCCCTCGGTCGACCACTCCGACGCTCCTCCGTAAGAGGGGAAGGCAGAAGGAGATTGATGGCCCTAGGAGTTTGATTCCAACTGGGAGTTGTGTAGAGGGAAGTTACGTTTCTTCCGCCTCCGCAATATGGACAGGGACGTTGAAGGCAGAGAGGGTATGGAGTAGTCCACCCGCGGGGCCCCAGTTCACAGCGTCCCAATCATTTAAGACGCCGGGAGCACCGAACGAAGACGGTGGGGGCGAGGGGAAGGGGAAGTTTGTTCCCACCACTTTAATGGATCTTGCTTTCTATCAATGGTCCTTTCCTCAAGGTACCTCTGTACCTCCACTATGGCGCTAGAGAGAGCAGTTCCAGGGGGTTGGGCTCTACATATAATTTCATCCAGAAAAGACGTAAATGACAATTCATCTGCAGCTTCACTCTCTCCTTGCCTACAAAAATAAATATCTATACTGATTAATAGTCCGTTAAAGATTTTTATTTTTGCTTTAAAAGTTAAATTTATCAGCAACATACTTTTAAAAACTTTGACTATGAATAAATAATAATAGGCGCTAAAAGCTTTTCTATTATCTATGGGCGTAGGGGAAGCAAGGCAAACCTAAGGCTTGAAAAAACATCCGCAACTTAAGGGAAGGCTTTACTTCACGAACAAAAGAATAAACTAATTCCGTTGTCTAAGCAATGATGAAATACCAATGGACAGAAGGAAGCACCAATAATAAATTTCTACGAAGAGTTAAAGGCAAATGGTGCATGATTAAAATTCTGAGTAAAATATACAAATGTATTCTTCTATATCTACGTACCACCTCAAGAGCCATCGCAGAGACGTGTCAAGGGGTGTTAGGACCCCAGTCATGTAAATGGGAGGGAAAAGGTAAAAGGATGAGGGAGTAGAGGAATAGATTTTAATTCTGTTTTAACGGTGTGCCTTACGCTAGTGTCATGCTTCTTTTGATATAATCGCAAATGGTTCGTGGAAAAAAGGAATTTTCCACATATCAGCACGGACATTTTTTGTTCTCTCTTCACTCTCCTATTTTGTTGCATATATCAGGTCTAGAGACATAGCGCGGGGCCAACACAATACTCTCCAAGTAACAATGAAACTCGAACTCGAACTCGAAATCTGAACCACGGAGCGTATAGCCTCCGATTCTCTGCCCTCAGTTCCACCTAGTACCACCTTTATCGATCATTCTTATTTGACACTATTGGATTAATCTCAATGAGCAAATTTCGTGAAGTGTTTCGCCTCTACAAAACAACAATGCAAATGGAGTTGTATGGCAATAATTACAACAAAAGACCTTGACATTATAGAAACTATGAAGGTGTAGTTAAATCAAAGAATTGTGGAGATGAAATGGAGAAATTTTGGCACTCTTTCGTGACGTGAAGGGATAAAAAATTGATTCTAGTCACCAGACCACCAGTTGAATAACACTGATTTAAATACAATTGGAAGATCTGGAACAGTTTGAGAGAAGGTTAGTGAAGAAGAGAAAGAAGCCTTTGAATGACAGCCCTAAAGGGAAATGAGGAATGGATGCTCTGGTAATGAACGTATAGGAAAGGAGCGTGCTTCGTTCGTTTTGAAATGACAGAGAATGGTTGAGGGTTGAATAAAGAAAAATTAGGAGGAATGGGTAGGCCAAGAAAGTCAAGGGTGCATGTGGTGGAATATGAATGAAGAGAATCTAAAGAGGATGTATAACAGGAATATAAAAAACAGGAGAGCGTATAAATTCAACAGATTCAGGTGAGATATCGTGGAAGTTCTTCATAATGTAAGATAAACAATTGCACTTTTCCTCAATTTGTGGAAAAGTGCAATTGTTTCTATTACATTAGGAGAGCGTATGTGAAGCACTGCATGAATGTAACTATAGCATAAGAGATACGCATTAATAGGCCAGTATGGAGGATATTAGTATTAAAGCAGAGTCAGCTTTGCAGTTCTATCACCTTCAATTAAACTCTTTTGACAATGCTTACTCCCAAAACTGAACGCCGTGATTTGTACATGTACATACATGTATAAATACATACCCGCCATTCTCCCTTACAATGAAATCAGCCATTCATTCCAATTGTCTTAATGCATGTTATTCGCAAATATTTTACGCTCTCCTTTCGTCAGCACCAACGTTGAAAGAGAAAAGCGACGGATGAGTGAAGATGGGCAGGGGGGTAAGTGACGGAAGGATACGTGCTTAACGCGCCGTGTGTACGAGAGGCGGGGATGAGAAGAGAGGACAGGACACGAAACAGTCTTGAGACGAGTAAGACGAGGGACGTGCCGAAGAGCAGCTTCGTGTGGAGAAGTAGGAAGGATAGTAAGCAACGCCGAGGGATTGAAGAGGGCATGGGATGAATCAAGGTGTAAGTTTAAAGGGGAATGTGCACCATGATACAAATTTGATGCATTAGGGATGTGTCCAGTGTGTTTTAAATTATCTATGTATAAAAACTGAATTTTCGATTCTTTGAACGCAAATGACCTCCAAACCTCTTAATGGATTCGAATAAAACTTGTGACAAACTTTTCTTAGGACATGAAAGGATTGATAGGCTATGTAAGGAACACCCAGGGACCTCGGTGGTTACTACGTGGGCACTTTTTTAACTAGCTCTAATTTCCATAAGAGGAGTATTTGATTAGGTGCTTTTTTGCTCTCAAATTACTTGCTCACATGATATAGCCTTCAAATGTTAACAAATGGATGACTGAATGAACAATATAATTCAACTGCCCAAAACATCCCATTCTAAAATACTAATTAATTTCAAATCTTCTAAGTAAGCAACATGAGTTCTATAATATAAATTCTAAAATTCCATCCATGCGAATTACACCAATTTTATCGTAGCCAATGCACTCATCTTATCACTTCAAAATGTTAAATCCAAACCGTACCTGACATATCATTTGAAACAACAAAAACATTCTACTACTTGCGCATTGAAACAACACATTTATCACTCCAAAGCTATTTTACTAAAGCAAACGAATGGAATTTAAAAAAGGTATTTCATTTGCAGATATCATTTATAAAAAACTTTCAAATGAAATGGGATCATGAAATCGTGAGGACGTATTATGAAGTCACATAACCATTCCCGGAGCATACGACCATGGGAGATGAAACAACACTTTAATATATTATTTAAAATACCTTATATACTCCATCTAGCCACATGACGGGTAGAAAAAACTGTGATAAAGGACAGGATTACAGAGCCAACGCATGTTTCGTCGATAACGTTTGAGCATAACACAATTAGTTAATTTTGCGATATTCGAAACGAAACAGTTCATTTACGCACTTTAAATAATTCATTCATTCGGACAAAAGAGGATTAACGTCAGAAGTGATTACAATTTACGCGCGTGGCGTTACGGGAAACTGTAAGCCGGAAAAACATCTTCAACAATTTTTACAACGCATTGGGAAGGAGAGAAAAAGATGATGAATGAGAGTTAAACTCAATTCATTATTCCCGGAAGCATTATGATCAATTCGGAAAATAATGAACAGTATGGTATTGCTGCGGAAGAAATGTAAAAAAAGAATTCATACGAGAGTAAGTGAGGTGTTTCGTTGTCGGCTGTTAAAGTTGAATAATACGAGGTCCAATTAATGACATTTCTAGAACAGCATCAGTAAACCACCTCTCCGAATGTTAGACCACTGAGTTTTCTGATGCTTACTTATTCCACTCTCCAATCTAAACCCTCTTCCAATCCCCCCTCCTAATCCCCTATCTTTTGCCCACACACTTTCCCCTAAGACCTATAAATAGTTGCTGAAAACTGATATGTATCCATGTACTCGTACCTGAAGATGGCGTAGCTACCAAAACCAGTTGTGCATTCTGTAATAAATTGTGGATGTAACAAAGCTCGCTTTAAAATTAAATACTCTTTACTTTTTCGGAGAATGTTTATAAAATGTTTGTCTATGATTATATCATGCAAGAGAAGTATTGCAATCAAGTGGAAGATATCGTCCGATAGCCCCAAGACCAATTGATAACATTTCTAGAACACTCAAAGTAAAAACAATACTACGCCTGTACACCTTCATTTTCAATGCATACTTGTTCGTGTCTATGAAACATATATTAAATACAAGTTGTCGTACGCATAACACATTACAAATAACATTGTAGATGTCGAAACCATGGTCAGAAAGACTAAACTAGTGAGGAATGTACCGATTGAGACATTATTTCAGGTTACATTAAATAGTTGATAATATTATGCGTATAACGGTTAGAAAATTAAATTCCTGATGCATGTACTACGTAAACTAATTCTAAATGGAGGAAATGTTTCATTATTCACCAAAAAATTAATTTTATTTTTAGGATTTAAAACCCAAACCTGAGTGTAGTCTTTGAAGTTCGTTAGCCAGCTACAGTGCAACTTTGTATTGGTTCTGGTTAAATTTTGAAGGGGATAATTGCGAAAAATATGATAACTAGAGGGTATGTTTTATGCCCACATCATGATCAGTCATCAGTCAGGTTTACTTAAAACTCGCCACTTTATTCTCTATTTAACTAGCAGTATGCTTAAGCTAGTCTTGTAAAAAACGAATTATGCATATCCACTATGGATCATTTGTATAATTCTGCCCAAGATACGATATATATGTATATATATATATATATATATATATATATATATATACGAGTTCGTGGAAAATCACACACGCGATAATGTAAATAGACTATGCCACAGGTGGGGCGGAATTAAATATAAACACATAAAAAAAAGAACACTCACAATATTAGTTGATATTTCGGTTGCTAGAACCTTTCTCAAAGGAAGACGGATACAGAATCTGTCTGTATCCGTTCTGTATCCGTCTTCCTTTGAGAAAGGTTCTAGCAACCGAAATATCAACTAATATTGTGAGTGTTCTTTTTTTTATGTGTTTATATTTAATTCCGCCCCACCTGTGGCATAGTCTATTATATATATATATATATATATATATTTAAATGCCCAATATGCCCCTCGATTTAAATAATCG
Source organism: Pyrrhosoma nymphula (assembly GCA_963573305.1). NCBI lineage: Eukaryota > Metazoa > Arthropoda > Insecta > Odonata > Coenagrionidae > Pyrrhosoma > Pyrrhosoma nymphula. The sequence goes on along the minus strand of OY754339.1, from coordinate 43,154,175 downwards.
GGAGAAAAATGGCAATCAATTTTCCATACAGCGGCTCTTTTAATGATTCATAAGTCTTCATTTTAACATTTCTATGAATTGAATTCATTGATTTCATCTTCGGTTTCTAACTGTAATACTTTCTAATTTATTTCTCCTGAAATTATTATTTCTAATTGGCAGTTACGCCCAAGAATAAGCTCAATAGTTCTATCGATGCCCTAATACGTGGGTGATATAAAAAATATACAGGGTCATTCATTTTATCCTCCGGGGTTTCAAAGGTAAATTATTAAGTAACTATATCTGACTAAAAAAGGCATATCGGTAGATAAGAGACTCCAAGTTTGCATTCAAAACAAGCGGCATTGCATTATTGCATAATTGCAAAACTAGCCACTAGACAATGGTACACTGGTGAACATAATATTTTTGATTCATAGAATTCAATACATGTGAGTAGCTTGTGACCGCTCAACGATGATTTTGTACAATATATTTCAAGCATAAGCTACGACAGGAAGGACAATTCATGTATGGTAAAACAAATTTAAGGATACTGGCTGGTTGTGAGGTGCTAAACAAACAGGCCGGCCAAAAAATTATGACAGTCTTAATTTTCTCTGCTTCTTTCGCAAAATGCGAAACCACACATGATCGTTACTAGAGATCTTTCAATTAATGAAGAACCATGATGTACAAATGTGCACCTCGATGTTATAAATTGAGATTATATGAGACTCCATTCACTTTCAAACTAATTGCTTTACTTGATTCAAAATTCCTAATTGTTACCATCGTTCATGATTTGCTTCATATATTGCATTCTTCATATACCCCAATATTTAACCACAATTCGTGATGACCACGTCATATTTAAAAAATGTAGAATAACGGTGTTCTCTTTTTTACGGCCCATTCGCAAAAAAAATCATGTAAGCACCTAAATGTGGATCATTTGGTTGATCCAATTCAGCTACGTCGATAAGGACTTCATTTATCGAGAGAAAATGAATTATAAACGCATGAAAAATGAGTAATATTCATCAAAACAACTAACGGACTATATAAAGGCGTTGTGAAATCTGCACTCATTAATCGTGACATACTGAATCACACATGTCTGCATGCAGTGGGTCTCTTGATTATTTTTACGGCGACAAAGTCATGATATCCCCTTCGTTTTATGCATCGAGATTTTAAGTCCAATGCTGTTCAGGAAAAATCATAATTACGACATTGTTCTTGTTGGAATATGCAATTTGCCAATATTATAGTATATATGTTATTTGTATTGCTATGCTGGTTATGTATGTTATATTGCTATGGCGGTTATTGATTAGTTACATAATCAAGCGGCTGTTGAATTATCAATGTTTTGGACTAAAAGTGTATTTCCATAGTGCAATGTTTCTTATGGAAAAGGGTAATACTCGAAAATTATAAGTTCTCAATTTGGACCATAGCTCCATCAGATAAATCAAATGTCTTTAGTTTTCACCATGACTCGCGTATTAGGAATTCTTTTTTTTTAACTCCACAGAGGAAAAGAAGCACTAGAGTACACTTTCAGGAGACGCTATTAAGGCAATGCCATAGCTCGTTCACGGTGACCTCCAGATTTGTGTTATTACTTCATTCCTGCACATTTGGAACCTTAATATCAGAAGGGCATGCATGAATCAAAGCAATTGGATAACTTACGTAATCATAGCATGAAAGCACAAGCCAGCATGGAGGAAATCATTAAATTAGAGTCAGCTTTACATGTCTATTACCGAGAGTAAACTCTTGTTGACCGCGCCTACCCCGAAAGGTAATTGCGTCATGGGTATACATGGACATCAAAATCTCTATTTCACGGGCTGAAGTGGTCCATAAGAAGGTCCATAGGTTATTATGCAAGAGATGTCCGGAGATTAGAGGTTTAACAAGCACATTGATACATGCAGGTCTGTCTCATGGATGATTTTTGAATTTGATCAGATTTGATGAATCAAAATTGGATAGGAACTAATGACTACCCAAAAGGTTTTTTCATGGAACTATAATTAAACACAGAAATAGAAATTTAAAATTGTCACAGAACATCAATAATATTGTAAGCTGCTTTAAAAATGTTTAGAGTTATGTAGGTTCAAAGAAGTTCACCAAAATATTCAGTATGCAAGCGTTGGAGAAAACTATTTTATTTCTGTACTTAAGCCAGGATGTACATAAGTGAGAGGATACGGCCACACAAAATCAAATACATTTCAGCCCATAATTAGAAAAATGTCCGTATGTTAGTTAAAAATAGAGGTCCGCATGTCAGAGGTGACCATTTACAGAAGTTTTACTGCAATTGTTTTCCGGCCTCTTTCGCGAAAAACTGCCTCACTCACATACCTCTCGATGAATCGTGAAGTGAAATTCACAGATGCTGCATTGACATGTAATATTCCATTCCATTTCATGCATCTGGAGCAAATGGCTAATCGCAGGCAAGCAGTAAAATGCATTATCAATTGAAAACGCACGGCAAACTACCAAGCAGAGTCGGCAGAATGCACTAGTGCGGGCGATTACCCTTCGTCCCACAAAAGGAGGAGGCAATACACTCCACATTACAGGCAGGTGGACTCGTAGACATTAACGCGAAGAGGATACGAGGAGCTAAGACAGAGCACTCAGGAGAGAGGAGTGAAGACGACCAGATGGACGTGGGTAACGCCGCACCTGAGGTCCACGGTGAAGAGATGGAGAGCCAATCATGTCGACGGATACGCTCAGGCTCAGAGAGACAACACCCCGTACGCGCTCTGACACACTAACGCGAACTGGGCGGAACTTTATGGTCATGTGTGTAGGAGAAGAAGGGACGGACGGGTAGTAAGACATTATTCCTGTCCTCACGCCGAACATGTCCTTCTCCCCCAATGGTATTCTTCGATTCCGGCCTATCCCATTCAGGGAGGCCACAACATTTCCCAGCCTCGACAATGACATGTTGACAACATAAATAGTGTCGGAGGGTACATGGTGGCATTGATTCATAATGAACTAATAAATGACAAAAATGTTTATTATTTTCTAAATTTAGGTTGCCGAGAAGGAGGACATGTGACAAGGCTCCCATCAAATTGTCATTCTTTATACTTAAACCTCTTCACACTAATGCATAAAATAGAGAAGATTTCTGTGTGTTTGTGTCTGTTACTAAATCACGCCAAAAATTCCAACGAATTAGCTAATATTATGTATGAACATAGCTAATATATTTGGTTTAAACGTACGTCTATTGCTTTTTTGAAACTTTTCACTATTTCAAGATTGTTCATTTTTCAGACATTTTTGTCCTCTTTTGGAAACATTGGGGAAAACAGCGTATTGTTACTATATATTTATTATTCCACGGAAGACTGTTGATGACTTAAAGATAAAGACTTAAACCTTTTTAAGTTCTCTTTAGGAAACATTGGATTAATTGAGAATTTTATGCACATAATAATTTTAATAGATATTTTTAGGACAAAACAAATATGCCTGGAAAAGGAAATCTAATTTTTCTCAGAGAGTTGCAATATCCTCTTTGAGGAAAAACGAATCTGAAGAACAATTAAAATAACGATTACAATTTGACGCTATAAGAAACGACATTCAACGTGCTTCAGAAGCCCCGTACTAGAGTCAGGCGCAATATAAAAATATGTCGTAACCTTAAGCTTCTTACAGCTGCTTTATTTCAATAAAAAATTCGAAAGTGGTTTCTATTATTACTGTAAAAAATCTCGCTCAAACTCACTTAGGAAAAAACTGCTCGTAGTTTATTGCGATCTTCCCCACGCCCCCCTCGCAAACCAGGAATATATTTTTACTTACTGTTTAGAAAATAAGCAATATCGGTAAAATAGCTTTAAACTATGCTTCACTAAGCGAAACAACAGGCAAGCTCCACTTAGTAAAAAAAAATAAGATGAGAAATGAGAAGTAAGAATCTCTTCCGTATGAATAAAACTACTATATTATTTCTTACTTTTATCTCTCCCGTTCAGAATCGACGGGAATTTATGCTATGATACATATAAAAGCAGGAAATGGAAGAGGAATTTACAAAAATTACTTCAAATTATCTTTGCGTACATTGAGTAAAAAAATTATTAATTCTTATGCCACAAGTTTTAATGAGGAGACTTTCTTTGGTAAGAAGTCAAGACTGTACAGTTATTGATATTTTATGCACAGATTTTGATTAAACACCAGAATCGGGTAATAAATTGTACACCTTCGGTCATAAATGCAAAAAAAATTGCTTATTTGAATGACTTAAGGTTTGGTTTTGGCTAGGGTATGCGAGTTTTTCGTAAGTTAATGGGAGAAGGCAGATACAGAAACAACCGTGCATATCCACTTAACACAGAAAAACGTCGTTGAACCTAATAACTGTGTAAATTCTTCATTACTATCAATCCTAGATGAAGAAAGAGGGGAAAGGAACTTAAAATAATGGTATTTAGCTATTTTCCCTCATACATTTATTTGACAAACGACCCGGGTTTTGTCGCGTAACCACAACTTTAAGTTCACAAATTATAGCAACCATAGCTATTATAGTCACAGAAAAGGGAAGTGGGTGGTTGTCTTCAGTTGAAAGAACCCTGACGACTTAACCACAAACATTTTAAATAATGCTGTGTTGTCCCAATCTAAAGTTGCCAAAAGATATAAATATCGAATCAAACCTTTACACACAATTATATTCTCAAATTGAACTTGAAATACAAGGTTTTGAAAGCTATAATTGGTGAAAATGGGGAACTAGTATGCATAAAATTTTCATGAAAAAATGTTTGTAGAAAGCTAAAAAATTCGCTCGCTAAAAATCTAAAGCTAAAAATCTCGCCTGACACTGTTGATTTCATAAAAAATTCCCAGAAGAGAAATAAGATTATTCATTCAGACATTAAATTCTAATTTTTCCAGTTATCAGTGCAGATTAATACAATAATTGAAGTCGAAATAAGGAAATTCTATGAAAATAGCGTCCCAGTCGCCTTCTATGGCTAGCCAATTTTGCGATTAACAGTTTGATGGTAGCAAATCTACCCAGAGAATATAACGATGACAAAGCTTAAGCACTAATCCAATATTAGTTTTAAAAGTAATAAGAAAAAACTATCTACGTGCTCTGTTACCCCGGCATGAAATGGGCGGAATTTATGGTCTTGTGTTCCCATGGGAGGGAAAATTGGGAAGGCACGTCGCTTACGCTGGCAGTTCATGGATTATTTTTTCTCAAATCAATTTTATTTACCTACTAACACATATTGTCACTTTTATTTTTTTATTTGTTCACACCTATTTTCATACAATTGTCATAGAGTTCTTGATTCGTGAGTGATGTACTTATAATAAAAGATCTTTGTTACTTGAGGAGACATATTTGAGAAGGATGGTTGTGAGCTGATGCTCGACTAATGAAAAATTAAGGATAATTATCCCAACATAAATATTTGTTTCCAGTGATAGATACTTAGGAATAATTGCTGGACGATGTCAGTCAACGCTCATGCCCCCATGCCAAACACGTCTTCCCATTCATATTCATCGATTCCGGATTGCCCCATTCAGTAAGAATGGAACAGCCAGGAATACCCAAACCTTGACGATGATGGAGTTTTGAAGTCATGACCTCGAAAAATTCAAACGATGCCAGGTAGTTCCACCGTAAAATGACTTTTTTGCCATTCAAATCGTATTCGGCCAGTTGCAGAAAAACGTGTCCAATATTTGGCAAGAAAAAGTAAATCATATCTGTCTGCGCTGTGTTATTCTGAAATTGAACATGTAATAACATTATGCTTAATGCGAGGACGGGTAAAAAATGGTGACAAACACTAATTTTCATGCAAATATGCATCAAATTTTCTCGGGAAACTTTATAAGAAACGAAAACACTTAGGGAATCGAATAAAACTCAAATTCAAACACGACCAAATTATTTTGTTAGTAATTTTAGTAAAGTATATTAAGTAATGATTTAACCGCATGTATTTGTTATTGTAATCGAGTTTTCAATTTACCAACGATAATAAAACTTTTTTTGTGAATAAATGAAATATAACAGTTTCAGAATGAATATTTACAAATACTGTTGGCACCACAAACTTTTTTTCCAGAATTATGGCCATTAGCTCTTGATTAACCAAAAATGGGTAAAACGACCCCTAGCAGGGAAAAAACCGGTTATTATAGTGCTATAAATCCTTTTTTTTCTTTATTCTTGTCCTTTTATCAACTCATTTGGGCAGTATTCTATCAAATGTCTCTTAGTTAAAGGGAATGTGAATTTGGTATTTGCCTGAAAGTACACCTCTTAGATGTTAACACATTTGATGAAACAGTAGTACAATGTTCCTTGGCATATGACTGGTATTTGTTCATCTGAAGAGTTTTAAAACACAACACATCTGATGAAAAAAAGTACCTCGTATGCGACGACTTATACCTAAAGAAAAGTCATTGGCCATTGATAATATATAATTTTCTCGCCACTATAATTATCCAGTTGTTTATCCTCGTAAACCTCTTTATGAAGCAAAACAGTTTTTTGGGCTTTAAAATGGAAGGAGTAATGAATGAGGAGAATTACCGAGGAAGAAAGACAGCTAACTAAGCTCCTTTTTCCAAAATGTGACAGTTTTGACTTGCACCACCCTTGCTCTTGAAGGCATATATGGTAACGCTTGTCCGGCACTTTTCCAGGATTCCATTCCTACATCGGCACTTTTAAAAACCCACTCCCTCAGTTAATTCACTCCGGATGTGGAGCTATGGTTCAGGTAGACAAAACTGAAGAGAGGAACTAACGGCCAGAACTTATTTTTTTCATTCATCTTTCTCATTTTTTCGTCTCAATTGAGTCGCCCAATTAATCACTTGCGAGACAGATGAGCGTGAAAAATGGTTCCTCGCACCGCCGCAGCAGAGCGCTCATGGAAAAAAATCGAAGGCAGGAAATATTTGAGGAGAGGAGAAAAAAATATACTAACCCCTAACGAGTTAACTCTTTACCGCCACCTTCTCGGATACTTCGAGCTCGCTTGACCTGGGTTCACCTGCTGACGAGGGTGAGCTCTTAGCTTTTTAAAAGGACTGCCAAGATTGAGGGGAAGGAGGTAATGGCCTTTGTCGCGAATGTCGCACTACTGACTTCTCTGTCTTTCATTCTCACAAAGCCGTGTCTCTGAACAGCATGAGAACTTATGCCATATGCATACCAAATTAAACCAGTGAAGAAAGTAAGGCTAATTTAAAAAAATATGAATTAATACAAAACGTAATGACAAAAGTAAATAAAGTGATGTGATTTCTAGGGTAAAGAAAGTGAGGCTACTCATAAAGTTAGAGGGGCACAAACTGGAATTAGTAATTAAATAGCAATATAATTGCCAAATGGACAAAGCATAATTATTATCAAAAGGATATTAGTGCAAGAGAAAGAAGCGTTTAACAGAAGGATGGAGCTGATGACTGGTGCCTTATTTGCAGAAAAAAAATTGTAACCAATGAATTTTAAATGGTGTGAAGTGTCGTATGGTGTAGAAACCGGGACCGTGAGCTAAGAGGACAAGGATACGCTGTAGACGTTCGAGATGTAGGCGTGGAAGAAAATGAATAAATTGGTGGACAGAAATGAGGTTGAGAACGGTAGTTCCTCGTGTTACAGATAAAGTGAGGAAACATGACGAGCGAGGTTAGGAAAAGGCAAAGAAGGATTGGAATAGATAATAGGGTACGAAGGGATGATAGAATCTGGTTATGTGAGAAAGGGGAAAAAGATCATAGGTTTTGAATAAAAGATGAAAAAACGTAGAAAGTATGCATAGATAAAGACAGAAATCAACTGAGTAAATAAGAGGCCAGTAAATCGTCCAGAGGATTTTTACACTCTTCTATTTTATCATACTTTAACCAGTAGATTACCCTGGTCATAATGACATACATAGGTAATTATCGCCGAACATTTTTCTGTGTATGTAAGAATCCACCCCATGAAATATAGGGGTAATTGCAAGAACGTGGTGAATAAAAATAACTAGAATTTATCAAAATGTGACTTCACTCTTGTTGGACTACATTCAGAGTATGCCGTAAGAATTTGGGATACTAAACAGAAATATATTGGAAAGCCGAACGTGTCGCACAGCCACTGGGTGAACATTGAAGTGAAAAACTGAGAGAACATTGTTTATATAGCACATCTCTGTAGAAGGTCTAGCAAGCTACTAGAGAGTCAGAAGCTGAACGTTAGGCTATGATTTCTCGAACATTTTAAAGCAAGCTTATTACAGAGCGACATGGAGGATATAATTTGAATCTCGTACGAAATATCTAGGATAAAAGCAAAAAGTTATAAAGATGCTCGGCCAAATTGATTATTCGTTAGAAAATATTCGTAATCCAGGCATCATAAGTAACTAATAAAAAAGAGCCAAAAAAATGCACAACCGTTTACATGCAGTTCATTTTTTTACTTCCCATTCTTGTTTCTTATCCTAACTCTAGAGAAGTAATAAACAGTATAATTCACATTTAAAAAATACAAATTGACAAAAAACAGTCAATAAATTATCATTGAAAACAGGCACTTGGTTATAATTCCACACTTTATTAGTAACAACACGACCCACATCTCATGCCATCGTCAGGTGATGATGGCATGAGATGCTGAAACCCGGGTCGTGTTGTTTCTAATTAAGTGAGGAATTATAACCAAGTGCCTGTTTTACATTAGTTATGAAGGAGTTCCACCAAGTAACGCTAAGGACAGTGTCCTACAGGTAATAAATTAATAAGATTAAAGCCAATCTCTAATCAGTTTCAAGACATTTTTTTCTTCATTTGCATATAATCCTTTTAATATATTTGGTAACTCAAAATCAATCAATTGATCAATTGTTGTAGGTGTAATGCATAGAAATAGCCATTTAGTCTCGCTTTTACTTGGTTTGGACGTTATCTAATTCCGCTTTTTTTGGAAATTTGACATTTGTCTTTTACTAATGAAGCTGCTACAGTTGAAAATGTGCCCAGTAAGCTTGAGACACCAACTTTATTAAATTTTCATGATGCAGCTTCATTGCTGAGGATTATTTGTCGATAGACGTTTCAGCACTACAAAACATTCCTTTGATTCAACTTTCGCTGTACGTAGATTTATATGCAAAATTCCATCGGTGAGTTAAAAATATTAATAATAACGGAAAGTACACAGTCGTCGGAACGCTTAGCTGGCAGAACTCGTGTTTGATAGGAATAAGTCCAACATAAATAGCTTGGGGACGGATATTTTAGCTATGATGATAATTTAAGGGAAAGTTGCGGTGACCGAAAAATTATAATGAAGTGAAGGGAAAGTATGTTGATAGTGAAAATATTGTACGGGATAATAAGAAGGGTTGGAAGTCTCATCGGTAGAGGAATCAATACACTTATAATAATAATTTTTTCCTTAAGGATTGGAAATAAAATATAAATACTGAGTTAATAATACCTGAAAAACACAGCGACTTCCACATAATTATAAGTAAAAACTCAGCTAATCTGAGTGTTTCTAAATAACACAAAACGAAGCGTATTTGCAAATGAATTTACTAAGTTCCTATAAACTTATGCATTGTTCGTAGTCAATTATTTAGAGTAAAACCTCTGAATAAGTCTACCAACGGATATCAAACAAAAATATGTTTAATCACCTCAATTTCTAGCATTGCACAACGATTGAATAACATGAACCTCTGCAATTTATAACAAATCAACAGAATGTTGTTTTCGCAAGTTTAACAGCATTACTCGCTCTATTTTTTCTGAAAAAATTAAATGTAAAAAATGCTTATCGCTTTAATTATTTGCCTATAAAAGAAGTTCATATCACCAATTGATAATTGATAATTATTATTAAATGTAATACAACAAATAAGTTTTTATATTAGATACGATAAACAAGTTTCCAATACTATTACACAAGACTACATCATGCAGAATAAATATTAATTATTATTTTAATTAATAAAACGTAATTGATAAACATCAAATAGCGTTCCATGCTGCGTTTTCCGTCTGTATCGATGGCATTTATTAGCGATTAAAACGAACTCTAGATTTTAAGAGAACGATCACAATGGAATAATAATTATTCAGACCTGTGGGAGGAGGAAGAGGTGGAGGAGGAAGAGGAGCTAACAACCAGTCGTGCAAGGAGTGGAAGGGATATGTGTTGGAAGAGCGAAATGAGCCTTGGGCCAGGGTTTTAGAGTAAAATGGATTGTAACCTGTCAGCCGGAGAGAAAAAGTAAGGGTACTAGTGTGTGTACAGGGTGCACCTCAAGCATATCTGAGTAAACCCCCATTGTGGCCTGCCTCTGTGGGACCATAATAAGGGAATTCCTTCTTCAGCATCCCTCTCCTTATTTCTTTCCATGCTGTCTCGTATTCTTTGCCGGGGAGTAAAAAAAATCATCTGGTTGAAAGGAATTTAAGTGGACGCTCAACAAACGGCGTGTATTCCTCGAGAATTCTAAATTATTTAAGCTATCAGGGGTTTCCATAATGGCACTGCCATTGTTATAATTCTCAGCGGGGGTGTTTATATCGCTCATATCGGGTAAATGATATCTGGGTGATGCACAAAAAACACAGCCGGGGCCGCAGAACTGGGTTGGAAAAAGTGTAAATCTTGTACTTTCACGGATGCGGAAGCAGGCAAACAAGCAAGCAAAAAGCAAAGCTCTCCTTCGTCTCTGCAACCATTATCTTTCACTTGATACTAATTTTACAGTCCCATATTAGGTATTTATTTTTTGCTTTCCATCCTTAAATTCTCAAGTCAACAAAAGTAGCGCCATGCTGAGCAAAAACATTCGTTAAGTTATTCCGCTTAAATGGTTCTTTTGGGAATAATTACTAGTAGGTTAAGGGACAAAAAGCTTTATTTCAGCTGAAAACAATCCTCATTTTATGGACTTTAGGAAATTAAATTAAAGCTTTTGCATAATTCCCACCATTCATTCATTTGTTCTTCAATCCTAAGATTGATTGACTGTAGTCGTCCTTACCTATCAAATGCTAGTTACCTTACTCCCAGGTAGTTGTTCTTAATACTCTCCTCTTTATTTGGTGTTAGTATTTATCCCTTGGCTTTCTTCTTTGGACTTATTTCTTCAATTATATTCTTCACAAACCCATTGTACCCCAGGTAGAGTCTAGGCAATCAATTTGATTCTTCTTTTTTGTATAGTGTTCAATATGATACTCACCTCATTCATTCATTTTTATATTTCTTCATTTCTTATTTCATTCGTCCATTTGACTTCAGCTTCCACCTCCAACACAAGTTTTCGAATTGTTTTAATGTTTACTGATCCGCTTTTCCAATGGTCCATGTTTCCAGTGCCATGTTTCACACGAATGCTTTCACATACTGTTAACACGTTCGTTGTCCTAATTTTTGAACACCGTAATTGCCTTTTCATCATGGACACTTTCTTAACTTGGGATATTCTAAGTTTCATCTACGTTGTACTTATTCGACCCCACATGACCCGTACTTCCATGGTAGGTGAAGGAATCCACTTGCTATAATTTCTCACCTCATAGTGTGATTTCTTTGTTCAGCTTCTTTTTTCACATTAATTCCCCGTAAATCGAGATGTTGTCAGCTAAATGGTAATTTACTGACGAGGTAGGGAATTCTCTTGGTGAATTGGCTATCATGGGACGCGACGGATTATTAGAGTCATTTACCCATTCAGGAAGGATGGGCACACAATCGGTTACTTGGTGGGATCAGAGTGTGGAGGGAATCCTACCAATATTACATACCACTACTTATAACGAGAGCTACAATGGGGCTTGCATCTGAATTTTTCATCAGTATAATTGTATTTGGAAGTAAAACATGGCCTAATGAATGTTTTGTCGTATAGTTATATACTATCAATCTAAGCTCAGCTTTCATACTTAGACCTTTAATAAGCGTAATTCAATACCTCCAACAGCATTCGCTTAACATGCTCCCCCATAACTGATAGCAGGCAGTAAAAAATATTTTCTAACGCTAAAAAAGTACATTATTTTATGCAAATGCCATTTTGTTGGACAATTCTTTCCTTTTTATTTTTGCAAAAAAAATAAATTCTGCACGAGATAAAAAATTTCATCATCTATTCTTTTAAATCTATTTCCTCCATACATAATTCAACAATAGCACGGGTCGATTAGGGTTGGCTTTTCAAAAAAACGCTGAATGTTAGGAAATAATGGAGTATTCCGTACAGTTTTTCAAGTTTTCAAGATAAGTTTAAGAAAAAAAATTCAATCATGAAAATAAAAACGTTCATCCAATTGTATTTCTTATGAAATGTTTATTCATATGACCTATATCTCTATCTCTCTGTAGCAAATGAAGGGTTCAAGTGGTACAAAAATCAATTTATATGCATTACTCATGGAATATACAGAGGTCTACATATCACTGATTTGTCAGGATGCATTTAAGTGTTTGAGATAAATCTATGCAAAAATTACCCAATACTTCTGTCCTCAGGCATAACTTAAGGAAAAAATAAAAAAATGCGTCTTAAAATTTTTCCAAGGGAGAAAAAATGTAGAGAAAAAATAAGTCAGCTTCCATTGCTCAATTCATGTATTGTTTGGATGTTTCTAGGTGTCTGAAATACATTTTAGCAACAATTACTCCATAAGTTTGTTAACAACGCAAATCTGATCCAAGTAATATTGTTATAACTAATTTTCTAAGGGAGATAGACACTCAGAAACAATAATTCAGCAACCTTGACTCCTGAATCCTCTTGAATTTATTAGCGCTTGCTACGTCCGAGCCCCATGAGAGAAAATCCAAGGGAGAGGCGACAATCTGGGAACTGTGGGGCAGTCTCACCTATCAACGAGGAAAACCAGGGTCGGACAACAAGAGTGAGCTTTGGGAAATGAGAAATCCCCCCTAGACAGGGGCCTTTGAAGATTCGCACACTGGACGGAGGTCAAAAGCTGGACGGAATCATTTGTTAGACGCAAAATGGATGCTTCCTCTCCGACGCTGTCCTTTCGCCGACTGCGAGGTTGCATCAGTGGCCGTCGACAACTGAGCCCATTGCAATGGATTCCACATTAGTTATTTAGCCTCCGTACCCTTGTGTGACAAGTGAAGGGACATACCCAGGTTATCACGCGCACCAGTCGGTCCGAAATTATTGATGTCCGGGGTGACCTTTTGCATCATAAAAGTAACTTTGATCAATCACTCGCGACAATCATTTTCCTTCGAAGCAATAAGATGTCACGCCTAGTTACGCAATTTGATTTTCATTAATTATTCACGGAAATCACATCCCTCAAACAACTAATATGTCATGGCTAGTTGCATAATGCTTTCACGTGCAGGTTAATTCAGTTTAACTCGCATCAGTCGTTGATCACTAATGCCGAATTTAAAAATAATTTCCAATGACGTGTTCAATTAAACAGCTGCTAAATTCTGAGTGGGAGATATTCTGGCTAGGTTTGAAAAAGAAGAGGAAAATCTTTCTTCTTGGTAAAATGTCTTTACGAGGAAATGTAATGTTAGTTTATGAAAGCGTATCATCGATAGTTCAATACCATTGTTTAGCGATTTTGCTTAAGATATATTAATCCAACCCCTGATAGATAGCATGAGGAAAGAAAGAAACACTTCGATATTGAAGTTTTACCTAAATTGTTTTCACACGGATAGTGATGACTTATATGTTTTTCATGTTTCCACTCACAATGTAAAGGTCTCACACATATATGCATACAAAATATAACTAAAAGCAAATAATGTAAAACACATTTAATAAGTGAATGGACCAATAAAAATGCAAAAAGCTACCAACCTTCTTCCTACCAAGCTTCATTGAACCAATTATTTTTTAAAAACATAAAACTACATTGCACTTGGTGAAAATCGATTTTAAGAATATTTAATAGGAACAGCATCAACACTTCATAGCTTAAAAATGATATGAATTCTTAAAATACACTGAAGATTATTTTTTATACTTTAAATCTTTTTTTAAGATAATTTTAATCCCGAGAATTGGACAAACTTTTAAGTATTCCATCCATGAAACACAAGTTTTCCGATAAAGTTTCAGGAAGAAGATTTTTTCAACTATTTTAATGAAAAGTTTCCGGCGCTATTTTTCTCCTTCCGTATCACTTTAAAAGCTATCGAAGCTTTAAATCCTTTGAGAGCCATCAGAGGGTTACGTTAGCGTGGAAGGAATTCTATTCAATGTAGGGCAACTCATTTCTTTCTGTAAATTAATTTTCTCGCATTAGTCCTAAATCTGTCTCATTTTTTTCTCTTTTCAGCACTCTGTAGGGGCCGTAAAAGAAACCTTGCTGTGAATAAACTGAATAGTCTGGAAAGAAAGAAACTTTGAGCTTTCATGGTAAGAATTGAACCATTACTCCTCAAAGAAAAGGCTTTTTCTCTTTTATAAATGTCCAAGTCAATAGAACTATATCACAACTCCCGACCCATACATAATATTGAGGAATAACGAACTGGAACAATTACTTCGGAGAGAATACATACGCATAAAGGTAACAATGATAACCTAGATGTATCAAGAAGGAAATATTTAAGGTAAAAGGGTCGGTTTGGAGGTTCACCCAGAAAGCCCTCGGATCGAAACCCAGGTGAAGTTAAAACTTTTTTCAGTAGAATCCCTCTCAGTAGTCTTCAGAATTACAGTAGAAAGCTCTACTTCGGAACAATGGTTGAAAAGAATTTCAGTTTAGTATACATTTAGATGGACCAATCAACCATGGACCATTTGTTGCCTTTTGTTCAAAATAGTTTATTGCAAGAGCCAGGTTTCTCTCGTCATTTTCTCCCCCTCAATTCGTTCTTTAGCAAATATCCAACCTGTTCTAAATAGTGCAAATAATTCGGTAGCCTGTGATTCCCAAAGTAGCCATCTATTCAGGAAGTAAACTTAAACATCACTAAATGTCAACATTACTATGATGTCTTTACAATTTTTCGATGTCTATTAACTACCACTGATTCTGTATTTTGCCTATCATTAGGGGAGTACATTTACCAGACACCATCATTAATCTCCGTTGACAACCAAGAAATCACAGTTAATAAATAAACTTATACTTACTTGTGGAATATCGCACTTACTTAAAGTTCACTGTGAAAGTTTAAAGACTGTAAGTACTGAACCTGTTAAGATGCCGGACTTGCACAAGCACCTATAAGCGGTATAATTATACATTTCCTTAACTACCAGAGCGACGATTCTTGTCACAGAGGCAAGTAACCAATAGAAAGTATCTTAGCAATCGTTCGGCCGTATTGTAATCTACATAGGGATCCTTAGATGATGCCAAACACTACCGGTCCTCTCTCGCGTTACCACCCATAAAGATAAAATACCCACCCACACCCATGCCAAACATAAACATGCGTGGCTGCCTGTTAAAATATTGATCTAGTATTTCTCACTAAGTATTTTCAAGTCATTTGGCATCGAATTTGGGTACGTTATGAAAAATTCGAAGACCTTTGAATAAACCTAGTGCTATATGCAAATTTTGTTCCTTCAAGCTACATGTTGTATCGTAATGCGTCATCATTTGTTATGCAAAATTAACTCTCTTTGAAATCATGCAACGAGTGATGCATCGCGTATTTGCAATTTGAGCAATATTCTGCTCAACACACTCATTTTGACGTTAATAAATGCCAAAATATATACTAGTTACCTATATAATCTTCTCCTCGTCGATTAAAACTAAATTTTCAACAGTTTTGAACTAAGAAAAAAGAAAAGCGGTACCAGAGGACAAAATGAGGTAAGAAAATAAAAGAAATAGGAGCAGATATTCTCAAAGTGTAGCATAGTGGATTGAAACAATCTCTTTGCAACTTATTTTCCAAGTATGTCTTCCACGCCACGATAATAGTCCTTAGCCCGTGCACAGAACAGCCCTTATGAACCTCCTTTAAAGATCAGTTTGTGTCGTTAGGGTAGATGAGAGGAAGAAAAGAAAAATACAGGAAAAAAAACTAAAAAAACGACGCTGGAGAGGAAGGCATTTTGATGTCGCTTAATCCATTAAGGAGTGAGTTGTCTCTTGGTGACTCAGGAAGATTTCCGATACGGGATAGTGGGGCTAGGAAGAAAGAGAATAGGATGGTGGGTGTTGGAACCCTGGGGTTCAAG
Source organism: Pyrrhosoma nymphula (assembly GCA_963573305.1). NCBI lineage: Eukaryota > Metazoa > Arthropoda > Insecta > Odonata > Coenagrionidae > Pyrrhosoma > Pyrrhosoma nymphula. The sequence goes on along the minus strand of OY754339.1, from coordinate 43,137,931 downwards.
AAGGAGTTGTGAGCCTTCCTGTAAACGTGTGATCAATAATAGGAATGGGGAAGAGAGTGGAGTGAGCTGAAAGAAGTTACACTTTGGATGTGTTGAGGGTTTCAGTACGAGGAAATAAGGGATATTCCGTTTAGTAATGGAGAAAATAGGCGGTACACTGGTTATTGACTAGTTCATAATAAGTTATCAGTGAAATAAGATCCGTGATGAGAAGTATTTGAATACAAGTAATGCGATTACCGTAAATGATTACATATGCCTAACTTTTAATTATAAATGTAATTCTTTTTTTTAAATTGCAATTGATAGTGTAATCCCAAACTACTCATTGAATTGGTATAATTGCTGCCTCCGGAATAATTATTAATTCACGCGTAATTGGTCAGTGGTTATGTCCAGTTTTTTATTGTTTTTGACTAACAGAGAAATACGTACTCACTTTCCTTTACGTTCAACATTTTTAAAAAAGACATGGAAATTAGAAAAAAATCAGAGCATGAGTTTGAAGCTTGTCCTTTAACGCCAGGGTAACTGGTGACAGACGAGGAGCAGAGTTTATTGAAATACATGAAAATGTAGTCCAATTAAAGAATTGTGATCAAATGAAAGAAGATCAAATGAAAGAAGTTTTCTCGGAATAGTTGGAGAGCAACGCTGCTTGATGCAAAACTCAAGAAGTGAACGAGGCTCAATTTAAGGCTTGATAACCTCCTTAAACAATATATAACGAGAAACTGTCAAGAATGACCCAGAGTGAAAATAGACCATTTATGTATTCAAAAGAATTTTTAAAAACTACGAATAAGAAGTAGTAAAGTGGTGAGATAACAGCAGAAAGGGGTGATGGCTAGTAGCAAACCACTGGTAAAAATCTGCAAACTAAAAACTACTAATTATGTAATCTAAACCTGAGTATTTCGTTCATATCAATTAATACGTCCCACTTCCCATATAAATGCTACAACCCTGTGAAGAGTTTCAGGGTATCACCAAAAAAACGCCCACCGCTCCATCAAATAATTTGTTTGCAACGGAGATTATCGTAGTACGGCACTGAAAAAAATGCTGTTCGTTAGGCTCCTTAGCGAATAAAAATGAGTTTCTACTCTCTTCTTGAAAAGAACGTCAAGACGAAGTGAGGAGATGGAAGGACAAAAAATGATGAAATATTTCTCGTTATCTGAACAAAAAAATGACGAGTATGACTTGGATTTACTTTATCAGCAAATAAATCGTCGCTACGGCTAGAAAAGTAAATCAATTTGGGATACACGGTAGTGTGCGGTTTTATAGGATTAAGATTCAGGTAGTGAATGATTCACTGACCTTTTAATCCAATCAGACTTCTTTGGATTTTCAAAAGCATATGTGAAATGAGGTTCCTCGCAACTACGTTAGTCAACATAAATGATAAATCCCACACTTTCCTTTGCATTTCTTAAGGGAGATTACGACTCGCCTATTGGTCTCAACAAATACTATATTGAAACTAATTTGTTTCGCTATTGAAAGAAATACTGCATTGAATGCTGCTACTGCTATAAAGTATAGCCTATACCCTTCTTTAATAGTTTCGATGAGTTATACTGCCATAAAATTTAGGGATAAATAAAAGAAGCTATAGGAATGTTACATGAAAACCATAAGAGAAATGATAAATCGTGCATAGTGGCAAGTCCGTGAAAATTTGTCTCAGAAGTTTCGACAAGATTGAGCAGCAAATATTTTTCCTTTTGCATGATATAAAAAAACACCCAAAATGCATATATCTAGGAGATGGATACATAGCAGTATGCTTTTTGTGGTCAATATATAGGCTTATACACATCAAAGGCGTGTGTACAGAGTGATGTAATTGTTCCCGCCATTGGTTTCCGCCATCCCATCCGACATTACCGGGCAAAGGATTGCAGGCCAGCTTAGGCACAATAAATCCTCGGGGTGTGTACGGGGCTCAAGCTAAAATATTTTGGTCACTTTCCTGCGGCAGAATCCAAGATAAAGAAATAACTAATGAATTTTTAGACTAACCCTAATGGGTGAAAACTTGAAGTGTCTGCTAAGGCGTATTTTCAAAGATACGGCTCGAGATCGATTTCTCGATGACGTCACAGCATTATCCGCTTTCCCGATTCTGCTTTAGCATGGATGCCATTCATTCCTAGCTTCCGTTCCCCACCAAATGCGACGGGGACATTGATCTCTGACCCCTTGAACGTTGTCTCGACTACGTTGACAACTGGCTGACGCTGAATTTATGTCCACTCTCCTTGATTTTTCCTTCTGACTTTTTCATCTTGTTCTCACTCTCATAAAGGTTCTCACTCTCATAAAGGTTCGTGTCCTGCGCACATATCCAAAAAAACTCCATTTTTGCGAAACTATTACGGTAGAGAAACATGATGGCAGTCCCATTCGCGCAGTGTGACGTCATGGAAGGAAGGGAAGACTGGTGTGGAAGGGGTCGGCTAAAGAGCAGAGGGAAGAGAACCGAACATGGTATGCCTACGATCCCAACAAAGCTAGGATCAAAGCACGATGATATTGTTTGCCACCCATCTCATTAAATTAATAGCCATAGATAATTATAACGTTGATGTGAATTGCAAATTGAGCTTTTTGAAGTTGGTAATTAAATTGTGTGACTTTTGGAACCCTGGTAGTCAAACACAGTGACTACTTTGCTCCCCTGTGCGGAACTAGCTACCAGAAAGTTGACTCTATACTGAAAATCGCATTCTCAGCAGCTGCCACCATGTTTTGCTACCAGTATGCCAGATTTAGAAAGAATCAATACAGACGTTGAGGAGTTTAACATAGTTTAACATTTTAACACCCCATGCGACGGACGAACTTTTGAATTCCATTCATATCCATTCCTCTCTTGAAAACTATCCGAAAAGGCCAGAATTCGGGCCTAAGACCTTGTTATAATAAACCGGTATTCTGAAATACTCAAATAACTTGGTAATTTTTCACAGTTCATTTATAAGTATTTTATAGATTTCATCGATAATGCGAAATCATCATTACATCGTTCCAAGGACGCTGGTCGAAAACCAAGAAATACATTTAGAAAATTCCATTTACTACTGTTATTCAGACATCATGATTTTCACCTAGCTAAGCCTGAATGAATTCTTCTCGGGTTTCCAACCGGGTTAGACTCTCCATTATGGTCGACGATTCAATGCCCGACTCGTGCATCGTCATCAGGGGTGTTGAATGACCAGCAATCAACACCCCTTATGACGATCAACGAGTCGGGAATCGAAACATCGGCCATAATGGAGAGACTAATCCGGTAGGAAACCCTAGAAACATTCATTCATCAACTGAGCCGGGAAAGCACCAGATCATACAAAGTTAAGCCTGAGAGTGACCAGCACTCTAGCAACCACACCAACAAGTAACGGAGCAGGTATCTTAAATCAATTTCTCTTCGTGCGACGTGATGGTGGACGAGAAATATTTCAGGAAAGGTGGGGATGTGTGGGAATGTTGGGCAAATAATGATGCAGAATTCTCGCTAGACACAAATTCGTATTAAAATTTGACATTTTAAGTACAGAATAGATGCAGTAAAGTACTCTCTTTGAAACAGGGCTGTATTTCATTAAAATTCACTTCCAGGGAAAATCTCACAAACCCATTTCCTAGCATCTGCAAAGAACTTAAAAGTAAATTTAGTTTAAATTTTAAAATGCTTTAAAATAATGGAGTTCACATGTCACGCATCCGCCAATGCATTGCCAATCTACCAAAGATTTGTTGCAGGTATATTTGAATGCATATGTTTTTGAAGGATTCGTAAATTTTCTTAGACTTAGTATGTGTATTTAAAAATCGCACGTTTTTATGTGATCACCAAATTATGCAAAGCCCTCATGAAATGTTATGCTTGAAATATTGAAAATTACTATCATCGTCACTGACTAATTTAGGCAAATTTTAAAGAGATGAATGACACATTCTGAGGTACGCGCATATGACGCGCACGCATATTCTGCGTTAAGTTAATCAGGGGCATTTTAAACGTTGTCCTACATGCATACGAATCCACCTTATATTTCATGTAATATGGATAAGTTTACATTTACTGTCCGTAGGATGAAAAATCGACGCAACTACCGGGAATCAAACCAGCACCCTCATTGTGGTAAGCCAGAACCCTAACCAGCAAACCAACCTGCTTCCTCTCTCTGGCATGCCATTATCACTGTTGGTGAGACGGTACGGACGGACGGTCAAAAGGTAAGAAACAGAAAACGTAAAATCAATTTCGCTCCATGGGTGGCGTGGGAAAAATGTTCCAAGAAAGTGGAGGATATGTGGGAGAATTGGTGGAATAACGGCACTGACTGTGGGAGAGGCGCGCATACTTTTCCATGCTGACGAGATTGGGATCGGTGGTCGGAAATTCCGGGAACATTTGCGAGTCCATACCCTCGGCCAGCGGCATCCCCGAAAAAAACCCCGAACGCAAGAGTATGGACCCTAGTCCCGGGAGGCGGATAAGGTTTTAAAAAGAGGCCCTCCCCCACCTTGCACACCTGCATAATTCAACGTTAAATTGGACGTCGGGGCTCGTCCGTATGAATAAAATATCACACAGGGGGTAAGGGGGGTTTCCTTCACGGAAAAATCATGAAATAAACAAAGGAAAATTTTCTGTGCTCGAGAGCAAAATTTGGAGGTCTCGTAAACGTGAAAGGGTGTTCCTTTTTTTTTGGGAAGGAGTTTAGGCAAATGAGATACCAGCATATCTTGATCAGTTTTGAAAAGGTGAGGAGGGAAAAAAAGCGTTTTGGCCGCGAAAAAACGGATGATTTAGATGCTATTCGTGTTACTTAAAAGTCGAGAGTATTTTATAAATCAATATTTTATCCTAATCATTATTCATTAAAGTTACTTCCCTTCTTGTGTACAACGTCTTCAGCCCCTATAAGTGGTATATATATATATTCAATCGACGAAGTTCACACGTGGTGAAAATATACCCAATAAGGAGTCACAGGCGTGACAAGTAAAAACATAGTGACACAAACAAAAGAAACTCACACGAATGGTTGTTTAATTTTCGACAGCAATCAACTGTCTTCTTCCGAACTGGAGAGAGTACTGGATGCAGATGTGGGTAAGGAGAGAAGAAAGAAGAAAGGAGAGGAGGGGCAGGCAGGGGAGGGCAGGTTGGGCCAGGCTGGGAAGAGATTGGAGGAGAAAGAGGGGAATAAAGGGAGGGGCAGGCAGGAAAGGGAATGGAGGGGGAAGAGGTGAAGAGATATATATATATATATATATATATATGTATATATAAACATAATATAAATTACAGGTATCATGAAGATGATAGTAAGGAAGAGGTTGTCACTAGTGAAAGTATCACGTTATAATTCAGTCAGTAATGAGAATCTTAGCTGGTGCCAGTCATCAATCAGACATCATTTTCCTACTGTGTTACTGGTTAATCCAGCTGTTTCCCTTACAACTACCACACACTTGTGTTCCTTTGGGTCATAATGACTCAGTATGCCGAGATGTTAAAAATAGTGACAATAAAATGCGAAATCTTTTTTTACCAGTTTATGACAACTCGTATAGTTTGTAAGTACAGTAAAATCATTGATAATCAATTATATTTGTTTCAACCAATGTAAACAAATAAAATTCAGACATTTTATTCTGCCAATTTCTAGATAGAACAAAAAATACTAATAAAATATTAGTTTTGACTTTCATGATAATAATATGTTGAATATAAAATACGGATTATACATTACTCTTGACATTCTGGACAAGAATAGGTTGAATATATTGCTAATAATGCATTACATCTAACACTCATGACAATCATATGTTGAATACAAAATATTGATAATGCATTACTTATGACATTCATGAAAATAAAATTCTGAATTCAAAACATGGATAATGCATTACTTTTGATATTCTGTACAATGATCTGTTGAATAAAAATTGTGATTATGCATAACAACTAACTCTCAGGACAATAATATATCGAATACGAAATATTGATTTGCATTCATATAGACTCTTCCTTAGACTTCGACCTTGACGTGGTGGAAGGGCTTGTGTGTTCCAATGACCCCTAGAGCTGGACTGGCAGGACCAAGTACTATTGCTCATGGTAGGGCCACCCATGCCAGATAGGTCGAAGGGTAGGAGCCAGACGAAAGGTAGTTCCGTAATGGTGTCACGTTAAAAATACCGTTGAGTGGCGTGGGACTACCTCAACTATCACTTCATAGAATATGAAAGTCATTCAGAGAGAATTGATTCCTGGCAACTACGAGACGCCGCCCAATAGCGCGGGTGTCGTGCCCGGCAGCGGGGGAGGCAAGGCCTCTGCGGTCGACATCACACTAAATCCTTGCACAGCATCATCATCAGCTGAAAAAAAGGGATAGGAGGGTGAAGAAGAAAAAAAGAGAAAGATGAAGAGGAAAACAGTGGTAAAAATAGGAACTTGGACGTAAGGACCACGGTGAGGGTCTGGAAGCTTAAAAATATTTAGCAGGAAATGGAAAAAGAAAAACATAGATGCTTTGGGATTGTGCGAGGCGAGATGGAAGGATAGCAGTGACTATTGGAGTGATAGCTACAGAGTAAACTATAGTATAGGCAAGAGGAAGTACAAGGAATTGAATAATAAACTCAGGCGAGTGACCAATCGGGCAAAAGAAAACTGGTGGAATGGACAATGCTAGGAAATGGAAAAGATGTAGGAGGAGGGGGGAGTGGTCACTATGTACGCCAAGGTGAAAATGTTATCGGGTGGTAAAAGAGGGCAAACGATACCAAAGGTTAAGGACAAAACAGGGAAGATATTAATCGAACAAGAAGATAACCAGGAAAGGTGGAGAGAATACGTAGAGGAGCTATATGACAGCGAGAAAAATCCTTTAGCCTAGATCTAGACGATGAAGGAACAATATATAAGGATAACCTAGGACCAGAGTTACTTGACAGCGAAATAGAGAGGGCAGTAATAGATATGAAGGGTAGAAAAGCCGTGGAAACCGATAACCTACCTGTGGAGCTACTGAAGACTCTAGGTAGCAAGGAGAGAGAATCATTTTTTGAACTTATTGGCAGAATCTACGAGGAAGAAGTATGGCCAGAGGAGTTCGTGAAAACAGTATTAATACCTATCCCGAAGAAGAAGAAAGCGTCAGAAAGCGAGGAGTATAGAACAATCAGTTAAATTTCGCACGCGGCAAAAGTTTTACTTAGAATAGATTTTTATTATACTTACAATATGTACTTAGTTTATATTACTTTATATGTATAAATATATATATAAATATAAAAAGAAAAGGAAATATATATAAAAGTATAAGCTAGCAACAAGGAGTTGACGTTGGGGAAGGATAGGTAGGTAAATCAGTGGACACTCACTGGCAGATATTCCATGTCGACACCGGTGTCCACTGCTTAGGTTAGTATTCGGGCTAAGGACCCTTCTTCAGCAGGAGGTGATCACCATTGTAGCCAACTTTTATTTCCATTAAAATAGCATTGGATTCGGTGAAGAAAATGTTTTTCTTTATTAAATTACTTGTACTCATGATAAAGGCTAGATGTGTAAATTATCGGATAGGGTAAAGAATTGATTTCAATACTTATATTAATTTTTCGTATTCTTTGTATGTATTTTTCTTTGTTTTAGTCTAAAATTTAAGCCCTTGGCTAAAAAGGGGCTTTTTCCCGTCAAAATTCAAATACTGGTACTGGTAAACAAATAAAACATCAGATGAAACACACGGAACAACAAAAATAGTCTTCTACCGAACATTTGTGTTTATATTAATTGGGTTAGATCCTTAGAATTCATTATAGGACTTTTAATTCCATGTTATACGCAAACTTGGCGACGGCATTTGGGTGCTCTTAACGAAAGGTGCCAACGGGACCTTGATTTATCGCTCCATCCGTTTGGAGGGGGGGGGACTATACTTGCAGTGCTCTTCACACGGCATCTATAAAGAAATTGGATTGCCCCTGAAGAGTGTCTGCCTCTGCCTGGATTCAAAGCCGGGTCCATCGGATGGTAAATTAGTACTGTAATACCCAAACAAATCGGTTTCCCCGCACTTTAATTGATTTAAACATTTACCAACACAAGGAATGGAATCCGAAATAAGCAGAGAACAGAGTTAACCAATCTTAAACTACTACTGAGACTTTGCCGTCAATCAACGCTCTTGAAAAGGTAGGATAAAGCCCCAAAGACTTTGCCATAGACTAATATTTTCAGCCATTAGGGTTGAGAAGTTTTTATTTTCTATTGAAAAAAAATGTTAAAAATAAACACTATTTTAAGTTAAATTATTGAATCAAATAAACACTAAAAATAGAATTTTTTAAATTATTATATTAACAAATGTTAACGGAACATAAAATTCAAAGAGAATATTGCAGTAGTACTTATCAAAGGAAAAAGAGCAAGAAAGAGGAAAAGTCATCGATGAAACCAGCTAGTCACTGAACACTGGAAAATCTGTGACATTCTTGAATGTATTTTGGAAAAGCCCCCTTTTAAACTTCTGCAGTAATCTGCCACCAACATGTGCGTATCCCATCTTCTTTGGTAGCGGTTCTCCATAGTTTTAATATCCTGGTGAAATCTTTCACCTTGTTCCTCACTGGTGTCTCAGGAAAACGGTCCAACTGGTTATGTAAATAGTGCACATTGATGCTCATGTTACACCCAAGAGATCTAAAACTGTTTAGAAATTCGTTTACCAGTTCAACATCGTTTTGAGCTTTGTATTTGCCCAGATATTTTCCGAAAACTGAAATAAATGAAGTCCAGGCTTTTTGCTCAGTCTCAATCATAGAATTTTCGAAGGCCGGATCCTTAATGAGCTATTTTATTAGTGGGCCGTCAAATATTCCTGCTTTAATTTTTTCCGTACTCAACTTAGGCATTTTTTCCGTAATATATGCAAAGCATGATCCGTTCTTATCAAGAGTCTTTTCAAACTGCTACATTAGGCCTAGCTTGATATGCAGAGTAGGAAAGATTATTTTCTCTCCTCCAACTAAGGGGTCATTAATGACATTCTTTTCCCCAGCGAGCATGTTTTCTCTCTTAGGCCACTCTTTTCTAACCCAGTGGTGTGTTCTTTCTCTGCTATCCCGGAGGCACACGAAGCAAGGATATTTTTGTAGCCACTTTGCTGTCCAAGGAGAAAGTTTGCTGTTAATAAGTCCACACAAATCACCCATTGATGTTCATGATACCTTATCTATGCTATTAGCCAAAGCTATGGTGTCACATTCTTCTTTCATTTTCGTTGAGCGAACAATTTGTATTGAACCATATTTCTTCCCATTGTGTAGAAGTAGACATTTTAAACTTCGCTTTCAGCATTCAATAAATAGACGACAATCATTTGGAAAATATTCAGGCTCAGATTCCTCTATCCTTAGGCTATTTCTCAGATGTCTTCTAAGATTGTGCCAAAATAGGAGAAGAAGGGTAGCAGTTCCTTTTCTCTTGTATGATAAAAGGTATTTTGGTTCCTTGTTCCAGTAAATTTTTGTCGTTCAACCTGGAAGCAAGTAATTCAGAAGCTTCTTTTGACAGGTTGAGATTTCTGGTGAGTTCGTTAATTTCATCCTGATTGAAACGTTAAGGAATTGATGACATCTCCTCATAATCACTGTCACCTTCATTAGCATCAGAAGGGTGAACAGAGGGACCATATTCGTCTTCAAAGAGCTTTGGTAGCAGAGGACTTGCAGAGGCTGAATCAGGATACGTTCACTTGCTACGGTTGTTTCTATTGATTCCATTAATATTTACTAGGCAGAAATAACAGTCATCAAAGTGGTCTTGGTGTTATCTCCAAACAATTGGTACGCAAATTTTTCCCAGTAGTCTACTGTCGTAAATGTTCTGTACAAGTTTTATAGACCAGATGCAGTTTTTATCCCAATCACCAATCCTAACACCAAAATATCCAAGATAAGCTCTCTTAACAATGCCACTAACAGTTTTTCAGTTTTCTTTTAGCGTGTATTCTCCGCACATGTATCAAAACACATCAGGATGATTTGCACCTTTTCTACTGGAAATAATTTTATTTCCATTCTTAAACACAAATACAACAATCTACAACACAGTACATTTTAGATTTTCTTAATAACAACTCTTTCATAAGCAGAAACATCACGCGAGGCCCACTTCGACCTACCCTGAACGGCGAGAACTCACTAACTAACCTCAACTCTAGTTGAAACACTGAAGGCGTTTAGGGGTCACTACCCACAATAGTTACATAAAAAAGGTAGAGCTGATAAAAAAAACTTATCCCATATTTAGATTCAGCGCCTAAAATATAGCTAAAATCAGTTCGAAAATCCTAGGAGCCAATCAAAATGTTTTCTTGTAGACCTGTGTAATAAGTGAGAAAACTGTTGCTATATATGTTGTCACAGGAAGGTGTACATAAATTCAATTCAATTGAAAATAATTATCTGAGTTTGATGCTGATCGACAAATTGTATAATTTAGCATCAGCGACAAACGATTTTTCTAGAGTATATAGTTACTTATAGTTGGAGCAATGTCCGTAGAAATAATTTAGTCCATGCTGTCTTTATTGAAGTAGTAGTAACAATATGAAATGGCAAAAAATAGCTATATTTTAAAGGCATGAACCCCAAATACAGGTCTTAGAATTTCTGGATATTGTTATATTATTTATTTCTAAATAGGGACAATTATATAAGTAAGATCTAAGCTCTGTTTTAGTAATTGTCAGATACATATTACATGTAAATGCGGTCACATTTTTTACATTGTCTTTCCATTAATGTAGTAATTTTTATCCTGGTATTTGTATTCAAGCTCTCTTTTCAAGTGAATTAATACATTGTCTTTAATCTTTAAATCCCTCAAATATCTTTGATCACAAAATAGAAAAAAGATCCATTCTCCAAGTAAACCATGTATTTCCGTTCAATAACAATTGGAATGTTGGACCTCAACCGATATTTATATCAATGTGTAGATTAGAAACTGTAGTACCAAAAAATTAAACCCATATTTGAAGAATGACACGTATTAAATTCAAATCTCCGAACGGATTGTATGAGCGGTATAATTTCTCAGTACAGTTCTTGGAGTCATATAAATGTAATGGGCCGAACTTACAACTGAACTGAACGATATCATATTGTAAAAATATTGTTTGACTCTTTATTATCTTTATATATATAAAAGTCAATGTATGTATGTATGTATGTATGTATGTATGTATGTACGTATGTTCCACATCTCCTCCTAAACCACAGGACCGATTTTGATGAAATTTGGAACACATGTTTGTTACTGGTAGACAACAAACACTGTAGGGTTCAATTAACCAAAACCCTTTTTTCCAGGGTTAAGGGTGTGATCCTTACTAATATGTATAAAAATGTAATGGTCTCTGTCTGCCTGTTGCTCCATCACGCAAAAACTACTGAACCAATTGAGCTGAAATTTGGCATGTAGATAGAATAAATATCTTGCTGTATCATATGCTATATTAAAGAGCCCTAAGGGCCCCCAAAGGCCCCCGAAGGTCCCCCCTGTTGGTCCATGCTAAGCATTGTGTTCGGTGCAGTGGTTTCATTTTTTGCTTTTTAAAAGTACATTCACTCAAGATATAGGGCTGGAATTTTTTTATCGGATGGCTGAATAAATATAATTTCTAATTTTATCAATCGATTTTCTTCTACTCTATTATTGTCTCCGTATTTGTCTGAAATTAATGTTTTCAGTTGAAAAATCTCACATTTTTCCCTGAAATCAACAATAACATATTTCCTTGACAACCATAGATTTGATTTTCAAAGGATATACACGCCTCTTAACTATTAAATATCACGTTTTCCTGCAGGCCCATGATAGTACGTAGAAAGCAAATCCGTATAAGAAGGGCCCAGAGTCCCAAAAGCCCCATGATAGATTGCTTCAAGGGGTTAATCGATAAATTCAATTCATATTTACAACAAGTATACTCTTCGTCTTTCTCAAAGTAGCTCTCAAAGGGGCATCGCATGTATATGAGAGAACACTTACGTTGTAAACAATACACATAAAGGAAATTAATTGATTACACACACAATTATATATGCAAGAATATTTACGTGCAGCGAATATCAGTGGTAATAATGCCTCTGTTGCTACAACAAACTCGGCGTTGTTTATTATCGTTTAATACTCATATGTATTACACGTAGTGAAACCGTCTGCCTCTCATTACGATTGCGAACTGTTTTTTAGACCAATTCCCGCATCATTAACGTCACGATTTATTTATATGTTTAAAAGTGTTAAAGTGCAGTAAACTTAGGTACATTCATTCAATCATCGAGTTACCCATTCAAGAATCTCGCTCGCCGCTGTGTTTCCCCTCCTTGGACTTAAAAATATATCCATCCACATGCCTAATAGAAAAAAGAGTAACCTTTCGAATAAATCTTCTTGAGCAAAATGAATATCTTATTTGCGAGAAAATGAGCCCTTGAAAGAAAAACGACAAAGGTTAGACTTGGATGGTCAAAGACATGCCCACCAGCGATCTCATGATAATCTCCCCGTGGTGTTTCTCGGGTTACGCTAAGATCCGCACAAATTTCATCCTTACCCAACATACGGACGGGTAACCAGCTCTAAATCTGGTTCAAATACAGACCCATCTGTTTCGAACCTTCAATCTGCTTTAAGATGGCGGAAATTATAATGACGCCACTACATGCTTCTTACCCGAAAGCAGAACGGAAATTCTGCACAATTAACGACACCCGTACATGAAAATCGACAAATGCACTAAGAATCACCATAGAATTTTTTTATTTAGCAACTGAAACCAATGATTATGGCTATTCCGAAGGCGCAGTCCCATTGATGGAGGATTCATAGGTCAAATAAACCTGGCTTCTGCTGCCATTACTCCTCTTGACGTTGTCAACCGCTGGATTGTACCCTTCTGTCCAAATCTGATTAAGATAATCAACGCACATATCAACGTTGAATAGTGCAACTGAATTAAGTCATGGAATGCAAATATATGTATGTACACAAGGGAAGCGATAGAGCTGTTAATCACTCAGAAGACGGCTCAAGAGAACCGGAGGGACGAGGTGACCATCTATCAACCTTTGCTATTTAAGTATTATTGAGTCTGCATGGCCGATTTTTGAGTTTCCCGTGCATGAAAGTGAACCAATAGTCACTCATCTCTCCGTGCACATGGAAATATGTCAGTGTGTCTACTATATCGAACATAACATACAAGATAGGTTACCACGCCTACTCCTCAAATGACCACGCATACTGTTTTTCTTCGGGCTTTGCGGTTTTATTATAAAAAATAAGTTTAATGTTTTTCACACCCGTTGAATTTCAACGGGTATCTTCCGCTCGTACGTTCTAAAGTATTATACGATGGGATTGCCACACAAATCTCGTAGATATCATATGAAGAGCTCTGATGCGTGCACAGAGCGATTCATAATGGTAGATTTCAGGGCAAACATTAATCCGAGTTTTCCACCTTCAGAATACTGTGTACACACAATGTTAACGTGCGTTGAAATATGAGGAATATAAGCCGGATGCAAGCATATATTACCCCCTCTTGTGTTTTCGGCGAAGCATTTTCCGGAGATTTCAGCGAATAAATTTGATCCAATCCTTAACCGGGGAAGCACAAGCAGAGAGTAATGGATAAAGTACGTGCTAAGTGAGAGAATGATCATGGATACAATCGAAATCTTTTATGAGTACTAAAGATTTTAGAGTGAAACTAGATTCTGAAGTTTAGCTATTCATGAATGCCATCTGATATGGTGCATTTCTCGTGTGCGTGAGAAAGGGAAGTAAAATCATTAGAATCTCGGGGAGGAGCTTGGGAAGGAGATTTAATGGGATGGGAAACTAGGCTGCAAAATCACAGCACTCAGGCAAATTCCACGCGAGTTTTAGCATCGGCGAGAAAACATTTCAACTACAGACTAAACTTGTTATTTGCTTGTTGAGTTTTCCGGATATTTTTCCTCATCCAAACCGTCGAGATGTGAGGTGAAATACTACGCCACGCTCTAAAATATTCATATCACAATCAAGTAAAGCGTTTTCCCTTGAAGATGAGGAGGACTTTAAGTCAAAATATTGAATGTCTCAATCGTCGAAAAATATTTCATGCCCTCTATTCCTGAACGTGATGGCCAATGACTATGAAAGTAAGCCTGGATAATTAGCAAGCTATCAAATCAATGAGAAAACTGGCGATAACTCGTGATAGCAGCTGATCCGATATTTTTTTATAGCATAGAGAATTGGTCCCTCACATACCTTAAGGCCGAAGACTACAGTGACAAAAATAATTACTCTGCCGAGGGCAGTCTCAAGATATAATGAGAGTCAACGGTAAATACTACCCTATTAAGAGCAAGCTATGATTGTAATTTACAGTTAATTTTGCGATAAAATCACATGGTTCAACGTTTAGCAATCTATTAAAGAAGTGATTGATTGAAATTTAACCAACAGCAATTACGTTTAGTTTACGATACATAGAAAATGTTGGAAATGGAGTACTGTGTGATTTATTATAATATTGGCCAACATCTTGATAATTAATGGAGAAATTGAAAGATTCAAGACGTGTAGGAAGATGGCAATAACAGCAAGAATATCAGAAGCCTGAATTGCGCTAGTGGAGGAGGTGATCAGAAATAGACGGAAGCCGATGAGGGTGACCGTGAGTAAAGGCTAATAGTTTAAAATGTAGTGTAGCACTTTATGGTGCAAAAACCTGGATTGTGAGAAGAGAGAACATACAACAGAGGCTGCAGGCGTTTGAGATGAGGATGTGGAAGAAAGGTGACAGAAAAGAGGACGAACGAAGACGTTTGGGGGGAGAGAACCTCTGAAGGATATTAGGAAGAGGTAATAGTAGGTGGTCGGAAGAGATAGTCTAAGGGGCGAAGGGATGCTTGAGCCCATAAAGGAAGGAAAGATGTTATGTAAGAGAGGAAGGTGAGGATATAAAATAGGCTTCATGGAGGGGATGAAGAGAAGTAAGACGTACGCTGAAACGAAGACAAAGAATATAGATGTGCACCCTACGCCTGAAAAGATCTAAACGATTTCTACACTCCACCAACTAATCCTCATGTGGTATATTATCCTATAAATAAAAATAACGTTAATAAGGAAAATATTTTGGAGAACTGTTATATATTATACAACTGATGCCGTCATAGACAAAGTTTCGCCAGATTCATTTACTTCCTAAGGGCTAAAAAATATAACAACTAGCAAAACCAGCATAATAAATATGAGTATGATGATTCATTTATATTTAATAAACAACGCTTGTGTGATATAACTGTTTTTTAAATTTAAAATGCAGCGTACATCAGCAAACAATTTTGCATAGTAACTACACCTCATAATAATAAATCTTTGTAATAAGGAAAAAATACGTTTTCAATATAATGTTTTGCCAAAGTGTCAAAAATATACAATAAAAAAGTTTTTACAATTATTATACGGGGAAAGAAAAGAGAAAAAAACGAGATACAATAAAGCCCTACATACACATTTTTCACTAACTTGATCAAATTTTAAAGATTAAACTGCTATTCTCTTTAAACTGCTATAAACTGCTACTGCTATTCTATTATAAACAATGGCACTAAAATTATATTATATCTCTTATCTCATTGCAAGGATTTTGATCTTCGGCTATATTTACCAATGCTTTCAAAAGTCTTTTCCTTGGATCAGGCTATGCTTATTGATTTTGGCCCAATAAAAATAACCACAAAACGCTATCTCCCTTGGAGGTCTGACAAAATCCTTCCTTTTAGAGGACTTTTACACACTTCCATTTAAAGCTAACTTATAATTTTTGTAGAAATAATATGTTTTCACGTTATCTACATCGTTTCCAGCAGCAGCAATTTAGGTACTTTGAAAAGTCAAATCATTATAACGCTACTCAAATGATTTTCATACAAAAAAGGAATGCAAAATTAAGAAACCGACGAAAAATGGTAATTCATCAGAGACACAGTCACGATAGAAAATACGTCACGTGAGGTGGAAAGCAATACTTTAAAAGTTACCAAGGAGGAAGAAATTCTATGAGCACTACATTTATTACTTAAAATAGGTTAATTGTCCTATTGATAAATAACTCACAGCACTAACCTCAAAGAAAAAAGAATGTTTTCAGCTATTCCAATAAAGCAGTGAGACTTTCAAAAAGTTTGGGACTCGCTTATTACCGTATTGGTGTAACAAATGACGTGAGAACGATTTAGAAAGCATCGAAGTAGGGTAGCTGGTGTGAGGAATCTTTGCCGCCGCGGAGTATTCGAGTAATTGGAAGCTTTCCGCTGCAGTAAGTCATATCCTTCGCCGCGCGGCAGGCAGCGGTTGCTCGGGAGTCTTGATGATGGATGAATATTTTACAAGCAGTGCCGGGCCGACAAACTTGCAGCCAAACGGAGATAACCACCGGCGCTGAGGCTCACGTTGAGGTGAGCAAAACCTCGGTCTAGTTACCCCTTGGAAGGCAGGGAAACGAGAAGTGAGCGGAGATTAAAGGTGGGCTAGGCAGAAGGAGTCGGCCAACTGCGGTTCGTGAGCCACATATGGATATTTATTTACATTCACGTAGATCTGAATTGGCACTGAATGTGAGAGAGTACTTAACTGAGGGATGGTTTCATTAAAAAAATATATTATCATATCTGTACTCAAGGTGGCTGCATTGTAAAATGAATCAACCCTTAAACACTCACTTTTTGTCACGCAAAGAGGTACGTGAGGGTCTGGCATACTCCCAAATTTTAAAATAAAGTACTTATGAATTATTTTAATTTATGAACTTATTTCACCCAAAGATTTTAGTTCCATAGCATTAAAAAAAAAATAGTATCCATAATACAAAAATGTAGATAAATATTACCTTAAAAATCATTATTATCTTAAATGTCCGCATTTTTGCGTATAATTTCATGGAGTCCTAGTAAGTTGCCACAGTGATATAAAAAAACATCTTTTATAATTTTCCCACAAAAAATGACAGGATTTTGTAATGTGAACATTTTTTAAACATGGTTCATATAAATAATAACTAGTGAATTATAGCATATGGACACCATGGGCAGAAATTGCAGCATTAGTACTCGAGTCCTTGTGACCTAATGACCGAAAATTGATAGTAGAGTTCAAATTACTAAGTATATAAGTTTCTTGAATGCACTGAAGACATTTAATCGTAAGACAAATTTTAATCGTACATTTACAAAAAGATGTTATGATAAATGCGTGTAAGGTCAGACAGATTCCAACACTAGGGATAAACATAGTTTAATTCATATCTTGACCATTTTCAGTCAAACTTGTCCTCGGGCTGATATGAACAAAAAAATCTTACCTTTCCACGATATATATTTATCGCAAATAAAATTTTGAAATTGCACGGTGTTCAGTGGGAATCACAGGGGAATATAGGATTTATTTATATTAAATATATTATAAATGCAAATATCACGGAAAAATTTGATAAGAAGTGTCATTTCCGGAAAACGGGAAAAAGTATGCATGCATCATACTACTTTATTCCGTGACCTATCAACCTACTGCGATACTTAAAAAGTCAAAATGCGGTAATTCCATACGTATTGAGCTACATTCGACTTCAATAACTGGGAAAAAGGGTACAATAAACAATATCCTGGAATTATCTACACTTTTAGTACCTTAAATTTGGGGTTTAAAATAAATAAAAACCGAACACAGGATTTTATTAAAATCAAATCAACAAAAAGGTGGAATTTAGAATTTGTTGTGATTCACACATTCACGGCGTGACATTTTAAATGAATACATAATAAATATTATATATTTTATAGAGTACTATCTTACTATAAATTGAGAGAAGGAGAGTTAAAATTGTGAATGAAATATTAAAAAATTAAAATTGCATCACAGAAACAAAACAATCCTTTCAGTGAGACGCGGAAATGCATACACTATGTAGTGCTCATTAACCACCCCTGGAGAAGGGCGAAAAATTCCCTGCCTAATATCTCAAGGTAATTCTCATATTGATCATTAAACCTAAGCCACAAGATCCAATTCAAACACGACGCTTCAATTGCAAAGGAAACTAAAATTTACAACTTTGGTATAGTAGAAATTGTTATTTTATAGACCAAAAGCCAATTCCGTGGCAAAGAGTGGGTGAATAGGAAAATGAAATGCAAAAACTAAACTCCTTATTTCTTTCAGCCATGCTAAAAAGAAAAATTCAACCTTAAGTCTAGAGTGCAAGCATCTCAAAGAGCAAAAACCCTGCACCGAATCCACAGCATACCTTATTAGGCTAAAAGTTGAAAAAGTGCAGATTAAAAACAATTGATATGCATTCTTGCTGGCGGTTGTTTCTTTTTAGTTCGTATATGGTCACTAATGACATTTGTAACCAAAACTTTAAAATTCATGGGTTACCTGAAAGTCCATCATATAGACGTCCCTGACACACATACATTTGTGTATCAGTAACATTACCTTATACTTTACTAATTTACAAAAAAAGCCACGTTATGGCTATAAAATACCACTAAAGCTCTCGAAATAACTTGAACTAGTTTCAACTTGCCTGGGAATCAAACCTATATCCCGTAATTGCCGGCTAGTTGTATTTGCTTGTGACACCATACAGCCAACCTAGTTCCAGGCAAGTTTCAGCGGAGGTTTTACAAAGTAGACATTTTCATCTTCAGTTCATTGTAGCACAAGAGACGCGTCGTGCTTGATAATCTACTATAGCTAAGGATAAATGTAACAGTCTGAAAGAGTGATTGGGCTAATTGTAAGATAACTTGGTATTTAACTGGCTAATGCAGTATAAAACAACGCAAGAAAAGTTCAATGTGAATGTTTTACGCTATTATGCTTTATGTAAAATTGTACATTCACAACGAAAAGCGAGGCTTTAAGTTGGCCAATCACAAGCAATTTTTGCATGTGCTATGGCGACAAAGGGAAGTTCATAATGTTTACAGGGCAACGAATAGAATCAAAATTCAAATATATGGTTAGAGAAAAAGGTATGATGGGAAGTTTTTCGCCATTTCATTTCTCAGCTTCAAAACATGTCCAGGTATAAAAAGTACGTCATTCCTAAATGGCAAACTATTGCAACAAAATAGCTTTCTCATTGGAAGAGCGTCGTGGAAGCAGAAGGACGTGTTTTGCCTCTAGCGGGGTTTTTGCTATTGAAGTAGTTTACATTGTGCAAATAATAAAAATAGAAAAACTAACAACAACGATTTAAACCTAACAAACAAGGATTTAAAGTTACAAATAACAAAAAAGATTGAGCATTGCGTCAATATTATTTTTTTAAATATCAACTCACAAACGAAACAGATTTCTTAACATCATTAATGATTTTGGTAAAATAATTGAAGAAAATACGGTTACATTTGTTTTTCAATTTCTAAACTAAAGAAGCAGAATTATTTTTTCCCTAAACATAACTTCAAATTGTGTACAAGTACGGTTTTATGTATTATGTGATCTTTAAAGAAATGGAGGCAAAGGACTCAAACTCTACGTACATTATTTGAGATTTTTTGCCACGCGGAATGTGATCTATCCTGATATTTTGAACTTCACGATATGACCTAGCATTATTTACCCTTTAAATTTCATGGTACCCAGCCGTAAATTTTACGAGAATGGGGATTATTTAAGGTGCAATTAAAAAATCACTGCGTGAGACTGGAATGATGAGGAAAAGAGGAACAGGAAGAGGGTGGTATAGCTTATAGAAGCCGAGGAGTCCATAATTTTTCAACAGGCTGGATTTTCGTCATTTTTTTCCGGGTCCTTTGAAGGCAAGGTGAGGTTTAAGCGGAAGGGAGGTTTTACAGAAGGGAAGATAAAAGGAAAGGCTGAAGCGAAGAGGGGAGTTAATGGAACATGAAGCTCAGAGATTAAGAGACTGGAATGCGTAAAGGTGGGAACAGGTTGGGTAGAGGATGAGGAAGAAAGCTGAAGAATATTCTCAAGAGACAAAGATTATGTTTTTTTTAAGGTATAGGGAACGAAAGGCAAAAGTTTACAAAAAAGGATAAAAGGGTTATCAGATAGAGAGAAGTAGAGGATGCGGGGAGGAGGATTTTTCAAAAAGCAGATGTTCTAGTACCTCCTTCCGGAGATGACAAAACGACTGCTTGAGTAAAATAAATATTAAATATTCACCATAAAATGTTTGCTAAAAAAAGAATTTTAAAGGATGCCAGTTAAAATTCAATGGGAAGATGAAAAAATATATTTGGTGCTTACGATCAAAAGAATATTTCTAACGTGTTGTATTCAAATTAGAACTACCACGCAGCAGTCACCCATGTTGAGGTTGGGGAAAATACCTCTTTTAAAATAACACAGACCGATTACTTCAAATATGCCATTAAGACTGTATTCATAAAATCCCATTTCAACCCCATGGGCATTTTATAAGGAAGTTAATTATTGTATTATTCAAACAGTGGGAAAATGAACAATTTTAGAACTTAGACATAAGTATTAAGTATGGAATGGAATGCAACGATGAAAATATTGTTTTCGGTGTTTAATAGTGAAACGTTAAATCCAATATCTTGAGTGAAAGTAATTTAAGAAGCGAGAAGAATATACCACTCTACTGATTTAGGTGCTATTCTTTGGTGAGTAAAAATCAATAATTCAGGAGTAAATTCTATCCCTTTTCACTGTGGTTAGCGATACTTACAATTTTTTAGATCGAGTCTGCTTTTTTCCAGCCCTGCACTCGTGAAAATTTCAAGGCTACTTCAAGGCTAATTAATTTAGAAAAATATAAAACGAACCCTCAACATCGAAATCAATGCTTTTCCAATGGGGTAAAATTTAAAATATGGGGTAAAATAACCCTTTTAAATTGAATTTTTGCAGCCTGTTCTAAGTTTGTCTCCTAATAAAAACTTACTAGGTATCTTAAAAGTCCTCAAAACAGGCGTAAATGAGAGTCAAAGAGACTTCAGTATATTATGAATATACATAGTATCTCCCAGGTGAAATTCCTTAACTGCAAAAGAGCGACATTTAGATATTAGGCCAGCGTCCACCTATTTGGAAGCACATGTAGATGTGAACAATATTTTTAGAAAATGGCTCTAGTAATATCCAAGAACAGGTCCCAAATTTCTGATGAAAATTTATAAAAAACTCTTCGCGTCACTTCAACAAGAACGGATCAATTGGTTGTTAAAAAATAAGCAATGTCAAAACAATAGCTAAAATTATAAAATTTAAGTAAATGCAGTCTATATTACTGGAAATATATTTTTATCTGATTCAACCTCAATGTTTGCATTCCTCCTTGAATTATTTCCTGTAAAAAAATAGTGTATTTTTACGATTAATTCAACAAAAAACTTTGTGGTCATTTGTTGCATTGCACAGCTTAAACTTTAGTCAAATAATCTCAAAAATTGTGGAAGCTAAAAAACGTCTGTCCCGCGGGTACCTTAAATAAAGCCATTCGTCTGGCCAATTTAAAAGGTTCTCCACCACAATATTAGCATATCAGGTCGGAATAGTGGCTAGAAAACTGACTTCCCATATTGAGGATCTGGGCTCGAATACAGGCAGTGGTGGAAAATTTTCTGAGGAATCCCGTTCTCTAATTAAGTATATCTCGGAGGGTGTTGAAAATCAGGTTTATAACAGTTGGATTAGTCGTTATTCTGTGGAGATAATTCTGATGTCAGGTTTCTCTCCAGCCTTCATCCATTTTCAAGCATTTTCCTTCACCCACCCATCTTTAATGGCACAAATGACATAATTTTTCGTTCGCCTTTTCAAATAACCTCAACTGACTTAGACATATAGTTAAACACTCACTTAAAAATATATATTATTAATATGTAGTAAGTTCAGTCTCCAGTTGAACTCATAAAGTAATACGTCAGTAATTGTTATTCCCCGCCAATAACTTGATGGTAAATTACGTAACTATTTTCAATGTGCATGCCTAAAATGTTTTCAAGAAAATATTCGCTTTCTATATTAGTTTTAACTCAGAAAAAATTGATTTCCTTAATATAAAAGAAAAGTTAGAAGCAATTTTCCACACAAAAATTTAATCATAATTGAAATTATTTGTAAAACATCGAAGCCTAGGTCGTAAGATAGTCATTTAAAAGTATTGTCGCTGAAAAATTGCTTTTAACTTTTCAACCTTATAAAGTCAAAATTCTACGCCATATCGTCTGAATCTTCGAAATTCATTATTTTCCTCATTTTTCACTCATTTAAGAATGTGATCCCATGTAATTTAAAAGTGATTTTGTGCAAATGACTGAATAAGAATGTTTTAACTTATTGAGAATAGATAGACGTTTAAAACATAAACATTATTTCCATTGCTTTTATGATAGAAACTTCCTAATGGAATACAAAGAGACGAATTTAAGAGACGGGCAGACACTGACAAGGGCGTGGTTACAGGAAGAGGAAGGAATCTGGAGAACATTATTTGGAGAGAAAGATAATGGAGAAGATAGGAGGAAAGAGCAAAAGTTGATGAAGAAGACCACCGGATATAAATTCATACAGGAGAAGCATGTTTTTAAAAGGCAGACAGGAATGACCTAATATGTTAAGAAAGCCCCTCGGGTCTGTGACAGGCAAAACGAAAACTAAATCTTACATATTTGTTTGTGTGGCTCAAGAAACATTAATTTCACAGATGACATGCACTTGTCAGCAAAAATCTAAATCAAAATAATAAACACGCGCATAATGCGTGCTATATAATTTCAAAAATATACACTTTTCATTGCGATACCCCGGGACACCCCGGCCCATATTTTACAATGCATATGATAATTTAATTTAAAGCCAGGAGATTGGTTTTATATAGTAGAAGATAGTACTGTCATAATTAAATAAAAAGTTAAGTTGATCCTCAGAACCGTTATATAGTATTTTAATGTAGAAAGGACGACTGTACGTTTATGAATAGATCATCAAGTAAAAGCAGTAATGAAGGGTAGTGAGATAGGACAATTTAACAATTCAACGAGGCTAAATAGAATACTTTTGGAATGAAGGCCCGTCGACTGTGTAATTCAAAAAAGAGAAAATATTTAAATCACAGATTTGAATTTGTGTTATTTAAAAAATGTTGTTTACACTACCTTATCAACTGGATAACTACAACTTTTAAGTAAATAGGAAAAATACCAGTAGAATAATTGTAATTTTGTAATTTTATAGGTTTTCTTTTTTACATGAAGTTACAGCTGTTTAATCCTCGCAGTTTACCTACTCCATATATTTTAGATATGTTATTGTCTTCATTACTTTTATAATAATAATAAAAATATGGCAAGGATGCACTCTTTGTGGTGTGAGATGCATCCGGAACACGACCATCTATCGCAGCAGAATCTGCGTGATTATGCCATCCACCT
Organism: Pyrrhosoma nymphula; assembly: GCA_963573305.1. Lineage (NCBI taxonomy): Eukaryota > Metazoa > Arthropoda > Insecta > Odonata > Coenagrionidae > Pyrrhosoma > Pyrrhosoma nymphula. The sequence goes on along the minus strand of OY754339.1, from coordinate 43,114,384 downwards.
GCGAAAAAAGGAAACTCCCCACCAACCGCCAGTTCAGAGGAACACAACAGCGGCCAGAACACACTCCCCGACACAGGCAGCCTCTCCACCGCCTGAGGTGAGAACAAAATTTGTGTCAGTCTCTCGACCTAATGGGGAAGAATGTGGTCAGGCCGTCTATGAACTACGAACGCGGTTGCTAAGCACCACTAACTATGATTAAGGACAACCAAGGCAGAGAGACATCCACCGAAAGATCTCTCTGCGGGGTAACTACCTGCCCCAGTTGAATGGTCTAATTGACAAAATCCTAACGGAAACGTCGGGACCTTTGGACGAAAAATTGCGTGGTCTATGCTGCTGCCAAAATTATGGCTGATTCCCAAAAAAAACCTCTTGGGAGGAAAAAGCAGCAAAGAGGCTGGAACATTTGGAGGCCAAGATCATGCAGGCGAGACGAAAGGCGTCGAGAATCCAGTGTGAGATTGAATACATCTTACCTGAGCGAATATTCACTCCCAAAGTTCGGCGCATAGCGCGCAGTCTCAGATACAACCATCCAACAAAGCGACAATGGCACGACCATCTCATCATTAAGACAGACGTTCTCAAGCTAGAAATAAAAAAATCCTAGCAGAAGGCCTTGTTCAAGGTGCATACCGATAAGCCCGGGCATTATGTTTATATCGCAACATCGAAAAGCATGGGTTATCGAAGGAGCTGACGTTTGCCTTCCTACGCTCCGCCAGTCTGAAGTCCGAGACCGAGGGTTTTGTACTCGCGTCCCAGGATGGTGTCATAAACACATTCGTGTACCGCCGCATTACATTCAAGGCGGAGGTTGAGGACACGAGATGCAGGGCATGCCGTGCCCAGCCGGAGACTTTGAGTCACCGCCTCTTTGGCTGTAGTTATTACGCCAGGTCAGCATATTTAGCTCGGCACAACGTGGCCCTGTGGGTTTTATACTTTCACCTTCGACGCTATTATGGGATCGACGAAACACCTGTGCTGACCTATGCCCCTGGAAAATATTGAATCCGTCGTAAAGAACGATAAATGCACAATCTGATGGAATTACTCCTTCTCCACCACCAGGTAGATGGAGGCGACCAAGCCTGATATCATTCTCCTCGACAACCTCACACGCTCCATGTTCGTGATCGAGTTTTCGGCTCCGGCTGAAACTAATATGGATGCGAAGGAGGTGGAAAAACGGACCAAATATTAAGACCTGATTTTCGAACTTAGGCAAATGTACCACGAAATGTTTGTGAAACTAGTAGTCCTCATTATAGGTGTGCTCGGTGGAGATAAGGGCTCGCTTCTAAATAACATCCATTGCATTCCGTCCTGCGTAGCACAGGCGGAATCCCTAGTTGCACGCATGTAGAAGGCCGTCATTATGGGTTCACTTCGTCTACTGCGTACTTATGACCCGACAGTAGCGTAGCCACTCATCCGATGGGCGTCGGACGTGGCAACGATTACTGCCCAACCCATCTCGAGTCTCCGGCTATTATGACGGCAATGGAATCCGATGCATGCCGCGGACTCAGAGGGAAGAGCTACAACTGTAACAATAAAAAATGACCCTTAATTATTAGCTACAGTTAGCTCGTAAATATAAGATAACACGAGGAGGTGAAAGATCCTCCCCAGGCGGAACTCATATCCGCGACCGTTGGGTTTGCAGGCATGGACGTTACCCCGCCGCCACCGAGGCCGGCTAACCGGCATTTACTTTCTAGGGCTTCTAGTTTAATACTAATAACCACATTCTTTGACTTCCCATGCCTCGAAATTGTGTGTCGTAATGATTATGAATGCATTTTTATAATTTCAATTTTGAAACTCTTAAAGTAATTATGAAGCGTAGACATTAGAGTTTACCATAGGCGAGGGAATGCAATACGCAGAGGAAGGAAGCTTGTGTTTATCCTTAGGAGAGTTGACCTTGGATGTACAGAAAAGAGTAAATATTTGTGAAAAAGGCATTCTGCAAGGGAGAGAGAAGGAAAAACAGTAAGGTAAGGTCGTCCAGATCTTAAAAGTCAGACGAGGCTGTTAAAATACTCTCTTAAGCCTATGCCTCTAAGGAATATTACGAATAACGGTGAAACGGAAGAAATACCATATCCGTAACAAAAAATAACTCCAAATTTCTCGACATGCTTCCTTTCTTCGACTTGCAAGTCCAAACGTCCAGATCTTCATTCTTTTCCACGCCATTGTGCTAGAGTATTGAGATTTCTTAGGATGTTTACGCCTTAGCCAAATAACTAAGTATATTCCATCAACTTTTTCTCAGTTGACATAATATGCAACACGCAAAAAAATGTTTTATCAGCAAGGTAATACACTTTTTTCCATTAATATAGACTACCTCTCGGAAATCCATACATTTTTACCATCTCATATCTTTGAAGAAGTACATACTATCGGTACCTACTAAGGGAATCTTGATACCTGGGCCCTGAAGGTTTTCTACGAAACGTAAGGTGTATTCCTTGGTTCGTAATAATTGTATCATACAAACGTCTAATTACGTTTGTATTGATAATCCTTCACGGTTTACTTAGAGTAACCCGATATTACATTATCGAAAGGCAAAATAACCCGTGGAGAAGGCAATATTATGTTTTTATTTTCGGACAAATAAGGAACCTTTTTAATCCCAAAAAAATGCTAAGATTAAAAATTCTTTCTCCAATATACTGAGATTGGGTATACTGAGAAGAGTGTGGGATAATAAGGCAGCAGCAAAAAATAACTTAATAAAGTTATTCATAATTTTTAAATGGATTTCTTTTCCTCAAAAATTGGTTACTCAGATAAAACTTAATAAGAATATATTCTATATCTGCCATTATACCTCATATAACATTATAAAACTAAAAAAAATGCAAAACTGAACGGAAATGTAGTAAACATTGTGTGATATCCAAATTAGGTAAGCTAAAAAATTCACTTACTACGACGATAAATAGTCCAGAGAATTAATACAAACCTTCGATGTAGCCATATGCGAGTACTTAAAAATAGGATTTTTATAATATTTCATTGTCTAAACCAAAATGTATTTACTGTGACGATTTTAAGTAAAGAAGTACGAGATAAATTATCGATTTTCGTTTGCGCACCATTTTAACGCAGGACTGCATACGTTAAATATTATTTGATGTTTTTGTTTGCACAAAAATATATTGATATGAAGCGTAATAAAACTCTCTAAAACATAAAAATACGAACGCATATTATAAATACATTTATGTAATTAAAATATGACTAATAGAATGTTATTCTTTATTCTTTGATTCTGTACGTCTTTTTTCTCCTCTCGATGAAAAAAAAATAAAATGACCAAATATCAATCATAATCCTATGTGAAAATTCAGAAAAACTGGTACTAATAACATCAGACTACCATATATTAACAGAGAAGTATTTTTATCAAACGTTTTTTACGTTTGCCTGGGTTTTATTTAATTTCCATTATTCTGAATAAACATGTATGCATTTTATATACTAATATTTTACTTCTTCTATTTATCACCATCCGTAACATTAAATACTGACCTGAGGAGAGAAGTTCTGACGAAGACCAGAAAAAATTAGTTCTGAAAAAAATCCCAGAAAAAGACTACTTCAAAGTTGGGCATTCTATCTTCACTTTGAATTCCACAAAATTTAAAGCCTATCAGGCCGCTAATATGATCAATTAATTCATGTCGTTAAGTGCAGGGTCATTTCCTAATCTCGGGTTTAAAGTTCTCTTCTTCTTCAAACTGAAGGAGCCTGTTATTACTTATTACTCTACCCCACCGTACCCTAACTGACATACTTATTTCATCCAGGAGACCGGTCGCCCGGATTTTACGGAAATTTATGGCCGTAATAAATGGAGCTCAATGCTCCGGGAGTTGTTTCTCGAACATATATTTCGGTGGTGAAGCGGAGCGATATTTAGAGGGAGAAGTAAGGACCCCAGACGGAAGGAGAGACAAAAACAACGAGGACAGAGGAGGAAGTCTCTCATCAGTCTGGAAGGTCTCGTGGGTGGAGATGAGGTAGCGGAAACTGTGAACGTCTACCGGCAGACTCCAATTACTAGATCCTGCCCACTCCCACGCATTCTCCAGGATGAAGGAAATCCAGGTTACATTATCGATCAAAGGAAATTACCAACAAAAATGTCGTAATAGCGCAAATGAATGGGCAATTTTATCACGATATATTTTATGCTCTGGGACTAATCAAGGTATATGAATTTTACGATAATATCATAGACATATTAGCTTACGTTTAGTGAGAGGGAATATAAATGTTTGTGACTTAAAAAACCCATTTATTGGATTTAAAAATTCAAACGATAGAAAATGCCTTCCTTACGAAAAGAGGTTTAATTTTCTATTGTTCATATGATACATAGTTCCATTTCAGACATGTTCTCTGGTTAATAACGTCAACAATATTCTATGTCTTTTCTCAGATAGAATAAAAACTTAGAATTGATAAAACTATTTGATCTCCACATGTAAAACAGGATAGAAGATGTCAAAAGTACTTTTGGCCACAAATATAAATTGTGCAAAAATGCTCATAGTGTTAACAAATTTAAGTTTCTGGGGGGTTCCGAACCCCCCGGAAGTTTCAAAGTAAAGTTTTATGAACCCCCTCCCCTGGCTACGTCACTGAATTGGTGGATATTATATTACTATGAATGGCTAATTTAAATGCCTTCCTTTCAAAAGCAGGTTCCATTTTTTCATCCTCGTGTCAGTAATGCATGGCGGGTTTTAATCCTGTTCTCTATCCAGCAACGTCAAATTTTCAACACCACATCTATTTTTGTTTTCAAATGCAATGAAAATTCAAAACTAATAAAAATATTCAATCCTGATGTGCAAAAATGGATCAATGACATTTTGTATGTACACGGAGCAATCTATGGAGAAGAATTTTCTGGCACGATCATATCAGTACTACTGTTCGTTAGTTGAAAGGATGACAAATGTTGGTGGCAGTTTAAACCAATGCCATTGTTGGCTTGTAAGGATGGTTAATGTACATACCTTCCACGCAAAAAGTTTCATTTCCTCATATCCACATCACTAATATACGGTAGTGTTACAGACCTGCTCTCTGTCTGATTACGTCAATAACAGCCCATATTAATTTTAAAAAAATAGAAATTAAAGTGATGAAATATTTCAATATTAATGCGCAAAACCAGATAAAACATGTGAAATCCATCTTTTCTACCATATAGAAAGGTAATTTAATCTACCGTGGAAGAATGCGAATTCTTCTAGAGCAGTGAGCAAATTATTCCAGGGCAATATGCATTGAATCAATTGGTGGAAAAGAGCGAAATCCAGTAACATCGGTAACCGTTATCCAATTACAAGTTCCTGCACAGTTTTTTCGCATTCCGCAGAAAAAAGAAATCCTAGTTACATTATCCATCATAGGAAATTACCAATGAAGACGTCCTAGTTGCGAAAATGAACCCAAAATATTTAATTGACATTTTGTATGAGCATGGCCTCACGAAAATTGTTATTTTTGCGCTCAATACTTATCTCGATATTTCAAGAATTGAGAACAACTGATGACGTTGTAATATTATTTTTTTTTGCATACTATGTTTTTTTATCCAAGAAATGTTTTCATTGCAGTTTAAAGTGAGTTTTTCTTGACACTACTGCAGTCATTGTAATGGCCAGTTGCAATTCAAATTTATTGTAGGTTTAACAGGTTTACTTTGGGGCTAGTTAAACTTTCATTTTTACATATTCTTCTCCATTTTAACACATTTGAATGAGTTACATTTTTTATTTAGATATGTAAGGAGAAGAAGCAGTTGTATTTATGATATTTATTTGAACGAAATGTAAGACTACAACGGCTATGCCAACGATTTAGAGACCGTACGAAGAGTGAAGAAACTATGCCGACCGACTAAATCGATGAGTTGAAAAAAAAGAGTTTTCCGTAGGAGCGAGAGCTTCATATACCCCGTCCCGTCCCCCGTCCATATGCAAAATGGTCGATGATAAACAGACTTCCTGATTCCACCAAAAATCCATATATATTAGATTCACTCCCTCAATCTATGTTGACGATAATGATTTACTCGCCGCATGTGGCATATCGGGAAATATCATTAAGAGCACCCCTCACAGCTTCCCAAATTCATGATCACATTCACGCATGATCACACGTCTATGGAGAACTCGATAGAGCATAAAGGTAAAAAGCAAGTGCAGAGGTCACTGCAGATATGAGCTACCAAGGACATCGTGGAAAACTAAGCCTTGTCCGTGATGTCCCAATTTTGCTATCGACGCTGTCAAACTACGTTACTACTTAGGTACCTACGTCCGTCAGTCCATTCCATTGGTAGGAGCGCAGCGATCGACAATTCAACTAACCGAGAATATGTGATGGACATTTATTTTGGTTACCATGTTGCTATCAACAACATATTGATAAATTTAGGGGGCAATTCTGTAACTTAGAGACGTTATATTCCGGCGACGTTATTCACCGTATACAAATGACGCCTGTTGTGATTCTACAAATACCTATGTTCCACCGATTCGGAGGACGTCAAATAACGCTTACGTGACTTCAGAGAACAGTACCAGAAATTATAAGGGCAAAGTACAAAAAGTTTTTTTTTTCAGTCAATTCGATAGTTAAAAAAAATTCATAGCATCATTATTTTGGTCGGAATAAATTAGTTGGCAGATATTGGAAAAACAGGCATTTCCATTCCAGGCCGATTTTTAATAGCAGAAATATCAGCGTATTCCATCGTCATATTTTCGGCAGGGATGAGTGCCCTCAAATAATTCGATAGTTGAATGAGTCGGGGAAAACAAACTATGCGAAACTCACAGTGTAAAAACCATTACCCTGGACTGGGATTCACCTTGAAAGCACTCAGATACAAAATTCCAAATTTAATTTAATTGGTTCAAAAACCAGATTTTGCTGATGAAATGCGCTAGCTATTGAAATAAAAAATAAAAGTATAAACTATGCATATAATATTAGGAATATATTTTTTTCAACTCTTTTTTATAGCCTTAGGAGCTGACTGCACCGCCAATTCCATAAAACTACCGCATTTTTACTTCAATAATTGTAGTAATTAGCCAATATCTCAAAGTATTAAGGTGAAGAAGAGTTTTTGCTTGTAAACTATAGTTATTGATGAAAAAATCTTTTATACAAGAGAGATAGATATTATTTTCCCCTGAGTTTTTCCCACTATCGCATTTAAATCTGAATAATTTCAGTTCATTTTACAATAGATGTAGCGAGGAATAGTAACATTCTATTGTTCATGTCAGAGAGAGACAGAATTTTCTTTAAGTAGACAGCGTATGAACGAATAGTCATTTTAAGCTTGTTCCACCAAAAGCTATTCAGGCATTGTATTTCTCCTTGGAGTTCATGGACGCTTTAAGAGGCGAGCAGTTTTTTCAGCTACCATGCACATGATGCCATGAATTACTAATGGAAGAGAACGCATGAGCAGCTTAATTGGTTAGAGCACTCGTCGCGATATCGAAAGGACTAGGTTCGAATTCTATTTCAGGCGTATGAATGCTTCACTGTGAATTTCACACTAATTTGTGATAACAAGTGGATGACTGCGTATAACTTCCTGCACTTCCTGTTCCGTAGTTCTTTGAATGAGTCGGGGAATATAGAATCAAAGTAACAATCAGGAAGTTTCGAGAAACTAAAGGAAGGTTAAATAATGTTATTGCTTTCTCCCATTGATAACATTTAACAGTCAACAGCTCAAAACCCTTGATGAAATATCATGGTAGTTGGCGTTCATTTCGCTTCTTTATGGGTCGATTCCACTTTGTCAAGCATGAAACCACCTATGATTCGAACTATGATGCATTTAGCCCTTATATGAAACGACCACGCAGGTTGGTGGCAGAAAATGTGGAGTACACAACGTATTTCACATTCGCTTCCACCTACCTTCAAGCCGAGTATCTTTTACCTTGCCTAACATACCAAAGAGACCATAATATTCTCCAGCATCCCTTAAGGCATTCTAGACCGCAGAGAATTCGGTCGTGATTATGAGGATGAGGCCATCACGATTTCATTACAACCCCTGCCACTCGGGTGCATCATGGCCTAATTCCGCAAAGAGCGAATTTATCGGTGAAAACACATCTCCAGACGGGCAAGCAGACCCACTCCCTGAGGGCATTCTTCACACAAACCCTTCCACCCCCCCTATGCTAGCGTCCCATCCTTTAAGGCTCTACCTACTTGGCTTTTTGGATTGCTGCCGAAAAAAAGCGAAAAAAAACTTATGCGCAAAGGAGATGGAGGGTGGTTGAGTGGTAGCAGATTTATACCTCCTGGAGAATAAACAACTGAAAGTGCAGAGTGGTGAGTGGACCTGGGTGTGCGTGGAGGTAAAAATGAATATACTATGCAACTACTAATACGAGGCAGGGCGCTATCGAGGCCAAATTAGTTCGATCTGACATGTCGTCATCCGAATGACGCGGGCAACAGTCGACTCAAGAATTACAATAGAGCAGGAATAATGGACTAACGCTACTATAATTTACTTATAGGAACGATAGAATGAATCAAAATCACATTTGCATCCAGTACTGATGTGCAAAATATTTGTTCGGATATAATAAGTGAATTTGTAGCTTGAGAATCAACTCTTGTTTACAGCGGAAATAATCCAAGCAGCAATTTATTTAAAAATGGAAATTGAAACTCATCATTTTCTTGTCTCTAGTAAACCTAGAACCGCTTTTCCCATGTAGACGTACCACTGGAAAATCTAGAACAATACTCTTTCCTCATATGCTTCCTTGCATTGCTGTTGTATCTAAACACCACACGAGTATCAAATACACTATGCACTCCGTACCTAACTAGCACTTGGGGTGTACCCCAACGATGCGCAACGAACTATCCTGTATTAGTAGTACCATCGAGGAAAGGATACGTGTAGGGCAGGTTAAGTGGGGATTACTGGTTAACCGCAACCTGCATAATTATTCCTTAATAAAAAAACACCCTAGGCTTTCCGGTAGTTTGTTAGAAAATGGCCAAGGAATCACTGCAATTTGACATGCCGTGAGTCTGCAAACAGCTAGTAACACAGGTCTGGAAGTAAGGAAAACTTCATTAAAACATATATTGTCTTATATTGCGGTGACGCCATGGCAAAATAAAATTTGGATAAAAAGAGATTGGAGGCAATAGAGTTGAGGTACTATCGAAGAAATATAAAGATCAAATGGACGGAAAGAACCACGAACTAAAAAGCTCTAAGAAGATTTGGTGAAAAAAAGAAGTATGATGAAGACTCAGAGAGGAAGACGTTACAAACTTAGTGGACACAAGCCTCGTGGAAACAATTAAAGATGGTGATAAGAATGTGAAGAATTACCGAGGAAGACCTAGTGTACATGAAAGGAATACACCAGGCAAATAATAAAGGAGGTCAAAGTGAAGGATTTTGTAGGAACTAGGTGAGGGTGCCCGCTGAAATTCTGTGAGTAGATGGAATTAATTGACCTGTTTCATAAGGTAAAAAGAATCCTCATGACATGACGCGCAAATTGCAAATACCATTAAGGATACCACAAACCATTCATTAACCACCCATTGAGAGGAAGAGAAGTAACATACCCCTCCTAAAATTTCACTGAAGTTCTCATAATCACATAAACTGAATCGTGAAGGCAGCAGGCATAAGTACTCATTAAATCCCCATGCAGCGTTCGCCATGGAAATTAGAAAATTGATAGGTAATCTTAAAAAAGTAAAAAATGGGCTATTTACGAGCCAAAAGCACCAATTTCAGACTAAAGTGAAGTGTATTGAAAGGTTGAAGTTAATTTCTCCCAACAATAAAAATTCTATTCTATTATCTATATAAGAAAATCGAATTCAATAATTAAAATCCACATTTTTGTAATCATCCGACAATGTAAGTTGAAACGAAAAAAGAAACCCTACAAAGTATCAATGCTTTCCTTATCGAGCTTCAACTTAACTAAATCAACTATCTAAAAAAAACCCCAGATAATTGTTTTTTTTTGGGTTTTCGCTCAATTTCCACCTGTTTTTAGGTTACGCTCTGTATTCCTGCCAAATGTCAAATTGATTGGTTACCTGGAATTCCTTCAAACTGGGCAGCGCCCCAAGCAGCGTTACAGACGGACAAACTTACAAAATTACATAGATAGGTGAAGCGGTTGGCTGATGAGTGGATGAAGGGTAAATGGCTGCTGATAATGATGAACAAGGCTTCATGCTGCTCCTTGCCGTTATCATGAAGAAATTTCATCAAGCTTAGCCTAACTGCGACATTTTTTCCCGTTAGTTATTTGCGCATATTGAATAACAACTGATGTACTAAAATAAAATATATCGCATTGCACAAAAAAGTACTCCTCCCAACTTTATAATATGGCATTGAAACATGGGTACGCTTGCGTAGGCCATTTGCAGCGAGTGTCTGAGAATTGTTTAGGTAAATTTAAGAGGAACATGGTTACAAATGACTGTATGGTAAAATCACATATATGTAGGCTGGATGCTCTTGTGTTGAAAATATATGACAGAAACGTTCGTAGTTGGGTTTCGCCAAGTTGAGAGAATGGACAAGAGTCAAGTAACAGAATAGATAAAAGAGCGGGGAAATGAATTTTGCATAAAAATGAGCAGAAAATTATACTCCGTAAAAGGATCTGAAAATGAGTAAATTCTTCACGGGTTTCCATTTGAGTCAGTAGTTGAGATACCGACGTTTCGATGGTTGTTCCCATCATCGTTTTTAAGAATATTTCATGACATCAAATTTTAATAATATAAATATAGCATCAGGATGTCAATAATTTAGAAATTGATGCCAGGAATCCAATTTTTCCGCAATATTTACCTTTAAGTGTGGGCCAGGATGTCAATATTTTACTGTTGAGAGGAGACTCTTTTGCAACATATACTTGATTTCCCACGTAATCTTAATTTTGTTTATAACAGATTTACAAGCTTAACGTAGTCCTTATCCCGCGACTCAAATGAAATTCAGTTTTTCAAACCGGATCTCAATGGCCTCCATAGTCAATCAGGTCAATTATTCTTATCAATCTTTTGAAAACGATGGCAAAGCTAGTAATTTAAACGTCAATACCTGAAATCCCAGTTGGAAACCGGAGATAAATTTACTCAACATTATGAAGTTTTAATTCGAGAAAGAAGTGCGGAAGTTATTTGAAATTTAATTGACGTTACCAGATAGTAAATCACGTATTTATGGAAGAAACAAATAGGAAAGATTGAGATGAATTTTATTTTACGGTAGAGTCTCCTTACGTATGAATAGGCGGCCATTCACATTCAGTGAAGCGTGGCTGAAGTGGTGTTGGTGAGAGACGAAGGGGAAGATATATGGGTGGGAAACTAAAGCGGGGCAGCCACGCCTCATGCCTTAGGCTTGCTATGCAAAGATTATCTCTTGCACTCCATAATTCATCGGAAAAATGCATGTAACTAGAGGATAAGGGCGATTTTAATACACTGGGGCTCTCATAGAGAAGATATAGCAACGACTTTCATTCAGGATCGGTCCTCCAGGCGCCCCGAATTGGTCCATTTCACTTCTTCCGCAATACAAGAACAATTAATGAGATGAAAAATAAACCACTGGCTGGAAAAGCAGCCAAATCACGAGAAGCCTCAGTCTATATGGCATGTCAGAAAATAAGGACGTGTTATCATGAGAAAATTTGGGTAAAGAACTGTGGCAAGGGAATATTAAGAAAGACCTCTAATGAAAAAGCGAAAGAGTTATGTTACTTCACTCTAGCCAGGCCACATCTCGTGTATACCGCGAGAAAATGGGACACTGCACAGAAATATCTAATACGCAAAATAATCAAAATATTAAGGAAAGCCGCATGATTCGTTAGAAACTGATACGAGTGAATAGGAAGTGTAGCACAGCGGACGGACTAGGGTGTGAGCTGCTAGTGACTCGGAGGATGATAAATAGGGTAAGATTACTTGTAAAATCAAGATGACGCTAACTTTAGGATGACAAGCAGGATATTATGTTAGCCACGTACTATGTATGTAGAAATGAAAAAAGTGACGAAGTAAGATAGGCACGCTGGAGAAGACATACATACAAAATTAATTCTTTCTACTCACCTTTAGTGACTTCCAAAACTGAGTGAGACACTATGGCACTCCGTTAACATAAAATTTACTTTCGACCTTTTCCTCATTCAATTCCTTTTCCCAATTCCATCCCTTTTTCATTGTTGATGCTCTTTCACCCCATACCACACGCCCCTGTGGTGACTCGCAAGGTAATGTGTGGATAAAATGTAGATAATATTGTAATCATCAACAGTTAGCAACATGAATACTGATATACAGCAACTCACATCTCTACCTCAACATCAGCTAACTTTTGACAATGAGACAACAAAATCAATGTGGTACGCAGTCACGCGCACAGGTGCAAAGATGTACACCAAAGAGGGTGAAATTTGTCATGAAAAAATCATTTGACTCGACTTGGATTCGAACCCAGATGTCCCAAATTCTGGTCAGGTGTTTAACTGACTTGCACCCCTGACCGACATTCGGGAAATCCGGGTCATGTCAAATGATTTTTCTATGAAGAAATTCATTTTCTTTGGTATACTTCAGCTAACTTTTTAACATTAGTGGTGACGTATTTGCAAACTTTCTTAGCACAGTTAACGCCACGTGGTTTTCTCGGGATGCAATTAATGGAATAGACCTCCAAGCAGCAAAGCTTTAATTTTTTAAAATTCAAAGTTAAATAATTAACTTGGTGGAAGGTCGTCATGAGAGCAAAACGAATTTTGTTTCTTACACAACTTATTACAGATTGCACTACCGGTTTCGGGAGTTATCCTATCTTCAGTTACATTCCTCTGTACAGTGTGCAATGTACATGAAGATATGTACAGGTGAAAATGAAGATGGCGTAACTTGTATAACCAGTTGTGCATTCTGCAATAAATTGTGAAAATAGCAAATTTCGTTATTCTACCACCTAAGATTTATCTCCATTTTATAGGCGTATACTTTTTGGGAACAGAAATTAATATTTATTATCACCATAGAAAAATTGGCTGACATCGTTATTTCAGTGTGCCCTTCCAATGCCCTAGTAGTAGATTAGATTAGATTGTTGCTGGGGGGGCCTTCGTTAGGAGCCCGGGAACTTAGCCCTTTCTTGTGCCAACCCCATGCCTGTCTGCCACTTGCAGACAGGGGACAAGAGCACCTCGGTAGAGGTATGGAGGATTGGCCTCCACCTGCCTCACCCCAGTACCAGGTATAGAGGATGTCCTCCCTCCCTCCGGCCTCCCGGTATAGGTATGGAGGGAGTATCATCTCTCCATCCATGCCTGGTCGAGGTATGGAGGAGGGTCACCCATCGAACCACCGTCCGGGCCCAACGTTGCTTAACTTCGGTGTTCTGATGGGAACCGGTGTTTCAACGTGGCTAGGCCCTTGTCTTGCCCTTGTCGTAACTCCTAGCTCTGATAATTAAATACCGTACACGTTTCTCAAGAAATAAAATATAGAACCTACAGCCGAGAGCGCAAGGATATTTCATATTAAAACGAGAGGAAATTAAGAAAGCGTAGGCAAGGATAATATTTCCTGAGTTTATTTTAGCTTCAAGACATTATGACATTTCATTCAAAATATGAATAAGGGAGGGAAATATAGCGCGAAAACTGCAGACCTGGCTAAAGATACTTGAAAAGGTTTCCCGCAAGGACTTCGGCAAGTTTTCATCTCAATTAGGGCCAAGTCTCCAGTCTTCTACGCCAGATGTAACACCTGCCAAGAGTAAATTTTACCGGTACACCAGGTGCCAACTTATTTCAGTGAATCTTATAGAATACGGCACCTGAGGCGAAAGGTAGGTATTGATACCATGTGTAGCGGAGTTTTTTACGTGCGATCCCTGAGGTGGCAAGGAGAAAAAATCTCAAATCATCTTTTCTCGGAAGGAACGCCAAAGAAAAATGCTCCTCCCCCGCGACATTCCTTTGAGAGCATGCCTGACGTATATCCCGTGCTAGTTTCTGCGTCATTTCTCCTATGTATCTTCTTTGTTTCCCCTTATTCATCCCTTCTTTTACCGCACCGCTTCCCTTCGTATCTCATTCGTCTCTACTTTCAAATTTTGTTTCTTCTCCATTGTGTCTTTCATTTCTACTTTTCATCACCTTCCTCAATCTTTGCATCACTATCGATTTAAACTCGTATCTCTGTCGTTTCTCCTTCTTACCTCTTACGTTTCTACTTCATATTTTCGTTTTTTTAAATTGGTGTCTCTTTGGTTTCTGATTCGTATCTTCTTCGGTTACTTACTTATTTCTACATCGTACTACATTCGTTGCCCCTTCGAATTGCTTTCATTTATTAATTAAATTTCCGTTGCTTTTCATATCTCTTTCGTTTCTTCTTCGCTTCTAATACTTTTCTGGTTCGTATCACTTTCGTTTTTTACTTCGTGTCTCTCCCAATTTTCCTAATTATCTCTTAAGTTCCTACGTCCCATTTCCGATATTTCTCCTTCGTAGGTGTACCTTCCGTTTCTTTTCGTTTATCAATTTCGTTTTTACTTAGTATTTCTTTCGCTTTTACTTTGTGTCTCCGTCATTTCTCTTACATACCCCATTCATTTTCATTTCGTATTTAACTTCTCCTTCGTGTCCCTTTCGCTTCTCCTTAGTATATTTTTTATACCTACTTTGCATCTCTACCGCATCTACTTCGCATTTCTGTCACGTTTCTTTCTTTTTTCTTTTATTTCATATCTCCTTCGTTTTTTTATTGCTTCAAAAATGGGATATCCTTTACTTATCCTTTTTCTCTTGTTTCTCCTTCACTTCCACTTTGTTTCACATCCGTTTCATTTCCGTTTCCAATTTCTCCGGAACTCGACCAAAGTGATCGAACCAAAAGACAGCGGTGGCCTTGGCATTTCTTGAGTCTCCAAACAACAACAGAACTCCGCAATACTCGGGAGGTCACGGTGAGTGGGCGTTGAAGATTTAGCTTCCTTGGCTCCCCTTGTCCTCTACCCACGCTCCAACATCAGAGAAACGAAAAGTAAACGAAGGGCAGGCAGGCGAAGCATCTGCAAATGACCGGATGCTTGATTATCTACGGAGTCAGTCGACAACTGAGGCCATTTGTGCCATTGAGGATACGTTAGAACCAAAATATACCAAGGTTATCTGAAGGTGGGAGAAAAAAACGGCGTTGGCATACGCCTGCTTAAAAAACACTCAGTGGCCAAAGTTTACTGCCATATATCATGAGTGAAATACTTCATTCTCAGTGCTTTTCAGGTAGGGATGGGTATTTAACTGAAAACATGCCTACAAATGACCTGAACCTTAGGTTTTCCTAATTGAAATAACTCCAGTTACTTCACCAAAATAATTAATCTATGGATTTCTTGCTACATTAATCCAAGTAATTACTTTCCCTCTCGAACGAAGATTTGCTTCGAAGTGTTTCCTCAACCTGGGAGTTGTTATGGTTGGGTTTGGTTTTTTTGGGTGGTGTATTTCGTCATGTATATTTTATTTTACTGACCTTGAATTTTATCAAAGAGAACGCAGTATGCTTAAGGTTCAATTTCTGTCCTGAAAACTTAACTTCTCTTTCTATCTATACCATTTATTATATTGCAAACGAGTATTTTACTGCCATAAGTGAAGCAACGGTAAAAGAAAAATGAAACGAAAAACAGAAATTTGGAGAAAAACGTGGCTTTTATAAAATATTTTTGTAGTTGAGACTTAGAAAAAGTCGAAAGTACAGAAAAACTCGGGAAATGTAGCAGCATTATCATTAAAACCAAGGCAGTGGAAGGTTAGGGTAAATTTTTAAACCGGGTGACCTTAATAGCAATGTTATCACGTGTTTGCCTGGTCATCTAAGGTAAGTTGGTTTTGGAATCCGTCTCTACAGCGATAGTAAAACTCAGGTTGCAAAACAAAGAGTGATATGGCGTCCAGTTCTACCACTCAGAACCTTAAAAATATCACCGAAACCTTGAGCTTAAGTCGGTGAGGAGCCAAATGTGATAACAACGGGCTTTACTGTATAACGCTCAATAAATTAGAGGGTGGTAATCCAGTAATTTATTTTCAGGAAATTAAGCCTGATGATTGAAATTTAGATTCTACTAATTTAAGGACATTTGAAAAGCGTTTACCATTTAGAATGCCAAAAAATACTTATCATTCATTTCCTAAAACCACTACAAGCCTTTGAAAAATAGTTATCATGCATTTTAACGTTAATGGGCAGTATAGCGTAGGTATGTGTTATTTTAAACTGTTAACAAAGAAGCTGCCGGGACGTGCAAGTACATCCAGAAGGCAAATAATTAAAAAAAATGCAAGGTAACGGCTACAAGAAAATTAAAATTTTGGCCTGAAAACAGTAAATTTAAATAAAAATGCAAAATTATATACACCGTAACAAAATTCCTAAAACAAGTCAAAAGACTGAACCTTCCCTGGGATTAGTGGTGTTAAGGAAAACTCGCAAGTGATAAACAATGTTTATTTCCAGGTCTTTGGGCATGGAACAATGGAATATATATTAGAAAATGGCATGAGTTGGTTTGGTTAATGTTGGATGAACAATGAGGTAATTCTCACCAAGGCGCCATTTGGACTAGTGTTTAACTTACTATGCGACGGAAGGAGTACTGTACTGGAAGTTCTCTACAAATAACACCCAAGTTGGTATCGGGACTCCACTGAAAAAATTCCACGCCAATATTTGAACCCGAGTCTCCGGGATGGGAAGACAGTACTCTAGCCACCGATCACAAGACATAAAATAGCAAGTGGATTGGAGTAAGCAGGATACTGAGGTGAGACTGTCTGAAAACCTACCAATATTGTTGCAGAACCTACGGCAGGCCGGATATGACCATGGGTAGGAGCAGATGCCAAAACTTGCGAGAAATTCATTGTGACTCTTCCCTTTTTAAATCTCTCAATCTCAGGAGGGAGCAGTAAATTTCACGTTTCTGTAGGAAGAAGAAATTCTTCCTCTCCACCTCTTCAACATCTTCCCCAATGCATGAATGAGGGAATATAGAAAAAAATCCTTGCTTCCGGAGACGGAACCCAGAATTTTTTTTTAAATTCTCAAATTCATTCAAAGATTGGGAACGGCCCCCTTTTTAGGGAGGAAGCGACGTGAAAGTCACCGGCGACGTTGAAGCGATGGTCCCTGTGACCGTTCGATGTGATTTCCTGCACGAGCGTTTATTGTCCGGAGACTCGATCATTTTACTGCCCTTGTGATGCAGGTACACGGAATATTCCGCCATGAATAATGCATCGGATCTCTCCCGACGTCTCCGTGGGGGAGTTAAAGCCGGAGATGTCTGCCGAGGAGGCAGGCGGGATAAAAAGGCTGCTGCTAGCTGTTCCGTTGGAGGCAGCTCTGCGTACCCTAAACCCCTTGGTTGAGTCTCAGGATCTTGCGTCTCGGGACCGGCACCTGAACTTTAAAGAAATTGAGTTTTCTACGGTTTGGACCAAAAAATAGATAAAATATTCGTTTACATTCCTCCGCTAGGACAACCGGGTATAAATATTTTATGCGCGGCCAAAACTTTTCTCCCATGGTTTGGAGGGTCCGATAGAGAAAATTGGGATGTTGAAATATTAGCTGAAGGTTTTAAGGAAATTTTCTCAAACACACGGGAAATATAGAATTGGGGTGTTATTTTTCTAAAACATTAACCCGATACAAACATATTTCATGTGTCAAACAAGCATACGACTTTCTTACCACATGTTACAGTATGGGAAAACCTCCTCTCCTATGTTTCCGAGTAGCGAGGACAGGTTTTGTATCGTTGATGTTCATTGAGATAAAGATTTGATGTCAGTACATAAAAATACTAAGCCTTAATAAATAGGGTACATTTAAATTTGCTGTATCTCTTAGAATTATTCTCATAGTAAATACTAACATTTTGTTGTGAGTGGACCTTTGCATCTTACTCCTAGTGTAATCTTTAGGTCTATGATCCCGAGAATTGGTTTATAAAGAGTTTCTTATATAGAAATACTAAAGGTTTTTCTACCACATTGTAGCTTAAGTATGATTTAGCCTTCCTTTGCAAGGACAGACGGAACCAAACAGTTTCTAAAGTTTGGTTTTCACAAATATATTGTCAGATAAATGCGTTAACCGTTCCACATGACATAATTCCAAGATTTGATATAATATATTCCCCATTCTGTGGATAAAAAATAAAAATTTCCTCAAGTTAGTTGTACTTCACAGGAGGGGCTGGAAGCAATATCGGATTGCCCCTATGGTTTTTGAGGCATATTATTTATTAAACATCATTTCAACACATAAAGCATTTCTAAATTATCTACCAAAGTTTTCTACCACAGATATTTGTGAAAAAATTTAAAATAATTTCGAAATTCTGAGGATATTTTCTTGGAACTTCACCGGTTTAAATTTACATTTCCGGATTAAACGTTATCAATTGTAATGAGTTTTGGTGGCAAAATTCAGCATTAAAACTAAAACGTATCATGGATAGGTATCCACCATGAATATGAATCAAATAAATAAATGATAATGCTTACTGAACCTCGGGATCTTCGAGTTTCGTATCCCTAGTGAATTCTTTGGGGTTGCATCTTGGGACTAACATAAGACAAAAATATTTCCGCAAAAGTTTCATAAGAGATGTCATTGGCAAATTCAGTACATCTTTTTTCATTTCTATGTTACAACGGATGGAAACAAATATTATCTAGGCAAAACATTATAATTTCTCGCCTATTGAAAAAGGGGCTCCTAAGAACATGCGGATTTTAGAATCAAGTACGAAGGTTCTATAAATATTTCCTCCATGAATTGGAATCACTTTTTAATTTTCGGCAGCTAATTCTCTTCTCAAGACGGTACCAATAACATGAAGCGTTTTCTTAACAAACCAAACTGGAAAATATGTACTCTCCATTGAGAGGGATCAACTTTTGTGACTTTAAAATAATTTTGTCCAGTTTGTGGCTGTGTTCCATTGAAACGAGTATTTAATACTCATAGCAATTCATTGACAAATACATTTTTGGCAGCTACAAAGCATTTATAAACATAAATTAACTATTTCAATTCAGGGGCAGTTAAAACTTACATTTCGAACGGATCGCTGATGATCTGCAGCGAACAAATCAAATTCTGGAAAAACTTGATTGAATCTCCAACAATTAGAAAAGAACGAGAGAAATAATGCTATTTATGAGAAAAACAAGAACATCTACTTTCAAAACAAAATTACACAAACAGATACTCTTTAAATATATCTAGGAATATCTATTTCATGTTTGATGATAGAAGGGGTTGTGGATGATAGTGTTCATTCTCCAGAGAGGAATGCACCCTCAGAACTACCTTCCCCAAAAGAAATTTACCATCCATTTGCGGCCATTCTACGCATCATAGCCCCAGGAACATTCAACCGAACTCTACCTACTTGCTGAATTTAATTTTGTGAATATAATCATCGTAAAACCTAAATATTCAAAATGTATTCGTGGATTAAAGATTTGTGTCTCTGAAATGGCTTTATGTGGTTAAATCAACTTCAAGGTTACAATAGAGATATATTTACGGCAAGAAATAGCTTCATATCTTCAGTATGGTATGGAGAAGAGAAAAATAAAAACACTTTCCACATCATCGATATTTTTCATGCTTCTTACTATACACCATTTCTCATAAGTGCTGAAGTTTACTTGCAAACAATCATTCAGTTTTGGCGAAATTAGTTTATACGCTTATACGGTTATATAAGTTACGCTAATACGCTTGTTTTGATCAACAAATACGTTTCTACATACAATCAGATTCTTATTTAACGGCAAGATCATCTTCCCTGAAAGTTTTATCTATGCTTTGTCCACTTCCTCGGACAAAATCACCGTCTCCCTTACTCGCATTGCAATCAGCTCGTACGCCTACAATTTATTGAAGGCATTCACTTCCACAGTTAAAGTGGAGCAGACGTCATCCTGTGCACTCCAAAGAGCGATACTTAACAAATATAGGCGGTATAGAGTGCCAACGTCGAGATCCCAAAATAATGAGCATTTGAGTTGCAACGAGTGCAATTCAATAAAACACAGTCGACCAAAACGCACCCCCTCCCCCGTTCCCCCCGCGCGATTCCCCATTCAATCGATATCCTGCCAGCGTTCACCGCTCAGAATATTGAGATGAGCTTCCCGGATTGGATGAAGTCAGCATGAAATGATAGCGGAAGAGCAAGCGATTCGAAAAGCAACTCTCTATACCTACCCAGTATTTGTTAAGTCTGTTTACACTCCAGCCAGATATATTCCCCGTGCATACTCTCTCGGTAGATAGAGTTATTGATTGAACCATGTCTGCGTGTGCATAAACATCCAGTATTTTTAGGAATTTAAAGTCAGTCATCGGCATAAATATTGAAAAGTAACCGTTTTGAATAGCCAGACTTGTTTGCTACTTCCGTAAATAATTTTGCATGAGAAAAGCAGCAAACTCACGGGTAGGTATGATACCTTAATCCCTTCGAATTTATATCAATCGAATTAAAGACTAGTTTTTTCGCCATTTCGCCATACTCATGCATCTAAAGGATTACATTTATTTTGACAGTAAAATTCTTTATATCATCTTTGCTAATTTAATCTTAAGATAGCTTGACGGCAGCTGTACATTTAGTTCCCTTCTAACAGCTTTACGTCTTTGTAACTCTCCTGTTTCATATTCCGTTTAAACCTTTGGTAGGCGCGCGGGGTTTATCAGACCCACACACGCTTTTATCATTGCTTCTAATCTTTTAGCTTTACAAGAAACATTTTCCTTCCCTGGTATGCGTCATCAGCATAAGGGAATCACATGAGGTAGGCCTAGATACCAATTTTAGAGCATATGAGGCAAATATCAGCAGGAAATGATTTTGATAACAAAAATCACTTAATTGCAAGGAACCGAATATGAACCACCAGATTATTAATTAAAATTTAATCTTATCATTTTAGTAAGATAATTATTTTACGACAAGTGAAATATGTTTTTTACCCCGAGACACCCGAGTAGATAATTTCATGGCATTAAGATCAGGAGTAAAGGCATATAAATGGATAGATTTAAGATTTAATGTTTAAACGAGCAAGAAGATATTAAGAACTGTCATTATGACTGGAACTAATAAGTTACTCGACCGTTAGTCTGCTTAGATTGATTACTGTATTAATATATTGTCTACTAAGATGCCGACACCACTTGAAAGGACGTACAAGATCCAGGGTTTTAGGTAAAGCCCCATCCTCACCAGAAGCCCAAACCAACGCAAGCAACCAATATCACCGGTGTCTAATCAGTCATAGATCGATTTTCATGGAAATTCCACGATCGTGTCACGGTAAAAGCGTCTCTTTTTGTTTCACATCCTCAGTAAATCGTCACCACCTAATCAAATAATAGACGTATACAAGTGAATCTGGCTTAATTTTGTGGAAGAAATATACATACTGTGTGTCGAAACCTGGGTCGGTCTGTATTTGTAACATTGAAAGTGAGAAAATTACTATTGTGCTCTTAATGCCATGCAAATGATTGACTGTTGTTGGTGATTCTAGAGTAAATAATGTTGCATATGCGCGGGAGTTCTGGAACCCATATCTTTTTTTAAATCTCTTATCTCTTAGTTATTAGAAAAAGCCGTTGGTTTTATAGGAGCACGCCAAAGGACATGGATGTGTTGTCGTGTGCTGCCAGTTTCCTGTGAGAGTTTAGTAGAAACATGCCTCCTTGACAAGGTCGCATGGTGGTTGCTGACAATGTTGGAGCTAATTACGTTTATTGCGCGCGAATATAAGTTATTATTGAACCTAACAGTAAAAAAATGATGTCGTCTTTTATTTTTCTGATGAGGTCGGTGGTTTACAAAGAGCCTGCCAATTGTAATGGGCGTTAAGTTGTTTTAATAGGTTATCTGTTATATAGAAAGAATAATGCCCAAACGGTAATTGCATAAAGGGTTGCAGAAAATTTAAACCAAATATAAAACCATACTTAAACTTTCAGCAATCTACATCATGTTTAATCCTGCTCTTTGTTGAGAAATTACCTACCTTCTTATATTAAAATTGTAAAATCAGTAGATGTGTTTGTAAAACTTATGACACACTTCATAATTTCATATACAAACCATATCATGCATGTTATATTACCGAATCAAAGTATCAATTATCATAGTTAGTTCAATGTATGTGCAAAATAATTCTTTGGTAATAATAAAATATCACATGAAAAATTAAGATCTTAAATATTTAAATCATATATGTTGCCTCTAAGATTTTATAATTAGGTTTATATTGTTAATGAGATGTGTTAAGTTTAAATACTTATTGTTAACTTTTTATCTCTCATTGCTTCTCACTCTCATGTTTTTGTTTGAATATTTACACAAAATTTATGTAGCAAATGGAGATATGAACATTTTTGTTCCATAGGAGCAAAGCCCCAAGGATAATAAATCTTTTTCTGAATCTAACTCTGATATATATACTCAACATCTCTTATCTGCGAAACAATCAATGTGGAAGTGATAATGTTTGCTACATCTCCAGTTGATATCATTAATGGTGCAAAGGAAGAAATAATTCTTGAACCAATCCGTTCGAAAATGAGTCCCTCTCTCATTTTGTCGTTGCTCAAACGAGTGATTTACAAATATCCCACCGAAAAACAGAACCGGATTTTTTGTAGTGCTATCCAGGATTCCTGCGAGGCATTTAGAGGCGGAGTGTGAAAAGTAGAAAATGTTTCCAGCAAGGCGTACGGCTCTCAGGGATCCAATCGATTCCCAGTTAGCAGAAGGAGAGTGTTTGGCATTCGTTCAAAGTCAGCTGGCGGAGAGAACGGGCGCTATATTGCGGTAAAGGGATGAAAGGACGTAGATGTGGGCGGGTTAGGGCGAATGAAGTGATGGCTCGGGAAGAAAGGGAAGTCTCAGGGTCTTCATGGAAGGGAGAATTTTTTCAAGGGGTAGAAGGATGAGAAGATGAAGGACGTGGAAGTGGGCTGACACGTGTGCAGGCTTGAGAATGGCACGGGCTCACGAGTCCCTAGATGTGAGACAATAGATTTCCTAGAAATAAAAAATATCCCAGCTCATATTAAGTAGTGTGTTTTCTATCTTCTCGCTTTCTGAGCTCGCGGATTTCACATTCTCAAGAAGTTTCCAGACACTCAAAATTGCGCGTCAATAATTTACTATACATTAAGTAAAAAGTAAACTTCTTAAAAACGCGAATTGATGCCACGATGAATTCTAAAATAGAGTCAATACTCGATCATGCTTACTTATCCACCTATTTGGAGCTCCAAATGCTTCAGTTTCAAACATCGCGTTTGGAAATTGATTTGCAATCTCATTACACGGTTAGTGAATTCAAAACCAAAGTGCTGAGCATTTTTAAGACTGATAATTGCCATATGTTTTCTTATTCCATTAGAAAATGGAAGATGTACTCGAAGTTAAATTCCTTCCACTTCTACTGGACGTCGCTATGAATACATATAAATTTGTGGTGGAAATGACGACTGGTTATGACCCACGGAAAGAATAGGTATTTAGCGAATTGGTCAAGGGATCCGTCTTAGCTAACTTAAACTACGTATTGAGGCTGAAAAAACAACGATGACAATTAAATACGTAGTTACCCTATGCAACGTATTTAATGGTCATCTAATTGTTCCCTTCTTCATGCTTCATTTTTTCCTATTCAAACCATGCTAGATTTTTGAACTGATAATACATATGAGAAAGGAAAAACCAATGTCCTAGACACTCTAGGTTGTATTCCCATATTATTTCTGTCCTAGTTAAAGAAATATGCCCTACGAATCCGACCAATATGCATGACGTAATTTGATGAAATAAAAAAAATATTTCAAGAGCTCGGTCTATCTTGAACTGCAAATCTTTGAAATTTTTTCTCTTCAGAAAAGAATCGTAAGGGCCTCCTTAAGTAGGTTAGACCGATTCTGCGAAGATTTTAGAGATTTTTACATTTGCAGGGCCAATCGAAGGAAGTTGAAGAATACGATCATTGAAATTCTTATATATTAAAAAATAACGGAGAAAACTCAAAGAGAGATATCAGAAAAAGGAAAATGGTTATATTTCTATCGTCAAATCGATTTCACAGTACAAGACGAAACTGAGGATGAAGTTTGAAGATTTACACATTATACACTTGTCTCTATTCGTAGTCTAGTAACTCCTCAGTCTTTCAGTGACTCAAGCAAAAGGTATCCTTGACTGCAATATATAATGCTTGTACTTATTGGCTAGATGATTTACCAAAGCTGAAAGAATTAATTTTGGCAATAAGATGATGGTGCAATTTAAAAATACATATCGTGAAGGGATAGCGCATGACATAGAAGTAAATATGATAAGCATGATGCATAAGAAAGCAAAAAGTAACATTGTGCGCTTGCCGTCAATTATTCGGGATGTGTATTTATTCTATTCTATAATCACATCTTAGCAAATTAAAAAAAAAATATTCTGCAAATTTTCACAGAGCTCAAAAATGGCAAGATTTTTAGAAAATTTCAGAGATACTTATCAGCGGAACAGAAATGTGCAATGTGGGTAAAATAATGTGCACTTACACTGTTTCAAATGCATTAAACTTAAGGAATATTAATACCTTGAATGAATATAAAAGAAAAAAAGTTTTTTTCAGTTCATCACCTTCAGTAGTCATCAATCCGAAGATTGGTGACTCTCTCTCTCTCTCTCCTATTCGCTTTATTCCTAAATAATTATTTTCTTTGTGATCCTTCATGATTTGCTTAACGTTTTTCATTCTTGGTCTTCCTCTTAAAATCTTCATATTTATTTCTCCTTCTAATATTATTTTCGTTAGACTTTTGTGTTGCAATGATTTTTTTCTTCCTCGCAGAGTTTTCATTATGCCTCTTTTCTCTCCAGCTCTTCGTATCACTTCTTCGTTAGTGATTCTCTCCGTCCATTTAATATTCATCATTCTTCGGTAAATCCACATCTCCATTGCTCCCAATCTCCTTTGCTCTGCCGCTGTTATTGTCCAGGCACCACAGCAATATAAGAGCATGCTCCAAATATATGTTTTAATATAGTGCTTCCATACTACCATGCTTGTGTTACGAGCTGTCGGCAGACTCCTTTTCTGGTAGAATTCCTTCTTTGAGTAGGTTTTTTTGATAACAGTGTCTTTCTTGCTTCTTCCATCACTGGTGATCCTGCTTCCCAGGCACCAAAATTCTTCCACGTGTTCAAGTATTGGGCACCCAAGTTTGGTGATTCTGTTTTCTTGATTTCTCCCACAAACCATGACCTTGGTTTTCTTAATATTAATATTCAGGTTATATTTCTTCCTATTTTTATCCATACAGTTCACCATTCTCGTCAGATTCTCGTTCTCTCGTTCTAATCTAGATTGGCTATGTCATCCGCAAAGCTTAACATGCCGATTTTCTCTCCATGCACTTGTATTCTTGTCTGTAAGTTGTCCTTTATTTATTTATGGATTTTTCAATATATATATTGAAGATCGCTGGCGACTACGTTTACCCTTGTCGTACTTCTTTCCTCAATTTTGCTTCCTCTGCATTTCCGCACAGCTGTTCCTAATGCAGCCAAGCAAATATATGTTGGGTGGCCCTTATAAATCCTCTTCTTTTTTATGTCTCAGGGTTAAAATAGCTTCACGAACTCGATATCCTCAGCCGTAAATTAGTGAAAACCCATATTGACAGAATCAATACAAACTCTGTAAATTTCACTATGACTTTTATTTAATACGACCGGTTACATCTCACAGGCGACATCTTCATCTGAATATGTCACATATACGATGAAACCGGTCGTATAAAATAAAATGTAATGTGAAATTTACAAAGTTTGTATCGATTCTGTTAAAATAGCTTCCCTCTTTCCCCTACTTTTATTGACTCGATCTTCATCCAGTAGTTTTTCCACCTACCGTAAATGATCATAGTCTTAAATTTTTTATGCATGTGCTATAAGGTTAATTGTTCTAAATTCTTCGCATCTATCGGCTCTTTTCTTCTTAAAGATAGAAATTATTATATTCTGTTTAAAGTCCTTTGATATTTTCCCGCTTGAATAAACGTCACATATCAATCTG
Organism: Pyrrhosoma nymphula; assembly: GCA_963573305.1. Lineage (NCBI taxonomy): Eukaryota > Metazoa > Arthropoda > Insecta > Odonata > Coenagrionidae > Pyrrhosoma > Pyrrhosoma nymphula. Next base: position 43,088,063 of record OY754339.1, on the reverse strand, counting down.
TATAACTTATTCCGAGTTCTCACTCCTTCATACTTAAAGAACTCATTCCGAAATTATTTTCAGCTCCTGGCGCCTTTCTCTTTCTCAGATCCTTTACTGCAGCATAAAATTTTGATCTTAATATGGAGTATCCTTTGCCATCATCATCCTTACCTCAAATATCCCAGGATTTAGTGCTTTGCCACTGGATACTTTCTCCAGGCTCTCTTTTCATCTCTTCATTTGTCCCCACTTTCAATAATAATGTTATTTTCTACATTCTGAACGACACTACATTTAATTAAATGTTCTTTAAAGTAACTTCCTAACTATCTGTAAGCAGCTTTAGCTTTTCCCTTGGAGAAATTGCCATCCATCTCTTTACTGCCTTTCATCCATTCTTCTCGGGTCTTTCTTGCTTTACGGCTGATTGCATTTCCTATTACTTTATTCATCTAGTGTTCTTTCTCTGTTTTCAAGTTTTAGTATGTACTTTATTATTTCATCTATTAGATCCAAGACTTACAGTGTAATCCATGGATTCTGGATTCTCTTTTTGTCTCTTCCCTACCTTCTCTTCAGCAATATTCATAATTCCATTCTTGATCTCTTACCATCTCTCTTCAATTGATACTGAATCGCTTCCATCCTCTTCATATTAGCTATGGGTACTTAAATAAACTATTCAGTGTTCTGTTTCCCTCATTCTTTCAACCTATCCACGATTCTTCATTGATGTCTTCAGTTTCTGATCAGATATAGTAAATTTACCTGATTTCAGTTTTACGTTTAGAGAGTTTTTCTTTGCAACTCCAATTAGATTTGAATGGTCTATGAAGGAAAAAAACAAGATTTATTTGAATTCCTTTAGAACTTGTATAACATTTTAATTTATTTACATTTAGATTTTTTATTTTATAGAAACCCCAGCACCGGTCAGCCTTAGGTGTTCTCAAAATTAATATCATAATCTTTCATTATGATGTAACTTTACACTTAAAAATGTATACCTTCTCTTTTCCTTCTTTCTTTACTCATGATACCTATAGTTGAGTATTGCTTAGAAATACAAGCTGCTGGATTGATTAACTGACTGTTAAAACACTCGAACAAATTTATCTGGATACACTGGATAACCCTAACACTGTTGACAGAGAAATTTATCGAAGATATAAAAACTATGATCATGCACCACATATATATACGACTTAAGCCTTTGACTTATATGAGTAAGCAAACACATATTGAAAGTGAAATGCCACATGGTTGTACTCGAGTTGGCTGTTATTTTTGATGGCATTATATTCCAGCACACAGTCTCAGAATTTACAGTTCATCTACATCTACATACTACCCCGCAAGCCGCCTCAATAGGCGTGTGGCGGGGGGTGTTAGGACACCAGCCGTTTACGTATAAAAAGGAAACGCTCTAATGAAATTACGCCTAGCATTTATTAAAGTCCTTTATTGTTCGGGGGAAAAACGAATTCCCATACCTATCCGTTTGGCAAAATATCTCTTTTAATTTATCGTTTATGTCGGACCTGGAAATATAGTGGGGTTCTAATATGATGTTCTCCGTGTCGCTCTTAAAGATATCTATTCTTAATTGCTCAAGTAATCTAAGCCTAGCGCGCAGCCTCCGAGTCTCTAGCGGCTCCCAGCCTAATTCGTTTAACATCTGTGCAGCATTCAACGTACAGCAACAGCAGCGTTTAACAACATTCGCACAGACAGCGTTACGCCCGTAGCAGTTTTTGAGGAATCGCGCAGGTTTCCTTTGTATTTTATTAAGTTCCGGATTAAGTCTTTCTGCACCGGATCCCATATGCTCGCTGCATATTCAAGGTGTGTCCGGACGAGTGCGAAATAGCACCTCTCTTTTACTTTTTCATCCGAAAATCTTCCCACAATACGCTGGACGAATCCTAGCTTCTTCAGAGCTCTGCCACAAATATTTATTATATGTGTTCCCCACGATAGGTTCGAGGTTATCGTAACTCCTAGATACTTCACTTCATCTGTCGCCTTTATGTTAACACCATCCACAGCATATACATGGGGATAGTTGGACGACCTCCGCAAGAAATCTACTGCCGTGCATTTTCTCAGATTAAGTTCGAGTCCCCACTCTTGGCTCCATACATGAACGTTGTTTAAATCCGATGATAGAATTTCAAAGTCAGAGTGATCACTAATTTCGCGACAGATGACAGCGTCGTCAGCAAATAAACGTATTTTACTGCTTATTCGAGAGCATAGGTCATGTATGTATATAATGAACAAAAGGGGGCCGATTACGATTCTTTGTGGGACACCTGATGTCACTTGAACTACATCAGAGCTAATTCCGTCAAGAACTACTTTTTGCTTACGATCACTCAGAAAGTCGCGAATCCAGTTTACTGCTGTTTCGTTTAGTCCGCATGACTGTAATTTGTTTAAAAGTTTGTCGTGAGGTACTGAGTCAAAAGCTTTCTTAAAATCTATAAATAATGCGTCCACTTGTCTTTTCGATTCACCAGATTTGATAACGTCATGAAGAAAGAGCACGAGTTGTGTTTCACATGATCTACGTTTCCAAAAGCCGTGCTGACAGCCATGGAGGAAGTTACGACTGTCCAGGAACGTCATGATATTGCTAACGACGATATGTTCGAGTATCTTCCCTATAATCGACATTAATGAATTTGGTCGATAGATGCCTGGGTCGTGTCTGTTTTCCTTTTTGAATATTTGAACAGTTATTCCAGTCTAAATAAAATAAATTATACGCAATTATAAAAACTAACATCTTGGGTCCATAGGGATAGTTTCAAAAGCAAACTAATTGATATTAAGTTTCATCGGAAAACTCTCAAAAATGCTTACTTGATGGTGTCTTGTTAGGCAGAATGGTAGCTTTGCAAAATCCTTCTAAAATATTCCGTCAAGATCGTCAAGTTCTTCCTCTTCAAGAGGAAAAACAATTAAGGGTCACATCATGGCAAAGGTCCCCAAGCTTTTCAAAATAAAAGCGGGGATTCAAATGGCCAGAAAAAATTCCAAGATCAAAGGAAAAGAACTATTTTTTCACAGATTCACTCATGGGACCAATATATACGGGTCCTATAATTATGACTCCCTGAGCATCAGGGAGTCATAATTAAAATTGTTATAAAGGTACATTTCCTGAAAATCTCATCTTGCAAATACATAAAATTATATAGTGTATAATGGACGTCCTGTTTTTAAGCATTCGCGCCGAATATCGGAAGCTCAAAATTAATAAGCCTAAATTAATTTCCTTCCTTCGTAACAGATTTCCCTCTCGTTTTCTCTATCTCTTTTTATGTACCGAAATGCATATTTATAATTTTTATTTTACATCCTTTTGAAGTCCATCCGTCCTTATGAAGTCCGCTCTTATTGTAATTTCCATTCCATCTATTCAAAAGATACGTAGAGCTAAGCGCCCTTGCAGTTGTTTACGTAGTAAGTTAGCTTTCTTTAGTAGGAGAGAGGGCTAAAATAAGGGTTTCTGGCAAAGGAACCACTCGATTGCAAAAAGCTGGAAATGCTAAAGAGAGAGGCTAGCAAAGATTTGCGCAATAAAATATTCCACGGGCAAAACAAGAACCGCACACCAGTTTTACGCATGAATAGCGTATACAGCAGGGCTTTAGCACACATCATTGAGATACAGCCTTCGCAAGAAATGAGAGAGAGCTAGAGCTGTTCGGTTCTCAAATTATATTGCTTATTATTGCCAATTAATTAGGGTGTGCAAAGGACGTGATAAATGGAATTATATAACGTATTATATGAGCTTGTTCTCAGCATAGAGCCAACTATAGACATCGTAACGCATTTACACCAAGTGTAATATTTGGCAATTAGATTTTCTAAATAAGTTAAATGGAATTGCACTCCATTGGTTTATTCACATTTCGGGGTTTTATAGACTAATTATGTGAAAAATGATTCCTTTTTTATCGGTTACCATAGAGAAGAACAAAATATATTTTGTGCATGAAGCATGTTACATAATTTGTTTTAAATTGGACGCATGAATTAATTGAAAGAAAAAAACTCAAACACCTGAATTAAAATTCAGGTAGAAAAGGGTCAGTACTATCACTGTAGTCTACGTGGTCCTGACTTCAAATAGCAAAGCAAGGGATATGTCCCATGAAATTTTGTATAAAATGATATCGCAAACTCCGAGATATTTCAAATTCCGCCAGTATCACATTCCCAACAAATACCGCATAGTATTTGAATCGCGTTTCATATTTGACATGTTATAGATAATCGCATGGAGGTCCACATATAATGTTGTAAAACATATCGTTTTCATTTACCTAATTGATTAAAGTATATTCAGAGCACTGCACATTCATTTCTCATGCAGGGATGATTCTTAAAATCTTCCATGATAAAATGGCGTTTTTCACATATCGCATTCTGAGTTTTATTCCCGATTCTGATGTTATCCATCCATTTGAAATTTGATCGCAATGCTGGAGAGAGATACATTGCACGTCATGAGGAGGCGTCCCTTAGTTATCGCCGTCAATTTAATATGATGAATTTTGAGGATACCAGGACGGGCCACAGTATAGACTTTTTTTTACAAATTACCCGCAATCGCACATAAGCGCAATATTCCACAGAGAAAAATTTAACAAGAGCGAACACCTCATTGTGTTCCGTGTTTGACTTTCTTAAAACTATGAGAAATTACGGGCAAAAATATACTTCTTTATGTTCGTGTAAACGCTGACATATACGCAACGTAAACGAATCAGAACAGACCAGCGGTCACTTCCTTATTTATTAGAATGGGGAAAAATACAAAAATGCGCTATCACTAAGCATGATGGACTCATGGATGGATTGTTATTATTTCAAGTGCATAAATTAAAAATGACAGAGGGTATCTCCTACGTGAGTGAATTAAAATTCTAGGGAATATAATGGGCAGCACGAGCAGACAATATTCCTATCGTTCATTGAAGATACTATACCTCTTTAAATTTTTATTCAATCAATCGGATTTGTAAAAAATAAAAGGCTTATAGGCCGGTGTTGTTCAAAGAAAAAATAGTAAAATAGAAGAGAAAAATTTATTCAAAGCTAAGTAAAAGAATTTGAGGAAATTACGTATCCCATGAAACCCTCGTCAAACCGAGAAATTGTTAATATCCGTAGTGCAACATTAAATTTAGTACCACTAATGCTTCGGATAAAGAAAACCTGTCTAACGTAGCAACATATAATAAATAATCTAAACATCTGGGGAAGTAAGAGTCCCCCAGATGATAAAGCAACTGCAGTAGCCATGGTGGCAACGTACCGACCTCACCTCCTCTGACCTGAGGGTTCCGGATTCGAAACTAGCCTGGGGGAATACATTTTGTACCAGTCGTAGAAGAAGGCCTTTGAATCGATGGGATGCAGCTATATATGTCAAATTCCGTAAAAACACAAGTCAAATACTGCACAAAGGAAATGAGAACGTTATGGGGTCAAATGACTCCCAGCCGTCATTCGAGGTAGTATAAAACTCCTGTCCTCCTATTGTAGAAAAGAAGGATATTGTGAAACTATCCTTTCTTGTGGAGGCTCCTCTATTGTTGATTAGATTTAATATAACCATCTTCCAAGTGTTGTGTAAGTCGTATTGTCCATCTCGGTTGAAATTTGTATCCTTTTCTACCTCTTTGGCTTTTCTAATTAATCTAGGGTAATATTGGCATTTCTTTACTGTTACGAAAACCTCTTCAAATTTTAGTTGTGTGCCGGTTCGCTCCAGGCGAGCTCTGCGATGGTGGGCTGTAATTTTGGTTGTTTTTAATTATGTATCAAAAAACGATAAAGAGATTTTTCATCCGATGTAAACAACAAATAGATTCAAGTAGTCTCAAGTTAAAACCGTCATTGCTGTTTTTTGTTTGAATGTAGTGGTATACTTAAGGGTATATGTAGGGTGTTCTCTGTCCTGGAGAATGGAGAAAAGTCTTGGAAGAGTCAGGAAATTTCATTTATTCACCTGGAAGTTTTTTGAACTGAACATAAACACTTTGTCTGCCAAGGCAAAGAACAGGGTGTGCCTGAAAGAAGTGAATTGTGGGTGGAAACATTGGAGACTAAATTGGCCTTAATAGTATTTCTTAATACATATACTGTGGTTCCACAATGGGTTCTCAATATGGTGAATTAAGGGTGGCTCTATACCGGGGATAAGAAGCGTGTTTCAGACGTTTACCTCTAACCCAGTAATGGCTTTACCATGACAGCTGGATGCTTGTAATGTTTGTGTTCTGTAGATGAAGAGTCATTTGTTGATTTAAGTGGAGTAATTTTATCATGAAATGGTTGTGTTTTTTATAAAAAATAGCAAAACTTTGTTTTTTTACGACATATTTTGGTTATATTCCGGGGCACGTTGCGAAGGCTAGATACCGAAATGAGGATTTTCAGCCCACTTACATCAAAGAATCGTCTTTCATGTACGCAAAAAATGAACAAGGATTGATACTGTTTTCGTATTAAGGCTATAGCAATGTTAAACGTTCAAGCCTGCAATGACAATGGAGTAGAACTTTTCCATCCCCACCGAAGGTTAATCTTTCCCGTTAATCACTCCATTTTCGTCAGCGCCACCTTCACAGTTACCCGTTGAACTTCTACCACTCCAGTAGGCGACCACAGGCGGCGACCGTTAACTTGAGTTGGCTTGGAAGTATAGACCCACCTTAACTCTGCATAGATCCTTAATTGGGCTCATGATTCACTACTGAGAACTTTCATTACAATGGTGCCTTGCCTTCTGATGTAACCAAGGCATATTAATATTTTATGTAAATTCGTTTTCGGTTACGCACCACGTCAGGTCCACTATCTCCTTCTGGAGCCCTGAAGGCGATTAGTGTGTCGCACATCAAAACGTTGGAGGAGATGAAAGAAGAATCCGGTGTGTGGCTATAGAATAATTTACATTTTCAACATTCGACGGAAATGAATCAGTTCTAAAATATTAATTCTTGACGACGAGTGGACCCTAAACCGCACTGACGGAAGTGATTTGCAGCTCACCTGCAGGATACCTGTGTGGCGGCTTAAAATGTTCCATTGCCTGCAGTACCTGAACCGCAACTGACAGAAGTGATTTGCGGCTCACTAGTAGGGGACAGGGGTGACAGTTTTAAACGTTCCAGGGCCTGCTACTCTACTGAGTGGGCCGGCAGATATCATTCCCTTCTTCCATTCCGGGAAGTTGGGGGGAGGGGGATGAATTGCTAGCGGAGATATCGGATCTGGATCTTTTTCCTCCACCGCGGTTAGCTGAATGGCCGATCGATAAGCAGGAGGGCGGACACTTTGTGTGGAGCTAATGGAGCACCATGTCCCCGCGCTAGCCCCGGGGGAAATCGGACGCGATTGGAACCCTGGCTGCTTGTGTTTGTTGTGTTTTCCTCGTCACTTGCTGGAGGAAAACAAAACGGGACACTTAGTGGGGCACTTGTCCGGACGGTCGAAATAAAAAAAGAAACGAGATTCGGTGTTTCTCCAGCGGTCAGTAATCAAACGACAGCGAGAAAAAACAATCCGCGATCACCGCCCGTCTTCCGTTAGAGGTCATGGGAGTTCTGTAAACAGCTCTCCTGACGATCGAGGCGTCGACCGCCGAGGAAATATTGAAAATATCCGAGCGTGGTCTCAAAGCACTTATTTATCTTCCCCTAAATTTGATTGGAACTTAAACTTTAAATAGCAGCGAAAATCAGGACATCACTGCCTATTTTTTCCCAGCTTAATGGGTTGGAGTATTACCGTAGTGTAATTTACTTTGAGGCTTAAAGGTTTACTGCAGTGTAAAAATCATCAATAAATTATGTTTTGATCCATAAACAGAAGATTGATACAAGTAGATTTAGGATAAAAATTTCAAGTAGAATGTGAGGGCAGTAAGGCTTAAATTAGAGAAGGTGAGCAAATATAGCTTACTGGGCAGAAAGTGGCCTAGTATTAAAGTAGAATTAGTAATAAATATACCATGGAGATATTAGTCAATAAAATTTACAGAGTACAATATAATTAGAATCATACTGAGGTAAACTCTAGGCATAGCAAACGATAGAGGCAACCTCTCAATACTCAGAGCCTCGATCAGTTTCAACGCACATCATCCGTGACAATAATGAGGTATTAATAATTAGTTTAAAAATGACTGATGCCGTTAATTGATCCAGTAGTGGCTCATAAAATGTATAGCATTTTGAAAGTACATTAAGATATATGATAAAGTGATTTCTCTCATTAACGCAGATAAATGCGTCACAAAGAGGTGCTCAAACTGAAGAGTACGTAGGAAACAAACCTTAGTCTGACATGTTAATGGAAATATTTGTGATAAGTAAAATATTGAGCATGATTAAGTACGGAATGGAACCCGGAATTTGATGAGAATATATTGTTTGCGTTTAAGATATGGAGATGGATGAATTACTTCCATTGGACGATAAGGAACAAAATCTAAGAAACACTTGGAATGTAGTGCGCGAAAGAAAATTGGGCTGTTAGATTTAAGTTTGTTTGAACGACATTTATTACATGTAAGAAGGAAATGAGATGCGAAAAAACAGGTTTAATAAGCAGAAGAGGAGCATTTTACTCTGAAAAATGCTAGTTAATAACACCACTCATGTGTCCTCTTCCTCTATGAATTCCATGGAATTTATAAAGGAAATTGGGTTTACACGAATTCCTGCGCATATTATACCACACGAATAAGTAATCGAGCGCGTGGTGTCACATCCTACGAGTATAGGCCTATTCCTGGGTGTAATACTAAAGACGGAATTTTAAAATGTTTTCGGAATAGTCTTGGCTGTAATTTTAGCTGGAGTACACCACTGAGAAGATACAAAGACGTATGGCATTTACAGTGAATGAATTATTCACCAGGACCACAATAGACACCGATCATTTTATCCTATTAAATTACTTGGATCTATTCTTCTTAGCAAAATGAAATAGAAATAGGAAATAGAAAAACTTACCATGTATCACGCATGCATTTCTCCTGAAAATAAGTCGGACGGGAGAGGGATGTAGTAGGACTCACCTGAAATGATAGAAGAACAAAAAAATTAGACATATTTTCACAAATTCATCATTTATTTAATATTAAAACATTTCAGCCGCTTTTGCATTTCTCCTTAGCACTAAGAAGCTTTTATAATGCTAAATATTAGCAGTAAATGGTAAATCTAAAATACTTGGAATGGCATGTACAAAGAGAGTCAATAATTTAAGACTATTTCAGTCAATTCATCATAGAAATGAAAAAATGAACATGCTTTGGCGTCCAACTGCCAATCAATCTTCGGGTTTTCTCCCGGTTATTAAAGGCTTGGATAAAAATGAGTACGTATGTCAGTCAGGGCATAAGATTTTGACTTGAAGAGAAAATGAAGAAATTACCATTGAGAGTGAATGCAGGAAAGAGTTAAAGAGCTTGAAGTGCATCGCATTGCTTATGGAGCCAGAGTGAACATGCTTGCAGACGCATTTTCATGAAAAAACTCGCGGTACTGATCATTGTAGCAAAGCTAAAATATGGCGCTTAAATGGAGGCTACCGTTGGCCGCGACCTCGCATCGGCAATTCAGAAAATAACCTAGCGGCCACTCGGTCCAGCAGGAATACACTGATAAGAAAGAAAACAAAAAATGACATGAAAAAACACGTGAAGCAGATACCAAGAACAAATTATTAAGGAATACTTTGGAGCATCATGCTCTTTGGTGAGTGGCCAAGTTTTTTGTGATGATGTCACGATAATATATCCCGACGCTATGGCGGTATTAACGATAAAATAGTTAGTTGATATAGTTGTGGAAAGCCACATTTCATATTACTTGTCAGCAAATTTGTAAAAGAGTTAATACAATTTCTCTTTGTTACGACCGATTTGAGTGTGAATTTTGTGTCGGAATCCATTATCCCTTGATGATGTGGTGATAATGCAACAGATAATCTATCAAGTTACACACCTTGCACAATGCATAGTATTTATTTGTATTACATATTTTGTATTTATAGCTCTCGCAAAAGTAACTGACCCTACGTCGTGGATGATTGTGGGACATGGGCTACGGAACTTTCAAAATTCTGCTCCACGTAGGAGGAAGGGTGTCCAGCACGGATGGTCAGGTAGACACCCTTTCTAATTCCAACACAAGCACTTCGATAAGTGCGATCACTAACTACTACCTGCCGTCCCATTACAACTAGTTTCGCAATTAGACCTCACGTTAGGGTCCCTTATAAAGTCATGGTGATTGGTAATTTTTAACCACTTGCTTATTAGGCTTGCGTTCAAGCTTTTTTCGCGGAGTAATTTGGTTCCCTTGCATTACTTTCTCTCTCGTAGCCTACTTCTCTTCTCCTCTGCTCCTTACTTTCACCTCTCCTCCTTGCTTCCAAAAGTCTTCTCGAAAGATTGGACCAAATTATCACCATCACTATTCAATGTGATGGGATAACTAAACAGCTACAGTCGATCAAAAATAATAAATCTCCGGGTCCGGAGGGAATACCCGCGCGTGTCCTCAAGGAATTAGCGCCACAGATCGCACCGTTCTTAGACATAATATTCAAGAAGTCATTGTCTGAAGGAAAGATACCAATAGACTGGAAAATTGCAAACGTTACACCGATATTCAAAAAGGGAAACAGACATGACCCAGGGAACTATCGACCAATTTCATTAACGTCGATTATAGGCAAGATACTCGAACATATCGTCGTTAGCAATATCATGACGTTCCTGGACAGTCGTAACTTCCTTCATGGCTGTCAGCACGGCTTTCGGAAAGGTAGATCATGTGAAACACAGCTCGCGCTCTTTCTTCATGACGTTCTCAAATCTGGTGAATCGAAAATACAAGAGGACGCATTATTCCTAGATTTTAAGAAAGCTTTCGACACGGTACCTCACAACAAACTTTTATACAAATTACAGTCATGCGGCCTAAACGAAACAGTAGTAAACTGGATACGCGACTTTCTGAGTGATCGTAAGCAAAAAGTAGTTCTTGATGGAATTAGCTCTGATGCAGTGAAAGTGACATCAGGTGTCCCACAAGGAAGCGTAATCGGCCCCCTTTTGTTCATTATATACATAAATGACCTATGCTCTCGAATTAGCAGTAAAATACGTTTATTTGCTGATGACGCTGTCATCTATCGCGAAATTAATGATCACTCTGACTTTGAAATTCTATCATCGGATTTAAACAACGTTCATGTGTGGAGCCAAGAGTGGGGACTCGAACTTAATCTGAGCAAATGTGCGGCGGTACATTTCTTGCGGAGGTCGTCCAACTATCCCCGTGTATATGCTGTGGATGGCGTTAAGATAAAGGCGACAGATGAAGTTAAGTATCTGGGAGTTACGATAACCTCAAACCTATCGTGGGGAACACATATAAGAAATATTTGTGGCAGAGCTCTGAAGAAGTTAGGATTCGTCAAGCGTATTGTGGGAAGATTCTCAGATGAAAAAGTAAAAGAGAGGTGCTATTTCGCACTCGTCCGGCCACACCTTGAATATGCAGCAAGCATATGGGATCCGGTGCAGAAAGACTTAGTCTGGGAACTTAATAAAATACAAAGGAAAGCTGCGCGATTCGTCAAAAAACTGTTACGGGCGTACAGACAGCGTTACGCAGATGTTAAACGAATTAGGCTGGGAGCCGCTAGAGACTCGGAGGCTGCGCGCTAGGCTTAGATTACTTGAGCAATTGAGAATAGATATCTTTCAGAGCGACACGGAGAACATCATATTAGAACCCCACTATATTTCCAGGTCCGACAGAAACGATAAATTAAGAGAGATATTTTGCCGAACGGATAGGTATGGGAATTCGTTTTTCCCCCGAACAATAAGGGACTTTAATAAATGCAAGGCGTAATTTCATAGAGCGTTTCCTTTTTATATGTAAACGGCTGGTGTCCTAACACCCCCCGCCACACGCCTATTGAGGCGGCTTGCGGGGTAGTATGTAGATGTAGATGTAGATGAAATTAAGAACCTCACATGGTGGGAAACCCAAGAGCTGTTCATAGGAAAAATAGTACATTTACATTAACAACGGATTTACATTAACACTCCAATTTTTACAACATTAACAGATTCCTCATAATCCATATCTTGTAATTTTGTGAACGCCCTTCGAAGTTGCTGTGGAGGCAACTCTCTCCTCTGGAGGACCTATCTAGCCCAAACATGACCTATGTAGGTTATCTGAAAAAAGAGATAGAGGGCGACGGTAAAATCGTCATTGGAAACGATTGTTAAAGGGGAGAGTTTTGTGGCAAGTGGCTTGGAGATGAAAATAAAACGAAATTACCCATGAGAGTCTCTGCGGTGAGCGGGTGAGTTGTTTTGAGGATTCAAGGGATGGGGGGGCCACAGTTGGAGGATCCTCGAAGGGTGTTTAAGGGTAGTGGGGTGCGGGAGGAGGACGTGAGACGAGAGCGTAGAGATACAGTTGGAGGAGGATGAGAGTTTCCTCAGCTCACCATTATTGGGAATGGATTTGGGATGCATGACCCAGCCAGCTTCGCCCAGAATGCGAATTCACCCTCACTCCCTTCTCCGCGTACGGGAAAATGATATTCTTTTCCCCACCCTCTCTTTCCCTCCGTAACATGTTCCCAATCGCCCAAATTCGTGCAATCGAGGCACGCGATAACTTCGGGTGTTGGTCGGTCGAGAACCGGAAAACGCCCTCATCTTTTTTTTGGGCCGATCTCGATATCGAATTGTATTCAACCCTTTTGCATACACGCTCGTTTCTGGCCTTTCTTGATTCGGCCCTTTACCTGAATTTTGCCTTAGTCGTTTAAACTAAAAACTGAATTTAAAGTAATTTAGTCAGTTGTTCGGCTGCTTCAAGAAAAACATATTCTATATTTTTTTAGAACTACGAAGTTTTACCTTTCAGTGCCGTTTTTTCGCAAACTGAACTTATAAGTCCACCATGTTGAATTAAAGGTTGTGTGAAACATGAAGAATTATTATTTTTCAATTTAATTTTTATACCATTTGTACAATAAACTGTACACAATAAGTGAATTCCACGAGGTAAATTTATGGCGACGAATCTGATTTAGCAATCTGTCATAGTTGTTGAGATATTGTTAAATGACCACACAAACTGACGTCAAAATATATTTGCTTATTTGCATACATTTGGGAATTGGCGCAACAGTTGGGTAACAGGGCTTGAAACATTGCTCATTAAAATATGGCAGCCTAATAATCTGCATATTTAGAGTATTGTTATTGTTTTCTAATACCTAGCTAAAAACAGTTACCAGTGAAAGCATTATTTTTAATTAATACGAACTAAAGTAAGCTATTCCGTAGGTAATTCTTTTGACTCAGTCATCCATGTCAGCCTCTTTTACACTTCTCTACCACTGTGTACGTAAAAATAAAAGCTTAAGCTTCAGAGAAAGATATCTGTAACTCATTTCATTCCATAAGTTTGATTTTAAAGAATTACGTGTTGAAAAAAATACTTATTGTCATTTAAACTCCTACACCTGCATGCATGCGTTTTTTATTAATCACTTGCTACAGTCTATTCGCCTATTCCCCTCCTCCTTTGCTATGTTTTCAGGTTCACCTCTCCTATCTCGTCACACGATCTCAATTATTTGCCTCCATTGGATACAGCTGAATGTTTTCGACAATCGTTACACCCTTTGAAGGCACTTTTGAATTGTACTGGTCAATAAATAAAGCTTTCATTGATGACGCACAGGTAAGTGTGTAGTGGTAAATAAAAGTTACGTAGGCAATATGAGTGCAGAGTAGTCGACGACTTTATGTTAATACTCGGAGCACGGACATCTACTCCATCAAGTCCTGATAGTCACATTTTCAGAGAACAATGCAACTATGAAAATACATTTTTGCCGAATTTCTAACTAGTGGACACATATAATTTGAGAAAACTATATATTGAAGCGTAAGATCAGGAATTAAATACTATTTTAATTTAATTAACCGACTCAAATATGCATCCGTAAGAACCCATCATTAAATTAGCTACCCGATCTACGCAGTGAATCTAATTCATATTTATGTATAGACATGCAACAGCTTTGATTACAAGAGGTGACATGAATATTACCTACCAATTGCATTTGTAGCTCAGACGAATCCAGAGTAGTCCTCCGAAATATAAAAATATTTCTTTTAAAATGATACGTATGGCAACGCATTTAATTTCACGTTTAAGTGTTTTTATTAATTGGTTGATGGATGAATGATATATATTATACTTGTTATTATTATATGTTGAAAATGTTTCTTACAAAAGGACTTTATTATATAAGTCCTCAAGTGTACAGCTATGGATCTGGACGTTGTGAACCGATCGAGGTCCTAAATTGGAGTTTTAAAGAATACATAATTAGCCTCACGAGATGGTTGCAGCGTCAAATTCCACAAACAAATTTGTTGCAAAAGACAGCAGTTGCTTTTAACAACTCCGTAATCAAATTGGGTATTGCATCCATTTTCCAACCACTTAAATTCCTGCAATTACGTGCGCATTTCACTTCCTAGAATAAATCTCGTTAATAAACCGAACTAAAATATTATTTTCAAGATATTACATCTCTTCTATTATTTGAGATATTGTTATTTCACGTATGGTTGATTTATTTCATTTTGCAATAACAAGTCACCGGTTAAATACAAAGAATTGGCAAAGAGATATTTGTCGATTGTGCTGTCATCCGTCCATCTCGAAGTTTGTACATCTACCTCTTTTTTCCCAACCTTCTTCCACACACCTACGAAACGGATGGGAGTGGGTAGCATTTATTATTGTTAACCGTGCCACCCACACGGAAGGCATTTGAAAAACGCGCGGGGGGAAAGGGGGGGAGGAGAAATTGACACACAGTGTCTCATCATTTTCTTTTCCATCTCTTTTTCACACAACTTCTCCAACCGGAGCCAGTACGCTGTGCGAGCTTTCGCTTAGGGAATAGAGAAGCGTGTTCTCCACTTTAGCCGGCTTTTGGCGAGAAGCGATGAGGTTTTTTCCGCTTTTATTTTCTTATCGAGCGATTCGGTGAATTGCCCGCGAGGAGAGACGGGAGAAATTTCACCGTTTTCAGCCACCAATGATGGGCACGTATAAAAGAAGAGGAACCTCCAGTTACGCCGGCCGGCTCTGTTCTGAAGCGCAAGGTTTTTCGGTAAAGTACGGAACTAATGCGATTTGGATGTACTTAACTGGGACAAATTGGTTCATAAAAGGAAGTCAGCGTCATATTTCACTTAAATGCTAAGATGGTGAGCAATATGAAGACATGCAATAATTTTAGCCCGGGATTTTTTCGACTTATATTTCAGGAATTCTTTGAGACTACGACGGTTGAAATATCTAAAATGGTATTGAAATGAAATAGAAATGAAACATGACGGTTAAAAACATTGGTAAGCATCATAGAGTTTCTACCCATAAGATAAACTAAGCATTAAAGTTTACACATTATGTAATATTCCGTTATCCTAATGTTGTAATTTTATATTGCTAATGCCACAAAATTATCCCATAGTAAAAATGAGCACTAAAATTTGTCTAAAAAACAAGATGAACACGCTGAGCATAATGATTGTTAATAATTTTATCAGGTACTTTTGATCCAATGCTTGCCAGAAGAAAAACATGATGCCTTGCGATAATGGTCTACCGAAGTTACTTAGCATCATTTCGAAATTCGAGTAGCCCTACTTCACATAAAATATTTATTTCCAAAAGAGAGATATTATCATAATATTAGCTGAAACACAAGTGTTAATAAAAATATGAAAAAAAACATAATTCTTTCCGATATTTCCACTATCCAATTAGGATATGTTGAAGAATAAAACCATTGCATTATTTTATTGAAATATTTCCTTGATTATATTTACTTAATAATTCTTAACCAATTAAAATTTAGAGCGACATGTTTGAATGAAAATTTCAAATAAATATTACTGCAATCATTTATTTCTCAAGCTCGTTTTGTTATTATCACGTAAAAAAATTGTTCTGTTGACCAACCATGTTAGGATTAGCCGCTTATACTACGTCGGCTGAAATATCGTCAAGTTGTAATTGTGCATGCAAGTCTGATATTTCAACATTTTCTGGTGAAATACATAAAAAAATGCGTAGGTTATCATACGTTACCTCATTATTACATGTTTTAGTATTACACGAACATACATTAATCAAAAACAAAAGCTAAAACCTGGCTTGGAATCCGTTATTTCACCGAAAGAAAAATGTGGTATAAGTTCTAGTACACAATTTTTGCGTTTCCATACCACCAAGATTACCTTTGCGGCCATATTTCCAGAATTTTCTCCCAATATTTAAAGGATATTGTGAGGAGATCATGAATTGATATAATTACTGGAAATATTTAAATACATGGTATGGTCGTCACATATCACGTTCCACGATGTTTGCATTCCAGTGAGCTAGAGGGCAATTTTATAGAAATTTTGGAGGTTATGCTAAATATTCCAAGTTTTCAGCACCACGAAAGAGGCTGTCTACTAAAAAATTAGGAGTTTCCTGTGTGGACTCCATTCAATCACCATATTATGAAGAGCGCCTCACTAAATATCATTAAAATAATTATATATGCTAGCCGAATCCACCAGTTTCGAAACGTGACCTAAAAGTGAAGGGTTCGGATTTCATGTCTGGCAAAGATTTTGAAATTTCATTAGAATTAGGACATTGGTTTAGACGGTCGTAGTTATAATAACCTTTCGAGGTCGCTTAACGTAAAACTCAAAACTGGTTTCCATTTATCATAAAAAATATGAATACATTTAAGTAAATAACTGCAAATCGGATGTTATTCCATAGATAAATTACGCCCTATCCAACCAAATTTGCCAAATCATTTGTTTTCCACCATCTTAGATCAATATAAACAGAATGATGCACGATCATAACGTAATTATGAATGTATAAATGACGTCGCGAAGACCACTACTCTACTCTACATATTCTATATTTACTCAGCTAAAATTGATGTTTTTCCGAATCCCTAAGGAATATTTATGGCTGGATGCTTAATTATGACATATAACAACCCATAGTGGCGCCATTCACAACTTCCCAGTATTTTTGGAGGAATATCTTATCACATTCCAGAAATGGCTTCCAGCGTAGCGCCAGCTGCGCTTCAATTTAAGTCTCTTATCCAAGAGGCTGATTTATTCTATGCATCTCCGAGCGCAAATATTTATTTTATCATTCATAGAATAAAATTATAAGTATTCTCTCGTAGGAATATTCTATCTTCCTGGTATGATACTTGAGAGGATTTAAGCTTGGAAACAATATGAAAATTCGTTTTCCCGGCGGATCACTCAAAATACAAATACGTTAGTGTACTTAACAAATGTATTTATTCACTCCTCGTACAGTGCTCTAAAACTTTGTAACACATTACCTTTATTTGCTTAGAAATTAATTGATGACCAACTAAACACCCTCTATGCCACGTTTATCGAAATCACGTTTCAATATCGAACGGCAGGCTAAAATGAATTACCCCAATTTTTCACATAATGCTCAATTAATTTTATTTTTTACATTAAAGTCATTTTTTACTTTTTTCCTAAAGCCATATATCACATCGCTTCCATTTCATGCAATTTAATTTAGCCATAAGCCTACAGGAGTAATTAGAACTACCACTGATTATGAAATTGAACGACCCTTCAAACATTCCGTTCAAAAACCCCACTTTATTAACAAGAAAGTGTCTAAATTAGCTGATTTTATTCCTATAAGGAAGGAAGTACAGCTCTCGCGAAAGCTTATGGCGTTCGGATGCGCGGCGTTTGTGTTGTCCGCGTCATACAAATTCCATTTTTTTAAATGCTTTCATGCATGGCAAAAATGCCGTGTTTTCGTTTCCCCTACATCCCTTTTCCCTACACCTTCCACAAAATTTTACCTCCCCACAACGTCTTCTTCTGCGCATCCAAACGCCATAAGCTTTCGCGAGAGCTGTACTACTCGTAATGTATTTGATGGATTAATTTTATATTTTGAAGTAATAGCTCTGTGTTTTAGCGTACTACATGAGCATAAAATAAAACCATCGTCGTTTGCAAAATATTTTACATTATTTTCCTTAAAGTTTAGCAGAAAATTGTTAACTTCCAAACGTCAAAAAACTTACAAATTAAATTTTAGTTCTAAAATATTATCCCCTGCCTCTCAAATAGAAAATTATGCAATTGAATAAGCAGAATAAATATAAAAGCAATTTTAGGGACTATTGGGGCATAGGTAACAATGTAAAATAATATTTCAATGAACAGAATTAATTCCAGCTTGTTTTATAGTATTGATTATTACTAACCTCTAAATACCAAATCATCCATTCAAAAAAAATCATACCAGTTGTTTGTATTTGGCACTGAAAATAAACAAGGTGCTTCGGAAACGTAGTCCCTAGTTCCACGAGGATGAAATTTGATATGAAATTTACTAAATGCCCGAAAGCATGATATTGATTATATGCATCAAATGTTTGTGAAAGGAATCCAAAACATGCATCATTTGTCTTGATATCGGGGTAATATTACATAACAAACCGATTCCATCGCAATACGCCATACTTAAGTTATCCTTTGAAACATTCTTATCCAAGAATACACATTAACGTACATTTCATCACGTGACATTCGAAACAGTTTTTACAGGCAGAAAGGAATTCCTAGGACTGAATATAAGCTATAGAGATGTATTATTTTTTAATAAACTTTCAGGCGTTTTGAGGCCATAAAAGATAATATTATGGTAAAAAACAAACAGGTATAACATTTTTATTGATTTATCAGATCAAATTTGTACGTATGTTCAAAGAGTCCCTTAAATAGTACTTTGACAGTGACATAGACGAGAAGAGAGAGCGTAACACAATTGACGGAATGACTGTATTAGCAGCCACTAGAGACTCGAAAGCTTTACGTTTGGCAAATATTACTTGAAAATTTTAATCCTGCGGGAATCGGGATGAGAAGGACGACATTGCTTTTAACCCGTTACGTTAAGATTACTTGAAAATTCCAGAGGTCCTGGAGGATGTTATTTCAACCTTGCAAAATATTGGTTCAACTAGCGGTGAATAAGAAAGATACACTACCGAACTGATACGTACAAATACTCCTTCTTCCAATGCACCATTAGTGACTGTAAAAGAAAGGGAGCTAGTTCATTTTTAATACTAATGCCCTCACGTCACCTGACACATGTTCCTACAAGGGTTTACAAGGTTATATTTAGTTACAGAAGAATAGTTACTCTTAAAGTCAATATAGTAATATTTTCTGTTTTTGGATTTCATATGAAGGAGGATTTGAGCTAAAGTATTCATAAGTAAATAAAATACTTTGTAATATATAATACTTTTACAGTTTTATTTTTTGATTTCACGACGCGTGTTGTAGACTTTCGACATGGTACTGCTAATACAAGTTTGGTCGTTGCGCATCGTTTGAATCAAACGCTGTGATGTAGTTTGGATTACATCATGCAATAGCTAGGTACGGAGTGCACTGTGTATTTGACACTTGATGGTATTTGAATGCAACAACAGTGCGAGGAAACATACGAGAGAAGAAAATTATTCTCTTCTCCCGAAGTATTATTGTTTACTCAGAACGATGTTGAAACACTGTTTGGAATAAATGTTTAATTGAACTTTCGCATTACCTACTTGTTAATACATATTGTCTCATATATACCATTTATACGATTATTATTGGAAACCTTTGGTGTCACATGAGCATTTTTGTATCATATTTACAACATATCTTGTTAGTTTCTCCACCTGTTGTATATATAATAATAACTTTTTAAATAACTTTTTACTAGACTATTTCCGCTGTAAACAAATTTGCATTCTCAAACTAGACATTTTCTGATTTAAACCGATTAACTATGTTGAATATCACTAATTTAGGATGCAAATATGTTCTTGACTCAATTATGTCTATGCTATATACTAAATTATCGAAGCTTTCATCCATTATTCCTCTTTGGTAATTCTCGAGTCGCCTGCTGCTGCAAATTCATTTTGGTCACGATAACGTCCTCCCTTGTATTAGTAGTAACATGACCTACGACATTATCAGGTACAATTTCAAAGTGTGCTTGTTTATCATCCGTTGATTGCTGTCGTAGTTAAAGGGAGAGGAAGGAAGGTTGAAAAAGGCAGGGTCCATTAGAACCGTGGATCATGGGCCGGTGATGCGATGTTTTTTGAGGTTGTTTTGTCGGAAGGATGTGGGTGAGGGTATGAGAATATGGAAAATGAGCAAACATACTCTACATATGACTCTGTAAATTATGATGAAGAAAGTTGGCAAAGACGCGTGGCGAAGATAAACAATTATAAGATCACACTGTAGAGAATTACAAAATATTTCATTTAATTATGAGCATTCACTGTAGTAAGTTATTTAAGGAAGTTAAATATGAAATGGTCATTCCCGGAGGTCACGGGAATTCTAGATAGATAAGATTTTCTTGTCTCCAATTCCGAAGGTTAAAACATTTCGTGTTCTCGGAAACCAGGATTCAAATTATCTGAAACGACTCTTCGTGAAAGCCATCACCATAGATTGATGAATACAAGATTTTATAATGCGGAGAGAGAATTAGACCCTTCCTCTTCCACTATCCCCATTTTCTAATGGTATATCATAATAAATACACTTAATATTGATCGTAAAATACGATATAATAAACTGCTAAGGCATAGGAAAGAAGGAAGGAAGTTTACAGAATAAGAAGTTGAGTACAGCAGTTCTAAACCTTCCAGTGAAAATATTAAAATACGGCAAACACTGATAGTGCAATATATGCCATAAAGCATACACATTAAAAATGAAAAAAAAATCAATCAATCAAAAATTAATAAAGGTAAAGAATTTATAAGTCTCTGTGGGATAAAATAAAGGATAGTTCTTAATCCTAATTTAAAGTGATAATGAAATGAAAAAATGAGTTTCGTGCTTTTATTTACATCTTTAGGGCTCTATATGAGAGGTACCTTCCAATATTTGGATTAGAGTCACCATCAAGGTATTAAGATAGGATTTGAGAAAAAGCGTTTGTGTTTTAAAAGTGTTCATATGAGCTGGGATAGGTGAGGCCTCCATCAATGATTTCTCTTTTTGTGTAAACTCCATGGAAATTCAAAAACACTCAATCGGCAAATGAACGTTTAATGCATTCTAATAGACGATTTTTGTAAAAGGCATTGTAAGGTTTACACAGTGGTTTTCATTCTGCAAATATGCTGAAAAATTTGCTCGAAACATTTTTCCAATAAATTAAGAACATACGAGACCACCAGTCGAATAGCAGGAAGGTCATTCATAACACAAAAAAAATTTAAAAAAACGAGATCTAACATCACTCTAGAGTAGCCTCACCTTATGTATGCTCCAGGCATTACGCACCTGATGTTGAGAGATAAAGTAAACAAAATATAGAGGAAGTTGCTTTGCTATATAATTCTACGAGTGAGCAGATATCGTGGCACATACTGGAGTGCATTAAGGACTTGGATGTAAACCGCTATTGGCTTGGAATTTATACGGTAGGCAGACGTAACTAGAAAAAACTCAGATCAGAGACGAGTGTTAGATTGCAATCAAGAATGCAAGTTCTTACCCAAAACACACCTCCATTTCAGATAAAATCAGCTAAATTCCAAAGAAAACTCAGGAATATGCATGCGAGGATGCCATGTTTCCAAACACCACAAAAGATTACAACAAACTGGTTTTAATATTTATACATCATCTTTAGGTGAAGATGATGTGCAGCCATTGACACTCAGGTCGTTACTAAATTTTATATTGTGGAAAATGTACGTTTTGTTATATCATCATGCATAAATTCCAAAGCAATTTTGCAATAATCTTCTAATTTCATGTTGAGTTTTCCTAGGCCTTAGACCAGTAATTACCTCCTTTTGACTTTGATCAACTTCGAAAGGAAATGGCATGACGGTAAGTGGTTATTGAAAATAAACTTTATACTATTCTAACTAAGCGTAACCTCTTTACTAACTTTTTCTATTTTGTGTTATTTTCATATGCGGCATGTCACTCATCTGCACCCACTTCTTTTGATATCCTAGTGGAACCTTCTCATATGATACATTACACGATCCACAGATAGTTCTTACCTCAATAACTCTCCCTCCTGACTACCAACAGGGCTATAAATACTTCCCGGCCTGGCTTTGATGACATAGCCAGCGGGGGTTCACGGGTATTGGTGACAAACGGGCTCATCTGACTTCTATCAACGGAGGGAGTGAACTGATGCTGATCAGCAATAATCCACCACACCCTCCTCATCGAGTATCGAACTTATGGGATAAGGATACAATCCTCCAATCGTCTCTTGTTCCGAAAGCCTTCCACCCCCAGCCATCCTCCTCTTACCCATGCTTTATTACTTCCTCTCCCTTCTTATTTTCATTCCTTCCTTCCGTTATCATTCGTCTTTGTCCACGAATTAAAACCGGTGCCCCACGGCACCAAGGGATTTCGAGGGGTCTGGTTGTTCAGGTGGATAGGTTATCGGCTTGTCAACCAGGGAGCAAGGGTTTTAATCTTCACAGTCATCATTAGTTGTTCAACCCTAAGATTGGTTGACTTCAATCCCTTCTGCCTTCCATTTTATCCTTTCCCTTGCAAACCCTTATGGTCCTGATGCTCCTCATTATCTTATTCCATTTTAGCTGTACCCCTTCTATTTTGATCCTTACAAATTCTTCATGTCTCAAGTGTTGCCTATCCATCTTGACTAATTGTTTTTGATAGTGCTCCATATAATTTCGACTCTCCTATTTCGTTGTACATTTTCTTAATTATGATAACTTCCCTACCGTACCAAGGCAGTAGTGCATAATTTTCAGCGGAATTAGCATTCATAATTTGGCATAATTGTATATATGTATTGCATAAAGTTAATTACAATGTCACACACACATATCACTTGGACTCATTGAAACGTGCTTTAACTCTTATACCCTTTTGGACTTTTATGCAATAACCGAATTTCTAGCAGCGTAGAATCAGGGTAGAAATAACATGGTAAAATTTTAGGAGAAAAATATTTACAGATCTGAATAATGTACGTAAATATGGTGAAGAGAAAGAAAAATGGAAATAATTAAATAAAGATACGAAATGATTGAGAAGAGATGAGAATGGAAAGATTCCACGCCGTCGTAATTGACACCGGTGATATCACATATAATATTGCACATGATATGATATCGAAAGGCGATTATATCACATAATTAAACATCACATGATATCGCAAGATGATACACCATTAATATCGTAAATCGAATTCAATATGTATAGAAATTTCACTCATCGCAGTCGATATATCGGCCTACCGCACATAGACGTCGATATCCCCATGGACTCCCGTTCACGGACTTTCATCCTACCGCGGAACCCACCCTGGTCTTGACCAAACCATCGCAAACTTCACCCAACGGCCCTGCACCCCTAACACCACCCTCTATCACATATCCCCTGCGACCCTGAAGAAACCCTCTCCTCCCCACCAATCGCTATTCCAACTACTTGCCCCCGTTCCCTCTAAAATACCCTTCGACCGAACGAGGAGCGGATCCCGTCCTTCTTTGCCAACAATCTCCCTCAAGCCTTAACCCCCCTTACTCTCCCCTCTTCCCGGCACTTCCAATCCAAAGAAGAAGACGGAGAAGAAGATAAAAAAAGAATGAATAAGACTGGTTTGAGGAAGGGGAGTGGGAAAAGAAGTGGAAGAAGTAGTGGGAAAAAGAGAGAGATAGGAAGAAGAGAAAGAAAGAAAAGGCCGGCCCCCTCTTCGTGATTAAACTTTCATGAAGCTCCGTATGGAACGATAATGCAAAAAGCGGAGGAGATTGGGATTCAAAGTGAGGATTCGAGATGGAGAAATGTTAGCAGGAAAGGGGTAAAAGTGGGAACCCTGGAGGGGTTAAAAAAAAGATAGGACCCTGGTGGGGAGAGCCTCTTTTTCCTCCGCTAGCGAACCCCTGTGGTCGAGGGAAATGCCTCCCTGATAAGAATGCGCAGGGTTTGGGAGGGGTAACGTACCTCATTGGTGTGAGGGGTGTGTGCAGGATTCGGAAAGCTATTGGTAGTATGGAGAGGGGTGGGTGATTCGGTGAGAACGCCTTTGCTTTTTTGGAGAGAAAGGGGAAGGGTGGGTTTTAAGGATTAGGGAAAGGTCTACAAGGAGGGGGAGGGGAGGTATTGAAGGGAACTGATGCCTAAGGGATTGGAAAGGAGAGGGAGTGGTTTTTTAAGGAGGGGGGAGAATCAGTAAGGGAGAGAGAGATGAGGGAAGGGAGGTTGCGAACCTATTGGCGTTCCACGAAGCCTGGGTTTCAGGGCTGCCCTTTTTTTGTTTTTTTTTATTCGCATTCTTTTGAGTCATTGGAATTCGAATGCCTTACCCTCTCTTTCTCTCTCTCTTTGTCTCTCTCTCTCACTCACAGCCGCCCCAGTATAGATGAAAAATTGGAGGAATAAATGAGGTAGGGAGTTGGGAAATGTGGGGCGGTGTAAAAGGGAAATATTGCGGAAGACAAATAAGGATCCGTGTGGGTGGTTGCAGGGGGTGCGAGGGGAGAAGGGGTATGTCGGGAAGGTTATTGCGAATGGGGCTGGGGTTGAGGTGAGGTCGGGTTTGTGAAAGGGGAGGTCTCCAGACGGATGAGCAATGGATATAGAGTGGCGGTGGCTTTAAGCGTACACAAGAACTTCCCTCCAAGCCCCCCACACTCACTCACATATGAGTTGATGAAGTGAATTCAAGCAAGTGGTAGGTTTATTGGACAAAACACTAATCCATACCCAATCACATTTACACGCACTGCACACCGAAATCTTATATCATCCATTGTTTCATTCGAAAATGCATAAATGAAAAATATAGTCCCAGGGCTGATGTGGTGGAACTCGTGCATGACATAAAAGAACTCTTTGAAGTTTTCTACTAAGAAATGATTTATGGGGACTATTTTTTGTTTTGCATCATTATCAAGACAAAATCATATTACCTACATGGAAGTGAAACATACCAATCGCATATAATATTTATCAAAGGAGACCTGTAAACAGCTATTTTTCGTCCTTAAAATGTTGTAAGCATATATTTAGGGTTTTTCCACTGTAAAATGTTATATATGTGTCATTTAAATTAATTTTATGGCTACCTAAACTATAAAAACGTGACCTCTCTTTGATATGAACCACAAAGTTTTTTCATTTTTCGCTGCATTATGGGTAATTGAAGTTTAAATTACATAGTGTTAAATACGAAAATGGATAAAACCTGGGAAAAAATATCCAAAAATATTCAATTTTTGAAAAATAATCGCTAAAAGAAGGTAGAACTAGTGAATTTAATTCCTCTGAAATATAGGCTACAAACCCCAAAGGTGTTTGACCTACTGGCAAAATGGTCAACTCCGAGGTAAAAATTTACGATTTAATGAAAGTTTTACAAGGGCTAACGTATTAAATTAATGGGGTAGAAGTTAATTTTTTTTACTTTGATATGCTAAAGAATCAACATTTTTCACATTCCGCACTATTGCTTATTAACTTACTGTTTTATATGCTAGAACACCAATTAGAGTTAAAATACCACTGGTTTTAAAATTTATCATTCATTTTAACTCTGTTGATGTTATAACGTCGAAATCGGTTAATGCATACAAAATAGTGGGGGATATTACCTCGTGGTTAGTACTCATGCTAAGAGACTGTCATTTTAAAAACATATATAGATTTTGAAGTACATATACTGTTAAGGTAGATTTGTGTAAAATTCAATAAAATAAAAGTATAGCCATCAATTCATTCACGTTAAGTTATCAGCAAACAACTACGGGAACTAAATTCACGATATGTTTACTCGTTAGAAATTGCGCTACATTCAACTTACATGGCCGGAAAAGTGTTCATTCAGATTTTAATCGCCAAATAATCTTCTTCAAGTTAATTCAGAATATAATCGTCGAAATGATGTCTATCTTAATCCTGTATCCTAATAGCCAAGGACTGTCATCAGCAAATGAATATTTTTTTAACCGGTATAAGCGATAAAATGGAATTAAGCAATAGTTTTAGCAAACCTCCTCAACAAAAGTCATGGGAATGAATATACTTATGGAGATAGGAATAATGCTGTGGATAGAGATTACTGGCTTCTCATCCGGGGCTTCTAATCCCTGGGGTGGTTGAGATTTTTCATGGGAATATTCTGTCCGTACTTTTTTGCTCTGTGGAGAGAATTTCAATGGTAGTAATCCGTCCGCAGGATGGGCCGTTACATTATGGCCTTTTTTGGCGCCTTTGTTATGATTTGCCTAATGCCGAAGACTGATTTCTCTCTGCCCTTCCTCAAATCTCCAAGTCTCACCTAACCAACCTATCCACCTTTTCAAAATGATCCTATAGACCTTACGTTTTGGTCTCCTTCGCAATAAAAACAACCCAATATATTCATAATTAGAAGAATGAAACAAGCAGCTGACTTAAAAACGTGATGAAATTGGTTTAGTTTAAATTAAACGTACATGTATGATACATGAGAACACTTGCGTACTTGTCGAGTACCTGTTAGCATGAACATGTATCGGTATGTGCTATGTGTGCATATTCTAGCCACTGCCGTACCACACCGTGTTGCTTTGAACAAATATGAAGAACATCATAATTTCTCGAGACGAGTGTTTTTAATGTTTACCAACGCTTAAGTTAAACAGGAAGTTCCGATATAACTATTGCTTCCTAGAATTTTCAAATTTGTTTTATTTTTGCTTTAACGTGCTCACTAATCTGTGTGAAACGCAAGCATTTTATTGTTTTTATAAGTTATAAATCGTTTGCTATAAAGGCATGTATGAGTTTTTGGAAGGGAAGGAATGAAATGGTGAGAAAGGGATGAAGAGCGGCAGAAGAAAGAAAGTGTACACTCACATCGCATTCATAGGTTGGAGTGATTTCTAGGATGGAACGGTTTCCGTAAACATTATTATTGTTGACGCTCTCTCTCTTAGAAGTTCGCCCACGACGAAAGATAATACAGAGCTGAAAACGATGTAAAAATATTTTTAAAGGGGTAGAAACAGTGATTCTTAGCACTAATTCGTAGTTGGGCAAATAATGTAAATTACTTAGCTGCGGCATGAGCATATTTTACACTTATACCATACTTTAAAGTAACACATTATTAAAAAATATTCGTCGGAAGGAGTAAATAGATATATAAACCCCATGAGTAGCACTTAATAGAGACGTCGATTTTTTTGTATCATAACCACTAAGTTGAGATGAAGCTACATATTCGTCGTAGTAACTTGCGCAGGAAATTTCATAATACATACAGTGGTTTTGGTTGCCTGGTGTAATTTCATGTGCTGTGAATGATATAAATAACTGTCCAAAGATACATATTGTAGCCCTGAGACAATGTAATGTAACATAATGTTAGACGTGTTAGAATGTTTCAGGAGTAATGTATATGATTTTTCCTCTGTTCTTACTCTGTGCACATCTAGTACGCTTATTTTACATAGTAAAACATCGCTGTAATCGAAATAACATCACTTTGACTTGGTGCACTGAGTACACTTCCACTTAACACACACGCATTTCAGTCATAATTATATGATTAGCGGGCAATATAATTTAAGGAAAAATACAAAGAAAAAAAAATAAAAATAATTTCAGAAAAAGTATAAAATAAAAATTAAAATAAACTCCGTTGTCTCAGGTGTGACTCGATGGAAGTTGCTTAGCAATGCAAATGAGAAGCAATAACCCTTTTAATTCCACATGTATTTATTATAAACTAATTAATACATGTGGAATTACAAAGTTATTACATCTCACAAAATTAAAATAGTCGGAAAATTGAACGAAGAAATTAAATAATGTAAATATTGATGAAAACAAATGTATTCATTTATAAAGAGATCAAGATAAATGAACAGAAGCACTTAGACCATGTAATAGAGAAGTTTAAAATATAAGAGCCATTAAATACCTTTGGCCAACGTTTTGTATAAATAATGCATCTGTAACACAGAGAATGTTGTAGAAAACGGGTTTCAATTTTCCCATGAGGACCTACTAAGCTCTAATATTCTATGCATGCAATCCAAACATATCAATCTACAAAATAGCTATTAGGTCAGTTGTGACACACGGTTGCGAGACATACACGTCAGAACTGAAAAACAATGAGAAACCTGAACATTTTGAAAGGATATTGCTTGTGAGAAATTTTGGCCCAACTCAGGAAGAACGAGGTGAATTGAGAATACGGAGAACTGCAGAATTAAATAAGCTGATAAACGAAGTAAACGTAATCCGCTCCACAACGTTGCAAAGAATCCGATGGTCAATTCAGATATCGGAGAAACGAGATCGATAAAAATATTTATGATTAGATACCTGATTGAAAGAGACCCAGAGAGACACCTAGGAAGAAATGAAGAAACGATGTCAGAGAGAATATAAAAATTAATGAATATTATTTACTTGAAAGAGTAAGGAAAATATAGAAAAAGTGGGCAAACTATCGAAAAGACGATTACCGATCGAGAATTGTAGTGTCCATAGAAAAACAAACATAACTACCTGTTTGGGAAAACGCAATACACAGGAGTATAATTAAATACGGAAAAAGGCAAAGATTTGGTACTTACATCTTTTCTGTTGATAACTATTTGCTATATGTTCTTGAATTTTAGTTGTCATTTTCCATTTTATATATTTATTCGCACATTTCTTTTACGTTGAGAACATTGTTTTGCTTTATAGACAAAATGAAAATTATATTGCACCATATCGAAAAACTATGGTTTGAATAAAGAGTTTTTATGTATTTTGCAATGTCTCACAGTTCCACTCCTGGTCAGGATATCTACGGCAAACGCAGAAGAGCACTCAGACATTTCAAAGTAGAAAAGTGCCATATATGATTGGTGGCAAACTCCCTGCTTAGCTACTGACTGCACTCTTAAATGAAAATTATCTCTCATTAGTCACAAAGCAATTATATGAATGAAGGAAAGGCATTCGCAGCTAATCTACATCTAGCTTCCAGAGAAACGACGGATTCTTAAGACTCAAAGGATTATGCTTCAGAAAATGCGAATAAAATATACCTCCGATAGTACGATTGTATCTTGCTTTCCATATTTAAATCAAAACAGCTCACCGAATAGTCAAGATAAGTTACATTTATTTAAGTTTAACTAATTTTAATTAATAACCTTAAATGAAAAACAATAACTAAAATACACAATTAAGCGATTTAATTTTCACTATTCATTTTTAATATTTACTGAAATTTTTTGCGCGACATCAAAATAGCAAAATAACGAAAGTCTTGAAATTCTTTGAAGGGTCATCAAATCACCATCCTAAAGGAAAAATTATCAATGTTTTCAACTGACTGACCGAACATATGTAGATTCATATGCAAAATATTACACGTATTATTTCCTGTCAAAAACTCGTATGGACGTACTTTTAAAATATAGTCAATGGCTACAGTAAAAAAAACAAGATACTAAAACACTCCTTTAATATATCATCCAATTTCAACCTTCCAATCTCTTTTCTCTATTCAGTACCATTTTCATAGCCGATTCTCTAACATCTCCTGCCACACGCACCAGCGGCGGCTGGAAGGGTAATATTTGGTTGTTAATACCTAATATTGAAATCATCAACACTTAGCTATTTGGTATGGTGCAGATCGCCACTTCACCTTCTTATCAGCTACCGGCTTATTTCGTTACGGTGGTTGCGTAACATCCCCTGCCAAACGCCTCTGAGGCCACTTACAGGGTGGTATGAGCATGGTAAAAAGCAATTTACACGATGATTTCCAAAATAGATCCTTAGAATATCATTTGGGTAGTAAGCAATACTAAAACTTTTAGGTAGGAATTTTTAGTCGAAACAAATCATGGCAACTTTGACACCAAAGTAAGGAATGAAATCTATGGAAAAGAAAATAGTCTTCATTCTACAGATAAAACGTTCAATAAGTGATAACCTTACATCCATTGCCACACGCCTCTGTGGTTATTTACAGAGTAGTATTAACATGGAGAACACCAATAAACACGAATGATTCCGTAGTAGGCAGTTCGAATAGCATTTGAGTAGTAGCCAATACTAAAACGTTGAGGTAGGATTAAATTAGAACTGATAGGTGCTTAAGTAAGGAACAAAATCTTTGTGCAAGAAAAATGCTACTCTTCACGTCTTCCGTGGTTGGTAAATCGGACGAGCAAATCTTGAGAAAGGGATCACACTAATGGAGTTTTAAAGCTCCCACTACTCTCTTTCCATCCAAGGAATGAGCCGATTAAGTCCAAGGGGTTTCTTCCTTGTCCCCGTACCTACTCTTTTCGCAAACTTATCCTTTTTTATCGCTAATGAGCCCAGCAGCAGTCCAAATCCGAGCAACGCACCCCTCTATTACCTCACGGAGTAACCTAATGAGTTTCCATTATTTCCACCCGTAGTGGGAGAGTTTTATTAAAGGCAGTAAATCATATGCATTGCTTTTATCACGGTGACCACGTGAACAGTTGTGCACAATTGTGCACGTGAGTAGCTTCCTTTACATAAACGCTTTACGTATTGTCTTGCCGAACGATGCGTACAGCCAACAAAGCATTGAAGCATCACCCACTTTTGCGTTTTCGTGAAAGAAGACAGCTGAATGAAGGAGTAACTATGGATGAATAGTTCTGGGGTTACTTAAATCCTACAAGGAGTAACTATGTTTTCCTTGGTTTTGCAATTTAATTGTATCGTGGAAATCCAGGAATAAAAGTAACATTAAAATGAGACATGAGACGAAGCCTACGTTTTCCGAAATTTAATCACTTAAAGGTGTTCAAATTCCTTAAATCTATATACCTGTCTACGTTTAGTGACACACAAGTTCATGCCTAAAATATTTAAGCAAATACTAAATTTATTGACTGGCAGCAAGGAGTAGTCAATACAAATAGGGAAAAAGGTAATGGCACATAACCACAGGTACCGAATTTAACTAATCCTTTCAACGTTCAGCCGAATGTTTGTATGTTAAAATATTCCACATTCGCTCCTTTTAAGTTAATTCGAGTGGTAATAGTAACTTTGCCATAATAACTAACCCAACTATGCCATCTTTCTTGTTTTAATATTAGGTAATAATTTTCTTTCTATGCTTTCCGAGAAATGCGCAATATTCAGCGATGGAGCCGTACTTATAATTTGTATTTGTTACCTAAGTATGGACCATATGTAGCATTTGACCAACCTCTATATCAGCTATAGATTAAGGCTATCATTACAGAAAAAAGCTATAATATAATTGAATGTGGTCCTGCCAATTCTACTTAGCACCTCCCTCTTTGTCGGGATATATGTAGTCGGTGATCACACAACCAAGGCATTGAAACATGTATACGCGATCTATAAGTTCTCACTTAAACTTTAGGGTGGCGTTAATATGTAACTTTCGACTGCATATCATAAGCTTGGTTTTGGCCACATCGATATTAACGTCCATTTCATCGCCAACCGTACTGATACGATTGTATCGCACTGATACAATTGTACCGCACTTATACGATTGCAAAAATGTACAAGCTTTCACTGGGCTCTTCTGTAAGCTGAAAAGTGGCGTTATTATACGACTGTCAGCTGAATATCATAAGTTTGGTTTTGGCCACATTGATATATTAATTACTATTGTTAATAGAGATTTTTAATGAAAATGGAATCCTTAGCATCAATTCCACATTCTTGTAGTATATTCATGAGTTCAACATTTCCAACTTTATCAAAAGCTTACTCATAATCAACGAAACACGCATAAATGTCTCTTCGTTGGTCAGGACACTTCTGCAGTTGGATGATCGCTGCAAAAAAAGCTTCATACATTTTAAAATCTTTTCTTCAGCCAAATTGGGCATCATCTAAATTTTCTCGTATTTATTTCGCATTTTTGCCGGGACGATCTAAAATGGCTTCAACATGTGTCTTATGAAGCTTATAAGGCAGTATTCGCTACACTTTTTGGGATGGTTTTTCTTTGCCAGAGAATGAATATTGTTGCTGGTCAAGTTGAGCATTACGTCGAAGTCATAAATTAAATTGATGAGTAAAAGATTCTCGTAAAATTTAACTCTCGAACAGTTTGATTACTTCTTTAGGGATTTCATCTGGACAATTGGGATTAAAATGGATATTGCGTGTAAAAGTTCGGAGTTAAAAATAGTTGGGCTTTCACTTCTTCAAGGTCATTCGAAATAAAAGTCACAGTGTGATGTTATCCCATTCATCTTTGAAAAGTGTACGATTGTTTGATTCCCATGCATTCAGAACCTCCTTTTTTCAAGTATTATTTCATTGTTGTAATTAGCTAAGCATATTGGACTATTTTTCTTTATACTCTACATACTTAATAACATAAAATACAGGGTGTTTCAAAAAGGACTTTACTTTACAACTTTGAAAATTCATATAAAATTATTCCAAAAAGGTACAGAGCTCGTTTTAGTGTTGTTTTAAAGGGAAACACATCACGTTTTGACTCGCGTAGTCCGCTAGTGCCTAATCGCGCCGCATAAGCCGCACAAGCGCTAACGGCAGTAACGTTAAAGATGGCTGCCTTCACTGCCTTCACGGTGGGATGTCTGCAGGATAACCAACGGAAGCCACATAGAACAGTAAAAAAACTTCAAGTGTTTTCCTTTAAAACAACACCAAAACCAGCTCTGTACCTTGTTTCATTAAATTTACATGAATTTTCAAAGTTGTGTAGTCCTTTTTGAAACACCCTGTACTTATGAAATCATTATCGTGGTACCAAAACTTATTGTTTTTTTTAGCAGGTTCCATTATATTAAATGTTATGTAACTTATTTTATTGGAACATTAATTTAGCAAAAGCTTTTGATTGATGAAATAAATTAGCAATTTGAAAAAAATGGAAAATCTATTAAATGACGATGAAATTGTGCATAGTATCTGAAATTGTGGATATTATAGGTAATATCAAAGATATTAGACCCGTTATCAGAGTTCAAGAGGCAATGCATTGACGTTTATTCCTCTGGACGCAGGGTGAAGGGGTGTGGGTACCGTCCGCCGGTGCAGATAGGGAATAGAGAAGTAGAGTCTCGGAGGAGAGGTGAATGGTTCAGGCTTAACCTTAGTGGTGCAACGGTTCTGGATGGCACCCTAAGGGGCGGCTTGTACTTCGTGAGACCATATCTCGAAAACGCATTGAGATAGGTACGCTGAAACAGGCAATATTTCGGCCCTACGTCCCTTTACTATTGCCTCTTACATTGGAAGAGCACTTCTTACGCCCAAAACCACGTATTTTTAGTTACGGCGTACTTAAGCCGCTAGGGTACGGGTTTCTGATAATTTACAGTGCCAAGATTCTAACACATGAAATCAAATTCCACATCCACCATTTTTCAGAGTGGAAAAAATTAACTTTATTAATTTACAAAGCTATGTGCATCTCAAATGGCCACCCATGATAGTATAGACAGCAACGTTTTCTAATAGCATCAATATTACATTGTCTAAAATATTTTGAGTATCAAAAGAGTCATTTTACAGGAAGTCATAAGATATGATTAAGTTAAATTGTCATGAAATAAATCATAGGGTATACTCGAGTTTGTTCAATGGGTTCCAAATATCCGAAGCTGAAGGGTACTTTTTTTTAATTTATGTAACCTGTTGGGATAATACTTAGTGTGACAACTCCCTGTGGGTGAGAACTTGAACTCCTCATCATTTTTATTCATTTTTAGATCGAAAGTTATGAATGGGATATAATTTCCCAAACGGATTTAATACTACGAATTCTTTCATGCAGGGAACATAATCAATATCCTAACACCACGAACTAAAAACGAATTTCTGGCCCTCGAAGATTAAAATAAATCCTTGACTTCATAAGCAGGTGTCTTTTTTAATCTCTTTTCTTTATTTACAGCCAAACACGCAAGCGGCTTACCTGGCAGTGTCACTTTCCTTTTCCAATGAATAAATTACACCAACCGACCTCTGGATAATTTAAACAGAGGATTATTTTTATGAATTGAATTCAATTTCTTATTTCTGCGTTCCTTTTGATTTTATAAACTCCGCGTTTGCTATCGATTCGGTGTCCCACCATTTTTCGAGGCAAGCGAGGGATTTCAATAAATAATTATGAATGAGTACATATTTTAGGTACATAAATGATCCATGCATCATTAAAATGTCAGACGTATCAATGACTAACTACTAAAGAAATACTACTATTTAAATATTACTACTAGACTTACTTATTTTTTAGTAATTCGTCTTTTTAAGTCTTATTCAAGTATCTTAGCAAGGTCACGGATAAAGTAAAAAATATAATAAATTAAAAATTGGTACTGAAGAAAGGCCTGTTTATAGTAAACATTAAATAAGCGTAAAAATAACTGGAAAAAACATGCTTGTCCATAAATTCTTGTCAAACAGCAGAATTCTGAAATTTGTATTTAAAAATACAAAGTTAACCATACATGTATCATTACTAAATCAATCATAAATATGCATTTTTATGGCCAATGGTTGTTTACTTGAGTACCGGTTGATAAGCAGGGAGAAGTCAAATTTGCATAGGTATCCTTCAATAATTTTTAAGTTGATGGAAACGACATTGTTCTCACTTAAAACGTTGCCCTTTAAACGCTTAAAACATTAGTCAGAAGTTTCGCGAAACAGAAACATAGGTTACTTAAAATCTGCGAATGGTACCCAAGTAAAAAAATCGCATGGCTTGTTCCCTAATAAACCCTCACGTCATTCCTTCTGGAAAGTCTTAATTGCAAAGTACGAGTTCAAGAACTATTAGTCATCGACTACCACTACCAGGAATTCATGCTCCGTAAGGTGAACTAAATTTAAAACATGACATTTTATTTTCCCCCTTGGCATTTTTCAACTCTCTTGCATCCAATTTGAATTATTTACCTTTCCACAATTTTTGTACAAACAGCGGGTAACCATAATGGTGATATCTGAAAGAGTGACTATATGACAGTGAAGATAACTTGACGGACAATGCAGATTAAATATCCCAGCAAGATCTTGGAAAAAAAGGGTTTAGAAAATTGCGAAGAGATCCAGGGGCATTTAGAGGCAATACAAAAACAGTTACCCTTTCCACATCCCAAGGAAAAACTTTGGGGGTATCAATAGAAACTATTTTGCTAAAATAATATCATTTGTCATGACTGCTTGTAAAGATTAAAGAACAAAGTACATTTGAATAGCTACCTGTGATTAGCATTATATAGGGAAGGATGGAGATTCAACCAATCTTAGGATTGAAAACCAATGAATGTAATCCTGTAGTGGTTACCCTGTCGTTGTTTGAGAGGCTAAAAACCTCCATGGGTTTGAGTGGCCACATAGGTAAGGTAAAAATATGATTGGATTTGCACGCGATGCCAACGTAAACATCTGCCATTACATTTTAACAA
Source organism: Pyrrhosoma nymphula (assembly GCA_963573305.1). Taxonomy (NCBI): domain Eukaryota; kingdom Metazoa; phylum Arthropoda; class Insecta; order Odonata; family Coenagrionidae; genus Pyrrhosoma; species Pyrrhosoma nymphula. The sequence continues at coordinate 43,052,366 of OY754339.1, read as the reverse complement.
AATATATTTAAAATAAAAAGAATAAATGTTTTCTTCTTAGGATTTTTTATCTCTTTTTCTCAGAATTAAAACACAGTGCACAAATACCTATCTTTCTGATAGCAAATTTCTGATAACAGTTTTTAATCATCAACGAACTGCAACAATTTTAATCAAATTACGTTAATTTAATAGCTTATGTGTTGGTGCATGTCTCTTGATCTGGAAAAAGCATTGATTACAATGATCTCTATACTCTTGGAATATTTACTTACCACTAACCAAGATTTTTTGTTAGTGAAAGTAGTACCTAACTTTTGAATGACGTAAACGATGACTTGAACTTCTGCCATTGTTTTGACATTCGCCGTCAAGAGAGAACCTTAAACTATGAGCATACTGAATATTTTAAATATTGAAATTAAATATTTCTTCTTTATAATGAATTAGAAGTTTTATTATTTTTTGTTGCCTGATAATTAAATCGCTCGCCATCAATAATCCTAAATTTTGGTAATCCTATTAGGTTTAAGCCAGGGGTTTAGTATACATGATTACCAGAATAATCAAGTTTAATGGAGCCACCCTGAAGAATCTTATACAAAATTAGTAATTTTAACTAATATTGCTTTTTAACAACATACTGTAACTATTGAAAGATAGGTATGATAAAACAAAAACAGATTTTTCGAAATAACGGGCACTTAAGTTCCTAATTTTCATCATAACTTCCCCGGCTGATGCTTACCTAAAAATACTTCCAATACTTATCATACTTTCTTCTATGTTGCGTGTTAAAAAAATATAATATTTTATTGCCATATTTGAAAACAGCAAAAAGAGAAAACTGAGCATTATCGATTGTGGCAAAAAGTTTTTCCATGATTCAAGCCCACTCCGAAGCGTGGGGAAGAAAGGACAGAGGGGGATGTGGTACTGTCCGTAGTGGAAGGAGAAAGGTGCCGAGGATATTAAAATTGACGGAATCTAGGCCAGAAATGGAGTGTGCTTGTAAGTCGCTTAAGGGACCTTGCGGCTACGGCCGACTTGAGAGGTTCCGTCGCCAGAGGGCAGGAGTGGTATGGTCCCTCTGTGTGTGTGTGTGGGATGAAGAAAGGGGGGTGGGGTTGTAGGGTCAAGTTTGCTCTCCTTCGAATTCTTCGATATATCCGCCCCTTGCAGACATTGTCTCGAGTGGAGTACTCCAGAAAGGGGATAAAGGGAAAAAATGAAAGATGAGATATATGTATGAAAGATATGGGAGCGATGGCCGAGCCAAATTGCACGACTAACGGAAGAGGGTCACTAATGGGGCCAAGTTTCTCGGGGAAATGGCGAATGTGATAGATTATTATTAGCGCTGGAGGGATGGTTGAATAGAGAAAATAGTATATCTGGCTGGAGGGGAAACGTGGACTTCAACGCCGTGAACAAGACCGCAAGAGGACCTGAAGGGTATGTCTAGAAAAGAAACGCTGCTGCAAGAATGATTATCAATGAGAAAGGGAAGGCTCATTATGATAAACCTAAATTTAATTAATTTTTTTTATTTTTATCATGATGTTTTCTAGTTAAATAGCTCATATTTGTTTGAAAATAATTTCAAAATCTCTTGGCAATGTCACATTGTATTCAGTAAATTTGTTTGGCTAATCAATGCTTAATATTTTTTCCCCTGTCAGATTTTATGACCACGCAAATTTAAACTTTTTTTGGCGGCAGATAATTGAGGAATTGGTCGTATTTTGAAGTCTTTTGCATGTAGCCACCATCGTTTTGATTTTTTTACAAGTTTTCATTGGGGCAAAATACACCACGGGACATTTTAACAACTATTCACTTCAAAAAGTAAATAGACGAAATTTACTATAGTATTAGTATTTTGGATTGCAATTATATTATAGTGTAATACCTTGTCTACACTACAACGCTAACTTAAGTGACTTCAATTAAGGTTTACAATAAGTGTGGTAAGCTGTCTACACATCCACTGTCGACCGCAGCATCACGATTGCTCCGAAATGAGAAAGAAAAACAATGAAACCAAACAATTGACGATTACCATGGCGAGCATGAGAAAAGTGTTTGAATTACTGATCAAGGAGCTTAAAAATGGAATTTAACCTCCAAATGGTACTGATATGTAACTATGCACATCCAAGGAAATATATAAATGCAGGTATTCTTCATCATCCGAAGTTCAAGTATATATTATCATCGAAATTTCTGTTGGAAGAATATAAGTAGGATAAGGTAAACGTGTTCTTAGCTCATCTATCCGCACCTAATTAATAAAATACGAGGCTTTGCGGTGAATTTATTCCGACATGTAACATCAGAAATTTTACGCTGTTGATTCTCCATCTTTCAGAATCATGTCCCGTTAGGAATTCGTCGGATGTTATCCCACATTAGTTATCCTAAAGTAGGGAGATTCAGGTACTCGTCTGTAGAGACTAATCAATCCAATATGAATCTTAGCGTGTAAGTTAAACTGGCATGCTATGCAATAAATTGCATACATGGAAATTGTGAATTATATTTCTAATTATTATAGCAGACAAAGATTGGCCGGAAATGCAGTGTTAGACTATCTACTAGTTATCCACAGTAGAAAGTGGTTATTGCTATATTAATATGTAAATTAACGTTGAAATATTATAGTTCAATTTGGTAATGACAAACGATAAATGGATAACGGTGGGAGCAGTAATCCACCAACACGATTTACAAGAGATTTGCGAAATACTAATTACAAATCGTGGGATACAAGATTTTTCATTATTCGTGTTCTTAGAGTAACAGATGTTCTTGTTCTAAATACCAACATTAAAGATGTATATCATGTCAGGGTCTTAAACAAAATATTGTTAATATCGAGGAGTTTCGTTATCCATGAAGGGTTTCGACCATATAGAACCTATTTCGAACATGACCTATATGACGAGAACCGCGAGCGGATAATTTGTTTTGTACGAATTTATAAGTCCATAGAGTCACAAATTACAAAATATTCTTGTTAATAATGCAACGGAATCGTTGCGTACTCTTTATTAACATTTTATAACAAGTAAACAGTAAATTTAAAAGTAGATGACACTGCACTTAAGGACATATTTCAAGGGAACAATTGACTGCGCTTGCCTTAAGTTGGAGGGGATTGGTCACCTTAAGTTGAACGCTCCTTAAAGTGGGATGCGAACACCTACATTACCACCTCAAGGTAATTTCCCACTTAAGGTGAACTTTAAGGCGCTAGTGTAGACCCGGCATAAGCAACCTTGAATTCCGCCTTTTCATAACGTGAAGTTTACATTATATCATGCACACGTATAATGTTTTCAACAATCAATGATAGCTATATAAAGTCACCGAAATTTATTAAACTAAGTGAATCCAAGCTACGGCACATGATACGATACCCAATACGGCTGAGGATTTTATTTACATCATCAGCTAAAATTTCATCACCGATTGCATAGGTTAAAAATCTGCTGCTATTATACAATAAATCTGAAAATGATAACGAAATATACTGGTATAAGTAACGATGAATGACATACTCAGCGTTTTTAAGCTATGGATTAACATAATTAAAAAACAAATATATTTTAATAAAATGTAGACGAATCGAAGATTTTTCCAGTTGTAGAAGGGACATAAAATCCACACAGTGTTTCAAATTTCCACTTTTCCAAAAAAAAGGAATGATATTTCGAAAGATGACATATCTATCCTCTATTCCTTGATATCATCCTATTTTAAACGTATCTGAGCGCATATTTTTCTAGTTGTACTTTGTTCCAAGGATAAAGACTCTCTTCTGACTAGATTGAAAGTAAAAAATGCTCAGTCCTTGGAAAAAACAATATTATCATCTATCTATCTTGGCACACCAACCTTTTTACGCCACACATGCTATATCTAGGGGGAATAACCTTCACTGCAGGGAAATTGCAGCGAGGGATGAATTCATTTGGAAGAAAAATCCATTTTAGGGCGAAAAGTCTTTAAAATCTGTATTCCCATTAATTTATCCGCGAACTTATCACGGAGGATATTTGTCTCGCGCACACAAAGATCGACGGTTATCCTTAGATCCCCAGGAAATAAAAGGAGGGGAAATGGGTGCTATTCCAGCGACGATGCTCCGTTAACTCACCTGACGGTTGAAAAGGTAATAAGCTAATTATTCCCGGAGCACGTGGAAAACAAACAGGAAGAGCAGAAGGAGTTGGGCGAGGAGGGAGGGTTGGAAAGGAAAGGTAAAACAGGTACGTAGGTGAGCCAAGAGCAAGTGCTAATGAGGAATCTGGGAAAATCAAACAGATGCTATCTTCCTCTTCCTCTGCTGTAACGGAGGCACGTCACATGCACTCGGTGTAATGGTGCCGAGCGCATTTCAGCCTCCCTTGATGCAATGACGCAAGCTTCCTTCCCTCGAAGGATGGTTCCCTGCACTTCCTTCATTCAGTAAGCTTGTTTCCTTCGCTTTCAAGGTGACTGTTTCCAAAGGTCTAGTAACTAAAAATGTGCTCAAATGTAGCAATAGCATCTTGATGAAAATGAAGGAATCGGTATCAACTATGCAAAAATTAAAATTTAATGATAACATAAAATAATGTTTTATAATATTTTATAGGAAATGTTTATTCTGTACAACAGGTTTCAACGCATAAATCAGTCATCTTATGGGACCTCTTTAAATAAATAATGATTGATTGTTTTTTCTGGAGCTTTGGTCTACAATTCAATTAAAAAACCACCACTTCGCCAAGGTTTCGCTTTTTTATTAAATCGTTATCAGGACTAAAGATTCAACCAATTGTAGACCAAAGCTCCAGAAAAAACAATCAATCATAATTAAAGTGGTCAAGATTATCTATATTCAAGTTTAAATAAATAATGTTTTAGTTAAATGCGATCACAAATTTCTGCTAATAATACGTTTCAATATATTATCATTTTTATGCCTCTGAGTTTATTCTGGTACAGTATTTGATATACGAGCTATTCAAGCTACAAAATAAGTTAACTTAAGTGTTGCATTTTATTCAGAAAACACACATAACAAGAAAAAATCATAAAAACAACAGTTCGGCCGGGTTTTATATTCCCTGGTTAAATATTTTTCTCTGCATGATAACCGACGTTAATATGTTCTCCCGTTCGTAGCGCGTACGTCACCCAACTGTCTGGACAGTCTGATATAATATCCATTGCCCCACTCTCTGTTAAAATCAAGTTAACACAAACCTCACCTCATAATGCTGTTAAATGGAACCAGGTATTATAATAATGGGATTTAAAGAGTAAAACAGTAATGAGGGAAGAGAGTAGTAATTATTAGTAAGTCTCCTGGTCGGGATAAAAGAAAATTTAAGAATTCCAATTTCATAATTCAGCAATTAGGGGCACGGTCAAATAAGACATACCCTTGTGTTGGTAGCTAATATATGCCGGAATAACAAACAACCCTCCATCACCAAAAATTTTTCTTTATGGTGAAAATGAGTAGTAAAAACGTTTGATGCAAACAATGGTGAAATAGTAAGATTCCAAAACTAATTAATTTTTTAAATTACACCTCATCATAAAATTCATACAATGCTGATTGCACCAGTTTTGATTTTCCACCCAGGACAATCAGTAGTGCTATATTCATGTTTGTTGAATTATAATCACTGATTATTTCTAAAACAACATTCCAAAAAATGAAAACATGAACAAATTTCCTTTGAAACTTTCTCGGAATTCAGATAATTAGCATCGAGTAAACGAACCGATATTACTGGTAATCTTTAAGGTAACTTTTGCCTTGGCATCGGCAACGTAGGAAAAAGGATATTGGAAAAAGGAAGAGGAAGACCTAAGAAAAGCGGGAGTGGATTAGAGCGGGAGTGGATTGGACCAATTAGAGCGAGAGGACTGGAAGAAGTTCAATGGAAGGACAAAGAGACTTGGAGGCTAGAAGTCGGAAGACGTCAGATGACGTTATGATCCGATCCTACACTATAATAATGTTTAAATATTGAGTTGGAAATATTGAAAAACAAACTGAGATGATTTCAAAGGCATAATGCGAATTCGAAAAAATCTGAAATGGAATAATTGACTCGTAGATAAACTCTTTTTATAAATAGTTAGCCCTTCCATATGTGAGTAGAACTTGAACATAGGCTCTGATGATGTCTAGAATACAATGAATAGGCTTTCAAAGAAATTTGAACATATACTTATGGTTTCATAAAAAAACTACATATTGAAATGGTAGATGCTCGCGGGTGACATCACTTCAAACATATTTTTATCAACCGCAATAGTTTTTCAAGACCAATTTTCCAAGAATTCTTTTACTTTCCAAATATGACTTTCATGCATGTCTTAAAAGGAACCAATATTCTTAATTATTTTTTAACAACTCACATCTAAAATATGCGTAACTTTTTAATGATACTTATAAGTTACATCACTTCAGGATCTTCACCGTCTTCTAGAAGATTGCTTAGTATATCAATAGGATTTGATACTACTGGGTTGCGGCATTACATAGACCACTGCACCGCTGATTTACAGAAATGCAAAGTGTTTCTAGGGGGTATGTAAGCACCTCTCAACATACCTGACGCAATTATTCGGAATTTTTAAATACGATTTCGTCCAGGTAGTAATCAAATCACGTGAGATATATCATGGGCTGAAGTTACCATAAGTCAACTTCCATTAAATTCCATTATAGTCCATTTCAAATGACTTGGCGGCTGAGAATTCGGCCGTTCTCGTGAGCTCTCGCTTACTCTCGCACGGCAGGGGAAATTTGTGTAATGGGCGAGGCAGGGGAGGGACGACCAAAATAACGTCTGTATACGAAATGGCGTTACCAATTATACGCGCATCATCAACAGTAATGATGAAGCTCTTTCCCATTTTTAAACATTAAGCATATCGCATTAAGGCTGACTTTCGCCAATACATTAAAGTATGTGACGACTTTTAGAAAGCCGTTAATAGTTAGTTTATGGCTCAATTTTTAGGAACCTAATGAAGATGGCAAAAGAAAAACCTATTTTGCTATATTTCTTCACCTGAACGCCCATTATGATTTGCCCCATATGATAATGACGTCGCATGGCAAATACATTTGCTCGGTTGCACTACATTGTCTTCAATGTCTCATGGTTTTCTTACGTCGTGGTTGATTCTCTTCAATATCACACATCTCTACCCCTTGCGTCTTATTCTACATTATATCTCTTTAACTTACCCTTTGACCTTCCCCAGGTCCTCCAACAGTTTCCCCTTCCTTTGGCTTTCATACTCTCCTCCTATTTCCCTACACTCAACTTCCCCACTCTCTCCCATCGGTTCCCTACCCTCCAATTTGCCGACGTGCCAGTCACAGTTACCCATTCTTTTTCGTGTCTGTGCCCTCTATTTTATCCTTCCGAGCTTCCCAAACTCCACCAAACGATGCTAAGAATAGTTATCAGTAAGGGGGAATACAACTGAGGTAATTTTTGCTAATAAGCATAGATGAGTAGGATGGCATTTTATAAGTAAATCAGCACGCCTCGTTAAAAACGATCGAACAGAGTGTGCAGTGCATTTACATATACATAATACCCTGCCAGATACAACATAGACGTTGTAGCAGGGGTGTTAGGATACTAGACATGGAAGGGGAGGGAATTGGTAAAAGGTGGGATGAGAACTGAGGTAAATTGTATGTTAACGACGTGCCTCCTGCTACTATCTGCTCGACTGTAATCACTGTTTTTGTTTACACATAAATCCTTTAAACCCTCGTGGTTCTGGGGAAGAGGGATGTTTTTGCTTTTTAGTTCAGAAGTGTTTCTTTTTCATTTTTACACTTCGACCAGCTCTAGAGATATAGCGCGGAGTCAAAAAAATATCTTACTACGCAACATGGACTTCTCATGATATTTTGATTCATTACTTTCATTTTTAATCCCAGGTTGTAGTCATGTGACCAGGATTTCATGGAATGCAATTTTAATCGCACAATCGAAATACTACCTCCAGGACAAATATAAGTCCGTCCTTTTCCTTGCAAGTGCACACCTCGGTTTGTTACTGCAATCACTACAAATACACACACTATCATAGTCGCCCTACTGCAATAAAAGTCCATGCTTAAACATCAAAGTGCCTCTTGCAAGTGAAAACTAAGGCTACTGTCATATTAGTAACTTTCATAGTTAAATGCGACTTATGGTTGCACGGCAAGCGAGGAGATACCTGTGGCAATCGATAGCTTCCAGACTATTGATAATGCTGTAGGCTTTGCTATTGGCTGGAATAAAGATGAAATGTAGCTGGGCTTAACTTTAGGCTACTTAAAGTCGTGCTGCGTTCGACGTTAACCAGCCAACAGAATTATCACCTCATCCGGCCGCCTCGTTAAAAACCTACCCAAAGTAGCAAAGTTACGAATTTGTTTTTAATGAGAATTTATACAACTTGATAAATTCTGATTAGGCGAGTTTCAGGATGACATGGTTAATGTCATTCTCAATCCAAACTTTACCCTTAGAACTGATAGAAGGGAAAAAATTAGAGAAAGATATTGCCGAACTGATTATTTTAAAGATAATCTACCAGTTAAGGCAAATTTGAATGAAATAGATTTAAATCCTTTATATTACCTAGGGCTCTACCTGCCATTATATCTCTTTCTTCATCTCAGAGTATATCCTACCCTTCTCCTTCCCGTTCATAAAAAATATTTTATATTCCCTACCTGACCAACATCCTTCCTTCGATCGCAACCTTAAGAAACCTTTTGCATCTTACTGCCATCTACTCTGCTTCTTCCTAATCACAACCAGATGTGGATGTTTTGTCACCAACCATACCAAGCCCTCCATCGCATATAATCCATTTTGACCACTAGATATTACCCATTATTCTCCACACCCACATCAAGAGCACCTTCAACCGAATGTTGGCTTCTTTTCTTGGAGTCCACGTCTCTACCCCAAATAACGCTTTACTCCTTATTAATGTATTCACCAGCCTCTAATTTACAATCTTACGCAAGGTCCCCGTCATCAACTCCATCCTATTGGTCAAAGATGAATTACTTGGTTATATTCCACACTGATAGTGTGGAAGATTAAGAATTGCTTCTTTCTTTAACTTTCACAAGTTCACAAAGTAACTTCGGCTACCATAATTTTAAAGCTCGATTCTGCCTCTATTTATAGCTTTTCTCATCCTAATTTTTTTTAGTATTCCCATTGTCTTCAAACGTACTATCAATTAATTAAATAGTTGCACTAGCTCCAATTTATGCCCTCCTATTTTTATGAACAGGCTCTATTTCTCGGTCTGAGATAATCTCATTACATATGTTTTCGTATGATTTACCTTCATTCCGTTTTTCCCGCCAGATAAAAATATTCCCTCTGTCCACACATGCTTAATAAATACATATAAAAAAAAGAATGAGATACCAAAAATCTCCCCTAACACTTCCCGGACGTCAAACTCAGCTCGGTCCTAGATTTCCACGGAAGAAAATCCATAGTTACTCTTCTACCTACCCAATTACTGCGTGCCCCTTAAGTTTTTCTTAGGGGAGGAGACAATGCTGTCGGCTGCAGAAATTTGCTTGTTTGACGCTCCGAATGCTAAAATTCGTTTGGTAAATTTTGTCATGCAAAATCAGGGCAAAACAAAGCCCTCGAGCCGCCCCTCGACGGTGTTTCAACCAACTAAATTTAGATTACTCGGGGGAAGCAAGCAACCGCTTCGGCCATCGAGGCTGTGGAACGCACCGGTTTAATTTGCATCTGCAGAAACTTTAACCTACCCCGACAAGGCAATCTACCAGGCTTGCACACAGAATATATTATCCACCCACCTTGATGAAAAGAAATGCACGAGATATACTTTTTGCTGGGGTTGGGAGAAAATGATGATTCCGCAAAATATCACGTCTACCTTATTTTAAACTGTTTTATGTGCAACTTTTTAGGTTAAGAACAACTTAAATTAATCATGAAGATCAAAATTTAAAACAAGATTCAATGCTCTTTGTCATAGAAAGAAGTCATTCACCGCAAGGAGACTGCGACGAGAGGAAATTACACGAGAAGAGAAATAAATTAAGCGGTTCCATAGGAATTAAATAAATAATCCTTTTTATGTTGCGCACAAAATAAAATTCAGGTGTCATTAATTACCCATGTAGACTTTGGAGTGAAAAATGCCCCAACTGCAATAATTAACATCTAACTGTTATTCTCGTATTGATCACTAAACCCAAGTTCTAAAGGTCTCTTGTACAAACTTGCATTTCATTCACTTGCATTTGCCTATCTTGCGATTTACAAGTAAATTAAAATTTTAGTGTTGAAACTGTAAAATATTGATTATTTTGAATCCACAAGTGTAAATCTGAAGCAAAACGGGGTATGTAGGAAAATACGAGAATGATCGCCTTTTTTAACTCTGCCATACCTTATTGAAATTCCCAACTTGATATATTTATTTTAAAGTGAAATGATAAAGCCATAAGAAGGAACGACACTCTTAATAGAATATCTTTCTTTAGGGAGTAGAAAAAACATATATGTGTATAAAGAAAACCAACACATTAATTAGATGGCAAAACTCAACATGGGTAACAAATATACGCGAACCTTCTGAGAAAGTACTCAATTTATCGTTAGATCGTCAAATAGAAAAGAGTAGCACAACAAGCAAAGCACGTGAGTCCCACGATACACGAAATAAGCCAGCGAGAAGTAGAGAAACGAAGGGGTAACCGAGATACATTCTGACAATGACGAGATTTTTACACTTCCTGTCAGCATTAAGTCAGATATATAGCATAAATGTGTATGCAACAAAACTACTTAATTTCTTTCTGAATAACACCAAAGTGGTGAGCTGCCATCAAACAATCTTTGGTTGGATGACTGCTGATTATGGTTTGTCAATATTCTCTCAGTGCATACTCCCGACATACCCACCTCCACCCCCTTCCCATGCTTCCTCCCCCCACCTGCACTGCCCATTCTCCCTTTCCTCCTCCGCTCAACATGTATATATTCTCGTAAGTGTGAACGTTTTATGAATCCGTACCTGAAGATGACGTTAAGTCGAAACCATGGTCGTACTCTATTAAATGTATACGGAAATAAGTTTTACCTTTTTATTCAAAATGTTAAGCTAGGTCCACAAAGTTACGCCGGAAACCACCAACTTTATTAAGTGAATACTAGTTATTTTATTATTATTGCATTTATTATTATTGCACAAATTGTTACAAGTCGACCATTTAGTCGGGTGGTAACATATAACAAGAAAATACTTAAAGAACAAAATACTCAATATAAAATACAAAAATACGAAATACAAGTTATCCATTTGGTCGGGTGGTTATATAAGACAAAATATATGAAGACCAAAATACAAAACATAAAATACTAAGTACAAAAAAATAGGAAAAGCCCTCAAAATTCAATTTTGTTCACCCTCGTCATAAATATCCTAGTATTAGTTGGGAAGGGCTCCAAAATTTCCTCCGGTAAACCATTCCAATCCCCTATCCCCCGATGTAGGAAGGAAAATTTTAAAGTATTTGAGAGCTGCCTCGGAGGCTCAATCTTACAATAATGATCCTTCCTCGCCAGATAACTTGGTCCTTTTAACCAGTTTAATAGGCCCCTCCACGCAGGTTCACCGATAAATGACTTATAGATACACTTAACGCGTGCTTTCTTCCTCCTCTTATTACTGAATCAGTTTTAATCAAAATTCATCTTTCCACACTCACCTAGATACCACCTAGCGTAGAATACTTCAAACATATTAAACATCTCTTCAAATACACAGAAACTACAATGAAAATAACAACTCGACTGGTGCAGCAAATATTGTAAACATATTTAAAAAATGATATTTTCAACTTCAACTATGCTTATCACACTAAAGAAAACCGGATCTTCGTTCAAAACTACTTCAAGCGAACAGGAAAAGTTACACAGCATATGGAAGGAATAGGTTTGCAGCCGTAAGAGACACCTAGAGGTTACACGCTAGCTTTGGATAACTTCATAATTTCAGATCAGTTGAGCTTCAGTACGACACGGAGGACATTTATTTGGCCCCAAGCTATATCTGTGGAACTGATAGAAGCGAAAAATAAGAGAGATACCCTGCCGAACTGACAGGTACTAATATTTCTTTCCGTGCACCAATAGTGATTTTAACCAAAACAGCGTGACACTATCTTAAGACAAATCCCTAACTCAGAATTTACCTCAGTTTTCTCCTTCCTCTATTTCATTATTCCCTCTTTCATGGCTGGTGTCCTAATATCCCATGCCGCACGCTTTTGTGGCGGTTTTTAGGGTTGTGTGTAGATTTAAATCTCACAAATAATGCACCTTTCAGTTGAATGACAATCAGAAAGTAGACTTTTATAAGATTAGATGCACACCAAAGATGGCCAAATTCACCATGAAAAAAATCATTTGATTTGTCCGGGATTCGAACCAGGATCTCCCATTTGCCGGTCGGTTGGCTTGGTGGTCTACCTGGCTAAAAAACCTGACCTATAATAAGGAGATCCTGGTTTAAATCTCAATGAAGTCAATTATGTTTTTCATGGTGAATTGCACTGTCTTTTGTGCATATCTTTTCTCCCGTGCGCGTGACAGTGTACCACATCATTAGTGCAACGGCAATGATTTTAAACTTTGACAAGATTAGATGCTTCTACTTTCAGAATCCTATGTCCATTGTCAAACATATTTGATGGCATGAAACCCACTCGATCATGACCAATAATAATATTTTACATATAAAATAAATAATGTATTCCATACCACTGTCTTGCAACTCTATACACCCCAGTTCGGCATTCTCTGCTCCTGACATTGTTTCAACCTTCCTGCTCCATCCCCTGCCTTCTTGATTACAGCATCCCTTTGGGTCCCGACTCAAAGCGAAACCCCGCACACCGCAGTCGTACCCGGCCAGAAAACTCCCACAACTCCTTTGGCTTCAAGGTGGTTACTGACCTATCCCCTTAGCTTTGTGCATCCCGAAGCACGGCTGCCCGTTCATCCCAACATGGCCGAATGAGAAATTAGTTTACCCCTTGCTCAGACTTCCAATCCATTCAACGATTCCCTGTTACAATCAAGTCTCACATATGGGGAACAGGTTAACGTTAATATAGCACTATGGACTTCCATTCCAAAAGTCTAGGGTTCAAATCCGAGTCGCTTGATATGTCATAAATCAACGTTTCCCTGCAATAAGGATGAAATAAGCCATCACATCACATTCAGTGCTTGCTTATTTATACCAGGCAAACAAAAATGTACCCTTTCTTCTTTTCTAACCGATTTCCAAAGTTCAACCATTTAAGTCTCCATCACAACTCACAATAAAACAAAACTGGCGTTCTAATATACTCCATCTGCTTTTAGGGCCCACAAGAAAAAATGACCCGGAAAATTCGATACCAAGGAGGGAACTTTGCACTGAAAGAAAAGAAAAATCATACAACTATTACCTTATAATTAAATAAACAATAAGATAACACATGGAGCTAAAAAGCATAATAATAAGAAACCTTAAAAAAATTAATGAAATTGAGAAGTGATTTCATCACTTTGACTTCCAAAGGTAATTCTTCACTCACCTACTTTCCCAACGATCCTTCATGTCGCGAATGACCACTGCCGAGGGTCATCTTCTTTAATGACCAAATAATCAGTCAAAAGGCTAAATTAATAGAATATAATTATGATTACTAATAAATTAATGTACAACCGGTATAGTAACATAGGTTTCATCATCAAGCCTATAGACGTTATTATTAAGATGAAGACATGTAACTACAAACGTCATTGAAGACATAGCCTAGTTAAATTTCTAGTAGCTGCAATCACAAAATCATCATGCAAAGTTTTTCTACTACAGCTATCAAAATGCATCACGTGCCCGCCGCAAATAAAAAGTTAAGTATGCATGGTGATTATTTTTCAAATGTTTGTTTGTTCTTTAAACTCATACACGTTCAATCGAATGACCTAGAAAATCTAGCAGGCAGGGCCCACAGCGGGCTCCGTTCAACAAAATTTAATAGCGGAGGATATCATCAGTGAAAGCAGTATTTTTCAAGGAATAAATGAAAAAGGTGCACATAAAAATTTCATGGTTGTTTCAACAAATAATAGTACAAACAAGGTAATATGGAAATATTGTTGTACATACGTAATTTTAAATATTTATAAGTTTAACTTGTTTGGAAATTGAAGACAGTTAGCTATATCAAAACAATAGAACACCTGTTTGTTGGAATGCTGTACACTTCCACATCCTCTGTTGGATTTGAGGAAAATTTGGCACACACGCTTCTTTGACCTTAAAAGAAATAATGAGCTATATTTGGAAGGCCAAACGGTTCTTGGGGGGGGGGGGGTTACAACAAAATGTTTCTTCTATTATTGTATTGGATTCAATGCAAAGTGTCTCGCAGTTCTTTTTTTGAACTACTTGCACACTAGATTTACGCATAGAATATTTAGTATCGGGTGTATCAAAGAATTTTTTGATACATCCGAAAGATTTTGTTTTGCTTTTAATTTTTGTATTTTCCTAAAATCTGAATATTTGTTTCCAAAATTATCAAGTTATCATTAATTAAAAATTAGAAATTTTCATTTAATTGGCAAACAAAGCATACACATTTAATTAGACCTTATGCCCGATGCTTATGTTAAAGGATAACTATAACAGTATTCCAATATGATTTTTGCAGAGCAATTTCTTACCCTAGCCTATACATGCATGTTTGATGACTCCTACGGAGTAAATGTATTTTGGAAGTGAATTTGAGAGGGATTTCATAATTACTTGCAATAATATTTTTTCTTCCAGTTTAAATTCAATGGACACCATCTTCAAATTTCATGTGTATTTAAAACAAGTCAAAAATAAATAAGTTTTTCCATGCTTTTTGCTTAAATGAACCAACACTTGTATTTAACAACATCCGAGACATGTTTACGGCCGTATTTAGCACAACGAAACGACAATGGCTGCTTGAATCGTTTAAAAAAATATAAACCAAATTTTTTCACACATAAAGGCTAAGAAGGTGAAAAATTAGTACTGTGAAGCAATACGTATATAAACATGAAATTTAATACTTTTTTTACTCATACAATTGCCGTAGTATCTCTCTCGTCGGCTCTCTTAATCTTACCATGGTTCACGAATGAATAAATATTTAAGTATTTAATCGGATAGCGGAAAGGGGGAATTGGGGGGAAGGGAATAATAGATTCGGCATCATACGTAAACGGACCGACTAGCGTCGTATGTGGATTGGGGTTGGCTGCGAGGTTAAGCCGCTCCTGGGTGCCGCTACGCCGTGCTCTAGGACCCGGAGACGTCAGTTGCAAGTATATTTTCAGCGCTCCTAGTTGGAATGAGTGGAAAAAAAGATATTTCCTTCGTGCGTATCCGAGTCTTTGAAGAGAGTTTTTTTGTGATTTATCCACCCTTGGTGCAGTAAGATTCTTTGCTTTCCGGGTCTGATTCTCCACTTGTCTACCTTGTTTCACTAAAGCCAACGCTTAAACCCAATCGGACTTTATAAATTAATGAACGAAACTCTTTCCTAGTTAAGTTAACTCTAAATTTCATGTTTGGCGAAACAAATGTCTACTAAATCCGTTACTGCAAAGGATAGAACAGTTTACATCACATAGTTTTGCGGGTTAAATTTCCGGCTAACTTTCATCTCATTTAAAAATTTCAAGCCGATAGTAAATAGATATGGGAATTACAATAAAATGAGTAATTTCTGTTGTAAATATATATTAATATAATATCAGTTTGAACTGCAATAACTGTGAAGGATTAGCAGCCAAAGTTAATCAATGCATAAATAAGTCAATGTAAAAATTATAAACACTTTGATACGCCAAGTTTCAATGAAAACTGCATCATAGAGAATGTTTATACTAATATTTACGCTTGGAGACTATAACTGATTTTTCAAAGGATTTACTTTTACTCAGTTCATTTCATTTCGTTGACCCAAATACGTTCATTCTTTTTCATATGTATAATATTCAGCAAGAGTGAGCCCTGAGAGACAAAGGTCAGCTATTTGTGCAGAAGTAGGTAAGCAAGTAAGCACGCAAGCACGTAGTCTACAAACTCAATTATTTCAAGAGATTTGCCCATTTATTTAATGTATCCATAGCTCTTAATGATATTTATTAATTATCATTCTATGGAGTTAAGGTTGCCATAAATTAGGTTTCCACAGGTTAGTTAAAAATTTAGGTCATCACGTTATCAATATTGCATTAAATGTAGCAAACGTGCTGTTCCTACTTTGAACGTATTTATAACTTCCATAGTTTTATATAAAATGAATCAAATTAAACAAACTCGTAACTCTACATAATAAAATATTTTGAGTTTAATAATAACAGTTAATATCTCTGACCATATAATCATTTTTAGGACTTATTGCTACCCAACATAAAATTCAATTTCACAGCTGAACTTGAAATAGCATAGTATACACGCTTAAATAAGCAAACCCTCGAAAAAAATGTATTTGTAAAAAAATATTCCTAATATATTCCTATTCCTAAATATAAATAATATTCAATGAATGTCATTTTCACGGAAAAACTGTTTCTAAGTTGCGAATTTTCCCAGAGAAAGTAATGGTACTAGAAAAATGTAATAAATCTGACTTAGTTTCTAAAATATTTTTAAAATCTACAGAGAGCGATGATTAAATGCAATAATTCAATTAAAAAGGGACTGAAGTTGGTTCTTATTCCTGGATAAAGTGTACATTAACACTTCTTTTGTTGGGAGTTTTTTACTGCCTTGAAGGACGGCTGGGGTCATTTGACCCCTAACGTTTGGTATTTACGAGCTTATCATTTGCTCGTAGCTTATCATTTGTTTAGTATTTGTGAAAGGTTTTAACGGTATTTGATAGATAAGGTTGTATCCCATAGATTCCAAGACATTTTCCAAAGATTAGCTCTAAGTTCATTCTCTCAGGTGGGATTCGAACCCGGGGCCAATAAATCAGAGGCGGTACTTGGCTACTATGGCTAGTGCAGCCATTTTATCATTTGGGGAACTCTTATTCTACTCTATTTGGGTAACTCTAATTCCCCAGGATATCTACATTATCTTTTATTTTGATCCGTTGGAAAGGTTTTCATTTTCCGAACTATTATCAGTGTTACGTTTGATGGTACACCACATCTTATTTTAGATTTCTCGATTTGACGAGGATTTCAAGTGAAACATCACTCCCACCATACATAGCCTGGAATATTTTTCTCTCTTCTCAAATTGATAATCGTTTTTTTTAACATCTCGCTTTGTAGGTTATTTTTTGTTCACAATTGTGATTCATGAAATAAAACTTGAAAGGATGAGGTATATTGGTTTCTCCATGTTTTTCGGGCAAAGCTGCGTCGGTGTATCTTTACGATGACGTTTCGTAGCCAATGCAGGCCACATCTTCAGATCAAGTCCCAACTTGATCTGAAGATGTGGCCTGCATTGGCTACGAAACGTCATCGTAAAAATACACCGACGCAGCTTTGCCCGAAAAACATGGAGAAACCAGCACAACAGCGCTGCGAAAGCCTCAAACAGAGATGAGGTATATTATTCAATGAACAAGGTTTCCTACACATACCACTAATTATCTTCTCTGCACAAGAAGATTGTTCCTCAGTAATGTTTTTGTGCACTTGAAATAATGACCTATGAATCCCTCGTGTTTAGCGAAAGCACATTTTTGGGTTTTTTCCAACATTATAAATAAGGTAGTGACCACATTTGTTCCGATTTATTTCAGTTGGTTATATTTTAGTGTTAAACGAATGGAGGTAGGCATTGTATTGCCCGTATTTTCTCATAGTACCAAGAAGAGAATAGGTATTAATTTCCAAATTTCCTATTACATGAATAGCGGAGTCGTAAATGTTGTAAGTCGTATTGCCTAAAATCTTGTTAGAATCGATCAAATGCAATAAAATGTACATAGTATACCTCCAATGAATACTTTGATATCCAATCTCCATGTATTACTGAACAAGGAAATGCATTCAGGCAATATTTAGTTGTGATTTCGTCTATAACAAAGGATTTGTGACGGTCCCATTCTTTGTACATTTTATATTCCTATGAGTCTACATGCAAACTGGTGGTTCAGAATAGAATTTTCAAATCGTAAAAGCATTAGCCTCCCACCTGATGTCTAATAAGGGTATGCACAGACCAACGAACCTTCGCGAGGCTCTTTCACAAACTCATTCATGTAGGGTGGGGAAGGGAAGTATAGTTATTTCTCCCCATCTTTTGTCTCCAAGGAGAGATTTTCTATTAGGTATAGGACATTTAGAAGAAAGTAAATTTATGATCGCGTCCAGAACTCCATATTGAAATAAAATGGTGAATGGCCGTGGCCAGACACATTGGCTACGAAAATCGCTCAATTCTACGCATATAATCAGTGCATAATAAGTGAAAAACAATGAGTTTGAACGTTCATTCAGGAAATATTCCTTTCATTTGTAGCACAGCGCTGCCCCAGGTGACTTTTTCTCATAGGAATGCAAGTAATGGTGTATTAACTACACTGTTGTATATAACTATGCATGAATCCTCTGTCTTCAAATACAGGTATGTGAAGACAGAGCTGTATGCTTGTAACATATTTACATATAATTGCAACCACATAAAATCTACTCAATTATTTGCATTTTTCAATCGTTTAAAAATATTTTAAGGCATATAAAAGATAAGTATGTAAATATTCGCTATCAAAAATGAAGGGAGTCTCTAATAGCCGTACACAATTGGCACCACTCGTCAGAAATCACCAACCTTGCTGTGCTGGTTTGCCGGGATGGGACTTCCATAGCAGAGACCAACGCCAGGCTCTCCACCAGAATACCCTCCTGTGATAGTTTACGGGAATGTTGCTTCCACGCCAGTGACCAACACAGACGCACTCACACAACCAGCTTATCTCATCATTGTAAATATTCGCTGTTATCAATCTTTACGTGACTGTGCCAAAGCTCTGTCATCAGATACACGACTGTATTTATCGACACACAAACTAACATAAAAACTCACCCATTAACTCATAAATACATAACTATTCGTATGAAATAATTCAAATCGTTTATATAGTACCTAAAAGAGAAGGAATGGTGAAGAGAACGCAGCTATCGAATGTAAGGAGTCTAGCCGTCCTTCTAGGTATAATTTGTTGTAAAAATGTTCACATTAAAGATAACGCAATTATATTTGTATTTTATTAAAACATAAATAAACAAAGTTACAAAATTTCAAAGAAATCGAATTAAAAAATATAATTACCCAAATATTCGCTTGAATTAAAAAAAGTTTCAAATGACGTTCGTCATGTAGTATATCAATATTTGTCAATTAAGTGCATATTTTACTATATACTTTTGCCTTCTAATAGCTTAGGTATGTAATCAGTTGTCGCAATGTGTTTTTAACTTTATGCACGATGTTGGCATCCAGCATCATTTTCACCAAAATGATGCACTCAGTTGCTAATAGAAAATTGTGTCCTCTATACAAAAAAATAATAAAATTCCTCGGTATTTTTTCGCAAATTAATTTGTAATACCAAGGTCTCAAATTTTAGAATGCGTGAAACATGGGGAAAAATAATATTCCTCTGTCTAAAATATGTGTCTTTTCCGCCAAGAACTGTTTTCTATAAGGAAAGTCTAGCATGGAATTGAATTGCGATGTAATTTAGGCACAAGTCCACCTTAAGTTCTGAGTTATTAGAAAATAGCTACATGAACTGAAGTCAAAATGCATAATTTCAAAGAAATGGCTCTGTGGTTATTTCGTACTCCAGGAAAAATGTAATCGCAGAATTTCTACATATTTATATCTTAATTTAGTTTTATAATAATTTGAGTTTGTCATCAGTAAAATCAGTTTCTCATTCATTAAACAATACCAAAAGGACTATTTTGACTCATACAGTCACCATGAAACTTCCTTAACCTATAAATCATATCTTACAACAAAACCTTCGATTTTAAGACCGCTAGTGGTGATAATTGTGCATTTTCAAGTAGACCAGCTTTTTTTCGCTTCCTAAGCACTTTCCGTTTACTTTAAGTTCAACGCCCTCTTTCGTTTCCGTTCTAAAGGTGTGCTTAAGATGTTGACCTCGTAGTACCTTTCTTTGGGAGTAGGCCATACTGTAGCACCGCCGACATCGCCTCCACGTTCGCTCTCATCTCCTTTCAACACATCCTCTCCTAAAATCCCACCTCTATTATCTGCTGGCTCTTAAAAGGCTTCGCTCAGTCGACCGGGCTGACGAGGTCCCCGGTTCCCTCCCCTCACCCTCCCGCGTGTGTGTGCTGTAATAGCTACTGTCTTCTGCTCATTGTCCCGTGGGAGGTCGGGGATCCTTAACACCCTCAGTCTTAATCACTCCCGCTTCCATCTCTGCCTTTCCCTCACACATGCACTCTCACACACGGGCCTGGTTTTCTGGTAAATATGCGAGCGCGACCTCTCTCACAGTTTCGCCTTGGTCTTTTTTCGTTTTTTTTCCTCCACACTCTGTCTAATCTCTTCGTTATTTGCTATCCGACTCTGTTTCGTCTTCCGGCCTCTTACCTTTGCTAATTCTTTTTCAGCCGCCCTGCCTCCGTGCTAGCTTACATTAGCACGTGCGAACGCATCCCATTAGTTCACACACACGATTTTTATATGAATGGACAGGTTATATTTTACATTTCAGCAAACTTTTATGGAGGCTTAGAAATAGCTGTCTCTAGGGGATTGAATGGAATTTGGTGCGACGGATAGCAATATACTTTTGTATCTCTGCGTAACCATTTTGTTCTTAGACCACTATTACTAATAAGTCGTCTGATTCGCTTGATTCGATTTTTGTAATGGACGTACCTACGTGTATTAACGAATGTGGGCCATAATTTCCAAATGTTTATAACGTGAATTTTCAAGATCTTGAGTCTTAAATGTTTTCATTTTCATGCAATCATAGCATATACGAAATTTAAAGTCCCTAAAGTAATTGTCATCCCTGCCAAATGGGTCCCAAATTTGACACTTTCCATTGTGAGAAATGGATATAAATCTTTAAAACCCGGGACATTGTGATGATCGATATCTGTTTCCTATAAAAGTTATATAATTATGTACATTTCAAGGTAGAACATAGGTAAATTGTTGTTGTTATTAACTAGCAATAGGTTATTAAAAATAGTCACTTTCTTAAATCTAGGTAACACACAGACACGTTTGCTATTCGTTCATTTAAGAAGCCTTTTTCTAACATAATCATATATATTATATTTCTCCATTATTTACATATACTGTATACTAAAATAAAAAAATATATGCTCCATTTGCATAAATTACGAAATTTGGGTTCATCATAATATACATGAACTAATGATTCACTTACTAGAGGATAGCTCCTTGAAATTTAACTCTGCGTTACTTGCACTAAATCCGTATTTTCATCCAGTCACAGATATTTGCAAGCTCCTTCACCCCCTTTCTGAAAAGCAGCACGCACTTAGTTGATAGATAGGTTGCCTAACAAATCTTTTGCTTGCTAATGGTTGTTTCACACCCGGCCACACACACGCTCACTGTACAAGTCGATTCTAGAATACGACGAGCATTAGGAACCCTAAACAGAAGTATTCTATTCAAAAAGTAAATAAAATAAGGAAAAAGCCTCATGCTTCGTTAAAAACTGCTATTGTACAGAAGGTGTCAACCAGCTGATGGACGGATAAGGTTGGCAATCGTTGAAGACTCGGAGGTTCCACGTTTGGCAGAATTTTTTGATAACTCCGATCAGGCTAGTTTCGATACAGAGAATATTGTTTAATCCCCGTGATATATCTATAAAGCAATTTCGTTCATTTATTTAAGTAATCTACCAGTTTAAGGTAGATATTTAATTGGAATCCAGAAAAAATCCTATCTATCACTAGTATTTTTTTCTTCACCTCTACGTACTTCCTACCTTTCTTCATCCCGCCCATATAATATATTCCGTGCCCAAAATCCTTCATTGTATCACAGCCTAGAGAAACCCATCGTCCCTCATTATTTCTTCCAACCTCCTTCCCTGCCACACCCTGATCTCAGCCAAAAGTTTCCTTCCCTCACCCACCATACCAAGCACTTCCGCGTTTGTCTTCCTTTCCGTCCACTTTCTCCATCCTCTTCCACACCCACATCTCAAACGCCTGCAGCGTCTTCTCGTCCTCTTTTCTCAGCGTTCACGTTTCTGTCCCATGCAACGCTACTAAAACTGATAGAATAAGAAAGACTCACGGCGGAGCTGAGAGGTACAAAAGTCCTTCTTTCTTGGCGCCATTTGCGATTATAACAAAACAGCGTGAGACTGTCGCAAGATACATTGCTATCATACAATTCACCTCCAGCCTCTCCTTTCTCCTTCCTCCTATTAGGGGTTAGATGGAAGAAGGGACTTTTAAAATCTCAATCTCGTCCCAATAAAGACGTTTATCTATCTATCTATTCTCCCTCCATTCCATGGATGGTATCCAAACATTCCCTGCCACACGCCTTTCCTGCGGCTCGCAGGGTATTATGTAGATATCATTCTTATCATGCACAACTCTTCCTCATTTTTGTTCCTTCTAAATTCATTCCCATTCAAACTGTGCCCTACTTCCCGGTGCACGGAGAACCGCCCTATGTTCCACCTTGTTATTTCAGATAACATTTTGATTCCATTTCCTTCTTCTACTTTCCAGCTTTTTTTCTCGCCTCTCATATTTTTTCTGCCATTCTCGTTCCGCATTCTACATCTCTCTTCCTTCGCCATGAATCATCGTCTGCGCAATCCACAACGGGGTAAGAGAGAATGCTGTTTTGATTCATTGGCTCTCCCAACACACGCCCTCTTGCGTTTTCGAGACACGAATCATCAACATTTATCGAGACATAAACTTGATTAAGCTGGCTCTCACCTTTTGATATATCTATTTATTTTTTAAGCATTCTAAAAAATACAATATGGCTCCCTTTTTAGTACCTTTTATTAGGTATTTAAAATACTTGAGTCCCATTGGGTTTCCACGGAGGGAGAAAAAATAAAGTTTTTGAATTAAATTAAGAGAATCCTCGCAAAATGAGAAGTGAAATATAGGCTCTATATAGAAGTCATTAACCACTCATGGAGAGATGGGGATGATAAATACAAATTATATAATATCGCTGCAGTTTTGTGATTAGTATCATTTCACTTGGGTCAATACTTCATCAGGCATAAAGTACCATTTTAAAGTCCATACTGCGGGTGTCAAAAACGTATAAATGTTTTAGTTTTATAACAGTGAAAACATTTACGATTTTTTAGCCTAAACAACTCTGAATAAATTTTAGCCAACATTGCGAATGCAACTAATTTAAATCTGCACAAAAAGACACCTCCTCGCCGAATCCAATGCTTTTCTTATGGAAGTAACCGTTAACATAAGGGCCACGAAGTCTTTCAAATATAGCCTATTAATCCTTCTGGGTCCTGAGAAATATGTTTAGGTATGTTTTGGCGTTTGGGCCAATACTAGAGGTGGACTCACCAACATTTTCTATTTATATTTACCAGTGGACTTGGATGTAGCAATTATAGTTTATAAGTATTTAAAAATATTTCTCTCAATGAAGGTCAGCCTTAAGCTAGAACATTCATGTACACCCATGAAACAGTATCTTTGGGAGATAGGCACTGTCGAAGTAGATAATCTATTAATATTTGGCCGGTTAGACTGGCGGTTTTTGATTATTTCTTCCATGTTGCCCTCTCCTTGCATTAAAAAAATTACTCCAGCTACACTCATACATTGCTTCAAACACGCTCTCCTATTATCAACCCCATTTCACGTTCTAAAATGAGTACGATTCACAAATTGTCATTAAATTATAATGTACTTTTAAGAAGAGCCTACATAATATGATGTCACTGATACTTCTCGAGCTAATTCGAAAAATGATATTAAAGGGACTTTCTAGAAATCATTCAAAAACAGGCAAAACCAGCATGCATACTAATGAATTACATCAAATTTCACCTTTTCCAATTCAAGAAATCTACATAAAAACGATAAAATTAGCATTCAAATCATTTAGAACCAAAATGAAGGATTTATTTTGTCTTCATATTTTATCATTTTTGTCAATTTTGCAATGATTACGGCTTAAACGACCAATTTTCTCTTTAAACTCGTGGATGGCAAGTGAGGGTGAGAAATGGGATGAAACGGTTGAATTCGTAATGAAATGGTTTGAATCGTAGGATAAAGAATGCTTTACCCCATCCTTTTTTATTCTTTTTACGTTTGGGAATCTATGACGTTTCATTCACGTAGTTGGCTGGGTAATAATTATTCCTCCTGAGGGGGCTTTACGTTGAAACGTGACAATTTTTGCGTCGAATTATGTCAATGATCCTGGCTCCATTAGGCACCAAGCGATCGAAGCGGCGGTGGCTGGATAAAATTGAACGTTAAGTGGGTATTGGATTTGTAATTAGTTTTCTGTTAGTTATGTAATCACAGTGAAACCTTGCCATCGGCGATGGAGGGAAATATTTTTTTCACTGCAGCCACAAGTATTTTATCAGCATGATTTCTGTTATCATCAGGTGATTGCCTCTGGAAATATAAACTGGTTTAAAAGGGCTTATGCTTCAAGACATGCCTCGCAACTTCCAGGAGTGAATGAGGACCATGCATACAATCTTTTCTCCACGCTTAAGTAGCGCGCATAATTTGTGAATATTTCCGCCAGAACTCTAATATGCAATCTGCATGTGTATGCGACAACCACATATATAAATAATTTATTTTCAAAGATGAATAAATATATGAAAAAGTCACGTGTGTTCCAAAACGGTGCCTCATTGGCTTGAATTCACCACACGGTATCGCTTCTCTAATCTAAAACATTTATTTCGACAAGAAAATTCAAATCATAACGTGTTCAAAAATTGTTTATAGGAAGGACATTCTCTATGGGAATTGAATAGTAGTTATATTGAGGCACCAATTGAATCAAAGTTTTTCAGTTATTAGTAAATAAATTTAGGAATTCAAAATACCATAGTTTGGTAGAAATAGCATTGAAGTCATCTCATGTGGCGGGAATATTATAAGTAAAACGATTGAATAACAGGTATGATTTTTATTGTTATTTTGTCTCTTAAGATGAAAGGACCCTTATCAGTAAAAGCAATATTTATTCCAAACAATTAATAATTTAACGATAATGTACCGTCACTTCATTGAACAATCTTGTACTATACGTATGAATAAAAAGTTGAACCAAATTGTCAACGAAAGCAATAAAAAATTTGCCTCCTCCTTGGCATGCACTTCGGTCACCCAAGTGACCATCGACAGATAGTCAAAATTTAAAATACATGTACGTGTTGACCGAGGCTCAAAGTCTGAAAGTGAGTTTACTTTTGATGTTTATAAACCATTAAACTAATTTAAGACGCACTGAAATATTTATAAAATTATCTGCAGTATTTGTAAAACCAAATTAAAAATTTCAATTATTACAAGCAAAATACTGACTCGATGCAACAGTGAACGTTACAATCTTAATGATACAGGTGAAACACGACAACTTTGAATTCATCTTTTCTCTATCGTTCATTTATTTAATGTTTTCTTCGATGGAGACAATGTATCAACAATTCGATAAATAGTAATAGTAAATATGAACGATATTCACCGAAAATTTCAATAAACAAAATAAATGCACTAGGAAACAGTAAAACAGTAATTTAGTGCAGAGGAAATCTATAACAAAATAATTGTAAGCTAAAACCCATTCCGTATATCGTGTCCACAGTAAAAAATGCAAATCGTAGCTCAACCTAAGGAAATTCGTGTACCACTATAAAAATAAGTATTGAAGAGCTACGAATGAAATATCATCGAAAAAACGTCATCTTGACAAGTTATTAAGCGTAAAGACGATATTAACTACCTCAAAACGTGCTAATGCAATGCTTAATAAATACGTACCTTCATATTCACCTCTGTAATTTCCTACCAATTTTTGGATTACTGGACACGAGAAACGAGTCAAAATCCAAGGTGAAAAGAGAAAATATTTAAATTCGGTAATCAAACGAACCAATAAATAGTAATTAGAATGTAGTTTTAGTGCTTACGGCAAGGTATACTAGATTTCTGTAAAGTAACTTCAACTTTTTATCATCAAAAGTCATGAATATAGCTTTCCTCAAAAGCGCTAATACAAACCTAAATTGAGCATTTTTTTTTACTAACAACGCACCGTTGCGGTTGGCCCTAAAGCTATAACGAGAATTAGACTTTCATTTTTACACTAAAGTCACTTTTTATATAGCCATAAGAGTGCGAGATATATCTGTATTTTCAGAAGCCTATTTAATGACAAATATGTTGCCTTTTCTTCACCAACTGAATCGAGAGTTAAAATATATTGCCTTCGAGAGAAAAGCCATTTCTCCAACCGAATATTTGACGTAATGCGCAACTAAAATGAAATGACACCTCCCCTTCACTTTCTTCGCTAGCTTCTACGGATCATAAATTCAAATTTGTTGTCGGACTTTCGCTTTTTTGGCCTCATTTCCATATTTTTTTCTTCCTTTCGGGATAAGGATTCGAAAACGTGTGAAAAAAGGGATCGATGCATAAGAAAGACACTCACGAAAATAAGGAAAGAGCTCATGGGATGACTTGAGACCTACTCTCTTAGAGATAAAATACACAGAAATATTTAAGTAGGATGTGAAAATTGCCGTCGATACTTGGATTTGATTTAATTTGAATTAAATATCCGAAATACTTACAACAGTATCCTAGTAGTGATTATCCAAGAGAATGTAGATTGAGACCACCAAGGATGTTATCGAAACCTTGAATATTAAGGATCGTCTATCACCTGGGCGTAATTTTCGGGAGAGAATGGGACCAAAAACCCCTCCCCAGATAAGAAAATTTGTAATAAAATTAACTTTATTAAGGGTACCAACATTAATATATAAAAATTTAACTAGCTGTATATCATTAAATACTAAAAATAGGGCTAAAAATACAGTTATCTTCTTATAAATTTCAAAATTTTCCCGGAACCACCCTGTCAACAATATTTTGAACCTACAT
The DNA here is from genome assembly GCA_963573305.1 of Pyrrhosoma nymphula. Taxonomy (NCBI): domain Eukaryota; kingdom Metazoa; phylum Arthropoda; class Insecta; order Odonata; family Coenagrionidae; genus Pyrrhosoma; species Pyrrhosoma nymphula. The sequence continues at coordinate 43,025,100 of OY754339.1, read as the reverse complement.
ACCCCGTGCCAAATTAGAGATGCGCATTTGGTCTGTCAAATATTTTGTATAAAATACTCTATTACTATTTTCTTGCCATAGGGTGTCGTTTAATTTAATTTTTGAATTAATGTCTTCTTTGAGGAAAATATTTCTCGTTTCCTCCATAAAATATCAGTGAATTTTCCAATTGAAATTCTGACTTGCCTATATTCCCTCCATTGCCGCACTACTCCACCATGTGTATTGACATGGATTGACGACAGTTGACGTACAGTTGACCATAAAACGCTGGTTGGAACATCAGCGAAGCTGCCGTCAACCCAAGTCAACATACGGTAAAGACCCAAAAGAACAAAAAGATCATCAACGCCGCCGGAAACCTTGTGAACACGTGAAGTTCTCACTTAGTATTTCCTCCAATTATATCTAGGCATCTCGGCAGCAAAATACTAAGTGCAGGGATGATACAAGAATCATATGGGGATGATAAAGGGATGATCCTTCAAATAAATGTTGAAGCAAATTGAATAAGAATTAAACATTATTGATGTTGTCTTAGGATAGATGTAAAGGAACCTATGCATAATGAACGAAATAATGGTTTGCAATTAAACACGTTTTTAAATTTACTTGATATACATTTCCCTCAATAAAAGTCTCCCCCACTTACCCTTTTCTACTCTCCCACTGTCCCTTCCCCTCCTGGTAAATCCTTCCCCCTCATTTTTCCCCTTTTAACAGCCCTCCTTCAAAATAACGTATGCGTGAACGTTACGTATATTTATAACTTGAACTGTTGGCTTGGCAATGATGTTAACACATTGAAACCGGTCGCGCATTAAGTACTTCTTTTTAAAAAGAGGAATGTTGCAAAGAATTCTTTCATTCTTTAGAAAATTCGCTGTTTTATAAAGAAATGACAGCGCATACATACCAGGATTAGTAAAAAGATTATTAAATGAAATAATATCCAGCACTGCGAAATATCGGAACATAGGGACTTGGAAAACAATCGAAAGATTAATGTATTTTATTTTTACAGGTCAAAATGGTCACCCTGCATTCATACCCTCCACCTTAATCGATTATAGCAAAACTTTCCCCAGGAGCAACGATCCCTCATCATTTAACCTTTCGGCATTTGTGGGGCAGTTTTATTTTGTAATTTTTATAAGTTTGAAAGTATTAATTTTTGGGCTCTAATCCCAATGCATACATCTAGCTTAATATTTAAATATTCATTTCAATTTTCCTATTTACTCTGCGAGGGACAAAAGACAAATTATCAATTGTTTTTTCCCCATATTCTAATGGACGCCACACGAGTTATTTTGTTCCAAAATTTAAACGACTCAATTCACAGTTATTTCTATATTTAAAGAGAATGGAATAATATGGACGTAATGCTGAAAACATTACTCGTTTATATTATTTGTTTAGAACATTTCCTCAAAGAATAGCTAGAAATCGACAGGCCCTAGGTGGCGCAAATAGCGAGGCGCAGCTAGGTACGTCATTGCTTCTAATTTCTTCATTTTTTCCACTCTCACCAGAATACTCCGACTCATCTTCTTATCCCCTCCATCTCTCTTAGTATTAATTCATTTTTAAGAGATCATTAAAAATCACATTCTCTGCATTAGGCAATTCTATCCTTTTATTGGCTAGGACTACGAAAATGAAGTCGCAGAGTGATGAACGGAAAACGGAATAACAATCAGGTATGGCTTACATCTCTTATCTAAGATCTCACTTAGACGGCTAAGTAAAATAACTATAAATATGGTGCACAATCATTATACGGTTACAGAGAGGAGACTGCCTTGAATGCATCGATTTGAAGTGTGAAAGAGAGGATTTGAAGCTAATAAAAGAGGATATAAGCATTCAAAGCATGTTCTGGAAGAGGGAAAATTGAAAAAAGAAAGTGGGACTTAAAGAGGTATATAAGTGATGTAAAAGGAAAAAAAGCTTACAAAAACCAATTTCAAGTGCAGCAACTTTGTAATAATTACTTGAAAAAAAACTTTTTTTTGCTAGATTATTTAATACCTTAAGAGTGGCACCTGTATCTGATCCACGTTGAAAGAAGACACCACTCAAAAGTAAAATGGTCTCCAGAAAACACCATTATAGAACCACCATTCCACCAATATTCCCACAAATTTTCCTATCCTGTTATTTTCAGCCTTTCTTACCACAAATCTATTTATTTAAGTAGGATGTGAACATTGCCGTCAATACTTGGTTTTGAATTCATTTTAATTAAAGATCTGTAATAATTACAGCAGTATTCTAGAGTCTGGATTATACCAGTGAATGCAGATTGAGACCATCTGGGATTTTATCAAAAACTTGGATATTACGGCTCGTCTATCACCTGAGCGTAAGCTACTGAGGTAATGGGACCGAAAACCCCACCCCAGAGAAGTAAATTTGTAAATAAATGAATTTGTTAAGGGTACCAACATTAATACATAAAACATTAACAAGCTTTATATCATTAAATAGGTACGGTAAAAATAGCATATTTATCAGTTAGCAAAAATAATGGTAAGAGATCGCAAAGGTAAATTATGTGTGAATGGTTGAGAAACTACCTTGAAAGATCATTGGGTTATGAGCTCAACAGAGATACGGAATGGAAATTGGATGTAAAGATACATGTGACAGTATGAGGCTGGGCTTTTACACTAGTCGAGAAAAATTACGTAGAATTCGTCCTTACTCTCATATTATGGTCTCGGGTTGTTCGCAAGTAAATGTATTCAGTTTTGCTACTTTTTCCGACAATCTATTACTCTTAAAACGCAGTTTATTCTGTTTTATCATTAGATGCTTATTTATGGTCATAAAACCAAAGCTTTTACTGCTAAAAACGAAATTTATTACTCGTATTTGGAATAAATACACTGTAAATATATTCCGTGGACAAGGAAATTCAAGATTCGGTATAAGGTTATAGCACCTACAGGAAAAAAATTTCGGATACTTCATATGCCAATTTTCCTGATAACTATTTAAAAACAAATATCCTGCGCATCTTTTTACATTAAAATTAACAAAAAGATCGTATTAATTCCCGAAGTGAGAATCCAGAGAACCCAACTTCCTATGATTCTAGGGTTTGAGGATTCAGAGTGTTGTTTTCCAGTTCTTGCTCGGTTCACGTGCAATCGTTCTTCGACGGTTGAAAATGCTCCAGGCCACTTCCCAACGCAATTACGTTGACTGGAGAGAAATGAATACGGATCGAGACGGGTCGTTGCCTCATTCGTAAGGCTCGTGCGACGCATAGCAGGAGGAAATGACGAAGAAAACGTCCAAAAGGGGAACTACGGTGAAGAAACGCAGCAAAGCATCTAGAGCATAGCACTTGACGTGGATGAAACGCAGGAGGCAGATAAAAAACAAATGAAACCTGCGCTGTTAACATTTACTAAATGATGGAAAAAATTATCAACGCGGTCGCAAAAGAGGCGATATTTCAGCGCAATGTCAAAAATTGGGCTTTCAAAATTTCCAATTACTCAGAACATGCGTTACATGCCCGATTACACAAACCTTACGTTGTGGAATCAATTATTATGTGATCCATGTAGAGTTTGAAATTATTTCATATTTCGGGTTTCAGGGAATTATACTGCTGTAATTTAACGACAGATTACCTTCACTAAAGTGCCTGTATTGGACTCGATTAATATATTGAAGGACCTCACAAACCAAGGCCTCCCGAACGACTACCATAAATTGGCAGAATTCTGTTTAAAAAAATTATATTTCATATGGAACGGAGAAATATATGAGCAAAGGGACGGGGCGACTATGGGGTATCCTCTTTCTCCTGTTATCGCCAACCTTTACATGGAAACATTTGAAAAAGAAGCGTGAAACATTTTTCATCATCACCCAACAATTTGGTTAAGATACGTTGACAATACATTCGTCGTTTGGCCGCATGGAAAAAAAGATACTCCAAGAGTTCTTATTACATCTGAACAGTCAGCATAGTTCGATCCAGCTCACGATGGAAATCGAAAAAGACGGACACCTTCCATTCCTGGATGACCTAAGAAAAGATGATGGTACACTTGGACATAGTGTGCAAAGAAAGAAGACTTATACCGATCGATATCTTCAAGCACGCTCACACCACCATCAACAAGAGAAGGCTTCTGTTATCAAGACCCTGTTTGATCGTGCCAGAAAAGTTACCGATCCTGATTCAATCACACAAGAAATACACCATTTGAGGAAGGCATCAAACAATAATGGATTTAGTAACAAATTAATTGAAAGAGTGACATAAAAAAATATAAAGAGAAGGAGACTCCTAAACCTCTGGGATATGTTATGCTGCCTTACATAGCGGGTACGACCGATCGCATTGGTAGAATAATGAAAAAGTATAACATAATCACACGATATGACACTACCTCCAGAGCACGAGATCATGTACGAAGGACTGAAGATCCATTACCACCCACAATGTATGTGGGTGTAATCGAACTTCTCTGCAGTTGCGGAAGATCATATGCGGGGCAAACCAAGAGAGCAATTGGATGCCGATTAAAAGAACATGAACATGCAATCCGGAAGAAAGACTGGTACCTATCACTCTGTCGTGACTGAGAACTCTACGTTAGAGGAAGGTTATGCCATTAACATCGAGACGGCAAGAGTACTACATAAAGAAAGCATTTACTTTCCGCGGCTCATAAGGAAGGCGATTGAAATAGAAAAAGGACCAAATAATATCAATAGAGAGGATAGTTATCAACTCCTTTATACCTGGAAGAGACTTCTTCGAAATTAAGTTTTTACTTCTCAAAATCATCAACTGCTGGAATTGTTTATTTATTTTTTTAAGACCATTGTTGTTCTTAAAAACCCGACGAAGCCGGCAGCATATCACTGCTAAACTTCTGATTAATATTAAATAATTAGTTGCAGAACCAAAAGCCTGAATACCATAAACAATGAGCTGTGAAAATCTACAAAAAAAGTTAAACACTTCTTTTGCTTTAACCTTTTCTATAAATTGAATAATGCTGTTTCACTCGTATAAATTATTCATATCAAAACACCGTTTAATTATGAGCATCTAAAGTGCCTTAATAAGTATAATAATACGCTAAACTCAGTGGTTATTCGGAATCTGAGGAGTCATTGCGGTAAAAGCAGAAGGGATATCATAAGGGTTTGCGATGAAAGAATGCAGAATGCATACTACAGTAATGCACATGAGAAAGGAGCATTTTCTTTTGATGTGGCCATGTTGAGAAAATGTATGGAAAAACGATTAAGAAACATAAGTATATGATAGAGGAGTAAATAGTGTGAGAAGAGGGGGTTGACCGAGAAAGTCTAGAGTGAATTTAGTAGTAGATATTCTAAACTATAGGAACAACAGGATCCTTAAGAATAGGAGGATTTACATGAATCAATGTACGAGTTTAAATGAAGCAAAAGAGGTAAGTACGTTTAGAGGAGTATGGAGGATATTATTAAATCTGCTTCAGCTTTAGAGGCCTATCACCGACTATAAAACTATTGTGACTGATGAAAGAAAGAATTATTTACAGTATTCCACTTTTATTAAATTAGTTTTTTAAGGTACAATCGGTTTCACAGATTAAATACACACATTGAAACCAGTCTAAAACCGAAAACGGAAACAGATATAAACTAATTTAAAAAAAGTAGAAAATAGAAATAGAAGAGTATAAATTATTCCATCTATCATAGTGCATCAGCACATCTGTCCTGAATGTACATCATTATATTGACTTAACATTCCCCGACAGGGAACGACGTGATGTTATGCATGCATGAACGAAAAATATCTTTCCATCGGTACTATATGAAATAGTAAATTCATAATAAAAAAGAAAAAATAGTTGACATTTTTGAAAATTATGCACGAGTTCCGTGGAAGAGAAAAAAGGCGAAGACCATGGAAGTAAAAGAGTAAAAAGAGTTGAAAAGAGAGGGTTTAAGAAAGACCTGAGGGTTAGAGGCTAAGGTTTAAGGGATAAGGAGGGAATACGAGACGGTGAAAGAGGCTGGAGGCAAAAGAGGGGGAATATGGAAGGAGGGAGGAAGTAAGGAAGAGGAAATTGCAAGGCGGAGGAAATGGGTAAAAAAGTATAGGGTGGAGGTTGGAAAATGGTTGAAGAAGGAAGGATAGGGAAGAAAGAATGAAAGGGATGAACACGGTGAGGGAGAGGAAACAATTTGCGTTCTTCTTAGCATCCTGTCTTGAAGACAGGGTGGTACGCGGGACGATCCTTTTACTCTACTGCCCATTGAGATAGGTGGAGAGGGCATGACGTCATCAAACAGTAACCTGACAAATGAAATATCCACCATATTGCTTCCCTCTGTACTTTTTTAATTGTCTTTGGATAGCATGTATACGTAGACGCATCAGCGGATATAAACTAAGAATATCTATGTTGAAAATTCAAGGTAAGAAACTCTTGAAACAAGCGGATCTTTATAAATTTAAATAAATAAAAAATATTTATGAATAATGCATAATTATGCATCAAGGGGGAACAAAGATAGCGGACCGGCCACGCCCACGTTACAGCTTCAAGCATTGGCCACCATAGCAAGCGCCCTCTCCATGTACCTCAACGGTGCTATCCCATGTATGCGCCTTCAGGAGGGTTTACAATGTCAAGTAGATTGCTCAAGCTACTTGCAGAAAGACCCTTTCGACGTAAACTGCAGGGGAAAATGGCTCTGAAAGTTTACTTGCAGAACTATTACAAAGTCGCTCGCAGAAGCGAATTGTTGCAAGTGTAAACTGCAACCAATCTGAATTTGCACTAAAATGAGAATAATATTTCTACATTGTACAATCCCCCACATGCTCTTGCAGAAGACACCAGTGGCATTAACTTGGCAGTTTAAACCCACCTCTATACAGAGGAAGATTTAACACGCCAGCATTGGCTTACAACCCTGCACCCAGCCATGTGAATGGCGGCATCCGATGGTGAGCAATATTTCACCGTGTTTGTACACGAAGTCATAAGCAGTGATCAAGCCTTGTAGACAGTTTAGAGCGGGTGACTGTTAGCGTTTGAAATCAAAGTTCTTATTTCATTGGCGATGTTTATCTATAAAGATGAGACAATGAACAATTAATTCGATTGAAATCATCGTTGTCATTAACACGTTTTTTAATGGGAAAAATACTCGTTGATCAAGTATCGGCGCCAAATTACTCAGAAGAATAAACAACAAAACGCATTACAGATAACAATTAATTGTACAACTCACTGATAAGTTGCATCAATATTGAACGGTTCCATTTGTGGCTTCTCTGAGAAGAATAATTAACAACAAGCATGAAAAACAAAAAATATATACTTTAATACTCAAATATTAGCTGGATCGATATTCGACACCAACATCAAAACCTTCCCTTTATAGTACACGATAGATAGTGTTATTTTCACCCAAACCCCGAATTTTATAATTACTTAACATTTTCTTGATCAGTATGTTTATACACCCCTGGAGGTGTCGTGAAAAAAGTCCCACTCGTTCCCGGGCGGGATAACCGAAATATCCTGGAATTCCTGGAACTTGGATTTTACGGCTAAAAATGTACAGCTATATTCGTGGAAATGTGTTTGTTTGGCTTCAAATCTACCTCCAATAATGTTAGAAATATATATATTAATCCTCTGTAAAATTCAAAATCCCTGGAGTTTTAGTACCCTGTCAAAATCCCTGGAATTACCTAAAATAACCCTGGAATCGGCGTAGATTCGTGGAAAATAGGTGTAGTAGACTAAACTTTTTTCCTTTCTGTTAAGCTTATAGTGCTAAACCATGTTGCAAATTGTGATACAAGCAAGCCGCTAGGTACGATTATTCTTTGGGCCTGTTTGGCCCATTTGGCTTGAAGCACCTATTCACTTGGCCGTGCGGGTTCAAATTTTAGGGGAGCTAAATTAGCTACACTAACAATCGAAGAGCTTAATTATATTTTCTATAGCAGCAGCTATCCCACCGTTCATGGAAACATGACTATTTTTGTATTAGCCAATTGATAACATTTTCATTATGTATAAGCTGATAACCTATCGAAATGAACCCAGTCATGTAAATCGTATTAGTAAAGATTTATTTATATATGTTTTGTGTATGTTATTTCAATGTCAATCATCTTATATCTAGTGGCCGTTAATTTTTACAAAGTATAAACATTTGTGCTACATTGCAACGTTGTTGACAGTCGCGATGTTGTTGCTAAGCAAATTTCACATGGGGCGTATGAGTTTGAGTTATGGCGTGTTGTTGTTTTCAATTTACAATGTAACTGGGTCAGAAAAAGAAATCCTTGGATGTTTCTACCTGTACGTAACGCTAAGCAAAAAAATGTAACCAAAACCCACCAAATTGGTCCACCTGCTTTCTCTATCAGATTTCATCCCCCACTCGGACGTTGGCTTTTAGTAGTATTGAGATACGAAATGTGTGCAGAATATTTTTTTCGGAAAATATAATATAAAATTTGCAATCCACTAGCGAAATACCTAAGTTCCACTCAGACCTTTTCCGGTACGAATACCTACACCATCCCTCAAGGGTTAACGGATCAGAGCTGCGACGTCGGCGTGATGTATTCAGAGCGCCACCTTGGTGGGGTTGGGGTTTCCACTCAGTTGTGGGAGGTCGCCAAGGTTTTTGCCCAGGGATAATATTCCCTGCGTTCGAAGACGCGTCCCTGTAACTTGATTTGCTTCGCCGGCAAGGGAAGAGGAGCTCAACGATCCGTCCGGTTCTTTTACGGACTTATCCATCCTTTCAGACAGCCTTCAGAGCCTTTACTCGTCTCTGAGATGCATCAATTAAGCGGAAAGGATTAATGCATGATCAACCATGCGTCGAGGATCTACAGCACTATCACAAACCTTGATGCACGAAAGTTACATCTGTCTCCTCTCCCTATGAATATTAATTTTCCCTTCCAATTCCCGTTTAGCTGATTCGACAAAACCCTTGGTTGGTTCCACTATAATAATGATAGTAATGTCTTCAATGATAATATTCTTTAAATAAAAGACAACACTAAAGGTTAAAAGAATAAAGAGAATAAACATAAAACCATTTATTCATCAATAACGGGTAATTCCAGATCAATTAACAACATGGAATACTTAGACATTAGATTTGAAATTTTCCTAATACGTTAGGTCAGGCTAAGTAGGTCAGATCAATTAACAACATGGAATACTTAGACATTAGATTTGAAATTTTCCTAATACGTTAGGTCAGGCTAATTAGGTCAGCCCCACCAAGTTCAGTCGGAATTAACTGTTTTTTGGTTATACTTTTTGAAGCCGTTCGTTTAGTGGCATTAGTGAGGCTTCTGAGGTTGTTTTTTTACGTTTTGTCACTGTCACTTTATTCACGCATGGCAGGATGGAGGCTTGTGGGGATTTTCAATTGCTGAGGGGGGGGGGGTCTGAGAAGAGACGTAAAGAAGAGGCTGGTGAAAACTTTAATATGGAGCGTGGCGCTATATGGGTCGGAAACTTGGTCATTGCGAAGGGAGGATATGCGTAGACTTGAGGCGTTTGAGATGTGGGTTTGGAGAAGGATGGAGAAGGTTAGCTGGATGGTGAGAAAGACGAACGAGGAGGTATTGGATATGGTCGGAGAGGAGAGGAAGCTTGTGGAAGAGGTTCGGAGTAAGCAGAAGAGATGGATGGAGGAGGTTTTGACAGGAGAGGGCATGTTGAAAAGAGTGATAGAGGGGAGAACACTGGGGAAGCGTGGAAGAGGAAGGAGGAGGATAGGAATTCTGGACGAAATAAGAGGAGGTAGAAGATATGAAGAATTGAAGAGGGATCTAATAACGGGCCATCCTTAGGAGGGAAAGCGAGACAATTTCTATTAGATTGGGATACAGAATGGGGACTGTCAAAGAACCTACCAATCAGCTGGTAGAATACTTGAATGATATAGAAAAAGACTGATTATTCGACTAAAATTGGGTAAAAGATCTTACTTTGTTCCGTGTAGAGCATTCCGTAGCCATGAGAAAGAACAAAATTTTAGGTGAAATGATCAGAAGCTTAAGGCTAATGTAAATATGTACTCTGTTTTATTCTTTACGTTCGTATAGCAAGGCATTGTCGATGCTGATAATTACCTATGTAGTCATTACAGACCTCTTATTATTTGAAGGATTTTGGTCTTCTCTATGTGATGTAAATATCTTTAATGTGATCATTGAAAGTAGGTATTACTAAATTCAAGTACTCATGATTTACGCTCATTACCCATACCAAGGCTTATGATTTTGTTTTGTAGTCGTTATTATTCTAACAGATTTATAGCTTATTTTTACACATTGTTCACTCTAAGGCTGATAGGCTATTGATACCTTGATAGGGTACTGAAGGGGTCTTCTGTGATTATATTGATATCAGATTTGGTTAACATTATCATCGGACGGATAAAACCATTAGTTGCCCCCTAACTAGCCATTATTTCCCTCGTTTCGAAATGGAAAAAAGCGGAACTACGTTTGAATAAATTGGGATCGTCAGACTCCAGAGCTCACTGTACGTGAACTATAACTACGTATATACAGGTCATGTCGTAAGAAGATTCCATACAACTGAATGAACTTAAACTCTTTAGTATTATAACACCCCGGAATTGGTGAAAGTTTCCGGCCCCGAAGGCTGAGGAAAGTAAAAATTGGAAAGAATAACATATTTGTTCCACTACAGCAAGCGCCAAACTCATATAAAGGTAACATATATTCCGATGGAATACTGGAAACTCAGAGGAGACCAAGTTTTGGGGAATCCATATTTTTCTAAGCTACAGAGGCAGAAACTGGTACACGTGTTAAAGTTTTCACTCGAAGAATAATGGTCATTCAAGCGTTGTAATATCATATCAATCAATCCATAGTCATTTTTATCGCCATGAAAACATAAAAATTGATGTCTTGAACGGCTTTTTATATTATTTTCTACACAAACTCAAAAATGAGGTAGTGGCAATGATAAAGGAACCTCTATGATGTCTTCAACTTTTCCTTCGGAGAAGAGCCACTGTACTATGCTTCGCAAAAACTAAACGAAAGAGTTTGTCAGCTCAACTGGGATTGAACCGGAATGCTTTGGTAATTAATTATTATATGAACAGGACAGCTTATAATCATACTATTTTGTTTCATTCAATTTTGTAGAATTTATTAGATTATTATCTTTCTAGCATTCAATGTAGGGGCGAAAAATAAATATAACTCTAGGTTTTAGTGAGCTACTTGTTGAGAACTTAAGTACATATTAGCAGCATGGATCCAAGCTTTTAAGTCCCTAATTTTACTCGAGAATGATGATATTTTTAAACCTGTTCTTCCTGCAGTCTAAACATCAAACGTTATCCATACGATTGAACCTACCTGAGCAGTATGTGGTAGAAAGGGCAGAAAAGCCTGTCGGTGGCCATGGTTTGCTGGGACGGTTCCAAATTCAACGTTTTGGCATGCTCGCTCAGCCACCGCTACCCTGTTTTCGACTCCCCTAAACCCTTCCAAGCAGAGCTCTTCATTTCCAAGTCTGGGTAGGCCCTCTCGACAATACATCCTCTTTAATCTTTCGCGAGAATCAGCCCTCCATTTCACAGGGCAAGTAGACCCGCCGGCGAAAAATTCGGTCCGATTTGACGAAAGGATAAGCAACAGAACGAATGCTTTGAATCTAGCACTACGCCGCAGGCAGAAGCGGTGGGAAATCAAAGGAATTCTATCTACATCTGCAGTCTACCCAGGCAACCGGCATGGGTTGCTAGAATACAAGATGTGTGAAAGGAGAAAGATGATGTAGGTATGTATTTGTTCAAATTTTACTGGGAATACGTTTCTCTTTTTTTTGTTTTCGTGAATAATTCGCGGACAGATAGAGTTCATGCACCTTTCACTTCCTCACTTAATACTCTATATTGCATTAAAAAGTACGAAAAAATGCCAATGATAGATGGTGATGCAAAAAGCTATTAGAACAATCAAGAACGAATATTGAGACACGTTCTTTGGAATTATGTATTACCTGTTTCGTAGTATTTATTTTAAGCTTTTACCGAATAGATACCAGTCTCTTTAATCCAGTTCCAAAAATACTTTGACTGGGCTTTTACCTTGTTAGTTCTGAATTTATTGCAAAGGCTAGAAAGGTATTTTACCACTATATCAACGCTTATGTCTATTGCGTAATAAGTTAAAACGGTAGTAGTATAACAAGTCACTCTCAAATATCCGATTGATAAAGGATTACGTACGTATTAACGTATGGCATATCAACGAGTTATCTTGTGCATATTGAGAGTACAGCTTACGAGCCCATCTCTTTTCTTTTGGAATATACCTTATAAACGACTTATAAATGTCCTTTTAAACGACTATGGTGAAGAAGATTCTCTTATAGTCCATTTGAGGTTGCTCCACCCTTGACAGGCTATGTTTTGGAAAGTGAGCGTTCGATGGTGAGGTACTACATATTTTTGATTGCGTCTTCTATTTGCTTTGTGAACCTTATCCAATTACCTGAACTCATCTTGGTTAATTCGTGTTTTTTGATAAATTAGAGAAAGTAGAGACAGTGCATATAGATGGCGTCGGTCAATAAGAGGAACTCAGGGGAATGGTTTGGCATAAGTATTTTAAAATTTCAAAAGGAAAGGTGAAAGAGAAAAGGGGAAGAGGGCATTTGAAGGAGGTCGGCTGGGGTATACAAAATGTGTCACACGGCTGTGCAGAGTGAAAGTTGGACAGGTAGGTAGGTACCAGTTTAAGACGAGGGCAAGGGATAGGATAAAAGGTAGGAAAGGGATGCAAGAAGAGGGGGAGAAGGGCATAATTTTAATCTAACTCCGAAAATATTTTAAAGTGACTTTTATTAAGGTGAGCGATGGAGCTGGAGGTAAAAGGGTTACCATGGATGTAAAACGAAGGAAGAAAGGGATTGAGGAGGGATGTAAGGGGGGTATTTAAGGGGTTCTATCTGAAAGGGTTTGGAGGGAAGGGTAAAGGAAGCGTGATTAAGGGTGGCACGGAGAGGGAAAGGCAAAGGGTGCGACCCTAGGGGACATCTTGAACGCTCCCGCTCCTCCTGAGATGCTTACCACCGTCCAGAAATTTATGACCAGGAATATTCAAGCGACGGGATCTTCAGCCCTACTCTCGTAGTGGTCTTGTTGGATTTCAAGAAAGCGTTCGACAGGGTCACGTACAAGATACTAGCATTCAAACAGACTTAACGTAAATTAAAAACAAGAACAATAATTAAAACGCGTGACTTTTCGTCTAATTTCAAACAAAAAGTTGAAGTGAACTCGATACTCTCAGGCGTTACTTTGTAAAATTCCATTTTGACAGAATCAAAACAAACTTTGTAAATTTTACAATGGATTTTATTCAATACGACCGGTTTCATCGCATAAGCCTGAAGATGTCGCTTATGCGATGAAACCGGTCGCGTTGAATAAAATCCATTGTAAAATTTACAAAGTTTGTTTTGATGCTGTCAAAAAGTTGTAGGCAACGAAAGAATGTTAGCCTTCTTTTCCAGCTATCATTTGTCGGAGCTTCCTAAAGACTTCGTGGGCAAAAGTGATATCACCATCTATACAGATGGCTACACATTTGTATTCCTGATTTTCAATAATATCTTTTAAAGAAACGTTTACCTTTTAACTCATAATTAAACCAGAAAAAAAGTGGTCAACTTTTCCTAGAAATATCCTAAATTTCGATGTTTTTTTATAAAAATGCAAAAAGTTGTGAGTTGTGTACTTGACTCCTTTCGCGATTATTGAGCCCCATGTAATTCAAAGGTAAATATGAAAGATGCATGATTCTGACTAACGAATGCCTGGTTTTTTAATGCATGAACATAAACTGAATTCACGTGTTATTAAAAAAACACAATAGATAATTTGACATTTGAATTTTCATAAATGTTTAACCAAAATGGGGTAGTGGTTATCAATTTAGAGCAATATGTCTAAATGCAGGCATTGAATCAGCCACAATCAAAAAGCAAAGAATAGTAACTAATTTTAAATTTTGACATCCAACACCTTTAGAAATAAAAAGTAAGCAAGTCATAAACATATTGATAGATTTCAATAAATATGTCAACAGGTTTACACAGAATAAACTAATACTCGAACTGAACTCACGTGAAATAAAAAACAGAATTGTAACTTCGGCCTAAAACTTTTATCTATTTTTACAAGCAAAGTAGCAATCAACGTGAGAAATTCCTAAAATTAATAGTGGTACCCAAACATGTTATCAGTCTGCTGTACGTGGCGTGACGCCAAGGAAACTGGACATCAGCAGCAGTGCCGGAAGCGTGTTTGATGGCAATATTTACGATCCGAACAAAGCTGGATCAAAATACGCTGATATTGTTCGATTCCCACGGGAGAATCCCAATGCTTCTACAGTATAAGGTTGCCTCGTTCGCGAATCGGGCTCCTATCGGTTTGATGTCCATACGACTCAAGTCCAAATTTGAAATGCAAGGGACATCCTGAGCCAATGTTACGCCTTCTTCAGGAAGTTTCTCAAAATAAAATTTATTAATTAAATAAAAGTTTTATGCAGGCTTGCTACTAGATTTATACTTTAAAAGGAGCATTTTCGTTTTTTCTAAGAAAAAAAAAACACATTTTCTAGGGTATAATTCATCATGGAGATTGTTCTTGGCAAGTATAATCCCTCTACTTATGCAGAGAACTGCCTTAGTACGTATGGCGTAAATATCACGATGTGATTTCATTCAATGCAAGGTAATATGGTGTGTAGAAAAAGTGTTGTGGATAGGCCCATTTAAGAAATTAAATGAAGAGTCAGAGACCCAGAAAGTTTATATGAATGACAAACTGAGCATTTTGAAGTTGGCCATGGAGGTTTATGCACTTGGGAACCTTTGTAGTAAAACGTGGAGAGTATTTCACTCCCCCGTCATGTAGTATCTATTTTTCCGCAAGCGATACGAGATTCGATATTGAGACCATTAAGCGTTAGGTTTTACGGTAGTGTAGTGTATCCAATTTTCGATTTACTACTTCTTGAAACTTGATTTTCTTAATAGAACAATCAACTCGTTTCGCATGCTTCCCGTAAAACTCTCGAATCACTGTGTACATACGTGGTTGCAAAATAAATTAGTTCTCATAGCTTCTATGAAATTAGTAGTAAATAGTGTAGTGCATATTGGTATAGCTTCACCTCCTAACTGATACTTGCAGGTGCATACTAATGGATCCACATTCGCAGTTTTAACCGCACTTATAGGGTACAGTATGTTAGTAAATACTGACCACACCTTTTTAGTGGCTTTAAATTTAATAAGTGCGTAAAGATGATACAAGAACTCCATTCATTTCACGAATTATTCAAGGTCACAACAATATCATTGCGAAGTCACACATTCACAAAAAAATGTCTCACACTTCCTACATCCCTTTCTTAAATACATTAAATCACTTTAATTTTTGGTGTCCTCTCACTATACAACACACCATTGAGATGGCTGGTAGGGTAAATGTGATCTGAAGACATTGCCCTTTATTTAACAAAATCTAAGGTCATAAAATGCTCCTCTTCCACCATTTGTATGCTAGCATTATATCCGGACTTTATTTTGGCAAACTAACATTTGCCCTATTTCCGACACGATTTTAACCTACATTAATTAACGTTCAACAATTTTATTTTCTCGAACGAAGAGTATTAAATTAAGCTTAATTTGTTTCGCTTGTTGTGGGGGTGGGGGGGATTGTGAATCAATTTAAACTCCAACTAGATCCCCTTTCCACATTAATTGGGCCTGTGGTGTGTGGATGTCTTCGTAATTGTAAAAAATTTGCACAAATAATAGAGTTACGCTAAACTTTTGCATGGAATTGGACCGCCGAATTTTTTCCTCACTCTCTCCAACGTTCAGCAACCCGCTCGGATGAAATTGTTTCAGAAAACGCGACTTCGGTGCAAAAATACAATTGACTCGTCCATCTATTGCATGGGAAAGGGGGGGGGGAAGGTGGAACCGTGTGATATAGATTTATTTGCATTTCCTCTCACACCTCTGCTACGACTTTCGCGATTGCCTTATTAAATTCCACAGAGAGAATGGGGTTGTCCTACGTTCACATCAAGATGAAGGGGGTGAATGAACTTACCTCCGGTTCCGAAAAAATGTAATCGTTTTAATTTTTTTAAGGATGCCATAAAAAATCAACAAGGATTGCTTCCTGAGAAATAAAAATGCTAGCATCCCAAAACGTTCTCCAAAACTCCGTGAGGTAGAAGAGAAAGAAACCTTAGATGAGAAGAAATCCTGGACGGTTATTTTTATCTATAAAATTGAAATTCTGTTCGTTTGAACGCTTTATACTTCCAAACCCCTTGACGAATCCGAAAACATTTACGTCACATGTGTTAAAAGATCTATAAGGAATATTTGGCTACATTAGAATGGCCATAAGGACCTAGAGGATCCTTGTGACGAGGCATTAATAACTATTTAAAGGCAATTTTATAGACTTTAAATCCATATTCACTCCTATAGTATTTATTTTTCAGGTAAATAATTAACTAGAAATGTGCAGCAAGAATGTCGGAGCAAAATTTATCATCCTAACCTCTCCATGCGTAGCAGAGTCAGGATGACCAAGCGTACTGTAACTTAACAATTGTATTAAATGGTTTCCTGTTCTAAATATTTGCTATTTCGTTGGTTTTTATAGTAGCTTTGGATACGACATGTTAGTAGCGGGAGAAGGAAACCGAACGCGCCCATCAGGATAGCAGCGGAAGAGAGCGAGGTAATTCGTCGAGCGTCCATGAGTCAACTTGATGTTCTGTTATTATTTAAGCAGAATCCTTGCGTGTTAAACTCGCATCAGTACCTGTTATCAGCAAAACTTTTTTTTATTAGCTAGCTTTAATCTTCAACTCGAAACAATTGTGCGAGATTACATTACTTTTGTATCGGATTATAAGATATATTAGTGAAAATATTAAAGAAATTATTGTTTTAAACTCTTCATTTTACATTGAATATTGCAAAAGTTGGCAATCAAAATTAAATTTTAGCTACAAATGTTTAAATATTACTTCAACTTATGATTTTATTCCATTTAACAAAATCGAACTCATAAAATAACAAAGTTTCAATATTAATTGGAACTTCACCTTCATTTCATTCTGCTATGCGTCCGGTGGCACTTATGGAGAGTTGACTTAGCAGTATGATACTACATTGTTCGGGCCGGTACATACATTCTTACCTGTAGAATTCATTTTCTGGCAGCTCAAACATCAGGCTACCATTTTACTATGAAACGTGAGCTAAATATAAACGATAATTCTTTACTTTCGGACACCATTTAGGGACATTTCCCGTGCAACGCTTGTGCAGCATTTTATGTTGGTCACATCTAAAAAGGAAATAACTGCTCACTGTCCATTTCGTTCTAATAATAATAATAATAAACATTTGAGTGTGAAAATGAAAATTCACAACCTCAGAAGGGAGCTCGTATGCAATGGACAGAAGTCCTAAGGGGCGACCTCCTCGCATGCCATGCTGCCAGCGAGCCAGATCGCAGGGGTTTATGGCAAGGATGCACTCTTTGTGGTGTGAGATGCATCAGGAACACGACCATCGATCGCAGCAGAATCTGCACGATTAAGTCAACCACCTGAGAAAAAAGGAAACTCCCAACAAATCACCAGTTCAAAAGAACAAACCACCGGCCAGACCACTCTCCCAGACACAGGCAGCCTCTGATTGGTCTTATCGACGAAATCCTAACGGAAACATCGGAACTTTGGACGGTAAATTGCGTGATTCCAAACTTATGGCTCACTCCCAAAATAACGCCTATTGGGAGGACAAAGCAGCAAAAAGGCTGGAACAGTTGGAAGCCAAGATCACGCAGGCGAGACGACAGGCGTCGAGAATCCACTGCGTGATGGAATACATCTTATCTGGGCGAACTTTCACTCCCGAAGCTCGGTGCAAAGCGCGCAGTTTCAGATACAACCATCCCACACTGAATAAAAGCGTGCTGCTAACCATTAAGCAGCACGCGGTCGGTAGAGTACGAGCACTCACCACTGCCCGGAAAGAACACCTCAAGAGGACTAGGGCCGTGAGGGAAAATTCCACCTTTCTCCTTCACCCGTCCCGTCTCTTTCGGGTCCCGTCCCTTTCGACGTTCCTTCACGTCCCTTCCTTCCTTCCTTTCGACGTTCCTTCACGTTTCCCGTTCCTTCACGGGTCCCGTCTCTTTCGACCACCTCAACCTGTCGTTGAATCTCCGCCACCCGTCCTTGAGGTTGAACGTTTCTGGAAGGATATCTACGAAACGTCCAAGCCATTCAACGGAGACACTCCGGCAATAGGCCTCCTTAAAGAGTTGTGTGACCACCACCTACAAGATGTGGATAGACCTCGTTCAGTCACAGAAAGTGATGTGAAGAAGGCCTTCTCTGGGAAGAAGAACTTCTCGGCTCCAGGAATGGATGCCGTGAATAACTTTTGGTGGAAGAAGTTCACTCCCACCCACCAACACCTTGCCAGAATCTTCAAGTCCTTTCTGATAGGTAGAGATCCTATTCCAACTTGGCTGACTGAGGGACGCACGGATCTGATACCTAAGACGGGAGACTTGTCCAATCCAAGTAACTGCCACCCTATAACCTGCCTCAACACTGTATTTAAGGCGTTCTTCTCGATCTTGAGCGACCTAAACCTCCACCACGTCCAGCCTGCATGGGAGGTGTACGAGCAAAGGGGCTCAAAGAGGGGATTCGCGGGATGCAATGACAACCTGCTTATTGATAGGTGCTCATGCCAGGATGCCATACGGCATAAGAGTAACAAACCTATCAATGGCCTCGTTGGACTACAAGAAGGCCTTTGACACCACTTCGCATGAGCTTTTGATTGCTATGCTGAAGTTGATGAAAGCCCACTTAGAGGTAGTGCCCTGCATCCAACGCCTGTTACAACTCTGGAAAACTCGCTTCGTTCTGAATTCAGGCAAGCGGTCAGTGTCCACAGAGTTGGTAACATACCACCGTGGCGTTTTTCAAGGCGACAGCTTGAGCCCCTTACTGTTCTGAATTTCCCTCCTAACCCTGTCCTTTCGGTTGCGACGAGGTAGAGGATACATGTGCGGTGTTCCAGGTGACAGGAAGCATAACATCACCCATTTGTTTTACATGGATGACCTGAAACTCTATGCTTCTAATTAGAATGACCTTCGCACTGCCCTGGACTTCGGACTGCCGTACTGGAATACAGTGAGGCTATAGGGATGGAGTTCGGATTGGACAAGTGTGCATCCATCCACTTGGCGACAGGAAGATTTTCGGAGATCAAGGAAGACGTTCAACTTGTTGACGGGAGCGTCATTCGTCACCGCGAGGACGATGATAGCTATGAATATCTCGGCGTCCCCCAGCGCCGAAAGCAGGAGGTAGCAGCAGTGAAGTAAAGGCTGACCGCAAAATACAGGCAGACTCTCAGGAATGTCTGGAGTTCAGAGCTGTCAGGCAAGAACAAGGTTCTTGCCACGAACGTGTTCGCGGTTTCTACACTGCTGTATACCTTTGGATGCATGAAGTAAAACGTCAATGAGTTGCATAACCTTGATAGGGGAAGGAGGAATATGATGACCATCTAAAGAAGTCTTCATCCGAAATCTTCCGTCGCCAGAATGTATCTCCCTCGTAATGTAAGTGGTAGAGGACTATTGAGTATGGAGTGTCTCCACAACAGAGTTGCCCTGGGTACAGCATGCCGAGTGTTGAAAAGCAGGGACTCCCTTCTCAATCTCGTGAGAGAACACAAGAGTGCGGGAGCAGGGGCGTTTTTCTTCCAGGCGGCAAAGTGGGCAGCGAACGAAACCGGTCTCGACTTCGACCCGTCATCCGACGGAATAGGAAATGACACCACCATCTCGTCATTGAAGGCAAGCGTCCTCAAGCTCTAAATAAAAAAAGCCTAGCAGAAGGCCCTGCTCAAGGCACATACCGTTAAGCCCATGCATGGGTGTATCTATCGAAACATCGAAAAGCATGGGTTATCGAAGGAGCTGACGTTTGCCTTCCTACGTTCCGCCGGTCTGAAGTCAGAGACCGAGGGTTTTGTCCTCGCGTGCCAGGATAGTGTCATAAACACACTCCTATACCGTCACATTATATTCAAGGCCGAGGTCGCGGACACGAGATGCAGGTCGTGCCGAGCCCACGCGGAGACTTTGGGTCACCTTCTCTCCTGCTGTAGTTATTACGCCAGGTCAGCGTATCTAGCGCGGAACAACGCGGCCCTGCGGGTGATATACTATCTATCACCTTCGACACCATTATGGCATCGACGAAACACCTGTGCTGCCCTAATCCCCTGGAGATATTGAGTCCGTCGTGGAAAACGATAAATGCACCATCTGGTGGAATTTCTCCTTCTCCACCATCAGGCAGTTGGAGGCGACCAAGCCTGATATCTTTCTCCTCAAACACCTCACACGCTTCATGTTCGTGATCGAGTTTTCGGCTCCGGCTGAAACTAACATGGATGCGAAGGAGGTTGAAAACGGACAAAATATCAAGACCTGCTTTTCGAACTTCGACAGATGTACCCCGGACACTCTGTGAAACTAGAGGTTCTCATCATAGGTGTGCTCGGTGGAGTCAAGGGCTCGCTGGTAAATAACGTCAAGTGCATTCCGTCCTGCGTGGCACAGGCGGAATCACTAGATGCACGCATGCAGAAGGCCGTCATCCTGGGGTCACTTCGTCTACTGCGTACCTATGACCCGACAACTGCGTAGCCATTCATCTAATGGGCGTCGAACGTGGCATTGATTACTGCCCAACCCCTCTCGAGTCTCCGGCCATTATGACGGCAATGAAACCTAATGCTTGCCGGTGACTCATAGGGAAGTGTTACAACTGTAACAAATAATTTAAAAAAACTTGTTAGTGATTGATTCAAGTGGTAGAGGTGGAAGGGAGGGTGGAGGGACAAGTGGGTAAGAGAATTTTTATGGGTGTCAGGATTCCACCTGTAGCTGATTTTACGACCACTATCTATTGAGATTGTGTTTATTTTTCCTTATATTGATGGCCTATCGGACTAGTCGGTGTAAAATAAAGAACATAAATCATGCAGAAATACAAGGGTTACTCGATTAAGTAAAAAATCATAAGCCAGGAAGCAATTGCAGGCATTGCATCATTATTTATACCACAATAGAAAGTATGTAATAGCTATTTCAATTGCAAAGATTGGGATTAAGCATGAGAAGCAAGCTCAGAATGCACTTAACCGAAGTAAATAAGCCGAATTTTTCTTTTAGTAAAACAAATCGTATTTGATATTGGAAAAGTTGCAGTAGCTTAAGAGTCAAAACTGGAATATGTAACGTAGCGTTACAGCAAACCCATGAAATTATGTATTGGAAGTTTGGCTTACTCGTAATGTACACATTCACCGTAAACACGATAGAAAATATGCCTCGGAATTCATAAAACGTTGAAGTTTTTCAATCTCATGACTGAATCGAATGATTCCCATAAATTTCAAAATTTAAATGAATCGCTAGGGAAAAAACTATAAAACTCGAGCTGTTGCGAGACAAAGTTTCCATGCAGATTTACAAAGTGATATTTCAGACGACTGCCAGAATAAACAACCTCACCAAGTTGGCACCATTACGCACAAGTTCTGCTTTCATAGGAAAAATCCCTCGTGGGAAAAACACACACCAGCAAGCCCTGGGGTGCGTCAAAAAACTTGCAAAGACCCTAGTTCAGTGTTTTCCAAACTTTTTCTGATGGCAGTAAAAGTCACCAGGGCTTGGGGCCAAATTCCTCAAACACCTTCCCCCAACTCGAATCCTCTCAACTCATTCCATCGCCCATCTGAACGATTCCTGGTCAACGGAAAACACTTTCAGTCTCCGAGAATTGGTATTCGTTCGCAAGAGTGAACGACTCATCGCACAGGCAGGAGGACTCAAACTGTGTTGCGTAACCTGAAAACGTCTTAACGGGCATCACAAGAACGCTGCATGTCGCATGCTAAGTCATCAGATGTGTAGTAACTGTTGCGTGGAGCATCGGATAAATTACCTCATAAGCTAGCATCAACTATATATGTACCCCAATATATTATACCCATAATGTAGTACCCCAATGAATTATTTATAACGATATGAAATCATTTCATTAATTTATATGTTGATTATAATCATACATTAGAACAAAAAAAAACAAAAAAGGAGTGAAATTAGGAGCCCCAGACTACAACACTCTTGTAAATAGGTTCCCTCCATCTCCTTCCTAATGAAGGAAATATTTTGTAGTTTATTTATTTAAAAAATATGAAACTATGATTTAGCAATATCAAAAAACAAAACAGTTATTAAAAAGCAGAGTGTAACTAAACGGATATTTAATAAACGAGATAATTGCATGAGGGGGAGGGGAAAACCAAGAAAGTCATGGGTAAATGTGGTGGAGGAGGCTTAAGAGGAGGAATATTAGTAGTAGTGGTTAACATCAGGCAAATGCATGAATTTGGAAGAAGCAAAGAAGGCAGGGCTGTAAATTTGAATTAAGAATTTTTGCGTTAACAGCGAGAATTAAGCTCTTTTGCCGAAACGTAAAGGCACGATGGGTATGGTTTTCTATACGTCGAAGTAATATTGTGATGAGTTTTCAGCCAAAAAGGCTGAATAAGTGAATTTCTCTTTGGTACATATACGGCACATCCATCAAATTGAAATTCTGTTTACCAAATACTTACAAGTAAAAGTACGTAAGTAAAGACTTAATCCTTGCAAGAAATAAATCAATTTTTTGTTGCAAAATGAATTGGCAAATAAAGATACCACATGCTAATTAACATAAAAAATCTTATACACAAAATATATCGATAAGTGCGGTGAATGAACACCTTTCTGTAAATTCAAAGATTTACGTCGAAGTCATTTTCACAATATAACCTTTAGTGAAAAGAACTCAAACTACAGAGTTTAATAAACAATAAACGTTTTCCTGCGAATATAACCATATTGTTTGTTTCTAAGAATCCTCAAAGGTTTTCCATAACGAAATTAAATCATATTTTTAGCAACTTTGCACAGCTATAGACTTAGCAAAAACTTTACTTATTCTAATACGAATGAAAAAATCAACTTCACTTGAAAATACATTCTTCAACCCGATTATTTGCTTTATTGATTATGACTGAGCTAGCTCAGCATAAAATGAATTAGCACCCAATAAATAATTGAAAGAAATATCAAAATGTTAGATACCGATCGTTACCATCAGCACAAATTGCGGCCTCTAAAATATGTGTTTTGGTCTCAAGTCACAGGTTAAATAAATGACATTAAAAATCTCTCCGTCCTGCAATCTCCTTCATTTTTATGTAGTTGATCGGGCTTACTATAGTAGCAGGGAATTTTAAACATGCTCATTATGCTTCCGTGGAAGTAATTAGCCTGAAATAAACTTAAGACGTTAAGTCTTTTTCTACGCACTACACGTGTTTTACTTACAACCGCTTACTCGAGTCAAGCATTTTTTTTGTCGATGTAACTAAAACTGTTGACCGTCGACCAATACGCGGTTCGTAGACTCCTCATAGACAACAGTCAAGGAAGATATAATTATCCTACTTTGACGGAAGACAAAAGTAACAGTCTCTTTTCCTGAGATGATCACCTTTATATCCACAATTTACTGCAAAAGTCTAAAAACGTGACACATTTTAAGGTTAACGTACCGTTTTTAATTGTATGTGAAAATCTATAAATACTTCAGGAGTTTTTCCTGCTTGCCTCGTCCACATCCCCCCTACCTCAGGGGAAAACTCTGCTGTGAATCTCGCTGCAACGTGGAACGACACGCGAAAAGTGTAGCGCCCGAATAAAAAAAAGATAATGTTAAATTAAGGAAGATAAGTAGGACGACCATTACGAGAGAGAGAGAGAGCCAAACACAACAAAAGCTGCCATGGAGGAGGGCAGAATTTCGGAAAACTGCGGAGGCGTGGCGAAAATAATGGGAAAACAAGGACGTATCGAGGGATGGAAGGTAGTTGCAGACGAACGATGAGAGATGGCGCCATGGGGTGTACGCAAGGGGAAAGAGAAAGTCGGTAAAGTAGAGAAGGGAGAGGGAGGAAGCAGGCGAGAAGGAAGACATAAAGCAAGCAAGGGGGAAAAGGGGGATGGAAGATTTGGAAAATATGAGGGGCAAAAAGTCTTTGGGGAGCAAGAAGGCTGGTTGGCAGAAGCAGGGGTATTGAGGGGAAGTGGCTTCGGAAAGAGATGGCATAGGTGGTACTGAAAGCAAAATGTTTGGTCGGATGAAAGTTTAGAAGCCAATGTTGGCGTGGCTTAAGAGGATTGGATAAAAAGACGAAACAATGTTCCAAAATGAGTCTCATATTTCAACATTAATTTCTTAAAGCAACAGACTGCGACACGCAGTGCTCAAAATTTTATATTGAAACAGTGAAACTGAACTAATTGAATTTTAAAATAGCATTTAAACATGAATTGTGTAACAAAAAATTCGTTACACATCACAAATTGAAGTATTTTACACAATGTGGTAAAGCATACCACATGGATGGAAAAAGAACAAACTTTGCGAATTTCACGAAAATCTTTTATTTACGACCAGGGTTTCAACAGTTTATATCATCTTCAGGCAGCCCATGGAATTGAAAAACAGATTTTCAGCGTTTACATAGCACATTTATGCATTTACATATTATCTAGTAAAGATTTTTGCATAATGTATCTAATCATATAATTAAAGATAATATATAGATCAGAAATCTTATATCGTATACGGGTTTCTGTAAAGTCTAGCATCACTTTAAAAACACCTATATGTAAATGCCCTGCATTTAAATATTTGGAATTTTAGCGTCATGAGTTGCAATGCTAACGTAGGATTATAGTAAAGAGTAAAGGTTAATGGTCATGCTAGAACGGAACGAGCGAAATCCCTTACAAGTACCAAAAACTGCTTGCCCAAGATAATGGAAGCTAGTTGGATTGGCTGAAGACGCCGAGCCCTATGTTCGTGAATGTGAAGACGTAATTGCCATAATAGCCGTATAATTTGGGAGTTAAGTTGTCATGAAATGCAATTGATTTGAAATAGCGAAAGACGCAGTCACACATTGAAATAAAATATAGAAATTAAAACTGCATCACATTTTACATGTTAATGAGCATTAGATAATAAGAACACATTATTTCTCGGAATAAAATGTTTGAAGGGGATATTAACGTTATGGAATACCGAGGAATCTCACGGATTACATACAAAAAAGAAAAAGAAAGCTAATGTAGGAAAAAGAGGTTGGCTGATGCTCTGTAGAAAAATAATCTCAGGTTTGATGACCGCTGATGACGAATTCATCAAACACTGACAATGTCAAACGAAATTCGTAAAATCTTACCATTATTATCATTGGAAGTATTTTTTTAAACTCCAGTTCCTTAATTAATCCAGAGAAAGGATAGAGATTTGAAACAAAGGATTCAAAAGACAGACAGAGCTACCTACTCTTGAAATCTATTTAATTTAATAAATTACACACTTGGAATTTCTTCGACTCTCTCTCTCTCATATGCCATAACAATTTAGCATTGAATAAATTGTAACATAGTATCAGATCACTTTTTTGCAAGGTCAACGACGAACTTTTAATGTTTCTTCAAAGTCCCGCGTGTCTACCTTCCTAACGTTTATTTAGTTTTCATGAGAATGATAAGATTGTGAGGATTTTGACTTGTCCTTACATGACCTTAGGAGACCAAAACTCATTTCCAATATTGGAATGCTTTGAACGTCTATAATCAACTTGAGACGGCAAACCTTTCATTTACACCTCAATGCAAGATCGTATTAACATGAACTTTATAGGCACACCGGAATCTGTATCCATTTTAAATTTACCATTTACACTTGCACAAATAAAAATATGTTCAAAACAGTACATATAATCACTTCCACCATTAGGAGGGTGACTAGAAATCGCATGCACCCCTCATCGATGGTGAACTCGTACAGCAGCTCGTGTGATCTAATTCAAAACAGACATTTAAATGTACTCGTCAACGAATCTAATCCCATGTGTAATCTCAGCCTTAGCCAGGAATGCTGGTACCAGTGCTCATTCATTGTTAATGTTCTATGAAGTCATTAAATGACACATAATTCATTTGCCCAAAATAAAAATGAAATAATAAAAACATGGCAGCAATAAAATCATAACATTTAAGCATGGAGAGAAAATGTAGGAAAAATTCACCCGCGGAATATAATGAAGACGTCGTAAAAATACACGTAGTTATTTTTTTAATAAATAGGTATATTATTTTTTATTTCACACGGTAAACTAGTATAGATGTTTCTACCATGATGATAGGGAAATTTACTATTTTGTTCACACCTTGTCTGAATATGGATATAATCTTTGTATCTAGCATAATAATCATGATTATCAAGATTCAGATTCAAGTTACACGTATTTTTACACACAAAGTTATAACTGTAATAATCAAGAGCTGGGAGTGGCAGTTTTTGAAATTACAAAAATACTAGCTTCCAATTCAGTATTGGGAACGAGGAAAGCATTGATGCGGGAGTGATGACGTTAGTGGCGTGGGCAAGTGTCCTGGGCAAGTGTGGTGGCCAGGAGACGGGTGGACGACGTTGGACTCGGGAGGCAAGGGGAAAAAGAGATTGGTATAGAAGTGAAGGAAATATTGAGGGTGAGGTACGCAGGTCGGAGGGTCTTCACCCTGTAGAGAGTGGGTCTCACCCTGAGGTGGTGGTTCTGCTTGGAAGGGTGGCAGGCGGTGTAAAAGGGTGTGGGAGGTATTAGTGGGGGGGAGTGACGATATATGGACTGCTATCGGCAGCCTCGCATTCTGTTCACGTCTCTCGGGTTGAAAAATTCCGCAGCTATCGCGTGGCTTGACTACCCACGGAATTAGTCGCCCGGCCCGGCCCCACCAGAGGCAGCACCCGCATCCTTTTACTACTACATACTTCTTCCTTGGTTCCACATCCTTCTTTTCGCCTCAAGCCTCTTCCTAGACCTTCCCTACCACCAATTCTGATCTTTCCTCATCATCTCTATACTTTAAAGACTCTTCTCCTCATAGAACTTCCTTCTTTTCTCTTAAAGTCTAATTTGAAACACTTAATATTTTCCAGCGTTTTACAGTTTTTTACAGCGTTTTACAGCAAAGGCAGTTGGTTTCCGCTGTTCTTCTCTATATTCTGCGACGTGCGTTATTTCAGGCTGCCAGCGGCCCACGGCGCGGCGTCCGGTGTTGACGATGGGAGGTCAGGCGCAGGCGGCGAATGAGTCCAACGAGTGGTGCGGAGGGGATGCACGAAAAACGGGCGGTTGCCGGCTCCCGGAACTGTGAGATCAGCCAGGGACGTAAGGTGGTCGGCACTCCTCGGAGTTTGGCTGAACGGAGAAAGGTTACCAAGGGCCGTCCCCCTCGTTTATTTTGAGTCAGTAAATTGTTATAGCAGCCGAGATTGTGTTGATATTTTTTAGTTTGGGAATAGCCAAAATATTAGTTTTAACAAGTTTTCGTCCGGGGTGGGCACCCGCCATTGTTTCCCAGGCTCAAAAGATTTTCCTTATAGCGTTTCGCTCTTTGGTGCGCTCTTCTCAGCCTAAATTGTGATATGTCATGTTTTAAATTTTTAGGCAGAGGAGGCAGCCAAGCAAGCCAGCGTGGAATTCTTGAAATCATAAGAGTGCGCCAAAATATGTAGACATAATCAGGAAATGATAATTTGAGCATGCACTGATACGGCATTGAAGCTTGGACAATATTAGCAGCTGAAGAGAGAACTGTGAAGTTAGAGGGGGTTGTTGAATATAACATGCAAGGAGAGACTCAGCAGCGAAGACGTCATCCTAGGAGTTGACCATTAAAGATTCCGGATGAAAATAGTTAAGAAAAAACGTAAAAAAATTAAAAGAAAATTCTTTAATTTAAAATCCCCCTGAAAACCGAACTACTATTAAAAAGAATTGACCCAGGAAGTTCAGGCATAGAATGAGTAAAATAAATTATGAGCGATGATAAACTTACGACTTCTTAAGTAATTAAATGGTTAACTAAAAAAGAGGGGATGTTAAAGTTGCATTCAACCTATCTTCGGATTGATGATAAGCAAAATTTTACTATCTTTTCTCAAGGAGATTTCACCTCATCTGCATGAGTCCAAAAAATACAACAATACCTTTTTGCCTCTGCTCTTCAAAATAATACTGCTTTTACTTAAGACAGTCCTTATCTCCTGGTAAACATGCTTAAATTACAAATAGGTCAATTAGTTGAACGTAATATGAATAATACACATTTTGTCTGCATTTATAACCTGACGTCATTGCCGTTTCTATTCGACTAGCACACCGTGGTTAACCGCTATTAAGTGAAATAATTAGGGTGAAATGGAGCATATACTTCATTACCATTTAATACTCGGGTTTTATTTGCATTGTATTGATATTTTTTCAAGATAAATACATTTATATAAGTTAAAAATATATTACTTTTACATAAGTTTCATCAATTCTACCTTTTAGCATTATTTAATTCCCATTCCCAGTTTAAATTGTAAAAAATAAAGAAAAAATAAATGGTTTTGTGGGTTGTTTCAAACAGAGGACCCTCTAAACCGAATACGATCAAAGTGGCATTCAAATCATTTAACAGTAAACACCACCTAAAATAAAATTTGAGACAGTACCTAATTCAAGAATACAATAGAGATGGGGCATTCGGAGATTCCCTTTGAATTTGATTCTCCTTTGAATAAAAAATTGTCATCTTGATGACGGAAATGCATAAAGGTCATGCATTGAGGTCAAAATTCCTTTGCTTTCGTTGATAATTTGAACTCATCTTTTATACAAATATAAGACAATATTTTCAGGAAATCTTACCTAGTCTTGCATTGAAGGAATTAGGGTGTTATCGCTCTGGCTTATTACTGGAATGTCACCTCAGCACTTCTGAACCATCACATCTCCCAGCCAACCTCTTCCTCACACTTCTTCCTTCTGACCCGAGGTTTTGTTTCAACCCTCCATTCTTCTTCCACGGTTTCTACCTTCACATCCCCTCTCTCTCTCCCTCATGGTCCCTTTTGCCGCGGCTATTCTTCAATCACCCAGCTAGCATCGCTGGCGGCCAGCCGCCCCCAACTCATGCCTCCCCCACCCGCCTCCAAGCCCCTTTTTGGACGGCTGGCCTCTCGCCTCTTTCCCACCTCCCCCTACCATTACCACCCAGCCTCCCAAGCTTGGCCTCTCGACCCTTACCTACTCCCCTACTCTCCATCCCACCGCTGCACCCTTGAAAGCAATGAATCCTCCATTTTCTCTTCCGCCATACCCTTTTCGACCCGAACTTCACCACCTCAGGCTTAAAGCGCGAGGGGGCATGAATGGAATAAACTGCCTCATCAATTTCCACCTTGCGAAGTGCGAAAACTTTTTCTCTCAGCCTCTCTTCTCTATGTTTCAGTTTTTCAGCACTTTGGGGTACATAATCTTGAATACTGAATTAGAGCGTGTTTAGCAAAGATAGGCTGGGTACGTAAAATTTAATTGCGAATATTTACTAAGTTGTGATAGTTAATATAATATTATGAGTATAACCTAGCCTCGAACCCGAATTCTGTTAGGCAAATAACCTCAATTTACCAAAACCCAAACATTGTTTTTAGAGATAGTTGTACCGGGATAACTTAGTTTCTAAGATAAATTTACTAATTCATAACTGAAATAAAATAATATCTTCTATTTTTAGAATGCCTTTCACCAACTTACCGCACCATAAGGTAAAAAATATTCAGATAAGTTTCATTAATTTTTTGGTTTGTTGACGTAGTTAGGCGTGAATTGGTAAATAAGTACACATGCATTTACCTAACTTAAATAATCCAATTTGATAAAATATTTTACAGACATTTGAAAGGAATTTGATTTCGGTTCGTAAATAGTTTAAGAAACTCTTCGTATTACAGTCAATTTAATGACTAAGATAATATAAAAGCAAGAAAAACTCAATCAGTATATACGACCCTTACGAGTATGGTTTCATTTCCGAGATGTAATGTCAGCGGAGAAAAGTTTGCAAAAGTTGTAAAAAAGCTTTTATAATTTAAAAAAAATACTACGACAGTTAGCGGATGGGAATCGCTACGCGATCTTACGAAAAAATTAGGAATAAAAAATTTAGGTAAATTGAAAGCGTATCTCATTTCTGACGTCATGAAAGCACAAGGCTACGTGATAGTGATTCTATTGTGACAAGCTTACGCCACAGTATTATCATCCTAACAAGTTACAGATACTAGTGAAGTTTTTATGAGACATTGGTAAAATACAGACAGGATTATTAAGGTAAATATTTACTCCCAAGCCCACTAAATCAACTAGTATGGGCTTCTCCGTAAAGTTGGATAAAACTTGGATTTAAAATATTCATATTTAAAACTGATTTGATTAAAGTAGCTTGTAAATAAAGATTGCAGACCCCGATACGAAATAGTCAATTTATCAAAATTGATTGCCATGATTGAGTAAAGAATACGCTGGCAGTACTCGGAAATCTTACAGGGCAGTCTTTAATTCCAAGCTGGAACTTGTTGGTCGGTCAACTGGGGGAGGCAAGATAACATTTGAGATCATTTGAGTCACTTAAGAACAGTTCTTCAAAATAGAAAGGAAAGGAAAATTGGAACGGAATAATTAACGGGTGGACAAAATCATACATTTTGTTTGCTAATTGATAACTGTGCTGCACATCCAATAGACACGGCATTTTTAAGAAATGTTAAAGTGGTTTTTTTCCTCCAAATTTCACGAGTGTTTTTCAGCCCCTCGATCAAGACATCATACGATGCATGAAGCGTAAGTACAGGAAACTACTTGTCAATGAGAGGTTGGCCAGCCTTCACGAGTCAGGAAGAAAAGTAAATATCCTGAAGGCGATGTATTTTGAGAAGTATGCCTGCAACTCAGTCGAAGCCAAGAGCAAAAGAAATTGCTTTCGGCCTCTGGATTTCATCGCAGCGCAATTGTGGACGTGTTTAAACGAGAACAATTCCGCATTGCTGAGTGACGATGCAGCACAGGAGCACATCCTTCAGGGCTGGGATCAGCTGATCGGAGAAGGGGAGGGTATGATCTTCGACAAGTACGTCGCCTGTGAAGCCGATATCGAAATCTGCAGGTTGGTTGTTGGAATTTGTGACTACTAAAAATGAAGTTTTATTTATGGCGGTAATTACATCAAATATAAAAATAACATTCCAAACATAATCTTTCATTTTCCTAAATGTAATTGAAAAAGTCAGTGAATCTCGTTATCACATATATTTATCAGTAGATTGATGTCAATAGATGGAAGTCTATGAACAGAAAGTAAGAAAGGAAGAAGACAAAGGGAAAGACGAAGCAGACGTTTCAAGACAAATTCTGTGTCTAAACGACCAAAAAAGATCGAAATTGCTTATGACCTTGTGATTTTTATCAAAATAAAGGAACGACTTAAGTTTTGCCATATTGTTAAAGATGTCCATTTGCTTTGTAAAACTTGTCGTCACTGTCTCGTTACGGAAGTATGAAAATGTGAGCTTTTCGTTTTATTCAACCTTCGTCTTCCATTTAGTGAACCTCTCCATTCCGCCGATTTTGAACTTATTGTATCAAAATATCTTGTCTATAAAATATCAATGCAATGTTGAAGTTTTGGATGGTATTTTAAGGGAGAAAGTTTTATGTATCGGCATGCTCGTATTTTGCGACATAGTTTTGCAACAAAAGCAACTCCTTGGTCGAATTGACGCGGAGTAAATTCAGGAAGTGATATAGAAAAGCTGACGTCGATATAAATGCAATATTCTATAAATCTGCAAATAGCACCACAGTTTAACGGTACATTTCACGGATGGAATACTACATTGAACTACTACGCCCTCACATAGCTCCAAAGTAGATATTTGAAGACGACTGAAAAACCCCTGCCACGTCATCTGAACCCGGGTCCTTGGAATTGAAGACCAGCACAGTATCCCACGTTACCAATATGATCCAACTAGAGCCATATAACATCTCTATTTCACTTTTTCTTCCGAAAGCCGTTAAATCTTTGACTTAATAAATTCCAGTATCTTCAATGGCACTAATATTTCCTAATCGTTTTCTGCACGATAGGCCTGAAGTTATGGTGATTCACAGTTACTTGACATCATCCGAGAAATTTATTAATTCACTTCAAAGAAATGGCGCTGGTGTGATAAATTGCTTGTGAAGTGTTCAGCAAATCATTTTTCAATATTAAGGAGGTTCCGCCGCGACTGTGTGAGTCAAAACAAATACTAAATTCCACATTTTTTTATATTTTGTTCAAAAATTCCTGCTTTCACTGATGAAATGTGTTACCTATAGAAACCCAAAAGTAAGGAACAAAATTTAAAGATTTTTCCACGAATTTGTTTTAAATGAGCACTTTTTCCAGCCATTGGAGCCGACTGCAGCGCCATTTCCTACGAATTACCGCATTTTGACTTCATTACGGCAGTAATTCTCTAGTAACTAAAAAAAATAAGCTGGTAATATACCTATATTACGTTTTTATTCAATTTATTTTGGATTATTTCCTTCTTAAAAATAGTTTTCCGCAATAATGGCATATATATTTTATGAAAAAATTATATATTTTCCCTTGTTTCTGTAATACTCCCGTTAAAAACCATGTAATTTCAAGTTCAAAACAAATACTAAATACTAAGAGCGTATTATAGCGTGGAAAGGTATTATTTTGTTGTTCATATCAGATAGAGGACAACTTTTTCTACAAGTAGACTGAATATTAATAAAATGACATTTAAGTCATTTTACGGTGGAGCCACCTTAAGCTTGATCCCACACTCAAAACAACACGAGATAAATTTGTGAAAATCCGATAATAGAAACTGAAAACTATTTCTCTGGTGACCCGATTTTAAGCAAACTAATGTTCCTAAACCACAGAGTTAATATCAATTATTACAAATAAAAACAACAGAAGGCCAGTCACGCTTTCTTGTGAGATTCCGGCCGTCACCTAGCAACCGGGAACCTAGATAGTGATAAGTAGAAGGATTTTGGGTACAGGCGGAAAGGGTGGGAAAGATAATATGCTTAAGTTATGAGATGAAAAGTGGTAGGGTGTATAAAGAGCTGTAAAAGGAGGTATTATCAGCAAGTAGCAGCTTTCACCCACATATATAAAATATCGTGGAAGCCACCTCCATGGAGTTTAGCACGGGGTGATTCCACTCAATCCATGCAATGCTTATTCTTCTTTAAGAAAAAGTAATGGGTAGACCCTAGTATAATTTTACCCTCTCAAGCGTACCTCAATTGAAAACTACCTCTGCTAACCCTGTTTGTCCCAATTCGTTCAGTAGACCCTTCCAGAAATTCCGACGGTGACTTGTTAATAGATCGCCACCCATTAGAAAGAAACATTATGGAAAAAAAACCTTAAAAACCAGTATACAGCATTAATATACTGTACTAATGACAGAAGTTGTCGTTGGCAAAGAAGAGAAGTTATTTTTAAAAACAAAAGAAATATTTTCAAAGTGGAAACAAGAAAAATATATTATTATAATAAATATTAATTACTTAGTATGACCACAAAAAACGCAAGTTTTAAGTGGATACACCGAATTATTTATTGCTATTATTCACAGCAGTTGAATGAAAAAGTTCCACAAAGTGACACCATAAACTGTTTAGTTCATCAAATTCAAATTCCATAAAGGTTTTATCAATGTCAAGCTGACACAGTGTTTCGTGGAACCTTTCACCTGACCAGCTGAAGTCAATATATTGGCTCGAGGCACTATTAAGGTTAAAATATGTAGCTCATGTTTGGAGAAAAAGAGCATCCCCACACCATTGAGGTGGCTTGCATGGTGCTTGCGGGTGTTGGCGTAAATTCTCAAGCTCTATAACCTTTAAAATAAAAAGAGCGAGGATGACACGGATCTGTTCTGGAACGCGCCGCACGTTTGCCATTGGGAGAGAGAGGACGGCCATATGCATGATTCAGTCCGTTAATTACTCGGCGCAATGTCTGGGAGCCGTGCCGTGGAAACGATGGAGAAAGTTGTGGATTTAACGACCGCTTCGGTTTTTGGACTTGACCTGAATATCGATTTTTACCGTTTGTGGAAACGCGGTGGTCTTATGATATGGAGTCCGAAAGGGCGTATTTCCAGAGAGAGTCGAGTACTTTCACGCGAAAAGTTCCGTATTTCAATGCAAGGACAACGTTACTTGCTGCTAGTTCACGACTGGTTCATTTTAAAGTATTCAAAATTTTCTGTTATCCATGGATTCAGATGCAGATCACATAGTATACATTATTGCAAACCCGTATATACTCATTACTACATTCTCCCTACGTCAGTGATCATTCCACATTGCCTGATATGCAACATGTTATAAGCATTACCTAAATGAACAGAAAAAATTCATCAACATCTTTTTTCAACCCTAGGATTGGTCAACTGCATCCCTAATTTTCTTTCCTGTTCCTTGATAACTCGATTACATCCTGTTATTTCTTATTTCCCATTTCCCTCTTTATTTTGGCCATTTACCCTTAGTCTTTCTCGTAAAAAACTTCCTTCTCTTTTTTCCTCGATTTAGTTATTGACTGAGTCATATTGGGTGTGCCTAATCCACCTGGTTCCTCTTTGCCTTACTACGCTTCTCATGCGCCTTTTCTCGGCTATAGTGAACAATTCTTCTCAGCTAATTTAATCGGTCCATTTTTCTTCAGCATGAGTCTCCAATACCAAGGTCCCGAGAGCCTTGCACGTTACTGTCACTCACTCACTCACTCAGTGATTCGACCCGAAAGTTGGTTTGGACAGTTGATGGTAGAGCTCAACCCGGGCTAAGCCACAGGCGTGTGAATTTCACACATTCAGGGTAGGGGGGGCAATTCCTTTCCCTGGGCCACCTCGCAATACGAGGATTTTTGTTCGAGGGCGTTCAAAGGCTTCACCCGGATTTGAACCCGGGACCCTTCGATCAGTAGCCAAGCGCTCTACCCACTAGGCCACCACGCACGTTACTGTATACAACGCATATTTTTGTTATTTGGGCCGGGGGATATATTTTAGTTTTTAAATAAATATTGATGCCATAAATTAAGCCTTAACCAACCAAACTAAAGTCTTTCAGAAACGGCTCTGATAGGCACAACAAAATTTTTTTCCGATGACTTGACACCAATATCCAAAGATGACTGGACGTATAAATAAATTTGGAAAAGATATCGTCGCTTACAGTCGCATGTATTCTCAAAGGAAATCTGCAAAGACTTTTTTCTTCTTCATGCACAAGTTTATCCTTATTAGTCCTGATACAAATATACCATCAAAATAAGAAAACTTTAGATCTAGTTAATTCATCTAGTTTATGCATTTGCCCGCTCTGACTGATAATTTCTCAACCGTAAATCCGGTTCGGGGACTGTTTTTTTTAGCTTCGGAATATTTTACAATGAGAAATGCATCACGTTATAGATTGATGAATGCAAGTCTGCGCCTTCTAGAAATGCTAAAGTGTTGGTTTCCTGTTGCCTTCCAAATCTCAGTAATCCGGTCAATTCGGTAAACATCACACTCGCCCGAAGCTGTGGCAGTCGAACAGGACCAATTTGTACTGATCTGCACTTCAGTACCTTCAGCATAGACTTATGCCTCTCAACAGTGGACACGGATAGTTTGGGTGTTAAATACGAGTTAAAAAAGAAATTCGTTGTCCAATTCCAGAAAAATCAGTAAATGATTTATCCATTAACACATTTTCATAGGAACAAATTTGTGGTCACTTGTCCTAGAGAATGAGACCTTCAAATTAATAGACGAACAAGGGCTACTCAATCATCAGTGTCATATTGGCAGTGCCGGACTATGAAAGGATAAAATATCCCTGCAGAAAGGGATCGGATCTACAACCCCACATAAAAACTTTTTTATTCTCTTTGCCATAAACCTGCATTTGTCGAATTCGAGAACTTTAGACGAAATTTCGTTAAGAATAAAGAAAGTTTACTATACCCTCTGCTTTCCAACTACCTTCTTCGCCGTCCAAATTCTCTCCTTTATCTCTTCCTAGAACGGAAATCCTCACGGATTTTACTTCTTAATCCTGCTTTTTTTGTTCAACTCACTAATCTTTTCTTTATCCAAATCCCCATCTTTACGTTAAAATGCAAGCTTTCAATCCCACAGCACTCTACCAATTATTTTTTTCAAGAGATATTTTCAGCCCAGCCTTACAGGGAAGGATGGCCTTTGAGTTGTTCTGAGAAATCGAGCAAACATTTTCTTCAAGGAATGATTTTTTTGCAAAGTTATCCCAAGTTGGGAGTATATTTGGGTAAAGGAAAGAGTAGTAAATATTTAAGAAATGTCAATCAACGTGAATTGACTGCTTCCATTACACGATTCAAGGAATTTTTCCCGGGGAAGTAGAAATTAGGACACGATCGAAGATGGAGTACAATTAAAGCAAAAAATGCCAATTGTCGTTGATGAAAGTTTTATGCACAGACCTTTAAAATTTGCTTCTCCATCTGCACGTCTATTTGCATAATACCTTACAAATTGTTTGCGGGGTGTATATAACAGGACTATAATATTACCAGCAATTTAAGACATTTATGGTGCGTTTAGCATTCAGTTAATATTTCAGTGGTTTTTGTGACTGTTCAAATTGTTCCTACTATATATCATACTTTTTGCTTCGGAATGAAATTCTTTCCATTTTTACAAAGAGGATATATTTGGGTAATCTAAACATTCCTATGTAACCTTACTGTGTTTTTATGAATATGGTGTAATATAATTTTATAGCATGGTGCGCTTCCTAATAACTGGCATGAATCACCTTTTCTACTCCAAGTTGAGTTTTATTTATCCTTATATCTATACCAACATGTATAATTAGGTTTTTAATTATTTTTTTCAATTTTGATTTCCTTAATCATATTAATTTTATAGTAAATGTGCCTATTTCCACTATATTTGGTTCAAATAAAAAATTATATCTTATAAGCTGGGTGTTAATGCTTTTAGTGTATTCAACATGACGTATAACTAATACAAAGTAACACCTCACTCAATACTTCTTTTTCGTTCTGAATATTTCGCTACCTCGCTCGCTTGACGAAGCCAAGTGTCATTTAAATGAGACTCCACCTCAGATATTTTGAAGGTTTTTTCAACGCGTTAAGTTCGGCGCTATAGAGCGAGCCACCCAAGTGTTACATGCATAAACTTGGTCCACCAAAACACTTATGCGTGAGCGTGTGTGACTACCTCCATTCGAGTGACATTTCCGCACCGGCAAGAACACGGCAAAAGTCGATGAATTGGTGGAATGCTAGGGAGAGCTTGAGGTTGACCTACATACTCCTACAGTCGTACGTATCTCTCTTATTTTTTCAACCGCTTGTGCTGATATCTAGATGTTGTACGCGTCACGACGCTCCTACACCGTCAACTCACACTCTTTAGAGCATTAGGTAATGTGTGCCACGTTTTTGCACGGAACAATTATCCCCCGGTAGTTTTTCCAGTGACTGCAAATGAAAGAACGAGAAAATAGTAAAGTTTCTCTGCACCACCTCACCCACAGTTCCCATACGTATCCCTCGAGTAGTGACTGTTAAGTGGTCCTTTAAAAAAAAGAAAAATGCTAAAATTCTGACTACAAAAGCGGAGCCGCATTTTCTATTACACCCACGATATTTTCTCATTCCTCGGTGTACTTACCCATTCTTTATTCACTCTCCGCACTTAATCTTCATCATTCACCTCCAAGGCAAGGTTTTAGAAATGAATATAATTGAATTAACGTGATGGTGGGCGAAGCATTTTTTGAAAATTCGACTGCTGAATAAAGAAATAATACTAGGTTGTATTTCACAGAATGTTAAT
Source organism: Pyrrhosoma nymphula (assembly GCA_963573305.1). NCBI lineage: Eukaryota > Metazoa > Arthropoda > Insecta > Odonata > Coenagrionidae > Pyrrhosoma > Pyrrhosoma nymphula. The sequence continues at coordinate 42,986,960 of OY754339.1, read as the reverse complement.
TATAAAATGACTTTCAACATTCACGCATTATAATCATAACTACAATTCCATTTCTTCAGTACCTCTGATATTGGTACGTTAAAATCAATGCAGGCCAAAAAATATTGAATATTGGGGTGAGTATTATGATTAGCTCTACCTTCATTCGCAAGGATATTTGTTTGAGTAACCTTGTGCTGGAAGTAAATGCTGTTGGTCAAAGTGACCACAAGAGAAACGAGGAATGAATGGCTTTAGTGCTATCTGGTAATTTAAATGAGAAGATCCTTCTTAACATAGCATAGCCATATATAATGCGGAAAAATCGACGTCCTGGCACCATCTTCCTTGAAAGAGATGACGGAGTTAATAATCGAAACGTTGGTACCTGAGCTCCTGACCCGGATGGAAACTCGTGAAGTACTTACTCAGAAACGGGAAATTTTACAGAATAATAGTACTGGAATTAACCATATGGCCCACTCTTAAATAAAAACAAGATCCCGATTAACTGGCCCTTTACTAGGACGCTGTAAGCTCGTAAATATCGTAATGGAACAGAAAGTCGCCCATAAGAGGACATGCTGGTAAAAACGTTAACCAGATAAGATGGGGCATAAAGGTAAAGTTCTATTAGAACATAAAGAAGAAGAAAATGAAAGGTAAAAGTGAAGGGCACTAGTCAAACGGAAAATGAAGGATGTAGGATCACAGCGGGAAGGACGGAAATTCGGGGGTAAATGGTCAAATTATGGAGAATATTAATAATTTATTGCATTTTTACTACAGATAGACCTAATCATGAAATTACTATAGTTGGCAACCGCAATCACATTTAGATTTGTGACAGAAAAATTTGCACAATATTCCTTATAGTAACGATGTCGTCGTTTACTTCGATATTTGAACATCATTATTTATTTTATGCATTCTTTAATTGATATTTCTCAGTTAGTTTTATTGCATAGGTCGTTACGTCCGGAGATTGTTAAGTACAAAAAAATATTCTCAGTAGTTTGTATCTTTCTAAACTTTCACACGGACGTCTTCATTGGAGATCCTATCCTTCCATATTATGTTACACAACCCTCTAATTTCGCTGATATGATATTCTCCCTTCTGCTGCTATTGTCGTCCAAGCTTTAATGCCTTATTAGATTATTCTCCATAAGTATGACTTTTTAATTAATTATAAATAAACAGAAAGCCGTTGTCAATCGGGAGATTTTTCATCCTTTAATTCATTGTGCGATATTCCACAGAGGAAAAATAATTCGCCTTGACCGGGATTCGAACCCGGATTCCTCGATTTCGCGCCGAGTGAAATCGAGGGATCCGGGTTCGAATCCCGGTCAAGGCGAATGATTTTTCCTCTGTGGAATATTGCACTTATTTGCACTTGCGGGTGACTCCGTAAAGGTAACTACCGTGGCTAGTCCCGGTACCCTCAAATATACTTTAATTCATTAATAATTCAAGCAAACTATCCAAATTTGAATATGTACGTACGTGCCAATACTCTGGGAATTTCCTCATATTAAGTAACTTTGTAAAACATTTTACTAAATGCAACCACTGATAGGTTTTTATGCGTGTATGCCATTAAACTGTTTCCCAACCAGAGATTGATTGAGAACAAAACGCGATTGAAGTGATAAAACATATCGCACATTCGAGCGAATTGGTGATATAATTTCACTGTAGGCCAGACGCACAAATATTAGAATTTGCGAAAACTTCTGCTGTGGGATCAGCTCCTATAATCAGATCAATAAACACGCATTACTACTACAGACTAAGAGACTGCAACTTTGACATTTCTATGTGAGTTGTCGTGAACCAGTTTGTTTGTTCATGCCTAATCCTATGAATTAATTCCCGCCTGTTATCGCTGAATTCACGAATATTTCCTCCTGGTGCTCCATCAAGGCATGAACGTTGATAAATCTTTTTTCATGAATATGGGCCTCCCGATTAAAGTAATTAAATAAAACTGCAGTAGTTGTACGGTCCACTTATATTAAATTTAAAATATTACACCATACTTTTTTCGATGCTTAGAGCGTCATTATCACGTATACTGTCAACATCAAGTATACCTGATGATAACGCCCTAAGCGTCGAAACACGTGTAGCGTAATATTTTAAATTCAATATAAGTGGACAGTAACCCTACTGCAGTTTTATTTAATTACTGAAATGCTGTTCCACCACGTAACGCCAGAGACAGTCGAATTCTTTCTCCCGATTAAAGTTATGAAAAACATTATCACAGGACAAGAATCGGCGATCTTCGAAAGTTCTGCGGGGGATTCGCATTAATCGCGACTCAAACCTGAATTCCGGATCCTTTTAGCACTGGAATAGTTGAAACAGAACATCTTTAAGTAGTCCTCACAAAACAATTTATGTAAAACGGCTAAAGATATAAAAAAGAGAATGCAGAATTTCCTCCTACCGAAGTCGATCCCCCGACCTTATTACTCCCACGATATTTTCACCCATATATTTCCCGTCTTGGAGTGACACCGTGAGGGGTAATAACTCACCCTGCACCTCACTCCTCCAACTCACTTCTCTTCCTTTCCCGAACTTCTAAGCTCTTCTTACTACGACCTCTTTCCTCCACCTCTCACACCTCTTACCCTCCTACCTTCTATTTCCCATCCCTTTCGCTCTTTTTCTCTCTCCGGCCCCTCAAACCTGTCTGTATATCTCCCGGAATCCTCTGGTACCATCCTAAATTCACCGCCTCCCCTCCGGACCTCTTTCCCTAGAGCCACCACCACCTCCTTTCCGACGCACAGCTTCAAAACTTGTTCCAAACTCTTTTGCAGCCGTAAAGCCAAAAGGAAGAGGAGAAGCAGGAGGAGAAGGAGGAGGGAAAGAAATTAAGACGACGTTAAAATTTTCCCCGAGTAATTACTCTCATAGGCTGTTAGTTTATTCGTAAATAAGTTTGAAACTTCATCAGGAGGGTTTTCAAGGGGTAAGGTGAAGGCACCTTTGAAGGACCCGAGCTAGGGAAGAAACGGTGCTCGTATTTGAGTTCAATGTGCTACTATAACTTTTTGGGCCATTTCACGCCAGTATAAAAGTCAATTTTGGCGATAAAATGCACACAATTAAGTTTAACAGGGACTGTGAACTTCCGAATGAGCATCAAGAGGGAGATATATCTCATAGTTTTACTAACTAATCCATGTATTTGCTTAAAGAAATGTCTTGATAGCGTATTAATTGCTTTAAAGTGCGGTCATGAGAAGGTTTATGCTTCGGCTCCATTATTTTAAAATGAGATATACCTATAGGTCATTCCACCTCAATTCAACAAACGTTTGTCCCTTATTCCTTTCAGAATATTTTACTCAGTACTTTTTGAGTCAGGTATAGTTTCAACCTCTTCTCCCTTCCTCCCCTACCCTCGGAAGGCTGCAGCGCAGCGCTGAGCAAACAGAAAACAAGATGCGCCGCTGGGCCGCTCGGTACACTGCACGAGATTCTTTCGAATTTTTTTACGCATTGATTAATTGATTGCGCATAAATCTGATTTCACCAATTGGTAGCGGACATATAGTACTTTGATCCATAAAAAATAGCGATATCGAAAGGGTACGTGTTTTTGTAAATGGGGTTCAAAATTTAAACATTTTGAAAATTTTTTAAATATTTTTATAAATTTAAATATGATGCAATGACATCATTTTTCAACTTTTAGCAATAAAAACAAGCTTTTTGGATATTTTTAGCTCAATTAGATCAAGAGATATAGCCCTAAAGCTAAGGAAATAATTGAAAATTTTCAAAATATACAACGAGCTGTAACTCGCGATGTACTTGATATTTGGGAAAATGATTTTTCACACATATATTAATACACGAACGTGAAACACATATGCATCAATTTTTGTGGGAATCGGAGATGGTTGGGGCAAAACCTCCAGTTTTACCATTTTTTGACATGAAATTACCCATTGACCCAATTCATTCTCGTACCGCTCCTATCTTCTAAATCGGATCTTTGGGGTTCATGATTTCAACCAAGTTACTTTCTTGATTAACTCCTGACAACCACATAACCCGCAAATACACAATATACCATTTGTCTGCATAACTTTAGATTCATACGAATCAAAATTAGGAAAAAGTAAGGTTGTAAAAATAATAAACATTATAAACATTGACCGAATGATTTTCCCATCAAATATTTAATGCAAGAATATCAATTCTAGAAAAAGGCTACTCCTTCCCTCTGCCTAAGCCATATTACCTGAGAACTGCTAATATTGTTTACGTATATTATACATGGTATATTGTTACTCTGCTGAAATTTACCAATATTTATAAGCGGCATATTATCAAATATGGAGTTTAAGAAAGACAGTCATTGATATTCTAAATGAGTGGAATTCTAGATGATTTCTTCGATACCATAAGTTTAGCCTTGCGGCAAATATTATTTTAATCAATCATTTCGGGTGATTTATCACCCTTCTTTCACTCTGGTGGTGAAATTTAGAAAGAAGCCTGATAATATCTTCAAAATCAGAATCATACTGGCGTGATCTGTCCCTTGTCAACATTATAAGTTGCGTGCTGACTCTGCGTGACTCGAAGGCATTCCATTTTAGATTCTTTAATGGTGGAGAAATTGTTTCCAAGTATGCGAGCTTCCTGTTTTAGATAAATTCATATTTTGACAAATTTGTGACAAAAAATGTTTTGCGAGGGAGTATTTCATTATATTATATCAATATTAATGAAAAGTTGTTATGGATAATAAAATTGTTCCACAGTATGGCCAGGCTGAGTGAATTAACACATATGCCATTTTAGCACCGCAAAAAATAAACAAAACCCTTGACTGAAGTTCAAAATCCCCGCATTCAATCTGTTTGGTTTGACTCAGAACGGCTACTCTCACAGAAATTTATAACGCTGCCTACCAGTTAGCCGGCAGCAACGACGTTTCACGGCTTTTTTACCCAGTTTAAATTGATACCCTGTACAAGAAAGCGACCTAAGCCTACATAAACTACGGCAATGAGCTGCAGGAAATCCAAAGGGCAGTTCGTTTCCGCGCCACGGGAAAACACGGTCTAGTTTGTTCCACGGTCATTTCTCTTTGAAGACACTCAGCACCGCAGAGAAGCATGCTCAAAGGGGAAAATGCCCTGAGTTCATTCCGCTACATTGAATAATGCCATCAGAGACCACAGAATCAGGAGTTTTTCCGCCAGCGATTTCGGTCAATTTTATCCAACGATGTGATGTTTCCTCAGTGTCACGAATTCCCTCTAGGCTATTACTATGCTTGGCATACGAGGCCGAACAAGTGGCACACACGCGAAAATATTAGTATTTATTACTTAAAGTAAATATTTGCTCGATATTTTTGAAACATTAATGTATTTGAGAACTCGAGGCACTTTTTCCCATGTGGCTTGAAATCCTCACTTCTTCATTGTTTTGATCAGCTGTGCTATGTCTCAAGACTTTGGGGTAGAGCATTTAAGTTAATCAATTGATTAGCAGAAACTGTAACATCCGCAACGTTTACTGCATAATATCTTTAAGCTTAAGGGTAGGATATTTGAGTTTCATTAACATTTTTGCAGTAGCTTTAATACCCTCAACCTCAAATCTGTTATATTTTTGCAAATGAGCAGGTATATTTTTTTTAATATTATCCATTTATTCCGGTGCTCCTCATATTGAACTCAAAAATTAAAACTATTGTTTCTTGAGGGTCGGTTTGAAGTTAATAATTCAACAACTCTTGATCAAGGTTTCATAATTTAATGAATTTCATATTAAGGATTAAAAAACGATACATCATGTATGCAATGTAGTATCAAAAAACGTCATCCGACATTTAACATAAATAAAAAACGTCTTAAGTAATTATGAACCTTAATTTTATAATATTCACTGAGCAAGTAATTGCTTAAATATTTAAACTTTTTATATTTATGTGTGACGACATATAATGTCTTTGATACCTCTTTTGCTTAACCTTTATGCATCGATTTTTAGCCACGAAAATAGAACTCATTTAATTCTGAAACGTTGGTTGAGAGAAGATTTTTAACCTCTCACCTGTCCTAGTGAAAACAATACACTTCAATTACCTCAACACCTTATAAGGCAAGCCAAACCCGAAAATAAGAGAGTACTCCAAGCAGGCGTTTGCAGCATGCTGCATTACATCTGTGAAGCTTGAACTAGAAAATCGGCATAGAAAAAAATGTAAGCTTCGGAAATGTTGTGCTATTGAATACCTTTGTCAATATAATCAAGAGAGATAGCCCTAAATAAAGAATTTCTGTGAATAATTAGGTAAAATACTGGCCTGATGAAAACTATATCCAAACAAAAGAAATCAATTTGACACATTCTGAGCTATAACAATGTTTGAGGTTACTACATTCGAGGCACTTCAAAGCATAGATTGATGCATGGATGGATGTGTAAATAGCTTCGTGTAATGCGCGGACTTACTAGAATGGTAATAATAAGTATTCAATTTGCCATTTTGTACACCATTTAGTTTTCACACTACCTTTTTCAATGTTTTCACATCATTTTCAAGAGGCAACTGAAACAAGGAGCAGTCAGTCTCTTATATATACAGTGAATTTTACTTGCTATATTGTCTGCGTGGATGCATGATAAAATGGCAGTAAAATTCCGCGCCCACATTCACGCAAATTCTGTGAATCAAACTGCATAATTAAGTGCCTTATTAAACTGCTAGTGGTAGGTGACACTTCGTGGAACTTTTCTACGTTTGGCATAGTGATGGTAATTCCCTTGGTACTATTAAAAAATGGTTATTTATTCAGTACCGATTTCAAAGTCCGTGCGTGATTACCAAGGTAACATTGACTTGCCACGGATTGACATGTCAGTGTTGCCATGACAATGACGCACAGACATTGAAATCGATCGAGAATACGGGAATGATTGGGAACATAAGTAGAATAGGAGGTCACAAAAGATTTCTTTACCCCATGCTAAGTGCCTTGTGCATAACGGCCTTTAAAATAATAACTGCAATAGAAGTTATCGTGAAGCATTTCCTAGAATATAATACAACATTTATATTATTAGGAACGGTATAAAGAAGGCTTATTATGGAAAAAAGCTCTTTTTAGAAGGAAAATGAAGTGGAGGTATATAGCAATCCAGTCTCTAGATTGATATCGGATTATGATAGTGATGTTTATACAGCCCAAAATACTGACAGGGTAAAATCTTCGGCCCTAGTGGTGCAAAAATATTAAGTTTTATTTAACACAAGGGAGATAGGTCCACTTACTGCTACTCCGATATCGATCCATCTCTCCGCTATCAATCTGACTCATCTATGGCCCCGTGACACGCAAAATGGTACCACCCATCCCTGAGAGCCGAAAAAGGCCCATCGCACCGTTTCCAACGTTCCCCCTTTGATGAACCCCCTGCGCCTCTCTCAGAAGCCAACATCATGATTGAATTCAACAAAACGACCAACTCACTCGAAGAAGCGAGACGGAGCATTGACACAAGGTGATGGCGGTGGAGGAGTACAAAAATAGGAGAAAAATAAGCAAATGGAGGAGGAAAAATGAGTGAATTCTACTCCGCCTTTGGAAAACTCAAGGTCTTAAAATAACCGAGCATTATAATTTTTTTGTTGGTAAAAGCCAACTTTCAAGAACGCAGCAGAGCCGCCACATAATGCAGCAGTTCCACCATCGTCGTCTTTCGTCTTTTTGCCACTTGTGTTTGTTCGGCTCTTTCAAGAAGTGCCTCCACTCTTTGCTTTATGCATCGCAAAACTGCTGGTTGCTTCCCTTCCTTCCTCCACTTCTCCCTTTTTTAGTTCTCCAACACGCTCCAGTATTTCCCGGCTCAACGCTTCCCACCTTCCCCAGACCCCTTTGACATTCTAATTTTCTTTGCAATTGCACGAAAAACAGAGAGATAGGAATCCTGCAAGAAAGCCGAGGGGGTTAATTATTTTATTAATAAAAAAAACTCAGCGGCCGCAATGACGCTACGAGACTCGCGTGAAAATTTTGCTGACGTTCTGGTACATATGGAAGGAATACATCTCTTCATCAATTGAAGAAAATATGAAAAATGTATTGTTCTTTTCTCCCCCTTTTCGTGATTATAAACAGAGAGCCTTTGTGGAGTTTTATGGGCAACAAACGTAGATATTTGTTTTTTTTCAGATATAATGTCGTAAAATGGTTATAGTGTAAGGTTTTGCTTTGACCTGTACCTGTGAGGGCATGGACATTTTTTGAAATTTGGTGATTTGACTTAGTGACCCATATGGTAATGATTGGTGATGATTGACATAGTGATAAGATCCATATGGTAATTTATAATTGGCAAATTTGTACAAATATAACACTGCCTATAGGGAAAAAAACAATATTAAATAAACAGTCAAGGCTCTCTCACATTCGACTATTTTCCGGAGCCAAAATATAAGGGCTTAGATGCTTCCTCTTTGTAACGTCTTATTTGAATATGATTATTGTTTTTATTTCTTCTGGAGATACAGGTTAATCAACCTTTTATCAGTCTTTAAGGGTTTAGCGTAATTCCGACCAGACAGGAGAATATCGCAACCTGGGACACAATGAAATCTGAATACCGCGAGCAGGGATGTTGACGCCACTGAGTCATATGTCAGGTTTATTTCACCCTTCATCTGACAAAACAAAAATAAAATAGAGCTGATGTGGTGACTTGAGCATTAGATTTCCGTTCCTTAGGTTCGCGTTTCAAAACCAACGGTGGGACAAAATGTTCTGAGGAATCCTACTTTCTAACTAGGCTTCCTGCAAGTTGCTTAAGCCGGAGCAGTTATGGCGACTAAAGTTGGAATGAAAATCTCAGATCCTAGTAAAAGTGAAATAATCTCCCATTCCATGAAGTTGCCAATTTTATGATAAAATCAAAAGTATACTTTACGTGTACATGAAGTGGGTAGGAATAGTTAGGGGCAATGCATCTCTCTCTCTATCTTCTTCGGATATTGCTTCTGTAACAATTAAATTAATATTATATACTCTAGCATCTGCATATAGTTCCTGTATTACTGTCTTGAGATATTTTTTGAAAGTTATCGACCCCAATTATTTGAAACATTTTGTCACCTAAGCTATGATTTAGTCTCGTAGTAAGGTCGTGAAATCTTTTAAATGTAGGACCAAAGTATTTTGCACTGTAAAATGAAGAAAATCTTAAGTGTTGCTGGATTTCAACCTCGGTATTGCAAATTTGTTAACATAAAGACGACCGATGAAGTGAAGTATCTAGGAGTTACGATAACTTCGGACCTATCGTGGGGAACACATATAAGAAATATTTGTGGCAGAGCTCTGAAGAAGCTAGGATTCGTCAAGCGTATTGTGGGAAGATTTTCAGATGAAAAAGTAAAAGAGACTATTTCGCACTCGTCCGGCCACAATTTGAATATGCAGCGAGCATATGGGATCCGGTGCAGAAAGACTTAATCCGGGAACTTAATAAAATATAAAGGAAAGCTGCGCGATTCGTCAAAAACTGCTACGGACGTACAGACAGCGTTACACAGATGTTAAACGAATTAGGCTGGGAGCCGCTAGAGACTCGGAGGCTGCGCGCTAGGCTTAGATTGCTTGAACAATTGAGAATAGATATCTTTCAGAGCGACACGGAGAACATCATATTAGAACCCCACTATATTTCCAGGTCCGACAGAAACGGTAAATTAAGAGAGATATTTTGCCGAACCGATAGGTATGGGAATTCGTTTTTCCCCCGAACAATAAGGGACTTCAATAAATGCTAGGCGTAATTTCATTAGAGCGTTTCCTTTATATATGTAAACGGCTGGTGTCCTAAGACCCCCCGCCACACGCCTATTGAGGCGGCTTGCGGGGTAGTATGTAGATGTAGATATAACAATATATATGCTTGTGCTTTGTTCTAGTGTATTCAATGTTTTTTTTTCATGCTCTCTGTTTACTCTCTGAGCATATTGTCACTTGTAATCGCCATCCTTGCTTGAATAGACGTGATCGTTGTTCTACCCGGTTCATTCTTATTCACTGTCTCTACCCGTGCTAAGAAGTTGCGCCACTAATTACAACAAATTTAGGCTAAAGTATAAGAACTGAGTGGATTAAAGTTCAAAGAAGGCTCAGAAGGCTTTAAAGTGCACAATTTAATTTTACAGCAGATTCAAGCAAACGTAAGAATAACTTTCTTTATGTTTGGTGCATCAAGCCTCAAAGTATTCCTATCAATTATGCCACACAGCAATACCCTTACACATAGTTTAAACAAAAGCACTGGCAAACAGAACCATACGTATATATAGGAAAATGTAAAAGAAGGCCAGATCCCTGGAAAATTAGTTAGAACTCTTCATTATTGTTGGTTTGACTTGCGTAAAAATTATGCTCAGCCCATTTAAATGGATAAATAATGACATATGTTCAATGCAAAGAACAAAAACGTGTTTTGGAAACACTCTAGAGTCAACGGTGGAAATAGTGGAGAATAACGTTTGAGATCACCATGGAGACGGAACAGGTTGTGTACTTCCAACTTTAGGAATGGAAAATAATACGGGTGAATCAAAAATTGTAGCTAATGATTTTTTATGATTAGTTTAGACCAGATCATGCATACCTCCCTTCAGAGATTCCCTCCATATATCATGCAAACTTGCGGCCTTTCCCTCATAACTCTTCCGTTGACAATCTGATCCTACGTCAAAATGGTAAAAAATTAAAAAACTCGCGTGATTCAACATATTGAAAAACATATATTTTCCACAAATTTTGATCATGAGAATTGTTTTGGGAAAAAATGTCAATAGCGAACATTTTACACGCATAATTTGGATACACTCACCACACTATAAAAATAAACAATGAAACAACTTTTAAAATAATTTTGGAAAATAGAAAATACTACCTTGAAATAAAAAACAATATAATAACTTGGGATGAAGCTCTTTCACAGACCAGAGCAGAATCGCGCACGTGCCACAGTGCCACATTAAGACACGATACTCTCATGGCATACAAAAAGTTTAGGCAACCGTATGAGGCTTCCGCATTGACTAGCTTGTAGCCTTATAGAGCTAAACGACCAACATAAATTGTGTATTGAAGCGTATTCCTGATTTATGTTCCTTGACATCTCTTCAAAATAAAATCAGTAAAGCACTTTTTACTCAGCTATACTTAACTGTGAGAGTATTGACCCACGTAGTACTCACACCAACATACAGATAATAAATTATAAGGTTATGAAACCGTTGCTGAATTCCTTTACTGTGTACAGTATTTTAACATACTTAATTTCCACATCCCATATTGTACAGCATATGAATACACGAGCGAGTTGATGCACGACATATTTCCTCCCAGCTACGTCGAAATATTTAAAAGCTTTCACCACCGCATCTCTTCCTTTTATTCATGCAGATCCCTACAGCGTAAGGACCAACCCCACCTCCATTCGAGAGGTGTTTATTGATTCAGCAACTCTGAAAATTGGTCCTGATAAAGCATCAAAGTACTGATACCTCAATACAATTCCGTGGAGTGGCAAAATATTCCTCCATTCTAGTAAACTGAAGATAATATTTAGCGTAACATATTCATTCGTTCATACATTAGTCGATAAATCCTATTATTGATTGACCTCCAATCCTTTAGCCCTCCATCTTTCCCTGTTTAATGCTTGGGGACTATTTTACCTCCAGATCATTTTAAGGAGGAATGCCATCATGTAATATATTATGTAGAGCTGCTCCTTCTAGGGCTACCTTCCGCTAAGACTGCTGAGACTCAACAGCGGGCCCGGATATTTAGAGTAGCATGTATGGTGTAGAAAATATCGTTGCATTGTTCCAGAACGTCGGATGATTAATCGCATTCATTTGCAGTCACTTGATCTCTGACATGAGAGTCGAACTCGCTACCATTGGTCCATTCCAGCCTCCGAACTGCATTATCCAAGTTATATTATCTGGAATTATTCACTGCGACTCCATAACTTCGGCTATAAATTCAATGATGCTGATGTAATAACGAAAATAATTAGTATTGATCATGTCAACAGTTATGAAAAGTTATTCTGATGTTCTTATTTAGGAAAGAGATGAATAAATTGCGCATGCATAGCCATAACTGGGATTAATATTACTAATAACACACACTTGAGCATTTTTTCTTTCTAAAGTTATATCCATAGAACCCATGAGCGTACTTAAATGATGAATATATACAATTGTGATAAGTTGTAACGTGACATTTAATTTATCTTTACCGGAATTTGATATTTTAGGGGAATAGCTTATATCGCGCACCAATCAGGAAATGGGATACACATACCTAAAATTTGAGCTAGTTTAACTCGAAATGCTTCTAGTGATATGAAAAAGACGTTTGTATTGTATTGAGATGTGTCCCAAATACAAATGAGCGTATATAAAAGATGAAAATATTCATACTTATGAGAAACTTATTTTTGCGGAAACATTAATTTTGCTTCATTTTCATGGCTATTAATGTAATGTTTTGTGGTACTTTAATTTTATTTATGCCTTATATGTTACCAATACAAGAACCTGAATAAACGCGAATCATTCAGTTTCATATGCCAATATCCAGCTAGGGAAAAAATTACTCAATACCTCGGAGGTAGAACCCAATTTCGATGTCAGTTCCATCCACGCGAAGTGGGTTCCTCCGGCCAAAAATATTTACTGCAACTGAATAGAGAGAAGGAGTAGGTAGCAGAAATGAGGAGTAGCCCCTCGACCGTAGAAAGGCAACGTGGCTGGCTGGCTACGGTCTTGAAATTTTAACGCGCGGATTTTGCAGCTTAAGCTGCCTCAGGTGATTAAAACAATCCCGGCTGCGAGGCGGGATTCCCTCTTTTTTGACTCTCAATCATGAATTCACTCAGAGAAAGAAGAATAAGAAAGGCGAGGCCAAGAGTTTTATCGGACTATGGAAAAAACCCAAAGGGTTAAGAGGAAAGTACTAACTCATGTTTAAATGAAAGGGGGAAACTTTTATGTTTAGATGTCGTAAAAGTACCTGACATAGACTTGTGATCATGGATGAGAGGTAGGGAAGAAGGAAAAAAACGGAGGGGAAGAGAGGCAGGCAAAGAGAGTAATTGGTTACAATCAACCATAACTGTGGCTTTACTGGGGACACTATATTTAGGTCACATTGTAGGACGAATCGAAACGGAATGGCAGATAGTAGTGAGCCATCCCACTTTTCTAAGTGCTTGTGTTGGTAGACATTACAAAGGTATTCGGACTGACCATCCACACTCCCGTTTCATAATATTCTGAAAGTTCCGTAGCCCACGTCCCTAAACCGTCCAACGTACAGCGCCATAAACCTTTGACAGAGCTATAACAGCACTGAGGAAAAACGAAAATAGAATTTCTGAGTGCATATGTAATACACCCAAAGTAAGAATGGCCGAAAGGCGAAAAGTAGTATAACGGTAGTAATCCACCGAATTAGTGTCGACGTCGATATATAACATCCGGAATTCCACAAATAAATTTTTTGGGGCTCCTGATATTGTTTTTATTTTTGTAAACGAAATTTAATCGACAATAAGCAGCAAAATTTAATTTTTTTGCTGACGATAATGTCATCTGCCAAACATTTCATCAAAAATGATACCTTTAAGACACTCTCACTAGTCTAAATAACGTCAAATCATGGGAGTCTCCAATAGAGATACGCTGTTGAATAGATATTTCAAAAGTCGACTTCTTTACACAAACCAATAGTAACAGCAAAAACCTCGAGATCAAGATAGATCGAGATACTCTTTGAGTATAAATTTCACTTGTCGTCGTTTACCTCTTGCAATCCCTTTAACGCTTTAAAAATACAACAATGCTAAATCAATTCGGGATATGGAAAGGGGATACTATATTTATTTAAGTATTGGCATAATATTTTATAGTACAGTTTTAATATATGTGTTTCCGACAGATACAAGTAGATGGATATTGAAGATTCAGTTGTTGAATGAAATCAGAAGCGAGAAAATATTCAGGCCAGACGAGAAAGAAAAACATCTAGCAAATTATAATAAAGATAAAATTTCAATAAACTGGCTACAAACAGAGGCATGATGAACTCTAAACGAGCATGATAGGCGGTAAAATGGAAGAAAAAGTTTATTTTCGCACTGAATATATAAGGTTGGAGGGCTGCAGTCAACTATTATAACCCTCAAACCGTGATGTAAAAAAATGTTAAATAAACGGTGAAGATGTAACCACAGTCCGATTCTATACGTTGTTTTCTCTTCATTGAAAGGTTTATGTTGTTATTCTATTAAAATTTGCATTATAATGCATAATTATAAGGTTGGACTAAGTAGATATCGGTTGTGTAAAGCTGATTCTAGAGAGACTAGAGCATGCGAGTGATGCCGGGAATAAAGTTTTTATTGGATGTAAATTATATTATAATAGAAATAGATATTAGGTATAAATTGGATATTTGATAAATTCACAATTATAGTATCTTCATTGATTGTAGGTGCTTTTTAATCATCATTCCATTTAAATAAATGCTGCAAATGGTGAATTATACTGAGTCAACTTGTTGAAAATCTCCAATTACTTCCAGCTAATCAAAATATTCTTCTTCAGGGAAATGAACCAATTCGTTAGCAAACAATACATTATCTGTAAATAATCTGCAGTAGATATCGGTTTATTACAGCTCCCGTTTAGAAACTCGTGCATGCAAGTGACGCCGGGAATAGTGTAAAAGCTGGGAATTATTTTACTACTTTTTCATGCATGTTCCGTCCATGTTCAGTGGGGAAAAAGAACGGACTTTACGCTAGGGTATGATAAAAAATATTTATTCTGTTTCTCATGAGTTACTAATTTATGACATGAGCGTCAAAGTTATCATTACTATAAAAAAGAGTTCCGCTAGCACTCATATCGTAACTCAAACGGGAAATCCAGTAAAAATTCGAAAAGCTATAATTCTTGTCAAAAGAATTTCTACATAATGAATGACCATACATTTAAAATAACTCGGAAGATAATAAAGGTGTAAAGACAGCATGCAATAGGAAAAAGGGAGAAATATGATATCGTAAGACATACCGGTCTATGACACTAACATCTCGCTCTAAGGGTTAAGGATATGATGACTAATAATGATGACACACATTTCTGGTGTAGAAAATTTTATTTCCAAAAAGTAATTTAGATAAAATAATACCTAAAGAGTAGAGATGGCGATGTTTCAATTCTTCCTTATATGCTCGTCATTCCTCGAGGAGAGGAATGAAGATGGGACTAGTGAAACACAAGTTGCATTTCCAGAAACCTTAAAGACCCCAGCATTATTTCCTAACTATCTTCACAACCCCCGTTATCTTTCAGTTCGTTGTACTCGGCGAAGAAAATTACTGCCGGGATGGAAAGTCTTGAAACAAGATCGGAGTTTAATTTGAAATAACATTTTCTGACAAAAATTGGAAGGCGCGGAAACGACTCTATCATTCCGCTATCGTATTTTCCGGGAATAAACGATTAGGGACAACTCGGTAATTAAAGGGGATTTCCTTGAAGTTTCTTCGCCGTAAGAAAACCTTACCACCTTTTGAACTGGGAATGAAAGAAATTTAATTATTACATCCTAGCAAATATCCTTAGCAGTTACACTTAAAAAATAATCTAATGGATTAAAGCAACTTCTGGTAACCTCCAGAAATTGCAAATTAGTTGTACATCTGAGATAAGAAGCGTGATAAAATGAAATAAGAGAGTTTTGTACATCAGTGAATTGGTACTTTTACAAATTATTCACGTATTTTTATAGTGCTGGTGGTAAGGTATGGTTATGAAAAATTGAAAATAGAATATGAAACAAAGGGGAGGGGATATTAGCATCATAGGGAGCTCAATTCAGTGCACTAGGTAGCCCTTTTCCAACGTCAAGGTCGAAGCTTACTACACGCTATAACAATTCTTATTGGAGGTAAATATCGAATATATTAAAGGAAAGGAAGATCCGTGCAGAATAGCTAGTATTATGGTACTGATTTCTTAGTTTCTAATGCCTACTCAACTTCTCACCTCTAGCATTTTATGGATTTTGCATTTAAGCATTGTAAATTAAAATATTTCCACATCACTATAAAGTTGACCTTTACGGATGGGGAATAGTTTTTTTTGGAGTAAATAGCTCATTTCAACTGTGTATTTGGTTAATCCTCGAATTATTATCTATCCCATACATCTCCTGTCAGCGGCTTGAACTAAATTCCACTATACGCACTTATTTCATTGAGTTGGACAAAACAATGACTTCTCTGAGTTTGAGGTGTTTACGCTACATTGTTGTCCATTTACATTGTTCACTCGATAATTTATACCAAGCCCGAATACTCATCTGGCACTTTGGAGCTTTTGTGATCTGTGAGCATGACCCGTTTACGTAACTTTATTCACGTCCTCGTTTGAGGGTTAAAAGGAGTAAGATAGGATTTCAGAAAGTTGAGATGCCGCGCCGTTTTGAAAAACGTATGTCAATAAGGATTTCATGAAGTTATCAAAAATAATTATTCGTGACTGCAATTGAAGCATGTACACATGGATAATCAGATATTGAGCACACCAGTTAAAATAAGAAAGGTTTATGCATATTCTCCATTACTGAAACAGTCGTAAAACGTTCGCGTTTTGAATTTTACTTTGTTTCTTTCAGCTGACTACATTTTAAAAATTTAATATGGTCTTCATATTTACTTTTAAAAATTTCATTTTAAGCTACCTTTAATGAAAAGCACGTGAATTATTGCATCTGGAAAGTGCTTTAAAATTTTTCATTTTTTCTTCCAGCCAATTTTTAAGAGAGGAAGGATGAGAAGGGTGAGGTGAGTCAGTGTTTTGGGGAATGTTGAGATGGGGATATTGTCAGAGGAATGAGGGCTTCCGAAAAAAGGAAGGGGAAAATGCAGAGTAGGAAATTTTGAAGTAATGGGAGGATAGTTGGGAAGGGAGGTAAGGTGGAAGAGCAAGATAAATGGCCAATGAGAGTGATTCAATTTAACCAATTTTGCGTTTTTCCGCCAGATTTAGTGACAGTACCACCATTCTTGGGCGCCATTTGTCGTACTGAGTGCTCGTGCAACAAAAATGGAACGTCTGACGTTGATCGTGTGACGCTTTAGAGGGCGACATAACGACTGATATTTCCTGAGGTGACGGAAACTGACGGTGGCGTTATTTTCTCCATCGTATTCCCGTGGAGGAGAAGTGTATCCGTTACGATTGACGGGAGTATCGGCGCACATTTTTGACGGTATTAGCAAACGGAATTAAAAACTGTTACGAAGTTCATTCCTACCTATCATTCATTCGTACCTATTCATATTACAAGACTAAAATATAAATACTCTCTAAAAATATTGATAAAATAATGCTTCAAAAAGGTGACTTCCGTGCCACTGCATACTTAAAAAATAAGATGAACAGTTTGCAAGCGAAATATTGTAAAAATCAAAAGAAAACTCTCCTCTGATTTGCTGCGATAGACGTAGCGTGACGGAAAATTTAAGACATTGAAAATGTTCGTTCATTATCCATTGATGGTTCCGTTAACGTCCGGCCGTATCGTAATAGGCTCCAATCTATCACAATCACCAAGCTTTGCGAATGCAACCATGAAGTCACGTGATCGACTGGCAACTTGTAATCAGCAAATGGGGGTAGGAACGATAGTGCTGGGGACTGGATAATGACATTATAAAAAATGATGCCACCACTTTCTCTTTCTATTTCAACATTCCAGCCTCTTGTAAACAATATTGGAAGGCGATGTAAATCGAAGTACTCATACTTCAGTATCAGTTTATTCGATGAAGTTAGACAATTAACTTGCCGATGTTTCACTTCCGCAAACAGTGCCGGGTTTAGCTTTTCTGCAAGTGTGGGAGAAAAATATTTGGTCACTCCTAACAAATAATTTAATTAACTAACAGTACTGAGTTCCTGAAACCCCGCGGACACTCTTAAGTATTCAAAATGATTACTTGTGCATTGTCGTTGTCTTTCCCAGCAGCCGCTCAACTGTGTTCAAGCTTCAGTTTTTCAGGGAAAAGTACTTATAGGGATTGTTTAAATTTTACTTGCCTTGGGGGTGGGTGCATTTCAACCATATTTTCCTTCAATTAGTAGTCGAAAAGAATGACAACGAAAGCAATTGTTTGTACGTAGGTTTCATTTCGCTGTATGCTGAAGTTAGCTATGGTTAAACTTGACAGTGGCAGGCTTTACTTCGTAGAATTTCATTATGCAAGTACTCATAATTAATGAAAATAATTAGCACTATTCTACAAAATGCTTAATTGTACGTCGAGTTTGACCAATTAACGGCATTGTCAGGTACAGAAAGTTTCTGTTCCTGACGAAGCCGTAAATCGGTGAAACGCGTCGTAAAATAAAACATTCAATAGAAAAGTACAAAAGTTTTTTCATTAATCATGAGTACTAACTTACCTACCTATGACCCTTTGACGATATACTAAAGAGATCATTTAAAAAAATGAAAATGCATGCTTGTGCTCTGTAACATTTGTCTGAGTTCCATATTTCTGTCCCCTTTTCGCGTTCATTAATAAGTCGCGCCTACGACCGACCGCCTGAATTTTTTTCCCTTGTTGCCCACGTCTTCGGCTGGCACTGTCTGCTGTTCCCATTTCGATAATATTCAAATATAGAGTTCACGTCAGCCAAAAGCATTTTAACATCCGTCCCTATTATTCTTCAGGCTTCTGAGAAATCTATTAATTCGCTTCATCTTACAATTAGGATTAATCGTATCAGGTAGCTTCATCTACAAAGTTTCACCCCTCATCCAAAGGGTGACTTTTATCTGAAGATACTTAATGGCTTAGAGGTGAAACGTTGAACATGAATCAACCAAACGCGATGAAACCCGAAGGTGAAGTGAAGCAATTTTTGTAGTTTTACGCCTAAAGTTTGGTTGGTACGATTGGTCACATTTTTACTCAAAAACATTTAATTTGTACTTAAATATGTAATACTGTGTTCATAAATAAGAAGAAAGGCCAATGAAGACTGATGATTGGCTATGTAAGGTTACTTCACTTATGAAGTTAAAATGAAGAATTATGAAGGAATTTAAAGTAATGCGCACAATAATTAAGGAATGCCTACAGTAACCTAAAGCTTATTCAAATTTTATGTCCTGAAAATCTCTGATTAGTATTTTTATCGCAACATATTCAATTTTATTTTAGGTGTATACTTTTACAATTTTGATTATTCATGCGGCTATTTCGCATCACGTACCTCAATCGTTTATAGGGTAATTTTGAACTGGGATAAGCTCACCTTTCCAAGATTACACGAAGGCATTAAAATAAAAAGTGAATTTAATCAATGAGAAAAAGGAATAATTATTGAAGCGTTAATTCATTAGGGCAAAGGTACCATTGACAATTTCTAAGAAAATATATATTCATCTTACCGCCACCGCCAATATCCATAAGAAACTGTATCAGGCTTAACTTTGTGGAAGTCACAAGCATTCATGATTAAAAATTATTTTGTTTTAATCCACACTTTTTTAGTTAAACTAACCGACCTTGATAATGGCACATAGCTGCTGAAACCTGGGTCCGTTAGGAAAAATAAAAGTGCGGAAAAAATAAATTTTAATCACTAACGCCAAATTCCAATTTAAACGAATAGAGCACCTGCATAACCTTAAATGCTACGGGCTTGGGGGTTGAATGGAATGAATTATGCACATCAACTGCTAAAGCGATACATTAAGGAGGATGAATATACAGTAATAAGGTATAAATGTAATCCAAAATGGAATAATAACGCAAGATACTGCCCAAACACCTACAAATAAACTGGTGGAATATTCATCATGATGAGCCTAATTACGATAAGCCATTTATTCACAAAATATTAAGCTCAGATATTTTATGCGAAGAAAAGATTGTGAGTAGGCATACAAATGAACTTTATCATTTACGAAAACGACAATCTAATGACAAAAATTATCATAAACACGCTGTTTTCAAGAAAAATGTTGCTAAGTAGTCGTGTTCTCTTCTGTGTCGAGGCAAACATGTCTACACTTTGGAAGTAAATGTGAATAAACGAGTTCATTTTCAGAATTTGGCAACATTCCAAGACATATGTTGATGACATGCCTCCGATTTAGATGGATCCACTTTATTTCGGATATGACGACAAGACTTTCCGCTGAGAGCAAGTTGTGAAGTTGAGAGAGGAGTGGGAAAGGGATTTTCTCTCGCCGTACACAAGTTTGAAACCAGTTGATATCATGGCTGCATAAGAGATGCATTTGCATGGATTTTCGTGACACACTTTTGTCATTGAAAGCCGTCTCAAACAGCGTCATGTAACTACTTGGAACTATTTTAAAAATTGCTTGCTGGAATACAAGTTTGATGGATCTCAGTATATTTTCTTCGAAGCTATTAATTCCAAAGTTCTAAGATCTGTTGAAAAGCCAAGTATTCGTGACGAGAATCCGGAGCTAATATACGAGTGAGCTGATGCCACACCCTCGTGAACAGGAGATCTAGGGAAAATTTCTTTATAGCAATATCTTTCAATCCACGCTTACAGCTGCCATGAAATAACACAACGGTTATGATTACTTCCAGTCACAGATAACTAGGATGGATTTAGTGTATAACAAAGAATAATTCTATTTTTTTTGCAGAATTCAGAATAACTCCATCACTATGGCATATAAATAAAATAAAATATGGGTATGTGATTATTTAATAGAGAGTTAGGAATAGGTACACATTTTGTGCATAGAGGAAGAAATATATTACAATCATCACTAGGAGAGAACAATTCAGAACTATAAATTTGATCTACGATAATGATGTGAAAGCATTTCAACTCTCAATGGTTTTACCTTAGGATAACAGAGGGAAAATAAAGGGATTTCTGACGTAAAAATCCGCATTTTTTCGTATAAAATACGGGCATAATTTAGGATATTCACTAATAAGCTGCTAAGCAATTCATACAGATTAGATGTCCAAATGTTTCAATCAGGGTGTTTTAACGATATTTTAATGTAAAGATGAATTAGTATCTTTTTA
Source organism: Pyrrhosoma nymphula (assembly GCA_963573305.1). NCBI lineage: Eukaryota > Metazoa > Arthropoda > Insecta > Odonata > Coenagrionidae > Pyrrhosoma > Pyrrhosoma nymphula. The sequence goes on along the minus strand of OY754339.1, from coordinate 42,965,780 downwards.
ATCATAACATTTTAATGCTCCAAATGTTGCAATACAGGTAGTTTTAACGATAATTCAATTTAGAGAAGAATTAGTATCATTTTAATTACACCATTTAAAGACACCATTTAACGGATTTCACCTTTAATTCAATTTCAAAAATGGTACCGAGAGTGATGCAAATAAAAAAAATAGTGTGCGTCACTAATTACTCCGTTTTGGAAGGTTTCAAGATCACGTAAGCGTATTAATCTAAGTTGGGTCGGATATAATTTAAGAAAATAAAATTAATTTAAAGCCACTGACTGAAAATGATGAACGACCCGAGGTGATGGCATTCATGCGAACATAATATTTATGCCACTCAACGTTAACCTTACGAAAGATTGGTAATCAGTCGGGTGGATTTTTTTCCCGTGTAGGGCACGCAAATAAGCGGAGGGTTGGATCCTAAATCTACCTTTGGCTCGATTCAGACTCAAATCCCGGAAAGGAATTGAGCAAGGAAAGCAGAGGGAGGTGGGTGACGACGATGCGTAGTAAAATTGGGGTTAGTGAGCACATCTACATCAACAAAATGCCAGGGAAACCAACTACATGGTGTGTGGCACGAGGTGATTTCACACCAGGCATGCAGTACTCGTCCCAGTTCAAATCAGGACTTCGCACGCTCTCCCGGCCGATAGGTGAAGACCAGAAAGCAGTCAGGAGAAGAAAAATGCAATGCCAAGCCAGAAACTACGAGAGTACTACGTTTACAAACATGCTAATATGCAGCACACTGGAGAAAATGCATAGTTTCATTAATATTCTTAAATCATGGATACTAGAAGATATTAATTCGAGCATAGCAAAAAATCAAGCGTGACATTTCAAGAGAGATGAAGCGATAGTAAAGGTGATAAGATAGAAAACCGAAGTACAAATATTATCCACCAATCAGCATTCATTCTCGTCTTCATGCCTTGGCAGTCATGCTGAAACGCAGAAATTGTTACAAAAGTATAATAAAATATCAAATTATTTAGCGCTCCATACGGACCTTAAAAAACTGAAACGAGAGTTTTCAAAAGTGACAGTAGCCGTAAATATGATTTTTCCTAATCTGCCATGTTCTTAGCAAGTTCCATCCCGGACATTCGATACTTGACTTATGGTGAACAGTGAGATTAAATAACTGTTTGGTGGGATAATTTTATGCAATAAATATATTTGTCAACAAAACACTAGCAAGAAAATCATGCGTCACCATTAAAAATTGTATGGCTTTCATAATGTTTGGTAGGGAATCTCAGTAAATCGGATAAAGATCCTTTTCTTGTCCAAATACAATTTTTCTTAGTTAGGTCTGAACGAACCGTTGGCAAAATTTTCCCTTTACACCACTCCCAAACAACACAATTCATTAAAATTACTGCACGCATAGCAATGATTTCATGCTGTGCGCCCAAGGAATTCAATAACAATACGGTAGATGTGCACAACAGTCATTATAACAATCGCATGAAGCAGCCAATTAGGCCTCTAAATTAACAGTATGTGATATCGCATTGCAACATTGAGCTAGCGAGGCAACTAAAACACCGCTTTTGATATCATACCATTTCCTGTTTTGAGCTACGTCCGAAGTAAATGTAATTAGTGAAACGTGATGGCTGCGAACGAGACTTATAACTGCGTTTGTCGATAGATAGTGTAGCTAATTAGCTGATGTATCCCTAATGCTTGTACCTTTATCTCCTACCTATTATTATCAGCACGTCGTGCATGTTTCCGGGAAAACTCTTCTATCTCTGAGCATTAATGTAATTGCAAAATGCATGAATGGAAATATTTTCTCTAACATTAGTATTGTTCAAGTGTAGCGCATGTTGGTGGAAATTCTCCTCTTAGTAGAAAAAGTATTTGCCCGTTTTTGCTAATTCACCTTTAGTTGTTGCTTCATTAACTACACTAGGCTTTAGTGAAGTGAATGTTGACGATAACTAGCCCCCTGACACACCCTTGAGGTGGCTTGCAGGGTACTATTTAGATACAGATATCATGTGATAAGTCATCGGACATTAAAGAAGGAACAGTACATGCTTGAAATTCATGTAGAAGATGTTGCCTGAGCTCATGTTGTTCTCGGTTACAAAGTTGGGGTCTGAAAGTACATGAAAACATTCTTGCGGAATACTATGAACCAGAGGAATATACAAAGAGATAAGAGACCGGAACAGATTCCATTGAAACTATTTACCAGAGGTGGATCGTGAATATAAAAAAGACGGATGAAATTAAAGCTGAGGAAGAAAAAGATGTAAATATCCTTTTGCCTACATATCCTATCCCGCATGTCAACTCAATGGCGTGTGGTAAGGAGTGTTAGAAGGAAGGCATCGTGAAGAATTTCATGTAGCAGATGTATGGAAAAATTAAGATAGATGATTAAAGGGAGTACTATTTGTGGTCAAAGACGGATGGATAGATAAAATGGCTTTATTTCGTGGGGCAAGATATAGACTCTCCTAATTAATCACTTGGAAAATGGGAGAAAATAATACAAAAAATAAATAAAAATGATAAAATACAAACAAAATATTGAGGCAAGAGAAAAAAATTAACAAAGCTGTAGATGAAATTTTCTCGTGATCCTAACCGTGTAAGAGTTGGCTCCATGCCGACGTTTCGACAGCTGACTCCGCTGTCGTCCTCAGGGTGATGATTGCCTTGACAAAACCCGGTCGACTTATAGAGATCAGGTCGGTAGAGGAGGTGACACCTGATTGGTTCCATTCTCCCGCGTTTTTCTTATGCCGTGGATGACGGGTTTCCAAGTGTTGCTTGGGTGAAACCCACCGTTCCGGTTCATCTTTCTCTTCTCTAATTTGATTTCAATCGTCTCCTTGACTATTTGGTCTCAGTACCCGGTGGAACGGCAAAGTATTATTGTTTTTTCCAGCTGGATATTGTGGCCGTGAATGAAGCTATGCTCGGCCACTACTGACTTGTCCGGATGTTTTAGGCGAATACACCGAAACGTAGGCATGGAGACAACTCTTACTCGATTAGAATCTCGAGAAAATGTCATGCTGTTCACCGGGAAAGCCTGAAATCATTTATCATTAACAAATTTAAAAAATTATGAGTTGAAGTCAGTTTCACTTTTTCCGCGGGAATATTCGCATATAGGGAATTCATGAATTTACATTGGCAATGTAAACGTCATATTGTAAATGGAATCCATTCAATCCACTTTCTTTTGGAGGAGACAATGTCAAAGAACTTAGGAGTAGTTGCTATTAGACCTAGAAACTGGTTCTCTTCGAATGATTTCCTTCATAATGCCCTATCATTGCGTATCTCTTTCGCTTCGATCACACTAATGCACTGCTTCGTACACGCTCTGCTGTTTATAAGACTCCTTATATTCCTTATTTTCCATCACACACCCATAACTTTCATTATCCACCCGTTCCCCTCACAACATTCCAGCTAATATTACAAATCTGTTACAATATTCGATTCTCATCCATTCTATCGGCTTGGTAAAACAACGAAGCACTCTCTTTTATAAAGTGCACTGGAGCACCTATCCTAGATTCTTTCATAACCTACTCATTTCTATCTCTATCTATCGTACATTTTCCGCAAACGCTTATCAGATATGACATTCCCATATCATTTAGCATAAAATTATGATTATCTTGGAACACATATAATAACGCCAGATGTATTAAAACTTTTACACTGCAAATTTAGCCTCCCGAGACAAATATTTTTGATCAAACGTGTTAATACTATCATATAAACTATTAAATAAGCACGTTAGTATTAACAAAACAGTACTATCAAACCTTAAAAAATATTATTAACAAAAACAGGAATATAAAAAGCATACGATAGGAACTGGTAGAGAGATTCATGTAACTAATCCGTGGATTGAACTACCGATGCAGATAATATAAGACGACATATAATGATGTAACAGATGAGCTGCAATACTAATGCAGTCAAATGAAACGTGTGAATTAAAAGATGGCCCATGCCGAAAAGGTTAAACCGTGTGCTTGTTTTGCAATGCGAAATGTACACATCAAAGCCATACGGAAACACAAACATAGTTTCACCAAAGTGGAATGAGACGGTGGGGAGGAAGAGATACGTGGGAGAAGCAGGAGTAGTTAGGGAAAGGACGGAGAAAGGGACGTGGAGCAAAGGGTTTGGGAGCGGAAGCGATGGGGACTGGGTAATTGAGAGTGCGAGACTGATTTCACGGCACGGTCGGCAGATCCGTCAGCCGAGGCAACCTTCGAGTTAAAAAGAGAGGAAAGGGGAGGTTGCCGGCGGTGACAGCCATTAGCTCGAACCCGAGCGACGAAAGCCCGGCTTACACGTTTTGGCCTAATTTCCCGTTGATTGACTGTTTTTTTTCCAGCTTCCTAGAGAGGAGGATGATGTGGGGGAAGGGCGAGGGGATGTTAGATGAGAGAAACGCGGCAGCGATGCACGAAATCGCTGCGAAACTTCTCACCTCCCTCGGATTAAGGACGTTATCGACGCAGAACATCTATTGAACGCTTTTGGCCATTGGTGTGTGCTTAGTTACTTTTTGTAGATTTCCGTCTGACGAGTTCGAGACGAAAGAAAAATTTTTCGTTGTCTTGAAAGATTTAGTCTCACATTTGTCGTTACACCGTTTTTTAAATCGGCTGGTGCTTCAAAACATCATTTGTTTTTAACGAGTAAAATTAACGAGTAAATAAATACCTATATCATGAAACGCGCTCAGTCAGTTGCGGCCAGAAAACTTGAGGACTTTATGTTCCTTGCAGTTATTCATTAGCAGTTTGGCTAAAAGAAAAATTGGTATTTCAAATATATTCGGTTGAACTGGCTTGTATTGTTTTACCGCTGAATAATTCCGGTGGACCAGGCATGAATGTCAAAATTAGAGTAACTAAGAGAGGAAACTCATTGCCAAAGAGACACTTTCAAGAATTATTTCTTGCCACATGCCAAGGTAAAAAAAATATCTGATTGAGACACTTATTTGACAAGAACGCAACTTACTAATCATCGCTTTTCTCTTCTTATACCTGCTTTCTGTACTCCTTCTCTCCATGGCTGGTTTCCTCTAACCACTTGCTACGTGAGCATGTATGACACACGGAGTTCTGCATAGATATAGATTTACTTCAACTTATCCTTCCCTTAACTTCCTGGATAGTCTTTATCAGGCCAGTACGTTACTAACCCGTAATATCCATAAGACGTGACGCCAGCAAAGGTCTTGGTATCTTCTGTCGATTTCCCGTCTACAGAATTAAAATGTACATGGATTATACGAGAAATCATCAGCTATCACGTTCGATAGCATTTAGAAAATCCGGTGCTATACCTACATATTTAAGATGTGTGACTAAATATCTTTAACACTAGAAGCGCCGTATTTTACCCATGCTTAAAAGCGCCGGCAGCGGACATTTTGACCGGCAGGTGTTTTCTCTCGTTTTGGTGGTGTATATGAATAACTTCACACATAAATTCTATTTTTAAGGTATATTATTTTATTTTTAACTCAAATTTGTATTATTTTATGGCAATGAATAAGATTAATAAAAAATTTCGCTTTTCAACTTTAAATCAAACTTTGGGATACACTGAGTTATCACCCATTGTGCAATATTCAATTATGGTGGTATTTTAAAGTATAAACATTTTGCAGAGTAAATATAAGTATGTTATTTACAATCAGGGAGTAGTGATATAATGTAATTAACGGCATTCAACCATGTATATTGCTATCAGTTCCATCGTCCCAGACTATATTTTTCATAACTCTTTACTTCTAGCTGTGAATTTTCCGCAAGTATATTTTTGGCATCTTGAACATTTACAATAGTTTTATTCCCTTTACATGCTTGTGCCTGACACTGATATCTTATTCTAATTTGTATACCTGAAATGGAAGGTGCTGGCCCTGGTTGTGACTTGATGTACTCAGTACTCACTACGTAGTTCTTCAGCTACTGTCAAAATGAACTTATTGTGGCTGATATTTTGTGGATTGACCTCTTTATATGCGTTAATGGCAGCTAAATCTAGGATATTATATAAAACTTGCACAGGCCATCGGCGAGGTCCAGCGCACGTGGTGTATTTCCTTGCCATTTGTTCCAGTGTACTCCATAGTTTGTGGAATTATACTTACTCCATACTGACTCTTGTAATATTTTTTATGTACTATCTAATGCAATTCTGGGATTCATGGTACTCAGAACCAATACGCTTTTGTTTTTTTTACCTTGGCATACTGTAATTGTAAAATATACACGTTTTAGGACTGTGGTATCGTACAACCGAAGCACTCCAAAGACCTCACGTCTGATTCAATTCATTGTGCCGACAATACGAATGCCATTCTCCTTTAATTTTTAGGCAAAGTCAGTGACGTGAATAAATTATCTGCCGTGACATTTCGTCCTGAATTCAGGTACTGACGCAATAAACGTAAAACAAAATTTTCGGGGAGACTTTCGTTCGGCGGGCGCGGACCCACTGCAGAAATATTTGAAATTAACATCAGCTAATACCCGAAAACTTTGTTCCAAATTTGTCTGGTTAATTTACCCATCGTCCACTAGCTGCTCGTCCACCGTTAGGTATTCACTTGGAGTATAGCAAGCTATGCAATTATCCACAAAGCTATTCCATATTTCGGACATCAATGCAAATTTATCCGTAGTGAGACGCTGAGATCTTATTCCCCGAACATACTTAAGTACTTCATAAGCGAGCGAAATATGCTTCGTGACATCGTATTAGAGAAAAACGCTGGCCCCCATTCACTAGACCATAGCATATCATAATCTAGCGAACCACAACCATATGTTCCTCGTGCGTACATCAGGGCAAAAATAGCTTCAATTTCCTCAACAGTTGTGGTCCAATCTCCCTTACCCAAGCGAACTGCTTCTGCTTCATTGCATACTTTGATAAGCCGGAGCATACGTTCATCAATAAATAAATGCCATGGGCTAGATACGTTCTCTCTAGACACTCTTCGTTTGATTTATGGTGGTGGTCCCTGATTTTCATTTATAATATATTGACTCGCAATCCTACCGATCGTGTTTACGCCACTTGGAGTCACAACCCACTCATTGAGTCCATCCCTACCAAATAGCCGAGTTCAGACTGCTGGAGCAAACGAACCTATTTTTTTTCACGCCCTCGACCCTTCCGTCCCCCTTCCCGTTCTGCGCTTCTTGGAGGGAGCATTTTCACCGGAAGCATTTTCAAGGGCAGCATCACTATATAGTTGGAGATTCCCTTCAATTGCGGCAGCAGCGGTCGGCACTCTGCAGTCCCATGCACTTTCTCTTCATCCCCGACCTCTCCATTGTTGTCTTCCTCCTCGTCTTCTTCCCCCTCTACCAAACCTCACTCCTGAGCACCACCGTGACCGATACCCAAGGACAAGTGAGGAAATATATGTAAAAAGTAAAAAAATTATCAAGAGAAAGACAGCGAATTTATTTGTAAAAATTTTTATGTGCTTAGACCCTCCTCCTAAAATACAGGATCTTAATTATATCAAAATATAACTGACCAGAGTCAGGTAAGGGTGATTCCGTCGGATGATCTTGCAGAGACGCTCGTATCGAAGCATCACCGTCTGAATTGCCGCTCCCTTTTTTCAGCAATGTCACTTGAAGTGTCAGAGAAGAAAGTAATTCCATCATCCGAATCAGAATGCACTGGGTTGAGCTCGTCAATATCAGAATCGTTTTCTGATAAGTCTTGCAAAATTTGCAAAAGTTCTTCCGAAGTAGGACTGCATCGCTGTGACATGTCTCAGCGCATCGGGGTTTTGCTCCTACCAAATGCGCGGTCAAAGCTCGACTGACCGTGTAGGGATAAAAAAAGGGACGAAGACGAAAACAGCACATCTCGCTGTCAAATAAAATCTGGGACGGTAAAACTGATAGCAATATACATGGTTTAATGCTGTTACTTACATTTAATCACTACTCCCTGATTGTAAATAAAATACATATATTTACTCTGCAAAATGTTTATTCTATGAACTATCACCATCTATAATTGTAGATTGCACAATTGGTGATACATCAGTGTATTCCAAAGTTTTTGTTAAGGTTGAAAAACGAAATTGTTTATAAATCTCATACATCACTATAAAATAATGTAAATTTGAGTTATAAATAAAATAACCTCCTAAAAATAGAATATAAGCGTGAAATGATTCATACACACCACCAAAACGAGAGAAAACACCTACCGGTCAAAATGACCGCTGCCGGCACTTTTAGTTATATCAACAATCAAAATCAAAATTTTTGACATGTGGGCGTATTATAGAAACTCATTAAATGTCACGAAATATCAGCAATTTTCGATCATCGTGAAGGAAAAGGGGACCATTTGAAATTCAAAAACGGTCAAAATGACCACTCCATCGCTTCTCATGTTTACCATAATTTCTGTATTATTATCTATCTCTAATAAAACATGATGTCATAATATTCCCAACATTTTCTTCTTTTCCGTCCTTAACTTGCGTCATTGCTCTGTTGCTATGGATTTCTAAAGCTGACTTTAAGTAAATTTGCGAGAAGAAATCTCTATATCCGAAGCTATATTTAAGCTCCTCCGCTATCCGAAGCTATATTTAAGGTTTCATTCATGTATACCTTGCATAATAGTGGCTACGGAAAACACTAACTTTCGTAAGGTAGTAACTTTCAGCTCCCAAAGCCTATAAACTCTGACGGTTCAGAAACATGCTGAGTTGCCAAAGCTGTTGAAATATTCCTAAATAAACTTAGTTAAAATTGTTCCAATTAGCTACATTTAAATCACTTAATTATATTGATTAAATTATAACGTGAGTTCATGAATTGTTATGAGGATTCATTATTCAATAAAAAAATAGGATACAATGAGCGAAAAAAGCTTCCATTTGCTTTGTAACTTGATTTAAACCATGAAGTACGATTCAAATGAGATGCAAAACTTGGAAAATAAAAACTCTCAATAATAATCAAATGAAACGGCACTTTTTTAACTGGCACTCGCTTTCAGCGGAAATGGTCACTTGCTCCTGCTATTGAAGCTTAGTAAATCGTTGACTGGATGGAATTCGCACTAGTTAACAACTTTCATGTTTGCAGAGCCAATTGATCCGAACGTAAAAACCTTTTACTCAATCAAAGTAGACATTCAAAGCGATTGAGCTGTTCATGAGAGCTATGTTGTAGCGCTTAACTGCAGAATTATCGGGCAGCATTTTTGCAACCGTTACCGCGACGAATTGTTTTTTCCAAAGCATTTCATGCGCGGTGCAACCTTTTTATACAGATCTAATTACCTACTCCTTTTTATGAATCGACTTTTTTTCAATGTCACCACTAACAAAACCCCATCCAGACTTTAATAAAGCGAATAATATGGTGCAAAGGTTTTTTTCCGGGACGATATCTCAATCTGAAAGGGCATGTATCACGAAGCGCATATAATTCACGCTAGGATATCCCGACAGAGACCGCCCCCCTCTCTTTAATGGGATGTTTGGATGTGGTCTGGGGGGTCACTCTGCATTTCGTCGGTTCCGTACCGATCGGTTGCGCTTCCAAACCAGCCGACCGGTTGGGATTCCGTACTGACGTGGACTCCGCCACCGACTGAGCCTATTTCAGCGATTCTGTATGTAAGTCAGTGGCATTCCAGTCGGTTGGGTAACTCCTCCCACTCGTTGTTCCCCCCTCCCAATTTTCCGAGTGTTTCCAAAGCTGAGGGTCACATGCTGTATTCCCACCAATGGAAAACGATAGAAGAAACAAATGACTATCGGAAGCCGCCTAGTGCTCTCGGGGTTGACTACAACAACAGAAATCAATGACGTCGAAAGGAAAATGATCGTATATTAATTTATGTGAATTTTGAGCGTTACAATGTGTATTAGATAATTAAAATAATTGCTTTACATTTAAAGCACATATCTAGTAGCTTCCGTGAGAAAATGAGGTATTAATAAATGATGTTGAGTGCTACGAGATTAAATGAAGTGTGCGAAGTGAGAATGAATCAGTTGTGATAATTTGAATCTAGAAATAACCTTCAAATTTTAATTTAATCTCTATATTGATTGATTATATTTATTAACTCGTGTGATTGAGATCCGACATTTAACAGCGTTTTGCGTTTGGAATTTCTAGTTACAGAAAAGGCATTACGTGTACCTATATAGTACTTAATCTTCCAAAAATTGCTAGAATCGTTCGTTGGAATACATTGAACAGTGGCGTGATCTCGAAAATACAACAACCGTGTATGTATTCTATATTGTAGGCATGGTATTGAAATATTCTTGTTGGTATATTATTCTATATTCGTGGTTTTAGGACACTGAAATTGATGCGCGCTCGAGTAATGAAACATTTATTATGTAATTTCGTGGAGCAAAGTTGAATGTAAAATGAATTTTATGAGAAAATAAATACATACGATAAAAGAAATTTTACTTGGGTGGATAAATAAGTAAATTTTCTATTAGAACTCTTGGTTATTGTACGTGTACCTACATGGAAGTAGTGTTGTCAACCATACCATGGTGTTGTCCAACACATTGTTTCGACATTATTTTATGAATAATCCTAAATTTATTAGGATAGAGTGATGATTGGTAGCTCAATGTAAAAGATTCATAAAATATATCCCCTCAACTACGCAAATAGAGGCCGGAAGCAAACAAAGTTCAGTATAAATACGAACTTTTGTTGCCCTGGCCCAACATCGGGGGATAACATAACGCTACCAAAAAACAATACAAATGCTCGAAATTGCCTATTTTCTGAAATCAGAAGCTACTTTATTATGAAATAAAGTTAAGTAAGTGACTGCATACACGATATTTGATTATAATGGAAAACTTTCAACGGAAATCATCCATTTATGAATAGCTAAACCGCAATAATAGGCATTCACTGCGGACCATTTTTGGCAATTATTATGAAAAATATTCCGGTGACAGGATGCTGAATAGCCTAAATATGGAGCTATTTCCGTGCTTGTAAGTGCCAAACAGTAAAACATTTTTAACAGTCAAGAGAATACAATGCAATACTACGGAATTATAGTTATGTATAAGTTTCTCTTATAGATCATCACCTTTATGACCTTAACTTCATCGACTTTTAAATTAGCTCTCTTAAGAATAAATTACCTCGCTATTACAATCACGAATATATGTATACTCATTATTACAAGTATCAAATTATCCCATTCAGGCTAATAATTCTCATTAATTATCCATTTGCTTCAGTGTTTCTCAAGCAAACCGACTGATTCTCCGCCCAACCGACAGCTTTTGCGTGTCGGTTGGATCCACCGACTGGAGCTCGCCGGGGCACCGATCGGATGCGTACAGAATCACACGGCTGCTATCTTAGAGTCGGTGTGACGTCCCATCGACGACGAAAAGCGTACCGTACCGATCGGTTTGGAGTTACAGAATGACCCTCCCGGGGCAGTTGGACGCTTGTCTATCAGTTGTCCCGTGGTGGGTCGTTAACAAGCTGCTAAACAGCTGCCAGGGAAACACATTGCTGTGAATAATCACCCTCAGAGTAGTCACCAGGCATTTTCCCGAAAGATTCGACCGTAGATAAGAATTTTCCCATTCCGTAGCCATTATCTGGGTGGAATTGATCTGGCGCACTTGAAAAATGCTCGGGAGGGGGAAAAAGCGTCTCGGCATCTGCGGCCACGGTTCCCGGGACGGAACGCGGCGCAGCTCCCCATTAATTAAACGCCTCGATCAGTTGGAGCTGGGACGAATCGGTGGGATAGATCGTGAAATGCGCCACCACAGTGGTGTTACGGCCGATAGTTTGAAAACGATGTGAATGGTGGTGGTGGCTATTATTAGAGGCGACCGATGGCAGGGTTCATTTACGCCAGGGTAGTTATTGCTCTCGCAAAACTTCCTAACAAAGCACAGAGGATGATTTCGGCACGTGGGCTATGGAAAATTTAAAATCACTGTGAAAAGGATGATGGAGTTTTTGTTCAGTGTGAAGGGTCAGTCAAAAATAATCTTTCCCGATTGATGATGATATTTCATCACATGCGCTTACACCCCAATCGCGCATGCGCATCACATGCGCGATTGGGGTGACTTACCAATATCTTTCATCCCGTATCGACTCGTTTCACAATGCGACCTCAAGATACGGTTCCTGGTAAAGTCATGGCGTTGGGTGATTTTAAACACTCGCCTTGTGTGTGTGCGTGTGTGCCTCCTGCCTTCTTTGAGAAGTAGTTTGGTTCCCCTTCCTTACTCTATCACGTCTTTTACATCCAACTATTCTACTTCCTAGCCGCGCAGGTGGTGGCCAGGAACTATTGCAGGTCCTATAGTTAGGATGTAAATGAGGGGAATATTGGGGGATGTAGGACTTGTGGAGAGAAATATGATATTCGCGTTTGTCTACATTGTGCAAAAGAAGCCTTGCGATCCACATATAGGTAAACATAGCTTAGCCCAGCGCCACGCGGTACCCAACTCCATTTCCGTGTAGAAACGTTTTCTTTCGTTCATTCTAATCTGAAATGTATAAGCTACAATTTTCGTACTTGGATGAAAAGGAGGTCTTAGTACCATGAACATTAAATTTTCCGATCATTTCATTCTTTCAATCTCTCTATCTATCAATAAACCAAATTTTGACCTTAACACGAATTATTTATGAAAATTTAGAGCTTTTTTTTCACTTTCATTGCTAAGGAATTTATATATTGTTACCGATACTTGCCGTGTGCTATGCAGGATATAAAAGCTACATTAAAGAGAATTTAACATTTGCGACGCGTTCTTCAATGACATTTTACAACAAAATACCGAATGAGACTATTAGTGATTACGTACGTACAATCGCTTCGAATAAATTGACAATACTATAACTAGAGAGATATAGTGTAATATAATATGAATGTTTTAAGTCCTTGACTGCCACACCTGTTATACATTCATTTACTGAGCAGCATTATTTGTCATTGCTGCAATTTGAAATACATTTTTTTTAAGAACACTTTTGATGATACCTCGCAACGTAACATTATGTGCATTGCTACACGAAAAAGCCCGATGAGGGCTTAAAATTAAGGCATAAGATTGATTACCAATTAACGGATAAAACCCACTTAACGATTCCACTTACTGATTCATGTCAAACTCACCAACCACCTCATCCTGAGAAAAGGATGTCCGAGCAATTTAGCCACGAAAGTAAAGGAAAAGGTATCTCGTCAGTCCTCAGATGGGCATCTTGAGATAAGAATCAGCGAATAATTGATGTGGAGTCGAAAAAAACGATTTGGTGAAATCGTTTACGTCTTTCGCGAACTAATCACCTCTCCAGACTGCAATCGAAAGGGATTTCCCCTCTTACGCCGTCTTTAACCCTGACAACCTCCGAGACACGGTCGAGGCAACAATGACGAGATTTTTACCGGGATTTTTCGCGACGTCACCGAAGGAAGGAGAATACAACGGGGGAACGGAGGGAGGAAGGGGTGAAGAGATTTTTTAAAGAGGGGAAGGGAAGCAGAAGGTTTGAAAGGGGGATGTGAAATCAATTTGCAAGCTGTCGCATACAGCCTTCATCAACATCCTTATCGCTCCTACCAATTAAACGGAGACAGCGACTCTCCCACTCACCGCTATCCCAATTTGCGTCCTTCTCCTTTCCAGCTTCCCCTCTATACCCTCGTTCCTCCTCCTCCAGCAACCCTTTTCTCACCCTGTCCCCAACTCCAGAACCTCTAGATCTGTAAGTCTCCCCACCCTACTTACCCTGTTACCGTTCATCCCGTTACCATCCCAATCCTTCACCTTTTCCTTTGCCAAGTCCAGGGATGGGATGGGACCTTTCTCCTCTCCCAAACTCTTGCCCTCTCCTCTCAGATTCACTCCCCACCATATCTGCCCTGGTCCTATCCACAGCCTCCCCACGGCGCAAAGGTCCACCACACCCGTGCCCCACGAGATTCCCTGCGCCAGAGAGAACATCCTCTGTAAGTGGGGCGTATCTCTCCCGACGACCACATGGCTCAGATGAGTGACTGATGAGTAAGTGACTCGTGCATCCATTTAGGGAAAATTGCAAAAATAAATGTGAAGCTGATGAATAAATACGCGGATGACTGAGTGGCAGAACATTTTTGAACGAACAGAATCCATCCAGTAACCTTTCTCTTTTCTCAGCTTCTCAAAACGGACCCCTTGGCAATTCGAATCTATTTGCATTCATCAGTGACGTCAGAAGCTGCAATAAGGTAATGTTAGGCAGTAAATAACTCATATCGAGTCCACATAAATATTTTTTAGCATTAAGCTAATGATAAATGGTAAAGCTTACGGTAAGGTAACGTTAGAGTAATGATTAGCAGTGAATAACTCATATCGTATCCATATATAAAAATTTTATTTGTCACGGCTAAGGCTTCGTTGTTCTAAAATGTTATGAAGTTACAGGAGTACCACAATGTAATGCCAAAACCAGTTGTCTACGCTAAAGTATGGTGTTACATTGTCCGAAGAGCTCTACAGTAGCCTTCACGATGATATTATTTACCTGTGAAATATGATTAAGTGAACTACATAAGAATAAAAATTATTTTACAAATCCGACATGCATGAGAGAAAATCCACGTAACAAAAGCGTACCATCAGAAAGGCGTGTATCATTAGCTACCCAAAGATGTTATTAGGGAGTAAACAACTTAGGGTATCCACAAACACAAATTATTATTCACTACCTATGTTTCGTTATTGTACAACATCAACAGGTTCAAGGAATTTCACAAAGTTACGCCAGAAAAGGTCTACTCTAATGTACGGTTTTATGGTGTCTGGTGAACGGTAACCGCTATATGAAGTAGCCTTCACGCTAACATGACTTACCAGTGAGATAAGGTTGAGTTAATTTGTTAAGAATATTTATAAGTTGATATATACAGAGACAGAGAGAGAATAGACAACAAGAAAGCGTCATCGAAAGATAAAAATCTAGAAAATTATAAAACTGTGTCTGTGTTAGAGGTATCCCAGTTATTTTAAGACACTCGTTTGGCTTTTAAGGAAACAATAAAAAACGATTCATGTAGTAAATTGCACACACGGTATGGCGGTAAATATTGCTAATCGCTCGGACCCTTTCCTAACTTTTTTTCTACGAGCGCTCTCTTCATTACCAGTCAATCGCTTTTAATTTGGGTCGGCAGCTGATTGAAGTTGGGTGTATCCGTCCCAACAACTCTAAACCAATTGAGCAAATGACGGCAGACTCCTGAATCCATTAGGAAAATAAATAAAAGTTTATACAAAAATACATTGTCGGTGGAGAGGCAAAATTTTAAACAACCTGAATACTTTAGTCAAAAGCCCTCTTCTAACCCACCTTTCCAACAGCTCGTGATTGGCATCCATTTTCTCATCATTAACTACTCCTTAACTTTGCTGTTATTTTTCCATATGTACCCGGCTCGTTTAAACGACAACCTAGCGACATGTGGGGATAAGTCAAAATTTAAATTAATGAATATGCAAAGAGTGTATGTATTACAAAATAAATAACGAAATGAATACGCAGGTAGTGGACATTTTCAACAACCAGGACTTTTTATTCAACCTTTTCATTTAACTCACCTCTCTCCGAAATGTTACCATCGTGTTTCTCCACCATTTGCTTGATCAAAGTACAGATCTTCTTATGGCCGGATTTGACCGGGGGGTTTTTACTAGAATAGAAGTACATATTTTGAGAGAGTCAACCTACGCAAAAATAGAGATAAAAGTATGAACAAATATCAGTAGCTCGCACGAAGTTACATCGTGCCACGGCCTTTTGGTCGATTTTCTCTTTTTTCCCACATCTTCAACTCACTGATGCTCAATGACGTGGTAAACTAACTTAAACGCCAGTTATTTATTATCTCTGTTTAAATATTTTCTCGGAGTGGCGGCTAATGTAGACACGTTCCGACATCGATAACGCTTGCGTCAGGTAACCAATAATCAGTTGCTGTAACACTCTGAATTCTAACTCTCAGTTGTGTTCATATTTATGTAGTCATTATTTTCCCTCTTTACCATTTTAATTTCTACTGGCATGTGCATGTTCCTAAAATGATCCTTTAACGTTAATCCATTCTCAGTTAGCATCATAGTTATGTAATCAGCGCGCCATATAGCGGTGAAAAAACTTACTCATACGTAACGAGATCAGGCCTTTATGAGTCGTAGTCATCAGGAGAACACCGGTCAAATTATAAAACCGATGAGCAATTTATGCATCCGCTTACGGTAAAATTACAAAATAAATTAATTAAAACGAGAACCGAGTTTTAAAAAGCACCCGTCCGCAAAATTCTGGCCAGTTTGAGCGACTGATGAGCAACTCATGCTCCCATTCACTTAGAAAGATGTCCAAAAAAGAATAAATCATTTAAAAAAAGATGAAGAGATCATTGCGGCATAAATTTTCAACAGCCGGGACCCTTTTCGTCGGCCTTTCTCTTAAACCCACCACCCTGGATATGTATACCCTCGTAATTCGCAAAATTATTAATAACTTTCGGTGACTCCGACCGTTTTAATACCAAACCCACATGATGTGCGGCCCAAGTCAATTTCGCGTTCCGCCATGTGCTTCGACGAGGATGATACCCCACCGCTATGTACTTTTGAGTGAAGGTTTGAAGAGCCTCCCAGACCGAGTTCGGGGCGGCCAATGAGAGAAGAGAGCACGAGGCGAGACCCTGGGGGAGGTATGTGAAGGTGGCGCCTGTGGCTTCTACTGGCCACATGAGTCTCAGCCAACGCTAAAGTAAGACGTTTGTAGCTCATCCATTTACCAAATGCGGCCCCGAACGAATCATGCGTTGTTTATGCGTGTGTGTATCGCATTACCACGAACACCTGTAAACCTACAGTTGCCTGGATATCTTCCAGTAATTTGGATATCCTCAAGATTGGATCCGAAATGATGTTTTTCTCACTCCTCCAACGTGATAACAAGGCTTTTCTTGCTACGCCTCAAGGAATATATTGTAGGTGCATGAAAACCCAGAATATTCACAATCCCACAATCCTCCGAGCCACAAACCCACAAAACCCACAATCCTCCGAGGATATGATATGTTTTGAGCTATCAGGGAGAGGAATAAAACAACGTTAAGTGAAATTTCAAGGCTCCCGAATAAGGATGATAAGTACCAGCATAGTGGAGACACCTATTAAGGATTTAAGGTTTTCCCGGCGAATTATATAGTTGAAGGTTTCTCGGGTTTCACTTCGGATCACTCAGTGATTCAACCCGAAGGCTGGTTTTTGGTAGGTGAGAGTAGAACTCACCCCAGACTAAGCCACAGGCGTGTGAAATTCACACATTCAGGGTAGAGGTGGTCAGTTCCTTTCTCTGGGCCACCTCGCACTCCCGAGGATTTTATTTTGTTCAGGGGCATCCAAAGGCTTCACCCGGATTTGAACCCGGGACCCTTCAATCAGTAGCCACGTGCTCTATCTACTAGGTCACCATGGTCCCTCACTTTGGGTAAGATTATTATAATTTATCAACGTTTCGGTGGTTGACTCAGTGTATCAGGATAATGAGTCGAGCGAGGATACTGGCGGTTATATATAGCCACAGATGAACAACATATTCAAAGGATTCGTAACACGGCACTCACAAAAATACGGCATCTGCGGCTGAAAATAACCGCTAGCATCCTCGGTCAACTCATTATCCTGATGACGATGACTGAATCAACCATCGAAACGTTGATGAATTTAAATAATCTAACCCAGTGTGAAACCCGAGAAACTCTCTTGAATGAAGACACCTTGTCTGATAATTAGGCATTCAAGTATTAAAATGCAGATCCTTTATTAAATTCCATAGTTAATTTAAAGCTCACGCAATTCGGTTGAGATATGACCAATAAAGCAAAGGGTGTACTAAAATTGTAGGTAAAATAACCAGTAAAGGAACTATGAAAATTCATATAAAGAAAAGTTAAAAGATATGTGTAGAAGGTGAAGGAGCAAAACCGATATCACCTTAATTGGTGATAATATTGAAGTACCACTACAAAGGCTTCAATAACCCTTAGCTCCAACGTGTGATGAGGGTTGTTGTATAACAGAATGGAATTTTAACGAATCTGAAAGAAATACCTTGGAGTTTCCAGTAGCCACTTTCTCTGGCTTCTTTTATTCATAGTTTCAAGGTGTGATGAGAGGGGCTTATGCATGCTCAAAGAAAATATAGAATTCCTGAATAAAATTAATCAATAATT
This sequence comes from Pyrrhosoma nymphula, assembly GCA_963573305.1. Classification (NCBI taxonomy): domain Eukaryota; kingdom Metazoa; phylum Arthropoda; class Insecta; order Odonata; family Coenagrionidae; genus Pyrrhosoma; species Pyrrhosoma nymphula. Next base: position 42,947,435 of record OY754339.1, on the reverse strand, counting down.
CATATATTATTCCCAATATTAGTGATAGCATTCAATGAAATGGTGCATGAATAGCCTTAATGATCTACATCCACATCTAGATGCTACCCCGCAAGCCGCCTCGATAGGCGTTTGGTGGGGGTGTTAGAAAACCAGCCGTTTACATATAAAAGGGAAACGCTCTAATGAAATTACGCCTAACATTTATTAAAGTCCCTTATTGTTCGGGGGAAAAACAAATTCCCATACCTATCCGTTCGGCAAAATATCTCTCTTAATTTATCGTTTCTGTCGGACCTGGAAATATAGTGGGGTTCTAATATGATGTTCTCCGTGTCGCTCTTAAAAATATATATTCTCAATTGCTCAAGTAATCTAAGCCTAGCGAGCAGCCTTCGAGTCTCTAGCGGCTCCCAACATAATTCGTTTAACATCTGTGTAACGCTGTCTGTACGCCCGTAGCGGCTTTTGACGAATCGCGCCGCTTTCCTTTGTATTTTATTAAGTTCACGGATTAAGTCTTTCTTCACCGGATCCCATATGCTCGCTGCATATTCAAGGTGTGGCCGGACGAGTGCGAAATAGCACCTCTCTTTTACTTTTTCATCCGAAAATCTTCCCACAATACGCTTGACGAATCCTATCTTCTTCAGAGCTCTGCCACAAATATTTCTTATATGTGTTCCCCACGATAGGTCCGAAGTTATCGTAACTCCCAGATACTTCACTTCATCTGTCGCCTTTAATGATGATCAATAACTGTGGTAATTTTGTCATGGCCGAATTGTCATATTTAGTAGAGAATTGTGAGACATTGACTTTGAAAATGACAATGATTGTTGAAACAATGGACTGAAATTAACATTTCAGGAATATACAAATTAGTAATTTATTTGGTGACGTGTGCCAATTCTACAATGTGACGCCGGAATCCTTCGCATTTACAAGTGATGAATCCCACTAAAGCTATCATTATGATCACTATAAATATTTTTAGAAATATAATATTTGACAATGAAAACAAAAAATAATAAATCGACTCTATAAGACTTAAAACTTAGTCATTTATTTGTATTCTCATTAATTCATAAGCGTTGGACTTCCAACTTTTTCATGGCAGCTAAAAATATCAAGGATAAATCTTCACGCCTCCTTTGTTTTGTAAGTAAGGAGTTTTGACACATGACACACATCGTACATGTGTGCTTTTACGATTGTTAACCCAATAGTTTTTTAGGGAAGAATATGTTCATGTAACGCAGGAAATGTGAGAAAACAGTCGGGGCAGAAGATCCATTTAATTATAGCCAATTTCTGCAAAACGTCTTTCAGTGTCCTGACCTAATCCTACCTCTACTCGGTTTCAAGAACATCAATTGAGAACAGTTTCAACAGCAACTTGGAAAATTCCCTTACTGGGAGAGCAAAACAAAGATGTCACATCATTGGAGGTCTTACATTGGAAGAGCTGCACTTAGCGCGAAGACATAAAACCGGAGAGAGAATGAAACTGCTATACAAAGGGATCGTCACCTTACACAAAGCAAACTATGAGCTAATTAAGATTTGACTGAAAGAGATCTTTGACTTCCAGAGAAATTGAGTAATGCCTGAAGCAGAGCTAAAGACTATCCGACTCAAAGAGAACATAATTCCCCGACGATAGGCGTAGACTCGTGCGAGAGACTCATTCAGCATACTGAATAAGAGCACATAAGATATTCAACAGATTAAAAAAAACACAAGGAAGACTTAATGAATTACCATAGACGTTACACCCAGACTCGTGGAAGACAGAGCTCAAATTCATGCTCAATAGGCACAAAATGAACTATTGCATAGGGAAATTGTCTTTTGGTATTGGATCGCGAAATGCGACCCAAATTAGCACTCCTTGTACTAGATCTGCACCAGAATGCAAATTGAGGGAACGCAAGATACCTTCCAAGCGTCTTTAAGAATGTTAATAAATCTAAAGGGGGGAAAACATCCTCTTCTAATTTATAATATAAAAACCATGAATGTAATTGAAGTGAGGGAAAGGCTACACTGGGTTATTTCTGCAAACACTGATTTTAAAACAGAACAACAAGACTTAAGCTTCATTTCTGATTCAATCTAAAATGAAATCAAAACTGTTCATAGACCAAACTCGCCTCTTTACAGTTTATAAAGTATGACTTTAATCGAATTAGTGTACGTATCCCAAAGGTAAGGTATATCGCCGTTACATTATACTCTACAATAAAGGATAATAATTTTAACTTATTTTGTTACAAGAAATAGGTAATCATATTAATTTCACAAATATTAGTTAAAACAGAAATAAATACTATCTAGGACAATCGACGGCAATTAGTCGTCTTCAAGTGAATGATTAATTTATCTTAATGGGTATTTTAAAGTTATACTGATTACGTCTTGAGTGGTATTTAAGATTGTAGGGATGCGAAAAGGGAGGTTAAATTGTGATGGCGTGATAGCAACAGAAGTAAAAGGCCAAGGAGGGAGGAATAGGAGGAGTATAGAGGTTTGTTCATCACGTATCAATTGTTAACGCGTTTTCAAATGTTTACCTGCCAAGGTAATTGCACGGTGTCAAGGTTACTGTGCAATTTACTACCATCAAGTGACTTTAGAAGTAAATTGCAGGTTTGTCAACGGTTCTGCAAGTCCTCTTGCACAACTTTAAAAGTATCGGCAAGTCGCTTACAGAAGCGTATTATTGCCAGTATATAAGCAACCAATCTAGCTCTGCACCCATTTATTTATGTTCGCGCTCTGCACCAACTTGTAAAACGTTTCGTCCGAAATAAATCCCTCGGAAGTTCCTGCAGAAGACATTTGCAAAATGATAGAAAAAGACCGGCAATTTTCCACAAGAATAAAGTTTTACTCGACCGGTTTCGGCGTACAACACCTTCATCAGGTTGTACACCGAAACCGGTCGAGTAAAACTTTATTCTTGTGGAAAATTGCAAGTTTTTTTCTTTCATGATGCTATTCCACCAAATCAAGCCTGAAACAACAACTTTTACATTTGCAGAAGTTTCTTGCCATAGTAAATCCACCCATATAGCGCATCTAGTGTTGTCCTTGTGTGGAACTTATGGAAAAAAAATCTGAATCACCTCTAATTTTCAATAGCTTTTCAACTAGTTGGGAAAACAAAATTTTACTTTTAAGAAGCAGAATGTACGATGATACGCTCCTAATAAGCCATTCTCGTTTTTTCCATGTATATTGCCTTTTTTACATGTTAATTCATGTACACCACCTTTTTTCTATTTCGTAATTTTATCTTCATTTCCGCTTACATCTCGGTTGGCCAAGAAGTCGGCTACTTGCGGAAATTACCGGAGTGGAAAAATGAAAGGATTTTACTAGCCATTATATTGCTAAAATGTCATGCTAAAATGCCATTAAAAAACATATATCTTCAAAAGATGAACACATACACCAATGAGCACCACTAAATTGCAAAAGCAGATTCTGCTCTTGAATGGTGTACGCTTAACAAGCTTTCTCTGGCAATAAATTCAATATTTAACGCTCACTCCTATTCAGGAACAGCTTTTACCACCGCCAAATGTTTGAAATTTTGAGTAGAAAGAGACATCTAGAGGATGTCATATGTTATTTGCATTTGAAGTTTAATAAGTAAAGCTTGACATCCAAATCCTTACAGCCCTGATATGACCTTACTGAAACTAACCTTGAGTTAGATATGACCTTATTAGGAAGGTTAAAAAATTATGCGAATTTCACAAAAGTTGGTTTATTCACGACCCGGGTTTCAACACATTATGTCAATTTCAGGTCTTTTGTGAAATTCGCGTAATTTTTAACCTTCCTAACATGGAAAAATTTCACATAATACACCCTGAAACCGCAGATATGACCTTGCTGACACTAACATTGAGTTCATGTAATTCCAAACTAACTAGTAAAGTTCCCGGACAAACACCAAGTAAAGTTCCCGGACATATGCGCAAACAACGCGTACACGATTACCAATATCCTTAGAAACCAAGCCTGCTGACGCTGCATTTATTTATAGGGAAATTAGGGCTACCATTTAATATAGAGTGCAGTGGAGGAAAACCTACCTAATCGAACCCACGACTTTCGGATTGGCAGGCGAAGACTCCACCATCACCGAGGCCAGCGTAGGTAAGTTAATAATTAAATAAGTGTACAAGTTCTTAAAGTTATTTCAAATTAAAAGAAAAGACAATTGATTCCACCTGACGACAGTTAATGGACAATGATTTTTGAAAACTCGTCGTTCGATATTGCAAAATGAAAAACTCCTAAGTTAGAGTAAAATATTACAATCATTAATTTGAAATATATTGGGAGATAAGTTGATTTTTTTCTCGTAAATTTCACAATTTCGCGAGCATTGTGCAAACCAGACCATTATTAGACGATTCTTTAAGAATAGTGTACGTGGTACGTTATTTAACTTGGAGATAATCAAACCTAAAATTTCATCATAAAGTATGAAATGTTACACTAGATATAGTAGCTGCTTTCGTTTCTTAAGAAATAGGCGGCTGATAAGTTCAAAGCATGGATAGTATAAGTTTCATCATAAAAGTAGTATCTCATGACTTTTGTGGAGGAAAAAGTCCCGTAATTCTATTCTCCCAAACAATTCGCACTCTGAAATGTCGGCACAAAGTCAAAACGTGCATAGTACTACGTTGTGAAAACCTATTAGAAGAGTATACACAATCTGAGCTCTCTATTTATCTACAAAATGTATTTCGCAATTTAGTTTTAAGTAATGATGAAGGTGGAGATTAAAAATATTCATAAAACCAATAAATTATTTTCCATTCACGTAACTTTGGAGGTGTACATGCGTTGAGAGGAGTATCTAGTTAGTTTTTCAATAAAAATGGATATCTTTTACAGTTTCAGAGTATTACTCCTATACAGAAAGAACAAGAACTAAAATACAATCTTATTGCGATGAAATGTTAGGACAAAAATAGACTGGCAAACTAATAGCTTTAAAGAAAATTTCCGCGAGATGACATCAAAAGGAAAATACTGAAACGTGGGTGTCAGCATGGGAAGGCATGAAAGTCTAAAAGTTCGTCAACGCTCGTGAATGCATCGGCTTCCTTTTCACATCAGTCTCTTTCCTTACATGACCCTTCATAAAACCATTTACCCTCCCTTGAAAATAAATTAATGAAATAAAGGACTTATGTTTTCGCAAGGCTTCACATCACTTCACATCCCCTAGCCTCGTTAATCAACTCATTTTCACGGGTGTATATCTTTGCGAGTAAAAGAGAGACGCTCTTAACTTTGTCCAAGTTAGTCACTTTCCACCCTATCGGTCTTTTAATGTCGCCACATTTTCTGCACGAACCACCTTTTCATATATAATTCTCACTCCGGCACCACTATACTCTCAAATGCCTCACCACTTCACACATTTGTTCATTACGGTCACATGCTCATTCCTTGACAGAAACTCTTTCAACCAGCGAACCCTTCATAGAGTCCCTTTCTCGTTTATACATCTAATCGTATACACCACCTTCATTTATTGAAGCATATCCTATCCCTCAGACTTAAAACAACTTTTTGAAATTAGTGTATTTTCGCGGATATAAGCCGATTTCCATTATAAGTCAACCGACCAAAATTGTTATGAGTTTTTTTTATCGATTCAGTACAAATCCTTTGGACAAAACCATAACTAAGATAGTTTTGAAATTGCAGCTTATCTAATTATTTAGAATATTAAACTGTCCGTCTTGTAATTACGCAAGGAGAAACCTTGAGACATTGCACACATTATTTCAGTTCAGATTTCATTTACCTACCTGAAGTGATTTGCCTCATTCATGAGTATTACTTTGATTTCGTCGTTATTTTTAAGAGGTTATATTTAAGACGATATAATATTGCATAAATGATCCACTTATACTATAAAAAATACGGTAAAACCAGGCAAACATCTTTTCTTCCTTCATATTCCCTTTCATCCTATTCAGCCTCTCTTCGGAACCTTCGCTCCAAACCCCCCATTAAACCCTCATGCCCCTTCATCTCGTAACACCTTTTAATTTATTTCCTACTTCCCTCCATCTCTCTTTCTTCGAAGATTTATATTGTAAGCAAGGATCCAGCAGGAAAAGCGCAAAAGGGCTACTGCTCAACCCCACCACCACGCAACCTAGCTCTTCCTTTTCTGTTTCACTGGTGGCGGCCTCTCCTTTACGTAAGGGTAGGTAAACGCTTTCAAGTGAAAAAGGTGCAAAAAGGACGAAGGGAGGTAGAGAAACCATAAGGGGGAACTGGAGGGCAAGAGCGGGTGCGTTGAAAGGGACGATGGAAGTGAAAAGGGAACTCAGGGTAAATGGGGAAAGGAAGTGGACTGCGACGAAAGGGAGGCAGGAACACTTCGATACACTGGAATACGTTTATGCCTACGTCCTAAACTTAGAGCCATCATCATAAGGTCGTATGGCAAGGGAAGTAAGAGCACCAGGATGAAAATTTAAGGGGCACAAAGAATAGTTTCTGGAGGAACTAATAGGATTGAGTTATGAAGTGACTAAAAATAGAGCTAAAATAAAACCAAATCAGGGGGCGGCTCTAATAGAAAATGAGAAAACCAGTAACTATAGATATAGATGGAAAAATGAAACGTCATCAGAAAAAGAGGAACTACGTTTTTTCGACACGCCTACCTAATGAACCAGTAAAGATTAATCAATATAATATAGAACTTCTTCAAGAATAGGAAAACCAAGGAACCCTAGTTCAAGGAGGTACTAAGGGAAAGGAAAAAAATTGGAATTGCAAGAAACATAGGTGTGCAATATGAGATCCTTCAAATCCAGAACTTACTAAGGGTTTCCAAGATAAAATAAATAAGGAATTAGGAAAAGATAAATAAGGAATTGGAGGATACATATCCGGTAAATATACGGTCAGAGTTGCATAAACATAGGATTTATTAAAATAGTACTTGGGAAAGGTGACAGAAAAGTTGAGAGTACTGTTAGTTTTCAACAGGTAGCTGGGCCTCAGTCACTCTGTGTATTTGGGCCGAGAGCTATTTGGGATCTTTATGATGAAGGCTTAATATTGTAATTAGATCCACAGCTGTGAAAGGCAAAGAGGTTTTTAAAGAGAAAATTCTAGCAGTGTGTTGAGGTTATTAAAAGAACTATGGGATGGTAATTGCTTATACAGCGTACGAAGAAGAATAGGCTAAATCTCTTGAGTATATCGGAGGCCAATAACATCTCGAACGACCGTACTACTTTGATAGGCTAAATAACATTAATAGAAATAGAGAGATTTATTGCACGAAGGAAAGCATTAAAAGTTTATTTTTCCCAGTACTATCATACCAAAATAGCTGTAATCGAAGCCACCAATAAAACAATTGTTAATGATTGCTATGATTGTTTTTTAGTTCTGGTTATTCTACACATTTTTCATTATTACATGGTATATTACTTTAATAATTCATGCATTATAAGTCTTACTATTATAATCACTTTGCATTTTAGCGTGACTGGAATTTAACTAATGAATATTTTTGGCAGATACTGCGTGCCTGGAATAGAATAACCTCTTGCCACAAACCATTGAGGTGGCTTGCTGACGGATCACGTAGATGTAGATTTGCCTGAAGGATGGAATTGGGGAGAATGATCCCGAATAAAGAGAAGACATGTATGGCCTAAAAACTGAGGGATAATGTAGATCTCAATTCAACGGAGGGGGGAGAGATATAAAGACGAATAAACGGGAAGGAAGATGCGAAAGCAGGGAAAACGAGGACGCAAATAAAGACCCTGAAAGGAGGCCCAAAAATCACCCAGCGGATTTAATTAAGTCGAGACTTTTGCGTGGCACGTTTTCCTCCATCCGGCACTGGATTACATCCCCCCTTGACTCCAAAAATTAGGGCAGCAGACCTCTCAACATTCCGGTATTCGCAAGTGTAAACACCTTGACTTTACGATGCATACAACCTTTCAAATCCAGAATGAAAAGGAAAAGTTAATTACCATTTAGCGGGATAAACGATGTATTCATCCATAGCCGTTCCTGTTCCAACAGCTTCTCAATCTTTTACTGTCACTCCAAGTTTCCTCTTGACGCACTTCATCCCAGGATATGTCTCTCTTCAGTTACTATCAATTAATGCCATCTATCCATAGTTTGCGTGGTCTTCCCCAAGGTCATCTCACACTGTGTTTCTCTTTTTCCCGAACTCTGGAGGTTCTATTATCTTTCTCTCTTTTCAACTTCCCATGAATCCTTTACCTACTACCTTGTTTCCTAAGCTATTAACTACTATTTTTTCATAAAAACAAGAATTGGGTGATGACTGAAAGGAAATGGAGACGACTGAAAGCTGGATAAATGACGTTTTTTAAGTGTAGCGGGCAAGGGTGAAATGGGAAAAAAATAAATACTGACATCAAGTTAACGATATATGAACCCGATTAATCTAAATCGAGATCGAAGACTCATCAAAGGGATAAAAATCTTTAAAAATAGTTCCAGTTCATGAAGTTCATCCACGTATAATCATCACCACACAATGCTTAGCAATGCTCCAGTTACAGTGTTTTAAAAAGAGCGTTTGTTGATTCCTTTGAAGCGTTCAAAATATGGAAAATACGAGGTGGATTGCTAATAAACCAGCCTTGAGGGTTCTCTCGTCACCTGAGGTACGATGCAAAGTTAAAGCAGTTTAGAGGAACAGAATTGGATGCTGAAGAGGAAGGAAGCGGTTTGTTAAGGAACATGAGAGTCAAGGAAGGGCGCAAAGACAAAAGAGCAACGGAATGTGCTCGGGCGAGTCTCAGAACAATTCTGAGCTTCCAGTTTACATGGCCGGTTTGGAAAAGGTAGATACCTAAGTCATGATAAGGGGAGATAAAACGTGAAATCAGATATAATTCATAGAGCTGCTCATGTTCAGAGAATAATGCAAATATTTTGGAGTAAAATAGCAAAATAAGAATGGCAAACTGTGAAGAGAGAATGTAGGATTTGATGAAAATGGGATTTGATAGCATTGTTAGGATGCCAGCTAGAAGGGAAGTTTTTGTGGGAAAAGGATTAGGGCGAGAAAATGAACTAAATTTGATAGGCCTTGGATTGCTTTGATTCTCGCTTGGTTTTTGTCACTACTAAGTAAATTTTCGTAGGAGGACAACATACTTCTTCCTATTTGTTAGGCAGTGTTCCAACATTTTTTTCATCTAACACATAGATGTGATGTGGTAGTACTGTAATATCCTACAAATTTGCTATCCCAGTTATTTTCACTCATTCTAATCAGTCATAGTTTTGCCTAAGTGCACATAGTTTTGCGTAAAATTGAGAGCCTAGAGGATCCCAACCTAGTTATTTCTACTGGAGTGTCGCAGGTTCTTAAGAATTGTAAATTATAGGTTAAGATAAATGGCGAAACATAATTACAGCATATCACCCCTTTTTTCAATTTTTCAATCTAAGATTTCCACGGTCATAAAAATGCAATTCTTTTGACGATAGGTCCACCGTGACTTTAAGTATAATATAGGAGTAGAATATAACTGAAGGCATTAATGTCACTCTGTGTATCACCCATTGTATTCAAGACATACACAGTCAATGACTACTCATTTCAAATAAGATATGACTACAAACAGGATAAAGTATGTAAAAACATTTGTGTGATGCATGGCTTTCTATGGATTGGAAACATGGACCTTTGGTAAATTTGACCAGAAAAGACTGGAAGCATTCGAAACCAGGAATATAATTGAAAGTAAAATGGAAGTAAAAGTCTCAAAAAGAATTCCAATGATTTACATAAACAAAATACAGAGGAAAGAACATAATAAGAAATACTAGGGAGTTAGGGGGCTATAATTACATAGGGAAGGTTAGAAAGCTGAATTCAACCAATCTTAAGATTGAACGACCAATGGTAAAATCCCTTAGGGAGAAACAAGAGGAACAAATCATATACTGGTACTTCAATATAATTGAATACAGTAATATCAGGAATGTATAATGAATGGAAATAAAAAGTCATCCATACAGGAATACGAGTGGCAATATTCAATCGTATGGTTATATGACGTAGTAGGTAACTAGGTTTTCACACTTTTATCGGGTATTTACCGCGGTAATAGTTTCAAATCTTGGCAACAGTTTTGTCCGTGCTCCAGCGGGTGATACGTTTGTCCGCAGGAATACCAACGCGGTAAATATATGAAAAATGAGGAACAATGGTAATTACATTGAATAAATAATATGTACATATTGATATTATTCATGTACAGTTACTGTTTTAACATATTTATTAGACCATTGTTTTTTATGGCTTGGAAAAATGTTTTTCATAGTTAAGAAATGGTAACTAAGGCAGACAACTGCAAAATATTGGTTCCGGGAAATAGGTGGTAAAAAAATACAGTTTCCCACGAAATGTCTTCTGGGTGATTTCAAAGCCAAACTTGAATATTGTGGAGAAGAAATTAGGGATTCTCTTCAGCAATATAATACGCCGTTGAGAGCAAAATAGGCGTAAGCCATTTTTTGCCACATTTTTGTTAGGTGACCTGAGACTACTCTACCTAAAGTTTGCCTTGATGATTAATCGTGTGAGTCTATTTTAAGAGTCTTTCCTCTAGAAGTTAGCACCTAAGTTTAATTTATCATTTTAAGTTATATATTTTTAAAAAGTCATTTTTAACATATTTATTAGTTGCTCTCAACGACACAAATAATTAGGAAGTCACTTAATAGTTATTTTATTCGTTCATACAGTTTTAGTGAAGCCATACTGTGAGAATGCTAAACATTGAGAGCATCCCTTCTGGTCAAAATCATAAACCTCATACAATAATTATAAGTAAGCAGTATCAAAGTTTGATCCATATCTTTAGACATAATCCATTTTTAATAAAAAACTTTGTACTTTTCCACACTTTATTTCACAACTGCGACCGGTTTCACCATAATATGGCATCTTCTGGCACATTCTGAAGCTTAGGTCATACAATATATACCCAGAGAAAGTTAAAAATGGTGGGGGTTTGAAATGGAGGAGAGAGGAGCAGGGCGATTGGGGCATGGCAGAGTGAGAAGGGGTAGTGGAAAAAACGAAAGGAAAGGAAGGAAGGTTTTTTCCACTACCCCTTCTCACTCTGCCATGCCCCAATCGCCCTGCTCCTCTCTCCTCCATTTCAAACCCCCACCATTTTTAACTTTCTCTGGGTATATATTGTATGACCTAAGCTTCAGAATGTGCCAGAAGATGCCATATTATGGTGAAACCGGTCGCAGTTGTGAAATAAAGTGTGGAAAAGTACAAAGTTTTTTATTAAAAATGGATATCTATCACTTCCACGAAGTCAAGCCTGAAACAATTAAATTTATTTAGACATAATGTTTAAGACAAATCCACAACTACTACTACAAGATTATGCAGGAAGATTTTTTAAAAGCCCAACTGCAGGAACCCAATTTGTATGAGGATCGTCTAGTAGTGATCCAAAGAGCTATTTTTTTAGGAAGACAGCTGTTTTAAACGTGGATATCGAGAAAAAGGTCGGCCGCATGTAAAGCTAGGACAAAAACATAACCATCACCCATAAAAAAAGACCCAGGGGGAATTCATGGTGAGAGATGGACAAGGACATTGAGGAAAATGATGCTTTCGACCATAAGGGTGTGCGTTCCCCGTGTTTGATTCCCTGAGGTAGAAGGAAGCTGGGAAGAAGGGGGAGAGAGGGAAAGATGGAAAGGGGAATAGGGTGAGAGGCAATAAAGAAAGAAAGTGAGTATGCTAGGGGAAAGTCTTCTCAGGGGCATTTTGGGACCCTGTTTATGGAGAGCTCCGGGAAGGCAAATGTGGAGAACTTGGCTTGAGGTACAGAGGGGAGAAAACACGGGATATGTGTGTAAGGTAGGAAGGAAGGAGAGGTTTTCGTGGATTCATGCTAATATGAGGTCAAGTAGTAGCTAGGGGAGGGAGTTGAGGAGAAGAGAACATCGAGCTAGGGACCGAGGAAGGTGAAAATAGATGGCTGTGTGTGGTCGGGGAACTGGAAGTGGTAGCGAAGTGACAGAGCAGTGGGTGGCAGTAAAAGGTAGAGGGGATGGACTGTGCAGGGAAAGTTGAAGGTTTCGGCATATTGTGAAGGCAAGGAAAGAGAGTAGTATTTTCCCTTTACTTGTGCCGTATGGCTCATATGTTTACCATTTAATTAACATAATTGTGGAAACGCAAACACTGTTGGCCGGTAATTTTTAACAATAGGAGTTAAAATTTAATGTACAACATTAAATATTCCGTTATGTATTAAATTGATCACGGCCATGTTTAAGTCGCAACTCAACATCATTAGGTGCAGTGTTATATATACTCCATTCATCTTACGTTGAAATATTTCCATAACATTGTTCATTTGACTCAAAATCTCCAATAATTATCTCAACTCCGTTATTATTTCCGAGCTTATTGATAGTTCTATAACGACCGCTCAAAATGGTTGCCTTGTGTATTCTACACACTCCTATTATTATTTTAACTTTAATTGGCCAAACCAAAGAGTGGTACCAAAACAATTATAATAAACAGGACCACTTTCATTAGAAGACAGGGAATAAAAGCAATGGTCTCAGGCCCAACAAGTTGGAAATTCATTCTTATAGCATAACATAGCCACGTATCTTTCCACCAAAAATTAGTAATTTTCCTCATCTCAAATTTCAACTCTCTTACGTCATTATCCGGATTCCTGGAAAGAGTAAATAATTGTAGGACCTAATGTATCGTTAAAATTAAATAAAAAAGTAAAATATTGAGGATTTACACATAGCTATTTTTTTCTACTAAGCAGGAAACTTTATAATTAAAAGAGGTTTTCTGTAGCCTTGTATATGACTCTTTTTCATCATAATGGCTTATGCGCGGTAGTTGCACCAGCTATTGCAGTTGAAGTTAAATATATGATTTAAACTGGGGCCCTGTGTAAGGAAAGCCAGTACTCTGGCCAATAGGTAAACCTGATTGCCTAGAGCTTTTGAGGAAATGTATAAAAAAGATAATATGGATATTACCAAGGTGATCAAGAAATAGTAAACTCAGATGTTATCTCATCGGATCGTAACAACTTCAATTCCTGATCTTAACAATATGACTTCAGTAAACTTAATCCATGTCATGCAATGAAACACACTTCTAACGAAAGAAATGTCACGAAATCCACATCTATTAAGTGAAGAGAATAATTAGAAATGCATTATATGAAGTAAAATACCTGCGAGCAATTAGTATCAAACCAATGTTAAGCAGGAATTTTGGGGCTTCATTTCAGAGAATAGCATTAATCAAGCTTTAAGCAATAATTAGTAGGTGGGTTTTCTGATGAAAAGGAGAAAGAGAGATATTACAGGGCTTCAGTTACGACACTTTAGGACGCTGAGCAGAAAGACACACGCGAAATAAAGAAAATGAAAAAGAATACACGAATCTTCGCTAAAGTCTGCTACAAGACTGCGAACTAAGATTAGAACATTCATTAAATCTCATAGATAGAAATGGAACGATTTCATTTTTTTCCTATTATGATTTAAATTCAACAAGCACCACTATCTAGTAAGTAGAGTGAGAATGAAGGATAGAAAAAAATAGGTACGATGAGGAAAAGTGAAATAAAGAAAGACCGTAGAGTAATATTCAGGGCGAGCCAGAGTGTTGGAATAAAAGAAGAATAAAATAAATCTGGGTCCGAATCGCAATCCGGAGCCATGGGATATTTCCTTCGTGTGCGTGAGCTCTGGGGCGATTGGCTGACTTGGCGAGGGAGGAGTCAAGGGAATGTCGAGGCATAAAATCGGGAGGGAAGTTGCTTGCGGAAGTAAAGGGGGGTAGTATAGGCATGGACCTGAGGAGTAGGCCATGCCAGGAAAGCAGCGGAACTACAGGGGGAGAAAGGGAGTCGTATCAGAAGTACATAAATGGGGCGTTGTCGCCACAGATGGGAGCTGGTTCCAGAATAGCCATCCACCCACCCACTACCATGGGTAGCACCCGCTTGCTTGTCAAGCCTCGCGAAGAAACAAGCGTGTTTTCTTTCAAACCTTAAATACAAAAGTGAATTTTTTGTTACGAATTTGCTTCCTTGGGATCAGTTTTGATACCAAATAAAGATTTGCATATTTTAAACCATCCATATCAAGTTTTTCATTAAATCTCGACATTACTAATCAATTATATGAGAGGGCCTTTTAAATTATTCGTTCATGGATGCATAGAAATATTAAATGTTAAAGGTGAAAAATGTTACGTCGTGATTAGTATCAATTATTTGGAACAGATTTTTAAATATAAATAACACATGAGTGATCGTCGTATCCTATAATCGTATGGAATATAGGAATCGTACTTATTATTTATTTCATTACCTAATAATGATCGAAACGATTTTTCATTTTGAAACAATAACACCTTTTACACGGAACGACTTTAAGTTTCTATAATTCAGGTGAATTTTCCGAAAATTTACCTCGTAAGCGAGCCTTGAAAAGCAAATCAATTTTTCCCTCGGTCCTTAGTTCGCCTAACTCAAAAATGACCGGGTTGAAAAAAATGCAAGTTTAGAGAGAAATGTAATGTGATAAGTTTTTTTAGATATGTAGTGCAACATGTTCTAAATTGACATTTTTGAGCCGGGTACAATGCAAGGAGTTAGCCACAAGTAAGCCTGAATACGTACCATGGGCATGAACCCAGTAGCCAGATATATTATAGTTTTCACCGTGACTGTATGCATCACAACAAATATTTCACAAGCCCAAATTTTTGTCTGCTCTTAAAATTATTAAATACGTACATATAAGAAATAAACAAAGATAAATATATGCCATTACTGTTAGAAAACAGTATTTAGTTACATAATATGCAGATTGTTCCACGACTATAGTTAAACGGACATTTTTTCCAGCATTGAGAGCCAGCTCCGTGCCATTTCTGTTGAAAAAAAATTTAATTTCAGTTTCTGTAGTTATTTCAAGGAACTCAAAAACAAAAGATAAATATTAGCATTCATATTATCACAGTTAAAAGTTTTGAAGGGGAAACGATTTTCGTAAACAGCTAATGAAAATTACATTAAAATACAGAATAATAAATATTGTCAATACCCGTCTTTCACACGATCCCGCTCATTTTTAGAATAAAATATCATGAAAAGTTCGCAATTTAGTTGTTTACATAAAAAGAACTCCTTTTTTAAGATAACAGAATATGAATAAAATGATATTAACGTTCCTTTACAGTGGAATTACATTAAAACCTTCTTGTATCCTTCTACTACCGCAAGGATTCTCCAATAAAACCATTTTAATTATTTCTTCAGTTTTTCGTCTCTTGGGTTTCATAATGTCGTATAGTTATCTCGGCATAATGTCAACAGGATGGATTGAGTCAATGATTTTTGCGATTCTTTCTACGGACAACTCAACAATGCAGACGTATTTCTATGACAAGCGCAGCAGTACATCGGCGTATTTCAATCTACTGTGTTACAATGCAATAAGATCTATTTATGAGGGCCAACGTAAACAAATAATGCTTCTGTTAGTTGATGAAAATATTCAAAGCGTAAAGGAAGACAAGGAAAGAGAGGGGGAAAGAGCGTTAACAAGGCAAAAGCACATGAAAAGGATAATGAAAAGAGAGAAAGAAGAGACTTTGATGATGGACGTTGGCGTGGCCACGAATTTACGGCCATTTTACGCTCGGGTGAGGAACTTGTGCGTTTATTAAGTGGAATATTTGCACCGAGGGGAGTCGGATTAACCACAAAACTCCGCTGCAAATGAAGAAGCTTCGAGAGATAGCACGAATTAAGTTGGTGCTTTACTGGTGGCGAAAAAGTTTGCCCTTAATCACTAGACCGAATGCCACGCTGGCATTAAAAAAAATTTAAAAGACTCAATTCCAGATGCATAAATTTTGAACGCGTTGTGATGTGTTTTTGCCGATAAGAGTGCTAAATTATGCATATGAATGTTGATGAACAATAAAAGCTTCATATTATGTGGACGTGAAAACGCCGTTTTATTCGCACGTGTCACATCAAACTAAATTTGGCATGTATTTGCCTTCATACCTCATACCTGAAAATATGGAACATGCATTGTAAAAGTTTAATATAAGAGAATATAAGAAAGTTATGGGTCAATCAAACATTTTCATTTTATTAGTTAGTGTACTTGAATGCAATTCTGGAATATAATTTAGGACACTCAAAATTATGAAATATATAAAATTGTATCAACATATGTGTACCCACCCAAAGGATTCACGGTATTTTCCGAAGTACTTTACAACGAAAACTGAAACATGTAGCAGCTAAAATTAAATTTATGCTTTTTTTAGTCAATTAAGTAAGGAATTAGAATAGAATTAATATTGGTAAAAACCTAATTTGGCAATCTTTTCGAGGAACAAAGGTATAAGATATTACTATAACAGGTATATACTACTCATAATTTTCTATTTCCAGTATTTTCTCGCAAGAATATAGATATATGAAAGTATGATAGAGTTTTACTTCCGATTGACATTTTATCAGAATAACGAAGTAAATAAATCGAAATGATAAAAGATAAAAAAATGACACCCAGAATAATTAATGCTATTTCAGATATAAAAACAACATGAGCAGTGATACTTCACTACGTATAACATAATGAGCTGAACGTATTCATGTGATTCAAGCCTTTAATCGGATTTTTTTAAATCGGTAAGACCAAACTGCGAAAAAATCACACACCACTGGAGAGGAGTAGTTCCAGTCACTTGAACACTTTTGGCGATCTATTAGGAGTAGTCTGGAATCGAGCCTCATGATCATCATCAGTCAAATAGCAAAATCCAAACGTTTATGTGTCGGCCTAGAAACCAAGATGTCTCAACCAAAATATAATACGCACAGAAATCCACGCAAAAAGAAAAAGGAAGATAGATATTCGCAGTTGTGCTCCTAAAACGGCTGAGTGAATGCCTATCAAGCTATTGGGGAGAGGAAAATGATAAATCAGCAACTGCTATTTTTATCCTGAGGCACATGCAACATACGTCCTACTAAGTGGCTTAAGTAAAAATACGTTTTATACCAATTCGAACATCAGGTCCGATGCAAGAGTTTTCATTTATATTCTTAGGAATCTAAAATAATCGTAAGCCAATTTTTTAGGCTATATAAATAGTTACTTTAGTCGGGAATAGGATGAAAGTAATTCCATCGGTATCGACTAGGTTCAGTTTGCCCGTCCACGGAGTGCCGCTAAATGACATACCCTCAGTTGTCACAACGGTTTGAAAACATATTAATCGATAACAGCTTGCTATTTTGCACTGATACCGAATGTAATCGCTTAGAGACAGACATCGGTTAATATCACGTAAAAATCACAACGCGAGAGCTCTCAAGTAAATTTTAATATATTATACAGAAAAAGGCGATTATGTTTTATTCAGGCTACTAAAAATAACATATTTAAAATAATTATTCCAAAATATTTTATATTTTTCTGTAATTTAATGAGTATATAACCTCATTATCCACGCTGTAAAAGTAG
Organism: Pyrrhosoma nymphula; assembly: GCA_963573305.1. Lineage (NCBI taxonomy): Eukaryota > Metazoa > Arthropoda > Insecta > Odonata > Coenagrionidae > Pyrrhosoma > Pyrrhosoma nymphula. Next base: position 42,929,810 of record OY754339.1, on the reverse strand, counting down.
TCAAGTATTATAACATGGATCACCATTGAGCTTTGATGGTTTTTCCGAACTATGAATCAAAATTATTTCTGATTTCCCTCGAGTAATAAACGCATGATTATAGTACAGCTTTTCGTAAAAGGAGACAAGTGGTTACTCCTTCATCTGATAGTTCTGCTTTCAAATATATATGTAATTATCTAGACGATTATTCTTATTAATTTAGTTTTTTACCATTTATTTCCATCTCTGGTGTAAGCAGAGAACTGAATCATTTTCACAGAGTAAGAAGGAAGCTACAAATGATCTCATAAATTATAATTTACGAATCCCCTGAGCTAAATGATAGGTATGAATTACTCGATACAGAAGTGCTTTGTCTTAATTTTTGACTCTTAATAATGAAATAGCTTTCATGTTGAAGCAGGAGTGGGAAAATAGATGACCCAGAAGGAAACCTATTGCTGCATTTCACGTCGTGTTTCACCTTAGGCGTAAAGAGATACTTCATGAATACGTGTTATATCTCTACATATAATGGAATGGCGAATCCAAATCTGAAACCATTCTTTTCGCAGAATACTAATGCATGCAGGGCAGCAATGCATCCCAATGGAATATTTGTTGCAAAATCTCCTAGGAATAAGCTACGATTACTTATCATCAGGAATTTTAGACTTCTAGGCTTTGAGCAGCAAATGAAAAGAAGGTAGAAGCCCGAAAATAGATATCAGTACGTTGTACCACCAAAACTTGTAGTTAATTGTCGAGTGCTTGCTTATGAAACTACCTTCCTCTAATTTAAATAATTTGTGTATAATTGAATATTATGCATGCCTACACGTTCCACAACTCTTTCACGCCAAATGTACGGCTCGGTGGTTTCAGAGTTGGTGGTTTTATATACGTTTTCAAAGGTACTACTTAGTCGAGAACTAACTTCAGTTAACCAAAAATCGGTTGGCATATTGATTGATTGATGCACAAAACCTTTCTATGAAACACGGAACGTCCATTGCAATAAATGCAAAATATTACGGATACGGTTTAACTGAAGAGAAAATGGAGACAAATAATAATAATTTCCAACGCACAAAACATGGAAATGCAAATACAAAAAAGATGAAAGCAAAGGATAAATGATAACTAAAAATACCGATAAATAAAGGGTTGTGTGGGGTCAAATATGACCTTACATTACAGTTTTACGGTTAATCAGTGGGAACCGATTATAAATCATTAATTTGCAATAATTATACAAATTGCCAACGTCTGCCGTTAAAGTACGTATTTACTTACAACTGAATACGTTACAGCGCGTAACCAAGGGTAAAAAATTCAGTTAGGAAAATACGATGCCCATAATAGTCGAAAGTGGCTTTCTCCAAACTAAAGGAAACCATCGCACGAGTCACCATTTCTACAAATACAAAGAAGATGGAAACAAGCAATGATTAAGAGCTGATGAACCGAAAAATAAGCATAGATCTTCTATATTTATCCCCTACTTTCAGGATTACTTTAGCCTGAGTCTAATAGAATACATCCTAGTCCCATCATATCTGAATGAAAATTTGTGTCAATTTGTGTCTCATTTGTGTCTCATTCTTATTATGTCACTTGTGTTTATAAAGGGTGGATAAAAGTGTTTGCGTGAAAATTGGGTGATGTCACCACATGGTATTAGTTATAAATACACAAAACTCATGCAACTACTTGCAGCCTATTATCAGTTTGAAACTTTTCACGCATGATTCATAAACATGACATAATAATAATGGGCAGCAATGCACTGTTAGGTATCAAAGCAGTCTGTCTTTTTGGAATTTTCAATGGATTATTTGTAAAAATCAGCACTTTTTTGGGTGTACCTTATGAATGGGGCTGATATTAATTGTCATCAGAGATAAAATATGAGAGAAAGTACGTAAAATCAAAAATATAAATACGAGGTGAAGCAACAGGCTATGACTGACCCGCATTAACATTTTAAAATACTTTCTTTTGTAAGTCCTGAAACGTTCATTTATTCCGTGAAATATATAATATATAAACAAGTTTCCAACACCTGTTTCCATGGGCTATCTGTTTCACTCAACGGTAAAAATATAAATTTCATATGGATCATGGAATGTATGATAAAAAGATTTTGTAAGTAATAAAACAGAAAATAATCCCAAAAAGTTATTACAATTTTAATTTTCTCTTTATTTTTGGTCACAATGACGACCTAATGACCAACTATGATTTTAATCAGCACAAATGTTCACTTACAACCTCAAAGTCTCAACTCCATTAAAGCAATAGACCAGGAATGATATAAGCATACTGTGATTTTGGAATGTACATAGATGATCATTTCATGAAACTATCACATATTTTTATGCTACGATAATTTGAAGCATTTTATTAGCTGCATCGAGAATTGTGAATAGCAGCAACACTTGTGAATAATCACGGGTGTTACTCCGTAATGCAAAATATTAACACTATTTTCATTTCAACTTGATGAAACTCTAATAGCTACCGGAGAGATAATTCACTTATTGTTAGTAGGACAACTCAATCCACTATTTGAAGTTATTTCCTAGCTAAATATACAACAAATGGAAAATATAATTTAGAAAAGTTTCAGCGTTTATAAACAATTACTCTTGAAATGTTAGCACAATGTTCGCCAAAAAGTAAGTTTTTACATTGACACTAGGTGTGACCAACTTCACAACGCATAATCCAATAAAAGTATGCCTAGATATTCACGATCATAGCTCATTTTCTCTGGACACCCTATTCCATGAATCCTGTTCGATGTCAAATTCAGCAAAAATATTCATGATGTAATACATTTATAAGAAAAAATCTTCTAAATATACCTTGAATGGTCACATAGCTTTCACTTTAAATTGCCAAAGAGGCAATGGACAGTCATTCCCTAAGGTTAACCCTCAAAGTCAATCACATGAAAAATCCATTTTGAAATAAAGAAAATAGTTACGAAGGGATTCACAGGGGAAAACATTATTTATACAGCTCCAGAAGACAGGAATTTTGATTGATGATATTCGCCGCATAGCATAGCAGGCGCGATTGAACACAAGAAATAATATAATACCGGACGAGTAAGCACCTGAATTTTCCTAGACAAACCGTGAGTGAAAATCGATGTCTCATACGGGAGAAATGAAAATTATCCTATTAAACGAGAGGAAGTACAATAAGGACTTTATAGAAACATATATTTGGAGCATGATATTACAAAGCCGTGAAGCTTCAACAGTATACTAGTATAAACAATATACAAAGGAAATGATTTATTTTGGAAGCAATTGAAATGTGGTATCAAATTATGGTGAAGATGAAATAGACGGAGAAAATCATAATAAAGGTGACATCTCAGGAAAGTAGAAGACTGAAAGTTATTTGACACTTGATGCAATGCAAAATTAAGAGAGCTTAAGGAGCCATGATTCGGAAGTATAACCATGAAATACGAAGAGTAATATACATAAAAGGTGTTCAGATGAGGACTTTAGAAGGAATTATGTGGTAATATGAAAAGCGGGGAGAAAGGAGTGTAGTAGTGTGGAGTAGCGTAGATTAATATGATTACGTTTATTTAAGACTACCTATTCACAACTAAAGAAATGAAGCCTGGTTCATAATAATCTAATTACATCTAAAGCAAATTTGTATTTTGATAATAGTTCATTTAACCTTAATTTCATAGTGAAGGCATTGTGAAGGCACTTAAGACGCATTATTTCTAATGAATTATTAATGTTTAGCTGGAACTTTAGTTTTTTATCAGTAGCATTTTATTCATAACACTGGTTTCAAAATCAAGCGCTCAACGATTGACTTACTAACAATAAGATAATTCCACTATCTATACGATTATTTAATAATACTAGATTATATACTTTGAATACTAGAGTATACCTTTGTAGCAATTTCTCAATGACGACTGAGAAGATTTAAATCATCAACCCTGCAATTTCAGATATTTCGTTACTACTGATGTATAGGAGGTTAAGCTATTTTATTTAACTTACTTAGGAAGAATCAACAACCCAACTCCGGCAGATCAGTCTTTTGGCATCCTTGTACTCACCTGTAAAAAAGAGATATAAGCAATTAGAAATGTAAAAATATAAGAGGAAAACATTTTTAGCAGACTCTAGAAAATCACTTCAAAAAATGTTATTATGTGTTGGTAGAAATCTTAAACGAAAAGCATTGAACATTTTTAAAACATCAATGAAATACTAATGTCAATAGCACACCTTTCAAACTATTGCGTAAAACTATTGCGCCAACGCTTTTTAAGGTTCACTGGTGGTGAGTTTAAATTAAAATTAATTATAGTTTGTAAATATACATTTAAGGCATTCCCAGCCAACATCATAACTAGCGACTTTTTACTTGAAGTTAGAGACTGAAACTGTTTATGAGTTGGCAACATGGGAAATTTGTCATGGCAACAACTAATAAAAACTGAATCAATCCTCCCAAGATGTTCACAAATTTACTTCTGACGTATTTTGAGTGGAGTCATTTGAAAGAACAAGGGAATGGCCTAAATTTGACGTGTAAATATCATTTTTCATTCTGATTATTCATCATACCGTCCTCCTCATGACAAAAGTTAAGTTTTGAAAGGGAGAGTACGGGAAACGGTATACAAGCAAACACCTAATTATGCAGATTAGCCAGGACTCTTTATGAAGCCACTTTCAATAGATGGGGGCTGAATATACATTTCCCTCCATCCGTTGACTCCACAAAATTATCCCAGCAACAGCTACCGAGCTTATGCTCACGCTCCATACCCATTTCTCCGTCAACCTCTAGCTAAAGATCGTACATCTTGGGATAGAAACTCCGTGGTGCGTGGTGTTCCAGTGCGGCTCCAGGACCAAATATCTTCTCTCAAATTCTCCGCCCGGACGATAACCCAGTTTCACTCTTTCCGCTCCGTCACACTTCGCTACTTCCAACATCATCTTCCCACCCAAACTCCCTACTACCCCTCCTGACTCTTGCAGGCATACACTCTCTCCGAGCCCAGCGTTTGCTTCCCATAAACCCTGAAATTCTCCATATTTCCTTCGGGGATGTTTAATTGAACACCTGTTTAATTGCTCTTCTTTCTTCAGCCACATCGAACTCAATGGATTAGGACGGATGAAAATGTTATCCTGTCCTCGAAGCGAAGAAACTATCATTAACGTCAATGTTTACCACTTCCAACAAATATATAATTGATATCACCCTGCTACCCCAGCGAAAATTGTGGCGTAAATATCTCCATATTGAAATAAGTAAATATGCCAAAACCTGGGTCGGTTAGATCAATAGTGTGTGGAGTCATACCGAGCTACTTATTACAATATGATGCGAATCAAATAATTCTACTTGAGTAACGCCGGAGATAGTGTCATATAAATATTTTCATATTAACTTCATATCTTTCCTAAACACAGCCTATCTCCTTTTAATGACTATCCCTGAATATACCCTCACGCAACGACTCTTTCCACACCTCAAAATCCAACTTCTCTTGTTGCTCTCGTAAGAAAATTGTAGGCGAGGTTTACCAACAGCTGTGATCGTTTGTGGTAATAATGATATCTGAGAAGATTTGTATAAAATATGATTAATTGGAGAGATGAGACAGAATGGAAAGAAACCAGGCGTTGACATAAGCCTGACCATTATGAAAAGCGTTAAAGGATCTACAATTTTAAGACCCGTTTGACGAATTACAGCACCTAAGAGCTATTTAAAAAGTAAAAATTTTTGGATAAGAGTTCTACTCTAATAATATCCGCCGGGATTCAAACCGATTACTTCAAGTTATGAAGCATGTACTCAGGGAACTAAATCAACCCAATCTCCCCCATCATTTGTCCTTCTTTCCTCTGACCAACTGCTTAAGAATTAACTGCAGCAGATTGAGAGAAATGGAAACACAATATTGAATCAACAAATGTAGCTCTATGAATATAATACAATCAAATAGTTTCGCGTGATGATTCAAATTGGTTTGCAAGTAAATTTTCTTTTTTGAAAAAAACAATATCAGCTGTAATCAGGGAAAATTCCCGTCACACTGAAAACAAAACGTGAAACATTCCGTGCATTTTTACATTGAGCGTGCTCGTGTGCTTCCGAGTTCAAAACAGCTGACCTCAACCAAGGCTTCCAAATCATGCCAATGTTATCTTCCTCATCTCTTTCTCCCTAACCGACACATCACTCCATAACTACATTCCTCACATCTTCCTTCCTGTTGTTTGTCCAAAAAACAAGGACGCTCCTGCAATCCACCCTGCCGACGCTGCAAAATCACAGCGAATACTTTTTGTCCCAACCTCCATCCCCTTTTCCAACACGGTTCGCTCATATCACCTTCCTTTCTTATTTATGTACTTCCCTTTATTCCACCTCGCTCCCCTCTCCCTATACACCCTCTCCTTTGTCGCCTTCCACGCATTCCAACCAGCACACTTTTCCTCTTCTCCATGCTATACTCCTCCCCTTTCGCCTTCCTTCCTCAGCCTTTTCAACTTCTCCCACCTTTACGCTCCAAGGGGGCTTTCCTCGGGAATCATGCAAATAAAGGCTGAGGCAGATAGAGAGAAGGAAGCGGAGGGAGGGGTTGAAGAAAGGATAAATAAAATAGGTTTCGGCCATTCCAAAAAAAATGAAAAAGGCCAGAGTCATTCCGTCTGGATTGCTTGGGAGGATCGTAAAGGAGTTGGCGTGGTGGCTTGATGTTGCAAAATCGCGTGGAGTGGACTCGGAGTCGAAATCTGGCCGCGCCATAAAATATGCCTGGACGTTTCACTTTTCTTTCCCTCAGGCGCGGATTGGGAGATGGCGGTTGGCTAAGGGAAACAGACATTGTGTAGTGAAAGCCCAACGGAGTGTCGCCAATACATCTACATCTGCATACTACCCTTCGAGGTAACGCAGATGCGTGTGGTAGGAGGTGGTAGGACACCAGCCACGAAATTGGAGGGAATAGGGGAGAGGACGGAGGAGATGACAGTTGGGAATTGTATAAGAATGATGTGTTTTGCGTTGGTGTAACGCTGTTTTATTAAAACCACTAACGTTTTGTGGAAAGAAGAAGTTTTGTACCTTTCAGTTAGGTAGTGCATGTTTCTTATTTTTTGGCTACTTTTCTGTGGCTAATTCTAGAATTATAGCGCGGGGTCAAAACAACTAGTAATTCCATCAGCTGTGAAACACTTACTGTTGAATCGTAAAAGTTTTTAACGAATTGTGCGGAAATCTTATGCATTTTATTTACTTCAGGAATCACATATTTGTGTCCATGGATCCATATGATCGTGGTGTATTTGTAATATTCAATTCGTAGTGTAATCAATATCGTGGGAAGTGTAGGGTTTCAAAATAATTTGTGCATTTGCTGCCTTGAGGGTTTATACAGCCATTTCTTTTTTAGTTACCAATTCAAAAAGCCTGAAACATACCTAAATAAGTCATTACCAAATGCCCGAATGCCATAATGTTCTGTTACGTGCACGGGTGCAAAGATATACACCAATGGAATGACATTGACCATGATAAAAACAATTTCCTTAAAAAAACTAACATGGCTTTGAGGTGTAACTGCGTAACACGCATGACCGGCAATTGGAAGACGAATTCGAATCCTGGTCAAGTTAAATATTTTTTTGGCAAATATATGTGGCCCTTGATGTGTGAACTGATTGAAATTCCGAATCTGACCTTAATAACTCTCGGGATACGTGCGTATCCATGAAAGCGTGAGCTGATATTGTTATCGAACATGGGTTCTTCATTAGGTAAATATAACAATAAATAATAATTTAGGTTTTACTAGTTAACAAACTTTTATACCTACCTTATGTGACGGAAAGTTTCACCAATGGAAAATATAGCTGTCAAATATTTTAAATATAACATACTAATACTGCTTTCCAAAATAAAAACTACCTGTATAGCAAACGGAGCTAAAATTAATAACATAAAGCATATTAATAAAAGGAAAATTAAAACATACTACAAAATGACAATTAAAATAAATATTAAATCAATATTGATATCGCATTAAACGCTAATAGTAAAGTAATAAGAGCAGAACGATGCTAATTATATGACACTTTACGTGACTAAACAGAATCAGTGAAACCCAATGCTTTATTTTTGTTTATTTTCATTTATTAAAACTTCCAATTACGACTTGAATCATACCCACCGATTCACAGAAATTATCTGTAGCTTTAACGTAAAAAAATCCCCATGGATAACGCAATTAGGAAATTTGCTGCATTGCAGAAAGGTCATGATCGTCATCACTCTTCCAATTCCGGGAGAACGATATAAATCATTACAAACATTTCCATGATATTGCAGCCGTTGATCTTCCAAAGGTTAACAAAATAATAAAACAGAAGGAAGAGCACAGTGGATATGAAAGAATCTATTCACCGGGTCTGGATGGAGCCAAGAGATGGAGAGATTGAACGGAAAACAATTTACGAAAATCCTCGCGCGAACCTCCGACTTAATTCACTCATTTTCCACATCGACTCCGTATCGAGTACGTATTTCACTCGCATCTCTCTCTCTCTTTCTGAATATCTCAAGTCTGCTAACGATTATTTATTTCATCGCTCCGTTTTATCCCGCTGAGAAGTACACAAGAGTATTCATTCTTCCCCCCTCCCAGGTTTCCAGCTCGCAAGCATCCACCTCGCCGATCCAATACTCAACAGCGGAGAGGGAGGGTCATTCTTTCGTCCTCGCCCTTGGGCACCACCTCCGCACACAACCACCTCATCTCCGCACAATCGCCTCCACTACCGACCAACCCTTCCGCCCTGAACGCCCTCTCTCCCAAGGGACCTCACCCAACCACCCCTTCTATATGTACACTCAACCCCTCCATACACTCACCCAACAGGGAAACCCCGCTTTCGACGCGTTACACGTCTCCGCCCCAACTCACACGAACTAATTGAATCTCAATCGAGTGAGCCACTTGACCTCGTTTCGTCCCTATCCTCCTCCATCCCCTGCGTATACATTCCGTATCCCTCCGTCCGTAGCTATGCTCCACAGACCCTTTCTCCCTCGCGAGCATTATTACTTACTTGGAACAGTATCCGCGGAAGCATCTATCGCATGCCTTCCCTTACCATAGACCAACCCCGTCAGGAGCATAGACCAACATTATCTGAGTCTAAATAACAACCAGCAAGCCACCTCAAGGACCTGCGGCCAGGAAAATTTTCACCAACGTGTACTTCATTTTATAATTTCTAATGGATATCAGAGATATCTCTTTTGTTTTAAGTATGCTATTTAGCCGCAAGATCTTCAGCTTTTCTATTGGCTAATCGCTACTCACGTGTTACCAAAAATAGACCAGAACTCTATATGTCTCCTCATTTCAGCGTGCAGCTCTACCTTGCTTCCTAGCATCGAAAATAAGTGACCTTCTTCTCCCTCTTACCCAGCGATAAAATTTCCAAAACATCACCCCATTGCTACTTTTCTCTATTTACCGATTTTGCCTGCTCTTGATTTCCTCTGGCAAACAGCTTTCTTTCCTTCCACACGATTCCAAGAATTATTTTCTTTGTTTTTGTTTTCAGTTCATCGTACCCACTCCGTCCCATTCCATAGTACATACTGAACGAGATTATATGTAGTATATATATGCAAAGCGAAAATGTAGTAATAAACTGAAGTCGGCAATATTAGTACATGCATGTATTACGCAATGCAAAGTATGTGGAGTATTTAACATGGTATGTAGATGCCTGTTGATACGGTATGCATAGTTTAAGTGGATGAAGTAAATACTTTCACACTCGTACATCTATGTACGAACTACGTGCCACAGTGAAGGTGCATGCCTTGGAGTGCTTGGACTCCAGTCATGAAGAAAAACCGAAATAGGAATTTAAATAGTTGCAAAAAGGTGAATTAAGTTATCTGAATGTTTTTGTATATTTTTCTTCGTTTGTTGTACTCCATAACAGTGCGCGGGAATAAGATCCTGAAAATATTTTCTTTAGAACTCTTTGAGGAATTTTGTCTATAAAAAGTATGGTGTATCAGATGTAGAACGTAGATAGGGTATGTAGATAATGAGCGTAGATGTGTTTTGTAGATTCAACAAGAAGTTTTAGTACGCGGACGTACAACTTTAGACTCATCAATATTGGTAAAACCTATTCAACCCAAACGATTGGCTCCCCATTGTTGCCTTATTTTCCCTTCTCCCTCGCCATCATGAGTTCTCGGCGATTCCTATCCACGAGTCCTTATCCTCCATCCACTAACCCTTTGGAATTATCGTTCCCATACCTTCCTCCTGTCATACGCACACTTATCCCTTTGGCCTACCCCAACCAAAGCCTCACCAATGACCCCCTCCCCCTCCACGGGCCGCATCTCTGAATTGCCGTTCTCTGGTCGCTGTTGAGAGATGCGAGGTGACCGAGGAAATTTAACTGGAGATTGGTAATGCATAATTCCACGAATACAGCGAGCCCTAACGGGAGAAATGAAGCTGTTTCAGACTCCGCTGACACACTACAGTTGTGTACATTAACTTTGCATCCTATCGACACGGATGCCAGAAATGTAACTTCGGTCGATAACCACCGAGCTCAATTTTTCTTTTAAATCTCTAACCTTAGTCTTTGAGAGAGTGTCACCATTTCTTTTGCTAGAAAGCAAGATGAGTTTTAGTTAAATATTAATATCTCGTCATGGAATATTTATAGACAAAATACTTATTAGTGCTGAGAAGTTCTTGAAAAAGAGATTATTTCAAGCCCAAATAAATGGCAACATGACCAGAGATCTATTTGTTTTTATAGCAATCAAATAGACCTTAATGTGGTTAAAAACATTTCTTACCCACAAAGTGCATCTGACATTCTTCATACAAAATACAAAACAGGCAACGGTTAATACTCTAGCAGAGCTGAAGAAGAAGAAGAAGTGTGGCATCGGAGACCTGGAGGCTGCACGCTAGGCTAAGATTTCTTGAAAAATTCAGTTTACGCAAGTTACAGGGCAACGCTCAGGATGCCACTCCGCAAAAAATCTCTAGAACTGATAGAATCGATACAATAACAGAGATGCCCTGCCGAGATAAACTACTGGGTACAAAAATGCATTATTCCCACCCATCGTTAGTTACTTGAATAAAAACAGACTGAGACATTAGCACTGGTAACCTAGCGACTTATTCGCTAGTTCTTGCGCCTTTTACAAGTCTTTGGCGGCAAAGTATGCGTTTTGACGCCTAGCAACAAGTCAAACTAATTTTCAGGAAAAATATTCATGCCACGTTAAAAATATTGACGACTAGCCTTTGCTTCATCACATAACGGATTTTACCAAAGTACCATTACTTTTATCACAGCTGATTTTTGACTCTGATGAACAGTTACTATGGGGACGTTCAAGTATTACGTAAGCATTCCTAGGGGAGGTGGGGTTACAAGTTTGCTTACTTTTGATGACAAGTGGTAACGGGGGGGTAATGACACTGCTTACGTAAGACAGGAAGGAAACTACATTTTAAGCATTAAAAAAACTTATAATCGTTTTACAAATGATTGATTAAATAAATAATGGAATATTTCAAGCAGCATCCGCGTCCAAAAAAGAGGAGGAAACATCACGTTCTTGTATCTCCATTCTTGGAAGCGTTGAACAGGAAAATAAACATCCATTGAAACAAAGAATGAGAAAAAGGATATTTTGGAAATTTCAGAAAGACCTCGGATGAAACATTCATAAGAAGCTTCTGAAAAAAAATTGGGAAGCTAGAGAAAAATCTCAATGTATTGTACATTACAAGGAGCTCAATACAAATTACAAAATACTTAATAAAATACAAAGGAAAGCTGCGCGATTCGTCAAAAACTGCTACGGGCGTACAGACAGCGCTACGCAGATGTTAAACGAATAAGGCTGGGAGCCGCTAGAGACTCGGAGGCTGTGCGCTAGGCTTAGATTACTTGAGCAATTGAGAATAGATATCTTTCAGAGCGACACGGAGAACATCATATTAGAACCCCACTATATTTACAGGTCCGACAGAAACGATAAATTAAGAGAGATATGTTTCCGAACGGATAGGTATGGGAATTCGTTTTTTTCCCCCGAACAATAAGGGACTTTAATATATGCTAGGCGTAATTTCATTAGAGCGTTTCCTTTTTATATGTAAACGGCTGGGGTCCTAACACCCCCCTCCATACGCCTATTGAGGCGGCTTGCGGGGTAGTATGTAGATGTAGATGAATACAAAGCTGTGAAATTGAGAAACAAATCGGAAAACTTCAAAAAGAACTAAAACATGAAATGTCTTCTTTGAAAAGGAAGAAACAAAAAGCAGAATACCAAAAAAAGCATAGGAACAAAAAAATAATGAAGGTTGATTAAGTTTGCAGTGAAAACCCTGAAAGAAAAAAGAAATTATGCTTGGAAGAATTAGTTGGACATCCGAGCATTGAAAAAGACCAACCCTTTTTTTTTAGAAAAAAACAATTGCTGATATCGCTATTTTTGGCAGTGCTGCAGACATTAGATGCAAAAATGAAACAATCCGAAGTGTCAAAAGCCTTGGTGAACTCACGGAGGAGTTTAGAAAAAGTTGGATTCCACATTAGCCGTAGTGCTACCTACCTCCGATTATTATCCAAATGCTTGACCACTGTGGAGGGTCGAAGACACGTGTCAAATGTTCCAGTCAAACTTTCACGGGCTCAGGAGGATCACCACCACAGTCATATAGACAGCCAGTTCGCAACGGCATCAATCTGTTACCTGGAGAGTCTAGCCTCAATTTTTGGGCCAATCGTATTCAGAACATATCCGCGAGAGTCAATGCTTGCTGCAAGTAGTCAAATGCAAAGATTCAAAATGTTGTTCTCCACCAAGAAGTGGTTTATTCAGAGTACTTCCAGGGCGCTTCTTGCCTCCTCCTGTAAAAATGACGCAAACACCTCATGACCTAACTGTTAGCGAGAGGGGGTGATTTCTTCAGTCTAAGTCTCCGTCTGGCATTGGAATTGGATGAGGTGGATGCAGGTTTTCACAATTTCCGTACGACTACTTCTGTCCATCTGTGAATCCCTACCTCTACAATAGGACCCTTCAAACCTCTGGCCTTTATCATGTTTCGAAGAGGTTTGCAGCTCTCCATCGCAAATCCCTGCACCAAAATCTTACTGCGACACTCAATATTCCAAGAACACGACCAGTTCGCATAGCTGCTCGGCGACCAAACGATCTGATGTGTATCATTCAGAACCACCATGGAGATGAAGATGCTGAGTGGCTGAACTGTGAGGATGCTCCTGAGACTGAAGTGCACCAGCCAGAAACCCATGAATATGATAATTGAGAATATAGAAGAATGGCTACAAGGACTTTGGTCACCAAGTGATTAGAACATTAAAACTGTGTCGTATCTGCAGTATCATATTAGATGCAATAATTCATATTTTTCTAATTATTTTTTTAAATCTAATAGTTTAATGTCATTTAGGTAAATAAAAACGGGAGCGTGGTGGCCTAGTGGGTAGAGCGCTTGGCTACTGATCGCAGGGTCCCGGGTTCAAATCCGGGTGAAGTGAAGAAGCCGGGTTCAAATGTGTAAAGTTCACACGCCTGTGGCTTAGTCCGGGTTGAGCTCTACCCTCAATTATCCAACCAACCTTCGAGTTGAATCACTGAGTGAGTGAAGTAAATAAAAAGATACTACTGTGCACTTTTGTCGTACATTAGCACACATTTTATTACATCCTCATGTAATCCATTACATAAAATAGTTCATTAAATTAGAATTTATTGCTCATCAGCGTTTATTAATTTTACTCGTGCAAACTTCGTCCTTCAAATTTACATGTATGTATTTAGCCATAAACATTAGATAACTACGATTTTAAAAAATTAAGTATCGAGGCGACGCTTAACAGAAGTGAAACTTTGGATGCTTGAATTAAGAATTGGAGCGCTTCTCTGTTATTTAAATCTGGAGTGATACGTTCGCCCGTTCGCGTGCGTATTCGCGTTCACCGTTTGGTTGGTTTTACGCACAAAGTAATTTTTTTAATACTTTACAGAACGCCCAGATAGTATATAGCGTTACGCGTACTAATAATAATTTAATAATAAATACTTTAATAATTTTAATTTACTAATAAATACTACTGAAGTACTTCAATAGTGTGCTTTTTTATAGTACGCATTTGACATTGCTAAAGAAACACTTCAAAAACAGTAAAAAATATTTGGTTTTCTTTATGTAAAGTAAATATAAAAATATTACGTAAGCAAGCGGGGGGGAGGGGTTCAGCAAATGCTTATTTTTGCTTACAATGGGGGGGGGGGGGGGGAGTGGTCAAAAAATGGCAAAAAATGGTCTTACGTAATACTTGAACGCTCCCTATGACACAACGTATCTCGACTGTCAACGCGACTCTCCACCATTCCTGTCCGCACTTTTAGACAGGGAGAAAAGTGATAGCCACAGTTCCCTCTGTCAACATTTTCAGTCGGTTTAGCAATTTTGGACTTTTCCTGTACCCTTGAAGGATTTTAAAAATAATTCTAGGTTTGAGTCATTGCTGAAAAAATTACTGAAAAAACAAAAATAAAAATATAAGAATAGTTCAAAAATCAATGAAATGCTAATATTAAAGGAATACAGTTGCGGAAAAAACTATGCACCATCGCATCCTTAAGGTTCGCTCGTAGTGAGTTCAAGATAAAATTAATTGCTTATGTGAAAATTATATACTTAGTAAATTTCAATCCTGTGAATATATCAGTAACTTCTATCATTTTTCATCCCGCCAAAAACTGGTGGCTTCTTAACCGCTTCCCTGACGCGCCTGAGTATACTCGGGCAAAGTTATGCTGACATGCAGGTGGCCTAATTATCTTAAGTTAAGGGGCAACATTTGAAATTATTGAATAATTCATTAGTTATTTGGAATAAAAATAAAAGTAAAAAATATTCGCATTTGCCTCGGTTTAATGCTTCTGAATCTGAAATAAAAATTTATGAATTTTTTTTACCATTTTTGTAAAAAAAACCGTCAGGGAAGTTATCCACTGAATTCTATTATGAGTTTGCACCACAGACTAGAAGACCGTTCCCCTTCAACACACAATTCACTTTCGTCCTAAACCTCATCCATTTTGCTTTTGCGCCTTCCCTCTCCTTTACATGGCTAGCGCTCCAACACTCTCCTAAATGCATGAAATTAAGTTTCCATTTACGGTTTGTTTTATTGTGCGTACGTTAGAGTGACGTCAAAGCTGCAGAGAAATCGATTCGACGGTTAGATACTAAGTATAAAGGTGCGCGCATAATTCAGTGCTGAACCGGCAGGTGAGTTTAACTCACTACTACCGTAAAAGTAGAAGACTAGGAATAAGGTCGGCTTTAAAACCGAGTAGCAAGAAGCTGAATGAAGAAATATCAATTCCAGCAAATAGAATCACCCCTAAAAATTATTTAATTTTTACTAATTATTTCAAATATTAATTCAAAATATACCAAGACAATTAATAATTTATATTAAATTTGAAAACCTCTTCAAGGGTTTCATAAGTAATAAGCAAAAATAAATAAGAAATTCATACAAAAGAGGCAGTGTGGGTATGAAATACACTATCATTTTTTCCGGAAGACCTAAGCTAAGCTATAGATGACCAAGAGACAGCTCCCCATATGTCCATTATTCGAGTATTTAATGAAAGAACTCCAATATTGCATACGATGTGGGTCGAATGTGCATAATAATTACAGGCGATGAACTGATTCACCATATTGCATCAGCCATTTTGAATTTTGATATTAGATACGGTTCATAGTGACCTTATAAACATACATCTACTGAATTTAATGAGAGTTCAAATTTTGGGCACCTTATAGGTATGAATGAACACTAAAATATCTTCAGCGAGTTTCAATTACAAGAGCTTGCAGGAATTTGACTTCGACGAAAGAAAGAAGAGATAAAGAGCAAAGCCAGATCGGTTGCCGTTTACTATAGCAAAAATAAGCTTCTGCAAGCCACTTTCGGACACTTTTAAAAGTTCTGCAAGCAGACTTGCAGAGCCGTTTACACTTAAAATGTATGTCGAAAGTCACATTCATTAAGTAATTTGCGCAATGAACTGTCCAGTGTAAAGCTACCTAAATGAAGTGAAAATGGCAGAGTACTCCTTTCCACTTTACTTTACGGTCGCGAAACTAGGGTATGTCAAGATAAGCGTAAGAGTAAGCTGAATGCAATAGAAATGGGAAACCCTAGAAATTTTTTCGGTAAAAGGGATAGGGTTAGGAATGAGAGGCTGGGAAAGAATGTGGATTGGATGCAGCAGTAATGGAAATGTATGAAAAGAGTGTGTTTCGTTGGTTTGCCATATGGAGAGAATAGATGAATGGAATGCAGCCGAATAATGCAATAGATATATAAAATTGAAGTGAATAGTGTGACAAGAAAGGACTGAGAAAGACAAGGGTCAATGAATGAGGTGGAGGAGAGACTAAGATAGGTAATTTTCGGCGTCAACAAGTTATTTAAATTAACAAATGGAGAGCGTGTATAACGTATTTCATGACTGTTGCAAAAGCAAAGGAGTCTTGTAAGGATATTGCAGTATGGAGGAAATCATTAAATCAGTGTCAACTTCACAGGCCGATCACCGAGAGTAATATTTTATTTACTTCCGACCCCGAAAGAAAACAGCGTAATGGGTAGGTATATATGTATGTTTAGGCTTTTGGCCCCACTGAGAGGCGTCTCGCAGGGTAGTATATATCTGCAGATGCAGACTTCTGCCCTTACCTCCTCTTTCTTTTGCGGCATCCAAAAATAGATGGCAAGGGAACGGGAAGGTAGGTATGGAGGGAAAAAGAGGATTTCGCCGAAGGAAAAAAACATCCTTGAGGAGCCGAAACCGAACTCCCAAGCCACCTTTTCCCCTCCCACCCCACGTTACCGCCAGCCGTCCAATCAGCGATCGCCTCGTGCGCACCCTCTGGGCCCAACCCCCATCCCTCCCCTTTACTCTCCCTCCCATCCCGGTTCCCGCTCCCTCAACCCTGAGTTCCCCCCACCCTCCTTCCTTCCCCTACTCCGGACCACAGGAGGCACCCACTCCTTTGTATGCATTGGCCACGCTCGGTAGGGCGAAAATCTTTGGCTTCCTCACCTTCTCCCCTCAAACCTTGAGATCACCAACTCCCACTCTTCCCTTAACATTAAAGAGGTCGGTTGATAGCGACTGCTTAAGTCGAAGCAGATGAGAAATGTTAACATTTCATTAATAGCGTGGTTTCAAAATAATATCGTGGTTTGGTGACACGGGATACGGGCTAAGTTAGTCCGTAGAGAAAGAGGTACGCAATAAATGGGCCACTATGCAAATAACCGCAGTAATTTTCGTAAATTTCCGTGGTATTTTTCGTAATTTACGCAACCCTTACAAATTACCATAGTTATTGATGATTTTCAGGAAAATTCACCAATATCGAAGATAATTTTTCATACAGATAAATTCCAAACATATTCTCTTGAGCCACGTTCATACTCATTTACAACGTATTTAATTATAAATTGAAGTATTTTAAACTTATTTTTCAAATATTTTACTTAAATTTTTTCATTTCAGAGAAAGTATGAGAATTTTAGAATACTCGTATTGAAAATTTCTCATACTTTGACAAAATAAATCTATATTGCATGTTTCCATCGTATTTATTTTTACATTTCTTTAATTTATAACAAATTAATGTTCTGACGTAGGCTTCTTAGATTAATTTTATATAAGGTTTGCATTAAACATTTTATTCCCTTCTACTGCTATTGGCTTTCTTATTCAAGTTTACATTAGCTATTAATTGCTTAAACTTAAAATTACTGGAAAATTACGGTATTTTAAAAATATTTCCATAATTTACCGCGGTAATTTACCTTATATGAAAAATACAGTAATTTACCCACCATTTGTTTGGTATACGTGTGTAGGACATTACCGCTTGAATTAAATCAATTAAAATGTAAGATCATAGACAGTCCTGTCTGTATTTTTTCTTGGTTTTGAAAAGAATTTATTACTACTCGTTTCCCCGAGAAAGCGTAAAAACCCGCAAGGTTACGATGTAAAGTAGTTTGAGTGAGATATTATATCTCATAAAGTTTAATAATTTGGCCTCATTATAATAAAATTTATTCACCTATTCTGTGATAAATTTTACCATATTGTTTACATGCCATATTACTTTTGAAGATATTTTCCAAAAAGTACCAGTCGTTTTCCATGGGAAATTGTACGAGTATGCACTCCAGGGAGACTTCGTAAAAAAATGAGAAGTTTATTACTTACCAATCGCGTCAGAAATTTAAGTGTGTAGTTTGAATGATTTCTCAAATACTCACCGCAGTAAATTTTACAATGTTGCATAAAAATTATTCGTTTCTGGAGGCGTTTGTAGAGACCGCAAGTAAAAAATGAAGCAAGATAAAACTGATACACATACATTTTATTAATTGCTGAGAAAGTTTGTCACATAAAAGCAAATTTCCTACGTCATTGCCATTACATTCTTCACATCATGCTTCTTACAGCTTTTTAAAGTTTAAAATTATATTCGAGAATGGACTATATTATGACGAGAAAAATATCTCGCTCAAACTACCTAAACTGTTAACCTGCGTTTATATTTTATCCCTTCAGTTTTTTTCCTAGAATATTGCTCTGGAGAATAAATGCACTGCTAATATTAAAATTGCATCGCTCATTGCAAATGAAACGAACGAAGAAAATACTAGGAAACGCCTATAAAAAGTTTGTGAAAAGTTTAGATGCTTATTGGTCAAGGGAAATATGCATTAGATATTTAATGATACATTTCCAAGCATTGAAGTGACTGCATTGACATCAATTAAAACAACGCAATCATCACAAACAATGCCGACAGCTTGTTAACAGCCCATAAAATCAAAATTAATTGTCTTCATTATGTTTCCAGTCATACACAAGGAAAATCTTGCTTCTTATGCTATAATTTCGGAAAACAAAAACAAATTTGTGCCATCAAAATGCTAATAGTCACCTTTAACACATATTCGCTACAAGGCCAATGTAATTTAATGTTTTTTTTAAGAAGCTTGCCTATATCCTGATGGTATAGGATATAAAAGGATATGTTCTTCCATGAATAACACAACTTTGTGGATCAACATTTTGTACTTCAGGGGCAAAATACGTCCCCTGCAGAAACAGAGAAAGATCCAAATTAGGAATTCTAAAAAAATGCTAAGGAAGATCAGTAAGATCATTTCAAATGTTTGATTTAAGATAAATGTATAATTTTCACAACCAAAATACTAAAGTTAGGGTGCTAATCTTTATTTCACCGTATATTTAAATGTTTATTAAACCTTTTAATAAAATCTAAAGCCGATCTATTTTATGATGAATTCAGGCGGCAACTTTGAAGACCACAATATGCTTCTCTCGAATAAACTACATCGATAAAACTGGATAAACTGTCGAACTTAAAATTACATACATATTTCCATTAATAATCAGACATTACTCAGGAGTTGGAAAATAGGATTTTTGGAAAGTGGTATTTTAATGTAAATTCTGCATAAAACTCTACCCATTTACGTAATAACTAATACTAAATGCAAGTATCCCCTGTGTACTTTCATTTAAAAAAAAGCTTGTGTATCCATATATGTATTTTTGTACTCCACGATAACACGTCAACAATAATAGAGACCTTTGGAGCAACTTGTAGGGTAGTATATAGTCTTAAATTCAGACATCAATATATTTCTACTATCAACTACAGTACATTTCCTTTAAATTTTGTAACTTGCAATTAAGTGAATGGTTTAGTAAAATTTCACTCCGTGCTACGCAGCCCTTAGAGCTTTTGCAATATAATGTGTAGAAGTGGACGTAAAACTCTGTCATTTTTAACCTGCTAAGCCTTAAAAAAATGTCCCAGGATAATACCTACTGCCATTCAAAATTTCCTCAGAGTTATCGTGCAGAGCTGCCGTACTGTTGAGTAATATTTTATTTCGTGATTCATTTTTTTCCTTCATCTCTCCGCAGCGTTGCGAAGGCGCCTTCTCAAGGGAAAGGCGGATTTACTGAAGCCGCAATGAGAAAACCCTGACTTGATTCTTTTTAATACGCAGCTCCTTTCGCCGGCAACAAAATTTTCCGCCAAAGGAATGGTGGGGAGTCCGTTCGATAATCGATATCGATGGAAATTTCTTCTTCGTCGGTTCATGAGAAACGCTCGCGAAAAAGTTTTCGCCTCAATTTTCATCTTTGGGGGACGGGGGGTATACATATTGAGGGGTGAGAACCAGCAGATTACCAATGGTAAGATATTCATAGGCAGGCAGTGTAAAATGGAATAAAATGTGCTTCCTCGATAGGATTGACACATTGTGAGAACATGAGAAAAGTTTCAAAGTGATTGAAAAGAAGAAACTAATTTGGCATATCAATATTCTAATCATCTCGAACAACGGAACAGATTATCAAAAATTTAAAAGGAGTTATTCCCCACGTGGAAAATAGTTTGAACTGGAATGAGTAAAAACATTCTCTGAATTGCACGAGAAGAAATAAATTAAAGGCCTCTTTTATTGTCATGACTTATGTTAAATTAGATTAAGGCATAAATAGAAATTTCATCCATTAATTTCGCAGTCTAGTGTAAAAGGTTGTAGTAGCTACAATTACTAACATAACCTCCTGCTAATGGAATCACTACAACTAGGTTTCATTAAAGAAGAGAGCAATTGATAATAAAATAAAACTAAAGATTACTCCAAATTGTCATTAGAAGCAGATTATAATTACATAATTGATGCATGAATAGTTCACCTATGTCATTAACAATTATAATGCACTGCAAATGATATGAACTGTTATGTGTTTTCTCAACGATAGGTACTTCCTGCAATCATTATTATTTACAGCATGCACCCCACGTTTTTCATTTTCAATCTTACAAGAATTTTCATAGCTATTTAAATTCACAATCACAAATTTTCAGGACAATCAGTTCGAGGTTATGCATCTGTATGGGGATATAAATGTGTGTGGGGCTAGGATAAATTATTTTTAACTTTTTGGTCCGTTATAAATACGAGGTTTTAATTAATTGTTTTTTATTAAAAAAATAGTTTTCTTCTTTTTAGTCGTGTTATTATATTTAAAATAGAAAAGTATTATACGTTTCTACCAATAATATCTCAATCTGTTTTATTTTTTATTACCCTAAAAATGAAATTAAAGAAGCAAGCAAAATTAATTTTATAAGGGTTTTATATCAATATTACAACTTATAAATTAAACTAATATATTATTATGTTACAAAATATAAATAATGTATGTATCGTTTATAATGTATTATGTTTTAATATTTAATATACATAATTTATATTTTATAGAAATATATATATATATATATATATATATATATATATATATATATATATATATATATATATATATATATTATTGCACATTATAGGTATTGTCACCCAGTTCTGAGCTATGTTTGATGTTTCAAGTATCTAGCTCATTGGGAAGTTGGTTTGAAAGCGATTGCAAAATTTGTATCGAACAGACAAACAGGAAAAAACTCAACCTAATAATAACGTTTTAATAAAATATATTCCTATGCACGCATTTTGGTCATCCAGGTGACCATCCACTGAGCACGTGAGTGTTTACGTCCAAGTATTTTCACACTTGGACTTCTAGACTTGGGCAACACAAACGTTTTCACTAGATTAGAAATTTCTCCCAGAGGATAGTCATCTGAATGGCCGAAATGCATGCATAGGAGTCTATTTCCTATGCTTTCATTCAAACATTGGGTTAATATTTATTTTAAAACTGAGTTTGGTATCAATACAATGAAATGTTGTATTGATTGTATATCATTAAGTGGTCAAAAAAATATGTATTTTGTGAAAAATAACAAATTTACAAAACCAGCCCCATGTATAAACTCTGGCAATAATACCCATGATTTAATATCAAGGAAATGGAGTATCTGTATTAAAGAGCAAGAAGGAACATTGTTAATGCAAATTTTAGTGATGCATATGGAAAGTACAAAATTTCACCATAATAGTTTATAACTAACTTGTAGCTTAGCTTAAAGTTCCTGCTGATACATTCAACATAATTAGATCACATTTAAGTAGGTGTACATTGGTGTTTAATTATTAAAAAAATCTCATTCACATCTTTCCTACTTTAAGAAAAAACAATAAAAGTTTCCTAAAATCGGCCAGATCTAAGAAGCTCCCCTGTCGGTGGCTTTCGAGATAACTTCAACGGAGTGTCATTTTTGACGAGTTTCGCGAGTGAATATGATTAAAATGCATTAAATAGTTTTCCACAGTAATATTGTCGGTACGACAGGTTTCACCGTGGATGGTGTATCCGAAGTTCATACGCGTGGTGCCAAAAATGTTTCCGTAAAAAAATTCGTGGCGCCCTTTTAATGATATGCACCTAAAAGACAAATTATCATTTGAGCCACGGAAGATCCCTCAACGATTCACTGCGAAAGATTTAGTTCTCATATACATTTAAAAGGGCATAAAATTTGTTTTGCATCGAATTTGTGGAAACGTCACAGTACGTCACCAGCAAAGCTGCACCGAGATTATTCCCTCGTCCTGATTTCAAGAATATTACGCTCTGGAACTCACTTAACGCACGGCGCTTGCAAGAGATTGATTGGTGTATTTGAACATAAAAGGGGAGTTGCGTGAGAAGTTATCTACCACGTCTCGACGTCCTCCAAGACACCGCTGCATTCGAGCAAAAAGGCGAGGAGCAGGGGGGGATGCTTTAAAGAATCATCAACACTCTCAACACTTCTTGAAGAAGTTGGTGCGGCGAGGATAAGGCGGCGTAGATAGCATTAATAACGTAACTTAAGGAAAGATATTTCTCGTCCAATTTTAGTGCTTCCTCGGTAAGTGCCCGGACTTCCAACGTGTAATTATAACGGAGCGCTTAAGCTGGTAAATTGCCAGACGGGCTACCCCCCTGATTTTAAAGGTCGGAAGATTTTCTCATTTTAATAATGATACAAGGCTTCTCCCTTTACCTCTTAACCTTCCTGAAAATTCCCACGGGATTTTCGGCGTCAATAACTTTTATGCCTACGTGCCTCCCTTGGCAAAGTTTCGATGGTTCAGCATTTGATCCACGTAATTTATTTTGCCGGCCCTTTAAATACGGATTCTTGAATAATGAATTACATCCCGTAAGGGAGTCAGTGCTTTGAGTATTTTATAACTCATGTCATGTGGGGTAGCAAGTGTATCAATTTTTATTCTTCCCGCTTCTAAATAATAAGCCCGTAAAACAGCACGAAAATAAAGGCTGAAAATATATGAGTTTTTATTTTAGATCCTTCGTTTTTCAGTAGCTGTGGCGCGGGATTTTTTTTTGGAATTAACTGTCAAAGTAGCGGCTACCAAATGTTCTCAAGTATTCGGTTGTTTTCAACAGATAAACTTTGAATTAACTCGGTAGACAATGGGGTCTAAAATCGCCATAGCCTTAGGGCGATTAAGAGTACTCGTCTCATCCTCAACAGTAGCCTTTCCTCCAATATGTCACGATAAAATTCTTTTCCGTCATGTTCCCCTTAGCATCCTGTTATTTTAAAGACGTTTCACTTCCTTCGATGCGTTGCTTCCTCATCATCAGATGGGATAGATTTGATTTAAATTTCACATTTTTACCTACAATAGTTTACACCTTAATTATAGCAAGGTCATTAACTAAATTAAGTTTTTAACTAATTCCAAATAAATGCATGTGTAACTAAAAGTAACTGTAAAGAGCCAACAGCTACTTTTTCTTGGCATGTATTAGTGTAGCTACGTTTCTAAATTTGTAGCCAACATAGTAGCTACTGCTTATTTTTGAACAATTAGTTCAAAAGTAGATTTCATTCAAGTATTCTACCAGCTGATTGGTAGATTCTTGGACAGTCCCCATTCTACATCTCAATTTCATATACATTGTCTCGTTTTCCCTCCTAAGGATATCCCCCCAATAGATCCCTCTTTAATTCTTCATAACTTCTACCTCCTCTTATTTCGTCAATAATTCCTATCATCTTCCTTCCTCTTCCACTCTTCCCCAGTGTTCTCCCCTCTATCACTCTCTTCAACATGCCCTCTCCTCTTAAAACCTCCTCTATCCATCTCTTCTGTCTTCTCCGAACCTCTGTCACAAGCTTCCTCTTCTCTCCCACCATATCCAATAGCTTCTCGTTCGTCTTCTTCGCCATCCAGCTCACCTT
The DNA here is from genome assembly GCA_963573305.1 of Pyrrhosoma nymphula. Classification (NCBI taxonomy): domain Eukaryota; kingdom Metazoa; phylum Arthropoda; class Insecta; order Odonata; family Coenagrionidae; genus Pyrrhosoma; species Pyrrhosoma nymphula. Next base: position 42,905,407 of record OY754339.1, on the reverse strand, counting down.
CTCCATCCTTCTCCAAACCCACATCTCAAACGCCTCAAGTCTACAAACATCCTCCCTTCGCAATAACCAAGTTTCCGACCCATATAGCGCCACGCTCCATATTAAGGTTTTCACCAGCCACTTCTATACGTCTCTTCTCAGACTCCCACTCATCGATTCCCTTCTCTGCGAAAATGCTTCCTTAGCTAGCGCAATTTTCCATCTGATGTCCTTACCACTAAACCCATTCTCCTCCAAAATACTACCCAGATACGTAAACTGCTGGACCTGATCTATCTTCTGCCCTCCCACCATTATATTCAGCCCCGCCTTCTTACTTTTAGAAAATCTCATTACTTTCGTTTTCTTGTGATTGATCTTCATACCATACATTTCGCTCTACACCCAATCACTACTGACTGTAACCCCTTGGCTGACTGACTAACCAATGCTTGATCATCTGCAAATCTCACTGATTTTATCAGCTCCCCTCCTACCTTTATTCCTACCTCCTCCTCCCCCATGCTATTTCTTCTCAATACACGTTAAAAGCAACGGCGATAGCGGCCCCGTCCTATCGTGGCCCAAGCCGATTCTTCATTGGCTACACTAACCTGCGCCATCTGGTTCATATACAAATTCCGAATCAAGACGCCTGTCCCTCCAATCGACCCATAATTTCTTCAACACTCCCATTAATTTCGTCCATTCCACCGGATCAAACGCCTTCTCGAAATCTACGAAACAAGCAAAAATATCCTGCCCATACTCTAGGTCTCTTTCTACTAGCGATCTCATCACCGCTATAGTGTCTCGCGTTCCCGTCCCTCTCCTGAACCCGAACTAGTCGTCAACCAGGTATTCATTTGAATTATTCTCTAGCCTTCTGTTTATAATTCTCACAACTACTTTGGCCACGTGGGATATTAAGCTTATTGTCCTATAATATTCACACGTTTTTTCCTTACTCTTCTTTGGTATAGGAATTAGTACAGTCTTCGCGAAGTCTTCCGGCCACACTCCATCGTCATAAATCCTACGAATATACGCAAAAGGTTTTCCTCTTCCATGTTTTCCCATGCTCTTCAAAAACTCTGCAGGTATGTCATCTATTCTCACCTCAGTGCAATCTGTGTCATGTCTCGTAGAGCTTTTACGATTTCGCTATCTAGGATACTTGGTCCGATGCCATCTCTGTCGATATCGTCTTCCCTTTCTATATCTAACCTATTGGACCTTATTTCTTTACCATAAAGCTCTTCAACATACTCCTTCCACCTCTCCTGGATCTCTTTCTACAATCACCTTTCCCATCTTGTCTCTTATCGTTGTAATTCCCTTTCCCTTATTACCACCCGTCAGTTCCTTTACTTTGCTATATAATGCATCTGCTCTACCCTCTTTTTGGTATTTCTCTAACGAGTCGATCTGTTCTCTCCACTACGCCTCTCTTGCTTTCTTAGTTTCTCTTCTTAGCCTGTTATTTAATTCTCGGTATTTTCTCTTACCTAGCTCTGAGTTCACGATCTTCCATTTCCTTCTCTCCTCCATCTCCCTTATCATCTCCTTCGTGATCCACGGTTTTCTAATTTTAGTTGCACTGATTACGCCTACGGTTGCTTTCCCGCTTCTACAATTCCATTTTTCAAACTTCCACATTCATATTCCTCTCATCAAACTGCATGTTCCTCACCCATTATCTCATCCACCTACTCTCGATACTTCTTTTTCATTGCCCCAGTTAATGCCTCCGTATTCCACTCCTTCCCATTCTTATCTTTTTCAGTTTTACCTTTTTTTTACCCTACAATTTTTCCGTTTCATGACTAATAAGTTGTGGTCTGTGTCAGCATCAACTCCTGGATAAGTATGCGAGTTTTTAACACTATGCCTGTATCTGTGACGAACCATTTTATAATCTATCTGGAACATATCTGTGTCTCACGGCTTCTTCCAAGTGTACCTACGTCGATGATGATGTCTAAACCATGTATTTGTAATTACTAGGTTATTTCTACGGCAAAATTCCACAGCCCCCCGCCCCGGTTTTCCATTTCTCGCCCCGGTTGTTTCTCCTTCCTAGCCTGTAATCACCCTTCTCCCTCCCATCTCTTCCTTCGCCCACCACCGCGTATACCCCATCTACCACCTCCTCTATATGATTAGAGGTAGGCATATAAACCTGGATTAGACCTAAATTCGTTGGATCTGCCTTTAGTTCCACGACTATAATCCTATCACTCACCTGTTCAGCATACAATACTTTTCTACCTAGTTTCCTATTTATTACGAATGCTGACTTTCATTCCCTCCACAATAAATTACTCCATAGTCGACGCTCCAGTAGTCCCCGTCATCCTTCCATCTTACTTCACCCAGACCCATGATGTCTACACCCACCCTCTCCATTTCTTGCTCTATATTCTCTAGCTTCCCCGCCCTCAGCATAGTCCTAACATTCCATGTGCCTATTCTTGTTGTTTCGTTTCTCTTCTTTATCTTTTTTTCCTCTGCTGCTACCACGTCTGAGCAAGGATTTCGTGTGATGACGACCGCAGGGTCCTCCCACCGCTGCCGGGCACGACGCCCGGCCCTCTGTGCCGAGTCCCGTAGTTGCCAGGATTCACTATAATTTGAGATCTGTCCATAATTTCAAGGTTTTTGTTTTAATTGAGATAGTATTCCGCGGCCTTACTCAATAGTGTTTTTTACGTGACACCATTACTTCAGAGTCCGCAACACTGGGGTCAGACGCCTTTTGCAGCCACCTCACTGAGGGAGAGACGCTGCGCGGACTACCATTCGTCTGTCTCCTAACCTTCGACCAATCTGGCATGGGTAACCCTACCAGGAGCATTGCTCCCGCCAGTGCAGCTCTAGGGGTTATCGGAGCACGCAAGCCCTTCCAACACAACAAGAATGTAGTCCAAGGGCAGGGCAAAAGTAGATAAGTATAATATTTTGGTAGATAATCCAACTCTGAATTTCTGTGAACTATAAAGTCCTTTTGAGAACTAAAGAGTTATTTAATCTAGGTTTATCAAACTATTTATTATAGGAGAATTTATAAAGTAAAAGGAAGAATTTGGAGAGATTTAAATTAGTGGCAAGGTACACTATATCCATACGATAGTTTGAGGTTATTTAAGCATATCCATTTGAATTAAAAGAGAATTCCCCCCTCGTATATCACTCCATCAAAGTTCGAGATAGTTAGTCCATCCACTCATAGCCTTGCTCATTCCATCGTGTGTATATCCATGTATTATCCAGGCTTCCCTATCTTTTTTGGTCATTTCATGTTTCCTCTTGACACTCTTCATCCCAGGATATGTCTCTCTGCTGTAAGTTCCTCTTTACGTCACCTATCTATCGTCAGATCCTCTCGATTTCTTAGCAAGTAGCTTAAGAAATAAGGTAGAATATTAAAAATTAAGCTGGCTTGGGCACTTAAAAATAATGAAAGATGGATGAATTTTCTGAATTTGGGAAGAAGAAAGTGAAAAAAACAAACATACAGGGGGAAAAAGGATGAAAATAAACAACTAAGGTAAATCGTGTTAAAAAGTGTGATTTCAAAAAGAGTGAATAGTCCTGAGTGTCTGCTTGGATATTTTTTCCGGAGAGTAACATTTTCAAATGCGTACATCTCCTGAGTAGTCTAAACGTATGTGGAAGGTGATGAAACCTAAGGCTCTAAGGTGTTAATTAATGGAGACTAACGCGTTCTGAGTATCATAGGAACGCATTTGAAGAAAAATGATCCCCATTGATAGTGATTTTTAAGTTATAAATGGCTATCCACTATCATCAGTGTTATTCTAATTTTTAACTAAATTTGGGAGGGATAAAATGTGCGCATTTGTAATATGCGACGTCTAGTATACTTCAAACGTAGTTCAAAAAGTTAGTTCCAGGTAATAACGAAATTTTCGTGAAATAATCTCTAGAAAATATATATTTAGGAATGATTTCATGTTCCCAAAGTACTAACTACTATTAAGAACTACTAACTTTGTAATACTAACTACGATTTGTTGTTACTAAAGACCCAGTGAAATAATAATTCTTAAATAATAAATACTATAAAAGCATGCGTATCAGTGCTTTGCGTCCCTAATAGCTCAGATCACGGAGGATAAAAATTGAATGGGTACGTCAATCAACGGCCTCTTACATACTTGAGCCTTTGCAATTAATCTTGAGATTAAGGAAATAAGGCTGATTGAAATAAAGACCGAGTGGGAGTGGAATCATGGCCAATAATAAGTCATGAGTAGATAGGTGTGTCAAATGAAGGGGCTGCCAGGGCAAAGGAGGAAGAGTTGGACGCGGATCGTGATTTTTTTCTGAAAGTAATAAGCTTTATTCCTGCAGGTGCTCTAGTACTCTCCTCTTATACGGAAGATATTGAATTTCAGTTCCTAAGTATTTCATACCATAGTATTAATGAAATGGATAAATAGGCTGTGAGTAAAAATCCACGAGATAAAAATTAATTGATAAATGATTTCTAGCAAAAGAGGAATACGTAGATGCTTACATTCATTTTTCCCCGACTTTGGGCACGTTCTCCGGAGATTGGGGAGTACTGAGTGCTCCATTTTTTGGAAACAGACCAATCCTGTATACTCTTCGTACGTTTGTCGGAGACTGTAGGGCGACGAGAAGTCGTGGTTTACCAAACTAAGGAGCTCTCAGATGGAAAGGACGAGAATGTCAAGGGTCGTGACTCGACACGTGAGCAAAGGGTCCGCATCTCGTTTGGTACATTATTTTTGACGACCCTAATGGGCCCAACGACATCTCTTGGAAAAAACTCTAGTGCCGTCCCAAAAAATCGACACAGCCAAGTGGCGTGTTGAGTCGCAGTTGCTCATTCCATTGTGCTCTCGTCACTATACAATGAGTGGTTGTGGCTCGGAAGGAAACAAGGTACTCGACCTTACGCTATTGTCGAGGTCCTGACATTCCGCGTAGCTTTGTGGTGAGAGCCCACGCCCATCCCAGACCATCACTCACCATACCTCATCCGTTGAACCAATGCGCCCTAATGGGCTACCAATATCAAATCGTATCTTATCGCAGTATTATTTTAACAGTTCCTGAAATGTATATCAGGGCAGAAATGTTGTATGAAAGTTGTTTTCAATTAACTGAGTGACTGACCAAAATAAGTCTTTTATTTAATTGATTATACCTCTCGATTATTAGCATTATATGCTACTTCATCTACATACAGTATATGACAAACCCTTTTAGCCAACTCAAGAGTGTTTGGCAGGGGGTGAGTAATCACCAAGATGCATTACACCAAACACTATTAAAGTTACTAGTTGAATACTTTAGTTCTGTTAACTCTAATACTCTTATATTATCATGTCTTATGACTTTCCTTTTTGTGTAATCACAAAATTATACAGAAATATTTCATATGGAAAGAACTGTGCTAGTCAAATATGGTACCTCACTAACGAAGGCTACAAATTAACATCACAATGAAAAAACGTTTAGTACTACTTGAATAGCATTTATTAATTTCTTATAAGACCTTAGCTTAGAAATATTCATTACCGTCTCTTACAGTAAATGTTGAATGCATGTTTATTAAATTTATGCACAACAAATGAATTAAAGCTCATAGTATTTATATTCCTTATAAAAATCACTATAATTGTGATTTTAGATAACCCAATGAAAACAATATAATCCTCATCCATGGTATCTGAATTAAGAGTACTTTTATTGGTTATTTTTATTACTTTCCTTCTCCTAAACCGCTTAGTTTCGTATTCCCAATTTATTTATTGGTACTTCACAATTGTCACAAATATTTAGATGTCTTTCGCCAAAGTACTTATTGAAAGTGAACACAGTTAATCAAAGAATTAGGTTGGGAATCGTTATAGACTCGGAGGCTACACGCCAGGCTTATATTACTTGAAAATTTCCGATCAGTCGAATTTCAGTGCGACACGGAGAAAATAGTTTTAGTCCCGCGCGATATACTTCAGAGCTGATAGTAGTGAACAAAATAAGAGGTAAACACTGCCGAAATCATAAGTACAAACATTCTTTCTCGACACGCACCATTAGTGATTATAATCTTCATCTTTGACATCTTTTAAACATAATTCGCCTTTGTCCTCTCCCCCCTCCTTTTTCACGGCTGGTGTCCCAACACCCCCTGCGATACGCCTCTGCGGCGACTCAAATGTTAGTATGTAGATGTAGAATTATAGATATTATTATTACCTTCACCACATCCAAAATTCCTCTTCTCCACACACTCGCACTGCCACGGAGGCAAACTTGCATGCACTTGTCCGCCTCCCAACCATTCCCTGCCATTATTCGTCATCTCTCCGATAGAGTTCCCCTTATTCGTACGAGGCCTCTCGACCAAAACTCCACCCCAGTATTTGTCCTTCCAACTCCCTGGGACCAGCTTGCTCCCTGGGACGTCCTCTTCCCAGTTCAAAATTATCATACCTGCGTCATCTTCCGTCCCTCTGCCAGACGTTATCCATCTTTCTCTTTTCGGCGAATTGAGAGAAATAAAAATAGGTTGCGTCGGTTCGTGGACACACTATAGAAATTTTGACTCCTGCGATTTAATTCCAAATAATTCAAGTAAAATCACATGTAGTACATATTGATGTATAGTTAAATGCAAAGTTATATCTCCAAATATCTCTCATTAGGATTCACTCAAGGATCTTTTCTTCCATAAATTTACCATTAAGTGGTTTATAGCAACCGCAGAAATCTAATACATACAGATAATTATTCATTTAAAACACACTATTCCTTTTCAATAATATATCCAGATACCCATTAGCGAGGGTAACGGTTACAAAATGGTGAACAATGAAATGTGAAGCCATGGATGGAAATATTCTTCGATCACTGGAATTCTATTCAAAGCATTCGTAGACCTTTATGTGAGGAACCTTGTAAACACCGTGATCACTTTTTCTGCAGGCATTCACTTTCTTATTTGGAGATAATTAAACATGTTCCCAGAAATACAACACGTTTTCACTTGTTCACTACTTGAGTCTCTAGAATTCAGTGCTTTTTGGTGTTACCCGCTAAAACGATATAAACGCTTTAAAATTCAAGCTACACTAATTTTACGACAGCAACGACATATTGTACCTATGTATTATGGTGATGTTTTCACCCGGGATAGGTCGTATGGTATGTTTTCTGATGCCATCATACATTTCAAGATGGTCAACTATTATACTCTGTCAACATTTCTCTTTCAAAGCGAATACAGCCCCATTGTATGTTTCTTATATTCCTTGGAATATAAATAAATGCTGGTAACACAACAAGTATTGTCGCATCACTCCAGCAACATGTACCATCCATCTGACCCTATTTGTAAAATTCTTCATGTCAATATTTGTAATGAACAGTGACGTTCGGCCTATCGTGATGGAAATATATTTTAAAAATTATTGTAAATATATTTTTAGAGATGACGTTTCATCAAGCAAATAGCTGGGGAGTCCTCGAAAAAAAATTAAAGAGGAATGTTACCTTTCTGTAGCTATGCCTCTCGAGCAAGGGGCAAGCATTTGGTACTCGATAGAAAGATTTAAATTACGAATGCAACCAACTACAACGCTAAGACGTGCATATTTTTTTATTTTGTCATAAGAAAAATCAAAATGTGAGAAAGATCTAGAAAATGATTGGAATGGGAGCCGCTAGAGATTTCGAAACTACACACTTAGGTTATAAGAGTAATAGAATTCTCACGGATTTCATGTTAACACAAACAAGATCTATGCATAACAGGCAGATTTAACATGTATTTTTTTCCGTAAATGATTAGAGACCACTATAGCTGCCTTGGAGACTTAATAATGGAGCAATTCGCTAGGTTGGGCAGCTAATTATTTTATATGCTCTGCAATTATTTTGTTCTTACTTGCTAAATTGTACCCTTCGTCTCACATGCTTCGCATAGAACTCTTGTGCCTCTGTGAATTTAGGTCAAGCACTGGTGACATATAGTATAGTAAATATTGGATAAAATTCAGCAAATGATGCGTGCTTAAATATTTATCATAATCCATCAATGTTCATGCTTTCCATAATATTTGCAGGACGTAATTTCGTGCATACAGGTAAAGCCTCATTGTCACACACCACTTAAGCGGCTTGCAGCATACGTTTTAGGTGTAGATTTGCTCCGATACTATATCTGTATTGCAGAAAAAATTGCCAATATATGGTGAGTTATGGATACACAACCAAACAATAAATTTAAGATAGTATTCTCCCCTTTCCTAACTTATGGCTATGATACATGATCCATATCCATTAAAGCCCATCTAAAATGCAGTCACTTCATTTTTAATAATTTTTTTAAATTCAATTTCTTTTTCATGGTAAAAATTCTAACATCCCCCCCCCCCCCCCCCCCGCTACCACACGCTCTTGCGTCTCCCAGAATTGTATTATGCAGAATTAGACGTGGCATAGTTGCTGCCACGTATGTTTCTAGACCAAGGGCATTCACGCCAACAAAACAGTTACCTTTCTCACAAGAGCATGTAATTTGCCCAGCAGTGAGTTTCGAGCATCAAACATGTATACGTCCTTGCTCGGCAAGAGAAATGAGTCAAATTCTAGACAGTTTTATTTTTTGCTTCTCCATGTGTCATTCCTGCTTTTCGTAACCATGCGCAGCGCAAGAGGTCCGCTGAGATTAAATAGCCAAGTCGACAGTACTCTTTCTTGGATGAAACGAACTCCGCACTGCGTCGTCCTCTCTGCTACCCCGTCTCGTTTTCTCGTTTAACTTACTTTTGGAGTCTCCTCGAGCATTTCCACGGAATGCGCGGAAGTTCACTTGAAGAGGACACCAAGTTTTGCAATACTATGAGCGCTTCAGAATGTTTCCCCATCCGACAGAGGTCCGACGACCTCTTCAAGGAAGTATCAGAGAGAAGGAGAGTAGTAAATAAATACACAGACTTTACCTTCCTTATATATTATGAGGTCAGAATTTTAATAATGAATATTCTGGCGAATAGTACTCAAAAAGGGATAGAAAGGATATTTTTTGAGTGAAAATTTGGGTATCTGTGGTAAATTTTGGAAAATAACTAATTTCACGATCTTTTATCAGCTTTCATTTATTATTACGCAATGTATTGTCATTTAGAAGGACTCCTAGGGTGTTACACATCGGTAATATTAGTATATAATGTCATTATATAAAAAAATGAGTTATATATTACCAATGTTATAGGCACAAGTTTAATCAATAGATCATGCAACGCTTCCGTTGTCTCCTTCACTATGCTATTTCTCTTATATTTCTTTTCCAGTATTGTTTAACATCATTTTTATGACATAAAGTGTATCAAGAAAATTTTCAGGAGGAAAAAAAATCCTGTAATTCTGTCAAACCATTTTAAGTACGAGCGCAGTTTTTTTTAAACTTCTGCTCAAAACTTTATGAAAATACTTCCGAGATGAGCCGTTTCCCAAATTCATGATTCAACTATAATAATTACTATCCCGTACCAGCATTCACCAGCATTTCTTCCAAATGATAATGTTTCTACCTTCGCTAATATTTTGGCAATAGTGACAAATCAATATGCATTCATACCCATCTTTCTGTTACATTTCGGGGTAGGCATAGCTAAAAAAGCTTAACTATCATTGTCAGGTAACTGGCTGCGTATTAATAGCTTCTTCCACACTAATTTTTCCTTGTAAAGCTCCTTCGCCTCTTCCTAATGTTATAAATGGAATCTTTGCCTAATACACTCTCTTATGCTCTTAGGACTCCTGACATTTCTCCACTGACGAGTATCTTCTAACATATCCAACCCTGACTCTCCATACCCCTTCCTATCTCACCACTCACTCATCAGTCTTAAATCTGCTTTTTTATTCGATTCTCATCCATTCTCTTGAAGTTCTGCTTTATGAAAATCCGCTCAGTTATTCATCTCTTGTCCATTCCCTCAACCTGGTAAAACCAGCTTCATATAACTTACGTGTATATACATAACCTTAGAATTATCTTGTCATTATTCCATTACCCAATTATTCTCAAGCCTAGGTATCCCTTCTAATATTATCAAAATCAAGTCTCATATATCCCACTCACACGGTACTTATACAAGATTTCATATTACCCAGGCACACCCAAATTCAACAGAAATGCAATAAAATGAGAAGTATACATGTATTGAAAAGAAATTGTGTATCCTAAGACAAACATTCGTTCCTTGACAGAATCTCGTTAATTTATACGCAGATGTTAATTGTACCATAGACTCTTGGAGGTCGTTTAAGCAAGTCGGTACCTAGGTAATATTAAATCAACCTTTACAGCAAATTCTACTTAGCATTTGAAGTCTTTTTCGCAGCCAGTGGTGTGGAAGAGCTCATCGATTAATTAATTTGATATCGTAATTCCAATTATGCATTACACGATCATTTCATTGAATTATTCTCAGAATGCATTTACAAAGCTTGAAGGGCAGCATGGAGCATAAAAAATATATAACCTTGTAGTTCAATTTAGCATCCTATTACAAGGTAAAGTGAAAATATTTTCGAGAGGGGGTTAAAACTTGGGGAATTGGAAACAACGAAATTTGATTAAAAGCAAAAAAATGCCTGCCGTGTTTTAGAACTAATTGGTACAGTTCAGTTTGTAATTAATTGGGGATTCCAAGTCTTATCAATTGCTGAATTGCTGGGAGAACGGATAGTCAAACTAGTGACAAAAGAGGAAATGTCGTCCAGCAGATTCGGTATAAAAAAGAAAGAGTGTCTCAGGCACAATGTGTTGTTCCAAGCATTCCACAAGGGTGAAAATCTCTGGAGTCTTCCAATTCCCTTCACTTTAAAGTGCCGCAGTGGAATATTACACATGTGTGAATTTTGAAATATAATGCTTTGATACGGTGAGGTTGAGAAGGATGTTTAAAAGTATGAGTCGCAAATGTTTTTTCGGTGTTCTTCAGATTGACCTCAAAGATTTAAGGTTTATGTTTAATCGAGGGTAGGTCTAGAGATAAAAAACAGTTATTCCTTGCCAACGTATACGATTGTAATGAATTCCAACCGTAGGGCTAAAGCACGAAGGCTTCAGGGCATGGAGGTCAAAAATGTAGGATTGAAAAACATTATGCATAACTACACATAGTATATGTAACGTAAGAGAACTGTCACATGTTATTGCCCGAGAAAACATCCCTTAAGTATATCCTAAACACACGTTCAGAGTGTTTGTTCTAAAATATCTTAATAGTTTTCTCATGTAACATCAGTGACGTGGATAAGATTTCGTTTCGTTTAGAACAAGAAAGGGGGAGAGTTGAATGATTTTTATAATCAGAGGCAAAATTGTATGTTTAGGCAATTAAGAGAGCAATTGCAACTGCAACGTAATAGTCTATATATTTTAAAAATGTCTGCACTGAATATTTGAAAGATAAAAATACCGATCGTTTGTTGTTTGAAAATTGCAAAAATATTATATAAATAATATATAATATATAAATTTTTCTCCAAATAAAGAATTGAGAAAATCAATACTTTCTATTTAAAATTCAATATAAACTTCCCCCTTTAGTGCCATTTTTAAACAATTTCATCTTTTCAAGGGAAGGTCTGTACCACATTCCCCCCTTTTAGTGCAGTGCAGTCAATGTTACAGTCAATTATACTATCTCTAGACCAATGGAGACGCAGAAACCTAATGAAATATGATAATTTTTTTCCATATTGAAAATGTATTGTAATTTGATACTTTTTTTACAAACATTTTGGTATTATATTTTTGATTTGGAAAAGAAAAATCAAAGAATTTGCAATCCATAATTGAGAATATCACATGTTTTTTTCTTTGTATTCGATATCGCTGCAACAATTCAAGCCCTCTCACCGGCAGATCTTCCCACACGCATGCACGTGTTCTTGTAGCAAGTCCAATTTATTCGCTACCACGCACAGCCATATTTCAATTGCAGACAGATTTTTTAAAGAAGAGCAGTTTGTAAAAAAATGAGATGGTACAAAAGGAGAAAACTGATATGATTGAAATTTCCTTCCAGTTCATCCCTCAACTTCCTCCAAGACCTAAAACTTTTGTAATAAATCACAACTCTAGGCGTCCTAAATTCACCTGCGAGGTTGATTTACTTCCAAAAATTGACAGCGTACCCAAAAGCAGTTCTTTTGTACCTTCAAAGCACACTCGCGCGCGCTAGCGGCTAAAATATAAGAATATCAGAATACAAGAGCATACCTTCCAGTTGAGGCCTTAAAATTTGTATTATACAAAAGCCTGCTGAAGCTGTTTCTCAATTAAAAAACCGTATGCAAGAGATTTGTTTCCCTAAACAGCCACTTCTCAAAGCAACACAGAGAATGGCTAGCGATAAATGCATATACTTAATTACTGCATTTTGTGAGGGGAAACCGTATTCGACTCGGCTCCAGAGAGAGCGAAATAAAAAAACAAATTTCTATTGTGGAACACTGCTAAACTCCAAATATGAACTGGGAGATTTAAATAAGATAAAAATATTCAGGGCAAAGTTAACGTATCAATAGAGAAGCAGAATACTGCCTCTTCTATCGATCATACAAAAAACGTCGCATTGAGTGTGAATACATGTATGGAGCTTACATTTCTAACATTATTTCACAAGCCGCTGAGTTAACTTGGCGAAATGATTTACGCAGGTTTTCATTGTATATTTCTACGCTTAATTCTTCTCATAAATCTATTTATGAAATAAATTTAGCGCAAAAAAAGATACAGGAAAAATATATTTTATATAATGATAAAAGTATGAATCCAACATTTATGATTGAACATTTATCTTGAATTTTAACGCACTCTCAGGAAAACAAAGAGGACAAATTTTACAGGCAAAATACTCTCCCAAAAACAATGTAAGGAAACTTGAATAGAATATATTACCGAGAGAATTTAAACATTGAATACTTCAAGCAAGTTATAAAACATTTTCAAGTAATCCATAGAACATTTGAGATGTACAATGAATTGAATTGCGGAAGAGACCCACCGAACTAGATGACGCACAGCAATGCAGTATTGATCATCTGAGCCGAGTGATATATTGCATCAAAAGCGACTGTCCGAGCTGATAATTACACATCGTATCATTGTCTGAACCGCTCATAGCTATATGACATATCGTAATATTAAATGGTCCGATATTCGATACTCTATAATGAAACACCTTACTCCATTTCACATTATGAGATATAAGGAAAATATCAGAACAAACTACGTAGATTCGACTAAATGTTGATCCATCCCAACCTAGGTTTCAGCAACTTGTTTTAACTTCAGATAAGCAATAAAAAAAATGATTCATGCATACCCAGTCCAAGTTCATTCTTACGAGGGCGTAACAGCACGTTTCAGGCATATGTTAATGACGAAGATATTCAGGAAAGGTATCTGTTTCAAAACATAAGTTTTAAAATAAAATTTATCCTATTCTGCAATACAATAACGGCCTGATAATACACAAGGTGCCGAAATCTAAGTAGTAGTAAGCATATATTTCGTAAAATCTACATATTTGGTGTTCATTGATGGATTGATTCCAAATAGTTGATCATCGTGCAGTTAATTTCATTATGAGATATGCCCATATTCCCACACATTTTCCTACGGCGGGAAGTATGAAGAAATGAATTGGATAATGTACTAAGTAAGATATTCGAATCAAAAAAATATTCGGGTTGAAGACGGATGACATATATATGCGTTATAACTGTCCCTAGATAGCCAATATCATCCCACATTCCACATAATGCTTAAACCTTTGAGGGAACAATTTTTCGGGTCAGGGTTTATAGTCCAACCTGAATGCGTGTAAACACGCAACAGAATCCACCAGAACAGAGACGTGTATAATAAGGGGAAAACTTTAAAAATACACGTACCCCGAGTCGAGCTTCCTTTGGAATACATCCGGGAGGCAACACCGAAAGTTTGATAAAGTTACATCCGGAGGAAAAAAGAGGAGAAAGAAAGAAGGGGAGAAAAACTCATCCCTTTGGCAATGGGGTTAGAGGGGTAGAAGAAGTACAGGAGACGGTTTGATAGGAGGAGAAGATCTTCTCGGGAGGAGAGACGGGGAGTGGAGTTAGATAAGAAGACAGAAGGAGGAATGGAGACATTGTGCGCGTGAGAGGGAGTATGAGATTGAAGACGGAAAGCTCGGGGAACGAAGGGGATGGAACGAGATAGCTGGAGGGTTTAGGATGAGGGGTAAAGGACGCTGAAGGCCCTGAGGAAGGGTAGAGAGCAATAAGAATAGAGCTAAAGCGAATGTATGTGAAATCACCTCCCAAGGAGATGTTCATCTCACCTGCTAATACTTTCGATTGTACGTATATTATAGGTATACATGCAAGGCATGAAAAGAAAACACTACATTCGTGATTTCGCCATTTGGACTTCTTTTCATTCAAAATAGAAAACTCCCGGTCTAAAAAAGCACAGTTTAATGAGTTCCAGTTAACGTAAAAAACAGCGTGACGAACACTTTTCATGAATATAGAGTTAACGTAAAATTCGACTTTATGTCAATTGGTAAAAATGTCGGTAAGTTCACGTGAGCGATCGTCGATGGGAGAGCATACCAACGTCTGCTTTCAAACAGGGCTAAAATTATACTCGAGATTACAAAAACGAGAAAATGGAACTTAGGTAATCATAAAAATGCTAAATGGAGTAAGGGGACGATTATGAAGTTCAATAACGTGATGACGGTTCCTCTGCTATTGTGTGGATCAGAAATATATAACAATGACAATTTGCCAGAAAATGATATTAAAGGTGGCTCAAATAGACATACTAGAGCCCTAGCAGGCTATAGATTACGGGAAAATTGCAAAGAAATGAGGGAGAAACTGGCTAATGAAGAAGAGTGAGAAAAATTAAGTTATCATTTGGAATCAAAATCAAAAAAGACTCAGGGAAAGTTACGTTTTTTACAGTAAACATTTGAGGCACCAAATGGCCTTTAACATCAGCGCAACTACTTGAGGGGTAAGGAGGTTAGGTAAAGGTTATTGTTCACTGAGGGAACATATGAAGGCTGCAGGAGAAGGTGGTTTACAGGATGTGAAATAGCCTCCTACAAAAGAGCCGCAGTACCCACTGATTCATACTGCACTTCCTGATCCCGGTAAATCCTTCGATATTACAACGCTTCCCATTTTCTTCCATCCTGTAACGTGCCAACCACTTTAAACTCCCTTATCACATTTCGTTACCAGTCACCTTCCCAGTCATGGTCTTGCTTGCTTGCCCTGGTGCCACGCCCTCTTTGCTCTGGTGCCACTTCCTCTTTGGCTACCCTTCACCCGTGGCTTTCCAAAGTACACGTCACCTAGAATTAACTTAAACATCTTCTAACAGTGCCATAGTTTGTCTATACCAACATACTAGACTGTAGAGTTATCGTTTACATATCTTAGACTAAATTTTAGCCTATTTTGCTAGTAAGTTTGAAGCTGATCTTTCTTTGGTAGCTTCAAATATGTTCCCCGAACCCAAAAATAATACGTGCTATTAGATTTTCATATGCAGTCATCAATCCCATGATTGGTTTTTCACAGTTCTAAAAGCCAATATCCTCTCCACCGACCGTCATTCATGCTGCTTTTACTTTACACTTCTATGCTTCGACGTTCTTCATAATCAGCCGATTGCATTATAATAGTGATCTTCCCACTTAATTCTTCCCATTCACTTCTATTTCCTTTAAAATCTATTTTCCATTGAATATCGTGTCACAAAATGTGCCCAATATTTATCTCTCTCCTTCAACACGAGTATTCATTATATTTATGTTCTCTCCAACTCTTCGTAGGTCTTATTCCTTGGTGGTTCTCTCCGTTCATTTGATCTTTGACATTCATTGGTGACACTGTATTTCCATTGATTCCAATTCCTTTTACTATGTAGCTGCTATTTTCGACGCCTCACTGTCATATGAGAGCATGTTTCCATCATTTTTTTCAATTAATTGCTTCCTATTATGGACCCTAGGGACGAGTTAACAATTTAAAACTTTTCTGAAAAGTCCTATTTTCCTGTGTATGCAATATCATATATATCCTAATGCAATAGACCATTCCCCTACGACGCCAATCATTCTTTCGATGAAATTGAGGAAGTGCCTTACGTCGACCGCTATGGTCACTCCCCGATTCCTTACCTTGTCTTTTTATCTCCTCATCACCGTAACTGGTAACTCACTTTCTGGGCGCCAAGGTGTACATATAAGCTTCTAAATCATAACTGTACCTCGATAATATGAATGAATTGCTGAAGCCATGGTTGGCATAGAATTTGAATGTTGATAATACTAAGTAAGCTTTATTTTTTACTAAGCATGAATTGGAAACACAACGCTAGGCCTGAATCAGAGCCTTGCAGTTTTTGATTGCTTAAAGTGTAAGGGCAGCGTCTCTTCCTTGGGGATATTTTTAAATCAACCCCTCAATTCCCTGTCCACACTTCTTCCTGTAGTCGCCAATTCCAGCGTGGTTTCTACCTTTTTCTTCTTTTTCCCCAAAAGTTTTCCCAGTTTGGCTTACCTCTCCCGTCCTTAACCGACTAATCCACCTTTTCCCTCCAACAATTTTGTCCCTCCCGTCCTTTAGAGCCCTCGGCCCACATCTTCCCTTCAATCTGCCCTCTTCAACCGACACCTCCTCCCTTCTCCGTAAACCACGCCCAATCTTTAACACTTCGACGAACTTTTTCACCCCTCTTGGCTCTGGGGAGCAACCACGTAATGCTAATGTTCTACCAAAGTAAAAGAGTCCACTCTCTACGTCCCATCCCCATACCCAACACCCGACATTTTTAACTTTAAAGGTTTTACGTCTTTGTCTCTTTAAGACAGACTAGACGCACCTTTTCCAATCGTTTTGTAAACCTTACAGCACCTTTCATTGCCACGTACTCTTAACCCAATCATGTCTGAACGGTAAATTTCTATCCTTATGTCCAAATTCCTTATCCAATTTACCGATCAACCTTATATTTTTAACAAGAAGATGGCGTCTGTTGAGTTCCAACGGGATGGAGAAAAATATAAAATTATTTTACATAGGATAGGTCCTCTCAAAGTGACATCCACGATGCATATACTGGGTACTTTCCATTCCACGACGTAGTCGACAAAAGATAACTCAAGCTTTCCAATTACTGTTAGTCCCTAGGCTTACCAGACGTGACTCGACACTCAAGAGTGACACGAGGGAAGTGATTTGAAGAGAAAAAAAATGGACTGCGCAATCTGCCATGAGTATAGTATTTTTGCGCATGTATTAATTCAGAACCGTTGTCGCAGTCTATATAGTTTTAGACTGTGCTCTTGTTATTAAGGACGTTCTTTATATAAATAAGTTAATTTATAGAAAATTCCTTTATATCTCAGATAAGTGTTTTTCATTTTATCAGCCTTCAAGTCAACATGTACGTGCATAGGTTACACATGCAACGCAAAGATTTCTCATAGTAATTAAAGAAAATGAGAGAGAATTTAAGAGCTGCCTGATTGGGGTCGCTATTCTTTTCTTTGAATTAATAATGCATGCTTGATTAGTGCAAACCGCGTGCAAATTAATTGAGATAAAAATTAGAGATGTCACGTGTTCAAATAATTCTAAATTACCTCATATGAGGTACGCAACCTGCCGCTGAATATGGAAGGCATGTTTGAATACAACATAATCGATTATCATGATAATCAAATTGTGCATCCTTAGTATGGACCAAGAATGGCGGCGTTGGGCAGTATTAAAAACTGTGGACTTGGCGAAAAGTCAAGGAGAACGATGATGAAGTCTTCGCCAAGGCAATACAATTAGAAGGTGAAAAAAAGAGGCAATGCTGAAGGACGTTAAACATGAAGTTAACCGGAAGGAGGTATAAGAAGAGTGTTGAAAGTTTTGAGTGCGAAAGAAAGAAAGTGGTTTCAAGTGAGACGTAGTGGTTAGTTAGTGGAAGACAAGTTATGACCCTTTACCCTCAAGCCCATTATTCTTGTTGCTTCACAGAGGTTATCCATGAAGAGACCTCCTTCGTTTACAGTAGCCTTCTACCGAATCTCGATTTCACTCCAAATTTAACCAACTACTGTGCATTCCAAACATTACCAATATACCCACCCATTTCAAATGACACATTTCAACTCAGTTGACGGTCGCCTTACCTAATTAATAACCACCAAACAGACTACATCTACATACTACCCCGCAAGCCGCCTCAATAGGCGTGTGGCGGGGGGTGTTAGGACACCAGCCGTTTACATATAAAAAGGAAACGCTTTAATGAAATTACGCCTTGCATTTATTGTAGTCCCTTATTATTCGGGGGAAAAACGAATTCCCATACCTATCCGTTCGGCAAAATATCTCTCTCAATTTATCGTTTCTGTCGGACCTGGAAATATAGTGGGGTTCTAATATGATACTCTCCGTGTCGCTCTGAAAGATATCTATTCTCAATTGCTCAAGTAATCTAAGCCTAGCGAGCAGCCTCCGAGTCTCTAGCGGTTCCCAGCCTAATTCGTTTAACAACTATTCCACGGACTATTCCACGGACACAATGGCATTTGTGTACCACCACTAGGACACGATGCCGCCGCAAATTTAAATACCTTTCCGGTATATGTACTCTACTTCCGGTATAATACTTTATATAGTAGCTGTATTTTGTAAGTTTAACGTGCTTTTACGGCTAATGTCACTTCGCAAAAAGTCTTCCACTAGCAAACAGGTGCAACATGATGATGCTTAGCCTAAATGCGTTGACTGATCGGTGTATTTTTATGCTGCGTGTATTTTTATACTGTATGTATTTTTCGCTATTTTTTAGGCTTTCACGTCGCGAAATTACAAAAATAGATTCAATTTATTCAAATTATGGCTCTATTCAATTCCAATATCGGATGGCATCGTTACATACTTTCGATACGATAATAAGTAACAATATTTATTCCTTGGTTCTATTGACACTTGAGTATCAATCACTATATCGAATATCCCTAGACAAGAGTAGCTACAGTAAAATATTGGACCAGCGCATCGGGGTATCCTTCCACGTTCCTGGAACTGCAGAGGCTGCTGCGCATGCATCTATATCCAAATACCGTCAAGCACGCTTTAGGCAGTCATCTGAAGGCAGATCTTTGATCAAATTTTTAAGTAAAATCATGAAGGAATAACACTAGCTGAGTAAATTCATTCATGGAAAATCGTTGAAAACCATACAGTAGCCATTTCACCATTCGCGCACTTCTCCTACTACATCATCTATAAACCTTTTCCGTAAATTAACAAACAACAGCGGCTGTAGCCATGGAGTTAATCTTGAAAGGGGCGATACAAAATTATGCAGGATCTTGATGAACTGAATTCATAGTTCAGTAAGTCAGCATTGAACGTAATAAGTGTAATACATGAGTTTTCTCTCTCAATTTAGTTAAAGTTTCATTGCCTTTAGTGTGTATTAGCATATTTTCTCAAAACCGTTCCCATAACGTATTTTCCCAAACATAAATAATAATAATAATAAGAGCTGTGACTTTATTCAGGGCGAAATTAGGGCTGTTGCAGCCCTCTCTTCCATTTAACCCTCACACGTTAACACCCATGCCCTGAGCGGAAAAAACCCACCCAGGAGGGACTCGAACCCACGACCTTAGGATTGGCAGGCGAATAATTTACCCCTTCGCCACCGAGGCCGACCAAATCGGCCTTGGGAATACTAGACCTAGTCCAATTTATTTCTTCGATCGAACTATCGAACTTAAAAAAAATCCTCTGTGTATGATTTCTCATTAAAATCAATTGTTTCGATTTCAAGATAAATTTGATATAGATGCCATATTTTTACTCGTTTAAGAAAGCTGTTTTAATGTCCGTTACCACATGCCCTCGTGTTGGTTCGCAGAGTGTGGTACAAGAGAACGAATGTAACATCACCCGGGGCGCACGCGACTGTCGCCATGTTTCACTACCTCTATATATCAACCAATCTCATCCCCGCGGATACACCCCATTCCCAGAATTCCATTAATGTCTTGCCCTTCCTCTTCCTAACTGCCGCTCCCAAGGGCGGTGACGTCTCCAATATCCCACCTTATGGAAGGGAGATATGAATCGCGCGCACCTTCTATGGCGCACAGCGAAGGCAGCCACGCTCTTTTGATGGATGATTAATGCAGATGAACGTCTTCGGAGACTTCCCCTCCTTCCAACCAGCGCAGCGCGCCCTCTCAGCCTCTTTTTTTCCTCCTTCGATCCCCCTGTGTCCGTCCCCTGCTCGACACCCATCTTATCCCCTAAAGGTGCTAGGGTTAGCGGAAACATCTTATCGCGTCTGCTACCCCCTTTAAGATGGTTGTAGAGATTTCTAATTATGGACAGGTTTGCTTGAAACTTTGTATTAGTGTTCTAATTAGTGATACTTGTAGATAAACTTGGAAAAATGTCATCATACCGATTTGGTTTTTCGACAATTTGCCTATGCTCTCACTCGGCGGACTATTTTAACTCGCATCTGCATGCTACATGACATATATTTCGTATTAATTCGATGATATGTGTACAGAATTTCTTCTAAATCCGAAACCATACATTATTTGTTATTATAATTGTTACTTAAAAATATAAAGGTGTCACGCTAAATCCAATATTAGAAAAAAACGAACATTATTCAATATAGTTTCGTCGAAAATGTGAATATCGCGCCAAAAACTCCAGTCATGGCATGCTTTAATTTAGGCAAATAATTTAAATATAATTCATGCATAATTCCCATTATTATCTAAATGGTGAGTTTTAACGCATAAACAGATGAATTACATGAAATATGGCCCTAGTACTTTTTTCGACCGACTTAAAAATTATTAAAATACACATGACACAGTTACTTCTCCAGCAACCTCATAGGGGTGTGCGGTGTAAGTAAATCGAAATGAATGGAAACCCTCTGCTAGTGAGTATTGAAAGCATTTTAAAATAAGAAGAAAAACACGGTTCGTTCCACAATTACATCTATTTAATTAAGACAAGTTTTGAGAAAAAAGTTGCATCTTTTGTGATTTCAACGAAAATTTCATGAAACTAACATAAGACACATTGTTGAAACACAATTCACCTCTGTCGTAACCCGTATCTTTCTCCATATTTTTCCCCTTTCATGGCTAGCGTTCTAACAAACCCCGCCACACCTCTCTGCGGAGGGTCGCAAAGAGTTGTGGCGGGCGTTTTTGTGAGGTGTTTTTGTAGGCAGATGTAGATCTTATTGCGGAGAAGACGACAATTTGCATTGAAACTGGTTGTGATGCAATTAATTTAATTGTGAGACCAGGCAAATTTTCCATTTTATGTTGAATTACCACGAAGAATTACTTCCAAGTAATGCCTCAAACCACGGTTTTTTTAATCTTTCCAATTCTCAAATGTATTCCCGTGTATTTTTTAAATTAAACACTACCTATGCCTCACCACCTCTACACCTGTACCCTATTATTAAGGTGGTTCCACCGTAAAATGACTTGAAAGTCATTTTATTCATATTCTGTCTACTTGAAGGAAAAGTTGTCATTCATCTGATATGAACAACAAAATGATACCTTTCCACGCTATTTTATTCTATTATTGAACTTTAAATTACATGGTGTTCAATGGGAGTATGAGAGAAACACGGGGAAAAATATTATTGTTCCATACAATATGAATGCCATTTTTGCGGAAAACTATTTGTAAGAAGGAAATAATCCAGATAAATTGAATAAAAATGTAATACAGGCACCTTACCACCTTATTTTTTTTAGTTATTAGAGAATTACTGCCGTAATTGAAGTCAAAATGCGGTAATTCGTAGGAAATGGCGCTGCAGTCGGCGCCTATGGCTGGAACAAAGTGCTCATTTAAAATACATTCGGGGAATAATCTGCAAATTTTGTTCCTTACTTTTGGGTTTCTATAGGTAACGCATTTCATCAATGAAAGCAGGAATTTTTAGACGAAATATAAAAAATGTGGAATTTAGTATTTGTTTTGACTCACACAGTCGCGGCGGAACCTCCTTAAGAACTCGAAAAATTGTTTATAAAAAGCAATCCTTCCTGACTAGGTATTGATTGGTGATAAAATTAGGCACCTGCCAATCTTATTTCTTTGAGATATTAGCTAATTACCTCAAACATTAAGACAAAATGTTTTAATGGAAATGAAATGGCGGTGCATTCAGCTAATATGGCGTCAACAGAGTGTTCATTAAAAATATATTTGTCAAAAACTCTTCATATTTTGAATGTTAATCTTGTTTTATAATAGCCAAGGCATGATATCAGCGAAAGCAAAATTTTGTAAGCAAAAGAACAAACAAGGTGCAATTTTTTTAAATTATACAGTCGCAATAGCTTTAACTATACTTGATTAATTTACTGTAACGTGCGCTCGGCCACGAATACTTTTACACTACCGTAAAAAGAAGTTACAAGAAACAATTACTTTTCATCCCACCTTGTCTCTGCTACTTTTTCTTAATTCTCTGTGATTTTCCTCTCTTCACATGCCTTCCTTCACTTCTCACCTTAAATTTCTTTTAAAGTCCTACCCTTCACTCTTTCCACAGCAAACCCTTTTTGTTCCTTCATTTCTTCCCTTCATGGTTGTGAAAAACTTTACCCCTTTACCCCTTCAGCTTGGCATCTTCTCTGCTCTGGGGTTTAACTACCGGAAGGAAAACTTGAGGAGGGAAGGGCTTACGAGAAGAACCATTTTCAGGGTCTCAATTTCACGAACGAAGGGAACTTTTAAACAGTCCGCTTTAAGCCCGGCTGGCTGGGCACTGACCCGGGGTGCTCATGTTGTGAATCTCCGACCAAGAGGAGGATTTTGTGGCGAAAATTTTCAAGCTTGGAAGCGGCAAGAATAATCGAGATTTTAGGTCTCATGCAGACGAGCAAAGGGACGGGTGTGACAACAATCATGCATTGATTTTATCGCCAGGTACTAATGGTAACGTACAGGCCTTAATTGTCACAAATTATAAAATATGCGCTGCGACTATTTTCCTTCAAAATTGATGGAGACTGACGATAATTAGTGTAATTTTCCGACGCTAAACATAGTTGACAGACAGTGTTACCATATTCTTATGTCCCAAAATCGGGACATTACCAGTTTTGAAAAGACTAGATCATGAGCAGTTTGCTAGCCATTGCACTGCATTCTAGGATGTTTTCCAAGCACGCTTTTGGTTTCTGGTTGGGCCTTTTACTGTTCTCCTGACAGATTTATGGCTCTCGCCTTGTGGTCGGAGGAGCGTGCGATGTTCTGATTTGAACTGGGAAGAGTATTGCATGCCTATTGTGGAATCAGACCATGCCAAACACCCTGGAGGTAATGTTGGGGAATTTTCGGGTTTCCCACCGGGTCTCTCTGAGGATATAATCGACTAACTGTGGGCATATGTATTTTTATTTTTATGATGAAATTACATTAAAAAATACGATGATCAGCCGCAGGAAATACTTCATTGCAGAATAAATCCTAGCGTATTATGACGAAAATGAATAATGACAGCTCTATCGATTTAAAGTAAAAGAAAAATAAAAAATGCGAACCATGCCACTTAGAAACTTTGAAATAAAAAAATTAAAAGGTTCTCAGAGTTGAAAATTTCTACCGACGTAAAAAATTAAAGCTATTTCAATGGGTATACTCCAAGGGAATAAAACAATTTGGAAATACATTTTTTAGTGTTTTCTGTTAAAAAATGTCAAGAGAGCAACTTAATATTTGGGATAGGGTGTTGTTTGATGCCGTAAATCACAAACAATGCCATAAGCTTCTCAGCGATTGAGAAACTTTTGACTTATTAACTGCGGTTGAAGACACTATTGGCATAACAATATGACTTCGGAGAAAACGCAAAACTTAATACCGGAAGTGCATAGGTTAAGGAGGCGGGAGTGAAAATTGTGGGGCATTGAGAGCACATTTTCAACATATTTTCCAGTAAATCCAAAAAATCAAATTACATTTACATAAGGACACATGTTTGCGTCACTTTGAATGCAGTAATAGAAACGATACGATAATTATATTTCGCTAGAATAAGAGCATGTGATGATATGAGTTTTCGGCGGGGTATTTTGTGATTTCGGCGAAAATCATATTTCAATGTTTTTTCGAAATTTTGACTCAGCTTGACACTTTGACAATGGTAACCAAGAATCATGATAATCCAAATTGTATTAATTCGCGTTTCCATGGAAAATGTGTAAATATGTAATCGAATTATTACGAAATGAATATCATATGCCACAGCCTCAACTGTTAAAATTGTATTTGATTGCAAATAAAAACTGGTAAAATGTAACTTTTTCCTCTATTTTCTATAGATATCACTAATATGAAAACGTATGCAAAGTTTCATGCAAATTTGTACACAGAGAAAAAATCGTTCCGATCACTTTAAATGTCGAAACTCACGCTCGTAGAGGCAAACATGCCTGAATATCATTATTGCTATATATTGGGCCTAAGGTGCGTCAACTTGAATCATTTCCTTCAGATGTAATGCAAACCGGGGCACTCGGGAGCAAGCTAATTCATTCCATGTATATCTGTCTGGCGCGTTATATCCGGCTCACCCAACGATTCCATGTGCTCGTCGTATGGACTTCCTCGGTGTAATAAGGCACCCTCGGAGGTTATACACCTGCATCAAAACCCAGCACGCTCGCAAAGTAATACTGCATCCATTGCATCCAACAAGCAGCCTTCCCCAGCATTCCATTGAGGGGTACGTAATAGGGAGCATTTTAGGGTTTCTCCTCCATTCCAGAGAGACCTGTTCCTAATGGCAGTGCGATATTAAAATGTCAGCACCTCATTACTAATGAAATGTAGCATGGCATTGCGATATTGATTTTGCATCGTAAAAGGTGTCAAGCAATATTGAAATAGCAGGACTGGAATGCATGTCATATGACGTTATATTTTCATGTTAGTCAAATATCATAAGTTATCCTATTTTAAATAATTGTATTGGTATACGGTGAATCACGGAGTGTGATTGGATACTGAGCCATTGCGAAATGCCACATTGCATGGAGGACCAACACCGTCATAAGACATTATATCACGTTGAGTTGATGGTTACTATCGGAACTCGATACGTCACTTGAGTCGGGTGGATTTGGTGTATCGCATGGTAAGGTATAAGCATATTATATATATTCAAGGTATATATTGCAAGATACCGTGTTTTCTTTGACAGCGTTTATTGCATGATATCAATAAACTACATATAATAAAGTAGTATCTGCATCACTCGTATGGCCAACGTCGCAATACGATATATCGCGTAAGGCTATGGGTACATTTTAGAATGCGATAGATCTCGTTGGTAGGATAAACAATATCTCCGTGCGATATCCCAAATGTCTATATGATAATGCGGTTTATTGAACAATTTAGAGGGTCGATATTGCAATACCATATCCCCGGAACATTACACATTGCAGTTGCTATCTTATGATCTCACATTATTCCTTGTAGCGTGTATCGAATTGAAAGACTTAGTATATAAAGCGGCAATTTTGGCCTTGGCGATACAATATTAATTTCATTTATAAAATATGAATTACCCATTGGGCCAACGGTGCGATACGACATATCGTGAAGGTTGCATAGTTCAATATCATACTGTGATACATCGTGTAGTTTGGATAGTCAATATCTCTTGGCGATATCTTGAATGCTTCCAAATGACAATGCGGTATATTGCACAACTCAAGAGAAACTCATAGCAGTCAATATTGCATTTCATGTAAGCTGTTTTCGCTTGATATAAAAGTACAAACTACGTATAACAGAACGAGGATAGTCTCTGTGGGGATAGTAGTTAATAAACATTCAATATCTGTATTACTCGTATGGCCAACGCCAGAATACGATGTCTCGTGAAGGTCGGATAACAGGCTACAGAAAACGATAGGACTCGTAGGTTGAATAGTTAATATCACCTTGTGATACATCGCGTATATTGAGTGACTACGTAGGAATGCGTTATATTGCACGACTCAAGAAAGTAAAAAATGCCATATCATAACTCCGTCAAATCGTTCGATGCAGTCAATATATCGCAGTGTCTAATATCTTCACACCTTTTAGCTTTCTCTCTCCACAAAAAGTATGTCTAACTGAGCGGGGACGGTCATCGTAACGATAAAACAATTGTTATAAATTCAATTGCTGCATCACTCGGAAAACGCCACAAGATGATATATCGCGTAGGTTGGGAGGTCAATATGCGATAGATCGCGTATACCGAGTTCCTACGTGACAATGTGCTGTATTGCACAACTGTGTGGGTAAAAAATATCTTGCCGTGCCTAGCTGCATAGCTCATTGCAGTCGTTGTATGGTAGCATCGAATAGCCCATACGCATACATTTTTTTCCACAGCGAACCTCCTCTGCCACATTCTCAGCTCCAACTTTCTGCTAAAAAACCCTTACTATTCCTTTATTTCTCACCTTTCCTACCTCCACCACCAGAACACTCGTCGAAAAACGAATTTCCCTTTTTTTCCATTCCCCTCTCTCTTTCTCAGTCTCATCCATTTCTTCTCCTTTGCGAATACAAACTTCTCCGGAGGTAAGGGGGGTTATTTCCCGCCCCCCCCCCTCCTCCCCCATCCTCCCTTGGGGGTCACCCGCGTAATCCCCACATCACGCATTCAATTTGGTTTATTCCACTCGCAATAATAATATTTTCCCACTCTTTACTACTCGAAAAAGGGATTGGAAAAGTTTTTTGCTCCATGGAGGTGAGCCTTTGGGAGGAAGCAGGAAGGTGAGGTGGGAATATACGGAGGGGATGCAGAAGTAAGAAAAGGGCTGCGAATGTGGGAGTTTTAAGGGTTTGGCCGACCGAACAGGGGGTAACCTACATCCCGTGTAATGCGGGTGGTCTCGAATTCTCAAATAAGTCGACCGGCGTGTGAAATTGTATCGCCTTCACTAGTTAGCAAGCACTAGGGTTGCGTACCATTTTGGTGAATATATTCCGGCATTTCCACAACGTTGATCCACGACCTTCTAAAACATGATAAAAGAAAAAAATCTGATGTCACAGTTTTCCACAAGTAATAAGCCTATTTCACGGCTAGTTTTGATGTACTAGCTCATCATCAAATGTTGACATACTACGTCATTATCGCTTGTTGAGGACGTGATACGACAAAACTAATCGTGAAGTAAACTTATTACTTGCTTGAGGAGAACTTTAACAACTAGCATGTCTTCAGCATTGAACAGCTCAGCCACGTCTGCCTTGAATTTTAACTTTACAGTGAAAGACATTTCCGCTAGCTTTAAAGCAGTCTACGTCAAATAATTTTGTCCACCTAATATAGAGAATAAAGAACACGTTGTATCTCCAGACGATAGTTAATTTGATCGACCTCTGCTTCGAGGCTATATTGTCCTTTTTAAGAAAAAATCTTCAAAATTTGACCTGATGTTGTTCTACTGAAACGAAACATTTATTTACTATCAATTTACCAATGCTCACATTAACGTTACATTT
Organism: Pyrrhosoma nymphula; assembly: GCA_963573305.1. Taxonomy (NCBI): domain Eukaryota; kingdom Metazoa; phylum Arthropoda; class Insecta; order Odonata; family Coenagrionidae; genus Pyrrhosoma; species Pyrrhosoma nymphula. The sequence continues at coordinate 42,877,753 of OY754339.1, read as the reverse complement.
CACCATTCTATCTCCCTCATATATTACTCTACATCTTCTTTCTACATATCTGGGAATCACTGCAGAGGCGGGTGACAGTTATTATAAGGATGCAATCCATGGTAAAGGAAGGGAATACGGAAGAGGATTCGTAAGATAGATTGGGATGAGATTGAGCTTTATGTTAAAGGAATGCCATAGCGTCTCTGAAAGCAGCCTCTTTTCTTCCAATTAATTCCAAATTGTGCGAAAAAAAAATGAATATTGTAATTCTGCCGTGTTTACCTTCGATATTTTGTCACCTCTCTCAGTTCCAAAAATGTGGTGCGCGGCTGAAACGATCTCTTCCAGGTCTATCTGAATCTAGACTGTTCTGCAATTTCCAAGCAGTCTAATTACCGGTAGCAGGAACAATGCAATTGTATTTAATAGAATAATGAGATCCATGGGCCAAAAAATGCGTTTCAGAAACGTTCGATAAGTTTATTATTTTCATAAATGGCCTCATAACTTATTTGTTTTTATGAAATGGAGTTAAAAATAAATTATTTCCGTAAATAATCAAGAAAAAATCGGATGCGCAATGTATAAACTGGATACGAAATTATTTGGTATAGGGTTCATTACTTGACGAATTATGAGTATATTTATATATGCGTAACTCAGGCTGACAATTCATAATGTGCATAAGTAAACTATACACTTAAAATATAGCTCCATGAATTAGTTTTATTAAGTGGAATGTAAGTAGGCCAAACATCCGAAGCAATGACTATTCCCAGATAAGTAGAGAACAGGATAGTTCCTCCAACCTCAATATAGAAATGAGATCAATAACTTTATGGAATTCGTAGCTATCAATTCCATATCTAAATATTCGTGCAAATGGCCATTAGCCTTACGTATCGCCTACGAGAATCCAATTTTTGCATCACTAAAGAGTAAAAAAAACTTCAACCATCGGCTGGATATAAATCTATTCATTTTGATCCCTTTCTTTCGTCTTGTAAACCCACTCAGCACGCCATCCCTGTTCCCTCTGTATACTCTGTGAAGATATGGTTGGGCAATTTGCGTGTGGGAGTTTTCAAGTCCTTTCACTCTTAGAGATGCCCACCGCAAAACTATTCAGAGAGCAAATTCATTATTCGAGGAAGGACAGAAGTCCCATGTCAACATTTGTTCCAGCTAGAGTGAAATAGGACTTGGGAGGCCTATTGGCATTGTGACCGCAGAATAGAAATTTGAATTCAGTAAAGGAGACAAGTTTTTAGAGAAAGGAGAACATACACGCATACGAAGAAATATGAATGCTCGAACGACGTCGCTTGTCTTGCTATTTGCATAGCGTTTACAAATGTCTACTACTTCCAGTGAAATTCCCAGAAGATAACACTGTATGTCGGTCAGAGCAAAACCAAGAACAAACTTTGTTCAGCGTTCATCTATACGCCAAGGTAAATATCGCGGCTAATGATTTCTGAAACGTTATTTAGTGCAAAAGTTAAAAACTACCAAATATTCCACAGAATTTATTCTTAATAACCCGACCGGTAACTGATCTAATGATGTCCACAGTTAGATGAAACCGATATTTATTTTTAAACATTCTTTGAAATTTTACAAAGATAATATCTTTCGTGTTACGATGACATTTAGCGAATTTGGATCTTAATCTGTCGAATTCAACGTAGTATTGCTTTAAAACTTATTGTATGACATATTTAACCTTGCAAAACTGCTAATAAATTAACTATTTGGTTATAAACACATAAACTGCCAACATAAGTACGAATTTAACAAATGTCTATCAATCTAAACCATGCCTCTCTTGCTGACATGGAATTTTATTTTGAATATAGTTTACACAGATAAATGTATATATGATGAATGCATAGCGCTAAGTAGTACCCATTACGACTTAATGAAGATCTTAAGGAAGCACTTTGTGTGTTCATTAATTACATCACGGATGGTTGGGAGTCATTCACTTGAGGAATATGGGATTTTTTTTAAATTGTTTAATTTACAATTCACAACAATCATTAAAGGTATCAAATAATTAAGAATTATTAAAAAACTAAGACCTATCATCTCTAGACAAGATATTTATTTAATTAAGCATGGGGAGCAGAAATTTCAGCACTGAAATATTTTAAAACCTATGTTTAAAATTAATTTTCTTCGTATGATCACTAACAAAGAGGTTTACAAATAGCTTTAGATTTCGATATTTTGGTATCTCGAGTATATGTATGTAGAGTATGGTCTCATTTGATAGTGATGCCTGGACAATAACAGATGAATAGAAAAGGATATCGGAAGGAATGGAGATGTGGAAGGAATAGATAAGAATAATGAAGTTAAAATGAACGGTGAGAATCATCAGCAAAGAAGTTTTACGAAATGTTGGAGAGAAATAAATAGTGAAAACTCTGCGAAGAAAGAGAGACAAAATACTGGACACATTTTAAGACACAACAGTCCATAGAAAACCACATTGGAAAGAGAATCAAATAGGATGAATTACAGACGAAAATCAATTGTGCAATGAATCAGGAAAATCACGAAGGACATCAAAGTGAATAATCATTAAAGAATAATGTGGTTTTTAGAAATAGGAGCGGAGTTAAGAACTGCTGCAAACTAGTTTTTGGATTGATTACTGTTGATGATGAATACTTAACCTTTACATAAGCTGCAATGTTGTGCACATTGGGTTAAATGATTCTGGTTTTTATAATGAATGGTTAATGTTTAATGGTTAATGGGAATAATGTTTCTATAATGCATCCTCTAAATATCTCAAAAAGGCGAAACTTAAGATTGGTATAATCTTATTCAGGCCATTAAAATTTGAAATAAATACCAATTCTGTGTTCCTCGTTTGCATCAACCTATTTGCACGTTACCTCGAAGTGCCGCACGGCAGTCTGCGTTAAGCCAGTTTGCTGCGGGGAGGTCGGTCTACAGGAGACCCAGAAAACCACAAACGAGGAGGCCCATTCCGTGTAGCAGGCCTCATCGATCACGAAACTCAAACGCTTTAAACTCTTCATTGATTCACTGATCGACAAACATGCATACGACCGTCGTTTCAACACACAGAGAAAACGACCGTCACCTTCGTGGCTTACTTCCGAAATCAAATCATTAATGCACGAACGAGAAAGATAAAAGCTGGTAAACGACGAACTAAAAACCTTGAAGCGGTTAGGTTATAGAGCTCTGGGCACGAAAGGAGATAAACGCAAAGAATGAACAGCATCAAGGCACCCATTTTGGTTCCAACACTGGGTTATACATATTAATACGCATTTGCGTTGCGAATCATCGTTTTCTTCCTGAGCATTTAAATTCAAAATTAATAGAGGAGTGGTTACTGGAGGAGGAGCAGATGGGTTGAGGAAATGAGACCTTGGGTTACTGGGGTGTACCAAGCCGAGAATTGACAGAATGGTAATTTCGAAGTTGAGCACAATCAACCTCGCTTCATCCCTCATTCATGCTGTCGGTTAGTTCTATTACTCTAGATTATGGGAAAGCTATTGTTCTTCAATTTGGAAATAAACTGGGGGAAAATTCCAACGTAAATAGCTTCAAAGAATAATTCAGAAAAGTTATTGGAAATAGTGAAACTCCTCTGGCTTAACAATGTGTGAGTCTCATGTTCCGAAAACAACGTAGGACTCAAATCACAATAGTTATGCAAAGCATAATTAAATTGAAATATTTTAATAAACACTTTGTTGAGTTTCTAGACTGGTTTTGATTCTATGCCAGCATCATTAGTGAGAGATTTTCTACAAATAATTTCCTGGTATTGCCATCTAAACCCTTGGTTTCTTTTAGGCTATACGATGGGAACCTTAAGTTTGACTCCAAGCCCAGTAATTTTCTTTACTGTATTTTAACAAACACAACCATTATTTCTGTGAATTGCAACATCTTAAGGTGAACGCAGAATGTCACAATACAGGCAAATGTCTTTCGGTAAGCGCATTTGAAAAATTTTCATTTTGATAAACTTTGAGTAAAACTGATATATTTTGAGTAAACAAGCGGGTAATTTTTCAATAGTATAAAGTCGGAAGCTTAGATTGGTTGTGTTTCATAGCTAAATTAGTCACGAAAGTTTCTGTGCATTTAGTCTACTTTTCTCTAAACAATTTGGACTAACAGGTAGGCTTTAATGTTGTAACATGATAATTACAAGCTGTTGATGAAAGGAGAACGAAAAACGTTGGATGTAGAACAGAACAAGCAAAGAAGGCGTTCAAAATTAAGAAATTACACATGTGTTAATAGAGAAGGGGACTGAAAACTCAGCAACTGTATCTAAAACAATTCATGTTGGCATTGGTTCAAAATGGATCAGGAACGCAAATAATAGAAGAAAGAGACATGAAATGTACAGATGTCTTCGAATCATGGCATCGGAACTGTCTGATTAAAATCAACTTTAAGGTAAAAATAAGAAAGTATTTGTTTACATGAGAAGAATCAAAGGAATCGATAGCAAGCCAGATGGCAAGGCCGTACAAGGAAAACCGTTAAAAAATGATACATAACACATTATTAAGTAATTCCAAGTAAACGATAAAAACACACACACACACAAGGTTAACATTAATTAATTCTTGCAATGATTAACAGATGATGAACATTCCATAAATGGAGCACACACCAACTCTCACGGAACGATTCGGTTGAATTCAATTCAAGAGGGACTTCAGCTTTCACCGTAAACCTCATCATAGAAAACAACCGGAGTGATTTTTTACCTGAAATTCTCCACGTGCAGAGAAGAAACAACGAGAAACTTGGAGAATGACATTCTTTCCTCATTCCACTCACCCCTGTTTTCCCTATGCCTTTCCTTTCCGCTATCTTCGTTATGGCCTTTATATTTTTTTCATTATCACTCACCATTTTCAACCTAGTCACCTATTCTTAATACTCTCTATATCTCTCACTCACTCGTCCGGTTACTAGTACAATTGCCTTGATAATGACTTCGTAAGCCGAACCCTTGGACGGCAAGTTAAATAAAATTCTTTCGTAGACAGAAAAAAGTTTCTTTAATTTAATAATGGAGAACCACATAGTTGCGCCTGAAAACATTTAGTCTTTTCGAATTAGTTCGCTGATTCGTATACAGTAAGAGGATACTGAACTACTTCAGTCATAAAAACGAACATACTGAGATGCAAAGACTGCTGTAAATTTAAATTCAGATAATCTCCATTCCCTTGAAGACGGATAGTGGGACAAAGGTAGATGTTCTGTCCATTGGCTGATTTGAATGCTCTAATTGATGTTACTTACTCCAACGTAATAGGGCAGAAAAGATCACAAAAATATACATGGTAAAGGACATTGTATGCAGAAATAATACATTTCAAAACATGCTTTCTCCCCGTGGACAACATAAGTTGCTCAATAGAACAACTGAAAATATGAGTGAACAACTGATTGGGTTCGGAGCCTCGGCGGAATTTGAGATTATTCAGTGGGTACTTTGTTTATCATACCAAGGGTAAATCAAAGTATTCTGTACGTCGGATGGGTTATAAAACCGTGGTCTTCTTGAAGAGCTTTTTATTTAGAGCAGGAAAATGCAGACGCCGGCTTATTCTTCACCCTCACATCATTCCCGGAATCATCCTACCGATAGCAATATTCCAACTAGTGATGGGCAAAGTCGGTCTTTTGAGAGATCTCGGTCACGCATATCACTCCCACTGGTGATTCCATCGTGAGTGTAAGGTCATGTTTGATTGATGTTCCAGCTAGTGATCAGTTCAAGTTGAATACGATCAATGATCTCTCAGGAAAGTCGTGATTGGTAGAAAATCGTAACGACCACTGCTCTCGCTGGCCATTCGTGATTCCTAATACTATACAGCCGCATGTGTGACTCACTCACTCACGTATACAAATCCCGACCACTTCCAGATGAGCTAGGAGCCTGAAATGTTTCACCGATCTTCCTTAAAAGAATTAATCGGAGGAAAAATCCCGAAATCTAGGAATTTTTAACCCAAGTGACCCAAAAAAAATGGCGGATTTTTGGACTTTTCGAAAAGTAGACTTACAGTTCTCGCTTCATATCTTTTGATCGGAGGGTCGGATATGAAATATTACGAAATTTTCAGAACGGTGAATTGAATGTTGTTAAACATGCAATAAACATTGGTGTTCTATGCTTCGTAGTTTTCTCACCAGGCACAACATTTAGTAGTTCTCTGGGAACATGGTGCCAAAGTCGGCTAATTCATGAAACTCTCTTAATGTTTCTTTCCCTCACGCCCTCACCAGAGTAGGTATGACCTTGAAATTCGGCAGGGGTATGCGCCTTGACATGATCTTTACGGAAAATTAGCAAAAACACGGATTCCATCGTAGGTCTATGGCAACATAGTGCCAAAGTGATATTTTAGAATGTTTCTTTCCCTCACGTCTCGTAGCTGCTAAACTAAGAGTGATCTCGAATCTGTTGGGCGGCTTATTTAGATCTCATCAATTCCTAACATTTATGCCAATCATTTCTCTCTATCACTTATAGTTCGTTTGAAACATGGCGCCAAATTCGGATTTTTCGGTTTTTCCACTGTAACTTCTGAACTAGCAGTCGGTTCTCAAATCTGTTGAGACTTTTTTTTTAGATCTCATTAAGGCCTACCACTTTATGCTTATTCTTACTCTCTATCACTTAGATTTTGCTGGCAACATGGTGCCAAAGTACCAGAACCCTATCGACCATACCAAAACGGTCGCCATCGTTGGTCAATTTGAATACAAAGCCAAAATAAAGTCTCTGAAACGGTAAATCATACCAAATTTTTACAGAATTGGTTATCGGAGCGAGGAATTAAGCTAGTAAAACTTTTCTAGATTGAGAGTAGAAAAGCAATCCGAGGAATTATTTGTGACATTGGCTTTCTATGAAAAAATAGGATATTGGTAATTATACGCATTTTAAGCTACTCACAATTAAAAAAAAAATATTCCTTATAGATGTCTTACTGCAGATGACATCTGATTCTTAAAAAATTTAAAATACAATATTTAAATATGAATCTGCGATGTTGTTTTATTACTACACGAAAGAATAAGGAATAAATATTCATAACTATTAACAGAGGAAATAACCACAAATTCTAAAAAAAAACCATAACCCTGCTATGAAAGGAAATATATGATTTAGTGATCATACTACACGACTGCGAGACATTGAGAGCACCTTTCCATGTGCTTCCAATATTTTTTGCTTATAGATTATGACCGTTTTTCGTAAATGACCAAAAATTCCTGATAAATATTTTTTAAACCGTATGAGCACATAATCATATTTTCTTCTTCGCCAGTAATCCAGTAATCAAAGTAATCCAGTTACGAATGTGCATTTATGATCAAGATTATTGAAGGTTGTATTTTATGGAGAAACCAAAGTCCTGTTCCGATAAACATGAAGATTTATCTGTTTTAAAGATGAAGTTTTTATACCCTTACGTCCAGTTTTAACAACTGTTATTTTTAATTAAAAAATGCAATCTCGTTAGCAGTCAGCCATTCTATTCATAAACAATTACCTTCAATCAACTTTTATAAAACATTGCTTTAACATTAAACATTGCATTGCAAAACATTCATTAATGCTAAGACGATATATCTGACTCGTCCTATACATGTGAACACGTGTCCTGGGATGAATAAAGAATTTGAATTTAAACAAAAGCTTAGCTTTTAAGGAAAACAATTAAACTCATAGCATTACTACTAATGGCACAGTATTCAAGAGGCTGCTTATCTAATTAGTACCCATAAGTAAAGCATGGATGGCTAAGGTGAATGGTTCTTTAATTAGGACCGTGAATAGTAACTCAAAAGTACGTTCCACAAAACCTTTTTTCAATCCTAATCTACTGAAATCAACAAGAAGAGAATCTTCATTATAACGGATGCTCAAGAACATGCCACGAGTATATGGAAAACATTAAGTACACATAACTTATAAGAACTTGATTTTTTTCTTCTTTAAGTCAAGTATGCTATGTGGCGGGTTTGCGTGAAGGAACTTTCGCGAGCCTTAAAGCATTCGCGAAGACCCTGGAAACGGACGGCGGGTGGTGATGTACGAAAGCAGTTGAGTGGCGCCAAGGTCGCCGGATTGGACGGAGGACTCCTGTATGTACAAGGTGGAGACCAGCTTGGAAGAAAACAGTGAGCATATTATCTTTTTGGCCGTGTGTGTATCGTAGGCACAATGTATTGACGCCGTGCTCACGCGGTCATGCTTGCCGAAATAAATAGCCTCTCCCGGAAAAATCGCGCGTATTAATTATCGCAACCTAAACACACGCTACACATTGGAAAATTTTACGGAAAAAAATGAACGCAAACGATGGCAATGGAGGAAGAGAGGAGAGGCACCCGGCGTCAGTATTAGGGTGAGATTTCGAGCGACGTTTCGTGACGTGACGAAAACGGGAGTTGGAGTTGGCAAAATTTGGTGATTGTGATGGAATGACACTTATTACGATGGCCGGACATTTACGGCGCCACCAACGGGCGATGAGTGACCATTGCTAAACTTTCCGTCACGCTACGTCAACGGCAGCTAATAAAAGGAGAGTTTTTAAAAAATGTTTAAATGTAATTTCATTTCCAGATTGCCCATATTACAATTTAAGGTAGTTTTAGCGAGACTTTTTCCAAAGAATAATGCATAATAAAAGAATCGTCAGAAGCTTTAAGTAAACAGAACTAAAAGTTTTCAAATCTAGGCAATCGTCACAATCTTGAAGTAAATGCTTAACATAAATGGTGTAAAAACCTTGTTTTAAATTAAAGAAATTCCCTCAAATCAACTAAATAATTCTATTTTGAAAGAAAGTCTTACTCTGCAATTTTAACAATGTTTTACAATGCATACAATACGGTGCACACAATACAAACAATATATCACTCAAGTTCTAACGTAATATATCCATCAGAATATGTATCAGGTTTTAAATTGACTAAATTTTTTATGCCGTACGCTGAAAACGCCTTTAAAACTGAAGATTGTTTTGAAATTCTGTACAAATTATAGAGGGGAGTAGTTGATTTATTTTTATAAATAGTTGAAAAATCATACAAACTACGCAATGTGAAATTTCTGACGCGATCCATGTATTATAAACTGAAGATGATGTAAAATGAAAAACTAATCGTGTAGTAAATGTTATCACTGTGGAAGTCTCTCAATTTCATTAAGTGCAGTTACACTCCTAATTCTTTAAATAAAGTCTCTCTGGTGTGCATTGTCGTACAATCTTCCTTGGAAAATGGCATGTGTATTTTGGCAAATATCTTGAGAAGTATAATGGTAAGATGCTGATATTTTGTTACCATTGGAATGATGTGATATTTTTATTTATTTTGATGCCAAATTCAACGTATTTTATTGAATTTATATCTCGCTGAAACCACTTTAACTATACAATACGACATAACTAACCATCTTAACTCTACTTTTTTCTTGATGTGAGAAGATTCAATATATTTCATCCCTAAAATATGAATATAAATGTCTAATTCACGATAGTTTAGAACTATATAGTTTATACAGTTTAGAAAAACAAACATCGCTCTGAGCGCCACCGTCCGCTTTCGTTATGCCAGGTGACGTTGATACTCTCAGTCAAGTAGTCTATGAAAGACAGCAGAGTCCCCTTTTGTTTGAAAGACACCTGAGTCCCCATCTGACAGACAGCGTATTTAGGGCACTCTCCACTCAGCACACATGTGAGTATCAAAATTACACTTGAAAAAAAACCTCCACTGCCTGGATTTGAACCCCTGCCCACGATATATGAAATCATTAACCTATCAAGCTCTCAACCCCGAGCACCTCCGTGTCTTAATTATAGTTCAGCGCCATGCAAAGTAAATCTACTGACGATTTTTGATGACGCGTCAAACTATGAATAGATTAGAAATGGAGTTGAAATTTACTTTGTGGAATGAAAGTCTTTATAAAATGAAATGAATAATACATATTTCGTATATTCCATAAACTGAGTACCTCGACCAGTTTTGACGCCTATTCAAGTAATTGTCTAGAGCAGGGTTTATCAGGCTTTATTTAAATGTCGCCACTCTCTAAGGGTTTTTAGGTAAAAGCATTCCAAATCGCCCTTATGAAATTCTAAAAAATAAGATGCTTTAAATTTTCTCTCTTTATTGAATGGGAGCCTTATACCTCATGCTTCTATGGTAGAAGTCCAATATTCAGTTTGATGGGAGTAATTTAATTTTAAGGTCACCTCATCAAAGCGCCAAGGCACCCAGTTTCGAAGGACCCTTTATTCTAGCTCTATGAGTTTTTGACTCTCAAATATTATTTTCGCACACGTTGAAAATCCTTGATCGAGAGCTTTATTACTAAAAACTCTTAGCAGTAAACTTTATGATAACGCGAGAATAGCGTCAAAACCAGTGATGGTGTGTGTGGAATTAACGAACTATTACATTTTAATTAAAAATTTAAGTTGAAGTCACGATCTATTCCATCAAATGCCCTTATGAAGCACATAGTCCTCCTTCAGGAGAACACAAAATCGACGAGGCACTGTGGGACTGATTGCATTTAAAGGAACTGATGTGTTAATGCGTTAAGTAATGAGGATGGGATCAGCGGCAGTCAATCTATTTTCTCGGGGGAGAAGTGAGGAGTATAAGTAATCCAGTGATTAATGTCAGTTTCTTTAGGGACTTAATGCGTCACAACCATAAAACACTCTCCCTACTCCACCGTCTGCTCGCATCAAGTCTCTACATTTTCCCTTAAAATACACTACCTATATATCTTTTTCACCATTCCCCAGCATTTTATCTACCTTATTCTAAATCTCTCTTTCTGTCTTCTCTCTCTTGCTTTCTTTGTTTCTCTTTCGTAACGAGTTGTCATCCATACATTCAAAATTAAAATCATATTCAGCATATTTGGTAAGTATAGCCTTTGTTATTTCCTCTCCCATTTAATTTTCAACCAACCGACCATGGTTTCTACATTACGTAACACTATCAAATACGTACTGCCTGATAGATTATGGTACATATGCGTATACGTTGTTTTTATTTATCCAGGGCTGAACGAGGAAAATTTCCATCGCTTTCCCTAACCCAGCGCTATGCGTAACTGGTTTACAAGTGAGCATACTTCTACACTATCACTTATGTAAAGGGTTAAAATAAAATTACGGTATGATAGCCTTTGCTCAGGTTATAACGATGAGTCTAGTAAAGTGCGCAATATGGAGTGGAGTGTAATAAGGATAAAAAACATTGACTTGGAGAAGAAAAGACGAGGAATAAGCTGCAGGCGTTCGAGATGTTTATGCGGAGGAGAATGGAGAAGGTACGGTGGACGGAAATTAAGACAAATGAGGAAGTGCTGGGATTACTGGGTGAGGGCAGGAAACTTCTGAAGGAAATTAGAAGAAGGCAAAGTAAATGGTTGGAAGTGGTAATGAGGGGCATGTGTTGGCTTAAAATGGTGATGGTGAGGAAGATGTTGGGCAAGCGGTAAAGGAGGATAAAGAGAAAAGGTTTTATAAGATGGAGAAGATTAGGACATATGCTGAAGTAAAAAAATAAATATTTTAGGTGGATAGGACCGAGAACATTAAAAATCTAGGTATTATTTACTCTCTTCCATTTACATACCTATAGATCACTATAAAAATAATGACGGTTTATATTTTATTATTTATCATTGATATCAGTTCTTTTCCACAATATCAGTTTAGTTACAGTTTATCATAATTGATTTCGGGAAGCATCAGTTTAGTTACAGTTTATCATAATTGATTTCGGGAAGCAGACAAAAAGTAGAAATTCTGCAAGGAAATATAAGTTACATCTGGAGGAATGAGAGGAAAGTGCTGGGAAGGAAGAAAAGGAAAGGGACTTTCAAGGAATCGTCGACGTCACTCAAAACCAAGCGCGGTGAGAAACCTCCTGGGTGAAGGAATGGCGACGTTGCTTCCTTTGCAGCGTTAAGGAGAACGAGGTGGTATATAGAAGAGAAGAGAGAACAAAAGTAGAAGGAATCGCGAATAAATTCAGCGCTCAGCATCGAATGGACTCATAAAGAATAAGTACATGTCTCCGAGCGTTTCCTTCCCCGTTGTTTTTTCCACCACCACACACACTGTACCTATCCCAGAAACACCCTTTTTGATAATATCCCTCAAGGGAATATCGGAGGAATGAATGGAGAAGAAGTGAAGAAGCTCCTGGGACAGTGAAAATGTGCCTACGGTGTAAATGAGGGGAGGAAAAGAGAGGGCAAAAAAGAAGGATGGAAGGAAAATATAGTAAAACATGCCTAAAAGAGGAGAACATGAAGGAAAATCGTAATGGAATTTAAGATTGTAACGATACTAGTTCCTTCAATAAAGTCGAATATCAATGAAATGCTTCCAGATATTCAGTTCTTCTGATACATTCCGATACCAACGATTTACTTTCCGATACTCGGTAGCTACCGTTTCGATAGCGAATATGCGCTTGTCTTATTTGCCGATACTCCGCTATCACTCAACGAATAATGAGGAATTAGGAAATGATTGGATTGATGAATTTTATAATAATGCGTGCTTTAATATATTTCATATAGCAAATCTTACTTATCCTAACTCCTAAAATACTTAATGAACTAAAAACAAATTTTCAGTTTACTTTCTCTGGGCTATGCTCCCTGTCACCGACGCGTCCACTGGGTTTCATATGGTGATTGGATCTTTAGATTTATAGGTAAACAGCAAAATAAGCGATTTAACTCGACTTATTATCATCTTTAAAATGATAAAACAAAATCGGTGGTAATTATAGATTAGTATACATTTATATATTTAAGGTTTTGAATAACTCTTATAATATAATGCTATGTTATCAAAATGTGTTCCCACCCATTCACCCCTTTTTTAAATCCTCCTTTCACGTTGATTATTAATATAAGTTCACCGTTCCACTTCTTTATCCTCCTTCATCTCAATCCTATAGCACAGTGAGTATCACTGTATCACTGGTTTTCTAACTTCTACCTGGTTTCCCCTCCTACCCTTTTCTCTTTGCTCCCCCTCCTTCTCATGAAAATATGACATATGGTTTATATAAGGCTCATGATCACTAAGAAATTAACCTTGAATATGACCGAATGTGTAGAAACCTAGGTCAGTTTTCGATACTCTGTGAATTTTTATTCTTTAGAAACGATATAATATGTTACCAAAAAGTAACGCCTTCATTGTTAGTTGGTATTCATAGAGCTAGAGAGTGAATGCAAAAAAGAAGACATTGAGCGGTTAGCTGAAAGGAGATATAAGTTGAAAACTGAGGCAAATCAATCTTCGGATCATTGGTTTCTGATGAGGATTATTATGCGAAAATATCATAAAATCTTAGAATTTATAAAACATAACATTGGCAGAATTCTTTGTAAGAAATTTTCAAACAAATAAAACATTCAAATCTGCCTTGTGAGTGCCTTCTTCCGAGAACCGAAATGGAACTTTGCAGCTGATTCCTGAATAAAATTTTTATTACTTATTTTGAAAATATGGTACTGTGACTCACATTAACTGTGAGTGCATTTTTCCTTAAGAAAAAACTTATTCTTTCATTCCAAAAACTCAAAATTCCGAAAGTCCTCCATCGGATTGGCATCATCTTTAGGATTATCAAATATATCCTATGTCGTAGGGTCCTATCCATTGCCTTATCTAGTTAAATTTGGAAAGCTAGATGAAGGTTGAATGGACGGGAAAGAACTTTTTGTCTACTAATGTCCGGCTGTACTCCACTACCAGTCAAGTTTACCACTCCTGAAGAGTTCAATCTAGGAGACGCTCGTTCCAATAATTACAATATCTGGGGAATTCCGGTATATTTCGTTAAATGATGAGTATAACTTCTTCTGCACGTGCATACTCCATAGAAGAGGAGCCTAAATTCTATATTTCTCCAATCATTGCATTGAAATAGTTTAGGTACGCAGTCACACGCACGGGTGTGAAGATATGCACCAAAGGAATGAAATTTGCTGTGGAAAAATTACTTGACTTTAATGGTATTTGAACCAGGATCTCACAAGTGCCGGTCAGATTTGTTCGCATGCTACACCATCAAGCCTTATCTATTTATGGCGAATTTTCACGAGGGATTTATGCGAACTGTGTGTTCTCGTCTGAAGCCCACATGATGGCGTGGTCGTACATACTAAGCCACCGTCATGGAGGATTAACCCGGCATAGTCGCTTTAAAACTTATAACTAATACAATTTTCCTACTCTTGCACTGAACAAATAATGTGGTACACAGATCACTCGCATGGGTGTCAAGAAACACACCAAGGGAATGAAATTCACCATGAAAAATCATTTGACTTGACAAGTACACCTAGTTTGCATAAACCCCCCTCCGAAATTCCATTTGTTTAACAGGCTAACGTCCTGAAAGAGGTGGAGTGGAGGGAGGCAGAGAAGAGGGAGGGGGGACGGAGGGAGGCTGAGTAGAGGGAGGCAAAATGGAGGGAGTCTGAGTGAAGTGAGGCGGCATGGCGGATTTAAAGACATTGAACTGAATAAACTGGAAAATCATAAAAATATTATTGTAATAATGTGGAATAAACTAAGTAACAAGTACATACCCCCATGTAACTATGCATTAAATGCACGTTTCGCATACTCCATCTGGGAGTAGGTGGGGCGTGTTTTTTATCAATTTCTTTCAACGTAGTGTGAGAATTAGACAGTATGTTGGAGAAATTTCTATTTCAACGTTTTCAGTAGCTCAGTACGTATCCAGTTGTTCTGGAAGGATGCACTCTCGCTCGTTTGCCCTTTTTATTTTTTCTGTACTCGGCCACCATGCTCTCTCTAGCACAACTCACCGCTTTCAACTGCGAACGCATTTGGGGTTTCTGCTTTTTACACTTCTTTCTCTTTACCACCTCTTTTCCCTTGACTTACTTTATCTCGGTTTCTTACAGCCATTTTCTTCTACCCATCCTCCCCCAAAGTATCCTCCCAACCGATTCCACGCTCCATTTCCCACAGTCCCCTTTGTTCCACACAACTTACCCGCGCTCTCCGCCTGACTCCCTCTGGCCGGTGATTTGCAAAGGGGAGAAGATGCGGAACGAATACTTGCGCTTGTTTACGTGGTGGCATTTTATGACCACCTCTCCCTCTTAACCGTTTGCATATGGTTTTCCTTCAGGGCTGGCCCGAAGTATACCGGCCGACTACGATATTGGAAATAATTTAAGTGTAGTCCGACAATCATACTGCAATTCTCGGTATCGTTCGATACCAAATTTTCCATTTTGGGTAACGTTCGACAAAAATACTACTATTATGGGTATCGTTTGAGGTCTACACGGATATATTTTGATACTGATACTGCAATTCTGGGACTCTGTCGATAACGATACATTTCCTTAGGGTATCGGGAAATATCGAGACTGGCGTAAGTTAATCTGCAACTAGTTAATATCCTGCGAGCCACCGAAGACGTTTGTGGCATTGAATGTTAGGACATCTTCCATGGAAGAGAAGATAATAGAGAATAGGAGGGTGGAGGGCACAGACGTGAATTGAAAGTAAACGATATGTCTTACGCTAGTGTCACGCTGTTTCTGTTAGGATCACTAACGCTAAAAGGAGAGAAAAAAATAATTGTACCGGTCGGCACCAATACCGGCAATAATTGAATGCATTTACCGACACCGATCTAAGCTAAAATAATGCAATCGACCAATTAGGACAGTGGTAAATAATTTCACCAAAGTACCTCGGAATCGCAGTTCGGTATATCATCTCGCTGTCAAAGTTGGAGCTAGAGTTAGGTTGAGGGAATGGAGAACCTGAAATGGATTTCAAAACTATAGTGAGACGGAACGTGGATAAATGCGTAGGAGAAAAAATTGGTTGATGCGAACGAAGTAGGAGTACGGTTGTTTTGCTTAACAACGACACAGAGTAAAGATATATATCCCTACTCTGTGACAACGATTTAAGGGCCAAGTTGGTTATCCTTTGATTCCAGGAGGGTGAATAAATGGATAATACATTTTCTCCTATTTTTTACCGTTAGTCTTGTCCACTAATGAGATATCTTATACATATATACGCAGTTAAAATCCATGCTTCGAAAGACATCACTCCCACTCTCGAACTTGATGAGCAATCGAAAAATCCCTTCAATGCCTCGCAGAGTATTAAAAGACCGAAAAGCGTCCTCTTCAAAATCACATTTTAAAAAAGGGCTCATTGCTTCACGGTATTTGGATGAAATCAAATTGATCGCTCGGTTATTGCTCTATCCAACGATTTTTTCTAATATATATTGGATGTAAAACATTTTAAAAAGGGTACTATTTTACTAATTCCGTTTTTACTCAATCCGAATCGAAATTTCGATCACTCCAGAGACCTGATGATAAAATTTACAATAAAAATGCGTCGGTTAATAGGCAAAGTTTTAGTTAAATATACCACATTTAGTCCAATGTTAACGGTCAACATACTGATCCACAACACCTAGCATGACACAGTTGATTATATTTCTTTAATGGGTATATTTGATTTGACTTATTTTCATTATTACAAAAAAAGATAAACATTTTGATCGTATCGTAAAAAATTAACAGTCAAAAAGAGTTCAGATATTTCAGGAGACGACGTAAAATTAAAAGACAACTCAGTTATGAGCGGAATTCATTGTTAAGCAACAGAATGACTAAGTGTCGTATTATCAACCCCTGTTTGTGATGCAATCAGCCTAAGGCAAATGACAGTGATCTTGATGCATGCGACTCGGACAATCTATACAAGTCCTCGCAAATTTGACATTCCGTACGATAAGCCTCACAAATGTACTCCTTCAACCTCATTACCCTAACTTCCGTTATCTCGGAAATTTTGCCATTCGCAATCAGACGCGGACGCTAACGCTGGATATTATGAAACGAATGTGAATTCAATCTTTCCTCTTAAAGGGTAAAATAGTCCCCAAGGGAAGCAATTGTATCATTTACATTTCTACTTGTTCTCGAGCTTTTCAATGGGCTCAAAAAGAAACCTCATGAACTATATAAGTCATTTCGATGAAATGACTAGTAAGAATAATTTAAAAAATGGCCACGTTCTGAAAAAATTTACATTGTTTGGAACAAAATAGATTGCGTTTTTGTCAGTTGGCTCAATCACGGGAAAAATCACAACACTTTTGAGGTCATTTGTTTCTAGACTATAGGTAACTTGTGGAAACATACCATGATGGGGTTTTAAAAAAATGAGTATTAACACAGAATAAAATGAAAAAAAAATAACAAATTTTATCCTAACTGAAATAACAGGTTTTGTTCATCGGTAAAAAATCAAGTATGACAACATGTATGTATGCATATTGGTTATATTTCTTTAATGAATATATTTGAGTTGACTTATTTTCGTAATTACAAAATAAGAGAAATATTTTGATCGTATCGTAAAAAATAGAGTCTTAATGAGTTCAGATATTTCAGGAGACGATGTGAAATTAAGAGACAACTCGGTCATGAGCAGAATTCATTGTTTAGCAACAGAATGACTAGTGTCGTTTTATCAACCCCTGTTTGTGGTACAATCATCATAAGGCAAATGACAATGACTTGATGCATGCAAACCCTGTAAATATTCAAATGGGATTGAGCTTGAAGTTACAATTCTTATCCTAACACTCCATTATACACACATTGTAAATACTTTTCTGCTCTTGCACTTAATTTTTAGCGAAAGTGGAAAAACAAATTTTTCTTTCATCTCGTTCATCGCTAAAGAAGCTTTCACAAAATGTTTTGTAAGAAAACGCAATGCATTTATCCCTTAAAAATTAAAAAATGTGTTCTGCTGATTTTGTCCGTTTTTGAGCTATCGCCTCTAAACTTTGGCATGTGTTAACCTATGAACTCCATAAATGTGATAGCATGCAAAAATACATCTATACTGACCTATTGCTATGCAACTTCGTACGCTACAGGCATTCGGTACTATTCGGATGCCTGAAGGATTAAGTGAACAGATAAAAGAATTCTTCAAGTAAGCTTAAAGTTCCTTAAGAATTCTTTTTTTCTCTCTCTTCCAGCTTGCTTAACCGGGTGAGGAGTGCTTTTATGCATAACCTTATCATTCATATCGACCTGCAATCCTATCGAATGAATTCCCCCCGCCCGAGTTAAAAAAGGCGACATTCCACTCAATGCAATGTGACACTCAAAACTCCCACCACGAAGAGAGGACTCCAAAATCTTAAACTCACGCCAGTAAAAACACTTAAACCCCCCTCTGATAAAAAATCGATTCACGAATTTTCCAGGGCGGAATTATAACAAGAGATATTTTGAAAAGACTTTTTTCTTTCGTGTTCGTGGTCTAATTCACGATCTGAGCCCCTAACAAATGGTATCACTATGGATGAAGAAGATACCCCTGCGTTATTCGCTGAATTGAGACTAGCGTGACATAGGGCTCGCAGAATTTTGCGTCAACTATTTAACGAATAGTAAGAGGTCTGGTAGAATGTAACAAGCATTGATGAGCAGGCGGTCACCCGCAGAGGTCTCTGAACAGACCGGTCCTCTGCTCATTTGTTCCATCAACCTCGTATACATTCCTCTACCTAATTCCATGCCCTAGGCATACACCGCTACATCTCAGGATCTACTGTATGTTACATCGCTAGGGAACCCAGAGTTCTGTGAAGATGGACCCTATGCTTTTTTTCTCTGCGTCCAAAGAACCGAGACCCAATCTAGATTCTTGTCAAGTGATTTTGGAAATTTTGAAAGGAAGACATAGCAGCTTAACAATATTTTAACCATACTTTGTGATAAGCACTTCAACCGCCATATATTTTATTCATTATTTAAATATATTCGGTTGGACCGAACAAAGAATTTCGTAACTGGCCCTTTCATCTCTTCCTGGGACGTCCAATTCTTTATCCTATGGGTCTGTATACATGATGATGTAGATGACGACCCATGAAATTGAAAA
This sequence comes from Pyrrhosoma nymphula, assembly GCA_963573305.1. Classification (NCBI taxonomy): domain Eukaryota; kingdom Metazoa; phylum Arthropoda; class Insecta; order Odonata; family Coenagrionidae; genus Pyrrhosoma; species Pyrrhosoma nymphula. The sequence continues at coordinate 42,858,683 of OY754339.1, read as the reverse complement.
GGCGATGAGTGATAGGAATTTCCATAATGTGAGACAAAATACTATTGTTATAGCTTAATGGACTATATCGTCTATCAAGACTATAAAGTGATGCGTATTACGGGTTTATAAAACAAGATAACTACATTATAAACAATGGAGAGAAATTTATAATTTTATCACATATTGCTAAGTATTTATGAAAAATTATAGGTTGCAATTGGAATAAACCATAATTATTCCGAGAAAATCGGTGACCATTGATGACGACTGATAATTTTAGAATATCTACCATCGATGATCATTCCTTACCCCGTGGTGACCCCGTCCACATCTCTCAAACTCTAATTAACCTCCACGTCCCAGGGATTTTAGGTCCTTCTTATCCTACCAACCGCAATCTCAGTGATGTTCTCAAATACCAACCTCTCTGGATCTCACACTAAATCCACACACCAGGAAATACGAATTAAATACATAGTGACGACAACTTTTAAAAATTTTGCAATTTAGTGTATAAATATTGATACTGCAAAACCTGAAATTCGTTTTTCTCAGAGTATACCTACCCCTTTCTTTTCATATTTTCATTTTCAAGGAGTACACCTACAACTTTCATTCTCATGTTTTAATATTTTCTAGCTCCTTGGTCGTTCAATCCTAACATTGATTAACCGCAGCCTTCATTCCTATATTTCCTTCTCTATTTAATGCTAGCTCCCTTACTCCCTGATAGTAGTTCTTAAGTACTTCCTCTTTTTTGGACGTGTTAATTTCTTGGCCTTCATTTTGTGAATTTTCCCCCTATTTATCCGCCAATTATATTCTTGACAAACCTATTGCGTCTAATTGTGTGCCGAATCCATCTGGTTCTTCTTTTTTGTTTATTGTTCTATATGGTTATATCCTCTTCTTTCTACTCTTCTGTATCCTCCTTCATTATGTATTTTTCCGTCCATTTCATTTTCAGCATTTTTCTTCAATACCAGGTTTCACAGTCTTTTATACTTTTCTGCTCTGTTTATCCATTGGTCCATCCAGAAGATCGAAAGCTTGTGAAGACAGATAGCTGTTGTAAAATATCTAAAGCTTAAAGTTTAGATATTGATTTTTATAACAAAAAACATCGTGGTATCGAGCTTGCCGTACAAGAAGCACATTTAAATACTCAAACCACTTAGGACAAGGTTCTACGAATGCTTCTATTATGCTCTAATCTGCTTTTCCAGTGCTCCATCCAGAAGATTGAAAGCTGTTAAAGAAATATATTTGTAGCATAATATCTACCAGCTTAAGTATTAGCATCGATTTGTAACGAATAAAAGATATCGTGGTATATTTCCAGCCGTACAAGAAACACCCATCACGACTTCAACTTCGCTTTGGCAAAGGTTCGCATGAGCTACCGCCGTCATGGCAGAATTACCCAGAAACCTCTGGGCGATATAGGCCAAGTAGGGCGGGGGAGGTGGTGCTGATCGTGCGGTTACCCCTTAACATCCCCTAAAACTCCCGTCATCAACCGTGCGTTCAATTCGGCGGCAGCACTCACCCACGTACACATCCCGACGTACACCTGATGAGATGCTTAGCGGATTTGGAAACTCGCTTCTGTCGACACGCTCGATGACGTTCATCCCTTCCATCCCCTCCCTACCCTCTCACCCGCACTTTCAACCTCTCCCCTTATCTTTCCTCTCCTTCTCTCTTCCACTCGGAAACCTTTCCAGAACTTTGGCTGACTTTCGCCAGATCCCCGAAATGAGAGAAACGCTGCAACGCACTTTCCACCTTCATCCCGACGATTCCTGTCGCCTAAATGTTACTTCCCGGAGTTTTGCTCTGGTTTGAAGTGTAATCCAGAGTAAAACAATTTTTGTAATTCGTTACGGACTGGTTTGAGTAACTATGGCTCGCGTTGTGATGCATCAAGGGAGTAACCAGTGAAAGTTCTTGGGGGATTAGTATTTGTGCGCCTATGGGCATGTAAAATAACAGAAAAATTGACAGAGTTTATAACCACTTTATTTAAAAACAAGCCTTATAATTGCAGCTATTAGCCTTAATTGTAGTTAATACAGGCATAATACAGTTAATACCCATTTCTCCCCAATCCTTGCCAAACTCTCACCCCACCCTTCTTCGTTCGATCCTTTACCCTCCCCTACCATGATTTTGTACATATACCCTAACCTAGAACGAATTTTCACCTGAGTATGACACCAAGTGTTGAATCTTGTCATCAAATAAATTAGTGGAGTTAGCAAAGTTTTTATAATTATTCCATAATGAATCAATTCCACAATGTCAAGCCTACAACCGTTTCCTTTGCAGTTAATACAATTAAAAATGAAAACCTAGAGTAATTAAATGACTTAAACTTAAATTGAAAATTCAACACGGTGCTTGCGTTTCCAGAGTACTTATTTGTCGATCACAGCATGCCAAAATCATAATGAATATGCATTAGAGTTATTCCAATCAATTCCTATTCATCCATTGGAGTTCTACGCCATGATATGAGCCTTCTCAGGCTTGAAAATGTCCTCTCCGCTGTTGCATTCTAAATTGGCAAAGTAACCAATAATTATAAAAGAAAATGTATAGTGGGATGCATGCATAAAAATATGATCATCAGTAGTCATTAATCTGAAGATTGATTGGTAGCAGCCATTCACTCAACTCTCCTCTCGACCATCCGCTTCACTCCAACAAAATTATTTCCTTTGACGTCTTTCATGATTTGCTTGCTATCTTTGGCTTTTATCTATAACTATTCCAATTTATATCTCCTTCCAGTATTGTTTTCATAGGGCTGTTGGGTCACAAAAGGTGTCCATTAAATTTGTCTCTCCTTCTTCACAGTTTTCATTCTGTCTCTTTTCCCTCCAGCTCTTCATAGGACTTCTCCGTTAGTGATTTTCACCAATGACTAAAACTTTATCATTCTTCGATAACACCACATCTCCATTGCTTCCGAAATCCTTTGCTCTGCCACAGCTATTGTCCAGGAAGTGCATCCTTACTTCCAGGCCTGTGTTTACAACCGTCAGCAGACTCATGTTTTGCACAAAATATACATCCATAAAATATTAGATCTGAATTGGTGATGGAGGATTTGAAAATAGGAAAAGCCTTTGCAAAAATATCATGAACACCGAAGAATATTTGCTGCGGGGGTAAACAATTTATGTGAAAGTCATGCTATGAGGTTTTATTCGTGAAAAGTGAAATTCACTAGCATATGGTAAAATATCGCTATTTTGGAGCATATGTGTGTCGTTATTAACAAACTCAGTGCAGCTATGGTGTCTCCAGGCCAACTAGTCCCGTTTTCGCTGAAGCCCTGTCTTGTACTTCTCCAGACCACCGGATCCAGCATATCCTCTAATTTCTCATTGATGATCTCACTCTTTACCCATCGAGTCTTGAATAAAAATGACGAATAGTATAAATTGAAATGGATAACACCATCGTACAAAAGAGAATGTCCGCTAAAAACAGATAATTCATAAATTTATTTAAGTTCACCACAAAAACATCCATTAGGCCTTTTACATTGGGCATATTAAAATAAATTATTTAAAAAAAGTAAATTATGCATAACAAAAAAAGGAAGGTAACAAAAACAACTAAGTAAATAACATTCATGTAGCTATTCATTGGATGAATGAAATTGTTGGTGGTAGCGTTTTAATGAGGTGGTTAAGATACTTTTTGGAGAGAAGAGGTCAAGAGAAGGATATTTGCTGGAGAGGGAGTTAAAAAGGGATGGGATACGGTGGAAAAGGGCCCTTTTGGAAACGGATAGGCGGAACTGGGGTGTGTGAAGGAGAGTCGTGTTTCGTGTGGGACGAGATGGGACACGTAGTGAGAAGGATGTAAGGAGTCCTGGGGATCGGAAGGAACCATTTAGGATTTGGTGAAGGAACCTCAAGTCTGAGATTTGTCTGCGGAGAGTGGGATTTAGAATACCATGATAAAAATCACGTGCCTACCAGCATAAAATCAAAATAATTTAGACCAAACAAAGAGTTTGCGAGAGAGTTAATTTAAAATGGTTTAGATTTTTCTAAGGAATAAAACCACGAAACATACTGAATTCACAAGGGCTGACAATACAGAGAGATATGAAACGTTAAATATCGAAAAAAATGCACATTTCAGAGAAAATATCTAGAAATCACTAAAAACGGGAAAATAGTTCCTGCCGAGAGAGGAAATTGGAGTTGAGAACATCAAGTTTTGAATATGAGAAGCTCATAAGTCTTTCAAGAAGCGTTACAGAAAATTTTGAGAGCGACAGGCGTGTCAGCGCCCACTGCAAGTATCTAAAAATTGAGAGGTGATGGCGACTCTGGCAGTTATTTAACTGTTCATTTACTTCTTTACAGTCGGTAATTCATTTGAAATCATGCTCTTACTTGTTACCCTAGAACAGGTTTCACACAGTAAATACTAACTTCACTGTCACGTTTACTGCCTGTTTCTTTAATTGAAAAAACAGTTTTGACATGAAAAATTAATTTAAAAATGTTTCTCACCGAAGATATTTAACTTAACTGACTAAAAAAATGTTTGAAATCGGACGGTAAAAATTTACCGAAGATAAAGAACAAACTGACGCACTAACGTGATATTTCATATATGCCGGCCCCGGTGGCGACGAGATAAAGTCTTCGCCTACTTATCTGAGGGTGGCGAGATCGAGTCCCACGTGAGTCAATTTTTCGAATGCCCAATGCATGGGCGTATATGTCAAGCTCTAGTGATTTTGCCCCTGAGAAACCTGAATACAAGCCAATGGCTTATTTGGATTGCAGGGCTAAACGGATCTCCCGTATCGTCCAGGAAAAATAATAACCAGTACAATTCCATTCATGTTCATTAACCATCACCAGGTAGTTGAATATTTAATAAGTGATATACGGCTACGTAATGAGGTTGCAAATTATTTTCCTCGGAAATTACTGGAAATTTTGTCCGTGGGCAGATATGGGAAGTCTGAGATAAAACCAGGTTAGCAAGATAAATTGAGAAAGGAAGTAAACTAGCAGAGGACAGGAAATAGTAGAGGGCTGCAATCAAGATATGCTATTATGGCGTGACTTACGATGCAGGAGGGCATGTGCGGTGGTACTTATTCATCGTGAAGAAAACGATTTCGTTTTCTCGTGAATAATATTTATCAACAGGTTGCAATGTATCTTTACCCAATTGTCAATATATTTTTGTCACTTAAATTAATTTAAACTAAAAAATTAAAACCATATAGAAAAAGTGTTTGAAGGAAAACAAATAGGAGCATGTATCGAAGTTACATTTTACATCCAAGGCCAGTTTTTTTTTAGATCCAATTCACTCATTCCTTATATGGCGAGTTATATTCAAAGAATAATGGTAAACGGCTACATAATAAAGTAAAAGTGATTGCAATAGTCCTTTAATTGCTTTTTTTATTATTTTTCCCCCTTAAATCCTTTGAATTTGTGCCTAATAATGCCATAATCCGGCGAAACGACTCGTGCCGTTATGAGAGATAAGTGTGGAAAAGTACAAAGTATTTGATTGAAAATTTCAAAGCTAAACATAAAAACTTCTACCATTTGGAAACAATGATATTCAAATTTATTAATAGGGATTGATTTAAAAAAATAACCCATGCTTCTTTCATTCGACAAATCCAGAACTTCAACAGACTTTTGTCGCGTTCAAAGTCAAGCATCGGAGAAATGTACCTCTTCAAAAACCTAGAGATTTCTGTATCCAAAAGTTTTCCCTCCGAAGTTGGCTCAAGTTTCCGAGTTTATTTCCTCGTAATACCATTTTAACTTTGCGGTGACTAGTTTGAACCGTCCAGTAATGTGTGTAGAAAATGAATGCCTTGATATAAATTGTGATGTCGTTGCCAAGGCACCAAACATGTGCATACGAACGTCCTGAGAGTTTCATACGGATTTCAACCGGAAAGCAGCCAAAATATGTGTTCGTTAACCTACTGAGGTTTATGGGAGAAATAGAGATACATCAACTGACCTAAAATTATTCCAGAATTCTTTAAAATATTTTTTTTACGGCTAAAAACCTATCAAATAGTCACCATTGACTAAGCTTTGAAATATAATAAATGGATTTCGTCATAGCTTCCGATGCACCGTTTACGCTTTCCACGGAAGTAACTCACATGATAGTAAGAAATTAGCCGTCTGAACGCAAGTAAACTTGCGTTCACACGGCGAAGGTAAGCATTTTTACCAGGCCAGTTACTAAGGTTAGTGCTGGTTGGCGGCATCTGAAGAGCGTTCGAACGGCAGTTCGTTGAAATTGCTGTTTCGAATACGAGCTGAGAAAATGGAGGTAAAGCAAAAAGATGGCAGCACTACACTGAAAGGGAAGTTAAGGTAATCCTCGACAAATACAGCTAACAAATATATTCAAAGACGATGCAGTGATTAAGTTAACATTCTAGACAGATATAGAATGTGGAAACTGCTCAGGGCTGCTGCAGGTGCGTAGGTTGCTTCAGTAATTTTTTAGTGAATCCTTACTCTTCATTAGAGGTCATCAGCATTCTACTACGGTAAACTATAAATCGGGTGAACGAAAGTAAGAAAGAGCCGCCATATTATCCAACATTTAACCGGTTTTAACAACATTAATGTAAACTGGGCATTATATTATTATTCAATGGTCATGACGATGTTTTATCAATAGACTGATTTCATGTTAGAGTCCATTAAACTTGTTTATAGTGTACTTAAATATTCCCACCTTTTCTCTATGATGTTCCCAGGGGCCGTAACAAAATAATTTCACAGGGACACCCAAGCCCTGGTTAGAGAAAACCCACCCAAGTTGGTACTCGAATCCGAGACTCGAATAGAGTTAGCACACGAGTATTGTACACTGCCGCCGCAAAAGGCCACCGTGGTACAGTCATCTAAAACATAAGTGCTGTTTTCCTTCTAAATAACGTTCTTCATAAACTAATCTCAATGCCCTGTCCCAATTTCTTCCTGAAATCGCTGATTCCAACTTTGATTCTCCATATTTGTCCCCTATACATTTTCCTCTTAAAATGTCCTCTCCCTTCTTTAGCTAACAAATCACAATCCTCTTCCGTTCACAATTTTTCCTTTGTGTTGCTTGAACCCTCGCTCCACATCTACCCTTCAATATGTTCGTTTCAACCGACTCCACCGCGAACCCTTGCCCTAGAAATGAGTGGCAAGCACTCAGAGCCAAAACAAAATCTGATTCCCTAAATTTCTGCTGCGGTTTGGTAGAAATTCACGCATTTCATTTTGAACCAACATCAAAGTAACTAAGTGACCACTAAACCAGGGCTTAATTAGCTGAAGGTCATGATCAGACGCAGAGGAAGGAGATTTTATAAATCGAACACCAAACGATGAATCGAAATATAGCATCAAAGAAATTCCTCCATTTGGGTCAGTGACAGAATTTTTGGGAATGCAGTTGCGGGAGGCTAAATTAAAAAAAATAAATCGCAGCCATCATATGCCTTTTACTGGAATAAGAGTCCTGTAATCGAAAAGTTTGCCCGTTTCATAAGGGCGGCCAATTATTTAATGAGCAAACTTCAGAGACAATAGTCTACTCAAGGCCTCTAGGAACAAAAGAGCCCTCATTTGGAGCCCGCTTTTAATCGGCCTGACCTAAAATATTAATCTTCCAAAGGCAAAGGGAAATGTACTTTTCTAAGGTCAGGACTCATAATGGGCGTAGTAATTTATTTGATGGACATTAAGGCTTCAAATTGAAATTTACCGTCTAATTATTCAATTTCTCCTAATTTTTGTGCGGAATATTTTGCAGGTAAAAATAAATGTCAGAACTCTCCAAAACTTACACGATAAAAAAACGGTCTGTCATGTTTGTTAGCAGTCATAAAGCAGTATCGTTTCTACGTATTCGTTCATGTATTATTACCAACGTAGTCGACGGGACTTGCACACGATCGCAAATGGAAAATAAATGCACGACACTCTAAGGTAATTGCTTCAAAAAAGTAAATTGCAGTGGGAAAATGGCCAGCTCTTACATTCTACCAGTTCTACATACTCGTACGTGGAGTTATCCCCTCGAAGTTTCTAAAAGAAGGCCAAACACAGGAGATTGTCGAGATCAAAGTGATGAAGAACTTGCCAATAATATATGGTTCGTAAGTAGTACATGCCAATGCACAACAAATAAGTTAAAATTTTAAAGTGAAACTGCTTTTAACAGCCAAGTGATGTAAAAATCAACTCGAGCATTACGGAGGACCTTCTTTCGCCCTTTAAAATACACCCTGACTTTGCTGACAAACTTTACGTTTGAGATATTCTCAGTCTTCATCATTATTATTCCTTTCTCATAAGAAACTAAAAACTTCAAAGTTAAAAATAAACTAACATTCTATTTTCACTCACTTCAATCATTTAGTAAATTCAGCTTAGGCGCTCGAGTTATGAATGGATTGAACATGAATTAATGGATTTCTGAAAATCACGTTGCAAAAACTAAGGAAAATTAGCCATCTGCAGGAAATAAAGGGGTGTAAAATAATTTTTATTGTTCTAAAAGACATTCAAATTTCTTAGAAATCATAAGTTTTGATGGCTATCATGAAAATATTCTACCATAGGCATGATAAAAACCACCGAAAGAACGATTCATGGATATGTATTTATGTATCTATTGCACCACTGAGAAAAGTTTCCGGTCTCTTGAATTGAATTAAGCCATCGATATTCGGTGTTTTCTGAGCAACTGAAAACTGTGCTTGACTAAAATTTAGCGTTTTCAATGCCAAAGTAAGCAGTTGTGATGTATTCATTGAATACAAAAAATGCTTGAGATCATATCTCCTATCACCTACAGGAGTTACGCACAATCTTAATGAAACAACCTAGAACGTAGGGGCTGGGTAAAATATATTTTTCAATGTGAAGCTATCAAACGGTAAAATATATATCGTTGAAAATAAATCAAAACTGATGCAATTCTGATGAAACACCGAAACATTTACGAATTCAATGCTATGCGAACAATTCAGTTATTATTTCTTGTTTTTCCAATAGTTTGGTCTTTCATACACGAGTCATGTTAATGTTTTGATACTCTATAATTAAATTTATATTAATTTTATGAAATTTTGCTACTACTCTGATTTATTTGTTCTGTTTCTATTATTTAATTGCGTAGTGATATAACTTGAACTATATCTACCTAGCATGCAGATATTGCAATGAATTAATGCATCTAAAAATGTTTTACGCGTATTGATGATGATGATGAAAAGCTTTATATTTGCTATGTTTATATTTCGACAAAGTGTTTAAATACGTCTGTACCATTTACCATAACAGTAAATTTCCCGAGCGATAAATCATTATTGGCATTAACAACTAATGTAATAAATTGACATCTAAAAGTAAAGTTTTGAACCATGAATACAAAAAACTCTCCTTTACACGTTTAGAGCAATCTTTATGGCACGTAGCTTGAAAATGGTAGACATTCGGATGGGAGTTGACCTTTTTCGTTAAATAAAGTGAATTCCCATGCAATAAAAAGAGGGGAGAGGTGCGATGAAACGAGTTTCTCCAAAAATCTTACTCTGATCTTCTCCGAATTGATTTTCATCTCCGGGGACATTTGTAATCCCAAACGTTTACTCTGAAGCATAGCTTCTCGGAAAGATAACCATCGTTCTATGCTCGCCCTAACGAAACCATGAAAACGCCTTACCGCGTCATAAATACTTTCCTGAGATAGGTCCATCAGGAAAAAATTAAAACCACTCTCTTAATCCCGGGAAGCAAAGGAGAAGGAGGAGAGAACAGCAGCAACTAAGGCATAAAAACTCAGCAAGATGGGGAGCGCGCGCACATGAGCTTCTTGAGGAAATTAGATTAAGTTTAACAGGCTACGTCATCCTTACGACACAAGCAAGCACTCGGAAAAGTAACGTAACAATATCTTTAACGACCTAAACTTTCATACTCCCATATGCTCGCTGGACATAAAAATGTCTCCTCGTGTTTCTTACGCCTCTGTTCCACCTCCTTCCCGAAATTCCTTTAAAGGTCTTCCTTTTTTTCTGATCTTTTGTTTCTTTTTTTTCGTGCTACCCCAACAGAAAAACCCTGGTTCCCTTTAAGTGGAATTCTTGAATGTTATTTGAACCGCGGGGGGTGGGGGTGGGAGGTATGGAATTGGTTCCGCGACGGTGGCCAGGCCGTCGTCAATGCGAGTTGAATACGCCTCTTGAATAAGGTTTTTATGGAACCGAGAATTCACGAAATAACTCGAATGTGTTCAATTTAAATGTTAAGTGGAGGGAGGGTGGGGGGAGGGGCTGAGTGGGTGGAGGGGGTGGAAGGGGGGGTGGCAAAGGAGGGGAGTGGGACATTACAGACGAGAGCTTCGGAATTATATGCGGTCGCGCGCGCACTCAGGCGCGGGAACGGAGAACCAACCATTCTTCTCTACCCCAAGCCCGCAGCCCAAACCAGACCTCCATTCCAAGCCTAATTCTCACCTTTCTGCAAAGAAACAAAGAATGCACAATTTCTTTGCTCGCGAATATTATGTCAAAATATCCTATTTGAATAAACATGCATTCCCGTGTTAATGTTCCCGACACTTATAAACCAACCGTGACTTTCATTCAAACCCTAAATCTCACCTTGTAAACAAACGGCTATCGCTTATCGGCATATCGCTTTCCTCGCTACTTACATGTACAAAACACCTAGTTGTATTAACATGCATTCCCAAGTCAGTGTTTCCGACAATCTATACACCAATCCAAACGTCTATTCCCATCCTTAATATCACGTTGCTGTAAAGAAACGGAAAGTGTAATCTCCTTTTTGTTCTTAAAAACTTTACTCGAAATTGAACAACTTCCGGGTCAACGTTGCCGACAATATGGACCTGTTTGTTTTAACAAATTGGGGTGTATCTATGTTCGTAGTACGTGGTGCATTTCAATAAATATGTATTGAATATAACATTTTGTCAGTGGTGAGGGATGCTTTAATTAAAAATTGGTAGTGGATGACCCACGAATGATTATTATTGATAAAAGGCTACCAACCGCTATTCTTGTCATATAAAAGTGGTTAAAATAATCAGCTTTACTAAAAAACGATTCTAGTTCACTATAAATATAGATTGGGACTAAGGATTATAGTTTAAAAGGGATTGATTTCCACGAGGTCAAAATTTCCATTTAAAATATGTTGATTTAAAAAGCTGATTAGAAATGCCATTAGTCGTTATTTCACATTGAATACACTCAGCACGTGTCCACCAATTATAAATTAACTATCTCATGTTTTAACATTGTTATTGAATCCTTATAGTAACCTTCAAAACAATTAAAACTTTTAATTAGCACGGAGAACGTGGCCTCACAGCCTAACTATGGCCCAGACCACAGACGCTCCTATCCCTCCACCCACACCTAATAAACTGGTAACCTTCCCCTGATAGCTGCTACTCAACCTCAATATCTCTCCACTCACCGGTAATAAAGCGAAAAAGTTATATTAAACATTCCGTTGCGACACTTAAAGGTTTTCACATTCAAATGAGGAAAAATAGTTTTAAAAATTGGCTGTTTATAGCATGAATGAAATATTACTTTAGGCAAAAAAATATTCTCTAACCTTTTCGTCATCAATTTGCGGCAAAAAGCTAATTTTCCTAACGATATTTCAATACAACGACATAATTATGAATTTCATGGCTCGAAGGGTATTATTAAAAAAATATTGTCTTTAGTATGGTTGTATATTTAGGGTACATCTTTAGCCACGCGTGAGTTTCATTTGTAATGCATTATAAATCTGATTATACTTATCTTGTATGACCTCTTTCCCAAAAAAGGGCGGCATTAAAGTAACTTCTAGAAATAGCGAATCTACATTTTTGATAGGGTGAAGGACTTTATTTTCAAATTTTCATTTCTAAAAGATGATAGAAAATTTAAAATTGAAGAGTTATTCAAATAAATGCACACAGTAATGATCCCCTAGGTTTATTTTAAAGATAAATTTATAAATACTACAGTGCTACTTTCAAAGCTAAATCGAAGACATTTAACACCTATGTAAAACCAGCACATCATAAGCCTACCGACTGACTCACCTGTCATTAAGAATGTCATTACGTCCTCAGATTTTTCCAATCAATAAAATCAATATGATTTCACCCAAATAACACGTTTTTATCAACCAATTTCAATAAGTGTGTTATTTTGGTTTTGCTTATCAAATAATTTTTTAACCTGTAATTATGAAAATTGGTTTTGAAAAAGTTTTGCATATTATGCGTAATAAAGGCTGTTATTTTTTTAGATTTCCCAGTTTCTGGATATAATTAGTAGGTATTTTCTTCCAAACAAATTCATTTTAAAAGTTTCTATTAGTTTTCATTGCACCCTCTTAGTTTTGAAATTTAGGTATAAACTGTTAATATCGCCTTCAGCAATACCCCGAAAAAATAAAAAAACTCATAATTTTAATCTAAGAACCAACGATAATCGACCGAATGTGCCTGGACCCACCTGCGCTCTGGCTCATTTTAACCCCTATATTACTGACGTCACGGTATAAACGGATTCAAAATACCTAATTTCGTTCCCGAATGCCGAAAAGTAATGTCCCTACATTATCAAGTCCCCCGCTTGGGAATTCACGCGTGATTTCGTCTTCCGAATGAGTTAGCATCCCGTTGTATGCATTTTTAAATTTGCAGCAACAATGGGTAGGTAGAAGTCACTTGGCCCCGGTACTGGCATGTTGGCAAGTTCACCAACGTAGAACTCCCATTTTCAGCCATGACCATGCTCTCCTTACTTCTTTCTCGTTCCCGCCAAGCGACCAGGGTAACGTGCGATGTTCTAATTTGTACTGAGACGAATGTCGCTAATTGTACTGTAGAGACAAGTGTCTAATGTGAAATCTTCTCGTGCCACACACCCTGGAAGTGGCTTGCACGGTACTTCGTAGATGTTGATATAGGTATTGTTTTCTGAGTTTAAAGGTATCTTCATTACTACATTAAGTCTCCACTCATATGCGCGAGTTTAGTATAATTTATGAGCCATAATCAAATTCATAAATAAAGGTCCTATTGCACAATTCTCACTCAATGACTGGTTGCATACAAATATATATATATATATATGAATTCAAGGGAGTTATGAGCTCTATAAACCAAGACATTTACTCAACATAAGTTGAAGAAATATTCGGTAAATTCATTTATTTCATTAATGGTCTTATAGTTTATTAGGCTTGTTGAAATGGAATTGAATACTTATGAACCAAAATGGTGGATGTGCAATAAAACACTTGGAAACTTGATAAACGTGATAAACACTTGATAAAAGGTATCATGCGATGAATTACGAGTTTATTTACTCAGGCTGACTATTAATCATGTGTATAAGTAATAAATATATAAAATAAACGGAAATAAATTTTATTAAGCGGATTAGGGTAGAATAAACAACCGAAGCAACGGCCACTCGGAGATAAGTTACGAAAGCGTAAGTTCCTGCAACACAAATTTAGAAATGAGGTAAAAGATTTATGGATTCGATAATTCCCCAAGCTAATTATTCGTGTAAACGGCGATTAGTGTTGAAAATAACTGAACTCAGTATAAATGCTTAAAATCGTACCGTGCAAAAGTTGTTTTATCCAATTAAAATAATCGAATTATATCACCAGTACTTGAAACAAAAACATGAACATAAATTTATTTTCTATCACGTTCTTGGATACAGCAGCCAATCCCAGGTAATAGTGACACGAATATATAGAGAGAACACCGGTGGTGGATCTGGAATCTACTAAAATTATCTTCGGAGGAATCGTCTGAACTTCAAGCAAGAAAACGTCCTCTGGCAAATTTCATAATTGGTTTCCTGGAACTTGTTTAAAGTAATTTTTGAATAATATAGTACATATGCCATTACAAAACTACAGTTTTTTTGTGTGCGTAGTTAAGCAAATGCCCGGACTGCACCACTGCGTACTGAAGTTACCGTCATGTAAACGGGCTCCAACAAAAAAATATCTCCATTTCTGTTTAGAATTGGGTTCGGAGTTCTCGTCTCTGACATACATGTCGTGTAAAACAGCCTTAAGACCTTATTGAATTCCAAATCAACAATACTTTTGAGTGTTGTATGTACATTTGATAGGCCCTATTCCAAATTCAGTTTATTAAACCCAAGATAAAGAGTAAATTTGGTAGTAGCCATTTACCTCAAGCCTTGGTAACCAGGAATGTAGAGGAGCCCACTTGCATGCCAATGCCATTACATGATGCTCTAAGGCTCAAATCCCATGCAGGAATTTCATGTCTAGGTCTGTAACAGTGTAGGAAATCTGCTCTGATCGAATACCCCTACTATTATTAACGTATCCAAGGTTAGGCTGGTATGCACAGGAGCCATGCAGTCCACAAAAAATAGAAAGGTTCCTTCCCTCTTCAATTGATAATTTAATGTCATTAGGTCCGGTTGAGTGTGAAGTAGAAAAATAGAGATGACATGTGAAGGAACAGCCAATTACAGGCCGTGGGAGCACTAAGGGCATATCAACATCCCCATTTGCACATGGAATACTTGTTTTCAGCTAATTACAGAAGTAAGACCCACCCATACGAAAGCAGATTCTTTGCAAATGTGTTACATAAAACAAATGTCCAATGATCTTCCTAAAATGATAGTGTATCAACTATTTTCCTCTGTCTGCCCAACATTACACAGAACTCACCCTGTGGTGTTAACAGATCAATCAAATAGGAAAAATGTTAACGTAATTTCCATTTTAATGTACACTTGGTATCCTCCCTCTACTCGCATGCCACAGATTGAGGGTGAAACTAAAGTTCTTACTGCTAGTCTCAATTGATCATTCAACCTGACATTTAAATGCTGCATACAAGACACTCAAATTTTGATTTTTCGTGATTGGGAAATGCAATATAAAACAAGTTGTCAGCAGGAACAATCGAACTAACTGTAGCAGGCTCACCAACAGTGATCTCACACAAATGACATAGGAATACTTCTATTGGACAGCTGTTCCAATAAATCACAAATCATTAAGTCCTGGCAACATATTTATGGCCTATATTGCAGCTCATCTCAAATTACTGAAATCACACAAGGCTTTTACTTATTGAGCCGTCACTACCAAAATTGTTTATATTACTTAATGGAAGCATATTACTTGAAATTTTAGTATAAGTGTCTAATAAATACCCAAACATTCATAACAAAAAAACTTCATCGGTCCACATAACACAGAACTACTATCGCCGCAAAAAAGGTAGAACGCTGAACTTTAAGCATTCGTACGAAATTCTGCCGGAGCTCCATAGAGTCGTGTAATATATCGTTTTACTCCTTGTGTATTTAACTACAAAATTCATTCATTGAAAAGTGATTAAATGTAAACGTTTAGCTCCTACGGTCGAAAGAGTGAAGAAAAACACGCGAAAAACTAGGAGAACGGCGAAACGGTCGTCTTCTTAATCTCGTCACGGCCAAAATATTTAATTGGTTCACTTAATTATTTTTTTACGAAGAGGACGACATCTCCGCATTACAAATACTTTTTTAAAATTTTATTTTACCCATTCTTAGATTTTTTAAATGGCCGAAAGCTAGATTTCAATTTCCGAGGTGTGGAAAAGTATATGAATATCTAAATTAAGTATGCTTTAAGGAAAAAATATTGCAAAACTTCTCATGTAAGGAAATTTTTATATTCTTCCCCTTACTTGAAATAAACGACAAAAAAGAAAATCGCTCCGCGGCAATGCAAACTACGATTTTGCTCAGTTGGCAATGGTGACTCTCCTGGCCGCGCGTGACTCAAATCTCATTGCCAAAACCCCTCTAGTGAGACCTCTGTCCAGCGCTGATTGGACAAGGAATGGGAAAGGCTCTAGGTATTTCATATTCTTTTAACTTTATGTGGATGGATTTATATTGAATATTTCGCAATTAGATATTTAATTTAGTCTCAGAAATTACACACTTCAATTCAGCAAAATACTGTTTGTTTATGTGTTAGAAGTTTATTGATTCTATGGATTGTATTGTTGCCACGAACCGAATTAAAATTTCGCAATTAGATATTTAATTTATTCTCAGAAATTACACATTTTAATTCGGTTCATGGCAACAATACAATCCATAGAATCAATAAACTTCTAACACATAAACAAACAGTATTTTGCTGAATTGAAGTGTGTAATTTCTGAGACTAAATTAAATATCTAATTGCGAAATATTCAAATGGTTATCGGGATAATTAGTACAGACTCCATCCTTCTATATTCTTCCACTAAAACATAGAGGTAGTGCGCGGGAGGCTGTGTTTGGCTACAGCACACTGTGCAGATATTTAGGAAATTCAGAGATGTACGATTTTACACGTCAACGGGTGGACATCTTGAAGCAAATGGGGAAAAAAACTTTGAGAGAACACAGAGGGAGGTCAGTTGTCAGTTAACTTTTACCCAACACTCCTACAACCATGACCTCTTCTCACGAGCTCTCCGAAGAGTTTTGAGTTGAGAGAGAAGAGGACACCAGAATCTTCCGATTTCTCATCCATTAATCCCATTTGGAAGAACCACAGTGAAGGGCACGTGTGCAAATAATTGATTCGACCGCTTTGCGGGAAGGATCGTCTCCAGTCCTCCAGACAAAAGGGATTTTCCGAGTTTGAAATGCCCCAAGGGAAGGTCCGTTTCCAACTTTAGGTCACTGGTGGTTATATCATCATCATCAGCAGTCATCAATCCGAAAGCTGGTTTGCTTCAGCTATCCAATCCACTCTCCTCTCCGCCAACCTCTTCAATCGTACATACTTCTTCACTTTGATGTCCGTCTTGATTTGTCAGACCTATTTTCAAATCTTGGGTCCTCCTTGGTCCTTTTGCCTAGTTATTTTTACGTTTATTGAGGATTTCAATAGTTTATTGCGTCGCAAAATGAGTCCAATAAGTTCTTCCCAATTAAATTCTTCTTTGCTCTTCCTTTCACAAATTTTTTATCATAGTCCTTTTTTTTCCTGCTCTTCAAGGGACCTCTACGTTAGAGATTATCTCCATTTGTTCCACCGCTTTGATAGCACTTGCTTGCTTTGCTTTCTTCTCATTGCTTACAATCCCTTTTTATCTGAGGTTATCATTCTCCAGGCTTTACTGCCAATTAAGAGTATGCTCCAAATTTACGTTAAATGAAGTTTTTCCTTGCTTTCAAGTTTGTGTTAGTAGCTGTCACAATACTCTTCTTGTGGTAGAATGCATTCTTTTCTGTGCTTTTCTGCAAACCTTGAATAACTTCGAGGCAGGGGCTTAAAAAAAGATTTCTGGAACTGGAGAAGGCTTCTTTTCCTAAAAGAAACTTTCTATTTGGGCGAATCAGGAATATCTGTGTGCTTCTTTCTACTTTTGACTGCCATGAGTGCAATATGCCTGACATTTCATTTCAATGGATAATCAGAAAATCAGAGAAAAATACGTTTTCCCTTCACCTTTGTCCTTCCCCATAACGCATTTCATGAGGGTAACAACATCGCTGACGAATCGCTTAGTGCATCGTACAGTCACTAGTTTTGGCGAGGGCTTTAACCGATCACAGGTAATCAGAAATGAATTTCCAACCTCTCCCTAGCGCCTGAAACAGCCTCATGCCAGCGTCCTTTATATGCTTCATGCTCATTCGTTTAACATCTGCGTAACGCTGTCTGTACGACCGTAACAGTTTTTGACGAATCGCGCAGCTTTCCTTTGTATTTTATTAAGTTCCCAAATTAAGTCTTTCTGCATCGGATCCCATATGCTTGCTGCATATTCAAGGTGTGGCCGGACGAGTGCGAAATAGCACCTCTCTTTTACTTTTTCATCTGAGAATCTTCCCACAATACGCTTGACGAATCCTAGCTTCTTCAGAGCTCTGCCACAAATATTTCATATATATGTGTTCCCCACGATAGGTTCGAGGTTATCGTAACTCCTAGATACTTCACTCCATCTGTCGCCTTTATGTTAACACCTTCCACAGCATATACATGGGGATAGTTGGACGACCTCCGCAAGAAATGTACTGCCGTGCATTTTCTAAGATTAAGTTCGAGTCCCCACTCTTGGCTTCATACATGAACGTTGTTTAAATCCGATGATAGAATTTCAAAGTCAGAGTGATCACTAATTTCGCGACAGATGACAGCGTCGTCAGCAAATAAACGTATTTTACTGCTAATTTGAGAGCATAGGTCATTTATGTATATAATGAACAAAAGAGGGCCGATTACGCTTCCTTGTGGGACACCTGATGTCACTTTAACTACATCAGAGCTAATTCCGTCAAGAACTACTTTTTGCTTACGATCACTCAGAAAGTCGTGTATCCAGTTTACTGCTGTTTCGTTTAGCCCGCATGACTGTAACTTGTATAAAAGTTTTTCGTGAGGTACCGTGTCGAAAGCTTTCTTAAAATCTAGGAATAATGCGTCCATTTGTGTTTTCGATTCACCAGATTTGAGAACGTCATGAAGAAAGAACACGAGCTGTGTTTCACATGATCTACCTTTCCGAAAGCCGTGCTGACAGCGATGAAGGAAGTTACGACTGTCCAGGAACGTCATGATATTGCTAACGACGATATGTTCGAGTATCTTGCCTATAATCGACGTTAATGAAATTGGTCGATAGTTCCCTGGGTCATGTCTGTTTCCCTTTTTGAATATCGGTGTAACGGTGCTTATAACTTAATAATAAAATTGATGAGGTGAAACAAATCATATCAACATGCTACTGGGGTAGGATGGTAAGGTTATTGTTACTTTTAGAATGGAATAATGGAGGAAATGAAACTCACTAACACACCTGATCAGCAAGCGGAAAATTTGGGTGTGCCGAATGCTGGTCAACTCAAATGATTTTTTCATGGCGAATTTCATCCCTTTAATTTTACTCTTTGCGTACCGTGTCTTTTCCGAATTTGGCAGTGATTTGTAAATTATGAATTCAACGTTAAAAATAAGTGCTTCTAGCATGAAAAATTATTAATACCCTGATATCCATGCGTATTAATGTTTCTCCATCGCAGGCGTCGCTGGTTTAATTGCGCCTTGACAGGGATCTATGACTCGCGGGTCGCTTTTATCAACGAGAAATGAAGTTTCATTTTGACATGGGCTTATTTTACCTGTGGGGCACGGCTTGTTCGATGCCAACGAGGTTGACCGGAAGTTAAACTTGGAAATGCGAAGAAGGTCCGGCGTAAGGTGCAATGAATATTTCAAGGACATATGGGTAGCTCGAACAAGATTGACGGACTACAGGAACTTAGAACTTAATGACATTGAAGAGAACATATTGATTTCTCGGCTAATTCCGTTCCAGTATTCGGACGAAGCAGGTTGTTTGAGAGCCAAGTCCCCTTTACTTTAGGAGTCTTAAGTTAACAAGGTATTGCCATTGGTCCCCCATTTATTAATCAAGAGTCAGAGTGAACTCAACTCCAACACGAATTAAAGAAAAATAGATCCGTTGGTATATAAATTAGTCATAAGTGTGTATGCATGAATAACTAATCACTCATTTAGGTATTTTACCAAATTATTAAAATGATTTGGGTTACTAATTATCCGAACAATGCAGTAGAAGTATTTTGAAGGAAAATGCCT
Organism: Pyrrhosoma nymphula; assembly: GCA_963573305.1. Classification (NCBI taxonomy): domain Eukaryota; kingdom Metazoa; phylum Arthropoda; class Insecta; order Odonata; family Coenagrionidae; genus Pyrrhosoma; species Pyrrhosoma nymphula. Next base: position 42,838,962 of record OY754339.1, on the reverse strand, counting down.
CTTTGTGGTATGGACACAAGATGTAGGATAAATCAATTACTAAAATCAATAAAAATTGAGTCAAGATTTTAGTAGATAATTAACGATCATTGACTCAATATGATTAACACTTGCATCTTAAAAGCCCATACTACAGCCAAAAGACGTATTCCCCGAGACAGGTTGTTCTTGTATCCACCACATCCTTGTTCTTGTATCCACCACAAACTTATACAGTGGCATTCTAAACTATACAATTTTCCTTAAATTACGGTAAAAACAGTTAAAGTAATCGAGAGGAATGTCTGCATCAATTTCATCCAGGAAAAAACAACATTTGTTAATCATGCGAATAAGACTTATCCTCATTCAAGGGAATTATGAATGTAGTGGTTGGACAAATGCCATCCATAAATGGGGCAATTGCAGCTTGCAAGGAAGGGAAAAGGAAATAATGCACGAAACAGGCAAACAGAGAATGCCCAGTTCACGAATGTGAAATTCCAGATCCACACATCATTATGCCTTTCTGGAATGCAAGCAGGCGACCAAGTGATTTACGAGGAAAGTGCACGGCGACTCGGGATACAACAATTTTATTCTGGATCGGACGCATACAAAGCCAGAATGGGAGAAAGGCCTGGAGTACGACACATTTGAATGCGTTCCAACGATTTCACTCGACAGCTTAACGCTTGAAAAATAAAATGGATAGCCTCTTCACTGAAAAACCACAGGAAGTTGATAGGGTCATTGGTCAGGCTGGAGCTTAATCATCATCAGCAGTTGTAAAGCCGAGGTTTGCCCTGCTGCAGCTATGTTCTTCATTCTGTTTTAACACTTTATTACTTCCTGATTTCTAATTTTGACTTGCCTCTTTACTTTTATCCTGTATCTCAACCTAGGTCTTAACTTAACCCTTTCCTTCCTTACTTGTTTATATTAGTTTAAAAATACTAATTTCAGTGTCATAAATTTTCAGTGGGTACCTACTACCAGAGGTTTCACGTTTTCTTTGGGAATATTTCATGCCTTTATTTTTTAATTCTTTACTTGTTTTTTCGTAAATATTTTTCTTGAATTCTCTTCCAGTAACTATTACATACTACCTTCTTAATGCATAAGAACTAAAATCTTTTTGTATTTTTTTGTCACAAAATTGTTCCAGTTCAATTTAAATTTACAATATTACAGCATTTTATAAAAAAATAAAAAATACAATAATATTTTTCAAGTGAAGCAATGATAAATAAAAAATAAAATAATTTTTATCTGTACATACTTTACAGGGAACAAGAAAATAGTAATTATTTTAAAACAATTCTCAATTAATTTTTACAATGCAAATTGCGGATAATTTAGGAGACATCATACAAATGTTAGGTCATATAGGTGAAACTATTTATTGCTATTATCTGAAATAATAGAAGATTTCTAGCATGCGATTTGTTACTGAGCATATAATCTCTTAGTACTGTTTGTCACTTATTTTAACATAATTAAAAGCTGGATATTAAGGGATTCATTGTATTACAGATATTTATAATAGCACAATTGCATATTATATCCTCGTGTTGCAATATAATTTATCTTACTTAACCCAAAGGTACCTCTTTTTGATTTGGAAGTTTCTAAAAAATAATTCTGATTATGAATCTATCTAAGGTACCCGGACAAAAAAAGATGGAACGTTCAAGTCACTATGGCACTATAAAAACGTGACAAATAATAATACTGAAATTTATTTGGTTCGGTTTGATCGAGTGTACGACTATGAACTGATTATGACTTTAAGCTGGCTTTAAGCTCAGTTTAGGCGTGGGAGAATATTTCCGCGCAGTTTATCCAGCGACTATAGTGTGCTAGGGCGCTTATTTTTCTCTTTAATGAAATTTTTATTTTAGGTGTGTATATACATTCATATTTCTGTAAAGGTATGTAAGTTGCACCATTCTCTGCTCTCTCCCCCACCTCAAACCGCCATATGTTTCATCAAATTTCTGTCTCTATGTTATATATGAATTGGTTTAAGGTTATGAATCGGCCATAAGATACCATATCAATGTGTGACCGGTCGCAGATGTTATTACGGTGCGGAGACGTAAAGAGTTCGTTACAATGGACATCAGTCTATTCCACAAAGTTACGCTGGAAACCATGAAATTCATACCTTAAGGTGGTTTCATCGTGAAATGTTTTTCGGGAAACTTTATTCATGTTCTATCGACCTAACCATATTATACCTTGAGCTATTGCCAAATGACTGAAATAATTGAAGCTAAAATTCTGTAGTTAAATAATAATAGCACTGTAATTGTTACTATTGCTGGAAAAAAGAGCTCATCTACCATATAAAAGGCTAAGAGTAAGTACGCATGGTTCAGTTGCCTTGCGTAGTAATTAAGATGTGCGCCAATATATATGACAAGCAGGCTCTTTTACACGTTCTCCACTAATTGACACATTCCGCGGGCGTTAGCATTTTTTAAAAAAGTATATACTTTTCAAACAATTCATTACTTTTTGGCTATTCCGCCAATATTTTAGAATTTCAGCAGGCTTATCAAATTTAAAAAAATAAAATCGTTGAATTATCTACCAAACTGGTACCTTAACTTTATATTTGAATTTCTTTGGCACACCATCAGTGAATGAAAAAACTTTCATAAAAATCAAACTAATGGGTTGAATTGAATATTTATTTTGACTAATAAGATCACGTTAAAACCTCTTTATAGGAAGACCGCAAGCATCCATACGTCGGTGAGGGTGAGCAGGGTAAGTCACATAATATTTTCAAAGTTCTCCTTCCCTTGTCTTCTCAATCATATGAACAAAAGTATCTGATATTTCCACCCTACGAGTTTTCGGTAATTTAACTTGAAATTAAATGGTGTTTTACGCTAGAATGGATAAAACACAGAGAAAATTAGTATTTATACGCCAAATATCAATGCCATTATTTTACAAATCTGTTTATAAGGAGTCAGAACTCCAAAATAAGTGAACGGTAATGAAATGTTGACACCCATCCGTTTTAGCAATTGAGTGTAAGCAAATAACTGCCGGAGATTAAATGAAATGCGCGATTACAATAGTACTAGCACTGCAGTTGGCACATGTGGCCGGAAAAAGTATTCATTTGTAATGCAATCGTCAAATACTCCGCATATTTGGTATTTTAATGTTGTTCCTAGCTAATCAGTGCAAGCGATAACAATTTTGGACCACATATAATTCAGGTACATACAACTGTTTATGCGTTGGAGCTCACCATACAAGCATTGATGGAAATGATTCACGAATCATACCTATATCAAATTTTACTCCTATTTGAGTATTTATTATTATAATAAATATAAATGTGTTCTTTTGCGTTTAGAAGAAAATCTGTACATATGCAATGGGATTATTACGAAATATATGCCATATGGCTACGTTTTAAAATAGTATTGAATTGCCCAAAAACCAAATCGATAAAACGCAATTTTTTACTTAATAGATATCACTAATGAGATCACGTATGCAAAGTTTCACGCAAATCTGTACATAATCAAAAATCGTTCTTACCACCTTTAAGGAATACAGCATGCATCCTTATGCCAGCGAGGGTGAGAAAGCCGTTTTCACTCACTCTCTCTCTCTCCCCCCCCCCCGTGGGTGGCCAAACTAGGGTGGGTGGGTACTCACCCCTTTGTCTCCGAGCTGCTCGACGCGGCAGTGCAGGAACGCCGTCTGTCCCACGGCCGTGGTCACGTTCCTAGGCACATGGAAGTCGAAGTACGGGAAGGGTGCCGGCTCAGGGGTGGTCGTGGAGATGGTGACCGCCCCCGCGGCCAGGGCGTAATACGAGGAGGAGTTACCGGCCCTGGGATCCTCGTGCTGCTGTCCCGGATGGTGCACGACGACGAAACCTTTGAGAGGAAGAGAGGAAAAAAGAGGACAGGCTTAGATAGAGTCGGCTGCTTGCTTGGTCGCTTGGGTTGCTTGGTTATTAGCGGCAAGAGTGCGCACACGTGCACTCGTTTGTTAAGCATGAGGTGGCACTTTTTTAATTTCAGAGTGTGGGTCACCACTGGGGGGAACTGGGTCGTGAAGTGAGCAGCGGGGACTCCTCCCATACGCAGCGGGGACTCCTCTCATACGCAGCGGGAACTCCGGAGGTAGGAAGGTTTGTTGTGTTTTGAGATACAAAGGTGACAGAGGATGAAACAATGGATGGATAATGCTCCATCAGAAAAATGGATACCGATTCATCGAGGTTGACTGCCATCGGGTAGAAAGACCTTCATTCTGTCGGCGATCGAGTAGATACCGGTCATGTAAACTTAACGCGATAAAGCATACACGAATACATCCATCATAACAATGTGGGGTGGACATATTTGGGAAATAGCTGGTCCAGTTCGTTGTCAATTGGTTTTAGTTAAAAAGAGTACAAGGCAAGGGCGATGAAAAAGTTAGGGAACATTGCTACTTCTCCCTAGTTAGAACTCACTTCTAATAATCTACCAGTGTTTAAGATTCGTAAGATAAGGGCTTTAATAGAGTTGAAACGAGTGCAGCGAAGATCGTTAAGGTGTGTAAAAGGTCGTTATAGAAATTTAATTAGTTACAAGCCTACTGCAAAAACTAAAGTGGGAATTATCGTCAGACAGTCAGTTAAAATTTACACTAAAACAGAATATTTTAAGAAGGTTTCAAGACAATCTGTTGTCTGACAATAAAGAAAAATTTTCTGTAAACTGCAGCATATTATGGTTGAATAGGTCATGGAACTAAAATAAGTGATATAGGATTAAGAATGGATAGGCTCCACGTGCCATTTTTCCCGCGAAAGATAAGCTGCTATAATAGTTGCCAGTTAGACGATTAGATTAGTCAACAGGTAGTTTGGATAATTATTTGATTCTCCCTTATGCACGTTGCCTTATCTGATACATAGTAGGTATTAACTGAATATCTAGCAAGCTCTATTTTAGTAATGCGCATTATGTAGTAGACAATGCATTTATACTCATACATTCAATAGTATTTGTAGCATACTGTGTTATGCATGTCGGTAAAATTTCACATCCGCTGACAGCTATTAGAATGTTTTTTACTGATGCATTAATAATAGTAGTTTTGTTAACTTTATAAGGCTATATATTGTATGGGCATATTTTTGAAAACTCACCCCCTGCCACACATCCTAGGGTCGGCTCGCAGAGTAATGCGTAGATACCCATTTCTACGTTCACTTTCACTATAGATGAAAGTCTTGAATGTCCGTAAACAGGCCTGATAAGCTGACTCAGCCTTACAATTTCCTCCATAGTGCCATATCCTTGCATTCCTATTTTGCCTCAGTTACTCCCGTAAACTACTCCTTACACACGTGTTTGTGAGAGAAGTCTCCATAAAAGTGGAAATGTCCAAAAATGTAGTCATATTATGCTACTAATTGTAAGTGCACACGTAACATGGATACGTAAAACTTTTCACGCTTGATACTATGGAAGATATGCGCAACAACACATTTTAACTTAAACATACCATATTAAGGTATATACAAATATATACGGTGTTAACCAATTCACCGTCTGTCGAATTCAATCGCTTTACGTTATTGAATTGTTGCAATTTCAAACAATTTCAATAAAAGCGGAACTTGCTCGGAGTAATCACGATATAATGCTGAGTATGAGTAGTTATTTAACACTTAAAGTCTGACATACCTAAAGTACATATCAAAGTACTCAGCTAATTCTCTTTAAAATATTACCACCATTTCAATGTAAGTTCTCATTTCACATACTATTTATAAAGAGACCTCTCCGAAGTCCTTCAACGAATATGCCGTATTATGGACATATCTGCCCACATTAGGTGATATTGGTCAAAATATGAGCACTTCAAAGTAACTGCTGATAGAATAGTACATTCCTTAACGTATATTCTTCATAAACGTAATTTTTATAAAGAAATTGTGAACACAAAGATTATATTTGTTTTCATGCTTGAAATTCACTCGTTTACGGTGTTTGTTGTTAGTTGACAATTATTGTTGCTCCCGCTAGTTAATTTTTTGTATGGAGTAGTGACGTTGGGATGTGTCGGAGATTTTTATTCTTCTCGTTTACGAAGGGCTACCAGCATGCCATAAGTTAATTTTTTTCCCTTTGTGGCTAGACGTCATAAGCCTTATGAAGGGAGCTTACATGGCCGCTCGTACATCATGACTATGTCATAGATATGACTCTTATGACGCCTATCACATTTACGTGAATGACCCATAGGACGCAAGGGAACTTACAATAGAAAGGGAGGGATGGAGGGCTGCAGCCAACCAATCGTAAGATTGAACGACTAACAATGTTGATAATAACGATGGAATATTGTTGAAAACGTACGTATTAATGAAAAAAAATCAGTTATTCCACCGAAGTTAATATTGAAAATTATGTTTAACATCAAACAATTTACTACCGTTTCAAGCATTGTGTCTGCTCAATTGAGGCCCAATGAGTGTTTATTTGTCAGCAAAACTTTCCTGATGATAGTAGCACTAAAGAAATCGAAATTACAAAGCATTCGTCGAAAATAATCATCTTTGTGCTCACTCGCTCGGCCAGATATCAATGCGGGCGTAATTTTATCGAAGACCTGATACTATTACGAGTTCAACGGAAATCCGCCCGACTGCATCTTGCGAGACAATCGAGAAAACTTTTGGTGATGGTGTCATATACGCCCGGTGATCACGGCTCGTCTCTTATTTTTTTAAAAGAGCAAATCGCTTCAGTGGCGAGGAAGAGAGGAAAAATAAATTGTGTGGGTTGAATTGTGAAGGATAAGGGAGGATAGAGAGGAGACAAGAGCGCTTCGAGAACAGATTGGGGATAAAGAGAAGTGACTCCACCTCTAGGCTCCATGCCTGTATAGGGAAGATAATGAGGATGTGATACGGAGGATGAGATAAAAAAAGGGAGCAAAAGGAAAGATATCTTATCTCTTTTAGAACCTGAGGTAAAGGAAAGGTAAAGAGCACAGGCACAGGGAAGAAGAAAGAAGAAGGAACTATCTTTTTTTATGTACTCCTGGGTATCTACTCTTTAGAGCGAAAGGGAGAAAATTACAAATCGAATTATTTCCTAGTTCAAAGGGGCGGAATGCAGGAACATTTACATATAAATGTTCATCTAAAGACATAGAGTAATATATTTAAATACAGAAAGAAGCGAGCATTTGAAGTCGACATTTTCAAGCTCAAGGCTAGTGCTAATTCACGACGACTGAATTAACAAAATAACTAAGTAATTTTCACGATAGATTATTTTTTCCGATCGACGTCATCGTAAAGGTGACATCACCAGGACAACAAAAATGGGTTGGTAACAAAACACCTATTTTAAATATTACAAAGTTGTGTTTCAGATTCAGTCATCAGGAAGTAAAATGTTATAACCAAGGATGATTGTTCCTTAGAGTAAAGAGTAACATCAATAGCAATATCCTCTATAAAGTAAACTGTATGCATTGTGTAATTTGAGTCGGATATAATATTTTAATTAAGATTAATGTAAAGACAACTTGTTTCAGCAATTGATAAGAAATACAAATTTCTTATTTTAATTGTTATGTTGGTTGTATAAATTAATCAATAGCTATGTTAAAACTAAATTACAAGCAAAGAATTACATTAAAAATCTTTAGTCAATAGTTAAAATATTACACTTTTGATTAGGAAAAATGCCACACTTAAACATGCTTGAGGTAAAGTGACAAATTTTTACACACCATGGGAAAGTTAACTACGGACTAATCACAAATAGCTTTATTTTAATGGCCAAAAATAGTTGACAAACATGAATTAATTCTGGTCTCAACGCTTCATGAAACTTGCTTCAATGTAAAAAGTGTCAATATTTATGAGTCTAGCACAAAAACACGTACCTGCATAAAGAAAATGACAAATTTAATAGCGACCAATATGAATAAATGTTTTCCCGACGATAAAAGAAGAAAAATGCTCCTTATATTAATTGAAACTTCTGATTTATGTGAATGGGCTCTAATGTTTATAACCAAAGAACTCTCAAGGCGAGAATAATTTATGATGAACACAAGAATGTATTCATATAAAAAAACTATTTTCTCAATAAAATTAATTTAATACTAAAACACTTGAACTTTCCATATAGCAATTAAAATCCATGAATTTATCTGATTTTAAAGTAATTAATATACAATTATTTCAGTTGTGAATATTGAACAAAAAGAACTAACGAATATACGAGATCGTACATCGTAATGTTTCACGCTGAACATACGAAGGTACGTACTCATTTCTTTGAAGATTGAGAGGGCATCTTCTCTACAGAAAATTTTTATTTAAATTCTAAACACATAACATTTGTTATAATGGAATCTTATTTCTTTTCCTTACAAATTTGATCATTCACATACACACAGTCGCTCTTTTTTTAACTTTGGACAGGTTTTGCCATTTATTTTATTTAAACTAAACACCCGATTTTTAAAGATATATGTTTTTCAATGAACAATTAAAATGCTGTACCCCATGCAAAGCAAAAAACTCATGGAGTTCCATCATTACCAGTAAGTGAGCTAGCTACCGAAATATAACTGCTGTTTTCAAGAATTGTTTCTATCAGTTTCATCTTCTGGCTTGTGCAAATTAAGTTAAAAGATTTCACCCAAAACTGACTTAAATATCATTCAAAATCTGTCTATTGATTGAGAAAAGTATCCTCTAAACGATTACATCAAAAAACTTTATTCTCAGACTCAACTTGTAGTCATAGTTAGAGTTATTAAAAATAGTATGTACCTTGTAATAGCATTTTTGCCATTTAATTTTTAAAAGCACTGTTCTGAAGTAAAAACTGACAGGAAGTCAAATAAAAATATAATATTGACACAACAGTTCATTATTTTTTGAGTTGTTAGTAGATTAATACAATATTTAAAAGAAATATCTCTTTTTCCTGGAAAAATGTTCTTTAAAGTAAATATTAATCTATAATCTGACTTCATTGTATATTAACTTTATTTGTTGTTCGATAAGGCATGCAATGAGTGAAAGCATATTATAACAAACAAAAGTTGGAATTTAGTGGCTAGTTATTACTACTTGATGAGTCACATTGTATCCTCTCTAATTACTTTATGTTTGTAAAATTTTGAGTATATATTTGTTAAGAAGTGTAATATCCAAAGCTACCTCAATACGCCAAAACTAAAAATAGTGTCACATTAAGTCTACGAGAGATATAATGTCAGACGTAAGTTCACTATCAATATAAAATAACCCAATGTATCTTTAATAAGGAAAAGGATAAAGGGTAAGGGGGCAGGGAAATAGAGACAGTGGTGATGGAAACAATACCGCAAATTCCTTCACGGACCACCTCGGTCGGAATTGACTCATATCGCTCCCCCTGGGAAAGGCTTTCGAACACGTGACTTCGATGCCCATGACGACGTCTGGGTTGGAAAAGGCCTATTCCCGATATCCCAAATGCACTATGGGGTACGAGTGAATGGGACCGAACGGGGAAAGTTGCGTCATTTGACCCGAGGGGGGCATATTCTGCGTTCTTCCACTGTATTATTATTGGGCGACGGCTGTTATGAGTGTTAGTTTTGCCGTCACCGACGATGAAGTCATTGGAATCAAATAGCTTTCCTACCTGATCAATATTTGAAAACTGATCCACGTGCGGATGGCCGAACAAAGCACTCCGTGGAGACTGAGTGGCCGATTCAGGAGATAAGAACGAACGTGAAGATATGCATTGGGAGAGACATAGGAACATGCTTCGAAGGGTTCAACGTTGGTCTCTTAAAGTGGTCCCCAATGAAGCTTTTTGGTACAAACACATTTCTAGAATGAAAATACTTCTTGAATTAAAATCTTGAATAGGCTCTAGTAAATTTAAAACCCTCGCTATCTTACAGCATGAGCAAGAAAAATATATTTGTAACCAGTGTTTTTAGTTTAACATATCGTAGAAACGACACAAGATTTTTAAGTTTGCAAGCAAAAATATGCATAAAAAATGCTAATCACTTAAAGTTATATGTTGTTAAAGTGCAGAAAAAATTTGCAATATAAAGAAAAACACTTAGTCTGTCATGAATTATCTGTTGGTACCCATTGACGAAGAAAAAATATAAGGTGTGGAAGAAAGGAAATATCTTTAGAAATTATATTTTGACAAGATATTTTCAGTAAATTTATTACATAACTCATTAAAACTTGGAACAGCATATCTGTATTAATTATAAACAGTAAATGAGGTTGAATAAAAAACAAAGTGAAAGAAACTAATACGGAAACACAGACGTAAAAAGGCAAAGATAATAATGAACACCAATTTTCATTAAACATTTAAAGTAAGTAGGTACAGGTAATGGTAATAACTGAGCTCTTATAAAAAATTTGTTTGCAGATTTTTACGATCGCAAAGAAAAATAATACAATGATTTGCAGAAATAGGTAAGAGTTCGGTACTGTTAGTCGTTCGAGGTGAAATGAAACGATAAATCGTTACATGCTGCCTATTATCGATATATTAACATCAAAGTTTAACACGGCGAAAAATAATCACTTTGTACACTTCCGCGTAAGTGGTTTATTACAGATCGATTTCATTGTCTTGGTGTCATGTTGAAGGTAACACTGACTATGTTATCTTGCTAAGAAGGTCAATATTACCTAGAAAAGACACATCAGTAATAAACAACTTATGTGGAAGCACAAAAGGTAATTACTTTCCACCATGCTAAACATTAGAGTATTTACTTCATGCTTCAAAAAGCTGCTTAAACATAAGAATAAACTCCTAACTCGGTGTATATTATGATTAGATAAAAAAAAAGTCACTCATGATACCTTGAGCTAGGAAACCTACGAAAACATCCATAGCTCAACAATAACCAAATGTACCTATGTAACAATCGTGGGGAAAAAGATAAATTATGACTACGGATCGGAAAAACACAAATGAGTAAATATAATAGTAACGCAGTAATAGAAAAGAAATAAACATAAATATCCTTAGAAAATGGTGCTGTCATTCTTGACGGCACTTGAGACTATAATATGTATATGTAGTTGATTACTGATAATTTTCAGTCATATAAATCAAATTTTGTGCGCCATTTATATTACAATATTTACAAGATGCCTCATGAAGATTCTTAGTTTTTATAATTTTATTCAGCAACGAAATTCACACAGCTCATGTAGTTCTTAATGGACCATTTGAGGCATTTCAACCCTTATTTACACTAGATGATTTAATGGTAACTTTTACAAAAACCACAACGTAAAACACACACACACACGACCCGGGTTTCAACCCTTTAGCGTCATCTTCAGGTGACCTGAAGATGACGCTAAAGCGTTGAAACCCGGGTCGTGTGTGTGTGTGTTTTACGTTGTGGTTTTTGTAAAAGTTACCATTAAATCATCTAATATGGAATACCACAAAGTTAAAAAAGAACTTGTATTACTTATTTACACTAATTTTAATAATGCTTGAGTGCCTTTCTGTTACGACGTCTAACTTGTAGTCACCCGTATGTCCACCCAAAACAAAACAATATGTGATGAATACAAGGTGGTTTAGTCGGGACCTATTTTAGGAATGTCGGGGGTTCGAGGTTGAACCCGAAGAATGAGCGGACTATAATTAAATTTAAGAATAAACTCCTATCTCGTTCACTATTATGAATAGATAAACATGTCTCTCCAGCTACCTTAAATTAGGAAACTGGCGAAAACATTCATGCTCAATAATAACCAAAAGTGACTCATCATCGAGAAAAACAAGGAATTATGACAATGGATCGGAAACACACGAACGAGACACAAACCTAGCAGCCAGGAAATGGTAGGTAAATGGGGACCGATTTACCGGTCGAGGGCATCGCAATGCATCATACAGGTCAGGGTGATGAATCGTGCATTCGCACGGTTTATCTCTCCACCGACGTCCCCTCCGGAGGGGGGTACGAAAGGGGTCAATGTAGCTCTATCCGGCAACCCCCTTCCCCAATCCTTCCCCTCAGCGGACGAGAGAGATGCTGATCTTGATGAATGCAAATGCGTCACGCACACGGCGAAGAGAAGAGGGATGGCACCCGCGAACTCAGAGGAGAGAGCACAGACTCGTGTGCGGAGATAAACGTGCGACGGATACGGATTTATAAAAAAAGTATGGGAAGACAAAAGAATCGCACGAAACGCAATCGTCGCATTAACCTGGGAGGCATCTAAACCCTTGCTTTGCCTACCTATCGCTCACATTCGACCTCACTCCTGGATTTATCGCGGTGTCTTGCCCTCGCTTTCATCAGTTTCGTCCTTCCATCTCATAGATTAAATGAGTGAGTTATACGGCGGGACATATATGCACTTAAACATATATGCACTTGCGGGCGGGACATATATGCACTTGTTGCACTTAAAATGCACCAGTATTTTGTTTTACCAAAAAAATTATCTAACTTATTAGGCCATCGTGGGCAATTTTTTTATAATTTGAAATATAATTTATTAATGATTTGCGCATTATTTAAAATTATTTCTATTTTGCAATTTGCTTTATAACTCATTGTGCTACATTGGTAACTCCTCCATAATGACCTATGTTTTCACCGTATTAAGACCAAAACTGATCTGATCAATATGGCTGAATGCACATTTTAGTGACTTTAATATTCCCCCGAACTCATAGCGATGTCTCACCCTCACTTTCACCAGTTTCCTCCGTCAATTTCACAAATAATAGAATGAGGTTAGTTGGCGTATTAACGCACGAAAAAAATACATTTTATATTTTAACGAAAAGTGATCCAATTCATATGGTTATCGTGAGCAACTGTTCCATTAATTTTATGAAAAATGTAGTGCTCAGTTGGAAATTATTTCCAGTATGCATTTTCCTACATGAAACATTATGATACAAACTACGACACACATAGCTATTATTTCTGATTGTGAGTACTGACTGGATACCTTATCCATTCAACGTATCCGATTGCGCATTTTAATGGCATCGATAGGTTCCTACATGAGCTACAGAGATGACTCTTTCTCCTTTTCATTGGTTTTGTCATTCAACAGATTTAGGAAGGGAGTGCATTTCGTATTGACGAACTTGAGTGAAGTTTCTTCATGTTTACGAAAAATAATAGATTTAGCATAGCCATCGCGCACTATTTCTCCACTCTAAGGTAAATTATTTCCCTTATTGTATTCTCCTATAAAACGTATTACGGTACCTACGGAAACAACTACGACCCTAATAGTTATTAACTGATCAAACCCTGACCCCAATAGTGTATTACCTGCAAGTAATAACTGCTCAACTGATCCATTCATCCCTGGTTGAATAGTCAATCTATGATCTCAGAAAAATCTAAAAATGATGAACCGAGTGTTAAACGGACTGAACTGAAAAGTTCGGCTACTCTCTTTGCATCTATCACGTTGACTGACAATTGAAAACAAGCACCGCAACTTCACGGCACATTTAATGAGGAATTTGCTACAATGTTAACATTCAGATTATTTATTCTGAAGAACTTAATTGTTTCACCACTCAAGCAAACGAAAAGTTTATATAGCAGACTCCCGTCAATATTGCAACGCGCTAATCACATTGTTAATTTGATAGGTGAAATCAATATTGAATCAATAGATGAATTCCAGGTTGGTGAATTAGTCGTACCGAGCCAGGTAGTCTTCACGTAGGGCTGAGTTGAACACATTACGTTCATATCGATCAGAGATTGCTTAGTAGGCGTAGCGTATGTTGTGTTCCTACAATTGTGCTAATTTACCTCTGAATGCCTGGTTAACCACCGAATGGAAATTAGCAATTGGTGCATTACCCTGGATGCGCTTCTCCCAGTTGCCATTCCTCCTGTCCTATCCTATCTCACACTTGAGACCTTACCCATAGATTTATCGCGAAGTCACAACCCTCCTTCCATCTGCTTTGTCTCCGATTCCCATTTCGAATTTCGACCGGCGCGGCGTGCTTCAACTGAGCGCTTCTTTCGGATAAGTTTTTCCTATCTGGCTCGTTCCGAGAGTATTTCCAATTATTTCTTTATGGGGTTAGAGATGATCAGGGAAGCATAAATAAATAGTATCCTCTTTCCCTTTAGTTTTCTGTTTCATGACACTATAAATTGCAGCCTTTTTAGAAATTATCTCTAGAATCTTTAGTCTTAGGCGAGTTGAAGGTATCCCACCAGATAGGAAAAATAGTCCAAAATTCTATTATATTTTTTAAAATTTTTAATGTTTACCCAACCTATAAATATAATTACAGGGTAAACAATGAATAATCGAAAAAAATAATATTTATAAAAACAGTAATAAATTAAACATCAAATGTAACAACAAACAAGAAACATCAATGTTTTTCATTTTTTTGAACCTAAGAATGCCAAACTTAGGGAAAACCTTGCTGCATACAGGGATTAGGTTGTTAGGGCTAACAAACATAACACTTTCTAATATAAAGTGGCAAACGTAAAACTGTAAATTTAAAAACGAGCCTAAAGGCACTTTTACTTGCATTTTGAGGCATAAGAATTACCTGATAACAACTATTACTGTACAGAAAGTGTGAAAAGAATTTCTAAGGAAATCTGAGGATGGAATCCTAATCTCAAATACATTATTACAATTAATAGTCGAAGACCTTATTGGCATCTTGGTCATTGAGTAGTGCATGGGGTTTTTATATACAAAGTTCAATCTGAAAAAAATTGTAAAAAAACATAAAAGAAATGAGAAAATTTATAATAATAAAATAGGTACGGTTGTCATCAATACCAATTCTAATACAAATGAAAACAACAATTTTTTTAATCCACTGTCAAAAAAGGTACAAAATATGCATTAAAAGAATAAAACACAATTAACAGGATAAAATATAACACCAGAGAGAGCACCTGCCTTATGTAATATTAATTAATGTATTCATATATTTTAGCATATTTTTAGGACAAGGTGTACAGCATTCATGATAGAGTTAAATCTTCCTATCAAACTATTTTTTATGTTTTATAAAAACATTGATTTAAAAAATTTGTTTTAAAATTGGTAACAGATTCACAAGTTTTCACATCATCAGGGAGTGATTTGAAGTGATAACTGATATAAGTGATACAGGAGGGATTTACAGGTATCAAGGTGTACAGCATTCATGATAGAGTTAAATCTTCCTATCAAACTATTTTTTATGTTCTATAAAAACATTGATTAAAAAAATTTGTTTTAAAATTGGTAACAGATTCACAAGTTTTCACATAATCAGGGAGTGATTTCCAACTTCGAGATGCTGTGCCTATAAAGTATTTGTGGTATCACAAATGAAAGAGTAACTTGGTTTCCTTCCACAGATTTGTTTTCCTAGTACAACATGTTTCGACATAGCGGTTTCATCATCAGGTACCTCTAAAAAACAGGAGAGGAAACATTTGGAAGGGATGGAGTGAGAGTGCTCCATACAGTTTAATGTTTTCCACCATCTCTAACAATTTTTTTTGTTTTGTTTCAAAACTTACGTGGTAAGAACATCATAATCTGTCCTCATATCAATCCAAAGATGGATTTTCAGGTCTCCACTCCCTTCTCTCCTCAGATCACTGCCTCCCTGATTATTTCACAATTTCATGATCTAAAATCTCTCATTATTTGCAAATGCATTCCATTAAATTAAAAACTGGTCCAGGTAATAAATCTGTGGAAGAAAACCAAGTTGCTTTCTCATTTGTGAAATTCAACTTCCACATAGTTGAGCTTGAAACCATGGTACATATTTGTGGTATATTTCTCTTTTATGCTGAGGGATTTGCATATCTACACGGTAAGATCTTCTAAGGCTAAAACTGGATTAAGGATTTCACTGGAGTTTTGGAGAGACGGAGAGATAGACAATAACTTAGGAAAAAAGAGGATGGAATGTAAATCGCAAATAATGAGAAAGGTTAGAAAACTGAAGGAGTAATGAAACAATTCAGCGAGTTCGGAGAAGATTGGAGATAATAGTGCGGCAAGCCAATCTTTGGAATGATATTTCTCATAAGTCATACGTATATGATGCCATAAGGATTACTCTGAAAGGGATAACATATATACCAGTTATTGGTATTATACCTTGCGGTTAAAGCATACCAGACGATGTATAATTCTGAGAAATAGGAGACTCCTGAAGAAAACTGCATGTTTAAGGAGAGACTGGCGAAGACAAAGTTTTAAATGCAATTTGCAAATAATGAGAGATTTTAGATCATGAAATTGTGAAATAATAAAGGAGGCAGCGATCTGAGGAGAGAAGGGAGTGGAGAACTCCTGAAAACCCATCTTTGGATTGATATGAGGACAGATGATGATGTTGTTATCGTGAGAGTTTTAAAACAAAACAACAAAAAAATGTTCAACCAATCTCACTCCATCCCTTCCAAATGTTTCCTCTCCGTTTTTTAAACCGTAAGTGTAAGGCACAAAAAAACAGAATAAATGCTCGCGAGCCTACCATTATGGGAGTTAGTGCTCTCTTTCTCTCCCTCTCTCGTACATCCTCACTTTGCTCTCGATATGAATATCTTCAGCAGTTCGCGGATTCGGCACACATGCACGCGCTAAAGAGAGCCCTTTAGTGATGGGAGATGAGGGGGTAAAAGAGTTAGAGAGTGTAGGAGGAGAAGAACGAATTGCTGGTTTAAAAAAAATATATAATCTGCGAGAGAGAGAGAGAAATTCTGGAACGAGGTATGGAGGAGAGAAATAAATATAATAAAAAATAAACACGTCGTGTTACAGAAGCGCTGAGAACTTCCAGAAGAAGATTTTTATACGGAAAGAGAGGGAAGACGTGGCAAAAAAAAGTCGCTCTCCCGAAAAACAAGGGGAGAGAAAATTTTGTACGGAGTAAAAGATCTTTCTTCACTTCCTCCTCCTACTACCCTACCCTAAAGAGATATCCTCCAGCCCCACTTTTCCAGCTGTCACCCCCCCATTGTGCCCCCCCCCCCTCTCAAACCCCCATCCCCCCTGTTCTTCCTCTAGCATCGCCTGCTTTTCCACTCTCGCTCCATTCTCCGAATAAAAACGGATGTCACGCAGAGAGACGCTCACCCGGGTTACACGGACTGGAGCCAGCGGCGAAAAAGAAGATGGGGAAGCTTATAGCGGGAGGGAATGGGAATCTGTGCGGATGAGAGTGGGCGAAAGGTGTAGAAAGATACGAGAAATCGCGATTAATCAAGTGCGATGAGCGATAATCATGATGCATCGAAATAGATAAGGTGATATTCAATTATCCCATTAGTAAACCAACAACAGGACATTCTTATAGGAGCGTGTGTTGGATAAAGGGCCGCGTAGAATTGCTATGTAACGACCGTTATACGCGATACTTATTAGTCATAAGTTATGACACACTCGATCGCCATTAAAACCAAGACACAAGATATACTGAATATGTATATTGCCGGAGGAAATACTATAAAATCTATTGAGGAGAGAGATAATAGGGAAGTTGAAATAGACTACTGATTTTGCTTAGAATAAAATGAAAAGTAAATAACATTTCATGATCGATGGTTTCAACAAAGACCACCATCATGGATTCTTCGGTCACGTGATTCCCTGCCATAACGGCATTGGACGAGTTTACTGATTGGTTGAATGTCTAACTATCATCTGCGATATTATCTTGGACGGAATCCAAAGGATCTAGAGAAATGCGAGATTTGGGGGTGTATCAATCGATATCGATATCTACGATCGATACCATATCGATAAATACGAGCAATATTCATTAAATATCGTATTAGACAATGTGCTATGCAATTTTCCCCTAAGTAGGCCCAAGAGAATGCATTTTTATTACCTGGCGATGGATAAGGGAGCGTGATGTATTGCGATGCATCGACTGCTATGGATATCGATATCTACGAGCGATATCATATGGATAAATACGAGCAATATTCATTAAATATCGCATTAGACAATGTGCTATGCAATTTTCCCCTAAGTAGGCCGAAGAGAATGCATTTTTATTACCTGGCGATGGATAAGGGAGCGTGATGTATTGCGATGCATCGACTGCTATGCGAAATATTTTCAATATATCGCTTTCGTTACCGTACTATCATGCAATGAACTGAAAAGATGGTACTGTAGGAGGTGGATGGAATAGTAAGGAAATATCTTGAGGAGACTGAAGACGATATAGAAGTGAGAGATGTAAGACTTCGCCATGTACATACCACAAGCAGCCATATTCATTTGAATCCACATTATATAAAATTATATGCAAGATTTCTATAGGGAGGAGAAAGGAAGAGGTGATTTTAATGTGAGCGATGGACAATGTTAAGGACAGTGTTCCAATGTATTAGCCGAATGACGAAATATTATTTTATATATTACTCTCTATTCCGTTCTGCAGCGCTACGCGGTATATTTCTTTGAACCAGCATTTGAAGATCCTATTGGGAGAAAATTTGTGGGAAAATATTGCGGCGAATAACAAGGATCCACACGATATTAGAATATATCGAATAAAACATGTGATATATTAGAGATATCGAGGATAGATTTCATAATGTTCAACTGATCTGTGTAATACTCTGCTTGGCGACGGCTGTGATACGAAGGAGTGAGGGGAAAAGAATAGAGGGCTATCCGATTCTGCAATATATCGACCATTGAGTTGGATAGTCATACATCTAATTCCATTTATCAGATCCGGGCCTCGAGCCGTAAAATTCATTTTGGGATGTTTGACCGATTCAATTTCCGGGAGACTTGCGAGGGATGTAGAGATACGCGATATTGCGGTATATCGACCGCAATTTGTCACACTTATAAGATACCGTAATCAATACAGTGAAAGCAATTTATTCGCTTTGCGATATCATTATAAATAGCATCACTGAACATTAGGCAATCATGTTCAGCAATCATCAATCTGTAGATAGGTCAACCCCAGTATCTTACTCCATTCACCTTTCGTAATACCCTTTCACTCTCTTATAGGCCTTAATTTTCAAACAAATCGTGATTTCTAACATGTCTTTCACCCATAGACTAAGACTAAAATGTTTCCCATTTCTCTTTCATTCTTTCTCCCTATAAATTATATATTCTGTCCGCCTGATTATGATCCACATGCACAAACATTTGTAAGCAATGCGAAAAGTGATCGCGATGCAATATGGCATACGATGAGTACTACATTTTTTTGCGATGTCAGTGCACGTTGAAATGTATACCTTTGTGAGAAAATAAAGGTTAATAATATAGAATTTAAAAGAAAAGGGTAGAATGGAGACGGAGGAAGTTAACCAGCTATCATGCAAAACATACCATCAAGGATAAATAAAAGGAAAAGAAATAAACTTTTCAGGCGAGGACCAAGGATTATAGTACCGCAATTCGACTGGGCCGCCGAGAAAAATCATCGGTTTCCGAACAAACCGTCGGTGGTCATAATATTTAAGTCAAGAATCGTGTACTCCCAGCGATAGATAAGAATGAGATGAGAATCTGCAGGAAGGCCTTGTAAATTCCAAAACGCAATAATAACTTGTAGACAAAGGACAAAAGATTAGTCAACCGTGGCTACAAATACTTCCGAGGAGAAAAATGAATAACTTACAGAGTGGTCTACACCCACTCCCACCTCATCATCCCTCACCTATCCCA
This sequence comes from Pyrrhosoma nymphula, assembly GCA_963573305.1. Lineage (NCBI taxonomy): Eukaryota > Metazoa > Arthropoda > Insecta > Odonata > Coenagrionidae > Pyrrhosoma > Pyrrhosoma nymphula. The sequence continues at coordinate 42,819,233 of OY754339.1, read as the reverse complement.
TTCGTATATGCAATAAAGTCAACATGTAATTGTTTGTTAGTCAATCGTCGACAAAGTTCTCACAATCAAATCGGACACGTAGGTAATGACCCAAATTGAAATAATGTATGTAATTTCAAATATTCCACCCCAGACCAAAGGCATTCAATAGTTTGGATTTCCAATCACCCTCTTCACTAGCCTAGGAGGGATGCAGCAAACATACTAATCCCTAAAATTCTGCGTCAGCGGAGACGTAACGTTAAAATATAATTACTGGTATGCCAAAATAAATCGTTGATATTTTAGTGCTGTAGAATAATTTAATGAAATTTGATATGCAATATAATGTAATAAACAATGTTTACCTCATGTGATACCGTTAATTGTGTGACATAACGCGTCTTTTGCGATAAAACTAAGATCAAGGTGAGAGACTAGAATCTGAATATCGCGGATTCTTAGAAGTGCACGGTATAGATAGGTAAATTTCTTTATAAGCACCAGATTTATATCAAGTAAATGATTACTTCAATTAATTGGACGTCAAAGTTACACACTTCCAAAATAACTCAGCGAGTATATTTACAATCTGCAATAAATACTAATAAATGAGTTTTAAATCTAACAATCGTCTATAAAATCCGAAGATTCATGTGAAATCGAGAGAAACTTAAGCATAATGAAGAAATAACGCGTGCAATTTTCCACAAAAATAAAATGTACTTCCAACCCGGGTTTCTATGCTGGTACATCATCTTCAGGTAGCAATATAGCATGGCAATGCTCCAATTGCTACCTGCGTGAGCGTGGTCAATACAAGCAAATGTCAATACAAGCAAATGTCAATACAAGCAAAAATCTATCTCACAGTGAGTGCCAAGTGCTGCATAGCTTCTATTAATATACTTTTCAACAGCAGGTGCCTGATGTCACGTATCACCCCAAAATACGTCACCATCAAGTCCAAAGGTTCATCACCAGTGGCTCTCCAAGCAATTGTCTGCTCTCCACTCCCCTTACTCTTTTCCTTACCCCACCTCTCCCCAACCATGTATACATAGAGAGCTCCTATCACCACTTGCTACCTGAAGATGATGTATCTACATTGAAACCCGGGTTAGAAGTAAGTATTATTTTTGTGGAAAATTGCACGTGTAATTAACAGTTGTTGTCTTTTTACAGCAAGCAGAAATAGCTAGGAAGTATGTAAACCCATAATAAAAACATATTCGAAGGTAGCTCTAATACGGCAGTTGAGCCACGAGCAACGAAGTCTGGAAGTAAGGGGTAAGTGGTGATATAGAAGGATGATGGAGATCAAGAAGATCAAAAGATCATCAAAAAAGAAGTATTACGAAGAAATGGAAATATAAAATGCATGATGAAAACTGAAAATACAGTAAAATTGGTTTTATTTTGCAACATAACTGCCTTGAAAACAGAACTATTTTAAGGTAATCTATCGGTTAACGTAGGCATAAAAGGAATTGAGTAAGAATCATATAGGTTTTAACAGGCGCAGAAGTCTAACTACCTACATTTATCTATCTACTAATCATATATGCTCAATTTCTATCTTCATCTCGACGAACGTCCTACCCTTCTTCAAAGAGTTCATAAAACCTATTCTCTTTCTTCCCCTACCACAATTACCCAACATCATCCCCTCTATCACGGTCATAGGAATCCCTTCGCCCCTAATTTCCTCTTTCAACCATCTCTTTTTCCTCAAAATCTCACCAGAAATTACCTCTTCTCACCCATCATACCAAGAACGTCCTCGTTTGTCAAGCATGGAATATTTCTGGCAAATCAAGGGCGTCGAAGTGGAGGATTACGTAGGAATGAAACAGTTTGCAAACACTTGAATGATGTGGAGTGATTCATCAAACAAGTCTTCGGAGAGATGAGAGCTGATGATAATGAAAAATACTTATTCTATTCAGTGAGCACCGGTGGCCTCATGCATCATCGACTGATGTGGTTTAATACGCACTTAGTCCAGTTAAATAAGAAGTATAGACGGGAAAAATAGCTACCGTTGAGATTTTTAGTGAGTAGATACATAAAGTAATTCTAAAACTATTTATATAATTGTGAACAAGCCGCTGATAGGGGAATTGTTTATAGCGGCCATGTTAAGCAGGGAATATAGGGTTTTCGCTTATGTAACGAAAACTACGCGGTAAAGAGAATTAATAGCAAACGTTGCAGGGAATACATAAACCTACAAAATGGCGTCACGTTGGTGAAAATTCATTCATTATGGTTTCTTGTGCATCTATTTAAATAAAAATTGACACTTTTTCGGCGTAGAATTACTCTAAAAGTTTGTCCCTGTACCTTCACAGTATTATTAAATATATGACTTTGCTACAATAATCAAATTTAATCATTTATTTAAAAATCGAAACTCCTAAGTAAAAAGTTTAGACAACGTAGATGTTTATAGGAGGAAAAGGTTTTTTCTTCTTTTAACTTCTGTACTTTAAATAAAAAATCTGTAACTGACGATGCCGTAAAGCAATGAACCGCGTCGTATGACAATGTTTTTATAGAAAAGTACTAAGTTTGTCTTTAATCATGAGTAATAAAAGGTTTTTGTTCGAAGGCCTGTATCGTTGGCTATGTATGTATGGTTCGTTGAGAATTTTAAATTGGGAAAGGTACCTAAAAGTTTGGACTTTCACATATATTTAGAATTATTACTTAATTTTACAACGCACAGAGATTGAGTTTATTTAGTTTCCGAATAAAGTAAGTTGGTATCTCGGCAATCAAAAGTTCGATGAAAACGACATAAAAAGCTTTATCTAGTGTTCAAATGTGACAAAGTATAAAAAACAATAGTCCGAAATTTTTCATTAGAACCGGAGATTTTGAATAAATCGTGATTTTTATTGTAACTGACCATGGTTTCGACAGACAAAGTCATAATGTCAAAACATTGGTCGCTAATAATAAACAAATGTGTAATACACAATAGGAGAAATTATTTCATGTTTCGCGTTTCCAAAAAGTTATGCCTGGAACTGTAGCTTATAAACCGAGTTCATCTAAATCAATCTTGAGCATCCGATTCCTACAATTTATGCCCCAAACAGTGTATTTCAATCATGAAAATCCTCATCACAGCCTGAGACGGGCAGGTTCTGAGTGTAAATAGGGTTGGGGAGTAGTATAAATCCAGAAAATCCGCGGGTAACTACTGATGATCAATAAACATCAAATAATTGCATATAACATCGAGATATGCAGAGATTGAATGTATATAGGGAACAGTACTTGAAAACGTACGACGGGAGGGAGAGGTTATCAAATAGAGAGTGTATGGATTGGAAGGATGGAATAGAAGACTTTGAATTAAACGAGATAAAGAAAAGAGATGACGGATGAAAGTTAGCAATCGTGTAACGACGACAACTTGTTGTGGAAGTTGAACTGGAAGTCCACGCATGAAAAGGCGTTGGTTTGGAGATCCCGTCTGTGGAACGGGGTGATGAGATTGGCCGAAAGGAATAAAGGAAAGGCAGGCAGTCAGCTAGCTGGTGGTGGTGCTGTTGACGAGGAAAGAGACAGGGTAGATAATAAGACTATCCAGGCTGGAAATGAACAAGAGAACTACTCGGAAGAGAAGGTCTGAGTTTGCTACCCCCTCAATGAATGAAAAGACAACACCGGCTTTAGAAATTACGAATTAAAGTTTCCAAATTAAAGTTTCAAAATTTTTGGAATGTCTTCTCGTTTCCCGTGTACCCACACCATCAACATCGACCATTCCCCTCCTAATCCCCCCTCAATGTTTGGTATTCTTCATTCCATTTATTCTCAACACACTGTCCAACTTCCCCATTCCATCCTTATTTTTTCCAAGCCCGTTCGCTTCCTTCTACGCGACATACCAAAGTCTCTTTCTCTTCTTCCTTCCTTTTCTCGAAGTCAGAATGGAAAATCCTTTCACAGGACGGCTGACGCCATCCGAAGTCCGCTGGCCATTTCACCTCCCAGAGAAGAATGGCAGGAAATTCGGTGGGAGAGGACTTTGAATATAGTTGTGCGAATCTCGATTTTCAAGAATGTGAATAAAGTATCCCATAAACCGGAATGAATGGCTTGAGAAATTATATCACATTGTATGTTTCAAACTCATGATATATTGCATTTAATGACCTCGCACATTACTTTCACACCAAATTATATTTTGTTTAGCCTGGGTTTTGAAATTATAATTAAAACATATGAATTACAACTGGAAAGAGCATGAAAATATATGACAAATTACTCTGTAAACATTTTACGAGATTCAATAACATAATTGTAACGAGATGGCGTATATGCGGCACTTCGAAGTTGATTTATATGGAAGTAGTAAGTGTAGTGACTTCTCGGAATTGCGATTTTCACCGTTCTACTTTCTCATTATTTCAACTTTATCCCAAATAAATTAATTATGGGTTTAAACAAAGAGTATATTTACTCGTAAAATCGCTAAGGTTTGGCTATCCATGCGTTTGTACAAAATACAATTCAACTTCCACAGGAATATTTTGATTGTATAAAGTTATTTAAGTCATATCAAATAAACAGTGCACCAATAAAGCATATCTCTACATGAGAAATTTTAATATTCAATTTAAGACGAGTCATAAGTCTTAACTTTGGGTTAAATTTAGCATTAAAACCTTTCAGGGTACAAATATATGTTTAAGTGTGTAACAATAAGACCTGCTTGGGAAAATTTGTCCGTTATTTACATTTTTATACACGCTTGAAATAATTCTGACCATGATTTTACTTGATACGGTGCGATTTAATCGCAGAATCGAAATTCAAACCGCAGGCAAATTAAGAGGCCAATCTTTTTTCCATGCAAGAGCTAACCGCCATTGAATGCTACCGTTTTGACCCTGACTGACATAGAATTTCGTGTTAATACTTCGAAGTACCCCTAGTAATCAACCTAAAATGCAACCACTATAGAAGCATTTTCCATGTGGATATCCCCCTTTAGATTGGACGGTCTATTTATAAAGACTATCGATTGTTTTCATTCCATGTTCCTCCTCCCCTCTGGAGAACCCCACTACTGCCTAAATAGTTCCCTTTCACTTACAACAGCTAGAAACGCTTGACTTGAGCGTTCGACCCACTCATAGGCCAAAATCACATCTCCTCCCGAAACTTAAATTTCTTCTCCCAGACCATCGAGTGGGTACTTAGTGGTGCGTCAATATGGCTGGGGAAAAACCCAAATGCGATTTCAGCACTCATCGAAGAATTCTTTATTTACTAAGACGTTTCTCATGGCCGTAAGCATATGCGCTTTACTGGAATCATTCAACATCTAATGTTGGTAATGGAAAAAAAACATTTTTGCACTGGCGCTCTTGCGATGAAAATTATTGCTGCCCAATAAAATTGGGATTAGAGTTTAGCCATACTAAATGCACCTAGAAATTTAATTAAGGCCACAATTATCGTAAAATATGTTTTTCATTTGTGAGACAATATATAAATGGTCCTTCGAATAATCAATTCATGCCCAGGACTAGGCTCAGAAAAGTCATTTAAAACAATTGCTTCCCGGCAAGTTTGCAGGAAACCGCTTGAAATTCCTTCAATAACAAACAATGGACACATATTCAAGTTTTTGAGAAAATGGCATTTTAGAGTCTTATTTTAAATGAGACTAATACTACTATGCCTATAAGGTCCCAGGCCTCAAGGAAGGGAAATATCCAACCGCACCTCCTCGCGGTGGGGGATGGGCACCTAATGGTGGCTAACGCGGCACTGGAGACCGAGTGAAAGCCGGGATAAGCGTTCTCCCCCATCTTAGGATGGGGTTTGTGCACCCTCTTGCCGATGGATCTAGAAATGGATCCTAGAGGAGGATGAGCCAGAGGGTTGGCCAACGGCATAGGGTGCGGAAGGCAAGGGGAAAGGAAGGCAAAGGGAAACCACCGCATTAATGAACCGTAAGGTTTCACTAGTTATACGGATACGTGACTGCAGCATGATGTGTTCTGTAACGAAAGATTCTGGAGGTAAAAATTACCCACATTCGGATCTCCGGGTGGGTAACACTATAGGACAGTTATGGTGCAATAAGAGGGAAAACAAGATAGTGGAAAATAACAAAACATTAAGATTTGGAACTTGGAATGTACGAACTTTAAATAGGAAAGGAAAAATGGAAAATTTAAAAGTAGGAATGGAGAAAAATAATAGAGACCTAATGGGGCTCAGTGTAGTCCGTTGGGAAGGAGAAGGGGAACTCACATATGAGGGGTACACCATGATTTACAAGGGAGGAAACAATAAGAATAGAGGAGTTGGATTCTTGATGAAAAAGAAAATTGCAAGGTTATAGCATGTAGTGAAAGGGTGATTGCTTTGAAAATAAGGAGTGAAGCAGAAGATACCTTGGTGGTTCAAGTGTACATGCCCACAACAATAGCAGAAGAAGAAGAGATCGAAGAGGTATATGAAGAACTCCTGCAGGTGTATGAAGAGAATGGAAAGGGACAAGTGAGGTCAGTGATAATGGGAGATTGGAACAGTGTAGTTGGAGAAGGAAAGAAAGGGAAAACTGTGGGAGCATACGGTTTAGGCACTCGAAACGGGAGAGGAGAAAAATTGATAGAATTCTGTGAACAGCAGCAGTTATGGATAGCAAATACTTGGTTCCATGTTCACAAGAGAAGGCTCTACACGTGGAAAAGCCCAGGTGATAACAAGCGTTATCAAATAGATTTTATACTGATAAATCGAAGATTTAAGAATAGCGCAAAGAACGCGAAGACACTACCTGGAGTGGATGCGGACACAGACCACAATATTCTGTTAATAGATAAGATCACTAAGCTTAAGCATGTGACGTGGAAAAAGCAATCAATAAAGAGGTGGAACTTGATGAAGTTGGAAGAGGATAAGAAGAAAATTACCAATGTCCTAGAAGAGAAGCTGGAGAAGGGGGAAGTGGAGAAAAGCATTCAAGAAGAGTGGAAGGATATGAAGGAAAGCATAATAATGGTTCTTGAATAGGAGGTTGGAACTTTAAACAAAAAAGAAGCTAGAAAAAGCTGAATAAACCGAGATATGTTGGAAAAAATGGAAGAAAGAAGGAAATGGAAAGGAGATAACTCTGAACAACGAAAGAGACAATATAGAAAGATTAACAATAAATTAAGGAGAACTACAGACAAAGCTCGAGATGAGTGGATGAAGGAGCAGTGCTTTGTAATTGAAAAGCTAGAAAAAGAAGGAAAGATGGAGGAAATGTTCAAAATAGTGAGAATGTTACCTACGAGAAAATAGAGAGCCATTTCGAAGAAAGGTATAAATGATAAGTATGGAAGGGTTATAGCAGATAACGAGGATGTGAAGGAAATATGGGAGGAATATATAAAAGAACTGTACTGCACAAGAGAAAGAGGAAGTGAAATAGAATTGAAGAATGACATGAATGAGGAGAGGGACAATACAGGTCCTGTAATGAAAGTAATGAAAGGGGAGATAGGGGAGGCAGTAAAAGGATTGAAGAATAGGAAGGCAGTCGGCGGAGACCAAATACCAGAAGAGATTCTAAAGGCTTTAGAGAAGAATGGGTTGGATCGGCTCAAGGATCTGGTTAATAAAAAATATATGATACATGGGAGTGGCAAGATGATCTTATCAAAACGAAAATGGTTCCGATATCAAAGATATGTAATGCACAGGAATGTAAACACTACAGAACTATAAGTCTTATCTCACATGTGGGCAAAGTTATAACCAAAAATATATTGGAAAGAATGAGAAGGAAAATAGAAGAAAATTTAGAGGAAGTCCAGTTCGGTTTCCGCAAGGGCAAAGGAACGAGGGATGCTATTGGATGTATGAGGATGTTAACAGAAAGGGTATTAGAGTTGAACCGTGGGATATGCGTATGCTTTATTGATTATGAAAAGGCATTTGATAGGGTCAGATGGGAGATCTTATTACATATTCTGAGAGAGATAGACATAGAGTGGAAGGAAAGAAGATTAATAAAGCAGATGTACATCCATGAACAAGTTGCGGTAAGAATTGGGGACCAGGAAACAAAGGAAACCACAATAGGAAGGGGAGTCAGGCAGGTTTGCTGTCTGTCACCATGTCTCTTTAACTTGTATGTTGACAAACTGCTGGAAGAAGCTTTAGAAGAGACCGAGGGGATAAAAGTGGGAGGTGAGAGAATAAAACCCATCAAATATGCTGATTACCAGGCTATATTAGCAGAGAATGAAGAAGAACTTCAGGAAATGATGGAAAGAATTAGGAAGAAGAGTTAAGACTACGAAATGAGAATAAAAAAATAAAACTAAGGTAATGAGAGTAGCGAAGACAGAAGGGCCCTTAAATATATATCTGGAGGAAGAAAAATAGTAAGCTCTTTCAAGTACCTGGGAAGTATAGTACACAGAGTGGCAACTGTACTGAAGAAATTTAAAGGAGAACTGGGCAAGTAAAAGTAGCATTTAGCAACATTAAGGAACTTGTGACAGCAAGGAACATCAAGATGGATATTAGGAAAAGATTTGCAAAATGCTTTATATGGAGCACTGTGTTGTATGGATGCGAAACGTGGACGTTGAAGAAGAGAGAAGATAAGTACTTAGAAAGCTTTGAAATATGGCTATGGTTACGAATGGAGAAGATTGGATGGAAAGATACGATCACGAATGAAGAAGAGCGAAGGAGGATTGGAGAAGAAAGAAGTTTAGTGAGAGAAATCAAAAAGAGAAAGGCAAAATGGATTCGACATATTTTAAGGAATAACAGCCTACAGAAATTAATAATAGAAGGGAAAATAGAAGGGAAGAGAGGAAGAGGAAGGAGGAGGCACGGAATGCTGAGGGATATAAAAGAAGGAAGGAGTTATACAGAGATGAAGAGAGAGGTCCAGGACAGAATGCTGCGGAGACGACGCTACCGTTGAAACCTGTCTGCAGACAGAAGCACCAAGGACGATGATGACATTAGCTCCATTTTCGAATCCCCCAGGAAAAGAGTGAAGATTCAGCGGCCACAGCAAAGAACATTTTTGTTGTATCCCATGTACAAGGTAAGTCATGTTTATCGGGTTGAATATCAAAATTAAGACCCATATTTTCCTCCAACAATGATAAGGCATAATTGTATGAATACGCATTATCCCTTCCATGTTGGTACGGGGTACTTAACCCCAAAATTACTAAATTTGATAGAAAACGTTTATTTTCAGCCAAATATGTTTCTTATTTCTTGTATTCATGCATAAAAGTATCTTTTATATTATGGAATTGAAAGAAATTTGTTTTGACAACTTTTTTCCAAAATATCTTTAGTTTTTGAATGGGGTACCAGTACCCCGCACAGCCAGTTTTGCTTGGATTGCTATACACAATGTCTTGTCGTGTGAGTGTGGCAACTCAGTTACCGACAAACAGAAGTCTTTCGATTCTTCATGACTGAGGAAATGGTCGAGGAAATCTGTGCCTGTACCAATCGCGAGGGTCGCATCAACCAGACAAGGAGGAGCAGCGATCATTCCGGAAAAGAAAAGCTGTGGGAGGAGTTAACTGTGAGTGAAATCTATGCCTTTCTGGCAATACTAATTGCATCGGCAATGAGCCGTGGAAAGAAACTTCATTTGAAAGAAATGTGAGCAGAAGATGAGCTATTTAGAGAGCCATTTTACACTGTTGTGATGTTCCGCGACGGATATAAAGCCATTTACCAAACTATTAGGTTTGATGAACGATCTACAAGTGCTGCCAGAATGAAGGACTTCAATGATAAATTAGAGGCCATAAGGTCAATTTATGATCAATTCGTAGACCACTGTATTAAATGCTATTATCCTGACAGTAACATAACAGCAGATGAGCGACTTGCAACTTTCCGAGGTAAATGCCCATTCAATGTTTACATAAAAAGTAAACCTGGTCGTTATGGAATCAAGATCTGGATGGGTGCCGATTTGGAAACGTCCTATATCCTTTCATCTCAGGTTTACTCTGGCATGGTTAGAAATAGGAGGGAGAAAAATCAATAAAATCGGGTAGTTAACGTATTGGTCCGACCCTACTACGGGAAACTACGCTACTACGGGCGTGGGGTCACATGTGACAATTTCTTCACATCCATCCAGCTCGGGAATTGTACGATCACAAGCTAACTATTACTGGTACACTTCGGGAAAATAAAATAGAAATTCCAACTGAGTTCATCCCGTATCCTTCAAAGGAATTTTTTTCTAGTTTAATTGGATTTAGTAATAAAATGATTCTCGTTTCATCTGTCACAAAGAAGAGAATGTCGGTTATTCTTTTATTTGTCGAACATGATAGGGATGAAAAAGCAGGACCATATAATAATAACAAATCAGAAATTATAACACATTATAATCGTACCAAAGGGGCTGTTGACAATGGGGACAAAATAACATGTGAATATTCGTGTGTTCGTAGCACAGGAAGATGGCCCTTCAGAGTATTTAAGGAAATTATAGATATGGCTGCCCTAAACTTACACATAACTTGGATAGAAAGCCATCCTCATTGGAAACAAAGTGACAGAAGTCAAATGAGGCTCTTTCTAGGAGAACTATCAATTGAACTGGCTCAGTGTAATGTTCTCCGAAGAAAAAAGGTCTCAACACTTTCATTCGTCTGTCAAAGCAGAAATATGTATGTTTTCGAAAGAAAAATGCATGTGAGAGTAAAGGAAATAATGTTTCACTAGCCAATATTACAAAAAAATCCGTTTCCACTTTTTCCCTAGGAATCAAGCCAAAAAAACAAAAGTGTATTGTACAGGTTGTGGTAATGCCGTTTGTCCTTCACATAGAGAGGAAATAAAACAAATTTCTTGCAATGAGTGTCATGAAAAAAACTAAATTTAAGTTATAGTAAAAATCTGTATTGTATATATACAACGTTTATCACGTACCCATTTTGTCACAGTTGAACAGTATTTAAATGTTTAATTAAAATAAAATAAGGTTATCCAAATTTATTTGTACTATATATCCCATACGGTAGTCAAAACTGTGTTGCTACCTTCACAAAAATACAAGATAATCTCGAACAAAATTATCAATAATATATTTTTAAACATAATTAAAGGCTACGTAAAAGAAAAAAAGAAAAAAACAACGTAATATTCGCGAAAAAAGCATTGTGGTACCCGAGTACCCCACACAACTGCTTTTGGAAGTTTTCAGGGCACAGTCACGGAAGAGTTAAAAGTTCCTCACTGCATTTTATATTTTCCGCAAATGTTTCGCGGCTGATGTCAATTATTCTGCCTCTGCGAATAATTATGCCTCGAATGCCATTCCCACCACTTTTTTCTGACTCAATAAAGTTGAGAGACTCCCAATGTTGTGCTTAAACCATATCGTGTACTCTCCAGCACAATCTATCTCGACGAAGTTTCCAGTAAAAAGGTTCAACCTTTTTGGAGTATTATCTCCCATGATCGAGAGAAAATGATAATTTACATTTTTTTCTTTTTTAAAAAACAAAGCTAAAATTAAAGTGATGGCAATGCTACTAGCAGCAAATCGATTCCACCCAGGGCCATGCCTGTGTTTTAATACTCAAAACAGTTTCAATAACAATTTCACGAAGGAGTAGCGAATCTCATAACCAAAATTGAAGTACATGACTAACAATAATCCTGCTTGTCGTACGCGAGTCACGAAATTCAATGGGCCATTACCCTCTTCATTTTAATCTAAAATTCTTATCAACATTTCCATGGATTTTGATGGATGGTTTAGGAATTTACTGGAAACACTTAGCTTAATGAGAATCACTATCAATCCTCGGAGATTTTATTGTTTGTCCATCGGCTCGTGACTCTACGATGAATTTCTATTGTTCAATGAATTCTCAAGGTTAATGCTGAAATTAAAATTTTCTTTTGTTGAATTTAACTGCTTTCGTCGGATTCCTGACGCTCAATTTAGTATACAGCATTATTTCTGTCATTATGTATTGACTTGTTATTTTAAGATGGATCTCAATTATATGATGCTTTAACAAGGGATACGTTGAATGTAAAATGCTTCTCCGCGGTTCTCTGTTACCTTCAATGCATTTTTGGTTGCAGTGTTAGTCAACGGCACGTACTAGTGGGCTTATCAAACATCAGAGACTTTATAGAGCAAGCATATTTGAGGAACTCGTAATGCCTGGTAATTAACAAGATGGTTCGGAGTGCACTTCCAGATAAAATGGATTCACTTGGAGTCCCCAGGCATAACTTTACATGTTGAGTTTGTAGAGAGTGCCAGTTTGGAATGCAATGCAGTAACTGATTCACTACTGCAAAAGTATATGTCCTTACTGAATAAATCTCATCGGTAATCATCACAAGATAATAACCATACACTTAAATAACAAAACGGATTGCTTTTTATCACATTGATTTATTGTATAAAATGTTCACGAATACAAGCCTCAGGATAGAAGAAAATATACATTAACTCAAATAAATTATCGATTCTTGAGATTCCAAATTCAAGTTTCTGCTTTCGCATGAGCTTTCGCTACCTAACGATTCATTCACGCTTTAAAACCAACAATCAAATAAAAATTTATAAAATTCGAACAAATTTCTTAAGAAATACATCAAATAATTTATATTTCTGCGACGCCCGCATATATTTCAAACGTGAATCATTTAGTTAAAAATTGGAACAACGGAACATGCAAGGACAAAGATAACTATTTTTTTGTTTTCGCGATGATATTTAACGGTACCAACAGTATTGGTCACAAACTGTTCACGGGGTTTCGATTGAAACTGGGTCAATTGCATCGTTACCGCGAGAGAAAATGACCTTATTATCGTAACTTGTAAAAGTTTTTCTACTCAACAGAATGCATAGCCTCGTACAAAACACGCTGAGCGGACAATTCCGTTCTTTCTCCGAGGTGAAATATGAATTCTCAAAACTTCAAGATATGGCTTGAATTCTGTGGACTAATAAAGAAACGCACAGTACCCTAGGAATCTCGCAAAACATCCCTGATTTATCGAAAGAGCTGCTATTAAAACTCTCCTCCCTCCAACACTAATCCCTTTGTATCTCACGAATAAAAAAAGGAAGGGAGAAACACAAGCTTGTGGGCATCCTCAATCTAAAGAGAAGCAGACGTTGCCTGCTCTCTGGCAAAGTGGCGTAGCCAGGTTTTGGGTCTAGGGGGTGTAGAAAATGTTTAGGGGAAGCCAACTCATAACTAACCAGTTTACAAAAATTTACCAATTTTGGTGATGCAATAGGCGGATGGGTTTGTACAGAATATGACAATTGACAACGTGTTATGCCCATTTATGTATACGTATTTGGGACTTGTGGAGTGTAGAGTGGAAAAATTCACCAACTTAGGGGCGCCAGAACAAGGGGCGGGGGGGGGGGGAATTCGCTCCCCCCCCCGCCCTTCCCTGCCCTAGCTACGCTACTGGTTAGGGGAACTTCCACTAACATCATTTTCAAAAAATCTGTTCAATGGTCCATTTCTTTGTGCCCTCCAGACGTTTCAGAAATCGCTATTCACGTAGAAATTCCCAATACTCGATGCAGCTACAGAGGCGTCGGATTTTTCTCGTTTTCCTCCCCCGAACCTTAACTTCGAAACACTCCCTATGCTCTTTATTTCTCTGAGTCCCCCCTCCCTTCCCCGATATGGAGGCCCAAAATTCAGTGCTGGTAAGAAATTTTAAAGCGTTTGGTAAAGTATGGGCAGGCCATTTCCCTTTTTTGTTTCAACCAGTGATAGGAACAGATAAGACCAAATATTTATTCTCTTACGTATGACGGGTATTCAATTTTTAAATACGGAAAAACTCCATCTTCTGTCGTTTATAAAAAATAATTTTAATCTACGTAACATTTTGTCATTTACCAACGTAGCAGTGCAAAAAAATGAAACCGGAAAAAAGCCCCAGTTGTAAATGTAAAACGTTATTCATTAAGCAGCTACAATATAATTGATAGCATCACATACATGCAACTGATCAATATTATATTGTTTTATATCCTATTAAATATTTTTGCATAACTTTTAGGACAAAACTTTAATAATCTCAGAAGAATTGGGAAGTTTCCTTTATAAATCCATCTCGAGAGACGAATACATGTTGGCGTTTGAGATCCTACTGGATATTGACGGTGAATATTGAAAAGGAAATGGTATACGAACGGGAAAGACAAAGAAAGAAGATGGATCTAGAAATGTATTGAACGGAATTGAAATTATGAGGGAAAATTACAGTGCAAGGCAATAGCAACTAACATGTAGAGATCAAAGTTAACATGTATAAATGATAACAACAAAAACCACATATAAAACACGAAAATATAATTCTTCGAATATCCACGAAAGTAAATCACTTTCAGCATAGTTTGCCAATTTGTATAAAGAAAGTATTCCTGCGCTAAAACGACAAACATCTCTTCTTCCTACGTCTATATTAGAGAATCCTATCATTTTACCACTTATCCCAATGCCAATTATTATATTAATCGTTAAAAAGAAAACTTATTTTAATTAGTAATTTATTTTTTTCACTGCTTCTAAGAAAACGTACTCGGCGAATAAAAACACATATGTAAATATACCTAGTTTTAAAAACACAGGCACACGGAAATAAATAGAAAGACACAAAAATTTTCACGGGACGTTTCGACGGTCATGTCGCTATCGTCAGCAAGAAGAGACTAACTAGTTATTACTTTTACAAGAGGTTATACCTACGTAGTAGAAGGATGGCTTAGGGTCATTTGACCCCCAAGTTATTTTCGCGCTGTATCTTTATATTCCTCTTATCCTTAGGCTCTTAATTTTTTATGAAGGTCCATTTACTCGGTGAAATGGTAGTCCAGTGGGTATGGTGCTTGGTTGTGAACCAGAGGGTACCCGGTTCAATGCCGGATGATGCCTTTGGACACCCTTACCAAAACGTTAGATGAGTGATAATTTTTGTACCTGATCTTTCGGTAAAATACAAGCGGCAAAGGGAAAGTAAGTGACACCCCTTATTACTCTATGTGAATTTCAGACGCTAATGGTCTTTTTCTATTGGAATTTTTCTTATTTTGCAAAACTTGTTTTTTATCCTCACCTCGAAAATTACATGTACTCCCATTGATGTGTGTATCTTTATCCAGCTATGTATTATACAGCCATGGTTTAGAGGCCTTTCAAAACCGGCACGAAATATTATTGTCCATCGACCCCACATCCCCTTTTTCGAATAACAGTTTTTGTCTATGCCCGGACTGCATTGTCACCCGAATTGCTCTTTTTCCGTGTGTCCAGCCCCCCGCCGCGTGCCTGGAATAAACTCTTGCCCTTTTAGGGAGAGCAGAGGAGTTGTATTTGATTGTATTTCCTACCCTTGGAATTCCCTCCATGGAACGGGGAAGAAGAAGCATTAGGACGTTCTACTTTTAAGATGTTTATAGGAAGTTCTTAGAGGAGGATCAGTACCGGGAGGCGTTCGGCCGCCCACCTCTCGTATGGTAATTGACACTTCGTAAATATTCGTCAAAACCCTTCTGTTGCATCCGGGATGCTCTCTGTCTCTCTACCTTCTTTTTCCTGATTTGTGATTGTCAAGAGAAGAACGTCTTATATTTATCGCATTGAGGCATCTTGGAACAGCGGCATATGCCTATAAAAAGCTGCTGGGATAAAACCTGGGGCTCAAAAATATACTCTAGCGCAATGCCTATGGATCGATTCATGAATGTAATGAAACATTTACGCTTAGATTCAAGGGCGACTCGCAGTCAAGCACTAAGGGCAGATGAACTTAGTTTAGCTTCTGAACCTTGAAGCAATTTTGTCACCAATTCCCGAGCTTGCTACAATCCAAGTGAAAGCATAACGGCCAATGAACAGCTCTATCCATTGAAATTCAGGTGTCCTTTCTTACACTATCTTCCAAATAAACCAGACAAATTCGGAACAAAGTATTGGACTTTGGCTGACGATAAATTTAAATATTGTCAAAATGCATTTCCTTATTGTGGGAAAGGCTATCAAATCAAGTATAGGGTGAATATGTTGTAATGAGATTGACTAAGCCGCATAAGAATTAAGGCATAAATGCTGCATGCAAAAATTATTTTTCATCAATTCACTTGGCTGAAAACTTGAAAAAAAAGGAAAATATCTCTTGCCGGAACTACAAGAAAATACAGGCGAGACTGAAATAAACTCTAGTTGAATAATGAAATTTATTCAACTAGAGTATACAAAAACACCAAAAGCCATACTCTCACAAATTACCAAGCACTCTTTTACAGCAAAAAAGTGGGAGTAAATTTTATGGACAGCATGAGCCGGAAATATACCACCCGATCAGCTACAATGAGGTGGCCTGTTCATGTGTTTTTCAATATACTGGATCTGGCCTCGATAAATAGCTGGATACTTAACAGGGAATCTACATATTGTAAACTGAGTCGCAGGAAATTTATCAAAAAATAATCGAAGATTGGTCTTGAATCTAATTTCTGACCCTTACCTTCATGCTCAAATCAAACAAACAAAACTTCATCAAATACCACATCCATATCCCTAAGACCACAAAAGAGGAAATGATACCAAATATCTCCAAATCACCAAAAAAATCATCCAACGTTTCCAAGTCCAAATGTATGTTTTCAACGCTAAAAAATATTTTGTGGTAAGTGCGCCGAAAAAATTAACATGTGTCTGAAATGTACGACAAAGTAATATTTTTTTATTTTTCATTGCAATGTACAAAAAACAATTATCCTCAAAATAAAGGTTTGAAGCAAAACTAATGAATTAAGTAAAAATAATGCAATTTCGGGATTTGAGTGGCTAAAAATATGAGACTTATGACCTCTGAATATTATTTAATGCATTATTTTTAGAAGTGAAAATTATGTACTGTTAACTATCGGAATACCATACAGAATGCTAAGATATATTTTTAAGGAAGTAATATGATCATTACTACAGTAAAACAGACTATTGGAAGAAAAATCGTCTTTTAATTTGATAATACGAAGTTGGGGTCAAATGACCCCTAGTCGTCCTTCTAGGTAGTTTCTCCCGTCCTTATAGTGTTTAAACTATATTTGCATGTGTGTGTGTATATATATATATATACATATGTATAAATTTTTAGACATATGGTTCATATTGAGTGGACTTACAGAAAAATACGTCCTTTACCTGATATTTCAAGCAAAATTTTACTTTTTCCTGCTATTTTCTCAAAAATCAAACTTGAAATTACATAGTGTTTTACGGAGTAAAATAGTATTTATATATCTAATATAAATGTCACTTTCGCGATAAACTTGATTATTAGAAACGACTGCAAAATGAAAATTGGTTAAAATAAAATTTTCGCATCTCTCCACCTTATTTGTTTACCACTATTATTGAAGTCAAAATACGGTAATTCTACAAGTAATGGCGATGCATTCGGCTCCTACGGCTAATGACAAAGCATTCATAAAAAATACATTCCTGGAGAAATATGTATACTTTATACCTTTATTTCGGTTTTAAAAATCCTACGCCTTTCATCAGCAAAGGCAAGATTTAAAAAATAGTAAAACAAAAAGTTCAAATTTAGCATTTGTATTGACTCGCAAAGTCGCAGTCGACTCTCCTTAACGCCAAGAAGTAGTGGTTAAATAAATGCATTTCTATAAGAGCATGCCGCCTTTACTGATACGTAAGTATACATTCCTTTCAGTGAAGATTCGCTCAGTCTTTTTGGCCTCACTTTCTCGCTTCTGGTCCTCAAGCGTCTCTTCCCCTCATAATCCACCTTTCTTTCCACCCGTCCTTGATCTTGTTTTTTCGCTTCAGGCGCTATTATATCCTACCCGTCAGCAGATTTCCCAGCCTCCCTACCCTCGGCTCACAATTTCCCTCGCCCTCTTCCCCTTATCGTCGATCTCGGGTCAATCTTCTGCTAACCGAATATTCTACACCGTCTCTCATTTTTCTCTCTTCTTACCCTCTTTGTCCTCATTCTTCCTACACTATGACCTATGCTTTCTACTTTTTTTCTGCAAGCGGGGCATGAGTAAAGAAAATGTACTGCAGAGATATATGGATATTTGAATGCATACATGTGACAATGGCCTCTATTTTTAAGTGCGAAGAAATAACAACGGCAGAAAATTTATATTATCTTAATCAATTTGATATGCTAATCAAGAATCTTATACTCGTTCTTCTTATTTCTAAGATGACCGCATTTGAAGTAGACAACATTTTCTAATATTTTGTCACGATAAGAATCCATATCCCGATGAAGTAAAAAACTTTGGAAATTTTTTTCAGAATTATATTTGTAAATATTTTCACAGTTATTTGTTGTGTTTCATTCGAAGTATATCCACTATCACTAAAACTACTTGATGGAAAATACTTCAAGAATTATGCATCCTACAATAGACAACGACAGCATTGAAGAATACCTCTACCACCATTATCAAAATGTAGACCCGGTATTTTAAGTCTGGTTCAAGGGTCTGACCCAATCACTCCAATGGCTTTATGTATTACCCAGAGCACTCTTATCTTTCAGGTGCTAAATGACAGCGGCAACAGCGCGACTTAATTGACGCAACAGCGCTGTTCAATTGAATATCTAGCAGATTTTTGTAGGAAATTAGATACTTATTTCTCAATGGAAATTTAAAAAGGCAATTTTATAACCAATTCAACATCCTGAAAAACTCGAGAGCCAGCTTGCAGCGCAATAGTGCCGTCCAGTCCTTCCTTGACGTTTTCGCCGCATACTTGCTCGGCCATCTTCCTCGTTTACTTGCGGTTACGATGGCGATGTGTCGTGTGGTCTGAGGCGTAATAGAAATAGACGCTTTGCACCAAAGGAACTGCAATTGCATTGCCTCACAAAAAATAAAAGATATTTGATTTAAGCATAAAATGTTCTTCATTTTCATGCATAATTATTTTTCCATTTGTACCAGAAACAATTAGCCGTCATATTAACCCATACGAGATATCGCAATACTTCAGACCCTTGGTCTGGTTAACGCTACCTGCAAGATGATGTAGCCTTCACTTTATTTTGATTTAAATGGACAGTTTAGGATTTGCGTGTCATATTAGACATCATTTAGTTGACTTCATCTTTATCGAGCGGAGAACATATTAACATTGGTATTCAAGCCGAGAAAATATTTTAGCACAGGTTAGGGAATCAAACCATGGCGCAGAAGATATTTGAAGGAAAGTATTTAATTTTGTAGGAAAATTCTCAACGTCGACTTCGTTCATCTTTGAAATAACGCTATTTGTATGTGAGCGGCGCGGCGGCGATCAAATTCATGATCGGCATAACAAATCCATGAAAATAATGTGTTTTTTCTTTCTTTTTCTTTTAAGCACTAAAAACGTGAGCACAGAAGAGAATTCGCTCAGTAGGCGATCGAGTAGGTGCAGTGGCTAGAGTAGGTAATATTGGATTCCCCATAATCCTGAGGGAAATGTAGAACAGTAGTAAATCAGACACTTCACTCGAAATTATGGTGATGGAAATGTTCCACCAAGAGAAGTACGAAACACTCTTACACTCGCCATCCCGAGATGGATTTGCAGGTTTGGATCCCAGAAGTTGTAAGTATTTTTCTGAGGAGGTCCTGAACCCTATTTGAGTGCTTTGAGGAGAGCAATTCAAGTAAACTTCTCTATTCGTCGGATTGGATGATAAACCATGGCCCTTTCTGTCACTGTTATTGTTAAACTGTCACCTTTCTTTAAGGTCAGGCTAATTCTGACGCTGGGTTCTCTCCACCATTCCACCTCTAACTAAATAATCCTTACCTACCTACCCACCGGTCCTTTATGGTGTAAATGACCTCAGTTGTTTGTCATCTTCCACACATAACGCAAGAAACTCCACAAAGTACATTAATATTTAACTAACTAACACATATTTTCTCTTTTATTCATTTATTTATCAGCAACTTCTGTCAGCCATAGATTGTCATAGAATTCTAAGTTCCATAGTGATGTGTTTATAAAATATAGCATTGTTACTTCAGGAGACATTAAAATAGGATGGTTATGAAACAATAGTTCGAGGTTAAAGATGAACGGAGAATTTTAGACTAATTATCATAAAATAATTATTACTTGCCAGTTTTAGTTACTTAACTTCGTTCACGTCAAATGTTGGAAAATCCATACAGACAAAGGCATTAATGTGGCACCTTTATCCGCCTTATTCCTTGAAATATAAAACGTATTTGAATTCACAAGAATAAACGTATCGCTCTTTCCAATGATTTAAAGCTGATCAATTATATTGCAAAAAGTTTTATTCAAAAGCCTGATCATAAATGGTTGTTATGAGTACTGAAAAAACAAACCTTCCAGAAAAATGTAATAATGAATATAACCGAAAAAAAGTTGCATGCGAAGATAGGGCAACATTGAGGAAATGTTTTTAAAGTAAAGTCAGGTTTACGGGTCTATCGACGTGCATTAAACTTTTTTACTGTGAAAACCCCAGGAGCAAACGGTTCGATGAGTATGTAAGCATGTAGATTCTCGATTAAAATTGACTATGGTAAGAAGACAACTTAGAAGCTAAAGAAAGCTGCAGGCAAAAGCTTACTATTCATCGACTATTTGGAGACAACTCAGGTCATGAGCGCCATGAAGGCTAAGCAAATAGCTTGGCAAAGGAAAGTTTACTTTTGGAACTTAGGACAGGCGAACAGAATCTCTATCTGGCTCCAAACTAAAGGTGCCAAAAGCTAAATAGTTTAACGCCCTATCTGGCGAATGGAATTTTGTCCTTGAAGTGGCACCAATGTTTGACTCAATTAGGGATCGGGAATTCAATAAAAAATCTCTTGCTGCAAAATCTTCTTTACGAAGCTATACATGACGTTATTAAAATGTAGGATTTGGGAATGGAGGCCAGTATTCTAGTCAACACACCAACCCGACATGGCACAATTCTTCCTTATCCATACTCCTTATCTTCACTCTCGGGTCACTGCTGCACACCGAATCTTCCTCACCTCACCTCCTTCCTACTTTCGTCCCCTAAACCTCCTTTGCCTTGCCCTCCAAAACTCACGTTTCTTTAAGTATGGCAAAACACGCACAATTGAACGCCGCGATATGTTTATGCAAATGCAAAAATCGTAGGGCAAACTTATCCGTTTGAGATTGAAAAGTTAACATTTAGTAAACATAGCAATTTGAAAATATAGCATTTTTTCTACTCATCAGTGTTATAAAAGTGATAATACAATTTGCAAACACAGATTTTGCGTCCTATCTTATGGGCTAACAACGTTGCAGAAGGTGGGCATTTGTTTTTTAAAAAAATTGATGGATATATCTTTATATGCACATGAATATAAAGAAGAGCTTCAAAAATTGTAAAACACTTTTTATTCCAGAATCCTGCGCTGCATTAATTATTTATTACTTTTGCAAATCTTAGGCCAAGGATACCTTAGGAGCAATATAAATTTCTAGTTAAATGGTAGTTTTTCCAGAAATATTGTTTTAGTTTTAATACATGAACATAAATAAAAGGTTTAAACTATTGTCAAACACTTTCCAAGCCCGAATGTTGCACTGCTGTAATTTAATGAATGTTAGAAGTCTTAGGCCTAGGATACCTTTAATGCAATAGAAACTTAGTTAACATTTGAACATTAGTCAGTTATTCAAGGACAAGTGAGACAAGCGGTGCCATTAGCGCAGTTTAGTAATATATATTTATTTCTATGTCAAGGAAAGCGCGGGGGGAGGGAAGGATAAAGGGAAGTGGAGAAAGATTGGAAATAGACCCGGCTTCGAAATAAGCCTCCTTAAAACGAAATGCATAGAGGGGACCACAGTTTAACGTTTTAAAAGCCTATTATTCATCAAGCATGTTTAAGCAAGATATTGTTTTCTTACGACGTTAACAACATTTTACGAAACATGACACACTACGATAAGACAGGATGAGGAGAATAACATTTGGAAAATAGACTGCAGAACAGACTGGTTTAAAATGTCATTTTTTCCCGCGAACGATAAGAGATCATAATTGCTGCCAATGAGACTTAACTGAATATGTGGACAGGTAGAGTTGAAAATTAGTGAAATTGCTCCTAAATGCTTGAATGCATATCTACTTTATCTACTTTATAGCACGTAGTGCATGTCTCATGCATGACTCTTGTATTTGTGTGCATTGATGTAGTTTCTAAATACATTAATATAGCATGGTAGCATATAGCTATAGTGCAAAGAATGTTGATGAAATATCCCCAACTGACAAGTATTTGCAGGATTTTGCTAATTCATTAATATACGTTGTTTCTTTAAAATTATTAGGGTATGGTGCAGTGCATGTTAGTGATAACTAAGCTGAGGACATTGCCTAAAATGCCTATTTTTTCTTTTACTCAGGAAACCAATTTTATGAAGTTATAAGTTCATTTAGGATCATTTATGGGGAAATTAAGGCGATTTATTACTGCCTATAAATGCCTATTTTGCCTGTTTATGCCTTTTTCTGCTGATATCGCCTATTTAAGGGCCTAAAAAAGTTATAATCTTCTCAACATCACCAAACTTCTCTTTAGTGTAGACCTTGTCAGGTATTTCAGTTTCGTTTTTTACCTATCAAGGTTGAAACAATGTCATTAAACATGCATACAAAAAAATCATCCCAAGTATTATTATATAAGGAGTAGAAAAAACACTATGGTAATTTTACGTGATGCGTACATGCGATGGTTTCAATTGCCAAAAACTTGTTTTTGAAGGTAGCACTCAGTATTGCTGAGTTTAAAGGCAGATCAACTTCAGGCAGTATGCCTGAAGTTGATCTGTCTTCACAGCCAGTATTGATATTATGGGGAACATGGCTAAATACTGCATTATACTCTGCAGATAAAATTTATTGAAATATGTGAGGTATGTCACAGGAATAATGTGTGCCTCCGATACATCAGTTCGAACGTCTTTTTCACCCACTTAGAGGTACACTATTGGGCCATTCCATGCCAAGTGGTCTCGTGGTCCCCGCTCGACCATCACGGATTTCAATGACATTTTGTATGGACATTCACACATATTCCCCATGAACATTTGCTTGTTGATATATAGTAATTTTTTGACCCCGTGCCGCAGCCTTCTTCAGTATGACTATGAGATTTCGGTAACTTTGAGGCATAGTATCTCAGGAGATATTTTGATAAGAGAAATAAAAATTGGCAACAACAACATTCTTGTACAACATTTTAAGCTCTATTAAGAAGTATAATAAAAATAACTGTAAAAGCGACCTCCTTGTAGAAAACGCAGGGCGAAACTGGCCCGAAAAATTGCGGATCGAAAAGAAATTAAAATTTTGGCTTTTTATATTTCAGGAAGTAAAGGTATATTCAACGTGAAACTTTGAGCATGATAACATGTTAATGCATGGTTTATGAATATAAAATTTCATCTTCCAAGTGCTATCCATTATTTTAAAAATTGAGTCAAAATTTGACACTTTTTATAAAAACGCCAAAAATAGGGTATTTTCTCCCCGCTTTTACAAAAAAGACTCCCTGGAATTTCTTTTGGATCATTTTAATTATAAAGAGAATAATTTCAACCCTCTAAAAAGTATATCTGGTTTTTCATCGCAGGCATATAAGACCCTAAAAATAGGGACAACGTTGAGGATGACATTTGTAAAAACGACAAAAATAGGTTATTTTCTGCCCGCTCTTACAAAATAAAGACCTTCTGGATACTCTTTTGAATCATTTTCATTTGAAAGAGCATGTTTCAAACCTCTTAAAAAAGTAGACTTGGTTTTTCATCGCGAGCACATACGGCCCTAAAAATGTGAAATACGTTGATAACGTTGCTATGGTGGCGCCAAATGCATTCTGTTGTTTGTCGACCTGTTGGTTTTATGTAGAAATTTTTAGTTTATTGCGTTGGTCCATGGTGACATTGTCACTACCAGTTCAGGCATTTGAACCAGGGAGGTCATTTTGTAATCTCACCTTTTTAATGACTCTATGCGGGAAGGCGGGAGTTCCGTTCCGCTCTCTAAATGATCGACTCACGATCGGCCAAGGTCCGATGGTGGCTCCATTTCATGTTCCTTACGGCAGGTGAGATGGAACTAATGAAATGTGGAGCCAAATGAAACGTATCAAGAGTCGAAAGATACGGATCAAGAGAGTGGATAAATCAAATAAATAGACCGGCAGTTCACCACTTGAGAGCCGAAGATGGTCACGCCGCCTGGGTGGCAGACTTGAACTACGAAAAATGACGTAATTTTCCCCATTTTATGACGTTTTCTCACTTAATTGAGATTACAAAATAACCCCTCAGTAACCCCATCGCCGTAGGGGTCACGCTCAATTACTGTGCAATACCAGCCACGGGTGGGTTTCTTGGTTGAGGATCCCAAGCCTGTAATTTGGTTTCTTTGACAAGGTTCCAAATCCTTGTGTGGGTATCTGTCTGGTTCCAAAGCCAAAGGATAGGCAGCTTATCCTAGGTTCCCAAGCCGAAGCTCGTATGTTTTTTTTATACTCACAATCAGGTAACGAGACTATACTAGAGATTTGGGTTAAGTCGTGGCCGTGTGGCCGTTCTGTATTGTGTGACTTCGAGTTTTTATAATTGTGAGTGATGCTATGTATTCATTTCTTGGATCCTTCAAATTTCTTCTTAATTAATCCGTTATTCCACTAGAGGTGCTTCTAGAGTAGTGACAGCTGTTACTGGTATAGACCAACTCTTTGGGAGCGTAGTAAAAATTGAACTTTCGTCGATTTATCGGTTTTTTAAATTTTTGTTTACATATCTTCGAGAAAAAAAATATTTTAAGCGCCTATTTTAAGTGCCTATTTTGAAATTTTTAGTGCCTATTTAGGCTGCCTATTTCTTCATTTTTAGTGCCTAAATGTCCTCAGCTTAGTGTTAACTAACCCCCTGTAACCGTCACCGTATTATGGTGATTTGTGTATCTTGAATTTCACCTGCTCTTAAGCCCGAAAATCCCTTCCGGTTGACTGAACTCGATATTCTCTCCATATGATACTCTACATCTACAACATACTCTGTGGCGACGTGTCGTAGGGGTTGAAAAGGAGAGGAAATAGGTAAAGGAAATATGGAGGAAGAGGACGAAATTGAATTTTATGTTGATCGAGTGTCTTAGTGTCTAGTCACAGTTTTTTTACAGTCACGAATGATGCATTGAAAATATAAATTTCTGTACTTATCCGTTCGGCAGTGTATCTCTCTTATTTAGTCCCGTCTGTCAGTTCTGGAGATATAACGTCGGAAAAGATAAAGATCGGACGGTCTCAGTTTCGTATCCAGGCATAGTGGTTTTGGGAACCATCCAATACAATCGTCGTTACGCGTCGTATCGTATCGTAAGTAATGTTTAACCCTGTCACAGTCAAGTGTCAGAAATGGGTGCCACAGCAATGTGAGCCTATGCATGTGCCAAGAAGGAATGATCTGCAAATAAATGTTTTCTTCTAAATTTTCTACTCATGAAGATTATTTATCAACTAGTTATTCATATCCAACACGCCATTTTCTTTTGAGGTAATCAAAGTGAAAGCATTGAGTTATTATAGTTAGCCCTACAAAAGTGGCTCATTTTCAATATTTTTTTCCATAATGCCCTATCCTTACAAACCACTTTTGCTCTACTTACACTCATGTATTACGTCATACACGCTTCACTTTTCTTAAGGTGCCTAATATTCCCCCTCTATAGAATTCTTCTACCACATCCAATCACGGCTTTCGCTGTCTACCTCTTCCCCTCACGTCATTCTCTCAACTATCATGTTATTCATTATTCGACTCTCTTCCATTCTCCCGACATGGCTAAATAAACGAAGTACTCACCTTTCATATATGTCCATTACCGGAAAATCCAAACAACATTTTTTCATCACCCAATCATTCTCGACTCTATCTACCATACTTTTTCCACCAACAGTTCTCAGATATCCCATTCCAACTGCATTTAGCCTACACTTATGCTTATACTGACATACCCATGTTATGCTGCCATATAATAACGCCGGGAGGGGAAAACCTATGTATAAACTGCAATTTTCACTTCCCCAAGAAAACTACTAAATGCCTTGGATGCCGTATTTCCTTTAATAAAATGGAAAGACTATTTAGAGGCAATAAAAATTTGTTTCGACCATATTTCCAGTTCCACCACTTATTTAGGAAGGATCAAAAAAATGATTTGCTCGAATTACGTTCGTCCCACAGTTTCATTTCGCTTCATTTCTCCATCCGCGGTCGTCATTCTTTCCCTTGAATCCCCTTTATCGCTGTTCCTCGCTCTGCCATCGCTGTTAACCCCACACCACTCCGACCCACCTCCGAACATCGTCTTAATGTCTTTTCTGGAATTCCCTCTTGTGTGTCTCTCCGGGTCCCTTTAACTCCAACCGTTGCGTTCGCAACTTGTTCCCTCAACCCCTCCCGGGCATGAGCGTCGCTTTCTGAAAAATCGGACAGCGTAACGCACTTCGGCTCTCCAAACCGTCACTCCAATTGAAATCCGCTGCTCCGCTGAGATTCGTACAAGACCAGGCTTTCACGGACATGGGATGAGATTCGTGCGATCTTTAACCAAGACATGAACGCTTGGGTTGAGAGTGTATGACGTTTGGAAAGAATGAAAACAATTTTTTGTGACGCATCATTGACGTAGGATATATTCATCGTACAATTCCAAAACATAAAATTGAAAAATAGGTATGATGGAGAACATTTAAACTATTTTACATTGCTATAATTCAATCTGACTATGATGTGCAGGACCAAATTGCAATATAAGAATAGAATGTGTGTTGTATCCATTGATGCTGCGACTTCAGCCGCCCTTGCCAATTAATTTATTCATCTCAATTCTGTTTTGAAATTTCGACCATCATAATTATGCATTGGATGCAATAAATATGTCCATTTTTCTCCCGAAAACGAAGGAATACTTTCTATCTATAAATGACACATCAGTTCAAGCAATCTTGGTTCCATAAATGTTTCTGAAATTTGTTTCACTGGGTACTACCACAGCATTAGCTGACATTTTCCTCAAAACATCCTTCAAAAGTACGATAGTGCCCTGTATTTTTTAGTAATTCTTTCCATTACTCTTAACTGAATGATATGGAAAAAAGTGTCAAAGGGGTTGAGTGAACTCTGTCTGCGAGGCCTTGTCAATCTGAAAATGATTATTAATTAATATTTTCGTCACGTATGTAATTTAGCGAATACAATTTCGCTGCCTTAGCATGATGAAACTTGTGATATAATAGGTATAATCTATGTCCATGTTCTTTCGCCAAAAGGGATCTAATATATTTTGTCATAAATTCCTCAGATTTCCATGAATATCATAAAATGATTTTAATACGGTAGAGCATAATGGCAATTGCTATAAAACAGTTACTGTTAGCAGAAAGAAATTTGAAAAGGAATACACATCAAAGCAGTGAAAACAAATCTCCTCTTATTTAATTATCTTCTCACAACAAAAAGGCGAGCTAATAATTAAAACGTATTGAGACGGAACATTGAAAATTTCGCTTCGATTAAAATTGCTTCTCAGAACAAAAGGGATTAATATTTCAACTGATGTCCGTTTCTAAGTCAATTTAAACTCTTTGGGATGAATAAACATAAAACGGATCTCTTGATTTTTTTGAAGCACGTAATCTCCAGTACGCAGAATTTATTTCAAAACGGAAAAAAGTAAAATTCTGTTTCGATTCACCATTTTGTTTGCTTTGGAACGATAAAATATTCACGAAAACTTTCCCAGTTACCAGAGACTTACGTTTATTTTAGGGTAGGTACTCAATTGACTGTTTGAGTCGGCAGACTGGCCTCCATATGGCGGAGTAACCAAGCCACCCAACTGTAATTATCCCACGATTTGCTCGATGGTGCCTTTATTGCTCCTGCATATATCTATTCCGCAAGAAAACCAAATTTATAGCGTAGCTCAGGGCACGAAAGGTTGTTAACCTCCAAGCTAACAGGGTACGCGCTGCCTATTCCACCATATTTTTTGGGGTTAATAAAGTGTTTGGTGCACTTTGAGAATCCCAAAAGGATTTTTTTTCAGCAAAGATGAGAACTCTCCGATCTCAATCTGAAAAAGATCTCAATGCGATTGCTTCTGTAAGCCATTTGCAAGTAACGGAGTCCTTGCAGTCTCATAAAAATAACATCAATAAATACCAGTAAGTAGCTCAATTTATCGTCGTATGGTAATTAAACTATTTTTATTGTTGGGTGAGTTACATACTACCTGAAATGAAAAGAGAGATGATAGTTCTTACCCATGAAATATCTACGGGCATTTAAGCCAATTATAAGGTAATTACTCATGCGTTTGACTCTGAAACTGCGAGGAGTATTCATAACAAATACCTTAAAAAGCTGCGACCACTAATCTACTGAAAATACATAAATGAAATATTTTTATCAGAAAAAAACAATACTACAACAACTCTTTCACAAATACAAGCCTATTGTAAGTAACCAAATCCCCGACGTCTCATATAAATAAAATCCACCAGTAATTCCTTTAATTTATCGTCGTATGAACATGACATTAGACTCTGGAGTTTGTAATAAGTGTCGGGTGAATATGATTTTAAGTATAATCGAAAGGAAATAAAATAAGTTTTACTCGCGAAATAACTATTAGCATTCAAGCTAATTAGAAAATAATTACTCATACGTATGACTCGTAAAGTTCTTAGAGACAACAACATAAGACAGTCCTCACAACGGCTGCGAGTACTAATCTGCTTATGAAGCCGTATTGATTTTGACTGCAGTGGTTAAACTGCTTTCCAGCATTAGTAATTAAAAATTAACGGAGAATCGAGAAATTACTCAGTCGAAAGAGGATTATTCTAGAAAATTTAACCCGTTGTTAAAGGCAATTATACTTTTACTAATTAAAAAAAAACGCTATCAAATTCTAAATTTATTAAATGTTATAAAATTCAGAAGAGAATGACGCACTTATAATACTAATTGGAATAATAGCCAGCTCTTTGAGATAATAATGCATCCAAAACTTTTCCAATGACTACGCTTCACTTTCATCAAAATATTATAATAAGAACTACGGTTTAAATGAAAATAATTTCTCTAGGGTAACTTAAAAGAAAAATTCGAGAATAAATGAGGGACTTCACTCGCCGCCATAACCGTTAATTATCAAAATTTCTTCATGAGATCAGGTCTTATCCTGTTATATGTCACTACTAAGTCGGGAACTGGTGTCTTGTTTCCCATTTATGCGCTCCATATTTGTATACAGTGTAATCGCTAGGGTTATTAATACTGCAGATACCAATATAAAATTTTCTTTAGCATATTTCAGTGGAAAATGCTGATTCATTCAAAACAATCATTCAATTTGGTACACTTTAAACTATAATTATGCAAGTGTTGGCCTTATCAGGGTAAAACTTACGTTGAAGTTCGCTCAAAGGATTAACTATATAAATATTTAAAGAACTATTTCAAAGAAACGAAGAGTCAAGTTGCAGATGTCATACTAATTTTTATGGGTAATAAACGGAATCAAATATCAAATACATTCTTCTTTCTCACACTTATATTTATACACAAAACATGGTTTTAAGAGTTATCCCCAACTACAAACAAAATTCCTACTCAGAATGGTGCATTGATTATGGGAACGAACTCTTTAACGAAGGTATGTGTTGAAATAAATCCTAGAATAACTAATAGATTTTGATTTTATAATTCAGTGTTATGACAGCGTTAGTCATGATTAAAAAATATTCACAATGTAAGTCTTCATCAAGTAAGATAATTTAATTTTCAGCCGCCCTTAAGGATAATCTTGTTTCATAGCAAGTTTTGCTTTCAGGTAAGTGGAGGGAAAACAGGGATACTATCTCAAGAGGTCGTGCCTTGAATATCTTGGAGGATGGATACTCAATTGCACTATTTTCCTCATGAAATACGTATTCCGGGGCCATCGGAGAGCCGGCTAGGAATCGGAAAGCTTTCACGCCCACTTAACCGCGTCGCGAGCCAGTAAGCATTTGAAAGAAAATATCATGAAAAGTGAATCTCGAGTGAATGCCGGCGACGAAGTAATCTGATGGCATTATCACTGAAACGACATCGAAGCAGGAATGGAAAAATATGCGAATAACTCTCAGTGGTTTTTTATATTTGACCATGATACGACCGTCATATTAAATGGACATAGAACCAGAGTCGTTTTTCCTCCAATTCTTCACAGGTTTAATTTCAATTGGATGAAATTTATGGTTTATTCAAGTGCGGTATCACAGTGGATTCAAGGCACCGCACTCTTCTAGATAATCTACGGCCACTCTATATGACGTGGGTAAGTACCTTATCTGTTCCTCAGTGATTATCACTTCTTTTCGTATAAATAAATAGGCGAAGAGAATCACATGGAGATGGAGGGAACTCACATAAGACATGGAAATTCAAAAGATCGAAAGACATTGAGGACATAAGTAGCAGAAAGTTTTTCAAAAGTGCATTCCACCTACGCAGATAATTCACAACTTAGTTTCCGAAAGTTTACACTCCTAGAAATAAAATTTATGGAACATTCCATCGTTATTTAAACTACATAATTATACCTATTTACGCCGTTAGACATATGGGTGTGGGTCGAGCAAGAGGAGAATTTCAAGGTATAATTTACAGGAGAGAATATTTGTGGATTTTATTCGGGACGAGATAAGTAAGTTCAATGATCTCTCAGGGCAATTGCATTTGAATTCATATCCTAACTTAACACCCACGAGGTGGCACATTTTAGCCACTAGAAAATCCCTGATGTCACTCTTCGACTCCTATCATACCCATCGGCTTCCTCAACATCGCGTGATGATGTAAAAATCACATTGCGTTATAAATTATGCTCTGCAAAACCACTGAAGTAGAACGTAGTCGTTGGAATGTATAGTGTTTCATTTGAATTATTAATTTGGAAATTGGAAATAAAATTAGGTAGTGAAATTTATTAAGATGATATATAATATCAATTTCTTTTTTAAAGTGCGTCACTAGTAATTATTGGCGTACTTTTCCCCACCTTATTCTATCAGTACAGCATCGTATCCCATATCACATTATATTACAAATCGATAATAAGTTAAGGTAATAACAATGCCTACCCGCCATTAAATTTACTCAAATGTTTGGCCTTTTTACCACATGGCAAATCAAGTTTATATTTAAAACCTCCGACGTTTATGAAAAACGAAAATTTGTCTATGGCAATTGTGGATCAAGTAACAATAATACCTTATTAATCTCATTTTGCAAGATATTGTATTTCAAATGATCTGGCATGAAACAATATTTCGAGCATTGCATTATTTACTCTAACAAATATAGCATAATTCATTACCATACAAAGCATTATCACATTACATGTTATACTCCATAAGATTTCATCGCAAATCGTATAGTATTGCATGGTACATGATAAACCATTATATTGAATATCACAGTATGTCCCATGCACCATGACATGACATATCGCAAAATATCATATAAAATGATTTCACAACAAATGGCTCTTGCCTGATATCACGTATACAACAATTTTGCACACTGCATCACACTATATGCTGCATTGTGTGTATATCTTATCACATCGATATGCATCACACACAAGAAGGACGAACAATATGCCAACTACGATTCGATTTGAGGGACACTCTTACAGTGGATTCCTCGCAATGCCGCTATAGTTCATTGCCAGCTACGACACCTCCACAATCTCCGCCACGGACGGAACTTCCACAGCCACAATCCTTCCATCAACCTCCACTCTTTCCGCCTTCGGCCACCCAGGCTGCATTTCCCACTTCCCCTGGGGGGTGAGGGGGGCTACTCTTCCACCCTTTCACCTCGTAATACTAACCCCCCACTCGGTTCCACGGCGGGGCAGAACGTGCAAAAGGCGGAGGAGGCAATTGGATGTGAGTGTGCGAGGGACGCCAGATTATGGCGACGGAAAGCTGGAGAAAGATACAAAAAAAAAGATCGCAGGCGAAAGAGTGTTGGCATATACGAAAATCGGGAACGTGTACGAAGGGATTTAGCTTGTTGGATAAAGAGATTTAATCCCAAGACATTGAAGCCTTAGTTTTATGCCTCATATAACATAATAATTTTTTCCGTACGGTGATTCATTACCAAGAATAAGAAGGGAAAGATAAAAATACGCATGATAACAATGATAAAAATATCTCGATGATTTGAAGAATCTAAGGCTCAGTCAAAAAGCTTTTATTTTGTAAACTTTATGGCTGGTTGTAGAAACAATACATATGTGACCAATAAAGTTATGAGATCTATATATAAAGACATTTGTTCAATATGTGTTGCAGAAACATTTGATAAATTAATTAGTTTCATAAGTGAACTCGTAACTGATTTTACTCGATGAAATCGAGGATAATAATAATTAGTTCCAAAAGTAATTACGATGCCAGAAGAGCGATGTAACACATGGATATTTAATCTCTTGATCAAAGAGTTTTAATGTGATCAATTACGAGTTGAATTACTCAGGTTGAATATTAATAAAGAACATAACTAATTTTATATTTTCATAAAATAAACATACATACATTTAATTTAGCAAAATGAGAGCATAAAACATATTCAAAGCAATAGCTACTACGAAATATGCTAAAAAACGGATTGCTCTTGCAACCCTAATATAGAAAATTCCACAACCTTATGGATTTCATAACTATCGATTCCGTAGCATTCGTGTATCAGGCCATAAGTGACTCTAATAATATAAGCAAAGTATAGCATGGACATGGTATACCATGCTATGCAACCGTTTTGAAATTACCCGTGTTGTAATTTTAGAACAACAAAGGTACGTGATCAATATCTCATTATTTATCATTTTAGGGCATTAATTAAATAGTATAGCTAGTTCGTTTTCTTCTTTATTTAATGAGAATGGCATCATGAAAGTGAAAATATGATCTTTCATTGAGTGATGCATCATTTCTTATTCAAACAGCAAAAGTAACTCAGGCTCTCCATTCCTACCACCTTGTTCATTATTCCTTCCTTAGTTCACTGTTTAAGATGTGTATCCTGAGCGTTATCTACTGGGAAATCTTTATATAATACATTTTCCCGGAAACGTTCATTCTTTCGCGTTTTGCCTACGTGTCTGGTTCTTCTTTTTCGTACAATGATGCATGATGCCTGACCCTTCGCTTCTCTTTTTTCATTTCCTCTTCTTTGATTCGACTGTCCTTTTGATCTTCAGAAACGGCCTCCATTGCCATATTTCGAATACTTCGATTTTTACCGTCTGATTCACAAGTTCACCAGTGCCTCCGATCTACAAAATATTACATTCTGCATGGTTTTTTTCCTCGTATTTCTACCTTGTTTGCCATTGCATCCTCTTTGAGCTCTGTGGAAGACCGTTTTTCATCAAAGGATTCTTAAACACTGGAGCCACTTTTCTGCACTTGACATATGTCGACCTCATCCATCCCATGCCATGCTACTGCGTGAGATGAAAGAAAATATTCTGGATATTTCGTCTTATTTGCAACATCAGATTTCAGCATATATGATGGGGCAAATAATGATAAGGTTAATGTGCAAAATATATTCATGGTGTATGAGAGAGATTTGAGGTGAGGGGTAAAAACGTTAAGAGAATGATGTTTCTGGAACCTATGCATTAATAATACATGTAAACAACATAATTCTAGCCATAAATTAATTAAATAAATATTTTTATGATGGAAAAAAACTGAACGCAAAATTAAAATAAATAATATTGTCACTCAGTTGAAAAATTAAGTACTATAATTATTAAAAATAAAATTTACAGCTTCAGGCTCCACTTTGTAGAAACTTTTAATATTCTCTATAATAAAATTTGGTACTTTTCTACACATTTTATTTTTTTAAACAAACTACGCGTTTCACCAATTTTATGGCATCGTCAGGTGTTCAGGTGCCATAAAATTGGTGATACGCATAGTGTGTTTAAAAAATAAAGTGTAGAAAAGTACCAAACTTTATTACAATGAATAATTATTAAAATTTATTTATTATTTCACTGCACTGTGATTGACAGTTGCCTCTCCGAAGAATATTTTTTGGCTTTCCATGTCTCGCTTCATATTCAGGGGAGAAGTATAAATTTTTACTAGATAAAAAGTCAACAAAAATTACCAGAGAATGCAATGTACACTGTGGATCCCAGAAATAATTGCATCAACCAAGTTGACTCCACGAATATGAGAAGGTGAGAAGTGAGTCGCTTATTGAAACATCGGAGAAAATGCAGAACCCGGCGGAAAATCCGATGGATTATTACTTAGAAAATATTCCTGCCAAACTCTATAAGACATTTATCCATTAATTTATACACAATTACATTCTCTCTAATATCGTTCTTGAAACGTAAGAGAATATTTTAAAACGGTTGTAATTGTCAGCGTTCATGAGTAAGTTCATTCCGACACTAGTTGAATACGTGAAATAAATACAAATATTACGCCAAACTTTCATTGCATGCAACAAGGTCATTAAAAGATCATTACTAGTATCAACGAGAAAAATAGGAGCTAATTATTTACCGAAATTACCACAATCAGCAGTCATCAATCCGACAGTTGGTTTGCTACGTCTCTATATTCCCACATAATTCTTCACTTAGAGGTCCTCTATAACTGACCTGATTTATTCCATTTTTGGACTTCCTCAATTTTTCCATTTATTTCTCCTTCCGTTATTGTTTTCCATAGATTATAGTTTCGCAAAATGCGCCTAATAGGTTTATTTCGTATTTTCTCAAACTTTTAATTATACTTTTTTCTCACAAAGTTTTAATTATATTTCTTTTCTCTCCAAGTTTTGGTAGGACTTCATCTATAGTGATTCCCTCTGTTTATTTGACCTTCGCACATAAAAATGACTCCATAAAATACCCTCATATCATTAATATTTTTGGTATATTAATTCGCCAAGACTTCTCATTTGACATTACAATGCCAGTAATTCACATGCTAACACCTTCCCGGTGCCTCGTGCCTTTGCTACACAAACGAGTGGAGTACAGAGTGGCTTAGAATTAGAGATAAGTGGGTGGGCACATGTGAACACGTGACGGTTTGAAGGTTGGTACTCAATGGACGTAAAGTGTAGAACCTCAAAAAACATTGATGAGTGGGAACGGGTGTTAAAGGGGGGTTGGTTTGAGAAAGGGATTGATGGAAAGGGATTGGTGCCTTCAGGGTTTAGGAAAGGGGGATCATATTGAGAAGCTGAGGAAGAAAGGGAGCGACATGCTGCAAACCATCTCTAGGGTGTATGGCACAAGTTGATTCCATACAATGAACGCAACACTCATCACAATTCAATATACTCCCATGGTCGCCAGGCAAGGACCAAAAAGCTGTCATGGAACAATGCAGGGCATACGAGACACTGAACGGGGGCTACTAAACTAAAAATGCTAACATTTTGCACATGAGTAACATACCGCTGATGATACGTATAACTTATAATAATAATTCAATGATTCTACTAGATTTCTACTCATGATGTTTACCAACACGGTAAAAAAATCATGATGGAAATTTCAAGCGGGATTAGGTGCCGGTAATAACAATGAGTCATTAAACATTAGTATAGACTCTAGTCTATCTAGCCTCATTAAGTCTAGCCTTCATACCTCGGCAAAAATTTTGACATGCAGCTATTATTACAGAGTTATGGACATATAAAACATAAAATTAATTAGCATCTCAAGTAGACCTTAAAAAGAAAAGGAGAATAAAAAACCTAAAATAACAAAGCTAACATCTCTGCCACTAACTTGATCATGGCCAGACATGTGACCCTAGTTCTGCCCGCAAATAAATTATATTTTAAACCTGCCGTCCTACAAAAGAGCTAAGGATATTCATTAAGGACCGGGGTGACCATAAGGGTGGTCCCCTTTGGCTCTCACGTTCAGGAACTGCAAGTGAAAAGGCAAGGCATAGAGTAACTAGTCAACAGTGGAAAGTAGAGGAAAGAGAGTAGTCAAACGGTATTAATAAAGGTGAGCATAGAGGGAATTGCAGGAGAGGAAACAAGGTTGAAGCGAGGGAAGGAAATGAAGAGAACGAGGTAGAAGTTGGGTTTAAAAGGAATTAGGGATGAGGGGTATAAGGCACAGGGAAGGAAATGCAGGAGGGAAAACGTGGGCTGAAGAACGACGCGTGAAATGGAGAGGGAGAAGGGAAGTCAAGTAGTGATGCAGAGGGTTTACGAGTGCCAAATGGTACCAAAGAAGGGGAGCTTTGTGAGGAGGAAAGGGAAATGCATGCAAGAGTGTCTCCAGGAAGGAGAATGTGCGGAAGAGGATGACGTGCACAGGCAAGGGTGCATCACTTGTATGCTACCAGGGGAGATGTGAACGGAGGGAATCTCTAGAGAGATGGAAATTGAGTGTGGAAAAGGGGATGGTGTTAGGGGTGGTATGGAGAGTGAGAGAGGGCAGAAACGTGCCGAGACATTAGAATAGGGAAGGGATTTGATAATGGGGTAACCCAGGGTGCAGGAAAGGGATGCTGAGTGAACGTGGGTAGGGTTAAGGACCCCCCATCTCGCATGCATGAGGCAAGGTGCATTGCCTAGGATAGCTAGCGGTGGGGAAAGGTTGGTTGACGTGAACCGCGACTTAAACATAAACACACCATTAGGCCCCAATTACGTTGATATAATCGTTTAAGTAGCCGAGGAAGCAGTGACAAGAATTTAGAGGCATTTTGTTCCCTTCCAGGAGTGCTCGTTGTACGTTCCCTTGAATATACAGCAGCGTCTCAAGAGACGTACTGGCGCAATAGCTTGATACCTAATGAGGGCTTTGTCAAGCCGGTGTTCTGTTTAACCTACCCGCTAATCCTTCCCACCACGAGTTCTTCTTTGCTACACTTTTGCTGCCCGCGCGTCAACCAGAATACGACGGTGCCCGCTTTCTACGACGACGTTAAACAGCGAGATGTCCAAGATCTACATTTTTTTTCATAGGGAGCAATAAAAACTAAAGGGCGAATAAAAACTAATATCCTCATTTACGAACAAGATATCATGCTTGTTTGGAAGTTATTATAAGGCTTAAATAAGTGTTAACGAAATTGGGTCAAGAAAAATACTATAGTCCAGCAAAACGTGAAAATATCGAAACTTCGATAAGAAAATTTGAAATTTTTCAAATATTGGTTTGTCTCGGATGATCACGGTGTTTATGATGAGAATGAATGCATAAGCGTCATAGATTTACGGCCCATTAGTATGAGCTTTTCTCCTAACCTTTGTTTTTGGTAGCATTACCTTAATGAAAAATATATGATGGAGACCTACAAAAATATCCCAATCCAGAAAGCACTGCGGCAATTGTGCTAGAATGTTCCTAAAATATAAAATACCTGAAACAACTAAGGAAAGAAAGATTGCGTGAAAATTTGTGCATAATAATTACAATATTTCTTGGAAAATCTTATGTTTATAATATTTTTGTGGTTAATATCAAGGAATATCCGTATGTATGAAAAAAGCTTAAACATGTGTATATGAAGCCGGAGAACTACCACTACACAGGTCTCTTATACCACAGGAAAATAACCTAACTCTAATATTTTATTTTAATGTTATTATGGAGGTATATTTTTGGATTAAGTCCATTTGGAAAAGTAAAGCCCATATATTAGATATATGTATAAATTAGTATACCTTGGATGAAGTACTGATATCTGTAATCGTCATCATGGGTTATAACTAAATAAAAAATACACAGAAATTGAGTAAACAAATAAATTCGGAATGACCTAACCCAACCATCCAGATTAAAACAAAAAATAGCGATACTTCATATAACAGGACTTTATAACCATACAAACGCTGGCGAAACTAAGACTCCAAAAAATCTATGCGTTGTGTAGGGACAAATCAGTACTCCAAAAGCTTGTCACTAAGCTTAAATACGTAAAGCATTAACCTTTCCTGATTCAAACTCAGGAGCGTGATTTTTATTCCTTTCAAAACGGTGTTAATAATATCCTCACTGTAACTCAACACTCCAGCTGAACAATACCACATTTTTCATTTCCATTGAATTATTCGTTAGCTTACTGTTGAACTGATTCCGTTATCAGGTTTATTCCTTCCAATGCTAATATTTTTTATGTATATTGTCGGAATCAAGCCACTTTTTAGTATAGCTCCCCACGTCAGCGGCAAAAACGTTTCAAATATAGTTTCACAATTACATAGCTCATTATACCGCATGGATTTAATGATATTTTCACCGCTTACTACTCATATTTCTTATATGCCTACCAATGTTTTTGCAAAGCGATTGTCATAATTTTGTTTGAACTATTCAAACTCCTTTTGCACAGTCTATCAACACTAATGGGCG
Source organism: Pyrrhosoma nymphula (assembly GCA_963573305.1). Lineage (NCBI taxonomy): Eukaryota > Metazoa > Arthropoda > Insecta > Odonata > Coenagrionidae > Pyrrhosoma > Pyrrhosoma nymphula. The sequence goes on along the minus strand of OY754339.1, from coordinate 42,780,680 downwards.
GAAAAATATTTTAGTGTATTTCTGCAGCTGACATTCCCTTATAATTTCTGTTATGTATGTCTTCCCTTATAAGGATACTTTCACATACATTTTCCTCTCTAAATAATTTTACGCAACCTGGTTCTATTTCCAATTCCATTATCTCTCTCTTCCCAACAACAAGAAAAATTTGAATAGTGAGAGGAGTATTATATGAACAGTGAATTTATTTTAAAAACAAACATCCTCTTGTACCGTAGTTTTGCGCAGTTGACATTAAATTGGAATAGATACTTACAATTTCATTTTGGCCTACCTTTTGCGGACCTACAATAATTGACTTAACTCGAATCCGTTCAGCATTTAATTGATTTTCTGTTGAAACCACAAAAAATATAGGTAATTATCTCTTTGTGAACTGAAATAATTAAATTACTAAACCGTTGAAATTATCCATTTTAAAAGGAACTTATAAATGATTTAATGCAATAGAAGTATATATATATATATATATATATATATTATTTACATTTATTTTTCAGCTGTGACCAAGATATTTAGGGATGAAATCATTTCAAAATTTTCCAATTTCACTTAATATTTTAATTTGTGACATTCTCCGTGCCTTTATTATATAATTTATGTTTTTTTACTTACTAACTTACATCATTATTCCTTGCTCCATAAAACCATTTTGGTGAAACACATATTTCAAATGGTGTTTTAAAAACAGAGTTTATTATTCCATTCAATAAAAGTCCTCCATTTACTTATATTTGTTGAAACTAAAATATCTCAAGATTTCGGAAAAATATAATCTTTTTTACGGAAAAATATAGAATTTATCGTTACCATGAATATACGTTAGTCGTAATTACATTAAAAGAGGAGTAATATTAGGCTTTTAAAATTCGGATGGATAGCTTTTAGACGATATTTGCATTTTTAAACAGTGGGTTCTAAATTTAAAAAAATGTTACTTTGGATTTGCCATTAAAAGCCATTCATTCATTAACGCGATTTAAACAGGCAGAGTTGATCTTAGATCCAAAATTATTTTTAAAAATTGATCGGTGAAATCATTATTAAGACAAATATTCTCAAGTGTCGACGTTTTGCGTATTAGAAATAATTCCCGCAAAGATACTTACAAAGGTAATTTGGCTTACATTCTGTAGACCAAACACATTTGGCGTAACTCCAAACCGTTCTGCACTCAGTAGCTTTTCCCTCCGAAATCCAAAAGACGTAGGCTATTAACACAGAAGTATTACTTATTCGGCAAACTTATTTGCACGGGAACATTTTGGAAAATATTCAAATTTTAATGCAGTGGATTCTTAATTCGCTACGTCGACGAGGATATTTCATAATCGCCATTTCGAGCTGATTACTCCAAGGGCTAAAAATCTTATTTGACGTGTCTACACAAGCAGCTTTTTATTTTTTTATTCACCATTTTTAAATAGGTAAGGTTTTTCCATACAAGTGTTCCTCGGCTGAAATCCGATTTCGTCAAATCTATTCCTCAGCGTGTCTGCCAGGGAAATGGAGCGGTAAGCATTGTCCCGGGGTGGAAATTAACAATGTCCCACGGAGTTCATCACTCCATCTACATCCAAAGCACATCCTCGGCAGCAGGTGAATGTCATTCATTCCCGCACCAAACGCACACCGACTGCTCCACACCGATATGTGCATCCTCCCTCACACGATGACGGCGGCAGATGCCCTCCAGCACTACCCAAATGCAAATTACCGTTCTCGTTCCCCATCTACCTCTCTTTCGACCGTATGCCTAACACGCTCCCACGCCATAGAGAAACTACGTTTTCGTGGGATAACCTGCGATATCCTTGTTTGCGGTCGCAATTGCCAAAAATGTTCAGTGGGTGAGGCCACTTTTAGGGCTTTACTCGTTTCGTCCACAAATTTTGACCGACTGACAAGCACCAGCGTGACTGATGAAAACATTTTTTTTCGATAATGAGCAAAGGACGGTGGAAATGGTTGTGCGCGCGGTGGTAGGGTTTCAATTGTGGAGAAAAAGTAATATCTATGGAGTTGACAGAATGAGAACACCACTAACTAATTAGTCTGGTCAGGAGTGACGTCCTATAAAATGAGCCCCGACGTGAAATCATACAGAACGACTACAGAAGATAAAACAGAGAATCGAATCACATTCCCCGCTTTCGAAGCGTCAAAACATCAAGTGGCAGAAAGAGTTCCAACCCTCATGCTCTTACACGAGAATGACCGCGCACCACAACGTAATTGATTTATGCTTGGCCAGCGAGACAGTTAATTGACTTTTGCAATTTGTTGGATAATGCCAGTTTGGTATTCTTCACAACCAAGGTCTTCAAATAGTTTACTGGGAATCAATATGCAGCTCTACAGGCCTTCTAGATTCTCCAATAAACAAATCATCGGTGTTTCACGTAGTTATTTCCTTTACAAGTGTATTTTCACACGAAAACATTTCTCATTTATTAATACATAAATTACACTTTATATGATGAAACCTAATGCAGTTTGACAGTACACATTATGCAAAATTCCCCTCAATTATAAACAAATCACAGGAGATCCTTAGAGAATTGGATTTACCCAATTAATAGTAGGTATAGGTATGTCCTTGGACGAAAATAGGAAGGAAAGTTTAACGTGCAGTGGGTTCTCAATGTAAGCTTCATCATTGTGTAACCACATTAGGATTTGGGAAACAGAAAATAAACCTATATTTCACGAACATGGCAACAAAGCAGATGAAAGCCACGACATTATTTTTAAAAACTGCCTTGATTAAGCGTCAAGCGAGGTTGCATCACAAACTGGTGGAATTAGTTGAAAGCTACTAGAGATTCGGATGTAACATACAGGGCCATTTTAAAAAATACATACACAGTAAATTTTCTGGTCTAAGTCATACAGACTCCACATTTTATCCGGGTAAAAGAGCATTTAAAAGTTTTTAGTAAAAATTGTGACGACAAAAATAATTCCATAAAAATTCGTTAAGAAGTAACCATACGAGTGATTTAAATTTTTAAAATGAATAATTTATACTTGCTTAATAGATGAAGGGAGGTCAACCCTCGGGAATACAGATATTCTAAAGAAGATGTTGGACCCTGGAGTGACGTTGATCAACGAATATTTGTTTACCGCCTTCTCCCTCATTCTGGCCGCAGTTGTCTGCCTCCCCCTTTTCGCTCACTAACCTTCTATTACCCCTGTAACCCTATGTATGGTCCATGACGACCATTTCATTTTCCACTTTCGGTTGCATGATATAAAAAAATAAATATGATCAGCTCCTCTAAACCTTATAATGACGATAATAAGTCGATACCAAGGTTGCGAGTTATTAATTTTTGTCGTACTTGTAAAATTCACACGTGTAATGAATTTTTTTGCGACAGCTATTGAAATACAAAAGGCGAAATTAGGTATTGTGATTCCCCTCTAAACAGTTGCCGGCCATGCGTGGCAGCTATTTACAATATCGGGAGATCTTGATTCAAGCCCCGGTCAAATAAAATGATTTTTCCTGATAAAACTAATATCTTTGATTGTAATCTTTGAACCAGCGTGCGTATTTAGGTACCATACCATTTAATCATTTCGTAGTGATTCGGAAATCATTCAAATACACCCTATCATTCGCCCATTGTTTTTCTCAATCCCTTTTTCCAGTTAACTCGCATTACACCCCTACAACACACCATTACTGAAGCTCGCAAGGTAATGCATATATATATTGAATTAGAACTGACCCATTACTGGAGAAATAAACAAACCACCGACAAGAGCAAAATAAATAAGTGAACCTGGTCCATTTCGCACAGCCTCTGTTCTCTCCTCTCCAAACCTTCCTTTTCTCATTCGCAACCTCATGATGAAGCCGTTTAGCTATCTATTTACACGGCAAACAACACCCCTGCTCTTGAACCACAAGCAGTTCCCATAACCCCTATACCCCTCCTCTTAACCTCAAAGTCTCAACGGCATCTTTCTTCTCCTTCCTTCATTCCCTGCTCCATCGCTACACCACACTGCCCATCTCCTCTCTTACTTCGATCTGCCCCCCCCTTTTCCAGATAAACCAACTCCCCCCCTTGTGGCCGGAGAAGACTGAGTCCACCCCTTCATTGTCCAGCCTAAAGCATTCACACGTAGTCTCCCATGGAGCTAATCTATTCCCCATTCGGTGACCGTGAGTGTGCATGTGTTGGTGTGTGTCTCAAGTGGTTTCCCGGAATCCCATTGGAATAATCCCCATTCGACCAAATTTCCCCATTAACTCGTTCGCCTGGAGCCATATTCCTTTTCCCACATTCTACCGCATTTATATCTCTGGCATCCATCCACAAGCTTTCTTCAGTTCGTGTTTCGACGCGTAACGTCTAATAAATTGGCGCAGATGTGCAACCTATGGCTGGAAAGCGTGCAACAAAAATTGTGCATACCAAACGATTCTTTATAACCAAGAAAATGTATTAGATTTAGATGTGTAAAGATATCCAAATAGACTACATGCCATTCGAAAAATAACGGTTGCAAAAGTAAGACAGGTGGTTATATCAGAGTTTACATCATCATAAAATCGAAGAGGGCCTCGTGTATCACAAATAGTTTTTTTGTCCTCAAAACTCGAATTTATTCAATACTTCGTTACTCCGCATTCATTTGTACTATAAACAGTGAGTTCATTCAAACTCGTAAATTACATGGAATGATTAAATTCAGAGGGTAAGAGTCGCCTCTGTCTTATTTTCTTTAGCAATGGAGCTTATTTAACAAAATACCCAGACACTTAACGATTTACAAATACCATCATAATTTCGTAATAAATGTGACCATAAATTACCTATATATTGCCAAGAATCAATTTCTCCAGTCATTAGCTAAAAATCTACATTTATTTTAACTATTCACTTGGAATCCATCTCATCCCTATAATGTGCAAAGAGATTTTCTAGAATCATTTTCCATAGATAAGCGGAAATCTAGCATATCACTATTCGTCACTCGGTGTGTGTAAATATAAAAATGTAACGCAGGTCAAAAATATTCATTCAACCGAAACAAACCATCATAAAAAACAATGTAAAATGTGTTTGTTCTTAACATTTGCCGAAAATATCTTAACAGACATTTTTCATGTTTCCTCACTGAGGTATTTTATTGATCACTTCATATAAATCCCTGAAAGTTATTTAAGCCATGATTATTTCGTAAAATATACCAATAAAATATTCCGAAGATCACTATGGGAGCATAAAAAATATTGGAATGAGTCTTTAATATTTTTGGCAGGTATTCGAAAAGCATTTCTTCGCCCGTTTCTACCGTTCATAAGCATGACATAAAAGGCTATAGTACTGATTTCATTCTTAAAGCAACGACCTTAAACGACTAGAAAGCATACAATAAATCAGCCATTTCTGTCCCCTGAATAATAGAATGGAGCTGGAAAAAGAGCAACGGGTTTTTTCACAAGCAATGAAACACTCTGCCGTTTATAGACGCCTCCTCCTGGCAGAGGTGCAATGAATGCATGCGTTGTGCTTGGCAAAGCATTGCATATGGAATGTCACATCTTCTTCAGAAAGGATTGAAGAAGATGTGAATTAACTGTAGATTTATTCTACCGAGAATGCAGATGAAAGGAAGGGCGTTCGCGTGATGGAGACTCTTTCCGTACAAGCAAGGTTGAAATCTAAAACTAAAGAATCACAGAGCGGTAGAAATATCTTCTATAAAACAAAACATATTGCCTACATATTCAAATATTTTATTCAATCTGGTTTTAAGAGTACAGGAAATGTTTTCAAACTTTTCTCATAAATTTTGAAAAATTAGTAATTCAAGCAGACATATAAAGAGCCACATTTAGGTAAAGATAATGAAAATGGATGGTAAAAACTAGGAAAACAGAGAAGAGTCATATGGTGTCAGTACAGTAAGACATTTTACATCGCCCCTAGCTCCAAAAACGTGTGTTTGATTGCTTATTCATGGCAGGTATTGCTGGGATCGTATTTCAGCAGATTCAGCTCACGAGAATCATAAGAAAACCGTCATCCGTATGCACAAAATTTTCATAATGATTAGCAGTATGTGGAATTTACTTTAATGCCATATTTATTATCATCAGCGAATATCAATTAAGCAAGATTGATCTATTTCTTCTTCCTGTGAAAAAGTTATATTTATTATTAATACTTATTACTGCAAGAGAGGAAGCTGATTTAGTTTAAGAAGGTGTACTACAAAAACAGTATACCCGATACAAAGAAATAAACTGCACAATGAAGGTAAATTGTAAATTTGATGAACATAATTTTTAAAAGAACAGTTCTATCGTCTACTTACTAATTATGCAGACTTTCGTCCAGTGTGTGAGGGAGTGAAGCATTCTCACGTATCCTAAAATGGCGATAAAATATATTTATAAAGTTTTGCGCAATCGGTTGCTGATATTGCCATACAATATTTCAGCTATCTGTTTTCTGAATATGCATAATAGCTACGGTATTCATTTTCGATATCTCATACCTTTATTATATGTTGTTATCCTCTTGTCAGCGTCAACAACATTGCCACTATTCCATGACAAAAGATTCGTTACTTCAAAAAAATACAAGAATATATGTTATTATATGGTTAAACTATCAATATTTATTCTGATAGCAAGAGTTAGAAGAACGAATGCAATATTTAGCTTTAAATTTCACTACAGTTGAATAGTGAGATAAACACCGAGATGTTGCTATTCAGATTTTAGTGTATTGACTCTCAGTTACGAGAGCAGTTTTTATGTAAACTATCCCTTATTGTCATCCTTTACTATGAAAATTTTATTTTCACTCGAATAAATTAGTGAAAATCTTTATTTTTTATAATCAAACCAGAACAAGTTAAATAAGAGATTATACGTTCCTCAAAACATAGCAAACGCGTCCCAGCGTAATAAATGTACTGGTAGTAATAGAGATTTTTAAATTAGGTACCAACGTAATATGGAGTCCGGAAAGTCACTCGCAAACTAGTGACCAGACCGTGATGAAAGCCACGAACCGATAGGTCAGTCAGTCCTCATTAAAGATCCATCCTTTACTCTCCTTGCGAAGAAAAGTTCGCTGGGCTAATTCACCCACCTCAAGTACCTCATGGGTAATGACATCACGTACTCCCAGCCCGAAAGTAAAAGTATACGATGCCTCGGGCGAAAATATCTCCCCCATGGAGGAGAGAAAAAGAGGTATCCGTTATGGAGTCTGGTCAAAGCCTGGTCCATCAAACAGTGACCAACCTTACTAAACGATTCCGGTCCACTTAGTCACGACGAAATTAGGTCCGATTAGTTTAAGGTCAGTAATCCCGCTTGCTGTCGTTTAACCCTAATCGCGCATTCGAGCTTCAAGAGCATTCGTATGAACCAGAAGACTCGCCGAAACCACCCTCAAATACTCGTCCACATTCGCGAGGTTACACTCACCTGGACACTCACTTTTTCGTTTAATTTAACGAACGAGACAGGATTCCCCATGATTAAGAAGGTGTCACATGCATTTATGCCGAATTAAATGTTTGGCCACATATAGCTGCCAGCTAGCAGTGACGTAGCCATTGGGGGTGTTCATGGGGTCAGGACCCCCTCCGCATCGAAATTTTACATTTGTTTTTCAAATGTTGCAAAAGGGGAAAGAAATATTTGTTTTTTTGCCAAGGATGTTGAATTCATTCATTCTTCAGTTCGAAAGTTAGGTAAAAATTCTGGCTGCGTCATTACCTGCTGAGTATAATTCTGTCCCCCTGACCTGACTGAATTGCAGGTAATAAAAATGGTCCATAAATAATCGAAGAAAATGCTTAGGCTCAAGGTAATAGATTTGCAGCGTTTCAATCCAGGATAGTTAGGCGTAGAATGGGGTTTATATAAATCTCCGGAGCTTCAAGTAGCAATCTGTCTGTTGCGATTGGACCAGACAGATCAGACTAAGACACATGGTCACAGAGTACACATAGAGGCGCCAAAAGCAACAGTGACTGTGATAAATGTTTTGCGCAGTCCACCATGTTCTTAGGAAGTTTGATCTTGGCCAGTCGGAAGTTAAGTATTGGTGAACATAGGGTTTAATGGATTTTTAAAGAAAAATTATTGCCTCCAAGAGATGTTCAATCTGAGAATTATGTCTAATTTTTATTTTATTCAGCAAGTAGGTGCTATAATTAAAAAAATGATGTACTTCAATGAAATTTGAGCGAAAGGAATTGGGATAAGCTTGGTTCTCAAAAATGTGCGTAGGTATGAAATTATGACACTCATTGGCAATATTTTCTTCAAACTTGTTTCACGTGATCAGGAGACGGACATGGAATTTATGCGTCACCTTTAAAATTGCCGGCATTGCAGATTCTCAGAGGAAACACATTTGGCCTTTCATGCTCTGTTCCCAAATTTCGCAACAAGGTTTCCCCACTCAATATTTGCAGAATGGATCAGACTGAATGAGTGAGAAGGACACTATTCAGCAAATATTTAATGGATTATGTAAAATTAAGAAGTATACATAACATTCCATTTCTACGCCCGCTATATGTTCAGCATAATTTCTGGCATGTTTTCAAGGTTTCCATTCCCATTTAGTCCGCTTGTCCGTTGGCATTCAATGCAAGTTCGAGAATCAATTTACAGACGTGGTGTCTCCCTTACAACGTAAGTTAAAATCTCTATCTGTATCTATCAGAGAGAAAAATATAGCTTTTAATTAGCAATGAATAATATGTGAAGAAGAATATGCAGAAATATAAAATAATGATTAATTAATTTGTCGAACAATGATATAAAAGTGGTTGACTGCAGCAACCCATCCTTTCATATCAAATGCTCCCTTAGTCCCTGGTTGCTCATCTTATGCACTTTTCTCTTTGTTAGGTCTCTATGTATTTATTCCTTCGCCTTCTTGTTGGGACCTTCCTCTCTACTTTTTTCTTCAATTATATTCGTCACAAACCCATAGTGCCTCAGAGTGTGGCCAATCCAATAGTTAATTCATTTATGTATTCTGCTTGATATATCTTTTCCTTCTCTGTATATTTCTTCATTTCGCCTTCAGTCTATTAGATCTTCAACATTTGCCTCTAACACCAGATTTCGAAAGCTGCTGATCATTTATGGTAATACTTCAAATCTCAGTTACTCCGAATATTTTTTTGTTACATTTCATCGATATCTTATGGATGTATTTGAACGTCCACAGGGCATGCGGAACGACGATGGGGTATTCCAAAGACGTCTTGCAGTGTGTGGGCATAGGAACGCTTCTAACGCCCGGCTCGCGCTCGACTAAATCCATGAAAGGCAACCCGCAGAAGTTTCTGCGATTCACGGAACGCTGTAAACCGACTAAAAGAGTAACGGAGATCAAGATGGGAAAAATAGGGCATCCCTTCAGTGTCACTGTCCATGAGTCGCTTTCCCAGAGTATCTACTTTTAAACGAAACTCCTGGAGCGTCAAGTAAAGGCGTCTGAAGCTGTATTTGACGAACCCGTTGTCGGGGAAATTTTTGTACGCATGCGATATTTTTTATTTATTTATTTTTTTACTCGCTGGTGACTTCCTAAGCAAGCGCAATGCACGGGCGAAGCGAGTGAAAAAATCCGATACATGGAAGCAGAAGCCTTTGTAAAAGAGAGGAACCAACTTCATAATTTCATAGGCAGATACGTGCCATTATTCAATATTTTTTCATTCCTGCGGACGGATTGGTGAAGAAAAGCAAAACTGCGAAATTGATGGATTATTCAAACCACTTCCGTTATTTTTCAAACAGCGAAGCGAGAGACCCGATAAAGATAAGCGCATCCAATATTTTTTGAGCAAAAGTTTGAATAACGGTGATTGATCGTTGCTTCTTCCGGCTATATAAAAATGCACAGAGCTCGGCGGAATGCACCTATAGACGATCAAGAGGCTTATTCCCTGAATAATAAAGATTCCTCCACGAGAAAAAATTCAAGGTCAGAGCGTCTTGTTGTTTATACTAGGGATACATAGTGTTCTCATGCACGACTAAAGATTTGCATATGCATCACTGGTTATAAATTGGTTCGGGGTAGTACATTATTTATTTCTCCTTTCAGCAAAAGAGCTCACTTCATATCCCTAGATATAAAGAAATGTATCCATCATGATCAAAGACCATCTCCTATCTCGAAATGAAGACAAGGGCTGCTTCATCATAAATTCTATGCACTCACACATACGAGAACAAAATAAAAATGTTCTTCCTCGTCCACAATATCAGCTACATCCGAAATGATAGATGTTACTAAAAGAAAAAGAGAAGGTAGCGGAGGGCACTAGCGTGATGAGAGGGTACGATATTACATGCTTTTGATAAATCTTAACGGCAGTCTTTCAATGCAGATTCATATAAAGAAGTGCACTCAATATAGAAAAAGCTATGCAACAAAATTCGGTTAATGGGATTGCACAGAATCATAATACGGAAATATTCTTACCTCAGTAGAAGAACTGCATAATGTAATATTAGTGCCAGTAGCTCTCAAATTCATAGATTCGTAAGTCAATACGCTACTCAGTACCTTTTTCTCGTAACAGCAGTAAGACTGAGGGAATTGTAGAAAAACTTTTGAAAAATAGCTGCATATATATCTTTCAAGAATATGTCTAAAATGAGCGAAAGACTTTACATACAAGAGGTCTCCAGTTTTATTAAATGAATAAGTACCCTCGATGGAAGATGATATTGCCATAGACTTTAATTTAAACAATCAAGAATTTTACGGATATAAAAGAGCAGTTATAAATAAATGTAAACAAGTGCGCATTTTTTGCTACGTCTATCTGTCCAATACATAATTTTCCAGGAAAAAATTAAATAAACGACAGTTAATGACCCAAAAATTAACTCTTCTTGAAAATGATTTTTTTAAATCAAATATTGTATGAAAATGATAAATTTTCCACTTTTGGCCGGAATTGTTCGGCATTGGTAAATGAATACTCGGAGTAAGGTCATGAGGGAACTAGGTTAAAATGGTATGAGCTAGTATTTTACCTCCAAAAGAATCGAGAGAATACATGAAGAACTCAGGAAGAAGGTTTTCAAAACTTGACATCAAATGCAGAGTTACAAATTATTTATTAACCTTGAGGTTTTCTCATTTGCAGGGTAAACCTCACCACAAAATAAGACTAAAACAGAAATAATCAAGAATAGGAGTATGAAAGACTTCTGAGTTTTGGAATACATCATTTTAAAGCTGGCTCAAATTAAATGAGGTATCTTGAGTTAACATGGAAACATGTTAGACCATCAATATCATTTCAGTTTCATGCCCTTTGATAAATACTCACCCATTATGGAAATATACTTCTTCCGATTATAGGCAAAATGAGATTGCAAAGTTGAAAAATCAAACAGGAATAAAAAATATTTAACGGTTCATTTTTCTTACTCTATCGTTGAAACTGAAGTTGATCGTAACAGTCACCAAAATTCAATCAGTTGATTACATGTTCTTAATGTTTAATGAAATTCTACAATCATGATGAAGCTAGTAACATTTTGAAATAAATGAACATGACCTTTCAGTTTTAATAAAATGTGCTGCCTTTTCGAGATTTCTTGGTAATCGTGATCCTGTAATTAGTAAGTACCCATTTCCTATAGACAAACACTTCCCAAGACAGTTTTAGCTTCTTAAATTGATTCAAGCAACAGATAGTTAATACAAAAGGATTTCTCCGCGAGGTTTTAAATTGCTCGCTAAAATGAAAAATTATGTGGATCATAAGTTAAAAAAATAATGATAACGGTCATAATAAATACAAAGTATCAAATGCATGAACTTTCCTGCGCATTTACTCATAACCAGGCACTTGAAGACATTCACGTAAATATCCTTTGCTTTCTCAATACATTAAAAATGGTCTAACTAAATTATAAATTAGTTATAAGATTATAGGCGCACTTTAAATCAAAATCAAAATTCACTGAAAATTCTTTGAAAAATTAAGACGAAGAATACCAAATTCAATTTTTTTTTCATACATTTCACCTGAAGAAGTATCATTACACCTGGTGGATCAATGAAGCTCACTCAGGGAAAGTCAAGACACTGAAAGGACGGGTACTGGATAATGTCCTCACTAGGTAGCCAAAGTTTGAGGGTGCGAATCCCCAGGTAGGACCGTCATGTAGCCGAGTGGACTGAATTACGATGACTAGAATTTACGGCGGAGGATGACCTGAACTTCTGGAGCACCCAAAATCCCAAAGCGACGATGTCACCAGCAGTGTTTGAATGTAGCTTCCATTCCAGGTGCTCAGATTCCTTAAGGATTCACAAGAGGATGGCTAAGCGCAGAGAATCCATAAGCGAAATATTCCAAAGCAAAGGTAGAACAGCTTAATTTTTCACGAATCATATCAGCAAAGACAAAACCCATGGTAAAACTCTTCTGTTAAAGCCTTAGAATGAACTACTTAAAGATTATCGTTTTCGATATTTACCAAGAGGTGATAAAATGGATACCACCTTCACGGCTTCCTGAGGACATTGTGGTTATAAATCCTCCAGCTTGTGCAATTTTAGAGGGTATGGAGTCTGCTACTGTATTGAAGTCTAATCTGTGTCTTCACCGGGTCCATCGAAAAATCAACAGCGGTGGAGAGTTTGACTCTGTGGAGACCCTGAGTAGACATTACTCCCTGCAAGCTCCGGCAAAGACAGATTTTTCTACCAAATCATTCTTTCTTATTAGAACCCAAATGTCCTATTTCAATTAATTTTTCAGCAATAAGCTGATTTTTATCTCATTATGATACTTTCCTTCTTTATTTTGCATGTTGAGTTAGAAAAATACTATTTTAAAGCCCAAAATCAATTTCCTTTAATGTTGAGTTGAAGACTAAACTAAAATGAGAGATTTTTTATCCAATTTCATTTCAATTCCTTATCCTTGCATTTGTACTTCACCCTTCTTCCATAAATGAATTTACTACGCCAGTCCATCTCTTATCACAACGTTACAAATAGTTTCTGGCAGAGTTTCCCTCAGTTATAAATAAATATCTTTGCATTTTTCCACACTAAGTATTTATCTACCGACCATGATTTCCTTATGTCGCGTTCAATTTTCAAGTAGATTTCCTAGTTATTTTATAATTTGGAAATGGAACTCTATATGAATAAACTATCTCTTGAAAATGTAGATTCTCGTATATAGTTAGCAGGGACTAATTAAGTGTTTGAATTCATGTGACATTTGTTACTTGCACGGTTATATTTCCTGAAATTTTGATGTTACACCTCTGCCGGTGCATACAAATTTACAATATAAACTACACCTACGTTCAACCTGTAGTAAATAGATGATATTTGGAAGAGACGATTTATTGAGCACGAGTGATGAGCGTACATAATTTCATATGCCACCTATGACACATATTTCTTATATTACCCATTTGACTTGCCATTTCCCAATACATAATTCGAATTGACTATTAAAACATTCATCGTGGGTCGTATTTATATGAAATTCAACACAATCGGATTGTATTTTTTAACTTTTTTTCTTTTAACTATATTCATAACTTTTCCCAACATACGTTAAAACATTTTAATGTCAAATTTGCAGCTTTTTTTTGCAAACATCGGCACCACATCAATTGACATGGTCCGTGTTTATTGCTCGCTCATATTACAGTATAGAGCTGATTTAAAGGTTTTTTCTTAGCGCTTGCTTGATTTACTCGATTCCTATTGTTTTTACTTTAGGGAGGCCGAATATAAGGATTTTATTAGGTGTTTCACGTATTCACTCAGAGACTCTACCGAAGTGCTTAAAAAATTGAACTCCTTAAATGTTGGTAAAACCAATGAAAGCTTATGCCTGCTTTATAAGGAAGCGGTCGCAGAAATTACTGCGATGGGACACAAATTAAATATTAAAACGAAAGCGAATTAGTAATGAGCCTTCATTTGACCTGTCTAGGTAGATGGATGTCATATTTTCCAGGGAGGCCTTTCTTGGCAGACGGCATCGTGAATGAGGCGATAGCTGTCCGGGAGCGCTTCATGTCAGCCAACTACACGTCCGAGCATCAGCTTTAGCGAGACAAACCCATTTTATCTCGCCGTGGACCCACGTCACACACTCTACAGAACATCGCTGCCCCACGGTTGAAACAGGTGAGCAAAAGATGAGTCCAAGACAGGGCTTTGGAGCCGAGCTCTTGGTGGAGTAGCTCCGGCTACAACTTCGGATAATTTCTTAGCTCCGGCCTTGGTACAACCTTTTGTTCCAACTAATGACTAATATTTAAATATTTTAAATATTTTCCAGGGTTTTCATATCAAATAAAAAAATGTTCCCCTTTGTTAACCAACTTGCATTCATTCAAAATAATTTAATGAAAAAAATTAATACTTTTTACGAATTAAAATTAAAATTTAGTGATTCGTATTTGGGTTGGGATGGGTTTAATGCTGAGGTTAGGGCAAATTAAAGGCGTCACGACAATAAAAAGTACTGTTGTGAAAAATACAAATTATCAGCACATTAAACATTAACAGGAATGAGATACATGCATCGTTGACGCGGTTCTTTCAAAATCTGTGTTTGGAGCCGGAGCAGGAAAATTTTACAGTTTTGAATTACTGCTACAGCTCCAAAGCCCTGGTGCGAGTTGCATTCACATTGCATTTGTAGAATCAGGAGGTAGATGTTAGTGAGAAAATTTCATTGAGAGACTAATGAGCCCTCCATAAAAATGATCAATCAAGGTATTTTGAGCAATATGTAGAGGGCTCAATTTTTAAGTGGCCTATTCATCAAATTTAGTCTTAGGAGAGTGCTTTTAGAGTTCCGTATATTCCTCCTGCAATCGATTGTAATAGTCCCACTTCCTCTCATATATCATCATTACTTGAAAGTACTATCTGTAACTGCTGCCAGGTAGAGGAAAAAATTCAAACTTCAGGCTTGGTTCTCTTTTGTACTAAAAATATACGACTGCAGCCAGCCTATGCAAATAATTATTAATAAATTCAAGAAACGGAATTAGCCCACTTTAACACAGAGCACTCCACATCAAAAGCATAAGATTTTATGATTTGGCGTCATTATAGAGAGGAACATATCATACTTCTCATATTATCATAATATCAGCCACACATTAAAATCAAATTTTCGAGATATTTGCTTTCAAAATGAAAGTCGCTTACCGCGAGGCATGGCACGGCTGTGAGCTCAATAGAGATGTTTAAGGAAAGGAACTTGGAAGTGACGGTACTACGGTGACGTAAATGCAATGGTGTAGTGCGCAGGTGTTCCCATTAATTTAAAAAAATACATTTTATTACCCACCATAATACCTTTTTGTGGTTACAAAACAAAAGTTTAAAGCTTACTGTGTGACGAGAAGAAGTTAAGAAAGGTAAAAATAATTATTTATTAGAGGATAAGCCATAAAAAGCATAAATTTATCTATACTACTGAGTTCAATGTATGCATCATAGGGCTTCTTAAGTTTTAAAATAAAATCGAAATATGTTCTTTAATATAACTGGAGAAAAATCTCACTTACGACATAAACTCCCCTGCATAAATTTTTTATGCAGGGGAGTTAATTTTGTCATAGCTAGCTAGCATACGCATTCGGAGTAGTAATCAAAACTTCTCTGAACAGTTGTCCAGTATACAGATAAGCAAGTTCAGAAAAGGCATGAAAAAGCGCTTGGCTAGGGTATGAAACTTTACATGGGTACATGAAAATCTGTTACTCCATTCCCTTATTGGGTAGGAACAGTCTTGATTCCCTGTGTAAGATATAGGACACTGGATTTGCTAAAATAATTTCTTCTACGTTACCTTATTCTTGCATATCACTTTGGTGCCAATTAAATTCTCTCATTGCTTCATACAAGAACTATTGTTCTTTAAACTCTGAATATTCCTCCTACTTTGAGCCTATACCACCGCAATCTACCATGATTTGGTTACCTATTCCTCTCACAACATTAATTTAATCCTCTATCATAATTCGATTTCGGTGTTTGGCTGTCATTCATTTTCTCGACAGAGCCGTATCAAATAAGCCCAATCATTTCATACGCAATCATTCATTTCATATGTAATTAGGTATTGCCTTAAGCTAATTCAACAACATACTAGATCTCTTTCATTATTATTAAATACACATATACATATATCGAATAGAGAAAATATTGACGGCATGATGACAAGGTGTGTCGAGAGCTCGTTCACTGACCAGTGGACACAGAAGTTAAATCTGGGTGAACCCCCTTAGGTCACGTCCCACTTTATCCAGGCCTTTTACATTTATTGGAAACTGGGGTCTTTCTAGGGTACCACAGGCAGCACAGGGCAGGGACTGGAACCTTTTGCGTTATTTGCGAATCTCACACATCACTAGGATTAGTTTTGTTGAGCTGAACCATCACAGAGTACACCACTTTTTCAATTAATGGTCGTTAGTAGTTTAACCATTTAACTGATAACATGATAAAACCTTAACTTGTAGATCGAAATTCTATTTATAATTATAATACAGTTCAATTTTACTCTTCTGCCCCGGATGTATTTACCACGCTGTTGTCTAAATGAGTGTATCTCTAGTCACAACTCTAAAAAAATTTTTGTAGCTGATCGGATTGCCGTCGTTTTAAAAACTAATATCTTTGTATATAGAACACCTGTCTCTGGCGTTACTTGGTGAAACTCCTTCATTATTAATAAAAAAACAAGCACTTGGTTATGATTTTACACTTCTTATTACACTTATTATTATTACTACTATATTACACCTATAAAGTGTGAAATCATTATCAAGTGCTTGTTTATTCATTAATAAACTATTGGTACTTTTCTGCACTAAACATTTTATTTACTGTCCACGGTTTCATGAGCTTACTTCAATGTTTATAGTAGCTTTGCTAGTTTCTTATCATTATAAAACAGGATATTCCAATGAAAAAGTTATTTCTTGAACTTACGAGTGATACGTAAGTAAATACGATGCATATATTCTACATAACCAATTATATTATTTTTGTGATGGGAATTCAACTATATTGTATCGTAAAACACTTTCATTTGATAAAGATACGATGCTATCTCGATTGCAAAGCTTTTACTTATGGCCTTGTGATTACTTACTATCACCCCCACTGGCTGTTCACTTTTATCCAAAGCTATAGAGTGAGTTTACTTCTTCAATAGTACTCGACCACACAAATATGTAATGCTGAGAAAATTATGACCTTATGATAGACAAATATATTTAACTAATACATAGTTGAAATAGTAGATAAAAAGAAAATATGATTCATTATTCCTGGATAAGAGGCTCAATATTTGAAATGGTTCACTAGAAAGTACAAAAATCGAAAAAGGTTTTAAACCACTGCCTTACACCATTGCCATTAACGGTTTTGGCCGATATGAATTCGTCCACTCCAACTACCAAAGTGCATGACGACATTTTCCAAAAATATCGCATCGGTCGATACCATGAATTATCGACACTGTCGGCATCGAGTAAAGTGAATTAGGCAAGCAAGGAAAGAGAAAAATGACAACACAGCAGATAAAGTAAATAATAAAAGGGCGAAGAGGTTGGTGTGGCAGAGTGAAAAGTTGGCAGCTCGAATAATTAAAAGAGACGATGATGAGAAGAAAGCAAGGGCCGGGCTGGGAGGTTTACCCGCGGTAGACGCTGTCGTTGGCGGGAAGGCTGGCAGGTAGATGGCCAGGGAGAGGCGAAAAGGGTTGGAATACAATGAGACAGTGAAGAGCGGGATTTGGATGGGAGGATTTAGATGAGGAGGAGGAAGATGAGAAGCAGTCACATAGGAGTGAATGTAGAGGAGAGTAAGACGAAAAGGATGATTGATGGAGTCAACCTTTTATAACACCTCGAAACGACCTTAAAGTGTTTTCCACATCTAATTTTGCATATGATTACACAATTCGTGGTGGCTGACATACGATTGGTTGGCAATTTTCTTCAGGAAAACACATGACTAAAGCATACTTTCTGACTACGATGTGCTAGTGAACTGCTTTGGGATCGCCGCGTGCTGCAAATTAATATTTTGAAGGTGGTCAACAATCACGTAGTCACTAGTGAATTTCCCAATTAATTTTACTTACCTAAAGCCCACTGTGATGTGAAGCCCTAAAGCCCATATATGATGTTTACTTCAAATATTTGGATCCTTTTTCATGATAATTTCGTACATATATTTTCAGTACAAATATCGTACATATATTTTCAGAGTATAAGAAAAAGTCAAAATTATTGTTTTAATAAGATTTTCTAAGGGTGGTGAAGATCAAACGGACCTAGAGTTTCACCAACGAAGAAGTCCAACGAAGAGTTGGGAGATAAGTTTTTTACAATTAAATCTCTGGGAAAATGTAGAAACAAAGTACAAGTAATTAGGTACATTTTGTGCGAAAGAATAGTCCTGAAAGCATTTATGGCAGAAGGAAAAATGGGAAGAATAACAAAGGTAGACCAAGAATGGATTCGTGGATCTCTCCATCTTTCGGGTTTGCGCCGCGTTGGTAGTCATAGGTTGACGACAGTTTCGCCGGGATTCCACCAGGAGTCTTCAGGTCAAAGTGCCGATATCGGTATTTTGGCTGCGTTTATATAGCCCTCGTTCTCTCGCTGCTGCGATGTGATTGAATATCGAGTGACTGCTGATTGCTGAAGACGCCTGGTGGAATCCCGGCGTCAACCTATGACTACCAACGCGGCGCAAACCCGAAAAATGGAGAGATCCACGAATCCAGAACGCCACGGAAAACTACGATCCGACCAAGAATGGAATTCATCAGACAAATGCTGTACAAATTACTCTTTTTAATAACGGCTTTATATTTTCACACCCATGATAAATATAAATATATTAGCATATAACCGATCAAACGAGCATTTTGACTACCTTTCAATGATATCATAGCATTTATAGCAAGAATCAGGTAGTATTTTGACCAAATACTTGGGCTCTCATCGGAAGGCACGTGCTTTAAGATTTACTGTGTGAAAATTCTCGCCCCAGTGTTTCTGTCGCGTTAACTGTGAAGAATTTATAGTGCCAGAATGTACACCCTACAAAGGTTACATCACCATGTCCAACGCAGATTCCCATTGTCAAACTGACGTTTAGCACGCTTTAACATCAGAAAGATATCTTGCAGGCAAATCACGAGTTTTCTACATCAAATAACAGGGACTTAAAAGGAAAATAAGGACAGGATAATAGGAAAAGATTAAACCAAAAAATGAAATGATAATAATGAACATGCCCTTGAGTATCGGCGATACCAAAACAGCACCAAAATACCAAACTCAGTGTGCTGGCACATTACAGGCGTGAATTACAGCGGAAATTTTGACCCTAACCCAAAATGACCACCAGTCACCGCAGGTGACTACCCCCACCCTCCATTTATCATTATGCTCGCATCGTTGCCGTAAAGCCAATTATATCACATTAATTTTAATCGTGTCTTTAGTGACGAAGTTATATAGCCGAAATCAATCACCCTGCACACGATAATAGTGCCGTAGAAACCCTTTGTTAGACTGATATTTTTAGACACTTTACCGGCTATATTATATCATGAAGGTAAATTTGGAGTTTTTATTTAACGAAAGGCGAAAACGTAAAAGTGAAATAAGGAAAGGAAAGACGAATATAAGGAGATGAACTGTAGAAAAGGAATGGAACGAACGCAAATTCTTCGGAGTCACGGCGATCCCAAATCAGTGCGCTAACACATCACAGTCAACCGTGTGGTGCACTGCGCGGGGTTTTTAGCCCTCAACCGAAATGTCCGCCATTCGCCGCAAGCAGACACCCTTACCTCGAGCATGCGTGGCGTAAATTTATAGCCATGTTCGCATTATAGTCAAAGGACTAATCAAATGAGTTCGCATCATTAGTATTGTAGCTACAGTACCAGAATAAATGTATGAGCAAATAATACCCGTAATCGGAATTACCGAGTAGATCGTAATGTATTTTATTTTGAAATATAATAGGAATGCTCTTTATTTCCTTTGAATATATATAATTTGTATGGGTTTTAATTTTTATTTATAATTGAAATCGTGAAGAACTGATTAAGTTTATTTGAAATTTACGACAGAATGAACCGTTTTCTGGACCTTAATTTCGAGACTTTTTTCGTCACTCAGAAATATTTGTTAGTTACAGCATGCATTGGGCGGACGTTTTGGGTAACATATGATGAAAATAATGTGATTTACTATGAAACTGGGAAACACTTCCCAGAAATCTTTTAACACGCCGAGAGATATTCTGCTGCTGGATCGAATTCCTGGGCACTGATGCTAAAATACTGATTTGGTACCTTCGCCGACTTACGAGGCATAATCCGCTGGATTGTGGAATAAATAATTGCACTTTCGACTTAAGAACGAATTGTGCACGAAGAGAAACAACTGTTTTCAGCAACATTAGCAACAATTCTTTCCATCATAATATGCGTGAATGAATTAAAAGACTTTCCACTGATGACGAAATCGTGAAATGATGACTCGAGATTTTTCGGGTTCTTCCCTCGTTTGTTCACCCATGTGAACGACAGTTTTTCCGGTATTCCAGTCGACGAAACTTTCGTCCCCATGGATGAACCAGCGCGAGAAGAACCCTAGATTCATCGCGTAATCACCGCGGACGCCTTTAGCAATCGGGAAATAACTTGGCACTTGCAATATAAATTCAGCGAAGCTCGAAACGAAACTATAATCGGATATGTCGTTTCCGAAATTAAAACTTATTTTCAAACTATACCTACCAAATATTAGCGATACGGGAATATAAAACTTCGCGAACTTGTTCCAAGTATTTCCACATAGTATTAATAAAAAACAGAGAATCGAGAAAATAGAATTTGCCAAATTATGACCATAGCTTGCTAAACACTTAGAATGATTCTACTGTATCAGTCACTCATTTATTATGTTGCTCTAAATTATTTATCAATGTAACGTAGTACTAATAATTTTTCAATTGGAAGAAAATATCGATCAAACGTAAATGTATCGCGTATTTTATCATTATTTTCAATCATCGCGGCTGTGTCCATCTACCAGTGAGATGTTAAGATACGTACGCCGATATAAATAACATAATGCGTAGCATTGTCCAAGATGGATAATTATATACAAGGAATTTGTATTTTACCACACGTCATTACTCAAACTGCCTTAAACATACCTAGTATTAATGATAAAACAATCGAAAGTGCAAGTTTGAAAATAAGTTATGGCAGTTCGAAGATTATTTATCATTAAATGTTACTGTTATAAATAATTGGCGATAATATATGCGTAATTATCCACAGGGCTGAAATATAATTATCCCAGTTCACCGATATTCCGGACTAATTAAGTCAGATTTACGTTAATTTGTAGATTAGATAGATTAGATTGTTGTTGGGGGGGCCTTCGTCAGGAGCCCGGGCACTTAGACCTTTCTTGGTCCATTGTGCCAACCCCATGCCTGTCTGCCACTTGCAGACAGGGGACAAGAGCACCTCGGTAGAGGTATGGAGGATTAGCCTCCCCCTGCCTCACCCCAGTACCAGGTATAGAGGATGTCCTCCCTCCAACCGGCCCGGTATGGCCTGGCCTGGCCTCTCAGGCCTGCCGGTATAGGTATGGAGGGAGTATCATCTCTCCATCCATGCCTGGTTGAGGCATGGAGGAGGGTCACCCATCCAACCACCGTCCGGGCCCAACGTTGCTTAACTTCGGTGTTCTGATGGGAACCGGTGTTTCAACGTGGCTAGGCCCTTGCCCACGTTAATTTGTAACTAATAAATAAAAATAAACAGTTAAAAATACCGGTATATCGATAATTTGCGTCGGTTCTACCGATTTATCGGCCTGGTACAAGTGGGGTTTTAAAATACTCTTCCATTAAATACCAGCACTATCTTAGAAAGTTCCCATGCCTACCGGAATGGACAATCCTCACAGATTTCAATTCCGATTTCCTCATTACCCCATCGTTTTAGATATTGTAACGTCAAAATTACACCGAACGGATAAAATTATTTTTATAAACGAATACTTAAGGTTTTAAAGGGAAGGAAAAAAGGACGAATATGAATGGATGAAACCAAGGGAAGGGAATGGAGCTAACGCGAATCCGTTGGTGGTGCGGCGATTCCCAGGGGTGAGGAAGAGGAAAGGTTGGGGGGATGTTGTGGGCGGATTCCAAAGGAGACGAAGACACGGACGCCGGGGCTCGGCAGGGAAACGAACAGGAGGGGAAAAGGGTTTCAAGGAAATATGAGGAGGGAGGAAATAGTGGCAGCTAGGGAATAAGGGACGGGTCCGTGAGTAACAAGCCGAGGATGAAATGGGAGGAAAAGGAGGAAGGGAAACTGGAAATGTGGCATAATGGAAAGAAGAACGAGTCAAAGATGAGAGAAAAGAAGGAAGGAGCAATATTCGAATTGGAGCATCGTATGCAGATATTTATATTTTAAAATTACAACTTATATCATTTGATCACTTTTAATATCTATCACAATGCTTGGATTATATTACAACAAATAAATTCGTAAACTTAGCTGCATAATGGAAAGGTTTAATGTGCCATTTTTCCTGCTAACGTTAAGAGGTCATAATAGCTGTCACTGAGATTTTATAATTGAGTTGGTCCATAGATAGTGCAGCTAATAATTTAGTTTGCTCACTAATGTTTACTTCTTAATATGTTTCGTAGTAGTCACAACACGTCTCTTATAATCCCAACGTAACTCTTATATATCTGTATTTATTTAGCCGCAAAATACACCAATACACATACTTTCCAATCATATTGGTAGCATCTCAACCAGCGCATTTAATTTCATCTAATGGTAGGTTTTTGCTAATGCATTCATTGTCGTAGTTTCATTAACTACATTAGGATAAAGTGAAGTTACTTTTGCTGAAAAATCATCCCTTCTGAACACCCAAGAGGCCTTCGGGGTAAAATGTAAATGTAGATGTCACTTCATGTAGTAACATTTTGGTCAAGTGTCGTGTCATTAAGGATTTAAAAAGAACACCTTACAACCGAAACTGGAATGAGAATAACATGTAACCTACGTGGTTGTATCATTTCTCACCGGTTACACTCTATTGCCTGAACCAATCCACAAAAAGAATTGCAATCCATCACATAGAACGCAACAGGAATAAATTGGCAACTTAAAGAATTACACAAATTTGGCAAATAGTATTTTGCGTAAAATCTCAAACAAAAATATAGGTATATGTATAAGCACACTGCAAAAATCGGATTCCTGCATCGTAAATATATTGTTTTCGGAATCAAATTTCATGTGTTATATCGCTAAATATTAATTATGGCATTAATTAATGCCTTAATACCACATTGTGCTACCTTAAAGCAGGGCATACTGAAGTTGATATGTCAAACAGTCTTAGAGACGCAGGTCTGGTCTCCCTCTGTCATTCCCCTATTCACTTATTGTACATCAAATGACATTACTGCGCGAATAATAGAACACCGCAACAAAATCTAATAGCCACGATACCACAATGCGATATATAGGTATTCAGTGTCTCATTCGATATATCACAATTAAGCACATAATATAGACGTATCTTCTTTCCACGGCTAAGGGATTCATCAAGTGTAGCACACGTGAACATTCCCGTACGGCACATATTCGCACCAAACCAGACGGATGAGATGGCAGTGAAGGACTGAGATAAAAGCTTGAAAATAAGCAGCGGAATTTCGCCTTCCATTTCCCCTGCGGTCGCTACCACACAGCCCGGGAACTCTACAGAGCCTCGGAGCGGAAAAACATTACATAATGTAATAAATATCATTCCTCGGATCCTCTCAAACCAAAACCTCAGGGAAGGTGGATGCGGACGAGGAACTGAGCGAACAAAACTAGCCGTACAGTTATGAAATTTAATAATAGGAGATTGAGGGGTTGAGGTTCGGCATAATGAGAAACGTAACAGATGCAACGGTAGAGAAAAAGTTGTGGAGTTTAGGATGTACCGGTGTAGATGAATCTCATTCGTTGGAATGCCACTTTTAAAGATTTGGTCATTCCGCAAATTACCGTCAGTTAACGTGCGCATTCATCTGCGTGGATTCATGAGGAAATAACGTCGAGCGAACAAAACTAAAATAAATCCACACCATAGTGCGAGACACCGCGAGTCTCGCAAATAACCTCTTTAGCAGACGCAAAATTATTCACCTGCGGAAGAATGGTGTCTAATATACGAGTTGGAGGTGTTTCACGAATTTTGAAATTATGCAATAGAGAGACAGATGGAGAATACACTTTGTCTCATCTACCTAGTTCTCGGGAAAGCTTCATGGAATTGTTCCAAGTGAAATTTGAACGCACAAGATCCAGCCATCCAGTCCGTATGAAATTTGGCGTCAAATGATGCAGAATAGAAAACTCTGCTTTGTATTTTGTAGGATGCTTGCTACAGTACCATTGTATTAGTCAACAAACCACATTAAATAGCAAAATAAATATCCAGTATAAACGGCAACGTGACAAATTAGAGAATGAAAGAGAAAACAAATAGAAATTTTACGACCTTGGGATGTCGACGCTGAGGAAGAGAAAAGCTAAATTCACATGGAACCACATAATCTTGTTCACGCCTAAATGATAATTTTCTACCTTTTAATTTAAATTACCCCTCCTAGTGCCCTATCTACAATACATTTGTAGATTTGAACTCCACATTAAAACTTCTTCAAGCTTTCTGTCGTTAGTAGTAAGCAAAATGCAGCATGCATATTAGCATATAATATCTACAACATAAACTAATGACAAAAATGTATTAGCAAATCTTAAAATGTAGGCTCAATATGTAGATATCGTATGAATGAAATCTATACAGCGTATATAAGACAAAGTCTCCGGCTTCACCTGGTGAAAATTCCTTATGTCACACATAATAAAATACTTCGTTCTTTTCCACACTTTTTATTATGATACGACCATGGTTTCGACAAACTTGTGTCATCTTCAGGAACAGAAATAGGTTCACGTTTGGCTTTTATACCTTAACAACCCGAGGTAGGGGGGGTAGGTCGGAAAAGGGCATCCCCATTCCCGCCCCCCCCACCACTGGTTGAGGGGGGAGATTTAGTATTCTAACGTATTGAGCGGTATTGAATAGTATACCAATGTCATCAGAAAACTTCCAAAAAGAAATACACATCATTAAACTTATAGCACTGGGAAATGGTTTCGACCCAAACGTAATAGAAAAATTATTAAGACGTTCTCAAGAAAGACACGCAGTAAACTCAATAACCTCTTTGACCCTTAATTCGAGTAGTGACAAATCCACACGCTGGTGCAAGCTACCTTTAACTGAGAAACTGCCATTTCAGTTGACAGGGTATCATCTTATAACAATAACTTTAAGAAAATCACTTTTTAACTCTAAAGACAAATACGACGATTTACAGAGAAGTGGAGTTTATGAAGTGAAGTTTAAGGACTGTGAATGTAAGTACATAGGACAGACTGGCAAAAAATGTTATGCAAGGATGAAGGAGCATAGAAAAGATTTTATTAACATTAACGAAACAACTGGGATGTTGAAACGCTTAGTTGACGAAAACCATTGGTGTGAATTTGACCCTAAAAATTTACATTTCATTGACAAAGGGCTGAAACTTGACTTTATGGAGCAATTTGAAATAATAAATAACCCTGCTGGTTTTAAACTATGCAATGACACAATGTTCCTCTCCCATTCTCCTCTCCTTCGAATCCGCCTACCACCCCGACGGTCTCGCAGATAAGGCATCTGACCTTGCACTTTAAATGGCTCCAATTCCCTCTAGTCCCTCTTTCCTAACCTCCCACCCATTCAACTTCCTCCCCCTCCCTCACAAACAAATTCTGTGACCGTTACAATACTTAACCTCCCCCCCTCCATCCCCTTTCCCGCCCCCCCCCTTATCTCTGGTTGTTAAGCTATATAAGGCTAACGGGAACCTATTTCTGTACCTGAAGATGACACAAGTTTTTCGAAAACATGGTCGTATCGTAATAAAAAGAGTGGAAAAGAACGAGGTATTTTACTACACAACGTATTTCCAGGGAATTTTTCCCAAATAGTACTTTCATCACGCATGCAGTTTTCTCGTAAATAACTCAGAAGGAATTTTAAAAAAACTGGCCTCAAATTAGTAATAAAAGAATCATACAAACAACATATGTTACTTCAAAGAAAAAACTCTGTAGAAATATTTATAGGCATGAATGCGTTAATTCTAGTACAAATAATGGATTAGCTGATTCATAGTTGTCTAAAAATGAATTTTTACAGTGGGGAATGGATTAATGAGAGGATTATTAGGCTCTTGAAAAGTCACGCAGAAACATCTAGCAGGCATGTAGCAGGCATGTAGAAAGCCGTATGTATAACATATTGCGCTTATGTTATTCCACAGAATGTTTCAACATTATATACTTCAGCTTTAATCAGTTTAGAGAGCGTTACTTTCAAATATCGCATCGATTACGAGGAGATAATTTTCAAGCAAAACATAATTTTAACATTGGTAGCATTATTTGCTGATCGCAATCTGTAGCACCGAGTAATTTTTCGAGACAGATTTATCTACAACTGCATTTGCTTCAATAAACTGCTGGTGATGTAGCTATTGCCTCCAGCAAGCTGAAATGGTGATTGTTATTTTTCAGGTGAAAATATCACTTCATATGTATTTTCAGCACATGTTTTTGTTAATTTTATAATGTTTCCATGTAAGTTTTTTCTAAATAAAAAATGAAAAAAAAACTTGAATGTATACATTATATACAGCATATATTGCTTTGAAAATAAACCAAAATAATAATGAGAAAAACCCGAATGAGTCATTATTGCTCATGCGCGATGATCTAGCATACTTTACTTGCAATATTTCTCAACCATGAAATTCACAATGCCTTTGGCAACATTTTAATCTCAGTTATTACCTAACCAGCTCAACTGATGGTAGTTACAAAAGAGGTATTCTTTAGCGGCTACTAAACGCTTCAATTACACATATTTTCATCATTTTGCGTCAAATTATAAGCCTCTTTAAATTTATCCTTAGTATTTATACACTAACTACGACGAAATTGCAACAAGCGTGGGGATTTTCAAACCTTGGTCAACTTGACAAAAAGTAGGCCAAAGCAGCGTCATTTACATTCGGAGTCCGCCTTGTGCTTCTAGTCCTATCAGCTCTCCATTCGTTACTCGCATTGGGCGTCGCTTTAGGGGGCGCCATGCAGGTCAAAGTGTTAGTGCTCATTATTCATCGAACACAGAAGACTCAGTCACTCCCCTATGTGCAAGAACAATACCCCGTTCAGTCTCTTTTATCCTTCATGTCAGATATCTTTACTCACTCGATCTCCATACCTCTTTCTCTACTTTTCCTGCTAAAAAATTCGGAGAATAGAAGGAAAAAAGCACACAGACGTGTTCCGTCTGACAGACAAAAAGGCAGCGAAAATCGGTTAGGAACCTCCGAGATCCGGAGACGTGAGACAGTGACAGGGTGGTAGGAATAGCTGGGGAACGGAAAGTGGGCCGGAGAGTTCAAAAGCCTTAGCGATATATCTATTTCAGAAGGCAATATTCATGGGTTGAAAGGCTTTTACGATATAGCGATGTATCGATTTATGATTTCGAACATCATGGGGTAATCCACTGCGTATTTGAGCCACCGGGCTGTGCAAGAATTCACTTAACGATGTCATGTGATATGAATGTCATAAAATATATTATAAGATAATTAATCAAAGAAGCAATGATGACACGAAACTGCGAAATGCGTTGCTTATCCGATTTTAGACATACGCTTCAGTGACAATAGGAGGCATCAAACTTGCAACATGCCGAGCAATATGAGAGTAGATACCCCATGCCTGGTGCAAAATATTTTAAGAATTTCAACACGGTTTTTCTTTTTCGTATTTTTTCCTGAAGGTGGTAGGCAAAAACACGTAATGAGCAATACAAAAAATGTTAATTTACATACACTGACAAAGATTATACGATAATCATATCATGCTAAAAAATACGAGTGTTAAAAACCAATTTCATGCAAATATGCGAAACCAAGCTGCTAGAGATATCTAAAAATATGCTGTAACGTTAGAGGTTCGATGGGTCACAATTCTCACTGTCGTAATCAGCATTAATTAATCCGAGAGCCTTCTTTCTTCTAATCGTTTACCTTACCATATACTTCCATCTTCATTTCCGTCTGAGGTTGCCTTATACATTATTCCACCATACGTATTTCTCGATAATGGTTCTTATTCATTTCTCTAGATAATATCGTCATGAGAGACGGTTACTTCTAGACTCAAGTGTGTTTCGAATCAGTTTGTTCTCTCATACTCAGACACCTTTCATTGAACAAAATTTCTCCCCAGCCTTTCTTAGGACTTCTTCCATAGGACCTCTTCCTTCGTAATTCTCCCAATAAATTTGATCTTCATCGTTCCGCATTGACAAAATAATTTATGCATAGAGATTTGCAATGATAGAAACTCACCTGGACCGGGAAACGAACCACGGACATATTTGATGCATAAATAATACTGGAGCATACATTCCACATTATTTCATCACCAATTCATTCCTATTATATGATCTTTTACCACAAAACTCCTCAGATACAACATGCCTACTTCATTTACTTAATAGGAAATAAATATCACATTTCGTCACTCACCCGCTAATATTGTAGGGACGCAAGGGAAGGCAAGAGTGTCACCGGAATTCAAGGCGGAAATGAAGAAAATGAATGCGCTTTGGATGTTGAGAGGCTATTATACGGGAATGAGAGATGGGAGGTATAACAAAATTTACCGATAGATAAAGAGGCAAGTGAACAAATGAATCGAAGTATTTATTCTAACGGTTCGAGATTGAGAGCTTCTCGGACGACCATCATTGCACGCCATCTCAACTTGACGAGGAACTGCAGCAAAAACTCTACCGAAAATACGAAATAGAAACGGTAAGAGAAAGCACAATGGGATAGAGAATAGGCGTATTTGAGTGAGGTGGGTTTTTTTGAAACATCCAAGAATGAATTGGCTATTTCGTTCAAGTACCACCGACAAAAACCTCATCTCACGGATAAATCCTTGACTAAATAGGTGACTAAAAAATAGTTCTTAAACGTATCATGAGCGAACCTGTCTGCATTACATTCTAGAGGAAGACAAAAGAGATAAATTAGCATTTCCTTAAAAAGAGATGAGTTCAGAGACATGAAAGTCCTCCTAAACGTACACTTTTTTTAAATTTTCTCCGAGTTTTACTCGGAGAACTTTTATTCCATTCTTAACAATGTCGCATATAGCCGTGAAGTTACACACATAAGAAATCGCACATTTTATTCTTTTGGGGTCTCCTCTACTGTCACCTTTGCTTGAACGCGGAATGAGTTACAATAAATTCAAGCATATTACTTCAAATTTAATAATTTGCTATTGCAATTTTTTCTTAAACTATCAGTGATGCAACAAAAAGTTTAAACCTCTCTTATGTGTATGCTGTAATTATACACCATGACAATTTAAAGCCTCCTAACAGAGAATATTTCTAAGTACTTGGTTTCTCCTCACGTCAATCTTTTTATCTTGAATTTGACCATTTAAGAAACAAGTGAAATGACCCAAAGTACTCATTTTCGTACACATATTTTCTTGCGCTCCAATTATTACTCATCATTTGCATTGTTTTTTCTCAAATCTACTGTCCAGGTGTTATTTACTTTCGTCTTTTCTTTTTTTCCCGAAACCCTTGTAGTTTCGCGTCAATCATCTAAATTCAGTATCATTATTCATTGTCTTCTGCTATTCCCATCTCTTTCATTATTTTTTAATTCCTTGGATCCACTGGTTGCCATTGTTACTGATATAAACATATTTTAATGTTCATATAATGGATTTCCTTCAATAAATGTTTTTTCACGTACTCGAAGGCGGCGGCATCCTGCATCCCGGAGATCACGAGTTCCATTCCCGCCTATGACGCTTTGTATAATCCAGGGCATTTCGGTTTGTTCATCTAAATATATATACCATGTTGGCGGTAAAGTTCAAATTATTTTGTTTCTCATTAAAAACTCATAATTATTATTTTTTTAAAGATCTCCTACCTTTTCAGAGAATCTTGAACATGAGTTCTTGCCAGGTTCCGCACAAGATCGGGTGTGGAATCACGGTTCCTTCTTTCATGTTATTATTACCCAAAACCCAAATCCCTCTGGAGTGACAATATCAGCAGTTACTGTCCTGAAAACGCACACCTATCTAAGAACACTAGTAACATAAACCAAATTACAAAAGTTGACATATGGCGATCGATTTTGCGCGCGTTATGGAGGACCAGGGTTACACCCCGGGATTGTCACATCCTTCGACGCAGTGATGTCACTTTATTGAACGTCTCCAAGGTTCCTGATGATTAACTCTAAATACGTCAAAAAGAAGCACTAAACATGATGATCAAGTCACACATCGAAACGTTGGAAGATATGGAAGTCCGGGACCAGAGTTAAACAGGAGATGAATGCATTTTCAATTTACTAATTATTTTATTTTTCTGAGTAAATGTAATGAAACACTTGTGCTGACCTAAAATTAAATACCCAGCACGATTTGGCAAATAAATATAAAATGCTCATACAAGTAAATCAGTGAAATACCTTTTTAAAAGTTAGTAAATAAGTTTCAAAAGTTACTTTAGTAATTTTTTATGGATTTATTTGTTTGCTGATATGATTTTATCAGGTGTAACTCTGTGGAAGTATGTCACGATAACCATTAAAACTTGTGCCGAATAAAACACTTTGCACTATCCCACACAAAGGTTTTTCCACGGCTGATTTCAACGGTTAAAACATCATTTCCAAAGTATTCGACAACTAATAAGATTGCTGTAAAAAGTACTCAGTTCCTTTTCTGATTCAGGCATAATCACCGTGATAAAATTTCCCCAAGTTAGTCAAGGAATGTCAAGCCAATAGATTTGCCTGACTCGCATAGGCTGAATTAAAGAGAGGCAATGAGAGGGTAAATTTCTTTCATCTCAACGCAAAAAGAAGAAAAACCTCTCTCAATACCACGTCATCCGATTCCTTTGGTAAATTCGAATCGAAGAACACAAGAAAATGAAAGTGCCCCGCGGGGTTGGGGAAACAAAAGACGAGTGAGACGAGAGAAGAAAGTGAAAGATAAATAAATAAACGTCTTTGTTTTCCGGGAAGGAGACCGAGTCTGTAAGGGTTTCTTCCGTCACCAGTGACCGACAGGCAGGACCCTTAGATTTCGGACGAGAAAGAGGAGCAGGAAGACAGTGAAAGGCACAGGGGAACTAGAGTAGCCGTTGGAGTAGTGGCTCGGTTTGGGGAAAGGAGCGGAAAGCATGGTCTCTGAAGTGGGTTGATGCGGAGCAAGCTAGAGCATGGAGGAGAGGAATCTAGCTCAGAGAAGGGAGAATGGCATGGGGATGATTGGATAGGGATGGAAGTTGCAAGTCAATAGAAGAAGAATATAAACTACGGTTTTCGGCGTAGCTTTGAGGAATTGCTGCACGTAACTCAATGATCTTGTACTTGGTATATTCCACACTTTCTTATTTCTGATCATTGTTTTGACAATCATCTTCACTATCAAGGTACAAAAGCTAGCGTTCACAGTTCTCATGTACACAATTTTATATTGTTATTCATTATGTATTTTAGTATAGTTGTCAGAACCATGGTCGGAAATAAACATATGCAGAATATACAACTCATTATATATTGCTATTCATTATATATTATTGTATATTTGTCCAAACCATATTCGGAAATAAAAAATTGTAGATAATACAATGCAAAAACAATTAGTGAAGACCGGAAGAACCACAATGAGCCACGAGGATAACCAATCTTTTAAATCACAGACATCGAATCAAAATATTTACTAATACTATACACCATACACTCAATACCTTGCTTGCATTGAATATTTTCAGAATATATAGAAAATAATTTTCAAATGTTCACGGTAATTTTACGCTGGGTATGCAGCATTACCAGTAAGGTAAATGCACTGTGTAGGGGGTATCTGAGAGTGTTTCCGGTAAAAGCAGGGTTGGAAATGTGTGGGTAGTGAAAACAACTAGGATGCATGCTCCGGTAATGGCTATAATAATTCAATGGAAATGAGATTGCTTCGTTTGTTTTGCAACGTCAGGAGAATCGAATAACAAAGCAGATTTTTGTTGGAGGAGAGAATGGTGTGATAAGAAGGGGTAGAACAAGTGAGTCAAGAATGAATGTGGAGAAAACTATTCTTAAGAGATAAAAAATCAAAAGTCTTAAAAACGGACGGCGAGTATGAACCAATGTATGAATGTAACTGAGCACAAGAGGTGTGCAAAGATAGGGCTATACGAATGAAATTATTAAAACAGAGCCAGTTTTACAGATCTAACACCGAGAATCCAGCTCTTCTTACTATGCATTCCCCAATAAGTAGTGGTTTTTGGGTATATATTTATGTCAGAAGGGTAATGACACGTTCAATGAAATAAAATATATTTCAATTTTATTGAATCAAAAACATACTTTTCACAGATCATGACAACATTCGAAATATCAAAAAATCAAAGATATGCTGAAGATATTTCTTAAAACTTTCGTGCCATGTGGATTTTTCAGGTTTTTTCTAAGTGGATGTGGCGTATGAAAGCCAACGTAGGGGTAGCAAGGGTCGGAAGAGGATGTAGAGGCAGGGATGCAGCGTTGTATAAAGGTGGGGACGGCAACCCAGATCAATAACCCATGCAGGACAAAATGTTCACTAGATGCTTACACCATGCCTTTACTGTCTTACATGTATAAAATATTTACCAGATTCCAAGAGAAGAACTTATACGCCTACTAGAATTTAAATGGATATACTTTCCTTTAATCTTCCTACAAATTAATATTAGGTTGCAAGAATTACTATTTTTCTATATGTAAATAATCTCCCCAAACTAGAAGCATGAAAAATACGGTTACTGAGATACAATAAATTAAGTCCAAATTAAAATTTTTATTAAAACTTAATAATAATAATTTTGATTTAATTTTTAATTTATAATTTTACTAAGAAATTAATATAATCCTTAAGGTATTTGCACAATGCTTTGCGCTATGAGGGCTTACTATTTTTGTTGAAGGGTATGATATCTTTATATTTGAAAATATAAGATAACCAAGATATCAAGGGAGTCTGAAGACACTAAGCTAGTGTTTTATGCTATGAGGGTTTAAAATGTTTATGAAAAGGTATGATCTTTATCTAGAATAATAGTAAACATAAGATAATTAAGATAACAAGAGCATTTGGAAGACAATTTTCAAATGTTTTATACGATGGGAGTTTATGAAATTTAAAAAGGGAATGGTTTTTTCCTTGATTTTCTGTTTATCCGCGATAACTAAGCTATTATTGGAAAACTTGAACACATTTAGCCAATGTTTTGTGATATAAATGTTTACGGCAGATAAAAAGGGTATGATTGTGTACATAATTCATGTGAATATGACGTAACTATGATATCAAAGACATACTGAAGATATTCACCTGATGTTTTGTGATCTACATCTACATCTACATATTACCCCGCAAGCCGCCTCAATACGCGTGTGGCGGGGGGTGTTAGGACACCAGCCGTTTAAAGATAAAAAGGAAACACTCTAATGAAATTACGCCTAGCATTTATTATAGTCCCTTATTGTTCGGGGGAAAAACGAATTCCCATACCTATCCGTTCGGCAAAATATCTCTCTTAATTTATCGTTTCTGTCGGACCTGGAAATATAGTGGGGTTCTAATATGATGTTCTCCGTGTCGCTCTGGAAGATATCTATTCTCAATTGTTCAAGCAATCTAAGCCTAGCGCGCAGCCTCCGAGTCTCTAGCGGTTCCCAGCCTAATTCGTTTAACATCTGTGTAACGCTGTCAGTACGCCCGTAGCTGTTTTTGACGAATCGCGCAGCTTTCCTTTGTAATTTATTAAGTTCCCGGACTAAATCTTTCTGCACCGGATCCCATATGCTCGCTGCATATTCAAGGTGTGGCCGGACGAGTGCGAAATAGCACCTCTCTTTTACTTTTGCATCCGAAAATCTTCCCACAATACGCTTGACGAATCCTAGCTTCTTCAGAGCTCTGCCACAAATATTTCTTATATGTGCTCCCCACGATAGGTCCGAAGTTATCGTAACTCCTAGATACTTCACTTCATCTGTCGCCTTTATGTTAACACCATCCACAGCATATACATGGGAATAGTTGGACGACCTCCGCAAGAATTGTACCGCCGTGCATTTGCTTAGATTAAGTTCGAGTCCCCACTCTTGGCTCCACTCATGAACGTTGTTTAAATCCGATGATAAGGTTTCAAAGTCAGAGTGATCACAAATTTCACGATAGATGACAGCGTCGTCGGCAAATAAACGTATTTTACTGCTAATTCGAGAGCATAGATCATTTATGTATATAATGAACAAAAGGGGTCCGATCACGCTTCCTTGCGGGACACCTGATGTCACTTTAACGACATCAGAGCTAATTCCGTCAAGAACTACCTTTTGCTTACGATCACTCAGAAAGTCGCGTATCCAGTTTACTACTGTTTCGTTTAGGCCGCATGACTGTAATTTGTATAAAAGTTTGTTATGAGGTACCGTGTCGAAAGCTTTCTTAAAATCTAGAAATAATGCGTCAACTTGTCTTTTCGATTCACCAGATTTGAGAACGTCATGAAGAAAGAGCGCGAGTTGTGTTTCACATGATCTACCTTTCCGGAAGCCGTGCTGACAGCCATGGAGGACGTTACGACTGTCCAGGAACGTCATGATATTGCTAACGACGATATGTTCGAGTATCTTGCCTATAATCGACGTTAATGAAATTGGTCGATAGTTCCCTGGGTCGTGTCTGTTTCCCTTTTTGAATATCGGTGTAACGTTTGCAATTTTCCAGTCTAATGGTATCTTTCCTTCAGACAATGACTTCTTGAATATTATGTTTAAGAACGGTGCGATCTGTGGCGCCAACTCCTTGAGGACACGCGCGGGTATTCCCTCTGGACCCGGAGATTTACTATTTTTTATCGACTGCAGCTGTTTAGTTATCCCATCACGTTGAATAGTGATTTCTTTCATCGGTTCCTCAGTGAATTGTATTTCAAAATTACATGCAGTATCGTCTGTGGTGAATACACTTTTGAAGTGGGAATTTAAAATGTTAGCTTTGTCAATATTTTCGGTGACAAGTTTGCCATCTTTATCAAATAACGAATCTACGGTTGAAGATTTTCCCTGAAGCTCTCTCGCATATGACCAAAAAGATTTCGGATTTTCTTCGAGTAATTCACCAAGTACTTTTTTCTTGAAATTTAGCAATGCAGAACGCATTGATTTCTTAGTTTTTGAGCGTTGCGCAGCGTAACTTTCTTTTGCTTCAAGTTCCTTCGATTTGTCACCTACCGTAGTGAACTTTTTAACCAAGTTGTACAATTTTCTCTGTCTCTTAAGGTCCCTCCTAACATCGTTGTTATACCAGCGAGGTTCTTTACTGTCGCATTTCAATTTTTGCGGAATATATTCGTTGATTCCCCGTCGTAGAATTTTTAAGAAATATTTCCATGATTCATCAGTGCTTTTATCCTCTGTTTTAGCTACGAAATCCGTGTACGAATCATTAAGCATTTCGCCAAATTTGATGAAGTTGCATTTATCAAATAAATAAATATTGCGTTTTGGTTTTACAGCTGACTCTACTTCAACTTTTAAGGTTGCAAAAATTACTCTGTGATCACTTATGCCGTCAATAATATCGAGCTGTTTTATGAACTTAGGATGGCTGACTGCAAAAAGGTCTAATATTTTATTTCCTCTCGTAGGCTTGTCAACTACTTGGGAAAGTGAGTGATTAGCAAGTGTGTTGAGTAAGATCTCGCTGATTTCCCTATTCCTAGAATTCGGTTTTACAGTGTAAGAATCCCAATTTATAGATGGCAGATTAAAATCTCCCCCAATAATTATTACACTTTTACTGTCTCTCACAGTAAATGCGGATATTTGATTATCTAATTGGTAAATAGCATCAATTTTGGAGTTTGGAGGTCTATAGAAAGAGCAAACATGTATACTTCTTTTGTTTCGTTGTTTAATTGTACACCACACGCTTTCTATTTCATTGTCAGTTATTTCGTGGGCGGTGCTATGTAAATGTGATTTAACTGCTATATAAACTCCGCCACCTGCCCTATCGCTTCGATCGCATCTGTAGATTTTATATCCTGGAGGAAAAACTTCGCTGTCGCTTAAATCCTCAGTAAGCCAGCTCTCCGTTCCTATGACCACGTCTGCGTCCTGAAATATATGCTCGATTTCAGCGCGCTTGTTTTTAACGCTACGGCAATTAACTACTATAAAGTTAATGTCATATTTTGTCGATTGAGTGTCGGTTGGTTCTTTTCCTCGCTTATGGGTATTAGGTGGGCGAATTTCACTGGAAGTGCTTATTACATTTGATATAATTTCTTTCACTGGAGTACGAGTTTTGGGAAAATTGCCACTATTTACCGGCTTTAGCGCTCCTAAGTTTACTTGGGTGTGAAAATTTTCACAATGCGGATTTCCTCGGAGGCTGCGTTTGGTTAAATATTTAAAAATCCCACTATATGACCTATCCTCTAGTCTAAAAAATATCTACAGTGCTCAAAAATCCTACGAGCCACCCGTTCGGACGCCTCTTTGGAATAATGCACCCCAGACGAGTTGAGGGGAGCCCGGCATGATCTAAGCACCGGCCGAAGATCCACGAACTCTGCCCCAATGCTCGCACAGAATTTCCACAGCCTCTTGTTTATCCAGGCAATCCTGTCCCAAACTCGAGGGCCGCAGTCAGTCCGTGGAACAATGCTGCAGATGGATAGTCGCAGATCGACACCAGTGCCCCTCCGAACGCGTTCCACCTCCGAGTTTAGATCCCGAAAGGAATCCAAGATCTCATCGGCTCTACGCTCGGAAGCATCATTGGTGCCAACATGGGCCACCACCCGCAGTCTAGAGCAGCCCGTGTACTTCACCGCCGCTTTTACCACCGCCGTAGAATTGGGTACGATTCCTCCTGGTGTACACCAGGAGGTGACCCGTTGGTCCGCTCCGTCTCTCCTTGCCCTCTTCTCCAACTGGGGGAAAATCCGCCGGACGTTCGAACTCCCTAACAATACTATTCCTGCCCTCCCAGCCCGGCTGCCGTTCGAAGTTGAGTCCCTTGTAACGGGGGGTTCGTTCACGACCTCGCTAACTGGCCCCCCAGAATTGTCCTCCGACAAAACCGCGAAGCTGTTGCGAACGGGGATGGGATCAGCCTCCGCATCCCCCACTCCCCGTCTCGGTCGAGCCACCGCCCCCCGCCCTTGGGGCACAACCACCCACTCGGGCCTCAGGCTGTGAGTCATCCCCAGACCCGAAGATTGCACCGTCTTCCCCAAGGCCGCCGCACTTGCTTTCGCACCCGAGCATGCCCGGGACACCACCTTGGTGCTGTGCAAGGTCCTGGAAGAAACGCTACAACCACCGGGGCCCGAAACCCTCCCACAACCCGTAACCCGGGCGAGTATCTCCGTAACTAACCTCTCCAGTTCGGCGACACGTGCCTCGAGGAGGTCGCTCTTCACCTTGCTCTTGAGGCTCGCTACAGAGGAACTAGGGCCAGCCATACTATTCTACAGGCTTTAGCACTTAAAACGATTTGAATTTACACTAAGTCTTCTAAATATATAAGGCGGGTATAAGCGAATCAAGTACGATACGCAAGGTTGCGTAAGAAGTACTTTCTAGCAAAGTAGTTAGACGGATAAAGAGCAAAAATGCAATGGATCAGTTGCTAGAACACGCACACACGTATAGGATCAAATAATTATTAAGAGTCAATACTAATACTTTAGAACTACTAATAATTTTAAGTTCTATAACACTACTTAACCACTGAAGCAAGACAAATTATAACTAAGCAAGCACTACAAATTAGTAATACACTTGAATAAAGGAAAAAAGAATTTAAGAAAATAAGATGGTCAGTGACTACTTATCCGTTACACCGTCGGCTACAGGACCAGGCTGCTTCACAACACTACTTCACTACACAACACTACTTCACAAAATACGATTTCAAAAATAACACTACTTCACTTCACAACACTACTTCGCAAAATACGATTTCAAAAATAAAACACTAAATTCACTGCTGCACAAATCTAGGTGTACGGTGCCGCTGCCGGTCAGAGAAGGAGTCAAATAGGTGATCGCCGTCGGTCAAAGAGAAAACCGGTTTCAGGAGCGCTCAGTAGACACAACCTCACCCTTCGAGAGCTGGTTGAAGAATGATATGAGGGCTTAACATGAAAGGGGCTATAGAACTGGCAAGCGAATGAGTGGAGACGGAACCAAGGAGTGGAAGAAAGGGAGGAAGAACAGCGAGGAAATATCCTTGGATCTCGGTAGGAATGGGAGGAGGCAGGTCAGAGACAATAAGAAAGGGTTTCTACGAAAAGCTCAGAGAAGTAAAGGAGACGGCGAACGAACACTTTGTGCGGCTTGGAAGGTTAAGTGGCCGTGGAATTGAAAGACAGAGGCGGTGATGTCAAAGGAGGAAGTCTAGTGAGAGAGCGAGGCAGAGGGACCGTTAAGGGGAGTGGTTGAAGATGATGGCAGGCGACTGCGGATGCGAGTAAGAACATGGAGTGGATGGGTCAGAGTGCGTTCACACTCAAGAAGATATACGATACACGATTCTTGGAAATGTGATGAGTGAGGAAAGATGTTCAAAATACTGGAGTATCTTGTAATACGCTACAATGCTATTTAAGTATTAAGAACGAGAGAGCAAGTATGAAGATATATATGCATGTAGCAGAAGAAAAACAGGTTTGCAGGATTAGGGCTGTTAGGAGGAAATCATAGAAATCGAAGCCAGTTTACCCATCTACCCGAGAATGAAGCTCTTATCACCAATCACACCTTTCCCAAATGGGAACGGTGTGATTGGTGTTTATGAATGTGTGTATGCATGACAGAGGAAAATCTACCAACTCTACGAAAATAAAGTAGCGCCTACTAGACGGGAGAAATGTATATATATGAAAATTACTAAGGAGATAGACATGGATGCAAGAGATATTTTAAAAAGCAGAGAATAACGACATTTCAGTAATATTTAGTGGGTAAAAGTGGTTTAAATATTTAAAATATGATATCGTTTTCTTAATCAAGAATATCTGCAAGTCCCCTTTATTAGAATAGAAATAACCATTTAACGAATACAATTTCAAATTTCGTGGGGAAAATTCTAGCTAGAGTTTGGAAGGAAAAGGTGCAAGGTATTATTGCGATACAAGGAGAATGCTGAAACAAATGGCATCATAGGACGTAGAAAGCATTACATTCATCAAGAAAATATCACCTCATGCCTAAAAGATATTAATGGCAAAGAGCTCACCAAAGTGTTAAAAGATAAAGTTATAAACAAGAAGGCAATACCAAAAAAAAGACATCACACGTAGCATGGCATTCTAACAATGAGGCTTTGAACCATAGGATGAGCTATTAATATTGGTCGATGCTTCGAGGGGACCGCAACTACGGCCATTTACGCCAGCTCTGAGGGTAGGGAGTAAAGAAATAAATAATTTTTGGAATGGAAGCAGGATTGAGAAAAACCTGGCGTTGGCAACAACCAGCTATTAAGAAAAAGGTGTCAGGGGGTCCAAAGTTTTTATTTAAATTTCCATATCGACTACGGTATATCGCGTATCGCATTTCCCATCGAATTTCCAATTTCCCATCGAATTTCCCATTTCCCATAATCTCAGCGTGAACACAGGCTTTAGAGGTCGACGGCTTTTAGGGAGGAATTCTGCTGCGGCCTGCACTGCTCACATTTCCGTGAAAAAATACTCAAACCTCCTCCAGGACCCTTTATAGTCTTCGATGAAGATGATGGCGAAGGAAAAAATATCCTCCACTTCCTATACGCACACACACCATCTCTTATGTTACTTCTGCTACGCGATGGATGATGCTTCTCTGCATTCGTGAGTGTTTGTGTTATTGTGTGCGAATATAAGGCGAGTACTCTTCGGAGAAGGGATGATTGTTCTTTGCTCTCGCGCTTTATTGATTGCTCCGAGGTTCGTCAAAGAGAGAGAGAGATTCAAACGCGACCGTCTGTGAAAGAGAAAGAGCGTTCGGCAATGGTTTATGTGCATACAGACGGTGAGGTGTGCGGTGTGAGGGTTTGCAAAGACGAATAGTGGGAGTGAGTACGGCAACGACCCGGCCATTGGGTGCGTCCTACTTTGCGATCATCCCCATTGTTCGCGGACAATTACAAAAGCTTTGAGGGGAGAGGAATGGAAATTATTTTTTTTAGCGGAGCATACGCGGAAAAAAAATCATCTGGATCTACTTGAGCGAAGAATACGAGGTGCGAGCGATGCATGACTATCTTCATATCATCTCCACACACACACACACACACGAAAGTTTACATGCTAAACTCTTGGAGTATGTACTGCGGGGAAAAAATCTGTCATTGATTTTATTTTAATTTTCCTCCCGATAAAATTGCTAATCATTTTCGCTGATTATAAGTCTCTATGATCAACTGCGCCAACAGCACAGAACAACTAGCTCTACATTGTTCTTTATCTCGAATTCCGTGTTCATCATAGGTAGCAGATTGCCATAAGCGATTGCATCAAATAAATTTGGCAATTTTGACAGGTGCGCCACTAATGATTTGCTTTATATATCTGGTTATACATTGACATGGTAAACGGCAAGTAAGTGTTTTCGACAACAAAGTTTCGGATGAAGGAGTTCCTAAAACTAATTTAAACAAATTAGTATAAATGGCTTCATAACCCAGGTATCTGGTAAATATATAGCATATTGAAACTTCTCTAAATAGTAACTACGTATTTAAACTCTCAGGATAGGGATCTAAAATTCAATTTTGGAGCATACGTTTTGCAGTGACGACGCTGTCTACTGATAATAACTACCCATAAATAATTCCCATTAAAAACACATAATAGAGGCAAACCCTTAGGATTTGGGATAAAAAAGTACTAAATGTGACAATGAGGGTATATCATTTCCGCGTGACAAATAAGGATGACACGAAAATCGGCATAGGTTCCCGGTTTTCTGCGCCTATAAGGTGACTCGGAGAAAAAACGTTTTGTTCCGAGTAAAGGCCCTTATTGACAATTCATACTTCAGTGCTGAAAATCGAAATAAACTCGCATCGTATAAAGGCCGTTACAGTATCTGATGAAAGAATTGGATTCGGTTATCAGTATTGAAACTTTAAATAAATATTACACTCATTTTAAACCCAATTCTTGGGCAATCACAGGCAAGTGGGTGAATCGAGTGTTACGAGAGATTACCGCCGGTGGAGCTGGAATCTACCAGAACAACTTAGGGAGGGATTGTTTGAACTGTAATAGAGAATGCTCTTATGTAGGGTACTTTTAATACAAGTTAGGTCGTCGCGCATCGTCTGAGTCGAGCGCTGTGATGTAGTTTGGATTACAACACTCTTGGTACGTAGTGCATTGTATATTTGACACTGGTAACGTATTTGGATACAACAGCAATGCGAGGAAGCATATAAAAGAAGAGAGTTTCTTTTAGATATCTCATTGATACATCTACACGGGAGAATCGGGCTCAGGTTTTCCAGAGAACAGAACACATTGGTTTTTAAAATGGAAATGCCCCGTTTACATTACTAGCCTTCTATATAAGTGACTCGAGAGCCAGTAAAAATATTCCCCGTGTAAACGCCTATTAGTACCAACCCTAGCAAACTCAAATACGTTATTGATTACCACCCAAGAGTTACTAGGATTGGATGATTTTTAATAGCTTAAAAACCTAGTAATATTAACGGGGAATAAGTTTCAGCTATCATTAGAAATTAAATTGTTGTCAAGAGTTTTTTCCGCAGTAAACAATATTCTATACTTAAATTACACATATATTAATTATAGCCGATCAAATATGTAGTATATCCATACTTAAGGATGCAAATGTTAACTTGACTTAACTCTTTCTATGCTATAAACTAAATTATCTAAGCTTTCATCCATTACACTATGCTAATTCTCTAGTCATCTTCTGTTCGTGTCATCCCAAGTACGTCATGCGCAGGACGGAATAGTTTTGGGCACCGGATTGTCCAACTTTGTGTACACAATATTCAACTATAATAAAAACTGAGATCCACTCAAAACACTCTCGTAATACACTTCACATTTTAGCTTCCCTATAACATTCGACTTTATACCTTAACGCGGCTGGTGTCCTACCACCCCCTGTCACATGACCATGCTGCGAATTCAACTATTACAAGACACAGTTGCTCTCAGGCCACGGATGCTTTAGGACCTTTTCTACTTTGGTACAAACATGACAATTCTTCAGAATTCCCAGCCTGTGGGGTTCCGGAGGATGTTGAATACATAATTTCAACGAGCAGACAAATCAACTGTTAGATGAGCTTGGGATAAAACCCGACCCAGAAAACTTAATTGACCTGATGATGGCAACAGAGGAGAACTTGACAGTGGCGAACAGCTTTACTACCGCATTCATGAAAAGACTTCGCCAAGAAGAACAAACAAGGGGAAGAGAATTAAATCCTAAAGAAATTGTTGCTTCTGGATGACAAGATGAGCTGACCAATCTCACGAGAAGTGAAAAAGCAAGAAAGGTTACGATCGCCCCCGCTAAGTAATGCTCTGCAGTGGTCCCGCGGGGGTAAAAAAGTGCAATGGAGAAAAGAGGTTATAGTCTTAGTTGGTATAGTGACTAGTCATCGCGAGTCCAAAACACTGTGCGTAGATGCATTTCCCCCCTCTCATTTTAAAAAAACATGCCCATTTTGCGGCTTGCAGGTTAGTATGTACATGTAGATGTAGAATGCTCATTGAAACGAGCATCGTGAAAATATAAGCTCTACGGTATCAAATTTGATGTAAGTTAAAAAATTGGCTTCGATATTTCGGAAATGACCCAATTGTCGTGTAAAAAAACTTTAACAAACCGAAGATCTGAGTAAAGAACGGAAAGGAACTCCACGTGGCAGCAGCAATAGAGAGAGGTAAGTGTTTGGAGGTAAGGATCCATACGGAGAGGACGTTCTAAAGCGGGCAGGTAGCTGGGGCCAGGGGTAAATGCGTATTTGCGGAAGTTACCGATTGGACCAGCAAAAACGTGCACGCATTTCCTGGTTGACGTTGGAGTTCCTATTCGATCATCTCCTTCCGGCTGAGTTCAAAATCAATTCCTTCCCTTCCTTTGGCGATCCGTTTGACCTAATCGCGAGATAAACTCCATGCACCGCGTACGGATCGTGACTTAACACTACCTGAATGCCCAGTGCAGAAATTCCTACAACCCCACTAACAACGATGAATTAATGACCACCTTGAGGCCGGAACGAAGAACTACTCTCAATCCACGCTTTTCATTCGGCGTCAAACCATGATTGACAAGAAGTCTGACTGTATCAGGGACAGGGATGCGAGATTTACGTCAACTTTCTGCATGAGCGAGCATTGAAAATTGTGAAGGAAACAAAATAGATAGTAAGGATTTGCTTTAGTATTGCAAAAACTTCACTGAGAAAAAATCAACCCCTTACTCTCGGTCTATGGGGATGATTTTTACTTTTTGGAATTACTATCGCAACTACGGGTGACACCGAGCCGTAAAGTTAATTCCATTGCATGTTCCTGATTTCCTCTTGATTTTCTTTATTTAGAATATCAAATACAAATATAAATCCTAGTGGTGCGTATTTTCCAACCTCCATATTAAAAAAATCACCAATTACTTTGGTACTTTTTGATAAACACATGTATTTACGCGTGTACCACGAGCATTAGTGCTAAACGCGAACCGTGCTTTCCTCTAGTGAAATAGCAAAAAAGTATTACTTTTGCGTTGTGATTGTATTAAAAGCGGGAGAAGACGCAATAATGGCCCTTTTACACGATGCATACTTTAGGGGAATTGAATTCAGAATTGATAATTTACTCAATGCAGGCAGACTCCAGGCACAGTGCAACATGCTGCATAATTTGAAGATGTTGACAGACATGCTCCCGACTACTATTATTCATGTTGGTTTTTAGAGGATGGTTGTGCACGGCACTTAGGCCAGCACTGATATTAGAACTAAAATCTGCGCCAAACACT
Organism: Pyrrhosoma nymphula; assembly: GCA_963573305.1. NCBI lineage: Eukaryota > Metazoa > Arthropoda > Insecta > Odonata > Coenagrionidae > Pyrrhosoma > Pyrrhosoma nymphula. The sequence goes on along the minus strand of OY754339.1, from coordinate 42,736,221 downwards.
TATAGCCAATCCCGTAACTTAAATTAAATTTGATGCATTGGAGCCTGTTTTTCTCCTTGGCTAATTTACGTGCACAGCGGCAATGTACGGGGATTTGCCGAACTATGCAACCGAAATAATTGCACAATATTTTTTGGCATAAGTACCTACTATATTACTTACAAAGCATTGAAAACATTCTCCAGTTATGCAAGTCTCAAGATTATATTTTCTCAATTACAGTTCACACTTCTATTTTGAGGGCTATTTTCGTACATTCCAGCTTCACCACTGGTATTCTATCGTAACATTTGACACACCTGCATAGCTTTGATAGGTCGTCTGATCACTATTCGGGTCGAAAATAAGTAGCGTACTAATTTATATTATCCATCGAGTTCGATTAATTCATCGGACACATTAGCACTCTATACATACACGGTACAGAATTAAGCATACTGCATTGTGTATAATTTTCACACCGTGATATTTATCCCTTCATTTCCATCAAATGGCTATTCCTCTGGGATTCGTTGAAAAGAGCACTAATCTATATTTTTTCTCCTGAAATTATTTATGAGAACTTGTTAAAGGAGTGAAGCATATAAAGTTTAAAATAAGGCTTGGATTTTGATGCGTTTTCATGCAAATCACACTTGGAATTGAGACATTGTAGGAAAGAAATTAATACAGCCTTTTCTTTTCTACATTAGTCGTAAAATAGCTCAAAAAAATGAGGACAATATAATTACACCCATTTGCGAACAAGCGCGCGAGTTCCGCAGGTATCCAATCTGATTCCAGCCACGGAGGGTGGAGTGTGGGTCAAATCCCTCCGCCTGTAAACACGTTTCACAGGCATCCCTCGAAATTCGAACTCGGAAGCCCGCGGGCCTTCGTGGGGAGAGAGTCCCAACTCCGTCCTCGCTCACCAAAACCAAATCTATCCTCCATTTGTATCTTCTCTGCTCCCTTCTCGTGCTCTCTCTCTCACCCCTTCCTCCCTTATCCCTCTTTCTTTCCCTTCTTGCTCCATCTTCTCATTCACTCCCACACGCGCAGGTTCCCAGCCCGCATCCGTCAACTCCAATGGAGGGCGAGGCCCAGAGCGATAAGAGGATTGTCATTCGGAGGAGAGGGATACAGCCGGGGTTTTCGGGGATGCTGCGCTATACCACTACCACATGCACCCCAGGGGTATGTAGAGGGATGGGGGAAAGCCAGTTGAACCAATGCGATGTATCAACGACGATACTCGATACTCGTGAAATATCGAGCCGCGGGGTTATGAGAGATGCATTGCGAGGCGTTCAGACCATCGTAACTTGGAATGAAAGTGAAAAAAAGCTGACCAAAATTTGAAACATGATACTTTTCTATCCCGAGGTTGAAATTTGCACGGTCATTTTCCATTAATGGTGCATGTGGTGGCCATGTCGCTCGTTTGAGTAATGAATCATCAACAATACACGACGGCCCAATGATTACAAATTAAAAAAAAACAACGCCCACCTTCTTGAAGACTTACACAGGAAGAAACAGGTCACTAGCGAGAAGTGTGAAGCAAAGAGCTGTTTTTTGAGAGAAATAATTAAGCTCTAAAGGATTTCTTTCAACCGATTTAATAACACATCGTATCCAGAGAATACTCTCAAATGGCAGTGAAGCTTGAGCAAAAATAAACGTTACCGGAAAAGAGAGATGGGAATACATGTAAATGTCGCGTTACTGAAGAATGATGAAGATCAAAAGAACGGACAGAATCACTACTGAACAAATCTGACAAAGAATGGAAGAGAAAAGATTCAATAGAACCCAGAGAGAAAGAGAGAATTTTATTGGATACATTTTGCGAGACAATAGCAATTTTAAAACATAAATGAAAAGAGAAATGAATGGGAAAAATTATGAGGGTAAACTCAATGTTTGTAAATTTCACTTGCTGGAATTTGGATAAGATGGAACAAGAATAAAATTTGTTATATTCCAAACGATTTGTTACAAACAGCTTGACTTAGATGACTCAACAACTTCGAAAACGGTTGATTTGTGTAATGAATCGTATATAATATGGAATAATGTATTCTTGTACCACCATCACGGAGGTAAACACAGAATGAAATACATCAGGAAAAATATGATAGGCGACAATTGTAGACAACGTATGAACGAAGTGGTTAACTGAGAGATGAGCGTTGTGAAGAGCTGCTGTAAACCAATCTTCGGATTGATGACCACCGATGACGACGTATTGTAAGCCCGAGTCCGATCCCTGTCCCGCCGGCCACACCTCCTGAATCCCTCCTATGGTCTTTCCCTGTCCACCTCGGCGTCCTCCCCACGTGTGCTACAGTCACTTCGAATTGGCAAGCCGCCATTGTTTGGTATCACACCGGATACAAGGGCGAAGCGGAGACCCCCTTCCTAACCCTAACACGAAACGCGTCCCTCACTCCATTTCCCCTCATTCCTACCTACACTCCTCTGGCGACCCAAGGGCTGACCCTTCTCTCTTCCCTCTGCCCTACGCAACGTCCCTTCCTTCCTGTTTGCGGACAGGACCACCGAGCTACGGCATCCTCCACCCTCACCCTTACTTCCCCTCCTACTCACCACTCGATTAATCCGGATAAAGAATGCCATAAAAGGGAAGAAAATGATGTGTGGTAGGGGGTCCAGAAGGGACATGGGCCGAATTCGAATTAAAGAGGAGGAACGATAAAGAGGTGGGTGTGAGAAAATTCTAAATGAAGTCACTTGATGAAAATAATACTGAATCAGTAAAACAACTTTGTTACTTTAAATTAAAAAGATATCATACGGACTCGGTCATCATGGATGTTCATCAGGTTAAGCCTAAGAATGGCATTTCATAAAACATATGCGGTTTCATAATCTCTGGTTTATACTCAGTATTATTAGTATTATTTTCTCAATATGAACATAATCTATAAGCCCTAAGTAACATAAATATACATCAACAATTGAACGGATATACCGGTAGTGATTGTATCGTGCGTGTTGCATTTATCAACTGCATTTTAGATGAGGAGTGGCCTCTTAAGAGGCCAGAAATACAATTTGCAATAAAAATTAAATTTTATAATTTAATATTTTAAATTTTACTATGCTATAAATCAATATATATATTTAATAAGGTCTAGCTATTTTCAATTATACTGAACCAATTAAAGTTACCTGTCACCAGGTACCATACAAGCTAAATTTGAGCGCATTGATTGAGAGTAGGTATAACTTTTCCTCATTGAAAACGCTCAAGTCATACACCAAACAGTCTGATGTTATGTACGAAACCTGAACTCTCAGTTAACATTGAGTTAACAAAAACGCTACGTCATCATGCGGCTAGCGTTATCCAGACATTTCAAAACAGGAAGAGGATGTTTTAGGATTAATTTTAGCAAGCGCATGGAGGCAATTGAGCATTTGAATTCCAACCTTTTTTGTTTGATTGATATAGGAACGTAAATAATTGCTTATAAAAATATGAAAATGTAAATATTTTACCGAGCATATAAGGCAGTTTCTATATAAACGCTTCAAACATGGACGACACCATTAAAAGAACGATACATATTATCTGAACCAAGTCACGTTTATCGTTATTTGGAGTTATTAAGGCGAATGGCTAAATGTTTTGAATAACATTTCAAGTTTCCCTCATCTCCATAACTAAGGATTTGCAACTCCTTGTACATAAGAAAAAAATCCTTAAAAAACCATATCCCCATCAAGAACAAAAGTTATTCAAGTTCGTCCTAACAGTAATTAAATTGGTAAATTATATCCGCGGGACATTGAGAGATATAATAGGAATATTACTACCAAAGAAAAAAAACATAAGTGGAAGCTACTTACACAAGCAGTTAGAGTGAGTTCCCTGAAAATTGTTTGCGTTAAAAGTAGGGCGGATAGAATAAGGAATGAGTGGAGGATGAAAGGGATGATGAATATTCTGCGGTAATGTCATGAAATATGGATTTTTAATGCAAATAGATTTATTCGTTGGTTTTATCACATGTAGAGAATAGATTGGAGTCAAATAACTAAGCAAACTAATTATAAAGGATTCAATGCCGTGAGAAAAAGGGATAAATCGAGAACCTTACGAGTGAATATGATAGAAGACGTGCTAAAGGATGAATATCTGGAGTATTCAGGACAAGAGGGCGTGCAGGAAGGAATGTATGAATTTGCTAGCAGAGGCTTGTTCGGTGGAGCTTATTAAGATTGAAGCCAGTATTCTCAGAAAAATTACCTTTTTTTTACAAAACTCACACCAACAGGAAAGGGCGTGATGGGTATGCAGGGATATGATTACTACAAAGTAATTTCTGTTCAAAAGAAAAATAAACATGTTGATTCTATCATCGTAAAAAGTTTACAATTTCATTTCGTAAGTTTTTTTTATGCATCGCAAATTTATTTCAATTTAAGCATTCAAATTGGGCGTAGAAAATGTAAGTAGAGAACCCTTAGACCGACATATAAATTAAAACATAATCCAGAATCCTCACATGAAACTTTACCCAACCGTTATTCTCGATTTTTGTTAACAATCCATTCTTCTCTGTACAACTTTTAATTTAATCGTTAATATAGAATTCTTCCATTTGTTGTGAACAATATCAGCACATATTAACCACGCTTTGTTTGGATCGTAGAAATTTATGTGAAAACCGCTGCTGACACATTCCCCCCCTCTCACGTTAAATGCAGTTATGTTGGCAACATTGTCTACCATCAACCCTCCTCCACCCTCCGCTGCTTAGCCGACTCATTCCACATGAGCATTCCCCTCCTTAACGTCACGATTCGCGCAGGTGACTGCCACCATGCTTCTACCACAATAATACCTTCTTTCATAATGATTTTACACTTTTATTTTATAAGCATATAGAATAGATTGAAAATTATTTTTCGCAGCAGCATTAAATACACTGATCAATACAGGTATTCCACTGTGGTAATGTAAATACATCACGGCCTAACAATCATACGTTATTATTTCTTTCAACGAGCCACTATTGATACAATCCTTTTTCCATTCTTGAAGTCTATGTTGTAATTTTCTTCTCATTTTTTTTTTTTAATTTTATTTCTCCCCCGTATGCTCAGCACCCTTTTTACCCAATAACAGATGAAACGGAAGAAATAGTATTAGGCAGAGGGAGTGGGGAAAAGGTCCAAATTTGATTTTAAGAGAAAATTGTGATAAAACGGTCTGTGATGGAAATTAAAGCATTTATATCAGGGCTGGGGATGGAGCATATGAGAGTTATGGCTTACTTTCGTAAATTAATGAACTTCAAGGTCGATTCAAGGGGAATGGTATGATGGTAACCATGCAGTGTGTCTACGATTCTTAGCATTGAAAAACCGTTGAACTCCTATAATTTGTAATTAGTAGTTGATTTAAATCTATAACGCACACATATACCCATCACGCCGTACTTTTCCGTGGTAGGCACCGTCGAAAAAGCTTGGTAAAGCTAAGATGTATACCTAATTGGTGTTTAACTAAAGACACTGGCCCTATCCTAATAAAGTCCTTCTTGCTGACTATTCCTTTCGTAACTGTTACAGCTTCTCTTACAATTTTAGAGTATAAAACTCATTTAATAAAATGAAATTTCAGTTGAACACCACTCTTTACTTTTACCACGAGATCAATGATGCCTTTTGGTTAAGGAGTGGTTTTGTTTAAGGATTCTATAGTGTATTTCGATAAAATTTTCGAAAAAGGTTGCATGGAAATAAAAAAATCTCTTCCTCATGAAACGATTCATAAAACCAGAGTTAATTTGAATGATAGATTATTTGCAGCCGTACTGAAAACAGCTGTTTTAAAATCAATCTGTAAATTGCATAACTGATTTATATTTTTTTTCTATGAGCATGTGGTATCGGTGTACAATCTTTTAAAGGACTCACGCATAATCCACACACCGATGAATCAAATTTTGTTTCTCAAAATCTCCTTCTTTCACTCTTCACTGCCCTTACCTCCTTCTCAGCCCGGAGTAATAGGAGGGGTAAATTCGAGTTGGGCAGTGGGTGACGGAACAAGGTCGACATCCGAATTTAAGGAAAGAATGTGATAAACTGACGATGATGTAATTTAAGAAAATCAAGTCAGCATAGGTTGAACAGAAGGAGGAAAAAGAATACTGGGAGTAAAGATGATTAAATCAGTTCTATATTAATTCAAAGGAAAATTGAAATATTGAAGGAGGTGTTAAAGTTCCAGGCTTCCTGTATTTTCAGAGAGCCAGAAGAAACGAACCGTTTAAATACCTTTGTTAGCGAAGAGTTTTCCATTCAATTTCTTCAGAGTTTTTAATGCAGAGAAATTTAATTTCACCAGGAAAGTACTGAGCCAGTCAGGACGGCCAATGGGATTACCATTATTTTGGTTGAATACCAATGATCAACCATTAGTAAAATGTTAATCGTAATTAAATAACCCCATGGTGGGACGACGAATCCCCAGAATTCACTCCAATTCTGCATGAAAGCATTCTTACGTCCATGCCAACTTCCCTCACTGCCCTTCATCCAACCGCTAACCTAACCTGAAGAATGGAGGAAGCCTAAAAAAGGCACCTGGTATTAGGTCCTTGAGGTTCCGTTGAAATTCCAACCGAGGGGAATAATATGATAATGAGGACGAAGAAAATATTAAACGAAATTAAGTTGACGGGAGGAAGCGATGGAGGAAAATTAAGAGTGGCAGTGAACATGAGAACCTCAAAACGTCAGCCATTGGTAGATGAAGTGGCAAAGGAAAATCTATCCACACTTGAATCTCTTAGAGCTAGAATATTTACCATTTATATCCATTTATGCATACTAAAGAGTTGGAGTAATCTAACTTATCTACAATATTCTTTAAGTAGGTTTATGAACATTCGCAGCCCACGTGATTCACGCGGCCTAGTACAGCGATCGTAAACTATGGCACGCCAAAGGTTTGTACGCAGCACATCAAGGAAATGACAAATAAAATGACTTATCCTTGTACCAGCCCTTTTATTTATAAAATCAATTTAATGAGTGTAACCATTTTTTCTTTATGTTTATTGCTATCGACGCAATGTATATTGACAATAATAATTGATTTAAGTTTTAAAATTATTAAATAAAGTTAATATGCAGTTTTGCACTCCATTGTAGACTACAATCTAATATATGCATAATACCACTTACTAATAAAGGTAATTTTAGAAAATAATGCCATAATATTATTTTAAACTGACAAAATCCTTTTCCTAATGTAGATATGATCAACACTAATGGGTGGTTCGCGCCTAGCATGTAATTACATTTTATGTATATTGTTAAACACATATACGTATACATCTGTTGGCGTCCACTGGACTAATGAAATATTAATAAATCCTCGCATATAATAATGCTCATCACCCACGATGGCAGTGGGTAAAGATCCACAATTGCAATTTTGCGGGTCACAAGATTGATTCTCACGTGGTAGCATTTTCCTTTCCCCAAGGGTAGTTGCATCTTATGTGTTCATATTGTGTTCTTGGTTTTAGACAGTTATTTAAAGGTCCAGTGTATATAGTTTTCGGAACATCGCGATTGATAGACACCATGCACTATGGAAGTTATTATTATCACATTTTGCACCTTACTGGCTTTTGCTGCCAGCTCCACTGGGTACCATATAATTCGATGACAAACGATCAAAGAGTTCCGTAATTGCTACCCAGGCTAGCAATTGTATTTCTAATTCGTGTTTTGTATTTTCTAGACAGTGTAATCTACCATAAAGGCAAGTTTTGAAGGAAGAGAATATTATTCTTGAAAGACAAAAACCCGACACCGGTTTCATCTTCATCTTACAATTGGAAAAATTCCTACCTCATTTCAACCCGCCCATAGATCTTACTGTCTCCCGAAAGAATTAAAATACTTTAGTTAATTCCACTCGTAAGATTTATTGTCACGACTCGGGTTTCAAAACTTTGTGTCATCTTCAGGTCATTCATCAGGTCATCAAGTAACCTGAATATGACACGAAGTGTCGAAACCCGGGCGTGACAATAAATCTTAAAAGTGGAATTAACTAAGTTATTTTCATTTTTCAATAATGGATAACTTCCAGAAAGTTAAGCCTTCAACCGTTTCCTTATTCTCTTCCTACCCTACTTACCGAGCATTCTCCCCCACACATTCCAGAATTCAGCATTCATTCTCCCCTCGGTACCTGTTTTAATCACACTGTGCCTTCTTATTTTCTCAAGTAATTTCCTATCCTCACCCACCATACAAATCCATCGTTAGTCTCCTTTCTGTCCATCTCCGTTTCACCAATCCCCTTCACACCCACATCACAAAGGTCTGCAGCCTATTCACATCCTCTTTCCTCATAGTCCAGTTTTAATACACAATATAACTGTACACTCCATATTTAACTCTTTACAAACCTTTATTTACATTCTAGCACAAGCCCCCCGTAAACATTGTAAATTGGGTTTGAATTGTACCTACTGTATATCATCGAAAATAAATAAAACAAATGTAAATGATGATGGAAAATAAATAAATATCGCACTATCGCAATTACGGGAATACTATTGGCATTTGAATATCACATGGGCGTAGATTAAGTGCAACGCGGTAGCCTTCGTTGTAATTGTCGAGTTCCCATGGTAATCAAAGGACCAAGGCTCTGTTGACGGAATAACCTAGAAGCTCATGAGTTGAGTTTTTTCTCCTGCGCGAGGTAATTTTGGGAGAGAAATGCTGTGTTGGCTTGTGGAGGCCGTGGAGGAAATAGAGGTCGTTGGAGAAGGCACCTGCTAACTTCATTGCATCTACTATCCCGTAAATTCGGCGTGCAGCTCTCTCATATGCTCCGCAGAATCCCCCTCGTGCTCCTACCTGCCCGCCGGCGACGGAAGGAAGTTGCCAAGTGTCGCACTTGCCGGTATGAATCAAAAGAGACTTGTGCACATCATATTTTCTAAGAATGAAACGACTTTTATTCATGCACAGATTTGCGTGAAACTTTGTTTAAGTGCTCTCACTAATGATATCTTCTTTAAAAATTAAATAGATTGCATTATAACGAATTGGTATTTTGCCAAATCATTTATATTTTAACACGTCATTCTGTGGAACTTGAGATACATTTCGTAATAGGTCGATAACATATGCACAAATTATCTTCTAAACGCAAAATAATACATTTTTTATGCATAATAGTTTCCGGCTCAACTTCACAAAAGTTCGTTTTCATTAATGAAAAAGAAAACTTCGTTTTATTTCACTAATTCTAATTCAGTTACAATTAGTTTCGGCTCATCGGTGTCTTCATCAGATACTTAATGATGACACCATTGTGTCGATACTACTTGTACATAACTGCATTAAAATTGGTGGAGTAAATCATAGTTTTCTTTTTAATTAGTAAATACATCACTCATCTATACAATTGTTGCCAACAAATATCAAGGTTTCACGCAATTACAATGCTCGTAAAAACTTATTTCAATATAATTTCATCTACATTTTGAATTCCGTGACGAAAACTCTAGTAATAATTAATAATTAAGGAAAAAAAACGAAAGATAATTTTAGTACAATTTCCATTGCTTCCTGTGTTGTCGCTTTCAACGCATAAACAGATGCACTTAAATGAAATGAGGTCCAAGCATGATTTTTTAATTACTTAAAAATTGTTAAAATATGCACTTAATTATCAACAAAGATCGCTACAGCTACATACTGCACTTTATCCATATGGAAAAGAGCAAACTCTACAGTCTTCACAGTATTTATAGAATCAATTACAAGACGCGAAGTTTGTCACGCGGAAGCATAATACCGTGAAAAATAGGATATGGATATTTGGAGTAATCGAAAAATGACATAGATTAAGTAGAAAAAGTAGCCCGATGGAGAGCTCAGAGATGAGCTGCGGATGTTTCAGAAAATATAATCTCTCCTTTTCATTCTCAATTAATCCACACCTATCACCTACCACCTATCCTTAAATTAGTTTGATCGACATATATTTCCTGTCATAATATATACCATATAAAAAATTCTATTTTTAAATTTTGGGAGCTGTTTTGTGTGAATGTTTTATTTAAATTAGGTGAATTTTATGAAATTAATGGCAAAAAAATTAATTTGTGCAACTGAATATTCTCCGTTAGTTACTAAATAGACATAATTTGGAACCTTAACTATATTAATTTTACTCCAAATCACACGTCGTAAACGAATTCAAAATCATAAGAGTTTTTCCAGTTAAAAAAATACTGTAACTGAGAAATTAATTTTAATGAATATTCCAGAAAACATGCGAAATAAACACAGTTAAATTTCTGCTGCCATCCCTGCGTCATATTCTCCTCATTTTTAAAGTCTCTCATAAAAAATTAATTCTCTCGGGAGCTCATAGCCGTACCATTTTCCATGGAAAACGGAATTTATAATGCTTCTTAACCTTTTACTTCGATTTTAATATTAGATTTTTTAGGACTATAGCACAGGTTTTGCAACTATCATAATTAAGGTACCATTTCAACATCTATATTTCTGGTCAATGATAAAAAAGGTTGCAAATTAAAAATAAATAATTTCACCCATAATGCACATTAAATATTCACTTACTGACGACTGAAAAGTAAAAATACTATATTTGAAATGAATGTTACATTGTACAAATTCCACTATGCATTTTATTTATTCCTACCCAGTTTTCAACTTTCTGTTTTCATTTTTACACAGTTCATTTTCACCTTGAAAACAACTGCGACTGTGTGAAATTGAAAACTCACTTTGTAAAGTCAAAACCTAAGTTGGAATACATAAAAGGAACTGCGGAGTTTTTACAAAGTGAAATTTTTTCAAAAGTGTGATGTGGTTCTACAACATTAATATTGATGATTTTATAAACTCATTATATCATAGTATATATAATATTACCATATATCATATTATATATAATAATATCATATTATATATATATATATAATGTCAAACTGTGAAAAAATACCACATCTTTTTTTAATTAACTCTGATGATTTTATGCATATTAAAAATGATAAACCTCCCTGCTGTGTATTCTTCCGGTTGTAATGTTATGTTATGCGAACATAATGAACGAATAATGAATAAAGAGGTATATGAATTAAATTAATAAGTAAACAGGTATAAATAAATAAGTTCATGAGAGAGAGAAAGAGAGGAAAGCAAGACGCTAGGCCTACGCTTATATTTGAAAATTGGTTTTTCTTTTGAATTCGTCCCTTCAAAATAGTTGTTTTGGTGAGAAAACAAATACATTTCAGGCTGGTTGATGTGCGACTACACATAGCCGTGCCTAAGGGGTCAAAAGTCAGGTGCACTAGAATAAGCGGATTTCGATGCCAGACACACGTCTTTTGAGTAACTCGCTGATTGTAGAGCCCATTTTAACCATTTTTCCGTATCTTGAAGCCATTATGGAGCAATATTACTCCGCACCGGCCTAGCCGCCGTACGGGCGCTTGGCTGACGGTCACCGCTACGCTGGCATCTGTGCCGAGCTCTGAGCGCTCCCCCCCTCTGTCCCCACCCCTTCTTTCTCTTTGTACTTCCTCGTGCACTTCTGAGAGCAAATAAATGATCAAGATTATCTGATTACTTGGATGTGTTAAATTAACATATTTGAAGATACAACAAGTACACAATTCAGTTCTGGTCTCTTGATGTAGATGGTGTGTCATACTTATGAATTAATGTTGACGTTTTGATATCAGGTAGGGATTTCCGGTAGGAATCTACGGATATGAGCAAGTCTTGAAAGGCATCCTATTTTTGTGTTATTGTTCTGCTGAAATCGGAAATAAGTTTTACGCCTCGCCCCGCATGATCATTAACCACTCTAAGGTAAGTAGCAATTTGCTTTCCCATTTTGTAATCCTCTCTTTCAGCCTATTCAGTCACAGGGTACTCTAAAATCTCTTGACTTATTCCTAGTATTTGGAAAAATCTGACGGAGCTTGTTGTGGCTAAGTCACCAAGTGTCATATTGGGAACATCCCTCAACTGCACCTGTCTCTTCTTCAGTGGCTCCTCTGAACCTCCATTATTGAGAATACCGGTGGCAACTTGGGTTTTGTCTACTTCAGTGAGTTTCTCATCAACCTTTCCTCACTGCCCTCCTCTGATCATCCATCTTCATCTTTAAATCTATACCCCCGATAACTCCTAACCTCGGTCCGCGTTGATCACACAAGAAAAGTATTTCTTCCTTCCAAGCCTTTTTTCTGCTTCTTTAGTTGCATCATTTGCCTTTTTTTCCAGCTGTTCCATTGCATCATGCATTGCATTACTCTGAAACATTTCTTTCTTAGCCATCACGGCTGCACTTGGCGGTTTATTAGTGGAGGTATTCTTATGGATATTCCTCCATTCCTGATAAAGCGACTCAATTTTTTCAATAACCCGAATGTCTTGGATACGGGGAATTTTAGTTTTGTTCCACAGATCAACAACTTCTTTCATTGCAATCCTAGCTGCGTCCCGGACGTCATGATTTTTTCTCATGTGATAAAAGAACACACACAGTACCTCACGTATTGTTGGAAGCTTTGATAATACTTGAATCTCCACAGATTCTTTCCCAACAAGGTCAATCACAGCTCCACTCCGTATCCACGCCATTGTGTAAACAAACTGTTTTACCTGAAATAGATTTCGACGCAACCACACGCTTGATAGGGAAACACCTCACTAAACTTCTTTGACCAAAAGAAAAGAGACTGCGATTCTCATATTCTATGTATTCACTATGTCAATGCAGAGAAACAGAGGACTGCCGATAATTTAACCCCATCCGACAGGGCTCTAATGATAAGCTTGGAAGGATAACAGGAGATACCAAAATGATTACAAAGCAATGCTTTAATATGCATCGTATCACTATAGACTAAGTTAGCAGTTTTGTATCAAACCACTTCACCAAAACACATTCATAAGATAGCAGAACTATCATGTAATTAGCTTTTTGGTGTCTGTTCAGAGTAAAAATAACACTCAGCGAAGGAAAACGAGCGTACGATGCGGCTGAATTGACGATAAAAAATATAAAAAATCGTCGGGCGCGAGCGGCGCCCTACGGTTAGACCGGTGCGGAGTAATATTACTCCATGATGGCTTCCAGATACGGAAAAATGGTTAAAATGGGCTCTACAATCAGCGAGTTACTCCAAAGACGTGTGTCTGGCATCGAAATCCGCTTATTCTAGTGCACCTGAATTTTGACCCCTTAGGCACGGCTATGGGTAGTCACACATCAACCAGCCTGAAATGTATTTGTTTTCTCACCAAAACAACTATTTTGAAGGGACGAATTCAAAAGAAAAACCAATTTTAAAAAATAAGCGTAGGCCTAGCAAGACACCCTACATTTCATTTCGCTCTTCAGCTCCGTTTTCACGGCCAACCCCGCTAAGTCTTCCAGGGAAGAAATATCGCCCAAAATAAGACGTCTCTTCATGGCCAGGAACCATCTTCAACTCGCCTCCAAAGGACCTTCTCATCAATATTTAATCGCGATTACGAATTCATCCACAGGTCAAACCGAAGGTCACTGCTGAGCACCTCTTGCCCAGAGGCGTCAAGGAACGTTTTTTTTCTCGAGAAGATTCCGGGGTTAAAGGATGTATGCAGCATTTTTGGTTCACCTTTCAATATTTAAAAAAATGTACCGGAAAAACATTCTTATGCATCAACGTCATCGTTTTCGTTGGCTTGATATTTTTTTACGAATTTTTATTAAATAATATAGAATCAATTAATATGAATACCACTGACATATGAATAATTAATACAATGATTGTATAAAATAAGGTCTTGTAATTTGTGTATCATTATATTAATATTCATCTTTGCTTTATAAATTTTATGAATAATTTTATTTATAAATAAGAGATTCGTGAAGTTTCTGTTACGAATTAATCAATATAATTATGATTTCGCATTCATTGAGCGTAAATTTCGCTGAAATTTACTCTTCTGGGATACAATTCAAATAATAGTAATTCAGGCCATTTCAGCTATATATTCAACGTTACTTCTAACAGTGATTTGAAAAGAATAAATCATCTTAGTTTCGCATTTAAGATATGGACCCTGAGAGTAAAAAACCGACATCAAAAGCCACAGCGCAATGGTTGCTCACGGTCTGCAATGCTTACTTCAACCGAATTCATAGAAACTGCCCTGATACTTTTGGTCTTTTTTTCTCTAAAAACTACTTTCAACGTAACATACTGATTGTAATTTAATACCACTGTGTTAAATCTCAATTGGTTCTATGCTAAATAAAATTTGTATTCCGTAATATATTTTAAATCAAGCTATATGTTATAATTATTTATATTTATTAATTACCGTCATTCCATCACTGACCTAAATTACATATTTGTAGCCCTCATTATGCGTGTAAATAAACAGAATGTTAGTGAAGATTGATTTATTACGGAGTATAAAATAAAAGATTAATTAATATTTAGAGGTCATTAACGTAAAAAAAATCAAGAGTTAGGAAATTATATGGAGGTATTAACGCAACTTGGTGCCTCATGAATCCAAAATTTATTAGGTGGAGATCCTAGTTAAAGACCATGGGGGAGGGGTAATGTGCATAGGTCTTGTCAGGGTACCGGACCATGGACGAACAGGGGTGCCTAAAGCAGGGAGAACCGAGAGGAAGACGTGAGAACATAGGGTTGGGTTGGGTTTTGGGATTGAAAGTACGAAGGGAGGGGTGGTTAGGACAAGGTCTCGGGGACAATGTGGGAACTAAGAGGGACAGTGGGACGGGTGGTGTAGTCCGGACCCCTTCCCTTTAGGAACTTGTCCGGCTTAGGTGATGGAGAGTGATGGTTGTTTGACGGGGATAGGATAACGTGTGTGGGGACACCGTAGGAACCCTAGGAGGGGACGATGGATTCATGATCAGGGCTGAGCAATGTTTTGATCATGCACTGAGGATGAGAAGAGATAGAACCAAACGGAAAAGAAAACTTGAAAAGGAACTGCAGAGCGAAGAATATTCGAATTAATGCTAATGGATGCTATAGAGGATAGATAAAGACGAATTAGACGGAGAGTATCACTTGCGAAGAAGTCCAATTGAAAGTTGGAGAAAAAAATGTATGATAGGAATCATGTAAAAAAAAGGAGAGACAAAATAATTGGAAACATTATGCGTTAAACAATTTAACGGACGAATAAATTGAAGGGAATAGATAAAGGATGGAATACATTAGGATAACTATGAAGTCCGTCTAGGGGAAGAAGACACGAGTAAGGATGGAAAGAGGAGTGAATAGTTGCAGCAAATGAATCTTCGGTATGATGATATATGGTGAATTTGACATGAAGGGGGAAATTCTGAGGATTTTGATCCTAGTTACAAATAATATCGTAATTTCCGGAAAAATTAGGAAGCAATATTCGTGAAATATTGCATTGTGAAATTTAGGCAGCAGTATTATATATAGCATGCAATACGTGATATTACTTCCTCAAAGAAGCAGAACACTTTATTGCCATACTGGATTCGAAAACACCATCAGACGTTCTGATTTAAATTATATTATTTAAGATACCCGAATAGATTCGGAAATCGATCCATTTTTGGTGGGATAACGAAGCATAAAATGAAAATTTCCAACTATCCTTTCTAACTCAGAAATGTCCTTCATCTCTAAAATTCAGCTGAAAGACTGACATGCTTGTGGATTACGTATGGAGCACGTATTAAATTTTGAAAACGAATAAATACGTCTCAAAAAGCGGTTACACTTCTGAGTTTTTCTATACATATACCTATGTTCATATAGGCAAAGCAAAGAAGTAACTAATATGGAACCACCAGTGCAAATCAATTCCCATTATTAATTATATTTATTAATTTAGTTTAACTAAAAACACATATGACCAGGGGTTAACCGACAATATCTAGTACGCCAAATTTCATATGCAATAGAAATTCTATGACATGGATACATCACAATAAATTGAGTCTTATGCAACTTCATACGATATGGAACTTCATGCGATGCGAGTTAATTTTTCGATCCGCAACTCTTGCAATCTTGCAGTGCATGGCTACAAGACAGTGCAAGAAGATAATATTTGAGTGAAAAATGAACTCTATATTGAGGTTTTGCTGGTATATGTTTCTGGTATATGTTTCTCATCTTAAAGTTGTCCATGGGAAAAGAGGTTGTCAACAGAACGTCCAAGTGGACATACAAAGTGAAGAATCACCTTTACTTAGTGAAACTTGTGAGAAAATAGTGTACGTCATACACCAATCCAACATTTTTTCCATTGAATTCTTAAATGCAGTCGGCCAAAACCTACGTTGTCTTCTTACAATAGTTGTGATAAAAAAACGATGTCTTAACATGAAAAAACATGAAATTTCTTAAGCGGTGCATATTTCATAACGCATTGCGATGTGCAAATCCGAATATAGCACAGACCCAATCAAGACTCCGTATACGCAGCGCTCCGTTGGCAAAAGTCTTTTGTTAGGCAAAAAAGGCAACAAAGTAGATTGAGATTAGTCAATAAAACCCGGAGCGAGGTAATCGAGTATGGGAGGGGCGTGAAAGGGTTTGATAATGACATTAATTACTGATTATCTGGTTGATAATCAGGGCCGGGCAGGGTGATATTTTTCTTCATTTTCCCACAACGGAAGATTATAGTCAGGGAAGGTTTATCCGCAGTGGCTTAGCTGTGGAAAGTTCAAGATGCAAGTTTTAGTATGGGCTCAAACATGCCAAGTGGAGGTGCAATTGAACAAAATGGATTCATACATGACGTTTACAAAGAATAAAGCTACATAGAAATGTGTACCAAAGGTTTTGCCACAATCATTACTGTATATGATATCAAATGATTTTTCGACTATTGTACATGTATTTAATCATAAAATCGAGGATGACCAGCATAAGGTAGTAAGCTAATTAATCCAACAAAATATATTTTATATTGTCTTTATGAAATGGTTTTACATAAATACGTAAATATGCTTTCGATCGTACATTGGTTTGGTGCACTTACGTGCACGGAATCTAGCATAAATTAGCAGACGTTGCCTAACATAACACTATGTTATACGAGAAGAAGGATTGATTTTGTTAGCCAATTAAAACTTTTTGCTGAAGCACAGATAAATATTTACATTCAATTAAAATGGAAGCAATTTCTGACCAACATGACCCTATACACGATCTCTACTTTCTCAGAAACTAATGACTACATTAATTAGCAACGCTACATGCTAATTGAAGTAAATTTGTTATTAATAAATAAGGTATTAGTTACGCGCGCCTGTAATGAAATTCATATAGAATAAATGCCAAACCACAAACGCATCTTTCAGACTTTTAAATAACTTAAATAATGATTAATACCATCGTGGAATATACATAAAACAATTATTAATCAAACTAATTTGATTTGTGGTGACTTAAATTTTATCATTTGCGAAATTAATTGCTTTTTAGCAAGCTAAATGCATTATAGACCTTAATAGGGAGGCTGTGTGGATAAAAGCGTATGAGAGTCACTCAACTCTCCGGTAAATAAATTGCAGAATTTGTCAACAAGCCAGTTGAGGGGCGGTCATTAGAACGCTCATAAGCTAATGGGTAGAAGGCACAACTAAGACAGAGAAGAATTCGTCTCTTAACCTCTTAAACAGGGTGTTTAGAAGTGTATTAATCAGATGGCTAGAAAAGGGAATGATACGACGAGCATTCCACGATGTGAGATAGACCCACTTCATCCATCCCATCCCATCTCCAAAATGGCACGGAAATTTCATCTCGCAACAAGAGATTACAATTGATAGGAGCAGAACTTTACTTAGGGTGTAAATTGTTTCAATCACACAATTCTCATTCCTTTCGGCACCGACAACCAACGGAAAACGATCGTTTTGATGAATGAAAGTGAAATCTGTACTGGATGAATTTGAGATGAAACTGTTGGAACAGACTTTTTCCCAGAATTATTTCCCAGTTTGACAGGGAAAATATGGGTTGCAGCTTCTTAATAAGTTCAAAGCTGAATATTTCTCAGAAGATGTACAGCATATATAAACGGCTTAATCTTAATACGGTAGGTAAGATCACAAGCCCGGGCTGGTGTCGTGGTTAAAATACTGGCTTCACAACCGGAAGGCACGGTCGCATTAGAGCAGTTATCAACCAGTTTCTTAGAAATATAGGTAGGCATAGTTATGCTAATTCTAAAATTATATTCTAAGTTCTATTCAGTAAAACTATAGTCACGCTTTAACTTCTGTGAAATTGAAAAATCGATATCAAATACATTATGAAATACACACAAACACAGTAAAAATGTTTTCACAAGATCAATGAAATTATTATACATTGATCTCTTCCCTACAATAAATGCAAAGCATAATAAATTATTAAATATCCTTATTACTGGGAATAGTAACATCTCGTTATGAATATTAATATTTGAATAATAGTATCTAAATATCTTTTGTTGCATAAATATCTAGTAGATCCCTTTTGAAGAGTAATGAAAGAGAAAAGGGAGTAAAGAAGAGGAGGCATGGGGTTTGATTGTATACACCTAAGAATGAAGGCAGGGTGCTGGAAGGAAGACTGGAAACTTAAATGGATACTGTAATTACTCGACAAAAATTAATATATATGAGATGCAGAGAGAATTTCGTAATACACACTTTCAAAAGTTTTAAATTCAATTTCACATCATTAAGAAACATAATTTTATCATAATTATAGACAATACTTTTTTTCAATTAACTTTAATACTTACAAATAGAGTTTTATCATGACTACCGCGGCATTTTATCAACATGTTTAAACCAAAAGGTTATTCTATGATAAGACAAGATATTTTACAGAAACCGTTGACAACATGGTCAATAACCAAAGTGTGTGGAGCATACAAAGTACCAGTTGATTAAGTTACGTGCCCATGAATGCAAGCAGCGTTTTGCGTTTTATAAGTACAAAATTCATTTAAAATAATCTTCGAGGTATACGAATTACGACATGGTCTGAGACCAAGTTAAAAAAAAGCTGGTAGGAAAGAGGACAAGAGGTATAATCGGTGAGTTGTAAGAGAATGAAAGAAAATAAGTAAAGAGGTGACGTATGGGGTGCGTAAATATTTAAGAAAGGGAAAGAGGGCAATTGTAAAAATACCATATACAGATAATAAAGAAAGAAACCACATCTCCGTCCATACGTATAATCATTGCCTCCTCTGCGATTAGGGATATTGCTTCTACAAATGTTTTCAGATAATAATGAATATTTGCAAATTAATAATTGGAATAATATCATGATTTACTAAGGTCAAAATATGCAATGTTTCGATCCTTGAAATCGCAAATCGAAAGTGCAAAAATCGATCCTTGAACCATTTTATCAATTTAAAATTAGATCAGTCTAAAATATCTGTATAAAAGGTGAAAAGCAGGGATAATAAACTGCTAGTACAATATTAAACTTGACAAATCATAAACATTTACAATCAAAAGCGAAGTTCCGATCGATGAAGTTATGACAAATAATGTAGCATAAATGCATTTATAATGGAAACCTTGGTTATTGAGATTATTTCAATGTACAAGGTATTACATTTAGGAATATTTTAATCATAGAGTAATACAATGATTGTTACTGATAGTAATAGTGATATTATTTACGTACGTTCACACAAGTATTCCTTCCATGTAAACCAATTATTCCCAAAGTGGGAACTATCGCGCACTTTGGGAATAATTGGTTTACCGCCCCCGATAACGCACCCATGCCCTGAGGGCGAAAAGAAACAAGGGGGCGGCAGGAGGGGCCGAGCGATGGCGACGGTCTTTGGTAAAATTTCTTGTAAGCTACTTCATGACCTTCAACCACAGCTTAGCCAATTATGTATCGTATTTAGCATTTATTTGATATAAGTACGTTACTAAATTAAGTAAACCATTGTTAAATGGCTTTAAGACCTTGAGAAACTATCGTACATGCCCTCAATCACTCACTCACACTATAGTCACTCAATCTGTAACACTAAATCCGATAAAAAAATTATTGGTGACTTTATTAATACTAATTTCCACTATTCGCAGCAACACAATAAAATATAAACCATGGTTACCTTACGTGAAAAAATATAATGTAAACTGTTAAAAATTATGCCTTCAAAGAATTTTTTTTGATGATTTTTTTCCTTAATTTTTAAAATCGCACGTGTTTCATTTTATTTTTATCTAAACCCTAAATAGTCCTATATTTACACTAACATACATGCCATTTGATAAATAGTAAACGCTGATAGCAAACAACTATCTATCAATAAGATTTGAATTACATATTGGATAAATCATAATTGCTTACATTTAATTTTTTACATCTTACTAATTTGTTCTTATAGTATATGATTCTGATTATAATTTTAAAATTACTGTAGGGGGGCGTTGGTTATAGATAATAAAACCAAGTGGACGGTGGCTCCAAAGTTTGTAAAATGAAACTAATGTTAACACAGGAGGCAAGGTGGTACGGGTTAATTATCTCCTCTGAATAAATCGACATTGCATACCTATATAATTCAGTTCATACATGTTTGCGACGTAAACTTTAAAATTATTTCAACTTACAATTGCTTAAATTCAGCACTATTTTTTATAATAATTAAAGAGAGTAACTGAAGTTGATTCATATTAAAAGCGGTATTAGTAACGTGAATCCACATCATGACATGTTGACTAACAAATAAATCTAATGCGAAGCTAATTTAAGACAAAATAAAGGCATCTACGGGGTAAAGCAATTAGGAATTACGGTCTCACAAAAATGCACAACACGTGGAGTAGGTAGAGGCTACAGCGACACCGCCGTAGGCAGTGTTACCATCGAATTCATAAAAAAACAAAGGAGAGAAGTTGCAAAGACGAAGAGAGGAGGAATGGGAACCGTAAACACTTAAGAAATTGAGACAGGAAGAGGGGAAAGACAGAAAGAGATCGAGAGAGCGGAAGATGAGGAAGAGGAGAGCAGGAAACAAGAAGGGCGCCTGAAGAGACAGTTGAAGGAGTCGGGGTGACATTGTCAGATCCGATGAGGAAGGAGAGAGAGGAGACGGAGGCGGGAAAAATTCTCAGCACAGGAGAATGAGAAGGAGATAAGGGTGGAAGGGCCGATGAGAATTTAACCCGGGGAACTTAGTGGGGGGAAAGAGTGTGCGGGGGAAGGAAATTTTTTCCAGATGGAAGACAAAAGGGAGTAAACAAGAAAAGAAACGCCGGTAGAGAGAGCGAGAGAGAAAAAGGCAGGCATGGGGTTCAGACAGGATTGAAATACAAACTTTACAAACGTTCACCCGATGGCCTGCGATTTTAGGCGTGTGGCAGTGGGTGTTAGGACTTCCTTGTCTGAAGTATTAGAATATATTTAATGTAATTAGTCCATGCAGTTTATCATATACTTATTAGATGACGATCTTCGTTGAATTTTAACGGGGAGAAGAAAGAAATGTTTTTTAATTTACATAAAAATAGTATAAAAATCCTCTTAGTATGACTATATATACACACACACACGAAGTGGTCAGTAACCACACATGGTAAGGTAGGAGTGAGTAATACCCAAGTAAATGTCTTGCCATAATTTAGTTTAACCTGAGTTTAGTCTGTGTGTTCAATCGTCGGTCATAAGTCATTTTTAAAACACTATACTGTGGTCATGAAGTTAATACACATTTGTTTTTGCTGAAATAATGTAAAAAAGGACGATTTTGAAGCCCTAAAACGTACATTAAAGGAAAAAATAAATGGAATGGGAAAATCAAACTAAGACTCAAAAACTTAATTCTTTCAATCATAAATACTATGAGATCAGGTTATTAAAAAAGAACTTGGGATCTCATAATTTAGCCTATTAACCTTTCTAGATGCTAAGGAACATGTGTAAAAAGTTATTTTTTAATCTGTCGAGGGGTGTGGAAGTATAGAACTTTCAAACAATCAGCATTTCAGTTTTATTGGTATTGTGTATATAGACAGGATACATGCGCAATATATTCTATGCATATACTTAGTATGTCCGACCATTTTTGCGGTTGACCCTAAGACCTCACCTACTAACCCTAGGATTCTAGTCCCACATGGGTGGATTTTTCAACAATCAGGGTACCTATGCATATTTGTACTCATAGATTTATTTAGAACCCCAACGTAAGAAGCCGTTGGAGAATTTTTAGATGGGATTCGAAAATTATGTATGCAAATGTGTGCATATATAAGCATGTGCGTGATATAATAATGACAATTTTTTACTCCATAAATAGACCCTGGTTTTCTTCACTGATTGAAAACGGTCAATATATATGATGATAATTAGACTGAATGACTAAAAGTGTGGCAGCACTGATGGGGATTTAACCCTGGTAACGCAAAGGAGTCGCAAAATTTCTTCCAGGTGAAAGATAAAAAGGAGAAAATAAGGACAGAAATGAAGGAAAAACAGAAATGAAGTGAGTTCAGAAAGGAGCGATGTGTGCACCTACACAAGAAAAGAACAGTGAAAAAGATGCTGGGAAACATACATATATGTACATATATAAATATATGTGCACGCAAGTACGCATTCGAGAATTGGGGGAAACACGGCAGGCAGTGCAGTCACGCTTCAGCGCACGCCATGCATTCGCAAAGTCGGGGAGGGTGTAAATTCTTCTAAGTGCCCTCAGGGATTACCGGAAAGAAACCGACTGGAGGAAAGAGGGGTCGGTAAGGAAATGGAACGTAAAATGAGGACGGAAGGTGGGGAGCGAATTGAGCAACGGTGAGAAGGCATGGGGAATGCCTTCCCGGAAGTAGGCTATTACTTACGTCCTAGGAACTACCACAGTTGTGTAATCTTCAGCAGCCACGGATTACTGCAAAATGAAAGTCGCGACGAAATGTGCAGATTTTACCCATTTGCTTAAAACCGTTTCAATTTCAGAAAACCATGGCAGATTTGCCAAGTTTGGCGATTTTCACGGATTTCACTGATAAAATAATGGCTAAAACCAAGAACTTGCAGTGGTCCACAAATTAAAGTTTGAAAAAAGACTAGTTTCGTTTTAGCTATATCAAGTTTTGAAGCTGGTGTTGTAATATCAAATCGGAGTGATCTAGGGAAACTGGCTGTTAGAATTGACGTTAAATGATGCAATATTGGTATTTACTATAACATTTACATCTAATGCAGATTCAAGCGTAATTCAGTGAGACCATTCAATATTAATATAAACAAAACACTTGCAGTTTTCCGCTGATATAAGATTTAAACCTCGATTGGTCACGATAGGTAATATTCACCGAACTAATTTTTCGTTGAAGGTATTTCATGTATAAAATAATCATATTGTTGTATTTTTCTCTCTAGTATCCTATTTTGTTATACTTTATCAATCCTAAAAGTTCCCCTTCCAAAATGGGTAGCAATTTCGTCGAAAGAGGGATTTTGACCCGACGCGGTCATCAGTGTTACCAATTATTCCCACTTTTGGAGCCAACGCGAACGTGTTTCAAGAGATTTGCGATTTCAAACCGAGACGAGCACCAGTACTGCACCTTAGATCAAGTGTATTGCTCAAACACTTTGTTTGATCATGATGAAATGTAAAATTGGCATTTGTGAAAATAGTAATTCATAGTTGTTTTTTCAATCGAATGTCCAATGTAGAGGCATATCAAAAGAACCATAGCAGAAATGATTAACACTCGTGGGATCCATTCGTACAAACAAACCAGCTATTGCAGCAGATCGTCCTTCAAATAACCATAATTTTACATACCTTCACTTCCCGTAAAATCTATTGCGACTTTTCAACACAACTCATAGATTTAATGCGCTGACTGGAGACAAAACATACCGCGATAGTTTCATTTGGTTCCTCAAAAAAAGTATAGGAATCCACTCAGAGTTTCAGCTTTGAGTAAAATTCAAATTTCGGAAGTGGAACGAGCTGTAAAGCTATAATTTTCGACTTATTCAACGGGAAGTTATTCCCATTTACTGTAAAAACATGCCCTTAATAAGAAAACGAACAAAGGTTTACAAAGTTTGCGGGCCTAGAGTTTTAAAATAATTATATCTTCCACTCACCAGAAACTTTTTTTCCTATGTTGCTATTCAGGCATTTGGTTCTGCGAGTAATTATTTAATACTTTGCAACAGTTTCGCCGTGCTATGCTACCGGCATCGTCGGGCTTTTAAGAGCAAAGAAAAAGCCGACGGCGAGGTGACTTTGTGGAATTTAAACATAATAAAGGTTCATTTAAGGTGAGGTTTAACACAATAAGTGTTAGTAGCCTGCCGATGTGATGTTTTGGGATCATGATCTGATCTGACCTGGTTACGAAACTTGGATGAAGTGTCTTTACCTTGACATTAATGATGATAGAATATTGAAATCGGTTTTTTAGAAATAAATACTTTGTGGGACACTAATAAATAATCTCCTTTGTTTCATTTTATCTTAATTGGATAGACATTAACCAAACGCAGACCGTATTAATTTATTGATGAATTCATGTGTTACCAGTAAACTAGTTTATTGTTATAGCCTGAGAGTCAGGTTTATTAACTATTTTGTTCATGGATTCCGTGGTAATGGTCAAACAAACCTTAAAACACTTCTTCCATGATGAAAGTGACATCGAGACTAATGTTTTACTTTGCGGCCTGATTCAGGTAAGACACCCTATTGAAACAGAAGTTAAAATCACTGCATTTGAGTCAATTGAAATTTATAATTTCTTCATGAAAGATGTTCTATTCTATAGTTACAAAGTCTTGAAGGGCCATTTAAAGTACTGAGTGAGTACAGTACCTGTATATATCCATTAAAAGTACCAAAAATGAAAATAAACAATGGTTGTTACAGGTTTGAAGATCAACAATAGCATAATACATATTTGAGTGATAAAATCTCTCCTGCAGAAGGCCAAAATGTCCTATAATTTTATTTAATTAATTTATTTAATAATTTATGAATTAGAATTATTAAGAATTAAATAAAAATTAATATTCTACGTTGCGAGCGAAAACAAAATTCCGCAATATTAGGTACCTTGTGTATTCTTAATGTGTCCTGATTTGGGACAATTTCAATAAATTGCACAAGACATCGTTCTACGAAAAGATAATCCATGTGCATCCGATCAAATAGTTTTGGTTACCTGCGTAAGATTAGGAGGGGGTTGGTGTCAATTAAATTTTAAGTCAGCATGCAAAGGGGGAGGGTGGTCCAAAATGATGAAAAATTGTCTTCCGTAATACTTGAACTACTTCTTTTAAATCTGCATTTCTTAAATAAACGGAAGACCTGAAATACAAGCAATCGCTCAAATTTTCTGGTCTGGTAACCAATCAATGTTTTGCGGAATCTATGGAGAGCCTTAACCGGGAGAGATCTCTCTTATCATATGCTCCCACTCCCCCCAAACTCCTTCCCTTCAGCACCGTCCTCTACTCGAGGCGTCAGCGTATCCCCAAGTCACGTGACGTTGTGTGAGGATAGAGCGTGTTTGCTCCCGAACATCCGCATCGACCATTGTTGCAATCGCTTCCGCATCCATGCACACGGTCCACGATCCTTCCTTTTAGAAATTCTCCCTCCTCCTCCATCTCCCAACCCCACAGGCATCTTTTCATCACCTCAACACATTTTTAATCGGAGAAGGCACACTGCCTCACACGAGAGAAAACATCAATACGAGAGAGCTCAGCCTCGCTATCCATTGCGCTTGCAGGAAGAGTACGATGAGCGAGATATATGTAGAGAGCACGTAAAAGGATCGAGTTGGAAGTAGGGAGGAAACTATATATATATATATATATATATATATATATATATATATATATATATATATATTGATTTTCACATTTATTGAAATGTGAAAATCGATTTCATTTAGCCAGACTGATATTAAAATAACACCAAATTATTTAATAGTTATTATGATTTTCTATACATATGCGTTAGAAGTAGGTAAATAGCACATGCAATGTAACAGAAATATATCGAACATAAATTTACAACTGCCAAAGCATTTATATCGATATTGGACTAATTCATTCACGGTTGGAATCCTTAAATTATATAATTTGCTGATATTCATTTTAAAACGTCTAACTATTAAGGATTATAACAGTTTTCGTTTACAAGCATTAATATTCAACGTAGAAGAGGGGTCCCCCGCAGCTTGAGGGCCGGTTTGCTACCCACGAAATATTTTATACTGCCCGCGTAAAAATATTTATTCGGCCCGCATCGCTAACAGCTACTAATCATTTTAATTTACAGGCAAAGTCATTCAAGGTATAAAGTTCATGATAATTTATTTGGCTTGGATATAGTACGTAATCTTCAGAAGTATGATGAGGGTCTTAATCTTGTTGCTCTCGCATTTCATGCTTTGCATATAAACATCATATATAAAAGTTTCTTACAATTCGCTTGCAATTTTCAATTACATTGCCATTTTCATCTTCAAGAGTCAACTTAATCAAGCTTACATTTCGCTAATTCTCTTTTATTGCTTATAATTCGCATCTTTGAGAATTTCCGTGGAATTAGCAAGCATATTTGTTACACATTTATATTTTTTCAATGCATAAATACATAAAAATGATCGTGGGTTGTGCCCCGAGTTTTACCCAGAAAATATCTATCAAATAGAGAGGGAGAGAGAAAGGGTAGTATATATATATGGAAGGGATGTTGTTGTGTGGATGGAGAAATGACTTCGCTTTTCCCAAGGTTTTCCTTGAGAGTCTGATCGGGATAATTGCTTTCGCATCAAGTGAAAGAGGCGCGGGAGAGGTAGGTAGATGGAGGCGAGGAGCGATTTCAAATATGTGTTCCGGAGAAGGAAAATGTTTTATGGTTTATCTCTCTCTATCTCTCTCTCTCTCTCACGCAAAACGGACGATTTAGCAAAATAAATCGTCCGGTCACGATTATGAGCTCACGGCTTCTTCTTGAGAGCGATGTGTAGGAAGGGAGCTAGATTCACAGCACCAAAAAGATAGAGATAGATAGAGACGCAAAAGAGTGAAAAAACCACTCTATTCACGCCGAGCTACACTCAGTCTGATTTGAAGATACTCACATCAGACCCAATTTATACTTTTTTCAAATGGAGGATTTAACACGAGATGGAGTTTTCTCTCTCACATTTTTTCGAGTTTTTATTTTATTTTTAACGTTCGTCAGACTATTCACCCCCATCTAAAAGACTTAACCAAGCCGTGCTCTTTCTGATCGTGATCAGATCTCCGATAAGAGATCTTTTATTGCTAAGTCCTGAACCTAACTTTAAAAATATTCATGAATAGAAAGCGAAAAATCTTAAGTAGGTTCTACCATGACTGTTAGACGCAAAACAAATACTAAATTCCAACTTTTTAATAAATAGGCTAAAAACACCCCGATTTTGGAAACGACCTGCGTCACTTCTTAAAAACCAAAATTGTGGTAAAAGTTCAGATTATTTAGCGAATACATTTTTAATTAGCACTTTTTCCAGGCATATGAGCCGACTGCAGCGCGATTTCTATGAAATTGCCACATTTTGACTTCAAATATCGTAATAACTGACTTAAAAATTACAAAGTAAAGTGGTAGTATGCCTATGTATTATTTTTATTAAATTTAGTGGGATTTTTTCTTATTATGAATATCTATGTTCCCAGTGATTCTCAGAATATCCCATTGAATACCATGTAATTTCAAGGTTATATTTTGTTTGTAATATCGGATAAAGGACACGTTTTTTTACAAGTTAACAGAATAAGAATCAAATCACATCAACGTCATTTTTTGTTCAAACCACCTAAATACAAATACCTGACGTTCAACAATGAGCAGAGACAATCATAACGCTTAACGTCTACGGTGAAAAAAGTTAATATCATGTTAAGAAAAAAATTAAAAAATAAAAATTAAGAAGATAAATTTGAAACTAAACTTGCTGTTTACCAATGGGAAGAAGTGAATTACTTTTCCTTGCGTGCAGCCCACGAGTACCATCAGTTCAGTCATTACCTGCGAAAGAAAAAAATTGCACAAGGTCAGATTGGAGAGAATATTATTCGAATTTTTGGAAAGACGTAATGTATATTTTCCACACATATAATTTAGTCTACGGTACATTTCCACCTGTATTAATACTAAAATATAGATAATTGACTAAATCACTGAAAATTTAAAATAAATTAAGAATTGCCATTTCAAAATTAAACATAAAACACAACAACCAATTCCAAAATAGTGACGCATAAATTGCGGTAGCACATGTCAATTGAAAATATTATATTACGCATTGAAAGAAACTTTTACATAAAAAATATAATAAATGCTTACATTTTTTACCTTTTCTCTCGTAATATTTCCGGAAAAAGATTTTAACGAAGAGGAAACTACTCATGGATTTTTATTTTCATTTAATTTTAAAAGAAAAAAGAATTCTCCGAATCATGGGGAAAATAAAAATAAAGTGAATAATCTACATAAATAATAAAAGGTTGCCAATGATCATATGATCAAATATCAAAAGTAGTAATTTATATTATCAAATAAACGAAATATTTTTAAAATAGAATTTTCAGGCCTAAGCAACCATTTACATGGAAGCAAAATCGTAATTTTCCAATTATTTTTGTATAAAAGGTGGTTGTGAATATAAGTACGATTTCTTTCAATTCTGAAGGTATTACGAGAGACATCTTAATGCCTGTTAAGCTGTGCAAAGTGTAATGGTAAACCAGCGAATATGATGATGTAAAAGGGAAACCAAAAGATGGTAGAAGTGGACAAGGGTGCTTGAAATATACGATACCTAACAGATATGGAATCACGCTATTTGCAGAGCATTTTAGCGGTATATATTTGTTACATTTGATACTAATGATCATATAATGATAAACATAATAATAATAATGGTTATAAATAATTCTATATCTATCTATTGGTCTTATATATCACCCAGCGATATCGAGCGATATGATGTGATTTTATGTTATATGAGATATCTTGCATAATAGTATATTATCCACATGTGTTTTAAGACGGTACAAGTCAAATAAAGCCATTTAATTAATTACTTGGAGAATATCCTGGGTGACACTGGGCGTAGTGAAAAGCATGTAAGATGGAGAATAGCTTAAATAAAAGTGACGTTCCTTAAAAGAAGGGAACTAATGGCATAAGCCGCAGGTTATGACAGTAGAAGCGAGACTTTTAAATATTATGTATCAGTGCAACCCCAGAAAGGGTAGATAGACTGTATCAATTTTACATTAAAAACCTGCCAAAACTAGCAGGTAATCCAATAACTATGCAATGTGATCACATTAAAACCTATAAAATAGTGATATGAAGCAATGTACTCAAATGAAGTAATTTTAATGTGTAACTTCAGGGGATCTGATAGATAATATCCTTAGCATTTGAACTGGCTGGCATTTAAAATCTTATATTGTGAAATTCGATATTTTTCAGGGGAAGTAGAGATTTCAATTGTATAACTTTATAGGCTTGAGATAAATTTAACCATGTTGTTATAATACTTTCCTCAATTATATTTTTGACAAGTATGACAAGACAAGACAACCCAAAACGTTGGATGGACATATTTTTGGGGAGGTACATTAAAAAAAACAACAGCAGGTTAGTGTAGACGAATTTTATAGTGTTGGAAATGGACAAAAAATAGAGACGGAAGCTTGGATGGGATTCCAGCACACTTGATTAGGAGTGAGTCACATGGAAACTGAAAGAGAATAGGAGCGAGGGATGATAGGAAGGGATGAGAGCCGAGAAAGAAGGAGCGATTCCGACAGAGAACAGGAGAAAAAACTGCGCATTAATGCCCCAAGTCTACAGCGATATGCGATACCATCATTTCGAATAAAATATAACGTTGTAACTATAGGCAACATATAAAACTTTGTTATGATATGATTTTATTGGATATTAAATCAAGTGAGTAAAGAAACATACAGCAAATTATGATACAAATACAATAAAAATGAAAACATTTGCGATATGAGGTGCTATTTCAATTCAGCATCTATCGATATAATGCAAAAAGGGAATTTTTTACACCATTTATTGATGCATCGGGATAGGAAGTTTAAGCAAATTTGTTGAAAGTGCTAACGTTGAAAGATATAGGTATCACTAAAATCCGCATTATTAATTCAACTCGAGCAATTGTAATGGTAAATATCAATTGAGGCTATAGTTTAAATTTAATATACCTCTGACACAAAATGTTTCATACTCAAATGGTTTGACTAAATGAATGTCAAAAGGTAAAGTAAAAAACTGTGTTGTATGCTTACACATCATTTTATTTTCGCCATACCCAATTTCCTGATGCATACAAGGCAACACTTTAAGGTAAACTATTTTTATTTTTTATCTTTCGTCCTCTAATATATTTAGTTCTTTCCCATTGATGAACGTCTTTTTTGCTAAGGAAATCACTTTTTTAGCTTTTTTACTGCTATGTCTATTTTGCTGCAAAGTGGTACAAAAGTTAATAAGTTAATTTTACCGCCCTAGTTTGTGGCTTTGTAATTCTATAATTAGCCTCGTTCTTTTTGCCAGAGAAATTCTCAACACTTCAGCATTCTTGCGATTGATCATTCTTCCGTATTCCTTTCATTTATTTCTAATTAATCTACCATTGCCAGCCACAAGATTCATATGCGATATAAATTAGCTTAAGTGAATACATACGTGATAGGGCTGAGCCAATGAACTTACTTTTCAGATTACCGATATCCAATTTTCTGTTGTAGAAATCTTATAAATATTTCAAACCTATTAACGTGGTAGTTGCGGCTGAAAATATCTCCACAAATGTTTTTGAAAACTCATTAATTGGTGGACACAACTGTAGGGTCGTATGTAATATGAATTACTACCTACGTCCTTATAGATACAAATTTTATATGGTATTACGTCATTCAAATTCAAACACTGTACAGAGACCTTATCCAGTAAGGCGTCAACACGGCCGAACTTCGCAAAATCCTTTGACTAAGTTCCCTATTCTGTATGTCCTCAGAACATCCGAGCCTCTTAAGTGACGACATTTTGACGCCACAGACT
The DNA here is from genome assembly GCA_963573305.1 of Pyrrhosoma nymphula. Taxonomy (NCBI): domain Eukaryota; kingdom Metazoa; phylum Arthropoda; class Insecta; order Odonata; family Coenagrionidae; genus Pyrrhosoma; species Pyrrhosoma nymphula. The sequence goes on along the minus strand of OY754339.1, from coordinate 42,704,994 downwards.
CGAAAAATTCGAATAGGCCCATTAAAAAGTTGAGATTTATTCGGGGTCCTGACGTCATATCCACGGATTTTCCGAGGTCCATCAGTGTCAGTTCCTTCCTGAATAAGCCCACAGCTCTACAGTGAAACGTGAGGAAACAGAGGTGAAGTGATGTGTAAGGAGGGTTGAGGCGGCGGACGGCTTAGGGGAAGGAAAATCCGAGGAAAGCCGAGGAATTGAGGGGAAGGTGAATTGGGTGGAGGGAGAAAGAGGATGGAATTGGATCCAGATTCCGTCGGAGTGAATCTCGATGGACCGGAACTAAACATAATTGTGGAGGCCGTCTCTAGCATTTCCGCCGAAAGGAAGAAGAATTTAAATCTCTCCTGCTCACCCTATAGCTCTTGCAAGCCTTCGCGAACCTACATACCAACGGATTCTCCTAGCCACGCTATGTGAAGAGAAACTAAACTAAAAGTCTCTTATCCCCAACCTACCTCCCACAAAAACACTCCGTTAGCTACATTAATCTACGAAATGCAAGAGTAAGAGAGAAATTGAGGAAAGTTGTGAGGTGTGGCGGAAAAAGGTTACGCAGCCACGGATAAGGTTAGCGCTTAATGTCTTGGTCCCGGGGCGGGGACTTAGCGGGTAATTGGTTCCGTTGGAGTGATTGCGCAAATCTTCGAGCATGAATACAACAGAGACGCTGTTGGCGAGACAAGCAGTCTAAAATGCAACCCCCAGGCATGAGACGTCACACATGGTAAGGCTTCCGGTAATACATTGAAATCCTGTGTTATATAGGCATTTTATTACTTAAATAACGATCTCATTCCTAGCATTATTGATGGGAATTTGAAGTTCCAGGTTTGAATCTCGGAAATGGCGTAGATTTTCTTTTCATTGAAAACGCCGCCCTAAATCGGGTGCCATGCGGAGAGTAATTCCAGGGAAGCTGTCTATTACCTGAACGGAAGTTTAACCTGTGGTACTATTATGCGCTATTCCTAAAGAGTATGATGAGGCCAGAGCCATGTTTATCTCCTTTCCTTTTTACACGCTTTTTTTCTAATATGTCCCTACCCTGGATATGCGCAGAAATCTGGTCGGAAAAATTTAAATAACTTCGAATCGGCCACGCAGAGACTTAAACGTGATTTCATATAACTTAAGCGTAGTAATGTGTTAAATTCACAGTGAAAAAATTCGTATGGACCGGAATTCAAACCCAGACCAGTCAATTTCGCTCTCTAACCACTTTAGCTACCCATTCGTCCCACAGTATGTTTCATGGAAGCATAAAAGGAGCGAGATTTTCTCACGAGGTACTGCGCATATGGTTTCATAAATTACCCGTATTCGTGCATTAGGCGTCACTGTCCACGAGGTAAAACACATATGGGTCATTCCACCTCAATTCAACAAACGTTTGTCCCTTAGGGTCTCAGATTTTGATAGAAATTGGTGTATAAGTACAATGTTAACTCATACTGAATATCCTCAAACCGTTTTGTGAAAAAACATTTTTGAGTGAATTATGCATATTTAAATTTTTTCGCATTTTTAGCAAAAATCCGAGCCTTAAATCATATTATCACTTATATCTCCGCTTTTAATTGTCATACAGCAATAATTATTAGTTCTTATTAAAGATAAATCTTTATTGAATGCAAATATATCAATAAAAAATTATTTTCATCTATACCCTATTGTTGTAAATTACTAATGTTTAAAAAATTGTTAATAAACTTTTCTCAAATACTCCATCTCAGAATCGGCCGAAACTTTTATTCCGTAATCTAAACATATACAGCTAACTATTCCAAAAATAAAATTTAGTGGCAATTCATAAATGCGTTTTTTACAAATATTTAAACATTTACAATTTTTTCTCGCGCGGCCCGTGTTTAAAAAGTTGTTAACAAACTTTTCTCAAATACTCCATTTCAGAATCGGCCGAAACTTTTTTTCCTTAATCTAAACATATCTAACTAACTATTCCAAAAATAAAATTTAGTTGCAATTAATAAATGCGCTTTTTATAAATATTTAAACTTTTACAATTTTCTCTCGCGCGGCCCGTGTTTAAAAAAATGTTGATAATTTTTTCTCAAATACTCCATCTCAGAATCGGCCGAAACTTTTTTTCCGTAATTTAAACATATCCAGATAACTACTGAAAAAATAAAATTTAGTGTAAATTCATAAATGCGTTTTTTATAAATATTTAAACATTTACAATTTTCTCTCGCGCGGCCCGTCGGCTCCCCCATTTGCATGACATGCAGCAGACACGCGATGCAAGCCTAAAAATTTCCCAAATTGCTCAAGGTCGTGGCTATATGAGATAAAAATATATTATAAACTATGAATGTAAACAAAAATTGTTATTTGTTCTGTTAAATGGATGTTTGCAGAGACCATTGAGCTCCACTTTCTCTGCGCGAAGTTTTTTCTAACTACTCCGACACAATCAATTGAAAACTCTTTCTCGGCGTTAATGACAATGGAATACGGACACATAAACAGAAGACCAATTTTAGGAAATTTGAAAGAGATATTTTGTAATTTAAGGAAAAATATCCCGAAGATACAGTTTCATTTTCAAAATTTGCAGAGCTCTGACCTAAGAAGGGCGTTCTTGCAGGAGCATCAGGAACTCATACCGTATACGTGTGTCTGGTGCATCAAAATTTTAAATTAATGATTTAAGGTGCAAGGTTATCACCACTAAATCTAGGGGATAACACCGAGCCGCTGTTGTCATATAAAGACTATTTGTCAGCAATGATGTGTTTCCCTGCGACCGAGGCATGCCATTTGAACGAATGTAAAAACTGCCTTCGGCCGAGCAAAATTCGGAAATCAGTAGAAGAACACTTTTATGGAAATTTAATTTATAGCATTACTTACTACCAATGGGTGCAAGCTAACCGTTGCTCCCTAGAAATTTGTACAAAATCTACAGATAACTTTCTTGAAACATTTATTGAAAAGTTAGAGAAACTTCAGCCACATGACTACATTGCTAAAAATCAATCTGATTTTATTAGAAATGTAAAGCATAACATCCAGGTGGGGCAGGTTCTCGTCATTGCAGATTTTTCAGAAAATTACGCTTTCGTTTTACAGGACAGCATGCAAGGTATACACTGGAATAACGACCAAGCATCAGTTCATCTCCTGGCTTGCTATTACAGCCCTAAAGTCCAGGATAATGTAATCCCACTGAGCTTCGTAATCATATCAGACAGCCTGAAGCATATAACATCAACTGTACATTTTTTTCAAAAACATCTCCTTAAATTCTTGAAATTGAAAGTTCCGAAGCTTCAAAAAGAAAAATATAATTCAGATGGAACAGCTGCTCATTTTAAAAACAAGTATAACATTCAGAACTTATCTCTTCACAGGAAAGACTTCTCAGTGTCTCGCAGAATGGCATTTCTTTGCTACATCACATAGTCAAGGTCCAAGTGACGGATTGGGAGGAACTTTGAAAAGACTAGCTTCAAGAGCAAGTCTTCAGCTTGCATACAAAATACAAATACGTACACCTATAGAACTCTTTAAACGGGCAAAAGATCATATTTTAGGAGTGAATTTCGGCTACGCAAAGAAAGAAGAACTTGGAAAACATTCCGATGTACTTGAGAAAAGATTTCGTCAGGCAGTTAGTTTAGCAGGCATTAGGGAGTTTCATGCAGCAATACCCGAATCAAATGGAGTGGTTTTAATGAAGAGACTCCCTTCGTCCAAGCAAGGGACGAGGATTCAGCTGTAGTTGCAGGCAGGAGTAACAGGATCCACAAATAAAATATTTCCGAGAGGACCCCTTCCTACAAGGAAGGACATCATATGTTTACGGAAAGCATGCTAACTTAGCCTTTTTACATTTGTTATAAATACAAGGATTTTGTTTTCTCGTTAGTTTTCAATCGATTGTGTCGGAGTAGTTAGAAAAAACTTCGCGCAGAGGCCTTTCTTCTTTCCCAAACTGTTGTCATCACTACAGCAGCCAACGCGGTAGAACCCGGAAAAATGAAGAAGTTCGTCGTAGACCACCGCGAAAATCTTCGTTCTTACATAAATGTTAGTTGTGGGTAGATTAATAGAAATGCGGAAATGACCGTGAAGTAACTTAACTTTAGTAACCTACTACTACTACTACAGTGGTATCCTGTCCACCGAGTAGAATGGTAAACGTTAACCCCTTTGGAGCTTTATGCTCTTAATAACCTAGGCCAACACCAGATTTCCATTTTAACCTTTTTCCAATACCCAAATATTCAAATCCTAGCAGCCAAAACCCTAAAATCAATGGCGCAAGTCATCTGAGTTGTTAAATTCACTTCTAAACTTAACAGTTCACCAACTATGGTGTTATAAAGCAGCTATGACGATCGAAAAGATGGAGAATATACGCAATCATGCCACTCAGAGACCTGAGGAGAAAATTATTGGGTAAATCTGCAATTCTTCTTAATAGTGAGGGAAACCTCAAGTGTGTTTAAGCACATAAAAAGGGCCGTCCTCTACTTAAATTAATTAAATGACAGTTATGCATTTGAGTAAATTCACTTGCCAATACCTTATATAATTTAAAATTTCACACATACTTAAGGTATTCTACTAAGGCTATAAAAACTATGAGTATTGGAGAACTTGGGTACTACATATGCGCGCACGAAGAATGCGTTTGTACTACGAATTACATTGCGAAAAATTTAACTAACACAGAAAATAATTCGTTGACTCCTCTCGTGACATTAGGTATACCGCGTTAAGAGCGTATTAGGCATTTCGACCATTGTCCCCACTACATCTTTCATCAAACAAAAATAACATCACATAGTGTGTCCAAGAAATTTGTAGCTCCTGTTTGGAAACTTTTTAAGTCTAAGGTTACAATAAATGAAAAATTGTAAGCTTCCTAAAATAACAGTTAAACCAAGGAAAATATACAAAATTGAGATATTAAATGCAGCCACGGGAAATGGATTACACAAGAGTAATCCTTTTAATTCACGGTTATTTCCAAAACAAGCCAAGAACATTGCATTTTCAACCACCGCACAGAATGAGTCAAAGTGGTATAATTAAAAAAAACGGAGGCTTCACAAAAGTGTGAGTGATAAAAATGAAAATGATACAAAATTACGGTAGACCGTTTAAAGTGGCGAAGAAAAAATTAATTTCATTAATAATTGAAAATTTGAGACCCTTAACTCCATTAATGGTCGAGAGAGAGGGTGTGACAGTTAAGACCATGGAGAGAGGAGAGACAAGCATCAGAAGGGAAGGGAAGAAGAGTAAAGCCTTTGGGATTACGTGTCATTTGCGAGGCGGTAATTAGTTAAAGGGTCAAATGGGAATGCTGGGAGTCGGGAATGAGGCAAAAATATCAAGGAAGGATAGGGATTGAGAAATATCCTGGGAAGTTTAGGATGGAATGGAAGAATTAAAAAAGGAAGGCGTGGCAAAGAAAGATAGAAGAGAAGAGTTGGAGAAAAAAGGATCGGGTGGAATAAGCGAAGAGAGAGGGTTGTAGGTAGCAGATATCAAAGATGGTCTCAGATGGGTGGATCATTTTGGTGACGAAGATCTGCAAGCAATAAATACCCTAGACCATAGGTATATTTTTCCAAATGCCAAATAATTAAATGAGAAATACGGTTGGCTTTCTATTGTCATCAACATAAACTCCAACATTTACCGCGAAAGAATAAAGACCGTAGATTGGTAAAACGATTTCTGAGAGGGTTGTAACGCCGCGCTACTGCTCCTGTTTATTAAGATCCTCTTTATTATTGTATATGGGTTCATTTTATGTGTTCTTTTATGTATAATATTTACTTGTTCGTTGTATTAATTAAAAATGTTTTTGTATTTCAATTAAAGTTATGGTTCATGGTTTTTATTTAGTTCGAAGTTGCTTAGGATTTGTTTAAGTTTTGTTTGGAGAGAGATGGATTGTTGAAATAAAAAGAGATGGACGCGGAAGAGTCCGAACTTAAGTCTTAAAATTTCTTATCCTCCGACTAGAATATGAAAGAATATAAAGAAAATTGGATTCAAACTTTATAATAAATAGCGTTACCACGCAGCAAGGCGTTACGGGGTATATAATTTTGGTGATAAAAAGCAGCCAATTATTAGTAATCTCAGCATTTGGGCTTTTTTCCAAATGATGAATAATTTAGTGAAGAGTTGGTTCAGAGTGGGTAGGGTAGGAGTAGGGGTTTTTCATTGACGTCAAACTAAACTTCAACTTTTACCGGGAAAGGATTAATACCACAAATGCCAAAGACGGATTCCGACAGCATGGATAATTTCGGTGACGTGGATCAGCCAACTATAAATTCGCTAGGCGATAAGAATGATGCTCCAAATACCGAATTTTTGAAGAGGAGGAAGGTCGGTTTTTGATTCACGTCAACTTAAACTTCAGCTGGATCCGCAAGATCAATTCATTGGTTTTTATAGAGGTATTTACGTGATCGCGTGAAAGCCTCGACCGTCAACATCATTAAATGTGTTATATTCAGAGTTAAAAAAAACCGTTCGCCTGAACCGAGATTCGAACCTAGACCCCTCGATAACGCGGCGGGCGCTCCAACCAGTTGAACCATCCACGCATCCTATATTACAATACGTTTAACGCATGCTTTAAGGAGACTACATAAAACATCCATGCATGGGTTCAAATCCCAGTCTTAGTAGCTTATTATTTTTTCACAGCGAATTTCACACGTTTGCGTGAATAATGTCGGGTGACTTTATTAAAGTTACTGCGCGGCCTGTTCCGTAGTATTTTGAGTACAGCAACTTCGATGCAAGACAAGTTCCATCTTTCTCATTCGCGGTTTTACATCGGCTCAGGCGCAGTAAGCGTTAAGAATATTGCTATTAATTTTCCAGCCCTGCCTTTTTGAAAACAATTCTATTTTACTACACTAATACTCCAATACATATAATTTTGTAATAGAAATCAAAGCAGCGTATATTTTCCGTTCGCTGAGCTTCAAGCACATATATAGCAGCCAATGAAAATAAGTGTTTCATCTTTATGATTGCAAACCAAGCTTTGGATGATAACATGAGACTGTGCAGCATAAGATGGACGACGGTTGGCGAAGGTTGCCGACGACTGACGAAGAAATTTCCGCTTGACAGCCTAATGCAAACCAAAATCATAAACGTGAGTCCAATTTATGTTTAAGATTTCAAGTCGCAGGCAATCGTAAAACTAGAGTATATTCTAAACTACTTATGTCATAGCAAATAATAAAATTCACATTTTCTATTGTGTAGTATAAATATTACAAGTAACTGCTTCTAATAGTATGCAACTAATACGATATTGCCCTTCTGAACGAATTCCTATAATAATTCATGTTTATATAAGCTTTTTTTTATCAGTGAGAGGTCTGCATATTTTGAGAAGCGATTAACTTTTTTATTATTTTTACTTATTGAATTATTTTCTCCAACTCTAATAGAGCGGGAATCAGTTCGATTGAAAGAATGAGATTCCGCTTAAACATTAGGAGAGTATCGAGACAAAAAACCAATTCAGATTTAGCCATAGGCAAGGATTCTTGTTGCCTTGAGCATCTTAATTCCCAGAAGGCATCTTTAATGTTACTTGGTTACATCGAACCATCGACAAAAATACCTGCAGTGATTCATTCTGACTCCTCCTTCAAAGCCAGCCCTATCCTTCCTTACATTTTTCAAATGTCTTGAGAAATTCATTTCGCCTGGATGAGAGACAAAAGTTAACCGAGGATCGAGAATAGTCCATAGCAAAGTGGATTGATTTTTTTTATTTCCACTTCCACCGAACCTATAAAAATACAGTTCAATCAGCGGGTAAGAGACGTAAGGTGAGAAAATTAGATGAGTTGGAAATTGAAGAAAGAAGGTCAATGGGAGTAAATAGATAAAAATGGCACCATAGATAGACAGATTAATTCATAATTACAATGGCGTTGATATCTAGACTGATGGCAGGGACAAAGAGGAAAAATAGAGGAAATTATACATTAAAATTTTTAAATTATTTTATACTGTCCATTGTTTAAAATGATTGCTGGCTAACACACCTGACCGTCAGCTGGGAGATCCCAGTCAAATCATTTTTTTGTTGCAATATTCATTTCGTTGTTATTATTTTTTATTTTTCTCATCACCATACTTTTCTTCAAGGTTAATAATGTTAAATAAAGAGGAACAAATAGCATGAAACACTAGGTAACCCGTTTAGTAAACCTGTTCAGGGCAACCATCAACTAAACATTGCATATCAGCGAACACCAAAGGCGTCACTAAGTGGAATATTTGGTTAAAGTGAATCCCGAGTTTTTTATTGTTGTTATGGATATATCTTGCAAATAACAATTATAGAAAAACCAAACGAGTCTATACAAATTTCCTTAACGCGATGAAGTGAATCAATGAACATGTTATAGCAGCACGTGCATTACAGTTGGACAGATTTTCTTTTTCCCCGAAAATAATGAATTATTGGAAATTAATTAAACTTCTGCATTATTTATAGCTAATATATAAACCATCAGTTGACACACACAACTGAAAATCGTGACATGACTATGCAACATTAGTTAGGATAGTCTGGAAGAGAAGAGGGTAGCGGAGTAAAACATTGTGCGTATAGGAAGAGGAACTAAACTTATCGGATGAATAAGGGATCGAACGAGGAGAGTGTATGGGAACAAGAGAAAAGACGTAGAAGCATGGAAAGAGACGGCCTAGGGGACAGAAAATAGGGAGGAAGTAAGGAAGGACGGCGATAGGGAGGTAGGTGAAAAGGGTGAAAGAGAGAGGCTTACATTCGGGGTGGATGAGTGGCAGGGGCTGGTAAAGGTAAAGAGAGCGTGCACGTAGAGTGATGGCGTCGGGTCCTTTGCCTCTTCTCTCCAATAGAATCCATTTGGTCCCCTTACCTCACCCTTTGCGCCCTTGAGAGATAACCCTTCCCCCCTCCCGCCCGTCCTTATGGACTCCAGGTCCTCCGGAACACTGCTATCCAATCAATAAATGCCGCCACTCAGGATTTTCTCCATCTTCACGCTATTCCTCTCTCTCTCTCTATCCTTCCTTCTCTTAACCCTCACCTTCCAAAAGCCTTCCGACCCTATCCAGCACAATCACAACCCAACCCTCAAATAGCACAGTGATTTTTGTCTCTAAACACGGGAAAAATATTTTTAACGCTGAAACCCGTACGGATAAGGTAGTACAAATTTTGATTGCTATTCAGTTTTGTGATCTCTTCCTCTTTTTAAATACATATTAATTACATCGTTATAATATCAGGCTGTCATCGTTAAAATAGTAGACAAAATCAACTTTCTCAACTTCTTTCTCATCCCCGTATGTAATGACCGAGCTGCTGTAAATTTAAATTGTATATTATTCAATGAAAAATTATGAGAAACACCAGCCCTTCACTTACATCTAATATTTTCTGCAATGTGTCAGCTAAAGTCAATTGTATATTTTACGTTAGCAAATGTAAAAAATGAGTATGTAGTCGAAAAAAACCATTGTTATGTTGTTATAATTCACTAATTAAGCTTTTCTTACGATAGAGCATTATGGATGAAATAGAAAGCCCATGAGCAATCAACTTGACTGCTTCAGGAGTTAACAGTATGGGTTAAATTCAAGGGTTCTAGTGTTAAGGCGAACGTCGTCTCCCTTTCCAGGTTAAGGCATTTCTGTCTAAGTCTGAGCGTCATGAGCGTCACAAGTCACTGTCAAGGTTCACACAAATATATGGAGCTCTCATATATTAGTATCCATATATTTGTGTGAACCTTGAAAATTACGCTCAGACGTTGAAACCGCGGTCGGTTGTTTTAATAAACATTTGTGTGGAATAAACCAAGTATTGTTATTTTCAACCTGGATAATATCCACAAAGTGACGCCTGAAGGAATTTCTGCAATCTCTTCATTTCTGCCTATTCCGCTTCACCATACAAGCCTCGATCAGCCAACTCTCTTTTTCCCTAGGCGGGCACATACCATGAAACCTTTTGGTATAATGTTCAAGGGAATTCGTAAGACATTCTTCGAAGGCTTTATTGTAACGATGTGAAGTTGTTGTAACCCCTTCGATCTCCACCGAAGAATTTCTAATTTTCCCCCGATTTTCTCTTCAAATGGTTTGAATGCCCAAAAATAGTGACGCTATCTCATATTTTTCTCTTGTGTTTTTAGGTCCTCTTACCATTCGAAAAATCGTGACAGAAGACGCACAGAAAGACTTAAGTAAAATGAGAAGAAACACTCTCTAATTGCATATGTTTGGACTGTCAACCCGCCTTTTGGGAAACTGGAAAAAACTCCGCAAAGTAAAAGTGACAGACCAAGATGACACGACGAAAGTACGAAGAGTATAAATAAATACCATGGAAGGCTAAGGATTGAATTCTTAGAGTTGATCCTGCAGGATATAAATATTATTAGTATTTAAGTAATTAAACTGTTTTATTCATACAATAGCAAAAGATGGAAGAGTGAAGATTCAAGGAATACAACTGATTGGTATGTTAAGCATTGACGATGATGTTGCACAGACTAAAAAACGTGAGGATGACCTTAATGAAATGAAAACCGTACTGAGTGGTCTGTATGACAGGAATAAGGATAAAGGAAGCGAGAAAGTCATCAGAGTGGGGAAATATAATAACCTTAAAAACAAGAATCACATAATTCGATGCGAGCAGCTGGGAAATGTCCAAGACTTTACATATATTGGCAGTAAAATCACCGCTGATTTGAGGGAAAAACTAAAAAACAACTGGTAGCTTAAACATGATGAAAGTAGTATTTGTCAGGATAGAGTGGTACCTACTCAGCTTCAAACAATATGAGTCCAAGCCTCTGGAAAAGAACACTCCAAGTATACGTGTAAAGTGTTTCTATGTATAACTCCAAAACCTTGGAACTGGACCAACAAGAACAGCATCAAAGAATGTTGGAAACGTTTAAACTGTAGGATAATTGGACATCATTGAGAAGTCATTGGACAGATAAGGACGTATTTTTCGAAATAATTGAGGAAATATTTATAATTTGATACCTTGATACGAACGAGATATGAATGACATATATTTGCGCCGTGTAGACTGGTTAAAACATTTTATAATAGAGGGTAATTTTCCACAGAAAACCCGTATTATTCAACCTAGATCAAAATTTAGATACCGAATTGGTAACTAATTATGTCACCTGTACAATGTACATCCTACACCACGATGGAATGGCTGGTAGAGGATAGAAAATCATTAAAGAATGCAATAGCTGCCAACTAGTCTAAGGGCTAAAAAATAAAGAAAATGATATAAGGAAAATGAGGGGGAGATAAATAAAAACCATTCATTATATATGACGTTTATATAAATACATACAGCTACATGAAAACTTTGTGTAAAATAAGTCGAGATATGGGAGTTTGAGGTGCACTATCTTCTAACCAAGGATATGGATGTTAATGCAGTAAAATTTACTGAAGGCTTGTTTATTTATATGTTTATTGATTTACACTCAAATACAATAAAAAATAACATAGAAGGTGGTTCCCAACTTCTCTCTCCCTCGCACAAAAGCTGGCTGTATGGAATGCGCGAGGGTGTTAAAATTGAAATCCCATTTTGACTCTACTGTCGGTCCAAAGCTTCCGAGATTTTGCTGTTGCTATTGATAATACTAGTTACATTTCAATATCTCCTTTTAAGTTTCCGTAATAAGAGATAATTCAGTTTACGTAGGAAAATACAAGATTTTAGGAGCATTTTACTGCATAAAATTCCGTGTCGTTGTTTATAAGAAAAAGCATATCAAACTCGGGTATCTCCACTTATTCTACAGAGTATATATATATATATTGCAGCCGTACATCACCATATCTGAAAAAATAAAACACAGCAGGCGAGTGGAAAACGGTCAACTCGGTAACTGACCAATTGAAATCGGTTCTCGAAGCCGTCTCGTTCACCCATCTCCCATATCCCGGACACTGATTGGAAATCAAAATCTTTTTGCGGCCTTATTGATTCCACGCGTCTCAATGAATGAACGAGCTGCCGTAACGTCACATATGCCTCCGAGACCCTCATCACCGGTATGTTTCTCGCTGAAATTCCTTTCCAACAGATAACGGGATTTATTCCGCTCCCCATATTTCTAATTCACCCATTTGTCCATGTCTTACGCACCCACTGAGGCCTTCTTCCCAATTCCACAGTGAATTAAAATGTAAGCGGACCCAGTTTGCTCCCCTGTGGTACACCATCGCGTACTATGGTGCGCGTGTAATCCTGCTCTCTGGTCCAAGGTTCATTCCTTCACCTTCTCGAGATTTATCTTCATCCCGTTTCCGTATCACGAAAAGTTGACAGGGAAATGAGGAATACTGATGCTGAAACCCCATAGTAATACCGTTGACATTTTTTCTAAGAAATTCGTCACACATAAAACAGAAACCAAACAGAAATAATGTTGTACTACATACCCGAGGTGGGCCTTTCATGCGTTTTGGAAAAGAGTCATTCTGAGTTGTCGTTACTAATTCTTCGCCAAACTTTTGTAAGATACCTAGGATATGGTAGGCGTTTCATTACAACAGGGAAAAGAAAAAATTAAAATTCTTGCAGAGGAGAAAAAATTCACTCCCTATGTGATGACCATAATGCATTTACTATGTAGTAATCATTAACCAACGTGGAGAGGTTGCGGTGAAAAATATCCCATACATAATCTAGCTCCAATACTATTAAATTGATCATTTAACCTGAGACATACTGTGAGTATACCGGGCATGAGTTCCCTATTAACGTCTACGCTGCGGTTTCCAAGTAAATTAAAAATTTATATTCTATGTGAATTGAATTGTTCTTGGGTTAAACACACCGGATCAGTTCCTCCATTATCAGTGGAGATGGAGTTTTAGATCGGGTGTTTAATCCAAGAAGATTTCAAATTCAAAATTCGCCGGGAAACAATTATTTCTTAGAAAAATTTATATTTCTGAAATAGTGCAAGAACTAACGGTTTTTGAGCCATGACGGAATGGTGGAGAATATAGAGGTAAATTGTTTTCTAACGATGTGTCTTGAGTTAACGTCACGCTGTTTTTGTTATTAATCACTTAAGGTTTGTGGAAAAAAAGGAATTTTTGTATCAATCAGTTCTACAGTGTGCCTCTAAAATTTCGTCACCTCTATCAGTTCTATAATCTATATATATATTTTTCCTGGTAAAAATAATTTCCTCCGTGTCGAACTGAAACTCGCTTTACCTGATTTTTCCTAATAGCCGAAGCCTACCGTGTACCCTCCAAGTCTCTAAAGGCTCTCAATCTAGTCCTTTCATCAGCTGTGTAACACTTTCTATTTGCTCTTAGCAGATATTTACGAAGCTAGAGGGTTTCCTTTGCATTTTTTTACCTAGCCAATTCAATCTTTCTTTGCAGGGTCTCAAAGGCTCGTACCGTAATCGACGGGTGATCTTTTCATCGGCGCTTCAGAGCAAATTTGATATTTTTAAAGAATAAGGGCATTATTATATAACATTAGTTATTTTTATCTTCCTAGTAAAAACATCTCACGATTTCGTAAATCAAGTTTAAGAAATAATTCAACAACATATTACGAACAGAATACTCCTAAAAGATGTCATCATCTAGGACACCGAGGATTCTTATGGTCGGCATTATCATTTTACCCTTTTCGTACGCAAAGAGCATTTTTAAGATATCATAAAAAATTGTATTTTTATTTGCCTCAAATTCTGGAGACATAATTTAGTAGGTATGATAAAAAGATTAAGCCATTGATGACTTCACATGTTTCAAAATAAGGACAGAAGATTAACCAGGGTGCAAAAAGGGAGGAATCAGGCGAGATGGAATATGAACATAATAAAACGATGCAATTTTCCACAGTAAGAATATTTTTTTAATCGACCCGGGTTTCGATGCACTGATTAATTATCAGTTCTGATCATCTGATGAGGTGTGGTCACCCTCTCCTGATGATGATGCAGTGCATCGAAACCCGTGACGATTAAAAATTTTTATCTATGGAAAATTGCATTGTCATAGCTCTTATTAATAACCAGGGTGACCAACCGACGGGGAATGCTTGTGTATATATGTTGCCATAAATTCATAACTCTCTAGTCAGGGATCTATAGAAGATTGGCCGTATCGTTTTAAAAAATTCTTTCCGTGAAATGGGGAAAAATTTGTTCATCAACCGAATAATGCAAAATTATATAGACGTGCAGATTGGAGCCTACTTAATCACTTATCAATGTATGAATGCATGTCGAGTATTATGAAAACAATGGATTCAAACATGACGTGACCTATTGCCAGCTATATGCAGTAGGATCAGCAGGAGCAAGAGATTAAAGCAGAGAGTATGAACATTCTAGGGTGAACTTAATTTGTATGCCAAAAGGCTAAGGCTAATTTAATAAACACCTATTAAAAATGAAAGTAATATGCATTCCTAATATAATTGCAATAAATGGAGGAAAAAAGAGAGTGCTTTCATTAATACTTATTTATAAAAAAAAACAGATTTGATTTAGCTGAAAAAATGCTAATTCTAAAAGATTTGAAAAAATGAAGTATGCATTACTATGTAAAACATGACAGATTCAAGTTCAATAATAAGTCAGACTAAATTTAAAAAAATTCTAATGAACCTAATTAAATTAGAATAAATATTCGACCTTACCATTACCATTTCCTACTCATGTGAAAAAATCAATATTTTTCGTCAGCGGGGATAAAATTGCTTCTATTTAATTAGTACCCTAGATATTGTGAGTATAGATAATCTCCTAATTATGGACAATATACACCAAACCCTAAGGTGGAACTTAAATTATCTGCAAAAATATTAACAATTTTTCTATAACTTGATTTATCTATTTAAAATAGATGATAGGATATTTAAGAAGCTCCTTAGTTTCACTGAGGCTATTACAACTTAAAGGCATCATATATTGCCGGGTAAAGTTTGCAAATATAAATTTTTGACTAAGAATGCCACTAAACAATAGCATCTGAAGGAATTTTAAAAACAACAGTTTAAGTAAAATATCCAATGTTTACCCTTTTAGAGGTAATTGCAAAGCATTTTGCAAGTTTATTAAATATCAAATCCGCACTTTTGTTTCTGAATAGGTTGATAAATCATTTTCTATGCATAAGCATTTTCAATGGCACATCCTCCTGCTAAGTAAAATAATATATTAATCGCTGAATTGGTATAAAAAGTTTTCTTTTTGCGGAAAAATTATAAAAAATCATTAAATATGTACCTTTGTGTCGTTGGAATCACTTTAATTTTTATTCATCGAGCCTAAATCGGTCCCTTGGGCCTTTACATTGGGCATTTTATAAGTAATAAAATTAGGCATTCACCAAAAAACCAAACTTGGTGTTGAAAATAATTATAAAGGCGGACTTCAACCCGAGGATCTAGGATTGGCACTCCACCTCACCACCTCCGGGGACAAAATTTCACCTTATTTTTTTCGTAAAACTTTGATTATTTATTAAATATAGGACATTTAACTAAAAATGTCTCCTAAAATCTCTTAGAAAATTCGAAAACTTGAAAAAAAATTCGGAAGATAGGAAATATTCTTGCCGTTTGACTAATATCAAGGGTAAAATTAAAGGTTAAAAAAGAAAAAAAATAGCCTGAATTTGGACCCTATAGGCTCTGCTGCCGCTCCGCTGCAATAAAAACCTTCCCTTTTACCTTTTTAAAAATTCATCGGAAAGCGAGGCAGTTGATTGCGGGGCAAACACAACGCGGCGTGAGGTAAAGAAAAACCAGTGAATAAAGGCGAGATATGACTTAGATTCTATCGTTTATATTCCTTTTTTTATTTGTGATACAAATTAAAATCACTCCTCCCGCTGAGAAAGGCCGATAATTGAATTAAAATAATAAATGGAATATATAACCGCTGTGACTTTCGGCTATGCAGTAGTTTCTGATTGATCAATTCCTTGACCACTCCTTGCGTTCGATGAATTTGGGAAGAGTTATGATAAACCTAGGCTGTTTAGGCTGCATACAGTGAGTGTAGGGCATATCATAAATGTTTGCAGTGAAAGCAGAAGGGATAAGATTATGAATTAGTGCGAAATGCATTAATTTGAAATGGATGAATGGATAATGAGGATGAATGAAAGGAGCGTGCTTCGTTAGTTTGGTCATGGCAAAAGAATGGGTGAGGATCGACTAACGAAACAGATTTATGATAGAGAAAAGTGAATGATTTTAATGAAAGGGGTAGGCCGAAAATTTCTTGGGTGAATGCGGTGGAAGATACTGTTAAGAGAAGGAATATATTAGAAGTGATATGAACATGACGGTGTGTATGCAGCAATGTATGAGTGTATCTGAAGCAAAAAAGTATTCAAGGGTAGCGAAGAATGGAGAAAATCAAAGTAGTTAACTATAGAGGCCTATTACCTAGGATTTCGCTCTTTTTTATGTACCCACACCAAAAAAAACAGCCTGATGGGTATGTATGCAAGTACGTAATAAGCCCAAAGCTTGCCAATGTGCTTTCTTCAAAAATGAACAAATGAGAATAATAAAACAAGAGCCAGAGAACGAGCAACGAAAAATTCCGAAAGGTTCCTTTATCTTCTCGGGAAGATGAAAGCATCTGCATTGGAAAAAATCCTATGGGAAGAAAAATATTCACGCACATCAAGAAAATAAAGAAAGCTCTTTTAGCACAAATCTCCTTCTACCTCCGGATTCTTGAATGCTGCGCTTGATGAAGTAGAGCATTCAAGGAGATTATTCAAGGGAACTGCAAGAAGACGAGCCAAGCGGTTTCAAGTCCTTTGCGTTTCTCATGTAAGGGTTGACGACTTGTGATCAGGTTCTTAGAAACTGGGAGGACGTTATTAACGCATTGCTCAACTGGAGACCCTCGCCACCGCGAAATGAGTATAAGTTCAATGCCCGATACAATGGAAGTTGGGTTGAATATGAAGATGGCTGCGGTGCCAAGATTTTTAACCGGCCAATATAGCCATCCTTAGGTCTAATCACCAGTAAGACATGTATATCGTTCATGGCATTGCATTAGAATGAGTGGTACGTATGGACGGACGGATGGACATATGGGTTGAAGCACCTACAGCTATATCGTCATCCACTTCCACAACACGCAAAGCTGTATTGGAGAGTAATGAAGCTTTAGTAGCTAAATATTCTATTATGGAATATTACAATACATTTAAGCATTTAGTGTTCATCAAAATTGAATTTTAAACTACTGAAGGTTTTTGTCAGAGATTTATTCATCTATTACCTATCCAGAGTATCTACCCTCTATTGCACTTATTCTACAGCACGAGTTCAAGAATGGGATCTATACGTGGGGACTACTAAAACTACTAATAGAGACTACTTAAATACACTCAAGTATTAAATATTTAAAAAAGTTGAACACCTAGCGATAAAAAATATGGTTGTATAAGATTTATATATTTTTTCTACATCTAATGAGCATATTTCCTCCAACGCACAAATTTTACAGTATCCATTTAAGCCGTGTTTAAACAAATACTTATCAGTACTACTTTTTCATAAAATGCGCATACTTTACTGACATCTATATTATTTCTCTATCATATTCTACGAGTATTCTCAATTTCTTTCTTTATTCTACGTGAACTGTGCGCATCTATACGACAGTATTTAAACCACTCCGAAAAATTCAGAAATCTAGGGAAAACAATGTCATCAGCAGTGCATAGTATTTTCTAAGTACACATCATACCTTTATTTTATTGCACTGGAAGGATATTACAGATGGACGCTTTCAAATGGAAAAATCGCATCTTTCTTTGACTTTCTCATTTTTACCCATCACCTTAAAAAAGCCCATTTCCAATGCTTTGCAAGATTATCATCATGGTTTTCTGGACCCGGAAATAAGCAAATCCAGCCACCATGCCGATCCAACCACATTTTCAAAAGAATCAGTGGAAGGTAAAACGCAAGCTTGTTTTATTTGAGAGATTAGGTTACGCCTTTGCGTCACAAAATGGGCAAAACGCGTCAATTTATCTAGGCACTGGATCAATTCGGGTGACGTTGAAATCATAGGGCGTATATCCCGTATTTTATCTGAGCGGTATATACCTGTTTTACGATGGAGCACATTAAAATCATCGGTGGTAACTATTAACCTCATCGGCGAAACATTGGGTCCGCTAACTCCTCGAGTACTTATCGTGGAGTTATTTTTTTGTTTTGAGTGGGAATTTTACGTTGATTCATTTGATGACTTTTACAATTTCCCTTTTCTCATAAATTTAATTTATTAATCTGACGGATCTTTTTCAAACTGTGTATAATTCATAAATAAATCCATGTTTCTGATGGGTATCTAATAATATTAGAGCGGATATAAGTCCTGAGCAATACTAAATCATATATATTTTCTGACGCCTTCATAAAATTCATACTCCACATGTCTCAATAAACATGTATATTATTACAGCTGATCTATATAGTCTTTTAATGTTTTCCTTAATGACCTCCTTGACCTTACAGAGGATTCGAAGTATTTTACTAGCCCTGGAATCCTAAATACTTACTGCATATTGTTGGTGCGGACTTTATTACGTACTATCCTTCATAAATGAGTTTTAAACATGGAAATTAATTTGAAATATTGATACACATGTTTTAAAGTGACCTCGACCACCGAAGCGGCGCAATCATAATTTAGAACATTCCCTGTCTTATTTTAATTAGCATATTATATATTTTGGAACTTTTGAATTATCTTTTACATTTACGATCATTTTACCCACATCCCGAATGATAGGCACAAATTCAATTATTTGCAAGTTTGGGGCTACAGTTTTTAGGCCCTGTAAATTAGGCTATTTTCAGGGGAAAATGTACCACTCTTATTTACCTGACTTTGCGATGACGCTTACCTATCACCAGCCTTATAAGACCATATCCAATTCTCCGTGAAATAGGAACCGTGTTCTCAGGCTATTGGAACAAGCAAATCCTGCCTCCTCACCGACCCAATCCCCATTTCAAAAAGATTCAGCGGAAGAAGGTAAGACGCGAGCTCGCCCTGTCTGAGGATGCACCCTCTCGTCGTGAAATGGGGAACAACTTGCCAATCTTGTTAGGGCCATGGATCAATTCAGGCAACTCGGATGAGGTGCACCGGCTCTTTGACTCGAAGAGACTTGCGCGGGCAAGAAATAGGCAGGTACGTCAGGTAAGGTGTATAACGAAGAAGATAGCCTGGGAAAATTGAGGTGGAAAAGGATTTTTTTCTTGCACCAAAGTTTGCACGGGTGAGGATGCGAAGAGGAGAAGGTGTCGTAAGGTTCGAATGTGCTTCAAAGTCAAATAACATTTTATGTGAAGGGAATAAAATAAAATATTATATTATATTCATGACACTTTCAATCGTTTCTATGCGGTTCCCCATTTTTACTAAAAATAACGTTAGCTTCAATAAGCATATTGGCTGTTGCGGCCGATATAATACGATATATATATCTTATCGAGAAAATCTTAGTTTTGCAACCGTGTCCAGTCATTGTAATTTGTGGCTAGATGCAGAACGCTGCGACCTCGTTCGAGTGACTTATTATTTCCATTCCTATTCCTTTCCAAACCCAGTAGAATCCCGCAGGTAAAACCTTCGGGTAGGCACCACCTACGGGATGTCCCTGTGCCGGTAGTCGTATCTTACATATATCAATTAATTATACCGAAATATCAGGCCACGTATTGTTTGGATAAGCCAGAGTTATTTTAGGTGGGAGGTTTTTATTAATTTCTGGCTACTGAATATAACCGTGAGAATGTATCCCCTGATACAAGGTATCCGATAAGCCTGTGCCAAACTAGCACAAATCGAATATCCACTATTTTAAACCTTGTGTAGCGCACAGCAAAATAAATTGAATTAGCCGACCAATATCTACCCTTGCAAAGTCTCTATCAAAGTAATTATTGATAATAGTCATAAAATTCGACAATTTTGTGGGCATTTTTCATAAATGTTTATGTTGACTAAATGATATTTACCTCTCTGTTATATATATGGTATTCATCCATCATTTCCTGGATGGATGGTTAGTGATTTTGGAAGGCATCAGAAAACAGAGGTCATCATTGTTATTAACAGAGGCGGATAGGGTAGCTAGGAAATGTTTATCAGGGAATGGAGGTAGATTACAGAGATAGATACCTGGTCTGCTATAAATGCAAGACGCCAAGAAGTAAAACGTTCAACGTCTCATTCCATGGACAGAGTAATAAACTTTAAGTACCTTCCACACCCGTTTAGGGGTATAAAATCCACTGAAAATTTTCCACTACTGCCAGGATTAAAACCTGGAACTTTAGAATTGGAAGCCAACAATGCAGCCTATATCTCTATCAAGCCTGCAGCCTAGCCCCTCACACAAACATTCCTCAACGGATAACTATTACTTTGCCTTCCAAGATAACATCACAACTAAGTAATACTTTCACACTTGCTAATTTTTCACATACTGAGCCGACGAAAATCAATTTCATTCGTTGAATTAGATTTTTAAGGATGTCAATCCACAGAACCAAATTTCTTATTAGAGGCACTTGAGTAAATAGAGCCAATCCTTTAAGGTGGTTCCACCGTAAAATGACTTCAATTTCCTTTTATTCCTATTCTGTCTACTTGTAAAAAATATTCTCCTCTATCTGATACGAACAACAAAATAATACCTTTCCACGCTATTTTATTCTATAATTGAACTTGAAATTACATTGTGTTCAATGGGGGAATGAGAGAAACACGGGGAAAAATAGTATTTTCCCATAAAATATAAATGCCATTTTCGCAAAAAACTATTTATGTTAAGGAAATAATCCAAATAAATTGAATAAAAATAAAATATAGGTATCTTACCACCTTATTTTTCTAGTTATTTGGGAATTAATGCCGTAATTGAAGTCAAAATACGGTAATTCGTAGTAAATGGCGCTACATTCGGCGCCTATGGCTGGAAAAAAGTGCTAATTTAAAATACATTCGTGGAATAATCTCCATTTTTTCTATTTTACTTTTGGTTTCTGTAGGTAACACATTTCATCAGCGAAAGCAGGATATTTTGGACAAAATATCTAAAATGTGGAATCTAGTATTTGTTTTGACTCACACAGCCGCGGCGGAACCTCCTTAACTCTTCGAGTAGTAGGATGCAAATTTGGGAAAAAATATAGTTTTATATATTTATCTGTCATACTGCTAACGTCGCTTCCTCATGTAAACGTTTGAGGAAATATTCAATGCCAAATGCCTCAACGGTATACAGAGTACTTACCAAAAGATGGTATACCAGCATTTATAGGCGTTTCTCTTTTACTAAACAATGTGCAGCAATAGTGTATGTGCCTCTATGCCTATAGCAAACTTTACTTTATATAGAATATATTTTTATGTATGGGACCAAAATTATGTAATGACCTGTCAAATGGCAATAAAGGAAGTGCCTAAAGAATGGTAATGGATTTCTTGAATTTAATAAAAAATGGATATTGGCTTGTAAAAATATTAAAATATTGGTCCATTAGCTGGTTTTCTTTATTTTCTATATCCTGTATATCGTAGTTCAACTAATGTGTCTCTGTTACCTGCAGCATCTTTTTCTCTCTCGTACGAATTTTTTCATGAAAATATCTTTATCATGTTTTTCATGCAATGACATACTAGTACACTTACGATGTGTGTTAACCAATTGAATGTTACATATACAAAAGTTAATTAATTTTTAGCTCACAAAAAGCCCAAAGTTTTAAAACGTTATGTACACTTTTATGGGCTCCGAAGAATAAATAATTATAATGCATGAAAGTCACATCTTCCCTGTGTGGAGGAAAAGAGTCCAGAAGTGGCTAGCAAAGGGCATTCAGAAAACTCAAAAGTTGATGACGGTAGGTGCGTGGGTGACCCTGGCGTGGGTGGATGAGGCGAATGAGAGGGAACGAAGGCGGTCCAATAGAGGCCGGAGAAAAGAGAAAGGCCGTGAGTCGTCCCTTAGGGGAATTAGAGGGAAAAGATTTTTAAAAGAACCACGTGGTGATTAAAGGGATGTGGTGAAGTAAGGGAAAAAATCGGAGGGCTGTGGGCGTGTCATAAAGAAATGAAGGACTACATAACACACGAACATGAGTACTGCGATATTATTCCGATCGTCATGCTATAAGCACATGTCAATTAGCGTAGTATCTAATTCTTACTATGTTCCTTTCCACCATTACTCCATTTTCAGCAATTTAAAGGTCGATTGTGGTGCCACTCAGTGGAAACGGAAACAACAATTATAAGATTTACGAAATTATGCGTTTGAAGTTTCCGTCTTTGACCCGCTCCAGCGGTATTGGAAGTCAGTGTAAAAGCATGTATATTGAACGTTATTGTTATCTATATGAAAGATTTGGGAAGTTTTCTAATTTTCTAGTATCCTACCCTCGTACAGTATCTATTCGTTAACTTCCGGAAGTTCAAGTAGGTAGAGAAAAATTGTTATTAAGGCAAATAAGATAGCGGACTGACTTAAAGATTCCACCTGGAAAAATAAGTATATGAGTAGAGAGACTGAGGAAAAAATCCACAAAGCTATAGTCAAGACAACAACTTATCTATAAGGCAGAGACAAGACCGAAGAAAAATAAAACAACAAACTTCTACGAACCGCAGAGGAAATCACAACGTGAGTCAGTACAGACACTTATTTCACTTATTTTTGCATTGTTAAAAAAATAGCTGCTTTCACTGACGGCAAATCTTAGCTACTGTTATGCTAAATAAAAATACAAATTATTCAGATTATTCAATATGTACAATTTTGATGCCCCTTTTTTTGTAGCTCACTATAACTGACGACTGTGTCGAAAATCTTATACAATAAGCGTATCATGATTTCAATTATTGAATTTACTTGCGATTAACTAAAAACTTAATGAGGGTAATTATCTACACGTTAATATCATTCTACTATCAGGGAAAATTCACTTCATTTACCAGCATTTTACGAAAGTGTTGTTCACGTTTAATGGAAAAAACACTATTTTTCCCATGTTAGATCCATACCACCTCAGCATTAGCTCAGCAGATTTTAGTAATAAACACTACCATATTTATTTCAATGGGATTTTGCATTTTAAGCTTACATTAGTACATTGAAAAATCGTCGAGAATTAATGGCGTTCCCTTGCGTTAAGTAACGCATCAACAAAATTTAGGTGCCTCTCCAATCCGTCATAAAACGACGTGGTGGAGGTGGACGCAAATGATCGTTTTTGGTTTATCAAAATAACCAACTAGCCAATCATCTGTTCATTTAAAACACATTACAATAATAGTGTGATTCATGATTCACATGTGCTTCAAATAACATGATTTGTCTTGATTTTCGCTTAAAAAGAATATATGCATTCAAACATTTATTTCTTTTAAATACTCTGTACCAGATAGATTTTAATCTTTGCGACGCATTTCTACGGCTTATTTAACACAATGGCTTCGGTCCATGCCGCGTATATACGTCACATACAGATGAGACGGCAAACTTTTCAGCTAAAAGGATCGCGTCTTCACCGGAAAGAGACCCGCAATATCTCGGGACCCGATATAATGCATCATCCGTCCTGAGCTATCACTTTCGTCCCATGAAATGTTCGTCATCAGGCGGAGGAGAGGGTTCACTTTGTCACAGCTGCCTAGACTTGAGGGGGCAGACCGCACGCGTCCTCGCAGAAGAGGGACGCGCTGAATTAATATCACCCCGAGAGGCAGGAGGCACTATCACATTAGAAATGGGGCATTTCGAGCACACCGTGCCATAATTCATCATTAGATAATTGTAATGTGATTACAGCCGGGGTTATAAGGAGAGGGGCCTCGGAGACTAACGCCTTGGGATGGATGCAGACAGGAGGGGAAAGCGAGGAGGGAGAAGAAATAGCGTTGGCTCATTGGAGACAGGTGGGAAAAAAGGGTCCATGAAGATGCCTCTAATGGCATAATGCGAGGTTGTTGAGAGGTACCCGAAGACTGAGATGAAAGAAAAAAGGCGAGCAAAGGAAAACAAAAGGGTAATGAATAATTGATATTTTTACGGGGATATAAAAGTCTTGGTTCAATTTATAGCATCACTCAAATTTTGTAAAGACTGAAATTGTTGACGGTTAATAAATATAATTACAACAAAATACAAAACAAAATTATCAAAACGGGGTCTCAGAGGAAGTAAACAAAAAAATCTCAATTCTTACAGCAAATGCCTCGCATAACAGGAGAAATGGTGCCGTTTTGTGTGTATGTGTTTGAGGTTTGCGAGAAGGAATAAACTTAAAACTATAGGTGAGCATTTGAAGGTTATAGACCACTAAAATCTAAATTTGAGTTCATGACAGCTACCAACTAGATTAAATTAGTAAGAATAAAGGCTGACTCCCAACGTGACATAATAGCTGAAACGGGCAGCAAAGTCAGCAGAATGTGTTATATCCTTTTTTGGCGGGTTGTCCCAATTTTGCACATTTTAATTACTTTTTTCACTCTAAACATATTACACTTTTAATATATTTTAAATCAACTCCCTACACAGCTTTAATGTATTTCATATCCGTAGTTGTATTCTGAGGTAAAGCGAAGACCACCATGCCATGAAAGACGTGTGGGCATGTGTTTCATCTCGTAGTGGAGGAAGATGGAGTGAGTGGAAAAAGGGAGAAGGACTGGGGGTGGAGGGAAAAGGGGAAAAAGGGGCGTCTAGAGGGCTCGCTGTAAGGATGATGGAGTTCGGGTATCTTGGGAAGTCGAGGGTGTTCCTCGGGTGAAAGGGAATGAAGATCCGGAGGAGAGTTGATCGAGGCAAGGTCGGCCTCGGGAAAAAGGAAGTGAGGGCCTAGATAGAGAGGGATATACTAGGAAAGAAAGAGGGGAAAGTATAAGGACGCGCCTACCCAAGTATAGCCTAGGAGTGATGATGGGGCAAACCTTTAAGGAACTACTTTGAGCTCACGATTCAGAGTCTTTTACTTCACGCAACAGTAAATATATAACCGTAGACTCAGAAGAACTACAGTAGTGTTAATACGGTTCCTTACAGCGTGTGCGCTCTCGTTATATTAATTATGTTACAGCTTTTATGAACGAGGAAAATGCAATGAACGTTCTTCAAATTACGCCTGTTCTTAAAAGTACATTGCTCTTGAGTCGCCATAACTGTGAAATAAAACTGATTCAATGGACTTTTGCGCATTGAATATGAGTAGTAACAATTCAAATGGGAGATACGTGATCATACCTCAGGGCTCAGTTTTCATGCGGTTAAAAAAGAATAATTTCGTGGATTTTTAGCCTGCATTGCATTTCGAATCATCCATCCGAACATTGATTTTTTGCGAATTTCCACCCAATTCACTTTATATGAAACTAATATATCCCTTTATACGTATTTATTTTAACTCACAGAACAATTTGTTTCAATTAATCGACCCTTGCTCTTCTTTGGCAATCCTTCCAATAAAAATTGTCGGCCGATAATTGCTTTGGAAAGGTTACGTTATTCAAAACACATAAACCGTATTTTCGCGATTTTACCACGAAGGTTTTTTCCCCGAATAAGATCATTAAAAAATCAGTTGCACATCATACTTGGGCATATGAGACCTTTACCTACCCATTCGTCCAAGTGTCGAACCCATCCCTATTCAAATGGTCGTTCGGTATTCAAATGGGCACCTGGCATAATAAAATGTATTGCATTATGTGCACAATGGAACCACTGGGTTTAATTATGTAGCTAATCACGTCTATACGATATTTTTGTCAATTTACTTTTAGGCATTTGTAGTAGGTACAGACCACTTGTCTCAAGGGACCAGAATACAAAACATTCGAAAATAACCCAAAATTTATTTCCGAATATGGCAAATTTTTACTAGACAATAATATCGGGAAAGAATTATTAGCATCACAATGATGATTGAAAACAACCCTTATATGCTCAACATGGCACTATATTGGTTTCCTCAGTTCACCATAAAACATTCGGGATGCCAATATAGGTATCGAAACTTAAAAAAAAAAGTTCTCTTGTTTAAACTTTATTAGCAATAACAATTAATGCTGCTTTTTCTCATGTATATTTGTGTTATTAAATAAGGATTTAACTATAGCGATCTCAAAAACGTTTTGGACATTCGTACCAGGTGATATAGATCACCCACAAAAAGCATTATAATGTATAGTTATAATATTTAAAAATTAAGATGGAGTTTTCTGAGAGCGAACAAGGAAAATACCATGGAAGAAAAAGAGTCGAAAGATCGATATACATGTGCATCTGCTGCGATCCACGAAATGTCAGCTTTCCGACCTACAATGTGAAATTATTTTCGCTGTTATAAACAGGAATCTAGACAAAATAATTTTACTCTACTCGACATTGCACTGTATTTTTTAAAGGCCAAACATAATGCTAACCATACTTTATTTTCTGGCTATATGATAGTTTTACTACTACAGGTAGTTACTATCGGACTCCAACAAAAGTATTGATTTCCAGGTGTCTTGCAATTTATCTTCCATTCACTTTGCTCTGTTTTTCTTTCGAGTTTATTATGGAGTATGAATCTAATTATTCTTAAACCTCTTTATTTCTCTCATGAAAAATCTGCTGAAGTGCCGACATAATACGAATTTGATTCATATGTCCTCTGAGACACGCTGGGTCCGAACACGATGTGATTTAAAAGTGCGTTGAATGACTGATGCGTTAAAGTAACTTCTCATGGAAAAGTAATAAACAACATTCAAGATTTACAAAAAAATCATATACGTATCCCACATTTGCTTACACCAACTGCAAGCATTAATGATAAATTTTGCAAAGGGCATTACATTTTTGAAAAGTCACGTGTTTTAAAACGGCATCCAAATTATCTGTCGCCAACGCCCTTTTTCCCCTCTACGTGTATTTCAACAGAGAGGGTCTGATCATTCTAGTTCAATATCTTACACTACAGAAATGGAAGCGATTTGTTTCTGCTAATTTTGTTATTCAGGTGAGCATGAAATGGAAATACGCTGTATTACTGGTTTCTATGACATAGTTGTTTTTAAGCCACCAAGTGGTCAAAACTTGTAACAAGAATTATTTTTATTAAACGGCATTGAATTTCAACATAAATTTGGTTCAGTGTATTAAGTAATATTAAATTAGCATAAAGTCACTTCTTTCTTTAATCCTGCATGTCCCATATTAGGGTTCGTGTTCATAGACCGTTCAATCCTAAGATTGGTTGACTGCAGCTCTCTATCCTTCCCTGCTGGTTCTTCTTGAGTGTGTACTTTTTTTACTTCTTTTTCGGTTTATGCATTAATCCCTTGGCCTTCCTCTAGGGCAGCGTTTCCCAAACATTTCCTGTGATGGAACACTTCGTGAATCCTGAAATTTTAACGGAACACTTATCTAAATTTGCAAATATTAAACCATTGCGTTTAGGTAGCACCATATGGAACCATTCCAGATTTCCCGGAACACCTATAAGCTTTCCGCGGAACATAGTATGGGAAACCCTGCTCTAAGGACTTTTTCTTCTATTTTCTCTTCAATTATAATCCTCACAAACCAATTGCGTCCTATATTGTGTCCAATTCATCTGGTGCTTCTTTTTTTTTATAGCGATCCAATGGTCATTTCTTCTTCTTTTTCTCTCTATACTTCATTACATCATCTTTTATCGGTTCACTTGAGGTTCTGCATCCAACTTCCACACTAGATTTTTTAATGCTTCTAATCTGTCCTACTTTTTGAATGGTCCATGTTTCCGTTCTATTTTGGTACCACACCCCATAGAATGTTTTCATACATTGAATTTCGTACCGTAATGTAAAAAAGAGTCTCAACGAGGAAGAGTGGTCCACACATATAATGTGGAAAAATTAGGCAACAGAAAATCGGTATGTCAGCTGATATCCATGTAGTTCACCTTTCTTTAGATCTCCGCTCGCGTCCTAAGTAAATTTTCCCTCGTAAACCACATACGAGCGGTAAGGCATGAATATCTCTGGCGTGACCTTATCCGCGAAGGACTCCACCTAAGGGCATTTACACGCTCTGCAAACCTATTCGAGAGAGTGCCCTTGTTCCTTTGGCGTGTACATTTTTTTGGTGAATCCTTTGAATTTTCGGGGTCGAAGGGAAGACCAAGAGATGATCTTCGAAGGGCGAGGTTTGCCTATAGGCGCTCGACGGTGCTTCGCTACTACCCTAAATTCATACCGGTAATGCATACAGTGAAAGACTCTCCGTCTATTGGGAGTGAAAGAAGTGGAACAGAATAAACGACACAGGGGACACAAGCTCGGCCAGTGTGGAAGTAGTGAATGAAAGATCAATTTTAGGCGTGAGTAGAGTACACCTTGGCTGGTTGGTTGATTATTAGAGTGGCCAAAGAGAGATGATACTTCACAACTGTACCATAATGCGTTGAGTATACCTGACTTGCTGAAGATCCGAAGATAGGTTACATCAGCTTTCAACTCTACCTTTATCGCAGCTAAACAATGTATACATACGTAAGTCATCACTTTAATATCCTTCATGATTGTTCTTTATATATTTCACCTTCGTATTCCACTGTAGTTATCTCCATCAATTTCTCTTTTCATTTATTTTTATAAAGGGATATTATGTCACAAAATAACCTCGAATTTTTCTTTCATTTTCTTTTATTTTTCTCATAGTTTTTTATGCATATTTCTTTTCCAACTCTTTGTATGACTTCTTCATTTGTGACTCTCTCCGTACATTTAATCTTCAAAATTCTTTAATAACAACATATTTCCCTTGCTATCGAATTTTTTCATCGGAATTTGTTTATTTTTTGTTTTACTGACACTTAAGATTATGCTGAAAATACAGAGGTTTTAAATAGTCCGTATTCACTTTATAACTTTTTTTCGAAAAAGACGCCATTTTAATCATTCACAAGAAATCTAATTTTTATTTTTATTCTTTCAATAAGCAAATCTGTCTGAACTAAATGTTTGAAAGTTGGTCTTCCTTAAATAATCTTCTCATTCTTTTTTACGTCCACTTTTGTCTTCCGAAGGCCATTATGTCCCAAAGAGTAATCTATAACTTTGTACCTTCCACTGCGTAGAGCTTACTGATTCTGTCAAAATCCTATATAAGCAAGAACAAATCGACGCACGATAGAGTCAAGGTTGACCAGGACCGTCTTGGTTGAAATATCTCAGACAGTGGCGTGAAAATAAATTTGTTACAGACAACATCATTGCATATGTGGATACGACAAACTAAGAAGGAGGGTAAAAGTTCTTTGGTTGGTAGATTTTGAGTGAGGATAAAAGTGGCTTACAGAGAAGAAGCTCGAAACAAACCATTAAAGAAACTAGACACCATTGCGTCAAGACACCTCTCACTAATTATACCATCCCTATTCTCATGATGTCTTAAAGTCTCCTGGCACACGTTCTTAAACGTTTATGAAAGTTAAGGGAACGATGGAGCAGAAATACGAATTATATATTTTTACAACATTCCTAGTGCACATGAGGTCACTTAATACTTGGGTCACAAACATTTTTTTATGGCTTGGGTCTTGGGCAAGTTGGGCAGCACGCAGATGCTCAATTTCGGACATTGCGGAACCAACTTCACGAGACCTGCGATAAAATCTATCACGCGAAAACAGGATTATCCTTCCCTCTCCGGTTTTTTCATCCACTTAAATCGTGAAAAATCTCCAATCGGGTCGGGGGTCATAACTTGCGGCCGGTCGCGGTTTTTGAGGGCGCCATCATGACCCGAACCATAGAGGGTGAACGAGTGCCTGGGTTTGGAAGAGTTGCGGCGTTTGCAGAATAATGAGGGTCTACTGGGCAAGTCAGTTAGTAGGTTGTGGTGGTGGTAGTAGTTGGACGGGACGAGATGGGTTTGGACGACTGTAAAAATACGGCCATCATCGCTCCCAAAAGCCCTTGCATTATGGGGAGGGAGGAATTATGCCCTTGCAAAATAGACCCCCGATGGCGAAAGGGACCTCGGTGACTCATTAACCTAGGTCATGGACCGCACACCATGGACGGCGTGTCACAAGCCGACGTGGGCGGGTGCTTGCGGTGCGGTATGCGGCCTCGCGGACCGAGCCAACGATGCGTCCGCGCTCTGCTTCCCACCCGAAAAACCCACCCACCCACCCTTTCTCGTGCAAACACGTCCACTAACGCAAAAAAGACGAGTTCTGCTTGCTTTCCCTCGATGACGTGGGATGAGCGATATTCAAATATCAGACTCGAATTTGCCAACCACTTAAACATTTTCGTGGCAAAAGACGCGATGAATTGAATTACCTAACATCCCATTATCTTCATCTTTAAAACTGATACTCCGCTTGTTTGAACGCAATAGACTCACAAACCCCTCGACGGATTCGAGCAAAATTTTGCGCATTCGTTTTTGAGACCAAAAGGAATTCAATCGCCATTCAATTAAGGCCCAGGGATCCCAAAAGACCCTATGTGAGTCCTTTTTAACCAAAGTTCACATCCATAAGAATAGCATTGGATTCGGGGAAGGGGTTTCATTTTTTTATTTTTCTAAAATACTTAAACTTATGATATAGACATAACTGAAATCGGAATAAAACTGAAATTGATATCGGATGACTGAAAGAAGAACTTTTTAATTCTTGCATTCCATTATGTAATACGCTTTGCTTTTGCACAGTATCTGAGTTTCATCTCTAAAATACTGTTATCTTGCATTATTTCACCAATGGAAATTTTTATAAACTCGGTAACTATTAGCATAACTTAAAGTCCCCGTTCTCATTAAAATACTCTTACCACTGCTTAAAATACCCGCATTCACATTTATCTTCAATCACCATAGTACAGCTGGTATTTACATTTTATAGCAATTTCATTGAAATTTCATCTCCCTTAATTGCACATCGCATAGTAGAACATGTCTCACGTTATCGCATGAGGCACGATACATCGCTTATCCAAATGGTCGATAGTATTTAAGTGCAATGACAACGAGACGTCGATAGTGGACGCCGATTAATCGCACTATTGAATTGCACTCTTCGCCACTAGTTCTATCCACTCTAGCGTCTCTCGAAGGTTCTTCTCAATGGTGAACGGTACCTTAATTTTAATATCGATTGTTTTTTGTAAAATATTTAGTACCTGTTGTAAAAGATGAATTCATGACGTATGCGTGCATTATACCGTATTCCTCCTGATATCGAGTCTATAGATCAAAATCCCTGGAGACAAAAATTGAGATTGCAATACCTACAGCGAATCTATTGAACTCAAAATATCTCAAAGCCTTATTTATTCCTGAACAGCCAATTTAATGTCCTAAATATTCCCTAATCGTGATGTGCTTATTTTGTTACCATGACTTACTAAATTCAACCTTTCATTAATTTCATTTATAAACATTTTTAGAACTGTAGAATGTCATGTTTTGTTGCCTAGCGATGGTCTTTTACGTTAAAAAGATTGCTGATAAGGAGTAGATAGGTAGCATTCTCACATTGCCCCGCTCTTTTAAGCAAACCAAATAATAAGAGTGTGTATATATTACTGTAATGCTTCAGGAAAAAATGTGCTAAATGCAAAGTAAATATGCCAAAAACTTCAATCAGTAGTATCTTAACGTGGTGAGGGATTATCAATGTTCTCTCCGAAAATTTGTCTCCCAGAAATTGTCGTTTGCCAAGAGCGTAGGGGTGATTATATATATAATATTATTCATATTCTTGTATTTTTATTTCTATAAATTTATTTATCCGATGCCAGTAAGTATAAAAATAAAGTTGATGTTGTATCGATACTTATCTTTTTTATTATTTTTAAGTTAAATTAGAAAAAAATAGTGGTTTGACATTGGAAAAGATATCATAAGAAAGAATATATCATATGAATTTTAATTAATGTCATCCAATGTTGTTTTTCGAAAAAATCACGAAATATTTGATAAAGTTCATCGATTTTACAAAAGGTTTTGCGTTTTTTATAACTCATTTCGGTGAGGGTGGGTTTATACTGGCAAGATACTGCCTCAAGTTTATTCTGATGGAGCTTGCGGCAAATTTAACAATGGCAAAAAAATTTCTCAAATTATTTCGAAGGCATTTTGCTTACTATATACATTGGCCACCAATTGACTTGCTGAAGCATTTAAAGATTCCACAAGAGGAATTGCAAAGCTTAGACTTTGAGTTCACCAAAATCGCTTGCTGCAAGTTACTTGCGACATAAAATTGCCAGTGTAACCCGATCGTTACGAGCAATGCTGATTGTCAAAGATTTTATTGTATGTTTTTCTATTGACTCTACATGAGGCTTTATATTAACTATGGAAGAAATAAATTATTGCACATAACTTAGCATCGTAAAGTATTTTGCCAAAGTCTACAATGTTTAAAAATGAATAAACTTACTATAGAGTACGGAAAAAAATAAAATGCCTCAGAAAATTTAGTCGTAAGCTTTCATTAACACAATAAGCTAGTTTTCGTTATGAATAAAATGCTTCGAACATCATTCCATAGCTAATCTCGAATAAAATTCTGAGTTGACGAATTCATTAAACTATTCTGCCCCATCCACTCAAAATATCCACATTGCTGCACTGAAAAGAGAAGGGTTTACTACCATGCGTTTCACAACGTGGTCTACGACGGATTGGGTTTCCGTGGAATCCTAAAGAAACCGTTTTACAGCAAGGCGGATTTGGCGAGTTGAGTGGGGAAGATTGAAATGTTCTGATTAGTGGCGGATGTCCCCTGAAGGGATTTCGTTCCAGATTGGTCGGAAATTCGATTTCCTTTCGAGGATTCGAAGGGAAGCCTTACTTCCATGACAACTCTCGGTTAGTTAAGTTAGTACCCCGGAGTGAATCAAGAACGTTCTCTGACTGAGTTTAGAGTCCATTGCCCCCACAAGGTGAGCTCATATCTTTTACGTCATGGTCACCTCTTCCAAAGAGGAGTTTCCTCTCGTCCTATGGAACTCTTTGTAGCCCCATAACGAGCAAGAAATAGTTTCTGTACGTCGTGGAAACTGACAACCTGCCGAAGGAAGTAAATGAACCCGTGAAGGAATGGATTTTAAAAAAATAGCCGGGCATATTCAATGACAAGTTTCCAGTGATTGCGATTCAATATATGAGTACATAGGCTGCCTCGTTATTGTGAACATTCATTTTGAATTAATATACATTCGAAACTTATTTAAGTGTAAACATATCCAATTTAATAAATTAAGGCATATTAAATCGAGAATAGTAGTAGTATTTTTGTTTATCGTGCTTCAACGGCTAAAGTCATTTCGCACTTACTGTCGGCCACGTGCAGACAGGGGCAAAAGCACTCGGAGAAATCGGAGGATCTCCCCTCCAAACTCGAGTCGAGCCCAGCGATGCTTAACTTCGGTGACTGATCGGGAATCGGTGTTTCCATCGTATTTTTTTCATGGAGTATTAATTCAAATTAAAAAAGAGTTATCTTTTCTCTCCCTTGCCTGATATACTCAATTACCGCTAGTTCAAAAACCATAAAACTTATTACTACAATTTTCTAGACACTCATGGTAATATTTTTTGTTTGCTAATGTTAAAAAAATACAGTCATAAATAGATTGAACGCCATTAACTGATCAACAAGAAAATTCAGTTTTGAGAAATATTTTCGACGATATGATGAAAGAGATATGTTGGTTAGTTTATGCGGGTCGAATTACTTCGGGCTACTTACATGATGGTATAATTGTCTATTAAACTTTGTCTGATTAGTAAAGGTCCGTTAGTGTCTGAACTGACAAGTTCCATCTTAATATATGGCAATAACTATGTCCAACCAAACGTACTATAGCGTGCTCTATAAAGTCATTTGTAGGCGTGTCAAAGTTAGGTTCCCCACAAACTTCTCATACTAGCAGAAGTAGAGTCTGAGAAGTAGATTTCAGCCATCAGTAGAGTTAGAGAAGTAGGTTTAGCCATCCAGCAGATGAATGCGAAGGGATAATAAGGAGACCGTGTAGACATCATATTTTATAATATATCACCCACATCATAAATATCGCATAGCGTTCCACATCGCGAGCCTTCAACATTATCCACACGGTATAAAAACAATACCGCATTATCCTTACGTGATATTTATACTATATTGACATAGAGAATGTTATACAACGACAGTTTCGTTCTCGATCAATTTCAAACAAATAAAAATGGTGACGAAACCATCTGGAAGAAAAAGTATGAAAAAGAAGACTAAGACAAGAATATATAAAGCAAAAATCAGATCAATAATGACACCTATGGCAGAAACAAGATCGGAGACAAATAAAAGTAAAATACTTCTTGGAACCCCAGATCCGAAAATGCTCAGAAAAATCTCAGGAATACTACATATAGAATCTCAACGAATAGGTAAGCGGCGGATAGGTCGGAAGCAGAAATGGATGAGTCACATAGATATAATACGGAAGAATAGTCATCATTGCCAAAAATACGCTTCCAGGTGGAAGAATACGTGAGTGCAGACCAAGCTAAAGAAGGCGAGACCATTTAGAGATAAAATAATGTGAGAATGTACAGAAAGAAACTTGGACCATCCTAGGAAGAAAGTGGGAAGAAGAATATGCAGCTATCATTACGTATGGGCCCTCTTCGTCACTACTCTATGGCTCAAAAATGCAGCCTGAGGGAATACATACCTACATAAAGGTGGCCAGTGCATAGCTCTCACAAGGGAATTTTGGATACTGTAAGGACAATCTTACACAGATATTACCTTTCCTGAAGCATTTTACATTTCATTAAATTAATCCTTTAGTCCTTCGAAAGCCTCTAAGAGAGACTCGACCGTTAACACGGTTTGCTAATGTCACTAAAGAAATTCATATCTCAGGAGTTGAAGGTCGGCGTGTTGGATATAACGGAACATCTTCACGATATTTGGCTATATGGTGATCAATTCGAGGAGTGGCTGGTAGGAATTTGTTTGATAGACTTTCTATATTCTTCACGTTTCTCTCCGAATTGCTTTTCACCCCTTCATAATTTTGCATTCGCCATTTTTCATAATCCAAATAGTAGTCGTGGTCTTTTCTAGTATTGCCTTAAGGAGTCCTTGACATCACAATAGATTTCTTATTAGATAAACTTACCTGTTTAAGATTGATTTATAAGAGGTTATCCACAAAAAAACTTCATTCTTCAACCTTATAAGGTCTTCCTCAACATAAACCTTATCGGTTCAATTGATTTTCAGCATTCGTCTATAACGCTCTATCTAAAATGAGTTGTTCCTTATTTTTTTAAGTGGAATCCTTCTTGCGTGGGGGGAAATCTCGCGAAGGCCTAGCGTCCCGCGGCTAAACTCACAACCCCTGACAAAAACTCTTCCGACTGATTATGGATTAGTGCGCAGATGAAGACTTACCTGGTTTCCCTACCTACAATTAATCTACTAGATCATCTACATACGTATACAACCGTGCGAGCCGCCGTAGAGGCGTGTGGCAGGGAATGTTTGGACACTAGCCATGAAAAGCGAGGAACTACTAAAAAAAAGGAGGGAAAGGAGGGGGGGAAGAAAAATGTGAATTGTGTGTTGTCGATGTGTCTTATGTTAGTGTCACGCTATTTTTGTTGCAATCATTAAAGGTGCATGGAATAAATGAAATTTTGTAAATGTCAGTTCATCGATGTATCTCTCGTCGTTTTTCTTTTCCTTCGTGTTATTTTGTCACTCCTATCAGCTCTCGAGATATAACGCGAGGCTAAAATAATATACTCTGTATGGTAATAAAACTGACCTGATCGGAGTTTTCAAATAAGCTAAGCCTAGCGTGTAGCCTCCGAGTTATATCTCGAGAACTGTTACCAACCTAATCCTTTCATCAGATTCGTGACACTTTAAGTTCGCTCGTAGTATTTATTAAGGAAGCATGCGGTTTCCCTTTGTGTTTCATTTGCTTAGCGAATTAAATCATTCGGTGCAGAGTCTCTAATGCTTGCGGTGAATCACAAATGTGGCCTAACTAGAGCAAATTACGACACTTGAGTAACACACAAGTCATGGAATCTCTCTTTTAACTTTTCATCGGAGAAACATTATACTATTCACTTGATAAACCCAAGTCTCTTTAATGCAGCACCGCAATTGTCTCGTTTTGAGTTTCCCCCGCGCTGGTCTTATACCAAAGTGATTCCAAGATATTTGAATCCATCTCAATTATTTATATTGACCCCTCCCACTTCACAGATTTTTTCTGAGAAGTGTGCTGTCCATTTAACAAGGGTATGTTTGAATCCTCTCTCAAGACGCAATGAGTAACCGTTCTAATAATTCATAAAATGCAGATTTATCCAGCTGAGGTGAGAGGAATATCGGCTTGGTAACCAATCAAAATTCACATGGACACAAAATATTTTAGCCCTGTTGAAAATCTCATATTTCAATGACACAGTGTCATGTTAGTGCATAATAAAGGGCCTTATTAAAGAGACCATCAATGCACAAATCTTCTAACGAACTTAATCTAAAAGAAAAGGGGTCGCATTCAATGCTTTTTCGAGACTGGTGAATGAAATTCACTTCTAACCCTTGAAACTGACTTAATCGCTAAGAAGATCTCGCTCTAATGAACTGGAAAAAAATCCTCCTCGTTGCCTGCGCCTACTTGTTAAGCTAAGCCCAGTGATTTGGAACGCTTTTGAACCACACTCATTACTGAGCATTCAGAACATTCAACTGCTTCTCGCCCAGGGAAACCTCCAGGCCTTTGGCGAAGTCAAGGTCGCAACTCCTACAAGTTTAACAAGTTTGCCGAACAGCGGTTTGCGGAGTTCGCTGCGTGTATTTCACGTCTAGGTTAAACCCTCCCAGTCCCATGCGTGGAAGACGGCGTCAAAGGCCCTGGGTATACCTAGAAGTTACCTTTGAGAATAGCAGAGGGGAAGAGAAGGAAAAACACTGAAACGTTTAGAAGCTCCACTATAATCGATATCCCCACTAACCCATAACTTTCACAGTATTCGGAAAGTAAAGCAACGCGAATAAATGAGGAGATAATAGAGTGATTATATCAATCAGATTTCATTAACTTATTATTATAATTATTAGGTAACCCACCGGTGAAGGTAGGTATAAATGGAACTGAGTAAAGATTTTTTAGATTTCTACCAGTGCCCTACCTACCAATATTATTTCTTTCTTCATCACAGTGGAAGTCCGGCCCCTCCTCATCCCGTAAATAAATCCTATTATCTTTCTTCACAGGCCCGCTTGCTTAACATCCTCCCCTCTATCGCTGCCTTGAGCAACCCTTCGCCGCGCATTGCCCCAACGAACCACCTACTTTGCCTCTTTCAATCTCATCCAGAGGTTTACTCTCCTTACTAAGCACTTCATCGTTTTTCTACCCAATTTTATAGCCAAATTAACATGATAATTTGCCGATAACTCTGGGATATTAGCACTAAAATCTCTACAGCAAATACCTAATTTCATTGGTCACCATTGAATAAAAATTGTGACATAGCAAGAATAAAACAACGTTTCACAGTTGATATCTATGGTATAAACACTCAACTGAACTTGAAAATGTCGCAGGTCATAATGTCTAAGCCCAGTTATATATGAAATCATCCAAGCCTAACAAGATTTATTTAAAAATACGAGATTTATCAGGATGGAAACTTTTCGCAGGCACCCTAGCAACATGGCAAAAATTATGAAGGAATCAATAAAGTGCTCGAATTCGTTTATTAAGAACTTTGCGGGAGAGTAGGAGTACGTTGATAATAAGCTCTAAAGGTCAAAATCACGATGCAAGGCCAGTCAATTGGTAATAAATAGCTTAATTCTTAATTTATTTCGCTTATAATAAAAAGAGAGCATCACATCAAAATTTCAGTCTTTCATGCAGATCATAAACAACATAACCTTACCCTCAGAGTTCTATGGTCTAGTTTAATCTCTTATTTGGCGATTAAAACGTTACAGTGCATGTCTTCGTTTATTTAGGAGCTCACCACGGCAATGATTGTGTTACTGCTGGATATTCTGTACCACAGAATGACGTGTTGTTTATTAGGTTCCTGTGGCCACCATACGGGCGTCATGGGCCATCACAGCGTTCCTCAACAGATAACTATGGCACTCACTATGTTCCATCAAATCTGCAATACGAATTATTTTTACTCTCTCATTTCTTTTACAAAACCGTTTCTCACTTCTCCCACGTGTTCGAGGAATCTCGAAAGGAGGAAACAACTAAACTAGATGCCAGGGTCGAGATAGCCTCGATGTACGGATTGTAAACAAGCTATTATCCAACAGCACCGTTGAGTTAGAGTACCCTGTACGGAAAGCACTCGACAGCTGAAGGCATTTGCATAGCAACCGAAGGGTGAATAATCAGAGTATAATGGCGACTGGAACCACGGTGTAGGTGTTCAATTGCCCTTAACGAAGCAGTGGAGAAGCTTCAAGGTTAGGTCATAAGAGGAAAATTTACATGTTGGTACGTTACACGGTAATCTGAAGCGCGGACAAGAATTAGCAAAGCGCATAAGTATGAATGATGATGCAAATGAGAATAAAACAGCAACGATTTGGAGGCTCAAAGGCGAGCAGGATATTAATTATGTACATATTTCTGGAGTATTTTTACTTCAGTCAGACGTTTCTATCCAAATTCAGAAGATCTTATCATTTCATTCCATTATCCTCTTAAGTTATTAAAAAATGACTGCACAAAATTCTTTCATGCTTTCATAAGATCGTTTCAGAAAAGAAGTGGTATTTACCGCAAAGTGTATGAAAGCAATGTTAGATGCAGCACGAAGTCTTGCAGTCGAGCAACAGTAGCGATTTAAGATTTCTATAGTAGTTCCCAATGGATTCAAAGACAAATATTTGCTTGCATTGGTGTTGTACAGGAAACAGATTTATTTCCGCTATCTTGATCAGCTAGATCGTGTAAAAATTGTATTTTGACCAAGTGAAATACGCGTTAATTTCTTGGTAGAAATATTTAAAAGCGTAAAAATTACATACATATATATATATCCTGGGTAAGGTGAAATTTTTTCTGTCTGGATTCGACACATTTTCATCTTCCCCACCAAACCCTGTGTTCGTCCTTTTATGTGTTCCTATCCCTTTCCATTCCCTATGATTGTATGAATTAATATATGTATATATATATATATATATATATATATATATATATATATATATATATATATATATATATATATATATATATATGGTAGTCCCATGAGGTAATGTATGGACTATGCATCCACTCATCATACTGCTTAGAAATATCTTAGAGCAATTTCACACAGATTTTAATTGCAATATATGAGTACAGTCCATGACCTCACTGTAATTCGTTAGCACTTTTAAATTTACTGTAATCACTGTAATAAAAATTAGTGTGAAAATTTGCGAAATTATTCCATGTGAAAAGTTGGGCATTGAGAAAGGAACATGTTAGTGTAATGGCAAGAGCAGCGATTGGAAACCTATGACACGCGTGACAACAGCTGGCACGTGAAAGGTTTATCGGTGGCAGCCCTATAAAACGACGTTTGCATTGAACTTTTCGATTCTTAGTGCTTTTTTCTTTATAAAAATATTCTTCTTATCCTCTAGATTTTGGCCGTATATGGACCACGTTACACAATTTCCTTGCTTATTATTGTCCTCATCTTTATTTGTTTACTATGTACTTCATTCTTTCTCTAATTTTTCTCCTCCTCCCTTCCGTTCAAACTACCATTTCTTCATTTCCTTTTTCCGGAAACCTCCCTTGAAGTTTTGTATCAACCGTATCATTATTTTTACCCTGTTTTATATCTTTCACTACCGTAAAATATTTAATTATGAGTATAAAATATTTGTACATGCTTTTTGTTTTTCTGAACTAACTGAAATGCTTCTTACTACTGCAGTAATATAATAGCGTAAATATCGGAGTGAATTTCGTGTAATTGGTGGTCGTTGTACTTGTTCCTAAATAACGGAGTATACGTCGTAATTATGTGTTAATTTATTATCCGGCGTTACGAGAACATGTAACAAATAATTACTATTTGCCTTTTAAAAAATAGTTCCCGAGTATATCATGGTAGAATAATATATTTTACCTGCATGGGTATCGGTGGTTAATTTTTTTGTTGACCCATTGTATCGTGGGGCTAACCCTGAACATAGCAGTAATTATATTCCGAAACGTCGGCAAGGAATAAATATTTTTAACTTACAATTAGACCTACCCTCGTTAAATTATTGTTGTCCGAGGTCGAGATGCTTTTAAACAAATTCATAGTACCATTTAATTACCATTGTTGCCATAGGTAAATTGTACCATCGATACTTATGCTAATAAAAGTCACTTCTATTTTAAGGAGCTCTACAGAAATTATTCTTACAGAACATCACACTCGCTATCGCTATTGTATCACCGTTCACGTGAAAGCAACAAACAGAACAACACTTGTAACATCGAAAACATATCATTGAAGTAGAAAATCAAGAGAAAACTAATGCAATAACAAACAATAATCAATGCGTGTACTGTATATAATTACAATGTTCATAAGAAAGAATAGCCAATCAAAGGGTATATTCTTTTATTTATAAACTCATTATCCTGGAAACGGTATTTGAAATTCAGTTGTATATTAAAAACAAAGGCTAAGTTGAAAAATGTAAGAAAGCACTCTCAGCAGTACTACCTATTTGAAGGAATTATATAAAGACATATATACTAAGTAATGAAGAAAGATCTATTGGCAAAAATGGAAATGAAAAATAATCACATCTTCACTTAAATGGATGGCAGTGTTGACCAGAATAAGCATGTAGGTTAGTTAAATGCAGAGGGTGTAATCTGAGGGTTTTGTTCGGTAAAAGATGGACGGAGAGTTTTAGAAATGACTGGATGATGAAATAATCTGCAATAGATGCGCTGGTTATGAATGCATATGAAAAACAGCTGGCTTCGCCGGTATTACCATGTCAAGAGCATGTCTGAAACTTGAATAACTAAAGAGATAAATGATAGGAGTGAATCGCGTGAGACGAAGGGATAGACCGAGAAAGTCAAGAGTGCCTATAGGGGAAGCGACTCTTAATAGGTGGAATGATAGGACTCTTAAGAATAGGAGAGCATGTAAGAAGTAGAGCAATTGTGTGACACAAGTAAAAGTAGTTTTGCAAGGGTGTGGCAGTAAGGAGTAAATTATTAATGTAGATTTACCGAGGCCTTTCACCGAGACTTAAAATTTTTTATACTGTGCATACCCCGAAAGTGTATGGGTTTGTATGTAAAGATAATCACAGATCGGAACAGTATGTTAAGCTTGATAGCAAGAAGTGTTTTTGGACAATCCTCAAGGCAGTAAAGGTGAAATAAGGTGACTGAGATTCATGAGGGGGTAAGAAGCATCAGGAAAGGAGATATTGAGCCTCACAAAGGGAGAGGGGACCAGCAGAAG
Organism: Pyrrhosoma nymphula; assembly: GCA_963573305.1. NCBI lineage: Eukaryota > Metazoa > Arthropoda > Insecta > Odonata > Coenagrionidae > Pyrrhosoma > Pyrrhosoma nymphula. The sequence continues at coordinate 42,663,321 of OY754339.1, read as the reverse complement.
GGAGGACATTGGGGGATGAAAAGGGTAAGGCGAGGTGAGGGAGACAAACGGGAAGGTTTTGGAGCTGTAAGGATTTCAGGGGATGCGTCGCGACCATGTTGTCACGCGTATATCTGTATATATGTGTGGTAGGGTGTGCGGATGAGGGAGAAGACATAAGGGGGAGCATGGGCGCGGGACCACGTAAATCACAGCCCCAACAAATCCTACAGAGAAACCCGGATTCCGCAATGCAAGCCGCTGGAGTGGCAGTCCATGTCCTCCACCACCTCTCAACCCGCTTTCCCCCGACTCCCAAACCGCTGTCCCACCCGACACATCCCCCGGAACAAACCCTATTCCAATGTCCCCACCCATTCACACCTGAATCATACGTGAATGAATGGAAAAGACTAGATACACCGGAAACGCCTCCTCACAAAATTATATATGCAACTTAGGTCACAAAACACGAACTCTGCTAAATTTTAGTTTGAGTACAACAGACTTTAAGAGGAACATCATGAGGCTTTTTCCAAAAGGGTACATTCATTTAGGAAGAAATTGTTTGTATAAAATTGTCATATTATAGATACTGTATTTTTTAACTTATTTTTTATAAATATTTTTAATATTTTGTTGTTTTGTCGAACACTGTTTATGCCTATTTCATATGTTTTGTAACTAGAGGTATTCACGAATTCGTGTCTTATAACATTTAACTATTTGTTCATTAATTGCGTTAAAACAAACAATAATAGTCCATTTTGGTTGTTAAATACTACACAGCATACAGGCCCCAGTTCAATGTACTCAAAAACATGTAAGTAAAGAAAAATCCCTTCACCAACCTTTCTTGAAAGCCTCTTTTCATGCCTTTAATTCAACCTATAGTCAGACCTCAAAAAATTTCTCAAATAAACAATCACCACTTTACCGATTTACCTAGGTTATAGTAGACTAAAACCCAGAACATTATCATTTTTAATGTTGCTTTAACTCACTATGGACTAGCTATAACCATATAGTACTAATGGTTCTAAGGTGAACTCTAAGCATTAATTCATCTGTAGCAGTTACCTTACGTTCGACAAAAAGTATTTCAAATAAAGATAACAAAATGCGAGAATCCTAACGACTGGAGTCAAGAATACGAAGAAGGGTAAGGCATTGGCGACTCTCTAGACGACTTTCGTGACGAGACGAGAGAAATTCCCCTTTCTTGTTTCATTCCGAGGCTTTTCTTGCTCTTGGGCACAATTACACATTCATAAACAAAAGAATTAAGAAAAATTCCCACCTAGAATAATTCGGACTTATCCAATCGAAACTTATCAGCCCGATACTCAAGTCTGTAATCCGATGCGTCGGAGGATACGCTCCGAAGCAATAAATTAAATGAGCCACAGAGTCGATTGTGGTTCTCAAGCCAGTTTATCAGCCGTAACAGCTGATATTTAGACGCTTGGTTATAAAAGAACAGAATCAACTAACATAAAACGCCTCCAAACAAATCGAAAACCAAGCAATGATTTTGTCGATTACGCCGTGACCACAGTATGATGTTCGCAATTTTTCTAAAATTTAAAGTACGATGCGCGAAAGGAAGATGTTAACCGATTTTAATTTTTTGTAAGCCGTTTTCCTTATATTTACAATAGGTAACTTTTCCGCACTAAAGCGTTCCGAAAAAAATATAAATTTTTTTACCCATCCTAATGGTCAACAACAACTATCTCTCTAATGTATGCAAAACGTACTACGGCATGTCTAAGAAAGATCTTGGAAGTATAAAAAAATCTAAGCGGATACATTAAATTGAGAAAATACCCGCTTCAAATGAAATTTAGCATGAAATTTAATGAATTTGGAGAATAATAATACCATGAAAATACCACTTATTTTTAAAAAATCATATTGCAAAAAAAGGAAAATTAGGGTGGTAACAAATCCGGGAAATCTATAGATGAAGTTATCTAATGTCACGCTTAATTTGCTGAAAAAATACGGTAAACTTTCAGAATTTTGTTACTGTAATAAGATAAACGTCGCCCATGACTTCTCCTTAAAACCATTAAGAGCATCTAGATCTCCTTATATACTTAAAAAGCCAAGCCGATAGCCCTTAGCAGTAACCAGCCAAAAAAAATCCTTTGCAACCCATTCCTTCCCTCTTCATCCACGGATATCCAGACCCCACTACGCCCCAGGTTGGCTGGTAAGGGATCCCTTCCTTTTCCCGTACACGAGAGCCATGCAACCCCATCCCTCTTACAATGTTTGTAGAGGACAGCACTGGCGGTGGTGCCGGGGAGCGCACTCCCTCTGCTTGTTTAATCGATTCCCTTGGAAAAGGTTAATGAAATTTGCACACCCCGGATAGCAACGAAATGAAAACGAACTTCGTGATGGGAGTGCGAGAATTGGGTTTCATCCACATCTACGTGTTTCCCTTAAGCCACCTGTAAGGGTGTGTGGCAGGGAGTGGCTCCACATCAGAAATTCCCTGACAAATACACCACCATTATTTATTTACCTATTTTCCTAAAGTTGCTTAAAGTTAAGTGTGTAATGCTTCTATTTAGTTTTGCTCAACATGCAGCCATGTCGCTATGTCTAACAACTTCTTGAAATCATTGGCGGAAAAAGATGACTTAAAAGCCAAAGGAAAAATCATGGCATGGCATGATTTTTCCTTTAGCTTTACATGCTTTAAGCATGGTAAAAGTAAGAAAACTTATTTATTGACGGCTAAACTGGTGATTGTAAGCTTCTTTTTACGTTAAAAACACTGATTAATCAACAATAATCATCATAAAAAGGGAGGAATCAGGCGAGATGTTGTGGAATCTGAACATAATAAGAACTATGACGATGCAATTTTCCACATAAAAAATTTTATGTGGAAAATTGCATCGACATAGTTCTTATTAATAATCATCATATTTTACCTCCTGCCTGTTGACGTCTCCCAAGCTATAGAAATCAGGCATTTCTGAGGTTGCTGATGAGTTAAAGGTAAAGTACACTGTTTATTTAAAGTAAATATTTGTTGATTTCCCATCCAGCGACAGAACAAGTGACTTATATAATTTTTAATTCGGCAACACACTGGCATAGTTTTACTTCAATTAAGCCACACAATCCTTTTATCAGTTAACAACACTACGTCAAACTATCGTATCACTCATGCAGAATGGACGGTAAACTCAAGAAACACTGCTGATGATCTTCCCTGATATCAATTCACCAGGAACTTTATGAATTTGACCTCATTTTAAACAAAAACTCCATCGTTCCAATGCTATAAAAATTCTAACCCCTCTCCGAACTACTTTCTGAGCAATTTTTCTAAAGATTTTTTTAAATTTAATTACTTGGGTAGTACGCTAGAAGAAACAGGATATAGTAGCAAAGACATTAGGAGGAGAATAGCGCTAGCGAAGGAAGCGTTCAAAAATAGAAGGGAGCTGATGACGGGGACCTTAAGTAAGGATGTAAAAAAGAGGCTAGTGAAGAGCTTGATATGGAGTGTGGTGTTGTATGGGGCAGAAACGTGGACCTTGAGAAAGGAAGACGAAAATAGGCTGAAGGCTTTCGAGATGTGGGTGTGGAGGAGGATGGAGAAGGTGCGTTGGACGGAAAGGAAGACAAATGAAGAAGTGCTTGACATGGTGGGCGAGGAGAGAAAACTTATAGATGAGATTAGTGGAAGACAGGGTAGGTGGCTGGAACGGGTAATGAGAGGCGATGGTTTGTTGAAGGCCGTGATAGAGAGTAGGATGTTGGGTAAGCGGGGAAGGGGAAGAAAGAGAATAGGTTTTATGGACGGGATGAAGAAAGGTAGGACTTATGCTGAGATGAAGAAAGAAATACTAGAGGTAGGAAGGGCACGGCACGTGTAAGAGTTCGTTGGAGATTCTCTGACTTTCATCACAACCTACCTCTAACTGGTAGACCACTGAAATGAATGAATAAGCGGTTTTGCATGGGATACATAAAGGCTGTGGGATCCAGTGGTAAAATATTGAAAATATTGGGAATTTCTAACACCTAAATTTCGCCAAAAAAACTAACAGTGCGTAGTTCGTATGTTTTCTCAGCTATTTATAAAATATTATAACTTATGCACCTCAGTAATTTTTATATAATCACAAAAAACACGTTGTGAAGGCATTTTCACCGTGCAGTGTGAAAAAATGAGTCAAGTTAGAGACTTATGTACATACATTTATTTAATTACGTAGAATATTTTTCATGTATAGTTATATTTTTGCACCTTTAATACAGAATATTTATTTCATACTTCTTACAGACGCTGACATTAAAAAATGAAATTTGAATTATGTCTCCATTATGATTGGGGAAATATCCCGCTCAAACTACCTTAATATTTCGCTTCTTCCTTCTCCTTTAGATTTAGTGCGGGGTTAACATAATATTCACCGTGTCACCCTATAACATGTATGGCCTGAATGTTTTAATAGATATCGGCTCATGGCGTAGCCTCCAAATCTCTAGTGACTCCCAAACTAGTCCTTTAATCTGCTCTTTGGCAATTTATTTTCGTTCGCAACAATTTTTACCGAAGCTTCATTTTTTATTTTAACTACTTAGCGAATTTAACCTTTCAATTCAAGGTCCCGAATGCTCACGGCGTATTTGAGACGTGGTCTAACTAGAACAAAGTAACATCTTTCTTTTAACTTTTTCACCAAATTCACATTCCTACTATTTGCTTGATAAATCCTAGTTTCTTTGATGCAGCGCCGAAATGTGTCGCAAACGTTTTCCTCGCGCTAGGCCGGAAGTTAAAGTGATTCACAGGTAATTCATTTCATTCGAGGGGCTATTTATATAGGGGAATTTTATTTTATCCCTCACAATACACAGATAAGACTTTTACGAGACATCTTTCGCAAGACCTTTTCAGAATTACATTGAATAGGATTATGTTCTAGCCCCCACGAAAGATACGAGTAATTAATAGACAGCGTAAATAAGACAACGATTTAGGCTTTAAGAGTAAACGGCTGCATAGTTTCAGGCACCCTGATTATCTAAAGTCAGACTTGAAGGTTTGAGGAATATTTATGGATAACTTTTTTTACCTGGTGACAAAACATTCTGACATATAGTGGGTTGAAAATAATAGCCTCTTTATAATACTAAGACTCGCGAGTTTGTCAAGTAATGTTAGTGTAGTACGTAGCATCCAAAGTCCAACCTAATACTAAGATTTGCCACAATCTCTGATGAGTAAGTGAGAAGGAAGGTTTGGTAAGGACAGTGGTGTAAGGAGTGTAACATGATGACAGAGATATTATTTTATTTCCTCTAATCCATCCCTTAGCATTGACTAACCAAACCAGTGAATTTTCTCCGGCCCCCTGTGTTTTCATATGCTTCGGTGAATAACGTTATCTGTATTACACGCCATATCTTTCATCAATTTCATCAGGGCCATCGTTTTCAATTATCCAAATGGGAAATGGTTGATTAAAAATATTATGTCTCCTTGATGAACACATGAGCCAAATGAAAATCTGGTGAACCATTCTGTTGAAAATCTCTTCGGTGTTTCACCAGGTTAGGTTCTCCAATTGCTCCACCGTATCAATAAGCGATTTACACAATGAGAACGCATGTAACTCACAACTGTAATTCTCAAAGCTAAATGTATGTGCAAACATCCCATAAGAATGAAAAGGGTTAGTTAATGGGAGAGTGGAGTGGAGAGCTGATGCAAACCAATCTTTGGATCGATGACTGCTGATAAGTATCATAATCAATAATAACAATCTGATAAAGGAAAAAAGAGTATTGCTTTCGCAAAAGTTCCTGGCGAAAACAAAGAGTTATACATTTGGACATGGACTACGGAACTTTCAAAATATTGCACTACGGGGTAGAGAGGTATTTTACTCTTGAGAGTCAGTCAGAAACGCTTTCTAATTTATTGTTGCCAACACAAGCACTTTGGAAAGTGGGTTGACTCACCACTACCCGCCGTCCCATGTCAACTCATTCACAATGAGAACTCAAGATATAATACCTGGTAAAATCTTACCAATTGGTGTTTTCAACAACTTGCCATTTATCCTTGGTTGAGTGTGTCTCGTGCCTTTTACGCTTAGTAGTTAGGTTACCCTACCTCTATTTCTCTCTCGTCTCCTTTTCCCCTGCGTCCTTTCCCTTTATCCCTTCCACTTCTAACACCCCTCCTTGCCTCAGGCCTTTTGCGTGAGCTGGACTTGTGAACACTAATCAATCGAGCGTCTTTCTTTACACCAAGATCAAGGAATATTTCAAAGTACGACATTTTAAAGTCATTAAAGACATCAAGTCGAATGCAACTATAGTTCTGAAGGCCATTTCTGAAAAAGAGTTCCAAACCTGCTTCGAAGGGTGGAGTTGGTTCTCTCACAATTGCATGTCTTCCCAAGAGGAGAAGTTTGAAGGTAAACGCAGCGGTACCCAGCAATAAGGTATGTAGAACAATTTTTAGGATGAGTTCTTGAACTTAATTGTTGGCCTTTTAAATGTAGAAAATGAAACGCTCTGATAATGAACAAATTGGCGTTTTCCTGGGGATTGATTATGGTAAAGACGATCCAGACATATGTAGTGCCACTGTTTCTTGTGGTAAGGTAAATTGTTTATCCTCTTCCTTGATAGCATAGCGTTCTCCCTTTACATAATAAAAATTAACCTCTTTAAGGATACCTAACATCATATTGTCTTCCATTACCTTTACATTAAAAAAAACTTTAAGTACCTGTCTCTTCGTCATCTTTATTTCTATAAAGTGTTACGAATCTTTTATTACCGAAGAGGACTAAATTGTAAACCGTGTCCTTCCGGTATTAGATTAAGAAGTGTTCATTATTATACTATGCCTAAACCCAATATTGAAGCCTACAAATATTTTTATGATTTCATTGCCCCTTCAATTTATCAAAATATTCCGAATGAGATTTCATGCATTAGGAATAAAACAACTTTCCTCAAAAAACTGAAAATTTGGTTGCTACAGAAAAATGATGCGGAATATCTGCTTAAAACCATGATGTGATTCTTGTATGGTATGTGTACATATTCCATTGAATTGTGCGATTCTTTTATTTTATTTTAATTCCAACTGAAAACTGTTATAATAGAACACATTTATGTTGTATATAAGCCAGAATTTATAATATGATTATTTTTGTGAATGCTAGCTGCTGAACTACAGCCAATATATTCAAGAATGGCAACCCCAAAACAAAAAAGTATTTCTTCTGGGGTGCCTAATTTCACCCTCATTTTTATATAAATAAAATATTTGTATATTTATTTGGGTGGAATAAATCATATTCTATTTTATCTGCGTTTTATGAGTTTCTGTAACTAATTTATTCTTCTCTCCCATCTAATATATATTGAGCGTTTTCACTCACTTCCTTTCACATCCTTTAAGACTCTTCCTAAAAATTGCACTGTCATACGTTAGCAAACCGCATTGTCCGAGATATCCCAAGAGAATCTCTATTGTTGTGGGACATGGAACGCCATTCCGTGGTGAAGAGCGGACAGCGTGGAGTGTAGATTTGACTCTGCAAATTCCGAACGCATCTGCATCCTATTATAGGTGACTCGACGGCAAATGAAATAAGGCCGAACATTCGGAACGGATCTGCATGATTGGTATGAGAGAGCGGCGTTGCCCTTCGTTCATGGCCGTAAATAACATTTGCATGGAATACCCTAGTGGTAGTGGTTATTTACTGGCATCTACGAGCTCTCTGTCACGTAAGAAGTAATTCACTGCAACAGTATAATCAAATTCAACGTAGTTTTGAGGCAACGGATGGAAGGAGGGATTCAAACCGCGAAGATGGTTGTTAAAGGCTAGCGTCTGACGTAATTACACATAAATCAATGTCACTCGTGCTCCATAGGAGTCATGAAAAATATAAATAAAAGGAATTTTAAGGGAGCGAAGCAATTAGCTGGATACATAATGATGTTGAAAAGTGTAGTAAATTATAGGTTGGTAAGATGTTTGGGGAGGTAACCGATAACTAAGGTCATTGGCGTCAATGCGGTCAAGAGGGTAGGTTGGTAAAGGGACTGGTTATATGGAGTGACGAGTAAGTGAGGACAGGAACCCAGCATCGGAACAAGGCAGCTTTTATCGAAAGGCACCAAGTACTCCACAGTTAAATATCCCATCCGGCGGAAAAGTGCTGACTTGAAATACTATCCACATAGCTCCCAAGAAGAGATCCAGATAAAACAGAAAAATATACACCCACCACTGGCGGGTTCGAACTCGGGCCCTCAGGATGGACAGCTAGTGTCATTGTGAGATTAACAACCCGATCCCCCACTCAAGAAACACAACTTCACCTGATGCAAATTATTATCCATAATAGCCTAGTCCCGGCGCATGGTGGATGATGGTAACACAGTTTCATCTAACTTAACTTAAAAGCATACACATGTATCTACAACAAAAAAGAAATACTACAAATTACACCATGAAGCACATTGAGAAGTACAAAGATGTACTTAAAACTAGTTTGAGGAAATTCCAGTTTCAAGTAATCATATGATTTTTAATAATAGAATTAGCTTTTTAATGAGCGTAATCTTAAAACATTTTGGCGTTTATACGTTTCCCTTGTCAAATAATGTATTCTAGGAATTTTGCTAGCGCAAGTAACTCAATGATCTTGCATTAAATTTGCATGCACTAAATACCTAGATGACACGAAATTGGGTCAATTAAAGTCATATATGCTCTTACTTTGAGCTGCTCATGATGACAATGCAACCGCGGGTTTCCAAAAGCGTTTAGAGCAAGGTTCGAAGGAAGAGATCCAAAAAAGAAAATCTAAAACTCTTCAGCATTTTTTCAATGGTGTACTTTTATGTTCGCGCGAGGTAATTCTGTGTTTGGCCCAGAATTGAGCTTCAATTTACAGAAGAAGCTGCTTATTAAACTTAACCTTGAGAGAGTTTGACGTTTCTATGATCCTCTTGTCAGAGCATACTGGAAATGCTGTTAGTTCAAGCTACAAGGTGATCTTGCGGGAGATGAGCACTAGGTCTTTCAAAATTGAGTCACTGCTAGTCAACGATGTTCATACCTCTCACTTTGCCCTGCTTATTACGATAAAGCTACAGCAGCTCACCAACAGCGGTATCTACAAGCTTAACAAACGCAAACGCGAACTGTAAGCTTAACAAAATAACAAATGACGCAAACTAAGTGAAAAATTAACGCTTCGCATTCCGGGCGGAGAATCTAAAGGTAGCTAAAAGTGAACTGAGTCCAGTCCTAGATCAATAGGTACTCCTTGAAAAATGTCTGTGATCTGTTTTTCAAAAGGGCAAAGATAAAAATTCATTCTGGTAAGTCATTAGTGGCCTCCTCTGCATACAACGAACGCCCCCATGTTTTTAAGGAAGATCACATTTACTATGGGGAAACCTCAAACCCACTGACAAACAAAATCAAGTCATGAATCTATTCCACAGAGCCTAGCTTCTCAAAAACGTGAAATAAGCACCACTCAGCAGCCAAACAAGAGCGAAGGTTTAGAAAAAGGAATCACTTTGATGATAGGAAAAAATGAAGTACCATATGAATAATGAATTTTTACGGCCTGAAATGAAATATAAATCATTAAACAACGACTCGAAAAACAAAGCATATCTTAAAAATGCCATTTTAGTAATAATCTTGTGGTTCAAAAAGTTTAAATTGAGTAACAACTGACATTGAAACAGGAGTAAAAGTTATGTAAACAAAATCACGTAGAATATGTTTTTTTAAACAAGTGATAGGAAAACAGAAAATTTTTCAAGAATCAACAATACCTTTGAGAAGGAACGTTCACAACATAGGTCATACTGGTATTCTAGCGGGTCAATTCTTCCATCGCTGCATATAATATGCTTACAACAACCAAATGGAAACAACAAATTCTAAAACAAACGAAGCATTGCCGTGGGTGCTTTTTTAATGGGAAATGACCAAAATATTTTTCAATTTTGGGAACTAACAAATGATTTTATCACTCGAGGAACGCATTACATCGATAAACTGGGTATATAAGATAGAATATATATATATATATATATATATATATATATATATATATATATATATATATATATATATATATAATCTTTGGAAGTTTTCGCCAATTGGCCACAAATATATAAATTCAAACTTACAGGAGGTAGGAGAAATAGGAAAAGATAAAGAATTCGTTCTTACGGAACGTTTCGAACCAGTTGGTCCTTCGTCAGCTCTAGAAGTCCTCTAGAGACTTCTAGAGCTGACGAAGGACCAACTGGTTCGAAACGTTCCGTAAGAACGAATTCTTTATCTTTTCCTATTTCTCCTACCTCCTGTAAGTTTGAATTTATATATATATATATATATATATATATATATATATATATATATATATATATATATATATATTCTATCTTAACTACTTTGGGAAGTCGGAAGATCCGTGGTTCAATTCCCGGTCTAGTACAATTTTTTTCACTTGGAATCGGCCATCATTCCATTTTCACATCACCATTGTGTTATCACATTTTGTGTGTTTCCTATCCTCTTTCTTTCACCACCTGTTTGAACGAAATATTTATTATTTACGCCTGTGAGCGGTTTGAGTGAATGAATGAATGGTTGATATATTGATACCATAAGTATGCATTAACCAACCTCTGCTAACTTTTCCATGGAATGAATTAATTGGCATAAATTTCCCGCTGATTTGAATTTAGAAATATATAGAAAGACAGTGAGCATTACCGGTTTCGTGAGGTCATAATAAAGCATAATTACTTGAAAAAATAAGTAAATGTTTTGGAATGGTTTGAATTCGTGGAAGAGTACACCCTTATTTTAAAACAATATGTGAAGAGAGAGAGGAGTGCATAACTATTTTACAAAGATGTTTTCGTTCTTCTGTGATATCCCATCATTCCTTAAAACATACTAACCCAGAAATATCTACGCAATAACACAAAGAAAATAATTCGTTTCCAGTTTTTATGAGTCTTCCTTTAGCGAAATCAATAAACTGAGCATATTGTACTAGCCGTAAATGAAATGTATATTTATTGTTAGCAGCTGGAGATCTTGGATTTGGGCGTAAAGCCAAATACTCTCAAGAATAAAAGTTTTTTTAAGGGTGCTTATGTGACTTAAACTACTTCGCATGAGACTAGTCTAGCTACCCGGGCCTTATTCACAATTACCCTAATAAAGGTGGATCTATCATCAAGTTCCATTTCAAGCGTTGCATATTAATTTTTTTTCGTGTAATAATTTAGCAGATGTAATTGAAATATTGATGGAAGGTCTTTTAAACAACAAGAATATGGCGGTAAAACATATATGGATATATGAATAATATGGATATCTGAAATAAATATTTTTAACATTACAATCACTGACAGGAGCGTTGCAGTATATTTTAACCCATGATCTACGTTTGCTGATGTTTTTAGTGTAATTTACTAAATTTTATTTTAAAGGGTCACGGTTTACAGCTTGAAAATTCTAATCGCCCATGTTTGAGGGCACGCTTTTCCGTTATTTCTCACAATACCAACTCGGAATTTTGAATTTATAAAGGTTTATTCTCAACGGATTTCTGAAAATTATATTTGTGGATCACAAATATTACAGAAGTTCCATGAAAGGTGTGAAAGTAAGCTAAATTCGAAACAAATGGCTCGATCAAAACTTGAGTTGGAGGTTTTTGTGCCCTGAAATTTCAGCATTACCGTTACTTCACACCAATATTATAGATATAAATACTTACCATGATTTAAGAAGAGTTTTCAATATGACCGGCAATTGATAGAAATAATTGCAAGGTATGAAGGTGGTAGATACCAAAGAGGGCAATTACTAGCTATCATCTTACTAATATCATCCCTCAAATATTCTCGGAGTATGTTTTTGCACAAGAAAACGTCCAGTAACAGTTACAACCTCGGATAGCATTAATTGATAACTAATGCAATCATCGGTTTCTGACGACAGAAGATATCTGAATAAAAGAACAAATGCAGTTTATATAATTCGCGTTTAAAAACCTCATGAGTTCCATAAATCAATCATCAATGTAGATACTATCATTTGAATTATACAAGTTACAAGAATATTTTTTTAAATCAACGTCAATGATATCTCAATGTTTTATGCAATTCTCGTTGGTGTCAGCATCACCTTCAAACTGCCTCCGAAAATGTCATTTAACTGCATCCTACATTAAAACTGCCTTCCATAAATCTTTGAATTTTAAATATGCTTGTTAACTTTTCAGTGAAATATCATGCCTTAATTTACAAATTAATGAGATTAAACGAAGCTTGATGCGATAACTTTGGTAGCCGTTGACCATGTAATTTTAAACTGACCAATAAAGTTATCACAAAGATAATGGTGAGGTAAAAGAGCGAACATATAAATATTTTTCTTTGCATTACACGTGGCCTCGAAACGCGCTGTATTCTTCAAAGGATCCAGGTCACCAATCAACACGGACTGTGTCACGGAGTTAATGATCCCGAATATAATTTTTGATGCAGAAGTTTTCGCTGCATTGAATAATTCATATTTGATTGAATTTTGAATCACAGGAATTATTCATTTCACAAATCCGACCCAGCTAAACTCTGAGCAGTTATAATCTCAATTTTGGAATTAAAAGTACAGCCATTAGCTCTCGAGTGATATACCCCTAACGTCAACCAAAATAAAGGAGATATAACGAACTGCAACGTGCTGTTAAACTTACATTCACTGAATACACTTTAGCATACTACTGCACTTATAACTTGACACCATTGCTCGCGCTTCTACTATTACATTAATATGTTATAAGGTGAAGTATTATAGTGCCGTTATGATATGATAAAACTATAGCTGGTTCAGATCTTTTCTTATCTTTCAGCTGTTGGGGATCTAATTCTTACATTTTCGTGTGATAAAAACTTATGTATGCGTCTAACTTTACCTATGTTTTCTTATGCTTCTTAGATAATAATACAAACAATTTATCTTGAATTTATTTAAACTAATTTCTATATTTATACTATTTGAAACAGATATTTCACTTCAAAGTGTTCAAAAAAATTTATAAAAAACAAAACAAGGATGTAAGATATCAATATGAAAGAATTTAATTCTTTCCACTATTTTCGTTTTGTAAACTTTAATTTTTAATGCTAAAAATGGGGCAACCGAAATATTAATTTCTTATTTTTTGTTTACATCGGTAAAGTTGTCTGTTTCTACAATTAGTGTATTCCTGAAATACGTGTACGTCGCATTTTTTAATCAAATCAAATTAATATCCTTTGCGTCTTACTGAAACTCACCTTATCGGAGTTCTTAAAGAAAAATAAGCCTATTTTGTATTCTTATGGAGATATACCTATAGTCTGTAGAGACCCTAATGGTTCCAAATATAATCCTCATATTAGCTGTGTGATACTTTGTTCGTAGTAATTTTGACGGAGCGTACGGCTTTCCTTTGAATTTTATTTAATTTTCCAATGAAATCATATAGTACAGGGTCCGTATATTCGTATGATTAATCCGTTTTTCGTTCACAGGGTAGGTATATTCGTATGATTAATCTTAATACAGCTCCGCAAATGTTTGGTATGTAATTCAACCTCTCCTGAAGCCAAGGTGAGCACCAGGTATTTGACTTTATCTGATTCTTTTATATTAACCCCACCCACTTTATTAGCATATCGTAGAGGTTTTTTCTCTCGTATGACGTGTACCGCAGTGCATTTTCAAAGGATAAGTTCGAGCCCCCACTCTAGACATCACGAGTTAACGTAGTTGAAGTCTGACATCAGGTTAGAAGTATCTAGGTCAGGATTTGTATCAATTTCTCGGTTTTATAACAGCTTTGTCCGCAAACGATTATTTTTACAAGTTTATCTTGAGTTGATATTGTAATATAGATGAGTAACAGGAGGGGGGCAATTACGCTACCTTGGAGGACACATGATGCCAATCTAACCATGCTGGAAGTAACGACGTCAATTGCTTTATCTTTTTAACATAGTACCTTCCCACTGTTAAATTGATAACATAGAACGTAAAATGCGATCCATTCCTACTTGGAGAAATTTGCCCCGCGATGTGATCACGTATCGCCTACAACCATAGTCTCGCTATCCATCACCTCATCTCCCATCATTACCTATGTTCGCCAAGATTAACACGGAGAGCAGAGCATGCGGATCGAATTGAGGCAGCGGTCGACTCCTTTCGTGGGAGAGCCGTGATCGCAGAGAAGTTGGGACGCTGATGGGTGACCGTGTGTGCGTCCTGTTTCAACTCCTCCTGCCGCAAAACCCCCACGGGCAACTCCGGCCACCGCCGCCGTATGTCTCTCTCTCTCCTCCCTCAACTCCTCGCGACATATGCTGACAAATGACCGTCGTACCTACCTCCCTTCCCTTTCCCACTCCCCACCCTACACCGCCTTCGTCTCGTCCTCCTGCTCCCTGGGGAGACTCCATCCACTATTTCCTGTCACCCCCCTCCGCGCACCCTCTCTACATCTTCCATCTTCTTCCTAATGTCTTAAGGCCCCCTATGTCTTTCATCCATCCCATGGATTAAAGAAGAGAATAGATAAAACGGTAAGTCTAAGATGCGATAGCACAGAGTGAATACATATCGAAGCTATTAAAATGGGGAATCGGCCATGTTTAATGGATCCCGAGCGAAAAGAAATCGTAAAGGAAGCGTCGAGGAGTGCCGAACGGAATGTGAATAAAGTGTTTTGCTAACGCTACGGGTTAGACAACGTAGAGTCACGGGAGCGTATAGTGGAACAGCTGAGAGTTAACTATGCTTCCTTTTGGAGCGTAAGCGAAACGTATATGGAGGTGTGCGTCTACTCCCCCGCGAGTTTTCCTTAAAATAAAATATTTAGTAATTTTACAAATATTCCGTTTCATTGAAGATATAAGACTGACTTTTAATGTCTCGTGAGGAATTTTAATGAATTTTTGAAACAAAAAAAAAAATGCTTCACCTAGGTTTTAGTCTGCGACTCATACTTCCACCTACTCATACCTTTACCCCCTCGACTAACCACCAACTATAGAACGTAGGTTATTTTGGATTCATTTTTAAATTAACCATAACTGACTGAGTTAAATGAATAGATTACATTGGTAGACACTACTATATGTTAATATTAGGAACTTGTAGGACAATAACTCTCATTTACATATAACATAACGCAAGCACAATGAATATTAGCCACCATGATTCACTCAATAAGATGATTAGCTAACGATGAAATCATGATTTGAATATTCCATGAGACAACGCATCTAGAAAAGCAGTCTTTTCACACCTTAAATTTGTTATAATTAATTACGTTCATTTATTTTCTTTGGCTGTCCCCTTGTGTACAAAGTTATATAAATACATATAAAAATATTGTGTATATAAATTAATTTGATTGTTTTTAAGGATGCAAAAGATACTCGGAATAACAGGGGAAATTAACCGTTGGTGGAGTCAAAGATCGACGCTTCTTTTACTCCCCCAGAGGCGTTTGGGGGCGTTCACGAAGAACGGAGCGTCGGCGAAGCTGTGAGACTCTCACTCCCCCGTTCACTCTCATGGAAGAGTTCGGGAACGGCGTGTGTGTATCGGATATCTCTGAGAGTGAACGACGACTGAAGGAAGCGTGGTATATCTTCTCGGAGCATGTAAATCTCTCCAAAGACGCCGACGCTAGGACGAGCAGACGATTTTTACCAGGGATTAGTCCTGCAGTTAACCCTCTCGGTGCCACGAGCCGATATCTTCTTCAGAGAAAGGGTGCCAAGGGCTGATGCATCAGCTCACCAATTTTAATTAAATCATAATAACTAGATATGATTTGGTGTTTGACGTTACTGTAGTGAAAAATGAGAGTACTGCAAATGGATAGAGGAATGAGAGACAGTAAATGATAACTGCATGAAGATACTTTTCTAGATTAAAATAAAATATTGTTATAAAATCAAGATGGAGGTATCAGTAGCGTAATTGTTACGGTTCTGTCTTGATACATCTATCAAAATACAAAACGGAAATTATTTTTTTTTTAAACTTCAAAAAGACTAATTGCGCGCAATAGTAATGCTGAACTTTCGTGCGGCAAGACGCCATTCACTCTCCTTTTTAATCCATCACTCTACCTTTGTCGTCTGCTCTGAATTACTGCTGACAACCAAAGTCAATTCAGAACTCTCGTAAGTATTTCAAACTAATATTAATATCAAAGGGTTGAAACCCACAATAACTCACTCAGAAATAATGTTGCTTGAAAGACCCTTTAACTGATAAATTAAAAATTTTAGCGTCGGTATGTTAATTCAAAAGGCTATTATTACTATTAATAACACACAGTAAAAGCTGTAAGAAATAATAATAAGATGTATGAAAATAGATAAGTGTCAATTGAGAAATGGAATTTTTACGCACATCGTAATGATAGCTTCCAAGTTACAATGTGCAATTTAACCAAGAGATTCCCTCAATCATCAAATTCATCAAACAAATTGGTCAAGCTGCTGAGTATCTTACCAATATTTAGCACATTCAGCTGCCCTGAACGAATGATATATCCCATTAAACCGATATCACATCGCCTCGATATGCTAGATGCACAAGTTTTATCGAGATTCTGACTTACTCTACACCGTTGTGATATCCCTGTAAGCTTGCTCTAACAATCAAACGTTCATCAAAATATTGTTTTCTGTTGTACAGACAAAACATACATTTAACTGCTATTATATTTTTAAATTTAAAATTGAACAAAAATAAAACAAATACAGAAAAATGGACGCTTATTTTAGGTGGTGTTCTTACTATTGAAAAATAACAGCACTTTTTAATTAAAGATTAATCCAAATGTTCAATTAAAAGCAGAGGATGTTGTATTGAATTTATAGTGGAGTGGAGTCTTATTTCCTCTGCTTTTAATTAACAGTTAGTATTAATCTTTAATTTAAATTTACTTTCCTATAACTTTCTTCTAGAACTAAGTAACAAAGCTCTTTAGATTTGAAATTTCTCACATCTTTGCAATTTATTGCAATAACGCTCGGCCTGGAGACGAGAGAGTTAAGCCTTGTAGATGGGTAGGGACGGGGAGTCTGCGACGGCATGCTGTCCCTCGGGGCCGTCGGAAAGTCATGGGCGGAGGGTAGGATAGGTGCGGGGTAGAAGCACTACGAGGTAATGGGCTGGGAAAACGTGATGCCACGGATGCGAACGGTCCGTACTCAGCATCCCACTCACGGATTCGCGTGGACAGACAGAACAGGCAGACTGGGACAGGCGAGCTTGGAGACTTACCCAGCCCCTCGAGGCCAGGTGTGCTGTTTAAGACGCGTTCAGAGGTGAATGGGTAGGCCTTGGAAGGGCTAGGTAGGGGGTTAAGGCAATACACATTGTCTCTTTGTGTTTGCTCGCGTTCGGATAAGTGAATTATAACTCCTAACTGCTCCACGATAAACTTTCCGTGTCTTGAATATCCGTCTCAATGGATGATACCCGCCAGGTCCCAAACATCTGGAAGCTTCCCGTCGTACGGTGTCATATTAATTGTTTTCTCGACATTGACACAACTGTGGACATGTTCCAAGCTGAAACCGGCTAATCAGAAAGCTGAAATCTCTTTCGTTCGATTGTATTGTCCCATTTTATGAGTTTCCTATCCTCTTTTTTTCACCATCTGTTTGAACGAAATATTATATCTTATATATATATAATTATAATAAAATCTCTCCAATTTCATAAACTAAGAGGGGATGTGAGAGGGAAAGTAAACCTATGAACATAATATATTATGGCGATGATTTTTAATGTTCATCTCTCCTTTCTTACGTTTTTTTCCTGATAAATAAGTTAATTTTAAAGTCTTAGTGAACGTCTTGTGACTTTTTTGCTCCCTAGAACGATCCTCCCCGCATTATGCTGATTGAGCGGAAATATCTTGAACTTCAGTGCTTTTATAAGTTGCTAACTACGAAGACAAACGAGAATGGAAACGAAGGATTTCAGGCTTTCCCGGCGTAGATTTATGTCAGCAATCTTTCGGGGTTTACACCGGGTAGTTAGGTCCATGGCGGCCAAAATTTCGATGCTCGAGTTGAGCATCGTCCTCAGGGCAGAGGTGAGTGCCCTAGCTAGAGGTGGAAGTTAATACATACCCCATGGGTAGGTCAGGTCGGGAATTATGGTGGGAATATTAGGTAACATCCGGTGGTCTTGACTCGCCCATAATCTTGAGGATGGGTTTCCAAGTTTGACTCAGGTTGTAACCGGAGTCACGGTTAAAGTTTCGCATTTCTCTCCGGATCTCGATGGCCTCCTTGATGAGGCGGCCCCAGTAGCCAGAAGAGCGGGCAATTACTTTGTTCTTCTCGAAATGGATGGCATGGTCCATCGTGATGCTGTGCTCTGCAACAGCAGGTTTTTCAGGTTGGCGCAATTCAAGATGACGTTGGTGTTCCTTAATTCTCGTCTCCACCGTCCGACTTGTTGACCCAAGTACACCTCCACGCATTCACACGGTACGCGGTACTTCCCATTTCACGCCCTTTGTCATAAATTTAACAAGAAGGAATCATATACTTCTGCTCTCGTCAACTCTACAGTCTCTCATTTTTCCAATCATTTCGGACCTGTCGATGTTTTGAGAGCAGGAATCAGTCATGAACGAAGGGATAGAGAACTCAGGAAAAGAATAGAACGGATTTATAAAAACTGACGTAGCGCAAAGGATACGATCAAAGAAGAAGATTGAGAGCTTGAAGAGAGTGGAACCGATCGTGTGATTGATTATTGGCTTAATAAGGGTTGGGCGAGATTGGGACTTCAGGCAAAGGTATAAGCACGAAAGGGAGGAGGGAGTTGAGATGGATATATTTATAAATTACCTCATTCAGGAAGAAATTGAGACCATCAGAACCAGTCCCACATTTAAGTCTCCCCACGCAGACCTAAAGGAGAGGGAATGAAAGCTTTCCATTTGATCTTGTTCCCTGATCCCCACGGTTATTGCTTTGTGTTGATTTTCACGAAGGCGTCAAAAATTGATAATTCACAGTGTTATAAAATACTCTGTGGTACATAACTTACGTTTTTTGTTCTCTAATTTTGAATGGATTCGATTGCTACTTGGAAAAAAAATCGGCTGTCACACAAGATGAAGGTAGTTTACTGTTGAGGGTCAGTCAGAAAATCTTAATCCCATACCAGCACTTCGAGAAGTGGGTTGACTCACCACTACTTGCCGGTTGGTTTCGACTCGTCTGACAATGAGAATTCAGGATAGGGTCCATCTGGGGTTATTTTGTGATCTTACCTTTTTTATGACTCTTTGCGAGAAGGTGGGAGACCCGTTTCCCTCTCTTAATCATTGGGTCTCGATCACCCAAGGCTCGTGGAAACGATAATGGCTCCAGGTGGTTTGAGCGAGATAGTACCCTAGTCATAGTGGAGACCATATTTAAATGTTATTCTTTGATTTCAGCGTCTGTAAGAAGTACGAAATAAATATTGTAATATTAATGGCCCAATATATAGTTATATATGCCCAACAATCTCAGTAATTAAATAAATAAAGCTACATAAGTCTCTAAATTGACTCATTTTTCCCGCCATACGGCTGAAAACCCTTCATAACAGCAGGTTTTTTTGCGATTCTGTATACGTTACTATGGTGGTTAATGGATTATTTTTTTATAAATAGTTGAGAAAACATGCAATCTGTACACCCTTAGTTTTTGACGAAATCTAGGTGTTATAAATTCCTATGTCCTTCAATATTCTCCCTCTGGAGCGCTCAGCCATAATCTATCCTATGTAAAACAGCTTATATTTACAGGTAAATTGCTCTAAAAGTAGTTCGGCAAGGGGTTGATATTTTTATCTCCTTGGAAAGATGAGAGGTGTTTCTTTAAAATGAGGACAAATTCATCAAATTCTAGGTGTAGTGATTTTTCACTCTAACTACCTTAAGTGAGATTACAAATAAATTAACAAATTAACAAATATTATTACAAATTAACCCCGCTGGTTAACAGCGATAAGCGGCTTTAACACCATGCCCATGCCCATTGCCCATGCCTTGCGTGTGTGTGCCTCATGCCTTTAACACGAAGTAGTGTGCTTTTCTTTTGTTTCCCTCTCTACCCATCCCGTCTTTCCCCTTTTCCCGCTCCATTTCTGCCTCTCTTCCTTGCCCCGCCGGTAAGCGCCAGGAACTTTAGCGACAGCTTTACCTACGGATTACTATTTACCGACAGATTACCGATCGTATTGCTTGTGAACGTCGTACCATTTGTCGGCGTTTGTGAGCGATGATTTGTGCAATTTATGTTGACTTCAACTCCTTGAAGGGAGTGAAGGGAGTTCACTTTTGAGTGGGGAGCGAAGAATAAGTGCTTAGAATAATGATGAATAGAGGAATTCACTTATGGCATGACATTCGCCAAGAAAAAATCATTTTGCTAGACCGGGATTCAAACCTGAATCTCTATCAATTGCCGGTCAGGGTGTGCTAGCCAGTTACACCACCAAGCCATCTTAACTCATCGAGCTTCTGCGGGGATATATTTCAAATCACATGATTTTTTGATGGCGAATTTTACCTCTAAATTCAATCTTTGCAACCGTACGCGTGACTGCGTACCACATCATTTCATTGCAAAATTGATAACGAGGAAGAGAGAAAGCAAAGAGCAAGGCAGTGGACGGCGTTGGTGTGTTATAAGTTTTATAGGAGCGGCAACGTTTATAGATAATTGCCGCTTTTAGTGACCGCCGAAAACGGAGAGGACGGTTAGGGCGTTAGAGTGAGAGAGAGAGAGAAAGTGAGAGAGAGAGAGAAAGTGAAAGAGAGAGAGAGATGGAAACTACTTAGGCACCAGCCTGTCCGTAATGAGTACGCTGCCGGGCTATACCATTCCCTTATGCCGATGGACTGTGAAGTTTCCTTATACCACTGCGGCACTTCACTTCTTAGGCTTAAATGGCTTGATAATTTTTGCGTAGACAACAAAGGAGACTGTTTACGTCGTAGTAATGGCCTATCTTTCATCTTAGGCCTCATGTCCTTCAATTGCGTCTCACAGTTTTGGGTGGTGGCTCGGGCTCTTGCGATAGTACTGTTGATTTGTGACATCACGGAAGGTATTGTTAGAATAACTGAATAAATATATGGAGTCCGATCGTACATCGGATTGTGATTTTTACTTTAGGCGAGTTCATGAAATAATCACGCGTAAAATTAGGCAATTTTGAGAACGTCGTTGTAAACCACGTGGTCGCAAGTCGACCAGTCACTCAATTTCACCAGTACCATGAATTTAACTCTCACCCGAAGCTGTGGCTGTAGTTACCGGATCGATCTTCTTGATCTTCGTCTTCTTCTGAGACTCCTGTCACGCTTAAACCGGGTAGTATATAGAGTGATGAAAATTCTCGTTATCTCGTTCCAAATTTTTTCCCATTAGGATAATACTTTTTTAATAAAAGTACTTTTTTAGGGAACTACTATGAGCTAGGGATGGACGGCTGCAGTCAACCAATTTTAGCGTTGAACGACCGATGATACTGATTAAATCATCAGAATGCCGATACATGTAGAAACACAACAACCAGCTCTTTGTGAATTAGAGACTACAATTATCGCTATCATCAGTGGTCGTCATTCCAAAGATAGGTTTGCATCAACTTTTCACTCCACCCTCTTCTGAGCAAACCAAATTATTCCTTCGTGCGTCCTCGTTTTCGCATTCCTTTTAATTTGGTTAATATATTCCATCCTTGGCCTTCCTTCTTCATTTTTGTTATTCATTTCCCTTACCAGCACCATGTGAGACTATGTTGGGCGCATATTGCGGCAAAACAGTCTCTTGAGAAAGGTGAAAGAAATATTGGCCACACTTTTAAATAGTGCGGAAAATTTATCAGGGATTTGAAGTAGAATGAAAGAATTGGAAGCATGCAAGTGACATAAATACTTTAAGACGAGTACAGGGGCCCAAATTTTACTCAAACTGTATTTGCATTTTGCCAACCCAGAAACCGTTTAAATAGCCCTCAGTTAATGAAAGTATCGTTTATGGAACTTCTCGTAATATTGGATCATTTTGCACCATGATAACCCTAAAATAATGAAGACAGAGAGTAAAACGAATGTTTAATTGCTACTTTTTCCCTCGAACAGTTGTAAATCACAAAATATACATAATGAACTATTAGAAACTAGTGTGAAAATACCTAATTCAGCGCAAATTTACGAAAATTGTTAATGCAATATTATTATTACTTTTCAGGTAAGCTAATGGAAACTGCTTCGACCTTAAATCTTGAACGCTTCTCCGAGATGGGAACCAATTCAAGGATGGTAAGTTTATGTTACATCCATATTCCTCTTTTGTCAACTTATTCAGGGCCTCGTAGTTAAGAAAGGTATTAAAATTAAGAACAAAACAACTTTGCAACTTTCTCGTGTCTTTATAAGTATTGAAATGTGTTCTTTATTTCTCGCGTGTACAATTTAACAGTAAATACAGACTTATACCTAGGTGAATATATATTGAAGTGGGACATGCAGGGACATTCGATTTGTTATATTGCGTGCTGCGCGTGGTCTAATCCAGAATGCTATGCAGTGTGATTTACAAAAAACATAAATTACCTCAGAATTTGGTAGGGTAGGTGATTTTAAGCAATTTGTTCACTAAAAACATTACATCGAAACTCCTTAGTCACCAAACTATGGCAACGCAAACATTTTGTCAGAAGCGTTTTGTAGTTAACATGAAAACACCAAATAGACTTAGATTGAATCAATAGTTTTGAAGTAAAACCTGCCTAATTTGTACTTAATACCTGGGTTTTTTTCCTTACATATCATCATTAATGCTTACTTCTTCCATTCTTCATGATGGCTAACGAAATTGGGGTAAATTTTCTTTTCCAAAATTTAAATTTTCGTTTGAAATGTGCAAAGGAAATTTGTTTGTTTGTGTTTGAATGCTCAGAGGACTAACATGCTTTGATATTCACCTCCTATACCATCTTCTTCAGATCTGCTGGTTTTTTTGTGAATTATCCCCTATGCATATCTTGTATCTTTGCGATACAATCGAAATTCCATTCTATATTTCAACTTACGTACAAATCGTCGAGACTGTCACTCAGAGGGGCAAGAACCGCCTCCCCTCCCCAATCAACCCTCAATCGAATGGCAAGTCTTGTTACGGTTGTTTTGGTGCGTGTCGGCGGCCGTCATGGTGTACTGGGCGGGGCTCTGCAACGTATCAAGGCGGTCGAGATGCAAGCCCATTGCTCGCACGCTTGCTCACTTCCGACAGTTGCTTAGGCAGGCGTACAAGTTAGGGATAGATTCAGGGAGACATCTGCCTACTACCGTACGAACCGCCGTAGTGGCAGGGGGTGTTTGCACACCAGCCATGAAAAATGGAACGTATTGCAAAAAAGTCAATTAAAATTGGGAAATCAAGAAAGCACTGAATCCAGAACTGTCATTCTAAGTGTGTAAAAAACTGCTTTCACTGATGACATACATTAACTGTTTGAATACAAATTAAAGATGCAAAATATGAAAATTAGTCGAGGAGCATAATGTTTTGCAGTTTTTTCACCCCAAGGAGCGAATAGCAGCGACGTTTTCATTAAACCGACACGTTTTGACGTCAAACATTGCAGTAATTTGCTAATTACTATTCGTTATGGCCTTAGTTTTATGATTGTTCAACTGAGTGGTAGAACTCTCTTATTATGAAGTCATTTTTGCTATAAATTGCAGTAACATTTAATAAAAACATGTCATTTAAACCCAATATTCACCCAATCTTGCATCTAAGAACATCAATTTTCAGGTTCAATTGGTTAAAAACATATGATGGCATGTTGTCATTCATGAAGACTGATAATGAAAATTAATATTCAGGCCGTCATTTAGGCACTCAAGTGTGTGGCTTTCCAAAAAAGGGAGATTATGGTGGAAGGAATGCAACAATAATATGACGACTCATAAAACGACGATGACGAATAAAATCAAAATTTTAAAAAATAGTTCTCCTTTCGTTTTAAGGATAGCAACGTGAAAATTAAAAAAAAATAACCTCGTAAGAATGAAATGATATTTAAGTATCCCACAGTGGAACTACCAAGAGCCCCCATTAGAGACGGTTTAGTATGCAACTATCCGTGGGCCTTTTGGAAAAATCCTAATGTGAATTTTTTTCCAAAAACAGTTTCCTCATCTCGGCTACTTCTTTTCCCGTACCTTCCATTTCAGTTATTCTTAATGGGATTCTCTTCTCCACTTTGCAAAGAAAGAGCTCTCGGTAAACATCCTGAGGATGGACTTGATGGAGCAACATTAATAAAAGCAGAAGATTTCGATCCCTCCAGTTGACAGGAAATAAAAGGCCACACTTGTACGAATCTTCTTCTTCTTCTTTAGTGTAAACCCTTGAAGCTACGGGAAATGAACCTACTGAGGGCAAGAATGCTGTCTATGTATTTTGACGTGAAAAAACTTAATTAACGTCGTGCGAACCATCTCAAAGTCCTAAATTTTCCATAAAGTTTAAGACAACGGCAGCCAATCAGAACAGAGCTTTTCTTTAGTTATATATCCATACTGTCGATCTTACGTTTTAACAGTACAATGAAACATAGTTAACCCTCTAGAATAAAATTTGGTAAGCATTTTCGCACATAACTCGTATTTTGATAATCATGAAATATGAATATAAACAGGTACTCCGCAAACGTTTTACTTTAGCTAATTTAGCTGGAAAAAAACAGGGTGATTATACCAAAAATTGTTTCAAGTCTTCCAATACATCTCAAACAATTTGAATACCTTATCTGTTGTTAAAAATAAGATAATAATAATGGCTAATATAACAGGTAATGAAAAACATTTTTAAACCTCAGCCTCATGGTCAGAATGCCACGCACCCTTGTGGTAGTTTGCAAGGTAGTAAGTAGATATAGATGAAACATTAACTGCTGAACAAAAAGAAAATTAACAAATGTTATGCGAAGGATATATTGTGTAAATGACTATGTGCAAATGTACACAAATTTATTACGTACCGTATTTTAAAAATGTGGTTAGTAAATTATTTTTCGCGGATGTAATTATGACGAGCGAAGTATTACGAAGAAAAAAGAAGGAAAAAAAGGAGAATGAATTAGGAAAGCTCAATTTTCGACCTGATTAAGCCGTTCGTCAATCTATCTAACCTCGTTTTCTCTTCCTGCCACCTACCTCTTCCTCTAATTTCGTCCCCTCTACACTCTTGTTCCCCTTTGTTTTCTCTTTATGACTCAATTTCCAGCGGAGTTCCGTTTATTCCGTGGGGGAAACAACGCCGCCATGCGGAAAAACTCCCACCCACGCACTCAAAAGGACTTTACTTAGAACTCCATATTTCAAGAGAAAGAGACACACCCAGCTTCTCCTCATTCCAACCCCTATAACAGTTACATATCCTTGCTTCCTCCCAACTCTACTTTTGATGCCTCGACGTTACCTCCCAACTAGTTTTCAACCACCTACGCGCCAGCAAGCGAGAGATCAAACAGACGAATAACGTTTAACCGCAATCCTGCCCCCCTCAAGCGACCCCCATAGTTAACTCCGTTGACATTTACCTGGGGAGAGGGGAATGATTTTTGCGAAATAATTCTTCACCTCAATTTCCACCGGATAATTGCCATAGATTTGTTAGTTATCCCACGTTAGACAACGTGGTAAGCTGATTTTGGCTCTGAAATAATCATCAACGGTAATCAATACAATGATCGTTCCGCTGAAACTCTCTACTTAGCTCTTCTAATCGTTATTTTCTTCCATTAGTTTTATTTTGTTTGGTCCCTCGTAATTTCTTTAACGCATCCATGGTCATCCTCAATAATACTTCTTATTCTTTATACAAATGGATTCAAGAGGCTGATTTGTCGCAAATGTTCTCCAATTATATTGGTGTGTTTTCCTTCCTGAAGTTATCATTAAACATATTTTCTCAGCAACTCTTCTCATTACTTCTTCATTATGGATTCCTTCCGTTCAATTTACATAAACCACTCTTATTTTACACCACATTACCACTTATTTTAACATTATTTGTTCTTACATAGTTATCGTTCAGGCTTCGTATGCCAGTCAATAGCGTAATACAAATATATGTTTAATGCATGTTTAAAAAAATTCATATTCCTCGTTTCAGAACTTTTGTTTGAGGTTGATAGTAGATTTTTTTCTAGGTTTATACCCTTCTTGAAACAGACAGTGAACCCTTCAACCTTCTAATTAAATACTTTTATAAACCTTCTTAATTGTGATTAGATAAGGATATTTATTAATATATTATATTTGAAGGGCATTATATTGTTACTTATAATCCCCCAAAGATTTATAAGAACGGATAAGTGTTCTCCATTCATTTAAATTCAATCCCTTCTTTACATGGAATAATTAATAAATATGGATTTTTCTACGACTGATATCCCGGCATGCAAAGCGTTTGACTACGATCCGGGTGAAGTGTCAACATACGTCCACGCTATAATAAAAGTAATAGACTTTTTTATTAACCAATAATCTGTGCATCGGCACATGGTTATGACACTTACCCTGAATGTACGAATTTGGTAAACAGTGAAGTGCAGTGTGAGATGATTTCAGCCCTCACATATCAAACATAACTAATGGTTATTC
Organism: Pyrrhosoma nymphula; assembly: GCA_963573305.1. Lineage (NCBI taxonomy): Eukaryota > Metazoa > Arthropoda > Insecta > Odonata > Coenagrionidae > Pyrrhosoma > Pyrrhosoma nymphula. Next base: position 42,636,508 of record OY754339.1, on the reverse strand, counting down.
GCGATGGGAATTTGTGAATTACTGACCAGCATGAGTTCTTAACACGGAAATTATCGTGATCAAATCAAGTAATCGATTCGAATTTTCCAGATTGAAGAAAGCAGATAATGGCTTAGCAATGGTATTAACAGTAAATGCCGAGGCAAAACCATTCAATCCAAGTATGAACAGGGTTTTTGTAGATGCTTCTACGCAGAAGCCAATCACTTTCCAATTTAGAGCACTGCATGACTATTAGTTACGGTGATTATAATCAAGTAACAAATTTGAATATATGTATATTTATATTTGAATATTTTTCTATATATATTTTTATTTATAAAAACATCTTCATCAGTCACTTTGTTTTCAATAAAATGCAAAATGTTTTCAATATCAAAATCATTTGCTCTGTAAAATAACAGTTGCATAAAGCAATACAAGACCGTACTTTGACTTTGAACAGGTTCCAGTAGCACAAAAACACGTATTCTCTTTTATCTAAGCAGACAGTGTCCGTCAGCGTCATTTGCGAAGAGTATGACAGCCATCGCTCTAATATTACCCTAGTAGCACACAATGAAATTACTACATGCATGTGCTATAACACGAGCATGAAAATAAAGGAGTGACACTAATTAAGAGGGAAATTCCAGCAAATGTATCTGCTTTCCGTCCATAAAGACATCGAAGGAACGTGATAAAATCTGAGTTATATCATCAGCTGGTATGGAAAAACTCAAACATTTAAATCTGAAATTTACACGAACCTTAGCTAGGTAAAAATGATTCTCTTCAAACCAATTTCTACAAGAATTTCTCACATCTTATCTTTGAGGTTCCGTCTACCTCCACGATTTGTAATTTGAATGTTTCTATCAGTGTCCCCATTTACCTCGTGTGAAAGTTTTTTTTCTATTCCGCGTCCCACGCATCTACGGTTGCTTTTGGGGTCCAAAGGTTTGGGCAAGCTAGTTCATCTAAACTGTTAAGGGATATTAGGATGGCCAAGTGGATGACGGTGTGTTGGGTGAGGTGAAAAGGGAACCCGGGTGCTTTGGTAGTTAAGACTTGAAGTTGGAGACAGAGGTAACAGAAAGGATGGGAGAGGAGACTGACGCATTGGTAGGAAGGGTCTTTTGGGCGAGCGTAAGTGAAACTAATCGGAGGGAGTAGGAGGTAAGAGGGAGTAATAATCAGAGAAAGTGAAAGGGAAAGCAGGTTGGCGTAAAAGTTTTCCGGGCCTCTGCTTACGCCCAAAACGCCATTTCTCCATCCACCGTGCCCATTGAAACGCTGAACATGACTACCAGCACATATGTAGCCCTACACTACATCCCATGGGGTTCCAAATACACGAGTGAGAACATGTAACAAACACTTCACATCGACGTTCACTAAATACTTACAAAATAAAGGGGGACGCATGGATTAAATAATGTGACAACGACGATAGACAGACCAACCTTGAAATATTAGACCCTGCACTACTAAAACAGTCGATATCGATGGTGCTTAGAGTAGTTTTGAAGTAAAAATGCCACGAACGATAATTTTCTTTCGTTAACGTACGCCAGATTCGGTGATCCTAATGAAACATCTGTGGCATAAACTAGAAATGGAAAAAAAAACTCAAAAACTTATATCACGTTCACATTGTCATCCAAGCAAGGATAGAAGGTGGTGACGTTTGAAAATAATGATTTATCATTTGGCGATGTATGACCCTCTTCCAGAACACAGGATCTTACGTTTACGTTTGGCTTCCAAGAAGAAAGTAAAATAATGAAATCTTCACGGGTTGCAGCTAACTAAACTCTTGACCAGGTGGGCAATGTGTGAAGAATTTTCTCATGTAAATCACCGGGTAAGCACTTCAGTTGGTGAAAAAAGCCGCGAATGACGCGTAAAGTTTTTCCAAAAGAGTTGACATGAATCTACTGTGCGTTTATGCATCTTCCATCCACATAAAAACAATTCCCTTGAGGGTTAAAGTTTCAATGCTTTATCCTATTCTTCCCAATATTTCTTTATTCCTCTGAGTTTTAAAATGCATGGGGTCACGTGAAATGTATCAAAAAAGAAATAGCCACTGAATCCTACAATATTTATCAAGAAAGTTAGCGAAATATGAAAGCTGCTCAAATTGAAAAAAAAAACAGCAGAGTAAAACGCTGACTAAATCAACACGAAATTATCCACAAAAATAAAAAAGGCATGCATTCCACTCAACCTATACTTCATGTTCCTTTTTCAATTTATCCACGCTCTTGAACGTGAACTTTAGGTCAAAGAGACGCGATTTTGCCCAATTCTCCATAGAAGATAGAAAAAAGCACCACATTATTTGATAACTGAACGTCACCGCACACTCTATACACACTGTAGCATATATTTAAGGAGATAGAGAGGAGCACGTAAACGCTTTACTTTACAAGTCACGAGCCCGTGAGTGGATAAGTGCGTTTTCAAAGCGCAGTGGAGCACGGTGGGTAATGGGGGCTGAATAAAGAAAGTGCAGTGAGAGAGAGATAAATAAAAAAACGGAAGGGTGCTACCGGGATAGGGGTTGGCCAGGGGAAAGAGTGAGTGTGAACTTTGCGGCACAGAGTATGGAGGTAGGGCAGTATAGCTTTCGCAAAAGTTCCTGGTGCTACACAGTAGATGAATTGTTTGGAACATGGGCTATGGACGTTCAAAATCTTGCGAAACGAGGAGGGAGGGTTATTTGACGCGTAACACTTTCTAATTGCAACCAAAAGAAGCGATTCAATAAGTGAACATTCCGCAACATATTTACCAATTTTCGGGAAAATATACTACAACAGATAATAACAATTTATAAAAATATCATTCTTCAGTTCACATTTACTGTGATTCAGTCTAACCATTGACAGTACTCACACTTTTCATGTCTTTAACGACAAAACCCAAATCATAACTAAAGATAAAGGTATTATTAACATTAAAGAGCGGGTTTATCGGCCCTAGGCAGCTTACGGCTGAGAAGTTGAAGCCGATATATCGGCAAGTGGCCCTTAGAGGGTTATGAGAGCTTAAGATTAAGACCATCATTGTTTTTTCCCTCCCACAAAGACCGGTGGAGGTGAGCACGGTTCACTGGAAGAGCCGCCAGAGAATGGCCTTCGGCCCGCGAACCAGATGCAATCGGGACGGCCCTGGCGCTGCGCAGTGGACGATTTTGTGACAGGGGCTGCAGAACTTAGAAAATCCAGCGGAACGGGGGATAAAGGTTGTTTACTGTGGAGGGTAAGTCTGAAAACCTTTCTCATTCTTTTTCACAAAAGCACTTCGATAAATAGCTATACAAAGTCATACAAATTTCATCACCGCATTACGATGTAAATTTTGTATCACTAATGAAGCAGAATAATCAACAGCAAGTACCAGGTTCGTAGTATTGTGAAAGTGAGAACTGCTTGTTACTAAACAATACTGGTAAGTACACTGATACTGTTGTGCAGTGTCGAATATATGACTATATCGCATTTAACTTCATATCTTAAATCTCTTCACTTCAAGCAATTTTTCAAATTGCGTCATGACATGATGCATGAGATAGAGTGATAATAGTTACTGCATAATGTCATGCGACTCCGCATGGCATCCCATGAAATTGCATGTCTCATAAAATTGCAAATCCCATAAAATTGGGTAGTGGATGAAGTATTGGATGGTGTTCCCCATCGATTGGTATATTCTGGTTCTAATAATTGCATTATATTTCAGAAGAATGAACCATGAATGGTATCTCGTTACATAATATGATGCGTGTTTCCGAATTTTTTCACGCATGGAATCAAACAACTAGATGATTTATCACATAAGCTAATTATATCACATGGCCCGCGTGGTATAGTATGAAATAATATATCCCATAAAAATGAAAAATCTCGTGTAATTAGACATCTCATATCTAGCATCGTACGGCATTGCTGAGTATTAACCATTACACTATAATTCATGATAATGAACGTCGCATGACATATCTTAACATATGATCATACCTGATACCGAATATTCACGTATCGAATAATTTAGTCAGATAATATAAGTACTGCATAAAAAGAAGAATTGATATCGCAACGCGGTACATACTGTATATCGTGTAGGGCATGCAGTGACATCGCCCAGCCATAAATAAAAGTAGTGGAGGCAGATTTTAAATGAAACGTTTATTTTGAGAGAAAAAGTAGGAGAAATAAAAAGACGCTGGAAGGACGCTAGAGGATGCAAGGACATGGTTTGAAGGGTTGAGTTGGTGGGCGGTTAAAGGGAATTTCTCTAAAAAGGCGGAAAGGGGATGGGACGACGATGATAAGGAGGAGAAGGGGAAAGTGTGGCTTGTAAAGGTAGGAAGAGGATGGAGAAATTTTCCTTCCGCAGTAAGAGACGCCTGTGACGCTGACGAATGGCCCTTTCTCACGCGAATTGGGAAATTTTTCATACGTCGATGACAAAAGGCAACAATTGAAAAAGAAGCAGATGAATAACGTGGGCTGAAAAACCAATCCAACGAGAAAAGAAGAGGTGGGCTTTCATTATCGTCATTATTATTTTCATTCTAATTTTGGTCCTTGGAAGAATCGAGCAAAATGCCTTCCCTATACTGCTAGTCCAAATTTCATTTTTTCGTCCCGAAAAGGACCGAGCCTACGTTTCCCCCCGCTTTCCGGTCTAACCGTGAGCCCTTTCAACGCACTTTACCGTGGAAATGTTAAAAGAGAAAGATTAAATACGTCGAAATATAAATAGGAAGCCACTCTTGACGTTGGCGTTATTAAACTTCTCCCTCCGGGGAAAATTTATGGCGTGTACATAGAAAGGCGGATAAACGGAATTTTCATCAAAGTTAGACTCCTCTTCGAGAATAAGATAATATTTTTCTTTGAGTTGGTTTTATATTCATTTTCCGCAGAAAAGTAATAATTTTGTATAAAGGAAATGCCGTCTGATATTCAGGAGTTGGACAGGAATATTACATTTACTAATTAGTCGAAAATCCCATTTGCATCTCTGGACGTCAGTGCCGGAAAACTAGCAAAAATTATTCTTTAAGACCAACATATCTGAGGCTGCAGACGGAAAATTAAATAACATGTCGTAAAATAGACCATCGCGGAGAGCCCTAAGCACTTTCATGCTAAGAAAAATGACTCCTATATTTAAATGAATTGAAATACGGATTTCCAGCATATTCAGGCACAGGAAATAGGTACGCGTTTTCCAAATATTATAACCCTTTTGAAATTTTAAAAGTATCCAAAACTTCTCAGAAATAAATAAACCTGAAATTGATAATAGTTCTAATAAATTCGAAATTTTGCCATAGGAAATACTTAATTTTGCTCAAAGTTATTGTCTTCATTTCGGTGGTAGCCTATACGTGACTATAAAAAGTAAACTTCACAGATATACTGCCAAACTAAGATACTCTCTAGTTTCTTGCTAAAAGTATAACATAAATAGTTAATATCGTTAAAGAAGTAGTCTCCCACGATTCAAAATTCAAAATGAACTTTGTACTTAAAATAGCGGCTGCTAGCATGCATTCATTTCTTAATAATATGGTGATTAGTAGTATTCATCATTTATAGTTTAAACAGCTTGAGAAAAATTATAATTGTTGGCGTAATTAATCAATATTGTAATTCTCTAAAGAAAAATTCACTGGTAAGGCAAATTCAATTACGTTTTACCAGTAATAAAAATATATTTTTAGGATGGCAACTACCCTGTAAAAAACTCAATTATCTTCATGAAATATTCCTGGGGGATATCTTGTACATGATGAATGGTTTCAGGCTTTCCCGGTGAGTAGACTGGATGAAGGTTTCTCGTGTTTACATCCGGGTGATTCGTTCCATTACCGACGTTTCGGTAGCGTACACTGCTACCATCATCAGGCTGATGACGGTAGCAGTGTACGCTGCCGAAACGTTGGTAATGGAACCGATCACCCGGATGGAAACCCGAGAAACCTTCATCCATCTTGTACATGGATCAAGAACGCATAAATCTACCGTAATAATAAAGCCCAAATTACATCATGAAGTTAGATTACAGCATCTATTAAGTACCTCTCATTTTATTTGTAAATTTTATTTATGTATAAGAAGGGAGAAAAAATACGAACACAGTACATGCAGACTCTAGTAATAATTAGGTCATATACTTTTGTCATTTCAACACCAGCTTCAGCATTGCAAATTCAAAAGAGTTTACCTCTAAAATCCTCATAAATATCACGTCAGCATTGCAGCAAACAATGGAAATATAAATAACAGGACCTTGAAATAAAAAATAATTTAACTCACGTCCGCATAAACTAACGAACCGTTAACTGTCAACAACAATAGAAGACATCGAGTGAACTTCTAGATAAACAACAAAGAGCAATGTTTGAAATTTATAAATTGCAAAGGCCCAAGACCGGTAAACAATTGGATGATAAACGTATCACTTCACATGCATACATATCTGTATCAAGTTATACATAAAATGTTACAGTTTTGTTTCCAAAAACTTATAATAGAGCCAAATTATATATATATAATAGGCCAAAATAACAACTAGAGCCAAAATGACAACTTGAGCCAAAATAAAACAGAAGTATAGCCCACTATAAAGGAGGAGACTTGGTTGACTAGCACAAATAACTGAAACTTACGGATAATGATTTGCATCAATGCATTGACTATGGAGATAAATATCATTTTATCTATCAATATTTCCGAGGAAATATGTTGTTGCGTTACTGGGGAATTACACGGAAACTTATATAAGAATATTAAGAGTAAAACAGAGATAAAAAATTAAAAAGGTATACTCTGCTTTGAAGTTGAACCAGTTGTTATAGTAATTTAAGTGGTGAAAAAATATATGATCACTACCCTTTAAATAAAGTTGTTTTCATCTGGTTTGTTTTGGTTCCGAAACATCAATTATATCACAAAACTATCTCTAAGAAAGGTCACTAGTCTCAGAAATCTCTTTTGATAACACAACCGGTGATAATAATTGTCACTATTATTTACACAATCCAAACGCTATTTTCGACGATTTATGCATCGCCTCATAAGATTGGGTCTGAGAGAAGAGTCAACAAGAGTAAAAGTCACAAAAGACGAACAAAAGTTGGATAATTTAGCGTAAGGGGAAAACTTGTCACAGTGCTGGGGCCAAGGGAAGGCAAACTGTTTGAGGAAAACAAGTCATTCAGCAAGCATATCTACCATCGGAATCATTCGTTACATGGTAGGTATGCTACATTTTTGTTCCAAAAACCGAAATGCCAAAGGAAACTTCGAGCATTGAGAAAAAATATATGGTCAGCTATATAGGAATTGACATGTACGAATTCCGCCAATGATGTGTATTTATAGCATAATCATTTAAATGAAATTGATTTACTCCTAAATTTATATTAATTGCTTATCAATATACAGGCAGTATAACACGGTTCCATATAAAATTTACTTAGTTCTTCAATAAGTATAATTTACTATGGATACATATCTGAATTATTACGCCTTGTGAAGTTACAAGAAAATTGATTCTAATTTAGAACTTTAAAAGTGCATACTTGAGTACGTTCAGCCACGAGAAACCGACTCATGACAATATTTACTCAATAACACTTTAATACCAGCAGCTTCAATTTCCGATGTTTCAATTGTCTTTCCGCAAGATCAGGTAGGAGGAGAGTCAACAAACCACACGTATCACGACAGAAGTAGGAAAATTTAGGGGAAGTCAAAATTAGTTGAAAGGGTCCAAGATCCGAGGGAAGGCAAACCGCCGCAGGAAAACAAGTCATTTAGCATGCATATCATCATCCACATTCTCTAACGTTAAATTTAATGTTCCGATTCTGTTTCAACAATGATAGCGCTTAAGCTTCGACAGTAGCGAACGTAAAGTTAGAGGTATTACAATAATTTCGTCTTATAAAGATAAATCTATATTGGACGAAACAGAAATGAATTCCGCCAATGACCTATTCTAATAGATAAAACGGTTTTACATAGATAAATTAATTTAAATGCATTCAATCACTACCAGTTAGACATTTTAAAAGGAAAAACTTTTCATTTTCCATAGATGATAACGAGAGGAAAATCAACTGTGGTCCTTCTTCCAAGGGTGGTGATTATTACAGTATAAACTGTTCCCCATCGAATTTTCCCCTCTAAGCCTCTTAGTTTTATTTCAAACCAGGGTTTAATAGTGTAATAGTTGAGAACAATCTTCCACGAGGAACCGACATTTAGTGACTATCAATAAAAAATCTGCAGCATCCATATCCGATGATTCTCGCGCGGTCTCACAAGACCAGGTTGGTGGAGAGTCAACAAGCCACACACAGGATGGAACAAAAGTTTGAAAAAATTTAAGCGAGGGGCACAAAAACTTGTATAACAGTCTTGAGGTCCGAAGGAAGGCAAACTACTCTGTGGAAAACAAGTCGATAGGGACAGAAAGAGCGAGAGGGTGGGAGGTTGAAAGAGCGGAGAGAACAAAGCCAGAGAGAGAGAGAAGGATGATGAGGAAAGATAAGGACACATTGCAGAAGATGCTCCAGAGTAGAGAGAAGAAAGTTCGGGGCGTGGCAGAGACTGAAGTGCGTTCCGGAGGAGGAAAAGACTGAGCAGGATAGGGGTTGGGGTGAAGAATGAGAGACAGGAGACTTTATTCCGGGTGAAATTGAGTGATTCCAGGCTTCCCACCCCCCAGTCCTGTCGGCGGGCCGCTGGAAGCAAAATAAGACGATGAGGGTGGTAGGAGAGTTTATGGGGGGGGGTTGGAGGAGGTGAAGGAAGAGACTGAGGAAATAAGGTATGTGCGGAGATGGATGGTGGGAGAAAATGAGTGGGAAAGAAGGGTGGGATAGGTGGTGGGAGAGGGACCCTGCGTGGGATTCCTATGTTGAGGAAAGGACGAAAGGGAGAAAAAGGGCGCCGGAAGAGAACTCCATGGCGTAGTAAATAGTCCGGGTAAGTTGGGGAAAGATTGTTCTTTTCCAGCGTATAAAAAGAGACTTCACTCTTTATTTTGGTTCACGTATTCCCAACGATGTGCGCTGATTTCGTCTGCGTCAAGAGAAAATTTGGCTTGAACAGAGTATTCCATTCGTAAAATACATACTAAGCAGAAATATTTTAAGTAAGAAATTTATCTTTACAACTCTCCAACATAACTAGTACTTTTAACAATTAATAGACCAAAATTTTCGCTGCTGACAAGGGATTTTCCTCCTTAAAGTTAACTAATTTAGGTTGGAGAAATAGTAAGCTACTTGCAATCTTGTTTAATTACATTTTTATTGCACTTTTTGTTTTTACTGAATTCATTTTGTATATTGGGCGCTATAAAATAACCTGAGATGACTTGAGAGCGAATAAGGAAAAACGGGCATTAGAGCGTCCCTCGAAATTAACCCTAGACGATGTTTTCCTTACTTAAATTCCTCCACTTACCTACCCTGCCCACCCCCTCAAATGGTCAAACCCCCTCTCCCCCTCCCCTCTTCCTAATTTTCTCTCCCCCCTCCATTACAAGAGGCATATATATACAGGCGCTTTGCTGGTGTTCAACACCTTGAAAAATACGGTTATCCATTGAAATATGGGTCGGTTTTGTGAATAAAAGTGTGGGTTAATAATATTTGAAGTTTCTTCTTTCTTTCGTAATGAGAGTTCCACAAAGGTCTGAAACTATTTGTTTACAATTTTAAGAAATGATTTTTCACAGTTAAGAAAAGAATAAATTACAAAGGAAAAAAAAGCATTGGGTTGTGTTTTTCACGGGTTGGAATGAGACATGCAACGCTTAAATTTGAGCAATGTCAACTTTTGATTAAATGCCCGTGGAAACTGGGTCACGAGCCTGATTAATTTCGCGGTTAAAATCATCTCATCTGAACGCGTAGGCTAAGAAGGGCTTACGTGTATTTTTTCTCGGAAAATATCGCGGTTCCAAGGGCACATAACTGGATGACTTTGTAGAGAAGATTCTCTTAGTTGGAACTGCGTGAGATATATGATAATCCCATCCACATCCGAGAGCTAGATCTTTTGAGAATGTCTAGGTCATCGGCGTACATCCACATCGTCCGCGTGTTTTCTTTAGCTCCTTCATTAAGGTACCGAGAGAAATACTCATGTCTCCAAAGTATATTTTCAAGCTTCTCTTGTAAATATTAATATGGCATCAATTGGTACCCTTTTTTTGATAGACTTTAAATGGTTAGAACTAATAAAACATTTTTTATCTGCTCAAAAGGAATAAAACAAGAAATCTCTATGTAATGCTACTTTTATTGAACCCTGTAAGACGCAAATAATGAACGAATGTGAAACATATGGTTATCATCACCTATGGTTCTTAGACCTTGGACCGAGAGTTTACCACTTCTTTGCCATTACTCGATCAGAATAAATCTCATGCCTTATATTCGGAGAACAATACGATATTCTGCAGATAGCAAAGTAGCGGTATATGATGAAAGTTCTGGAAGGCATAGGGACATAAAGGCCTTATATTTCACAACATTGTTTTTCATTAAACTTTTGAGGAATAATTACTCTATATTATGAGTAACACATTCAGAGTCTCAGGCTTCATAAGTCTTCGACACGATAATAAGTCAGGCGAGGCTAACTCCCAAAAAATGACGCATAGCGAACTCTATTTCACTCCATCGGCATCTGGGACATAAACCTTCCTTATATATTTATCGCGAACACAGTACCACATCATTAGAAAAGATTAACGATTGACGTATTCTGACGTGACGGAAGCGGACGGTAGCGTCCGCGAAGCTCAGTGATTCTGATGCTGTAGAAACTTGGAAGATAACGATGGCTGGACTTTGAACGGGGCCGTTTACGAACGAAGAGCAAACATCGTAAAAGACTTAATTTTTCTGTCATACTATGTCAAAGACAGCCAACCTATGGTGAGCTTTTTTTATTTACTAAATTCAACTTACAGATATAGCCAACGGTTTTTTTCAGCTTTACAATGAAATATAATTACAATTCTTGGAGCAGAATTTGTATCAGTATTTTTGCAAATAATAAATACCATAAAAGCATAGAATATATAAATAAATAGCTACATCACTGCCAAATTGAATTTCCAATCACCTCATTTCGCCCGACATTCATGTCTCGCATTATTTTGTTTTCAGCATGAATTAGCACCACGTCGTGTACTTGAATTTTTTGTATTAGTAATATGAATCAGCAGCAGTATCCTAACCCATATACTGCATGTTAGCATGTTTGCCTACATATAACTCTCATTGTTTCTGGTTAAGCAAATTCTTCTTACTGCTTTTTCGGTCTGCGCCTTGCGGCCGGAGGAGGGTGTGAGAACTGACCTTGACCGGGTACGAGTATTGTATACCTGGTGAGCCATCACCCTGTGCCTCACACCCTGGAGGTGGATTGCGTGGTACTTCGAAGATGTAGAACAAGGTTTGGCTACAGTTTTCTAAAGTACGGCAATGAACCAGTGATTAATTTGCTATAAATAAAGGCATTAAGTTAAAATTTAACATCTTATTATCCTATTAAGTGTAAATTTAAATTTGTGACACATTTGATACACCATAAAAAATGGCGCGACTTTCTGGAAATAACACGCCCAAAAACGGACTATCACGTTTGGTAACGTCACTACGCAGTACTATGTGAATGTGTTAGTTTAAAATCATAAGTAACGCAGTTGTTGGGTCTAAAACTCGCACAAAAGTCAAATAGTTACACTGGACTCATAGAAAATGGCTTTAAAAAAAGTAATACTTTGGAAAGAGCCCAATGGCAACAATAGTCCAAAGTGAAACGCAAGACAAAGGAGTTTCTGAAAAAGGGGTAAGATTGAACATTTCCGAGTTTGTAGAAGTAATGGTAAAGTCGTAAGTATCACATACTTAATATTTTATATACGTATGTGTAGTATTAAAAGGTTTGGTTTGTGTTGTAAGCGACACAAGTATAGTTTACCGCTTAGTGACGTTAAAATCAAAGCCAACATGGTGACGTACCTTTTTCAGCAAAGCGTCAATTTCTTAAGTGTTTTATAGCTAGGTTGCCATTATAAATATTAACCCTAAATATCCTAAGAAATTCTTTTTCGCCATAAATATTCGATTACTAAAAGAAAATAAAACTAGTACACAACCCTATTGGCGCTGATAATCCCGTCAAACGTAACTTCTCCTTGAAGGGAAGAGGGGAAACTGAACGTACCCGTACCTTTCCATCTCGTCAATAAACGTCTATCGTAGTCCATAATACGTGGTGTGTAAAAAGAGAGAACTTTTAGATTTGGAGTGGAGTGAAGGGTATAAGAGGAGGAACTTTGGACTCAATTTCATCCAAACGAACGCGTTTTCCAGAAAAGAGGACGGATGAAGGAACTTGAATTTCTCATAAAGGGAAAAGAAGGCTCTCAATATTCATCCGCGTGTCCTTCACGCATCGTCTCATCCTTTCGCCCTGATTCCTCCCCCACAAGCCCCTCTGCCTCATTGGATCATTTTCATCTACGTCTCTCTCTGTCTCTCTCTCTCCACTTTACCTGCTGTCTCCATGGTTCCTTTCCACGATAAGATTTCCTCGCGGTCCGCGTGAGTCGCGAAAAAAATATAAAAATTAAACATTTTCATTTGCTTGCACAACACAGTGAAAGATGAAATTGACTACACTGATGGAGGCAGGCAACACTTTGTGAAATTTATTTCTGCTTTAAGAGTGGTGAAAATAAATCACTTCAGAATATTCCAATTTGTATTTGAAGATTTCAGTGTAATGCATCAATAGTCGTATTATCATTTACCTTATTATTGTATAGTGTAGTGCATGTTGGTGTTAACTCATATCCTGCCAAACACCCTTGAGATGGTTTGTAGGGCATTATGGAGACGTATACTAGGTTCCTTCTTTTGATCGATTTCAACAGTCAAGGTAGTATTGATCAAATCAGTATTACCTTCATGACGAATACTAGGCGTTGAAGTCGACTAGCATAAAGAACCTAGTCCTAAACTACATAATACCATGCAAGTAATCTCAATGGTTTGTGGCAGGGGGTGAGTAAACACAACCATGCACTACACTATACCCTACCTACGTAAATAAGACTTTAATTATTAATGCATTTGCAAAAACCTGGAAATACTAATTGGAATAGTACCAAGTGAATCTTTCCTCCACACTTAATGAAATTGGCTGTCTCAACTAAGATTTTAAGTCAAAGGATTCCATGATATTAAAATGAAATGGCTCTTTTTTGTGAAAAAATGTTTGTCACTGCTCCTTGCGGATTATTTGGTCACTGATTCTCAGACTCTCATGACTCAGCCACCAGATGATGGATAGGTATACTGATACGTAGTTTACGTCCATAACAATATAAAGAAGAATTTTAAAAGTTAACCTGAATCAAATACAAACAGGCAGGAGAAATCGGAAACAGTTCTTAATTTTGCCCCATAAAATTATGGCATTTATCTTTTCACTTAAATATTGGAAGTGGATACTCGTTGAAATTCAAGAGAAGAAGAAAAAATTAAAATAGTTTCTTAATTATTTAGCAAATCCGCATGATGTATAGTCCACAATGTATTTAATTTTTAGGATTCAATAACAACCCATGGGTAGGATGGGGTGAAAAATAACCCTGCTACGTCTCCCTGTGATTCTCAAACTGGTCACGTCACCACGGTCTCAGGCACGAGTTCCCATTTAAAGCCCATGTCTGTCTGCCAAAGATATTATACACTTTAAATTGCTGAAATATTTAATAGAGCCAAAACTCAAATATTTGGACAAAAGTGACGCAAGAAGGACAATTAAAATAGGGATTAAAAGATACACTCGATTGAACATCCGACAGTGTATATTATAGGCTTATATCTCGAGTGCAAGTAATTTTCAAAAGCACAGAAATAAATCTGTGCACTTAGTTCAATTCTTTTCTTCAGGGGGGTAAAAGTTAACTGATACGGGGTTAAAAATACCCCTTTAAATTGTATTTTTTGGGTTTATTCATCTTTTCGTTTATGTATTATTTCATATATCCATAAGTGTTCGTTTCAACTATGTGTCTTGAATGCAAGCAATAAAAAAATCAAATAATATATTTACTCCATTCAATATTTTTCTTATGAGAGTAAAAGCTAACGATATGGCTAAATAAATACCTGTTTTAATATTTTTCGCGTTATTTCTTAATATCTGTATGAATTCCAAATTGGTCCTTGGTCACCTGAAAGTCTCTTAAACAAGTGTGACTGACGGACAAACAGACGGACAGAAAGACTCATACGTGAGTACCCCAGAAGCCAGGCGGTACCACTAATGTATTATGGTCTCCCACCAAGAGTGAACGTGAGGATATTTGGGTGGCGAAAGATTCATTAATGGCTTTGGCACCATGGGGAGGAAGATTTAGTAGCTGAATTATTGATGGGCCATTTCGGAACGATTCGTTCCTTTGGCACGAATCCACTGATGGAACGATAATGAACGAATCCGGTTGTGGAAATATTCTCGTTCCAAAGGCCGGATTCGTTCCAAAGGACCGAAAGGAACGAATGGACCGAAAAGGTTCGTAGGACCAAAAGGAATCAAATAAAGGAAAGGGTTCATAGGAACGTAGGGAATCGATTGAATGGAGGGAATGCAATGTGAACAAAAATAATCAAACGAAAGAGAGGACTCAACCAATTCGCAGAGATGATAGGCCAGGTACTTTGAAGACGAGGATGTAATGACGTATATGTTATATATCGAACGGCAAAATATTATAAAATAAACGTTGGCTTACAGAATAAATATATCGGAGGTCCTCAAAAACAACATTTAGTGAATAATTTCCATTTTTTTGTGGTGTTTTAAATATAGCTCCTAAACTAGGATTCTTATCTGAAAACTTTTTCCCAAGTCATTTACATCTCATTGTTATCTACAATTTAGTGCTTTTTGTTTTTTTTTTCTCTTGTAGTACTCTGGTAAAATGGTGCCAAAGCCAAAGCTAAGGCTTCCAAGGGCGTCCACTAACTTCTACGCCTTCTTGTCGGCGTCCAATATCACTTCAGCCAAGCCTTTTTTCACTACACTCCAACGTCCTTTCTATCGACAATTATGTTCATTCCTACTCTTTCTTTTCAAATTTCCCTTTCGCCTCCTTTTATCCTAAAGCTCATGCTATTTCCCAAAAATTCTGGACCTAAGCTTGCATTAAGTTATCATATCTTTCAGTAGAGTTTCAGCATAAATAAGCCTCAAAGCTTCATAAAACGGTGTCTCACGCAAAATGTTTCCGTAAATCAATGCGTGAATAATTCAAGAAAACTTAACTCTTAACTAACTTACTACATGAAAACTCTTAAAAATGGACTGCGGATGCGTACCTATGTCAATACTCACTGATTTCTATGAATTGGCTTACTCTGAAAAACGACCGATTACGAAAAATGACCGATGATTGGTGGTTTTTCTGCGTTTCGACCATACTCTTGCTAGAGATTACTTGATAAGAAAACCTCATTGAAATACGCATCTTTAAAAAGTGTTAAAATAGGGTAAAGAGGTTGGTGTAATAGACATCGTGTATTTAAGCAAATTGTCGATATTATTTCATCATATGGGAAAATCAGAATTATGATGTACAAATGTATGTAGTTAAAGCACCTGGTGTAACTTGATCAATAGGTAACGCATTATTATTAGGGAATTGCTACGTATTTCAATGTGCATTATCATGAGCCGGTATGTTCATGAAATTCTATCAGTTGATGTATCAAGCTGTAATTATTTATGTAATATGCATTTGATCAAAACATTTCCGAAAAAAATAACCGTATTACGAGGACTTTTAAGCCTTTTGTTCTGTATTTTTACTTTCAATTAACTCGTTTTTTTATATAGATAAAGAATAATTTAGAAAAAAGTTTATTTCGTTGTATGCTAAGGTGCACGATACGATTGGAATAACTCGTAAAGCAAAAAGGAATAATGGAAAATTCGATAGTTCTCGCGTGAACTGGCAAAGCAGAAGAAGCTAATTGTATAAAATCCACAGCTTCAGGCTCTACTTTGTAGAAACCTTTAATATTAATTACAATAAAGTCACTACACCTGCCAAATCATAAACTTGGTGAAACGCGTAGTGTTTTAAAAAAATAAAAAGTGTAGAAAAGTACAAAACTTTATTGTAATGAATATTAAAAGTTTCTACAAAGTAGAGCATGAAGCTGTGGATTTTTGGTGAAACATGTAGTTTTTTTTAAGTAAAAGGTTTAGAAAAGTACAAAATTTTATTGTAATGAAGCTAATTGTAATTCATACAATATGAAATTGTGAAAAGCATATGCTGAAATAATTCACGAAATAGAACAAATACAGAAAAATAACTGACAAGGTTAATTTTTATTTACCTCATTCATTTTACTCTTGTTTAAGTCATTCTAGCTCACCTCCGTATATTGACAGAGGATATTTTACCAAAAATAAAACGGAAGGTTCGCTCGTAATAATGGAGCCCAGCATCACTCGGCTGGCATACCATATCTGACTTTCAAGTATCTGGCGGTACCCTTGAAGTTGACTTGTTTTAAGGTTATTTAAAAGACTGATATCATCATTCCTACGGGCGTCTTCATGCATAATTTCATACCTTGAGTGGATTTTACGACAAAAAGGGACTTTATGCCATTTTAAGAGTTCCATTTTCACATCCTTTATTCTAGCTCATCTTCGAAACACTATTTATTTCCCGAAAACTCAATTAATTCTTTCCCTTAATTCCCTTTCTTTTTTTCAATTTAAATTATGCAGTAATTCATCAATGCTCATAATACGATACATTCGGTTCCGTATCTTTCACCTTCCCTACAAAATAGGCTAACATATTATTTTCCTTGGGGCAAAACTCATGGAATACAATCCACACTTGAACACCTAGTGATGCCAAAATGCATCAGAAAGCACAAGTGTTTCCTACATCTTTTTCGCATGTTTACAAAATAAATACTGCCAGTCTTTCAGTGCGTTTAGATCCACTATATTACATTTCAACTTAAAAATATGACAAAATTAATTTTGGATCTCGGATAACAACTTATAACGGATCTCATATTCTGCCGACGCATTTATTTACTAAACATATTAATTTCTAGTGAAAAAGTAGTGGTAGCCCTCCCCATTTCCTTGAATAAACCAGCTTTCACTTTTTATCAATATATCTCCATTTAAAATAGTGCAACACTTAGGAATAATGGTTTTTATTGGCTTACGTCAACAAAAACCTGCTAGGAGGATCATTCAGGGCCTAACAAGATGGTCATACGGAAATTAAATCAGCTTTTTTTAAGTCAGCTTTTCTGTTAAGGTTAGAACGCGTAAGAAGTGTTGAAAAGACTAGCGCTGACACGAGAGCACTTGCCGGGGGGATGAAAGAGGAGAAGGGGGGGGGGGGCTGAATCATTTGTACCCTCATGTTTTATTCGAGCCGAAAATCCACCGAGGCAAGCTACCACAGCAGGTTGGAAGAGATCCATCTCCTGATGTTTGTTTTGCTTCGTTTAGTATTTAGCATTTTTTCCATTAAGGCGCGGGGAGGGAAGATACAGCAATGCGACATCCCAACGCATTCCGTGTGCTAATTCATCGCTCTTCACTGGATTCAGTCTGCTGCCATGAACATTCTATCCTAGGTGTGAACCTATCACGATGGTTAGCCATCGTAAAAGTCTACTGTCTCTGCTACATTCTTCCACGCTACCTGTTATAAACCTTAATATATACCTCCAATGTTAGTCGGTCCTATCTCAAATTTAAAAATTCTGTTTGTTAAAACCAGTTCTCTCACTCTATGACTAAATAATAATTAGAAGAATTTGATCATCAACATCTTATAAAAAACAGGAATCATATTATATAGTATCAGTCGGGAATTTTTCATCGTTCCTGAAAATTGTACATTGCGGAAAAGTTATATGGTAGCGAAACATTGTCATGCCAGAATAAGCATAAGAGCAGGCTAAATGCAGTTTCTATAGGGTACCTGATAAGTTATTTGGTAAAAGCAGAACGGTAGAGTTCAGGAATGTGTTGTTGATGAAAGAATATGGAATAGAATTAACACTAATGAGCATATATGAAAGGAGTGGGCTTCGTTTGTTTGGCCATGTTGAGAGAATGGATGAAACTGAAATAACTTACGAGACGTATAAGAGTGAATTGAATGGTGTGAGAGGACGGTGTAGACCGAGAAAGCCATTAAGTCATCATAAATGTGGTGAAAAATACTCTTAATGAAAGGAATATTAGGAGTCTCTTATGCAAGGATAGGACATTATGGAGGAAACAAAACAGAGCAAGCTTAATAGACTCATCACCAAGAATTAAACATTTTTACGGTGCCTAACCAAAAAGGGAAGAGCGTGAGGTGTACGAATGCATGTATCTGCGAATGTAATAATGAATTGATATTGATGCAAGACTTCATTATCAGGTACATGAGCAGTACACTTATAATGACGAAGGCCTGATCATGGACCTGACAACCAGATGATAAAGTTGGCCTTCGTGGAAACTTTTGTCGCGCGTATAATGAGTTTTACGTGGAACAAAAAAAGTTTTGCTTACATTTCAATATCAACCATCAAGTACAGGGAATTGTACTTAGAAATGTCCACTTTTTCTCACTCGTCCTTTCATGATCCTTTAAATAATTCCATTTAAGTCAGTAAACCTTCAAACACCTTAACCCTTGAAAATTTCCCTTTCCTATTCCAGCCAGTTCTACACGAGCAAACCTCGACAAAATGTTTACTACCTACTCGCATTTGCTCCTATACGATAACCACTTCCCTTTATCTGTCACGTTGCTACACCTACTCCCAACAAGAGAGTTGTACTTAGAGGTGTCCACGAATAACAATTTCTTGAACGCCAGCGATGTGTTGGGCATAAACGGCGGCGATATTATGAAATTCTCCCAACAATAATTCAGGGCATCAAAGGCATGAAAAAATTTCAAATATTAATTTAAAACATTAAAAATGGAATGAATTAACGAGAAATAAGGTTATAAATCTTATAGCCAAATAATGAATATTGAGTGTTTCAACTGTTCGGCCATGTTGTGAGAATGGACGAGAGTCATGGGTCCACATTCATAGATGGTAGATACTATCAAAATATGGAATATTAGTATTATTAAGAATATGAGGGCATGTATGCCCGTAACTTAAGTGAAAGAGGTATGCAAGGAAAGGACAGTATGTAGGAAATTATTAAAGCAGAGTCAGCTCTATAGTTATATCACCGAGTATTGAAATTTTTTTACCATGCCTACTCCGAAAGGGAACGGCGTGATGGTTATGTATGTGTGTTTAATAATAAAAAAGCATCGATATAACACATCATCATCAAGTCCATGGACCTGACGCAGGACGCCATAAATCCTGAATATCAGATGATAATGACGTCCTGTGTCAAAACCTTGGACGTGCGTATGATAAGTTTTATGTGGAACAACAAAAGTTTACCTTTCATTTCAATATCTACCTTCAACCAATTCCACTTTCTCCCATTTTTCCTTCCGCAAACCCTCGAAAACTTCTGTTCCCATTGCAGCCATCCAGTCCTTCACAAGTAAACCCCTTCAAAAGGTTTGCTACCTACTCCCAGTCCCTTACGTGACAACCACTTTCCTTCAAACCCTTCCCAACTCTTCCTTTTCAGAGCTCCAGGCAGTTCACTGCTCTTCCATCTCCTCTCTTACTTCTCCTAACCCCTCTATCAGTACCCGACCCGTTCCATTCCAACTGCCACCTCCCTCCCATCTCCCACCACTTTTCCTCCCTCTCCCCCGCCCCCTACACACCAATGAGACATCCCCTTGCTTTAATGAGAGCGCATTGTCCCGTGGCGTAAAATTGAAGCGCGTATCCCCCTCTCACCAAGCCAAGCCCCCCCACCTCCCCTAACCCAGACTGCTCTGGTCCGGAAGCTCACCCGTTGCCCGTGCGCTAATGAATCTGCCTTCCCTGGAAATTTACGGTCGCAAAACGGCGAGATCAACGGGAAACGGCTTTATCAGCGACATAAATTGTTTTGCAAGAGTTAAATTCTACTGGTGTGTTATTGTAGTTGCAATTTTTGCCGTGTTTTCCTCCTGTTTTCCAGCTAAAAAATTTTAAAAAATGTGTATTTTGGTGATGGAAATAAGGAATCATCATTGCAAGTGTTGTTCTAAATGGATTTTGGTATTCGTGAATAGTCATGTCTGGAATTTGGCCAAATCCTTGGTATTCCTCTCGAAGGCATGAAATGATCAGAAATGAAAATAATCAAGAGAAAAATGAACCTTTAGCAAGCTATTTTATGCAGGTTCCAGGTATATTATTTTATTTAAAAAAAAGAAGGTACATACTTGTAACTATGACATATATTTGTATCCCCATCTTGGGGAATCACCTTCAATGTTTCATTTATATGACCTTGATTTTTCAGCATAAATCACTTTTCAGTTGTTCGTGAGTAATGATTCTCTTCTTCCTTTCCTCAACTCTTTCTCTTCATCTCTATCAACCTTCTTGGCATTTCATTACGCCTCACTCATCCTTCATGAATGCATTTTTGTGACTACTTTAAAGCGAAGCAATTATTTCTAACAATATAGTAAGTTTATCTTTTATATTCATGCATTTTACTTCAAAAATGTATTCTCATGATTACTACATTAGGAAAACTTAAACATTTAATGACCTTCTATGGTTAAAAATATCGTATAGTTTAACAAATATTCTTATTTTAAGGGAATATTATTATTAATAGCTCAATGAATCCTCTATAACTCTCGAACGTTTTTAGACTATTACGCTCGTGACATGATTCAGCGATTAATTAGTAGCTTCTCATTTGATACAGCTGAATCACTTTCAATCGTGAGAATGAACCACATGTTGGTATATGTACATGATGATTCTCAAATTCGAGGAAAATTAATGGAAATTGGAAACTTAATTACAGGACACTTGGAATTAACTGCGGAATTCAAAGGCATTCGTTTAAAAATCTGACTATGACAACCATAAGACTCACTGAGCCGGATAAAGAACCTTTGGCTTAATATAGAGACACTCAAT
Organism: Pyrrhosoma nymphula; assembly: GCA_963573305.1. Classification (NCBI taxonomy): domain Eukaryota; kingdom Metazoa; phylum Arthropoda; class Insecta; order Odonata; family Coenagrionidae; genus Pyrrhosoma; species Pyrrhosoma nymphula. The sequence continues at coordinate 42,615,339 of OY754339.1, read as the reverse complement.
TTAACGTAGGTTAACACAACATGTGAAAATGATTGAAAAATAACTAGATATAGAAAAAAATAACTAAGCAGATGTTCTGTGATAGTTTTGAATCTAGGCAAAATACAATCGATACTTACGAATGTGCTGTGGAATAAAATAGGAACAAAAATCAAGTATCTCAAGGGAATATTTGAAAATAAGATGTATAAACTATTCGTCCTTTGCTAGGGAAAGGTTTACATAGAAGTCTGACAAGCCTCTATCTAGAGATATAATCTTAGTTTGGATTGAGTAATCATTCAACATAAGTGAACTAATGTAACATGAAACTAAGTCACAGGGTACTTGGTAAGGGCAAATTGAACGAAAGTCACATAGTTGCAAACAGCCCACGGTTGGGCTCGAGTCTTCTTAGCCGAAAAATATTTGTAAGCTGATGGAAAAATACACCATAAAAAGTAACAGAATTATTCAAATAAACTCGTCAAATGGTTTAATGGGCGCGAGATCTGGGTCAGTCAGGAAATTTACTCCGTAAAAATAACAAAATAAAAATAATGGAACCACTCAGAAAATTCCTCCAAATATTTTCAACTCGTAAAAGATTAAAACAATACAATTAATTAATCTCAGTGGGCTGTATTGAGAATCTAGCTGACGATTTTCTGACCATTAAAAAGAACCTAAAAACATCAGAACTTAACAAGAGAATTTGACTGGAGGCTCAAACAAATTTTATTCGCAAAGTGATAAAAACATTTATTCAAATGTTTCACCCGATATCATCATTTGCACTTCAAACATAGGACCGCAAAAAATTACATGAAAATGAGAATATACTAAACTGAAGCTTTTGCAGATGGCTTGGAATCAGCAAGATGCGAGCAAAGTGGCCTGACAAATTTCGCAACAAGGTTCATGTTCTCAGGATCATTATGTCGTTTTTTTCAGCCCAGGCTAATCTGCTCCGTATCTGGAATTCTTGGATTGCAAGGAGATGAAGGGGTTAAGTTGAGTGTGGTACATCCGTTCCATCTGAGTCACACTCACATAGCTCACACGTCTTTTGAAGCTCTCAGAGGAGGAGACCGGTTGCGAATTCCTCCTCAGAGGGTGGAAATTGTCACCAACGCGACGCAGGGCGGCGTTTACACACAAAAAAGATGACAAGATGACGAAAAAGAAAAAAAATAAGTATTCAGGGAAGAAGAGGATCAACTTTTTTGCCCTCAAACGGAACTGTGAGATGGGGAAGGGTGCAAACAATAAGGTCTCCATTTCGTCCCCAACGGAAATACAAAGGAATAAAAATGAGACTCTTTTGTGATCATTCCCCCCTTTACTCTCATTTTTTTGCATCCCCAAGCCTTTTCAAGGGTACGCATCACCTTCCCTTCAGGATTCATTCAATACGCTAACCCTCGGGCTCTTCCATTTTTTCACCCCCTATCCATCTAGGTATTCTTTTTTCTCAGCCATTCGCCAGCGACCCTTCCAGACATACCCTCTATCTACTTCAAGGTGACTCCTTAACGCGGTTACAATTTTCAAGGACAGGAAAAACAATACCCGCTAGCCGATCATAAAAGATTTCGTGAGCAGTTATTAATTACGCTTTCGAGGAAGCGTTCTGTGTTACCAAATGAGGAAGAATGAACCAAGTGCTACTCGAATATAGCTCTCGCAAAAGTTCTAGTCACTACACAGTAGGCAATTTCGGGACAGGGGCTACGGAACTTTCAAATCGTGTTAAAGTTGTGGAGGAAAGATGTTAAGTGTGGAGAGTCAGTAATAATACCTTTTTATCTCTACCAACTGAAACACTTCCAGAATTGGGGAGACTCACCATTAACTGCCGTCCCGTTTCGAGTCGTCTCACAATAAGTCGTCAAGATAAGGTCTGTGGTAAATTCATAGCGATGGGTGATTTAACCTACTTGTATATTGGTATATTGTATGCGTGTGCCTCGTGCCGATTTTGCGAAGTACTTTGGATTAACCAGCCTCACTCTGTCCTTTTTTTCCTCCCTCAATTATCCTCCGTTCATTCCCTTCACCCACTCTTCTTCTACCACTCGTCCTTGAAGCGCACGTCTGCGCCAGATACGTTTGCGAGAGCTTTACCTCTCTTTCCACCATTCGCCACGACCCCTTAAAACAGACCCTCTAACAACTTCCAAGGTGACTCCTTTACGCGGTTCCAGTTTCCAACGATAAGTAAAACAATGTCCGAAGTCGATCATAAAAGATGTCGCAAGCAGACATTAAATAGGCTTTCTAGGAAGCGTTCTGTATTACCAAAGGGGGAAGAATATACCACCTACAACACGAATACCTAAGCCATGTTATGTAGAGCGAGGTCAAACACAATAGTGAAGCAATGATTAAAATTACGCTTCATATACATATTCCGAATACGTGGGCCGTACAACGCTGCGATAGTTCACCTCCTCACATCTGATTCGACGCTGAGCACACAATAAGTTGGGTAAGGTGAACGTCTCCCGAAATTCCAGCATTTTCCAGTAAACAGGTTTCCTGGGGGGTGGGATAGGTTTAGGGAGTAGCACGAAACTCATCCGTGGTGTGATTTGAAGGCGCATTCAATTTTATTAGTTGGGAATATCGAGATAACCATAATCATCCATGGAACTTGGGTGAAAAATACAAAAACTACAAATCCTATAAACGTCACTAAAATTACAAAATGGTCGGAGAAATATCGTTGAGGTCGGAAGTAATACGAAAAGCTATGTACGAAAGTATAATGTACTGACTACGACCTGAAAGACATACAAATTTGTTCATAGTTCATTTGTGCATAGCTTTTCCTTGATGCATGTGGAATTTCGAAAAATACCTAACTGTCACTGATAAAATTAGGTCCACATTCGATGCTGTGGTTAAGTATCAAATGTAGAGCCTCCTATAAATCAAATAACTCTTGCAAAAACTAGGGCACATTCGAGGAAATACGACGGTGGTCAAATATGGAACAGCAGATACGCTAAGGTGATATATACGTAATGTTTCCGCCGTGAGCTGGATATAAAAAAATTTCGTAGTCAACAAATGTATTCAGAACATACGCGACTGTTTTTCTTCACGCATTTGACATTCAAAAACATTACGGTAGAATCGATTGATATAAATATAATTGACGTCATTATCGAACCCGCAGAAGTATATTTTAAAACTAGGAGGCGGGAGTTTCGCACTACCTAGAAGGACGGGCAGGGGTCATTTTGACTTATTAAGTTTTCCAGCATTGGATAGCTACTTTTTGTCACTGTACTTCATTTTTTCCCATTAAGGACATTCGGAAGGCTTTATCCACACATTTTTAGCAATAAAAATTATTTTTACTCGCTAATAACATTATTCATAAAAACAATAAGTTAAAATGGCATTCGGTCTGAGTGAAAATGAATTTGGAAGGTATAAATGTCGGAGAAAGATACGAAGAGTTTTAGAGGGATTTATGACTGACTAGTAGAACAAAATGTATTTTTGTAAAAAATGTGCTGATTTCTGTAAAAAAGGCATGAGCATTTTTGACAGCATGTGTGAAATGTTGAGCATTTTTTCTGATAGTGCCTAAACAATGTGATGATTACGTAATGGAGTTAATGAAAAAATTATGATTGTCAGTGACCAGCTTCGACGATTTACTGGGAAATGAATTTAGCTCCAGCGGATATGGCATGACATTCTGGTGTACGTATCTAATTGTACGCGAGCATTAAATAGCCATGTTGTTTGAATGTGCACCTGTAATTCAGTACATCTGGGAACACAGCCCGCGAATTTCCATTAAGATTATGTGAGTGGACCTTCTGCTAAAAATATAAATGATTCTGCCAAGTTCAGTCATAGAGAACTTAATTTTTCAAAGTATGAGTAATCATCGAGCGAGCTCTGAATTAGATTTCCGAGTATACAACCCTTTTAACTTTATTGAAGAAAATATCGTTAAGTTCGGATATCGCTTATACTTTTCGTGTTAAAAGAAAATGTTTGCTACACAAGTTAACCACACTACCACCATCCATTAGTATAGTGTTAGAGAAACATGGTAGGAGTCACATGACCAAGGTCTTCAGGAGGAGAAGGTTCGCATGAATGGGTTCGGTTAAGGAACTAAGGGGAGAGGATAGCTAACGGTGTTGTTGCATGCTCATGACATTCTGCCAGCATAACTGCATTTAACTCGATGGGGCAAAACGTGTCAGAAGCGCGTTTAACGACAATGATTACAATATGAACAAATCTGGATGAAAGGACGCTGGTACTATTACCAATCCATTGAGAATGCCCATAAAAGCCTTCAAATAGAGAGAATTTTGAAGTTATTAGTGAAGTTTTGATACTTGGGAACCCTAGTAGTCCAATGCGGAAACTAACTAACTCCCCGTGCGGAGCCAGTTCTTATGGAATTGACTTTACTGCGCCACTAAAACCATTTTCCGCTATCACTTAGCATCCACACTGTGCTTACAAATTGAGAACTATGAACGTTCTTTGTTTCTCCAATGTTTCGTTTCTTGCGCTCTTTCTTCCCTTTTCACACATTTAGTTATTCTGAAATGATGAAAATTAGGCAGGCACTCTTCCAACATCGTGCAAATGAAAATATCTGCATGATTAAAGAAGAAAAAAGGGGTTTATGCAAACATCTGCGTATGATAAGTATAAGATTCCTTATCCTACAAAAACACCAAAAACATGATTGGATAAGCTTCGAGCGCCTATAGTCAGTCATTCGTAAAGCGTAGCAAAAGTAAATATTTTGTTGGTTATCATGTTGAACGATCCATTCCGTTTAATATTACACATCATCAGGAACTAACAAATGTGTTACTTACCACATATAGCAAAAAGTTGTTAAAAGTGAAGCCCTAAGTTTTGGATGTCATTTCTTTATAATTTATATGAAAATAACACTTCAATTTCACGTTCTGAAAATTAGAATCAGGTTTAATCCAATCACCAACATAATTTTAATCTGGTAATAACTCTACAAAGAATATAAGGACAAATAAACATGTTAGAAACGAAACATTGTGTGCATCAAAACAGAATGAATCAGGTGAATATTGAAGTAAAAATCTATTTACAAAATGAGGAACAGGTAATATCCAACAAATTGTCAACGCTACTTGCCTTCCCTGCATCTTTTGCTTCGTTTCACTACCACTATTTATCTTTTTATTCCTTCTGAGATTATCATCACTAGACAAGTACTCACAACATTATGAAAAGGGAGGATATCCTATACCATTAAACGAGCAATCTTACACATCAGTATGTGTGTATATATGTAAATTTTATTTCGAGAACGGCTCAAACGATTTTGATGATAGTCGCACATTTACTAACGTAGGGTACGAAAAAGCGATTTACCTAGGTCTCAACTCTAGGAAAACTCTTCTTTACAAGATATTGGGCAAAAACAAATTCAATTTCTAGACTACTCCATTTTTGCTAAACAGAGGTTTCTTCGCTTGTTTTGTTTAATTTCTTACACTCCTGATACAAATTTAAAATGTTACTTTTAGATAAATGAAAAAACAAATGTCTTAATTCTTGCATTTAATTTCCGTATACCCTTCGAATTTTCCTGGAATTTTAGTTTTTAGCTCGAAAATCTCAAATGTTTGCACTTTTTCAACAATTGAATATTTTATATACTTGGAAACCGCAGCATAGAGAGTAAGCCGGGTAGCAAAAACCACATTTAAAAATAGGTTATTTGAAATAATGACTGAACTAAATGATTCTTACTCTCAAGAGAGGAACGATCAGAAAATAGTGAAGCAAGAATATGAGTCTTCCGATGATCGTCTAGAGCATTTAGAAATGATACGTGATCTTGCACATGATGAACGATTGGGAGAAGAACGCCGGAGAAATTCAAGACGACAACAAGCACAAACATTACGGCTAAACCAAATAAGTTCCTACAAGGCAGCTACAACGGCTGATATTTCTTACCACAGTTTACAACCTTTTAGTGTTGCTGGTATTCATTATAGAGAATTGCATTTTCCCGAAGAACGTGTGTCAAATAGAATTCATTGAGATTCGTTTGGGGACTGCTGCTTGCATGGTAGGATAGATCTACCAGAATTTCCGAACGAGGTAGCGCGATCGTTTCTTCGACGTCATCCATTTTCTGTTGACTTTTATGAAAGGATTCGAAATTTGAATTTATGTTTTGCAATGGCTTCATTCACCGTTGATGACGATCGAACAGTCAACGGTCGAGGAGTATATAGTTACATTGCTAGCGGTCATGTTTATCACAAACTTAATGTAGCAGCCCACCCTACTCAAATAGATGATGAAAAATTTGAAAAAAAATTGAAATTTGAACTAAGAGCCAAGAAATATTTTAAAAAGCAAGCTTTGATTTTGTTTAAGCAGTTGAACATGGAAATTGCAATTTGCAGCATTAGGAATAGTTCACAACCACACGCTTACACCAAATCGGCAACTCGGATCGCACCTTCTCGGCCACTTTTAAGTCTCGTTTCATCCACTTTTCTCTTCCAACTTCATCCATGCATCCCCTCTCAACTACTCATACCATCACCACCACCACCCAGACGTCACGAAATAAGCGGCATCCTCATCTCCCAAACGGGCACTTCCTCCCTCCTCTGAGTCTTCTCCAACCCCCGTGTTTTCCTTCACCCCCTTCTCACCATCTACCATCACGCTGCAGATATCCTCACCCTCCTCGCATGTCTGAGGCCGACGAGCTAACGACGTTATTGACAAAGGGCTTCAAGGGGGGTAAGGGGGGTTGACGCGTCCTACCCCTCCGACCCATCACTAAGGGCAGGAGAAGGCTCTCCCCCCCACCTTAACCTGCCGGGTGAAATTCTTGAACCGGAGCATGCATAATGCGAGTTAAGGCGGTGAGTTTTATTTCATATTTTTTTTTCTTTTTTTTCATGAAAACCAGAGAGTGAGGGTTCCTTACTTCCTCTCCTACTACCACGTGTGAACAGTGTTGTCAACTCTTTGGGAAGGTTTGGAAAGATTGACAGTGTGACGGAGATGCTGGGAATTTTGGAATTGGAGAGTGGATGGCATAGATGGTGAAAAAGGCCGTCTGTTTAAAATAAAAAATTACCAAGCAGCTTGAACTCAGATTCGTAAGGGGATAAAAAACCACATTCGTGAGTAAAAACGACCATGAATTAACAAATTTTCGTTTAATAATAAAACTAATGCCGATTGTAGCAATTACCTGGATAGATATTTGGGGATTGAGGGTGAATTATTTTAAGAATGGGTATAAAAGAGGCAATATCAATAAGTAGGATTGGTAAGGATAACATAAGTTAGATAAGTTATTTTTTGCCTCAGGACTTTATATTTTAGTGCTTAGCGAACAAAAATACATCAAATTGTCTTTTATTTTTGTTATCAAGTCATTGTATTAATATCAGAGTATCAATAATGTGCCACCTGACATCAAGTCTACCTGCACTTAATTTCTAAAATTAATAAACGGATTAATTCACTAACTTCAAATAAAAGGTAGCTAGCTTGTTGTTAAATGGGATGTATTGTAGAAGCCAATAGTTTTCCCACTGTATGGGAATGCACTAAATATATATTTTACACATAAATAATCAATTTTATATTGAACGTAACAGCAGCGGAGGTTAGTTAATCGGTATTGCTTAAGGATGTTTTCGTGAATGATGTTTTAATGCCAACTAAATTGGCACTTTATCGATATTTGAAATATTTTAGCAATGCCTTTTTACTTTCCTCTCCACTTACATTTAATAGCACAATTTTACAATTATTTTAAAGAATCTGTTGAATAAATTTTCGATTTTGAAAAAGGCCAAATTAAAAACAAATTCGATTTGAGTAAAACATGGCTTAAAGTAACTAGTTTTATCATGAAATAAATAAATATTTTTCCACAAAAGTAACTAGATTTCTCAGTAGGCGATAAATGTTTTTAATTTTTTTACCGCCAAATACTTGTTTAAGCCGCGAGATGCATAGAATACGTTTGATAATCTGGCAACACTGCGTACGATTTGAAGGATTTATCTCCCCTACGCCTCTGCTGTCGTCGACGGCAGAAGGGGAGAGCAAATTTTCCGAAATGATTACTGATGAAATTCAAAAGGAGGGAGCGACATAATCAAATGCTTTGATCAACAAGGTGAGTCTACCCACGGTTGGGATGGAAGATAACCCCCCCGACCCCCATCCCTTCACCCCTGCTTCCCGTTCGTCAGTTCGGATTCCTTAGCGGAAGGAAGGACTTCTATAAATATACATTCTTTTACTTGTTTGATTCCACTCGGAACACACAAAACGCACGTACCCGCGCCCAAATAACTCGACCCACTCACTCAGGGATACATACCTACACCTGCTCGTTCGTTCCATAAATATCCTGCTTTGATAAAGCCGTGGGATTACTTTGAAACATTGCAAGAATGTGATGAGGGTGCCCCTTATTTTTCACCATCGAGTCATTTTGACTGCAGTTGCTCCTCGAGTAATTGGAGTTACGAGTTTGAAGCCACGGGGATCATTTGGAAGCACTGGTTATTACTGGTTTCACTATACTATTTCATAACAACAAAATAAGTTTGCATCAGAGCATCCTATGTAAATCAGAGAGAATACGGTATTTTATCTTTCAATATGGTTTTATTCTAAAAGAAATGTTCAATCAAACATACAGCGCGAAATTCACCCTTGAAGTTGGCATAACGCACTAAGTTTCCACAGAATATTTTTGTTAACTTCTATTAAGATAAATTATCCTAACAACACGGCAACACGTAAAGTAGTAAATTTGCTTTAGGTTACATAACTACAGAATAATACCACTCAAGATGGCCGAGGTTGAATTACATCGGATTCCATGTTCCCTTGTGCTATCGTGTCTAGAAATTCTCCCTCAATTATCCTTACATATTTGCCGTACCTCAAAAATGTTGCCACCCAAGTTTCACCGTGGATCTTAGTCGCAATGCTTCTGTGATACACGGTGGGTATAACTGGCCGCATGTATTCCGCGTCCTTTTACTTGCTGCATCAAATTTCTCTCTCAATGCCGTTTATTTATTATTAAAGTTATCTCGTGAGTCACTACCCTCCAAAGTAATTAGACGTGAGGCGCTGTGATGACCCAGACTACTAAACTGAAGGGAAAAATAAATTATGATTGTTCTTGGTAGGGTCATCATTTGAGCTAGGTCGAAGGTTAGAAAGCTGATGAATGGTATGCCACTTAGAATCCATACCTCTGTGAGGTGAGGAAAACATGAGGCGGTTTCTGTAAAAAAGCGTCTTACTCTTGTATATACCTAGGTAGAGCTTATTCTCACGTGATTAAAACACGTAAAAAACACTATTGAAAAAATGCCACCGGGGAATACCGTAATCATCGAGACAAGTCATCGCCATCATCAGTCGTAAATTTCACTCTTTTATCAGCAAATCGTTTCACTCCTGCACATGCTATCGTTTTCTTTTTTTGCTATTTGCGTCCTGTACTCCATCTTTGTCTTTTCTTAGTTATTTTTCGTACCCACCTCTCCCTCCATCATTATTTTCAAGAGAATAACATGACACCAACTATTCGCATTCAGTATGTCCCTTTTTGTTCTCAGAGTTAATATTGAACATCTTTCCTCTCCAGCTCTTTAGGACGTACTCATTGGTGGTTATCTCGGTGCATTTTTATCTTCATTGTCTTTCTATTATACCTTATTTCCAAAGCTTCTACTCTAAATTGCTCTGGAGATGTGGTATTACTACAAATCATAGAGAATATTTCCTTTGTATTTGATGATCTTCCGAGTTTCCTTCCTCTTCCACACTACATGAATATCTTCCGGGTTGTCTTCCGGGTTTCCTCCCACCCAGGTCTATTATGCTAGGACTACAGTTTCGCAGGAGTTGCAGTTGGCTTCTTCAGGACAATGAAGTGAAGTAGAAATGTAGGATGGCTACTGATGACTGGCTGATGGTTTTATAAACATCATCAGCTGGGGTTAGGACCTTTGTGATTGGTTGCTGTATTATATTTTGTTTTCCCACTCAACAGGCGTTTCCATTCGTTGAGCAGTGAGTAACTATCATATATTAAAGTTATTAGGAGTCTTGCTGATTGAAATTTCGTCCCGCATAATCCTCGAGAAGTTACTTTTTTCTTTGGCGATTAAATTTGTCTCTTCAAAGCTAATGTTGTGCATAGGGCCAATCCACGAGTGCTCTACTTTTGCAGAGATGTGTTGTAGTATGGTACATGTTAGACAGACTTACAGCACAGTGGACCTACACAGACCCAGCATAATGAACCTACGCGAAAGGAAACCTGGAAGACTTACCTTTAAAGTCATTGTGCCGCGGAAGCCTACACACGGAAACAGTAACTAAGCATTGAATTAAACTTCATCACCGTTTGGTATATAAACAAAAACATTCAAAATAAAGAGTTTTATAAAATCCATATCTTCAATTGTTTCTAGAAGTTCTTTGAAGAAACCACCTGCGGATTACGGACAAAGCTCTCAATAATACGAAATTATAGAAATTGCGCCGAAGCTTTTTTCAAAAGAAAATGCCATTCACCGAAAGAATTATTTTTATATGAATAAAAAGATTCAATCTAAAGAAAGGGAATTCGAAAAACTCGTTCAAAAAATCACTCGAGCATCCTCATTTGCTTTGTCTTTTGGACACAAAGCCACCGGCGAGCCCGTTTCGCATAAAAAAACCTCCCCCAAGTTTCCTCATTTCATAAATAATGTGCCGTTACTAGGTTTGAAATATTTGTCTCTAAAATTTCGTTTTCCCGCCCCCCAAGATATTCCATCTTTCCTTCCTGCCGGATGATTCGAGCTCGCCCGTAAAACGTGAGATAAAATTAAGCCTTGGGACCCTCGGCTGCGCGGAGGTATCGCCGAATAAATAAACACAAGCCGGGAGAAGAGGTAAGACTTCCTCTCTTTAGCAGCGTTCCGCCCACCCACAGCGAAAGGCGTTCACCATCCAAGGAATGATTCCCGAGTCCTCGCTCATTAGTCGTCTTCCGGATTTCTCCTCCTTACTCACCACCCCCACGACCTGTGATTGGTTGAGCTGTATCCGAATTTAAGTATCAAATTGGGATATGAAAGTTATATATCAACAGATGCATTAAATGGCGAAGTCATTACATCAGAATGAATAATCAAAACAACCGTTACACTGATGTAAAAAACACAATAAAATATTTCCACATTATTTACAATAAAATATTTTCACAAAAGTATTATGATTTATGATTATGAAATTAGAAGTAATGTACACCTGAAGATGGCTTGACAGTCGAAACCAGTCGTTCTTTTCCAAATAAACTGTGGAAGTCAGAAAATCTCTTCATTGCTATTATGATAAAACTAGTTTCGATGCATCGGCGTAATCATCAGGTATGACTGGTTTTTTTGGTGTATCGACGACCAGAAATTTTAAGGTAATACAAAAATTTGAAATATATGTGATTGTGGGTTTTTTCTTTGTTATTTAATATAAAATTTGTGTTTTTCTAGCAAACATTCTAAATTTGTTTCCTTTTATCAAAGTATCGTAATTTGAATGTAATTGGAATATTATTTCATACCTATCTTAACCGCTATTTAAAGCAAAAAGTCTTTATATAAATATTTGGGATGGATGTATTGCTCCATTTGTGACAATAAGTATATAGTTTATCAAAAAAAGACACTGCTATATCATACATTTATATACACTGCATGATGTTATGAATGAATTGGTATTGCATCACATCAAACTTACCTCATATTTTTTGCATTTATCTATAGTGTATCTAATTTAGCAAACACAGTAGAGGTCCACACAGTCATGTAAACGTGAATCTTCATTTTTAGGGAACTGTATTAAGTGTGAAAATTTCACTGGGGAAAAAATCATGTCTTGGCAGGGCCTCAAACCAGGATCCATCATCATCATGCCCAACTCTTTATCCAGTAATTCTACCGAGGCGACACCAGAGAAGAGAGAGCTGATCTCGCGCTCAGGGTGTACCCATTGCAAATCACCATAATTGCAACAATTGTATGAGGGTTGCGTCGTTTACAAGTGCTACGAATCGTATGGGTAAGGGAGTCGAGCCTGTGCGCTAACCGTATATCATTCTGGGGCTATTCTTCACTGCATCAAAATGATCTATTGAGCCTGGAACCGAGGCCGAGAGGAACACATACATACCAAGGAAAGTTGCTTTTCGTAGGAAATGACGGAGTTAATAATACTTGTAATGTCTATAGTAGGTACTTTTGGTCTCGATCTTGATTCAAGTACGGCGCGTTCCATGAAGTGACTTTCATTTTCCCTATTTCTATTCCTTGGTTATAGACAAACGGAACATTAAAAAATGCATATTATCACAGCCATTTCTCCGGCAGAAAGTAGGATGGCTAAGACCAGTGAGCTCGGGAGACTTTGCAACCCGTTTGACATTGATGCCAAAATGGCGTTATGAAACAGGCACGCCTATCTTCCACGAAGGAGATATGAGATAAGATATCTGTGCTTTGGAGAGATAACCTTCTCTCCTGCGTATGTTTGGCCTCCATTCCAACGTCGAGAGATTCGGATTCGTGTCATAGTCAAGGCGAATGATTTTTCGTCCAAGGAATCGTCACACATTAATGCACTTTAGAGTGACATCGTAAAAGTACTACCAAGGCTAGTCCAGATATCCTCAAAGTTTTGCTCTTTTTAATATCCTAATTTCATTGCTGCATTGCGATAAGAATTTCATATCTCGACAGACATTATGCATCGCATATTGGATCAAATCGCAATATACGATAAAGCATTTCACATCATGTTGCAAATCAAACGTTACCTCACGAAATCGCAGTATTTTATAATTTAAGAGCAGTCTATCTACTAAGTCTTCGTACCAGGACGTGCAAATCTGATAATCGGTGTATTTGCTTAATCTCTTGGTCATGCCAGTCTGTCGCCGAAACTAGAGCAGTCAGAGCTCGCAAACTTTGATGCTAAATGCATGGATTAAGCACTGCTCACTTCATTAATGCTTTGTTTAATCGCAGGGACTAAATATTTAAATTTTACATACATCCTATGATATCTAATCTTTACGCCTTAGCATTGCGAATTGCTTTTCTTTACTATTTATACACTAAGTACATAGCAGTACATAAAAAATGCAGGATGTCTCATCATTACCGTCACGTCCCACATTCTAAGCTTGGCGCTGTAACAATAGTCCACAGCAGCCCTCTTAATAACTTACTGACTTTAAAAAGCGTTGTTTTGCCAGAAAATACTACATATTATTTACTTCGATATTTCTTCTCATTTTCGACTCAAAACGTTTATATAAATGCATTACGCTTCCTAAAAATACATTATAGTCTAAGTGGCTAATCAGTTTTTGTTCCACAACTAATAACATCTTCTGATATCTTATATATCATATGTAAATTCATCCAATTGCTCGAGTGCAAAGTGTCCAATGCGATTTATAATTATTATCTAATGAAAATGACCCTGGCCGTAGATGCATTAAGCAAATCAAACAATTTAATATCCAACATCGCGGTCGAAATGGATATAACGCTCGGTACTTATCTAAGCTTCCATTCTTTCTTTAGAACACTCTTCAATATTCCCCGTTAAAATTTCCTACTTATTAATTGATTTCAACTCCATTGTCAATAATCGTTCATCTTTTCACAGTGCAACGAATGCCATTCAACACAAAAAATAAAGAAATCGATAAAATTTACATAAAATTAAATTAAGTAAAATATAAAAAGTTGATATGCATCGAAAATCCAAAATCGATACAGCAAAACACAACAAAGCAATTCATTAAAATACCACAAATCGATACATTCATATAAATAAATACCTATTGTCAATACAACGAAATAACACAATTCAATGTATCAAAATACCATGAATCGATGTATCGAAACACCGCAAATCAATGCATAAAAATTAAAAAAAAATCGATTCATCGATAATACTCATTCCACCCCCCTTCTCTTCCTTCACCCAACTCTCCCAAATGCTACCGTTCCAATCTCCTTGCTGTATTTCATTGCTCCCAACGCCTAGCTCCCTCTTCAGCCATCTTTTTCGCTCTCTTCTGCGGGCGTTAAACTTGGCGCCCAAGCGATTCACTCCCTCAGCGAGAGGGCAACACCCTCCCATACGCCCGGGACTCAAGTGCCAAAGGAAGGGTCTCCTCCCTCCTTCCCTTGCCTCCGGGCCGATTGAATAGCCGGGGCTGGTTCGAGCTTGCATTCGAAAGCCAGGCTTCGTTCGTCCCATCTTTTCTCTCTCCTGATGAATTGCAGTTGAGGGCATGCTAATTGAGAAGCGGTTGAAAAGGTTGAGAAAAGGATAAGTCGAGAGGGATTGAGAGCTTTGGAGTGTTTTGAGGGCATCAACTTTTCCCAAGAGTTGATAGCAGAGCGAGACAGGTGGTTTTGACGTAAAAAAAGCTTGCAGAGGAAAAATGTAGGATGCTATTTAATGGCATGAGGTTTGAAAAAAAATCAACAGATCTGATTTCAAATTTAAGGGTTTTGCATGCACTATGTAAAAATTACTGAGTATTGTTTCCGATTAAAAAATTTCACAAAACCCCGTAATCAGCAAAGGTATATACTCAAAATTAAATTGGCAATTTTCAATTTGAAATCTTGGTTTTGAGAGAAGCACTTTTTTCCGTATAAGTACCATTTTCCGATTTGCAATAATGAAAACAGATCAGCGTTTTGGGCATGTTGTTTAGTGGGTTCACATACTCATGCGTCTAACATGAACATCACTGCAAAGACGACTTTGACCAAATGTACAGGATACAATGGAGGCAGTATTTCTTTGTTGTATTGACTCATATATTTCCAATATAACGGTGCGCATCTTTTCCGTATTTATGACAGGCCTGTGAAATTTTCCTATCGTTTCATCCTCCACTTGAAAGAAAATTGAAGGAGTAACCTATGACACTATAAATTTAGACCTCTAAAATTAAATCACACAAAAATTACATTATCAGTGATCACTTAGTCAAAAATCATCCCAGAAAATATTCGAAATTTAGTTAAGTAATTCTAGAATGCAGCACCCTCTACTATTCCTAAAACACTTTCTTTGGAAATTAAATATGTATCAAAGTAAATACATTAATTTCCATCCTGAGATTACTAATTGCTTAATCTGAACTTAAAATCGAACACGCAAAATTAATCTGAATCCTAGATAATTTCGTTGATTTGTCAGAGTCATGCGTCTATTTCGCCAATCGTCCTCTAGTTGTCCGTATAAATAAACATATAAGACGCCTAACACTGTTTATGAAAATTTTACTCAAAGGAAGACGCATTGTAAGAGGTGAAAATATAAACTAAGGTTTTGACTGGTATACGCGTACAAAGAGTGAGGTTGTCCAGCAGCCCTGCACCGACATTGCCGTCCTAAAGTGACCGCAAACTGAACGCGCCTCCTGCAACGACACCGATGTCACCGCAGCAGCGCTGCTGTGAAAGCGTCAGTTTTGTTTCAAACGACAACTCCGAAGCTTCAAATATTTCAAACGCATCGCATACTCCTTTACGAGACATTTTGTTAACGGGGTCTTGCGGTGTGGGGCACAAAAACACAGGTCACTGGATACAGGCCTGCGGTGGGTGACATCTGCTACAGAATGCGGGAACAGTCTATCTCTCCATCTGCATACTACCATGCAAGCTGCCTCATGGGAAGGAATATGGTAGAGAGTGTTGGTACACCAATCATGAAAGTGGGAGAAAATAAAGAAAGAGTATTTGCAGAGGATAGGGACGAAAAGGGAAGTCAACTTTGATGCTGTGGTAGCGGAACTTGATGGCAGTCACCTGACGTCAAAGAGGGGAGGGTAAGAATGAAAAGGGTTGGCTAAGGAGCCGAAGGGAGAAGAGAGTATATGTCAAGCAAAGCTGCAAATATAATTGAACTTAACCTGAGAGGGTATAGCAGAGCCAGCAGTGCGATGCACGACAATTTTTACGATCAAAAACAAATCTCCATCAAAATACGCAGATAGCACCGTACTACTACTACAAGATATATAATCTGGAGCTTTCCCGGGGTAATTGATGAATGAATTCTTCTCGGGTTTCCAACCGGGTTAGACTCTCCATAATGACCGACACGACACGAGAAGCAACATCGCTGTCACTCAACAGCCCTGATGACGATGCACGAGTCGGACATCGAAACGTTGGCCATAATGGAGAGTCTAACCCGGTTGGAAACACGAGAAGAATTCAAAAGGTAGGTTACTGCGCATCGCTTGGGTCGAACGCTGTGACGTAGTTTTTATTAAATCAGGCGTTAGCTAGGTACGGAGTGCAGTTTAAATTTCATACTCGTATGGTATCTGGATACAACAGCAATGCAAAAACATATGAGGGAAGAAGATTTTTTTTACATATCGTATTGATACATCGACATTGGTAAATTGGGTCCAGGTTTGCCGGAGACAAGACAGCATTAATGTTGAAAATATTAAGAGTTCAACGTTAATTTGCCAATATACATATGGTCACTATGGTTTTTTTCACTGTTAAAAAGATTGTATTATCAGGCTACAAATCAACCTACACATTATAACCAGTCAGATATGAATTCGACAGTTTCGGGCGATATATAGTGGAACAGCTTTTTAGTACTTAAATAAAACTACAGTAATTGTACAGTTCACTTAAATTTTAATGTAAATAATACACAAAACGTGTTTCAACGTTCCTTAGGGCGTCATCATCAGGTCTGCCTTGTTGATTTTATCTGCAGACCTGATGATGACGCCCTAAGGAACGTTGAAACACGTGTTGTGTATTATTTACATTAAAATTTAAGTGGACAGTACAATTACTGTAGTTTTATTTAAGTACAGTCAAATATGTGTTATATCAGTACTTGAGGATTCAAATGTCACTTGACTCCATTATATCATTGATAAAAACTAAATAATCGAAGCTTTCATTCATTACTCCTATGCCAAGCTAATTCTTGAGTCGTCTGCTACTCGTGTCATCTGGATGATGCTATGAGCAGAACGGACTCATTTCGGTCACGGGAACGTCCTACCCTGTATTAGCAGTACCATGGCTGATAGCGTACAAAACCCATCGGAGAATAAAATAACTGTATAACAAAGCATGCATGAAAATTTATTAAATTTAATGGTAGTTTGTGCATTAAAAAGTGGATTAGAAAAATTTGAGACCTTAGGAACCAAGGTAAACGTAGACTGCCTTAGTCTCCAGGGTGAAGTTACTCTTCAGGAAATGGAAATCACTGCCGTATGGTCATCTACGCAACTGCTAACATTGTTTGCTAATTCTGTAGATAAGTGTCTCGCATTGTAACTATTTCAGTCGTGAAAAATGAGTGGGAAGAAATATACCCATTACACATATTTTCGAAGGGGTGATCGTATTCTCTTCCAAATGATGTTGATTTCATCTGCAAGAGGCAGACTATGACTACGAAATGACCTTATCCGTCGAATTAGGTTGGATATACGTTCTGCTTTTCGGGTTGATTACTTCAACATCCCATCCGGAGTTCAAGTATTCTACTACTACCATTAATGGAGGTTTTTTTACTAGTATCCAGCCCAATTCCCATGTTTTGGTTACATATTGAAAATACTCTCATTACAGTATCCCGTCCACCGGACAGATGTTAAATGGTGGGACCCTTGTAACTTTTCTATAGGAGTAGGGAAACGATGAAACCAGGTTTATTTTCCACCTTTACTCCATTCTCATACAATTCTTCCTTTGCTGACCTTTCAAACTATCCTTAAGATGCAAGTGACCTTAGTCGTCAATCGCCTTTACACGTAACTAAAGCAATATATTTACAAAGTTCCAATTACATTTTTCCCACGCTAAAGCTGGAGGCAGAATCGCAAGAGCCAAATTTTGAAAAGGAAGGGTCCTTCCTTTATTTCTAAATTAATCCTAGCCTCATCTCCATAAAGGTCTATCTTCATTAAAACTAACTATCTCAATAACTATTAGCATCATATAACTACTAATAGTTTTTTTCTTCCAATGGGTTACGCATTTGAATAACTCTACCCTTATCCACTGATACCGAGTGTCGTATAAAATATTCTGATCAATTCTACAAAATAAAAAAAAACAGTGTGACCTTTATATCTCTGAAGTCTCCGTTTTCAGGAAGAGATTTAAGCTTGAAATTAAAGACCCATACTTCAATGTTAAGTCTTTCCGAATTTTTTGTACGGTGTAGGCGCCTTGACCCTGATAGAAGCCACGGAGAAATGCCTCTCTACGGACGCATTTTAAGGATCTCTTTGCCAGAACTTGTGACAAATGCAAAAGTCCTTCACAGAATGGGTAGTCAACAAGAACGAGTGAACATCTAAATAACAGCTATTACTACATCTTGGACATATGATGAGTAATGGAGCTAAATATTGACCTCGTCAGTTAAGTCTCCGAGGGAAAGTTGAAAGAAGACATGACCCTAGTAGAAGAATAAATTTTTGGGTAGCAAATATGGCAGTGGTATGGAGCAGAATTAGCGAAATAATTCCTAACTGAATGACAAATTACATATCACCATGATGTTAGCCAACGCTTGATCAAGAAGAAGATAATTCAATTCTAACATGGTATTCAAAAAACCCTTTCTTTATCGGGAAAATGTCGGTGGCAATATTCCACATTACTATTTAATTTTGGCCAAAATTTTATTTAAGTTGAAAACAGAACATTTTACAAATGCATGCTAATTGAATACCGTTAATTTTTAGCACAGAGGGAAACATCGAATAATACAGCCTTGGTGAAAGGGCAGAGGTATGAATGAGAGATGGAAAAACGTTCTACTTTTGTCCCGAGTTCTTGCCCATATCTCTTACGCTCCCAATCTCCACGGTTGTCTCGGAGGGCCATCCATATATAAGTCGACGGTCGCTCGCTGAAGTGGTAGTGGGTGGATGGTGGGAATGAAAAAAAAGAGCGGTCTCGGGGGAGGGGATGAGTGACCACTCCGCATTCCACTTCAATACCCGGGGAGAGAGATGGGGGGAGAGACACCGCTTCTAGAGGACGCGCTGCTTAGGAATATTATGCCCCAGGGAAAAGAGGGGGGATCACTCGTTTCGTCTTTACCTTATTCCTTCTTCACACATAATCATCCTTTTTGACTTCCCTCTCATGTCCTCCACTTCTTAGCTATATAAATTCAAGGTTTGATAAAAAAATACGTGGGATGTTTTCTCACTGTTGTCCTCGATTTCAACATCGTAGTGTACCATGAGTTCATGCCACCAGGTCATACGGTCAATAAAGAGTACCTACTATCCGGAAGTTCTACGCCGTTTGCGAGAAGCGATCTGAATAAACGCCCGGATTAGTGGCGAAACAACTCATGGCATTCGCACAACCGTATGCACCTGCACACACAACACCATTTTTGCGAAACACAACACCATTATGTTGCCTCACCTTTTGTATATCAATTACGAACTGTAACTTCTATGGTGAAATGAAGAGATCAGCCTTCGAAAGAGACATTGGCTACTACGACAGCGACAAAGCCTGACCTTTTGAAAGACGACGACGACCTTTTATATTCGCCGGAAATGGCCCCTGTAATTCCTAACTATTCCCTTGCATCAACAAAATATAAAAGGATTGAACGCTAAACCGCGCTAAAAACGCTAAACACGCTAAACGCTCCACCCATCCTCCACTCACAAAAAACCCTTCCCTTACCACCCACCTGTCCCCAGTGGTGCAAATAACCTAAGATATCGGTCGCTTCTCCAAATAACCAGCCAACCAGAAAACACTCCTATGACCGTAAAAAAAGTTTGGTTCCACAGGTCAGGACAGGTACATACCAGAAATTAAAAATAAAATGATTCCTGAGAAGTCTAGCTCGCGGTTCACGAGAAAACTAATTCCTAGCTAGTGTACCAGCTCCTAGCTATTGTACAACAACATGACACAATCACGCAAACAAACAATTGGTTAGGGGCCCATTAGTATGCCGCGGATGTGATCAGCAATCTCTCTGTGATTGTTAACGGCAATGGGATTTCACGACGGCAAAATCACAGAGCGCATACATATCTCACATGCATTTGAAAATACATTCACTCACTCAATCAATCAGGAACAACTACGGGCGGAAAACTGACTCAAAAAGAGCGATATCAACAGTAGTTGCATGCGCAAAGTTAATAGAGTGACGACACAAAAAAAAGGAAAAAATGACGAGGGTGCTTGTCGAGTGACCGATGTGTGGTACTCAGACTCAATACGAAGGTTGGAGTGTTTTATCCTCAGTTTGCTGTATAACCTCGATTATGAGATTATTAAATGCAGTGAAAAGATTGTCAGACTTTGGGGGACGTCACCGACAACTGACGTAATATTCCTACTTTAGGATATATCAGTTACTTCCTATTGAAAGGTCTATATGGGGAATCGAAGAAGTTAGTTTGTTTTTCAGAACAATGTAAAAAGAACTGGTTGGATATTAACTAAGGCATAACCAGTTCTTTACAATTATATTCGAAAGTTAGTTGGCAGAGAAAAAACCGAGAGGCCGGCCAATATCTGCGTCTGGTTTATTCCTTAGGGAAGGGCCACATGGTGCATGGAGGAAGGGTGGAGAGAAACCTGGCACCGAGATATCGTAAGAGGATGTCATGCGGCAACCCACTGAGGAAGGCGCATGGTATTCCCCCCCCCCCACGGCTTGGCAGTCCACCCGAATTGCATTTCATCCACCGCTTAAAAATTACGATATCGTGGCATTTACGAAATGCCACGATTACACATTCTGACGAATTTCTATTTGCATTTTCCAAAAGTATCCTCTCTTTATTCTTCCAAACTAAACCTGTCGATTCCCCTTCAGAAACTCTCCACACCTATTTCCTCGTTCTCATGTTTTACTTCCCACTCCCGCTGCCTCCTCGACGTTTCCTTCCCCCTTATTGCCTGTTGATTGCTCGCCGGATGGAGCGGATAGAATTGAATGGAGAGTTAGCAACTGGAGCCGAGAGTCGTAGGCTGGTTGGAAGGAAGTGGGAAAGAGAGGGATGAACTTGAAGCAGATGAGCGTCTTTTCAATGGGCGACAGGACTTTAACCTCTCCAAATAGTTCCTGGTGCTGTTCAGAGGACGATTTTGGGACATAGGCTACGAAACTTTCACAATTCTGTGAAACAAGAGAGGTGGGCTGTTTCCTGTGAAGGGTCAATCATTATACCTTTCTAATGACTGCCAACATAAGTGTATTCGAAAGTGATCAGTTTGGGAATTTCATTTTTTTGGTTAATTTGTCATAGAACGACAGTAATACCATATTAACATCCGTATAGATGCTTTTTCTTTGGTTCTGTGCTCTTCTAACTACCTTTACCGATTTTCTGAAGTAGTAAGTGGTGGCATAATAGGTAGTGTTCTCAGAATAGTTTCGGGCGCTAAGCATTGGACGATTTTGGGACGGTCTAGGAAACCTTCAAAATCTACAAAACAGGGAAGGATGTTTTTTTAGTGAGGAGGGTTGGTCAGATAACTTAAATAATGAATTTCAACACAAACGATTCAAGAAGTGGAATGACTCGCCCGTACCTAACGTCCCGATTCGACTCGTTTCAGAATGAGGCCTCAAGATAGGATCCCTGGTAAGATCATAGCCATCGTTGTTTTTAACCACTTGCCTATTACCTTTTTCGTGTGTGTGCCTCGTGCCTTTTTCGCCAATAATTTTGGTTTCTCTGATTCACTCTCTTTTGCTGAATCCCTTTTTTCTCCTTCGTCCTTTCCTTTCATTTCTTACACTTATATCTCCCCTCAATGTCCGCGCAGGTCGGCGCCACTAACTAAAGCAGGAGCTATTCATGCAATCCATTCGTGGTATACCCGTAAAGGCCGATGTTCTACACCCTATTACACACACTGGTCCATCTCAAAATGCATCAGATAATTGTGGTGGCTATATTACTGGCTTCATATTCAGAGGGTCTGTTTTCAGGTATCGAAGAGTACAGGGTAACAATTATGCCAACCAAACTAATATACCTGGGCGTGCACATAATTCGTCTATGGTACGTTCTAATAAACATCTGAAAAATCAACAAACATGCTGATACTTATTAGTCTACTGCGCTAGTTGAACTAGTCCACTAATAAGGGTATGTGAGGAGGTAGAGCTTTCCATCCCAAAAGACGGGATTTTAGGTGGGCCAGGAATTTTCAGACTATTCCCAATCCCTATTTGACAGGCAATGAGGAGAGCATTCATCCAATGAATTCTTCTGTGGAATGAGTGGTTTCAGTGAGGACGACCCCATTCGCTTAAACCAAGATAACGTCGACCACGGGTTTTTCTCCATTTCCCTAAATAGGCATTTCTTAGCATAGGCACCGACCTACCCACCTTTCTTTAACATCAAGTCAGTAACGTCAAATTACGTTACGTCAACTTTCGGTCACTTCCTCTAATGTCCGTTACTACTTCTTATGTTTTCCGCCAAGTCACATTGTACTTGTAATACTGTGATTCCAATGAGCAACTCCTGGATTATAATCATTTTTTCGAAGGGTCAAACCACCAGAACTTAAGCAAACACTTGAGCCCAAAGAGCATAAGCCAACCTCAAATAATTAAGTATCTACTCGTTACATATACATTTTTAGCCCCTGTATGGCCATAATTTTGGTCAACGGCTGAGTTCGAGTTATTTTGATATGTCACGAGTTGCTCCAAACAAAGGCGTTGAAACTTTAAAACATTAAAAATATTAGATATAAAGAAGACCGCAGGCAAAAATAATTTATAAGCCCTATTTTGTATTTTTCATATAAATAGTCATAAATATTAGTCCTTTATTCATGCGATTGGCTAGCTATGGTATACGTACATTTATATACCCATCACACCATTCCCTTTGATGGGAACCATTGAACAAACCACCGTGAAACTTCCAGAAAACTGACACTCATCAAGAAATTTCTTTCATACCGGCCATTTTTGGCATATTTAATTATAAAATGTCCATACGGAAATATTACACCTATCGGGTAAGTTCAACAAAAAGATCCCCACGCAGTTCTTGCAGGATTCAGTGCTTGTCACATATTTCTTTCATTTCCCACGACATTCTCCATAATTTTAGGCAACGGTGGTTCTTGAAATTATTTGAACATGATAAGTGGCACTTCATGAAAAAGGGCTCTGGGACACACTGAACTATACGATAAGAGAGACGCAAGAGAAGAGGAAAGAGATGGCAGAAGACCTCTTCCCTCCGTTTACCCTGCCCTTCCCGTCTCAAAAAGTCTTTTTAAATATGCATATCCGTGGCGTGCGATGGGATGTCGTCCTTCTCTTCATAATCCTCAAGTCTCCAGCCCCCAGCCAACGAGAAGACCTATCTCTCTCCCGTGTCTTTTCCGACTCTAAACCCAGCCTCTACCCCTGCCCCCCCCCTGTGGGCTGTACGCCCCTGACAGCGTTTCTACCGACCCTTACAAGTCACCTCAACATGAAGTTCTTTCTACATTCTACATCCCGAAACCTTCCCCATATACAATTGTCCTCACATATCCCTCCTCCAACACTTGTGAATTGAGGGTGGAAACCTTTTTCCGATTTTCTTATTCCCTTTAAGTTTCCATCTTTGAATGAAAAAGGTAGGATCATAATTTTTACATAAGAGACAAATTATACCACCTAATACTAGGTCATTTCTATTATTTTGTTTTAAGCTTAAAATCATCCTTAATTCAAATTATATGTGAGTGGTTCAAAAAGAGAGCAATTGACGAGTTAATTTAAATTAATGATTAATTAAAATTGCCTATGAAAAAAAAACAGAATATATGACTCCGATTCAAGCAAACCGGACTTTGAACCTCAGGTAACACGCACATGTCTACGTGATTTTAACTCTCTCTATCGATGGTCACATGGTTGACCGAAATCAAATTTTCTGTTGCTTTTATTGAAAATTTAAAAATTGATTAATCTTTAATTTAAATAAGTATATAGTGCACAAATTGTAGGCTGATGTAAAACCAATAGCCTAGCATACCACGAAACTTCGACGTAAAAAGCTAACGAGACGACACATGACAATAATTTCCCTTCTTAAAAGAAAAATTATCTCCGCAAAACTTCAACGATGACAAGCCACGCTACAAAATATAAATGATGAGTGAAATTTAAGGGGCAATCATTTTGAGAAAAATGCGATTGAAGTATTCACAATGAAGATAAATTCACAAAACTAAAAATCTTCAACTATTATCGTCATATTATTATGTGCCGTTGTTTTTACTTTCAAACAAGCATGTGTTTTTTTACATAAGTATCATGCCCGGAGATATCAAGGCAAACACGTAAACAAATTTACAAAATGCTCCATTTTCCATAGTCCCCTAGGCAACGCCAATGACTTCAGTCCCCTAAGTAGGATGCATATTTTGCAAATTAACTGGACATAATCAACAATGCCATAAAATAGAAGACGTCTTGCAAAATTGGACGAAAAAGGAGAGGTCAAGGGCAGTTACGATATTTTGTGGTCGTTTTGATATGTAATCACCAGGCAGGAAAAATGCCATGCACTGGGGAAAGTCTTCAATTTCTTTCTTTGTATTTTCCAGCTGCATACCTTGCTCCTTTTTTCTCCCTGCGTTCTAAACGCCACTGACGGTGTTTCTGATGACCCTTAATAGCTCCATCTACCACTTTCCTCACGTATTATTCCGCCAGAATGAAACCTTCCTCCAGTTTCTTTCTCTTTAGGGAGTTTCTATTTTTAAATTGTAAAATGCTTTCAATCTTTTTTAAAATAAGAGAAAAATTATACAAGCTATTATTAAAGAAAAATAATACATCAATCAGGAAACGTCGACAATATCTTTCCGTTAGTTTCCCGACTCAATGTCCTACCTCATTTTCACCCTTCTATGGGGTGAACGCTCTACTGACGGGGTTTTCCCCAGCCCTCACTCGAGTCCTCAACATGAGGTTCTGTCAAAATTCTACGTTATATAACTTTCTCAATCTACCGCTTTCCCGTACACATCTCTTATATTCGTGATGGGATAACGAGGTGGCAACCTTTCTCTAATTTATTCATCCCCTTAAATGTAGTTCAACCGTGAACTAGCATATATTTTGTTTTACTCATGTTCCTTCTCCATATGGTAAAACGTTTTCTCTTAAATAATCTTTCCCCAAATATTTCAGTGCTATTTCCACGGAGAATTCATTACTTTAAGCATGTTATAACCGGAAGGTGAATGGCTATATAATTAGTGCATCAATTCATTTTAATGTTTGAATTATCAGCCTAAAACTAAAGTAACTGGAGGAATATATTAGTCCAATGGAATGGAATGTCGGCATTGGCGGAGATTTTTCAGTGAAACCCTTACCCGCATTGGCTGCTGCGTGGGGATCATTTCAAGCACAGCGCTCGCGACAGCCAGATGAGCCTTTAAACTAAGGTACTCTCGTTCGCTTATCATAAAGATCACGCAAATTTTGTCTCTAAGTTTCTTTCCCCGGGTTCTCCATTTCACACGACATACTTATTTAACTCACTCCCTAACCTGGCTGCCGTCAACTACGCTAATGACTTCAGCTGTCTGTTGCCTCCCCAAATAACCGAGCATACAGGACTAGGGCTGGCTTGGAGCACTATGGCCGCTTGCAATTCATTATCTCAATATAAATCCATCAATCTGATACGCAAGAAAAATATTGAAAATACTTTACGCTAGTGATAATTATTAGTGAATAAATTCTAGTAGGATACATGGTATACAGCCTTTAACTGCCCGGAATATAATTATTAGAGAAATAACACTGAAGTAAAATATAAGGAGCATAGAGTAGAGTGAAAATAGAGTGCAAATACAAGAGCATAGATAATATGTTTTGGGAATTTTTTTTTATCATAAGGCCCACAGTAAGGGGAAAAATTAAATTTACCTGTCATAAAATTAGCATTTTTACAGTAATTTCATACACAATGAAATTCTGATAGTCCACGATGAATTTTGGGGCATAAATTAAATAATAATTAACAACTATTTTAAGTAGTTTGCAAACTCTCACGTCATGAAAGCTCATTTATTCGTGAGACGCATAAGTAGCTTAATAATTAACTGAAAAAACTTGATTATTCTCTCATTTTCTCGATTTTGCGACGCTGAATGAAGTAATCATGCTTAATTTGAAAATGAGAATGCAAACAGAACATTTGGAATTTGCTCGGAATTCATTACATAATGTCCGCAATTAAAAAAATGTCTAAATATGACAACCAGGAGGCAATTAAAACATGCATAAGGGTCTCTCGATTATTTGTGGACTTTACAAAGAGGTTTTTAGATGAATAATAAAAACATGATTGCGGTAACTGAGCACTTGTGATTTTGAATACATCTCAAATTACTCAATTTTCGGTTTTAAATTCACGGGGGCATTGAATTATATTCGTATAAATATGTACATTGAAAAAATATTTTTAATACAATTGAGAGAAATAACTTGCAGTATTTAGCGATTGAATCAGAGACAGCTAAAGTTTTTTAAAGTTAGCTTTTTGAAATAAATTGAAGGAAAAGGAAATAGTGAGAATTCACGTTGAAGACCTAGATTTGAATACCTGAATGAAATTAATACAGATATTAAAATAAGAAACGGAGAACGAATAAATTGTACTGCTGAGATTACATCACAGAATTGCAAATAAACGAACTTTTAAATCTTTACTGGTGATGATGAATTAAAAGAAAACAAGGACAGCACATTACCTTCATATTTTAGAGAACGTTCCATCCTTTCCATTAGTCCGTTGAAACTTAGAATCGTAATTCCATCTTTCTATTTTTACACAATTGTTTCTTTCAAGATTTTTTATTAGTGCGATAAAATTTTTAAACCGTTGTTTTTCATAAAATTATCTCAAGTCCCTTTAATATTTTCTAGTATTGCATTTGCTACTGCCATGTTGACCCTCTTTTCTCACTAATATTAGTATTAACAGCGGCCCCTGCATAGAATATTTCACCGTTAAAACAAATACTTCCGCCAATTATATTGGAATGCTAAAAATATTTTAAAAGTAATCATTGTAATAAGATACAGTTGCTGGGGTCTACTTTTGGTTGTTACAGTACGACTGATCTAATAGAAATTAGTGTATTAGTAATCCACCAAACTGACACAGACATACGGTTATCCAGGAGCATAGGCTATTTTGTAAGTGAAGACCGCTCGGGTTCTCCACCTGAT
Source organism: Pyrrhosoma nymphula (assembly GCA_963573305.1). Taxonomy (NCBI): domain Eukaryota; kingdom Metazoa; phylum Arthropoda; class Insecta; order Odonata; family Coenagrionidae; genus Pyrrhosoma; species Pyrrhosoma nymphula. The sequence goes on along the minus strand of OY754339.1, from coordinate 42,587,961 downwards.
CAAACTCAGCATTTCTTCCAACGTTCCGTGGCACAAGTCGTCCATCGTCATCAGGACTGAATTCTTCGACATAAGCCAGCTAACTGCCCCCGAGGAAAGCATCATATTTCATTTATGCTATATTCCTCACAATTTTTGTAATCAAATAAAGTTGTGTAAAGCCTATCGCACTTAGAAGTTCTGCAATGCTCATTTTTTAAAGCATAATTGGTGCAACTGCCTTCAGAACATAGAGTGTTATAACTAAAGCAGATGAAGTAAAATTAGTAAATTCGACCTACATTAACCCTCACTCTCATGCTCGCCAAAAAACTGAAAGTCGTTTTCGTTTAAAACTTGAAAAATATTTATAAAAAGCCCAAATTGGCGGTATGTATTTCAAACTGAAGTGTGGAAACAGAGTTTCCGAACGCGTTGAAAGACAGAACCGAAAACGTTAGCTATTTCGCTGAACGTTTTCGAACCTCAGATAAAAAAGGGATGAAAAAAGGGGGACCGGAACAGCATAAATTCATTGGGCTCTCCGTCATACTGCCATTGGCCATTACACACTCGCTTACTTTCCCCCGCTGTCTAAGTCAGAAAAATTTCGTCATTTCCTCCACAATTCCCTCGTGCTTCCTCCCAGTCCCTTCCCCATTTCAGCCGGTGAAAGTGACCCATCCCTCATGTGAAGTTTTTTTTACACTTACAAGCACAACATCCACCACGGTTTCCCCCTCAGTGCATCCCATGATCGTTTCCAAATCCATCATTCCCTCTCCATATCTATGTTCTCATACCACGCACATTCCTCTGAAAACTATTAGAGAAACCACATCTTAATATCTTGCCACGTCTTAATACCTTACACGTTCCCTTTTCATTTTGATGCTCTACCGGATCCATCACACAATATACCTTAAATTTCAACTGGTATACAATATCATATCTACATCTACATCTTAATATCCTCGTATATCGAATTTTCCTTTCCAAAATATGTAACATTAAATCTGTTGGCCAACTAAATTGGTCACCCTGTGGAGAAATATTGCATTTCAAAGTAAATAAAATACAAATGAAAGCCGCACGCTTCTGTGAAAACTGATACGATCTAACAGAAAGTTATAACAGCTTATGGACGGATTAGGTTATGAGCTACTAGAGGAGTCTAAATGCAAGACTTAGATTTTTTGAAAAATTCAGATCAGGCTAGTTTCAGTGGTAAGAGTTGGATGATACCTAATATTTCGATCCCAATCTATATCTCTAGAACTGATAGACGTGACAATACAAGACATATACACTACCAAACTGGTAGATACAGAAATTCCCTCTTTCCGCGCACCGTAAGTGATTATAAAAAACACGGTTCTTGACACTAAGACACATCGTTTTGATACATTTCAACTTTGTGCTCTCCACCCACCTTTTCCCTACTCTCACATCCCTGGTGTTCCTACACCCCCCGCCACATTTTTACGAATACACTTGTTTTTAGGTGATGCTGTTAGTATGATATTGTGGTTAATAGTTACTTCTGAAATGAAATTCCAAAAATACCTTTCAATATATTTCCTCTAACAATATATGTTACCTTCAGCTTCTAAATAATTAACCGACACCTGACTATCAGTAATTATGCAGAAATCAAAACACATTCATGATTGATCTCAGCTTGCCTATTTATAACGCCAAGGCTTCACTCCGTCACATCTTACAAATATCGTGAATCGTAGTCGATACATCGAATGTGCTTAGTTTCACCCTCCGATCCTTCCGCCAACACTTTCCCCATACCCTATATCCTTCCCTGATCCTTCACTTTCTGGACGAGTGACATGATTCACACTCACTTTTCCTTTTCTTTTGTATGAAAAAATATGTACGCAATTCCCACCTTTATCACCCTCATCGTGTCACCTTCCACCCGAAACCACTAAAAAGAAAATTCTTTTAATTTTCTTCGTTATTTAACCATTCGAATCCGTCAATTCAGCGGATAAACTCTGAGGTCGTCATTTTTCCAGGTGAACAGACTGTATTCAACAGCTCTCCCTGCGTGAGTGCAAAATCAGGATCATTTCAATGCTTACAAAATCTTCCACGAATGGAATCCCTGGCCTTTAAGGTAAATGTGAAGAGATTCTGAAATCCATTTTTCAGAGGTTGAATTGGGCAAATTTCAACATCAGCGCAGTGTATTCAAATGTGGACACTTTAGTCACTCTCTTGCAATGATTTCACTTGCCTTGTTAACCTTTCTTCGAAGAAATTAAATGTGAGTGTATCGTTTCGATTCAAGAGCAGATTCGTGGCTTCCTTATTACTGCTTATTACTATTAGGTTCTCTAGAGTTGTCACCTTAGTCCATCGAGAGTAAAACCAGCTCTTCCATGTCAACACTGACCCAGGAAATCTTCGGATTTCAAGTCACAAACGGTGATAGTTCATTGTTTATTCAAAAATACCGTCACTTTTTGAATTACAAACTAAATATGGCACACATTAAGCTACATCTACGGCCTTGCTCTACATGATATAACTGTATTTCACTTTCAACCAACCTATTGCATTTAATCCCATTACAGATGTGCCTATATTATCCGTTATAAACGAATGCCATTTTTTTACACGTAAAATCTTCATATTCCCGTAAGTCCTCGCCTGCTATTCCGACGGTCGCGGGTTTGAGTCCCGCCTGGGTCAGTTTTTCAAGTTCTGGTGGTTGGGCACCTGAAAAACCTGAGGACAAGCCAATGGCTTATCGGGATTTCAGGGGCATACGGACCACCCGGACCATCGTCGGGGAGCAAAAACAAATGAAAAGAAATATTTCATGAAAATTTAAAGACTTTGACTCATTTTCAAACGAGAGAATTTGCAGGTAGACGAAGTGCCATTTTCTTAAAATTAACTGCGTGCCTAGTTAATGGTAGATTTATGAGTTCATATGATACCTTTGCAACAGAAAATATTGGACTTTTTGCTAGAGATATCATAGCAGTAAAATTGTTATATAATGCAGTGCATTGCCTTTGCCATAAATTGCCTCATTATTGTAAAAATAAATTCTCAATGTACTCGATAACGTGTGGCTATATTCACTAGTGAGAAGCTAACTGCAGAAGTCACACTTAGAAGAGAGAAATCAGTGTAAATGTATTTCTTCACCTATCTCGGAATTAGCATAACGTTGGGTGGAATTATACTACGGACATCAGGCGAACTATAGCCCATGAAAAAAGGCGTTCATGATTAAAAGGTAACTACAGTTTTAAAAAATGATAGAGCTATAAACAAGGAAACAGTATGTGACAAAAATCGTGTTGAACGTGGCACTCTATGTTTCGGAAGCATGGACCATTGGAAAATCCGACCTTATGAGATAAAGAGCATTTGAAACCTGGCGTTGAAGAAGGATGCTGAATATCAAATGGACGGATAAAATGAGTAATGAAGAAGCATACAGAATGTTATAAGATGAAACGACGCTATGTAACACAGTACAGAAAAGAAGGACCAGATGGGTTGGATACACCCTGAGGCACAATGGGTTTTTGAGGAATAAATCTGAAGTAAAAATAAACGGACCAGCCCCAAGAGGAAGGATAAGTGATAAAAACATAGACCAGATAAAGAAAAAAGTAATAACTATCAGGGAGTAAGCAAAGTAACATTAGCTACGGTAGGATGGAGGGCTACAGTAAACCAATCCTAGGATTGAACGCCCAATGAATGAATGAATACTCGTTAAAAAGTGAATGGTTTTTTCCTAAATAAACAGTTACATTTACAAAAATTAATTTGAATTCAAGCATTGATTTTGTTGTCGAAGTAATTTCCGTAAAACATTTAGAGATTGCATGGAAAAAAAATAATTCTCTACAAGGATCGTCGTAATTTTTTCCGCGAATAATCCATTAGTCACCTTTTTTAACAAAAACCATACTTTGAAGTGAAAAGCTTTTGGGATTATAGTTTCCCAAATAAAAATTGCCAGAATATATGAAAGGACACCCATTTTTCGCTAAACAGCTCCACAAAAACAGGGCTCGCATTTATAATAGCGGCGATATTTGACAAAAAGTTACAGGATATTAAGAATTTATATGCGGCAAGTTTTAGGGACGAAGTTTCTACGTCGAGTAGTAAAAGGCATACTTTTGCGGGATTTGACCTTTACGTTCAATTAATTATTATTGCAGGCCAATATCAATATGAAAGCCGAGTGACGGAAAAGAGCCAAAACTTATTATCAAATAGAAAATGTAGACCAAAGTAAAACTTGCACTGTTGTCCGTTAATATATTAAAAATAACGAAAATATATCTAGAAAATAGACTAAGAGAAACCAGAAAAATACACTAAATTGCCAATATGTAAATTAAGCACGAAATTTCATATATTACCATAACTGATGTTTTTTGTTAACATTTTCCGTGCATTTATACCAAAATATGTAGTATGAGAATTTACCACGAAGACAGCGCTCCATATACCTGTATTATCACTAAGGACCAGCATAATATCTAGGGGTGATACAAAAGGCTGTAAATGTATAAGAAGTATGCGTAAAATATGGTATAGGCATACTTAATTACTTCAAGTGCTGAAAAAAGGCTCAGCAAGTCAAAGAACAACATGAGAAATAACAAATGCCAATTCGTTTAAAACATTTTGCTAATTTCTAAACTATATTTGATAAAAATACTCAATAGCTGTGCTCAATAATGATGTGTCTAAATAATAATTCCTCGGAATTTTAAATTATAAGGTTAACAGGTTATTAATTATTGGTTTTAGCGGAGGTTTCAAGTTTTAACGACATAAAACTTAGGGTATTTTTTACATTCCTGGTCATTTTTAACTTGAACGATTTTCAGTTTCAGAATAACAAATTCACAATTATATACGCATTGAAATGCTGAACACTGAGATATAAGGATAAATTATAACGAACAGAACAAACCACATGATTTTTTTCATGTCAACAGCACTCTTGTAACAAATAATGTCCAACTCAAATTTGTGAAAAGGATCAACTACAATACAGCTGAGATCTTCTCTAACAGTTGTATTTCGTGTCAAGAACGTATGCCAGCAGTTACAGCCAGAAACTTAGTCTTAGTGCTATTTAAACATAACATGGAGGAATTTTCATGGGTGTGGTGCCAATTTAGGCTTTCCGTAGCCACGTTTCGACGTGCAACTTATCTTCCTCAGGGTGGACCTGAGTACCGAGTTTGGTATTGGCCAGGTCTTAATTCCTAAGTGTATTAGTTATTAACCCAAATAATAAAAACTAGTCAAATACAAACACGGCACTCAGTTTTACTACGAAGAAGAATCATGAGTTGCTTGTCGAAATGTCGGCTATGGAAAGCCTAAACCGATGCCACCCCCAGTCCATCTATATTATCTGGCGGGAAAACCTACGGTCTATAAGCAAAACATACCGCAGACTTCGAACTACAGAAGATGCCACTTGTTGCGATAGTCGTCCTCCGTCAGCGGGTAACATCCAGCAGACGACACTCGTCGTCCGTCAGCGTTGAGCGCGGCAACCCATTTCTTTCCACCCTGGAGACCGCCCCCCCCCCCCCTTCTACCTCCCCACCCATACCTTCCTCTGCTCAGTCCTCTGGAATCGATTTATCTCCGCCCCAAAGTCTCAGGGTTCCCTGTTCCACCCCAGCCCCTACACTGGTCCCTGCCCCCCACTCTTATAACCCTTCCCCAAGGTCTTCTCACATCCCCTCCATCAATTCCCTTCATTTACACTTCCTTCCCGGCCAGCCTCCACTCCATTTAAAGAGTTAAGGGAGAGGGAGGTAGGAAGGGTGAAGTGGAGTAGGAAGGGAGAGAGGTTTTAAGGATTGAGCCAGGCGTGAAACTGGAGACGGATCCACCCCAAAATATCTACGGCGATCATCCCACTCCGTGTACCCCTTTTCCTCAATACCTTCGGCTCTTACTTAAGGATATTACACCGTCCGGGAGTGCACGTGTCCGGATAATTGCCGCTCGAAAGACGTTCGGTCGATACTTAAATAAAATCTTCACCTGTGAGCTAGTCGGCGCTGGAATTAAGGTGGATCATCCTTAAAAGGACATAAATGTGATTTCATTAATATTCTGGATACTTATAGGGAAATATTTTTTCTATCATATGTGAACAACTAAATAATACCTTTCCACGCAATTTTATTCTTTAATTGAACTTGAAATTACATGGCGTTCAATGGAAGAATGGGAGAAACACGGCAAAAATAGCTTTTTTACACAAATTATAAATGCCATTTTCCCAGTAAATGTTAATAAGAATGAAGGCTCCTGTTTAATTGATTAAAAAAATAAATGCATTAGATAACCTTGTTTTTTGAGTAATTATCTAATTACAGCAATAATTGAAGTCACAATTTTTCAATTCCTAAAAAATGGCGATGCAGTCAGAGTCTATGGCCATATTAAGTGTCCATTAAAAATATATTCGTGGAATTATCTACATATTTTGTACCTTAATTTAGGTTATCAATAGCTAACGCATGCCATCAGCGAAAGCAGGATTTTACAACCAATATATTAAAAAGTTGGATTTCAGTACTTGTTTTAACTAACGCAATCACGATGAAAACTCCTAAAGATGACGTGTCGAAGAATCTTCGAGATGATTGGACGTTAAGTGCAGAAAATGCCGATATTTTCGACGGGTTGATGATGACGGCGCTGAAAATAACTGTTTAATTTTTTCAAATTGTATATTATCTCCCTCAATCAATGCTCTGTACGGTACTATTGCGTCATTGACAAGATATTTTAAACTAGTCCTTCATTCCCAATGCGACTGAATTTCGATAGCATATCTTGTACACCTTTGATTACACTGTGGTCGATGACGGCAGTGTATTCAGCGTGTTCTTTTTGGGGCTCACACTAGACCTTTTGGGGCTCACACTAGACAAGTAAGGAATCGGGGAAAAAATAAAATATTTGTAACATTTTAGGACTAAAATAACAGCCGAAAAGGTCTCTCATAATAAAATAACCAAGAAACTCTTCATTGATGAAAATAACCAGGAAACAGGAAATGCGATCCATTTGATCATCAACAACATGAGTCTTAGACTGTATGCATTCAGCGTTGGTGTCGACGTGTTAGCATCTAGGAATAATGTTCGGACCACATCTATTCAGAAATATAATTAAGGAATAATAACGGTATTAATAACAGAATTAGATTATTCTTCGATAACAGAGTATAATATTTATACTGAATTTGTATTTTAAATAGAAAAAGGTAAAAGGCATTTTACTCGCCCAGCCTTTGAACATCATTTTAAAGCGGTGCAAATAATGGCGCTCATAATTAATTCTCAATAAGTAAATAGTCAACGACTTCTGCAGCAGAAATAACGAAATATAAAACTTAACATAAAAAATTAAAGAAAACATTTATGTTACCGAAATAAACTTGGAGAAAAACCACCATTGAAAAAACATAAATTCGAATAAATGGAACACATACTTCATTTACAATGATTCACCAAATAGGTGGTGTCTTATTAACACTGCCGCAAGAACTGACTGTGTCAGTTCGCAGTGTAAAACGTAGAAGTAGATATAAATTAGCATTGGTAAGGATTCAACCCCTTCGATGGGAATCGTTCGTGAAATTAGAGTAGATCGTCTGCGCTGCAAAGGGGAGATACCAGAAAAAATAAATTCCACATGAGGCATCATATCACTCGGCCTTGTCCTTCTTTCTCCAGAGACGCGGGAAACTAGGTTACATATGCATGTACCTAGAGACGACTGGATTTGACAGCACTTTTACATCCCGTTCTTCCCTATCAAACACACGATCGAAACATCGGTGTAGTTTCATCCATTGACATTTAATTTCATCATACAAGCCGGCCATGTCAGACGGTAAGGTTGGTAAATCTCGAGCTAAGGCAAACCTCAGGCATAAAGTTCACATAGAGAAACAAAATTGGTTATCCTGAATACTACTTTATGCTATGATTCTTTTATCGCATCCAAATCGCGTTAGCCAGTTTCTTAGACGCTAGGCCTCGTCCTTTTTCCATGCGCTAAGTGATTTTTGACGAATTATCTGAGTGGAATTAACAGAAAAGGCACATAAAGGCAAAAGCACATTCAGACCTTGCTAAAATCTTTGGAGAAGAAAAAAGTAATTCTTGTTCAACGCTCATGGAAATTATCGGAATCTTCAAGGTTCAATATTCAGGTACCTTGGTGCCCACCAGCATAATTCTCATATTATTATCAATTCTTGTATCGGATGCTGTATTATTAACTATATGCATGCCATCCAGTACCTTCATGTGGTTCCAATACCTTTTCAACAGTTATATAGGCCAGTTTAGCTTATTGAAAAAGGTCTTTGTATATATCAGGTTACCGCACGATCTTCTAGGCCGAAGCGTTTATTCAACGCTCAAATCGAAGGTAAAAATAAAAGAAATGCATAAACTCTAGCTAAGAAGAAACTATATCTTTCTATTATTTACATAGAAATGTGTATTTTTTTACTTGATAGTCCATAGAAAAATCTAGCGTTTCATTATGTACCCGGATGCCCGATTATTGAGAATAACAGCGTAAATTGATTTTTTTTCAAAAAGAAGACTATACATAGGAAAGTATGCTTGGATTTTGAAAAGGTTATCTCGTAACGATTGAATAACTTTCAAGTGAAAAAATGTCGTAGATTTAAACACCGTCTCTGACACATATGCTGTTAAATGTTCTTATGCATTGGATTACATAGTGCAGTAAAATATCAACAGGTCAACGTAGTTCTACGAAAGGCGAGGAAATAAATTTCATAGACTTATTTTTAAAAAAATTCTTCGCGTTTACATTGCACCACATTTATCTACCTTGAAAAAGTGAGAACCAAATAAAACTCATTAAAAAGTTACCACAAGTGAACAGCCAAGCGTCCTGCAAATTTAGCAAGGTATTAGATGTTGGCTATTTGAGGAACGAGCCTTCACCGCAACTAAACTATAAGAAAGAAGACGTTTGCCGCTATTGTTGAACGTCGAGTCCTAATAAAAAACTTGTCCACGGATTATAAGTTATATTTTGGCAAGAAAGAAATGTGAAATTAAGGAAATTATATGACACTATCGGAAAATGGTCATTCGTGCTTTGCAACATTTACCCATAGCTGCGTCTGCAGACTGCGTCTGAAACTACACAAAAAAAATATCTCATTTGAAACAGCCTTGTGAAATTCATAAAAATGAAATTTTTAGTTCGACAAATCAGGGTTAAAATATTCTAACTGATTTGTTGGGTAGTGAACACAGGGATAATTTTCATTGCATACTATTGTATTGAAATCATATTTCACTCCTCCTTATTTTAATGGAAACATGAAACGTCCCTGTGCGTCAGTACTTTGTATATACCTCCTATCGGCGGGTCGTAGGCGAGGGTATATTGGAATTCAAGATTCCGAGTTCAAATAGAAGTGTGAATGTGGGCCAAGGATGTGTAATGATGACAGGCTTTACTTCCTCTTGTGGCGTACCGGCAAAAATGTGCCATAATAGCCAGGTAGGGTGCCGTAACCGTTAGCAGGTAAAGCTGCACATGGCGCAGGTATTGCAAAGGCTGGTGGCATTGCATATTTTACCCAAACTTACTGCTTAAAGTAAAGAATAGCCTAGGACGGCCGAATTTACGAAGATAAGTATTAAAAGAAGATTCAATTTTCTAGGCCAAACAGCAATAACCAAGAATGTTGACTTTGCTTATTCAGAAAGGAAATTGCGCGGTGAGTATGCACGAACGTATATAAGAGCCGATTATTTTATAAATGCAGGAAGGGTGGAGAACAACCCGGCGTCAGTTTTAGCTAACTTATAACAGAATGCGTCAAGTAGTTCACAGTTAAACGTTACATCTTATCCGTCCTCTTAGGGATAGATTTTGATGTGAAAAACAACCCCCACTGGTGGGATTCGAACCCACATCGTCAAATTGGGAAGTCAGTACTCTATTCACCTTAACAAACAGACCTACTTAAATATTATGAGAGTATTTTTGGCCGGAAAAGAATAATAATCCACAGAAAATACGAAGGATGGAAGCACTGCTAAGATAGACTGTTAAAGTTAATCGTTATCCTTTTATATTAATCGGTTTATTGATATCGATTTCAACCTCTACCGCTAGAAAGAATAAAAATAAATAAAGAATCAAGTATACCCAACCAACATACAAAATGTCTTCTCAAAACCGATAAATATTTGATGGGAGAGAAACGAAAAAAAGTTAACCATCAAATTCGCGCATAAACGTCGTTGAAAAGACGATGTATGCGCGTTGAATCTCTTTGTTTTTTTCCTGCTGTTCGTTCCAACCCATTCAATATGCATCGCAACAATGTAAACCCTAATCTCTCTCAAGCCATTCCAACCTGAATTGGGTACATTTTTGACTTATTCATGTGTCACAAAGTTTATTCCATGAAAACATTGTTGAGTGACGAGTAGTTTTTAGAGGCCAATATCGCAGGAACAGATGCCCTATCTTCAGAGAGGCTTTTAGTCCTCATTAAAGGAAATATTGTACGTTTGTTATTGTCTAGACATATATTGTGACATATCCTAGAATAAGATTTATTCCCAAGCTTATCTTCAAATGTTGAAATAAAATATGATAATATTTCAGCTTACACTCAATCTGATTTGAGTAATGGTATATTTGACACCAATTTAAATCAGAAATATATTAATAAAGTTACAACAGGAATCCTTAAATGTATTTTTGGCTCAAAAAATTTTCAACAATTCAAACAAATGGTACATTGTAATCATTTTTATCTCACAAAACTTGGTAATGGAAATGTGGTTTTACAGTCTGCGACGTATCGATTTCAAATTGATGAAGTGGAATTTTTAAGAAGTTCAACAAATTGTTTACGAAGTAGAGGGATTATTGAAATCTGAGAGAATAAGAGGTCCAATTCTGACCAATCGAATCATGAAAGAAAGAAAAAAGTTAGAATAAATTTAATAATGGTAGAAGAAAAAAAATATTTTTACAAAAAAATGATATCATTAAAGAAATATTGTTTTTGAAGTCATACGTAAAATAAGTGAAAATAATAAAATATGATTGATTATATTGATTATCAGAAGGGAAAATAGAGTTTAGAGCGCTTAACCCAACGAAATGTTCCGATAAATTACCACTGGTGATAACATTTTTCATTGAAATTCGATTCTCTTTATGATAATGGTGTTATTGGTCTAAATATAAGCTTACATTTTCAAACACCAGCGCCAATGGAGAACCTTTGTACTCCACTCTAGGTTTTAAAATAATTTCATTACAATGAACACTAGGCAAATAAACATTACATGCCAATTAGTATACAGAATGCAAAAAGTGTACACAATACCATTTAAAGCCTTTCAGATCACTCAATCCAAATTTTAATAACATCAACATCTACGTTTTATTATTCAAGCTACCACAATTTACTATATTTAACGCTATAATTTCACGCATGGTTATTCAAGTCATGATAAGATGCCTTACACGGTCCAGCGGTTACCACTTAATTCGGGCTTTTATTTCAGTAACAAAACCGTACGAAATTAGAGTCTCGGTAAAAGTATGAATAGTTATTATGGGGGATTCAGTAGGTGTAGCGCTTATTACAAACAAGAACCCATTCCATTCCTCAGACTAATGAGGAAACCGTCGGTAGTATTTTATGATCCAAAATCGAATGAGTCGGTGGGAGCATAGGATGGTTTATTCGAGGTTACGATGCATTACTTTATCTTATTTGGAATGTGGGTTAATTGACCAAAAAAATTCCAGTTTGGGATCAAGCCCTTAACTAAGACGATGTCATCATATCCCGGGCTTACCCACACTTGATGATGTTAGGGTCTGATATCACCATCCCCGCTGTAGGTGGACAAATTAGGCCCACAATCAACTTTAAATGGTTGAGACTGATGAGGCAGTGGTGGAAGTTCGAGCTCCCAAGGGAGAGAGAGGTCTGAAATAAGAGAACGTGGTCGGATTTCGAAGCTGAAAAAAATCTTGAAGGGTATTTAAGGTGATAGGAGTATTTTTTTCTTTCTCAAATTTTCGTGAAACATTGTACGTGTACTTATTAGTAATATCTATACATTAAAAAGGAAATAATGCATTTCACCGATCTATTTTTTTGGAGATAATATTCAATACTTAGCCTTATGAAAAAAGAGATTTAGTTCATCATAATGCGATTGCAAGTTTGCATATTTTCTTCTAGGCATTAAAGAATACATTTCATACTATTATTTTGGTTCATAAAAATAAAAAGGTGTAATTCAGAGTACAAAACACATATTTAAATACAATATTTTTTTCTAAATTTCGATTACAGAACCGAAATTAGTCATAAAAACCTTTAATTAAGGTAAAATTTATAATTAACTTGTATCATTTTCATTACTACATGTATGTATTACCACATGTTCCACCGCAGAGACAAATGAACTTATGAAATGCGGTCCTAGAATGTTTTCCTGAATAAAAACATATAAAAATGTGCAATCAATGACCCACGCTCCAGCCACCTTAAAGTTGAATGAACACATGGAAGTTGACTTCGATGGAAGTAGATATTGCAGCTATGACTGAATTTGTATCGCTTTTTGAAGGGCGTTGTTCTGTAAAAACACTAATTCCGTTTGTTTTTTCAAAGAAATGAACGACGGAAGCAATCAATGCACCTGGATCTTTTGAAAATCGCTTAATTTTGACAATCATTTCGTGTTTAACTTCGCATTATACAAGTTCCACGGGCATATGTGAATTTTATGCATTTCTGTAGATTAAATTACATATATATGAGCATCATTTAAACGTATCAGGTATGAGAATTGTTATACTTCTTAATCATTGATACTAGAATAGTAATAAGTCTTACCTTGTGGTTTTCTTCACAATTAAAAATATTTATGCACAAATAAATATGTATTCTCATAATATGTACCAATGAGTCATTAGCCAAATTTATCGGTTTTCTACATTTTCAACCCTTACTTGCCATGTGAGCAGGGACAGGTATACGGTTCTCGATAACGCGTATGCTCGCGTTATCATTATTTTTTTAATTGGCACATGAGAACAAAAACGTGATCGTCATTCTTCAAAATGTTCAGGTGCTTCAAATCTTTTGTTATAATTTAAATTGATTGTGAATTTTAGACAACTAACTATGAACGTTTTCCTTTTGGAGCAATTGGCATTTTGGATAACGGTAATGACAACGCGAAAGAAGAAAACGTGATCACACCTCTGGATTTCGCCAGGTGTTGATAAGATGTTTTTGCAGAATTTCAATGCTAGTAGCAGGCAAAATTTAAGATTTTCCCTGTAAATGGAAACCGCGATCGATTACAACCACGGACTTAGAATATAACATTTACAACAATTATCGACCCATACTGACGTAGAATTACATGCTTACACATAAATGTGACACTTTCAATCTACTCCTTTGGCCACTTTTATAGAATAAAATCCATGTGCAGTGCCTCCTTTAGTCTGGAATGAGCAATATTAGGCTTCGTAGGCTGGAACGAGAGAAAGCAAGTTATCTAGGGATTGCATTTCTCAGAAAGTTAGTCCGGAGAGTGTGGACCTTGACGGTGACTATGGCGAAGGAACGAGATAGATAGAATACAAATGAAGTGAGTGGATGACGAAATCAGGACGTACAGCCGAAGCGAGCGACTTACAGAAGGAAACCAATATTTACTTCTATACACCCCTTTTTTTGAGCAATCTAACGCGAGATTTCGGATACACGTTCATCGGCGAGATATGGAACGAATAAGGTTAACGTGAATGGAAGAGACGGAATGTAATGGGATTTCCTTACCTTAACCAAACACTCTCTAGAAACTCTGGACTGGCATTGTGCAAACCCTAGCAGCTGGCTTATGGAGTAAAATGCAGACGTAGAAATGAATAACTTGAAGCTGGATTGAGAGGGCTATGAAAGGCATTGTGCAAGATTCGTTATGCTTGCGGTTTTTTCCAAGGTAAAAACGGTCAAAGCCTAGAATTCAACATCTTCCGCTATTCCTCCAAGATACCTCAAAGATAACTTAGTTGTTCTACTTCCTCCAATATCCCTACGAATGCACTTTATAGGAGTCAACCAATTTCATATTAGCTTTATCCACTGCAAATAAAATAAAAATCACTATGCCACAAACAAACTATATTTATAATATACATTTAGATATCACAAATAACACTTGTAGTTACAAGCTCACACTTATTTACATTGACCAGATTGATGTTTACGTTCATTGCACCATTCTCCAGGTAACATCGGCAACAATACCTTGATTGTCAAACGCTTGCTACGTCAAAAGCAATTGGGTTAATAGAAACAGTTTCAGAATTATACCAATAGTTTCCCTTCCTGTTGATAAGTCCACGACATAACGCTTGATTTAATCAATAAACTCCCTCTTTTATGACTGACTTCTTACCAATTTTCCTACTAAACCTAATAGCATTTGTTTTTTATGAAATTAGTGGATATGTAATTGTAACCAGGATTACTAAGGTGTTCTAACTGTTTCACTATCACTAAATATGAATTTAAAATGAATCTACCGTCACCGAAATTTCCTTGAAACAAACTTCTCGCCTGATATCGGTAGTAGGATAAAAATGGAAATATAATACACAGTGACAAAATAAGTCTCGTCCATTTTCAGTTCTCAAATTGGAATTCTATATCCTCAACTAATGAGTATGAGCCTTTCACAAGATCCCATTTTGAGTGTGATGAATCAGTTTTGATTTCAAGTACTGAAATAAGTGTCGTGTGAAACGGTCAATATTGACTAACTATTATAGTTTTGTGGGTATGTGACGTACCATTACTACGGTGATGTAGCCAGGAGGGGTCCACGGAGTCCGGACCTCGCCCCCACACCAACATTTTAATTTATTTTAGAAAAAGTGTACTTAAGAAGAAAGAAAAATATTTCATATTTTTTCAACAGAGAATGTTGAATTCATTTATTCTTAAGTGATAAAAAGTTTTTAGCAAATATATTTTAAATACAAACACTAAACAGTCACACTGCAATCGCAAATAAGCAAAACTAAGCACAAAATATTTTTCCTAAATCTCAAGCATTTTCAAAACCTCATCCCCCCTACCTCCCGATATGCACTCCATCCCACCAACCCCCAAATCCGTTCGTTGTACCAATTTAAGCCCAGCGCTGGACCAACCGCAGTTTAAGAATTCCGACACTCGACAATGAAAGAGCGGACGTTTCTCCCACTACTCTTGCGAATATATTCATGAGCTTAGCTCTGTTAATATTGATGACTCACTCGATGAAAATGAACTTCGCAGCCAAGCTGGAGTCATAAATGAAAACTTCGGAGTGCTGTTTTGGAGGAAGGGGGGAGAGAGAAGGTCGGGGATATAATTCAATGCGCGGAGATAGTTTGTTTAATTTCGCGATTATAAGGGATTAGCAGAATTCCAAAATCCCTAAAATCGTGAGATATGCGAGAGAGAATATACACACACGCGAGCACTGCTGGGGTGACACGCGAATTTTAATCCGATTAACTCGCTGCGCGTTTGTCCTCTAAAATTCTCATCTCTCTCTTCCCACCCTGCTCCCCCAGTTTTCCAGCCATTTTACAACCCTTGCCCTACTCCCATTCCCTCACCAAAGCCCCACCCTGTTGACTTCTACTGCACGCTATCTCTCGGAGCCAAGCCTTTTTTAATTCTTACAACTCCCTGGTTCTAGATCATGTCCGTCTCTTTCTCCGTCTATTAGTATTCTTCCCGGTTCATTCCCCTTTTGCGATTTCTAGCAAGCAAGGCCAATTCTTGGAATCGGATTAACTATGTGCGCCGCATATCTAGATTCTTTTGAGAATGTGAAATAACTAAAGATCTCATTCCTCCGTAGAGGATTTAAGGATTCAAAAATATTAGGTCACAAAATTTATAATTTTCAACAAAAAACAAAAATATGTATATAACCATGATATGGAGAGACTGGCGAAGAGTTTATTCAGCATGGTGTGCAGCGTTGTATGGTTCAGAAAGATGGACACAGAAAAAGGAGGACGATATTATGCTGCAGGCGTTTGAGATGTAAGTGAGGAGATGAATGGAGATGGTCGTGGACGGAATGGTGGACGGAAAAGATACACAAATGAGGAAGTACTACTTATGGTGGATGAGGAGTAGAAGCTTCTGGAGTAGATTAGAAGGCAGGGAATTTGGTTTGAGGAGGTTATTAATGGCTAAGGGTTGCTGAAGATCATGATAGAGGGGAGGATTAGGGGTAAACGGGGAAAGGAATAGGCGTAATGGATGGGATAAAGAGAGTTAAGACATATGCTGAAATGACGAAAGAATTTCAATACGTAGATGAAAGTCTATCTCTGTAAAAATCTAGATGAGTTTTACTCTATTCCATCTAAAATGCATCTAATGGACGGTCATCCTGGTAAATATATTATAGTTTAGGAAAAGTATTAAGATTTTAACAATAATTTGAAATACACCTAAGAATTACTATATGATTACATCCCGGTAGCTGCTTACACATATCTCTTTCCCTTTCGGTTTCCATGGGCGGTGTCACAGTTTTCCATAACGCGTGCGCTTTCGGTATTGTTATTTTTCAATGAAAGCTAAAACGTGGTCGTCATTTTCCAAGTTCTGCCTTCTTCTTCCTTCTTTATTGTGTACATATTTCATGTTATTTTTTCGCCCTTCCGCCTTTCATTCTTGCTCAAAGGGAAGGCATAACATCTTCTTTTTGTATTCATGTACTTCCTTCTCACAACGGTAACTCATAAAGAGCTACTTTTGCTATTATTTTCTGTACACGCATCATTAATGTGATCATGCCATTTGCGCTTTTTTAAGATCTACCCGCTTTTTTTTCTATTCAGAAAGTTTTCTTATACTTTCATTAAGTTTTCTGTCAAGTATTATTTTACCCTTGATATTTCGTAGTACTTTAATCTTATCATTTTCCAGTAGCATCCTTGTTATTGATGTTTCTGGCCAGGTTTCCAGCCAGTTCAGTGGTCTTATAATAACCTAATATACTCTGAAGTATGCCTAAATCCCTATTTGACAGATATTCCATATAGTTTCATTCGAGCATCAAGCTATCCATCAAACCATGCCTTTTAAATTACTAGTTTTAATTGACGAAGTGCGTATTTTGGACAGTAACTATTTGAACTGCCCGTCCATAGAGGTATGCGTTTTTACAATGATAAGGGCAAGGCGAAAGAAGGATACGTGATCCCACCCAAGGTAATTCTCTAAATCATGCAGCTGAGCTAATTCAATGATGTCCCTTTCCATTTTTCAGTTTTCTAGTCTTACAGTTAATCGAATTCACGGAAAACGAAAGTACTGCTGCACAGCATGAACATTATAAGAACGCAGAGAAAATTGAAGTTTTCCAAAATTGGTACAGTTGTCCAAATTGAAGCAGAAACATGTAAAAAAGACTAATTAATTCAAGACTTTGTTAGAGACAAGATCGACAAAGATAAAGTTAATCAATGAAAATCAACCATGAAAGAGACCTAAGACATAATGGAGCAACGATACAAGAGAGTATTTACGCTGGATGAATATTTCCAACTAGAATAAACTAGTGACATATAGAAGAAGATGGACTTTAACTAATCACAGGGCCAAAACCCACGTTGGGTTGCAGCACCATAGGATGACGAAGAAGTAAACACATTCACTATGGCCTAGGTTTCAAAGATTCAATATATCATCCTCACAAGAAGGCGATTTAATAATATTTTTAAAAAATTGGTCGTAACAATTTTATTATATTTGTTAAAAATTGCACACTCTCAATCAATTCAGCACTATTATTACATGGTAAGAAATCCCGGTGGTCAATTCCTCAATATCCCAGATAATAAACGCGAAAATAACGAACCGTCGTTTGAATTCGTAGTAATGTAGCATGCTACACAACTGCTTTCCAATAAATATTGAAATATCGTATGTGAACAAAACGTGACGACTCGAGAAAGCTGAATTAAATAAACTATGCGATAAAATTAGTTTTTATTCGAATGCGATAATCATCATGATTTTTCGATAATCCACGCCCAGATTAATAAATTGTCTTTTTACCTAACACGTTTGTAAAAATATTTACTCTCTGAACTTTTAAGCAACTTTTATTCCCGGTTCCTGACCCCTGCCCTACTCCCAGTCTCTCCACAGCTCACCTTATTCCATTGTACTCAGCTCTAACTCTACGAGAAGGAGTCAAGAGTTTTTTAATTTCTACATCACCCTTCTTCTAGTGAACGTATCTCCTTTTCTTAATATTTTTCAAAATAAATATTTCCTCTCTCTCGAGGATTTGAGCTATTGCTATATTTAAATTGGTAACGTGTCTTTGGATTCCTTGGAGTCGTCGACTAGGAGAGCCCACCTACATCAAGTATGTCTTTATGTTATTTCTGGATATGTGTTATAAATCCGCGAACGTTTCGATGGACGAGTAGTTCATTGTCTTCAAGGATCCTGATTCCTTTGTAGAGACTAATAGGAACTAAAGGAAAGCTTTTATGAAAAGAGAATAGTGAGGATTTATAGGAGCCCTTCGGTGGAAACTACTGAGTGTAATCGAGTAAAGTGAATTCAAACTAAAATGAAGCTTTCACTTAAAAGCGCTAGGTGATGTGCTATGCATTTTTATGTCACATAATATCAGACTAAATTGTAGAAAAATACACCGATGAAAAATCTACCACAAAAGTTAAGAGGACCTCTAACAAGAATTATTTATATCAGCAGAAGAGAAACTAGGATGAAGAATGAAACTAGGAGAAAGAAAGCGCTAAAGAAAGAAAATAAGCAAGATACTAGGAGAAACAAAACCCAGGGATTATAGAGCACTCGACTTACGCGTTATGTCTGTAACAATTATTAATGTTGTTCAACATCCGGAAAGTCATGTGATAGTGATATAGCGACGATTTGGTTCAGGGGGATTCCCATGTTAGATAGCAATTGAGTGTTTAGCCAAATAAGAGTTTATTTGAGGCTGAAGTACAATAGTCAATTATATTTTTTTCGAAGGGCACAATTCTGGAAGAATACCAAATTGACTGTTTTATGCTTGAGAATCAATAATGCATAGATTTTCTACTATCGCCAATTATCGCCTTAACAACCTGAGCTTCATCCATTAGATGTAAAAGTAGTTAGTCACGCAAGCTAAATTTTTTTCGATGCCTATGTCTCTGCCTGTGGCGCGGATTTAACACAGCGGTGAAATTAAAATCGATCGATTTACGCAATTTCCTTCTATGAACGGGCAAAAGATTGGACGCCATATCTGGCCCACGCACATCTGTTCCCGTTTGTACAGAACTTAAAGTTATGACCTCAGTACTTCACTTCTATTTAAGTTGTCCTCCAGCCTATTCTGCTTCTTTCGAATATCAAATGCAACTTTGCTTTTATTCCTCGCTATAGAAACTCATTTGTCTCTGAATATATCCAGAAAATGGCGATAATAGATATAAACGAAGGAATTGAGCGGAAATTTACTGAATGCATGCGTAAATGAATACCGATGGAGCGATATCATTGGATCTAGAGAGGAAAAGGACTTTCCGAGCAAATGTTTAAGGATGGCATTGCAGTGGAAAGACGAGTCTTAGGGACTTAAGCTGGGACAAGGAAACGAGGATTATCTTTTCGGCAGGCACACTTGTTCGATTGGACAATACTGACAGTCAAATATTTAAATCCATTTCAACATAATTCTGAAACAAATATTTGTATCTAACATTGGTGTTTTCAAGCTTTAAATGGTCACTTTTGAGGTTTACTCATCCCATTGGAAAACATTTAAATCCCAAAAAGAGCTTACAGATTTGATCTCTTAGGAAAGTGTTTGGTTGAAAAAATATTTATATAGCTGAGTGGAAGTGTGTAAATGATTTAATTAAACAATCAGACAATGGGGAGTTTGGGAAAAGTTTCATTCGCTCTTCACATTATATTTGTACTTCAGATTTTTTAATACTTGTTTGCCTCCGGCATATTTAAAAAATAAAATAGTGCAAAAGTACAACTAACCTAGTTATCATATCTATTATACAGTCGTATTTTAAATCTGATCATTTCTATCTAGTTGAAGTAAAATGTTCTTATGTACTTTCAGGCTAATTTATAAAAATAAATTACAAATTACAAACAATTTTAGTCCGAGAATGAATGCTAATGAGAATATTTTTTAGAGAAGTTACTTTAGAACCGTACTTAAGTCAACTGTTTCCACACGGTTGGCGTTCTTCAAGTGTTATACGTAATGTATTTCGAAATGTATAGGTTGTTATTATTGTAATTTGGGAGGTTTCATGCAGGAATTACTTTGTAACTTGTAACGTTGTGCGTAAGGGGAAGAAGTTATATTTTGTACGTGTGTGGGATAATGTAATTTTCAAATATTGGTGTATTGGTAAATAAAGGAAGTTGTATAAGGTACATGGTGCAGTGTTAAAAGTTATATTGTGTGGTGATGATGATGTAAATTGATTAAAGTGGGTAAAATTAGCCATAATGGATGATTACATTTTGTTGGAATTTTTGCTTATGATATGTTTTAATGCCCATATTAAGTGAAGGAGTATGTAGTCACAGGCCTTATCAAACCCAATAAATAAAATTTCATGTGGAACCTAACATTGTGCTTTTCAATCATATGGATTTCTCAAATTGCAGGAGGTGATGCCCGAGGTAATTGATGTTCTTTGGTATGTTTCCCATTAATAATTTTTGGAGGTAATTTTCTTAGCCGTGCCAAAAAGTAAAAGACAAAAAAAGGAATTATATAACTGACTTCCAATACCTAGCTTTTTAGCCGTACCTAAAAGTAATAGGCAAAAAAAGGAATTATATTTGACTTCTAATATCATTTTTTATCACCAAACATCAACTATTTCCCTGAAGCTGTCCAGGATAAAATGTTAGGTCAAAAACGCGATCTTTTCGTATGTCGCCGGTATGGTGGAACCCTTCCTGACGGTCTACCAAACAAATAACTCCAACCCCAATAACAAATAACCAACAATAAGCCCCTACTTACGGGTGTACCTGTCAGACATTTGTTCGTGATATTGGTTAAAAAGGAACACTTAAAAAGTAAAACTGATGTCTGTGATGCAAAGATGTATCCCAAGAGGATAATCTAATTCCTGCAAAGGACATTGTTCTTCGTTTTTCTTTTCTAAAAATATGTACTCATTCTCATTTGGCCTGTTTATATGACAAGTTTTTGGGATCAGTCATCTGAAAATCTATTGTGATATAAAAATAAAATTAATAAATCCTTACATTGAACTGTTGTAAATGTTTAATCCTCAACTATTTGCACGCCTTGATCCTAAACTGTTAAGATTCACTGTTTCTCTAATTCCCTACATTGACGATCACGACGTCTTTGACATTCATTGATTCCCGACATTGACTACAGTCGACTTAAAGTTCATGTGTAGCTGTCGGACCACACTTAATGTAAATCTTAAGTGAAGTCACATAAGTTACGTCTGCAGTGTAGACAAGGCAGAGGACATGGATGTAGTTACGGTGTCATGATTAAAGTCTTAGGTTAAAGAGTGCTATATAATTTTAGTTGACAGAGTAATTTTTAAATCAAAGTCTAAAATTAGAGTATAAAAATGCACTTCTTGATGAAACCAGCGTGTTCAACTCGCGCATAAATGATGGCCACGAAGCTGCAGTTTAATATTACACAATGATGCATTAATTGTCACAGGATTGAAATTCTTAGGTTAAATGGAGCGATATAACGTACGTATTTAACGCAATTTTATCCAAAGTCTAAAATTTGATAAAAAGATGCCTTTTTTCTGAAATGGGCGTGTCCAACTAGCTCTCCAGGATGGCCAGAAATGCGCTTCAACAACCAATGTGAAACTATCATTACATTAAAATTTACCATTTTCTTCATTTCTGTTTAGAGCATACTTCAAGTAAGCGTTGAAAAAGACCATTTCTCTTCTCCGCAAATGGCCCAGATAACCTTAAAGAATGCACACTCTTGCTTTTATTTTTTTATTCTCGCTTTACGCAAAACTACTCGTAACCATTCTCACTGCTAGCATCCAGCCATACCACGCATGCCTGGGATTGGGGAATGTTGGGCCCTCTTGTCAATCCCTTCGTTTGGCTCTTCGTGATACTGCTTCAAATTTCACCGCACCACCCCCGATCCCTTCGTCATTGTTTGCAGTCCATTGCTCACCGTTCGTTCGTTTATTATCTCATAAATTCTTCCGCGCAATTACTTATTCATTTTTTGTGTGTGCGTGCGTATCGTATTTATTCGAGGTCCCATCCCAGCTCTTTTTGGATTGTTTTGTACGCATATCTCCTTCACGTTTCGTGGCAAAAAGACCATGCCTATCGGCACTTTTTTTCATGATTCAACGAAAGGTTTTTATTCCCACCCAGTTTGAAATCCTGAAACTCATATCGTGGACCATTTACATTTTTTTTGCTTACTCTACACTCCCTGTATTTGTTAATTTCGTTTTTCCACATGACATTTTTTTAGTTAAATTTCCATTGAATACGCGGGAGAAGATTGTGAGTTAGTGAAGCATTTTAAATTAAGCTCCCGCATTCAAATCTACCAAACATTCACATCCTCACTAAGCTCAAGGAATACTGAAGGTGATAATATCTTTGGATAACTGAGGATGATTTTGGATCTAACTTTTCCTCATGTTAACTTATCCAGTTAAGATTTTTTCTTGCAAGAATTTCGCCAATCGTGAACGTGAAGCTTTCTAGGTGATGCAAAGCATATATATCCTTTGTGATAAAAAATATTGGTTAACAAAAATTGAAAAAAATCAGTTTAATTTAAATTATTTAATTTGACTATCATCCACTGCTACACTCCGCTTTAAAATTGTTCGAGCTTTGTTGTAATAACGAAATAAAAAACGAGTAAAAATGTTAGTGATACAATAACCTTTCAAAAATATCTGCGTATGTAGTCCATTTATTCGCCAAGTTAGAGAGTTAATATATTTATCCTTAGAAAATTGATGCTTTGTTGAAAGATGATGATGCGGTCTCTGAGACTGCGTGTCTGTGTTAGAGTTGAATAAAACGATGTCCCTCTTTAAGTGATAAAAATGTCCCCCGAAGGATTTAAATACCATCGTAATAAATTTCACATTGATAAAAAAATAAGCTTAATTTTGGAAACAAAAAATAAGTCGGCTTTATTAGGGCAATATTGAGACCAAAAAGTCCCCTCTGCAGTCAAACCCCTTGTTCTTGGTTATATGAAATATAAATAATGAAGAATAAGTTTTTATGGATGAATAATGCATTAAGGCCGTATAGAGAAATAGTTTTACAGTCATAATGAATCAGGTCAGACGCATTTTACATACGACAACTTTTTTAAACAAAAGACAACCCACCCATATTTTGAAAGTGTAAACGGAGCCCGGAAAATAAAATGTCTATTACCCATCGAACGAGATGGAGATTTCAAAGTCCCCTCAGCAATCTAACCACTCGTTAATGAACACATGGAATATAAAAACAAATTGGGTGAAAAAATAAATTTAAAATTACACTGAATAGTTTTGCATTCATAATATAAAAGAAATATTTTAAATGTTACAAATAATGACCAAAAAGTATAAAAAAGGATATGTGCATGAGTAGGAACAACTCGAAGGAAATATTTTGGGGTAATATGTTTGGGGTAACGCTATTATGTAGGCAGAGTATTACGCAAAGGGAAGGGCAGAGGTATTAAAACGAGAGTAAAAGATGGAACGCAAGGGTCTGGAATGAGAAGAAAGAAGGAAGAGGATTTGAACCTCGAAGCAGATCCCACGCATTTTGAGAACCTCTGCTCCGTATCATTATCTTCCCCCGATTTCTCTTCGCGTCGTTTTTCCAAACCATACCACTCCCTTCCCTTCTCTCCCCGTCTGTTCATCGTTCTCATCTTTCCGGTTCCCATTTGAGAGCATTACCATCGTTTTCCATCGTCTTTGCTCCTTATAGGGAAGACCCGTTGCTCTCCCCTTTCAGTTTCCAGCCCACTCAGCCTACCTCCCTTAAAAAACCTTCCTTCTTCCCTTACTTGAAGGTTTCCTCTTTCTTCATGAATGTCCTATTTCCACGTAAAACTCTTCCTCCTTTTTCATATGCGTTCCTTTGATTTCGACTTCCTTACCTACAATACTACCACTTCCCTTTCAAAGGAAACAGACAAAGGTAGTAGACGAGAGCATGAAACCAAAAGAAAAACATTGATGTGAAATTCATATCAATGTCGTTCCATGTAAAACTCAACCAAAATTATGAGATTTCTAAGCTGCCTACTTCAGACTCACTGGTTTTCGGATAGGGACTTGAAATTTTGATTTCTCGGTGTCTTTCGCTCATAGATTAATGTCGATTCCATGTTAGTATTAATCATTTTGCAGTATTCCCCAAAATAGTCCTTCATTCTCAACCCCTCAACGTGTCATATGAGTCACTAGTGACCTCAGCAGTTGGTGTCATCCCAAAAAACCTCCTCTACTACTAACTCGGAGAACTACTCAAGTGAAGATAAATTATGTATACCTCTCGCAAGAAGTCCTGGCGCTGACCTGTGCGGTAAAGAAGTAGAAGCGGAGATGGTAAAGAGATAGGACGGAGGGGAAGAAAGGGAGGCAACGAGAAAGAGTGAGCCTGGAGAAATAAACTAATTAGCGTAAAAAGCACGAAGCACACTCACTCAGAACGAGTGGTTGAAGTACTTTATTGCTGTGACTTTACTTGCGAAACTATGTTGAGGACTCATTGTGGAATGAGTCGAACCGGGACGGCAGGTAGCGATAAACCATCCCAATTCTCAAAGCGCTTTTGTTGGCAACAATTAATAAGATTTATTGACTGACCCACCACACTATGACTGACCCACCACACGTTCCTCCTCTTATGGCAGGACTTTGACAGTTCCGTAGCCCACGTCCCAAAACCGTCCACTGGGCAGCGCCAGGAAATTTTGCGAACCTCTCATTCCACCACCATCAATTCCATAAAATAGGTGAAGGTAGGTGAGGAGAGTATAAAACCAAAGAAAAAACATCAATACGGATGTGTTGCATTCATATTACTGTAGCTCTATGTCAAATTAGCCAAAAAACGAAATTCTCAACCTGATCATTTTTTAATTGCATTAGGTACAACGAGAGTCCTTGTATATTGCATCATCGGCAAATGTTTTTGGGAGATGTCAATGCCTTGTGCACTGCTCACTCCAAACATTAACAGTCCAGTAGCCTCCAATTCGTTCCAAACCATATGCTTGGGCAGCTCACTTCAAAACAGATTTGAGGTTGGTGAGTTAGGGAGTCCACTTGAGTGAAAAAGAAATTTGATAACCGCAATAATAGTTGTTCAATAGAATTTCAGTTAAAATATCAAACAAGGAAAAAAGGGTTTTTCAAATTTGAACCACAGCTTGGTAATATAAAAATACCTTCGTTTTTAAGAGCGCAGTTTGAAAAAATTGGTTGAATATGTTCAAAGCATTCAGTCGAGACTATTGTTAACCTACACAGCGCAAACTACCGGCAGATTCGAACGTATTGCCTGTGCGCAACGTTTCATTCGACGTCGTTCATGCGCACTTAAGTGCGCTGATGTGTTCTATATGTGTTCTATATGTGTTCTATATGTGTATATAACATAAGGAAATTATTAGCTTAAAAGGTTTTCTTGAAGTTGTGTATGCATTTTTATTCTTTAGAAAGTCAATTGAAAGTTTGAGATGGGATCGCCATGAGAAAAAAATCTATTTATTCAATGCAATTATTCATTAAAATATTACCTATCCTTTGCAGAAAAACAACTACTCAACGTACTGCTGAATCCTACCAATCGATTTTCCGTAGGAAAAGTTATTTTGAGAGAGTACTGCCCTGCTAAGCATTATTCTGGAAACATATAAACTGGAAGAATTGAAAGAACAAGGACCAGGTGTTGACATACAGCCTGAACAGGCATCTTGATGAAGGATTTGGTTTTCCCGTCGAATGCCTTTCAAGAAGTCTTTTCGGGTCTCCCACCTGGTCAGATATTAGGTAGCCGACGCGACGTTTCCGTAGCTGCCTCTGTCATCGCCTATGTAAATGTATAGCTCTGAAGACGATGAATGAGACAGCTTTACGAAAATCCTATAGCCCTGAAGACGATGGTGAAGGCAATTATTGAAACGTCTGCAAACAAATATCTGACCTGTGGGAAGACCCGAGAAGACTTTACGGTAAAGGCATCTTGCCTAATCCTTGAAGGAAGAAGAAGATCCCGTATCGACCCCTACTCCAGTCATCGACGTCCATAGCATATCGACCAGCGATACACACATCCCTACTCAACTACCCAACCCTCACCCTCTTTCTTTCCCCCATCAAACCCAGCCTTTTTTATCCTCCAACCCCTCTCTCGTTTTCCAAAGTGAATGTGAAATTTCAGAGAGCATAACATAACGAAAAATCTTCTCAACCTCCGACTGATTCTCCAACTTTATTCGAAAACGGTAGAGTGAGAGCGATAGTGAGTGGGGGAGGTGGAAAAGAGAGAGAAGAGGACCTCCAAAACTCCACTCTTAATGCGTTTAACATATTCATGACAGAAAAATGTGCTCCTTCTTCTTCTTCTTCTTCAGAAGTTTAAGGAATCCTACCCCATAGCCAATCCCCCCCTCCCTATCTCTTCCCGTACCTCCTTAGTTTAAAAGGGCCGTCAATGAATGCCACCTCCACATTTTTCGAAACTATGAAAGGGAATTCGGGCTCACGCACACCATTTATTCCTCAGCTCTCCGTTTTCACGAGAATATTTAAAGACTGTACGGATTGGTCAGGAACGAACCCCTTAACCTTCCAACCCAAATCTGCCCGCTGCTACTTTTTCCATCTCCCATCCGTACAAAAATTCTACCGGGAATCCACCAGGAATTAGGAAAAAGATTTCGGCCACTGAAGAAATTCATCCGGGAAAAATCTAATTCTTACTATTTATCATGAATCGAAACAATTCTTTGGGTTCCTTCAAAATTCAAGCTATAACTATTTTAGGGAATCCTGGCAACAAGAATCTTCAATCAGGGCTGCTATACATGTCTTAATGGCTGACTGCAGATCGATACACAAGTATCCATTAGTATAGAGACTTATTAAGGGTCTTAAATTCAATGCTTACCTCAGCGCTGAAAATGAAACAATCAATTATGCTTCAAATCGTAACATGCTAAGTGTTTTCGTAGAATTTGATGCTACAATGGAATTCGATTGCCCATACTGAAAACAGAAAAACGTACAAAACTTATTTTCCATCAAAATCTCAGATCCAACGACTAATCACAAGAAAGAAGGTGAGTCGAGTGTTGCAATATAATACTGGTGGTGGAGCAGGAATCAACGAACAAAATGTCTGTAGGAATTAAGTGAATAGTAATCGAGAAAGTGTCCTCTTGTGATATGAAGAACAGGTTTCATTGAACTTGCTTGGAATATTTAGTAAACAATAAAGTACATTTCGTTGCGTATTTCAGTGACACCCATGACAGCATCACTTAGCACAGTGACACTCTGAAATTAGCATTATATAACCTAAGGCTCCAATACATCGAATTCAATTTTATTTACGAGTTTTCATAGTTGACTTAGTACAAATTTTAGCCCTTACCTACGTGTCGGGTAAAACAGTTTTTTCTAAGGTGAATAATAAAGGGACGTTTCTCGGAGAAATTGTTTAAGCTCCTTCTAGTTTCCAGCCAGGTATTACTGTTTTTGGAAATCCTAGCAACTCAGGGGTTCGATTCAAGCAATGATGGTCTTCTGGCGGGTTACAGAAAATATGTAAACCAAAATGAACCATGAATCCTAAAAGTCAAAGTATTTGTTCAAAAAGCAGAAACCTTCAATAATTCGATAAAAGCTTATGTTGTGACCCGGATGTTGGTGGTCGAGTTTCCATCTTTTTTAGATGGACTGTGTTGCTGTCCTCTATTATTCAGTACGTATTTGCTTGTATTCTTTGAACATTGTTGTATAGTTATTGGAAATAAATCTGAGTAGCTAAATGGAAATACGTCTCGAAACCATTTATTTTCACATTCGCAGTCACCCATGTCTTCCTATTCCCCAAACCGTCCATTGTCATGAGTAAAATACTTGATATTTTTCTACAAAAAAACTGATTAGCACGACGCGTTTCGCTGATTTTCGGCATAAGTTACGGAAAGTTTGTTGTTTCTGTACCTGACGATGCCATTCGTTGGTAAAACGCGTCGTACAAATCATTTTTTGTAGTTAAGTAATAAGTATATTACTTAATCATGAATAAAAACATAAATAATAGCTTCTACGAAGTGAAGTCTGTCACCGTCAAGTTTGTCACCTTGCCTAAATCATCTTTTTTCCACTTTCCTATAAAATGGTACAGCTAATGACGCTAATGGTTGTATATTTTCGGGTCAGCCAGCCATTACACGGTCAATCATGTAGCCGTCATGGGAGTCAAAGCCGCATCACCAATCCCTGCCTTCAGCCACAAATTCTTACCTTCCCAAGAAGTTGTAATGCTCTTATTTGGCCATTCTATACACACACGATAACTCTTTTTATAAGTCAATCAAATAAATGTTTACATACTCCTTTAAAAGCCTGTGTGATTATTTGTTTCCTCAACACCAAGGGCAAGGACCCACTCATTCGAAGTGAACTGTGTGTCCGCGCGTAGCCAGATATTTTAACGCTCACCGCAAATCATTATTTGTGCGTGAAGCAATTATGAATGAAATTAACTCGTATATTCAGCAGGTATTTGCACATTCTATACATAACTTATCCATAAAATAAATTTTAAGAATAAAAGGTGAGAATTTAAAATAAATGTTTAGGATAGGTGTGATATTTACAATCACCATACTTGACATAAATATGGTCTTGATACACCTTCCTATAGGCTGCAAAAATAAGCTGAGAGTCATCAGGTAATCGGAATGAAATGTTATAATAATTTTCCTTCTAATGCGAAATTATTCTGGAGACAAATTTAAACCTAAGATGTACTCATAGCTTCTCCAAAACTCTTTTTACTCTGTAACTTCTTGAAGGTCGAAATACCTTCCTATAGGCTGCAAAAATAAGCTGAGAGTCATCAGGTAATCGGAATGAAATGTTATAATAATTTTCCTTCTAATGCGAAATTATTCTGGAGACAAATTTAAACCTAAGATGTACTCATAGCTTCTCCAAAACTCTTTTTACTCTGTAACTTCTTGAAGGTCGAAATCTTTGATGTGTAGTTATCTGTAACCATTGGTTTTAATCACATTTATAACGGACGAGATCTATAGCTGCACTTCGCTCCTGAATCAATATAAATTACTATTATTATTATTTATCATTGAATGATGCTGTAATGTTGAGTGAAATCCCAACTTAGAAATGAGAAATTTCACGTAAATATATTAAATTGTTTTAGGAGAATTACCATTATAATGAGCCCATACCTGAACCAGATAAAATGCTCTTTTCAATTCCGTGATGCCAAAAAATTTATTGTATTAAAATCTATCATTTTATAGCGTTTAATGTCAAAAGAATCTTAAAAAAAATGTCAACCTCTCCTGAGTTTGGGCATACTTCCTCGTCGCCCATGCTGAAGCACGGCAGTACCGCAAATCTGGATTTTAATTACATTTCCAGGAAGTGAATTACAGAGCTCCTCCTTACGTGCACACCGCTGATTCCAGCTCCTTCAACCAAAATTTATAGCATTTGAGCCGTAAATACAGGCAAACAATCTCGAGAACGTAAATTGCACCCCGAATTACTGAAGTAACTTCATAGTCTCTACTTGTACCAATTGTATTAACTTTCGTAAAAACAAAGCGTATCTAATGATTATTACTCTTAAGCATTAAATAACATTAGTAGTGCCATTATGGTTGGGAAGAATCAAAATGGTAGTAATAAATTGGCATTAAAGAGACGCTCATTATGGTTTCTAGGCTAGTAGCCTACCCACCAAATATCTTATGAGTGAGTATTTACAGTATGTGTTTGGGTTTCTTTACTAATATGTGAACCATTATTTTCGCATTTATGCTTAACTTCCTAAGTTCTAATATAGCAATGCTTGAGCGTGTATCATCAATTATCACATTTCAATTATTAGACGCCCCTGATGTACTTGTAATACTAATAATAACACTTCTAAAACTTGTAGCATGCAATTTTAAGGAAACCTCCTTGCCAAACTCTTTCCAGGTGGTTTGCGGGGTAAAATGTAGGTAAAGATAACCTCTGTCATCAAACTGGGTGATTAATATATACTTGATAAGGTAACTGATTTTACGTAATTGTATATTTAATATACATAATTGAAAATTTCCAGATGAAACGCACTTTTAAATTGATTTAAATCTGAGCATGACTATAACTATTTACATGTGAAAATTATTCATAACTTGAACATTTAGCCATACTTCAGCCTGCCCTGGTTAAAAAGGGGTCTTTGCTAGTTGTCAGATTTACATCCGAAGTGATTTGCGTTTTTCATAATACTTATATATTCATCTATTTTTATCATCGATTAGTATGCCTATTTATCGTAATACCGGGTCCATGTTACTGCGAAGCTCATAAGAAAAAAGACTTGAGGATAGCACAGATTTTTAAACCTGGGAGCATAATGTTTTCTTTTTCGATCGGATATTAATTTATTTCCAAGCTACCGAGCATGAAAATTTTCATTAATCTTATCCCCTTATTATGTCTTTAAATATATCTAGAATAATCCACCAATAATCCATCTCCAAGATCACTTATATTAGATTAGCCAGTGCTTCCAAATTTAAGTCTGGCAAATGGGCTTCAAATACGTTTTATTTTTAGATATTTTGACTACATCATTTCATTTTCTTTCGCACGAGAAGAGAAACAAAATATACCAATATCCACGTGTGCCTGATACAGCAATAATTGGAAAATGTTATTAAGTAATAAATTTTGATTAATCCCATTCATTTTAAGGGCCGCCAGCAGAATTGGAGAATGGAGGCTATTTTTTAATATCTGGACGTTAAAAAATTAATATATTTTGTATTTCGTAATTCGATTTTCATTAAAATACGATGCGAGCAAACAAGAAAAGACCTCGAAACCATTTTGGAAAAAAATTGCATGCAAGCCTTCATCATCAATTATTTGTTAGTTGGAAGGTCTAAAACCCACCAGATAGAGGAGCATTAAAATATTCATTGAAAATCAGTACACTCCATGGAGTATTTCAAATAAAAATCACAATGGCAGGGCAGCATATTTTATGCCTTTCCATAAATCTATTAAATTTTCTATTGGTGAAGTTCTTCTATATATTTCGAGCCTATATAAGTCAAGGTTATTTGTATATTTTCAAATGTTAAATATATTTAAAAATTAGTGTAACCGTACCTGAAATGTTGGTTGTATAATCAAAATGTAGCAATTGATCCTATGCGCACCCTTTGTTTAAATAGCGCATAACACAGAATTGAGAGTAGAACCCTAAATTATTCAAGACTTTTATAGTTTAAGGCCACCTTATCAGTTATAGCTTATGTAATTGTGTAAAGCTTTATCGATATACCGATAGCAGAAACCTGTATTCCCAGAAAACCGATAGAAGAAACCTATATTAATCTCATTTCTTAAAAATTTACATATGCCATGTATTCACCAAGTGTGTTAGAATAGAGAATTCAGATGAGAAGTGCTCAAAATCAATGGAGAATCAATGAATGAAACTCAGCATTCTTCATTACTTTTCATTCCCCGAGTCCTCAATTCTTTGTAAACACTGACTTTTCATCATGCCCAATCTTTTTTAATCTGCAGCTGTAAACATGCAAGCATCACTGCCACACGAAATCATATCGCGCACCAATATTGGGACAAAATAATACCTTAGATGAAAAGGACATATAGCCATTAGATATAAAAATTACTAGCAGCAGCAATAAGATCCAAAATGAACTAAAGAGTAATCATCGATGTCATGTTTCTCAATATTTCTCCACTTTCATTCCCTTCCATCCAAGTTTAAGGAAGAGGATCCGATTCCTTTAGCGTCCAAGGTATTCAGCGGTAACAATTTCCCTGCGATGGGAAACCCTGAATGGAAAAAAAACTTCAATGCTATTCAAGTCTCGACGTTCATCAAAAAAAGCCAATCTTTCACCCAAATGCCCACAGTAAACCAGACCAACAATAAACTTCCCCCAGACTACTCACAACGTGCATCGATTACGGATAAGAATGGATGACAAAGAGACGAATAAGATGAGTCACGGTAGACGACCACTTTCGATTTTAATCTCCTCCTTCAACCTTTACCCATCTGAGGCATGTAAGCGAACGTCGTAGAAATGCGTCCTAAAGTGTGCAGGGGACAAGGTAGCCTCCGTGATAGTAAATATAAAAAAATGGGCTGGTCCGATAAATATCGGCCGATGCCAATACAAGCAGTTTCATGAAACTAGCTGATTCAATGTTTTGGAAAAATACATAACAGTCGGTGGATCAACATATCAAGTTCATTAAAAGAAGTAAAGAGCTGTAGGCTCCTGAGCATCTGAATGGAGCATTGTACCACTCGGTATTATCGCCTCTTCCACGTAATGTTTGGATTGACTGTAGAAACAAGCCATCTTATACAGTACGGTTCATTTTTTCCGCGGCTATAATGTATTTTCATATACCTTTTTCGAATTTTAGCTTCAAACATCCGAAGGTCTGGGGAGGATGTAAAAGCCATTTGAGAATAGAACGCTCGCCAAGAGGAGGTAATGTATACATAACTTCGTATATAAAAAATGCTTTTTTGTCACAATATTTACTGCTATAATTAGACTCGGCGTCTCTCTCCACCATTTTTCAATTACAGACATAATTGTTCTCATATAATTCTACCAACTACCCCTGACGGACCTCAGTTTTAGATTTATTCTTCAAATAACCAACAAGCTAGCAAAAATACTTTGGAATCCACTGTATATAACAAAATCCACGCTTTAGGTAAGAATTATGGCCAATTGAGTCATTAAGTTAGGCCGCTGTCTTCATTAATAAGGAAGAATCTATTTCCATGAGTCATATAAAAAGGTAAACGTTATTGACGTTTCATAGATTAAAACGTAATGTAACAAATATTTCATACACCTACATTTACTTTCAAACTAAAGCTAACGGTAACTCCTTAAAGAATAATTTTATTTACATAGCAACGGGTGGCATTGTCTTTAACATTTCTATTTCCCTAACGACCAAATTCTTCATCAGTTTCTAATTCAAGTTAAACTTACTTTTGTGCATAATTATTTTTGGGTTTTCATTATCTTACGATCGGCAAGTATATTACTGATATCACTTTACAGCGTAATTAATACCTGATATTGTGCCGGCTCAATAGAAGAAGTCCCAACCGAGGTGGTAAAGCTTTTTGCTACGATAGATGGTTTAATGAACGTCAGAGTTCGAACGTAGTTAGAGGATGGATGATTTCGCAGATGAGAAAAGGAAGAAGGGTTGCATTGAAGAAGGTTTTAGGGACTTTCAGGAGCAAATCCGGACTTGTTTTCCCAACTTCGGGGGAGGGGTGGAGAGTATCGAGAAGAAATGAAAAAGAAAAGTACTGAGATATTGAAACGAAATTTACTCACAATAGACACATACAAAACAACACATTAACATCGGATAAATGAAACAGATAACGATAGGTGAATCATATTTTATGTGAAATATGCAACTATACTTCTAATAAGTTATCTTAAGTTAATGCAAAACAATTACTATTTCAATATTTTGGACTAACATTTTCGAAATTTTTAACTGCCGTCACCAAATTGGGCATCACAAATCAGTTATCGATTGGTATCGGCGATTATACGACGCAATATCGCATCGCTTTGTGCCACACAAAACTGAAACGGTGATCGATTCTACGAATTTAAAGGGAAGGAAGATGACTTTGACCTAATCGGCGTTTCCTGACATTCAGGACCCAGGTTTATGCTGATTGCGTCTCAGTTTGCGAGGAAATAGATTCCCGTTCCAGTCCCAGAGAAAAAAAATCGACTGGATGAGCAAGCACCAAAGGAAAGTTATACCTTACTGACTTAAATACACGTATGCAGATAAAAATAATCACAATCATTAGTACCTATTTCGAATTCAAGATTAAGAAAAACCTGGGCTATGCAAGTTTTATGTAATCTTGGCCTGATCGAGGTTTAGAGTAGAGGTTCAGCTTCACGACTAGTCGAAGTTTTAACACTATCTAAACTGTAAATGTGGGGAGTCGTTCATAGTAATACCCAAATAGATCAAAGTAGCTTTTATCTAGATACAGTGTAGGAATAAGAATGGATAAGATTATATGATGTGACATTGCCGTCATGTTTTACATAAACATTTAGAAACCTGACAACATTTTAAACATAGTTATTGTTTAATGCAATATCATGTAACTTGCCACAATTTCGTCATTTAAAAATTCAATCAGGTGATCAATTTCGTCTAAATGTGCAGCGTATTTTTCATTAACGGTTTGGTCAACTAGATAATGGTTTGAAAATTATGGTTATAAAAAATTAGATTACTATAAGAAAAATACAGGAATTCCTTTAAGTATTTAACTCATTCTCTTGTCACCAGTCGCCGGCCCCGGGGGTGGCGGGGTAAAGTCCTCGCCTGCTAATCCGAGGGTCGCGGGTTTGAGTCCTGCCTGGATCGGTTTTTCGCATGCCCAGGGAATGGGTATTTCTAAAGTTTTGGTGGTTCGGCCCCTGAGAAATCAGATGACACGCGATTGGCTTATCGGGATCACAGGGGCATACGGACAACCATAATCGTCCGAGATCAAATAATAACATAAAACCTGCGTAACCTTAAATTATGTACATATATTAAAAACATCTGTCTTCATCAGCATACATAACTGAAGCAATCAAAGGTATGAGGATATTGCAGAGAGAAATCGTAGGATACATACGTAACATGTATAATAGTTTACCATTGGACAAAGAGCTCAGAGCAAAAAGATAATATAGTGACAAATATAAAAGTCTAAATACCCAAATTTTGTTCATGAAATTAATTAGTGAACAAATATCTCATTATATTTAATTGCTATAAAAATCAAAACTTTTCATTTCGATCATAAACTGAATAACAATTTTAACGTCAGTCAGTTATAATTAAACGTCGTCCCTAAATCAATAGTTTAGGGCCTATCAGAAAATTCTTTTGCTAGTAAGTAAACTTTCATAGTACTCCCTTCTGATGCGTGTTTTATTTTGTGCCTAACACCATCATACTATTTTTGATAACTCTCAAAATAAATTTTCATGTCTCAGTAATCCATAATCACCATAAAAATGTTTTTATGCAAGCATTACCTACAACATTGAAAGTTTTTAATGAGGCATTACAAAAAATCAATAGTTGCTTGCATGAATAATACACAATTCTATAAGGTCTCTCTTGGCGGTCCGGCGGAGGATTTACGGGTATTACTCCACCTTCGAGCGAGTTTCAGGCCCTGCCATGAATCTGGCAACGTTATTTATGTTTTCAGAGTAGAACTCCAGCCTAAACCCTTAAGAGGCAGGTAGTCTGAAACAGGGGGCAAGTTCGTTTTGTGTATACTAGCTCATACAGTAATCTTTACATTCAAATGGTAGCTGTATTTTTTAACGTCAGGATGGGTTAAAATTCCAAAGTTGAAAACTTTGGAAGATCTTTAACAACTTTGGAATTTTAACATTAAATATTTTTCAGTTGATGCAATCATAACGCATTCGAAATTTGGAGTCAATCAACCTACGGCAACCTGTGCTGCAAGGGTGCAAAATTTTTACCATTAAAGGATGAGAAACGGTTTTATAACCCTATATTTATATTCTATTTGTCGATACATATTCCTTGCGAAAGGTATAAAATTCTCTCACACATTTTTTAAGGCTAAAACATTAGTAAATAGCCGTTATCATTAACTAAATAATGCTTTAAATACTAAGCATGCCGGCTCCTGGTATCTAGGGAACAAGAAAGGTAATCCGGATACTTGTCTATTTCCTTAAAAAGTAAACTTACTAATCCTTCAGGATTTCCATTTGGTCAAAAAACATTAAAATGAAAGTAAATTGCACTTATTGATATTATCAAGATATTTAAAAATATTTATAATATTCTCCGCACATAAGGATTAACCAAATAAATTCAATTAAAAAATAATGAAAAGGTTTCTATGCAAAACAATATATTTACTTTCTTAAATGTCATTAATAATATACGATCATTGAACGTGTATTACACATGACGTACAGTGTACGTGTATAATGCATGACATGGCAATAAAGATTATTGAACTTGAACGCGCTGTCCTTCGAACGGCCCTGATTCTCGGAGTAGCTTATAAAACGCGGATAAAATTTGTAAAATGCAACCATGAGAATAGAAAATAAAGAATGGAAGAACGTGCAGCCTGGTGAGCTGATAGAAGAAAAATGTATTACATCGGACCAATATACTTTCTTCGGGAGAGGAGTTGGATCGGGATTCGTCGAGTCTTCGTGATAGGAATCCGGGAAGAGGAAGGAGGACTGGCGGTGGTGGGTTTTACCCGGGCAAGAAAATTACGTCTCCGGATCTCCCCTGCGGTTAGGATTCCACGTCGCGAACTGCGCCTGTCTCGCCCCGAAAGTGCATTTCTCAGACAATGAAATCTCGCTTCATACGAGCTAAGGACGAAGACGATCCTACCGCCACGGTATTCTATGTACATTTCTATCCGCCCTCGGATATGTCCCCATCGTCCGAGAAGTAATCGCGGACCAGGCCTTCCGAATGTGTAGCTGACTGGCCAAAATCCAGCCCTCTCCCGCCATGATAATAAGACATAAGCCCCAGGGCTCGTGAGTTTGAAGTAAGATTCAAAGTCCCCTTCGAATAAATTGTGCAAATTCTATGCCCTTCTCCATTTACCATGCCTTTTCCTAAGGATTACTATTCAAACAAAGCAATTCATTGCAAAGTAATTTAACGCAAAATTTTGCTAACATTAGCGATATAAAATGGCATATTTTAACTCTGAATAGCTTTTAAATAGGAAAATAATGTGAAAATAAATAAGCAAATTTAATTATTTAGAGTGGTAGCGAAACATGTTGGCATATGCATAGGAGACCATTTTCAGTAGAGGAGTTCATTACCAACAAACTGGCTCTATATGGGGGAATAATGTTACCACCGCGTTTCACTACCACGATTCCTTAGGTCATTTAACTTTTCTGCCAAATTTAAAATACCCAATCTGTTATGTAAACAAACTTTCTAGCTTTCTATGTCCCTTAATCCAACCATTTAGATGGCCACAGGCTGTCACCAAGTTTTAATGAAACTGCATGCAAATATAGAAACACATGTAGGGTAAATATAAACATAGATTCCCGGATTGTTAGATGCCATATGAAATTTTGCTCTATGCATATACTTAGTATCGGTCAGCTAAATAATCCCTTAACATGACTTCGGCAAACAGTGACGCACATTTTGCAAACACTATCTGCAGGTAACGAGTGTGCTTCTGAAAATTACCTATGAGGTTAGTACCCGGTACTTCGTCCAACATTCAACCATATGAAGTGCAGGGACCGTATAGGACCTGTTCTATTCAAATGAAATTCTATTTAAGTAAATATCACTTCCAATGATGGATTAGTGTTCTATTAGAATACCATAATTAAAAAAATGTAACATGATTTTTTTACAACTTTCATACTGAATATTTATTATATATAATTTTAATAAAATACAAGAAAACTTATTATCAATATTATATTAAGTTTAAATAATATTTCCAACTTAAAAACTATAAAACACACAGTTTAATACAATAATATGTCCAAAAATACGATATATTGAAAATATAAAATATGTTAAAGTTTGGTCCAAGGGAGGGTCACTTTGTGCCCACCAACTCATTCTCTTCATAAATACTATATGAACAAAATTCACAAAGCTATGTATCATATAATCACATTATACATTCTATATTTGACTATATAATTGGTTTCATTAGTCTTGATAATATTAGTCTTGCAGGGGTTAAGATACAAAGTGAACAGATTCCCCGTCAAATATATATTAATTAACACTTTTTTCGGCCGTATGAGCTAACAGCAGCAACATTACCATTCATTTTACTTATTAAAAGATTCCTATTTAAAGTCGGGGGAAAGTTTTATTCTCATAAATAGTTTTTCGCAGAAATAGCGTTTATATTAGATAGAAGAATACTATTTATCAGATTTCGCATTCATTCTTGCAACGAGAACCGTGTATTTACAAGTTAAATTTGCAGAGGAATAATGTAAGATCTAGGATTTTTTATTATGCAAAAACACATATTCCTATCAATAGCTAGAAAATTAAGTCAATTTAAGGTGGAACTACATTGCTGCTACGAATGCAAATTACGAAAAATTTAAAATTAGAGAAAATTCCACACGGTTGAGGAAATTCTGCATTGAAATTTTCATGAGTCTAGAATTAAATTACCAGAATATCTATAATAAAAGATTACCTCATGAAAAAACTTGCCACGCTAGATCCTTTTTTTTAAACAAAACGTATGTGTAAATTTCCTCAAGACGTCCATCACCGAGCAATACTAAGCAAGACCTTTAAGGTTGCATACAAGAGGATGATATAAAGGGAAGATGGGGAATGGGCCCAGTAGGTTACGGCTGGGAATCTAGTAGGAGTAGTGCGAATGAATGAGGTGGGCGGTGGATCTGTGCGATGGGAGGCTTCGTAGATGGCCGATTGGATGCGAGGAGAGAAGTCCGCGGAATGGAGACGTGCGAAACGAAAGCAAATAACTTCGGGATGCTGAGTGGATGGGAGGAGGAGAACAGGCGTGAGGCGGAGGCGATGACGT
Organism: Pyrrhosoma nymphula; assembly: GCA_963573305.1. NCBI lineage: Eukaryota > Metazoa > Arthropoda > Insecta > Odonata > Coenagrionidae > Pyrrhosoma > Pyrrhosoma nymphula. The sequence goes on along the minus strand of OY754339.1, from coordinate 42,548,819 downwards.
GAGCTAGTGGAGGGGGGAAGGAGGTTTCGGCGCGTCTGTCTGTTTGTTTGTACGCGGGTGGAGGACGAGTGGTAGGGAGAACGACTTGGGAGGGAGCGGAGGAAGAAAGTAGGAGTGAAGACGTGGAGAAAAGGGTAAAGGAGCCGGAGATAAGAGAAAAAGGTAGTGGAGAAATGGCGGGCTGGAAGGAGAACTGCGTAGGGGGTTGAGAGGAGGACAAGAGATAGATCCAGGGTGAGGTCGAGGAGGGTGTAGCACCCGTAGAAAACCCCTTCAGGACGTGACTGAATGGGTTTCGGGATCCGAGAAGTTTGACGTAAATCTCGTTTGTTGGTGCTATTTTTGGGGAAATTCCCTACACAAAGAAATAGTGAGTGAAAGAAGGAAGAGTTCCAGGCTCGCGAACGATAACACACAAGCCAACACGCACATGGCGACACGTACTCTACTCTATACACTTTAGGGGGTCCTTCCCTATAACACTTTTCTTTCACTCACCATCCCCACGTATACCCTAGCGCGTGACCGTGTCCCACAAGGGAGTGGAACTTGGTCTTCCAACGTATATTTTATGTCATCATGGAATGGGCTTGTTCACCAATGTTCATCATTACCGATTTTGATTGAGTTTCAAAAGTGAAGGTGCACACTTTTTTGTCCTTCAATATAGGTACCTATAACAAAGTTCTTAAATTACGAATGATGAAAAATTCCTCAAATAGTACACCGGAAGAGATACTCGAATCATCTACGTTTCAACATACGGCACTCGTCTTTCCACAAACCGCTGCCACCACATTGAAGTTCTTGCTAATATCTCCCCGTAACTTTGAGCCGTTGTCCTAGTAGCACTTTATGGATCGCTGAGTAAATATGCGATTGAAAGAACATGCTGTTCTCATTATACTTCGCTCAGATCAAGATTAAAAGCTTGGTAAACTTTATTGAGCTGAAATATAATGAACTAAATAGGAAATATTTTATTCTAATTTACACTTTCCCCACTTTCACAATAATCTTTTTCAATGGTCGTATCTGTTGACGCATGTAGCAGAAGTGCGTGGTCAGTACCTTTTGGATATTTTTCATTTCTTAATATTTAGTGGCTGCATGGGTTTATTACATGACATATTTAACCAAAAGAAATTTCAAGAGCACATATAGTGAGTTCATGAATGAAGTAGCGACTAAGGTTCACATTAAGCCATTCCAGTCTCGAGAATACCTGGATTCATTTTCTTATCCAATGATCATGTATCATGAGAAACAATGGCTAAATTCTGATAAATACTGTTGATCAATTCAAAAACGTAGCCAGGATGGAGCTGCCTGAGCAGATGACAAAAGCGTACACAGTCTTTCAGGAAAGGGAAGCTCCCATAAAATGCTGAAGCAAAATGAAATATAACAAATCAGATGTTCCTAAAAAGATGTCGAAAGGACGTCTCATTCATCATTAATGAAATATTTACTAAAAATGTCAAAAAGGGTCTAAGCTACCCTGAAAAGCAGAATCAATCTGGTTGATTTTCTTTCATACTTGAGATTTTACTTAAATGCAAACAACTTTTTATTATTGGGTCCCAGGAAAAATAAACGTTACACCTAGGCCAACTTTTCTCCGGAATCGGGAACGAGAAATTGCAAGCATAGCCTACCGGGATAAAAAACATATTTAGCTAACAAGTTAGAAAAAATAAAAAAATAAATTAACAAATTAGCTAATTTGGTAAAGAAATAGAAGGATATAGAGTACAAGTTTTCCAAGTTTTTACATTAAAAAAAAGGGAATTTCTCATTTCTCAATCTCATTCTAACTCATTGCTATTACCAAAGAAGTCTGCAGTTAAAAGTTTAATTTTATCATCATCATTCAGTCATTAACAGACGGAGAAGTCATCAACATTCCACAATACAAAGGTTGGTGGTGTGTGCTCTAGCTCTCCTTTCAAATCAATTTTCAGCTGATCGCATTATTACCAACCTTTTTTTTCTTGTTTTATCCTTCAAATAATTATTTTGGTGAGCATAACTCTAAGTTGTAGCTGAATAACTTTCTTTCTGTTTTGATTCAGAGAATTTCGGACTTTGTTATAAATTATCATCCAATGATTCATCATTCCTACCATCAATCATGCCATCACGCCTACTGAAACAGAGGAGAAACTGTTGTCACATAAACACTGGTATGCGCAGTTGAACATGAACATGAAAGTTGAGCATGGGATTCAGTAAATCGAGTCCCAACGGAAGCCTTTGCTCTAATTAGGTATTTCTGCCAATGACAGTTTCCATTTCATCAATTTATTTTCCAATTAATGTCGAAGACTGCGGGTGTTGAAACATATGCGGGTGTGTCTTCATGCTTCACATTACTACTACATTTTCTCTATCACCTTCGTATAGCCTGAAAATTATTCTTTATTTATTAAAGAAGACATTTATGTTCTCTGGAAATCCACAATGAAGTCTAGAGGGGAAATAGAGACACATTAATTTGAATAATGCGCAGCTATATACCTCGTAGCCAAGGATATCGACGTGACATACCATTTCTAACGCTTCATCCTCAGTAGACACACCCTGGGCTACCCAACCTTGCTGGAATATGAAACCAGTGCCGGCCTAAGCTATTTTATAAGAGTAGGAAGAATTTATTCAGGCCACCACTAACAAAGAATGTATTTACTAGATACTGATTTCTTAAACCGCGAGTTGATTTGAGGGATTATCTGAGGTAGCAGAACGATTTTCTTAGAATTCTATTTTCCTTTTTCACTTGAAGCTTAACTTTTAATCGATATACTGTCTTCTAGTTTTAAAGTTAACCAGGAAAAGTGTTTATAAGAATTTTTAACATTAAACGAGCCATTTACTTGTTGGTAGGTGTTAATTCAAACGTTACTTGTAGTGAAATTGGAACCATAGTTACTTTCAATGGATTGGTGACAAGAGTTCTAACGAAGGACATCGACAGTCCGTAGGTTTTATTTCTTCTTTGTATAATTTAAGAATGTGTGTCAGTCGCTTGTGATGATATATTAAAGAAGGTTATTCTAAGTAGAAGAAAATTCAGGAAGTTATTAAAATTTAACTATTTTCATACTTCCCTTCCCCTTTTCCAATTCATTAAAAAGTCGCAGACTCGCCGCCTCTACGCCCGGCCGCCTGTGGCTTTTGCCCAAGTTGCCCACGGCTTTGGCCGGCACAGCATGAGACATTGTGCTATCGATCTTAATTATTCAAAACCTTAAAACACTCACATATCCATGGTGAAACTATTCAACGCTGTTCTTGACTATTTAAACTCACGTGAATAATAAAACTCGACACACTCAAGTGATTGACCGTGTAACACAGGGGTGCGGACTGGGACCACATTTATTTTATATCACCCAGGAATTGAGAGGGAGGACTGTGAGGGTGCAGGAGACGCGGACGAATGGGAAAGGGGAAACTTGTAAGAAGGAAAACCAGCAGGTCGAGGGAAAGACCTTAAGGTTTGGGAGGGGGGAGGGGGGGAGGCACTGAGTAGGGAGTCGAATTCGAAAACTTCTGCAGGAGGAGGAGAACCTTATACGTGAAAGTTGCCCAGGACACCCGAAAACTCCTTCTGCCCTCTTCTCTCTGACCCGGTCGCCTCCCTAGACCTCAGCCCTTTCCTTCTCCTATACAAGAGTTCCCATACTAGCCATGGGACGTCTTCGTTATACGGGGAAACTAAAGGATGGAGGATGAACGCCTGCTTGCTCTAGAGCATCCGGACTTGGGTATTTCGAAGACGAAAGACTTTTCGGGGTTCTCTCTCTCATGGTAGGGACAGCAGAGATTGATCAACTTCTCCCTCTCGGACGGAGATAAATGGGTGTGAACGAAGACGAGGTAGAGACAAATATCCCCTGGACCCAAATGACTGCTCAGGGGCGCGAATTCGCACGCCTCGCGACCCGGCAAAGGTTTTATCGATCCCGGCGCTTAAGTTTACGACTCTTTGAAGTAATGCTCACTGAAAAAGTGAGCCTCAGAGGTTTTACCATCTAAATAAGTCCCCTATATTTGATATACCTTAAATTATATCCTAGCAAAAATCCTAAATATCCTAGAATAACTGGTCATTAAATGTACCCTAATATATTTTCGCATTAGATTTTTTTACGACAGGAATCCCTAATGGTTTTAAATGTTCCACGGAACTCCAATTTTAATTCTGTATTACAGACTGAGGATTACAGATTAGGAATTACAGCAGTTCATCATACTATTACCTGGCATCGGTCCATGTTCAATTTGCTTCGACATCTAAGGTCATTTTGCACCGTCTGTCTGCCACTTGTAGACAGAGGCAACGTCAGAAGGACAAATAAGAGGATCACCCCTCCAAATCCAAGCCGAACACCACGATTTCGTTGACTGATCGCGAAGCGGTGTTTTCATCATGACAGACCGTTACCCTTTCCGTGCTACTACCGGAGGTATAGGCTTCGTAATTGTACAGGTACCTTAGAGTAATATATGGATGCATTAGCATAGCAGAGTAATACGATTCTAATGCATCAAAAGTTCTACCAGGAATGAATAGAATCAATGAAAACACAAACACTTGGTTGGGGATATAATATATTTTATGTAGCAGTGATGTACTTCAATTAGTACTCTTTAATGCAATATCATTTCTAGTAAATAAAATGGATAGTTTTAAGAAAAAAATAGAATATTCATGCATACCTCTGTCAAAAATAGCCCAGGGCACGATTCCGTTGACGGGTTTCATCAAAGATTTAGGATCCTGCGATTATTAAGTCACATTTCATCATTTTTTCTTTTGAACATTTGCTAATATTCACTTTTATATTATAAGAAAACGATATTTTCATCTTGTTTCCTTCACCCTCTGATGGCATTTTTTAAAAAAGACTGGAATTAAAAGTGAAGAAACCCTATGACAAACACTAAACAGTGAACACAATTCATCTTTCTTTTCTACTCTCTCTCTCTTCTGGAATCTTTTTAGTCATAATTTGCAAACCTGGCTAACGAGAATATATTCCTTTAGTAGGATCCAAAACGCATAAAAATATAGAAAATATCAAAATGACTGCTTTCATCAGTATAAAACATTTTGAGATCAGGGAAAAGGGCAGAAAGAACAAAAAGCTACTCACTCACAGCTTAGCTCACAGCATTAAAGTAATTCTTAGTTGTTGGCGTTTGTATGGGTAGGAGCACCAATTACGTAATTGGCAGATTCGAGTTGGAGCTTCACATAATCCTCACAAATTATGCATGTTATGTCCCTCACATCTGAGCATAGCATGATTGAATGAGCACAGGGTTTGTTACCCGTGGGTAAATTCAACGTCTGTAATTGGATGATCACTGTCATATATCTACCTCCCGCACTCTGATCCTAATATAATGAATATAACGACTGAATATTTCGGTTTTGAGCCACAGAGTTTGGACCAAAAACTATGTAAAAATATACCAAAAGACTAAAAACGTTCAATATTTACTTCATTCCAAAATATCGCACATTTGAGGAGGGAAATAATCTCTCCTCAGTTAACTCTGTGAATCTGAAAAGACTAAGGTATAAAAAATAATCTATTAATAGCGTCCAATTCTGAAAAAGAGAAAATAAAAACCAACGGGAAGAATTAGAGATATAGATCAAGGATGAATAGAGAAATCAAAATGAGAAAAATCAAATTAAGGCATTGTCTTGAAATGAAAAGACGGAATATAAAATGTAGAGAACTGCACCTCTCCGCTCTAATTTTTCATTCTGCAGTAGGACATAATCTAGGCGAAATCACCAGATGAAAACAAATAATGTGGATGATAAAATATAAATGCGTTATTGTTGAGTGTTTTTTTGGAGATACAATATTATAGCTACGTAATACCAAAAGAGGTAACCGCATATTGCCAGACTTAACTGTCACATCGTTCCACAGATGGGCATTGTGTACCCCTGGCTGGTTCCGAATCTAACAAAGTCCTTCGTGAATCTCTTGACTAAAGAACTCAAAAATATGAATTAATCGCCAAAAGTGGTAAAATAATGAACAATTTCAGTTGTTTGGAAAGAGTTAACAATGGATTTATTGCGTAGACTTCTGTAGCAAGGTACTTAATAATAACTTTGACAATTATAAGATACAAACTCCTTGAGAAGTATAAGATACAAACTCCTTGAGCAAATGATGCAAGATATAAACCTCCTGAAAACAGTAAAGACATAAAATATGAATGAGGGAAAAGTTAAAGAACACCGTAGATGGAAGACCTGATCTGAGGCCGAAGAAACTGATGAGAGATGTTTTAAAAAACTTGAGATAAAGTAATGTAGCTCCAACGTAATTTATCAAAAATGTCATTGCATACATATGTTGCTTCCTACTAGATATGAAAAATAAAATTCTACCTTTTTCAAAAAGTTACTATTTATTAATTGGCATTGAAGTATTACGTGGTAAAAGAAAATATGAGTGAAAAATAAGCAAAAAAATTTACCCATTTCATAAAATTAAAAAAAGCCAACGACGTTTTCGCAAAAAAACATAAAATAAAAAATACATACTCCCTGTGAATTGAATAGTGATTAAATGAAAGATCCAATATATCATATTTTCAGTTATCAGTGAATAATTACAGAAAATAAAGTAGAAAAATACTATGCTTGTACAATACGAGAGGATATTTAGTTGTATAGTTAGAAAAAGTTTCATTATGTTATATTAGCCCAATAATGTGAATGTATTCTGAATTTTTAATTGTGAACAAATAATGTGAATCTTTAAATTATTTCCCGATAGCTGTCATCAGTTTAAGCTAGTTTTTATAAAAAATGCTGTGAAAGCGTATTCAGTTTTATTTTTCCTCACAGAGTCTCGGAAAAACCTCATTAAGAGGTTATAACAAATAATATTGAATTGGGGAGATGTCTATTGCAAACCATTTCTAGGATATGTCTCCTTGTGGTGATCACTCGAGTAGACCTAAATTACAATGCAACCTCAAACTAATATGTTAGGTCATAATAGTATACAGTGCTAAGTACATACAAGAGTAGGTACCTAAAAAAATATTTTTCAATTCCATTATTCCGTTGGACCGACAAACTTTCCGCCCTCGCCAACGATATTCAACGCTCCACTGCCCGTATTTTCTTTCCTTCTCATCGGACTTGCTTACTTCGAACTCTTTCCATCTCGTACTTCGAAGAGAAGATGAGAGATGGAAGAAAAACAACTCCGAAACTGGATGTTCCTTCTTCCTCTCCCCCTCGAAAAGAAATGATGTTTTTAGGGAAGCCTGGTATGACCTGAGACGATGACGATTCGTCCGTGGAACCACAAGAAGTACGGGAAAAAAGTAAAACGACGGACCCGACTCCTATTATCACGACTCAAGATCCATTTGCGCCGCGAGGAAAACCTTTTTGAATGCCGTCTCTTCTCCCAGGAACTCCGCAGAATCCCATTGTGGTAGAAAATAATAAAAAAGACAGTTTAAAAAGAGAGCAACTAAAAGTTGAGATGGAAGGTAAAAAATAGAAGAGGCGACTGCCCTCTAGGGCAGCCTCCATCAAAGGTCGTACGATATTGCAATTTATCGACCCCGATATGCGATTCTCATGGAATATCGCAATCAAAGCATCTACAATTAAAAAATATCCTACAGGCCACATCAAAGGTGTGTGGCGTGGAATGAACTATCAACAACAGCACTACGTAATCATCGGTCATTCAATTAGGTCATTCAATTAAGTCTTTCAATAAATCCTAAGATCCCCATCCTAAGACCCTCCAACATTCTCTGTCTAATGCTAGTCCCTTACTTATAGTTCTTATTATGTACTTTCCTCTTAATTTGGTCTACGTAATCATCCCTCCATCCCTTTTGGGACCCGAGTTGAGTTTGGTTGAGCCGAGTACAGCATTGTGCTACCATGCTAGAAAAATTTCTCGGTAGCTTAGTATCGAATAACACTTTAGCATTCCCGACTTAGAATCGTGCCCTAAAGCGATATACGATTTTCATGAGATGTCACCTTCCATTGCCTGCCACCAAGCTACAAAATATTATTTTTGCTTCCACGGAACACTTCGCTTTACCCTTACCATTAAACAACCAATCGATCCCTAGATTCTATATTCATCAACTATCAGATTAAATTCTTCACTAGCGAGCCTTGCAATATATTGATATGCTGTTAATGAATAGCATTAACTAAAGTATCTACCTATAGCCGTGCGATTAAGTGATCTACCACGGTGTGGGCTATTCATGGGACATTGCCTCTAATTATATGCCACTGATGTATGCAAATATTGTTTTGCTTGTGAATAATAAATTACACCATATATTACTCAAAGGACTATGTGATAACGCTATGCATAGACCACGATGTGAGAAGTTTGAAGGATATTGTATTTGATATTGTATTGAGGTATATCAAGCACTTTTTGATTTACAAAATATCCTACACGGCTGCCTCCACATAGAAATGCGCGATAAGAAAATGCACCTACCTCGATGAGAGATATTCCCTTGATAAGACGTTCTATATGAACTTATCGAGCTTTACGATATACTACTTTTAGCATACGATACATAACATAATGTAACAATGAGTTTCAACATTTACAAAGTACCGTGCATGCCTCCGCCAGAATGTGTGGTACGGGGTAATTCCACACCAGGAATGTCATACTCGTTTCAGCTCAAGGTTGCACCTCGCAAGCTCCACTGGCTACCATGTGAGGACTATAAAGCAATTACAACAATAATGCACTGCACTGATCAAAAACTAGGACAATGTTACGCTGGTTAAACATGTAAACATGAATCAATTGGGGTAAGATTGGGGTAAGATATTGCTGATTAGTATTACTAATATACTTATTCTTAGACATTACGACGTACTAATGCACGTAGAAAATTAAGTCACAGGGGATATTTCCAGCAGAGATAATGACAATAATTACGAATAACAAACTCACTAGTAGTCACAAAAAATGCTTTGTAAATTTCCACAATAAGTTTATTTAACCGCCCTATATTTCCTAAAACATTTTCAATTATCAATGTTAATTAATCAGTCTCAAATGTTTTCCAAGGAATTGGTCACTTAAATAAACTTAGTTTTGACAATTATGAAATGTTTTCTGTGATAATTTTATCTTTCATTGTTTTCCACTAATTTTCACCTGATACTTTAAACTTCATACATGTACACTATCTAGCGAGGGTGGGAGTTTTACAATAAATGTGTTATGGTCCTTACAGTCCGCGCGAATAAGGCGAGTTTAAATCGGCTTTAAATATAAATACAAACTGTGGAATTCCTGGCTCCTTATGTTAAGAGTAAGTTATTGAGGACACCGGGCTGCTTTTCACCCTTCTTTCATCCCTTAAAATGATCTATTTCTTACCAGCCTACTCACCTGCCCTCAGTGCTATTAATTGACGACCAAAAATCACCTCAGTTGTCAGTCGCCTTTCCAAAGTGACCCTACTCACCATGGAATGGGTACGCATACTTTAGATAGGCAATATGTCGTCTTACACCGCCACCTCAACACATTCTATCAAGTACAACCAGAATGCGTTAAATTATTCCTCAACCACTAATATCCTAGACGAAATATTCATTCATTAAACAATACTATCGAATTTGCGGCACCATGCCGTACGAGTGTCGAATTAATTTATCTTTTTTATTTATTATATGTAGTGTTTTTATCTGCATGAGATGCTAAATAATGTTTTTGGAATTTTGTGATAGCATTTGCGTGACAGAATGACAGTCATGGTAAGAGGACGAGACTGAATGTTGCTTCTTGAATAATATTTGTACTTCTATTAACTCACCACTACTACTATCGCCTTATCTCGCTTGAAATATCACGTATGATTTTATTTCTGCACTAACTATTAAGTTGAAATTGTTGACTATATTGAAGATAACTATATTGAAAAAGTAAAAGAGAGGTGCTATTTCGCATTCGTCCGGCCACACCTTGAATATGCAGCGAGCATATGGGATCCGGTGCAGAAAGACTTAGTCCGGGAACTTAATAAAATACAAAGGAAAGCTGCGCGATTCGTCAAAAACAGCTACGGGCGTACTGACAGCGTTACACAGATGTTAAACAAATTAGGCTGGGAACCGCTAGAGACTCGGAGGCTGCGCGCTAGGCTTAGATTGCTTGAACAATTGAGAATAGATATCTTTCAGAGTGACACGGAGAACATCATATTAGAACCCCACTATATTTCCAGGTCCGATAGAAACGATAAATTAAGAGAGATATTTTGCCGAACGGATACTTATGGGAATTCGTTTTTCCCCCGAACAATAAGGGACTTCAATAAATGCTAGGCGTAATTTCATTAGAGCGTTTCCTTTTTATCTTTAAGCGGCTGGTGTCCTAACACCCCCCGCCACACGCCTATTGAGGCGGCTTGCGGGGTAATATGTAGATGTAGATGAAACTAATGTCTTCCAGTATCCATGAACTAAAAAATTAATAATTCTAATGAATTGCGGTATGTTCACCAGTGTAACGCATGCTAGCATGTTTGTTAACTAAGCACTCTCTTGGTTTCTGGTATTGTATTACATACATTATTCTCATGGCTGCTTTCTGGTACATACCTTTCAGCCGAAGGGAGAGTGGGAGGTTCTGATTTGAACTGAGATGAGCACTGTATGCCTGGTGAGGAACCATTTCGTCCAAATAAACACCCTAGAGGTGGCTTGCACGGTATTTCGTAGAGTTAGACGAGGGATGAAATCTTTAGATGCAGGATAATGCGATGCAATACTTATCTTGCGATGGCATATTCATATCACAATGCGATACTCAGTAAGAGCTACAAGAAAAATCAGCCAAGACCGAAAATCAAACTTCGGCGTACCGGGCTAATTCTCAAAGATCTACGCTACACAAACTTCCTAATTACTGTGGTAATCTTTCAAGGATTCTAGGGGACTAGATGTTGCACCCTTGTGGTTCACCTTGGCATGCCTTGATGGATGGCAACTCCTGGTAGAAGGAAAAAGAAAAAGCCATGACCCATGAGGCTGAATTCAGCGACATCACTTAAATCATGCTAAGCTAAACGTTCTGATTTTCATGCACACCGAATAGGATGAAATTTGCCTAAAAATCATTTGACTTACTAAGTTATTCGCCGAAAAGTTACAATGTTGAATTTATTCTCCGTGACTGTGGCATATCATGCACGACTAGTGATGGGTCGGTCGTGAGAGATCGAATTCCGAGAGCAAGTTCTCTTAAAAGAAAGATCGATGAACGACTTCTCTCCAACGACCGAGGCGATCTTCACCGATCGCGACAGGAATGATTGCATGACATCAAATATCGATCACGAGACTTGAGACCGACCAAAAAAATCTTGAGTGAGTTTTATAACGAGAGATTCCAGAGTTACTCGCTCTTTCGTGAGATGTAGGCAGTTATTCGATGCTCCGCTCGGTTGCGCTAACAAAGACGCAGCGTAATAACAGTCAACAATTTACATCACGACATAAATATCTTGCATCGAGAGAGTTTTACCAGTTTTGCTAGCTCGCTTTTTAGTAGAATAATAACATCATTAAAAATGAAGACCGAATCCGTTACACTGTCGGCAAAGAGACAGCTGGGTTAAGATTCAAAAGGAATGCAATGGAAATTAAACATGATCCAGGTACTTATCCGTTTGTTAATTCGCCAAGCAATGCATTATTTGTTACTGCGTTGGCTATGTAGTGCCGTTATTTATTACGTGCAATAGGTTAATCGTCACTTGTAAGTAGTATAGTACAATACTATATCCCTATGAATTGTTTTCCTTTGCCGCGACGAGTCGTAAATTGTGTGATAATTAAATATCTGAGTCTATGACGTGATCGCTTAGAAATCAAACCTGATACCCATGCCGCTGTATTATATATATACCGGCCGTTTATATAAACAACTGTGATTCATATTGCCAATGCATTTTAAAAATTCAACTCCACTCCTCTCTCTTCAATCACTTTTTCTAGACTTCGATGGTGTTGCTGTCAATCAAGAATGTTTCCAGTGCTTCATTGGATGTCCGTTGGCTTTCCCTTCGTCTGAATTTTCTTCCCATATGTCTTCCGAAGTATTGGCGTGTTAAAATCACCGGTGAATTCATCCAGAATTGTTTGTTTTTGGAATGCAGTTTGCTTTTGGTGTTATTTCAAATATTTTTAACTGCAATCTCATCAGCGAATCCTTTTTTCGGAGAATAAAATTTCGTATGTGCCAATAACTCTCCTTTTCATTTAGAGGAATGGTATTTGAAGAACTTGATTCAGGGAATAATAGCGTGATTCCAGTTAATATAGGTTAGATCCAAACACCGTTCGAGACATGATAACTGCAAATTATGATTACCCACAGGTAATTTGATTCATACATTCATCATTATACTTTTGTAGTGAATAGTAAGTTAAAAAAATGTACATAGGCTTGATCAGTAAATATCAGTATGAGTTTCCGGAATTTCATTTGCATTTGCACTGAGTGTAGCTTCAATAAACGTTACAATGTAAATATCGTAATACTGTAATTGGTTGTATGCAAAAAATGAATTACATGAGTGGGCCATTACATCAGCCTTAGGCATCCCATTGAAATGGGCAAGGAGTTATTTCAATCAAAATGTACTAACATGTTTAGTAAGGCAATATATGACTTCATACCACCGATACTGTGTCACTTTAAATTGGCAGAAATGCTGTATGTGAGCAATTAAATAAATAAAGACTGTATTTCTGCATGCAATAGAGCATCATATACTGTAAAATAGTGCTGTAAATTTGTAATCATCGTATCATCCATCAAAGTGTGTATTCGAACATGGCTTGTACACAGGAGCTTAGACCGCTTTAAGAAGATTCATCACATCCTGCAATCAGTTTTTAAATCCCTACTCATACACATCATAATAACAAATATTTTGTGTGTATTAGGCATTTCTTATAGGTAGCTTAGAAGCAATATATGTTAACACTTACTGATAAGAATTTGATATGTATAACTGTTGAATACCCTGTAAGACATAACTATAATAATCAAATCGTTTTCGTAACCAATTAACATCTCCAATGTACCGGCAAAAGCATTTTGTGAGGGGGAATTAATATAGCACTAAAGATTCAATTAATACTATATCAAAGTGCATTTTTACTGAATAAACATTTTATTGAAAGGTGCGCAGGTACATATACAAACCATCATTTAATAATATGCTTTTTAAACATTTAGAATCTATGTGGCATTGCGAAAAACATATTTACTGAACATCAATATAATTGACTAGTTTGATTAGTTATCTAAGTGACGAAGTGCATGGTGAAATCCCAACGATTTTAATCGATGGCAACAAACGAAGCATGTTTTGTAAGGAGCGTTTTACATTAGATATAAATCACTCAAGTGGCTGAAAAAATTCATATATTTCAACAAATATTGAGAATAGTAAACGTGAAGTCCTATTCAGTTCACTTTGGCACAAGAAGTGCTTCACGAGAAGAAAACAACATCACGACAGAAGCAACTTCACAAAAAAGTATTCATCGTAGGACTGATTGTTATTATTAGAATCACAGATATATATATACACAGCGAATGTCTTGGACTCCTGTATTTGCACTAATACTCTGAATTTATGCTTTATATTTACGATGTAAACAATAAACGACGAATATTACGTTAACCTATGAACAAATCTTCGATTTTGGCATTTATTACTATTGTAAGCACTCGACGATCACGAGACAGTATTTCAGAAGCACAGTAACTAAATTATAGATATATAGTACGATGTAAACAAACCTTTACCAAAGTTGAACGTTCGCTTTTTTACATGCAATTCACTCTTAGACAAACACAGCAGCAAACTATGAGATTATTTCAGGGGGGACTGTAACTTAAAAATCTACCATTAAAGGCTATTTTTGAAGCACTAACTCTTGGTAAATTTACGACATAAACTATAACTTTAGCATAAGTTGAACATACACTTTCTTCGTGTAACTCACGTCCAGAAACACAAAGCAATATTCTGCCATTTCAGAAGCACAGAAACTTTTATAACCTCCACGGTGCATTTCCTGTCATAACACATCCATTAGGAGCGTAAGTCTACCTAACACAAATAACCTTTAAATATCAAAATATCACCACAAGAACACACGCAATACATCACAGCACGTATAACATTTGTAATCACTGAATTTCCATAATTGCATTGTCACTTAAATACACGATAAACCATCGTTTCAATATTCTCGACAAATATTACGTCTCGTGAACAAGTGAAACAGACTGTAATTGAAAATTGAATTTTAGTGCTACAGTCGGATAATTTGCTTTAAATTCTTACAGCCAAAAGAAAACGTTGATCGTTTCGAACTACATACCAAAATAAAATTTCGCTACTAAATTAGTATTAATCATTGGTTTCTATAATGAGTTGTTAATAATTTGTGGTCGATAAAATGTCACTCTTCAATAGTTTTGTAATCAAGTGGGATATTCCTAATATTTTTCGTATAACTATACTTAAAATCACAAACCAAGAGCATTGTGTAAAAACAAAACAAACCTGTGCACAATTGTGCCTTCAATTGTTTTCAAAGAATTACCCACAACTCCACGGAAACCGGCACTGAACGAGGTAGCTGCACTGAAACTCTGTGCCTGCTCTGTGCTATCAAGAGCAAAGCTGTACACCTCGGTCATGCTTACAGTATGAAACTCACGAACGACCAGATTTTTTATCTATCACGATTTTCCTGAGAGATCATTGATCGTAGGCAACTTGGACTGCTCACTAGCTGGAAAATCGGTCTCTCTGATCGACGATCGAAGATCGAATCACAAGCGGGAGTGACCGACGCGACCGAAATCTCTCAAAAGACCGACTTTGCCCATCACTATGCACGACCCTATCTCCTGTGCTAAAACGTGCGACAGTGGACAAGAGTAACTTGTAAGCGTAAACCTCTGCCGATACTCGCTTTGAATTAAGATGGCTAAGTGGTGTAATTCGTTTGCACACCTGACCGGCAACTGAAAGAATTAGCTCAAATCCAGGTCAAGTCAAATAAATTTTTGATGGTGTTTTATACCCTACTTGGTGTTTATACTGTCCACTGAATTAAAAAAATAAATTATCAGAAATAATGTTAAAACTCTCCAAATACTGGCTTTTTTCTCAAAAAAATATTGAACATTTGTTTTGATGGTATTTTCATTGGAACTATACTTATGTCACAGGTACTGCTTTTATTTGAATGGCATGCATTTTTTGTCATTTGCTGGTGGCTCAATCCTGGTCTTGTGACCTTGGAGACCACCTCATGCTCCAGCTCTTGAGTTTGCTACCAGTTTGTACCAATTATGTGTAGTAAATAAAATATTATTATAGTTTTGTACCCGTGCGCGTGACTGTGTACTGCGTAAAATTGTGTGATCGCAACGATTGGAAATTTCTGATATACATTGAAAATTACGAAAACTTGCACGATATTTTTAGAAATTATGGCGTGAGAAAAATCAATCTGAACCAGGAATTGAAACACGGACCAATGAAGAGTTGATCTGAAGTTTTCTGCATGAGTACATAAATAAACTGGCGATACACGGGCTCAAATATCGCGCAGCTTTTGGTTGAGGGTTGGAATGAGGAGTAGTATTTTACGATGGGGAAGGGGACAGAGGCTTAGAAGGGGAGCAAAGTGTTTTATTTGGGGGGTGCGGGGTCTTGCAAGACGGAAAATGGCAGACCGTCGCAGCAGGTGGCCGTTTCGTGCCGCGAATCCTTAGTTCTCGAAACACGCACTCCCTAACGCCGTCACGCGAAACTTGTCCCCCAAAATCCACACCTAAACTCCTTACCCATCTGACCACTACATAAAACCCCAACACGTGCCAAAAACCCCTTTCCCAAGGAGAGACCGCCAGGGTTTTCTCCTCACATACACCCTCCTTAATCTCCCCAACACTCCGACAAAACCCTAAGACCCACTTCGGTGTTTCAGGGCGGGAATTCCTTCCCCGTCACCGGAAATTTCAACGGTTTCGTCGTTCCCGAATGCCGTGTAAAATTGGCTGAGAATTTGGAAATATTAACCAATTGCATGTTCACTTACATATTTGGAGAACGACTCCATCATAGCTGGAGTTGGATGCACCTCGGGTGAATAAATGAGAGGGAGATATCATCTCAAACCTTTTAGACCGCAATTCAAGCATGTAGAATGAATTTGGGATTACAGAGAAAGTTAAAACGGCGCGAAATAAAATATTAAAATAAAAGCATTGCAATTTGTTTTAACTGTTTCGAGCATCCAAAGAGTTTATGGAGGACCTTCACTGCTGATAACCGAACTGACTTTGATTAGCCTAAAATCGTATAGTGTAAAGGCTGCTATCGTATCCAATGAAATTCATCAATTATCAATACGGAAACTAATATTTATGATACTAATTTACATCCGATTCTTGGATACAATGGCCAATCACAGGCAAGCAGGCGAATATAATATTTCCAGAGAATGCCGGTGGTGGAGCTGGAATCCATCAAAGTAATCTTTGGAGGCATTTTGTGAACTGTAATCAAGATCACTGAATATGTTCTTTGATTTGTTGATGGATGCGTTGTTAAGCAAATTCCAGGACAACCGCAGTGGACATTGAAATTAGCCTCATTTAAGCACAGGTTCCGAGTCATTGAATTAGATTTCAGTTCCGAATTTGGTTCTAAGTTTTTGGAGCTCATTTCAGTACGGATTTAAGTGTGTCAGTTATAAATGTCGTGTAAAAAAACCTTAACAAAGCTCCTGGAGGGGCTAAGTTGGGAGCGTAGATGATGAAAGCAGCCTAAACTTTGCGGAATCCCTTGGTTTTTTTTCCGTCGAGGGACATGACAACTGTAACTCAGCCGTCCACTGTTTTAGACGTATCGGCTAGATTCGATACTCCGTGGAATATTTAGGATTAGGAATAATCAGCAATTAACCAGCAGCTTGACTAGTCAATTTAAATATATCTAAAACAGTAGATTACCAAGTTTAAATGTCATATATATCTTCGCAAGTTGGTTTGGAGCCACTAGAGACTCAGATACTATATGCTTGACTTTGATTACCAGGAAAATTCATGTCACGGAAATTTCAGTTTGATACCCAGGATTAACCTACATACAAATGACTGTTGCGACAATATTTGAGAGTTTCACTGCCAAACAGATGGGTACAAAGCATTTTTCTTAGAGAGAAGGATATGGTTTCTCTCTCGCGTTTCTCCATACCATTAGACGAGAGTTTTGCAAGAATTTTACCTAGCGTCTTAAGTTAAGATGGTATTTCATCAGCGAAAAAATGCGAAAAAATAGTCCTACGAAATCACAACAGATCTTCACACCTCCGTTAAAAAATGAAACTTTGTACTTCGTTAGCCTAGAGGTTTACCACATAAAGGTATAACAATACAAAATTCTTATAATGTCAATAATAATATAAAAAATGATACTTGGAAATATGTTCTTTAAAAAAATATTATTTAACATTTAACATTGTTATTTCTCTTCCTTAAAAATAGTTGCTGTGGAGCGAACGAAGCAAGGGTATCAGGGCTAGGAACAGCCATAGGTGGCAGGGTTCAAAGATCCTTAGTTTAATTCAAAATATGATCATGGGAAGTATCAAGAAAGTAGACTTCTTAGTCTATATTCTCAAAGGTTCCTAAACTTCGGGATTTTGGAAACTGTACACATTCTTATACCCGACCATCTTCCATGCTTGTCTCTCTTCTCCCTTACTTCCACGTTATTTCCTACTTTCTATGCTTCTCTACCTCTTCTTATTCTAGCCGCTTCTTTCATCTCATATTCTCCGTCACCTTCCTCGAACATATTTTTTCCCCTTTCTCTCAGTCTCTCCCCGCTCTCTCTCTCTCTCCTACTTTTCATTCCACCCTCGTGAACGTTATCCCTCCTCTACTCAACATCTTCCGACTCTCCAACACGTCTTAACAATCATGTAAGCTGATCCTCATGCTGGGTTTCCTCCCAACCCCCCAAAAAAATAATCTCGGACATATTTGTCTCACTGTCCCCATTCGCAGCTCCAGCTTCCATCATTTTTTGTGTTTACTTCCTGCTTTATGTCCTTTTGCCGCGAATGCTGCCGGTTTGATTCGTTCCGGTTGTTTTCTTCTTGGCAACGCCTTTATCATCTTCTCCCTTTAAACGCATCTTAATTTTTTTACGAGGGAGATTTCGCCCGGACGTGAGAGGGGACCTGTTGAACTCAATTTCGCCCGTGCAAATCCGTTTTCCCTTCTGGCTTGTTTCCTCTCTCTTGCTATCTGATACCAAGAAGATACTAGACGAGCAAAAACTACTTTGACAAAAAAACAGGCCACTCCAAAATAGGACCCTTCCTCCATCAAGATAAAAAGTAAAAGCGTAAAACTCAATGCATAGCTTAAATAGTTCCGGTTTTCCTTATGGGACTTGGAGTAATTTGTTAAACATACAGGTTTTACGTTATGTATTCTTTACTGTGATATGAGTATTTATTGCATGTATATGTGTAACATTTGTATCGAAAACGGATACAGTGATTCTGATGAGACACCATACTTTTAAGGTTAAATGTATAAGAAATGCGTAGGGCCTTGTCTGATATTCAGGAAAATTCGTCAGCAGTCCTGAGTTTGAGCCCTAAAAGGATATCCAGAAAGGATTTCCGGGGCAAGAACATAAAGAAACATTGGAATAAAAAGAAAAAATGGGGCTTCAAAACAAGTTAGTCCTCGATGGTGGTGGGGTAAAATATATGGTTGCTAGTTTTCAAACCTTCATGGTGATTTTTCACCACCCAGGAAATTGCCATGTGTGTACGTCTAAATATGCACCCTTAATTGGTCGTAATTGAATTTTTCGCCAATTAAATGAAATTATTAATAAAATATTATATTTGACGACTTAAGGTTATGACATAAT
Source organism: Pyrrhosoma nymphula (assembly GCA_963573305.1). Taxonomy (NCBI): domain Eukaryota; kingdom Metazoa; phylum Arthropoda; class Insecta; order Odonata; family Coenagrionidae; genus Pyrrhosoma; species Pyrrhosoma nymphula. Next base: position 42,529,757 of record OY754339.1, on the reverse strand, counting down.
ATCCCTAAAGTAACGATAATTGGCTAAAAGGATTAACGAAAATTCTAGCAGTGCGAAAGAAATTTATTTGCTCAGCACGGATGATTTCCTCAAGAATTCGTCAGGAGAAAAATTTTCCATTCAATTAAAGATAAAGCTCCGAATAATTATATTTAAATCCTACAAATTTAATATTTGACCTATAAATTAAGTCAACTCAACAAAAAATAAAATTGAATATATATGTATAATGCTATGTTCTGCGATTTAATGACAAATTCCTTTGTTTGGAATTAACGATTAGAGAAACAGTAAGCTCCCCAACATATTGTAAGTCCAATCGGGGAGAAAATTACAATAAGCGCAAAATATTGTTGATTTTAGCCAGAAAATTTATTACCTTTGGTAGCGTGAATGTGACAATTCCCGAGTCCAAACTTAGACAATCTAGCTGTGGTGTTAAAACAGAGCACAAGGAGTAGTGAAATGAAATATTGGCACAAAAAAGTCATTATGCATAATCTCTTGATAACTTCACATCCTTTAACATGCTGAAGTAGCCATGTACTCAGAGACAACCGTATTTTGCCTTAAAATTGCACTATCTGCTCACTCCCAAGATTGGCTTCTAAGATCAATGCTTCCTAGTGCAATAAAAGATTGTCTTTTAACTTTTGGTGCTTTCAAGACCAACTTAAGAACTCCATCTTCCGTATTTGTTGTAAACTAACCTATAAAATTGCGTTACAGAATTCATGTAACCCTCAGTATCATCATAACACACAACGCATATCACGCACTCTTTGGTCAACAAGCAAGGGATATTTCCACAGAAAGAAATGCTTCTCTAATTGGTGAACAAATTCAACTTGTGAATTCCATCAGATTTACCGCGAACAAAATTGTTGACGATGAGTAGGTACATGTGACTATCATTTGCAGAAAACCACTTTTTTCAGTTCCGACTGTTCACATAAGTAGTAAATTACTGATCATGGTGTGGGTTTGACGGTATGGATGAAGTTGCAACTGAATTTATGGTGAGGATAGCAAAAAATAATTTCACCACTTGGATATTTGCAAAACGCGATGAAGAATTATCAGATTTCCCCAAACAATTCCTCATAGAAAGAAGGCATAACCTGTACCACAGATAGATAAATGTTGTGTCTTCATTATTCTTTATATTTCTCACGTAAATATGAATTTTCATTTTTCCAAGGCAACAGAAATTACATCCATAATGCTATAACCGTATAATTGTGGTGAGTTTGGAACGATTCGATTATAAATAAGGTGTCGCATCAACAACTTATGCCCTTATAGATATCAGAAGATAATGAAACCTTAAAATAACATGCATTAGTAACTCACAGAAAGGATTCAGCCAGCATTTTTGGATATGCAACTCTTAACAGCCTCAGTATTCACGACGATCACGACATGTCAGATGAAGAAATGATTCTTACCTGGAAATAAAAAGAAATCATGGTTAATACATTTTCAAACGACTTATCAAGTAGAATCTATTTCCTAGGTTTATATTTCTCTTATGTTATAAACGCTAGCCCTGGTGAAAATGGTCAGGGTAATCTTACGCTCTTTGGACTCTCCTTAGTGTGGGCACAAGAAAGTGTAACTGAAGTAAATACACACTCTCGAGAGTGTGAAAGAGTTAATTGAAACAAGCACACTCTGGCCTCATCCTCTCGAGTCCGTGCGAGGAGCGTGCGGGCGAGGTAAGATAACCTCCGCTCAGCGGATTGACACCCTCTTCTTACTCTCTGCAGAGCGTGCGAGGAGCGTGCCGGCGAGGTAAGATAACCTCCGCTGAGCGGGCGCACAGGCACACCCTCTTCTTACTCTCTTCTCCCTCTCTGCAGAGTGTGCGGGCAGAGTGTGTGTACTCTCGTGAGGGAGTGAGGTGAGGGTACGAGCACAGTAAGCACGCATTCTGCTTAGTGTGGCAAGGAAGTGTAAACAAAGTATGCGCACTCCCGTGGGAGGGTGCAATGAATATACAGGTGAAGTGTATGTACCCTCTGCTGAGAGTGGTCAGGAAGTGAGAAGAGTGTGTATGTGAATGACCTTTTCGGGACGGTCCAATGATGCTCCATAAATAGGTTCTAGTGTAGAACGTCCATAAATAACCTCTGAGTAAATGCACCGTCTTCAGGTTGGATGACATCTATAATCAAGGTGATTGGGCAGACGATAGAAACTCAAAGTTCTGCTGGTTTTTTCCATCTTTTATTTATCTTACAACATTTGTAATGCCTCACTTATAACACAGTATGTGTTCCCGTCGTTCGTGCAACAATAATAAGGGTGAAATTAAAACAAGAAATACAGAAAAAATATCCTTTGGAACAGAAAAAATGGTAGATGGTAAAAAATGGTGTTTACATTGCTGCAGCAGACGGAATGCATTGTGCTTTATGGGGCTCCACTCCGCCTCTCTCTCTCTCCTCCGGAGCACCCCGGCAGAGCGTGTGAGAACAGTGTGAACACTTTCTTCTCACATTCGCGAGAGTTAAACGAGGGTATGCGGGAGGTGCTAGCGGAACTCCAACAGAGCCTGTGAGAAGAGTGTGAATACTTTGTTCTCACCTTCGCAAAAGAGTAAGAAGTGGGTTTGCGGAAGGTGCTGGCGGCACACCGCCACTGTGCGCGAGAAGATTGTGAATACATTCTTCTCACCTTCGCGAGAGAGTAAAACGAGGGTGTGCTGGAGGTGCTGGCGGCACTCCACCAGAGCGTGTGAGAAGAGTGTGTATACTTTCTTCTCACCTTTCCGAGAAAGTAAAACGAGTGTATGCGGGAGGTTCTGGCGGCACTCCGCCAGAGCGTGTGAGAAGAGTGTGAATACATTCTTCTCACCTTTCCGAGAAAGTAAAACGAGGGTATGCGGGAGGTGCTTGCGGAACTCCAACAGCCTGTGAGATGTGTGAATACTTTCTTCTCACCTTCGCTAGAGAGTAAGAAGTGGGTTTGCGGAAGGTGCTGGCGGCACACCACCACTGTGCGTGAGAAGATTGTGAATACATTCTTCTCACCTTCGCGAGAGAGTAAAACGAGAATGTGCTGGAGGTGCTGGCGGCACTCCACCAGTGCGTGTGAGAAGAGTGTGAATATTTTCTTCTAACCTTTCAGAGAAAGTAAAACGAGGGTATGCGGGAGGTGCTGGCGGCACTCCGCCAGAGCGTGTGAGAAGAGTGTGAATACTTTCCGCACACTCCCTCCGGAGAGTATGCATGAAAGTGTGAAGAGTGTTTGTGCCAGAGAGTGAGAAGAGAGTGTCCCATGCTTTCCAATTACATTCTCGAAAGAGTAAGGAGAGTGCAAAGATTGTGTAAAGAGAGTAAAGGGTGTGAAGAGAGTGCAATACTCTCCTCACACACTCTCAGATGCGTATTTTTGAGCTCCATTTTCGCCAAGGAGGCAAAGAAACAATACAAAAACCTTAAATTTAGTATCATTATAATAAGACCTATTGCAATAGGTTGTGCAAGGTGGTTGCCACAGAGTAACATTTGTAGGGTGGTGAAATAGAACATATGGTATTGACATATTTAAATTTATTTTTCCAAGTGAGGTTGGTGGCAGTTAGTTTTGAAATAAGAAAAATCATTCTTCATAACCGAACGTATTTTAGGGTTCAAATTGTGTCATTGACAAAATGGAGCAGCTGGAATGATTAAATAATTTTGGTTATACGTTGAAGGAAAATGGGTTCAGGAATTCAGGAACAGGAATTCAGCAATAGCAGGGAACTGATTATGGGGAGTTGGTTTATGTAAATTTTACTTTAGCATAAAAATGAACGTTAAAGTCACATCTTTATGCACGACATTTAATCACAGCCAAGTAAACGGATTCAACCACCTTTGATTCTCTAGAATGAATAAGATTCTTTTTAAATATTTAGTCAAAACGATGTTTCTGTATTTTTACAGCCAAATATATCACAGTAAAATTCATGGGAGGGCAATTTTTACGTGCATTACCGCCAAATTATAATAGCTACTACAAAAAACGTTATACAAAGGGAAACAATAAGACAAACATAATTGCTTTATTTTACGATTCACATACAGCAGATGTAAATCTCAGTACCGTGTGATGAAAATAATGCACAATCAATAACACTGATGCGTTTGGTAATGAAAATCCGCGTACAAGGCTCGATTGATTCGTATCGCCTGTTCAATTGCATGCCATAGACTTTTTATCAGCTACCTACTGAATGAAAAATCCGATCTTATTCAGCGCCTTACTGCCCTCTAATAACAACTCCGAGAGACATATTATCGTCCCAATAAGGTACAAATTAAATTTTATGAAGACTAGGAATTTAGGAACGGTTAATTGAACGTTATTTTAGATTGTGACAATTTATTAGGAGGAAATGTAGTTTTGATATATGTGATATTTTATTTCTCTTCCAAAAGGCTAGATCTATAATCAATCAATATAGAGATATTTAGAATTTCTCTATACAGAATAATACCGGTATGTGCGTCTTTCCAATGAATGTTTCTACTCTGCCTTATTTCGTCTAAAGTATATTGCCACGATGTCGACACAGATGACAGTAACTTGACGTCCTCTTATATATCCCGCTGATCCTCGCAGCACAACGTCTATTTAGTCAACTAAGCCTGTCTCGCGAGGATCCTAAATTGTAAGCGTACTTCAAAAAAAGTCTAACAAGGGAGTAGGGATGATACCTAAGTAGGTAATAGTTGGTAGAAATGAGCATAAAACTGCGCAGAGGTAATTTTAATAGAAATAACTTAATTATCGTACTTAAAGTCATCATCATCAGCTATCATTCATCTGAGGATTGGTTTGTTGAAGTTTTATACTCCCTTCTATCACCAGCTAGACATATGTATCCAACTCATCATTTTTTAGTAACTAACCACTTTAAAATCCTTAACGATTTCCCTTATTAATTACATCCTTGGCCTTCCTCGAGAGTTTTTCCACTCTTTTTACCTCCCATTAGGAATTTTAAGTAACTTTGTGAATCAAATTGTGACCTTTTGCGTATTCTTCTTCTAAGTTTTCATCCTTCCCATCAGTTCACTGCAACTCTTCAAAGTAATTCTACACTGGTGATTCTGTACGTCCATTTAGTCTCCATCATTATCCAATTACATCACATTTTCACTGCTTCCAATCTTATTTACTGATTTCATCTTCTTCCGCATCCCTGACACACAAAGAGCATTCTCACTCTCGATTCCAAATATATATGTTTTAGTACAGTGCTTCCTTAATTTCAAGCTTGTGTATCTGGCTTGTTGGCTTGGTATTAGTGAAAGTGACCGACAGCTGTGGACATTAGCACCAGTAGGAAAGGTAGGGTAGGAGGGTAAAGTAAGAATTAATTAAGGAATGGGGGAAGGGTGGAGAGAAAATTGGCGTCGGCATTAGCTTACTAAAGCTCCCAGTAGGTAGGCATTAGCCTACAAAATCGTCTGCAGTTTAACGTCCCATTCGACGAGCAGAGAACTGTACTTGAAATACTCCCCTCATAACACGTAGAATCCTCCAATGATGAATCTCCTCCATTGCCATGACTAAACCCAGGACCTCGGGATCGGAAGCCAGTACTCTAGTCACTCTTACCAACAAATCCGATCAACTTGTAGTTGACTTGTGTTTTGGGCGTGTATTCCAATATTCATGCCATTGAGTTGAGCTCTTGCACCCGTGAGCTGACGGTATAATCACGGTCAATGATGCGTGAAAAAAATTCCGGAAGAATTTATACTCCAACTTTCTCCTTGTCACCGCGCGGTCATGGTGGGTGATTTTCTTCTCCTTCTCTCTGTCCTTGAATTAAAACTACGCATTCCTTCTCCTTGCCCCTTCCTCCTTTCCCCCCAAGCACTCAAACTTCTCTCCTCCATTCCGCATCTGCCGTCTTAAAAAGCATCCCCAGCCCGCAAGCGAACGAGGGAAACGTCCACGTCGGGCAGCCGTAAATTTCTAACCAGGGTCACGGCTATGTCGTGACCCCTTTCCCCCTACCCCCGATTCTCCTCAGTCCGAACATGCTTCCATACCCTTCCCCCGTCTCTTTTGGTCCCTTTTCTGACACCTTCTCCTCCATTTCGGTGCCCTTACCCCTTGCTCTGTCCCTTGGAAATAAAAAAATAAATTCTTGCTCGGCGGATCCGTCCGGCGAAGTTCCTCGTTTCGGGCGATGAGGCACAGGGCAAAGGCGTAGGCCCGGTGGCTCAAGTCGAAAAAGGTAGGGATGGGGGTCTGTTTTGGGGTTTAGTTGAGGTACTTGCAAACGAAGAACAGGCCAAGGGAAGGGGAGATTATATGAGTCTTGGAAGGAGGTAGAGGAGAGAAGTGAAGGGCTTCTGGGAGGTGGTAACGTCCTTGGAAGATGGTTGAGGTATTCCCGTTAACGTAGATGAATTTTTTTGCACGTTCTTCTAAGGGGAATTTTCGCTCGGCATGCAATATAAAAAAAGGAAAAACACCTATATCTACCTATTCCATTGTGATGTTTTTCTTGATCTTTTATGAGACATCAGCAGAACACAGGACTTAGAAAGCAAAAGCAAAGAAGGGGAGAAAGGGAGGTGATTACTCCCGGGAAAAAAGAAATATAGGCGAGATTCATTTTCTTCTAAACGGTGTTGGGCATATTCCACAAGCAATCGTATGGGTAATTTGATTATTTTACCTAGTTTTTTAATAAGGTGTCTAAATTTTGGGTCATTACAAGGTTAGGTGGCTTCTGAGATAAAACTTGTGCAAGGAAGGTAGGTTAGACACTATCCTTTGTTGGCTACATATAATTTTTTATATTCAAAAGCATGCTACAAAGAGGTGGAATGATATCTTTATCAAATTCTTGGCTAAAAGTTAGATTAAACCACTAAATTACGTTAGATTATTTAGTTAGCCTAAACCAATAAACTATACACCAAATAAGATTACAATTAAATGTTGGTCCATCTTATTTTTGGCACGGTTAAAAAGTAATTTGTAAACCTAGACATTAGGTTAGTTAGGTTAGGGAACTAAGACTACCCAAAATAAAAGTTTAAGGTTTTATTTATTTTGCGATCAAATATGGATCACGATAACTGCCATTAAATTGTATACTTCGGTTATTCAAACGGTTGTGCCATTAGATAAATAGATATGTACTTATAAAGCCTTTTCAGTAAGTGCAAAATATTTCTGTGCACATTAGCACGAGTATAATCCATTAACACGCGTTCTTCACCCAGGCTCCTTAGTTAAATTTCATCCTTCAAATTTCATTTAGAAATCTATTCGTGAAAATTCTCCTTGACTCACGATCTTGTGATTGGTTATTGGATAAAAATATAATGTAATTCAAAGCGACAATCAGTAGAGATGGCAGCTGATCAATTTCCTACGACATAATTTCTTTCTTTTACGCTTTGATGGATTCATCGACCCGTTTATTATAATTCTGAGGACGAATATCTGCTTTCCAAAGACATTTCCTCAAACAAATATTTTCAACTCAATAACTGCTCTATTTCTAATTATAAAATTATTCTAAGGTAATGAATTAAGAAATAGCACACGCAATGAACATATCATGGGTAGTTCTTGCTGCACAAGATGTTTTCGTTCCATTTGATTCCAGACAATATTATTACTCAATGCTTAAATTTCCATTACTTTTACTATGTTTAGGGTATATATATATGCTTATAAAGTAAGTTATACCGCACAAACACACTAATAAATCAAATTGTATTCAATGAATGCTCAGGATATGAAGCGTTTTACTCATGAATAATTTGTCCTCTAAATTCCCTATTACAAAGTGAATAAAGAAAGTTTTTCGTAGTAATTAGAAGTATTTACCTATCCTAAGCCAATGCGTCTCATAAAAGGTATAATTTCACATATTGAATTAATTTCACCATATTCATGCAGTGTTTCATTTACTTTAACCATGTCATACGATTTCTGATATATCTCCATATTCCTTAAATCTAGAGTAAAAACTTAAACACAAGCAGGTATACCATCTATTAAAAGCATGAAGTCATTTAAGACATACGTTACAATTTACTTTTTAAAAGATATAAAACAGCTATTTATTGAGAGAATCATCTTATTTTACTTCTTTTTCATACATCCTTTTACCATTTTCTTCAAACATTTTCCGCATATATTCGTACGATGGTATTGAAACAGAAGGGTTAAAATGTAATGTGGACTCTTCAACACCCCTAAGGCTTAATATTGTTAAACGTTTGGTTGGATCATAAGTAAATAAAACAATTTTAGATGAAAACGTTTAAATGATCGTTTTCCCCGTAATTGTGCCTCAAATGGTTGCAATTCAACCTTCTAAATAGGCAACGCAATACCCTGCAACGCAAGCCACTGTAACTTGACGTCGCGAGTGAATTGACTGCGATTGGTGGGCGAAAACGATAGAAAAATGACAACAACCTTAGCCAGTTCCATTAACTTCAAGTAACAGCATTTATATAACCACAATTATTACAATAGAAAACAAGACCGGAGGCTAAATACCGTTAACATGGTCTATACAAGACGAACACAAGTCACAACTGGAACCTAGCAGATACGTCTTTCTCCGTCCGCGGTCAGGTTCAAAGAGGGCTAGTCCGTTCACGGTACACTTTGTCAGCGCAGGAGGGGAATCAGCTGACCAGTGGAGGAGTGGGGAGAGTAGGGGAGGTGATATCACACTTTGGATTGGTAGGAATGTTCACAGGTCGACTTGAAAGATGAAAATGATGTCAGCACCAGCGCGGACCGAATAAAAGCAGGGTGCTTGCAGGAATCACGATGATCTGAGCGTTCGCGGTGACCAGAGCCAGGTCGCGGCACTTATCTCATCGCTCTCTGAGTTTCCGAGGATTTTCGAGTCTCAAGGTTTTGAGGAGGAAAAATTGGCACATCCACTGGGGGAATTTTTTTGGAAAAGGAAACCGGAGAAGGGGGGGGAGAATTGCGCAGAACTGACACAATCACAGAAAGTTCCTGGCATGCTTCCCTCGATTAATGAGTAACTTGTTTGATGTTTAAATAACCATACATAGGAACAATATAAGCACTGACCGGACCACAAATGAATATTAGTTTTCAATGCTTGTATCTCTGCCCAGAGAAATATTATTTGTGTGTTCACAACACGGGTGACAAATCAAATCAAGCTAAGAACTCAAGGTAGTATCACAACAAATTTACAAGGAAAATATTAAACATAATGATTATACATATAAACATTATAGAAATAGGTGATAGTGGACCTTAGATTTATTTTGCCCATATGCAATTTTTCTTAATCCATTTTGTTACTCGGCATTTTTTATAAAAAAGTTATTTTTTATTCTTTATTTTTTGAGTAAATGTATTTCTATTAATTTATTTATATTATTATTAATTTTTATTTGCTACAGCTGAAACGCCCCTCCGAGTTCCCGGAAAGCATCAGGTTTCATTGCCGTCATCATGGCTGGAGACTCGAGAGGGTCTGGGCAGTAATCGCAAGCACGTCCGACACCCAACGGATGAGTGGCTACGCTGCGGTCGGGTTATGCGTACGCAGTAGACGGAATGACCCAAGGATGACGGCCTTCTGCATTCGTGCAACTAGTGATTCCACCTGTGCCACGCAGGACGGAATGAACTTCATGTTATTTAGCAGCGAGCCCTTAACTCCACCGAGCACACCTATGATGAGGACCACTAGCTTCACAGAGTGTCCGGGGTACATTTGTCGAAATTCGAAAAGCAGGTCTTGATATTTCGTTCGTTTTTCCACCTCCTTCGCATCCATGTTAGTTTTAGCCGGAGTAAATAACTCGATCACGGACATGAAGCGTGTGAGATGGTTCATCATTTTTGGAATGTTTTTATGGCCCACATCATACCGCCAAAAATTAACAATACTGATATACCATATATGGATTTATACACAGAAAGATAACACCACTAGATAAATTACACTAGAACCATAGCAAGTGATTAATTAGGAATTTAGCTAGAGATCGCCCTTCTATGCTATTTAAACATCAAAATAAACCATAGAACAACTGCCCAATAAAACATGCTATCAAATTCAACGTTACTTGAAGAGAGAGAGAGAGATCGTTTTATGGGTGGCATCATAATAAAGAATAATCATCCAATATGAGAAAAAAATGTAACACCAACCAATAGATTTACCTACCACTAAATGGGCAGAGATATGAGAAAAACATCTTAAAAACAGAATTCCCGTCCACAACAGCATAAATACCATATAAACCAACTGCATGTTTCCAGTATGGCACTACACAAAGCCAAGTGGCATAGAAATTGATTATGATTTGCCCATTGACGGCTTAAGTGTAGAAAGTGGAAAACATTGCATTATCATAAATATCAAGCATTTAGAATTAATATCAATACAATCGGAAACATGTAAGTGTGAGACATTGTATAGAAAAATCCCCAAATTAATTAAACCCTTAAACCTAGTTAAATTTTCTTCGTGCAAGATAATGCACGGTTAAGCCATTGAAAATTTCAATGAAAAAGTTTCATTGTACATAACATATTGACCTCGGGTGGTCAATCGGGTCCAGGGCCGGTTAATGCCAAACACGTCAAAGAAAGTTAGAATAGGAGAACTAATTTAGATGGCCACACGAACGTTTTTCATCCAATGTATACATATAGTACTTTGGGGACAACCCCCGAAACAGCTATTAAAGCTGGGTGCTGTCTGCGGAAATTGCCGGACGATGGGTTTGCAACCCTACGCCAGAAGGTGGATTAAAAGAATCAATCATCAAAGCCCGTGAGAAAAACAGTTTCATCACCGGGTGACCCCCACTGAAGGGATATCACAAGAGTTCAGGCTATCAGTACAGAACAAAATTTCAATTTCCCCAAGCCATCGGTTGATTTGGGTTCTAGGACCCCTTGGGTTCATGTTCTACTTGAGTTTAAGCACTCAGGCTCAAATTAGGACCCAATAATTTCAAAAATCAACAGTTGGGTTCATAGGCTGCTTGGGTTAAGCCTCTCAGTCAAAAATTAGCACCCCTAAAGTTAGGAAAACCAACAGACTTGGGGTGGACAGCTGTATCAGCTCAAATCCCCAAACCAAAACGGGGTGTACTGACCCCAAGATGCAATACATTCCAAATTCCAAATTTATAGAAACAAGTATTAAACAAACTAGTGTCTGGAGACCCATGCAGTGGCAGAATAACATTATACAGTAAATATTAAGTAATTTTGAAGTAATTATGCAACTATTCAGTATTTATTCAATTATTTAACATGAAATACAATTGAAATAATATATCATTAATTATCAACAATTATTAAGAAGGTGGGTATTTACATAATCCAATAATTGATCATTTAGCATATCACTACCCTTTTAAATCCATACAAATGTACATGGAAGAGATTTTTGTTCTCAACAGACAATACCTTACATTATTCATTTTATTCCTTTAGATGAGAGACAAGCTATTTTCTCACTTATAGGCGATACCTTCAACACTACGGTAACGGGAGTTAGCATTCTAACAATGGCATAAGGCCCTCTTCCTTGACATCTCCTTGACAACGGACTAACCAACAAAGAAGCACCTGAAGGTCAAGCTTATAAAATATTAAAAACATCTCCGTCCACATGAATTCAGTTAAATGTGGTCAGAAACATCGTTTTCTAAAAATAAATTCGTGATATTCTTTTAAAAATAAAATCCACAGACAATCAAAGCCAACCGACATCCAGAGAAAAATGTATACCCAAATTATGAGATTTTTGTAAACAAGAGACTTTCGTCCTCGACAATCGTTGAGAAATCAAGAAAAACACTTATCAGCTAAGATCAAGCTATTATATTCCGGAAAAATAAACATTCGAACCATTGCTTGAGATGAAAGAAGAAGCTAAAAGAGCAGAGGAGGGAATTAAGGGAAAGAAAACACAGGCTATTTGCTCACGGTTGAAAGTTTGCTTTTCTTAATTACACAAGGACTTCCGAAATGTATGCGCCAATATTTGTTCATAAGTTAATTAAAGATAGAGAGATCAAAATTCATTCGTTTGTTAATACATCTCATTTTACTTGCTGAAATGAGAAGGTTATTCAAAAAAGGTTCTTTTACCCGACTCGACGCAAGGAAAACGACAGGCTGTATTATAACCGAGGAAGAAGTTCTGATTAAAGTGAAAACTTTGTATTTCATATGAAGGCAGACATACAAGAGGCTCTTTCTTCTTCTCCCTGTGGGATGGAATATTTCACCGTGCGAACAGGAAGAAGTACCTACCTTATGGATAAAGGCTCATCGTGGATGGCTTAAAATTCACGGGCAGCGTTCTCATATCCGTGAAATAAAGCCCCCTCTCACTAGTAATTTCACCCGGATTTTCATTTATAGCCCATACACTTCATGATGGCCTCGCGGTGTTGCAAAATCACTCCCTAGCAACCACTAGAGATGGGAGTGGCCGCGCAAACATTTTTTCCCACGCCAACGCCACGCCTTTCTTCGTGGGATAGGAATAAGTGCGTGTGGCTGATATTTTATAGGAATTATATCTATTGGAGTCACTGTAGAGGAACTGCGATTTAAACTACTGAGTCCAGCAACTGCCAAATCTCTACTATCAGGTAAATTAACTTGCTCCATTTCACTCACAGTTCCACCACTGCGCCCAGGATTGACCATTGATTCTCGTCCTTTATCAAGTTCTTCCGTTGAATCCCCAGGGTTAGCTTCAGTTTCACCAGAGTTTTGGCTGGCGCCTATGTTGCAGTTGTTCAACGGAATGACAGACACATTGGCAGGAAGGAAGTCAGCATCGGAAAACACATCAGGGTGGTAAGGGAAAATCCCATATTTGCGAAATCCATTAATAGCTGTTGTAGGCACAGATGCTCGCAAAAAAGCCTCGCCAAGAAGTCTGCTAGTTTGAAATAGTGTGATGGCCCTTCCAGGGTTATTTCTGAGGAACTTCTAACATTCTTGGATGGATTCCAGGGCGCCATGAAGGACACGTCTAAAGGTTGCAACTTATGGCTGCAATGAGGAGGTACACATATCACAGTTGTGTGATTTTCCCTAGCCTTGTTGATAAAATCAATACTCTTAGTGTGGGTAGCATGTCCGTCTAAAGTGAGAAGTACTGGAGATTCTACTGAAGGTTTGGCATGGTTTTAAAAATGGTCAAACCATTTTAAGAAAATATCTGCTTGCATCCATCCACTAAGAATGCATGCGAATTCTGAACAAGGGGGAACTCAGTCTTTAAGCTCCGCCTTCGTATTTTTCCTGGGGAAAATGACAAAAGTAGAGATAAAAGTTCCCCCAGCAGACATGCAAACTTCAAATGTAGAAAGTAGGACTCTATCGGCAGAAGTTATTGCTCCCACCTGCCGTCTTCCATTCAAAACAAATACTTGAGAGTATCTACTTTGAACCGTTAAAAGTCTTTTTTCATCACAGTTATATATTCTGTGAGCTGGAAAAACATTTTTGTCTTGAACTGTTCTCAAGATATCCAAAAAAATTTGTTACATAGCTTTTGTTAAAGCCTTGACCTCTTGCAAGGGAAGTTGCTTCTGATGTTCTCAAACTGATATGTCTATCAATGTTCTATCTAAGTGATGACGTATGACAATGCTGTCGAGTCGTTTAAAGCGAGTTACAAATGGGTACAAAGCTACAATGGGTACAAAGTTACAATGGGTACGATGGATCAGATTTTGGTATTTTCTATCAGTTCCAAAATGGTTATAAAGCAGATCCAATGCAAACATTTTTGCCTGGGTGACTTCGCCCGTCATGTACAGTGGCCACTTTACCCGGAAAGACGCCATTACTAAAACATCAGTCTATAAACTAACCTGAATGACACAGCAATTTTAAACCAAAAGCAGTTTAAAGCTGAAATGAAGACAATCTAGCAGTAATATTTCCAGTAGTTATATCGCTCATTATCATTTAGCAATATTAATAAATATTTGTCACTTACCAAAACTCAGAGATGCAGAAAACAAAAACTAGTGCACTGTGCTGAAACTGTGTAACATATCTCGTCCAAAGCCACAGACGACACTGAGGCAGTAGCTGGCAACTAGTTAACTCTATTCCCGCATGAGTTCAGCACTATCCAGCAGTATGAAGTCAAATGACCACTTTACCCGCCCTTGCCACTTTACCCGCCCTTCCCTTTAAATCTTATGGTTCCAGGCATGACGTCGTGGACGTAATTGATAACCAATATAATGACAAATATCTTATTCCATTTTACGATAACACCAACATTTCGTATACATTTGTCATTGATATCAAGAAAGAAGCAAGTAAATAAATTTATAATTTTGGATATTGAGGATCAATGAAATAAACAAGAAATTAAACCCTAAATGCTGCTCTGTAGCAAAAATACACATTTCCACTCATCTGATTAACATTTGGCAACAAAATGAACTACTAGACTTTTCCTCTAAACGGCTCATATTAGGAAATAACGGCAGTGGAACCAAAACACTGCCCTGTGTCACTCCTCTCCTGCGCAGGGGCTAATGACCTCGTAATCCGAAAAATTCGTGGCGTATAATTAAAGAGAGAAGTAGTGAAATTCCATTACTATGTCTTACTCGCTAATTACTTTCTATCAAACGTAATATAACGACAGGTGTGACGAATCGCTGCCTAAAGTGGCCCTAAAAGGCAGTTTTGACGAGATCATGTAGAGTTTTAGCACACAAAACCATAACACCATTTCGTTTCACTCACAGGAACACGCGTCCACTGTAGGCACCTCATCTCGTTAAGCATTGTCATCAGAGTCATCGTTGTTGTTTCAACTTGTTAGTGCCGTTATTGTCGACGTTATTACATTTCCTTATGGCTCGACGCCTCCGATCCGTCAGGGGCCTTTTAAGACGGGCTTATATAATCCCGTTGGTTTACCGCGCACGGCGGTGGAAAACGCATCCTTTTAAAACCAGGGCACGGCGATGAATGCACGCAGGGGGGAAGGGTTCAATGCCTCTGTCGCCCCTCGCCCCTGGTGAACCCTTTCAAGCCGTCGGCGAATTTGGGGATGTATTGTGTTCGGAAGGTTGCTGTAAGATGATGCGTGTTGTGCTCGTGCCAGTTTGGCTGGGTTGAGGCTCAGTGAATGGTAAGAAAGGACGGCTGTGATGAGTTCGCTACCTGGTTCTACGCGGAAGTCGCACTATAATGTAAATTTTTCTTTGCATGGGACAAGAAGCATCGAGTATCACAGGAATGAGGAAACAGATAAGATATAGAGTGAATCATTTTTCTCGCAACATTTATTAAGACTACAAAGAACCCCACAGCGATATCCATTTCATACAAATTCCTCTTCTGTAAGGTTATTTTTAGGAAATTTAAGAAGTTCATTTCACCGTCTTGGTGTATAACTTCGCATCCGTGCGCGTGACTGCGTACCGCATCACTTGTGCAACCGCAATGATTGGAAAACTTAATTTCTATTCAACACTATTACCAGGCTGGAAACCCGAGAACTCGTCATAAAACTCTACATTATTTCCGAATTCATAATAACTACTTCATTTCTAAATCACCCTCTTATATGTCCTTCACGTTTGTACTTTAGTCCTTGTGGAGAAGTTACCTCTGTTTCTCTCTACCTTATATTGGAAACAGAATTCATTGCACTTTGGGGTGAGTATTCATCCTTGTTCTACTTTTGCATCTGTTCAATGACGGCGCATAAACTCAGACAGGAATCGAAACACTTGGTGGCTCCGTATCAAAAGGCCATACGCCAATAATATCGAATTTAACAGTACTAAACAACCTTAAAGAAAACTAACATAACATTAAACAACCTTACTCACTCAAAATCTTCCCTAAGTCGTCCAGCGTGCAGCGCTAGGAACTTTTGCGACTGATATATGCAAAAAAACAACTAACTATACGGGAACTCAAGGACATTACCCGTAATGGTGTTTTCATAAGCTACTCGTTTTCCGAGAGCACTGCTCAACTCCAGGTTAGATTCTGCATTACGTCTTTCCCGACAACATACTAATTTAAGGCCTCTCCTTCTCCTCACTTAAACAAAAAAAAACTGCAAACCTTTGTTATTTCCCCGTCCCACCAAAAATCTCGTCAAACACCTCACTTTCCCCGACTTTTCTCCCTCCGCCCTTGTAATGCCATGCAGCGTAATTAACATTAAGAGGGTTGGAACAGCGCATCACCCATAGTTCGCAACTTGTTCCGTTTAATCCTCAAACGTGCCACTTATGCAAATTTCACGTCTTGCACACTTTTATACGTGCATACAGCAAAAAAAATCCCCCGCGGTTAAATTACGTGAGTTTGCATTCGTTACCCGGTGCATAAAAGCTTTGCTAAGATTTTTAATATTCCGTCCTCCAGATTAGAGACACCACTGAGATTTTGCTCACCGCGTCGGTTGATATGAAATTAAAGGGTGCGTGCTTTGAAGCGTAAACTTTTGAAAATCACTACCTTTGCTCAAATCAACTGGCGAGAGATCTAAGGTATACAAAATGGAGCCTAGCACTTTTCTCCTCTCTTCGACTTATCAAGAAGATTAACACCGAAGCAAAAAACGTTCAAAACGTATGAAAACTATTTCTTACTTTATTTTTGAAATTTTAAAAATTTGACAAAAATTAAAAAGACATAACATTGATCCATAATGTGACATTCAGAATTTAATAAAACTAAGGAAAACTTAAGAAGTTAGCAAATTGATATACCTATATTTAAATGCATTATTTATGTCGGGGTAAATTACCATTCACGCAAATAGGTGAATAATCCTACTCCGATCAAGCATGATGATATATTATATCGATGACAATCTCAGGCTTAGCATTTCTTCAATATAATTGTGAAGAAAACACAGTAATATTTATTTAAACTCAACCGTGGTTCAGATGCTGCAACATCATGAGGTGTCCACACATTTGAGAGTATCCTTACACACGTAGACGGAAATGGGAAGGCTGAAGATTGTGGCAGTGTGTGTTGAACAAATACTTAGTAATTTCGGTGTATTTTGGTTTTCACAGTCGCTTCCTTCACTTTGAACTATAAACCGATTCAACCAATGACCCTAGTTTTCAAAAGTAAGGATATGGTGCTTTCCCGGCGTATTATCTGGATGTTGTCTTCTAGGGTTTCTAATAGGTTGAGAGATTCCATATTTCGAGACGTTTCTTGGCACGACACGTTCCTGGTTGGTATCAGAATAGATCCCCTTATGACGAGGAACGTGTCAGAGCTGGAAATTTCAAAACCTATGGATTCACTCACCTGGTTGAAAACGCAAAAGACTTTTATCTATCTATCATACCTATTTCTTAACGGCGTCTATGCCCTTGGTGGGTAATGATTTTGAGTGCTGCTAATAGATACGCAAGATAACTAGGGTATGTGGTTCAATTCCTAGCAGCGATTAGCTTTTCTGAGAAGTTACTACATCAGTTGGTTATTTTGGGAGATAATATAATAATTGAAGTAATTTTCGCCATCGAGGACGCGGCGGATAAGTTTGTAAGGAAACGATTATTGGGGAGAAAAGCAAGGCTGGAGAGGAACATGGCGTCTCTATTAGCCAGATCTCTTACATACTCCCTTAACAGCCGTCACAGGGGCATGTGGCAGGGGGTGCTAGGATAACGTAGAAAGGGGAGAGATCACAAGAAAGGGCTAAATTAAGTAAATGAAATTTAATTTACGAAATCTGCTATGGGGGCCAAGGCTTTACGTCACATCCTACGGAAATAGAAATGCACTTGGAATCACTCCCGTCTCTCCACACAATATCCGAATATGAATCTGGATTACACTGACATGAGAAATATCCGCCAATGCCAGAAATTCGAAACCGTACCCTTCTGGGTAGGAGGTGAGTAATTTACCTTTCCCTGTACTTTGTAATTAGTATCTGGTATATTAACCCGAATATTGAATTCTAGCATGTTTGTCAGTAGCACTACCTTAGCTTCTCGTTCGGCCTTGCATTATTATATTCCCCTGAATTATTATAGTCACCGCCTAGCGGAGCCGGGTGAGCGTACGAGTCCCGATCTTGTTCCGTAGCGATCCTCGCAAGCCAGGTGTGGAATCGCCCCGAGACACACATGTATGTGACTTGCACAGTTTTTGATAGATGAGGAAATTCTCTAGACGCCAGACCAATGCGGTCACCATTGGATGAGGAACTAGCGTATCTGATGCACTTAATGCTTCCACAGTGATAGCATTTATTACACGACCGGTTGCGCTTTTTACAGCATCATCAGGTCGGCTTCACCTTAAGATGGCTTCACCTGAAGTCGGATTCAGCTGATGATGCTGCAAAATGCGAAACCGGTCGTGTAATAAATGCTATCACTGTGGAAGTTGTTTAATTTCATTTTCTGCAGTTATGTTCTATTTCCACTCCATCACGCCTGAAACCTCAGATAATAGCGGGTCTGCGTTTAGTCCAAAAAGGACCATAGTTTAATCGAAGGTCTGGGAGATATATTTCCCTTGGAACTTTCCAAGCATATACATAAAATAGAAATGCATTCTAAAGGAAATAAGGATGAGAGTCAAATAAAGAGAAAGATAGTGGAGTGAATGATGTGAGTGAAAGAGATCGCGAAAGTCATGAAAATTAAATGAGGTGGAAGAGAGACTAAAGTAGAGGAATACTAGGAGTCTTAATAAGAGAAGAGCGTAAATGAAGCAATGCACGAGTGCAAGAACCCGAAAGAGGCTGGCAAGGACGTGGTACTTTAGGGGAAGTTATTAAACGGAAGACAGTTTGCTAGACATAACAGAAATAACGAAGTCATTTGACATTGCGTACACCGGAATAGAGTGATGGGCATGTACATATGAAATTAATTTCAATCGTAGTTCTCTAGGATCTCTTCCTTCTGTTCGTCAAAAGAGATAATCCCACTCACTGAACCTGTAATGGCCATACCAACTCCTTCATGCGGCTACGAGCAGAACCCCAAAAAATATTCCCTCGCAGACTCCGTAGTCGGGGACGAGTCCGATTCCACCGCTAAGCCCCGTCGAACGCGACGGATTAATCGGCGGGTAATCGCATCCACTGGTGGAAAATAGCGAGGCCTCATTTGTTCCTCCCTTCCCATGCCTCTCCCTTTTTTGCGACCACATGTGCCGGTTTTAATGGAAAACATAATGGAAAAGAGGGGATTTGTGGAATTTTATGCCTCTCGGGGATGATATGGGCGTCCGGACGGGATTTGCACACACGACGCCAATTACAACCAGTGCGATGTACGAATCACGCCGATTCCAGAGGCCTGTATAACAAACAAGCTGGCTACTTAGCCATTTATAAACCCCTTATAACGCGGAACTTTGAAGTTGGCATCGAAGCAAGTTAGTGATTCTAAGGTCAATCCGCTAAAACTTATTCGTGTAGCATGAAATCAGCTGAAATTGAGAAATTAGATTATCATAGAATGACCATGTAAAATCTCACCAGTGGTGATCATTACTCAGATAAAGCTCTATCAATAGTTCCTGGTGCTCCATTGGTGATCGCTTTTGGGACATTTTCAACGGTACTTTCAAAATCCTGTGAAACGAAAGAGTACAAGGTTGTTTAGCGCTAAGAAAGAAAACCTTTCTAATTGTTGACAATAGAAGCGCTTCGAGAAGTGGGCACAATCACTGGTACCTTCCATCCTGTTTCGACTCGTATCACAATGAGACCTCATGATAAGGTCCCTGGTCGAGTCATAACAATGGGTGATTTTTTACAACTTTTCTATTAGCCTTTTTTGTGTGTGCCTCGTGGCTGTTTGGAGAATTCGTTTGGTTCCCTTGACTCAATCTCTCTCTCGTTGCCTTTCACTTTTATCCTCCATCCTTTCATTCCACCCTCTCCAATTCTATCTCCCTTATTTGCCAAACAATCTGTCTGCACCATGAGCCTTTGCAAGAGCTATACATTGCGATTTTTCTCGATATGGCTCTCGATCGCGGTAAACGTACGATTGCAATAATTCACTACTGTAAAATAAATTTACTAATTACTAGTTTCACAAATATTGGACCACACATTGAATATTTTTACAACTATCGTAAAATACGGCCCTGAATTACGAGAAAAAAATCTACCCCTGGACCAAGAATTTAAACAAGCGTTTAGCGATAAGTCCATGGTTCGATTCTGAAAATTGTGCGATTCGATAATGACATTTATACCCTTAGAGCTTAATAAATTATTACGTGCCAATGTTTCGCCTACATAAACTTAACAACAGTATATGTAGTAATCAATAGTAAACAAACTAGTCCTAGTTTCTCTTGTAAAATCATTCATAAGGTTTCATTTCCCTTCTTCAGCTAGTTTACCTACCCGTCATCTTGGCTACATAATGAAAAATAATCGTATTTAAAACTGCATAAACGTAAGTTTAGGTAATATAAGAAATTGAAAGTGAGTAATTTGAGTTTGGGTGAATTTTAAGCGAGCTAGGAATTTTTTCCTTCGATCTGTGAAGCAAAAGCCTTAAGTTTTTCTTAAGCCAGGGTAGTGTAAATATAATCCCGGCATTGGCACTTCATATAGGCTAACTTTTCAAGCAAACGATATAGGTACATTTATAGTTAAAACTGATATTAACCTAATGTACCAGTGCAAAGCGTATTTTTATTCAAAACCTAGATTTCACTCTAGTACAGCATCATCACGTAATATTTTTATAAGGAAACCTTTGACCTATATTAAGCATTTAATGTGGATACAAGAAGTTAATTAATGTGAATAACATGAGACAGTTCCAGAAGGTTACACCGGAAACAATTAATTGATATTCACAACGAAATAAGATGCAAAGATATTTTATGCATTCGCACTCATGGATATGAACATAGCAGATGCCGGAAACAATTCAATGATATTCAAAACGAACTAATATGCAAGAATATTTATATAGCAATACGCATGGATATGGACATGTAACAGAACATTTTGAAAAACATTTATGGAAATATTCTTTCTGAAAAGGATTCGAACTTGGTTCTCCCACTTCCAAAATTTCAAAAAACTGTTATTTTTAGGTTCATTTTTAAGGGTTGTATGCGAATTATTTTACTTTTAATAGCGTAGCTGCAGGAGTATCTACTCAGGAACGCAACAGATCTTTCAATCTGAGGACGGAGAAGGGTTTTAGGACATCTTTTCTGGGAAGTTAACGTAGCATTGACCACTTCTCCTACGCATACTAATTTGATAATGATCAAATTCATTCATGTTTTTATGGTCCCTTTGGCGATTTTCCTCATGGGCTCCTCCTACACTCCACTCTTCTCTCAGCCCAACGCTTTGTGTCCTCGTACCTTCCGCGTATTTGATGCTGTCTAACATATTCTTCCTTTTGCTTCCCCTTTCCCGCTTTTCTTCCACCATTCCTTCGATCCACGTCGTCAGCAGACAATATTTTCTCAGGGAATGTTCAATTCAATTTTTCTTTGATCCTCAATGATCAAAAATTAACGTCGAGGCATAAAAAAGCATGTCCTTTTTTCGCAATGTCAAAGTGTTCTTTTGTCATAAAACAGTATTTTAACTACAAAAAGGTTTGGAACTGGGATCTGCCAAATGACAGGAATGAGTGTTAGCTTATTACAACACTAAGCTATTTGAACTCAATGAATTACCCAGGGCGTCAAAGCAAGCTAGATACTCTCACAATGTGTCTACACAGGAGGTGTATTGGTGCTTGATAAACTAACAACTTTCCCCAGAGCCCAACTACTATTCAGACAAAATTCAGAGTGTAAATGGTACAAATGACTACTGTAAGCAGTTGAGGCGTCAGAATTGAAGTTCGCCCCTGTGACTGTGGGGTAATGCCCTCGCATGTTAACTCAAGGGTCAAAGGTACGAGTCTTGATAAGGTCAAAGGTAAAGTCTGGATATTTCACCACTCAGAAAAGGGGTGTCTGGGTTCTTCCGTTGTTACTTGGTGAAATACCCAATGTAAAAAGGCGATTTTAATGTAAAATGGTTTCGGGAATGCAGAAAATATGCGTAATGTAAATTGCCAATGTAAAATGTATTCGGGATTGTGGAAAATATGCGCAAACTAGAATAAATAGCACTAGACAATTAAAAATCATAATGAATAAAAGCAGTAGACTCGGCAGTGATTCGAACTATCTTCTCGCTTATACTATAGTTACTCGCTAAACTTACTGGTCAGTTAGTTACACCATCAAACCATATTTTGCCAAGGTGAATTTCCGTAAAGAGTTGATACGATAAATTTTAATTGGAGTGCCAAGCTTAGTGGAGAGACGGGGCAACGCGAAAGAGGTACAGTTTTTTTCACTCCGCAAACTGACAGAGGTTGAGGGACCTTACGCTAAGGTTGACGCAACATCGACCACCCACTTCCGGTTTCTATCACGCAGCAAATTAATATAAAGTAAATGTTCAAGTATTCTCACTTATTGAATTAAAACGCAGATATTTTTTTAGAAAAAGCACTTATCCCATTATTTTTTTCGAAAAATTGACTTGAGCGCGGAAATAACACAACACACGAGCCTTTCGCGTCAAATGACAGAAACGTCACATAACCCTTTTCTCCACGCATCATCCTCCAAACATTTTTTTGTCTTCCTGAATGAATACTTGATTACTTTTTTCCGTTCATCCAATTCGTTTATACCGTCCGCAGCCGTTTTAAAAAAAGCTTTCATTCCGCCTACTGTCGCATGTCCCCAAATATCTGCCCCGGCATTAAACTGGATTTACCCGTGAAACTGCGAATCGGGTGAATGTGGTCTTCCTCCCCTATCATTTTGATGCGATAAATTATACGGACTGTGTAGGGGGCAGGGGTGGTGTATTGGATGTGTGTGTGAAGGAAGGAAGGGTTTTGAAAGGGAAAGTGCGGTTGGTACATGCAATTTTCGACGTTGGAAAATTGACAGTATTTGCTGCGCCCACCCTCCGTGGCAATTTTATTAGTTCCTATCCCAAAGCTCCAATCTCGCTCACGCCTCGATGACGTTGGCTGCCATGGGATCAGCAAGCCTCCTCTCGTTTCTGTGAACTGCTTAATCCAATTTTTTACGGAATTTTACGCAGCAAGCGATCGAAAATCGCGAAAGGTAGAAAGTAATATTCCGACACAGAGCCACGCTGAAAGTCCTACTTTATCGGCGAAACGTTATATCGCATCTTGAGTATAGTTCTCGCAAAATCCCCTCGCACAGTCCTACGCGTTAAGAAGTGGAGTGCTGGGGGTGAAGATAAAGGACGAAGGGGAAAAGGGAAAGGCAACGAGGGAGAAAGAAATGAAGGCAGGGGAACCAAACTACATCACGAAAAAGGCACGATGCACACATTTCGGTTCTAGGTGGCTTATCACAGAGCAATAAACAATCATTAATATTAATTACTTCCACTACTAACGTTTCCTGTACCACTCCTCTAAACTATCCTCTATTGACCCCAATGAGCCTCCAAAACCTATTTTTTTTAACTATGAAGCCTAGTGTTAAACATTGAAATCGGTCAGTGCAGTAGGCGTAAAATATGTGAAATGTTACTTTCATGAAACCATATTTTACATTATTCAAACATGTCAAATTTCCAAGAAGATATTCCACCTACCATTGACGTGAAGAATAAGAAGAACTCTTCCAAGAAGTTATTGCAACATGATAGTACGATTATGCAGGCGAATCTATTTGAGAAACTTTCTATCAAGTACGGAGAGGTGAGCGAGAATATTTTGCTCAACAACTCCTGCCTGAAACTCGGGGTCGTACCAAATTACGCGCGCCTGACTATTAGTAAGCCCATCATCACGTTGGTTACTAGCTGAACTAAAGTTGTTTAACACATTCATGTAGCACAAGTGTCAAGTCAAGAGGGAAAATTTTATTATGTGCCAAAAAAAAGGACTACGGCAGTCAAAATGTAAACAAGTCGAGAAATGCAGTGATTAACAGATTCTTTCTTCACATGCAACATTCAAGGTTACCTACGGAAAGAGCAAATCAAGACTCAACAGTTGTTTTACATAAGTATAAAAAACTAATCATCACTTTTTTCCATTTACTAATTTTTTCTAAACCCTACCTATTCATTTGGTGAGGTCGTAACATCCCCTGTCACACAGCGTAACGGCGGCTAGTGGGGTAGTTACGAAGTTGTCGGTGAAGATGAAAGCACTTAGGAAGAAAGCGAAATCTCGATACAAATCTCTGTTGAGACTTCTAAAGGGAAAATCTCTCGTCTATAAGCCAAATAGCGTAAGTCATCATCGTGGCTGTAATTAATACGCAGATAGGTTTAATAAAAATAACAATTCCATTTAAATGTCAGCTACGACTATTTCTTCTCTAAATATTTCCGCATTTTGAGATATTGTTCTCCATTTGCTTAATTTATTCATTTTTTAGTCTACCTTTCCTTATTTCATACCATTCATCTGTCCTTTAGTATTTGTTTTCAGAAGGTCTTAAAATACGTTAATCAAGTATTCCTAGTTTACTTCGAACAGTTTTCGTTAGATGTAGTCTTTCTGCCAAAGATCCTCCTTGGAAATCCTCTTAGCTGATTTTTTTTTCATCCAATTGATCCTTATTTATTCCGTACTAATCTTTTACACGACATTTCCATAGGAAATTCTTTCATCAATATCATTGCTGTATTTCTGTTTCCTCTGCTGTGTTCTTCTATGGTGTGCCGCCATATAACAGCAAGCTAAGTACAGAGTCTCAAGGCATTGTTAGCCACCCTTTACATCCTGTATTCACCAATGTTGCCTCAGCTACCTCGATTTTAATATGCATCTAAAATGAAAAAGCCACACATAAAGAATTATTCACAGACCGTACCGTTATAATGTGTTTCAATGAGGATCATCGTAATATCTCAAACTCATTTCTATACGAAAACGAACAAAATAGCCGCAGATATAAATAAGATGGAGTGAACTCATCTAAACCGTGAGGGACTCACGATGGGATTATTGCAGAGCTTGAAAAATACTTTTTCCCAAGCCGATATCTCCCTCTTGTAACCACAATCCCACTTTATACTTGAACCAAACTACCAGAGCTAAGATTAGGAGAAAATAACGCCTACGGAATATGTAGATACAGACACTGAATTGGAAAAAGCAAACGGAGCGCCCGAAGGGATATCAATACCCATTTTCCGAGGTTTGTTGGCGCGGAAGTTGCGTTCGTAATATTGCCAATGTGCAGAAGAATGGCCGTGAAACTAGCGGAATCAGCGCTGACGGCCAGCCTCCACGCCAAAAATCCGAGGGACGAGTGCAGCGTGCTCCTGTTTAATCACCCCATGCCATCTACCCACGAGGTGGCTTGCATGGTGGTTCGTAAATGTAGATGTAGGCTGAAGTACACTGACGCATTAAGAGCACAAACATTCCTGACAGACATAGAAAAATCTTTTTCCGCCACATTACATCTGTTGAGCAGGAATTGGTTGAAAAATTATAGTAATACATTTTCGATAATTTATGTAACACGATTCTGTTTTACAAAGAATTATATGCGACTAAAATAACACATATAGACACTATTACAAAGAAATGTACCTCACTAACAGTACCTTAAGAGTTCCTCTTTATTAACCCTTTAACTGCGCAAATAATCTGAAATATAGCGCTCCCCAATCGCGAAATTATTTTTCTAAATATTTGCGTAATTTTAAAATTTGTCACTTTTTATTTTCAGGAAAATTAGTTTTAAAATTTACATTGAGTAATTATTGTCTGATTTTTCTGTTGAATACGAATTGTTGAACTTTTTTTACTAAAACCATAAACCATACTTCAAATCGCCAATAGACGATGGGAGCAGTTAAAGGGTTAATCAATTAATTGATATCCTTTTTGCATTCAAATCAGGGTTTGTTTTAATTGTTAGGCTTTCAAAGAGAAACTGAGAGTACGTAGTAAATACATTAGAGTGGGTGCTAATGAAAGGCTTTTCTAGCAGATAAAAAGTGAAGCATGAAGAGGTAAATGAAATAGGAATAATGCAAAATAAAGGAACTTAACGTGAAGGTGTACATTTGAGTAAAAATCAACAGATTTACTCTAGAGGAAGAGAGAAAAATATAGTAGTAACCAGATACGGCCAACAGGAATCCAAACCCAGGCTATAAGGCGTTGTAAGTACTCAATCCACTGCGCCATTCCAACCAAAAATTAGTGAGTATGATCTGATCTAAAATTTGTATACATTAGCAATAGCAATATTTACAGTCCTATTGACGCCTTTATTGTCCCTTGTGCATAATGATCTCTCAGGACTGGGGAAAGCTTTCAAGGTCTTGAGTATCAAAAAGTCATTTGACGAGGCTTTGGGGTTCTTATAGTTCAGTCAGTTTCAGGTGCATCGTCGAATGGCCTCATGGGGTTTCTAAAGTTAATACTTCTCCTTTTTTCATGCATATGTGCGTCTTTATTTTCTCCTATACAGCATGATCTTCCCGAACTGGGTAATCATTTTAACGGTGGAATAAAGTTTAAAAGAGTCCTACACTTTATAGGGACAGAATACCTCGTAAAGTAGAGGAGCTATTGACACAAGTGTATGCGTAGGGATAAAAATGAAGAAAGAAGAGTTAGATGGTGTGAAGAATGCGAGATAAAAGAACTTAAAGCGAAGGTATACATTTGCGTACACATCAACACATTTACACAAGGGGAAGAGAGAGAGAGAGAAAATATAAACTCGAGGGACGTGGAGAGGAAAGGGAAGAGAGAAGAATGGAAAAGTCATTTAGTATCTTTCGTCGCGCACCCTCTCATCCTCTCTCCTCCACTCTCATCTTCACAACCCCCGCCAAACTCCGCATCCAATCCCTACCCATCTACTCCCGTCCTTATCAATCGGGAAATCCTTTTCTTATGCGGAATCTGTACACGGCACCCTGAAAGACATCAGGGATACGGGAGAGGGAGGGGGGAATGCAATCAGCAGGAAATGCCTTGGAAGGGGGCTAAGGCGGGCGTGTTCCATTGCTGTGCCGGATTGAGTGCGAGGGTAAAAAAGGGATTCTTTTGGAAGGGGTTGGAGTAGAGATGGAGGGATAGGGTAGGGACGGGAGAAGGAATTGAGGACTACAAGGTACGGGGGGGCAAGAAGATGGAAGGGTAAGGGAGGACTGGGATATGAAGGAGGGGATGATGTGGTATACGGGACAGTGTGAGAGAAGAGCCAGGGAGATGAGATTTTTGATTCCTGTACTTAAAATTTCTCATCAAATAGGTCTATATGCATGAAGTCTTCTTAGATTCACAGCATTAGTGCAATTCTTCCCTAAGATTTACATCGATGCAACGAATAAACGTCAAGCTAATACTGATACTATTTGCGTGATGCTCCCATTGAAATGTGAAATGATTAACAAATACTCATAATAGGTAATAAATACATTTTTTTTAATTTTGGACTAGGTTTCGATGTTGTATCGTCACCTAATATCGTGACGTGTAGCGTTGAAACTTTGATCATGGGTTCGACCAATTTATGCGGAATTAAAAAGTTCTTTTGATCATTTCAAAATGTGGTCAGAAAAGTTCATTTGACCGTGAAAACGTGCTTATGGTACTATGGCATTTTCACCAGTCTTTCAACCGTTAGATTGGTTAATGGAGGTTCTCCTTATACTTTCCAGTATTACGTATTTCCAGATCCCAGTTCATTTGCCTTGGATTTATTTTCAGGGTCTTACATCATGGGCTTTTTCTTTTATTTTCTCCCCACACAATGCTTTCATGAAATGGAATTTCATAATTAGGAAGACCAGCATAAATCCTACGATCAATGGATGCATTAAGGCTGTACCTATACGTGTCTACCGATTTCGTCACCACCGTCAGTTCAATGAATCGTTCGTTGAAAGGATTTGGGAAACATCGAAGGTTTAAAATGGAATTTCGGATTTTTCTCGGGTAAATAAAAGAGTTAAGATTTTTCACGCGAATGAGCAGATAATAAGGCACCCAGAACACCTGATTTCAAATGGATATTCAAATATCCATAGAAAACCAAATATTGGGTGTCATTACTGTACTGCAATATTTAGGTTTAATGTGGTGAAACTTAATCATGGCGAAAGAAGAACTTCTCACCGGTCCACAGAGAAATGTTTAATGCAACCAATTGAGGTGTTTTCCATCATTATCAAGCCCTTGCTTACACTGGTCGTGTTAAATATTTCTCAATGGAAAACTGCAAAATATTCTTCTTTCGTCAATAATGAATTTTTAATGCAGATTTGTTTCCTGCTTCAATTTTCCTCCATGGTACCTAGGTAGTTAGTTACTTTGCATTTTGTCCATAATTTTTTAATGCGACTGTTAAATTTAGTATTTGAAAATGAGATTCCGCTCTAATAGAAAATTTTTTGCTGATCATTATTTATTAAGATATAATAATAATTATTAAAAACTTTAAATGACGAGATTAAAAAGAAAAATATATTCATTTAACACATTCTTTTTATGCGCATACATGGGAATGTATGACCATATGTATGAGGTAAAATTTACAGTAGCGGATTTATTTTACACCATTACTTACCAGCGGAAAAACTACCTGGTTTTCAATAAGATTTCAATGAGATCATAGAGTCTACTTCCTTTCTGGTGTCATGTTTATCCCAAATTCCTATATGAAATCATTCGCCGTTCATTTACTCTGGATATTATCTTAACCATTTGTATTTCCACGTCAGAAATTCTGGTATGACAGTAACGGAATATCGAGGTTAAAACATCGGTATAGGGTTGCATCTAAGAGCTTTGTATCGGGCCAGACCAAGAATGTGTACATTTAACTCACTTCCACGAGCGAATAAGAAGATGGATAGGCACCGCGGGTTACCCAAGTAAAAAAGTAATCAGGAGCAAGGTAGGATTCAGGCGAGAATGAATGTGTGCCGAGTGTCATTACTGCTCTCCACTTTGACGCCTCCCGTTAGTCTGGTGACGAATTCGAAGCGAGGGCTGCGAATCACTCTTTTTCCGCCATGCGCTTTGATTCATGGCGCTCCGATGATGATATATGTCTTCACTCAATCCTCTCACTTATGAAGAACCCTTCTAACTAATTTACCACCATAATGAGTCGTTGCCGTTGAAAATATAGTCACCTAGGTACTTCAAAATCACTATATTTTAATTAGTTTTCACCACTTTTGCATTGATTAAGGTATTATCAATTCTATGTATATTCTATAATCCAAGTTAAATAAAGTTTCTGTGTTCTTTACCCATCTGTCGATGACAAGAATTTGGAATGTGGCCCACTTTTTACGTAAAATTGTGCACACCCACAGTATTCTTGTATATAAGAAACACTTTTTATGTGTTTCTTATATAAGAATACACGTCAGCTGGTACCTCTATGAGGTGAAAATATATTTTCACCAATTATGTTGGCAATGTCAGATTAATGAAGAATATATATGCAAATCTCAACTTACACAACAGCAACAACGCGCGGTTTGTTTTTTGGTTCATACGACAATCCAACAGATGAAACCGGACGAAAAGATACAGAATATAAATATAGGGTTGGGGTATAGGAAAAATAGTCTAATGAAAAAAGGTCCTGGTAGAAAAGTGCATGATTAATTAGTCTAATTTCAAAAGTCTATGATAAATAAAACCCCAAATGTAATTTATAAAAATTCAAAATTTTTACAAATGGAGATCTAATCCATTTGTTTTTATTTTTTCAAAATGATTATCTTCGTCTACATAATCTTTGCAACTCCTGGCAATACTGTTTACA
The DNA here is from genome assembly GCA_963573305.1 of Pyrrhosoma nymphula. Classification (NCBI taxonomy): domain Eukaryota; kingdom Metazoa; phylum Arthropoda; class Insecta; order Odonata; family Coenagrionidae; genus Pyrrhosoma; species Pyrrhosoma nymphula. Next base: position 42,499,898 of record OY754339.1, on the reverse strand, counting down.
CGTTCTACTAAACACTGCAATTTACTTTTTGGCGAACTTTTTACTTCTTTCCGTGACTCAAGTCTCTTAATACATATTCCACAACAGCTTGTTCATGGCCAAATATTTACTCTTTATTCTGCATTTCCAATACTTAGCATCCCAATTGCTAATTAGATGCAAATATATCCAATGCACAAGAATTCACGATGGCCTTAAGTATTGTTGTTTGGTAATAATTTCAAGTATTCTTAATGACATTGCTCGAAATGTTATGAATAATTATTAAACTAAACAAAAAGAAAATCTGAAAAATATAAACAAATAACCAAGGAATAATAATTTAGCTACAAAACAATCATAGCAATGATTTCCATTTTTTTGGACTCCGATGACAGTGGACTTTTCGTTTTGGATTTTTGTCCGGATACCCATCGTAGCTTTAAAGTAAAAAATCGTCCTTTTATTTAAATGGTAATGTGAAATACTTATTTAATTGATAATTTTTAGAAAATGTGACTGTGTATCAACTGGTGGACACCAGGGTTACTGATTACTGCGGTGCACATATTGATGCAAGATGTTTTTTGTTCGAAAGGAATCACAGTTAAAAAGATTGCATAATTAGATGCAAAACTAGTAAAATCCGGGAAATATAACAAAAGAGCTAATATAGACAACCGGGTACCGTGTTATTGACACAAGGGTGGACAAAATAAAAACCAACACATTTCCTTTTCAACACCTCTTCGTTAGTACTGCCTATTATACACTGCCTTAACTGTTGGCATGCCTTAGATACTGAAAAAGAAAATTTAGCTAAAAAATGTGCAGAATGGTCAATGGATATATCTGAAATAAGTATTTTTCCAAGCCATAGAACCCGACTGCTTTTTCCAATGAATGAACCTATTTGACTTATTGTAGTGGTTCAATGCTAATAGCTGAAAACAAGATTTTTGGATCGGATAATAAGTAGCCTACTAGTTATAACCGTGTAATTCTTATAAAATATTTTCTTTATTCTAACAGTTATCACAAAAATGGTATTTATATCAGGCGTCTTTCCCTCCGCCATTGTTCAGAGAAAAGGTGGAAGAAGTGTAAAAAATAATAATAATAATATTACCATCGGATTTCCGTAAAACAATGGGTTTGGAAAGCACACTTTTACAACGTTAATGCTCGGCGGAACGTTCTGTTTATGCGAAAACGCCCAGAAAATCCATCACAGAGCGTAATTTTCAGGTAATTGTGATCCGGGGAAAGGATTTTTTTAAAACCTACTCGGCGGTGAACTTGTAGTGGTTTCAACAAAGGTTCCCGGGCTCGGTTAACTGGCTGAAGAACAATGCCAAGGCCACGAAAGGTTCTTTTGAGATAACTCGAAGTTTTCTCCGAGATTCAACGTCGCGGGTGTTTTGGAGCTGGGGTGGTACTCAAGTGCCTGGCGTCAAGAGAAAGAATAATATGAAAGAAATCCAGAATATCTGCTTTTCCTTCATGTACAAAACATAGGTGCTACCGGTGCAGTCTTTGGATTACTTTACCGATTGTCTTGCACGCTTAATAGGAGTTCTTATACCCACTTTGGAATTCAAAATTCCATTTATTTTATTTTTTAGGAATGAAATAAGCTTACGCAATCGCTAGTGGATAATACACATCTCCTAAATTTTTTACTTCTTCAGATACAAAAATGATTTGCAGGTTTAAGATTGGTATGCACCAATTTTACCGCGCTATCACAACAGTCACGAAATGTACTACGCAGGCATTGTCACCCTCGCACAAAATGGCCGATAGTAACCCACTTCCCGCGCATGCGCGTCTTCACCTCCAGACCATGTTCGCACGGTAGTTATACACCCGTTCAAAAGATGCTAAAAGTGCTTCAATCGTATTACATGTCACGAAGTTACAGCGTTGGATTTAATCACCCAGCAAACATGATATCACCGTTTTCGTCCTGAGTACCCATCTTTTATTGTCAGTCTGATTTGTATGCACGAATTGACGAATATCCCTCCAATCCCATCACTTTCATTATTATTATTAGAATTATAGACCCATATCACTTTTACCAGCTCTTAGTAAAGTACTTTAAAAATATGTAGCCTCTCACTTAAACAATTTTATTTCCAAATATAGAATTATTAAATAGAGTGAAATTCACTGTGAATTTCACGCAATTGTGTGACCATCAGCGGATGACTCCGTTAAAGTTACTGCGCGGCCAGTTCCGCAGTTGTTTGAATTTATAAATAGGGATCAATTTGACTTCCAAAAGAACAAAGGAACAAGAGATGTATTAAAAAAGTTTGCGGACATAGTAAACTCCAGTCTCGACAAGAACAACTATGTAATTGTTGCTTTTATAGATTATAAAAAAAGAATTTGTTACGGTTAATCATGAGATATTATTAGATGATCTGCCGAATATTTGAACTAGAGGAACTTCATTGGAGTGGTTAAAAAGTTATTTGTCTGATAGCAAAATTGCAGTTAAGTTTAATAATGAGCTGAGTAACTTCAAGATCACTCAATACGGTAAACCTCAGGGTTCTATATTGGGACCTATATTGTTCACCATATACATAAATGGAATCTTCAAATCCACTAAGCATTTTAATATTTTACTGTATGCATATGATGTTGTATTAATAGCAACTCACAAACATATAACCGAGGCAGTAAAGTACATGCAAGTAGACATAAATAATATAGAAATTTGGTCACATGATCATGACCTAATAATTAGCTCTTAAAAAATCTAATGTAATAAAAAGTTTTAGTACAGGCATTAAGGTCACTCCCATGAAATTCTATCAGCATGAACATAATTGCCTACATAATAATTGTAATACTATCACTTGTAAATGTATGCCTCTGGAACAAGTTTCAAATTATAGATATCTAGGAATAACCATTGATCAGTACTTTAAATTTTATAAATATATAGTTGAAGTAAATAGTAAACTAAGGAAAGTTAGCTACTAGTTATATCAAATTAATAAAATAGTCCCAACTGATACTAAGGTGTTGATATATTATGCATTGGTAGAGTCAGTGTTACGTTATGGAAATATAAGCTGGGGAAATGCCGCAAACTGCTATAAAACAGTTCTGCAGTCAACACAAAAAAATCCTGAAAATAATTAACACAGATTATGACTTAGAACTAAATGATAAGGGTTCAGGAATGTTACTTATGGGAACAAAAGATTGCACTGATCTCAAAAGATCTATGCGTGCAAAATTAGGATTTACTAAATGTAACTGACCATTATAAATATGTGTTGGTGTTAAATAATTATTTTAACAAGGAACTTAAGATCCATAATAATTACAAACACTCTATGAAAAAGAGAAAGTTCACAAATTACTACGTACCTAGCGTTAAGGTACCAATGATTCTTAATGGTTTACCTAATAACTTAAAACATATAGAATTGATTAGAGAATTAAAGGCTAAATTAAAAATACACCTATTGGAGAGATCTGTCCACTGATGTTTTAAAAACTATGTTAAATCATCTGATATCATTATAATAATAAAAATGTGTAAATATAAATGTAGAAAGATCCTTTTAAATAAACGTATAAAATGGAATAGTAAAATCCTAGTATTCTACTACAGCATGTATGATTCTTTGTAATAAATGTCTTAATTCAAATATTTGTAACTTGGCGCTCTGTACATTATACATATCTAGGAATAACCATTCATAGGAAGGTTCCTTATTCTAAATAAGGAACCTTCTGACAAGCCATGTGGCTTAGAAGGACCTAGTACGTATATGACTTAAAGGCACTTTAATAAAAAAACGCTCCACGCATTACATTGTTTAGTCTAATATTTGCCCGAAATTAAGTATCTCTCAACCAACTAATTGCATGATCATCCAATCTGGGAGTCCAAAAATTGTATTTTGACAAGTCATAGTTTCTAACCTTGAGGTAACGATTTCTAGCCCTACTTGGGTGGGTTTTTCGGGACTCAGGACATGGGTATATGAGTAAAAGAGAAAATTGTAATAAACTAAATCAAATCCTAATTCACTTAAAAAAGATGGAATCATTTTTATTATTATTTCATTTGCTCTCCATCACTTGCTTCAACAATCACTTCCCTACGAAAAGAAATATTAGGGTAAATGAGTGAGGCGAAATAACTGAAACTGTCGTGCTAGATACAAGTTATAACTACCACTCTAACAAGACACTTTAAACTAGTTTCGGTCGTATGTAGATAGCTGAGGCTCCACCGTCCTGTTCCATCAACTAGGGGAGGCAATGGATGAGGTCGTAATTTTGACCAGAGCTTTTGGAACCACAAAAAAGAAAGAGAAAAAAGAAAAAGTTGCCATCCAAGTAATGTCATCTCTCATTACCCGGCGCGAGAAGTATAAAAATGCGTCTGCCAGTATGAATTACGTTATAATATAACTAGTTATGACTAGTTAGCTAGGTATAACTAGTTCGCTAACTAGTCATAATAAAATAACTAGTTAGCACAGCCTTTGATAACATGTCTGCGAACTTACAACATACCCCGAGCCAACCTGCATAGTTAATAAACGGTTTTCCAGTTAAATGTACACTTCCACTGAATGTTTTTCCAAGTTTCCGCCTTCATGGGTCTTCAACTCTTGAGAAGAGAAAAACCGGAATGCGCGTGTGATGCTGGGCTGCTTATCTCCAGTCTTCTTCCCCGGCTTTATTCATCTCCCGTCTCTTTCTTTCTCACCCATGGTTAACATCCCCAACAGAGCCGTCCTCTTATTTAGCACTCCACCTAATTGACACAAAAATTTTCCCTTCCTACCATTTCAAAAGACTTCCCCCTCCGTTACTGTACGAGTTGAAACTCACTCGCACAATACCCAGAAGGTGGCCTTTACTTCCTTCCGTATAGCCAATGTCTCACGGCATATGTTTCGCTAAAAGCTTTCTCATGCACTTATATCTATTTCTATTTTCTAATTAATGGCGTGGCAGAAAAATCGAATGATTTCTCAAACGCAATAGCCTACGAGTTTGGTTTTTGGATCAACTCAATTATTTCTTAAGACTTTTCCTAAGACGCAACTATTAACCAGGAATAAGAAAGAAGATCCTACGGCACTCAAGGCAAGGTACGCCACTATTAACGCTTACACATTTATTTACAAGACTTCAAATAACAATCGCCACTTGCATCCATTTCAAAGATGTTCCTCGTAACTATTATCACGTGCGAGTTTAGCTCCAATATTTTTCGGTTCCGTGTGCAGCAGGAACATCATCCATGAAAAACATTTGGAATTTCCTCACTTTAAATTCAACCACGACTAGGTTTCAATTCTTAGTTAATTTTCCAAACACTGTAAAATGCACAAACAATATGTGAGGCAGTCACGCGCACGGGTGCAAAAACATACGTCAAAGAGGGTGAAATTCGACATGAAAAATAACCATGCATATGAATGAACACCTATTTCAAATAAAAACCCCGCTGAAATTGGCTTTGATTTAAGACGGCTAGGTAACTGGCTAACACACCTGACCGTCATTCGGGAGATATGGGCCCTGTTTCTCAAAGCTACAAGTTCACAAGTTACAAGTTACAATTCGGATATTACAAGTGTTTTTCAAACGAAAACGGAGGACTTATGAATCCTCAATGATTTTACAAATGAAAATGGCGGACGTCTAGTGTATATTTAGCTATTATTTAAAGCTTTCAATATATTTCGCGAGTTTCTCCAGCCATCTTCTATAACCAAGAGTCAGTGCTACGTTGCTCGGTGTCTATAAATGCGTGAATACAAGATAAGCGGAATTTTTGGTTCACAGTTTCCCTTAAAATATCTCTAGCGAGGACGAATCGTCTGCAAAACTTGACCAACATGAGGAAAACTCGTTTATTAAATCGCATAAAGGGAAAGATGAACTCGAAATGAAGGTTAATCACAATTCTTGCATGCCAAGAGATCATCTTGTGCAGTGTTTATGTTTCATAGATACGAATAAATAGTGGAATAGCGTTTTATCGTCTGACAAGCGAAGACTAAGAGGTCAGCCATTTTGAATGTTGAGTATTAATACCCAATGGAAACACCTTTTCTTTATGAAGTAAGTTGTTGTAGTGGTAGCGTGCGGTACTACGGTTTCGAAGGACACGAGATCAATTCCCACTGGCGTTCGTTTTTTTTCTCTTTCATTTTGATGGGCTAAAGAGAGATTTTACCACCGATTTATGTAACTTCGTACTAGGACTTAAGCAATTTGTTTTCATTTCACTTGTCCTTGTGCCCCAAGTTTCAAAAACCATTAGAAAAAACCACAGCACATTACCGTAGCATTTGCGTCTCCTGCATCACATTAAATGACGTATGGAGTTTCTTATTGAACTTTAACGACTGAATATTTCAAAGCGATTTATAATTTTAGTACGGGAACTTATGCTCTGCATTTTTACCTCTCAAATGTAGAAAACTAATGACGTGACATGAAAAGTAGGTATATATTTAAATAGTAGATAATAAATAATAATAGTAAACTAGAACGTAATTTTCGCATTTTCAACCATTCCCACCTCCCCAAAATGATTTATTCTTTATCGAAGGAGATCATTTACAAATTGCACGATTAAAAGCAACATACCTGCCTCCTGTCGGAGTAAATATTTCTTCTTCGTTGTTTATTCACAAAGTCTCCGTGGGGGGTTCTTGTCTCATTACGTTTTAGTCTAAAGGCCTTTTCTTTTAACTTTAAATTATAAAAAAAACAATGTGTTTCAACGTAAACTGAGAATGTTATGTCAAAAGTCGGTAAAAAATACTATCTACTGATACCTTGTTCATCGCTATCGCCATCGTAGCAGCGGAGAAAAAGAGATCGCACGTCGCTTTTCATTTGTTTTCCCTGTTATTCTTTCCGATTTACTGTGATTTACTCACCTCGGAGGAATAGTAGAATATTTCTTACAAGTTACAAGAACTTGTAATTTACAAGTCTGTTTGAGACACAGAATGTGTGGTAACCATGAAAAAACTTGTGAGTAAACACTTGTAACTTGTGAATTGGACTTGTAAATTGTAGACTTGTAGCTTTGAGAAACAGGCGCCTGGTCACGAAGCCTGGTCGTCAATTGATTATTTAATGGTAAATGTCACCATATTTGGTGTGTATGTTTGCACTATTTGCGTGACTGCGTACAAATCATTTGTGCTTTTTGCAGTGATTGGAATTAATCATTCTAAAGCACAATGTTAGGTTTATCATCCGTGACAGTGGCTTAGCACGACCACGTTTCCTGCGCAACCTCGGGGACTTAAGGGACTAGGACACCTAGTCCGCTCAAACCCTATATGAAATGTATGCTGTGCTTTCCTGGGGTACAATGTGAGCGAAGACTTCACCCCTATATGATATATTTATGTACATAAAAATTAACTTAAGAGTCATCATCAGGAAAATTTTCAAACCATTCGTGGATGGGAAAGGGTTTAGAATATATGTTTGAGGTGGTGGATTGGCTGGAAGGTTTCGGAGAGCTTGGCGGGGAGGCCCATGAACATGGCGTGGTGATGTGGACATCGAAGAGTCGACGGAAGGAGAATGGTTAGCCGGGTCAAGAGCGCATGGCACTTGTATCACTTCTGGCCGAGATAGGTGGGATGGTAGATTGAGGAGAGGTGTGATGGAGAATATCAACAAGCCACTACGTAATATATGAGGAAATCCAATTCATCATGACACACTTTTACAAAATCACGCTGGAAGGTTCCTCGAACATATGTCTCTTAAGAACACGTAATTTTATAGCAGAGTTATTATCATCGTGCTAAACGTGGGGAATGAATTATCTTGCGAGTTATTGTGCAAAATACATTGTTACCGAGGTAACCTCACAAAAACTTGTGCCTTAAAGCATGGATCCCCACGACCATATTTCTTGTCTTCTAATAAAACTTCACTTTAGTGCAGGGCAAAGATTGGGAGACAAACAACAGAAAAATACGTCAAAAACACAATAATAATACAGAGATGAAAATGGAGAACGTACATACCCTAAATTAATTTTGAGACATTTCTAAGATCCTTTAATAATATTGGGTGAAATGCATGCAGCAATTTAAGTGAAAATATGAAAATTAAATAATTCACGAAAACCTCGGTGTTTCATCAAGACAAGGTTGTGTCAGACTAAGGTTCAGCAAAATGTCTTATTTCCTTTTGAAAACATTGTGTTAACCAATTATTGAAATATTTTAGAGATTTTTAATGATTATTATTTTCATGTACATATGTATTATTATTTTCATGTACATGTTTCATATGCATTTGGTTATTTTCAGTTTCTTTCAATGATTACCGTAGGAAACTCATGGTAAAGTTTAATCATGGTAAACTGGTACAACTTACTAGGATATCTAAAGCTTCCATTAATTGTATAAAATTGATATATTTGGAATTGATATTAGTAATTAATGCAATGTATTCTCCATCAATTCCTCGTAGGAAACCACACACAAAAACCCCGGGCGATCTTCCTTCGCGCACAATGTAGTACCAACCGCAATCTCCTATGCCATGAAAATAGGCGTCACAGCGACAGAGACATTTTGTCTTAGATAAACTTTCACTTTTCAAAGTAGAGTAAGAATTTCACCACTCTAGAACTCGTCGAGAAAGTGATGTTCATAAAATGTCAACCTAATGAAATGAAAAAAAGCAATCTCATTTTCCATGTGGCGTTTTTCTATTTCGCGACAGGTTTTCTTGTATTCCTTTAGAATACACTAAGTGCTTCACAAAAGTCCATGAGGAAGCCAACTCTGTCTCAAGACAGATGTATTTTATGGCTTTAAGGTGAAGTGAATTAATGATATGGACTCCCAGTCTGTCGCTACTCTCTCACTTCCCACGATCCAGGGTCAGGCGTCAATGTGATTATGATAGTCAATTCAATTCAATTCACAATATTGCTAGATAGTTGAACCCCCACAACTGATTAATTAGTGCTTTTATACAATATTAACTATCCAAAAACTCACATCATCTATCACAATCCTCTTCCCTAATCTCTTAAAAGGCCAATGTTATTCAGCTGATGATAACAATCTACTTTAATCTAGTATCTTTTTTAGAATAATCTACTGGTCGAAACTGTGAGGGAAAGAATTCCAGCGTAACTTTTATGCGTCTATAAATAAATTTGTACTTTTTATATTCCAATCTCTCTTATTCTGACCATCGGTATGAAAACTCAAAAGCTAGCGTTTTCAGTTTTTATAGACAAAAATTCTGAGGACCAGGAGAGGGGAGACGTTCGTTATTCAAGGTGTGGGAAAAGGTCGAAAAAACATTGATTTTGAAATCATAGAGAGAAATAGGAGGGGTCGGGAGGATTTTTTTCCAAGATGAATGGGGCAAGGGAAGGACGATGTAATAGCGAGAATCATGATGCAACAAATCATTTTGATTACATTATGAAAGTGAGTGAAGAGTGGTTTCTTTTTTTGGTGAACGACCGGACGTTTTAGTCACAGTTATAAAAACGTTACCTAGTTATTGTACCATGGTAATGACAACGTTGGTTGAAAACATGGTCATAACTAAAAAAGGGTAATATATATAAAGTACCAATTCATCCAGTTATGGTTAAGGTAGTTTTAGATAGAGGTAAGCACAAATTCACTTGGTATTTCATTTAAAAGGCCTCTATTACCTGCACAATTTCTTTCTTCATCTCTGCATACGTCCTATCCATCTTCATCTCGTCCATAAAACCTATTACCTTCTTCTTGACTTACCCAATACCTTCCCCCATATCGCTGTCTTAGGCGAGCACTTTACCCCTAATTACCAAGTTCATACACCTACTTTGCCTCCTCCTAATGTCCTCTCTGTTAGTTTCCTCTCCTTACCCACCACACCCCGCAATTCTTCGTTTCCCCCTACGTCCACGCACTTTTTTTCATCCTCTTCCACACCCACATCTGCACCGCCATTAGATTATGTACTCCGTTTCTCAGAGTACACGTTTCCTCAAAAATATCCAAATTGTCAATGAAATGATTTGAGTATTATATTCACTAAGTAACTGACATTGCCGTCCGAAAGGAATCAGCTTCAGGTGGTGTCAATACCTCAATGTGACACCACCAAGTGCATGCGTTCAATGGTTTGCAAGCAATTTAAATGTTCGGAATCCTAAATAAAGTCTGCAGTGCATGAGGGTTCATTCGCATAATTGCACGTTTCAAAGACGGTAAATGTCAGATACACACTGAACACTACAAGAATAGGTCTTCAATGAGTTCCACGCGTATTATTTTACCTCTAACCTCTTATACAACTACTACGTTGAAATACATGTCGACTGGTAGCCTATTTTCATGCAACAATCAAAAAGAACGGTTGGGGAATTACAATAACAAGTATAAGGGGAATGAAACATGGAAAACAATAACATTTTAACAAATATATTGGGAATTACCTCAGCTTTGCTCATGTTCATATGGGCCAAACAAACAACATTAAATACGGTATCCACGATTCTGATCTTCAAATGTCATAGCGCGAAACTCCGTATTTCCGAGGGAATGAAAGATTACTACGCTATTCCTGGCATTTAAAAACAATAACACTCGTGGATGTGAAGGAACCAGCTGTCGTGTGCAATTTTCAGCTCAATGCTATATTTATAATTTTTAATAGTTGCAGATTTCGGATGTTCCCCCGCGTGATAACCATTTATGACAAGATTTTCACGAGTCATCCTGCTGGGGTCTTCAGTTCTGAAATGGTTATGCTAAATGTTTATCCATCGTCTATAGTCATATGGACTTATCATATCAATTGAATTACCTTCATCATTACTGATTCAAAAATTTAACGTGGAAAGACAGAAAATAAGGAGTGACCTGGGTGGTTTGGCCATCTTGCGTATTTTCCAGTAAAGAGGTGTGCTCCTGTGGCTCATTTTCTCATCTAGGAAAACTTTTCTCTCCGGAAAATCACCACAAATTCGTCGCGAAGTCAATCATTGCCTCGCTTTCCTTCCATTCTTCATCTTACTGCTTCTCTCACTTCCCTTGTGCTTTGAATCAGACCGTCTCCACTGTCGCATCGTGTACTTAACTTCTCGCGATCTCCTTCTCACTTGTGTTTACTCTTAGTTTTCGTTCCTCCCTATTAAGTCTTCCACTCCTTCACGTTCCTTGAACGCCTTCCTCTCTCTCGCACCCACTGTGCTAATATTTGGCGCTCATTAATTATTTAACTCTCTTGAGTGCGTAATCTGACGACTTAAACTCAACACCATTTCCGTGCACCAATATTTGGTTCCCTCAGCTTGCTGCATTCGGTGAGCAAATCTTTCCTGCTTCTTTAGTCTCCGGGAATATATTCTGAGGTTTGGATTTCATAGCTCTATTACGGTCTCCAAAGCTTTTACATATGACGTTAGCCTAAAAAGTTTGGATACTGCTCTCACACTCGGCTTTCTATAGGATTCCACGCAGGCTTATTAAGGTGAGAAATGATCGAGATGACTGCCTCGATGATGGAATCATTAATGCATTATGATTCAGAAATCGTTCCGTTTCAATAATTCATAGCATTTTCAAGCTGATGATATGAGAACAGATTACACCATTAGTGAGTTAAAGATTAATTGTGCATGCTGGAAATTGGGAGCAGCACATCAGCGTCACTTATTGTTTAATTTGATGAAAATTACCTCAAGGATTTCATGGATTTATTCATCACGTTATAGCCTTAGGTAAGAGATTATTATATAATCATGGGATAGATGGTCAAAAAATGAGTAGTTGCGGATAATAGAGCATAAAAAACGCATGAGACACCCTGAGTAGGGAGGGTGATTGAACATACCTATTTCTAACCCTTATTATTCATCGTTGGTTGCGTGTGTAGCACTCATATTCTCAGTACCCTTATAATTATGGTAGCACTAATTGCGCCACGTGATTTTGCAGCTATGCGGTCACCTTCATTAATAATATTTAATAGATATTATATGATATGTCCTCTTGAAAAGTGAATAAAGTACACAGCACTAATGAAGTGTTGTAATTATAGTTTTTTTAACAGGAAAAATATTTCATCTAGTATAATGTGCAAAATAGCATACGAATATCGTAAAAAGACACTACGAGGAGGAACACCAAAAATCAGGCACTGGACATGCCAAACGCCGAGGAAATCTTTGCATCAATTGTATATGGTTGTTTATTAACACAAATTACACAAAAAGTTGCAGCATTAGGATGTATTTTTTGTATATTCCCTAAGTTAAGGATTTCAGTTGGTACTTCTCACCCTATATTCCATTTCACCATCTGTAATTTATATTAAGAAAGCCTATCATTTAACCCTGAAATGAAATAATCCGTAAATCCCTCGTTTTATATTTTAAGTACGGACTCAAAATGAAATTTTTCATACTGTAATCTTCAGATTCAAATAAGACTCATAGATTAACGTTGACTGATAGGTTTCTGCGGCGTTGATCGGTTGAGCTCTCCATTGTTTCTGGGCTTTTCACCGCGTTCGAACTTAGCTGATGACGGCAGTGTTACCAGAAGGTGACCTGAGGACACTGGTTGGAATACCAGCGACACTGCTGTCATCATCAAAGTTCGAACATGGTGAAAAACCTAGTAACAACGGAAAGATCAAGACTTAGATATACAAAAACAATTTGAATGAAAACGTCATGAAAATTGTGAGAATCATGTAATAATGTATGCGTGTAAGTAGTTTTTTTTTATCTGTCTTACGCCTGTTGACCTAAGACTCGTCACTTTATAAACGTAGTTGAGGGTACATTTTCTCTTAATTCCCAAGACCCGACTTTGAAAGAACTGAGTCATCGTTCATCAACGATTCTCAAGTCCTCCAAAATCGATTTTGTAAATTTTTTTTATTTGATAAGTGGGAAAATAAATTATCTCTTATGGAATAATAGAACAATAGGTCGACAAACACATGTAACTGGGCATCACAATGAAATTGGATCCGAGCTCATGACACAACTACACGCCCATCCATTTAAACGCATATATTTTCCGAACAGCTGGACTGATACTTTCCCACACAGGAGTAAATATTTATATTTCTCAATTCTTCATCGAATCTCAAAGTCGCGTATTTCTTCACCCTTAGCTTTCCTCTTCTGAGCCACTTAATCTACCAAAAGGACTAAAGACGATTTATTTACTCTTTACTTCGCTATCTTGGCGAACCAAGACCTTAATCTTGGTTCGCCAATCGTTCGACTCACTCCTTTCACTATACTCTCACTCTTATCCACAGACTTTAATCCAAATTTCAGTTTTACGATTTGTTGCTTGGTTATATTGGAAAAAAACTTACAGCTGTGATAATAACCACAATTTTGCATAAGTAGAAAAGATCTGAAAGGAGAGAAAGAGTGAGAATAAGGTAGCTGTTGAAAATAGCCTGCTCTCAACAAAAACGGCCAATTATATCTATTAAACTGAAATTATGTTTGTTTGCACGCAATAGACTGACGGATTCGAACAAAACTTGGCACACAAGTTCTTAGCACCTAGTAGGTTAATACGCTATATTAGAAAGACCCTAGGGCCGCAGGGGGCCCTATGTGAGCTCTTTTTAACAACATGTCACTCCATTTAGAAAAGCATGGCATTCGATTTATTTTTTTTATTACTAGCATCCACGAGATAGGCTTGGATTTTTATTATTGGACGAAATAAAGACAAAAAATTCAATTCATTTAAATCTTACATTAATCGTCGTATTGTCTTTGTTTTTGGCTAAAGCGTAAGTTTTTGTGACAAATACTATTGTCAATGTTTCACTAATTCATCATAGAAATATGTTTTAACTTGACAACATTAGGTACCAATTTAGAATTTAAATGGGAAATCAAACGTAAGTTTATTAAATTCATATGTACCCGGAGTAATAAGAAATTCCATTCTATTCTATTCTATTCCGTAAGGAAACGGCTCACAGATCTATTAATGACTACGAAATCTGTCAATCTGTCAAAGGACTGAAAACCATAGAAGTAGAATGGTCCAAACACTCCGGCTTCATGCCTCAACGGTGGTTCACGGTATGCAGTTGAGCATGCCTCATGTAATACATTTTACATCCATAATATATTGCGATTTACACCTTTTTTCCATCACACTACTGAGTATTTGGAGATAAAAGCACTTCCTTTCCCATAAAGTTGATCTCTCTTTTCCCCTCACCTTTGCATAAAGGGTTTATAAAGCGAGTTAAAAAGTAAAGAGAATGACAGTCAGTCAATGCTCCAATACGACCCGAATAAAGTCGTATAACAGGACCTCTTGTCTTTTCCTTTCGCGCTTAACTTTTTCCTGTCCCCTGTCACTCCCTCTGCATAACCCTGTCCCCATCCACCTTTCTACGTCACCCCTACCCCCTTCTCTTATCCTCTCAGAACCCGTTCTTCATCGTCAACCTCACCCTGTCTTCGTTGTAGTTACGAAATTTTTCTACCCATTCTTCTTCCGCAACCAAACTTATAGTGGTAGCGAAATGTGGTGGCAGTTGCACAGAAGGCCTTCTGGGTGGACGAGTCTGTTTCTTACCAACCTGGCTCCACGTTAGGGTGGAGTGAAAAAACTGATTTTCGTCGGACGAAGTTCATACCGTTGGCAAAAGTTGTATTTTGGGCCACACATTAGCTGTGTACAATTTTATCGATTTCAATTAATATCTTCATTCCGCGCAATGGCATTAAAGTTTCGGCATTATCGCGCAAATAATCGTGTATAGCGGGTTGCATTCTTCCATTCCCCAACATGTGCCCGGGAGATAATGGTGGCTATTGAAAGCTATAGTATTGTTTAACTTCACATGTATTCGCAGCTAATATGTGGCCCAAAATACAACTTTTGCCACCGGTATGAACTTCATCCGACGAAAATCAGTTTTTTCACTCCACCCTACTCCACGTGGGGAAGTAAGTGAGGCTTCGTATTTGACTATCAGGGTTCCCAAATGTAGCAAATCTTCGATTCGACTTCAAAATGATAAATCTTTAATTCAAACAAACTACGGTGTTTTCTTTTGATTTTAATCAAACTACTTGGATAGGCCTTTCCAACGGGTTGTGAATACTATAAGCGTAATTATACGCAGCTTCGTTTAAAATGGTAGCATCGTCTTTAAAATCTCCAATAATATTTTTCGACGGTCTCAAGTTAAATACAGTATTGTTGGCAGCGTTGCCTACTGGGTAACACTTATACCGCACTCTCCCCGCTCTGCTCCTTCGCCGAAACTATGAGCCTTCCCCTCTTTGACGTCAAACTGCGCGATGGTGATGGCCAATAAGTTGCACTACTAATATGTAGTGTTAACGATACATAGTGTCAGTTGCACAGAAGACCCTTTTCAGTGGAAGACTCTATTCTCAACGAAATTATTCCACACGGGAGAGTAAGGTCTCCACGCTGGACTATTAGAGTTCCAAAGGTCACAAATCTACGTTATTAATTTCATAGATCTCAATCTGTTAACTAAACATGAACTATTAAGTCGTCTTCGGCTCTTCAGTCCAATTGTTTAGATGAACTTCTTCCATTGAGGGTTATGAACAATACCAGAAAATTTTGATGTTGTTATGTTACAATCGTAAACATTGTCATGAAACTTTCCCGCTCACTCAAAGTAATTGTAGTTATGTTGGCAGCACTGTCAACCAAATTCAAAACTCTCCCCTCAGATCCACAGCCCACCCATTACACACGAGCCTTTCCCTCCTCAACATAGCGAATTACGCAGGCGACTGCCACCAAGTTACGCTACCACTATACAATTGGATGACAGGATGCTATGATAATGCCTGAGAGTTTTCCAGTGTGTCTCTTAGAATTTGCCACATCTTCCAGTTACAGAAAAAATAGTATGGTTTTAAGGACGCTTTCCAATCACCTTGCACAGAATAGCGCACATTGTAGCAATGGGAACACAAAAGTGTACATTCAAATTCACCATTGTAAAGAACTACGCTGTATAATTAACAAAATGGCGGGATAATATACAACTTCAGCAAGAAAGTGGTTAAACTCTATTCTTGAAAGATTAAACTCCGAAGTAATAATAATGTTTTTCAAGCAATCAACACAGATAGGTTATACATTGAGCTATTACTGTTCCTATTGTTACATACTCCCCGCAAAACACAAGTTTCGTATGCTAGTGCACATGCTACCGAATCGAATGCAATCGAATTAAAGTGAAGACGTATTTCGTTCTGCTTAGTGCTAACGACTTCATGAATATCACATAAACAAGCTCTGAGCAAAACAGGTTAAAATAATTTAACGCAGATACGTATTTGGAAGGCATACTAAATTAATATCCTACATGTTACCCAGAAACTCACAAATAATTCGCAGAGCCCCTCTTTGAATTCACGCTTCGCGCATGTGAATGCCACCATGTTTTGCTACCACTGTATCTTACCCTCTCTTTTTTCCTTTCAGAATCCCTTATTCTTCGTCACCGTTATACCCTGTCCTCCCAAACCTCCTACCCCTATATACCCCTCCTTATACCTATACCCTCGTAACCCCCCGAAATTTTCCATCCATCCTTTTTCCTCTACCCCACTCTATGTCTGTCTTTTCCTTCTCTCCATCCTTTTACTTCCTCCTCCCTCACTAGAGTCCCAGCAGTTTTTCATTTCCCTTCCCCAATGTCTACTGCCGCAACGCCTGCGGCTGTTTTGTGTCAGAATTTAATTAGGAGAGCGTCTGTTTGAAGCGAGACGCAAGGGGAAAATGCCGCGGGTCACGTGGTGTCGCGAACGAAAAAGGAGGGGGTGGTGGAGAAATGAGGAGAGGAAGTTAAGACTTAGGGAAAAGAGTGAGAGAAATACTGAGAAAATTATAAAAAGACAAAGAGAATATTAATTTTGCCTTTCTTATCGGTATTTTCTGGTCAATTTTCATTATAAAGGGCGTACTTCCTTTCCAAAACATTCAACTCCGACGGTAACTATAGACGGAATTAGAGGTGCTGAGAAAAGTATTATTTAGAGAGCTCATCAATCTACGAGGTTATTTGTGACATTATGAGTGGGTGAGGCGTTTTTTAAAGGCAATTATAAACTTATAAGAATTAAGGAAGGGTGTAAACTTTTGGGTGTTGGTGTTAGATTACTCTTAACGATAGACACCTAGGGATCTAACGTTTTTCTTTACATTCGAAGGTCGGATCACTACACATGAAATGCTCTACAAAAGTAGTGATCGGGATTTCAATAGAAGGCTCATCTTTTACCGAAATTCGATCCCTCAGGATGGGAGGCCAATACACACTCCACCAAACCAAACTCGATTCTGCATTCACTATCTTCAGCAGGATTAATTTCTCATGGGTATCAAGAGATATTTAGCAAAATATCGTTATCCCTAAATGGAATTGGTGGAGAAGAATCCTTAGAACAGAAACAGAAATCTCCTACACCTCACGACAATAATAAGTGCCACGATTCAACTCACGTCTGGGTTCCTTAGTTCTAGAATATTGGTATGACATTAGATATTGGTATTCTTAATGCCAACCAGAAATGCTATTACTTCTTCTTCATCTTCGGAAGCTTCTACATCCCAATTGCTATGCACATCAACCTGATGTACTTCTTCTGTTTCGCATTTAGATCCATCACTGACGACGGCAACCTATTCCTCTTCGTCGGAGTTTAACAGAAGCCTCGAGTTGATAGTTCCTCGGCTTCAATTTGGAAAACTAATTGTTCCAAAATTCGTTTCAGTAATGTAAAATTCATTGTTCCAAAATAAGATCACTTTTATACTATAAAAGTGATTTACTCTCGAATGTGAATGTAAAGGTAGGAACATACAGGTAAATATTCTTCCGAAGATATTGTTTTCATGATTACAGCAAGTCTCCGCAACATACGTAGTTTTGCTTTAGGCGAAAATTATAGCCATAGAAAAATATAAATAGATATTCAGTAACTTGCGATGTCTAACGCCAATTATTATCAACAATAAATAAGTCAACATTGATAAAATAACAAAAATTATACGAACAGACCTAAAGTGTCCGTAGATTCACCGGGCCTCGCAGCGAACTACGAACGGAGTTCACGACGCGTTTCACTTTCATCCTACCAAAAAACTGCTTCTAAGAAAATAATTTCTGCAGACTACGATGACTATTTGTACGATATAGGAATAGCAATTGGTCTCAAGTTGGTTCTCTCACGGTAAAATGGATGAAAACTCCTAGAACCAACCTCCGTGTACTCAGTACCCGTACGCACCCACCGGACGGTTAACATCAATTCAGCATTTTATTTTAATGACTTCATTTTATCCTGCCCAAACTGGTAATACCCCTCTTTGGGAGGTAACTGGTAACCCAAATAATACAATTACAAAGGATTCACACGAGTAAATATTACAAAAAGGAGGGATACAATGAGAGGAGCTTTGCAGGTAAATATCACGAAAAGACTTGTTTTAACCATATTATTCTCCCCACCAAACCATTAACCTATATGGTCAGTTACTTGTGATCTAACATGCTGCTCTCTGTAACTTCATTTTCGGCAACCACATCATCAATTGCTAATGATATGTTTTGTTCATATTTTTTATCAGGATATCTACGCCAAATTATGAAGATTACATGCTTTCACCTAATTACGTTTTATATTTGAACATTTTTTAACATTAATTCCATAACTTGAGCTTCTCCATTCGACATTAAATATTCTATTCATTTATGACATAAATGCATAAATGCGGGAATTGATGGATGAAGGAAAATTTTACTAATTTTGGCCACATTGAAATATTATATTTTAAAAATGAAAATGATCAGGGTGAGAGAAAACTTCAAAGAAATAGAACTGCAATGGAATGAATGGACAAAAAGCTTCAAGATTCAAAGTCGCTGAATAAGTCAGAGGTATTTTGGAAGTAAAAAAAATGCTCATTTCAATGGAATTGGCAGTGACGATGACTACATATGGCGAAGAAGTATTCATTAGAGAATGCATTCATCGTATAACCTGCAAGTATGGCATCACCGTTTTGATTTCCATTAGCCAAAGCACGTCAATGCTGAAAGCCGTGCATTTTCTTGAACGAAACACAGTAAAAGGCATGACTTCTCATTTCCTTTGACTCCGGGAATCGCAATTCTTAACTGCCGCGGCAGTGAGAGAGATTTCGGAAGATGAAGCGTTTTGAGACGTTCGGCACTCGTAAGACACCGAATTGCACGTTCACCTGCGCTTCAGACACATTCAGTGAGGATGGATGGCGTCTGGAACGCTCAATCGAACGAATCTACCTTCGTCTGGGGCCGCGCCCGGCCCTCCTCACGACCTTTGTCTCCCTCCCACCCTCCCCAGACCCCCACTCTCCCCGAACTCTCCCTCCTAAAAAAAATAGCGTGGATAGATTTACGCGTCGCGACTAGATGTCAAGAGGCGCAATAAATCTCAGCTGAGAACATAAGCGAAAATGTAAATTGGCTCCCTACCTCAACTACCACTGTTCGGCTAAAAGCAATAGAATGGGAACGCACTTGTAATGCGTTAAATGACCAACAGCATGACGTTAAATTGTTTAAGATTGAGCATAAAAACATATTTTGATTACATACTGTTCAATGTATATTAACCATTCCAGAATTGAGAGGAAACTGAACGAGGCGCAAAGATCATGCCTAATACCACAAACGAGATGCTACAGCACAACCAGTACCGCAGCTATGCAAGTTATCACAAACCTACTCATAACCTCAAGTATGAGGTTATGGAGCGAAGAATAATCTGTCTGCTGAAATACGCAAGAGAAAAAAACTATTTCGGGGAAATCCTACTACCAACAGAACATATCAGTCATAGACTAAAAAGAACAATTAGATCGATCACCAATAACCAGTGGCAAGAAGAATGGACTTATTCGGAAAAGGGAAGGCATACTCATAAAATTATACCTAATATTGCACATAGAATAGCAATAGAGATACCATGGAATAAAGAAGCGATGCAGCTTATAACGGGACATGGTAATTTTTGTGCAAATTTAAAAGATTTGGATTATCGCATATACAACTTTGTGAAGAATGCATCACAGAAGACACTGCGGAACACCGAATGTTAGACTGCATCAAATTCGGAACACTAAGAATATCGATTACCCATCTCATTGACCACATACCTAACATGTTGAATATTACAACAAATGCGACAAGAGTAGATAAAAAGGCTCTCATCAGGCTGGTAGCCTAGGATGAGTTAAACACTAGGGCAGATATTTTAGGAACAAAGAAATAGTCAACACACTAGGGAAGGTATTATTCAGGAGAGAAGGGATAGATATGTTTGCTGAAAAGTCATACACGAGTCAATAAAGCAGTTACCCGAGAAAAAGATGAAATCAGGGAAGATGGAGTTCCAGGATGAAGTAAAAAGTGGAAACAAGGAAAAACGATTAAGATGGAGATCCTGAATGAAGCCAGAAGAGATCCATAGAAATACTTGTTAAGAAGACTACGTGGGCCGGCTGGGCGTCAAGACCCAGGGGAACTGATTGAATCATTAATAATAATTTGTATTATGATTATCAAAAGATGAATATACTAAATTTTATTTTATGTTAAGTGAAACAATTAAGAAATTGAGAGGGTTAAACTTATTGTAAAAAACCTCAAACATGTACAAATTATTATAATTGTGTCTAACCCATCCCTTTGGGAGAGTTGGAATAAGGGAGAGATTTGGAACGCACTAGCGTGAAATGTGGCACGGAGTCGCTGGAGCGAAGGTGTTCTGTGACCGCCAGTGTTCCAATTCTCTCCTTTTTTTGTTCAACACACATGAATTGTAGTAGTTAACTTGATCAATTCCAACCTAGTGGAAGTGCTTCATACTAAAAAATAAATTCTTCATTTTGAAAATAAGGGGCCCAGATTTTACAGCGTGAAGAAGGTGGAAATTTAAAAGAAATTGTCAGGAGTAAATATTCTTCTTCATTACGTGCAGTACTTACACCACTCCCCTCTCCTAAGATTGGGAAGCACTTGTCAGGATAATGATCGCAAAACGCCTGTGGTTCTTACCCACCCCCATTTACCCACTATTACTTTCCTGGATGGACATTCAACCCTCCACCAAAACCCTCCCTTGCATCTTAATCAAAACCCTTCCCTTGCGTCTCAATCCTCTGTCTAACGACTTTCTCCCACTCTAACCCCTTTCTCCCACCCCGCCCCCTTGAAAAAGCAATATAATTCCTGGTTTCTGGTTGTCTTGTACCAGATGATGTCGATCCTCGACGTAGCCCCGCTCGTGCAATCAAGGCAATTGAGGTGGAAAAAGTTAACCAAGTTTATTTCAATACAATAATTGATTAAAATCATATAACGAAGCAGGTTTATGATGGAGGAGTGAATCGTGCGAGAGGAAGGGGTAGACCGATACAGTCTTGGATGGATATGATGGAAGAGTCTCGTAAGAGGAGGATTTTTAGGAGTCTTGGGAACATGAGTGTAAATGTGATTGTTTCAGGCTTGACTTCGTGGAAGTGATAGATATCCATTTTGAAAAAAAAACGTTGTACTTTTCCACACTTAACTTAAAAACTGCGACCGGTTTCACCTAGTCAGAAGATGCCTTATTAAGGTGAAACCGGTTCCAGTTTTATATATAAGTGTGGAAAAGTACAAAGTTTTTTATTTAAAATGAAGAGAGCGTCGATAAAGAGAAAGTGGTATACGAGGATGGGTAAACTTAGGAGGGAAGTACAGAAACAGAGTCGGCTTATTACTGAGCATTAAACATATTTCGGCAGGGCCCACATCGAAAGGGAATGGCTTGATTGGTGTGTGCGTCTCAAACAGTCTATACTTTTACTAAGCGTTTGTAATCTACCGCGATTTTAAGCGAATGCTAAGCTATAACTAAACAACGGGACTGAGATTCCTCTTCAGAATAAAAGGGATACCTATCCCGACGAAAAATTGCAAGACAAATGTTACTTTGGTCTAGTTTGGTCTCATTTCAACAAGTAAGCCGTTAGCATTAGGAATCCTACACAGAGATTAAACAAGCAAAACTAAAGAAATTAAAATAATATCTTTATCATTTCAAACTGCTAAATGCAAACAGGAATTGTAGAACAGCCTTTGGAAGGATTGATTTAGTAGACACAAGGGACACGGATGTTACATACAAGGCTATTTCTATACACATATAAAAGTAACAATGAAAAAAATAACTGTTGACGAAAAGTATATGACAGTTTTTTCTTCGGTTGCAACTCTTACGACTAAAGCATGCTCTAATTCAGGAGAGAATCAATCTCAACGATTACGATGGAATTAACGTCACATCAACTATTAAGTCCAAATTTTAAAACGCATTATCAAGCTTTTATTTTGAAATTTCGTCACTTTCGAGACTCAAAATTTACGAGTATTTCCTGAACAGGGAATATCATCAGATCATGACAATAATCGGTTTTATTCTCTAACTTTTCCAACTTTTTTTTTTATATTTTCTCCAACTCACATGACCGGTGACCCAATTCCTACTGCCACACTTACCTTGTCGCGCCTTGCAGAAAAGTAAGTGAATGATGATGAACGATTGAGTGACTAGAAACTGTCAAAAGGTCGCAACTTTCACTTAAACTAGAGCATCTCTATTATTTTTATGCGTGGCAGAGTCGGCTTCAGCAAAAGAGCGTGATTCCGACAGTGGAAATTATATCCACGCTCATCCCTTGATGGAGAAAACGTAACAGCCTCCAGCGGTTAATATTTCCCCTCCGGGGCCAATTGGCTGAGGGAATGGAAGCTGCTGTGGAAGCCAGCATTCTTTGCTCAGTTTTCCGTAATTCGCTTTGATGTTTGTGCATTCACATATTTCGCTTCAATTCCCTGGTTTCCTCAGTAAAACTCACCATTGAACCAACAATCACTGGGTAATTCACATCTCAGAGTGAGTTCACATGGCATTGAACTCCTTTCATTAAATTCACCTGATATCTAAACTGTGTGTCAATGTGTATTGAAAACTCTATTACTCAATTTTAAGAAAAACATTTATAATACATGGGAAAATAATATTTCAATATCATCTATGAAATATATCTACTCTCATTTCTCAAGGAGTATCACGCAAATTCATAATTTTAATGCAAATATAAATGTGTAATCAAAATCATTAATATCGATGTCACAAAGCAGTACTGATATACCCAGCCTGTTTTCACATTAAAAGTCGCAAGTTAAGACAATATGTCTCTCGGAAAATTAGTTAGCCTTAGTAATATACGTCCAGGTTTACGTGAAAACCTCGCACATAAAATGCGAAGGAAGATATGCAGAAATGAAAGCATTCCCCCCGCCCAATCAACCCCTTTTTAAGCTAATGAAGAAATGGCTTCACTTCTTGATTAGTGAATACAATGAGATACGAGCATGCGTATGAAAATAGTAAGTATCCACTTCCAAAATATGTGTAGATGGGGATCAATTACAAATAATAATGATAAAACATGATGGTAACACGGGAAAGACATGAGAATACAAATATAAACTTGTACAAAATGGGTAACACGTGAGATGTCTGAAAAGGAAGTGAAAACACCAAAAATATAATTCAAAACTTAGCATCCTGAGTAATTTTTAACGTCTCCACTCTCTTTGCTACTACCACAAGAGTCGAGTAACTAGAAAATCAAACACTTTCTTGGCAGATAAATGAGCAGCAATCCTATACAATTTGGAATGAATCATAAAATGTCTAATATTCAAGGAATTTCAAGTTATGAGCTTTGAAAGTAATAAATGAAACTACGAACACTTTTGAGCTTACACGGGATATATGGAGGGAGAGAGGTCAGCAGGAATTAACATACTTAGGCCATATACATTAGGGAAAGAAAAAACGAAAAATAGACCTCCATTATTAAAAATATCTCTGAAACAGCTTATTTGGAGGCACGTTAAAGCCCTTTCCAAAATACGTTGGCATCTAGAGAAAAGAGGAAGAAACTCAGGTAAACGCCAATCTATAATTTCTTTTATCCCTCATGCCAAAAAATGAGAAAAAAATTTCTCTCATATTTCTAAGGAATATTTTGAAAAATAATTGTAAATAATATATTTCCTAAGGAATATATTGCACAAACATTTGCACCGGAGGTCATGTCTCATCGTAGGAAAGTTGTGCTACCTTATAAATCGCAAAAATAGAGTAATTAACATGGTACGCAATCTTCTGTACAAGCACAATGAATGGGTTATATTAAACTTTTCTACGAGTGAATGATTAGTAAAATTCACTATTAGAGCGTAGCTGCAACAGGGAGTGGACCATGTCATATGTTGTTGTAGCAAAATGATTTTGTCGGCGCATTTTTACCTTTTGGTTTTATAACTCATATCGCTGAGTCACTAAAAGGTACAAAATCCACTACACCGAATAACTTTCCGCGGCTTCAACTCTTAAACCTAAAGCAAACAGACTTACTAAAGAGACGGAGGCAGTAAAAGCCATTTCAGCAGTTTTGTTTCGAGCACCTGGGAGGCACGGTAGTTCAAATACGGAATGACCAAGGCAAACCGCACAAATCCCTCTGTGTAGGCACAAGATCCTGCCCTGCGGTCGTGGATATAGGATTCATATGCAGAAAACAGTCGGATATGAGTCAAGTTTCAGGATCCGACTGAGATATCTGTAGCCAATGCTAGTTGTGACTAATGGAAGCGTGCACGAGAATCGCATGAGATGGTCGCTTTCAATTTGGTCCAACACAGGCAAAAGTTAGTACATATTCTGGATTGAATGGATGAAAACGAATTTGATAATTCATCGTCCTTCGAGGATTAATTAAATTCAACTAGGTTTTCCAAGGAAAAAGTAATTAGAATTTACTACGAATTCTTATCACTTATAATCTATCGCAGGAGGAATAATTAAATAAAAATAGTTTTTTCTCCTATTCAAGTCCGCCGAAGAGCTAACTTCTATCTGCAATGGATCGAATACTATGGCATAATTTCAGGCGATTCTCGTGTAGCTTTACTTTGAAGTTGAGCATTAGTGTAGGAAGGCACAAGTAATGAACTTGTACAACAACTTTGTCATTTTTGGAGCATTATAAGCCAGAATAAACGAATTGAAAGAATAATAGATGTTAAATTGTGATGTCAAACAAATATATAATTGATATGAGAGAAAAAATTACCAGAAACATGAAAAGGACGCAAATAAATAGCTAGTGAGACGTCTTGAATACAAATTAGCGCTAAACAATTGCAAATATTTAAACTCAGGGGAACATGTACAACGAAAGGGGGTGACTGTATGTGTAGGGAGAAGTATGAACAATATTTAATACAAGGAAAATATGCCAAATGTGGAATATCCTGGCATGGAATTGCAGAAAAAAGTTACTTGTCGAAACCAAGGATAGGCACAGTAGGTGGGTGGAGGGACCTAAGAAAAGTTACGGGATTTTGAGGGATAATTGTTGGAGAAACTTGCTGCGGAAATGATGAAGAGGGAACTCGTTTGCTAATCTGAAGAAGTGTAACTATAGTTAGGATACTGAAAGAGTAGTAACAGTCCATTAAAATGCCATCTCTAGTGGTTGACAAATAAATAAAAATGGCTCTATGGCACGCAAGGATTCTAAGGAAGATGCGAGTATATTTTTTGGAGTCCAGATTGCGTGATTTTTTTTCGGGTGATATATTGGAGCCATAATTAGCCATGCTTAAGAAATAGAAATCGGCTCATTAATTTACATTAAGTGATTGGCATCAATTTTTATAATGAATCACAGAATAATTAATTCTCTACTAGATAAGATTTTATACGACCATGGTTTCGATGCACTGTATTATCATCACCTTCATTATGCTGAACT
This sequence comes from Pyrrhosoma nymphula, assembly GCA_963573305.1. Lineage (NCBI taxonomy): Eukaryota > Metazoa > Arthropoda > Insecta > Odonata > Coenagrionidae > Pyrrhosoma > Pyrrhosoma nymphula. The sequence goes on along the minus strand of OY754339.1, from coordinate 42,473,949 downwards.
TCCGCCGTATCACGCCTGTTACTTCTCTTTTTGTAGGAATCCTTATACTACACGGAGATCGAAACGAAAATCGAAAAAAGGAACTACGTTAATGCCAACTGAATGTAGCATACTAATATCATTGATGTAATTATTTATTGCTCAAATTAGCCAGGGAAAGTTTCTCAGCCTGACAGGTGTCCGGAAATGAAGCAGCAGGAGTGAATCCCAAATGGAAAACGTATATTACTGCATTCGGGTGTATATTTTTATATATACTAACATATACAATAGTACTTCAAACATAAGTTGGCTGATGCAAATCAATTTAGTCTGCAAAATTTATCTGCTTTCTGCCATAATCAATTCATTCATCATGCCATAACACCTCCACTTCGCTTACATATCTTCATTCACGCAACATGGCCTTCAAATCCTCCACTACTAACGAGTTTTTTATATATTCGGTTAGGATTATAATTGCTCCAGTGAGTTCGTACATTTCTTCAACGTCTTTATTGCTTTGTCCAACATGCAAAAAAATAGCATGCAATAAGTAGCATGTAAAATTATAGCGTGACTTAGTTTACTTGGCAGATATATCTACGACAAGAAATGAAATGAACCTGGAAGTTAACCGGGAAACTGAGATATTCGATTATAATAAATCAAAAGATATTTAGTAGAATAGAAACTGACGTAATCGCATGAAAACAGTGTGACTCTCATCTGCTGTGCTAAAATATTAAGCAAGTAGCGTTTTCTCGAAAATTGTTTACTACTACATTTTGAAAAATTAATGTTCACCATTCACTCAATAAAATAATTTTTACTTTTATAAAAAAATATTCAGGCAATTTGGTGGTAAAAAACACTTTAATCTTACCTCACATTATTACGTCTGAAGCGTGTTTAGTTAACGTTCCGAGGGTTACTACCTACTAACGTTAAGAGGTGGCCATGTGATGTGACAACCTTACCCTTGTAAAAGGGCACTACGTGACATCGTATTAAAGCCTCCACTCAACATTCCAGCGACATCTTAATACTTAAGGTGTACATATGTTAACCTTTTCGTTTCACGGATTTCTCATGAAAATTTAATTTGGCACGAAGATGTAGAAGGGCGCAGATGGCACAGAAATATATTCACAATGCAAAATTAAACAATGCAGTTTGCCAGTAGTTTGTCACCATCGTTCACACTAGGTTGATAAAAGTATAACGTTAAAAAACGTCATTTTTATAATAAATTCAAATTGAAAACATGAATAATGGAACAAATTTGTTATTAATTACGCAATAGTAAACTCACCTACTTTCAAGAGAATTTCATAGGCCAACTGGTAGAGCCTCAACACTAGAATGGTACCTGCACATTGATGGTATATCATTCGCCAGTAGTTTTGTCATGCTAAGTAAATATCCTTTATAAAATATAACAATAAAACTTACCATATACCTTTAGCAGTATGTCATGGACAAAGTGATACAATCTCATGCTTGAATGGCACTGATTTGATGCACCAGAATTCCAGTAGTTAAAGTTATCTTAGGTAAAAATGGTTTTGATTATCAAAAGCATCGCACATGGAAAATACCACCAATGTTCTGTTCTAACGCTACCATTTAATATTGCTTAGTCATTGGTACAGAGCCAATTTCTTTGCTTTCTAATCCATTTTCAAGATTTCATTTCTAGTTTTTTATTGCATTAACAATCATGACATGGGACCATATTGATTGCAACTGCGAGTAACTATTCTTCACCTTTTCCGATCTCTCTAATCCTCTCTCATCTGCAAATTAATAATCTCTTGCCTTGTCAGTCCTCTGATTTAACTCCTGAACACTAAAAACTAATCTATTTAATTTGATTTTTTAATAAATCAGAAAACAATTTATTTACACTTAACAAAACATTTTAAACAAATAACTTCACTGTTTTTAGTAAGCATGCCTGAGCTCCAGTATTGCTTAAGTGTTAAACATGTCACTTGACCGAAAAATAGTAGAGTTTCCCTCATCAAGGATCTAATGTGACTTTCCCTGCTCAACTTTCGGCATTAATAGGTCTTATATAAAGCTACTCTCCAGTCCGCCAACGCGGTCTCAGAATATTTGCCTTCCGACGAGTCCTTCATTACTCTGTGTGGTTCAGTGATTTTTTTGAGTGGAATTGGCTGTCCTTGTTAAGCTGGGTGAGTACTGATGTGCCTTGCTTCATGAAAGTATTCGCGCTTGAAGTGTAACAAAGGCTCACTGTCGTTTATTCAGAGGCATTCCACCACGAGTTTTCATGAAGAGCTTAAACATGGACTAGATTTCAAGTGCCTCATTAAGTAATCGAGGTTGACCACAATTCTTTTAGTGACATGCTACAAATAAGATCACGAATGCCATGCAAATACCTATTAATGAGATTGTTACCGAGTATTACAACCCCCTGGTTGTACGAAACGATACGCACACAATAATGAAAAAGAATAATGCGTCAACTGAAAACAGTAGCTCGTGAAGGAATTAAATTTTATGCATCCATAGAGTTGCAAAGAAGAGAGAAATTACTTCGACAAAACTTGTGTGATGAAATGTAATACAAAGAATGGCTTTACAGTCGGATAAATCACTTTGAATCTACCTTGAGTTTCCCTCTTAGGCCAAAAACCTATCACAAAGTTACGTTTTGTGAAATTAAAATCATCAACTTAAATTGAAGCGAAAAATAAGTAGATTTATGGGGGACAAAGACGATAACAATTATTAATCCAGGTCCACTGCTCTGCAATGATCCCCGTTCCTGCAACACAATTTTTAAGCGGAATAGTGAACAGCTTCACAGACGGAAGTTTCTCCCGTAACATTAGGTAGGTACTTCAAAATAGCTTTCTCGTTGAAAAAAACAGGTACAAATATGATTACGAGATAATTATGTATTATATACATTTTTGAGACCTAAGGTAAATGGGAGGATATTACTTTAAAATCCACAGATTAGGTTAACACAGTGAGTACTGATCCTGTGCTTCAAGGTGGACTCAATACTAACCTCAGGTTTTATTGATTTTTGTCTGTTACATCCTCAAATAATTAGATCTAGTGTAAAAATTATCCACACACCACTTTAGATGCTTTGGTGGATCGCATGACTCAATAAAATAAAATTGTTTTCGATAATTTTGTCTCTTTCTAAAAAAAAATTGAACGCTAACAAATATTAGTGAACGAAATAGAAAAAAAAAAACTATTTTAGATTTATCTTCAGGTTTTCATCTTGGTTCCATTCTCATTAAATCGGACAATTTCTCGCTAAAAACACTTTCGTGGTCTAAACCGTCTTGTATTTGTGGAGGTTTTTGGAAAAATCACACAAGCAGCCAGAAAGAATTTATGAAATTATAATTTTTAAAAAACAAAAAAATATTTTAAATAGTTGCTTCGACTTTTAACAAGTGAAAAATATAGCCATAAAAACGATGTATTTGGTACATTTTATCTCATTTTTAAATTTATTATTCCATATATTTTACAAAGTATAAATTATTTAACCGCCAAATTCAAGGAAATTTTCGATGTATTAGCAAATTATTGAGATATATACGTAATTGTAAAACTATAGTTGACCAGCAAGAAAATTGTAAAAAATTTCGAAATAAGTCGTCTTGGATTAAAAACGCAGGAACTCGCGTGGCCTCTAACAGACTAGAAACATAGAAAAATTAAAACATTATTCCGTCTATTTTCAAAAACTTCCCAAACATATGAAAAAAAAATGGAAGGAGTATTTGAAATAAAACGTTAGAGGGTTTGTAGGGGTCCAACCATGTGCTTAAAAATTGGTATGGTAGATATTTTAAATTCCATCCACCACTAGCATGTTTAGCGTATTTTATTTCCTAACATACTTGAGAAACATTACAACCAGGAGGTTTAACGATAAACTACTCAACGGAGTCATGAGGATAAAAATATGAACAATAAAATGTTATGTAAGCATAAAAAATTTGGGTGAAACATTATTTTCGTTCACCATATTTCATATTTAGCGCATTTTGTTTCCAAACGTAAGGCTTAACAAAATAGATTGATAAACTTCGGTCCAAAAGGAAAATATTTTCACTCCAAATCGTCTTTGAGGTCACCGGTTCCCTAAAAGCGACCATGCTATTTTTTTTCCTTCGATCCCCCCAAATGCGTTCGAGCCAACAGAGAGATCGCACAAACAACTCAGGTAAGGTTTGCTTGCCTGCTTGAAAGACTAATGAAAAGACCGCGGGAACATCGCCACCGCCGTGTTTTACGGGCCCCAGTGCAGTGCAGCAGCTGATGCCGAACTTTCCGGGACTAGGTTGCCCCGACACCAATGCGGTGCGCTCAACAGAGCTGCGTTGCACTGGATTCAAACCCAAGGAAGAAAACCGTGAGAACATTAACGAAAACAGGAATATACTTTTTTTCTAATATGCATGATTTTTGCAAGTAAACTTTGCACGCGAAACTAATAAGATAATGCTTGAGGGTTGATAATTGCCCTTCTCATTCACTTTTTCATATTAATAAGTATATCATGAATGATTTACATTTTCTTTTTCAAGCCTTCGGTATTGGAGGGCGACGTTGGTTTACAATCAATCATTGACGCGAAAAATATACCGAAAGTATTTTTTTCAATAAACTACAAGTAATTTTAAATTTCACTGTATTTCAAACAACACTAAAAGATGCTTCATTCACAATTAACAATACATTATGCAATAAAACAATGCAATTTTATGCCGTCGTGAACTACAAGACTTGGAAATGATTTCCCGCTGGTCAGTGGATGAGGGAATAGGACGTAAATTTTTAATCTCATCCTTTGCAATACCCATAATGGAGTTTTTAAAACTTGTATAAAGATATATGAAAATGTATTCAAAGTGTTAATTTTTGAAAGACACATTACACTTAATGTGATAATGTTTTGGTCGTAGGGGACTTCATTTGCCACTATATACATGCGTCTACTTGTTCCACACTCTTTAACACTTGATTTTATCACGTAAAGAGCCGTTCAAAAGGTTATTTTTAATTAAAACTGACATTGTGAGTAGAAGCCAAGTAAAACCCACCCAAACCCACCAACTAAATGGTGAATAACTACCCTGGCAAGGATAACCACCCTCTGGAGTTTTATGGTATGATTTGGGCGATCTGGGTATGATTTATACAGATTAACATGGTACCTACTACTAGTTTGAGGTAGGACGTTCCGAGGCCAGAATGAATCCATTCTGCGCAAGACGTTATCCGGATGACACAAGAAGCAGACTCGATATCTAGCATAGGAATAGTGGATGAAAGCTACGATAATCTAGTTCTTAGCAACGACAGAATGGAGTCGCATGCGGTGTAGCTCTTTCACCCGATATTCTGGGATGGTGATATTCTAATACTACGGTACCTGATCGCTGGGTGTCTTTTGAATGGAGTAAAGTAAATACTAGCATCCTTAAGTACTAGTAAACAACATATTTATTCTTTTCTATTTTTCATAAATGTATAGTTTGAGAATACAATATTGTTTACAGTGGAAACCACCTTAGCAACAATTTATTTACAAATGCAACTTTAAGCTCTTATCATTTTCAAAATTAAAGTTGTCTACGGCAAACCTGGACCCGATCCACCCGTGTAGATGTACCAATAAAAATAAAATTCTCTTCCCTCGTATGCATCCTCGGACTGCTGTCGTATTCAAATACCACACAAGTATCAAAAACGCAATGCACTCCGTACCTAGCTGGCGCTTGATTTAATCCAAACTACGTCAAAGCCTTCGACAATTACAGTACGTTTATTTGGATAGCATGATATATCAGCAATTTGATAAAACCTCATGCAACATATTTGTTTACACAATTTTAGTCTTCTAGTTAGGCATATATCTAGGCTATTAGCTAGGATATTAGCTAGGCATATATCCTACCTCACCTCTCCCCTTCCATAAAGCCTATTCTTAATAATTCCTTTTCCAGTTTATCCAATTACCTCGCTTCTATCATGGTCTTTAGAGTCCATTCCCTCCTCATTTACTCTTTCACCCACCCACTCGGACTCCTCAAAATCTCCTCCACAAGTTTCCTCTCCTTGCCCACAGTTCCGAGAGCTTCCAGGTTCGTCTGTCTTCCAGCCTCGAACCTTTTATATTCTTGACTAACACTGAACGCCTTATCATAATATTACTATTCAACCTTTTAAGTTCCATGAGTAATTGATAAAATTTGGGCAAAAATGGCCAGGGTATTTAAATTAATATGACAGTACATGAATGACCATTGCAATTCAAAAACTGGAACAATTTGAAACACTTTATAAGAAAATATAATTTGAGGTGCAAAGAAAGGGATGTAATATTAACAATAGGAGGACGGGAGTTTCGCACTATCTAGAAGGACGGGCAGGGGTCATTTTGACCCATAAAATGTTTCAGCATCAAACAGCTAATTTTGTCTCCCGGTACTCTATTTTTCCACAAATGACGTTAAGAAGGCCTTATCTACACATTATTAGCAATAAAAATTATTTTTATCAATTAATTGTTTATTATAAAAATTATTTTAGCTGATCCTCTTCAGCAGTGCTCATCTAAACCTATTCTGAAGCCTAGCAGTTTGAGAATAAAGACAACTGGCTGAATATTGTGGATATTTAGATAAATATCCTTTAATTTGATTAAAATTAATTTTACAAAACCTTTTTCAAATGAAAACTAAATATATAAATCAAATCCATACACAGATACAGATACATGTGCAGATATTTGGAAAGATCACTTTTTTGTACAACTTACACGTGCATTTATTTTTTCAGCACAGTTTCCACAAACACTTCTATTGCATTGAGGACATACATTGGCAGTTTTCTTTGTGAAATTTTTCAAAATTTTAAAATGCTTCTTTTTGACCCTTAGGGATAGTAGCATGCTTTTTCCGGAAAGATGAGGGTTTCGTTCCATTTGGCTTCTTCTTTAGACTTCTTTAGAGTACAAGAATGACGTTCGCCGCCAGCCACTACGGTAGGGATCTAGTATACGGCCACCTGCGATAAAAGGAAGCATAAGGAAGAAAGCATACGGAAGGTTTGGCTAGTTTTTTGGCGTCGGAATATGTACCCACTAATCTTAGGAGGGACAAAAGCAATAGGCTTTTCTGCTCTCATAAAAGCCAAAACATTTTCTTCCTCTTTTCAGCATCCTACGGAGTGATTTCCTTAAAGCTAAAGAATAGGGGATTCGGAAATGATTTTACAACTTGAGCACGGCGCATCCTCTAGACGACTTTCAGAAGTAGTGTGTTGACACTTCGGCGACAAAAAAGGTTTGGGCGAACGTGCGTATCTCTAGTGAGAGGTCAAAACAATATGGCGAGTGATGGTCAGGACTATCCTCTCCATTGTTGCACCACTGGCAGCTGTAACATTTCCTTCTGGTATCACATTCCTATCATCTAGCTGTCATATTTTACGCTACATATTTTAATCATGAATACGATAGTAATTTATGCAACGGCAGAATGAAAGTGACAATTAATCAATCCTATTCCTCTGGCGATTTCAAATCAAATTCAAAGACGATTTCAAAGTAATAAAATTCCCTAATTTTGGTAAACCGCAACCAGGAGAAGTCCGCCATCGCCGAACGGCATTCAAATTAAATATAAGGCTTCAAGTGCTGATCCAAATGTGCGCTGATATATTTCAGTTGATGTACATAAATTTCAGTGAACAATAAGAGAAGAAAATTGTGAAAAAACTTGACTCCATTAGAGAAAGTAATAATGGGTCAAAATGACCCATTGCGTCCTTCTAGGTATAACAACATTTTTAAAAAGTATGCGACCACAATTACGAAATTTTCTTTCCATATTAGTAAAATATAAGTAAAAATGCACAAAGTCACAAAGTTTAAAAATAATAATCACAAATAAGAAGTTAAACTTTTCTTTGAATACGTGTTATGGGTCAAAATGATCCATCTCTTCCTTCTAGTGTTAAATACGAATGAACCATTCTCATTTACAATTATAGCCATCGGAAAGAGAGTCGCTGGGAGCGACGCTGACAATTTTAGGAAAACTTGTCAGCGCCGATCACTGCAACGTTAGCACTTAAAGGACTATACATTACCTGTGAAACTTGGAATGAATACGGAAATCTTTCAAAGTTATTCAAATGGAAATGAAATGGCCCAAGTGAAAGTTTAGGGCTGAATTACGATGGACGTCTCCTGACGTGGCGGAACTCAATTATGGCGTTCACGAATCTTGGAGGTTGTGATATAATGGAATTTTTTCGATGGCTGGACGTTGAAAGGACCGTCAACGGACGATGAGCAAACTTTGTCAAATTATTAACTATGAGTTTAAGCTGCGTCACCGGCAGCCAATCAGAGAAAAGCTTTTCTTCAATATTTAAAAAAATTCATCTCGTTTTTCCAAATTAGTTTTAAATTTATAATTAAACATTAATAACCTTCTTGAAGCGATATTTATCAGTATTATTTCAGATAAATTATGCTTTGAATGTAAAATATAAAAAAAATAATACTTACGGCGCAACTGTTTGTAAATACAGTGACAAAACTATCAACTATTGGCTCTGGTATTCCCATCATTCGTAGTATACTCCGTTTGGATGGGAAGACCGAACGCCATCGTCCGCTTCCGTCACGTCAGAAAACGTCGAACGAAATTCCGCCCTTAGAAGTATAGTAGCAGTATAGCATAAAACATCCGTCACACCTATTTCACCTATCTTCACCCCCACATATAGTATTCATTTTTTTTAAATTTCAGCTACTTAATACTAAGCAACCTTATTCATAAGAAGTATTTTTATAGCCGAACGTTATGAGCAATAGACAGAGTTTTAATATCTAGTTTGCACAAAAAATATATCGATTACGTATATGAAAGGAGTGCAACTGTTTGGTTTCGGTATGTCACGAGAATAGAAGAGAGTCGAAAAACAAACTTATATATGATATTAAAAATAAAGATGTGAAAGGAAGAGGTAAACCGCGAATTCCATGGGTGAATGTGGTAATCGAGTGGCTAAAGAGAGAGCGTGTAGTAATATTTGAAGTAACGAACGAGTGATAGTGAAGCGAAAAAGGTTTGCAAGTAATGGGAATAATGCAGTAAATTATTAAAAGAGAGCCAGTTTTTAAGGCTGACGGCAACACCTAAATTCTTTGATTTGCTACCTTGAAAATAAATGGCTATCTAAGTATGTATCATATCAGTTCGCATTCACCTATCTATTTGATATCCATTCATGCTGAAAGCATACTTTTTTACATTCATGGCCCTACTAAGTAAACCCACGTCTCATACAAGGCCCAAATTAAAAATAAAACATAACGTATGGGTCATTCCATGTGAAATCACGAACGAGTTTTTCAGTGCAATCCGATTTGCACGAATGTTTTTGTGTGTTATCCTTACATGGCCATTAGTTTGTATTTACCATTTTTGTGAAAAATGTGTAGTTTTTGCGGAGTGTAGTATGAAACATTCGGCATTTATAAAAATAAGTCACAGTGTTTTACCATTTTCTTCTGATCTACGGAAGCTAGAAAGTGCCGGTAAGAATCAATTTGTGCAAAACACATTATTTCATAATAGTCAAGAGTCAAATTTGAAAACGTTTAAATTTTTTCAAATTAAAAAACATTTGAAAGTTTAAAATTTAATTTTCAAAATGTATGCCACCTTCGATCCATATCAAATTTCAGAATATTGCACACATTTGTACTGTCAAAGAGACTGAAAAGTTTCGTCATTGCAATATTTCATATAAGGGAGAAAACAATTTTTGTTTATGGCATGCACCCTTCCGTGTCCACTCCCATCTGGTTGAGTAGCGGTTAGGCTTTTCGTTGCTTGCCAATGGAGTGAGAAATACACAATAATATACTTTTGGCGTAAGGTAGAAGTGTTTCTTCAAAAAATGGTCACTTCCCTTATTTCCCTTCCGTTTTTCATAAAAATGGTAAATTAAAATTAATGGCCTTATAAGAATGATACACAAAAATATTCGTGCAAATCTGAGATAGTGAGGGCAATTTTTGCATTTTTTCGGTGCTTTGGCGTGGAATGACCCGTATATATTTAGGGGCATTTGGGTGCAATTGGGGTTGCATTTGAGTAAAAAGGAAACCGTTGACATGCCTTTCACTCTGAAAATGTCCACGGGTGAAAACGAGAGACACTCACAACTCACTCATGCACATTCAATGGCAAAATCTCGCTTCTGACAATTAGCGCAACACTAACGAGGCACAGAAAACGGAGAAAAAGAGAGATTGGTTGATGGGAAAACAAACCAAGTAGACCTCCATGAAATTAAAACACCACCAACGTTGTGTTTTTCTATAATGCAGTGACTTCAACACCCATGAAGGTAACCGGATATGCTGTGATCTCAATTTTACGCGATCACCGTGTGGTAATTTGTCACAGGGGGACGAGTCGGCGTAAAAAAAATAAAAAAATAAAACCATGGTGCGCTTGCAGATAAAAGCACATAACGCCTTGAGGGACCACGCAGTTGACTGGGATCAGGGACAGACGCCATCCGTGGTGGTGTGGCTTGACCGCAGATGTGTGACCTCGTCCTGTAGTAGTAAGTTTCAACTTCCACATAAGCCTACTATGCCTACATGCTCCCACTAAGAATTTCTGCATCTACGTCTACCAGATTGCATCTTCGTACCTCTGGGACCCAGGCCAAGTGCGAAAAGCCAAGCCAACCTCCTCGTGGTGCAATCTGGGTGCCGTTTGCGGTAGCTGAATGGGCTCTGTCGCGGAGATTTTGCTAAAGGGAAGTCCACCTGCTTTCGGAGAAGATTGTAGTGCATAGCACGTGGTTGGAGATCGATGAGTCAAGTGCTTTCCAATTGCCACCCACTGCGTTGTAGGTGCAAAGCTTGAACATAGAAGGAATAACGGTGGGAGAGCACCTGGATCATTTCACCACCCAGAACGATTTTAAATTTCTTCTTATTGTCCCACATATCCTATGGAATACATTAATTATATTTGTGATATCTTTGTCCTCGTCGCACGTTATATCACATCCTAATTATTGAACATGAGATACCCGTTCCAGTACCTGGTTTTCTATGACAAATTTTGTTCTCATCGGGTTGCTACCTAAAAATGCCATTGCTTTAGTTTTAGCTTTTCAGATTTTAAGGTTGTACATGTTACTCATTTGTTGTAATTTGTAAACAGCAATTTGCAATTTATCTTCTCTGTCTTGTATGATAACTTGGTCATCGGCGAATAACATCGTATTTAAGTACTCAGATGGTTCCAATTCTATGCCTGGTGCTATATTATCTTCCTTCCATCTCCTTAGAAGGTTATCTATGTATAGATTAAACAAAAGTAGGGGACACACTACAGCCCTGCCTAACGCCTTGGTTAGTGAAAATTTCCTGTGTCAGCTGCTTTCCAGTATCAATCACAATTCTGGTACTTCTGTTTAGGCTCTGAGTAACTTTTATCAAGAGTTTAGGAAATCCTATTTTCTCCATAATTGACCATAACATTTCTCTGCTGACACGATCAAATGATTTTTCAAAATCTATGAATGCTAGGAGCGTTTCAAGTTTAAATTCTCTTCGTTTTTGTATGTTTTCTTTTATTGTGAAAACATCATCAATGCAAGCTGCCTTTCCTGAAGCCAGCTTGTTCTTCTTATAAAATATTATTGGAGATAGCTTGTAGCCTAGTATTGATTATTTTGCTTTATATTTCGTAAGCTGTATTGAAGAGAATTATACCCCTGTAGTTCTCTGGATTACTCCCCGGAAACAACCCTGGCAACACTCCACTCATCTGGGATTTCATGTTTTATCCAGCACATGTTGTGCAAATGTAGGATTCTTCCTTCTAGGGTTCTACCTCCATATTTTATCAGCTTCGAATTAATTTCATCTATGCCTGCGGCTTTCCTGTTCTTTTTTTAATTCAGAACGTATTCCAGTTCTTTTAGGTCAATCGAGTCCACTCCTATTGTTTCCTCTGGAGTAACATCCTTATCATGATTTTCGTTTCATCATGGGTCATACCATAATATCTTATAGTGTTTTACACATTCTTCTTTTGGTATTACATTAAATCGAGTTGTATCTCTCTCTGCTTTATTAACCCTTGGAGTGGTCGCTAAGCTACCTATCACGCGAGCGGTCGCGTGTCAGACCTTTTCTCACACTCAGATATATCATTGATTATCTATCATAGAGCGTTTATTAGCAATATTTTTCACTAAAGTTAAATTTAATTTATTTATTTAAATGTTTATTTGAAACAATAATATCCACAGATTCACAATTAATGATTCAATTACGTAATCATTGCTAATGTTACTGGCGGATTTATCATTGGTTATTAATGAAGAAAATCACAATTCTCTTCAAGAAATATTTATTTGTGAGGACATACATTCTCATTATTCAGAAATTTGCATTAAAATATCAGCTCTACATGAAGTGAATCAACTTTGACCGCATACTGCGAGATTGTAACGCAACTGAGTGATACTAAAACATTAACGTCAGTGGTCGCGCGATGAGAAAAAGTCTCACAATTTGTAGCCGACGGTATCAGACATATCACTACACAGCTGCGTATGCTTCATTAATACTTATTGAGACGGTCAGTCAATAGGAAGAGATAAAAAGTCAGCTAGAAGGAAAGGAAACTTATTCTAACTTATGATTACAAAGTGAGCGCAAGTTTAAATTTGGTGTGAGAGAAAATCTTATTGCGCAACCAATGGTGGGTTAAGATGTTTCATTATTTTATAGGCTATTTCTTGCCTCCCATGAAAATTATCGTCTATCCCACTTATAAATCTGTCCCATGTCAGATTTAATAAGCGTTATTCATCATGTTGAATCGGTATTACTTTATTCGGGTATCTCCTGATTTGTATCTTCCAATGATCAAAATAAAAAAATATACCAGTATTCCAAATAAGCGGTGGAGAGTACAAAAACTTCTCCTTTCATTTTAACTGTCAAGAAATACCACGAAATCTCGCCAAGAACTTTAAACCAACTATTGTTCACCGGCATACCAAGTATTACCAACCTGGCTTCAGGGGTAGGTCCCATATTTGCTTTTGAAATAATAATTTCTCCCCACATCAATGAGGAGGGACTCTATACCAGCTAGTCTCCTGGCAACTACCCTTCACCCGAGTTATTCGTTTTCCTTTATTCTCACAAAACCCTTCAAGCCGTCACAAAGACGAGTGACAGGGGAGTGTCAAGAACTCAGAGACATCAAAGAAATCAATTTTTAAGAAAATGAGACATTCTCCGCGACATTGGTGTTTCTATCTTCTGATATCCCAGTTACGATTGGCATGTAAGAGAGGCACACCTATGAAACCACAGATGTGACAGCTAATTTCCCTTGAAATAAGCCCTGTGCTCTCACATGAAACCTACGAAATATTGCTCACTCTAAAACAGTACCTGATACACCTTTGTACCTGATAAACCGAGGTTCACAAGCTTCAATACTTATTTTGTTCCTTTAAAACTGAATTATTTTACGGGGGGGGGGGCCGAATCGGGGCTAGAAACTAGTGAAGGGCGGTTTAAAAACTAGTGAAGGGTGGTGTTTTTTAGTACTTTTTTCCATGTTACCAACGATTGGATTGAGAAATATGCTAGGATAGATGTGCGGCTGGAAGAAACGTGCGCATTGTGGACATAAATTAATGCGTAGAATCTGGAGAGCATTGAGAAATGAATGTTTGTCTAAGGAAACAGATATTGCAGTTCACGAAAGTGTACTCCTCACCACTTTATTGTATGGTAGCGAAACTTGGGTATGCCAGGATAAGCATTAAAGTAGGTAAATACAGTGGTTATTGGTATCTTAAAAGTATATTTGGTAATAGAAGGAGGTATTAAGTTAGAATTCTGTGGGTCATGAAAGAATGTCCGGTAATTGTTTGGTAGAAGGATCATGCTTCGTTGGTTTAGCTTTATTGAGAAAAATTATGTGAGTGAAATAGTTTCACAGATATAGGGTGTAGGCAGATTGGTGTAGGCAGTTCCGGCCCAACCTGGGTAAAGACACAGGCGGCCAGTCATGGAGTAGGCCAGCCTGCGACTCATTAATTGATGAGAAAGGGGGACAGAAAGTTTACAAATTGGAAAATGTAACTAACTTCAGCATACATTTCTATTCGAAATGACCTTCTGTAGCATACCGTGAAAGTGATTGACAATCATAATAAACTTCAATAAAAAGCACAGATAAAGCCTTATAACAATTTCCGTTAATTAGCATTCTTGTCACATAACCATTAAAATGACATGGGATTAAAACTGATCTACTAGCTACGGTTGAAATTATACCCAACCAGAGGAAGTCGGTACATATAATGTAAAAGATCCCCATTATCCATTTTCCTCGTAAAACTTGATGCTTGGAGACAACTAAGAGATTGAAAACAGAGTTTATAGCGAAAAAGGAAACATTAATTTCGAATTCATTCTTAAATCCCAAATATTCCCTCAAATTGACGTATGGTTTCAAAAATCACAATTATAGAATAAGGGTATTTATTGAGAGAGGCCAAATAAAATTTTGCCTACATTCATAAAATAACTTTGCCCGGCAGTGGATGAAGTGATTGTCAACATTATATTTGAACACTAAGTTTAAGCTTAATTCATCATTAACATTTAACTATGATTATGCTCCATTGTGTTACCTAATTATTATGTCAGTTTTTTTCTCTTAACTATTCACGCTTGTTCTTGAGAAGGAAAGATATTCGAATCCAATGATAAGTAAAAACATTTAAATGAGAATCAAAATTTAATTGATTCTCAAATAATACAGTGCAGCAGTATTTCACGTTAAAATATTAAAATGTTATTTTGTGAAAAAAAAAATTATTTCGGAGCAGATAAAATTTTCAAATAACAAAAAATTATATTGTACATCTTCAACCCTCCCCTCATTTTCTTCCCGATACTCATTTTTATCTCGTTCTCTAACACCCCCCGCCAGTTACCTCCCACTAAAAAAGCCTCGCAAGACCACTGCCCGCCGCCCTCCAAAGGGCACTTGTTCCATGGCGGGGCAACCAACATTTCCTTTCATCTCCAAAACCCCACCTCTAAAACTGCGCTCAAATTCCCAAACGCCACCTCTAATTTCATTTGTAGTTTAATGACGACTCCCAATTTAATTACACTGTGTCTCGTGTTTCGACTGGTTGGCGAGTGGGTGGAGGCTGGGGGGCGATGGTAACAGGGTGGAGTGAGAGATGGAGGTAGGAAAATGGTCCAAGTTGAGCGCGTTGGAGCAGCCATGGGGGAGAGGTATTGAAGGGGTGCTGGAAGGGGACCTGAGGAGAGGGCACTTCAAAACGCCCAAAGGGTTCGTCTGTCGGGGCCGGCCCTGACTACCCAAGTGGATGGGTAGTCGAGCGCCCAGCCCTTTACACCACGCAAGTCCCCTCGTCTGGAAAACCTCACTTCAAAAACTGATCGTTTGATGCCCAAAACCGTCTGTCCAATCCAGTTCCCCTTGACGCCTAGAATCCCTGTATCCAAGTCCCTTCCGATAAACCCATACACTTACACTTCCAGGGAGCAAATCAAGGTCTTGAATCAGAAGTATCATGAAAAAACCACCAAAAAGGGGACCCCCCAGAATAAGAAATTTTAAGCATATTTAAGACGTTAAAGTTTATACATTTTTAGTTATTATATAGAATCGATAGGCAAAGCAAGCGAATGCTGAACATGGTATTGATGGATAGGATGAGAAAAGAGGAAAATTTCAGAAAAATAGAAGAGCAGAAAACCGTATGGAATTCTATTAAGAAGTCAAGGCGGAGATGGACACTTTGAGATACATCGAATTTCATACGAACATGATGAAAAGGGAAATACTAGAGGAGGGCACACGTAGAAGACTGATTGGAAAAAACATTGACCAGATAAAACGGGACATGAAACAAAAGAATTAAAAGTACATTACGGAGTTAGTAGGACACAGAATGGAGGTCGATAGTGAAAGTAAGGATTCAATGATTAATAATGATGATGCTATTAGTCGGTAATTATGGTATCACTTGAGGCGTAAATGAGTTCAATAAAACATATGACAGTACCCCTTGATAAAGACACAATTAAAAGTTTAGTAATGAAAATTATAAAGACTGTTGTGTGGATTGGTTTCACAAAAATGAATTTGGGAAAAAGAAACGAGAGTTCATTTGAGAATATGACATAAGAATCATAAGGTGAATGGTTTAAATTCATATAAAACTAAACACTTAGCACATCAAATATCAGTATGCGAAGAAAGTAAGTAGTTGCAAATAATAAGTAATAAAAAGTAAATGGTGTTTATATACAAGAAAGAATTTTAAGCAATGGGGGAAAGAGAGATAAATACCGATATATTTAACTGAATGATCTGAGGAATGAAGTTTCGTAAAGGTGAGATAATGCGAGAAAAAATGCATTTGAAAAATGAAAACGAGAGAAAAAATGGTTAACCTCAAAACTTATAACCATAGTAACATTTTTTTGATAATCTTGAGTGCTGCTACGGACATCCTGATCCGATAAACTTGTGGTAAAAATCCAACCGTTTGCATCTAAAGCACCCAGTCCGATACCGTGCCACATTCATGTATTATTCCTGTCTCTTAGCACCTTCCTGAAACGCCCA
Organism: Pyrrhosoma nymphula; assembly: GCA_963573305.1. NCBI lineage: Eukaryota > Metazoa > Arthropoda > Insecta > Odonata > Coenagrionidae > Pyrrhosoma > Pyrrhosoma nymphula. The sequence continues at coordinate 42,457,207 of OY754339.1, read as the reverse complement.
TGCACTTCAACCCTCATGGGCGAATCAAGGATTCTCACAGCCGGGATTAAAAAAGAATTTCTATATATAAACGTATATACTTAACTGTGAGAGTTTTATTATAATTATAATAGATAATAGATTTATTTGTAACCTTTCCTGACCAGCAGAAAAATCTGGTAACTTACTAGGATCAGTCGAGATAAATGACATGAGGTATGTTTTGGTCGTATCTAATGGAAACAGGTAAGGATGAATGCGGCCAGGAGGTAACGTAAGATAACGACGTCGGGGGTAATGCTGTGCTCGATACGAAAGAAAACTAGAATCATCACCTCAAGAATGAAGAATAACTTTGCATGCAAAGAGCTGAAGACGGACATAGGTAATGGAGATAAAATCATATTGTTGGAACAATTGCTAAAGATAAACTCTACCTCTTGGACGAGTATCAGCCATAGAACATAAATCTCAAGAAATTCGATACTGTACTTATGATTATAAATAATTTACTGATGTAATTTTGTAGCCCAAACAAGTATATGCTTTTGATTGGGCATTTAATAATATTACACCTAGACCTTATCACTACAGAAATGAGTCGAATGATTTTTTATTTTACAACCCAAATACTTGAAAGAGGACAATGTCCATGCATCGCATATCCCTCCTCTTAATCTTCAGATTTCTTTTTCCAACTCCCTCTTTTTATAAGACTAATGACCCAACACCTTCTGCCACACGTCCTACCGGAGTATCATATGATATTATATAGAAGCAGAAATGCTTCCCAGATACTCAGGCCTTCGTTCACTGAATTTATTCGATAAGTATGTACGGATGGCCATCCTGGCACACTCAATTATGACACGTAAAAGTTTTCATAAATTCGGCGTAGAGGAGAGAAAACAGCGACGCGACGTTAATTCCCATCGATTTCCCAAAGGCCAGCGCCGAAGAGGCGCTGCGCGTGGCAATTTTGCAAAGCCATGAGCGGGCTCGCGATTGTATGTATGTTCGCAGCGAGATTATTATGCATTTGCCGTTGCCCTTATACCTCCTCACATGGGTGGATGGGTAGGTCCGCCGGGACAAAGATTCCCGATGGGAATTCTTTTCCACCTTTCCTGGGAATATTTTGCGATATCCAAATCTCGGACCCCGAGGGATAATGCATGATAAATAGGGGCAAGTTCTATTTGAACTTAATAATTATAATGTATTTAACACTTTAATAATGCCACAATGGCATCAGAATCGAATCCAAAAATTATACTACTGTTAATCAAAGCTGAAAATGTTCTGCATAAATATTATTCACAGAAAGTATAACTAAGGCTCACTAAGAATGAAAATTCATATTATCCCTGCCTCATGCCTCTTGAGTGGCTCGCGTTGTCATTACTCTGTTGTAGACATATGTAATTAAGATAGGTATCTCATTTCGGGAATATTCGAGGAATAGGATATCCCGGATTCGTTTCATGAAAGTTCCAGAATGTCGGGACTTTTGGAATCCCGTTCCTGGATGGGGATAAAGGAGAAGAGGATAGAGAATGGAAAGGTTCAGGAAATGGCAAGTCGGGAGAGTGGGGTGGATGTTGTAACTTTATAAGCGGATTATATCACCTCGTTCAAAACCGGGGCACGTGAAACCCCCACCCTTCTTCTACCCTACTCCGTCCCACAGCCTGGGACCGAATTTGTCTTAACGTTTCGAAAACTTCGCAAATTGAGTTGGAGAATAACTTCCCCGAAAAAGTTGTCCATATCGCGTTGAGCCACTTCTCCAGAGACCATTGTCGTTAAAAAATTATATAACCAGGAGTGTGAAGAGAAGAGAACAACCTATTCGAGGAGCTGAGGCGATCAGGATGTAGAAGGATCTCGCGGAGGAAATTAACTTTCAGCCCGATATAATTAACCGTGTTTGCAGATTTTAAATGCACACCCCGTAATGCAGCGTTCGAAACACTTGGCGGCGCTGCATTAGCCCATCCATACTCGCGCAACGTTTCGGGAAACCCTTACTCGCGTAGTACCGGTCACAACCTGGTTTATTTATTGCTTTAAAAGAAATAATGTTTTCCGAAAAAAAAGTAATATGTCATTCAATATCCAAATCAATGCGATTGAGCAAGTGTCACGGTACGCAGTCACGTGCACGGATAGAAAAATATACACCAACGGAATGACACTCATCATGAAAAAATAATTTTTACTTGGCAGGGTTTCAAACCCGGATCAACCAATTGCCAGTCATGTGTGTAAGCCAGTTACAATTACAGCAACAGCGTAACTGACTACCACGCTTACTGGCCATTGGAGGATCTGGGTTTGGATCCTGGTCAAGTCAAATAAAGTTTTTATGGTAGTATCTCATGTTTCCGTGGTGTCTCGAATTATGCTGCTTGGCTTGCGGGATTCTCCTATCGTTGAGTATTCTATTATTGACGACTTAAGTTTTTCCAGTCATCCTGCTGGCGTCTGATCTGGCCTGACCTGGACTGGCGTCTGATCTGGACTGACTTATGACAGGAGGATGGCTGGAGAAGTTATAGTCGTCAATAGTAGACAACTAAATGCGGGTTGAATCCCAGAAGTCGAGCAACATAAAGATTTTAGGATCAATCCCACCTCATAGATGTATATTGTTCATATATTTCATTTCCTTAAACATTTATATCATTTTTATAACTTAAGGGAAATACATAAATTTCGTTGAAATGGGATCGGGTAAGAGTGGTGTAATAGAGCATTGACGTGCAATCGAAATGGCCTGGGCTGGTAATACAGGCTGTAGCCGAGATTTTTTTGTGGAATCCCATTCCATATATGGGATCTATGTGGGCACGTTAACTTCAGAACCCCTTCCCTTGGATGAGACGCGAAACTCACTGACGCTTCCGTGACGTGTAGGCTAGAGATAGTGCCGGGATTTGTTGCACACTACACTCGACCTATTTACATAATCCTAACACGACTAACCTTTGAAAACAACTCTAATGGTTCTGATGAACTTCAATCGTCTTTATCCTAAGAAAAAAGAATCCAATCATATAAAATATAAATTGTTACTTATTTTATTTATAAAGGCACACATTTGTTAACTTCCGAATGAACCATACTTTGGTCAAGTTTTTAGAAGCAAGAAATACAAAAGCACATTCCATACATAAAAATTACAAGAAAGAGGTACATGTATTAATTTATAAAAACTATTTGCATTTGATGTAGGTATTATTACAAATATTGTACCTAGTCCTCCAAATATTTCTCCTGGCCTTAAATACGTCGCATGACTTTTCTGACGTATGTTTTTATATGCGCTTACTCCTTTTTGGGTTTTCTAATCACGAATTAACTTATCTTACTCACAAAAAGCATGAGAAGTTCCATACTTTAATATCCCATCCAACAGACGGAGTTTAAAAGTTGAGGTCATCTCCATAAATACCCACTGAGGGATCCGGTTCTGGTAGAAATTCTTTGCAACTACCATATTTGAAGCCGGGCCCTTTAGTTTGCAGGACAGAAAAAATACTCAAACCACCAAATCCCCTCTTTTTAATGGCTGTGACCCAGCACTAGCTTTTACAGGTCCTTGTGGCTTTTAAATGGAAATTAAGTAGATTCAGATGAAGAAATAACCGCATGTTCTCAGGCCTCCAATAGAGGATAGAACTGCGCTTTACATGAAAACGTCCCAGCCTTCTTTAAGAGATCTAATAAGAATCTATGCGTGCGACAGCTGACAACAAAGGACTACGGGAGATCTTCAGTGTGACGCTTAGAAGCGCGAAACCTTTTAGAACTCACCAATGACTCGAGCCAGTATGACGAGTAAACTACCCGGCTTTTGGGGCAACGCACTGGCATAGGGGAGGGGTCACGAACTCATTGCTCGCTCAACTCGCTCACTGACTTACATACGTCCCAAATACTGACTTTTCTTTTTTTCACGGAAGTGGGTCGTGGCTCACATAGGATCTAAAAAAATTGGCATTTCTTATTCCATGGACAGATATATTTTTTTCTCAAGTATCTCGTATTTTCTCGTGAAAAGCTCATAGCCATGAAAGGCAAGGAACACAGGGTGGCAACCGTCAACAATGTAGGCTCGTATACATTTTCCAACTCGAAAAACTAATTTCCCTATCAAGAATGGACAAAATATTTATTGTAAGGGTATATTTTTTTAACATTCACAGAGTATATCGTAAAAAATATGTCAAAATGGCACAAGGAAAAACCGTATGTGTAGAGAACGGTCAGAAATATTCTTTTCAGTTCTTACACTTATTCCAACAGATCAGTAATTTGTGCATCAAAGACGATAAATATAATTATATTTTAACGCTGAGGGATTTAGTTTAAGGCATGGATTATTGTTTCATTGTGGCATGCCACGACGTAGCCTCCAATAAATCAGCAGAAATTGAATACAAAATATCCGAATGACAATATTTTGCAATATCTCGTACAAAGACCAAGAAAGGACAAAATTTCTTCAAGAAAAAGGTCGTTAAAACGTGTACAATATAGTTAATTGTTGATTCTGATTTTTTTACTCCCACGTAGTTTACCAAGGGATCACTGGCAGTGAGAGAATAGGTTAGCCGTAGAATGTTTTACAACGCTATAATGATACAAGTTGAATGGTTACTGCACTTGAAAAGTATTTTACCCCAAGCAAGAGAAACAAAAAAAAACACAGGTACACGAAAATGAAAAGGACACTTACAAAATATTTTACAGGACGTTTCGACGGTCAGGCCGTCATCGTCGGCAACAAGAGACCAATAAAATCCTGCCCCTCTCTGCCGATTACACCCCTAGAGGCTAAACCCACCACCCCGACAGTCAGCCTCATTACCACATTCTTCCCTGGCTCCCATAAAATAAAAAACATCCTCCGTGATTTATACCCAATTTTAAAGAAAAATAATTCCTCTGCCCTTCTATTGGATAGGAAAGAAAGAAAATTGGAAAGAAAGGGATAGGAAACATAATTGAAATTGGACGAAGACACTGGTGATATATATATATATATATATCACCAGTGTCTTCGTCCAATTGGTCCAATTGGACCAATATATATATATATATATATATATATATATATATATATATATATATATATATATATATATATATATATATCATCAGTATATATTTAATTATATATATTTATTTATTTATTTATACATATATATTTATTTATATATAATAAAAACACTTGACAGGGGGTGGGGAAAGAAAAGTAAAAAGAGAGAAGACTTACTGTACGTTTCGGGCATGTAGGCCCTTCTTCAGCTATAGGAAAATAAAAATTATATATATATATATATATATATATATATATATATATATATATATATAATTTTTATTTTCCTGTAGTATATCAATATCTGACTGACTGCTCATATAAAAAATATGACGACGACCTTTTTTGTATTGCCACGAAGATACTAAATGCCAGTAATAACATTGGTAACGGAATATATTATTCCTCGAAATTTGATTTCTGCATTCTTTGATTAAAGCAGACATAATAAACGAAGCCTTGCGTAAATTTTTCCAGTCCAAGACCAGCAAAATGTTAATAATTAATTCACCCACTGAAAATGAAGCGGTGCATAAATTAGTTATTCCCGACCAAATTTGTCAAATATACGAGGAAAGATTCCACTTGGGTGAATTGGAGAATGATTAATTAAGCGACACGCAATTGAAAACTTTCTTTCCTTTTTTCGTTTTGACCACGCTATTGTGGAGTAACTCACGACCAGGGCTTCGGCTATCAATTATGCAGAGAGGTCCATGGTTGTTAGTTTTGAAGCCCGTGATGATATGGCCCAGCGGCTGAGCTCTCAAAAGTTGACCAAAATAAATAAATATAATACGTATGAAAATGGAGATTCGGGAACAAGAGAAGGGATAGCGAGAGATTGTGAACCTTTTCATCTGTATCTACATACTTTCCTGTGAGCCGCTGCAGAGGAAATGCGTCAGGACACCAGCCGTTAAATGGGGAGGGAATAGGGAAAATGATGAGGGAAAGGGCAGAGGTGCACTGTATTTTAAATGACGTGGCTAATGTTAACGTCAATGTGTTATAATTGCTAATGGTGCGTGGAAAGAAGGAATTTTCAAACTTATCGGTTCGTCCTTCCGTTTAATCTTAGTTGGTTGACTAATGCTTCGTTGATTGAGGTTGGTTTGACTAATGCTTTCAATGATATCCTGTCACATGGAAACGCATATATGTCCTTCATGTTATTCTATTTTATTACACGTTTATTTAGTTGGACAAAGAAGATACTTCCAGAAAATTTTACAGACGGACACCAAGCATAGAATAGCCAAAGCTAATGAAACATTCATAGTGAAAATACAACTACTGTGTACAAAGAAGGTAGGTATACAAACGTGGAAACAGTACGCGAAAATATTCGCGGTGAGCGTGAAACTTAATGATTCTGGAACAGACAGAAGCTTCCTAAGCCATGTGTTTGAGGAGGATGCTGAAGATTAAATATACGGATAAAATAATTAATGAAGTTTACAGAAGAGTAGAGAAGGAAAAGCTATATGAGGCACTGTACAGAAAAGAACTAGATGGATTGGGCCCACACTGATGCACAATGGGTTTGTTAATAATAAAATTGAAGGAGATATGGAGGGAAAAGTCCTAAGAGAAAGGCCAAGAGATAAATACATAGACAAAGTTAAGAAAGTACATATAAAAAGAATTACCAGGGTGTGAGGGCGCTAGCATTACAATGGGAAAGATGGAGGGCTGCGGTCAACCAATCTTAGGATGAAGCGTCATAATTTGTCGTGTCGAGTCGTGATGATGATTGTACTTGTATTCACAAATTTCGCTGCCACACAATGAAATGGAGATGAGTGTATTTTTGTGAACGGCAAATCTTGTTTCATTCGGATAACATTCATTTCTTAATTTTCACCACATTTTACCCTTGACTCTCGTTCGACAATTTGCACGCTTTTTCTCGCTTACCATCTATTCTGCCATCGTTCTAAAAAATGAAAGTAATGGAAACATCAACAAAGGAATCGATCATTTTTAAGACACTCTTCACCAGTCTTGGACATGAGTTCGGTGTATCCCGCAAAGAGGACTTAGAAGTGGTGAAGGTTTTTAAATTGAGGATGACTAATCGGACAGATCATACGCACATGTGTGGTAGGTTCTTCCGCTCGACCGCGATTATGAAATCGGCAGAAGCGGGAGAGGTTTGCTGAGCGGAGTGCAACGTAACCAGCGCTTTGTGGAGCAATGCGCTGTCTCTGCTCGATACATTGATAATACCAAACGGTCTCTTTATCGAAAACGATTTTCGTACTCTAAGAACCAGCGGGGCTTGAACTACAACGAATTTTTCGAGCTCATTCAGAAAAACACAAAGGAACAAGCAATGAAGAACCTCTAGGGGCTAAGGGAACTAGCATTGGATAGGTATGAATACTTATTGTATGCGCATTACTTTTGCTTCCGATTTTTAACCAAATGTAAAAAAAATCAACTAGCACAAAAATGCGGCTCCAGCAATCTGGACCGTATCCCGTAGTGAGCGTCCCTTTTACTCTCTAGGCCTAGCATGCGCCATCGAACCCCATATGCTGATTTTCCTCACCAGTCACGTCCTACCGACACTCAAGATTCACTGCTTGAACTGAGAGAAAATGAGGAGAGAGTTGAATGATATTCATCTACTTATAACCCTGAAAGCCCCCACAGAGGCGTGTGGCAGGCGGTGTTAGGACACAAGCCATGGGAAGAAGGGAAGGAAAGGAAAAAGAAGGAGGGTGATGGGAGAGGTGAATTGTCTGTTAACGATGCATCGTAAGATAGTGACACTGTTTTTGTTATAACTATTAATGGTGCGAGAAAAGAAGGTATTTTTGTAACTGTCAGTTTGACAGAGTATCTCTCTTTATTTTGTCAATTCTATCAATTCTTGAGAAATAGAGCTTGGTAAAAATAACATCTTCATTGTCGTCCTGAAGCTTTCATGTACCTTTCGGAACCTAGCGTGTAGCTTTCGGATTTCTAGCGGCTCCGAACCGAGTCCTTCTATCACCTATTCAACACTTTCTATTCACTCGCAACAGTTTTTAAGAAAATTGCTGCTTTATTTCACATTTTATTTACATCGCGCATTAATTCTTTCTGTGTAGGAATCCAAATGCTCTCGGTGTATTCGAGATGTGTTCTAACCAGACAAATGTGGCATCTATCATTGCTTTTTCGTCGCAGAGCCTTCCAGGTACATGTACTCGCTACGCTTGATGGACCTTTTTTTCTCTAACTCTTTCAGTTGAGAGGAAATATACGCTGGTAGCAACTAGGTAGATGAGGAAGGACAAGGTAGAAAGTGAGGTAATTAGGATTCAATGTGAAGGTAACAGAGGGAACAGAAACGAGATATGATGGCAATACGAAAAGGATGAGTAAATGATAGGAATAAGTTACGAAGGGGATAGGGGGAGGAAGTAAAGTGATTGGCAAGAGATAGGAGGCAATAGGAGGAGAATAGAAAAACGGTTACTCAGAGAATAGGGTGGGACTTGCAAGCTTTTCGCCCTAAAATACCCCACTCCTATTCTTTCCCTCTCACCATGACATGCTTTCACCACAAAGGGCGTCACACTTTCACCACAACTCCGCCCCAATTCACCAGCCAATTCGCCGGTCTCCCCCTCCCCCATCCGCTATTTTTTATTCATTTATTTAGTTATTCACAGCTCATAAACTCCATAAACCCCAATTTCCACTTGATGCACTACATTGGCTCAACTCCGCTCCATCCCTGGCCATTCCATCTAAGAACTCCCCTCCTATCTTTACTTCCCTTCTTTATCTACGCCGCTATGATCCACACCCCCTTGAAAAACCAACAACCCGTTCTCATCCGGGGAACACTGAACGAGAGGAAGAAAAAACTTTATCCCTTCTTGCCCTATCCCCCGTCGAAACTCATACGCCCTGTGGTCTCACACCCTAACACCTCCGCCGGAGTCAGGAATCGCTCCCTCCTAAACATGAATCACAAGCACTACGGCTGATCCGATATATGCCGGACGATAACGATATCGGGGGCAAATTCACAAGGGAATGCGATAATGGAAGATGATACAAGGTACATAATAGAATTTCTTAGATTATAGGATACTAGAGGTAGGTACCCGTTTAAATTCATCGGGTATGAAAAACATTGAACTTATTTTATAAGAAAACCACAAAAATAGCTGTTATAGATAGATATATATATGGGTAATTCCACCACAATTCAACAAACGTTTGTCCCTTAGGGTCTCAGATTTTGATAAATATTGGTGTATGGGTATAATATCAACATGAATTTGTTCTGTTAAATGGATGTTTGCAGAGACCATTGAGCTCCACTTTCTCTGCGCGAAGTTTTTTCTAACTACTCCGACACAATCGATTGAAAACTAACGAGAAAACATAACCCTTGTATCTGTAACAAATGTAAAAAGGCTAAGTTAGCATGCTTTCCGTAAACATATGATGTCCTTCCTTGTAGGAAGATGTCCTCTCGGAAATATTTTATTTGAGGATCCTGTTACTCATGCCTGCAACTACAGCTGAATCCTCGTCCCTTGCTTGGACGAAGAGAGTCTCTTCATTAAAACCACTCCATTTGATTCGGGTATTGCAGCATGGAACTCCCTAATGCCTGCTAAACTAACTGCCAGACGAAATATTTTCCCAAGTACATCGGAATGTTTTCCATGTTCTTCTTTCTTTGCGTAGCCAAAATCCACTCCTAAAATATGATCTTTTGCCCGTTTAAAGAGTTCTATAGGTGTACGTATTTGTTTTTTGTATGAGGTCTGAAGGCTTGCTCTTGATGCTAGTCTTCTCAAAGTTCCTCCCAGTCCGTCTTTTGGCCCTTTACCATGCGATGTAGCAAAGAAATGCCATTCTGCAGAGATTGTGAAATCTTTCCTGTGAAGAGATAAGTTCTGAATGTTATACTTGTTTTTATAATGAGCAGCTGTTCCATCTGAATAATATTTTTCTTTTTGAAGCTTCGGAACTTTCAATTTCAAGAATTTAAGGAGATGTTTTTGAAAAAAATGTACAGTTGATGTTATATGCTTCAGGCTGTCTGATATGATTACGAATCTCAATGGGATTACATTATCCTGGACTTTAGGGCTGTAATAGCAAGCCAGGAGATGAACTGTTGCTTGGTCGTTATTCCAGTGCATACCTTGCATGCTGTCCTGTAAAACGAAAGCGTAATTTTCTGAAAAATCTGCAATGACGAGAACCTGCCCCACTTGAATGTTATGCTTTACATTTCTAATAAAATCAGATTGGTTTTTAGCAATGTAGTCATGTGGCTGAAGTTTCTGTAACTTTTCAATAAATGTTTCAAGAAAGTTATCGGTAGATTTTGTAAAAATTTCTAGGGAGCAACGGTTAGCTTGCAACCATTGGTGGTAAGTAATGCTATCAACTAAATTTCCATCAAAGTGTTCTACTGATTTCCGAATTTTGCTCGGCCCAGGGCAGTTTTTACATTCGTTCAAATGGCATGACTCGGTCGCAGGGAAACACATCATTGCTGACAAATAGTCTTTATATGACAACAGCGGCTCGGTGTTATCCCCTAGATTTAGTGGTGATAACCTTGCACCTTAAATCATTAATTTAAAATTTTTGCAAATTTTGAAAAGGAAACTGTATCTTCGGGATATTTTTCCTTAAATTACAAAATTACTCTTTCAAATTTCCTAAAATTGGTCTTCTGTTTATTTGTCCGTTTTCCATTGTCATTAACGCCGAGAAAGAGTTTTCAATTGATAGTGTCGGAGTAGTTAGAAAAAACTTCGCGCAGAGAAAGTGGAGCTCAATGGTCTCTGCAAACATCCATTTAACAGAACAAATAACAATTGTTGTTAACATTCATAGTTAATAATGTATTTTTATCTCATATAGCCAAGACCTTGAGCAATTAGGGAAATTTTTAGGCTTGCATCGCGTGTCTGCTGCATGTCATGCAAATGGGGGAGCCGACGGGCCGCGCGAGAGAAAATTGTAAATGTTTAAATATTTATAAAAAACGCATTTATGAATTTCCACTAAATTTTATTTTTTCAGTAGTTATCTGGATATGTTTAAATAACGGAAAAAAAGTTTCGGCCGATTCTGAGATGGAGTATTTGAGAAAAAATTATCAACATTTTCTTGAACACGGGCCGCGCGAGAGAAAATTGTAAATGTTTAAATATTTATAAAAAGCGCATTTATGAATTGCCACTGAATTTTATTTTTGGAATAGTTAGATAAATATGTTTAGATTAAGGAAAAAAAGTTTCGGCCGATTCTGAAATGGAGTATTTGAGAAAAGTTTATTAACAACTTTTTAAACACGGGCCGCGCGAGAGAAAATTGTAAATGTTTAAATATTTGTAAAAAACGAATTTATGAATTGCCACTAAATTTTATTTTTGGAATAGTTAGCTGGATATGTTGAGATTACGGAAAAAATGTTTCGGCCGATTCTGAGATGGAGTATTTGAGAAAAGTTTACTAACAATTTTTTAAACATTAGTAATTTACAACAATAGGGTATAGATGAACATAATTTTTTATTGATATATTTGCATTCAATAAAGATTTATCTTTAATAAGAGCTATTAATTATTGCTGTATGACAATTACAAGCGGAGATATAAGTGATAATATGATTTAAGGCTCGGATTTTTGCTAAAAACGCGAAAAAATTAAAATATGCATAATTCACTCAAAAATTTTTTTTTCACAAAACGGTTTGAGGGTATTGAGTTTGAGTTGATATTATACCCATACACCAATTTTTATCAAAATATGAGACCCTAAGGGACAAACATTTGTTGAATTGAGGTGGAATGACCCATATGTATACAAGTTCGTGGAAAAATCACATACGAGATAATTTAGCTAAACTTTGCCACTAGTAGGGCGGAATTAAACAGACACAAAATAAGGAACACACAATAATTTCTGATATTTCGGTTACTATAGAACCTTTCTCTAAGACAGAAGGATACAAACTGATGGAAAGGCAGGGGACAAGAGGTAGGGTGAGGTGGGAGGAGAAGGAGGAGAGAGGGGTAGGAAAGGGGAGAAGAGGAGAGGGGCGGGAGGGGGTCAGAGGAAGAGAGAAGGGTGAGGAGGGGTAGAGGCGGGAGGGGGTCAGAGGAGGAGAAAGGGATGTGGAAGGGAGAAAAGATATATATATATATATATATATATATATATATATATAATAATACTTTTAATCGTTAATAAACTTTTCTCAAATACTCCATTTCAGAATCGGCCGAAACTTTTTTTCCTTAATCTAAACATATTTATCTAACTATTCCAAAAATAAAATTCAGTGGCAATTCATATATGCGCTTTTTATAAATAATATATATATATATATATATATATATATATATATATATATATATATATATATATATATATATATATATATATATATATAACCATTCATTCTTTCAAACCGCTCACAGGCGTAAATAATAAATATTTCGTTCAAACAGGTGGTGAAAGAAAGAGGATAGGAAACACATAAAATGTGATGACACAATCGTGATGTGAAGATGGAATGATGGCCGATTCCAAGTGAAAAACATTCGTCTAGACCGGGAATTGAACCACGGACCTTCCGATTTCGCGCCTGATGCTCTGACCACTAAGCTATCTAGACTACTAAAGAAACACTGGAATCGGCGGGGGGTTTATATTACACAAACCCCCCCGGACTAATCTTGGGGGTGTTTACAAACACCCCCAAGATTAGTCCGTAAAAGTCGCCGAGAGATGGCGCTGGACATTTTCACTCACCGGCAGAGAAGAAATTACGTACACAGAAGAGGAAAGCAAAGTTTGAATCAGGCACACAGACAGTGGTAAAGATACAGAACAGGCGTTTCGGGGCACGCAGAGCCCAAGAAGTAGAAATGAGCCATTCCGGCCATACAACCATTCATTCATTCATTCAAACCACTCACAGGCGTAAATAATAAATATTTCGTTCAAACAGGTGGTGAAAGAAAGAGGATAGGAAACAGATAAAACACACACACATATATATATATATATATATATATACATACACACACACCCGTTTAATTTAAACGTTGATATGTGCGTTGAGTGTCTTTATCAGGATTGGAGAGTAGGGTACAATCCTGCGGTTGACAACGTCAAAAGGAGTATTTGTAACAGCAGCCATGATTATTTGACATATCAATCCCCCATTACCCGGACTGAGCCTTCCGCATAATGGGTAGCCATTATCATTGGTTTCGGTAGCTAAATAACAAATTAATGGTGATTCTTAGTGCACTTGTTGATTTTCATGCACGGATGTCGTTCATTGCGCAGAATTGCCGTTCTTCTTTCGGGTAAAAAGCATGTAGTGACGTCATTATAATTTCCGCCATCTTAAAACAGATTGAAGTTTCAAAACAGATGGGTCTATATTTGAACCAGATTTATAGCTGGTTATCCGTCCGTAGGTTGGGTTAGGATGACATTTGTGCGGTTCTTAGCGTAACCCGAGGAACACCGCGGGGAGATTCTCATGAGATTGCTTGTGGCCTTGTCTTTGAGCATCCAAGTCTAACCTTTTTCGTTTTTATTACAAGGGCACATTTTCTCACTAAGAAGACATTCCTCTAGCTTTGAAGAAGAGATTAGAAGATTCATTTGAAAGGTTACTCTTTTTTCTATTAGGCATGTTGATAGATATATTTTTAAGTCCAAGGAGGGGAAACACAGCGACGAGTGAAACTCTTGAATAGGCAACTCGATGATTGAGTGAATGTAATTTTACTGCACTTTAACACTTTTAAACATACATAAATAACTCGTATCGTTTATGATGTGGGAATTAGTCAAAAAAACAGTTCGCAATCGTAATGAGAGGCAGACGGTTCCACTACGTGTAATACATCTTAGTATTAATCGATAATAAACAACGCCGTGTTTGTTGTAGCAACAGCGACATTATTACCATTACTACTCGCTGCACGTAAATATTCTTGCAGGTTTAATTCCTTTATGTATATCGCTGACTACGTATGTGTTCTCTCATATACATGCAGTGCCTCTATGAGAGCTACTTTGAGAATATGCTGGTTGTAAATAGGCATTGAATATAGTGATTACCCCCCGAAGCAATCTATCATGGGGCCCTTGGGACTCTGGGCTTTTCTTTTACAGATTTTCATTCTACGTGCTATCTTGGGCCTGCAGGAAAACTTAAATGTCAGAGGCATGAATATCCTTTGAAAATCAAATCTCTGGTTGTCAACGAAATATTCTATTGTTGGTTTCAGAGAAATATGTGAGATTTTTCAGCAAAAATAAACAATTTTCGGAAAATAACGAAGCGAAAAAGAAAATCGATTGGAAGAATTAGAAACTTCATTTATTCAGCCATCTGATAAAAGAATTTTCAGCCCTCTATTTTTAGTGATAGTAATTTTAAAAAGAAAAAATGAAACCACTTCACCGAACCCAATGCTTAGCATGGACCACCAGGGACCACGAGGGGTAGCCTTTGGGGGCCCTGAGGGTTTTTAATATAACCTATGTTACACCCAGATACATTTTCTCACGATATGTCAAATTTCAGCTCAATCGGTACAGTAATTTTTTTCGTGATTGAGCAACAGACAGACAGAGAGACAGACACCATGACATTTTTACATATTAGTATGATAATATAGGATAGAATATGGGATGTAATATTGCATGCCCTATATGATTGAATATAGGACAGATTAAAGAACGGCATTTTGGATGGTATATATAATGATGCTGTTTTCCGCATATAATGATGCCGTTTAGAGTAATTTATGTATTATATGTACACTTTTGCTTTCGTGGTGATAGACTATAATGTTCTAGATACCTTGGTTAGTATTTTACAGTGAAATAATGAAAAATGTATGTGAATAGCAATAACTGGGAAAATGAACACTACTATAGAGCATAGACCACGCAGATACCATATAGATAATGAATTATAATTATAACACGTGTGTTATCACAAATTTCGGTAGTAATTATAGACTTTAAGAATTCAATCGTTGTCTGCAATTCATCATAGCATGGAGATTCTACTTCAAGGCAAAATAGACACTATAGTACTCGATGCGATACCGAGTTCCGGTAAAGGGAAATAATTTTCCCTGGAATTTAAAATCCCATGGTATAAAAAATAACTTAAAGTCTTTCTTGGTCAATGCGATGATCAGTCGCCACTCCTAAAAGGATTTTTTTGTTTCAAAGGACATTAACCCTTTCGCGCCGAAGCCTTGTGGAGGGAAATGCTTCCACGTTACGAGCCTCTTGAAAAATTTCTGCACTCCCCTGTACGAAGCTCTCTCGCGTCGATGGAAGGCAGGGGTCCGATCCCTTACCGTTTTGTGACCCAACTCAGAGGGACGCCCATCCCATTCCTCGGCCGCTGTCCCAGACCCAAGGAGGATTAAAGACACCTTCACAGCGCGATTCCACGGTCATCTGACTGAAAATGCAGTGTTTTATATAAACATATATTTGTTGCTTGCATCGATTTTTTTAGATTAAAAATAAATTCCTTATTTTTTTCTGAGCGTGCAGAAATTTTAAACGGAGTTCTAATGTTCATATTGACGGATTGCCGACGGTCGATTGCCGTTCTGTAACTCCGTTGATATTAACGCTAGAATTTCGTTTAAAATTTCCATGTGGTAAGCAAAAAAAGAAGAATTCATTTCTAACTTTAGATTTCGAAAGTAAGCAACAAATAAATTTTTAGAAAAAACACTGCAAAAAGATATAGTTGACCGCGTAAGAGGATAGGAAAGGGTCGATCCGAGCGGCCGAGGAAGGCCCTGGGCTCGAGCTAAGTTGGGACCCGAGGGGCGACCACTTACCTGGGTCTATTGTTTCCGCGGCGGTCACTTTCCTCCACCCCGCGCCGCATATACGCGGCATTCGTTCATTTGCGTCGGAAAATTGACGCCGCATATATGAGGCTTTCGTTCGTTTGCGAAGGAAATCCTCGCCGCATATGCGCGGCATTCGGCGCGAAAGGGTTAAGGGGAAGTTATAACTTGCTGTTGAGCGCAATTACACCACTCTGATAGAGGTGTTTGGAAGTCTGTTAGTAAAATATCGATGCCGGACTGAATCAAGAAAACTGGTATCGAGTCTGCCTCGCCTCACAACCCAGTTCCACATTCCCACCCCATCATATTCTTTCCACGTTCCCGCCGATCGACTCCCATTTGCTTTGTCCCTCCTCTTCTTCCTCCTCCTCAAAACGCGAGTCCGCCAAAACCAACCCCACCATAGCCCAGCCCCATACCGATCTCCCACGCTCATAACCATCCCACTTGGGCCAAAATTCTCTCTCTTCGGCTCCCTATCTTATAAACTGCACCACCGTGTAGCAGTATCCGCAGAGTCCGGAGACTCGCCAGTCTCAACACCCTCCCGCATTTGAACACGCGCACAATGGAACGAGAACAAAAACACTGCAATCTCCACACACACACACAACATCCTCCCCAGCTTCACCACACCGCTCTCAACCCATTTCGACCGACCCCACCATAAATATCCACGTTTCGCAGCGACCACCCACTCAGCCTCTGGGCATTCTCCTCCCTAACGCGTAGTTGGTGTCGTTAAAACCCCACGGATAGGAATGGTGGGGAGGTGTGATGAGAAAGTCGGATGAACGCGTTATTCATCATTTTAGTGAGGACGAATGATAGAAATGAGTACCAGAGTAATTTAATTGAACACAACGACGGCATGGATCACAATTATTTTAAAGCAAAAAAATGCGCATTCACGACCTTTTGGAGAAAAATGTGCGGAAAACGTGTGAAAGCTCACAGCTATGAAGTGTCGAATAAGTTATCTAAGGAAATTCAGAATAACTGAAGTACTTTCAACAAGGAAGAATTTTTATTTTCCCATGTAGTGAAGTTTCAGCGGAAATCAACCGATACGAGGCACCCATTTTAGTGATATTTGCAGTGAAAACCCATTGTCTTGGCCCAGGACTTAAACCTGGAATACACAAAATAAAAGTCACATTGAAGAAGAACGCCTTGGTATCTTAGTCGTTTAGAGTACCAAACGCAAATTCAATAATCTTATAAATATATTACATTTCACATTCATGTACATACTACCCCGCAAGCCGCCTCAATAGGCGTGTGGCGGGGGGTGTTAGGACACCAGCCGTTTACATATTAAAAGGAAACGCTCTAATGAAATTACGCATAGCATTTATTGACGTCCCTTATTGTTCGGGGGAAAAACGATTTCCCATACCTATCCGTTCGGCAAAATTTCTCTCTTAATTTATCGTTTCTGTCGGACCTGGAAATATAGTGGGGTTCTAATATGATGTTCTCCGTGTCGCTCTGAAAGATATCTATTCTCAATTGTTCAAGCAATCTAAGCCTAGCGTGCAGCCTCCGAGTCTCTAGCGGCTCCCAGCCAAATTCGTTTGACATCTGTGTAACGCTGTCTGTGCGCCGGTAGCTGTTTTTGACGAATCGCGCAGCTTTCCTTTGTATTTTATTAAGTTCCCGGATTAAGTCTTTCTGCCCCAGATCCCATATGCTCGCTGCATATTCAAGGTGTGGCCGGACGAGTACGAAATAGCACCTCTCTTTTACTTTTTCATCTGAGAATCTTCCCACAATACGCTTGACGAATCCTAGCTTCTTCAGAGCTCTGCCACAAATATTTCATATATATATGTGTTCCCTACGATAGGTTCGAGGTTATCGTAACTCCTAGATACTTCACTCCATCTGTCGCTTTTATGTTAACACCTTTCACAGCATATACATGGGAATAGTTGGACGACCTCCGCAAGAAATGTACCGCCGTACATATGCTCAGATTAAGTTCGAGTCCCCACTCTTGGTTCCACACATGAACGTTGTTTAAATCCGATGATAGAATTTCAAAGTCAGAGTGATCATTAATTTCGCGATAGATGACAGCGTCGTCAGCAAATAAACGTATTTTACTGCTAATTCGAGAGCAAAGGTCATTTATGTATATAATGAACAAAAGAGGGCCGATTACGCTTCCTTGTGGGACACCTGATGTCACTTGAACTACGTCAGAGCTAATTCCGTCAAGAACTACTTTTTGCTTACGATCACTCAGAAAGTCGCGTATCCAGTTTACTACAGTTTCGATTAACCCGCATGACTGTAATTTGTATAAAGGTTTGTTGTGAGGTACCGTGTCGAAAGCTTTCTTAAAATCTAGAAATAATGCGTTGTATTTTCGATTCGCCAGATTTGAGGACGTCATTAAGAAAGAGCGCGAGTTGTGTTTCACATTATCTACCTTTCCGGAAGCCGTGCTGAGAGCCATGGAGGACGTTACGACTGTCCAGGAACGATTGAAACTATAAAACTATATTTACTAACATTACTGTGAGCCGCCACTAAGGCGTGCGGCAGTGTGATAGGAAACCGGCCATAAAATGCGTGGGAATTAGAAAAAGGAGGGAAGGAAAGGACCAAGGCTCGGCAGCGTATATCTGTTATTCTGTCGCTTCTATCAGTTACAAAGGTATAGTGCGGGGTCAAAATAATATCCTCCGTGTCATACTGAAACTCACCTGACTTCAGGTGACTTCTCAGGTAACATCAGTCTGCACTTTGAAACTTTTTGTAAAAGGATTTGTTATAAATAGGTGTTCTTGAATCAATTTTTTATGCTGATTCTAAAAATGACATTTTTTTATATCACGTCAGGTATGAAAGAAGAATTAAGGTTTCAAGATTTTAAATACTGCAAGCACAGTTATATTAACATTAATTCATGCAATGACATTTTTTGTAACAAAAATGAATGAAGGATGAATAATACTTCTAAGATCACTCAACAAAGTAGCAGGTGCACCAACCTAAGGCTCATTCTCTTGGGCCAACTTAAGGCTCATTAGCTTGTATTGAGAAATATCTCTCGCACAATAATTACCCACTAGCACATATAATGTACCAATCAAAAAATCTTGGAAGTTAAATTGGATCCATTCTGAAAAAAGTCCGAGATAGAAGAAAACTAACAACAGTTCTGAAATCAGCATATCAAATTTCTTTTATTCGAATTTCTCCCGCGTGGATTTATTTTATTGACAACAGTTTCACTTGCGTTACAGCTAGCGTCGTCAGGTCCTGAAATATCTTTATTTAATTTGCTTTACGAATTGATTTTTTCCGTGCAGGGCCTTGTTTTCTAGTGGCCTATTCGAGATATGACCTAATCAGAGCAAAGTAACATCTATCTTTCACTCTTTCATCGGAGAACCTTCCCACTATTCTCTTGAGATAAACCCTAGTCTCCTCAAGGCAGCGCCGCAGATGTTTTGTATGTGTTCCCTTACGCTAAGATTCTTTTATTATTTGAATTTTTTCTAGATTTTTCTTCTTCTTTCTTTCTTGTTGAATTTCAACGGGCACTCACTCATAGTGTATAAAAATTAATTCGCCAACCTCATTCACCGACAAAAATAATCACTACGCTTGGACAAATACTATCCCTTGCCCTATTCCCGTGAGTTGAAGTACCTAACGCCTACATCAACATCGGCTCAAGAACTGATTGCATGTGATTATGTTGACTCAGTGATAAGGGGAGAGAGAGACCAAGCGAGACAAGGAAAGAGGTGTTGTATTTCGACTCCAGTTAGAAGCAAGGGCAATGTGCGTCAAGAAATCAATTACCGAGTGATCGTTTTCCCCGTTGCAAAAGGCCAAAGGTCGCATTCGGCGGTGAAAGTGAAATCTTTATCGCAACGAAATAAATTGACGTGCGTTCCCAGGGACGGAGGAGCGAAATCCCATGCGCAAGATTGCTTGATCTCCTGCTGTTCCGTTTTATTTTGATTGCCCTCTTCTTTTGGTTCGGGCCTATGAATAAAAAAATAATTATAGAGGAAGATGTGAAACAACAACATCGCCCAGAGGGAAACTAGTATTCACCCTGCATTCATACCTCAACTTACATTTTGTGGCGGTTGATTATGAATTTATGCAGTTTCTTCGGCTGATTTCTAACAGCAAGCTCTCAGAAACAAAAAAATGACGCAAGGCGTGGAATTCTGTAAGAAAATTCTGTTAAAATTATTTCTGAAAGAAAATCGTTGTTTTTCCAGCGCATTACTCATTCCTTGCTTCCACTTCTCCAGCAAAGAGATCTCCTCATTCGTACTAAATAGACGATGGGATCTCGGATTTTACCAGAATATTCCTTTTCCGCCCTTTACAGAACTGACTTTTTCAATCAATATTATTACGTACCTATGGACACCTGCCCCCACGACAGCTCAAGGAATTTTGAAGACGGTAATTCAAATCATACAAGTAAAATTTAATGGGCGAAATATCGGAATACATAGTGATCAGCGGTATAATGTGTAGATTTTACAGTACGCTTCCTCCGTTTTTCGGCGAGAAGGGCATTTCAGGAGATGCAAGGAAAATATTCTGTAAGCTTGACAGTGAGTGGGTATTTTTTCAGAGCGTCGGTTTTGCGTCTAGTAAAACTTCATCCACAAATTGTCGAATAAATTGCAGCCATCAGTGAACTCCTTGTAATTACAATACCAGGGATATGGGATAAAAATATTAGTTTAAAACGAAAGTACTGAAATTTTCGATAATTATACAAGAAGATATTCAACATCATATACATTTTAAGGTAACTGGGATTAGCCACGGTGTAACCTTCATGGTGTCACCCGCAGGTGAAAATAAACATGGAGCACAATGAGGACTTCGGTCTTTTGACGGAGTAGAGTCAAATGTTCCGCGAAAATAGCGAACACCTCATTTCATGTTATTTCCTTGTTCCATGTTGGGCCTAAGCCTCGCGTTCGGTGGTGCCAAGCGCACGCTTCTGCTTCAGTAACATAATAACTATGTACGGCATTTCTGATCACACTGTTCCTTTGTAGCCTTTAACCCTTTCGCGCCGAATGCCGCGCATATGCGGCGAGGATTTTCTTCGCAAACGAACGAAAGCCTCATATATGCGGCGTCAATTTTCCGACGCAAATGAACGAATGCCGCGTATATGCGGCGCGGAGTGGAGGAAAGTGACCGCCGCGGAAACAATAGACCCAGGTAAGTGGTCGCCCCTCGGGTCCCAACTTAGCTCGAGCCCAGGGCCTTCCTCGGCCGCTCGGATCGACCCTTTCCTATCCTCTCACGCGGTCAACTATAGCTTTTTGCAGTGTTTTTTCTAAAAAATTATTTGTTGCTTACTTTCGAAATCTAAAGTTAGAAATGAATTCTTCTTTTTTTGCTTACCACATAGAAATTTTAAACGAAATTCTAGCGTTAATATCAACGGAGTTATTGAACGGCAATTGACCGTCGGCAATCCGTCAATAATAACATTAGAACTCCGTTTAAAATTTCTGCACACTCAGAAAAAAACAAGGAATTTATTTTTAATCTAAAAAAATCGATGCAAGCAACAAATATATGTTTATATAAAACACTGCATTTTCAGTCAGATGATCGTGGAATTGCGCTGTGAAGGTGTCTTTAATCCTCCTTGGGTCTGGGACAGCGGCCGAGAAAAGGGATGGGCGTCCCGCTGAGTTGGGTCACAAAACGGTAAGGGATCGGACCCCTGCCTTCCATCGACGCGAGAGAGCTTCGTACAGGGGAGTGCAGAAATTTTTCAAGAGGCTCGTAACGTGGAAGAATTTCCCTCCACAAGGCTTCGGCGCGAAAGGGTTAAAATACCCCCGGGGAGAAGGACGCCTCGGTAGCTTAACTGGCTTAAGCAGTCGACGAAATCGACGGTTCTGCGTTCGATTCCCGGTCAAGGTGAATGATATTTTTCTCTGCGGAACATTTACTTGGATGATTATGAGATAATAGAAATACCACGTTCAATAAAACCACATTATAATGAAGTGATATTACAATGCTGTAGGAATTGAATACTAATATTGAGCAAGAAGTAACTGATAACATTTACTGTTGAGTTCAACGTGTAACTGCTGGTAAAGCTTGGTCAGTAGAAAGGCGAAAGAAAAAGGATTATAAGGTAAAAGAGAATAGGATAAAGGTTATTTTAATGGAGAGGGCATGCTATAGTCCTATGTACTAGGAAGAATCTAGGAAGAAATTTAGACAATATTTTAAGTTTTTTCCAAAATGTTGGTCAACATGCATTATTTTTGGGTAGGCATTCTACCGGCCGACAAGAAGAATAATAAAGCAGCTGGAATTCCGGGTTGTCTTCCGCGTTACGTCATACTACTGACAACAGTGTCACTGGCGTTGCATCAGGGGTCTTCCAGTCTAAAGTATGTTCTTCAGGTTTTTGTCCATTTTGTATAGGACTCCGATATAGCTAGGTATGTTCTGATTTAAACAAATCACACCGGAATCCTCTATAAGACGGGGAAACATGATGAACCTACTGCAAACTTGAAAACGCCAGCTGCAACTCCGATAAAACTGTAGTCACCAATATGATACGATTCGGAATACAACCCGAAAGTCCAGTTACTTCATGAAGACCACTCCGCGGAAGCCTCCATCATCATTTAGCTAAATAGTTCGTTTTAAGACTGCCCGTAGCCTAGCTCCTCCACTTCTGGGTCATAAATTGACTTTTCTGTACATAAGTGGCTCGCCATCAGGTCTATGGTTCACTTGGAGGGAAGAGAAAAAGATGGGGAAAAGATATGGATAATAATTCTACAAATATTTTAGTATTATGTACCTTCCACAAAAAGGCACGAGGCCTAGAGGATTCCCACAAGTGTTCAATTGGGAACTCTTAAAATTAACTCTCATCCACATACACGGTCGTTTATTGATAGCGATTCTGTATCGCTCTTGCAATTTCCCGATCAAAGCAAACCCAGAAGTCAGTAAGACAGCACCCGCGCTCGAGATGGGAATTCGATCCCTTCCCCCACCATCTTCCCCCTTCGGTGAACTTGGGACGGACGTACCTCGTATTTACCTCCCTCTTGTGGTATATGGGGGAGGAGGGGTCCGCCCGAACAAAGCAATCCAATATCCCCAGCTAGAGAACACAACACGGTATCTGAGGTGCGAAGAGGTGCTGGATCCCCTGAGCCCAAGATCTTAAGGACTGTACATCATTTGCCCACGGCCTTTCCTTTTCCCTCCCTTACCGACCATCTCGAGGGCCACTACACCCAAACACTTCTCAGAGACACCTGCGGGCGAGATTGGATCTTTGGGTGGGAAGGTGAGGAAGCCGTTACTTTACGGCCTACGATTGATGACGTTTTGATCGGCCTTACACGGACGAACAATTTCCTGTGTTCTCGTCCTGTTTTTTTGCAATCACCTAGGTCCTCTCAGCTGCCACTGCGTTAACGTCACGTTCCTAATACAGACAGAGAACAATACGCTTTGGTCCTATTGCGGCTCCTCAAGAAAAAAATAAGAGATAAGATACAAAATCACATTTTAATTTTTGTTTCCAACCATCTAGGGTACCCAGGATTTGCAGCCCCTTTATAGACCTGAATACACACGTGTCCCTCATTCTTCCCCTTACTATTATATCTTTTATAAAATCCATTAAATTCAACAAAAGTTTATTTCCGCATTTATACAATACCACTAAGCATAAAAATGTCTAATAAAATAGTTTCTGTGACATTTGTACATCAATAACATGTACGGGAGTGGTGTTGACCCGGCATTTACCAGAGGACGATGGGGAACCCGCCAAACCACCGTGAGGCCACCAACAAGAACAAATAATTAAAAACTAAGAGTATATAAAGATTAGATAAATGGAAGATGTAGGCATTTAAACGTTTATAGTCATAGAAACTCTGGCAGCAGAAATATATGAGGAGGGCGTGAAGGGTCCTTCATTCACTGGGTATATTTTTCTATGAGTCTCATTCACCGGAACGTTAGTCACTAGTACATACTTCTCCTTCCTCTTTCTCTTCTTTTAAAGTATAGTGGTTGTCCTAGTATAATGGTAAGTTTAGCTGGAACAGGAAACGTGGCTCAAATGTTGCCACTTTCCATGTAACAAATAACCATCTCTGGTTGCCTAGAAGTCTTTGTCCCACATATAACCCACCACTGCTAGCTCATGAAATATCTTTTCGAATACTATCCTCTTCTCTATGTTTAATGGGCCTTGCAATGATTTGGAGGAATCTATAGGATGTCGAGGATCTCTTTTGTGAGATGAAATGTTGTAGACAATTGATAAACTGATTTTGCTTTCGCTAAGGTCAAATTATATAATAATAAATGTTTCAAGATGTTTGTTCGAATAAAGGTTGATTTGGCCTTTACACTACGAACAGCTTTAAGGAAAGTACAAAATACTTCAAAATTGCGGAATAGATTGTACAAATATGGCATCACAATGAAAATAATCAATTATAAATTATGTATAACAAATCAATGGATGATGCATTAATGCGAATTAGATGAAGTTTAAATTCACCGAAATGAATACAAGCAACACCAAACTTACTATTTATTGGCAATTGCGGTTTTATTTTCGTTAAAACTTTCTTCCTCTCGCAAGAAGATTATAAGGCAAGCATCATTTTTATTCCATCTTTGCTGCACTGTCTTCAACGAGAATGGGCTCAAGTTCTAAAACCAAAAGTAAGAAGGAAATTTGATAAACAGGACATAAAATAATTTTTTTATGAATGCATACCGCATGTGGATCAACTTGCGAAGTCACCGGATAAATGAGTCAACCAAATAAGAAACCGGCACGCACCTGACGACTGAGTGCAAGTATTCTCTAGCTAAGTTTGATTAGTGCGAGTACCAATGTCACAAGAGTGAGAAAACTCCCACCAAAATGAGAGAAAGAGACTAGCATTTGCCCTGAATCATCTCGCACGCCGGTTAGCACCAGGTTTCAGTACAAATGTGAATTGTGCTCATTACAAAATGTTGGAGAGAAAATAATTATGATGAAAACACTGAGATGAAGAGTAGACAAACTTATCGCACACAAAGAGTTTGGAAAACTACAATGTAAGGAGATATGAATGGGAATAATCACATAGGAATACCAAGAATGGAATATCTCAGCCAACTTATGAAAGATGTGAAAGTGAAAAAGTATGTAGGAATAAAGCGGTTGTTGGAGAGGAGAGAGTAGTGGAGAGATGCTGAAAACCAATTGTAAACGGCATTGTAGACGGTTAATGACGCTGCTAAATTTTGCTAAAGGACGAATTTGCTAAATGTTTGTTTTGCATACATTGCAAACTTTATTTTCTCCACGATAAAAGTGAAACTGTGAAGTTTTATTTTTCGCAACAGACATTCAAAAACGTTTTAAAACGTTAGTTTTCTTTCTAGAACCCCATCCATGATTCCCTCCTTCGACCTCCTCCTTGAGGGAGAAGCAAGTCTGACGTACACTTCACCCTTTACCTTTCTCCTCCTACTTGAACCTCTCCCACTTTCCCCAATCGTATATCCGTCTTTCTCCTCGCCCTTACCTCCTCACTTTTTCATGTCTAACCAATTCAGTCCGCGGGAAAACACAGCAGTTCATCTTTTTTTTCTTTCAACGCACACAAACACGCAATGTGAACAATAAGAACGTACCTTTCCTCCATGAATCCGCTCCCGTCCGACTTTCTGGTGATTTCTTCAATCCCTAAGACCTCCTCCATCCTTTCTGTTTCATCCCTTTCCTTCGATTTCTCCACACTCAATACCCTTATTACTTCTTCCTCTCTCATTTCAAGCGCCTCCCCCCCCCAACACTTAATCCACCATAAACACAGCTATATCCACCGCTTTCTCCTCCCGTGATATATTTCTTAAAGATTCATTTTTGAATAAATGCCATCCATGGTTGAGGTAAAACACAGATAATGCTGTTTCTCACAAGTAATAGGGTTATTTCCCGACAAGTTTCAACGTTTTACGTCATTATCATGGTAGGATAACACTTGATAATAACGTAGTACATCGAAACTAGCTACACGAACACGTAGACTTCCGCGGAGTCGTTCAGATGGCAGTGAAGGCTTCACTGCCATCGAAACTAGTTGTTCAATCAACCAATTACTTGTGTAAAACTGCAATTTCTATGTTTTTCCTCTTTCATGGCACGGATCCATCATTGCAGATTTGAATTGTTTCTTTATAAAAGTCATCCAGTCTACCTCTTAGAGCATCTTCTAGATAACTCTTGCGGCTACGACCTAAGGAAGTGCCCATGAGTAATGAATGGTGTAAAATGAAATCTATTGTGAGATTTGTACATTTGGACGGCATGTCAGGAGATAAAATACATGAAGACTTTAAAAGTAATCAAGCATAGTATTTTGAGTAGGAAACGTTCCTAACAACCGCACATTCATCATGAACATACCATTTATATAGCAAAATGCATATAATGATGAAGATTTATTTTGTACAATTGAAAACATGGTAGCAGAAGGTAAACAGACGTAATTATCGCTCCGATAAATTTCTAAACTGTTCGTATAATATGTGTACATAAAAGCACCTCACCCTCACACATTTATCCAAAGAAATAACAATAACAAAAAAAATAACAATGACACAAAAGTTAACATTAATTTCTATGATAATGATATCACTTTGAAAGAAATGTAACACAAATCATGTATAATAAATTATTATCAATTAATGATGTACATGAGGGGTATAATACGAATAAAATCGCATCGGTGAAAATTAATGCCCGTAGAACCAAAACTCATCCGTATACACTGAAGGACCTTTCAAAAATTAATACAATATTGAGCTATGATAGAGATATGTAAAATGAAATACAAGTTAGTGCTTAGAGGAATAGTCAATCGCCCGATACGTTCAAGACACGATCCGCGGCTCACCAATCGACCTGTCTGAATCGAGACAAATTCAACCACTTCCAACAAGGAAAACAACACTGAAATATGATTGAGGGATTTCATACTGTATTCACTACAGTCCTATGTGGCTCAGTCAAATTGGCTGCTGGCTTTGAGGCAATGTTCCCAGCGCACACCACTACTCAACCCTCTTTTCCACCATCGAATCCCCCCCGGTCCCCCAACAGACAGAGCACTAGTGGAGCCTCTATAACTCCCGCCAACTCTTTTCCTTATCCTACCCCCACTTTTGCATCCCAACACCGCACAACGTCACCTTTCAGACGACGTCGACCGTTTCCCTGAGCTACTAAAGCCTGCTTACTCGCCGCGGATTTTTCGCACACCTCGCACCTCTCGGGACATTCAACCTCCCTCCCGCCCCTAATAAACCACCCTCTGACGGTAAAAAAAATACAAAAACTCCACAAAGTCTCTTCTCCGCACACTGCCTTAATCCCGGCCACTTCCTCCTCGACTCTCCCACCTTCCTCATTTCCTCCGACCTACCCCTCGCTCACAGCAATCCTCCACCTCCGGACTACCTCAGATATCCCGCCGGTCCCCACTCCAGGCCTCCCTTATTCCCACAGCACCCTCCCGGCACCTCATTTCCTCGCTACATTCCCGATAAACAAGGCAATCTGACTTTCAGATAGGCGTCCAGAGTGCTGTTCCGTGTGAGGGGACTAAGGGAAGAGTGAGAGAGGTGTGGGGAAAGCATGGGTGTGGGAGCTGCCGGTGGGAAGGGGCACTCGACACGAGAGAAGCGTAGCAGGGGTGTCATGGTGGCTCTGTCTTCACAACGGGAATATTCTATTTGCTCTTCCATCTGAAGTGGCAACTTTAAAATAAAATCTATTTTGCATAGTTCTAGTCAATCATCCATAACATTTAAAAGCCAATAATAATAATATATTTTATTTGCCAAGGGACAAGTAAATTGTATACAATTATTTGGCACGTCAAGTGTAGGGTAAAAAATACACATACAATATTAACAATATTGTTACTAAGATAAACACAAAATAAAGTAAATAAATTATTGCCTAAATATTCATCAAATGAATTGAATACTCTTTTATGAAGGAAAGACTTCACCTAAGATTTAAAGACATTGTTGCATTTAACATATTTGAATTCTGTTGGCAACTTATTATACATTCTAATTCCCATTTCCACGGGGCCAGGTTTTTTGGTATTAGTTCTGATGCTATTTAAATGCAAATGATCAGATTTTCTGGTATAATACTGATGAATGTCAGAGTTTAGATGAAACTCATGAAGAATTATTCCTGATAAACATAACAATAGAGTATATATACACATGGAAGGGGAAGAATCATAAGAGATTTGAATATGGGCTTGGAAGGGGTACAGTATGATTTCTTAGCGATTACTCTCACTTGCATGCCTTTGAATTTTGAATATTTTGAATGAATGTGGGGATGAGCACCAGAAATTAATATTTTGCGACATGTGGGAATAAAAAAGGCCATAATAAATAGTTAATAAAACATCTAACCTGACTGAATACCTAAAATAACGAACGAGGTAGCAAGAAGAGTTCAGTTTCCTCATGAGTAGATCTACATGTGCATTCCATGATAAATTAGCACTCAGCATGATAACAAGAAATTTTATATGATCGACCTTTTCAACTGATTTGTAATCAGTTTTTACTAATAGACTTACATCCATTTCTTAATTGAGAATAAAACCATTTGGGATTTTTATCCTGTTTTTTAATCCACGATCGATATTCAAACATGGATCCACCGAATTTTATTCTCAAAGTAACCTTGGAATTGAATGGTATTTAATGGTAGAATCACGGGAGTAAATGGTAATTTTTGTAGGAATATAAATGCCATTTTTACAGGATAGGAGAAATAAGAGGGGGAAAATTACAATTGGGAGAAAATTCCAATTCATATAAAACAAAATATAAAATATTTTGTGAGTTTTACGCAAATTACTGTTATATTTAAAGTCAATATGTGGTAATTCCATAGAAATGACGCTGCAGTCAACTCCTTTGGACGGAATAAAGTGCTCATTTAAAATATATTCGAGATAAAAACTGAATACATATACTGTACCATAAACTTGATTTTCAACGGGTAACCCAGGTCTTCACCGAAATCTGGGTTTTTAAACGAATGAAAAGTAAAAGGTGGTATTCAGTAATTGCATTGGCCTACACAGTCGAGGTGAAACCTCAGTAACTGAATGGGAATTTGAGGAAGGGGTATGTTGAGAAACTAATACTGATGTGCTTCAGCAATCCAATATCCAGATTAAAGACTGCCTATGCTGATACTGCTACAGAAAAATATCTTGGATGGACTTGAGCCTTGGGATACGGATTGAGTAGAGAGTGGGAGACATGTAAAGTGGATGGACACTGGGAAGCTGGAATGAGGATGGAATCATGCAAGGGAGGAGTAAGAGTTGGGAATAAAAAATCAAGGAAGGTCGCAGGAGAGGTAAATAAAAGTGTATTTTTTCGGGTAAAATAGAGAAATGGGAGTCTGAGTGCTCTTTCTGTGTCGAGCATTAAGAAGGAAAAAGGTCCGGAAGTGCGGAAAAAAGTGAGAAAAACTATTTGTTAGTTAGTTTGCTTGAGATTTCCGCGTTAGTGCCCTGGGAGAGAGGTAGGGAGAAGGGAAATGTGTGTGGTTTCTATATCTAATTTTAACATACTGCACCTATGAGCCACTGCAGGGATGAGGGGTAAAGGGGTAAGGATAAGATTTTTATGACTAAACCCATTTGGATGGGAGGGAATTGAAAAAAGTAACAGGAAAAAGGAGTGTACGATAAGTAAGATTAATCTTGACAGACTGTAGTCACCATTCACCCTAGAAAGTCATGTGATACCATAGGGTATCACCACCCACTTTTTTAAAATGAGGAGAGTAACTTTATAATTCAACATAAAATTTATTTCCCCAATGACCGAGGTTTCGACGTACCAACGTCATCATCAAGTCACGTACACGTCACCATCACCTGAAAATGACGTTCTACGTCGAAACCTAGGTCTTCTGTGCAATAATTTATGTGAAATTACAAAATTACTCTTGTAATTCAAAATTCTGAGCTAATTCCATAGTGTCATTACGGATTTTACTTATCTATACTGGCTGTGATTTTTTCTATTATTTCCTAAAATACAATATAAAGTGTGTCCCGCCTAAAGTTTTTATGCAGAAGATAATACTGACACTCTTACAGTGTTCTGTGATCAAGTTTATTACATTAAATCTGAATACATAAATTATTCTGGCTTTTGAGGGTGTTGTAGCTATAAATATTGCTTTAGAGAAAGCAAATTTTTCGAACATTGTTGTTACTTTATCTTTTCATTTCAGTTAATTCTATAAAGAGGGAACAGATAAAGACATCCGAAAAAGAAAATATAAATATATATATTAAGTGTTTGATGGACTAGTGTCTCGCTTTATTTAGCGCTGCAGCCATTATTGGCGATTGAAAGGAATATTTATTTCCTTTTATGTTCCATCTCCAACATTTTGTTAGCCCCCCAACCTAGGATCCCAGGTAGCAATGTTGCAAACTCTTTTCGCATGTCGCATTTTTCATCGAAGTGAGTGGCTTCTCATCGTACTTTATAAGTCACGCGGATGTAACTTCGAGCGATTCTCTTTCCACACGATTCCAATTTTTACAGCGTTAATTAAGGCGGGACTTAACGAGTGTGAGGTAACATTTCTACTTTCCTATTTCATCCGAGACGAACGTAGGCAGGAGTGAAGTGCAAATACTCTTCTGATAAATGGCTGAGAGAGGGGTGCAGGTCAGGAAACGCGAACAGTAGCGTGCCTGCTAACTCTAGCATGGAGAGTTGGATGTTTTGACAGGAGTGGGTCACGGGTGGATTTCCAGGGAAGTGATTGCGGAAGGAAAGGGTTCAGGGTTGTGATGGAGCAGCCAGGGTAAAGTGGGGATGGATTTAACGGTGGGTGGATAGAGCGGCCGCCCAGAGCCCATGAATCTAGAGGGGACCACGGAATCCCAAACCTAAATATTAATATATTATTGAACAAGCAATTTGCATTATTATTTTTAAATTACCAATCATAATTTTCATTAAGTTTCCCGCGCACATTACGCGTGCAGAATAGAATCGTTCGTCACGCGCGCAAATAATCTAGTTTTATAGAATAGAATATTCATTCAACGGGTGGTTTCCCTTTAAGCAAGATGATAAAATAGACTATGATTTATAAATGCTTAAATCGAACATAATAACCGTGAACTGTGAAACCTTATCCAAATATTAAGAAGAAACTAACATGTAGCATTAAATGATCAGATAA
This sequence comes from Pyrrhosoma nymphula, assembly GCA_963573305.1. NCBI lineage: Eukaryota > Metazoa > Arthropoda > Insecta > Odonata > Coenagrionidae > Pyrrhosoma > Pyrrhosoma nymphula. The sequence continues at coordinate 42,425,889 of OY754339.1, read as the reverse complement.
AAAATACCTATTTTTAAGAGTTAGAAGTTAAAAAATAAGTTAAAAGAGATCCATACATTAGCAAACCATTTCAGTAAACGCTCGTTGAATGTAATTACGAATTAGAAAAAAGAAAACAAATTCAGGAATATAGTTACTATATACAAATTCAGATTCAACACAAATTTAAATGAATACAATAGCAAAAATAGATAATTGAAAAAAGTTTTAGTTTGGACTATATTTGCTATAATACTTCACATATTCAGGCAAAATATTTATTAATGGTGGAAGTGACACAGAACGTAGATCGATGTCCCTAAAATTAGAACCATCACTCATAATTTGTATAGTGGAATAGAGGTAGGCTTTATTTTTGGAATGGTGATTTATACCAAGCAGCATGTAATTCCTCGTAAAATAAAAAGGAACTCTAAAACATATTTCTCCTCAGCGTTCAAAGGTATCAGTCATATTAGCCATTACTTATACTAGCACTACTAAATTTCCGTGTGAGAAATAATATATAATCAAAACATAAAACCAATGCTATTTTCATCACGACAATTGTTTCATTTTAACTCATATTAAATTTCATATAAAGTTTCATATCAAACATTATTCACTGTATCCGTTGTTGCGTGTTAAAACGCCCAAAGTTTAAAGGACTTAGAGGCTGATTTATAATGTAAAATATTATGTATGTGTATCTTTATAAATCTTGTAAACGGTAAATTTCACCACCTATTGATGAATTTATCAAGTAAATATTTCAGGGTTCCCCTTCTAGTTCTACCGTCCGGGGTCCACACACGCCGAAATTTGCCACTGGTGCGGGGAACACGAGGGGGTGGTGTGGCGGCTGGGGGGGAGAAGGGAAGCGGTGGGGCGTAGGAGGCTTATCTGATGAAGTGCCAATCGAAGGAAGTTTTTCCTCATGCCCCTTCACTTCACTCTCTTCTACCATCCCACTCCCTTAATCCCACACTCACTGACTGTCCTCCCAAACCCTTCTCTGGGGGCGGAGACCTACGCAACCCATTCCGCAATATTCTATTAGTTAGTTCTTCCACTCAATCACCGTATCTCCTCCCAGTTAGAACACCCAAAATATAGGCATACTCGTTTCTTTCTCCTATTTGTTGACCTGGGTTAAAATAAATATAATTATCCCACGTTAATATTTGGTGATTTCACTCGGTTTTATATTTTGCAATTCTGTGTTTAAAACTATCGTTTTGTGTATTTACGTATCATTGTTCACGTTTCGCCAAGATAGGGATTTTCAGGTTAGATGCGGAAATGAGGGAGGACTCGTACTTTTCAAGCCTCGAAAATGACGGAAGTTTGACATCATAAGCTCAAAACATTTCAAATAATGCAGCTTAACGGTTGAGATAAGTAGTAGCAGTGACGTCACGTCCAAATCATAGTTGAGATTGAATTCTTCCTGAATAAAGCCCTAGGTCACTCACGGAGACAATTGACAACTGAGTTCCCTAACTGCATGAAGGAATGATGGGCTAGCAAGATGGCAAGATTAGAACTGCATGAAAAGTGGAGGAACAGTTGAGAGTAACCCGGTATCGAGATTAGCCTTCACTTTTAGCAGGCACCTAAGGTGTCCACGGTTCCAAAAGAAATAAATCTACACAAAAGATACTTTTATTAGGCATTATTTATTTTAAAAAATTGACTCAGGCCTTACTTCATTATAAAATAAAACAGAAATAACTTTGTCAGTTCCACACAAAATGTATTACCGACCATGGTATCAGCGAGTGATCGCCATTTTCAAAGTTGGTAAACGGAAACCATGGTCGGTAATAAATTTAGTGTGGAACTGACAAAGTCATTTCTGTTTTATTTTATGTACTATTTATATTATAGATGCCCTATCTGGAAAGCATGGACAGGGAGGAACTACATCCACTGGGCCTTTACAGCCTCAGGCCCCCACCTTCTAGCATAATTTCGTTCTTCATCTCGGATTACGGTCCATCTCTCTTCCTTTCCATCCGTAAAGGCTATTCTCTACGGCTGTCTACAAATGGAGCTACTCCAGAGAAACTGTTTGGTTATGCTGGTCACCTTCCGATCATTTGTGTGTGTTACTTCATCTGAAATAGGGTAAAGTGCCTCCCAAAGCGTTACCAGTTAGTAACCAGTAGGTAATAATTCTTAGACCAAATCCAGGGAATTGGCCCACATTTACCTACATTGCATATTGTTTCTGTTGTAAATATTTCCAAATGATCAAGTTATTTCATTTAAAATTCGTGGGGGATATTTAAAAATGGCTGACACTATAATTCTTGCTACTACAAGTTATCAGCAGAGAATGTTATCTTATATTATGTTATGTTGATAAGCCTTATTCCTTTTATATTTCTTCTCTTAAAATAAAAAAAAACTTTGCCATTTTCGTCATCACTTGAATCAGAGGTTGACAATGTGTGGTAACTAATAATCGATCTACCCGCACCAAACTGTTCACTAGAGTGGAGAAAAAATCGTCACTAATGAGTAGCGTCGTGTGTGGGGCCGAGTCACTAACCACTAACTAGTTAGTTTATTGGTTCAGTCATATACCAGTTAAGCTTCCTTTGGGTAATTCTACCTAATGCGGGTATATCTTCTCCTTCCCCGCTTACTCAGTACCCTGCCCTCTTTGCATAGCCTTACTTCTCACCTTCTTCTCATCACTTTCCTCACTTTCATCACCCCTCATTACCCTATCTATTCACCTATTCTGCCTCCTCTTATTCTCCTCCAGTAGGTTCCTCCCCTCACCCATTAAATAAAGCATGCTCGTTTGTCTTTCTTTCCATCCAATGCCCCGTCCTTCACAGGAAGGATGAAAATAGTGAGAAGTATAAAACCTACTAGAACCTTCCTAGCGCTGGCTGGCCCTATTAGAGTGGTAGAACATCTGACTATAGCTCCCACAGTAGTTCTTGGTTCTGCCTTACGCATCTAGAAGGAGAGGTAGAAGTGGAGGGGTGAAGGTAAAATACAAAGCGGAAGAGAGGGAGGCAAAAAAAGAGTGTAAGGCAGGGAAACAAGACTACTTCACGAAAAAGGCTAGTGCAACTCACGCAAGGCTAATAAGCAAGTTTTTAAAATCATTAATTGCTACGGCATTACTATGGACGTTATCTTGAGGTCTCATTGTGAAACCAGTCGAAACGGAAAGGCAGATATTTGTGATTCATCTCAGTTCTAGAATCGATTGTGTTGGCAGCACCTATAAAAGATTTGTGACTGCCCCTCCACACTAAACCACCTTCTCCCCTGTTTCGCAGGATTTTGAGAGCTCCGTAGCCTATTTCCTAAAATCATCAGCAGCGCAGCGTCAGGATGTTTTCCGAAGGTTATACTCTTAGATGTTTATGAATATTTTTATCTCTTCATTTCGAACTCGTCCTTGTACCATTGAGTGCACTTTGCTAGCCTCCATATCTCGCTTTTTACTGCCTCTTCCGCTTACTTTCTCCTTTTAAGCCTCATGTGTTCAGTGCACGTTCCAATACATACTTCCACCGCAATGGCAACTCTTCCCATACTTCCCACTCTCTCCCGTTCCCTCCCTCTCCAGCACTCGTCGTCATGGCTGCGCGCCTTTTGTATTTGCTAACAAAGACACTTTCTGCCAAGGCTACCGCTCTTGAGTATTTCATGATCGTTTTAAATACCCTTGACCGAAATGATTTTACTTACACCAAAGTAGCGTTGCTGGAGCGTGGTTTAATCTTGGAATATTAAATAAAGGAGATGTACCATTCCTCCTTAGCTCCAGCTCTTGGGGATCGAGTTGAAGAGACGTATTGTTTACTGGCTTCCAACCCCGAGGACCTGGGTTTGATACCCAGTAGTTTTGGAGAATTCATAGAGGAAATTTCTATACACACTAAATCAAGTACTACTACGACAGCCTGGGATGCGACATGTTCACCATCGTGGCAATGTCCTGGTTTCTGATTTGGCAGTCCTTTTTTCTACTGACTTATTTTATGTTCACGCCTGGTGGCCAGGGCAAGAGTGCGTGTTTCGAACATGAACAGGGACGTGTATTGTATGCTTGGTGTTGTATCACCCGGTGCCACATACCCTGGTGTTGGCCTGCACTGTATTTCGTAGTTGTAGATGTGGAGTCCGCTGTGGAGAGCACGGTATTTAACCATGGAGCGGTAGGACGCCAAATGGCGTCAATAATTATTGATTGATTTCAAATGAAACCGAAGATTAAACAAAGTTGAAAATACGGTTTTACTCAAAAGGGAGCTAATTAAAAACCAAACAAACAATAAAAGAAATTCGCTCCTCACCAAAGTACAATAAATTGGTGCCGCAGTGAATGTGTTAAGGGCAGTACTTCGTACTCAGTTAAAATTTGGTCTCCATAGTGCTTCTAGTTGAATGTATGCTATTCTTGCGTCGGGTTTTCCTCCATCCTTTAACCGTTCCCTATATGACCCTTTCCTTGCTTGTCGGTCCTGAAAGGTGAAAATTGCCTTAGTTATCGATTACCAACCAAAATAATAAACCATTCTAGAACAGGGTTGGAGCAGCATTTATAAACACAAAAAAAACTTGGACTGGCCGCGCAGAAAAATAACAATGGTATTCCCGTCATAAGTGTAATATGTGCACTCCTATCCATTATTCAAAAGTCTCAGAACACTAACACCATTACGTGTTTACGGTTCTGCAAACATTTTATGCAAGAAATGGAAATATGGAAATGTTCAAAGACAAATGGCAAAGCCATAAATTATGGAATTGACTCAATCAAATAATGCTCAAACCAAGACTAACCTCGGACAAAAGAATGTCATTCCTATATGCGAGACCTAAAATATTAAATTTATAGCCAAAAATATTGAAAACTTGGAAGTCTCGTTAGGTTTTATAAACAATTAAAGAAGGGATTTTATTTGATGAAATATGCTTTTTATATTTTTAACAAATTTAATAAAAATATGTATTCATTATGTATGGCATAAATGAAATGGTCCATTTATACATATGTTCGGAAAATTTCAGTTTTTGTACAACACCAGCAATTGCATGTACTTATTCAAGGAAGGCAGTCTCGATACAGGTGCTTGTACCTTTGAGGCTGCCTAAAGCTCCGAAATATTGTACCAAAAAGAATGTAATCAGCTATGGAGTAAATATACATTATTATTATTATTATTATTTCCCCCATGAAATTGTAAATGGCATATATTAGCCATTGACGGTAGCTCAATTCATACCATGGACCTTGCGGGCCACCTAAGGCTTCCATTCTTTAATATTTTAACAATTGATACGTGAAATGTTTTAAATGGAAATTCAATAAAATTAATTATTTTGAGTATGCACATTACATCTAGGAAATTTGCAATTGCGGATGTACTCTCCGAAATGAAAGACAACAACGTAAAATGAAATGCACCCCATTTATTTGGGAACTGAATTTAATCAAATGTGGGATTCACACGGTGGGTGGAAGTTCCGACATATCAGCAAGAAAACCACTCTCACGGAATAATCAAACGATTGAAAAGAATAACAATAAACGCCATCATAAGGCTGATACAGGGTACCACTGAAATACTCCGTCATATCCATTGACGGATCCCTGATACATTGTGGAAATAGGATGCATAAACAACTATTTCCCTCGAAAACTATTTGACCGCTTATTTTCTGAGCAATAGGGGAATAATAAAATCAGATACAGGTTATTAGGTTAAAAAGATAAATTGAATACGGTGGCTCGTTAAAAACTATATTAGACAAAATGAATACTGAACTCTAGCTAATCTGATGAAAAAAATCCTCACTTTCGTCTTCTTTTCTCTTTCGAATTTCTTTTTCCTTATATCTATTTCATTGCTAGAGCTTTTCTACACCATTCCAATAGCACTTTTGGAAAGAGTATTATACATGTACTGTAAATGTACAACACTGCCATTTACATTGTATTCTTCATTCATAAACAGTGCAGGGGGATCAAAGGGTGAAACCGGAGAATGTTTGATAAATTATTTTGCCGAGCCCGTGAAAGAGGAACAAATGCGAGCTCCCCAAGTGCCCTAAAATCCCTTTTCATTTCGCATCGAGGGTTAGTTCTTTTTGTTTAATCCCAAAACTCATCGTTAAACAACGAACGGATGCCTGCTGGACACTTTATCCTCTTCCCATCCACCCAACGGACGATTTCTTCTTCCGCGTGGGGTCATTTCGGTACCACTGGAGCCTTTGTTACTCCTCCCATTACGTTTGCAAATTTGGGACTTACGCAGGTATTTTATCCCCACCATTCTCGACTCATGGAAATTATTTTTTCTCCGCTTTGCAATATTTTGCCTCTTATTGGCCAAGCGGACTCGTTCTTCTTCCACTCAAGGAGTTAAGTTTACATACGTGGGTTTTCGGGGTCGTGGAGAAATTTTGCCAAATTTTGTGAAGTTTGTTCAAATTATTTGAAATATACAAAAAATAGTCAAAAGTTGAGATTTGTAATAGATGTGACAGAGCAAATAGAGACAATTATTTTTTTGGAAAGAACTGAATATCAAGGTCGTTCATCAAACTTCCTGCTTCATTTTGGATATGGTTTTCATTGAGTCATCAGGATGGATGGTTTAATGCTGGATATTTTCTAATCACTATGATACAGTGTCGACGGCGACGCTGTATGTCTTGCAGATTTAGGTCTTCCGGAAATATGTTATTCCATCACTAACAAGCACGTAAATTTTATTCTGTTCAGTGAAATATTTTTCCACTTACCGAGGACGCTCGTTCCACGGAAAGATTATCTCAACACACTCGGTCCAATTGGTAAAGGAAATTTCCCACGGTCAAGGAAATGAATAATTTGGCAATTTACAAGTTCAATAAGTGAAAAGGAATTACTTTGAATAGAAGATTTCTGTGAACAAATAGCCGCAAACCTGGTAGGGAAAGCAAATGAAGGCATATTATAGGTCGAGTTTTTCGGAAGGCGGTTTACCACAGTGTGTTATACACATTCCTTGGGATAATTTTGACGGAAGAAAAGGTAATAATTCCTTCAGCACTTTTCAGTGGATTTCATGCTTGTTTCATTTGAATTAAATGATCAATGCAATATTTTTCCTCATGAATATCATTCAGTATCAACCGTGGTAGCCGAATTTTAAAAAACATCATCCTGGCAACTCAAAAGTCGAGATCTCGAATTTTGCCAAAGATAAAGCGCGTTTATTTAAGAAAAGAGCAATTTAAAAGTAAATCTTTACTAAATATTAATCTAAATTGTCAATAAAAGCAAAGGAAATTAGACTCAAATGCATGCATTTCTGTCACTCAGGTGAAGAATCAATAGGGAGTGTTTCCACTCCCCGTCGATGGTCACCTGGATGACCGAAGTGCATGCATTTGAGTCTAATTTCCTTTGCTTTTATTGAAAATTTAGATTAATCTTTAATTTAAAAGTTGTGTTCAACTAAAATATAATGTTTTTGATGGTATTTAAATGCGCTATCAGACAATCTTCAGTGCATGCATTTGAGTCTAATTTCCTTTGCTTTTATTGACAATTTAGATTAATCTTTAATTTAAAAGTTGTGTTCAACTAAAAGATAATGTTTTTGATGGTATTTAAATGCGCTATCAGACAATCTTCAGCTACAATTTTCTTGTCAGTAATGGATGTTTGCAAAAGATACAGTTCTATCGCTCATTCAGAAGAATGCACAACGAAGATAATGAATGCAACTTAATTCATAAACGTCGCTGAACTGACAAATGGTTTCATTATGGTTTGCATTAACGTCAACTATTAACCATCAACATCTTCACAGAATAATTTGAAAACAGGTAGAAAATCTTTGCAATTCATTAATGAGATTAAAAGGAATATACCATTGAAGCTATCATACGGCATTGATTGAGATGATGATGCTATTCTCCAACATATATGCTATAAGTCAATGATTCCTATCACCACTTCATGGAAACATCCACCCCAAAATCAATTTCTGTAACGAATCGCGCATTCAGACGAAAATTTACTCATATTGTGGAAGGGTAGCTAAAGAATTGGTCACTAAAGAAGAAAAGACGGATTTGGTGGCACCATTCGCTGGGTCAAGTGGATCTGTTGAGCTTTAAAAGTACAAAACACATCATTTTGACGCCTGAACTCCAACCTCCACCCAGGAGAATGCCTCCCACGGTCCCAAAACAGATATTCTTCACGCGTCCTCTTCGTCCCAAACCTCTCCCACGTCGGCAGGATACTTTCCCAATCCCTTCACCCCTGTCCTATTCCCAACAAAAACTCCCCAACACGCTTTCATTCACTCCCCACGCCAACAACGTAACATTGCATACAACCCCAACCCAGTGATCCGTAGAACCTCCGGTAGCCTTACGAGACTATATTTATGCAAGAAGGGAGAGGCTTTAAACTTATTCATGCCCAAATGGTAATCTTCTACCTTCAAGTTCAAATGGCCCTATCAAGTTCCTCATTGGCCAAATATTTTTGATTTGGAGCTCCACGTTAATAGTGAGTATTGATTGTTAATTATAAAATTTTAACTAGCCGCATTTCTACTCCTTCATGCAATTTTGTCTACATGTAAAATGATACCCTGCGAGCCACCGCAGACGCGTGAGGCATGGGATGTTAAGACGACGGCCATGGGGAGGGAATAGGGAATAGGAAGGGGAATAGGACAGAGGTGAATTTTGCGTTAACGGTGAGCCGTATGTTAGAGTCACGCCGTTTTTTATATTATCGCTAATTATTTGTGGAAAGATGTTTTTTTTGTACCTGTTAGTTGGCAATGTTTTCCTCTTATTTAGTCTCATTTATCAGGTGTAGAGATATAGTGCTGGGTTAAAGTAGCATCCCTCGTGCCGTACTGAAACTCCCTGATTTGATATTTTCAAGTAACCTAAGCCTTACCTGAAGCCTTTGCGTCTCTAATTGCTCCCAAACTAGTCCTCTCAGTTTTTAAACACTTTTTGTTTGCTAATAGCAGTTTTAACAAAGCGTGCGGCTTCATTAGAAACTGCTACGGCTTTTTGTAGCAAGGTATGTTAAACACGGTGTAAAAATACAGAACAAAAATTGTAACTGATCTATAAAGGGTAGGATATACAGCTGAAAAATTATACTTCTGTACATAACGTATGACAAAATTCAATATTGATTTCCTAAAAAGACTTGTGCCCGGATGGCACATCGCTATCCACTGATTTTCTCGTTAACAGTTTATTGTATCGAAAAACGGACTTCGCATTTGTGGTAAAAGTAAAATCCTCAGAAAAACATGAAGCTTAACCATTTATATGATAAAAATGTTGTACGTAAGAATGAGCTAAGCGTGAAAGAAATATAAGCCCTCTCTAGTTGAAGTAAGGAATACATCAACTCAATTTCTACCATCTCTTTTCAGCAATTATAATCTAATTCAATTATTTCATCGGATGCAAAAACGCAATTAACACAGCAAGATTTTAACATTAAGACCGTGAAATTGGTCTCTTAAACCACTATTCCCTACGAATCACCATATCAATTACTCTTCCATTTACGTGTAACCTTTCACTCTAGTTATCTTTCCAAATTATTTAAGAAAGATTTTATTTCGAAGTAGCTAAGATCTGTGGCTACTGCATTTTTGTAAGAAATCTTTTCACGATTCTCGGAGTTATTTCACCATCTTCAAGGTAAATGTAACTTCCTTTTGAAACCATTAAAACTGTGAATTATTAGGCGTTAAGTGAAAACGCATGAAAAGGAAATAAAAATGTTTACATTTTTCCGCTTCCATCATTATTAATGTTTGAGCTCGGTTCTACCTCGGAACTACCGCTCGGCGAGTCATGTATGCTGTTTGGGATTTAAAATAAAATAAAGTCTAAGACGGCTGGACGTTTATCAGTAATTTCTCATATTAACATAAAATAAAAATTTCGACGTTTCAACGAGACAATTCAATGCATTAAAAACGGTTGAGTTAGACAGACTTCGCCGTTGACCTATTTTTTCACATCACTATGTGATGGATGCTTCAATGGTTTACGAGGTGAAATTTTGCAATTTATAGTTTATATTAGAGATTGAAATTAATAATTGTTGTAACTTCCACACAGTTTATTAGTAAACCCCGACTGGTTTCAACAGTTGCATGTCACTATCAAGGGACAATCCCCTAGTCACTTATTATCTCCGTACTGTCCCTGTATACAGGGACAATCCCCTTGTCCTTCATTGACCCTTGATAATGAAGCTGAAGTTTTGAAGCCGGACTGGGTTTACCAGTAAACTGTGTGGAGATTAGACAGTTTATTTAATAGCACTCTCTAGTAAGACTAATTATAGTTTGGTACTGAATCCAGTTCGATTAACAGCCCTGAAGTAACCCTAACGTAAAAGGACTTTTATAAACCATCCAAGGCTGCTCTCGACTTATGGAGGTGGGAAACACAGGAGGAAGAGGAAAGATATAAAAGGAGGAAGAGGTACCGTCCAGGGTTTTTCCATAGGTATGAATCGTTCACCCGTGGGCAGTTAAAAGGACTCTCACGAGGAAGGGGGTTAGAGATTCAAAAGCCCTGCGATGTTGCAGAGCGGCACTTTCGCGGGAAGGGGTAACGTATGCATTTTAGCCGCCCTTTCCTGCGAGGAAAACAAATAACAAGCTCCGTAGGGGAAGGAGAAGCGGGAGTTCGCACCGAATTTTCTAGTCGCGGAATCCAATAAACGCGGTCGACCGTCTCCGAAGTACCGCCTCGCTCATGTGTGTACACATTCATTCTCTCCCCCTTATATATTCTACCAACCACCACCTAAAAACTCCATTGCATTTCATTATTTATTTACATACATATTTACATATATATTTAGGTATTATTTTCTTTTTGCATTTCGATATATATTCTGTATAAATTTCGATATTTATTCGTTATTTATTTCGATATATATTTCAATTTTTATTTCTGTAATTGTTTCAATATTTAATTCAACATATATACATATTTACTTCGATATTTGCATCGCAATACTGAAGTTTAAATATTAAAAAGCATATCGCACTTGAAGATGGAGAAAAGCATATCGCACTTGGAGAAGCATGGAGGAGTAGACATGACATGGTGTTTGGGAGAGGAGATTTGTAAAGTGCTTGAACCCCTAAATACCTTTATAATTTCAACTCCTGCAGTAGTCAATTTCACTACTCGTCGATTGTTAACGAAAGCTCTTGCAATTTTAAATTCTGTAATTTAATTAAATACCTTTGACTTTTGCACAGGTTATGTAAGAAGGCAGATATTTGAGTGAAAGCCTAACATTTCTTCTTATTTTCATTTATATGATATAACGTATTTTACCGGAGTACCGCCAAGCTCAATAGTGAACACATTTATTCTCTCACTTTTATCTTCTCTATCAATCACCTCCCAAAACCTATATACCCATTGCTTTGCGATACATAAACTTCAGTATTGCATTGCGATATAACAATTTCATCACGCGACTAATCGCATTTTTGGTCATATCATAATGCACATCAAGTAATACCTAAGATAAAATTATGTCAACAGTCACATTTTGATGAAGTGCCCAATGCACAATGGCAACAGTCTAGTATAAAGACTGTGAAGCTAAGAGGAATTGTTAATTATACTACACACCCAGTACACTGTTCTCTTTAAAGTTGGGCATTGTAAAAAAAGAGCTTGTTTTTCGGCGACTTATGTGAAGACTTAGAAAACTGGCATCGATTTCAACAATTTTCTCCATACCCCCTTACCCTTGCAAACCTGTTCCACTTCTATCACATAGTGCATTGCTTCATTCACACTCTCTTGTTCTTAATACTCCTAATACTGTATATAGATATTAAAGAGGTACCAATAAAGACAAAATGAGCAAGATTTATCACGAAAATTATGAGGGCTATAAAAATTCACCAAGGTAAAATTTGAGGGAGAATGTAATGGAGATCTGAAACAAAATTATCTTCCGTAGTGTTTTATTTGAACATGCCTTGACTACTGAGGTCATTCTGTCCATTACTGGTGACTACTTGCCAACAGGGGCAACATCATTCTCAGACCAAAAGGAGGATCATCCCTTCGAATTCGAGCTGCACCCAGCGATACTGACTTTCGGTGACTGAACGAGAAACCGGTTTTTAAATAGTCAAAGTCAAACAAAGCTGAATCAGGCATCCTTATGCATCTGAAACAGTCTACTCAAAATGCAAATGGAAAGAAAAGTTTCACGAGATTATGTGAGCAAAAATAAAACATTTTAGAATTTTGCTCGCATGATTTTTAATGCGTGGAATTGTTTACTAAACACGATGCATGAACATCTTCACCGTCTAAAACGGCCTTAAAAACAGGCTTCACAAGTTTTAACCACGGAAAAACATTGAGACGAGCTTTCCCATTGGTTCGAAGAATGATGTAACCGGAAATGAAGTTTCCGCAGATTTGGTTTTAAAATATTCTCATACCCGCCTTTCGCCAAACCTCTCTCCACTTCCTATCACGTTCTTGAGAAAGCTCTCGCGAGTTAGAGAATCCGGTTGGTTACCAATTCCGGTTATCTTATTCGAAGCTACCGCATCGGTAGCTTCGACATAGAGAATAGCCCCCCACGTGACCATTAACTGGAATGTGGAAATCTAGTAATCAGTCCCTGTCGATGGTCAGGGATGGCCGGAATGCATGCAAAGGAGTCTAAATTCCTCTACATTTATTGACTACATGAATTTATCTCTAATTAAAACGTCCAAATCTTATAGCAATTCGTAAAAATATTAAAAGCGTCTATTTTTTCCCGCATATGATAATTTTGTAGAGCAAGTACGCTACTATGGTGATGCTGTGGATAAAATGAACGGATTGGATCAGAAAAGTGACAATGCACAAGATAATAGTTTAGTAGAAAACCATGTGGAGTACTATCGGCATGGCAAGGTCGAAATTCATAGATCACACTTTGAGACAACTATTTTGTTATGAATTTAAAAGAAGGGGTAATAGAAATTAAATCTTCAAGAGGAAGACTGAGGGGAAAACACATGGTCCAACAAAAAATAGGATATGAAACAGAAGGTAAACTAGGGTATATAATAGCTAGCATGGAGGAATGCCATTGACACTAAAGGAATATCTTTAAGAAGGAACCCAACTAAAATTACTATAGATGGCTTTTGCAGACAAAATGGCATTGGTAACTGACTCACTGGAAAATGCCCAAGAACAAATCAAAGAACTACAGATACAAGCAGCCAAAGTAGGTCTACAAATATCTTTTGAAAAAACGCAGTTCATGACAAACATTAGTGATGCCCCTCAAAATCTTAAAATCCATACAAACACAATATCCAAAACAAACTGCTTTAAATACCTAGGGGAACTGATAGCAAATAACACAAAAGAAAAGATAGCAATAGAAACTCGAATATGCAAAATGGAAAGGGCATTTTGTACGATAAAAACATATATAATAAAAAAACCTTATCTTGGAACACTAAACTAAGACACTACCAAACAGTGGTTAGACCTGAAACGCTTCATGCAGCAGAAACACTTAAAATAACAAGAATGGGGTATATCGTAAAATTAGAAATGGTTGAAAGAAAAATTTTGAGGAAAATATTGGGACCTAAAAGTAACAGTAATGCAGAATACAAACTAAGACCAAACAGAGAGCTATAACTAAAAGTTGAATAATTAGTCGACGTAATGAGAAAAAAACTAATGCAGTTTTATGCTCACATATTTCGAATGAGTAACTCCAGACTAACCAAGAAGATCTTCAACCTACTAAACAGCTACACATCCAAACCTACTTGGTTCATTGTAACTCAAAAAGATGGAAAACTTGAGAATAAAGATTGACACAATAGATGACCGAACTCTTTTCAGAGAAGTAATTCACACAGCAAAATTTCCGGAAAGAAAAAAATCGAGGGATGGAAGAAAATGGACGCAAGAACAAAAGGAAAGGCACTCTCAAAGGATGAAGGAAATATGGACAGAAAGAAAATTGAATCAAAAAAGGCATATATAGAAGTGATTTGTCGCACCCTCAAATTGGTTATTCGATAGAAGAAGAAGAAGCTAGCATGGAACAGGGCATAATGGTGGACTGCAGTCACCCAAACTTAGAATAGAATTGCTAATGATGGGGATAACCCGATGAAATGTGATATAACTCAAAATAAAGGATATAATGCTAAATGCAATGACATAGTATCGAATGGGATACCTCGCGAACGCTGCTTTAGATGTAAAGTACGGTTGTTGCAATTAACACATTCGTAGGTATGGACGCAGTATAAATATGATAAAAACTGCCCCCTCAGTTCCTTACACTCGATGTTCGGGGCGCGAGGTAAATAAAAAAAACAGTTAACAAGAAGAAAAAAAGTGTATCCGACGAAGACTGGAAAACGGAAATAGTTTCACCCCCTTCAGTGAATGCAAACGCACAGTTTCGCAGAATAAAAGAAATAAAAATGATTTCATTGTTGCCTTCGTTTTTTCAAAGGAGTTCTGCATTATCCCTGAGAGGAAAAAATGGAGGATAACGGCGACGGATGGCTGGGAACGAGCGAAGATGTAATGTCGACAAACGGCGCTTCTGAAGCAGAGCAAGAGTTTCACGGAACGGCAGGGACGGGAAAGGATAAGGAAGGTGAATAGAGGGAGACAATTCCGATATCCCCACGTGGAAAAGGAAGAAAAGTGTGGGATGAGTGTGAGATTGGAGAGGTTGAGAATAAGCTACTACCGGTGGAGAGAAGGAACTAGAATCGTAAGAAAATCATTAATAAATGACATGGATTTGACATCAAAGCTACGATACTGAAACTGGTAAATCGGCAAACGTTGTCCAAGGATCGCTGAACAATAAGTGTTACAATAACACATTGAAGGCATTACTCTAACGTCCTCCCGAATGAATTAGCAACGATGAATAAATATCTACAGATGATATCAAGATGCCATAATTATGCAGTACCTACTTCAGCGATGTTGGTGAGTAAAATAACAATCACTGTGTAACGATCGTTGAACCAACGATAGGTTACAACGCATCGACAGTGTCACTCAAGTTCCCTAATGAAGATGAACTACTAAAAATAAATCGAGAGTTGTTCATATTTTATAATACTGATTATTATAATTTTCAACCTAGAAGTAAAGTTCACTCTCAGTATTTATAAACATTGTCAGTTAAGATGGAAGCAAGTCATAAATAGATAACTGTAGAATAAAAATATTGATGTTTTAAGGAACAATGTGAAGAGCTGGAGGGGAAATATGCAGAATGAAAATATAATGGAATTATCATGAGACATAAAAAACCATCTAAGATTAAGGTGGGAAAAATATTTAGAATAATCCAAAAAAGACCAACGAGAGAATACCAAACACACTCTTTGAGGAATATCAACATTTATAATTCAGAAAATTTGGATCGGTTCTGAAGCAAAAAGAAAATAAATTATGAATCCAGCTAAACTATCATCGGATTGATGGGTTAAGATGATGTAGGATTTAATTAATGTAGGATGTAGGATAGGGTTAAGATGATGATGGCATTTGTATGAAGGCATCGACGGAAGACGATAGATGTAAAAACTGCACGACCATCGGTCCCATAAAATCATCCTTCCGGGCAAGCAAATATTAAAAATCATCAATTTTTTATCTGAAAAACAAAGAATTTATATCTAAGTTTCAGCAAATCTATCCTCAGGTTGATTACTGAAGGCAATGAGGGTGAACACGGTATGAAAGAATCAACTGAAAACCTTCGATGTAAAAAAATTCACCATCTACCCCCAATAAAATCAATGGTTCTGGGCTATCGACTGTCGAGGCTCATTACTTACGCCAATTGTTTAGGAAGAATAAATAGAAAACAGCAGCAAGAGAAGTGAATTTGGAACGCAACTTATTCTTTCATCGCTATACAGACGAAGCCTTAAACTACAGAAAGGGAAGCAAAAGCGAATACATGCCCTCTTTTATGCTAGTCGCACTTCGAACTCTCTCAGTTTGGCTCTCCAGATAATTTACTTTGATTTGAGGATTACAGATCGCTGATACAGCAGAAATGAAGCGAGAAGGCAGTTCATTCACCGGCGTGCCATTTGCTCGCAACAGCTCACTTGAATGATTGAAAAATGTAAATGAGAGATTCGTTTTGATGTTAAATGAAGGTTCTATCATCTTGGTTGAACTCAAAATTCCAAACTAAGCAGGAACTCCATCATGGAGTGATATCTTTTTTTTCTCTATCTCCTACAGTGTCCATCGCTTTCCATGTTGCCTGAAAGCATTCCAATCCTGGCACCCTTATCCGTCAATAGTAACTTTAAATTGTGAGTCCGTTTGCTTTCGGCCTTGTTTGAACGCTTGTCTAGAGCTTTTGAAACCTAGCACCGTACGTTTTTGCTAAAAATAACCAAATATACATTGAATAATTTCTTCCGCAACAATATCCATTAGTTATAGTCAATGGATATCCATTAGTTGGCCAGAAATCTGCTTACTAATAAAAGGTAACTTTTTCGTTCAGTAGTAACACCAGTAGACTTAAGCAGCAAAAATACTCAATGACACTGAGATACTGAGAGTTACAAGATGTTACATATACTAATTACTCCTTTCAGGCAATATTACCTCAATCACTGTAGTGAAATTATTGTGTATTTTCTACAGTGATATCAGCAATTTTGTTTTGAAACTACCATGATTGAGGAAACCCTTAATTATAAAATCAATAAATGGTAGGCGATGGCACATGATAATGCTCATAAAATTTTATAATTACAAAGTCAAAGTATTGTTTTTATTGAAGCATTCCCATAACCTCTTGCTTTGTCTCATCAAAATTAGAAATAATTCACTCAAAATAAGGGCTATATTTAATGAAAATTTCCAATAATATTTTTAGGACCAAAGGCACAAAACACTAGGCCAAACAGGTTTTCCTCTCTCGATAAAAGACATCAGAGAAGGGTTCTCGTAGGAACCCACACAAAAAGCGCCCAGAAGAAACGAAGAAATAAAAGAAAACTTAGGAATAGGATGCAGGCGGAAAATGGATAAGGAAGAGAAGGGAGAAAGAAGTAATAGTGAGGGAGGAAGACGAAGACAGGTGGATTTACCTCCAAGTGAAAGAGGGCATTACTCTGAAGGAATGGAGAAAGACGTTGGGTTGGAAGAGCCTTCTGATATTAGGCAAAGGGGAATAGATTTGGCGGACGAGAAAGGGAACGGCATTATGGGATAGCGGAGGCAGGGATTTGTTTGGTTGGGGAAGGTGGCTTTGGGTCTAGGGAAGATGAGAAGGTTGGGACCCTTTGCGTAATGGTTTTGAGGGAGCATCAGCGGACAATAGGGTACAGATAGGCACGGGGGCAATAAGGTAGGACAGGGAAAAGCTACGAGATGAGAAGGGAGGAGAATAGTTAAGAGCCCTTTGCAAAGTAAGCAGACCCAAGTGAAAGAAAAACAGACTCTTGAAAAAACAATTGCATTCTCCAGGAAACGTTTGAGCACATTAACCTGTGGAACCAAGGAAGAAGTAATCGATGAAATTAGATATATATTACCAGCATTAATTTGGAAAAACTACCTAAATCTAATTTTTTTTTCTATCACAGCTTTCGACGAGCTATCATTAATGGAGAACTCGACTAACCATTCGGAGTCGATTTTAGATGAAAAAATATTTGAATACTATTTTAGGTCACAAATTTAGTCTTTCAAGAGTTGAGGCTTATTTCAGGAATATTTCATTTACATGGAATTGTTACAACGTTGGTAATTCATACTCAAAATGTTTGTCTTCCTACAGTGGGTAGTTCTTGCAAGGATTCCTCATCTTCAATGACCTGTTATCAATAAACAACGCAGTGAACTTTGGACTTGAATTATGATTTGAGAAAAACATTCATGGCCAACATCGGAAAATAAACTTATGTTCCAATAAAATAATATGGAATAATCGATAAGGGTGATAAATTAAAGTATCTAGGAGAAATACTTCAACTCCACGGACTTGAAAAAGAAGCAAATATAACAAAAAAAGGAAGCAGCATACTAAAGGACTTAGAATACCTACAGCAAGAAATATTCTCACTTAAAACCAAAATTAGACATTAAAACGCAATAATCAAGCCAGAAAGTCTCCTTGGCGCCAAGCGCATGTCCTCATTGACATTAGAAGGAACTGAGGAGATAGGTAGAAATAAATAAAGATTATTATAAAAAACTGGGAACTACTAGATTTTGGCTAATCTAGACACAGAAAGAATGAAGACCTCCAGGAAAATTAAGAAAGTGAAAAATGGTCGGATACGATTGGGAAAAGAAGAGTTAGGTTTTATGGCTTCAGACTGATGAATGATAACTATATACTAAAAAAACTAATTTGCTATTTTGTTAATTATAGTAAAAATATACCCACCAGTGGGTCCATGGGATAAAGAAGGCATGGTAGATATGGGAATAACTGAAGATATAATACTGGATAAAACCAAGTTTAAAAGATCAATAAGAAACTTTAAGGGTTTCTGGAATAAGGAAAATCAGAAAATAAATAACACCTGTACAAATAAAGGTGGAGGGTACATAGCGAAAGGATATGGAATTAGCGGAGAGCAGACTTATAACCGTAAAAAAAATAAAATTAACGCGTTGAGTTTGTTTTGGGTTGTAGATAGATCGAGAGAAGAAGATACGTGAATCATATGGACTAATTCTAAGGAAATGCTGCGGAGATAGAAGAGTATATATGATGGAGAAAGGAGCGATCAGGTGAGAACAGGACTCGGGGAGTTGTACGTGGTGCATGAAGGAAGGGACAAGCTGCGGTATCGGAGGGATGCTGAGAATAGAAATGAGAAGACCGTGTTGGGGCGATAGGGCAGAAGGAAATGAGGTTACCAAGGGCCGAGAAAATATCACGGAGCGACTGGATCTGGAGTCTCCGTGTTTAGCGTCACGGGAACTGCGGTGCACTAGCGCAAATGGAAAACTGATGCGACCTACATGCGACCATTTTAATAGCAACAGACCCCATGGGAATAAAAATGGTCCAATCCGCAACCCTGTAATGGAACTCTCAAAATTATTGTCAGAATTCATATACATTGTACATTTACTACCACCGAAGGAATATTTGTTCCATAAGCACAGAAGTAATTCAGATCGCAGTCGTTACGTCTAGTAAACGCAGTTTCGTTACGTTAAGTAAACACAGAAGAACAATGAGAACGTTGATACTAATATAAAGCATACTTCTTTTCGAAATAGAGAATGAGAATGGTTCATGTAATGCCAAACATCGTTACCAGAGAATTCTAATCATCGGAAAATTACATATGCGTGGTATATTTACTCGTGACTAATGCCGATGTGTAAACAGACAGGAGGATTACTCAATTTTTATTAACTTTTCATCAATATTAGGAATAATATTGTATTAACTCTTTTCTTCCATATGTCAGAATTATTTGTCCACAGAGAATGTGCGAAAATTGCCACGGGACGATATATCGTCTAGCAGTTTTAAACGAATGAATGCTAATTTGACAACTTTTTTATCTTCAATGCACAATCTAAAGGCATTATGTTTTACTAATTTATTGTTAATAATACACATTATCTTTGAATCATAAAACTATTTTTTTAAACGAACATATTTGATTTTACAAATTTCATAATTGGAATATTAAAAAGTTAACAAAAATGACCCTTTTAGCCTTTTAACATCATGCCTCAAATATATCGGTAGAGAGAGTGTTAATGCATAAAACTGTGAAAGGAATGCTTGAATGTATTGGAACACTTAAAATATATCTTTTTCTACGATGACAGAATGGACATATATTTCATAAGCTTGAAACTAATTCAGATCGGATTCCTCGAAATGAGCATTAGTCGGAGAGTTCATAGCAACATTAAGAAGAATAAAAATACGGGAAAGATTCTCATGTGTACTTCCATTTGAAGATATTGCATCAAATGTATCGCAATCGCCGGCCTCGGTGGTGACGGGGTAACGTTCTCGCCTACCAACCCAAAGGTCGCGGGTTCGAGTACCGCCAGGGTAGGAAATTTACACCTCCTAGGGCATGGTTGTGTGGGTTGTCGAAATATAATTAATACGTAGCAATTGGCGTCAGCTGTTACCTATACAGAAATTATTATTATTATTATTATCTTGCTATAACTAATAGGATAATAGACTCAGAGGCTTGAAATTTAATTCAGTTGCTACCCTTGGTGCTAGTACACACTGAAGAACTCAGAAATGTGACGACTAATGTGATTGCATAAATATGCAGGAATATAGCTCAATTAGATTTTCTTTTAAAATTTAGAGTAAAAATGGCAATTTTATGCAAACATGGCTAACAGTGTGGTAGATTGATTCGATCATTTCACAAATATTTTTTTCCGAAACCAAAAAAACACTCAATATTATTAGTTCTGTATCTTCATTGCTCGTTTTCTCTTAAAAGAGCTCACAGAAACATCACCAATAACGCTAACTTGGCTACCTGAAAAGATATGCTTAGTGGAAATTTCTTTTGAAATTGAAAAAACGTTTCTTGTACTAAAATCGCAATTTTTTTTGTATCTCAATATAGTGTTGGTCCGAGAAAAAGATTACTTCCTAGCAGAATGCGACCCTTAATCATAATTGAATAACTAAAAAACGAGGAATATATTCAAAATCTATCTCTGAATTAATCAACGAAGCCATGTGGAATGTATAACTCACAGTGCCTTTCATGCAACAAAGTATGGGTAAAAAATGAATCTCGACCTTTTCATACCCCTTTCAATTCACCGAGAAATAAGCCTATGGAAACTTAAAAAATCCTCACTCAACCTGTAGTCAAATGTGCATAAAATAACTTGGAATGTAAGCTCAACTAATCTCACTATTGATCTACTGATGGATTTACGAATTGAATGGATGTGTTCTCAACTATGCTCTTGCGATATTAATGTGACTCAAAAGGAACGGCAGTAACTTGAAACGAGGATTTTCGGCAGGGCATGGCAAAGGGCTCGGAGAAGATAGTGTGAGTGATGTTGAGTCATCCTTTAAGGTGTTACGAGAAAATGTAACAGGAAGGCTTATTTCGATCGTTACCGTGGGTAATCACTCGGTTCCATAAATCTCAGAGAAGGAGCATACCCATGAGACTCAGAAAGAGCTCCGGCAGGCACCAAGCATTGAAGCACACGTCCATTAACATCCCTGAAGCCTCGGCAAAGGAGAAAATGGAAGATTCCCGCGTTTCTCACGGCCTATTTTCCTACGGAGAAAAAATCAGACAGACGACGGTGCGCATCGCGCATAGAAGTTCCTATTGCAGGTGAAATATGAGCAACGACGCAACGTCACATCCGAGTGACACCGCGTGAGTTCGAATTCTGCCTTTCGTATTGGCTGTTATGTTTGTCTTCATATAGACAAAAACATGAAACCCTATCAATTAGATCGCCGTAAATAACACTGCATAAAATTTAGTTATTTGGGTATTTATTATTAGAAAGGTGACTAATAGCTAAAGCCATATGTACTTTTAAGAATAAATGTATGTGTAACGTTTTTCTTCGGCCATACAGAAACTAATCAACCTATTTAAACCTTTAAGAATATATGTATTGCAGTGTGGCCAAATATCCGAAATCAGAAGACTCAAAAAATCCAGGTTAAACATGCTATATAGCGCTGCATAGAATGATTTGTACTACATTCTATGCAATCGATTTTTGGCAAAGAAAATTTGTAGAATTATGTTATCATTTTGTTTAACGGTAAGTAAGGCGTAGATGCATACCTTGTGTGTTTGCAGTGCTGGTGTTAGCAGCAGAACCTTTTATTTTAGAAGCAAATGCGTTCGTATCCGTAAAGTTCTCACTATAATTACTTAACAATATAATTTATATGAAAAACGTTGAAGAGCTGCTTCTCCTCGCGAAGACAAGGTGGTGATTTCTTTGTTGGCTTTCACCTCGCAGCATTACAACCGCTAAGATAATAACATTACTTGACCTGTAGCGTAATGAGTGTCACTGCACTGACTCACGACTCATATGAAGGATGGGTGATACATAATTCATACGCTTCACAGCCACATAAGAGCAACAATGTCACTGCCATGTGGAACCTTTCTTTTTTTATTCGTGAGAGGTCATCTATCAATACCGTGAACGCAAAATGCGGTTTCGTCAAAGTAAGCGCCACATATTACGATGCGGATAACGTATGCATCCACCATAACCAATCCAACACCAAACACCCCGTAGGTCGTATTCCCATCCCCTTGGGGTAATTAGTTCACCGTAATGTGTAAGCATCGCCGGAATATGATGGCATTACGTATGAGAAGCGGGTTGGAGTTGTTGGCCGTGGTTGGTTACATTGAGGGGCTACCGATTGCTGAGGAAATGTTTACCACTGATGTAGTTCAGGTAAGTAGGTAAGGGGTCGCTATTTTATTTATTGAAAGGTTGGAGAAATATTCGGCATCTACATTCGGGTGAAATTACGATTCACGCAATCTGACGCGTCGGTGGCGTCCAGTGTTTCCTTCAAGGAGGAGTATATTATGATTAAGCTGAGGACATTGCCTAAAATGCCTATTTTTTCTTTTACTCAGGAAACCAATTTTATGAAGTTATAAGTTCATTTAGGATCATTTATGGTGAAATTAAAGCGATTTGTTACTGCCTAAAAATGCCTATTTTCCCTGTTTATGCCTTCTTCTTCTGATATCGCCTATTTAAGGGCCTAAAAAGCAATATTCTTTTCAACGTCACCAAAATTCTCTTTAGTGCAGAGCTTGTCTGTTATTTCAGTTCCCTTTTTAATCTATCAAGGTTGAAATAATGTCATTAAACATGCATAAAGAAAAATCATCCAAAATATTATCATATAAAGAGTAGAAAAAGAACTATGGTAATTTTACGTGATGCGTACATGCGATTGTTTCAATTGCCAAAAACTTGTTTTTGAAGGTACCACTCAGTAATGCTGAGTTTAAAGGCAGATCAACTTCAGGCTGTATGCCCGAAGTTGATCTGCCTTTTCCTTTGAAGTTGATTTATATATAGGGATTATGCAGTATTACTAATATGATTCTGGTATTTACACTTTTGATTTGATAACAAGTACTTTGAATCAATAATAAGAATTTGATATTTCACTCATGTAAATACTCTGCTGATAATATCGGCTATCAATATTGACAATAGGTCTAGAAATGTGATATTCCGGGTGGATTTGCTGGTGTGACCTTTGTACAGAAATTACCTTGTTGCTCAACTTCTAGATCTTTTCTCTGGGGTTACATATATTTCATTATATTGGATACTCAATTACCTATTGTTTTCAGATCGCTCCCCTCAAATACTAAGCCTTGGCTTTTTTCTATAAAAAAGGAATCCCAAATCCTGCTGGGTTGTTGCTCAGTGCAGCGTCTGCGCTAAGTCTGTGAACTATTCAGGCAATACTGCAAATCTTTTGAATCATTTCAAATTGAATCGTTCTTCTCAATTTTGCTCCACCGTTAAGACAAAGCAAGGATAATTATAAGCATAAAATTATTACATTTTATCACATTAACAACATATGAGCATAATATTTATAAAGTAAGGCATTTAAACTTTAGTCGTACTATAACCGGTAGATGACTGCAGATTGGAGAACAAAAGCAAAGCATTTTCTGTAATTTTTTAGGCTTTCAAATGGCGAAACTAAAAAAAAAGATTCAATTTAATAAAACGATGGTACTATTTAATTAGATATTAGTTCGTATCGATGCTTTCTGTCAATACGATACCAGTATAGAAGATAATTTTTTGGTTCTTTCGAAATACGAGTATCAATACAATCATAATATCGTATATATCCGTACACTACCTATCTCTGATCTCTAAATATCTACTTTAGCTGCATTATTGAGTTCTCCGCCAGCATTAAAATCAACTAGCAAAGTATTGTAGTCTCGGGAACTATACTTCTGGTGGGTTAAACCGGAATTCACCCATGGTTCGCAACAAGGAGAGTAAATTCTGGCGATAATTGACCAGTGTGGGTGGCGTCAGCAATTTCGTAAAATGACAGCAGCACATGGGACCAATAGAGAATAGATTTTACTTGGTCTTGCTCGGACGCTTGTGGTGACCCGTTCCCCCCTCTGGGATCTCAGAGAACACGCCATTGGCTCACCACAACGTTTCTCAGGGGGTCGAACTGTTTACACAACACCCAAAGCCAGGGGCCGGGCTCGTAACCGTGAACTTAAAGGTTGGCCCTAGGGCGCGAATCCCCGAAGACTATCTCGTCCAGTCGGTAATGTTTAGTAATGCCTTGGATTGAAGCTCCCAATACAAAGTCTATAGGTCCGAAAGCTGAGGTCACCCCGTTGAATCACTGTTTTGCCTGCTCGCTGGATAAGGGAGCCAGCCATTTCCAATGTGCCATTCTTGTAAATATCAACGTGTAGTATCACCATTTAACGTACTTAGATATAAACTGACGAAAATTTACGGATACCTGGACATGAAGTGTTAACCAAAAATTAAAGATATCCTTCCATTCTGTATCACAAATTAAAGATACATCCATCATCGGGAGTCATAAATCTGAATATTTGTCTCCACATTCAGTGATCATTCTTCATCCGTTCTAGTGATCACTGTTTAAATCTTATGGAGATCTCTTCTTCTTGGCTTCTTCCTAAAAACAATTTATGTTGTTTTAACTGCTTTAGTTTTAATTTTTTGGCCTTATACTTCTTTCATGTTTCAAATAATATTTCATAACATAGAGAACACTTACGATATAGGGTACAGTGTGTGTATAATTTACCGTCTATTCTTTCTTCTTCCAGCATTGTTCATATTTTTGGTTGAGTTTGTTCTTGGCCACTTTAAATTAATTTTATACGTATTTAATTGAGGGTTTCTCAATGTTTAAAAGACATCTCAACTTCCTATTGCGCATGGCTGTTTGGCATAACAAGAAAATGCTCTCATATCACAAAATAGCCCTGATGATGCTAAAATTAAATAGCGAAACGTTGGCAAAAGGAAGTAGAGATCTTTTTTTAACATTGACCAAACCTCAATAAAATACGCAAACAATTCTCCATAGTGCGTTTCGAATTTATCATCATCAGCATTCATCAGTCCAAATATTAGTTTACAGTAGTAGTACATATTATTCATTTGAATTTCCCTCATAACTTGCATGGTTTATTCCATTTTTGGTCTTCCTCTGTAACTTTTCCCTTTAATTTCTTCTTTCATAATTGTTATCCATTAGCTGATGTTTCGCAAAATGTGACCCAAATGTTTTTCTTTCCTTCATCGCCGAGTTTTCATAGCACTTCTTTCTCTCTAACGTTTCGCAGGACTTCTATCAGAGCATGTACAAAATACACGTGTTAAAGCCACTTTAAGGCAATAATTATAGGCTTGTTTCATCATTCCAGCTCTCTGTTATATACACTAATAACAAAGTATTTACAAATAACAAAGGAGTTACAAATAACCTAATGAATTTATTATTTTGTACAAATTATATTTTCTATTCGTGTATTGTGTCCCATATTTTTTCTCCCCATCCTCGCAGGGTTTTCATTACACTTCTTTCTCTCCAAATTTTCGCGGGACATTTATCGGAGCGCATACAAAATGCACTAGTTTAAACCACTTCAAGGTATAAATTATATGCTTGCCTTGTCATTTCAGCTCTCTGTGCGTTGCGTACAACCTTATGTATTTATGGCGCTAAGAATAAGATTGCTCAAAGTCACACGGAAGAGTACACGTGTTGAGGTGCTTCAAGTCTCGTTGCTATTTGAATGAATCGGGGGTCAAGTTTCCGCTCCCTTCCCTGAACATCTGCCGGCTACGCTCGTGTTGGGAAAGAAATTAGGTTATCAAGTCCTCCTCCGGTTTAGGCCACCGCAGTGTCACCGTATGCACGGACTGCTCTTCTGTTGCAAACGACGCTCTGAGTGGGACTAATTCAGTGTCTCATCTCAAATAATTGCGGTGCACACGTACACTCTTGAGATTCAAGTTTTCCTTAGAATTTTAACGGATACGACCGCTTCGGAAAGAGAAATATTTGTTCTTGTATCATAAGCCTCGGAGCTACTGTCTTTCAATACTGCTAAATTATGTCCCCCGATAATATATCGACAAAATTTGACAAAATGCCAAATTTGAGATTGAGCTCAATGTCATGGCATTTATATCGTAACCAAAACAATTTACATAAGCGGAGTAGTTAAAAAATCAATAAGTTGATACGCTGACCCTCTTTAATTGATGAGTTAGACCCTCTTTCATCGTCAGCAGTCATTAATCCAAGACTGGTTTTGCTTCATACAGTTCTCCACGACAATCTTGTTTTAGCCATTTGCTTTATCCTATCATAGTAACTAATTTTGATATTCTTTGTTAGATTTTCATTTATTATTTTCTTATTCTTTATCGGTAGTTCTCCGTTGATAATTTTTTCTCATCTTTTTTAAGTTTTTAGAGACGTTGTCTCAGATTTGGTTTTATTATTTCTTAGCTATTAGCTGATACGATGAGTTCACCGTAACGTGGACTGGAACACTGACTATGCCTTTTTTCCTACTTATGCCCGTACCAGGTATTCCGCAAACCATTCCTTAAGGTTGCTTTAAAACTTGAATATTTTATAGAGCTACCTAGAAATGAAAACAAAAAATAATACTTTTTAGTAACCTATTTAGATTTTAACCAACCACGTTGCGTATCTTCCTGAGCGAATGACTTTTTCTTTAGTCGTGAGTACGGCCCAAAGTCAATCTTCATTGAATACACACTTTATCTATCTACATTCCCTTCTTTTTTACATTCCTCATCGTCAACGCACATCTTCATCTACATCGCCATCATCTGCGTCACAAATTTCTCCAGAAAGCGACACATTTCTGGCGTCAACCTCCTCTCAGCTCTCACCCACGCCAGCGTATACGAGGCTTGAGTATCTGAATATTCATAGCCCAACCGTGGACCAAAAATGCCGCACAGCAAATGGAACCATCATCATTAATTTTCCTCGGAGCTTTAGTGGAATTTGAAAGTCATAACGAAACCCTTAGTGCACAACACGTTCAGTGATTGAGAAAAATTTCAAAACTCCAAGCAACATGCTCACCCCAGATGAGTGAGATTCAGGAAATTGATCCTCACCCAGTCTCCAACTTTGAATTCTGACATGAACGCTAGAAATTTGCATAACCGACTATCATAAATTAAGTAATTACTCAATTTAATAACGAATTTTTGGGGGAAATTTGAACAAAAATGCGTAGTTTTATGTATAGTTCTGAGAACTCTAATTTCAAGTTATATGTTCAAGTATGCATACACAAACAATGTTTAACCATGCATCTCCCTTCCCTCACTTCAAGCTTTTCAAAAACGTCGAATTAGCCTGGTGTGATAGCTAGGCTGAATTGGGTCTGAATCTATTAATTTTGCTCGAGATCATACTCAAAATGTTGCCTCCTAATCCATTTCCATTAAATTATGCAGCATTTAAAAATACTATCTAAACTATAATATTTTTTGAGTTATTAGGAATACGTCAAGGTCGAGTAGTAAAACGTAGCCATTACACTGTTTATTTAGACCTTGTGATCAACCACTTATCCTACAAAAATGCTCAAATTTGAACATAATTCTATCCCCCGCAAAATACGTCAAATAATAAACATGGAAAATAAAAATCACGCATTAAAAGGAGAAGTCAAAATTAATGTACGCAGTAAAGTAATCAGAAAATCTTATTACACTTAAATCACCGTTGCCTAGGTAGGTAATTGTCACGAATATCCTGTTTGAAATTGATAAACATTTGCGGAAGATCGTCTATACTTAATGGTTAATAGCGTAGGGCGAAGGATTCTATTACATAATTATATTAGGCTAGAAAATACTCTTAAGCGAGAAGAAAGAAAGGTTGACATATGTTGAAATACGGAGGCGATTAGGGTTGAATGTATCAGGCTCCACTTTGTATAAGTACTCAGCATTCATAACTGAAATCAAACCAATCGAACATTCCTAAAAAATCTTTTTCTTTTCAACCATTTGGATTTAGTTCCAACGTTAGGGTGTGATTCTGACGTGACTGAAACACACGATGGTGTTTGCGAAGCAATGTGATTGGGATTTAATAAAACCCATTATGATGGTTGAACGTTAACGGCGCCATGAACGGGCGATGAGTGAACCTATTCAGCGTCTAACTTTTCCGTCACACTTCGTCATTCAATCAGAGAAGAGCTTTTACTCTGAATCCTAATTAATTTGGGTAAACAAGCGAGGACGTTACCCCGCCGCCATCGAGGCCGACAATCCGTGTTCAATCAATATTTTTCATAACTTTAAAGAATCATTTATGCATCGATCATAAAATATGAAAATAAGCATTTACAACATTTGGCAATGATATTTCCTACAATCGTTATACACTTCTTCTTGACGGAAAGACGACGGCAAACGGAAATACGCCGTCCGTTTCCATCACGTCAAGGAACTACGGACACTGATTTAGAACGAATTCGCGCGTCGAAAGGTAATATAAAACAACTTGAGATAGGCCAGGTTAGCGCCGAAAAGGCTCGGTTGGTGAAAGCGGAAAGCTAAAATAAGGAAGAGATTATTGGGATATATACGGCTTTTAAAGAGGGGAACGTAACGGATTAGAGAGAGGGGTGGAGAGAGAGTGAGTACGGGATTAGCATGAGCGGAGCCGTGCGAGGAGGATCGAGGTAGGTTGCCCTTAGAGTTGAACGTAAAATATGGAAAACGTTACTTTCACACGATGATGAATTATTTTCACTCGCCATCTCTCCCTCCCCATATTTAATCGCCATTGAGGGGGGGATGGAATAGGGTGAACGTCAACCCTTACCCGTACTTCTCCACCCAGGATCGCAGTGGCAAGTGCATAATGTGCGGTTAGCGTCCGCGTTGATGGCACGGTGTTTGTGAGTGTGTGTGTCAGTGTGTATACGTGTGAAGCCGTGTTGACGTCGAAAGAAGTGAGTGGAGAATTTTATTAGCGGCATCGTCTGTGCTCACTTTCATCCCCCACGAAAGGTGAAAAAAAAATTACCGGAAATTGCTGTGAGATAGGGAGGGAAGAAATTGAAAAAATAAAACAATAATAAAAAAAGAGTTTAGACGGTGCCCGGCAAAAAGCCCAATGGCTGCAACATAATATCTTTGTAGTGACACATAAAAAATTCCACGAAGAGGCAGCGGAGATGCTAGAAAGCAGTCGACACTTAAAAAAACACATCCCTTTTTTTTCATTTTATGTTAATGCTGACACTTTCTCGCTACTGCCCCGTCGAGTAAAAGAGTGGTGTCTCGTACGTGAGCCGCGTACATAAAATGAGGCAAACGATAGGAGGAGAGAACACAGGGGAAGAAAATGAATAACTGATAAAGTAAAAACAATTTAACCATGTGAGTAAGGAGGGTAAAATTAAAAGTATGGGTAAAAGTATCACCGGTGATGATGAGAAGATAAAACGATGATAGTATAGGATGTGGAGGCTTGTAAAAATTTCAAAAGGCTCAGCAAAGGTAACCACTCAAGGTTTATGCGTGACGGTTGAAAACTCAATTTTCCATCGAGTAAATAATAGAGGCGCTCTCCGACTAAATTCTACCCATTACTAATTTGTGCATAATCATCCTTAAACAACCTAATATTCATCTTCATTTTCAATCCGAAGACAGATTTGCTCCAGTTCTCCTCCCCACTCTACTATCATTTTGGCGTCCTTCATTATTTGCCTGATATATTCCATCCTTGGCCTACCTCGTTAATTTTTCCCATTCATCTCTCCATTAATTACACTTTTCCAGCTGTTTTGTCACAACATTTTCCTACAATATGCTTATTTTACTTTGCTAAGTTTTCACCACACGTTTTCTCCACTTCAACTCAACATTGGATTTCTTCATCAATGAACCCTCTATCCACTTTATCTCTTCATCAATTATCGATAACACCAAATTTCCATCGCTTTCAATCTCCTTACTTCCGCCGCAGCGATCATCCAAGCTTCCATGCCACAAAAGAACTTGCAACAATATAAGTATTATTGAGTGCATCCTTACTTTACACCATGAGTACTAATTGGCAAAATTTTCGTTCTAGTAGTATGCATTCATTCCTATTCTGCTAAAAATCCCTTTCTTGCTTCGTAAGATCATTCAAAACTGACCAATACACAGTACACTAAACCTAATACAATTTTAATTGTTCAGCATTAAAAACTCGTATAGGTAAATATTAATATATTCTTGAAATTCATTGAAAACAGAAAAAGAATAGGACATACCAGAGAATGAAATGAATAAGTATTATCACTCACGACTATTTAAGGCTAAAATACGCACGTATTTCCACTCTTGATGTACATTTGTATTCTATTGTTTTTGTAAGTACTTGCATTGCTGAAACACATTCAAAACAGGTGAAAATAAACTGGTTAATGCAAAACTTTCGGGACAATGATATGTCTGGGTACATTTACGCTGGTTGAATTGTTTTAAATAGCAGTTATGCAAATCACATTTTTTTACATCTAGTAAACATGTAAAATATTGACCATCTCCGAAAAACAGCCACAAATGTGGTATATATGTATAATACGATTTTTTAATCGACTAGCGACTGGATTGGTTATTAGGAGAGTTATCCCGACGAATTTTCTGGAGTTACCTGCAACATTTCCTAGCGAGCTCGTATAATTTTTCAAACAAATATGCAAATTTCGCCCTTATGCAGAGAGACTAATACGATAGGGATTCATTCAAAAACACAGACAAATTGGTCACATCCAAATCCCGTCAATTGGATTACCAGATTTGCTACAATGGAACTTAAAATTTAGTGTTACAAAATATGAACAATTTTATAGTAGTTCCGTGAGCCACCCATTTTAACAAAATGTAACTCAAAAGAGCTGGCTAGTTAGCATGATTACATATTGACTCTGGCAAAGTTGACTTGATGAATGAAACGTGTGGCAGAGCATCTTGAATTTTCTGATACCGATAAATTTACGGCCCAATCGATATGGACGGTTATTTCCTGTTCAAGCACTGCGGTAGGGGAAAGCTTCCTATAATTAATACTGGAACCTTCTACAGGATCGTAAGGAGATATAACTCATTTATATAGGAGGTAGTTTGGACTAGGCACAACACCTGCTGTGCGCTGCACCTGGAGTCAAATACTCCCGCAAGTAATTTAATCGCACGGAACAGGGGTAAAGTGGTAAGCACGGTCAGATGAGATGGGTTTGGGTAAGAAATAGCGCCCTTGGGTGTGAAACAAAAACTTTGCGTCGGTGAAAGGATTTTCCTCTCGAACAAGAATGGGAGAGTAAAACGGAGCAAGGGAAGAGACCGCTACGGCTTAGGGCTATATTCATTGAAACAAATAAGAGTTCTTATATTATTAAAATTCACTTTTAATTACAGGGCGGTGATGTAAATGGTTAGTTAGCCTATCTGAACGACAATAGAAATACCTTGGCTATAATCCCGCTCGAGTCAAATGGCTTTTTCACGCCAAATTTTACTCTTTTTGGAGCAAAGCATTGCACCCATTGCAAGATGTGTACGACATCATGTGTGCAACGGTAATTTGTCAAAAATCAGTCGTTCTTAAGCGAATATGTGGGGTTATCCTCTGCGATGACCGCGTCTCCTGTGCTACAATGTGGACTTGAGACGATAACATGTTGTTTGTATAAACCCCCGCCGTATATCACCTTAAAAAGAATGGCTTGGTGATGTAAATTGCTGACACACCTTAACGGAGATTGGGGTATTCGGGTTCAAATTCTGGTCAAGTCAAATGATTTTATCATGGCTATTTTCATCCTTTTTGGCGTAATAGTTATACTACGTATGCAGATGAAATAAAGAAAGGGGTTAGCTCTCATGGAAGTAAAGAATAGTTAATTAATAAGGAGAACCCTCTTCGTTAATTGAAAGTTCTTTAATTAATTTTCTGCTCCCGTTATTGGCCGTCTAATGGTAACAAAAATAACCTCTTTTATTAATTTTGGTTTATTATTTTCCGCTATATTTCTTGTTACATTAGCCAAAACAAACTTATTTTCATCTACCTGTTAGAA
The DNA here is from genome assembly GCA_963573305.1 of Pyrrhosoma nymphula. Lineage (NCBI taxonomy): Eukaryota > Metazoa > Arthropoda > Insecta > Odonata > Coenagrionidae > Pyrrhosoma > Pyrrhosoma nymphula. Next base: position 42,393,634 of record OY754339.1, on the reverse strand, counting down.
ATACAGATTAAAAAACTAGATTTATCACTTGATTTCATCGATATACATATCACCAGTCAGCGCTTTCCTCTCATAATGGCTTTTTCCTATGGCATTCAAATATTTCCTACCGAGTGTTAAGATCAGAAATGGGTACACAGGAATATCAGAGTATTTACTGCAGGACGCCACAAGAAAATGTTGGCTGGCTGACGCAAACAGCATTTTAAAAGGAATCTGAATCTAAATTGAATGGCTGTATATATATATTTTATTTGACAATTCACCTTCTTAATTTTGCGCACAGATGGCCTTCAGAGTTTGAAAACTAGTTATTCTGCAGAGAGACAAAAAAAATTCGTGCCGTCGGAAGAGCGGACAACAGGGTTAAAAAGAGGAAAACGACAAACGCCTCGGAGTTTTGATGATGCTGGATACAAATATTGAGAGGTCACAGGAGCGTTGGGAGCCAGTAGAATATACAGAGGAAAAAAAGAGATTTGAGATACTCAATGAGGGAGGACATGACTTCAATCAAGGAGCGAAAAAGTTTGTCTACGATTGTGCTTGACTAGAATGGTAAAGATACAGCTAGACCGCTGAAAACTCGAAAGTGTCAACGCAACAACATAAAAATGCCAAACCGCGAACAGATTGCCAAACAGAAAGATGACTGCGATTCGGCAACTGGTCACATCACCGCAGCGCACCGGTGAGCTCTATAGGTCCGGTTTTATAAACTCTAGTTAAATATTTTCTCGCTTTAAAAACCGACGCTATATTACTACCTATATCACTCACACAAACTGACCGTCAGTCTTACGTCATATACAAAGAAAACTAAGTTAACGTAAATTCTTTGTCATCTTGTGGTTAAACGTTTACCCTACATTATAAAACCAGTCCCTAACGTAAACATTAATAGGTTTATGGTAAAACTAATAAGTTATTTATTTAATAGATGTGTAGGAGGTTATGACAGCACTTGTAATACCATGAAAAACAAAATTCATCGGTGGATAATTTCCAATATTATAGGAACAAACTCCGAGTAAAATGAGGTTTCGCAGATTGGAATTAGAAGAAAATCGTCTCAGGTACGGAACGAAAGACGCTATTCATCACGACAAGTAAGTGTACATAAAAGTTCTAAACGGCTCATATCATTGAACTCCAAAGTAATCAGCCTTGATAATAACGCCAGAGATGACGCAGAGAGGATGGTTTGCGTGGAAGGACATGATTGGGACAACGAGAAGGAGAGCAAGAAGAGACGTTCTCCATTGCAGCAGGATATGTCGGGGGAGGAAGGTAGAATACAGCCCAGCGGAGGAAAAACTGGATGAAATATGCTCCGTACACAAAAGTTGGGGACGAGAATAGCTTTATCGTCAAAGGAAGGAAAAGAAGCCATGACGTAACCCGCACTGAAAAGGAGAGTTACGCAAAGGTACAGGAGGGGTAGGAAGAAAAAGATGAGGGACGAGGTAGAAAATAGCAGCGTTCAAGGGAGGAAGGGATCCCTTACCACACATTCCCCCATTTCCCATCAACCCCCAACTGCACAACCCTCTTCCCCAAAACCCGCCAACCCTCCCCCGCTGAACGCCCACTTTCACAGGAGGTAAGGCGCTGAAAACGAGGTCAGACGGAATAGATCAAGAAAACAAGAAAAATGGAAAATTGAACGTTGGAAGGTGTAAAATAAAAAAAGAGAAAATGGCGCTAAAAAACTACGCTGCTGTAATAAATCCTGCGCTAAAAATTCTCCGGAGATACGACGTTCGCGACAAGATGAGCTACAGTGAAATGAATTGGACCAATATAAAATCCGCGATTTTACTTCTAATCGGAACCTTAAAATATGGACTTATTAGAGAGCTGGAGAGCATGGCATTGGAATAGCGAAGGAAGATACTTAGCAGGTTGAGCAGTGGATAGTAATAAAGAAAGTATGGATGAGAAAGAGAGTAGTAGGTATAGTAGAAGGTAGAGAAGGAGGTGTAGAATGGGAGATAGGGAGTAGTGATGGGCAGTTTCGTACCTTTCTCGGACTCGTTCCTTTCGTTCTCGTTCACTAAAAGAAACGAGTTTAAAGATGCGTTCCTTTTCAAGTTGCGTCTGGGAATTCGGGCATTAGGGTACATGTCTATGATATGATTCACTATTATTCGTGCTATTTGCTCTCGTTATTTACTTGTTGCTTCAAATCATTTAAATAATATACGAATCAATAATGACACTTCCAAAAGAAATGCAAGGGTGATACTTACTTAACCACGGCGACCACGGTCCACTAAGTATCCCATTATGGGCTAGAATCACGCTACCTACCGAAGATAATGACGGTAAATCTGGCTTTCCGTCTCTCCAGCTAATATATGTTTTGTGAAACACTCCCGTTAGCAGTGAAAATGACAATGTAACCCAGTGAAAGTGCAAGAAATTCGAATTTTAGAAATTTAAGAAACATACCCGTGCGTTGGATAGTTATAGAGAGAGATTTGCTTTGCTTGCAAGAGGGCTGCGTCCCCAACGTCTTAGTCCGTGGAGGCGTGAGAGAAATAAACATGAGAGATTTTCTCTTTGGCACCATGTTGCCAGAGAACTACGCGGGAGTACGGGTTTTTGCTACTTCTCCGTAGAGTTCATGTTATGGCGCATGCGCCTGTCGAGTCTCAATGTAATATCTACACTGGTGAAGGCGTGAGGGAATGATACATTCGAAAGATTCACGAAAAGTCGACTTTTGCATCATGCTCCTAGAGAATTACGATAAATGAAGAAAACGAATAGCAGAATGTTGTAGGCCTGAATGAGATCTAGAAAAAACCGCCCAACAGATTCGTGATCGAAATTCTACTTTAGAAACCACAGTTGAAAATCAGGAAAATCCGACTTTGGCGCCATGTTTCCAGCAAACTATAAGAGTTAGAGAGTAAGAATGGACATACAGTTGTAGGCCTCAATAAAAATCTAGATAAAACCACCCAACAGATTTTAGATGCGACTTCTAGTATAAAAACTACAGTGGAAAAATAGAAAAATCCAACTTTGGCGCCATGTTTCCAGCGAACTATAAGTGTTAGAGAGAAAGGATTGGCAAATGTTAGGACGTGATGATATCTAAAAAAAACCCGCCCAACAGATTCGAGATCAGAATCTTAGTTTATCAGATAGGAGACGTGAGAGAAAGAAACATTCGAAAATATCACTTTGGCACCATGTTGCCAAAGAACTACAAGAGAATCCGGGTTTTTGCTAATTATCCGAAAAGATCTCGACAAGGTCCCTCCCAACTGTCAAGTTCGTACCTACACTGGCACTTTACACCATGTTCCCAGATAACTAAAAGGAATGGAAAACGACGAATAGAATAAAGTTGTAGGCCTGAATGAGGTCTAAAAAACCGCTCAACAAATTCGAGATCCGACTTCTAGTTTAGAAGCTACAGTCGTAAAACAGCATGTTTCACAAAAATTCCGAATTTGGCGCCATGTTACCCGCCAACTATTAGTGTTAGAGAAAAAGTAATGGCATGCAGTTGTAAACCTGGTTGACATCTGGTTGAAAAAAAACCGTCAACAAATTTGAGATGAGACATCAAATCTGGAAAGTTTACTTGATTTGATTCCTTTAAGTCCTTCGAATCCCATCGGTCCTTCGTTCCTATTAATCCTTTCCTTGATTTGATTCCTTTCGCTCCTTTGAATCCTTTCGGTCCATTCGTTCCTTTCGGTCCTTTGGAACGAGAATATTTCCACAACCGGATTCGTTCCTTCTCGTTCCATCAGTGGGTTCGTTCCAAAGAAAAGAATCGTTCCGAAATGGCCCATCACTACTTATTTATTTATTTATTAATAGAAATTAAAGAGAATATTTATCAACTATGATATAGAACTCTATTTAAAAAAAGTCTATGTAGGAAAAAGTTGCACTATAATAGCGTTTCTGGTACCTTATGTCCGGCGCTATGGGGTCAGCAATGGGATTAACTCAAGAGAAAAGTATTTTTTTTCATTTGCATATCCACGTTTAAACTCTTTATAAAAATCATCATCAATAAAGCAAGTATACGTGTGCTACGGGGGAGATAGGGGAGGGTTTATAAGATGTGAGACTGCAGGTGGGGCAGTGGGTGCTTAAATAGGGAGCATGGTTGTAGAAGAGAGTTGAACGAGAAATTTTGGATATTGAATAAAAAAGATCAGGGAAAAATTGACAGTTATAACAGAGGGAAAAGAACAATGGTCCTATAATAGACTAAGGCACATAATTGCTCCGAGGCTAATGGGAAAATATACGGGTTCCTGTGTAAAATCCACGTTCCAACTATTGATTTAAAAAAACTCTTTCTAAGTCGGACTTAGCTTTTAGCGCGATAAGGAAGGGTTTGAGGAGGGGATGGAGGTTTTGTGGTGTGATTAGTGGCAGGTATAGAAAGGAGAAGGGGCAGATTGAGAATAGGTCAGTGCTGGTTTGACACATAAGAAAGGATAGGGTAAACAGAAAAGGTTGCTATGGTAAAACCGATGCCTTAATAACTTACTGGTTCCGGGATCGGTGGTGGAAGGAGAAAACAGGAAATAGGTAGGTCCCTTTAAAAATCCACGTTCCATACACCGATCGAAAATCACTTAAAATGTGGACGTATCTCGGAGCTAGGAAGGGGGAGATTATGGCGGTGGAGATGATTGAGTTAGCTGGTAGAGCGGTGGATGAAATGTGAAGAAGCGTGGGGATAGAAGTTGTGTAATAGAGCATTTGGTGAAATGAAATAAGATGGAAGCAATGAAGAAAAGTGAACGAAAAATGCGCTTCTATGGGTCGGTGCAATAAAAGCAGCTGTGTTGTAATAGACATTGCGTTATGGCGTAGGTGGCCGGATGAAGTGAAAAGAAATAAGTTAGAACCCTGAAAAAATCTGCATTTCGACAGCTGGCCAAAACCATTTTAATAAATCGACGTACCTGGTAGTTTGAGCAGAATGGAATGAAGATAACAGGAGCTGATACAATGAAAAACCATGATAGTGGATGTGAAATATTCTCGGCCAATGACATCACAATAAAAAAGGCCCTGTAGTTAAAAAGAGAGTAGGGGGAGAGTGGAAATAAGAGAGAAAAGAATATTGCAAGGGTGGGCGGTTTGCGAAAGAAAATGAATCCAGACGACTCTCTCGTTGGATTAATCATTTCGGATTCCTATTAAAGTTCCGTTTGCTGTTCAGAAGGGTTTAATTGAGAGGATACCCTTTTCTAAGGTTATCCCTTCGTTCCCACTCCTCAGGTGAGTTAGATGGGGAAATGGAAAGGAGCTGTAGAATGGGAGAAGAAACACGACGATAAAAGGAGGATGACGAGAAGGTAGGGGAAATAGAAAATCGGTCGCACAACGACAGTAGGTATGCAGAGAAACGTTTTCCGGTATGAGTGCGTCACGGTAAAGGCCAATTCCTCCATCGCTAATCATTGATAGTTCATGATAAATTCATTCGGATGATCCGCATACGAGATAACCGTTCCATTGCAGTAGTTTAACGAAACTGTAGTTGTTGTTCACCAGGAATTTGATTCTTTCGACGTAGCAGGACCAATTATGGTCTTAACATTCATTGAGGGCCTTACAACCTTTCAACATTTATGTATCATAAAATTGTTCCTAAAATCACAGCAATGGTCTCAAAATCAAGCTCTTAATTCCAGTTATCTACCAATAGAAAACTAATCACCGAATACTTAAACCTACACGCACTGACTTCACAAGACCATTTTTAAAATATTTATTTTGACTAAAAGTTGTAAAAAACGTTTTTTTAATGGATAGAAATATATATTTCCAAGTGCTACGACGCGAAATAAGGATTCTTTTAATAATAAGGTAGGATTTTTTAAAACTTAACATGGGGTATAACACCTAATGAAATAAATGGTTTCAATTGATATTTTGTGGTCAGAAATTATTTAAAAAATTAAAAAGACATTAGTATGTACAATGGGAGGGACCTATATTGAAGTCATCACTTTTTAATTGGAGCCGCAGTATTGTACCCTTTGGCATACTTTTTGAGAGCACAATATCGTCGAATAACAAACGCTTCACTTGAACTAACAGGACTGTATTAACTCGAAACGGTCTTGCGGATAATTGAGTAAGAATTTCACTAACTAAAATATACATTGCGGATGAAAGAATAACTCGTTATTCTGCGTATTAATTTAATGAGTTTAATTTTACCTTCACTACGTCACACTGATGTCATATCCTTCGTACCGTGGATGATGATATTGTTAACAGAGGAAAATGTCAAAGAGACGTTACTTTTCAAACACGTAATTTAAGTTCTCTCAGGGACAACATTGAAAAACTTCACTATATCACCACAATTTATTTTCAAAGGCAAAAAGTTGTTTATGAATACCTACATAAAACCATCGTTAATAAGTGAAAATTGATTTTGAAAACAAAACAATAATGCATAGTTCATTCTTAAGGTAAATGCCCTTTTTTGGAGTGAAATAGGTGTAACTTGTCACCTCCTGTACCGTATGAAATTTCCTCGTCACAATTAGGCATGTCGCTTGATCAATACAAGCATTACTGTCATTCCCAACATTCCACAAAGATGAGGTACAAAAACAGAGTAATAAAGTTTTTACTTAAGCTCGGATATTTACCCATTCCACTGAATAAAAAGCGTATTCCATAATTTTCGTAATACAGTATGTATAAAAACCAATGTACTGCTTCATGAGAGTGATAATACAAATCAGAAAGTCGCACATCCAAATCACAACATAAAATATAAGTTTTAAAATTCATCCTCTTTGAAAGTAGGGTAGATGACGAAATAAACTAGAATAAAATGAATTTAATTGATTGCACTCGGCATTAGCGTGTAATCTGATCTTATTTGTTTTAACTGGCAAACGTTGGAGCGAGTTATAGCACTAGAAATTCATAGCGAAAGAAATCAATGGAACTACCACTGCAATACATTAATTAAAAGCACGCATACATTTTGGAAATTCCATTAGGCGTCTCCATCGATACTGCTCACGTAATTAGTACATCAATAATGCCAGCATTAGAGTCCGATCATGTTGGCAAGTAATGCAAAATGTAATCTCCTGAACCCCGAATTTGGTAGCGACCCTTCAATCAGTATAAAATTTCAACGTCAATAAATTGAATCCCAAAACCAATGTCTAGCGATTCAAGTTTTGTCCTCCTGTTGATGGAGTATAAAAACTATCACTATGAATTTTATTACTCAGGGTATTTCTGATTATTCCATAGCCTATACTTGATCACTGTAAAGAAGTTTTTACAATATTAATGAGTACATAAATTATTAAGGTTACTCCATAGAACATAATTACTCCTAAAACTGCCCGCTCCAAAGAGCTGTTCCTTGTAGGTCATAAATTTGCGACCCAGTATTATTTACCGCACATGTATATCATTGGTATTCATAACACCGTTTGCGATTATATACGCCAGGGCATCTAAAACTCTTGTTTGTGACAAACACGAACATCCTCCATTTTCCAGTTAATTGTTCAATAACATCTAAATTAAGGGTCATAAAATGAAAATGTGGGGTGAGAGAATAAACAAGCGTAATTAAGGGCTGTTAATGAGCTCTGGTTAAATCTTATTTACTCTCATAATCTGTTCACGAAACATTTATACACTGTGTGCTGCGTAGAATTTTTACGGCATGCATCAAAGCAGGAAACATTACTAAGTTTCATGTGACATACAATCAACATATAATATCAAGTATTAATAATTAATAGTAATATCAAAAATATCTATGCATATCCATAAAAACCTGATATTTCATGCAATAAAATTAAGTGGATGAAAATTACTTAATTTTTCATGAATGCAGATAAGGCAATTTGGGATGTCCTAGTAGGTAGCGTGTACAAAGCCAGTATGGTACAGTAAAAAGCTATTACGGTAACAGAAGAAAACATAGTATGCAAGGATGAGGAAGTATGGAAGAAATTAATAAAGGAAAGTCATGCAAGATCTTGTTCTATCCCTGCCCACTTGACGTATGAATTCTTCTCGGGCTCTTCATCGGGTTTAGGCCTCCTCCATACTAGTGTCGTTTCATGGGTTGTGGTCGTACTTCTCCAAAGGGTCAGGTGCCTCGTCAGCTGAGTCAGCTTTACAGGCCTACCACTGAGAATTTGGCATTTTTTTACTATCTATCACGTGAGGGATAAGGGTTCTGGGCTCTATGTATGTAGATAAGGTAGTACACACAAAAAGATTATGTGACGTCCTGGTTATGCTCTAAAAGAAGCAATGTATAAGATAATTCAAGCAATTTATTACATTTAGTAAGGCATATACAACATTAAAACATAAGCTCAGCCAAAAGCATAGCATTAAAACAAGAAAAAAGAGTCTTCATGAAGAACTCATCAAATTAACATCGTATCAGTGCACTCGGAATCGTCAGGAAATAAGCAGCCGGAATCATTTAATGATGACAACCCACACAAGAGCAAGGACTGAAAATTTAAGGAATAACTAATTTAATATAAGGGTATGGAGTGCAAGAGGAATATGCAACAATGAAACGAAAGTAAAAGAGAATGAAAGAGCTGAAATCGGTGTTGCAGTAATACCGTGTGCGAGGAAGCCGCAGTAAGCTAAATATGTTAGCATTATATATTTCTCTACGGTAGTTGTGTAAAAACGAACGAGCAACTTAGCCAACAAAAACGCTGTATGAAACTATGTAAATAGAGGATTCAAGAGGATTTCATTTGGCATAAGAGGCATTTTCTAGAACACATCGAATCAGCAGGGTCACCGGCGAGGGAAAAACAAAGATGATATAACGAACTGGGTAGATCAAAGATGAAGGGAATACCATTATATAAAGAATCTATGAACTGCTGTAAATGCAATCAATGCATAACGATAATATTATGACAGATGAAAGCTGATGATTATGATTTCTGGATGTTGCTCAATATTTGCTTTGTTAAAACTTTCTGAACATGTTTCATGAAGTGAATGCAATTGAGCACGCTTTGATCTAATTTTAAGTCAAAGTTAAGGAATAATGAAGGGGATAAACGTAAGCGCACGAGCAAACGGAAGTGATAAGAAAATCAAAAACAGCTTAAATCAATCTGGAAGTTAAACCTTAAACAAAGAAAGAGTAACACCGATCTTAAGTTTTTAAAGATTGTATTTTGCTTTACAAAGGTGTAGCTAATATATCAAGCAGCTTAACCAACAAATAAAGTCTGTGAAAATATGGAAATAGAATTGAATTGAAAACAGACTTTATTGTTCTGGGACTTTATGTCCCCTGGAACATTTAAATATTATTACATGCCACAACAAATGGGGCCAATGGTGACAGCAATACATAAAAATTTCATTAAGGAACACCACATATAAACCAATAATAATCAATGATAAGAAAATAAATAACATGTGAAAATTAGGGTGCACAAATTTAAGATCACACATTAAGGATTTATATTTAAAACAGGCAACAAAGATTATCAATCGCATTGCTTACACATTTTGCATAAAGAATAATGGAATATAAAGTAATAGACACAGCATCAAACAGTATGATAACAAAAGATCATGACGAATCTCAATCAACATTGCAATGCACAGATATGAAATCACATTTCAAGAATTGATCATATTGATTAGATATATGAGAAGATTAAGCAAAGTTACATAACTGATCAGACATATTTCTCTTGAGCATCGAAATTGTAGAAGAGGTTCTAACATTTTCAGGTAAACAATTCCATAGCTTGAGGGAAGAAATGAGGAAGGAGTGCTCAAATATTAAAGACTGGTATTTAGGAACATAGAATATCTCAGTGATTCGAGTTGATCTCTTCCCAGTATTTGCATTATATATAAAGTTTTCATACAAATAAGACGGATTTTTTTATTTCAGTATCTTAAACAAACATAAAGCCTTTTGAAGTATACGTCGTTTATCCAATTTCAGCCATTTTATTTTTTTATAATAAGGCGTAACATGTTCATCGTAACGGATGTTAAAAATAAAACGCAAACAGGAGTTTTGAAGTCGCTGTAACTTAGTGCTGAGTTCTGTGTTAACATCTGAGAAAATAATTGAACAATAATCAAAATGTGGGAATACAAGAGTTTGAACCAACTTCTGACGAAGTGATAAGAGAAATAGAGTATTCGAGGATAGCTCATTTACACTTACGGGACAGTCTCCCAAGTACATTGTATCAGGACCGGTATATTTACATCTTGAATAAATCTCACAACAGGACACTATATTAAGCCACACTCAGAGGTTTTCCATTTGACTCTTAGAGCATGCTCTGAGAGTTAAATGGAAAAACATCGAGACAACCGCCTGCATTTTTGTTCACACTCATTTCCCTATCTCTCTCTCTCTCTCACCGCTTTCGACCCGGAGCGCAGAAGTAGTCGGGATGAGGGTACGGGGGGCATCTGTTTTCTCTCCGATAGCCTCGTCCTACCAAACTCGATCGGCGATTGCACGGCAAGGGAATATCGCCCAGTCCTCCACGTCCCACCTTGTTTTCGTTCCGATGCTACAAAATATCAGAAATGTGGGGATGGAGAGGACGACACTGAAGAGTGCCATCTGGCGCGTGTATATCGGAAAGTAGGAAGAAGGCACCTAAAGCGGGATTGTGCAGTGGTTGGCGGAGCGGGAGATTATTGGAAAGTCTCCAGTGAGAGCACAAAGGGAAACCGAAGACGTGTATTGGCAGATAGGTGTGTTTGGATGAAGGGAGGAAAATTCTAAACGAACAATCTACTTTCATACTCGTTCTTTAAATATAGAACTACTATGCTTTGATACATTTATGTGTATGATGCTATTTTTAGGGTAGAGGGAGGTTTAAATATAAGATATCAAAAACACTAGAGACTTTTAATGGCGCAAGATCCCTACCTGTTTGTAGAAATAATTCATTTCATCCTAACACTACCTACCGCTCTTCCTAGCGCTCTGCATCCTGAGCATAAAGGATATTCTTCTCCGCTTACCCTATGTCCTCTGATCGATCATTTCCTTCGGCATCTCTTCGCCCTTCATTACCTCTTCCAACCACCTTATCTGTCTCATTTTATCTTTTTCCCCAGAAGGTTCCTCTCCTCACCAACCATACCAAACACTTCTTCGTTCGCCTGCCTACTGTCCACCGCACTTTCGTAGAAATAATCACATTGCTTAAGTTTTAGTGTTTAGTTCAATACAGCTTCATTGTTAAAAAATCCTGCTATATTCCTCCTATCCTTGGCCACTTTCATAACTATGCTGGCGGGGGATCTGGTATGTGTGGCTATAGTACTGGCTTCCTAAGATGAGGATACAGATATACTTGACTGTTGCAGGCTTCACTTCGAAGAAGTTACCAGTAGTTAATATTGTAGAAAAGAACTAAGCTGTGTTAATCATGAGTATGAGGATACAGGTTTGGATCTTGTCCATGGCGGAAATATGTTTCCTAACTCTCCTCTCCTTTCTCATCTGCCCCTCATAATGTTTCATCCTCCTACTCGATCTCCTCCCAACTTTCACCGAAGGTAACCTCACCAGCAGAACCCAGTACTTCTTCGGTCGCCTTCATCTCATCTACCGCACTTCCTCCATTCTCCTTCATACCCACAACTCAAACGCCTGCAGCTCATTCCCGCCCTCTTTTTTCAGGGTTCAGATTTCTTCAGTATAAAAAGTCATAAACCACATGCATATATATATATATATATATATATATATATATATATGTTGTTGAAGCCCTTTTCCGGGCATAGTAGGAATATAATCGGCAAACTGACAAAAGAGTGCAGCTAGAATTTTCTCAAATAGAACAACAAAATGAATCATTGACTGCAAATATAAAAATTATCAGAAATATTTTACTTTCACCCTGATAGCGATCCGAGACCACTAGATATAGTACTTGCCGCGAGGCAAGAGTTTATTTGACGATATTGCTGTCTGGTTATTCATATGGTGTAGGGGCTGCCCCCTGCTAAATATGGCTAAAAGATTCAGCAAAACAGCCAGATATATAGTGACACGCTTATTTGATGCCACCAACTTATATGCGTCGAATAACCTTGGCAGCCCTCCTATGTGAAGGAGAAGAATACAATGGTCAGTAATGCACCACTCATTAGGTACATTGTAGGTGTGGCAGGGTACCTGAATCGCTACATTACTGGGACTTGGTGAGCAAAGGGAATCACATTATTACTCTCAGCTGCGGGATATCAACATTTATTTCCCTCTGCTTAGGTTAGTATAAAAATATGAAATGAAACTCTCTAAAGCTACATATTAACAGAGATTAACTAGTCCCCAAGGGAGATAAACGGCAATTTAGAATCGGAGCAATTAAGCCCGTTTCACACGATACTTGATCCAGGACAATTTTAAGGATACTCGATAGTTTGTTAGCTTTCAAGAATCGTTTGATACAGAGAAAGCATAACAAGCATAATCACTATCATACTCCCTGAGTTACTTGACTTCATAATTTTTGTGGTACTAGTTTGCTAATAGCCGCCAGTAGGACCAAGTAGCCGTCGACCAATCATTCAAGCTATTTTCATTCGCTGTGCGATCTTTACTTTATGGAATTAGAACCAACAATATCTTCTTTCGGCCATTTTTTGAATTTTTGGTGATGATATTAACAGAAAAATAAAATGTCCTTTGGTCACCTGAGCTCTCATAGATTGGATAACTTAAATGAAAGAAATGATGATAAATCCTAGGTCTAACAAACCGTTTCCTCGCCAGTACAAGTTCAATGATCACGCGAAACCGTCTAGGATGGCTTAAAATCATATTTGGTTCCATCATCGATATTATGTACCGGCTAGCAGAAGAAATTTTATGCTGGATCCAAATATAGCATGCAACGAGGTTTATGTTAAAATCTCTTAGCTTTTACTTGAGTGGATACCTGGTGCAAGCCCCATTTCGTATTGATTACTGCTGATAATGCCCTGAATGGAAAAAAATAATCTCTTCGAAGGAGTTTACATCTATCACGTAGCTGTAGGGAAAAAGAAGAAAGGCAGTTGAATAGGGGGAGGATGCAATTTTGGAGGTTTTACGTGAAGAGCGGTGGGAGAGAGGTAAGGTGGGGTGCAAGTGACGTTGACAGTTGGCAGGGCTAAAGGGGATCAAGCGGCCATGGAGTTGGAGCACGGTAGAGGGAAGGGGATACAAACCGAGAGGTTAAAGGGAAGGGGTGGTGTTAAAAATACAAACACAGAAATTAAATCGCATTTAACTACACAGAAAAGGCTAATACAATTGAGGTAAATATAATGATACACCATTAGAATAAAATATAAGAGCAGGCTGACAAATCGATAATATTTGGAGAAGGGTTTGGTTGGAAAAATGCTATAGATGTTATATATAATCGAAAAAATAGAACAAATGAGCATAGAATACAGTCAATAACTTGGGTCCTAGATATGACTCCGATTTCGGTAGAGGTAAATCACATATTCATCGTAAATTTACGCATTTGTTTTTGAAAAACCAAGAGGGCGACTTATCTACATTGAAGAAAAAAGGCCAGATTGAGTATAATTTAAAAGCCTATAAGAATAAATATAAAGGGAAGCACTACGCTTAGTGCATAGTAATAGCTCAAATATAATAGGGAATTACTATGTAGGCACTTATGAATTGGCTAACAAGAGTAAAGAGTATTGTATAATTAGTCCTATGCGGTGTTTGGAATAGCAAACGTACTAAAAACATAAGAAGGTGATGTAGTAGTTATGTCAACCAGAAATAAGTTATCGCCAGAAGGATAATATAGCAGAAGAAGACTTTGTTTATGTTTCTGATATCCACTGATTTAAATTGGCATTACTGCTGTTTGTTGAAAAAATAAATTAAATTACATTTAGATACAGTGGGTTTAAAATCACACAAGATTGTGAATCGCTTATGTTTCATCAAAAGTCTACTGAAAGACTAGTCCTAAAAGAAGAAAAACTTCCATTCCATACTCTGGATTCAAACTCGAATTATTCAGGTTACCAGGCCCACCAATAACCAACTAGAGGTGCGATAACGGTTCTCTATAACGCGTGCACCTCCATTTTTTTATATTTCAATTGCGCTAATTAAAGGAAAAATGTAATCATCAGTCTTCAAATTTGGCCAGGAGATTTTAATCAATGCTTTTAATTGATAGAGAACGTTCTCAGGGCAGTGTCTCTGAGTATTGTTCATATAAAGTGGTTTGCGATTTGGATAGCGATAACGGAAACGTGAAAGAAGACACCATGATCCCATGCCCGGTCTCTAGTTTTCTTTGTGTGAAAGGTAGAACTTAATGATTTAGAGAAGGAACTTGAATATCACGTCGGAGTCACAAAACGACGGTCCATTTTACCTTTTCATAAATCTAATCTTCTCTGTTTTCATGGTGTTTTAAGGCCGTCCGTCATAGTTTACCTATATCTACAGCTTCTTCAATGTACCTAAATTAGATGGTGTGTACTGTGAGCCTAATATTACTAAAGCTTCAGGTTGAAATGTAGGATGTAATTACAAGGCAAATGAGGAAATATTAATACCACCCCAAGATAACGAATGGATGAAGTTAGGCATTTTGGTGAACTATGAAAAGTTTGCTAACGTAGAGGTAGAATGCAATGCAACATAAGAGGATCTTACGAAGAAACCAGGCGTGAATTTGGGAAAAAAAGGTAACAAAAGCAAGGTAAAAATCGAACTTAATTCCATCAATAGCCTGCGTTCGTTCTTCTCTCCGCTGAAATAACCAAGCGGGCACATCCTGGTTGCCTGGTTTGACGCCAAAGCCCAACGGCACACGTTCCTAACGAGACGTAAATTTATTAATGCCGCCATAAATAGTTTTGAAACAGTGATAAATTATGCAGATTAGCGAGAAATTAATTGGCCCGAATATTTAGTTTACAAGCAGAACAAAACCCATCTGCGCGATCGACCATCTTCCGAACGTCAGCATAATATGGATGTGTCGAAGCTAAATTTATCTGCGAAAGTTTCTGAGGGGAATTTTTTATTTTTTAAAACAGAAAATGATCGAAGAAGCTCACTCACAACGGATGTACTTTTTTGACTTGACCTCCTTTTTTGTTCCCCTCGCATGGACGAGTTCTCGAGTCCCTTGAAGGAATAAACTTAAACACTTTAAGGAGATCCAGTTGACCTCACGGTTCCGTCAAGGGGTGAGGTAAAACGTAGCTGTCCGAGAGTTTTAAAGGCAACGTGAACTCTCTCTCTATCCCTGGTTTGAATAATGCAAATGCAAGCTTACCCATGAAAAAAATCATTTTTACTTTTAAAGCGATATATTCTCACTGAATAAGCTCAGGAATGAACCTCAGCAAGAAAATTAAATTGTTTTAGCCTTGACCCAGTAGAAGTTGTCAATATTAGAGTTTAAATGAAATATCGTACTTTTCCACTACTTTAACTAAGAAATTAAAAACAAATCATAAAGCCAAAAAAGAGACAATTTTTGAGTTAAAGAGAGAAATTCAACCATTTTTTGGACGATGAAGTTTATTGTACTAGCCCCCCCCTTATCAATTTCCTTATCACAGGGGTTCTAATAATTATTCTTTCACGCGGTCCTAAACACGCGACGTTATATACTTGTATCAGCCCGACACACAAAAGGTACCCTTCACTTTATCACTTCTTACCTTGAGAGAGATCCTTTCCTTTCGGTAGTCCTTGGCGGCAAAGGTTAATGGATTAATTCATGCACAAAAATGATACACTTGAACAGTACATATATTTATAATAACCCTTTTATTCTTCACTTAGGAAACAAATTCACTTTAGTTACTCAATTAATTAATATATGTTCCCTTCTCAAATATATTCGTATTAATTTATAATGTTTGTTCTACTTAACCGGATATTGTACAAAGTGAATTCCGCCGATACTCTATGCCCCAGTATCTGTTTATCGGATTCCTGGATCCTTCCTTAACACAGGACACTGGCGTTGGTAATTGCTGTCCAAAGCTGCTTACTCCCGGCAAATTATCACTGCAAAAACTCTCGTATGACTTTCACTCGATAAACGTCTCTTGTGACTCCCTTGTTAAGAAGAAGAAGCCTCGTTCCTTGTTTGACAATCCCTTTTATACTATCTCACCTCCCCTCCTGTATGTTCTAGAACATTCCAGGTTTTCTCCCCTTCTCTCGTATCTGATAGGCCATTCCCCTTTCATTATTATAAGTTTGTTTACGTAAACAGGAAATGGTATTGTTTAAAGTTGTTTTCATAACATAGACGGCATTGTTTTAGTTTGTTTACGTAAACAGAAAATGGTATTGTTTAAAGTTGTTTTCATAACATAGACGATATTGTTGCCTCGCGGTAGTGCGTGTTCCCAAAATATACACAATGGCGTCCTTAATCGTATACTTATGCCAACACGGCCAAAATGGCGTGTTACATTATACAGTAATAATAATTACGTAAAAACATAGTATTTTTCATTTATATTCTCAGTAATAAACTGAATACAAATATCTGAGCCTTAATGTTGAATTATTTTTTTCACGTTGCACTTTGAAAGTTTTTCCTCATTCGTTTATATTTTATGTTTCATTAAAAGTACCAAAGTTAGGCATATGTATCTTTTAAACTTCAGAAAATGTGTGAAGTGCAATAAAGTTCGTAGGTAGCGCATGTATATATCATGCAATATTGTTCACACCATTAAACCATAACGGAATGAAAAAATCATTCACATCACGGGAAATGGTGGAATTGAAAAACATTAACATCAATAAGGCTTAAACAAATGAATAGAAGGAAATATTGCAGCATTGCCTGAAAAATGGCGCATGAAGCATTCTTCTTGGTCATAAATTATAAAAATCTTACTTATCGAGAATGATTCAGCCTCTGGAACATCTAACGTGGATTCAAACTTGGGTCAGCCGGTTCAGTCACCAAGTGCCACATACCTGAAAATAAAAAGAATTTCTATATTGATCACAGTGTTTCATAATTGTAGGTAAATAAAAAATGGAAGTTAGCTTTATTATACTTCCAAGTTGTGAGCGTTTAAGCACTCATCATTATCCAATTACACTCCACACGAGGGTTGGGTGGAACTTTATTTCACTATTTGTGCATGCTTTGCAGGGTTCCTATTAATTTCACCCCCCCTAGTTTTACCTTTAGCTTAATATTATATTTGTAATCTTGTTTACGTGTATATATTTTATAATTCTTAATCTAATTGAAGAAATGTTTAGTAGTATTTATGAGAACTGGTGAGTGTGTTATCATCAGTTCTTTTCCTGGTCCACTCAATTCTTTACAATTCGAGTTTAATATTTACAATAATGTTCAAATAATGTCTCCTTTGTACTCAAGTATGCGGATGGGCTCATCTCATCGACCGGCCACTGGGCTTGTCCATCTCTCCTAGGCTCTCTTCTGTCCTTAACTGAGTAGTTATTTCCCTATCTCCATAGTATTTTGTTTATTTATTCTTCAATTTTACCTGATTTCTAGGGAGCCTACCTTTTTCTTCCTATTTCTTCTAGTGAATCTAGTCAGTTCCTTAATATACCCTAAAGGTAGTCTCGTTTTTGTTGGTATTAACTTCATTCAAAACTTCGATATCGGATTGAAACAATGCCGCTTTTGCAGGGACAGTCGTCCAATTCCGTCCTCACTATTATCAATAAGGTCGTTAGCAGATTACCGTGGGCTAAGAGTATTTCTGCTATTTTCTGTCTAATCTAATATTCATGTTTAAGAGCTATATAACAATGAGAGATTTTATGAAAATCAAGCGGAAAGTCACTGACAGGAATGTTTATGGTTACGAAAGGTTGAGAAGGGTTTGCAGTCCTAAAACCCAATGATGATCCTATCAATTAAAGAAAATGACGTACGTAATAACAAACATTCTCACGAATGACTCAGTGTTTCAATATTCTTCAGCTAGTCTTACGCATACACCCAGCGGATAATACATTTAATACCATTATGAATTCACCCATGATAAATATTCAACCATTCGGAGGAAGTACCTGCGTCGAAATTCCAATTGATATTCAAAGCTTACATAGCAAGTCGCTCGTATGTGCAAGGCGATGAGTGGAGGGCATTTCGATTTGGAAGCAGACGCAATGCATTAGATGCACAGAGCAAAGGAAAAGGGTCATAAAAATATTATAATTTATTCGTTGGAGAGCCCACCTTCTTTCCACCCCATCGAACGCCTTAAGGTTGCTCTTTCGAACGGGAAACACATGCACACAAAAAATGCGAAGAACAAAACACCATTGCATTCGACTGCTACGTAGAGGGGGGAGTTCTCAGGAGAAATTCACGGGAACTGGACATGCAATGGAGGACGTTATGCCGTTTCCGCGATGCCTAATGCAAGCCAGGATCAATTTATGCAGCGGGCAGCGCTCACTTGGCTAGCAGGTCGCTAAAGCACCTTATACGTACTCCCCACTCTGCTGCATACAATTCAGCCACCTTCTATTCTTCCTCCAACTCCATAAACACGTTCTACCTTTCCGTCACTACATCACTAAGGACATTGCCGTTATTGTACTTTACCAGCACTCACCACAAATATAAATATCGTATTTGAAGTAACAATAACCCCTATCGGACATTTTTCTACTACATCACCCTAACAACCTCCCTAAATATTTCTGTATTTTTAGATAGGCAGTATTGTTTCTTCATCTACGATACAAAAAATTATAACATAAGAAAATATTGATTTGATTTTAATTTTCAATACTCACGAAAACGTCCACCCTTAATTTTAATTCTCAGTAAGTAAAAGATAAATGATAATGAAACGTTACTAACTACGTCTCACGCACTTCCCAACAAAAAAACAATTATTTTCTTGTAAATGTTTGACCAAACATTGTAATCCTACTCCAGCACCCTCGGCTTCCCCTTCCACATCTCCGAAAACATCCCTCTACCAAACTCCGCCTTTCCACTCTTCCCATATCTCGAGTCGCGCCAGAAGAGGGAGCACCCGGGCGCATAAAAAAGTCATGGCCTCGCTATCGTTCGCAAGTGTGTGTGTGTCTGAGTGTAGAAAGCATATATACATATATGTTACATACGCTCACGGATGTGGAGGGGGAGGCCCTTTTCGGGGCCACTCGATGGTCGAGCCCCTGGGATTCATGCACGGAGGCGCACTGAGGTGCAGCGCGGGCGACGGAAAACACAGGCGTTACCTCCCCTTGCTCGCTGAAGTCTTACAATAAGCCTCGCTCCTCGCCGATATAGCGCCCTTCTCCTCGCTTTAAAGCTTTCCAACGGATCTCCCTACTCATTCGAGGACTTTCTTACATACATACATTTTCTCTTTGTCGGAATGACTACTTATAGTTTATGTTTTTATTCTTTTAATAACCCATTTCTTACTCATAAATATTTTAATTTTGTTTTTGAAGTTATACTTCTTTGCGCCCGTTGGAGACTTTTGGGATGGGATGTTGGTCGAGAAACCGCGTCACGCTCTTTTTTGGGTGAGAAAAATCCACAATTGTACGTTTTTGTATGGTTTTTTGTACGTTCGAACTTTGAACAAGAGCATCGATGGGTGAGTCGGTAGCGCACTCGACTTTCACATAAGAGTCCCATGTTCGATTCCCGGTTGGGGCGATTTTTTTTTTTAAACAAAACTTCTTTTCAAAGTTCGAACGTACAAAAAACCATACAAAAACGTACATATAGTATATAGGTGTATATAACAGATAATATATAGGTGTATATTATAAAAATTAAATCACTCATAACAATATATCGAAGAGAAATATATTGAATAATAGAGAAAAAATGTATTTTATTTCATTTATATATCCTGTCTGCCTGTGTGTGTGAGCGGGTGTGTGCGACCGGCCAAAGAAGTATAACTTCCACCGTCTGGTCCGACGCAGACCACGTTTTTTTGTTAAAAATCACTTTTACTGTGGAGGATGACTTATTGGTTTGATGTAAATTCCGTTTTTAGATATACTAGGTCTTTTCCGATAAAATCGAAGTGCCATTTGGGTTAAAGTCCTAGTATAGTATCACTCAAGATCAACCAAGTCACACGATACCTACGGATGTATAACTTTGAGGTAAATGAGCAAACCTTAAATTTTTTTCCTTGGTGTGTGTTCCATTTTTATGTTTTATTGCACTCTATTCATGCATTACTGCCATTTTTCCTTCTTCAACAACAAAGAAGGAAGCATAATGACATGGAAATCCGGCTGCTGATCAATGAAAATTATAAAACAATACTCAATCTTCTCAATTGAAAATATGTGGCTAATAGAACACTTGTTACTGGAATTAGAAATTTAAGGACGAAAACTATCATTTTGGGATGAACTGGATAAATAGAATTATATATTAAATGGAATATGAATAGTTTTCTTACAACCTATAGCTCTATAATTATATGCATTATAATTTTGTTACTGCAGATTTCTATTGGCTCATACTGGTTAAACTATTTTCATAGCCCATAATAACGATTGAAACATGTAGCATGATCTTCATTCCCATCAAATATTAACATTCTCACTTACATTGCATCGCATTCAATCGAAGGTGATGCAGTCAAAATAGGGACATGTTGAACCAAATTCTTAATTAATTAATAAAATTAACCATACTGTATTTTTTCAATTACCTGTCCTCCTTTATCACACTAATCGCGACCTATTGACTTCTTTCTCTTGATGGATAGATCTGAAAAGCAATGTAGGTGCTCACTGACAGCCCTTTAACATCTGGGAGCTGAAAGAAGCCATTATTTCGCCCCCTTCTTTCCGTTTTGAGTTTGTTTTACCAAATTCATACTCTTGAGAGAAATAATCAAGTTTGGTTCCTTTGATTACTTTTACCACCATTTTGGCTTGTAAATAACATAGGGATGGGCAAAAGCGTGTATTTCAGTAAACGTATACACGCTTGTTATTCAGACGCGTACACGTCCTACCTGCCCCGACGGATACAATAGTTAGTCCCGGCCCCACATTACGTTCTGCGGTGGACCTACAGCTATGTACGCCTAGAGTGTTGGAGTCCCCGTCGACGGTCTTCGTAGCCCCCTACCGCAACGTTGTTTGCAGAACGGCCGCCTGCTAAGGTAAAACTGTGTCACAAGGAGTAGGTTGTGACTGTAGGCGGCGACAGTAGTCACCGACAGCGATCCAGATTCCAGGAAGTACCGTACACACTGATTCATAACGATGTTTGTTTCCTAAGCTGATGTGTAGTACGCAAGTATATTGTTAATGCATACGCGCCGTATACACTTGCTTTTTTACACAGTTATTTTTTTATAATCACAACAATAATCATTTTCCTGTCTAACTTCAGAAGTACGCTCATAAGGTATACTGCTGAATTGCGTTTTGCATGTTTTGTGAGGCTTCGTTTCGTGACAAGCATTAGCGATTTATGCTATTGCATCAATAGTCGTAGTTACACTAACTTTGGGGTTTAGTGACACACATGTTGGTGAATACTCACCCCCTGCCACACACCGTTGAGGTGGCTTTCAGGGTTTATATTTTGTAGATGTAGATGGTATTGTGTGTCTTCGGCGATGGCGGCACCTTGGCTCAAAATGACCGGGGGCGGGGGGCAATTCGTGATCAAAGGCGGACGATGCTAACGTGTATTATTTTGCAATAAACAGAAAACGTGTACACGAAACCAGACTTGTACACGTTTACACGTTCCATCCCTAAAATTAACACTAGCAACCCTTTACCGTAGGTTTTTTTATTTCAACAATTTATTACGCTAATTTTGCAAGAAACTACGGAATCACCACAAATAAACTATACCCCTCTCATGTATCATCATTTACCTGTATTTCATACACACTACATGCACCAAATGACAATGCTTAACCAATTAAATTCCAATTCCTGTAAGATTATTCTGTTACCACTCCTGTTCATGCAGACCATAAATATTTACTGATAAATTTCAAATAAAATTTTATAAAAATATTTTACGCAATATTGTACATCATTATTTGCCTGAATTATTTACATAATATTTATAATTACCTTATAATATATATAATATACTTCATATTTAAAAATTTCTATTATAACGTCATCAATCTATATTTTACTGCCAAGAACTAAATTCTTTTTATCCTACATGCCTCCAAATCTTTCTTTCTTCTATTTCTAATCATCCGTTGTTGGAATCTTCCTGGTACTTGGTAAATTCAAGAGAATGGAGAGTAATTATGTTAGTCCCCTCTACTGAATACATATAGCGGTAAGAATAATGTAATAACTCCCAAATGCCGAAAAGAGTAAACACTATGAAAATTCATGTGAACTATCATATTTATATTTAGATGTGCACTACGTATCTCTAGCTATCCCGAAAAAGAGATTGATTATGGCTGAATCGTATCAACCGCATTCCGTTTCATACCGAGCAGTTTACAGCCCAACGTTTTCGAAGCATAATTATTTGGCATAAAGATTGTCCTATTAAGAAACATGTTATGCGCCAAGATCACATTTACATAGCGATGATTGTTACATATTGACATCCGGGTCGTGTTTATAATTTAAAGCATGCATAATTCCTATTCCTTTTCAGGTGAAATATTTACTTCCAATTCAGTCCTATGGAAATATTTTTTCGAAACCAATCCCAGCTTTTTAAGTTCATCTTATATCTCCATCGTTCCTATACTTCCACTAACCTATGCCAAAACGTATCCAATAAACATTTATTATTGAGTCATATTCAGCATAATACAATACAAATTTGTTAAAAGTCACTTTGAAAAACATTATTTCACTTGACCGGTATTCAAACTATACTTCTCTATTTTCTTTCTGAAGTTTTGGTGAGATATATTATCAGAAAGCGGTAGGTTCACGTAGTAATCCTCGTCATGCTACCTGATTTTCATTTAAGCGAATTTCCACCATTTTTAGTTATTTATCTGGATTTTATTTATGTGCTCACCGCATATATTCCTTAAATTTGAATTCGACGTAGTATATTCAGAGAAGTGCATTGCACTGAATTGGTAGCCTTACTATATGCCAGTATGATTAAGCAGATTGGATGTATTTGGAGATTTGGTCAATTAAACATAAAAAAACTTCTTCGTTTTGACCTTTACCTTTGACCTGCGTTTAAAAACGTTTAGACCTTTAATTAGATCATCATCAGGGCTGTAGCAGTACAAAAAGTGAAAACTGTTTACAAAACAAGTAATACATGAAAATATATATTAAAAATGATAAGTTTGCATTGAAAATTAATATTTACCTTCAGCTTATAATGGTTTCCTTAAACAAGCAACACAACTAGAGACAGAATGAAAATACAATGCACATTGTAAAAATATAGTAAAAATAATGATTATAAATGAACAATATCTTTATGAAAATATATTATAAAATTTAAAAAAAATATATAGATGTATATTTTATAAAGATAAAAAGCACAGATATTGATAACAGACTTGTAAACTTGAATTATTTATTTCACGAACATCCATAACATAACATATTCGAATTCAAATTTTAGAAAAAGGTTATGATAAATTTTGCTTAATTTTTGAATATCCGTTCTGTTATTGCAAGCTAACGGAGATTTAGCAATATGATAAAACCCAATCTGATTAATAACTTCCTGGTCAAGAACAACCTCAAAAATATTATAAAACAGTATGATTAAGAGCTAATTTAACACTCTAACGCCCAAGTTCTTATAGTAAGTACATTTATATATTTCTCTTTTTATATTATCTACTTTAAATTTATCGTCTACTTAAGTTTTTTTTCAGGAAATAATATGTCTCATTGAAGAAATAATAGGCATCAATACCTAATTGCCAACGTTTACAATATTTTAACTTATTAGATGTAAACAACTAATAAATACTTTTGTTAACAAATAATATATTTTAAAAAAGTCCGCACACAATATATAGGAGGAAGTAACAAAACAATCGCAAGATGCATTAATTGCGTAAATTTGGTGAAAGATACAGGTTTTGAATTAATAATTCTTTGTTAGCACTACTAATTCATTATAGCCCTATTGAACCAAATTTATATTTTTGAAACGTTTTAAATGAGATAATTATATCTATTATGCATTCACCAACACCTACATTTTTATGAAAAAATTGTAATATTGTATGAAAATAAGTTTTGTGATTTTTATAAAACCATTGAGTTTTACCCAAAACTGGCCACCCACCTATAGTTCGTCCAAGATAATAGCGCAGTTGATAGTAGGAAAAACAGCCAATCAGCAAACACGTACAATGCCGCTAGGGGAAGGAATCACGTGACCGAAGAGTCCATTATGGTGGATCATACGGCCGTGAAATAATTGTTTACTTTTTTATTTTCTTTCTAACCCAAATCAGAATATTTCAACCACGAAATTGCCTTGGACGGACACCGTATTTTTTTGAATGATTGATTTTTCTGAGTGCGGGATCATAATAAATCCAAAAATGTTAAAGAGTATTACGCCACTACGCCAAAAATAAAAAAACGTCTTATTCTAAAAATATATTTTGATGAAAAAGAAGTCAAGATTATAAAACTAATGGAAAAAGCAGTTTTAACCATGGAGTAGTATTTGTGTATATGTTAGACATTAAATACCGTGTAACGTCCAGGATTTCCTACACAACCCCCCCTTTTAGTTACAACCCGAGTCTTCCATCGCCCAAACTCCAAACAGTTCCCCATATTTCCTTTAGCCCTTCTCAAATGCCTCTACCCAGTGTCATCTCCAAGAGTACAGCAGCGGGTGGTGAGGGAAAGGGTAGTGGAACTGGCTCGAGGAGCAAGGATGAGGCAGGGACATTGGCGTGGGCTGGTTTTATGAAAGCGGTCGGCTGCTGAGATATGAGCCGTGGAGGATTTGGGTGGCAGTAGAGTGGGAGTGAGGCAGGGGGTTGAATATTTGGGGAAAGGGGTTTGGGACACCGGGGGATGTTCTCGTCGACTAGGGTTGAGATTGCTCCCTCTCCATCCCTACTTCCACCCCACCCGCACCACAGCCGGCCCTCGGGGCTTAGGAGGGTAGCTGTAGAGAAAGGGTATCAAATATGGTTGGCCCGATATCAGTCTTTCAGAACCTGTCCGATACCGATATTCTGGCTAGTAGGTTCACCGGTGACGGATGGAGAAGAAATATCTTCAGAACAGAATAGCCTAAAGTATCAAGTTTTCTATTGGATCATGAATCTTTTTACAGTTAGCAATTCAAGCAATCCATCACCTGAATCTTTGTACGATGATAGTTCATGATGATGATCTCGGGAATGCTGATCTGCACTTGAGATTAGTAAGTCTTAAGAATGTTTGAGTGTAGCCTTCTATTCTACTCAGTCTTCTGATAACAAATCTCCCTATCTATCATTACTTTCTTTCGTGAAAAAATGTGCTATTGTATTATGAACTCTTTTTCCATGTATGGGATTCAGATTTCATGGAATAAGTTTTATTAGTTGAAATAAACTTCGTATTTTACTTAGGTATATACCTAAGGTTTACCACTATACTTATGGTTTCATTCAGTAATTATATTTTATATTTTTTTAAGGCCCTTGAGAGAACTCATCGTAATCATAATTCAATCAGTCCTAGAACTGGATGACAGCAGACGTAATTTCTACTTTGTCTTCTTTCATCCTCCTTGTAACTCTTCTGTTTCATAATCTCTTTTAGCTGTCCTATGCATTTGTCTCCCTATTTTCCTCCCTGTAGTGAACCTTTTATTGTCCCTTTATCATAACCCCGACGAATTTGTATTAACACTGAATTTGAAATTATATTTTATATAAAGTGTAAGGAATTGATACGTTGTCATAATATTTTCGATCAAAATAGTGAAATAAATTGAAGTGTCATTTAAGTTTATTTATTTCTGATATTGGGATGTTCTTCTCGGTACCTTTAATAAAGATTTCCATTCTTAAATGTTGAATTAACTTTTAGGTTGAACATTACATTAAATTTAGAGCAATTGAAAACAGTGCGTTATAAACGATGAATCTACCAAACCGGATTCCTTCTAATATAAAATAGAGGAAAAGCGATACACTACCCATTTCTTAAACTCATTTTTACTAGTGGCAATTGTAAGTGATTTAATGCTGTAAAAAAACTTAATGTAAGTGTTGTAAAGTTAATAATAGCCACAAGAATAAATAATTAACAAGTAAATTAGCAGAGCTGCTTCCTGCTTAGCAGGTAGTCTCTGTCTGTTGTGCTCTTGAGGTGCCCCACTGGCAATTTTACTTCCCCAAAACAGCAAGCACGGAAGCAATATTTGACATACATTAACAAATACTCGTAATGAATTATCTCCGAGGTCAGTCTCTCGCACATTGATATAGCATTCGTAATGGTATAAGTAATACTTCTAAACTTTCGATGTGAAGTTTTCTACCAATATTGAGACAGTGGCACACGCAAATGTATTGAAAGGTTTACGACCTTTGGTATTTATCCACATACTTTAATGCTTGGAAAACTCTTGAGGTTCATTTCACATACGCTAGCTAATCGTATATCATATGCAATAAAACCAAATCAAGGGAACGGAAATTTTAAATCACTTAATTGATTATATTAACGTTGAGTTTACAGAAATTTGACATGAACCTTATTGTTTTAACATATCAAGTGGCATACATTTAAACAATCACCCGGATAATTTATAAATATCTTCACTAAATAACTTCATTCGCGCAAAAGTTACTATATATCAAGGGAAATGAAAGAAATGAAAAAAAATACAGATATCGTAGTGCAATCAACATATACCTGAAAAAGATAAATTAACAACGTTTATATGCCCATACGGTTTGTAACTTATTGTAATGAGTACTGTTTGTTTACTTCACCGTTGCTAACCTAAATAAATTGATCGCTGTTTAGCAGTTATTACGGATTATGAGCTCAATAGCCACAGTTTTTTCATTTTTCTTTGCTCCACCAACTGCTAAAAATCCAAAACTACTGCCAAATCATGCAGACAGAGAATCCATATTTAATGCACCAAACCTCTTATCTCTAGCTCAAAACTTGAGAGACAAATAAACAAAATGGATACAGACTGACTGACTGACACGCCACAAAATAAATAAATATAGCAAAATGCAATCATTGTTGAAAACTGAAGAAAACACTCATGAAAACTATACATTTCTCGTCCCTTCTCTCTCCCAACTCTTCCTTCTTCTTCATTAGACCCTTTTCCATGACTGATTTCATGACACGTTCCTGAGACGGCTGGCAGGGATTGTTAGTTTTTGTTGTGTACTTACACGTAGGTAATATAACATATCTATGCCTCACAAAATATCCGATCAACCTACGCGACAAATTACCTGTAGTATCGGTGTCGGACGATACGCATCAAGTAAGTTTGTGGTATCAAGTGTCAAGTGTAGGGTAAGAGTGAAAAGGGTTTATGAAAAGGAAGGGGTTTGAGAGAGAATGACGAAAGAGAGGATTTTAAGATATCACGTGGAAAGGGGTGGATTGAGAGGAGAAGTCCGTTCTGAGGAGAATGTGAGAGGAAGGACAAAGGATGCGAGGACGAGGGACACTAAAAGGGAGCTGGGAAGGGAGATATGAGAGAGCGTTGGGAGCAGGAAAAAAGGGAGGTATGAGAAGTTTCACGGAAGAGGTTGACTGTTGTCATGGATACCGGGAGCAACGGGGTAAGTGTGAGGAGGGAGGTCGAACTTATTTCATCCGAGCAAAGTTGAGGCCGCCGTCGTCCTGGAGACGTCGGTGGTGGAACTCATATTTAATTTAATCCATCGCCGAAGGAGGTTTGATGGAGACTCGAGTTTAAAATAATTTTCCCAAAAGGACCAGGGTGTGCGGAGAAGGAGAACAGCTGAGATGAGCCAAAATTATAAAAACATTTGGGGACCTAGAGAAAAGAAATAGCACAATTTTTGGTCGGCGTAGGCAAATCCAGTTACAAAACAACAATCTTAATAATAAAAACTATGGGAATGAGAAGACAAATTTGAAAATAAATTAATAAAGTTTCGGCGATGATAGATAAGCGTTATCATTTCTTAATCCCGTATCAGGCGATACTTGATCAAACACAAGTTCGAGGAAACTTATTGTTAAGATAGATTGCCATTATTTCGTGATACGGAGCCAGGGAGCCATGCCGGCTAATGTGCATGATCGCAATCATACTGGCGTAGCTACTTGATTTCGTAATTGATGCATTTCTAGTTTGCATCTAGCTCCTAGTAGGACCTAGTGGCCGTCGACCAATCATATTAGCTAATACAGTCGTAAGCAATCTTCACTTTCCGAAATAAACGCCATCTATACCTCCAGCCGCAACGAGTACCTCTAAGGCCGTGATATCAAGGTCATTTAAAAACTTTCACGGCAGATGTTTTGGCCAACGACTGCCATAATTTGGCTAAATTAAAATTATAATGGAATAATAAATAAAAATAACACTTCTTAGCCCGCACACGTTCAATTGCCTTTCAGTTAATTCAATTCAACCCTCAACATATTCTCTTTCAGGCTAACCACTTAGTTCCTTCTTAATTATAAACT
This sequence comes from Pyrrhosoma nymphula, assembly GCA_963573305.1. Lineage (NCBI taxonomy): Eukaryota > Metazoa > Arthropoda > Insecta > Odonata > Coenagrionidae > Pyrrhosoma > Pyrrhosoma nymphula. The sequence continues at coordinate 42,364,968 of OY754339.1, read as the reverse complement.
ATAATATCGCCCAGAGAACACAGGCCTCTACATAGAACGTCATTGGCCGTATGAAGTTTCGAGTGCCACACACACCAGAGATAGCCCGAAAAGCAAATTAGACACACAACAGAAACAGAAGTTATTTCCAAACATTTTTTAAAGCAGTGGTTTACGGGAAAAATGATTCCTCGCCAGTGACCAAATACAGGACACATTAACTCAATCCAAAAAGGTCTGATCTGTAAAGGGTTTGCTAGAGAGCCCAGTTTAGGATGCTGGAATTATGATTGCGAAACAGGAATAAAAAACAAACATTTTACGGGAATAGGATTCCGCGCCAAGGACAATCACAAAGCACACACTAACCGCTTATCATCAGCGCCTCATCCATTTTTTATGCGAAAATAGTAAAGGATACGTACTGAAAGGTCACACAACACAGGTTTTCGGAAACATTAATCCCTCTCCAGTAACCAATCTCTCTCCAGTGACCTGACAAACACTTTCACATAAAATGCAAGTTTTTAATCGACGAATATACGTTGAGAGATTGTGACAAGCGAACACAGATAATTCTGCATAATATTCCACACTTATGTTTCAACTGCCTACAACGGTTTGAATTTTGAAAATACAAAGTGGAATTCTTATTTATTACCACGAAAATACACTCCTAAACTGTACGACAGCTATAAATTATGCTTCTCGACATGATACAGAGAAAATCATGGCCGATTATGTATCACATTGTTCTAATTAATCGCAGGACCAGCAAAACGTATTTAAAACATTGGCATTTATGTTGATATTTTAATCAATTTGGCCTTCTCTTTATTTCATATCAGCAGCATATTTGAAAGTGCTCTGGAACCAACTTTTCACAGGCGAAAATTCTCGTAGTATAACTAAATTTAGAAATACCGAATGCCTCCTGCGCCATTTTTACTCTTCAAACCCCACGGATATATCCTTTTTCTTTCTTTTGAACTTCACCAGCTTTCCCTCTACATGGCTTCTTTTTACTATCTGCCGCATCTCAGCACAAAGTTCACAAATTTACGGTCATACCGTAAATTTGTGAACTTTACGCTCATTTACGCTGGCTGGTTTCTCTAGTAAATCAGGTCTCAAAGTCAAATATTTATTTATTATTTTATATACGAACCATAATGATATCGACGATTATTAATTGCCTGCATTAAATAATTAACTTGATTAATACTGTAATAAAACTTCTCCAGCAACCTTGATCCTCATAGTAGTGACATGAGTCTACGAAAACGTACCATCTATTAGATTGATTCGATAAATAAAGTAAAACGTTGTTTACTTAATAAAACTCCATATAACTGCCACTAAGAAATTGTTCCTCACAATGGTGCACTCATTTATTCATTTAAAAGCGTTTTGTGGTCAATAGGAGCGAAAATATTTAGATGTGGATCATAAGGTCTAATTTATATAGAATTTTTATATCTTTTAGTGAATATCCGACAAATGGTACCTAGCCACAGTTCCCATGTTCAGACTTTTTCTCATGCGCTTGGACTTTTCTATGCTGGAGAATTTTGTCAAGTATGGAATTGTACTTCAATTACCTTTCAAGGCGCATTGTTCTTGAAATAACCTTGGGGCATTTCAATTCTTACCAAGTGTTGTTTGTGTTTCCATTAATGAGTTGTGGTCCATGGGCAATGGTGATGTAAATGGGTTAAAGTCATTTTCTTGAACAATGTGTTCACATACTTCACTAATTTTTAAAGTAAGTATCTCGCCCTTTTAAGGTGAGGTCAAGGTGGTATTCAATTCCCGCCTTCGTTGAGGAATTATCTTCGACGTAAGCTGTGAAACAATCTTTTAGTGCACTTGGAAATATTTCATTACTATTTCCAATTCGATGCTTGACTTTGTGGAATTTGTCCATTTTTAATTGAAACTTACTTGCAACTACTACGTGCCGTTTAATTAAGAGAGAACCAGAGTGTTAAACTGGAAAGTACAATGAAATCTATAGCATTTCATTTATCATGAAAGGAACGTGAATTATTGAAGGTTATAGAATATGGGCAGCTACAGTTATAAGAATAGAGTGTCACTGTAATTACAATAGTTTTGGCTACATCCTGAACCAGTATGGATGTAGAATGTAACCTGAACAGCAAAAATGGTCGGTTGGATCAAATATTTTTCTGTGGAAAATTAGACAGATAATCTTTCGTTATGCTTATGCTCCACCACATCTTTTCTAGACACCATTATTAATAAGAGAAATTTGTCGTGTACTAAATAATAAATTACATATTTGGTATCAATATTTTCTCTTACAATTTGGGCTTCTAACTTTCACCAATCTATTGGCACACTCCAAATTATTTGCGCTATACCTGAAAGGTTTGTAAGGAGAGTGCTGAAAATAGCAGTAGCTGCAGTACTATCCCGTATCCCCATTGTAAAGTGAGCGTAAATCAGTTCGGTATATCAAATAATTAGATGAAATATAAGGTGCATGGTCCGTAACTCGACTAAATAAACATATGACTAGGGGAAATGTAATAATAGTAAACAAATATACGTTCGAATAGAAGGAATACCTAGAGTAAATTGTATCGACATTTTACATTTGATACAGGATGACCAGTAGACAAGCAAAATTATGTTACTAAAAACTCACCTCGTGGTGATTACAAGTATTCGCATGAGCTCATTGAACCATTGAAATGAACCATGATCTTGATACAAAATTTCACTATCAAGATCGTATCAAGGTAATCATTAGAGTTGATTCTAACTCTCTATATTCTCCTAGGTTTAAAATGGCTAGGAGGTTACAAAAAGAGAGGTCTGGTTACACAGTTAATATAACACATGACTTAAATGATTTTTCAATGAAATATTCGCTGAAAAAATTAACAAGCTAACTATTTACTATAGGCCATAAGAGTAATTAGGTCATTGGATAACTCAATACCGACAGAGAAATTACATCCATCACATCAATGGTGAATTTGAATTACCGGCACAAGTTTATCCCAGTCAGTATAAAAAGACAAGGAGCACCTTTTCATAACAAAGAACTACAAAAATTTAAACTACAAAAAAATCTACATAATGGAATTAAGTACTTTTTCTCTGAGCAAATGCCGGGACTGTTAATAATTAGCCCTTATAGTTTCACAGCGTTTTAGGGAATAGGAAATATGATTCATATGAAAGGGCTACCAACTGCCACCTAAAGTATACTCCTGGTTATGCCTATTTATGCCTACTTATTCAACCTCTTGACATAACTCTCAGAAATCCATATGCCTTAGGATAAAAATACTGCACTTAAAGCACACAATATTGAGAGATATAAGGAGGGACTTGTTCTAGCTGGTGGCATTCTCTTTATTCTGCAGCTTAATATACGGCATCTGGAATCTTACTGTGGGCACATTCCAATCATTGGACGCTTTTCTTAATTTCAACTCCGGCATAAACCCTAGCAGATCCATACAACAGTACCCTCGAGATGGGACGCAGAGCTCTTGAAATTGGGAATAATGAAACGCTATTCAATACCCTAAGGGTGTTATTCCAGAGGGAGCTCATATTTTCATTTACTTCCAGCATCATTCCTTACCTCCCCGCCTACCATTCCCTTCATCCCATTTCGCTCGTCCTGATCATTTAACCGCTAGATGGACCCAAGGATACTAAAGAAAACGCTTTTGAATTAAGATTTGAATTTTTAAGGGCACTGACATAAGAAAAGACATCAAATTACTAAACTTTTTGTGCAGCTTAATAAAATTCATTTCAGCTTTTTATCATTTCATTGAGATCGCACGCACGAGAAGGTACGGTAGATGATAGTTCAGCGGGGATCATTTTTTCGTCCCCAGATAGCGAAATCATACGCCAAAGGAATATAAAGATGGACTATGATTTCGATGGGTGTTCGACAACTAAGGTAATTTTTCCCATTACATGAGCACATCATTCTGGATGAAAAAAACATAAAGATAGGGTCACAAACAGTACTTATTACTGTAGGTGATTTGTTCGTCTCCAGCTAGCAAAATCTCATGCCAGAGAAGGCATGAGTCAGACAACAGGTCATTTCTCCCATTAAATAAACCCGTCTCGTCATTTTGGTTCACACATACGCAGAAATGGTTACAGGTATAGTTACAAATGGTAGCCATTACTGAGATGAAGTTTTTGTCTAGATCTACAGCGAAATCTCATGCCAGTAGGGAGATAGGAGGGATAGTTGTATTATGACTTCTATAAGTTTCCTAAAACTGATATTTTCCCCATTTTGACGGGCTGGTCCAAGAAAGTTTATGTCGGGTATGGAGAGAAACACAGCGTTGAAATTAGGTACCATTTCCATGTTTCCATGTACTTCAGGGGTCAATACTTTTCCTCATCAGACGAACATGAAACATTTACAGACAATATTCTACCAGGGATTCACTGAAGAAATATATACCACGACCGGGATAGATGCCAGTACTGTAGTTATCACACGTAACTGATCCACAATTACAGAACTATTCAGAAGTAGTCACGAGGCGTATATGATAATATCAAGTGAATACATTTCCGAATACCGTAGAATTCAGAAGGATAATTAATTTTAGAAGAATTTGGAAACCAGTGAGAATTATTAGTTAAGAGTATGTCATAAACAAGCTTCCAAATTGCATGTATTGTGCGCGTTCCGAAATTCACTGCCAGTACTGGCTGTGCTGCCAAACCGTTCCGAAATCAACTGGCAGTACTGCACAGTGACCAAAGACGTCAGCCAATTGATGACGTTTCTCACTGTGAACTCTACTGCCGCTACCCAAGAGCAGCAGTAGCGGCAGTAAAGCAGACGGCTATCGAACAAATGGCGGAAAAATCAAATCTACAACGTTAATAAATAATATCAGAACAGTTTAGAGACACTGCTTCGAACATTTTAATGTTTATATCGGCGAGAGAGAAAATTCTCGATGCACTTAAATAGCTAACAACATCTGATTAGCGTATAATAGTTTATAAAACGCATTTATTTATCAAGTATGTAAAACCAACTATAATCAATCGTACCGGTGAATATTTCAATAGGATAAAAGCGTTAATAAAATGATGAGGGAGTGAACAACATCACATGTGATACAAGTAGAGAAGCAATTATATTTGCGAAATAAAGCGACTTGTGAAATTAGGTACCAAAAATTAATTTAGTGTCATGAATAATGTGGTACACGTAATTATACAGCCTCTTACTTAAGTGGTAACTAAGCATAACACTGGCATGTATAATAATTGTCGGGAAACGTAATTTGTTGCATACATTTAATTGTTAGGGAAAATATTCTACAATGCAATCTTCAACAAACCGTATATTTACCTAATTTTTTATATCACTCTAGGAAACGCTTCGTACGACTGGCCAAGAAGAAAATCCAGGGCTAGAAAAATATATTCTAAGACTTGTTTATAAGCCCAAGATTCAAATTGCTTACTATAAATTCGATAGCGTTAATTATAACGGAGATTTGTTTAATAACATAGGGTTTTTTCTCCATGTTCGGGTAGCTGACGCGAACTCATTTTATTCTCGTCAGAGAAAGTAACCAATCAGTATAAAGTAGCAATAAGTAGCAAGGCAATGAACATTAGAATACAATTACCATGCTCTTTATCAATGTCATAAGGATTAGCATTAAGAATTAACGCATTTAAAGATCGTTTATAATAAATAACCACGCAATTCGGCCATATTGAATTTCAAGCCACTGCCGACCGTTCCGAAATTCATGCTACTGCAGCAGCCGCAGTACAGTTTCGCGTTCCGTTTCACGGCAGCACAGGCAGTACTGGCAGTGAATTTCGGAACGCGCCCATAGTTACATGTCTTTAACAAACCAGCACCAAACATTTTTTCATTGCACACATGCGACAACTATGGCTAATATTACATCAAAGGCCGCGTTCACACGGGGCCAATCAGCAGTGCTTCTAAGTGGTTGGTTGGCAGCGCTTCCGAAGCACCACTACCGATCGTCGGACTGGCGTTTTCAGAAACGCGCGTGCGCAGTGCTGCTAACGGGCGTGAGAAGCGCTTCTAACTAGCGTGAATCTGCAACCTTTGCTTTACATGAAATCCGAACGATCGTTAGCAGCGCTTCTGCAGCGCCACGAACGCGCTGCTTGAACAGTGGCGTGGCAGCCGCTCCGTGAGAACACCGCCATTTAGCTACGGCCAAACTCGCTAGAAGGGTCACTTTTCTACGCTGGCGTCTGCGGTGGAGGGAACCACTGAAACCGTCTGTGGCGCTTCACGCCGGTGGCTGTGGCCCTGTGTGTACACTTCCATTCTACCCCATTATTAACCAAAGGCAGCGCTGCTGAGAAGCGCTACAGAGTGGCTCCGTGTGCACGGGCCCAAAGGTAACGAATTGTTCTCCAGACAGCGAATATCCAAATCCGATAAAATATACTGAAGGATTTAGAATTTAAAAGTACGTGTCTGGGGACTCATAGGCAAATGTTAGAAAAAAAAACTGTCAGTGAATGAATAAATACACATAGAAACTAAAACAAGGATAAGTTTGGAAAATCTAAGTGCATCTAAGTAATTTATCTTTTTTCCTAGGTAAGATATTAATTCTGCTATGAAGACTCACCTAGTTTTGAGTATTTTCATTTATACCGCGCGAATTTAAATAAGGCCAAGAGAGATAATTATGTCATTTTCTAGCAGACAACAATTTATCAGGATCGTTATCATCCATATGTGATTAATTTAATTAATGACTAATCCTCCTTAACTCCAAAATCATGATAGACGAATTATAACTACCACTAAAGTTAAATTATGAATCGTCAATCTTTCACAAAAATCTCAATTATGTGACGTAGCTTCAATTGCAAGCATTAAACATTAATTTTTCCATACCGCATTAATAAGTTTTCTAGACATAGATAAATTTAAAGTATTAGCAAGTAATTATTTTTAATACTACTCCGATGGATATTCAATTTTTATATTATCAATCAGAAAGACAATTTTTCTGACCAGGAATAATATACTGATTTTTGTAATACACCAAGGACGGTGAAAAAATCATTTTACTTAATCATGGCGAATTTCACCGTCGTAGGGTTATAACTTCGCACCCGTGAGCGTGACTGCGTACCACATCGTTTGCGTTAATGCAATGATTGGAAATTTAATTTTTGTAAGTTTAAATGAAATAATTTTTGGGGTTTATCTGATAAGCAGACAGTTATTCCACCATGAATGCAGGTTATTACATCAAACAGATTTTTTCACATGCATTAGCGTGGTTACCTTCGATGTATGTATAGAAAATCCTAATAGATATGCATATGAATTTACCAAAAAAAGTCGTAAAAAAAATTTAACCAACAATTATAAAAAACAACAACATATTATTGTGTTTTATCTGAATCAGGTATAATTATTCCGGGGGAACCCAGGCGTCGTGTCGTGTTTAACCAACCATTTTAACCTACAATATTTGATCCAAACTAATGTAGGAGTCGCTTTAAAAAATACTGGAGTAAACATTAAACATCGAAATTCGGAATATCATGCAAAACAAATACAATGACATACAAAAAAGGGAAAGGAGATAAATGCTGTGATACGTTTCCAAAACACCTCTATCATCGAGCTGCAACGAATGGAAGTAGCCGACGAGAGTGACATACAATAGGGCAGTTTAAGACGCGGCCGTAACGGAGTTATAGAAGATGAGCAATAAAGCTTGCGTAAAGTGATTCAAAGAGGACATAAAATGCTGGTAGATCGTCTGGAGAGACTTGGCCCTTACGAGCAACTAACATGGGAACACAAAGGAGAAAAAATAACACTGAAGTTTTTTACGTTGGTACGAAGTGAGTAACTTCGAGGCATCTTGCCATTTGGAATTGGGTCAGATAGGGAAATATTATTCCTGTGGATAGTGGGAGTTAAGTGAATCCGGTGATAAATAAAATGATCAAAACTGCTTTAATCCTTTAAAAAAAGTCAAATATCTATACAATGGAAGTCGAAAAAAAACTAATTTTCTAATATGGGAAAAAGCGATGGCTCATTGGGCTATCTTGAATTCGTTGTTTTGAAAAACAATCCAGATATTAGGTTACAATGAGAAAATTTTAGAATGCATACAATCCTCTGTATTAAACTCCATGAAACTATTCGCTTGCAAAGATAAAATTTTACATTCTATTTGCTCTTCACTCGGTCAAGGTTCCATTGAAATGTATTCCCGTCTACATTGGTTTAAAGAATGAGTGGGCAATTCATTTTTCATTACTCGCATTAGCTAACATTTACGACAAAATAGGAGTTTTTACATTTGCATATTAAAAGGAATATTTTATGCAACTACGGGATTATATTGAGCAATATGGGTTTTACAGATAACCCGGAAAACTTAATTTATATACTCACGTGGAAAATTGATTTTCCTTTTTATACGAGATATGGTCTATGAATGGATAAATACGCCTCGAAAACGACTTACAATTAAGGTCCACGTAAAATCCAGTGCCACTGCATTTTTCCTCTATTGTTTAATGCGCATTGCGTGCTTGAATTTCATAAGGGCAAAAGGTAATAGAATAGCAAATCGTACCTCACAGTTCCCATGAAGCGTAAAATAAGCTCTCTTACATCAACAATAGAATCAAAGTTAATCAGTATAGAAATAGGGAAATTTATGTAAAAATATGAGAAAATAAAAATCACGATAAAATATCACGAGCCGGATTTTAAGTCTCATACGAAATACCCAGCCTTTTAGAAGTCAAGCGAAACCTATTCCCTCTTTGGGATAAATTACTACTGAACAAAAACTGCGACATATCACTGAACATAAAATAGGATAAATCAAAGTATGCATGTGATTCAAACATGTATTAATGAAATACACATTTCGATAACGATGCAAAATATTCATCGAACGATTTAAAGGCCCAAAACTTGGGGATATAGTTATTAATTATCTTACTCAGCCAAAAAAGATAAAAGAGTTTATTAAATTGGCTTATCAATAGTAAAAAATGTAAGTATTATGATAAAAATACATAGTAATAACTAGAAATACCACGATAAAGAGCAGATACTTGCTAGGTGATCACTGCATCAGCCACAGTGGACAATAGGATGTCGTATTTTCCGTTTGATTTCTCTTTTCTGAGAGGTAATTCACTTTCAGAAGGTGTATACCATTCTTGTGCTTAACATATAAATTTATTTGCAATATCACTATTTGAGGAGCAAAAGACGAGGTTCAAAAAAGCCAAAGAGAAATATTCTCACGTTGGGTCCCAATAAAATTTTTCGTGTATCAATGATTGCATTAGAAGATTGTAAAACTTTGACATCGCCAAGAACAATGACATTCATTACGTCGATACCTCTGAAGAATATTAAATAATTATTATTATAATGGCATTTATTTCACTCTTCTGAATGCACTAAGTTTCACAAAAGTGAAAAGAGTTAAATTTGGCACCCAGAAGAAATATATCTTGTAAAGGGGATGCCTATCGTCGATGATGAAGGAAGAGTTTGACAGGTGAATTAGTGGATTTAAAGAATAAAATCATAGCATTTGTAAAATTTCCAAAAAAAGAAAACATTTCCCCTCACACGAAATACGTTAAGCAGGATGAAACAAGATAACAAAGTTGAAAAATGGATTTTCTCAACGTAAATAGAGCAGAACAATTAATTAACAACATCATAGAATGTATTATCACAAAATAATAATTCAAAGTGAAAAAATCATTCGCCTGGACACTGGGATATGAACACTGACTCTTCAACTTCCCACCGAATTCTCTACACCGTTAAGCTAGCCAGGCGTCCCCGTCTACTGTGAATTTCATGGAGACTTGAAGAGCCAGTTGTCCTCACTGGTACCGTGCATATAATGCGATGAAGAACCCGTGTGCGAACACTAAGCGCTACTGTCAACAAGGTAAAGGACAAATTTAAACACAAAGATGTTTAATTAGACAAATTCAAAGAACTGTGGAACTGTCCGCGCAATAACTTCAACGGAGTCACCCACTGCCGGCCACACAACTGCGTGGAATTCACAGTGAAAAAAATCATTCGCATGGACTGGGGACCCCCTCAAATCAAACGTTAAATTGAGGGGTCTGGGTTCTAATCCTAGTCCAGGCGAATTATTTTTTTCACCATGAATTTCAAACAGTAGTGGGACCATCAGCGGATGACTCCGGTAATGTTATTGCGCGTCCAGTTCCACAGGTCTTCGAACATCATAGAAATCATCTTACTGTAGCAGAAAAACATTTTGACAATGAAACCCGACATCAATTGGTCAACAATGGAATTTAACAACTGCTCAGCATCAATCCTTGAAAATTACCTTATTTTTAATTTCTCATTGATTTGATTTATTTTTCACAGAAAAATATCATTCTGTAGCCATTAATAAACCTTAGGTAGGTATCAGGTAATAAAATGAATGTCTGAACACTTCATTTTTTTGCTTAGGAATTTATAAGCTCTGGTTTGTTCTTGGCTTAGCTCTAAATAAGAATGGTTTATCATTTTAATCACTATGACATTAGAGTATTCTTACTTCTTTGTACAAGCATAGGTGTCAAAGAGGTAGAATTCCCAGCTCCTAAAAACTGTATAACTTTGTATTTGTCAAGACTTGTTTAAGGGGGAGATGACCCAGTTAAAACGGTTGAGAGATAGAACTGGATAGATGTGTTAAGGGAGCACGGATTCTATGAGTATCTTCAAGCTGGAGTTGTATCGGTTGAGGTGCAGCTCAATCAATTCAAACCAAAAATACAGTATGGGGAGGAATTTGTAATTAATCTTTCAACTTCATGTCTTATTTGACAAGAATGCAGCGTATGAACATATATCCATAACTGTTTTGATAGTTCAAATGCAAACCTATCATTATATCATGTTTAGACATACCTTTGTTGTAACCTCATCGAAAATGTCAAACGAGTTACCATTGCATACAATTAAAACATTAATTCACTTGGAAATTTCAAACCTACGGCGTACAATGATTTCCTAAATCTGTGATTTATTCAATAATAAATTAATGTATATTGGGTGTTCGTCATTGTATACTGTATATTGTTTCATTTATGTAATTTCCTTTTTATTGCTTTAAGGGTTTTTGCCCAGATTAATAATAGATTTTTTCTAATCTACTCTACCAGAGGACTAAACGCTTTACCTGAAAATAACGTTCGTCACACATTCTTAAGAAAAACTAAGTATTCCGTCAGAAAATATGTAACGGTAAAAATGACATAATATTTTTAAAGAAATACCACGTCCATGCTGATTTTTGTCCGTATTTCTGCCAGCCTCGAATTCAACCAGAACCCTAAGCCACACACTTATCCTCAGGACATGATTCGTCGGACTTCACTTAAACCTGATTCTATTAATCATCCACTCATCCAAAGTTGACATATCGAAAGAGAAAACGTCCTCACTGCCTTCGGCCATCGAGTCTATTTTCCATCCTCGCCGACGATAATCATTTTCCCAGAAAATCCACATCCTCAATCTCTCCGAGGCGATGGCTTCTAGGGACCCTTAAACACTACCCCACCCCCTCAGAAAATCAGGTGGCTAATGGCAACGCCAGGTTTCTCCCGTTCCCTTCTCTCAATTAATTCTTCAAATATATATATACACCCACACACCATCCCCAAAGCACTCTGGATCTAATGACCTTAGCTGTTGACAAACCTCCCAAACAATGCAACGCCAATCAAACTTTGAGCACTTGTAAAGCTTGATGGAAAATCCGAGATGCGGGATGATTTTCTGACGGAAGATATGTGAGTGAGGGAAAGAGAAGGAGGAAGAAGCTCACTAATAAGAAAAAGGGAGCGAAGGATGATGGAACAAGGTGAAAATTGGCGTTTTGCTTGTTTGGTTTGGAGGTGTAGGAAGGGGAATTGACTCTCTTTCTCTCTATCCTTCAGAACTCCTCAGCCGAGCCCACCTCATCTCCAGACACCATTCGCCAGCCGGCGTAACACAAATACCAATCTTAAGTCCACAGTCAATGGAGTTCCCGATCCTGTTTCCTGAGAAAATCTCTTTCCCCCCTTCACCACATAGGACAAAAATAATCCCTCATCCCCGGTTTGCCATTGGGATAAATTCTTCTATCAATCCAACTTAGGGTTAGGTGACTTTCCTACCAACATCATGGCTGTTGATGCCTGTTTGACTAAGTTGCCAGGATTACATAAACTTTCCATTAGGCCAATTAACGCTGATTGACTTATTCGTCTTACTTTTCCTCGCCATTTTGCGGGTAGGATTATAGGTCCTGATTATACTGGTGGTAGTTACCAGCACGAAGCGTAACATAAAGGCCGGGAGGGATTGCATGGAAGAGGTCGGTAGAGAAGAGTGGAAAGTAGGCAACGCTGCTAACACAACTTAATTTAACTTGACAGGATTGGAAAATTTTGGTAGCGTATTTGAAAACCATGTTTAACGATCAAAAACAAATCTGCATGAAAAAAGACAATTAATTACGAAATTCATCTGAAAAACTACAATATAGTTGGATTAACAGTCTTAGAGAGTTAAAAAGTTAATTTTTATAAAAAATTAAGCATTTTGAAGTAGGTAGTGAGGGTTTGCAAGCCTCGTAAGCATTCGTAATTAAAAGTGAAGAATAATTTATTCTCCTTTGCAGAGCCAGTTAATAGCGAATGGACTCTTCCACCAAAAATGGCTTTCTGCGTTACTTCCACAATGTTTTGCTATCACAATAGCCTGGACACTTGGAGATTCATAATTAATAAATTAGGTCTGCTACGAGCTTGAGAAAACTGATAATTGACTTAGAAAATTGCTAAGTAAAGAAATAAATGCTTTGATATACGTCGAGACGATAGAATAGCTAGACTAGGACTAGCGTTCCGAGATATTCCGAGGATATAAACTAAATATATATCATTATGTAGTATAAACGTTAGACATAGTATAAACGTTATGTATATACTTCGTCACTAGGATGACTAAAAAGAAGAAACACATAATATGATACTTACACGGGTTTTGAAATTTTCGGTGGATCGCCGACACCTTCAGCGAGAGGTAATGGAAGAATGAAACTTAATTCTTCCTTTACCTCTCGCTGAAGAATGTGGCGGCGATCCACCGAAAATTTCAAATATGACTGCTGTCGTTGTGATTAATATAGGTTGGACGGATGACACGATGTCACGACTGCAGGGTCGATTCCTACGCAATTACTTCGTTACCAATAAAACGATAGACAAAAAGGTGGTATCTCTGGATCGAGTATACAACTGCACCACGATTGTGACCGTGAGTCGAAGTCGCGAAGCACAAGAGGGGAGCCTGCGGTGACTGATGGCAATTTTTAGGCGTGGAAAAATATTTCCACGCAGTACATCAAGCGACTCCGGAATGCTAGCATGCTGATTCTGGAATGTGTTTACCAAACGAAATATTTCGCTTAGTTTTATTTACATAAGCCAGTAAATGACTTAGTTCAATATCTGCTTGTGAAAGATCAAAAATGTATCATATATTTTAATTAAAATTTAAGATGCTTTCCTGTACTCACTGAGAAGCCCAATTGAAGGTCAAGAGAATGAATGATATCTCATGGACGTCAAAAAATACATACTATATTTCCATGGTGGCACGGAAGAGATGGCTTTGAAAAACTTTGAATGTTGATGTGCCGCATATACTCATTTAGATCTATGTAAATTAGTCAAAAAAATACCACTATAACATTTTTTCAGCAAAAATACATAAAATAAGAAAGTTAATGTAATGTTTCAGATATAGGTCCATTGCCGCCGAAAAACCAAGAGGAAATATACACGATAGAGCTTCGTATTGGATAGGGCATCTAAATAGCCATTAAGTAACACCTATTTTCCGTAGTGGAACGGGTTAGCTGGCTGGAGTAATGTTAGAATTTCGATGTGCCTTATACGACATCTACAAGGATGAAAATATCGCACGCTAGAACAGAAGCTTTTACGTAAAATCACATATCCGACGCTGACACACCTGGGGTGGGATTCACGGTTCTATATTTTCGTTGTCATTATCGTCATGTAAAATGCAAATTACTCTAGATGAGCAATTCTCACAGTCATTCACCTATGAACGAACTCCAACAAAAAAACTAGTGATTTGAAGCACCTGAGAAAAATTGAGGAGTGTCACGTTTTTACTCTCAGGAACGCTATGAAAAAAATAACGATAACGTGAGTTATGGGTAACCGTGATCGTGCCCCTGATCAATTTTTTCACTCGCGCATTCGAGTTCGACATCGACTTTCGAATATTCGAATATTCGAATATTCGAGTTCGATTCGAATTTGAGTATTCGAATCGAGCATAACAACTAAACTAAAACCATATATTCCCAATCCGATTTGTCGCTGCAAAGGGTGAAAAGGGAATGGGATTTGTCGTGTCGACGACGACGAAGTCAAACACAAGAGCCGCGGTCAGCCGCAAGGTTTTCGCTCCTGTGCTCCACTCAATACAACTCCCACATGTCTTGTTTTCTCCTCCATACCTCTAGCAGCGTCCCGTGGAGTTCACCCACTGACCCAACCCACTATCCACTCCGTCTACAAATACCACGTACTTCACACGGTCCACTTGGAGAGTGCACCACGGACACGGGAGCAGTGCCCGCCAGCGACAACGCTCAGAATCACAAGCCAAACATACAACACATTCGTTCGCGAGTGCAAAAAAAAACAAGGCGCTCAGAAAAATGAACTCGGACCTGAGGGCGGAATATTTTTTAAATGGTGTCATGTGAGCCTATTTAATGGTGGAGAGAGGGTGGGAACACGATGGTTGTGGGAAATGTGAAGGTGATACTCCTTCCATACCCAATAGTAGTAGTAGTAGGGGTAGTAGTCAGTATTAAGATTACCACGGTAGAATATAATTATCGTGTTTTTTGCGCTTGTGTTTGCCACTGAAAATTGTCCATTGTCAAGTTATATTAACAGAACCCAAACTTTCACAATAGTTTAACAAAAAAACCATCGATATGAATTAGCCTAAGGTGGTAACCAATAAAATAAATGTTGAAATATTTTATACAACATAATTAATCGCAATACGAAAAAACTGCCTTAGGAAAAACTCCGCCTGGGCTGGGAGTCGAACCACGAACCCATAGCTTCCCGAGCCTAAGCGCAGACCACGACGCTACCAAGGTTTACTGATTAACAAGGCAATTCGAGAAGTAATTACTGGGACCAAATATTCAGCTCCTACAGTCGACCAAGGGCCGTAAGGGAATATGGAATTCCAATTAGCCACTAACCGCGAGGAAAAATCCTGACAGATCACTTATGTCGTGAATCCTTCTCAAATGGCCTTTGGAATCAGAAATCCTGGGATGCGTGGTGGTCTGTGCATTCACCCTGCAAATCAATGGTCCCAGTTTCGATGCCGGCTCCAGGTCAATTTTTCCTAAAGCAATGTATTCGTATTTTCATCGCTGGTTTCCTAGGAGGTGAAATATGTCCATTTAATAGTTCTATCTGTAGGAAACAGGAAATAGAAGCGCATTCCCTCAGAAAATTTAAATATAATTTTAACGTAGGCATCAGTTCATCTAAAAATTTAAGATATTACCAAATATTCGAACTTTAACTAGAGATACATTCGTTCGGTTGAAATAGAGCTCTTAAAGGCTCACTGAACCAAATTAGGTTATGAAAAATAATGATATTAGTCTAGTATTTTTAATTTTTAATGGTTTACATCTACCTACGCTGGCTCTGGTAGGTTCATTTGTAGACAAATATCACGTACTTCACACGGTCCATTTCACAAAGTGCAAAAAGGACTCGAGGTAGTGCCCCTCAATGGTAGTACCAAACAGAGTACAGCAAGGGCTTCTTCACTCCCTTCCCAAAGCCCAAAGGTGGAATGTAAAAGGTCTCACAGAGTAATAGTACCCCCCAGTCACTTGGACTTGTAATGTAACTTGTGCCGTATTTTATTTTTTGTGTCACAACTAAATCTCTGTACATAGGATAATTATTTAACTCATTTCGACCACGTGAATACTTTGATAAGGTGTAAATTTCCGCTCAGACAGTGGTGGTGAGAAGATAACCTGTACGAGAAGACAATATGTACTTAAAGTAGACAACTTGGCAGTGGGCAAGTTGACAAAGCAATAAAGAAGACAATCTGTACTTAAAGTGGACAAGTGGGCAGACAACTTAGAATTGAATGGAACATCAAACAAAATAAGTCGGGGAGGAGATGTTATGTATGCATTTATTATGAATTTCGTTGATTATTTGTTTGTGTTTCTAAACTATGAATTTTGTTGCTTATTTGTTTGTTTTTCCTCAGTAATGTTTTTTATATTTAATATTGTAGTGTGTTACGCCACAACAGCAATAAAACTGTATGTTTCAAATTCGTCGATAGTGGTTTTATTTTATCGCCGGACACAACATATTACTCAACAAGGATGACATACACCCTCTTACGGATAGTAAAAAACGCTGCTCCAGCCAAGTTCACGCGGTCCCGAGCGTTGGATGTTTAGCTAAACGTGAGGATACATGAAAGGTACAAGTAGGAAAGATCAGTGGATATACAGAAGTAATACACCAACCAACGACAATAGGGTTGGGGACCAGTTTCTTATCGGATTTAAAAGCTGTTGCTCTAAATTTAGGGTCCAAACGTTCAATTAAGCGTTAAGTTCAAATACGAGGACAAAGGATGAGGGAAGTTACGGTGATGAGGAGGAGAGGAGACAAGGTTAGAAAAGGGATGACATAAATGGCGTGACCGGCGACAGGTTACATCTGTGACATCCTCGCACAGCAGCATTCTTCCTCTGATCACGCGCACAGAGAGCAATACAGGCTTGAACTATTTCCTCGCAGTAGCCTTAATACGGAAACGGCATCAATAATTCTTGATTGCTTACGTAAATGAAGCAGAATTCTTTGCTCTGAGTGGATTGAAAATTCTTGTTTTGGATTCCAGCCTTCGCAACGTTTCCCCAAGTATTACCTACAATACCAAGCAGTTGTTCCATTTTCTTATAAAAGAACGCAACTCCTCTTTGAGAAAAAGTATTTCATTCCTGGAAACAAATGATTCCTCGTCTACAGAGGAAATTATATGCAGCAAGACTTCAGCTATCACGGTAAAGTCACTGCAGTAGTGAAAATCATTCCATTCATAGCAACATAGAAGTCTTGGTCTACACAGAACGTATACTGCAGGTTTTTCGCTGTTACAGTCAAGCCAACAAACCCACCACCAGGAAATAGGAAATATACGTCTGAAACCACTTTAGGTATAGACCCTCCCTCATAAATAAAGAAGAGGGTAACTGCAGATTGATAGATTTGGAGGCAATAACCGTTCCAAATTTTAGATTAGGGTAGCTTTGGTGATGGTTTGGGAACATGTACGGCAAAAGAGGGAAGACCGAGAGAGATAAGGCAGAAAGAGGAGTAAGGGTTTAGAAAAGAGATGATAGCAACGCTCTCAACTCAATAAGAGCGAGCTAAATGTCGAGGTTTCGTATTCGGAGCTCGGCGTGGACGCTTAAATTATGAGTGCTTACGGTGGTTTTTTTATAGCGTAGGTGGCTGGGCTCGTTGGCAATGACGGCGGTGCAAGGCCAGCGCCAACGCATTAGTCGCCAAGTTTGAACCTTGATTACGTAGTGGACGCCTCGCTGACGTTTATTGATGCAATGTTTTACGCTTACGGAGAAGATTGGATGCGGAATAACTTCACCCTTTCAGACGCATTTAAATCAGAATTGTAGCAATAACAATGTACATAAAAACGGTTTATAACTATACGCCATGAAAATATTAAAGAGAGGAACGTGAAAAGAATTCAACGCCTCGTAACGAAAGCAAAAGTAAGCCATCAGCAGGGGTAGCCACGAGAGTCATTCTGGATATACCTACTTCCAGGTTAATTATAATGGATTCGCATTACGAAAATGATTATGCTAACATTTAATATTTATGATTCAATAAGCATTAAATAGCTCAAAATGTAATGCGCTGTATTAATGGAATGATACATGGGAAAGCTTTACATTTCCCTCCACAGAATCCACCACTCATGATCAGGACTCTAAAACAGAAATAACTACTGGAACTAGTATTCCTATAACATAGCTCCTTGCATATTCTATTCGGCTATTTCATTCAATTTAGAGAGTGATAAAGAGAGAAGGAATACTCATAAGACGTGAAAGAAGATTTAACTTATTTTGGGAAGCCGGTCTAAACATAATTGGGATATTCCTGAGCAAAGTTTTCCTCAGAATATTCCATTAATCAACCTTCAGTTCCATTAATAATATTTGTTCGGTAATAAAACCGATGAAAAATTCACTAAATTGAAAAAAAAATAATAATGAAAAAGTAATTAAAAATATAATTATGCCTCTGGAAGCTTTTCCGTTCGCTTTTTATAGCGGAAAGAAGAGTTTGCCTAAAAAAAAGTATGTGATCTTTAAAGCTACCTATATCAATATTCACTTAATTATGACTACACTTAAAAAAATATCACGGTAAAAATATTTCTGCGTCTAAATGATGCTACAGGGATATGATCGAAGAGTAATCAATGAAGACACAATTTTCCCTCAAAATATAATGAAGTAGTATACCAATTATCAGTCTAGAAATAAAAGGAAATTTCGAAATAGATAGGATTCTTACGATTTTTTTTCTATGAGACTAATATAAATATGGATTAAGTAGGCTTGAAGCATTGAAACTGCTGTTATTTCTTTTAGTAACGGATTCAGACTACAAAGTATATAATAATATTAGGCTATATTAGTGTAGTACTTTACAGTAGTTACCTTTAGTAGTATTAGTATCAGGGTATCTACTTTCCCGTACATGAGACACTGGAAATTATTTGTGATATGGCAACTACGCGGGATGTACATATTGGATGTGCTTTCCTACAAGTCACTAAAAATCTTCTCTCTCAATTCTTCAAAATGTTTAGCACCAAATTGTAACATGAGTTTGCTCAATTGAACCCGTTCTACTTTTCAGGATCGGGGCATACAGAAGAACTATTTTGAAAAAGAGGAATAAAAGTAAACATGGAAGAGAGTCTTGAAAGGACAAAAAATGGAAGTAAAAGAAAACAGAAGAACATAAGCCATGTCCTCCCTTCAGAAAAAGAGACGCAGGGGTTGGTGTTTGAAAACGGAAGGAGCTGGGAAATAGGGGAGGGGTAGAGTGCAATGGTAGGGCACGAGCAAGGGAGATCGAGGCAACATTGCGTAGGACGTCGTAGTGCTTTCATCCATCCCTCTCTCAAACCCTTGTTTTTCTTCTAAGCTTCTCCCCCCCCCCCACTCCCTACAACGAAGGGTCCCTTTTAACAAAGGAATGGATACATCCGCAGCGCTTAAGTGCCGCGATCAGCTGTACAACCTTTCCTGCAACGCCGGGTCTTCCAACGCTTCTTCACGTGAACTCTTGGGTCGTTTGGACTAGTGGCGACGCGCACCACTCCACCTACGTGAGCGGAAGAACTTGCGAAAAAATAAGCACGAGAAAGAGTATGCCATAGAGAGAGAGAGAACCGGAGACGTAGTGGCGGATCGCACGCGAAAGATTAAAAGGATACGCAGGCGGTCAGGAGCGTGGAGGAAGTGTTTCCAGCGACCGGCACTGGCGCAGGCGTATAAAAAAGGCACGGTGTCGGTGTACGGCAAGGGAAGAAGGTCTTCCCGGAAGTAGTTTCGAAAAGAATAAGGAGGGAATGAGTGAAGTTGGAATGGAACATAGAAGAGAAGTTGAATGTCAGGACGGCAGAGGGAAATAGAGAGTATGGGGAGTAGAGAAACGCTTCAGGAAGTGTGGACGTGTCTACAAAAGGGTCTCACGCTATGTATGCATCTTTAATTTTAGGCCTGGAAAACACTTGAACAGTCCCGTAACGAATGTGAGGTGGAACCTTGAATTATAACGGCAAAATCCCATATAACTAAAATAATATTGGAATCTAAGCAATAATTCGAAATGAGATTGATTTCAAGTTCTTCTTTGCCAAGGAGTATTGTTTAAGCGCATCAACAATGGCGGTTATTCAAGACCTTGATCATACCGATAAGTCTGATGATGTCACCAAAAAGTGTCCGGGTGGCTTGCGAGAATTATATTAGGTATTTATGAAACGGTTCGGGTAGTTTGGACATATCTCCAAGTGATATACAGCAAGTGTAATGTACCTCTTAGGTTTCGGTCTGAAATAAACTAGAGCAGTATCCCATAGCGAAAGTGAGGAAAAGTCTTGTATTATACCAGCTACTCATAATGTAACTGAAAATATTTGAACTCACAGACGATGCACATTGAGGTAATATCCAAGTTCTTCCTTGCTAAGCAGTAATGGAAATATTGACATATATAGGCAATTTGACATCAAAGGTTATTCACAACTTTGATCAAGTCAAAGCGTCAAACTAAATTGACATATTTTTACTAAAAAGGGACAGTGCATATCCTTAAAGCAATAAATACAATAAACGAAACGACACTGGCAAGAGTGACTTACCAAGGAGTGAAATATCCTTCAACAGAGTTCCGTAACGAATATGATGTGACACCTTGAGTCATAACGGCTATTTATGACCTAATATAAAAATATTTCATTGAAGTAATTATTCAAAGTTAGAATTACCTCAACTACCTGTTTCTTAAACAGTAATTTCAATACTGACTTATTTAAGCACTTCAACAGCGAAAGTCAGAACAAAGATCGAGTAGAAACGTCATAAAATTATATAACCTTTCCTATAAAAAAGGGTCAGCTGCCTTTCATAAAGTAACTTGGTTAAGAAACACAAGAAACGAAACAAGGAATAGAGTGAGCTGAGTATGAAAAATTTGATTGGATTAAAATCCTCAAAATATGCGCGGAGCCATTAAATTTGGCATATTTTATTTAAACTTTCATCATCAGTGTTACGGTTCAAAGTTCAACTGCACGCCTCCATGAATCTCTATACATTCTTTTTTAATTCTGTTCTCCCTTTTAACTCTTCTCATTTCTCTTCTCCCTTTTAACCTTCCTCGTATGACTTCTTTTCTACGTCCAAGTAGATTCAAAGATACAAATTACAGTTAGAATCTTAGCAAGGGACATAGAAAAGAAGTTGTGTGTCGCCCGGTGAAAAATATAAGTTAGGTGAGACAACGATTGGAGCTGATAGCTTGGACGAGCCTGGAAAGGACTCGTGAATGTACCTTTTAGCATTATCTCCGAAATATACTCCAACGATAAAGGAAGACGTCTTAACTTATTACCACCAATCCAAGCTAAAATGAAAACTTTTATCGTTCAAGTATTGCGTTACTCAATTTTCATTCAATGAAAAATTCTTCATAGCAATAAATATCAACGATAGCAATGGCAAGGAGATTAGGCAATAAAATTGATGTGCTTTGTTAGTAGAGGCCTCTCTGAACGGTAATTGGGGGTACTGAAGGCTGTAAAGATAGACAGAACGGTATTTAAGTAGAGAAAGAATACCCGAGTCTATATTATGCATTTTATGAAAGGCAAAATGAATAGTGTTTAGAAATTATAAAAAAATAGGGAAATGATAGAGATTTTAAGTAAAATGCTGGAGGATACAAAACTGGTGTTTCGGAAAAAAGTTTCCACAGAAGAGCGGCACAAATGTTGAATTGGCACCTGTATTTGAAAGATCACATTCAATTATAATTGGTTTGCGTCTGTATTATATCATGAATTACCAATCTTTTTATAGAAGGCCAATTGATACACTGCATCACGATATTTTTTCAAAAGAAGAAGTTTTTTAATAAGTCACAAAATCAAAGGTGATATCGTAGAATTATGATTATCAAATGGACGGAAGAAGAAGTCCTGAGAAGTGTTGGAGAGAAAACATAAGTGATTAAAACTCTGTGAAGAAGAAGATACACAATGAATGGACATATTCTTTGGCGCAACATTCTCTTAAAGGCTGAACTGTAAGGAGAAGAGTTATCAAAGAAGTGAAAGGATGGTATACAAAAAGCAAGTAATGAGAGACGTAAAAATCAGGAGATATGAAGAAGTTAAACCACGAGGTGAGAGCAGCAAAGAGTAGGAGTGCTACAGCAAATTAATCTTCGGAGTGATCATTGCTAATGGTTGAACATAATCTTCAGCCAGAAGTTTATGAACTGGTCTTGCTTCGTCCAACGGAAAACGGTTTCCGACGATTTGAATTAAACGTACGAGTAAACAGGATAAAATACGTGCGCCTCTGACAAGAAATTGAAAACAAATAGGTTCATTGCACTTTATCATCCATTTTTACCTTTGAGAGCGGTTGGAGAGAATAAAACCGACGTGATCCAAGCGACGACAATGCTTGCAATCCTATAGATAAAAATCCTCTCGGTAGAAAACGAAACGGGACATGGACAATCTTTTTTCGAAGATGGGAATAAAAATTAATCACTGAAATCGGGCTCCTGAAATAGGTCAACGATATCAAAATGTAAACAGACCGTAAATTCTCAGAATCGGTAGCCCTATTTCCTAAGTGAATGCACCACCACCACCAACGGGTAAGGGTGCCCCCGCTAACTCGAAGCGTGATTTTCCATTGTCACGAAAAATTGAACCCTCCAGCAGTCGTTGGTCATACCACGTGATGGGAAGGCATTGTTGGAGAGCGCACGGTTGGTACGTGAACACCTAGATTGGAAGAAAGCAGGGGACATGGCCAGAGACGACGGACAAGGCGCTCTTGAAATGATTTTGCCCTGAGCACCCTTGAAATTTGGAGAGGACCAGCACAACCACCTTCCCAATCGTTCCTACGGTCAAAGTTGCCTATCCCATCTTTTTGTCACGTCCTATCCTCTATCACCACAAGTCTCATGCCTGCACCGCCTTCGTATTTTCAGAAACCATCTGTATTTCTGGTTTGGATGGTTAGTTAGTTATTTGGGCGGTTAACGATGAATGAGGTCAGACGATGGCAGGTCGTCCGCTTGGCAAGCATCATCATAAGTCATCAAGCTGAAGATTAGACGATAGTAGCTCTCAACTCCTCTAAGATAATGACTAAATGTATACATGATTGATATATTTGACGCCTCTCATATTTTGCTCTATGCATTCCGTTCTTGGTCCTCCCAATTATTGATTCTGCTCGTTTATTTTTCCCATCCATTATTGTTTTCAATTGGCCATTTATTTAAAAGTTAAGATTTTCTTCTTTTCCTATCTTTCCACATCAATATTTTCTCTCTCTCATCGTATGACTTCTATTGAGAACCTCTCCTTCCATTTGATCTTCATCATTCTTTGATAATATTATATCTCCATGACTTTCATTCTCTCTTTCTCTGCAGCTGTAACTGTGCAGGCTTCCCTAAAATATATGATAATGGTGCAAATATGTGGTTAAATGAAATACTTCCTAACTTCAAGGATGTTATTACTAGCTGTAAGTAAACTCCTCTCTTAGTATAATTTCTTCATTTTTGTAAGCATTGGATTATTTTTATGGATAGATAAATATTGTAAAGAACCTTTGTGTAGGCTACAACTTAAGAACGAATGGTGGAAATATGTTTCTATCTTGTTATCCAATCCAACAGACGGAGTACTACATCTTAACATTCTCTTCCCATAGCTCCTAAGTCGGTATCAGGATTACAGAAAAAAATGTCATCTACTGTAGAAAATCGATACAAGGCTGTCTATATGGTTAAGCAATACATAATTTCATACACGAAACAGATTCCTCGCAAGTGTTACAGTAATGGCTCTCATCAAAAAGATATTGATTTGAATCCCGCCAATGACGAAGATTTACCAGTGGAACCACTACCACTACTTGAGTGACACTTAGAGAGCACTTCATGGTGCAGTATTTTGCCCGGAAAGAAGCGTTACACTTCTGAAATCCCAAGAGCGGAATTACGGTCTACGTTTGACGTGACGGAAAGGGACGGTGGCGTTCACGAATTTTGGCAATTACAATGCAGTGAAGGCCATTTTGATGGGATGACGTTGACGGCGCCGTCATTGGACGATGAGTAAAACTGGTCAGGATGGGATTACTATCGACGAAACCTGACGTGAAGAAAGACGGACAGTGGTGTTCAGGAATTTTGGTAAATATAATTTAGTGGAAGCCATTACAATGGCCACATGTTGACGGCATTGGATAATTAGCAAAGCTTTCCGGAATGAGGTTATGATCGCTGTTTCCTGGCGTGAACTAAATGGGTGGTGGCATTGGCGAGTTTTGGTAATTTCAATGTAGTGGAAGCTATTATAATGGCCAGGTGTTGACAGCACCGTCATCGGACGATAAGTAAAACTTGTTGGAATGGGATTACGATCAACGTTACATGACGTGACGGAAAGGAACGATGGTTTGATAAAGCTAAGTGATTTTAGAAGGACGATGACGGAACCGTCATTGCACAACAAGCAAACGTTATCGAAGTCCGTCACCCTACGTAAACTGCAGCCAAACAGAGGAGAGCTTATTTTTTATATTTACTAAATTCAATTTTCAAATTGTTCATCTTACTTTTTCGTGAAACTATCTAACATTCTTAAATGGCAGCATGTATGGCGTGATGGTAGCGTCGTGCCGATATATAACGTGGTGGTAATCATCTTAACTATCCAAAGAAGATAGGACTACGACCGGGGAAACAGTTTGTGAAAGCATTCGTGTGGGGCGTGGAACTCTATGGATCGGAAGCATTGACCATTGGAATAGCAGAACATAAATTATTCAAAGCTTTCAAAACCTGGTGTTAAACCTAATGCTGAAGATCAAATGGATGGAAAAATAAGAAATGAAGAGGTTTACACAGGTTTATAAGAGAAAAGAACCATATGGAACACTGTACAGAAAGGAGCTGGATAAATTGGGCACACCCTGAGGCACAACGGGTTTGTGATGAATAAAATTGAGGGATGGTTAGTGAAAAACGTCCCAAGATGAAGGCTAAAGGATAAATACAAATACAAGAAAAAGAAAGTATATCAGAAGAAGTATCAAGGAATAGGAGAAACAGCATTAGATAGGGAAAGATGGAGGGCTGCAGTCAACAAATTTTAGGATTGAACGACCAATGATGATGTATGATGCATTTTTAATCTTGCATTTATTCACTCTGTTACCCTCCCAGTAGTCCCTACCCGGTGATCCGGAGAGAGGATTGGGGGACCCTCAGATTGAGAGTCGAACACACTCCACCTGATCTTCCCCACCCCATATATCAACCTTCTTACAATAACATTTGTCATTATTTTTGCAGATTATTTATATTGTGATCATAAAATATGGAAAAGAAGCAAATTCGCTACCATTTTGAACTCCGTTTGCATTAACAATGAGAAATTGGTCATGTGCCGTATTATAAATTATAGTAATTCTCCCATAAGTCGTAATACACTCCTCCTTGACGGGAAGATGACAAAAAACCTGGTCACCACCGTCCGTTTCAGTCACGTCATTAAACTTTTATCGTAATCCAACCCTTAAGTGCATTCCACTAAGCAGACTCATGCCGACGTCGGGTTTCTTCCATCTTTCCTCCGATACTCAAGTATTGCCACACTTACAAGCCTTAAAGCCTGTCTCTTATGGCACGAATGGCCTCAGTGGTCGGTAGCCTCCCCGTAATAAGCAACCATCATCGCCACCACTTTGTGAAAAGTCTCGCTAGAATGGATCCTTTCCGGAAGAGACATGAATAGGATGAGAAGATCCCCCACCCAGCTGGAAAGATTCAATCAATTATATCTAAAATCTAGCGGGACAGGGGCAAATGGTGACGGTCGTACGGTTCGGGAGGAGATGTGTGTGAGTTCTAAAGGCAATGGTTAGCCGGGGAGAGAGAGGCTTGAATGGAAGGGTGAAGAATGGGTGTAGGTAGGAATAAGGGTGAAAGGTATGAAGGGGGTGAAAATGGATTGTCGGTGGTGCTAAAGGGGAGTGTGCTGCTTGGGAGTGTTTTGCGAAAGATGGGAGAGTTTGCGGAGTGGGAGGTCTTAAAATGGGGCTGATTAAGGGGGAATACAGGGTTCATCCGGAAAGTAATGAAATTAAATCCAGGAAAAATAATAATTGCACTTAAGGCTAAATAGGGTTACTCATTTCTGAGGTAGGACATTTGAGCGTCTATACACCATTGCCAGTGTGTTTTGCCTTTTCAAGATGATATTTGCACATGTTAAGAGCCTTTACACAAGTTAAGTTCAATAATGACACCGCGGTGATATCAAGTTCCGAAAATGTCGAGATTCGCCTAAAGTACGTGTAGACACGATCGCTCTTCCAAGTGGAGTCGAACGAGCCGGGAATCGTGACTGACTCAATATAAATCGATCAGTTACGAGTCAACTACTGTTAGTGCTTTTCATTTGAATACGGCGATAGCCGATTATTAAACGCAGGTACCGTCGATCGCCGACTCACCTCGGAGCAGAGAGCCACCGGCAGCCGGCGATTGACGGCGATTCAGCTAAATCGAAAGCACCGCGGCATGGCGATCGCCGTCTATCGCCGGTTATTGCCGCAAATCGAAAGCACCCTTAAAGCCTGTTTATACTTATGACATCGAATCGAAAAACACATAACTTCAAAAACATGGCGATTTTAAATATCACATAGGGAGGGATTGGGGGAATTGGAGCGGTTGAAACTTGAGGGTTCTCCGTCACACGGTGGGTTTCCGGAGGCGTACAAGAGAGGATAGGGGGAAAGTGGAGGGAAAGTAAAGTGTCAAAGGTTTCGTTGGTTTTGGAAGAGGGGACAGGAAAACCATGAATGCAGCGGGTATGAGGCCGAGAGGGTATGAGGGATTGTGTTTATGGTCCTTAAAGGGGTTTTGCCTACAAGGGATAATTTATCCTTACTCTTTCTCTTGTGCCCAGGGTGTCGATGGGCAAGATAATTTCCTTTTTAATGTATTATTTTTATGAAAGTATTTACAGTATTGCAGCCATAGGAATGGTTTTATTTAAAAAAACATGTATTTGTAAACATTTTCGAGATTCTCCTTATATCTGGATAAGTCCTCTATGCACCAGTTTAACGGAAAAAGTTTTCGGTTCTCTTGTATGCATATGTATTAGTTATGAAAATCAAGAAAGCAGAATTGTGCTTAACAGAGTCAGTCGTCAAAAACAGCATTTTATAGAACTATTGGCTACACTCCAATCACCGTCAGTTGGAGTCACACAGGGCGGTCTTTAAATTGCCATTAATCCATTAGGAAATACCTAATGCACATCAAACCCATTTAAACAAATTTTCAAATGATTTTTACGAAAAATATTTTTATCCTTTATTTCGTAATCAAAACGCAAAATAAAAAAAGTGTATTATTGAGTTATTATCGAAAAATCTTAGACTAAACAATCAAATTCTGGTTTTTCATTATTGTGCTAAACTTTACATTGATAGCAGATAAGTACACCTTACTCGAATTCAGTAATTAATATAAACTGTTAAATCTACGGATATTCGGAAAATTTGTCATTTTTCCTATTTTCATTAGTGACCTGAATTTTTTCAATGGCAAAAATTTCACACTGAGAAAAAACCCAAACAAGGCTGACCATTGTTTCTGCACACCCCTAGCTACGCCACTGGAACAAGGCGAATTTTCATGGTGGGTCTTAGTACTTCTCCTACACTTTACCGTGGTAAACTTAGAAACTCACTACCAACACTTAGAAAGACGGCGATTCAATCTTCTTCAAGGTTGCGCTGAAGGAACGCAAGTTTGGGATTAATGTTCATGATCTTATACTGGAAAGAAACTCTCAGACTGAGCCCTTCCATGGAAAAAGGCCATTGCCTTCCATGATCCTGCATGGTGAACGGAGGGGTTACCCGGAGAAAGACATCAAGGTTGGGAAAGCGCTGAGGATATGTTTTGATGTGGCCGCGGGTTTTTGACCTGTTTGAGAGTTAATGGGGCTGACAATGAGGGATGAAATTGTGGTTGAGACAATGAAGAGGGAAGAAGACGAGAAGACTTAAGAAATAAGGAAGGGAAAATAAATAAGAGTGGATGAGGATGGCATTGAAAGAGGAGAGGGTACAATAGGATGAGAAAGAAGAAGACTCGGGAGAGAGAGAGGAAATAATGGATTCGATGGGACTTGGACGGTCTGGACGAAAACATTGTGTCTCTAATTGGTAGACCTTTGGAACATCGGGAACTTGGTTGAGCGTGAAAGCCAGGACCCTCAAAATTGCTAGGGATGAGATATGAGAGGGAAAACAGAGGGATAGCAAATAGTGCGACGAGTAAAAATGGCACGGTACAAATGTAACTTTTTCCAGCTCAGGCACAACTGAGGAAGGTTAAATATTGAGCATTCTCAAAAAATCAAATCTGTTTCAAAGAGTAAGAGGGATTTTGATTCATAAAAATATGATTGATTGATTTTTGCTTACACAAACAAAAGGAATGCAAAATGTCTGCTAACCAAACTCAATGAAGCAAATAAAAGGGAATGTGTACGATGGCTCTGAGTGAGTTTTGGAGGGATATGTTGACTGAGAAAATAAAATAAAATACCTGTTTGCGGCTAAAAACTAAAATAAAAATTTTATTCATGGATATTCTGGAAATATTCTCTTTTAAATTAACTGAGATATGCATGAAATACCAAGTAACGAGGCAAAATGTATACCAAAATTGTAACAGTCTGTAAACCCAAAAATATAGGGTGGAAATTCTTGGTATTCACTCATTTCTCAACACTTGATGTTTCCGAACATTTTAACGCAGTTTCAAAGCTATCGAGTAATATTTTATGCTACTGATTGTTTTGATAAAAGCCTTCCCCAGGTTATAATGTGAAAAGCGTCGAACCCGCCGTCTACTTTGTACAATAATGTGTAAATACAAAATCGAAGAAAAATATTGTTTCTCGGAGAAAATTTAATCTTTTGGCTGCCAAACGGCACATTGACCCTTTAACGTCCTAATGGGTGCATATATCGATGTGTATAATGGAGGTATTGATAAATAATAAGTGAAAAAAAATTTATACTCACCGCAGTTGAAATAAGTGGCATAATGTTCTTAGTGCATACTGTAAATATGTGCGCTTATAATTAGGATTTGTGAGATTTTTCAGCAAATGGAGTGTATTTTGAGTAAACTTAAACCTGAGTGAACTACCAAATGAATGAAATCTTATGTAACTTCAGCATAGCGTGCCATTATATTTGTTGGAATCTAAGTGGGTGAATAAAAAATATTATTGAAGTTTTTTTACCAAGTGAGTTGATTCCTACATGAATATCCATAATTTGCACACGTGATGCCTTACATCGTTTCACAACACTTTTTTAATTGCCAAAACGCCTTATATTTATCACGACACTATATTACTTTAATCGTTATTGCCTCAAAAAAATCTAAATGAGGAAACATGTTATGCTCTTTGAAAAAAAACCACCATTGGGACTTGACTTTCATCGGCATGGAACGATCATTACGAATGTACGAACAACTGCGTAGTGAATGATGCGTGAAACATAAACTTACACGGAAAAAAACAACTGTTGAAGGGTTGAAGCAATTAAAACTTGGGGGGAAAAGTGCGAAGCCTCCGTGCTCACGGATAATGCACGCTTTTAGGCAAATCCTTGGCACGTGTCAGCGTCCAAAGCAAACTAATCCAATAAATCCGCTCAACTTGACGCGAAAACCGCCCTTTCGCGGTCTCCCGGCTTTGAAGAATCCTCCCCGGAACATAAGTTGGCACGTCGAAGCGTAAGCAGAGGTGACGGGAAGGTTGCCGAAGTGAAAGCACAAAAGGTTTTACGAGCCGGTTCGATGCGGTATAGGTGTAGGTGGGGGAAGGGCCAACGGGTTTTCGGGGGGAGGGTTATAAGGCGGCTTCAGAAAGTACGATCTAACCGATAAGAAGAGAAGGAAGAAGAAAGGAAAGAGGTAAAATGGAATAGGTTTAAAATAATGCTTTGGATAATAAATCCCTAAAAAGCGACAGAGTAATGCATTTTGACGTACATGAGGTTTTTACATGGAAAAGGACAACATTAGTTGCAATTATTACAGTACGTAATTGAAAACTCTTAACTAAAAACATATATTAGCTGCCATTTTCAGGATAAATCTTTAAATAACGTATAGATAGAATAGGAAGTTAAAATATATACTCTTAAAATATAGCAAATTACACAGGTTTTTAATTCACAAGGCATTGCGTTCCATATAACGGTAGACCTGACAACGAATGATTTATGAAACATTTTGGTTCTATGTGCAGGTAACTAAAGCTTAGATGGGTTACTTCTCGTTAGAATGGTTCTAGTTTTAGGTGAATATAAAAAGAGGTCGAGGAGATACTTCGTTTTTTCTTTAAATTTCTGAATAAGCAAAATATAAAATCGATCCAACTGGTAGGAGGGATATAAGATAAAAATTGCAGGAAGAAGGATGTGTTGGAGGAGGTTGACAGAGTAGGAAGCTTTCGGACAAAGGTGGGAGAGGCGTAGAAGAGGTGAAGGAAAAGAGGATAAGAGTGCGGGAAGAAGAATGGTGCAGTGCCTTTCCCCAACATATCGCTCCTTACTCTTCAGTGCGGATGTCCGCTATTTCAGCCCGCCGCGCCGCCCGGGAGAGACTGGCCGATGTAACGGTGAAATGTTTCACAGCCAGTGACGAAAGATTTTCACGGGGTTGGGTAACCGGTAGACGGAAATTTGGTGGGTGATTATTATTTAATTACCACCGAAAACAGCACTTATGTTGGCCTTTACATCGGAGTAGTAACAATCAACAGTGGACAAGCACAAACAACCATGTCCTGGGAAGTGAGAAATCCTCCCCAGGCGGGATTCGAACCCGCGACCTTAGGGTTAGCAGGCGAGGACGTTACCCCGCCGCCACCGAGGCCGACCTTTCCATATTAGGGGAGGAGACCAATAGCTGAGGTCAATTTTTAATTAAGGATATGTGATTAGGTAGGTCAGAGATTATTTAGAGATAGGAACAAGGGTTAAAGGAAACCCGACACTTGGCACGTTATTGGCACTTATCCCACTAAATTTCTCACATAGCAATTAAGCCTGAGAGTGTGACTAATCCATCTCGATATTTTTACTGTATAAATTTTCATATTGTCCTCTTCTCTTCAATTCTTCTCTATTCTCCTTCGTGTCTTATTTTATCAGTTCATTTGATATTCAGGATACACCTCAAAACCATAGGTCTCGAAAATTATGGCATTCTTAGCTTGGAATATTCTTATTTTTAGTGTGTGTTTAGAAGTGATATGTTGTGCTACATCAGTATGATGAATAATCGCCAGAAGAATTTGATTGACAAAAAGAATCGCCAGTGATGAAGCACTACGCAGAGCTAATGACGCTCTACAGCGTTCTACCTTTAGTGAAACAGTAAGGGCATTATGCGGAATATTGGTACCAAACTTCCAATCTATTTGCTCACCTCAAAGGCATGTAAGCAATCATATCCAACACCGCGCTAAATTTAAAAGAGTTACTTTAGATTTTTTTTTCATATTGGAAGACTCTAATATGGGAAATTTGTATCCTGTATAATACTACGTCAATTTTCCAGCAGCACTTGGCAACATTGTCTAAGTCGTCTGCCACAAATCTTGCAACACTAAACAGTGTCATAACTTTCTTCGCTGAAATAGTGAAATACATAATTCCAAATTTGCACAATGCATCCACGGACGCCATCCCATCTTTAATCTCCATGCGTAGTATATCCTGTCATAGACTAAAATCCGACTAAAACTCATTTACGACACCCTTAATTCTTACACTGACAGTCATTGTCATAAACTTATTTCATTCATCAATATCATAATGCCTTTGAGTCCTACCCGAACCATCTCATAACTCCACATACCCATACCCAGGTTATCACTAATTTAAAGTTCGCTCTTCGTTTGTCTCTCTTCCCTAATAAAATCACTCCCTACTGATATAGATCCATTTTCTACATCACCTAAAAATTTCACCTATTTGGCCACAACGCTAATAACAATCAATAGCCATCATCTCTATTTCATCTTAGTTAAATTAGTTTTTTAGGTTGTTTTTTATTAGTGTGTCTCATTTTGTGTTTGTTAAAAGTGCACTTTAAATTTGAAATATTACTCTACGTGAACTATTTTTATATAAAATAAATTAACGCATAAAAATAAATAAAAAACATTTCGCCTTCGACCTCGCATGAATTTTCACAGGAAGCAATTCCCTTTAAGAATCCACACAGCCAACTAAACGTAGCACTGTCTATAGACGAAAATAATAAGAAGTTGAAGATACAACTTATCGGACGTATTTGGAGAAAAAAAGGCTGTTTCCGAAGCAGAAGAGAATGGGAATATTGACCGTGGAAGACAGAAGATGATATATGAGTGTGATAGGGATGGGATGGTATATGATGATGATGGGAGGGATGATATATGATGATGATGATGAGAACAGTGCAATATATGAAGGTTAACTAAGTAAGTAATTAAAAACGAACGAAGTGAAATGATAACGAAACAACATTTGCAGCAAATCAAACCTCGGATTGATGACTGCTGACGATGGGTACGGGAGGAGAACCCGATGTCTCTAAACCAGGGTTTCCCAAACCTTTCCTGTGATGGAACACTTCGTGAATCCTGATATTTTAACGGAACACCTAGTTTTCTTTGCAAATATTAAACCATTACGTTTAGGTAGCAGCATGTAAAACCATCCTAGGATTACCAGAACACCCATTAGCTTTCCACGGAACACATGTGTTCCGTGGAACATAGTATTGGAAACCCTGCACTAAACAAACACCTGTGTGTACTGGGGTGAGGCAGATACCACGGCTGGGAGTGCTATGCTCTCCATCATGACGAAAATACAATGCAAATAAACACTTCCCTTTTTCACTTTTTGACGAACGACTATATTATTGGGAGGGCTGAGTGGACATGGAACCGTGTATTGAAAAGGAGTAATTTTTATATCGCCTTTTCTTTAATCTCGTAATGTAATTTTCATTCGTTCCCCTCGCGGTACGTAAGTCTGGATCCACCTATACCCTTTTAGGAAATGTACGTCGAAGCGATTGAAAAAGTGATAAATATGAGAACATAAAAGAGTCTCCCACGAGAAAAAACTGGCTCTTCTTTAATTTAAAAATATTCGAAACAGATCCCAACGGTAACACTGAAGTTGATCTGCGCACATCAATGCATTTTTTTTAATGAATCATAGCAGGCGGTTCATGTTCAGAGTTACTTCAAGTTGATCAATTTCATCAACTCATAACTATATTCAGAAGATTACGCGCAGGATAAGATAATTAAAGATTTATATCCGTATAATACGAGCATACTTTTAATCGTATAATTTAAGCACAAAATTCCGAAACGGACACCTCTCTCCAGATCATACTTCATAAAGCATTGTATACTTCTTAAACGTCAGGTATATTCTATAAGCAAGAGCACTCCACTTAATATATTTTTGAAGGAACTGCGCCAATTTATCTTGTACTTGCATTACTCGTTTTTTGGTAAATCACACTTTGAAAGAAAATAATGAAATTTGATTTACTTCTAATAAATTTACATTACTTCTAAGAAATCAGAAACTTTAAATCATTCAGAAATTTTACTTACGTAATTTCTTCCTCAATGAGTGTTTTTCTGTCATAAAGATACCATGTTAACAGGCTATTTTCTTTTCTGCCAAAATGCGGATCATTTGAGTTCCCTCTAAAACCACCACCTTTTCATTAGTGTTTATAGAGTACATATGAGAAGTGAAGTGATGTTTATTTCAGGCTGAATTTTTGATCCTTTTTTCATTAATAATTAAATGTTTGTCCTCACATTTTATTTTCATCTAATTTTGAATGACATTAAATTTGATGAGGAATATTAAATACATTAAATTTGATGAGGAATTTCAACAATCTTAGGTGCGATATCGTCTTGGCTTACTGAGAGATAGTAAGCAACTGGTAGGGAGGCCAGGTTAAAAGCCGGCTTGTGCATTAGGAGTACCGTTAAATAGGGACATACAGCTGCTAGGGGGGAGGAGGGGGCTTAATATTTGAACTCTTTTATTTTTTTCGTTTCTCGAATGTTCGTAGCATGTGTAATTTGATTGGATTATTTTACACGGTGTCAGGATTCAGTCAGCTTCCTTGGAAATGAGGGATGTTTAGAAAGCCAACCGGATTACACTTGATACCGTGGCCTATAGATTACTTTCATCTCTGAATCTTAGCCACCTTCGTGACATCTGACACCGTGCATTTGGCTGAGTGACTTCAGCAGGGGTGAGCGAAAAGTGGAGTGGGGAGAGGAGGGGGAAGGAAGGGAGAGAGGGCCCCCAATGAGGCCTTGTCTTACTACATGAGAGAATTATCTCAGGAAGGGACTCAGTGTCTGCTTGAAGCCCGAAATGAAAAGGGGCTATTCAAGTATTGCGTAAGGCAATTTTTACCACTTTTTACCCTCACCCCCCCCCCCCCCCCCCATATAAAGCAACGTAAGATTTCATGAATCCTTCCCTCCCTATTACGTAAGGTATCAGACATTTTTGAAACCATGGACAAAGATAATAACCTATGGGGGATTCTATGTCAAAATACGCAAACCTTGACCTCATCACGGATATCGATAACGGTTTTCTGAACATGTGATCTTTGAAAATGCGAAATCTCCAAACTAATGAACCCAACGAATTGGTTGTACGTTTTTCTATAGTTTAGTATAAAATCAGGCGTACCGCCGCAGCGGTGATCCTAAAAAGTAACATTTTTCCTACGAAAATAATTTTAATAAGTGATAAAAATGCGAATTCAGAAGTGACATATTTTGCGTAAGTCTCGGACCCCTCACCTCCCTACGTAAGACAACGTAAGAAAATCCCAACCCCCCTCCCTCCTCAAAACGTCTTACGTAATACTTGAATGGCCCCATAGCCGACATGAAGACTAGGTAGTACAGAGGTATATGATGAAAATACTTTTATTGCTGCATCAAAACCATTCTAATTGCTTAAAGCTGAAAATTTTTAACAATCCCGAGATAGAATAAAGCATTGTTCTGGGAAAAATATATTTATTCTAAAAAATTAAATGCGGAAGAAGCAGCGCAATTGCGAGCACGCCTATTTTGGGAATTATTTTCCTTCGTGTAGATTCGAATATCTCGACTCGGCATATCGACTTGCTTGCTCAACACAATAAAAACTGCACTATTTAAATATGCATAATTTAAATTAGCTGTCATATTTTATAAATTTAAAATAATATTCAAGTCTATTAAATTATACACAATAAAATATATTACATTGAAATATAACATCAGGTCTATTAAATTAAAAATATTATTTTTTCTTTGGGTGAGTTTTTAGCACCTAGCACTTCCTGTTGACATCACTACATTAGGCATTACGATGGAGGTGATTAATACAAAATTTAAACATATACATCATGTAATGTGTAATCACGCTAACATTAGTTCGGCAGTACCTTTGAGTGTTTCACTTATGATGAAGTGAGTGCAAGAAGAATCTAAGGCAACGTATTACCAGTACAAGCCCTTAAACACCAATTTCGTGCTACGCAGTTTAAAGCAGTACTATATTGTGAATAAATATTGGTTATAACCACTCACCACTAAGCAGTAAATACTCATCCACGTAAACCGAGAGTTAACTGTAGCGCACATGAACATCGCGATCTTGTGAATTTCCCCTCAGAGCTTAAAAAAATGCACCACCCCATGACGTGAAATGCAATTTGGGCATCTATTAGGTTTACGGCGATGCATGGAAACGACTAAACCTATTAAGGATATTGAAATAGGGCCACATCATTTCCCTCCTGAGCGACTTTCAGTTTAAACAAGCTTAATCAACGAGGAAATCCAATTCCAATTATAGATGTCTCGTCTTTGTGAAGTTACAAGCATTTTCGCCAGGGTAGCGGAAAGGGATTGTTTACATGATGCAAAGACGGTAGGAAATTTGGGAGTCAATCTACAACGCGATCCAGTAAGACATCGTCAATTTCCCGGAAATTAATATTTGCCGAAATGTTTCTCCCCTTATCGTTGCCGTCATCTCATCTCCATTTACCATAACTTCATATTCTCTCAATAGCATCCAAAAGTGATAACACTACAGACCTTTTCTCAACCTATTCAAGTGATCAGAATCGTCCACAATGTATCACAAAAACGTATTTCAACTCCAGTAAAGTGGTAAGGATACAGTATTAGTTATAAGGGTAATCTACCCGGAAAGGTAGTTTTAAATGGAAGAGTGTAAAATATCCTTTAGTATATTACCAGCGCAGACCTCAATTTGCACACAAAATTATTTGCATCATCTAAGCCCTATCCCTCATACCCTCTATTACAGTCTTCAGCAACCCTTTTCCCCTCATTAAGTTTACCAAACACCTAGTCTGCCTCTTCCTAATCTCCTCCAGAGTTTTCTTCTTCTCACCCGCCATATGACGCAATTCCTCGTTTGTCCTCCTTTCCGTCCACCACACCTTTTCTATCCTCCTTCACTCGTATATCTAAAACGCCTACAGCCTATTCTTGTCCTCTTTTCTCAAAGCCCACATATTTATGCATGAGGCAAAGCAATGTTCCACATAAAACTCCTCGCCAGTCTCTTCTTTACATCCTTACCCAGAGCCTACGTCATCAGCTCCTTTCTATTATTGAACGCTACTTACGGTGCTCCATACAGTTGTTTCTATTTCGACTCTAATTAAGAGCCTTGTTTATCACTTTCCCCAACCCACATGCTTTTTCTCAGGTTTAGAAGTCCTTTTTCGAAGACTTCTTCATTATTGTTTTCTAATTCTCTTTTTAATCGGTCCAGACTCCATTTACCAAAATTTAATAAACACACAAATACTTTCAAAGATTTTCAAGCTAATTGTATGCAAAACAGTCACAGCCCAAGCAGTAAATTAAATGGGAAAATTAATGAGGACATCACTATGAGGTATACATCACTTTATCAAAGTACATTTAACTAGTACATGTCAATAAAACAAGTTAAATATGTAGTCTGAATCAATTGTACGCTCTAATGATAAATAAAACATTGACTTCATTATGCACCATAAAAAACAACGAAAGAATATAAATATTTTACTGAGAAATAATTATCCAAATATTTCGTTTTTTCTTTACTGAGCAAAAAATTTAGCCAAAGGGCATACTTAAAAAAAAAGGAAAAGGATCTGAACAAATATGAAGCATCAGTATATATTTTAACTTAAAAATGAATACGGGTTATTCCATCGGAATCATCTTCCATGGGAATCGCATCTGATTAATGAATGAAGCGCACTTCAAGCCTATTATGAAATCCATAGGTTCCCATTTCAATAAATCAAAATGCCAATTAAAATTTCAATCTCAACACATTTCTATCATGTAGCCGATTACTACCGACAGAGAGCAGTGGTGTATCCATGGGGTACAGGATTAAAATTCGGGCGTAACTGAAATGTGTTTGATTGCATGTGAAACTATTCCATGAAATACGTTTTAGGAGTATCATTTGGCCAAAAAAAGCCAAATGATATTCGATTACAAAAACATTTACCTATTATAGAGATTGAAAATTGCAGAAGATTATCATAAGGACTGCGGTACCGCTGATATAAAAAATGCCTTTTCGTACGCCTGGGATAATGAGAGTTCCATTACACAATTCTAAAACATGAAATTGCGAGGGTTCACTGATGCAAGAAAAAAACGACCCATTCTTGTATAATCTAGTATTTTAAATAGGAGAGTTTCAATTTCATCACTGAACATATTATTACACTACATATAAACATATTTTTGTAATGGAATGTGATGGCCTAAAAATGATCACGATACAAAATACTTACGTTTCTGGAGAAAACAAAAAGGTCATGAGATGTATGTTTTAACACAGTTCACATTATACATTATATGAAAACATTAAAATAAAGTAAAAATATTATTTTCTAAGAAAAATGGGTCAATTTGGTTTGAAAAATTAGTCTTTCAACCACTTTTACAAAGCCCTTAAGCGCAATATTATTAAAAGGATTATTTATTTAAATATATTTATTATGAGGACATTATTATTATAAATTAAACACAGTTCGCAGATATATGTTTTCGCATAAAATATCTCATTTGGTGAGATTCTGGTTTGAGGGGTGAAAAGTAGATGTTGCTTATAACTCGTACGAATTAAAGCTCAACATTACGGACGTTTGTCCTCGACCAATGCCGACAACCAAATAAGTTGGGGAAAATATGAGGCATTAGAACGTTGCAGTATTATATAAACATCACAATTGATGACATCACATGTCTCAAACTCGCTAAAATGCTAGTAAATATTTTTTTCTGGTAGAAGCATGTTTATTCACCATATCCCCATGTACTGGATAGGTTTGTTTTGGCTTAGTTGTCCATACTTCCTCTATCTACAGCTTTCGTGCGCATATGGATTACTTGCAGAAAGATTGAATAGCAGCATATCATCAATTACACACAGAATTGGGTATTTTCAAAAATTTTAAATTTATATATACGGATCTTTATGTAACACATTAACTCGCACAAGCTTGCGGAGCGACAATAGTTTTAAAATTGATTCAATATTAATATTTAAGATTAAAATAGTCGAAACGACAAATGTTTTCACGCGGCTGCGAAACGAAATCTGATTGGCTTGACGTCATTTTCGCTGAGCGATAGACGGAAGTGAGGGAGATAGTGAAGAACTGTAGAAGATACCGTATATTTAAAGAGTTTTCATTGAAAACCAAGCCCATGGCGTGAAAAGGTTTTATTAAAATGTCATCAGATAGGTAATTTATCCAATAAGGACATGTTTATGGTAGGCGTTTTTATGAAGGATGACCGATTTAATGCTGCCGAAAT
Organism: Pyrrhosoma nymphula; assembly: GCA_963573305.1. Lineage (NCBI taxonomy): Eukaryota > Metazoa > Arthropoda > Insecta > Odonata > Coenagrionidae > Pyrrhosoma > Pyrrhosoma nymphula. The sequence goes on along the minus strand of OY754339.1, from coordinate 42,325,904 downwards.
TTGTGGAGCTTAAGTCCCATGCTTAAGCATGTGTTTGGTATGTATGTATTTGGTGTATGAACTTTAATAATAGTTTTTCTAACACACTCTTAATTATTATGATACTTCTTCTTTCTTTCTCAAAGTCCGTCCATGCAACAGTAAACAAACAGCATCTTAGTAACATATCAACATAACACAGTGCTTGCCAAATGTTTGTGCTGGCAATACTCAACACATTTGAGACGTTAATTTTTGATTTGTTAATTCGAGATTGTGTTAAGAGCAGGTTTCTATAAGTTTCTACAGATTCATATCTCCTTAATGTCTATTCAAAGTTTAATTTGGTTGTTGTTATATTATAAAGCTTCTCGTGAGAGTTACGGTGATAATGCTATAGGATACGTCGAAGTGAAGAGAGATGGACCAGTTCACAGTCATTGCAAATATATGTCCAGAATACTAAGTGCGAAGTAAAGCATACATTGTGCAGGTGGACATTGAGGAATCTAAGGAAGAAATTTCAAATATTCAATGTCGTGATTTCGTGATTAAATTTCTTGTTCGGTATTTTCACCGATGTATTTGTCATAGTGGCACAAAACACAATCGATATCCCTTAATTAGATACAATTTAAAGGCACATCAAGGTACAGGAAAACGTCCAAAACTAATTTCGTCGCACTTGTTTCCACCGTAAGCATAAGGAAACGCTTGGGTCTAAATATAAACAGCAAAAATGACGTCACATGTCATTCGGTTGTCTTCGGAGTGTGCTCGGGAGCATTCGTAACTTTCGACTTTCTTTTGCTTTTAAAACCGAAATTCATACAATTTGATAAGAATACTTTTAACCAATGCAATAAGTTCAAGTAACAGAGTCAGAATATCGATACTTTGAAATACGTGGAAAATACCCAAATTATGAATTCATAAAAATACATACATACTCATCAAGCCGTTTTCTTTTGGTGTAGGCAATGACAAAAAAACTACTATCTCGGGTTTAGAACAACAAAACTGGGTCCGTTTACATAATTCCCTCCATACTGCCAAGCTTTGCTTCTACCACATGTATGGGCTGCCTCACGATCTCCAATATTTAAAATTCATAATATTCCTCTTGAAATATTAGTGAAAGAAGGGAAACAGATGAAATATGTTCTGAAAAATATACATGTACGAATTTATTTTAGTAAAATACACATTTATAAACTTATACAGTCATTGAAATATCCTCAGTTCTAACAACCAATCTCATTTCTCTAAACTTAAATTTTTTTTGCAATGCATTATTTTTCAGGTAATTACCATGGTCGACTTTTTTCAAATTAAACTGAATCATTTATATTGCAGTTTTTCTGAAGATTCAATGTAGTACCTCAAATTTATTAGGCTCCGGAAATAAGCAGAAATGCAATGTAACGGTCATTATTAAACGTGGCAGTTTTGAAACTAGCTAACTAAAAAAATAACTAAAAATTCAGGACATTTTCTGATGTTTTTAAAATTCAGTCCGAAGTGCATTATTACTTATAAAAATTGAGAGTAACCTTGCTAGTTCAGGAAACGTATAGAAACCCTAGCCTGAGACAACTTTTTTTATCCTCACTTCCAAAATTCATCCAACTCTTCCACTTATCCCGACACACACATTTACGCCGCATTCATGGATTGGCATCGACAGTGCGAAGCGTGCCCCAAGTGGTAGGCAGGGAGATTTCGAGCAGTCAGATAATCCACCCACATATACCCGCACTCGCATTTAAAAACCCAAAAAAATTGATAGGGATGAAACCCCCTTTCCCTCCCATTGCGGCCAGCACTACAACGAAACGCAATTTAGTCAGTAATTTGGCAATAAGCCGAGCAGCCTTCGTCTGGATTTCGCAAAGTGTCCTTGCGGGACACGCGCACAAAGCATAAGAGTGGCGGTCCGTGCACCTCGCCTGGTGATTGAACGCAATCACGGAGGGAAAAAATCTCATCGTCGATTTTCAAGGGCCATCAAGCAAATATGTCGAGGGATTCCACCGATGCAATTATAAAAAAAGAATGCTGCTGATGATAAAAATTTGTAGGGACGATTCACTTTCCGTTGCTATTACGCATTTCAATGTTTATGGAATTTTCGAGTAGTTACGGTGACCAAATTAAAACTATAAAAACAATATCGCGTCCTCTCATTAACATTAAATATTAAGTGTTCCTGAGCGTAATGTGGACTGCAATTGCATTGATTTTAGTTGAAAACTTGATAGGGAATTTGTGAAGGGATACTAATTTGTTGAATTTTCTGTGCATTCACGAAATGATTGTATCTGTTCTTTCCGTGACTTTCCTATTTTTTTCTTGACTAAAGTGTCAAACCCAGTGGATCGCTAATCTCTATAATTTAATAATATTATTGTTTTTATCATAATTTTAAGTCAAGGCAAATTACCTGTATTTGTTAGACACTTAAGTCATGTAAGGAGATACGGCATTGTCCCTTAAAAAGACTCTTAGATTACTTTTCCATCCGAATCTACCTCAACCGGTAAATAACCTCTATGAATAAAATTCACTTTTCACCTAAATTATAAGATTTAGATAACTCCGTTCCGTTTAAATCTTTCTGCGGCTCAGATTTTTGGCTAAACATATGGTTTGCACATATGAGATGGTAACCATGAGAAGCTAACACATCAAATAATATCACCTGCGTTACTAAAAATTGCAAATTTAATGAACACATTTTGAAAATTACAATGTGTTGTAAAGAATAACGGAGGGAAAAAAATATTTGAATTATTATGTTGGACGAGCAAGGATGGTATAAATCAGCCTTATTACAATTGTAATGGATGCTAAAATAATGGGTTGAGAAAGAATGAAACGATTAGTTGAAAGGACAATGAAGTTGAAACCTTGAGAAAAAAAATTTTCTGTATGCTGCCGAGAATTATGGCACAACCATATAAATGGTTACAGTTTTATTTGTTGATGATTTGATATTCAAAGCAGAAACTTCATGCGTTGTAGGGCATAGCCTGGTAAAACAAGTGGCATTTAACGTAAATGTTTTCGCTCGACGACTGTTTTCGGGGCGGTATTATTTTTTGAATTGCTATCCATACGCAGTACCGGGAGTTGGGAGGAGTTGTAATCCCACTACAGGACTGAGTGTACTAGATTGAGAGAAAATGATCCATCATCAGTTCAATGACACCTATTATCCACGAGAGTTCATCGGAATACGATATCGGTTCCGCTATTTCTCTGTCCTTCGTATGCGCTCCGGCACCTAAATTATAAGAATTGTCCACCCTGAATCTAAACTAACACACAAGTTAACATGAGAATGTTTGCGGCTAATCGAACATTTTTGTGTATGCCGAGTTCTTACTTGATTTAAGTACAATTCACTGCAACTAGTGGTCACATTAAGTTAAGGATGTTATTTAAGTGTTGATCATTGGCACATTGAATTCGATATAATCCTCTGTGACGTCGCGTCGTCTCTCCATTCATTCCTGATTACCATTTAAAAATGACTTACATATTTTCCAATCACTGTGAAAGGGCACAACTGATGAGATACGCAGTTATGCAAACGGGTGCAAAGATATACTCATGCAAATGAAATATGATATACGCATAACTAATAATGAATAAAACAAGTATTCTTGAATGTGAAAAAAAGAGCGGACGGAGGATGTGGTGCTAAAAAACGAAACTTTGGAGCAAATCAAAGCACTCATCTGACTTGGAAGCATGAGTGTATGTAATGGAAAACATGCAACAGACATCAAGCAAAGGAAATCTCTAGGTATGATAACCATTCTGACGAGAAGGATATATCTTTGCTCAAGTAATAAGGATTTGGTGAATAGAAAGCAGTAAATTAAGATCTGAGAACAACAGTTAAGGAATAAAACTTAACTTTTTCACTGCTGTTCTTCTCGATGCTGGGGACAGACTAAAACCTCACGATGAATATGATTAAAGACGTCTTAACGATTAAAGGTATCGAATTAAATCAAAGAAATTATGAGATACATCAACCACAAAACAGACGTACTTAAATAGAAGGTTGTAAAATGTTATGACCAAAAAGGTTTAAAAAGGAATTTTTTATTAGTCCTGTGATTTTGACGTTTTAAGCTATCTAAAAAATTAAAACTTTATATAATATATGACAACTTACACGTTATTTATTTCATTTAATGTAACATGATATTTTTATAATTTTTTCAAATTAATAATTAAATCTACTTCATTCAGTTGAAGGGGTATCTTCGTATTTATTAAACTGGCAAATCAAGGCATGAGAAAAACGACGAGCTAACGAGAGTGGATATTTTAAAACTAATTCAGCTGCTAAAGACTTCAAAGGGCCACCTTGATTAATTAAAAAATCAGAATTAAGCTAGCAGCAGATAGGATAAAATGGGAAGAATTAATTATTTTTTAAACTGAAGCAGCTCTTTAAACTACGTACTCAATAAATAAATTTCACTCTACTACAAAAAAGCATGTACTTCTCTTAGTGTTAGTTGAATAAGTGAGACACAACCTTAAGTATCACATATGTACTATGCACGGGGCTTGAGAGAAGCCCTTACACCAAAACGCACTTAATCTTTTCTTCCTGGGCATTTTTTCGGTTTCATTAATGAATATGTCAACTTAAATCAATTTTTTTTATGATGCAGGTGAGGATCCCATGTACCCAGAAGAGAGGTTGGAAAGTCATATGTGGAAACGACTGATGACTCCGCAATTCAGGTTAGCACTGATGATAAGTGTGGGAATATTAACTCTTAATCGGTCGCACTCATATCCATAAACATACGGCCACGTCGGGTCATGACCCAATAACCTCAAAATTGTTTTTAAAAACTAATGCCATGTCCATTTTACGTTAATAGCATAAATTAAAAATAAAACACTACAATATGACTAAATGTTATTTTTATTTCAAAGTTATACACTAAAAATATATTAAATAAAGTCCTTGGTAAATGGCTCTTCAATGGTTCTTCAATGTGAGTCTTATGCTTAACTTTTTCACTAAGAAAACACCACCGAAAAACGCAAGGTTTTTATGCAAACGCAAATATTTCATGCAAAGGTCGCGTCGGGTCAAAATCTCCCTTCCAAGGAAATTGTTGAACCATTTGGAGTAGCATTTTTTGGAAAGATAAAGTGACAGAAAGTAGAATAATAGAAGGATAAATGAAGCAATGTGATAACCATTTTCCAAAAATTATCTTCAATGAAAAAGGAGTCTTGTCAATATTACCCAAAGTGGACGATTAAGGGATAAGGAATTTAAAAAAGGGTAAAACCCAAACTGGCGTCGGCACCAGCCTACTATTACGAACAGTCTCCTAGGGATCCACAACGTCTCATTCAACGCACTGATTTCTTCACATGAAACACTATCCACATTGCATTCAAATGTGCATAGATATTCAATTAAAACGTATCCGCATCTGCCGGTATTCAAACCCAGAGCTTGCAATGAGGGAACACATTATTCTAACAAACTTACCAACCCTACCTTCTGTGTGAAGAAAAATAACCTCCTTTAGAAGCTGAAAATAGGAATCAAGCCATGATTAATGGTACTCCAAAAGGGCACATATTCGAGGCTCACTGAGACTTACAGAATCATGAGGACAAAAAAATCCTAATGCCACAATGTGTCGTAAATTCTTCGTCGAAGCGACGAAATTGGAACGCGAGCTGGGTAATTTCATTCCAGGGGAAGCCACTCCTTCTGAACAAAACTCTCATCGCTCGTAAGTGGGCCAACTTTAATATGTGTCACCGTAAGAATCCCACATTCGATCGCTGGTATCGTCTTCAATTCTTTACCCGAGGAACCACGGAGCGATGCAATGCATTCGACGAGCGATTCATTTCCTTAGACAAGTAACGACCGCCTATTCCACCTAAAGTAGCTTTTCAGTCATTAAGACATACGTCTTTTTGCTAGTTGGCATCTATTCATTGCAGCCATCTTTACCGATGTCTCGAGGCCTTTTCCTACATGACTATTGCAACGCATTTACTACATGTCTACAACCTAACAATACTTTTCTTACATTGGCCCGCCGTTACCCTTATTAATCAATCCTAACATTAACATCATTTTTTAGTCCAATGCCTATGCTAACATTTCAATACATACCTATTCAAAAGTGTTGATGACTAATAACGCATTTTTCAACGACGAGTAATGCAATGAATGACAATCAATAGACATTCTTTACCGTCATGCTTCCAAATACGCCATAAATATTTGTTTGTTTTGAACGGGATTCAACATGTAAGTGACAGAGGTTTTGGTTATTTTTCGGTAGTATAAAGTTACTCAATTCCTTCTTCAGTCATTATCGGTCAATAAACTAGCCATCAGTACGCAGCAATGAAGTAAATCTAAACTCCCTCTTATCATCGAATTAACGTAAAGACTACGTCCTCTTGTGGATATAGTTATGCAGGCATTGGAAAGCCGGGTCTTGGTGATGGTTAACATCAAGTCCACCAATAAATTATTCATTTTACCTACAAATAAAGTAATGAAATCAAGACTTATTCATTTCAAAAAGCTCATTTTATGGGTAGTTAATAGTTACATCAAGTCATGACAATACTAACCTGAAGTCTTTACTAGCTCTTATGCATCACGGAGCAGGTCATAAAATACTGAAAATGGAGTTTCCAGTCCACTGATGATTACAACGAGCATCAACTTCAACGTATGCAAAGTTGGTCCGATTAGTTTGGAGGGTATGGCCCACATCAATTTGTCTGACTTGGAATTGAGAGATTAAAATGTATTGTACGTTATAAATGGCTTCCAAGAAATGTGATTTAGTCGAGGAGAGCTTGGTATATATTAAGATCTAACAGTTTCGTTTGCCTATCACATCTTACCCAAAATGGCAAACCTGTATTTTTCCTTGAATAAGTGCTTAAATCACGCTTATCGATTAAAGCAAAGTTATTAAGCTACAAAAGTATGATAATGGCTCACACTAAGAAGAAAATTACTTATCAACTGCATTTAAATTGAAAAATAAGTAGACGCCAAACGCTCAAATCTCAATTATTCACGATTATCTATTAGGAATCTCTTCAGCTGAAAATATACATGGGAACTTCTCTAAAAGATCGTTAATTTGTAAATCTAATAATGGGTTAATTTTTAAATCTAATAATAAAATGTACGTTTCAATACCAGGATCTACGATAGAGAAAATGCAAATAAAATATAATGTCTAAATATTTGCTGAATACTTCATCTGAGTTTACCGTTTTGGTAAACATGCTGGCATCTTTGAAGCACAGAAAAAAACCTCGATTCACTAATATTCTTAAAGTAACTGATTTCAATGAAAACTATATAAGGATAACAGACACAATCTCTTTATTCTCAAGTGGAATGCTCATATAAAAATACAGCTGCTGCACTCACGCCGTTTCAGCGATATGGTAAAACAGGCACGCGCCGTTATCTCTTTTTCACAGAAATGGTACTTTTGAGGGATGAGCAGGCAAATCATGCCATCAAAGGAAGGATTTTGAAACGGGATAAAACAATCAGCATTTCCAAATTAAGAGGAAACAATGCCCAAATGGAGAACAATCCACGCGCTCACATCGGAGGATTCGCTCCACTGAAACAATCAATCGGCGAACATAACTCGACCGTGAACAAATCGATAAGGTGGACAAAGCATCGGTGAGGAACGTTAAAGAGACTATAATCACCGCGCACCGCGAGATGGGGCAACAAAATGAGGACAGAGTCATCAAACTGGTAACCAAAAGGCCCTCATTAGAGCCTTTAGACCGAATCGACAAGGGAATCTGAACACACCCCAGGGCCAACTTTGGATCGCCAACTGGTCCAAGTTTGAAAACTCAAACGTCCACGGGCATTCTGTACAACACTTTGGTGGGACGCATATGGTGGTAAGCGGAAACGGACGGGAAGGTATTCCCATTCGTCAAATTTTGAGGGGATATAGGGGATAGCCACGGTATTACCTTAACGAAGCTAACCGCAAGTGAACATGAATGCAAACATTCCACGCAGGAGAAAATCATTCACCGGCATACCTATGCACTCGGCGCGTTTTCAAGGGATCCGGGTTCGAATCCCGATCAAGGTGAATGATTTTCCTTCTGTGGAATTTTCATTTTTATTCTCAACCGTGTTCAGAAATCCTTATCAATTCAGTCAACAGTCTCTAAACCACGCCTCTCGTTAAACGTATACCCATTTAACTATCTAAAATATACCACTGACATTTACTAATGTAAGTAGAAAATAATTTCATACACATTATTTACGCAGCAATTACACACAAAATTAAAAGAATAAAATCCTCCACCAAATATCATTGCAGAAGTTCTCAAGTTAACAATATACTCGGGACCATCACTGTAAGAACTCATAAAATAAAAGAAAACACTGTATTTATACACAAATAGTGGGGAAATACCAAGTTTTTTCTCTCATTTTATAATGAATTCCCACAAAGTAGAACCTGCAGCCTTTGATTTTATTGGTAGATCTTATGTATGTTAGTCAATCAATATATTCAATAGGTGCCATGAAAGAATAGGAGTGGTTTTTCAACGCTAAAATCTACAATAGGGGAACGACATTAAAAATTCCTAGGGAAACAGTCAAAAGGGTGTTTCCAATCGTTCCCGAGAATTTTCACGATTTTTTGTTTCCACCTCCCAAGTTGTTCTGGAAATCGCAATTACTTCTCCCTTGACCCAAAAAGTAGGTGCAATCAGTTTAGAAAGGTGAGGAAAAATGTGACGAGCACGCCGGAAGAGTATTCCTGTGCATTTCATATTTTTAAGTATATTAAATATTTTCTTGATGATAGCATGTACTAAACAATGACTCAATTACATACGTGTGGAAGTAAAACTCACGAGAAAGGCTCATGGAGAAAGCAGCCAATCACCCAATGTATATTCATGGTCCGATTTTGATAAGTAAAAATTCAAAGTTTTAAATATTTACCGATTTAATTTCAATTTAAGAAATCAATTAGGGACTCTGATTGACCACTTTTTTATAATAGCAACTGCCTTTTGAGCGTTGGTCAAATAAAATTCAATTTTTCATCGCCAACATTTCGATAAATTTATTACTATCCTCAGTGCTAAATAAAATATACAAATTCACAAATATAACCAACAATTATGCCAATTGAGAGAAAAATATACTTTGAAAATTTTACAATAAATGTTTGATATAACGCATATGCTACTCAAATTGCACTAACCTATGAAACTAACCAATAATGAACACTAAATGCATGGAACAATTTAATAGACGCTCTGCTATAGCCACAAAATTGTCTCAATTGACAAAATAAAATATAAATAAAAAAAAAACTTAAATTGTTCAAAATTATTACATAAAACTACAACTAAACAAAATTTAAACAAATACATTTAAACGTATCAAGGAAACACAAGCACCGATGACAGTAAATTTGGCGAAACGCTGGCTACAAATAAATTGAATATTATTTTACCAACACTAAAAAATCACATATTATTTCAATTTAAAGTTTAATAATCTTCAGTGAAAAAAAATGAATAAAGGCAATTCCTTTCCAAAGTAAAGTTTATTTACCACCCTACAGAAGATGAGTTTTTAATTTTGACAGAGCTGATTCATCTGTTCAGAAATGACCAAGCAACGCTGCACCTCACATTACTTTTTTAAATGGATGTATTCTTCGGATGTAGTCTGAGTATATTCGTTAACGGTCCAATAATTCGAAATTTTTAGTAACAATAATTAGACCCTCTGACCGAATTGACAAAGGGGCTTCTGAATAAGTCTTACGGCCAACTTTGGATCATCGAAAGACCCGACTTAAAATCTCTCCGACCATAGGCATTCCAAAAACACTTTGTCAGGACGTATATGACGGGGTTCCTTTTGTGGAACTCAAACGAGATCATACCGATCATTTGGGATGTTGTCCAGTGGATTGAACAGCCCGAATGCATAACTTTGTACCCTAACCCCTCATTCCAAAAACCACCCTCATCAAAGCCCTCTCTATACAACCTTTTATCATTTTCCACCCCCTTGGAAAAGCCACCCCCGGACCCTATTCCTCCCTCAAAATACCCATCCGCCACCCCCTTGTGGGTACCCGGTCAAAGCCAAAGCCATAAATATCGCCTGTACGTGTTATTGGGCAGTTATCGTCCTTCGGAGCAGACGGTCATTTTTACTGGAGGGGTTTGGCTTTTGGGGGCTCGGGTGATGGGATGGGGGGTTTGTGTTTCGTGGGAGGCGCCTCTATACCCGTGGGCTACACGGCCATTAATCAGTTCCGGGAGGCCTTCCCCGCCTCCGGGATGCCTCCTCCTCGTCCCGCCCCTCCTCCGGGGGGCGGGGAATTGAGACGGCCCGGGTGATGCGTGGCCGGAGGCCGGCCCCCGGCAGCTCCGGTGCGGGGACAATGAGGCCCGCGCTTCCACAACCACGTCAAATTGGGCCGTGCGATGCTTGGTAATGACATCGATACGCGATGTTCGTTAGATATCGCATTACAATATAATCTCTCAACAAATAAAATAAATATATAGTCTCGCAGTTTTGTGTGAAATTCGAAGGTAGAAATCGTGCAGTAATCAATACTAATTGCGAAAAATAACAAAAAATATGGTAAAAAGTCACGCGTAAATGAGTTTAATGCATCAACAAGTATTTTAGATGAGACAGGGCTCAGTTTGCAAAATTAATTATATTTACCCTAATCGATGCGAAAACAACATAATTAGATTTTAATTTTACTTATTGACTTCATTACGAGAGGAAATACGCCAGGTAACAAATAATAAACAAACGTAGTCCATTATGTGTGTTTACACATAAGTATTTTTATTAACATTACATTCGTCACAATTTATAAAAATTAAATGAGGAATCATTATTGGAGTTACGATAAATCACTAATAATGACTTCGGAATAGATAAGCTTCGCCAAAAAATTAAAAATATCATACATGAAATAAAAAAATATAATTAAAATAAAACTTAAACGTGTCACAGAGAATTTGCATGTCGTCCTAAATGAATATATCTACACTCTAGAAAGGAGCATTAAAAGGTTCCTCAGGTAGACTCCTCCTATCTTACATTGTACATTTTATCTTCAATTGCACGAACTTCTTTGGCCTCCAAAGACTAATAAGGTGAATTAAAAAGGCACAAAGGGCCCAGGAACCCTAATTTGGATCTTTTTAATTCCACAATTATTTAAAAAAGAAAGGCTTTTGATTTAATGCAAACTTTCTCTTTTGATTTTTTAAACTACTAGCACTCACAACGTTGACATAGAATACTTAGTAACGGATGACAGATATAACATAGTTTTTCATTAATAGCATTTTATTTTTGTTGGCACTACGGATTTTGCTAAAATAATTTTAGTTTTGAGCTCCTAAATTGTAAACTTTTTCGCTACTTCAGCCATCGCATTTTTTTATTTACTTAGAGACCGCAACATAAGCATGGAATGGAAATTAATTCCCTATGCTCTTATGTCTCATGTGAAATAAATAATATAACAGAATTACGGTGAGGTTTGGGATATTTTTAACTTCAACCTCTTCATAATTGGTTAATGACACCTACAATGCTACATAGTTGCAAACAATTTTATTCTCTTCTTCTTTCCGTAGCAAATCAACGAGAACCATCTTCCAGTTTGAAAATAAAATTACTTGACTTCATAAGGGTTTGAACCAGTATCTCTCAATTGACGGTCAGCTCAGGTCAGCTGGGTGTGAGCTAGGGGGCTAATTTGACCTGGACACCGCACTGTGCGATATATCTGAGACAAATCGTTCGATATCACGAAACAGAGATATGAAATGTTGGTATGCATTAATTTGTGTCGCGTCTTGTACGATGCAAAATTTACATCGAAACCCGATATTGAAATTTGGATAAATCGAACAGCCTTACTAACACGCCATCAAAACCGAGCACTCCCCTCCATGCACCATTCAAAATCCAATCCTTTCCCCACCACACCCTGTCGATATGCAGCCAATAAACACGGTTCCCGACCCCGCAAAACCGCCACCCCCCCAACGGCCTTCATTCATACCCACACCAGCTCAACCTCCCCCGTCCCCCACTGGTACGGAGACCACAATCCCAAATAGCGGCCGCGTTAATGATTTGATTAACGGTCACTCAGATTTTATGTTCGGGGCGTCAGACAGTCATTTCGCGACGTAAAACACTTGTACGATGAACGGAAAATCAACCGAGGAACAATGTTTATGGAATGGAATTGTTCATTCTTCTTTTTTCATCGTCATCATTTTTTCGCCACCAAAATAAAACACACACATAACCCCTTCCATACACATTTTTTTTGCCGGAACCTCCCGGAGCTTTACACTAGCATACACACACGACCTTCTGTATTCGTGTTTGACCCCGGAATTGTTATGTGGGCGGAGGGAGATAAAAAGTTTTTTGTAGGAACAACAGCGTTTGAGCGTGTTTTTAAAGCCGAGGTTAATGTCCCCAAAGTTAAAAAAGGAAATAAATACATGGATAACGAGTCAAATGCGAAAGCATTTGACTCATTCCTGAGAGCCGTTGAAATGCTTTTGCAAATAATTTTTTTTTATCACCTATCAGCTTGGGGGAATCGAGTGGGTCATTCCTCATCACAGTTAGTGTCTTTTTTATCATAGCTTTCTTTTTCAATATTCCTCGAGAAAATAATTTTCTTTTTTCCACGGTTACGATGTAGGGTGTCCAGGTGGGGGAAGAGATAGCAGGATTTTTCGTGTTAGTTTGATCACGAGGCACGAAATTGAAATTTGATTGGCCCTACGCCGTGGACTCTATCGCGCTTCGTGCAATCAATGGAGACGCATTTTCTAAGGTTGATTTTAAGCATTACCGGGATATATATGAGACTGAGACCGCATTTCCTTGCTGTTTTGTATTCCGATCTTATCTTAGGAGTCTCAAACTATGTGTTTTTTATTTATCTCGAAGTGGATGTAAAAATAAAGGCCAACCCTGTGGCAAGAAGAATACAGAAATCAAGTAACAAATGAGGAACCAGCTGCGTGGGGAGTTCTGACAAACACATTGACATTCATGGACTACCATTTGATACAATCACGTGCTAAAAGTTGAAATAATTCTGTACACTCAGATTAGGGCGGTAGTAAATAGGAGTGATCGGAGCTCCAACTGTAAAAACTACCAATAACTGAAAGAAAAACTTTATTTCCTTCTTCTGTAACTTTTAAACTGTGCTACGTAGACCAACGCATGGAAGCAGCAAGGAGGAGGCAAGGATAGGGGACCCAGTCAGCTAAGTTATATGCAGATAGTATGCTCAGCATATACTGGCCGCACATTCGAATATACTGAGAATATTCCAGACATACATGCTAGGCACATAGGCAGCAAAGGACACAGATGAGCATATGCCTGAGAAATGTGCTGACGATGTACATAACACAGGTACAGAACTAGAGTTCTCGTAGCACCTGCTGAGAATGTTCTGAGAGCACAACCACAGCACTAAGTATGTGCAGAGAATGTGCTAGAAGAAAATGCACTAAACTAGTTACCTGGTTATGTCCTGAGAATGTTCTTAATGATTTGCGCTAAGCTCACAGCACTAAGTATGTGCAGAGAATGTGCTAGAAGCAAACGCACAAAACTCCTTTGACTCAATGACCCTGGTTATGCCCTGAGAATGTTCTTAATGATTTGACTAAGCAAAGGTCTTACCAAGGATACCTATACATGCCCATCCACGATTCAACGTAATCCTTTAAAGATAAATGCATGAGTAAGGTTTTAGTTGCGTAAGGACGTAGTTACCAAGAGGTTGTATTGAAAATGAACTAAGCACTGTTGATGGGAATCGCTTTAGTGGGAAGGAAAGAACGAGGGAAATAATTTTTCTAAAAATAGTAAAGTCAACATTTCTTTTTCACTTACTGTGTGCTTCAGGACAGACGAGGTATTCTTCTTATTGTCGCACCGCTTAACTTAAGTACATAATGTACAGCACACACTTCGAACCCACGACCTTTTAACTTTCCAGTCCGGTGCGTATCTAAGTGATCACCGCGATCGACACGCACAAATAATAGGCTTATTTACCAAGACTAAAAATTATACATTTAAATTGCCATTAACCTGTATTATCCAACAGATGTAATCATTTTTGTGGAGAATCACAGGATTAATAAAACTAGTCAATAGATTGTTTCATATGGCTACGGTAACATACTAAATTTAAATTTCCTACGCTTTCCGAGCAATTTCTCTGCTAAAACCCCTCACATTATGCGAAAACCAGTAAAATAATATCTAGAATACTTCCCACGAATGTTTATTGTTAAACCTCCAATAATTTTTTCCCTCCTTCCCCAATGTTAATAATTCTAGAATTACTTCCTCGGGAGAACCTCCTTGCCTTTGACTCAAATTTCTTAATTTGATATTCGATACATTACACTTGGAAAAACGCGTCCCCTTGCTGAAAACATCAGCAAAATGCTACGCTATGACACTATTTACACTATTCAATTAATAAATAGCATGGGAGAAATTGAAAGTAGCAGTGTTGACATTTTTTCCGGCCACATTTAAGATTTGCTATTTTGCTGAATGAATTTAAAAAATATAATTAAAATATAAACTACTAATATTGAGTGACAAGCAAATTTAAGCTGTGACTGGTGTCTCATTCGCTATTTAAACAGATATGACCCCACATAAGATTGAAATTAGTTTCCATTTTCAACATTTTCGTTTTCATTTTTAAGCATATTTCGATCCTCACAGTTGCTTTGCGGTAACTATGGGTATGGGAAAATAGTGCGTATTTCAGAGCAACACAGACAATAAGATAAGATGGACTTTTCATCCGTTCTGACTCACTCGAGTCTCGTGCGAACTTACTTTAAGAAAAATAAGAAGGGAAAAGGCTTTAAGACACATGTCTTTGACGTCCGGGAGCGAACGTGCCCGGACTACACACAGTGCCATTGAGATGCTTTGGTGGCTACACATGTATCCCCGTACACACTCGGTCACCAAAGGCGAGACTCAAGAGAGGACGAGAAGAGATGGAACGGATACCGTCCATTCAAAACTCCTCCCTTTTCCCAGGAAAGAGAGAGCGGGAGAAAACCTCGGCTGGAAAACCGAGATGACGCCGCGGGCAGGGAATCATCCGACCGACGCCTGCCTCAACATCACTCAGCCTGCCTCCAAAACCATGGAGCGGGGTAAGAGAAGCCCCTACGCCCCAGGGAGTACGCAGAGAGAGAAACGACGTAGGTTGAAGGGGTTGTGGTAGAGGGAAGCACGAGGGAGGGGGAGAGGAATGGGGCATGATGGGAGCAGTCGGGAGAGGCAAGAGTGGGGCACGGGAGTGGGGGAGAAAAATGACTAGGGAAGGGGCAGGGAGGGGTAGACAAGGGGAAGGAGTGAATACGGAGAAAGCGGGAGGGCGACGCAGGGTTTGCGATGGATAGTTGCAGGAAAGGGGTAGGTGAAAGGGAGGAAAATGCCAGAAGAGAGATAGATAAGGGTCAAAAAGTCCCTAGGATGGGGGCAGGAAAGACCAGGATGGGCAAACTGGACACAGGAGTGGAAAAAGAGGAGGCAGTAAATAGGCAAGAGATAGACGAAGTTGGCCCAGGTTTGGTGCAGGGTTGGCGCAGGGTAGGCTAAGGTTGGGTGAATTATGTTCACGCCGACATCAGCTGTTTTTGGATGGTTTAAAATAAATCAAATCAATCAAGTTGTCTTCGGGAAAATGTGGTGGAATTGATCCATAAGAATGAAATTACTAAGCAGTTTTCCTCTTTTTTATATAAAATATAGGTTTACGCGACCGGTTTCAATGTATTACATCATTGTCAAGCACAGTTATTATTCTAAACAAATATTATTTACATATTTGAATATGGTTGTTAGGGAGTGAAAAAAGAAGGTTGGAAGTATTAACGGGAAGGCTACTATTGAGGGAATCTAATAGAGAGTTAAGGGGAGAACACCGAAGATGCCTAACGAATGGAAATGACAACTTCATGATAGCCAAGCACATCATGGAAACTAACCATTATGCAACGTCCAACAAAAAATACTGCATTTGGAAATTAAAGGAAACAAATTGGATATTTTTGAGCAGCTTGAAATAATTCAACACAGTCATGGTCAAATTCCGCTTATGAACCAAAACATATTTCAATCCCACTCCTCTTTACTCTCCATTAGATTCCCACAATAGTAGCTTCAGCCTTTCCGTCAGTACTTCCAACCTTCTTTTTTCACTCCCTAACAACCATATTAAAATATGTTAATAATATTTGCTTAGTATAATAACTGTTCATGGCAATGATTTAATACATCGAAACCGGTCGCATAAACCAATATTTAATATAAAAAGTGGATAACTGCTAAGTAATTTCATTCTTACAAATCAAATCAACCATAGGTGCAGGAGAGGTGCAGGGTAGAATAAGAAAAATACTAGAAGACGGATATGAAAGTGTTATGGGACTAGTATCGGGGCAGAAGGGGGGAGGAAAGAAAAGGAGGGGCAGATCGGTGGCAGGAGTGAAGAAATAGGAAGCAGGAGTTGGGCAGAGATAATAGAGGTAGGTGCAGGATAAACGCAGAGTATGTGCAGGGTAGGATAGGGCCAGCAGTTAGAGAGAGTGAGAAAAGGATAACAGTAAAACAGGGCGTGGGAAGAGAATGATATAAGCGGAATATGGACAGTTGATGTGTTGAGCAGAGGAGGGAGAGGAATAGCAGAAGGATATTAGATTGGAATTACTGAGAATAGAAAGGAAGACTCACCACCAGCGTACACCACTTTTCACACCACCAGCTTACCGACCACCGTATGTACCATTGTAGGCACTAACCATCTAGTAAACGTGTGTAGGTACCCATCGTATCAGACGCCCCAAACGCTCCCAAATTACCACGGTTAGCGCTTTTGCCACAAGGAAACATAATCGTTTATGCTTAAAGAAACGATGAAAAGCATCGGAAAAGATGAGGCACGATAATCAAATATGAAAAGTAAAATGGAAAAGGATGAAGTGCTATTTTGATGGATTTAAAAGGCTGTGTCAATTTTTTACTATTTCTAAAGCCACATAAATTCACAGGAATTTTAATCGTACTATTAGCAGCATGTTTTTCACTTTATCGTTGCGATTTCTGGAGGGGAAAGCACAGAATTGAGATTGCGTTGAGTGAATATATGTGATCAGGTGGCACTGTATTTACGATAGGTGTCTGGCAAGGCAATGCTTGATCAGGTTAATATAATAATTTTCATGATAATATTTATTTATCTACTTCAAGCCAACTAAAGGTGAGTGCAGTGTTGAACACTCAGCCATCAAATCACATTTCACACCGAGAACTTACACATGACAGTAGCGTAATGGAATAAAAACTGCAAGGTAAGGCAAATCATATGAACAACGCATCGCAACGAAGAGAAAAGGCTACAAACATACGAGTAAGAGGAAAATATATTTTTATTACAGGAAAAAATAATATAACTATGGCCTCAGTTTTTAACACATTGGTGACGTCACAATACCTGGTACTTTTTTAATCTCCAGTATTGTAAGTTTTGATGAAAAATTGAAAGATATTTTGATATTTTTAGATAAAGTTTTTCTATGCTAGACCATTGTTATTGGACATTAATTTCCAAAAACGGAAAGCGTTTTTAAATAATTCATTAACAAATAATTTTCTATAAAATTCCACGAGTAGGTTTGCGCCCAAGCTATTTCATTTCACGATTAAATTTTTTATAAATAATTTTCTTTTACCTAATTTCAAGGTAGACAAATATATTTAGTTACGATTAAACGGTACGTATTTTGATAGGGAGTAGGAAGGAAAGAGAATGAGCAGGATACGAGCAGAAGATGGGGAGGTCATGAAGTGTGTATGGTAAGGAAATGGAAAGAGAAGAACAAGGAGAGGAGAGTGGCTGGAATAGGACCAAATAGGGGAAGGAAAGGGGTAGGATGAAAGGACAGGATGGAGTTGGGACAAGGGCGTAAAGACTGGAGGTGGAAGGAGAATTTGTGTGTGCAAGGGTCGGTTGTGGTGGCTTGGATAGTGACGGGAGGGATGGATAGGCGCCTGGGGCACGGTTCTTTCTCTTCCTTCCTCTGTGAAGTAAAAAAAAATGGAAAAGGAAAGTGGAGATATGCGGTTGGAGAATGGTTTTATCGCCAGGAAGGACGGAGATAGGAAGTGAGAAACGGTGAGAGGACAGGAGGAGGAAAAGGACATCAGAGAAAGGATGGACGAAACGGGAAGAAAGAAAAGAGGACGAATTAGGAAGGTGAACATTTTCAAAACCAGCCAGTGGGCCAAAGTCTGGTTTTGATGGAGACTCAAGAGGGGTCTTTGCTGCGTTTATTTTCGTCGTACGATGTTCCGTAAAATAGCGTACGTTCATCTGAACTATGATAAGGAATGTGAGAAAAAATACGCCATTTATGATGGGTTTCAACACAAAAACTGCGGAAAAGGACGGAGATAGAAAGTGAGAATCGGTCTGATGACAGGAGGAGGAAAAGGGCATCGGGTAAAAGACTAAACGAGAAGAAGGACGAGACGAGAACGAAAATGAAGATGAAAACTCTCCGAGCTAGTCAGCACGAGGACGTCTGGTTTTGAAAGTGAGTCAAGAGGGGCTTACGTTTGAAGTATTTGCGTGATACGGTGTTTTTTCTCATAGCAAAAGATAATTCTTTTAATTGATTATGTTAACAGCTTATCTTTCCGCACGTTGAGAATACCTCTAGTTTGGTACTGATATTACATTGTTTGGTTAAGGAGGTTTGACTGCTAAATTGTGTGATATATATTAAGTAGAAATGTCACACCTTAGTTTTTTTCCGTTTCAGCAAAGATGCTGGTACCTCTAATGATATGTGTTAGCAGCTGAAAATTTAAACGAAGATAATAAAAATGCATGTCAGTTATACAAACTGACGAACAATTAAAAAATCAATTTATTATAGTGATATTTCTAATGAACTAATGTGCGCTACCAATATCTATTATTGAAGTAATTTTCTAATATCACACAAACTAATACCTTCATTTAAACGTGAAAAATAAGATGTTATCGTTAGTAATAATTAAAGTAATTTGCTACTATCTATATAACTACGATATATTAGTGCATTCGTTTTATTAACATAATGATTTCCAAACATTTTCACTTCATGTTGTACTTTGTCACAAAAAATAATTTAAAAAGTGCTGCTTATAAATACTAATTTTCCTTTATTTCAAATATTCTCGAGCTAAACATAAGTTATATTGCAGTTATAAGCTTTGAAAAAGAGAGAAACGATGTAATTTTATCCACACTGTCACATAGGGGAAACATTTTTTTCGTCAGTTCCAGGAATATAAAATTGCATTTGTTTCATTGCGCGCCTGAACCTCTCCAAAGGTACATAAATAATAAATTAAATTTGAAAGTTGTCGGCATGACGGTAAAATTAAATTTACCGAGCCTCAAATCACATTATATGTATGCTTAATCATAAGGAACGTGAAACGAAATACGCAGTTTAGGATGGTTTAAGCACTATAAATATGGGAAAATAATTTTTGAAGTGGTGACTAGATAATGGCTTCCCATGGCAAGGACTTGAACCTTGGCAGAGATAGAATTCTTTCAGAGGAATGCCGATCCTAGAATCAAAGCTAGATTATGACACTTTAAGCTCAGTAATCCGCCCGTTGAATTGAAAATGTACTCTCCTTGGTTCTTTTTTGTTAAGATTAGGCTAAGCAGATAATATCATACGCCATGAAAAGAATTACAGAATCACTGTAAAGAGTCTAGAACGATCAGAAAGAGGAGATGTCCGTAGGTCTGACTATCCTCTTCCTATCTGCTGATGATGACGATATTAAATGAATGTGGGGGAACTGGCTGATGTGGTGGCTCTAGAGCTGGATTTCCACGCCAAACGACTGGGTTCAAATCCTCTTGTTGACGGAGACTTTTCAGTGGAAACCTTATTCCTGCATTTATATTATGTGGAGAGCCCTTCAAGCGCCATAAATCGTCCGTCAAGAGGGCGCGTTAAACCTTGGTCCTCTTTGGGCCCTCTTGGTAAAGAGTAGCCTAATGCCAATGCTGGGTTTTTCTCTGCTCTATCGGCATTCCCAAGAGTTGCCTTTCTTCCACCAACTAACCTACCTATAAAAACGGGACAATTAACCTCAGCTGTCCCTCCAAAAATAACCACTCAACCAACCAAAATAAACACATCTACGCCTAAATATGCATTAATTCATAAAGGTGTATCTTTGCAGTACATACACATACGAAGTAAAAGAGGGAACGTAAACGTTTTCCGGAGATAGCCAGGGGGTAGTGCTGCTAACTCCTGAAAAAAGTTGACTCCAAAAGAAGTCCATCCCAAATAGTGGGTTATTCAAAAAGATTACAGGGGATCAAGGTGAGGAACAGGTGCAGCTTTCGTGCATTTCATATCTCCAAAATATGAGCAAAAAATCATATTTAGGACGTTATCATTAGGTCAAATGTCTTCGGAGAACGTAAAGAGTGTGGATAGCGGACGGTTTACGGGGGAAGGGCAAAGAAAGTCATTCTTCTCGGAGTGCAGAAGCTACAACATTTTGAATGAAGATCTGAGGGGAAGGATAGGAGTGCGGCTAACAAAAAAAAAGTAAGAGGCACTCCGGGAGTGCCGACAGAAGTGAAAACTTGAAATAACGTGAGCATTTTTGAATGTAGGGAATAATTTCTAATGAAGTGTTTCATTAATCAGGAGAAAGTAGTTTCATGTATATAATAAATTAAATATTCATTTATTGCGCTATTGTACACAATTATTTTACATAAAAATTGTACACTTCAGAATAATCAACTTTCATCCATTATTTCAACAACTCTTTCATCATCACCGCCATCATCATCGGCAATATCTAAAACTGATACAATAGGCTTATGGTAACTAAAGTAAGAAACGAATAATTTTGATTCGAATTTGCTTAAATGTCTTGTAAATACTGCATCAATAGTAGTTTTATATTTCGTGGTGCCAAGATTGCGATCATTAGACATCGTGTAACCAAACTCACAATTTAAAAATTCAATCAATGGTAGATTTTTATCGTCTGCAAAGTTTATGTATATATGAATAAGCTACTCAAATTGAACGTATTAAAAGAAATTGAGTTATATTGTACTAACCTTCACTATTCTTGTATCGAGTACACTCTCCTACACGAGTATGGACTGTTATATTATCCGGCACAATATTTGTAGCAACCCAAATTGAATGAACTAAACCGTATATTAGATATATATATTATGTCATATGAATAAAATTATAATATAGTTTATTTGACGGTGACGGTGACGCGAGTCCAATGGTTTTTACCCATCCACAAGTACTGTGTATATAGCGAGTATACTGTGTATATACAGAATTTTCAATTATACATATATATAGCAGCAGTGACGGTGACACGAGTCCAATGGCTTTTACCCATCCACAAAAGTGTATATACAGAATATACAATTAAACATATATTTAGTAGCGGTGATGGTGACGGTGACGGTGATGCGAGTCCAATGGTTTGTAACCATCCACAAATACTGTGTATATAGCGAGTATACTGTGTATATAGCGAGTATACTGTGTATATAGCGAGTATACTGTGTATAACAGAATATACATAATTATACATATATGTAGTAGCGGTGCCGGTGACGGTGACGCGAGTCCAATGTCTTTTACCCATCTACAAAAGTGCTCAACGCGACATAAGAAGTTTTCACTTCAAAAATGACAGAATTAGTAGCTAATGTTGATTTTTGGGAAGGGGATAACACAAAAAGGAATATAACTATTATATTGCGAGTAATACTAGTAGATACCTGAATTTCCTCCTAATCAGGAACTTACTCAGGCACGGCAAAAAGGGTCCTCTGATACCATTAAACAATTTCATGATTACAAATAAAAACACAACTTGATTTCAACCATCTATTTCTTCTTAAATTTCGCGATGTGGTCAATTATTCTCCCATGAGCAGTGCCCGAAATTCCACCACTAATGTGTTGAAATATGACCACGCCCACGCAAGAAAAACAGAACTACTCTCTGTAAATATGGAGTCTTGGTATCATTCTTCTTTCCTTTTCTTGGACGCATTAGATGCTACATTTCCTCGTGATTAATGACTTGTATAACAATTCTAACCCTAATTTTTTTATATACGAGGCTCATTCGCCTTGAGGAAAGACAGAACAATTCTTCCTCGATGATCGATGATGAAATTTTGAAAGATACTTCGTTTTTATTCCTTTTAGGACCAATGGTGCATATTTTTACAGTAAATATATCCCAGAGAAGTTAGTACACAATAATGACATAACATATGTCGGACATGATCCCAGTTGCGACAGTAGAAATTATGTTTTTCGGCGTTTTCCCGGTGAATAAACATGATGAAATTTTCTCGGGTTTCCCACTGGGTCAGGAAGACATTTGATGTCAACATTTCGATCACAGTCACTGTCATCGTCTTCAGGGCTGAATAAGATGGTAGAGACATCCAGCGAAACTTCGGCAACAACTATCAAGGAAATTGAGGAAAGACTATCCGAGATAGTGTCGTGAATTTAAGAATTATTTTATTTGGAAATCCATGAAGAGGTTCCAGAGTTAAATAAAACAAATGCAAATTTGTGTAACTGGTACATGTAAAAAAAATGCGTCACCTATGTGATAGTCCTGATAAAAATCGAACTTTTGCACTTTTTTCTAGGGCTGAAATATGAGAAAAGTGGTTCCTCCACAAGAGTAACTGAACAAATGGATATTATATTTTTACGAAAAACCAAATATCATCAGTAGCGATCAATCCGAAGATTGATATACAGCAGCTCTTCATTCGACTCTCCTCTCTGCCATCCGCTTCATTCCTACATAATTATTACATAATTTGGCGTCTTTCATGATTTGCTTAATGTATTCGATTCTTAGTCTTCCTCCATAATTCTTCCCATTTATTGCTCCTTGCAATTTTGTTTTCATTAGACTGTTTTGTCGCAAAATGTGTCCTTTAAATTTGCCCCTCCTTCTTAGCAGCGTGTTTATTATGCTTCATTTCTCTTAACCATTGAGGTAATAGTAACAAAGCACTAAACAATTTTTGTATTTATGAAACTAGCATATTACTTTATTAATTTATAATGATAACGTACGATTTTTTATTACAAAAGGAGCTGAAGTTCTTCATTAATTGTAAAATGTGCTCATCAATATAGTTCACTGTCATGCATATTTAGTATGTACTTATATCCATTGTAACGTCCATCAGCTATGGAACAATTTTTGGATTAGAAGCAGTTTTGACTGAAGATTGACTCTTTGACGTCTTGACAACTTTAAAATAAGCAATATACCCACCCATATCGAACAATCAATAACTCGTCAAACATCAAATCGATATCAAACATCAGGTATTTCACACATGAAAAATACTAAATGCGAGCTTCTCAACGTGCGAAAAGATCATCTATTAACACAAGAGTTGTCTAAATAATCATCTCCTTACCTACTACCTTTTCGGTGCGAGTTTCGATTAATATTTTAATCCAAACTTTAAAAAAATACCTCTAGAGAATGAGAGCTGAGAGTAAACCCAAGAAACCCATTCGAGAGAATTCAGTGAGGAAGCGTAAAGCATGATGAGTTGTATAATTTAGGAGGGGAAAGAAAGAAGGAGGAAAAGAGACATAAGGAAGATCTCAGAAAAGGATTGAAAAGGTGGTAGGTGGAGGTCCAAATAACGAGGCGTATGCAGCGCATTTTGATATTGCGATACACCGATAAAGACAATTAAAATCTCGATTATGGTGGTAAATATTGCTATGGAGATCTAAATTCGTAGTAGGAAATCGGGAATTTTGATATCACAATGCATCAAACAAGAGATAAGCTATAATCTTAATATCAAGTCCGAGCAGTATGAGTCCAAGTATGTAGGTGGACATCAGATAGTTCAATAATTCAATGCATCGAGCACGATATGTAATGTCCTAGAGACATCTCACACGATACTGTACCACCGAGCCATGGGATATATTGCTTTGAGTTATCACGCGATATGAGGCACAATGGATCACTGTATGTCCTGAATGATTGAATTATAAGTAAATTGATTTGTTCTAACATAAAATGGCAAAAAGGGTAAAACTAGAAGATATTTTCTACATAACTGAGAACCAGAACATCACTTCCAGGGCTAATGGATCTTTCTAATCTTTATCTGGATACCATGGACAGTTCAGCCAATTATTCTCAAGCCATGAGGATTCTTCCATAGCGTTTTGTCCAAATGAGATCTTAATTAATGTTTTAAATCACTCGAATTTGTCCCAACGCAATATTAAAACTTGAATATCAACCAGCTCCAAGAGTTCAAGGGTAGGGATAGAGAAGGAAAGTCGAATAAAAGGACGTTTGGAGTGTGAGGAGTAGTCCGAGGCAGCCAGGGGATGATGCGAGGTCACTCGGATGAAGGCTGACATATTGGGGGCGACGGGTGAGTTGGGATGGTAGAAGAATGAAATGCTGAAAAACGGAAACAAATGAAGAGATAGCGGCGGAAGTGAAGGGAGTTGTCCGGGAACACTCTGTGACATTTATGAGATCGAGACTCAGACGAGTGGAAGGAAAAAAGGAAAAGACTGGTGCAAAGATATTGATACGATAATTTTTCTTCCCTTGAGTTCACTTGCTCTGGACCGCACTTAGTAAGTCGGGTGGTAATAAATTAACCAGAGCCTATGGGGCATCATGAAGTCCCGCGAGCAATAGAGCCCGAAATACAGCCAAACTATCAATGGCGGCGTTAAATAAAGCTTTAAAACCGAAAAAGTGACCTCAAAGTTATTTTTATTATCAAAATTAGCCTTTTTCAATTAAGTGCCCCAATAACCAATTCAAATATTGCAAAAAATGTGTACAGAAAAAACTTCTCAACGTCCTCTTCCTGTCCTTATCACAAAGCTACGCATTAAGCATTCAACAGTTTACAAATATGAGCTCGATGTTCTGAGGCTTCACTTGGTGACAATTCATGATGACGTAATCAGTAAAATAACTTTTTAGTTTACAGAAGAGGTTTATTTTCTGACAATCAATTTCTTCACAGATCAGGGTAAATGAGGACAAGATCAGGGTTTATGCGTCAAATTGGATTGGAGGCATTCAAAACACTTATCTTAGTTTTGATAACCGCTGATTATGGCGATAAAAGCCAAAACTGTAATTAGTACGTCAATTCTCACTGAATTCTCGGACGGCCATGAAGACTTCTTTATAAGACAAATATTTGATAAAAAAACTTTAGTCTCCTTAGGAACTTTAAGCCCATAACTCATTAATATGTGAAGATTTATGCTTC
Organism: Pyrrhosoma nymphula; assembly: GCA_963573305.1. Lineage (NCBI taxonomy): Eukaryota > Metazoa > Arthropoda > Insecta > Odonata > Coenagrionidae > Pyrrhosoma > Pyrrhosoma nymphula. The sequence goes on along the minus strand of OY754339.1, from coordinate 42,300,351 downwards.
TCCATTCATGATAATTCCCTACCTAGTTTTTCCGGAGGCACACTTCGTGGAAATAACATTAATTATTGACACACATTGATACCAAAACTTTCGGAACAAATTATTACAAAAAAAAGTAATTTTGCCTAAGTTACGATAAGAACCATAATTTTATCTGGTTAAACGGTTTTGCGGTACTGAAAATGGGCCAATGACTGAGGCTGGAAGCCAATCCTGTAATAAACCTAACTTATTACCTGGCTTGAAAACTAAAGCTTGAACATAAATAATTTCAAGATTTGGGAGAAATAAACAAGGGCACGAAAAAAAATTTAAGTACTGAATCTTTTGCGAACATATTTCATGCTAACGAAAAGGAAAGCAGAAAGATTTGTTTTAGTTTATACGAAGAATTAAATCCCAAATTTAACTGTGAGGGGACAGAAATGCGAAATGCCAAAATTTACAAAGTTGGATAACAGGCTTTATAGCTAAGGTTAGAGTAAGTGGTAGAGATTCTGCAATACTGAAAAATAACCACTGAAAACAATGAACAGTTTAAAGTATAAACTTACAAAAATTACGAGAAAATCATATTTACTACAGAACCCTTTCAAAAGTATGTCAGGTAAATTTAAATTTGTAACATGTCCGTGAGCCAGTTAACATTCAAAAGTACAGTCACAAAGGTTTCATTTGCAGTTACAACTTTTTCGCCGATCCTAGAGCTTCTAAGATGTAATTTCAATGGCACAGTTTCATTTCTTTTGAAACGGCCTTAACCAAGCACGACAAAAATTTAGTTTCCAAAAGGAAAAAAAAGGATCGTGAAGTCACTTGAATTTTTACCCGACGTATAGCTCAAATCACCGAAATTTAGCACGTGCAGTCTCTTGGGACTCGACACAATAAGGAGGAAAAGAAAAGATACTTATAAGAGAAGAACCCCCCTAAAAGTGGCTCGTTTGCCAGATGCAGATCTCTTTAGTGCCCGTTTGTAAAGAAATACCCCCTGACGTAGGCCAACACAAAAGAGACGGGAAATTAAAAGGAAAGTGCCTCTTCTATCGATGTAGATGAGGGCTACGAGGAAGAGAGAAACAGAAAATACCTTTTTATCCTCTCTCAGGAGAAGGAAAGCGGCAAAGTGGAATGAGAACATAAAGAGGAAGAAGAAAGAAATAACGGCTACGAAATGAAAACAAATGGATGTGAACAGACATATCTGATCGAGAAATTGAGATCTTTAGTCTGCTTACCATTTTTTCAATTGCATAAGGAACCGTTCTGTCGGAGGAGAACCGTCGAGCTATGGAGGACAAAGGAAAATACAAAAGACGGACAAAACGGTGGAGAGGAAATGATGCGATTGACTGACTGAAGTAGGAAGCCGCGGGCAGGGACATCTTCGCATGAAACTAATTCATTCAGATCGCAGATAGAAGAGGAGAGTAAGTTGGCGTTTTGATAAAGAATGTGAAGCCTGTTTTTCAGCGAGAAAATGAACCACCTAGCATGGCTTTTATGCACAATGTTTCATCAAATTTAATTCGACAACAATAATTATTGTTGTCGAGTAATATTATAATTCTCGAACATTGAACCCTCCAATTCAAAAAACCTCGAAAAATGCCAATACCAACACCTATGCTTTCGGCGTATTAGCTGCTCAACTGATCAATTCAATATGGAAAATGACGCGTTTAAATGGCTAGAATATTTCCCTGTGATATCATACCACACAATCTATCCACCTTCTTTAATCTATGATTAGCATATAGCTTGTATTTATTAAGTACAAATGTTTTATAATAACTTATGTGCATGTTACATAGTACTATAGCAATGATTTCAAGGTAACCTAATAAACATACATTCCAACATTTTTGCTCCCTTTTGATGAAAGATCGAAATACGAAGAACTTTGTCGATTAACATGGAATTTCACCTTAAAGAGAGTAAGCTTGAGTATTCAACTACCATCATATATGTTACCAAGCGCCAGAAAGTATCTCATACGTTTTAAGTGTCTTTTGCTATTAAAATAAAGGTTTCACTCCATCTTCGAATCTCAGTGAAGTCAACCGTGTCCGGCCAGACTCTACCTGAAGATGGCCAATTAAAAAAACGGAAATACGTGTAGTCAATTTAAAATAAAGTGGACAGTATCATATCAATTGCATTTCATTATCAACCTTAGAGAAAGTCCTTGAGCTTACAATATCAGAAACCGATTGGCGCCAGGCCCACCCGGCGCGGCGGGTACTTTAACATCCAAATTTGGAGGACTGCTGGCACAACCTATCTTAGTTTCCTAACTTTAGGACATGAAAAATAAGTAGTTTTTTTCGGAGACGATACGGTTACAGAATTAATTTTTTCGGATGAGACGATACTGACACACTTAATATTGTCTCGTTAGAAGAGTGATTTAAAAATGTACAAGAAATTTATTAGAGGTAAGTCATTTTTTTTATCTTGCGGCTGGGCGGAATTTTTTTCCTTGCCTCAGGTACTAAAATGGCTCGGCATGGATGTACTCTAATCATAATAAATTACTAATAGCGTTCAAAGATTTAGAGATACAAAATTATTTCATAATCTACAATCATTTGAACCGATTGATAGATTACGAGGTAACCGTTAAAAGTCTAAAAATACAAATATTATGTACCGCTTTCCAACAGAAGAGACCTCAACCCATCAACCAACTATCGAAAGAGAAAAAAATACAAGGGATTACATGCTGAAGAGGAAATAATGCGATTGACGGAGCGCAGAAGTGGGCACAAATATGGGAAAGGAAGAAGACACGAAGCGTAGGAGAAGCAGCAGTGGAATCGGACGAAATAATACTGGCGAGAAGAAGACGATTCGGAGAAAGATGAAGGAGACTTGGAGTGTGATTAGAAAGGGAATGCTGCCCCGTAATAAGAAAGGTCAAGACTCATGCCCGAGGAGGTCACATCCTATTTTCCAGTCCGCGGCATCGGAAGGGACGATGGGAAAGGAATCCTCAAGGGATAGGAGAGCTTTCAATTCATTGATAGGTCTTTACTCGGAGTGGATGAGGCAAGGTTTACGGTCAGTAGGTTTCATCTGGTGTCCTCCTTCGGATATACCAAAGCCCCATAGAGTACTTAGGCCGCATTCATCTCATACATCTAACTAGGAGAAGATTATTTTTTAAAGATCACGTACGTCACATAAAAGAAGGCTACTTTCAGTAAATGTATATATAAAATAGCGTGAAAAATATAATCGAGCATATCAATCTAGCTTTAACCTGTATGGTTTTTTTGAAAGTGAAAATAAAAGTGTTTTCATGAACTTGAGAATTGAATTTTTACTTTTAGATAAGAAATTTTTAAAAATACTCCCGACCCAGGTGAACGAATGACCGTTTGGTATTGATTTGCTTTCTTTTAAAGAACAAAAAATGGCGGTTACCCGTTTAAACCTTGTCTGGCGTTATAATAATGGGGAATACATACAAGTACTATTTTTGCTTTTATTGTAAAAATGAAAATATTCCACAAAGTAAAGCCTGAGACTAGTTTTATTAATTATGACTCTGCTGTAGAGGGGCTATTGTGCGGTGACAATCTTCAAATTAAAGGTTTATTTTACCATCTACAAGCATTTGTACGTAAAGAACCTTCATGTATCAGCGGAGTACGTTCCATATCAAACCATATTTGCAAACATTCGCGAGATAAATGATAATTTTCATTGCTCTTCATTTTATTTCGATTTTCTCTCTACTACCCTGTCTCATATTATTGAAATGGGCATTATCACAGAAACTATTTTCCAAAAAGTAAAATAATGAAATAATCTTCAATTTCTTTACCTGCTCCTACCGCATCATAAGTTCTTACCAAGGCTTTAACCAACCAGGGCAAACACATACGGGTATGTGTACTTACTTGAAATATGGCAGGGGTCCTGGGTAACGCGTTAGACTATTAATTGGTGAATCATGATATAGATGGAAGTACAATATGAATTAATCATTGTCATTTGTTACGAGGATAAAATTAATGACAATTTATGCAATTATTTTACTTCTCTAGGCAGCAATAAATTAATCTTCACTGTCTGCAGTCGCCGCATTTGGAAAGTCATGATTGTAGCATAACATCGTTATTATCTACCCGCAAGTCCGATGTAATTCATTACGCCAGTGCTTCGCTTTCATCTCAAATCTGGTACGCTCAGTTCATTTGTATGCTGATAATGTCAAGGGCATAGAAAATGGAATGGCTGCAGTAGAAACCTACACTGCATTCATACTCTTCTCGCAGGCAAACCAATGACCAGGGTAACAAGGTTGGTAACGATTCAGCATGATAACCTAACGGCCCCAGTTCAAATCCTGTCTGGGCTATGGGTGATGTGCTAGTCCTATGATTGAGGGCTGAAGATTGTGCAATATGACATCAGTTGTTGAGGCATCAAAATGACCAAATTTGTGTAAAATTACCCAAAATATTTTTACTAACGACCAGCTTCATTCGACAGTGGATATAATCAGTGATCTGACAGTGGGCATTACCAGAGCCAATTAATGTTTTTTATTCGTTTATTTAAAAATTCTGTGAATTATGACAAAGTTTTCATCTGATGTAAAACGTAGAGATGTTACAAAATTGAGCCTAACTCCATCAAAGTCAAAACTATCTGTTTAGTTTCAAAGATACATCTGTTTACATGAATAAAATGATTTCAAAGTTGAGGATCCTTCTTATTATAAAAATAGAATTTAAATAAAATATTAAGGAATATATCCAAATTTTCTTGAGCCGATACCATTGAACATTTAATATTAGAAATTTTCCTTACCCATTCACCCAACGAATATATTCTTACACTCTATTATCTTAAACGTATAGCAATGCCTCCTGGCCTTCAAGTCCAGTATTACCTCCCAAGCCCGATTTTTTCTGTTTAGTGTGAGTTCGGTGCTTACTTGAAAGCTTTTCCTACATTTTGGGTTGTCTACTCAAGGCTTTTATAAACCCATCCCCAACAAAACTCATTCCCAATTTATCACACCTTGCCCCTATTGTCTTCCTTCTCTTTACTCTATCTCATGATAAAACATTCATATACTCGCCTTAACTTGAAAATTTCTTAAAATTATGAAAATAAAATGCCAAAACCGTAGATTGTCTCTCAGTCCCAATTTACAAAGGTTTCATGTTATACAAGTTTTATATCCAGTTTTAACACCACATTATTAAACCACTTATATATACACTGTAATCCAAGTTTTGGTTTTATTATTAATATCTCATGCCTTCTCTTGTTTTTATCCAACGGTTTGTAAGAGGATGCCATTTGTGAATGAGTGCAAGATATTTTGTTGCTAAGCTGACTAGAGATAAACGGAGAAATGAAGAAACAACTGCATCTAAACAAGTCACATACATTAAAAGAAGAAATAGAGAAATAGTTTGCTTATTTAAGACATTCCAACAAAGTCATTTTTGATGATACGTCCTACTACGGCAATGAATGAAAATAGCGTGTTTATTTCATTATTAATATTACCAGATGACCCATCTCTAATACCTATCAGAGTTTACGATCATAATTGTCGAGCCCGCATTAACTTGGATGATTGAGATTGTACAGTAATTTTTCTTTATCACGGATATTTTCGTAACGCCATATCTACGATTAATTGCAAATAATTTGACCACGAACTCTAAAGCAACAATAGCGAAGAGTCCTTTCGTAAGAATTTAATGCCTGGCAATGAAGCTATGGTAAGATGGCTAAATATGATAAGTCCATTTTTTGCGAAATTGAGTTATGCATATCATTGAATTCATAGTGATGGTACCTTTGGATTTGGAAAGTTAAAAGATATGATAATAACAGTTTTTAATATCTATTAGCAAAAGGTAAGACCTAAACTTTGAGATTCTGATTTTTCAGAGCCTACTAAACTTTAAAAATGCTCACCTCTAAAATTTGCCAAACATGACATCATATTTAGCCATCTTACCACAGAAATATGAATTAGTGCATTGAGGTAAACCAGATCATCTCATGCCAAAGACTCCGTGTCTCTGGTACGGATCAAGGAATTTGTGGCATAAAAATGCCTCATGCGAGGCTGATTGATCGCAGAGCATCCCGTTACACTTCATTACACACGGCGGAATTCTATCAAAATGAAGTCATGCGGATATACCCCTTTGAAGTTACGGTCGTAACAAAATTTGACGTGTGTTACACACGCAGGATTACCAGATAGTGAGTGCGCTGGTGGGGGCGGAGAAACGAGGGAAGCTCAATCCGGATGAGATAGTCCGCCGATCCGTGCATTTAGGGAGTACTCAGGTAAGAAAGGCTGATGCGTTTAGCTGCCGTTAAATCTGCCCTCCCCGTAAAATAAGGCATGCGGTGTAAGAGGATTACGAGGGATGAGTATGGAGTGGCTTACAAGGGAAGCATTGGAAGGAGGGCTCGGCATGTTGAGAGAGATAGGAACAGGGTTGAGGATGAGAAAATGAGGGTGTAAAGTTAAGGGAAAAAGAACTGACTCAAAGAAAATTGGGAGTTAGGATAACAAGACAATTTGATGATTCCGCCGGTGAGTACGCTTACAGTTGGGATTATACTATGAATATTAATTCGGCTTTAGTTGCATAAATGTTATAAAACTCATACATTTTGGAGCAATAAAATTAATTAAAGGGTACGTAAGGTATTCGACTTTAGGTATTCAACGTACGGTATACTGATAAGGAGCTATGAGGAGCTTGAAATAAATTAACGATATACCCGTTGCAACAGATGATCTTAGCTGCTGAGCAGAACAGTTATAGCTTCTTCTGTAAAACGTTTTATTAGCACGAAATGTTCATTATGAATAAAAACAAAAGTTTATTGAAATTAATTACATAGTAAATAATTAAAATATTTCCAAAAATCGGAACTAAAATGGTTCTCTAGCATGAAAAATCTAATTTACGTAACACATACTTCTGAGCACCCTTTTTCAGCCTATGTACGGATCGGAAGCAGTTTAATTTTTAGTATGGTCAAATAAAATTTTACCATGATGATCATTAAACAAACTACCAACAAAAGAAAGCAATGACATTCGATGCCCCTAAATCATTTTAGCATTACCATTAAAATCCAGTGTTTGAATTTCATTTTCTTTGGCATACGTGAATTAAATTTTTATGATTAGATCAACGAAGTACCGTGCAAGTCACCTTAAGGATGTGTGGCAGAGAGTGATCGCACACCCTAGTCGCTTGATGTGGACCAAGGAGCAATCAGGTGGACAATGCGTGGTTAAATCAGAACCTCGGAAAGTACTTCGTTGAAAAGCATGTCTATATGCAATGGGTTGAGATACTAATCCGAAAAGTATAACTAAAACTACTCATTCATGAATATTATGAGATACAAGATCATGCAGAAAACCAAATCATGTTATGCGGAATGAGGAGTTAGTATTATTGATTAGTTTTTGAACACAAGTACAAATTCTATCCTACCTAGTCCGAGTGTTAGAAAACATCTATCGTAACTTTGATGGTTTTTTTATTGTCCACGAAACCCCAATGGGAACCCAAAGAAAAAAGGTCAACAATTTGATGAAACCACATTGAAAATAGTAACGTACAATTTAAGGTGTACCACAATTATGATTTATTTTAGGATAGACATGCTTTACTAATTACAATGAGAAAGAAGTTGGATAAGGTTAAGAAAATGCAATTTACGAGTGTTTAGGATAAGAATACAGCTGGGAAGATTGAGAGTGGTAGAAATCTAGGTAATTAGATATAAAAAAATGTAAGCATAACATGCAGTTTCAGGCGTATCCTGGTGGAACTTATTTATTTTCAAAATGTAAGCATGTTAGGAATTGAAAGTACATTCCTATGTAATTTTTCATTATAACTCATACTACGACAGTCTATAGAATAAAATAACGGAGGAAAGATGACCTAGAAGAAATATCTACAAACACAAAAGAAAAGCTCTTAAATATCTCGGAGAAATATTAAAGGAAGGAATTGTGAAGGAATTAGCTGACAGGAAATTGGAACGGAGAGCAGTGGCGAATTGCAATTGTCCCAATTCAAGCTTGAAATTTCGTGGAGACAACACGTCAGTTGCCCCTCTTCTTGGCGTAACAAGGCGTATGAGCGTCTCATATACACATGATTCAATGTTACATGTCTAAGGGACCTCCCTTCAAAATATACTTTGTATTAAAACATTCAGAGGATTTCGGAACTTTTAGACAAGAAGCAGCCCTTGCTAGAGCGGAGGAAATAAGTAGTAAAAAGAAAATTCAGTGAAGTAGAAGATACAAATTCCCTGGACACATTCAGACCCGTGTCTGCCTCTAGGAAATGGTAGAGGAAACAGAAATGAATGGAATGCATAACAATGAAACAAATCATAACGAACATAAAGTGGATTTGTGAAGGGAGTAAGCTAAAAATAAAATTGATTAGAAAGTCAAATTAATCCAATATTTATATAAATGATTGCCAATTATGAATATTATGAAAAACGTCCTTATTGACTTAATTTTGTTGAAACATTACTATATTACTCGTGTTTGTGGTTTTGCGCCGGGAATAAGGTCCATGAGAATGTCAAATTGCATCCAAAACGCATGTTTGTTCACGCACTGAAAATTAAAAACGTGCGCAAAATTTGGCTCTGAACGAATACTACACTCTCCCAAAAAGTGGCGCATAACACTCTAGCATGAATTCAATCTCATTTATAGATAAAACAATTTATGCTTTACAAGTGGCGTACGCAGGATTTCCTTCTGAGGGGGGTTTCATTAATATTTATGTGCATCATCATGAAACGATATTTAGATTATTTTTCTCTAAAACAATAATTAATTTAAAATTTTCTTTCCGTGAAGACAATTCAACTATATTTTTCAGCTCAATACGCAAAATTCTAAACGCTAGTTCAGGTAAACGATCGAAAACGAATTCAGCTAAACATGTTTTGGGGGGGGGGGTTTAAACCCTAAACCACCCCCCGCCCGTACGCCACTGTGCTTTACTATATCCACGGATACCCTTGATATGCATTTAAAGGATTAAAATTCATATGCAAAAAAATCACACAACCTAAGAATTTTGGGAGAGCAAGAGAGTGGAATTAATGATTGTGTTTTAGGCTGCTTGGTGAAATTATTCATGAAATGCATTCTTTTGTGCAAGTTAACCGTATGTTTTTTAAATATGTAAGAATTGATGAAGAGATTATAAGGCGTGCGAAAGTACTAGTCTATAAAGAAAAGTCGATTAGAGTTTATCAAGCAATAAATGGTTGAATAAGATACCAAATATCGCTGGGTCGTGGGTTTCCTGCTTTATTGTGCGTTAGCCAAACTTGGTTATACCAGGATGAGCATAATAGTAGACTAAAGGCAGTGGGTATGTGTTATCCGACAGGTTCTTGCTGTAAAAGGAGAAGGGATAGGAATGCAAATGTTTGGGTGAAGAAGAAAGTGGCACAGAGACTCCAGTAATGGACAAGTATGAAATGAAACTCAATCATTGGTTTGGCTGTGTTGATAGAATGGATGAGAGTCGAATAAAAAAAGCAGATTTACGACTGAGGAGTATAAAGTATGAGACAATGGGGTAGACAGAGAAAGTCATTGATAATTATGGTGGAGGATTCTTTAAAGAAGGAATATTTGGAGACCTATGAATGGGAGGTCGTGCATGAAGTAATCTATTAGTGCAACTGAAGCAAAATAGATGCGCAAAGATACGGCAGTATTGAGGAAATCATCAAAGCAAAGTCAGATTTGCTGGCCTATTATCGATAATGATGCTTTTTTCGACTATGTCTACCCCGATATGGATGGGTATGTATATATGCATGAATTCAAGAGAGTGGAACAGCTCCAAAGGGCCAAATTTCATAAAAGAAAATGTGAAAGAATTATAGGGGCCTCTACTTTTGGGAGAACCGGAAGAGGCAAAAAAAGGAGTAGGATATGAGGAAATGGGAGAAGGAATGAGATAGTGAGAAAGAAGAGTGGAGAAGCGTCAACTTGATGGATTACGAACTGGGATGAATGAGAAGAACATATCTCTACTGCATCAGTGAAGTCCATTTTATTCCTTTCCTTCCCCACTTGCCCAACGGTCTCCTCTCTATCACTATATCTTGTATCCCCACCCCATTATTAAATGTACAATTTATCTATTCCTCTTTTACAGAAATGCATCCAGCAGTTTCCTCACTTCGTCCATAATTTTCCTAATTTCCATTTTTGGATAGGAAGTAGTTGATAAGGATTCCACACAACAATACTGCTTTTATCGTGATACCATCACGTGGAAAACCTTTCTGCCTCTTCCTCTTTGGCATGGGCACCCTACGAGGAGCAGTTATGGTAGCTCCATCTAATTCGGTAGGAGGGAATTCATTGGGCAATCCATAAGGGGAGTAGTAGTTAAAAAGGATTTAAAAAGTTAAAAAGGATTAAAAAGTAGTTAAAAGTAGGTCAAAGTAGAAAGTAGTTAAAAAGGATTAAAACTGTTAACAGGAAATGAATTAGTAGCTGCATCCTTATTCTTCAAATTAATGACTTCAAATAATTTTGATAACTCTAAGTGTTGTCTGTGTGTAGAATCTGGGAAGTAGATTCAAGAGCAATGGAAGAAGCAAGAAGTATGCAGTGAACAGAGTATCACAAGTAAATAAATCCTCCAAAAAATAAAAACAAACATTTATCAATTCCCCTACATGGATATGAGTATTAGACGATAACACTAAAAATGCGGTAGAGAATTGAAGATTAGATACATTGGAAAAATGTGATGCAATGCAAGACTGATGGAGACCAAATGGATAAGTGAATCACCAACTAATGAGTACTCCGAAGAGTGGAAGACAGATAAAGTAAAACAAAGCTCATCAGAGTAGAAAAAACAAAACTTATGGGACGCACTTTGTGGCGCAACAGCCAACTGAAAACAATACAAGTAGAAGAATGGAATGGGGAAAGTTATTGAGAAGAACTAATGATAGATTGCGTTCAGAAAATTAGGAAGGATTTTAAAATGAAGAAGTTTGAGTGATAAAAGTGGTTTAATGAGTATACACCGAAGACGGTGAAATTCGCCATGAAAAAATCATTTGACTTGCCGTGATTCGCCGGTCAGGTGTGTTAGCCAGTTACAAATTGCTAGCCAGTGTAACTGGCTAACACACCTGACCGGCAATTGGGAGATCCAGGTTCGAATCCCGGACAAGTCTAATGATTTTTTCATGGCGAATTTCTCCGTCTTCGGTGTATATCTTCGTATCCGTACGCGTGACTGCGTACCATGTCATCTGTGCAATCGAAATGATTGGAAAATTGGTTTAATGAGAATGGCAAATAAATGAAGCACTAAAACAGTACATGAGGCAAGTGATAAAGGCCGTGTAAATGAAGACATGTGGATTTTGTATCTAGGGTTATACACCATGTATACTTTCGATAACTGACGGCAATTCCACCGTTTCAGCTGGCATCGTAAAGCCGTGGCCAAGGTGCAGCTGGTATTTTACCGGTCAGATGTTTTAGCGAAAGTCTCTTTTGCAGTTGCTAGCCAGTTTTTATCTGTAGCGGAAAGGCCGAAAATCCAGACTTTGCATTCCACACGCCGAGAAATCATTTTAACCTACCGAAATTATGCAGGAATGAATCGGTTAGCTGATAGGAATGCGCAGTAGTGAGCAGCAACAAAACCAATTCTTATACAGATGACTGTTGATGATTGATATATTTATTATGCTCCGAAGAAAGCAGAATGTTTGGGACTTTCTCATTCCTAAAATCATCTACGAACGATCGGATCAGGTTTTTAATCTGCCCAACTTATTTCCTCCACGCTGTTGAAGTCCTCAAGCTTAGAACAGCAAAGTGAGTAACTTGACTAGCGGTGTCTTTCCCCACAAGAGTTGCGTCTGAGTGAGAGCACGGAACTGGGAGAGGCAAACGCGATCAAGAATCTACGGGGCCAAGTTCCCGCCCGGCTGGATAGCAGGGGAAGGGTTGTGAGAGAGAGAGAATGAAGGCAATTAAGTGTCTCACGCCGACAGAATTACTTTCGCACGAAAGACAATCACCGAGACACGTTAATTGACTTCGATGCTCCATTGAAGTCAATTACGAGGCTCCCGCAACACTTTGAGCCGTCAGCTGAATGCTAAAGGCAGCAAATGCCACCCACTATGTCCTCCTGCCCCTCCCTCACTCTTACCCCCGTGTCCTCTCTGCCGGTGACTCCCCTGCCAATCACCCCGCCCCCACCTCTGAATATCACACACCATTCATCACACGACAATCATTCTTCCCTTTCGCAGACTGCTTGGCTTTCACCCTGACAGCCAACAATACCGTCAACGCACCTCCCTCCCTTCTCCTCTATGGCCTGTGTCACAAGTTTCTCCGATATTTCTCCGTTTGTGTCGTGTCCCACAAGTTCACCTCAGATCTCATGCGTGAAAATCTATCGCACACAGCTTCTCGCACGATAACTCTTGCCCTGCGTACCCAAGATACAAGGAACTCTTGGAGGAAAATTGTGTCATACATAAAATGACGTTGGTAGGCAACATAAGGCACATTTTCACTTTCTTAAGAAACATAATAACAACATTTCTATCTCTTTAATATTCGTTGTATCTTAAGTTAATTTTTTAACTCCTTCAATGTTCAAAAGCATTAATTAACTTGAGCAGATTTCATCTCCTGGTGCAGCTTCGTATAACAGCGTCAGGAATCTTTGACCTGAAAACGCTTCCTAAAACGGGGGAGAAGCTTTTGACTCTCAACCCAGGCACTCGCAGTTGTACCGGAAGAGTGAACTTGATGCATCAAGCCGCATCAAAAGCCTACGTTCCAATAACTAACTTTGTTTATCCACACTCATTAATAAATTCACATATTTTTTTTATATTCTCGAAGTAGTTTTCGTTTTAGAACAACTCCTGTCGCTGTAGTACAAATCCTGCTAACCAAGGCCATGCATATAAACTATAATATATCCTAGTATATGGGCACACAAGGTTAACCACTGTTATAAACTGTATAACTAAAGGCTACCTGAATACTCTAGTGGAGCTTGGCGCTGTGTGGATCGAAAACTTAGTCTTTACGAACGGCGTATACGTAGACGTGAGGCGCTTAAGATGTGGGTTTGGAGAAGGACGGAGAAGGTGACCTGGGTGGCGAGGAGGACGAACGAGGAGGTATTGGATATGGTCGGAGAGGAGAGGAAGCTGGTGGAAGAGATTTGGAAAGGTAGTGAGGATGGAAGGGATGAAGGAAATTGTGAAACAAGAGGGTTCAAGGGAGTAATAGAGGGGAGAACACCGGGGAAGGGTGGAAGAGGAAGGAAGAGGATAGGAATTCTAGACGAAATGAGGGATATAGAAGATGAGTATTTTCAGAGGGATTTGATTGCGATACATTTTTTTAAGGGAAAACCAAACAATTTTTCTGAGCATAGGATGTAGGATAAGAACAGTCAAAAAATCTACCAATCTGCTGGTAGAATACTCAAAAGAAACTAATGCAGCTGTAGCAAATGGAACAAACAATTCTGTTGACGATTATTTATGCATTAAACTAACAATAAGCCACGGGAAGGCTAAGTCATTACTAATATTAGTAAATTTGCTGCAATTAGAGTTGTTAAATAAATAAATTTTATACAACTTTTTATTACGATTCCTTCCCGCAACTTGTGCAGTCTCATTATTTAATTTCATTAGATGTTGCAAGAGAACGCTTTAGAATATATAGTGTCGATGCTAAAATTGGATTGGATGAAATTTGCATACAAAAGTTATAACAATGCCCACTTGTAAGAGAAACTCCCCTATGAAATATGTTCCCTAGATGCATTACATTATTGAGTATTTTATCATGCTGTTTAGGAAACAATCGGTTGATACATATGATATTGGACTTAGGGGTGGGCGAACGCAATCGATTCAAAACTAACTACAGTGGTCGTGAAACACGGTGGCAGTTTCGCTGAACACCCTTTTAGTGGAAGAGTTCAATTCTTACAAACTAGTTCCACATTGGGGTGGTAAGGTAGCCTACGTGTTTACTACCTGAGCTCCCAGCGTCTCAAACCATTTCAAATCTTCACTTTTTACTTATAAATACTCAATATTTAATTCATATCAACTATTTATCACTCTATGACTCCTAACTCGATTGTTTAAGATGGGCATCCGCGATGGGTTGCGAACAATGTCTGGGTAGTTTGATCTGGCTTCGTTTTTAGAGTTAAGATTGTTGCGGAACGCGCTGCTGACACTTCCACACCCTCTCAAGTTATTATCAGTTATTTCGGCATCGTTGCATACGATTTTGCTGTCCTATCGCCTCCGCTCCTTAGCCCACCTCTTCAATACGAGCCCTCTCATCTTTGACCTCTGCTTCGCACAGGTGAGTGCCACCAATTTTTGCTACCACAATGTGTAAGTTCTTCACTCATTCGCTTCTTAAAACTTCTCACAATTTCTATTACACTTTTTATAACGACGGTTTTCATTTGTGTAATTTCCTCTCCCATGGATTTCCCATTCATTTCTTTTTCACAAGGTGCGAGAGGACCTAAGGGAGAGAGGATGGGAAGAGGAGGAGGCGTTGGACAGGGAGCGGTGGAGGAAAAGAATCAAAGAAGAGAACGCCGACCCCACATGAGTGGGACAAGGCAAAGACCAAGAAGAATTTCCTCTCCCATCCGCTCCGCAGCCAACCAACCGCTCCCAACAAAGCCTTCCCGCCTCCTTATCGTAAAGTTTTGCGCAGGAGACTTTCACCATGTTCGTTACCAATATACCTATGATGATACATTATTGAAATGGAAAACTTCTTATGGATGGGGGTTAATCTCGCAAAAGCCTAACGTCACGCAACACCCGAACTTCGGACGGATCTACTGCTGAGTCCGAGCTGAGGCTGCATGGTGACGTACAAGTGCTTCGAATTAATTAAAATTAATATCACTAGAAAGATATTGCGTAATTCCATATGAATATTTTTAAGTGCATGTGTGATTGATGTAACTTTCATTATTGTATAAATATAATATTTCACTTTCAAATGTTTTCCAAAATATAAATTTATTTATTTATGTCAATTTATATGTAATGCTGTCTACCTACTTTCCACTGTCTGTAATATCCATACTCTAGTGTTCCACTTCTGTCGACCTGTCCCGCGACGACCACACCTTATTCCATTTTTTTAGGATGCCATGTAAATTAATGCTCTCATAGTTTACGACGCCCTTGGCATGCAAGCAGAAGACACCGAGACAAAAGGGAAGGGCATTGATCCTCCAACCAAGTCCCTGCTCTGGAGAAAGCACCCTTTCCGTCCAAACCCTTTTCTATTCGAACCCCACCTCACCAAACCCACCCTCCTCCTTCTCCTAGGGCCTCGCCCACGCCATCCTAGCTGAGATGATTTCCCTGCCTTAAATTTCCTCGCCACGACTTACCTCCGCCCCGGCAGCTTCCTTCAAATTTCCACCCTTCGCACAAGATTTCTCCTTCCGTTTGCTCTCCTTCCTGCCAAGATAAATACCCACGACGTCCTGCCTGCCATATCTCCTCCCCCTCCCCCGACCTTCAGAAAGGTGTCTCTTCCCTCGACGCCCAGGCAAAGCAAGGTGGGGTAAGCAGGAGTATTTTCCGCCCCGCAGGCAGTGTTATCAGTCATGAGAGGACCCGCTCCTGGAGGAGATGTGGCCCGGGGAAAGTGAGTTTGCTGCCGCAGTCACCATCCAGGAAACAAGGGCCACTCTTCAAGAAAAAGCGACATCAAAATATTTTGAAAGGCGGACAGAATTTCACTTTAACCATAAAAAGAAAGGGTAAATCACAAACGATAACGGTAGAGGAGTATTGAAGAGGAGTATATGAGGCTCAATCAGGAAGACAGGGTCCCGATGAATAGGCTAAACTTTGAGATGTGACGAATATGTAAAGAACATAATAAAATGGAAGAAGTTCAATGAGTATGAAGAAAATAATAGCTTAAGTCAAGAAGGCATCCATGATAAGACACAACTGTAGTGTTCTAAAAAAATAAGGAAGCCCAAAGAAAATAAGGAAGAATAATAACCTGTGAACATTCGTGTGGAGTGTTTCTCTATATGGCTGAGAGGTATGAACTTTTGGAAAGCTGAAACAGGAGGAAATGAAGGCTTAGAAAACAAAACATTGCCTGCCTTTCTTTTCATTCGCGGGAAAACTACCTCTAGAACCTGTCTGCTCTGTAGTCACTAACTCAAAAATAAAATATTTTGTGGAAAGATACATAATTTCATACCATTAGATTGACTTGGCCTTAATTGCAAAGGCAGAAATGTATTCAGAAATTCACCTTCAATTCAGATGAATGAGAGATAACTGGATAATACACCTCAAAGTCAATATTCATGTACAGACATTAATTCCGATCAAAATTGAACGCTTTTATGATTGAATTTTAACTCATTCTATGTATTAAATCATTATCTTTGGGAGAATTCATCTAAACTTGGCCCTAGTAGGGAGACGGGTGCGTTTTATACCAAGCTTGTAGCATCAGTAACGAGTAATTTAGCCGAGTTGGATAGGATGTTGCTCACGATAGTGAAGCGACTTTAAATCTCAACAATACCGAAATGTTTTTTAATTCAAATTTCACATCCCTTTACTACCGCTATTGTTACAATCGACAAATCTAAAAAAAACCATCATCCAAGCATCAAATGACAGGCTGTCAGAGAGCTTCACATTTCAATTAAACCAACACGATGATTAAGGAATCTATAATTATCGATAAGCAAGTTTTTTAGATACTCGTCAACAGATCTGAGATAATTTTCCGTGAGTTCATTCTTTGAATGGCCCTTAACGATTCAGTAAGAAACTTAGAATATGACACTGCTTTTTCTGAAAGTTTACTCTGAATGAAAGAATAAGCTCAAACAATTTAGCCCCCATGCCCTACTTCTTCTTCGAAATTAATGAAGGCATAACCTGAAAATTTTGTCAGGCTAACAAAATTTCAAGTAAGAATAAATAATACGCTTCTTAAAATCGAGTAACCTGGCAACGAAAAGAGGTGTAAAGTATAAGAAACATGTAGTACAAAATCTCTAGAAGTTCCGGTATATACCCAATATTGGGTCGGTATAAAATGAAAAAGATGATAAAAATAGACGCAGGTGACTTACAATTAAGTTTTTCGGTAAGGTTATCAGAGAATTTACGATGAAGATCGATTTTAGGTAGGATATCATATGCAGGAAAAAATGGTTCATACAAAGCCCAGATAGATAGGTCAATCTTTGATACACGAAAAAGTAGTGAAGAACATAACTGAGTGAAAAATAAAAGGGTATTACTCACAAAAGACCGGCAGTCAAATACTAAGGTCAACAAAAACGAAACAGAAGAGCTTCAAGGGGCTAAGGGAGTTAGCAGGGGACAGGGTAGATTTAAGGGCTGCAGACAACCAAACCTTGAGCTGAATGATTAATGATGATTGTGAATTCTCCCAAGGGCTGTATAATTGATGTTATTAATTATAAAATTTATTGTATGAAATTCTAAGTACATTGAGTGATTGCCATAACATAAATTATGAAATTTCTTCCAAACAATAAATGTATTCCAAGAGATCTGAATCCTAGAATTTGACATTCAGCTATCTAGCCACTGTGTTACTTCTATTACTAACCGTTTGTCAATGTAACCTAAGTCATGGCGTATTGTCCTGCCTTGTTTATTTTTCCTCATACAACCCATTTGATTCCTTCTTCCGTAAAATGAGACCGAATCTATGAAGGAGTATTAAGAATATGACTTGAGAGTGTTTTAACGCTGAGTACAGATGAAATAAAACTGTTAAATTCTGAAACTTTCGATGCAGCGAGACTAGAATAACATGAATGAATAGCAGATATTGAATTAAGAAATTGGAGTTCTCTCAAAAAAAATAATTTAATATTTTTCAAAACCTGAATTTTGAGGTTCTAACATTACTGAGTTGTATTAATATTTTTAATTTCTCCTGTACGTATTCTCCATTTCATCTTCCTTCTAGGCTCTTTTCCACCAAAAGATAAATTCCGAAATTACCAAGCAACTGTTACACAAGCTGATGGCAACTGTTACAGTCTGTACACAAGCTGATGGCACATTTACTCAATAAAATCTTGGTCCTCCTTTGGTGAGCATAGGACTAAGGCATCAGAGTTCAAAATTTATTAATATTTTAATTTAAGCAACGCAGAACTTCTACTAAAGAAGATGGAGACAACGGGCAGTCTGTGAGTATGAAACAGCGGTACATTTACTGTCAAGTATATTATTTTTAATGCCACCACGTGCGTAAATAAGATTACACTTAAGGTGCTTGTATTGGTTACTTTATAAAAGATCTCATCTCAGCGCTAGGGGGGTATTTATAACAACAGCATTAAATTAAACTGATATCCATGTCCAATTTAACCATATGGGTGGTATGTGCCAGGCAGAAAACCACTAGAATTTGCTCCGGTCTCAAACTTAGGCCAAAGTTGTAGGCAAGTGGATTGTGTTTCCAAAAATTTCAAATTAAAAAACCAGTCAACATATCACATATGGTGATATTAAATCCTACTCTATCCACAGTTGACATATGAATGTTCTCTCTTAAGGCGTACTTGAAATAGTCATATGTATAAGAATACCTGAATTCCATGGTACTAGAAAAATTACTTAGACCAAAATTCAAAACCGTAAATCATATTTGGAATGTGAAACAATGAAATGAGTACGCCATCTAGTTTGTGAGAAAATAATATTCTCAACCGATGCTTCTAAGATGTTTCAAAGTGCATCTAGATAGACTCAGAAAAGTTTTACTCTGCCAAGTCACCAGATTTCAGCCTTGACATGTTTCACCACAGAACATTCCGTTCTCTCATTGCTATCCCACAGAAATGTTTTCCGACACCCTTTAACAAATATAAAAAAATAAATAGCAAAAAAAACCTTTTCACCTAAAAAAATATGGACTAACAATTTAGCCGCAAAAAAACAAATGTCTTTATGGGTTAAATCCTGATAGGAACGAAAATTGCCATTAATGGCAAAACCCTAGGACAAGCGTCCAATTTTATCTATCTTGAATTTGCAATATCCCATATAATAGACCAAGGTATTGAAAATAAACTTCACTCACCCAGTGATAGTTGAGGGTAGAGCTCAATCCGGACTAAGCCACAGGCGTGTGAATTACACACATTCAGGGTAGGGGGGGCAGTGCCTTTCCCTAGGCCACCTCGCACTGCGAGGATTTTTTGTTGTTCAGGGGAGTCCAAAGAATTCACTCGGATTTGAACCCGGGACCCTTCAATCAGTACCCAACCGCTCTACCCACCAGACCACCACGCTCCCGACAATACACTTAAGATATTAAAAAAATCGTTAGGAAAACTCATGGAACCTAAAAATAAAAACAAAAAAAGAAAGTAAATTGAAGATATACAAATCAATGGCAACTCCAGTGAAACTTTTGGGTAGAAAGACGTGGGTTCTCTCAAAGAGAGACAAAAAGAACATAATATCAGCTGAAATGAAATTCCTAAAAGAAAAGTATAAGGTCACACATAGCATTGAACTTACAATAAAAATTACAGAATAGGAAACCAAATTGTTTAACCACTTAAATAAAATGCAGGAAAACCGTCTCCCGAAAATTTCCAAAGAATATAAAACTAGGAGGCCATCGTAATGTTGATCGACCAAGGCTAAGATTGTTTGAGGGACAGCATGTTATAGTGAAGAAGAAGTAGAAAAAAATTCCCGAAATTCTTAGTCTAACGGTCGATAATGTAATCGATATACGCGAGTCATGTTAGCTAAATATAAAGAAAGATCCTCCATCGGACTGTAATTGAGATACTCCCGCCATCAGCCCACGGAATTCTTTCCTTCCTCGATAACACTGTGCGACTTTAAAACCGGAACCGATGGAGCCTTGGAGTGCTTCTTCTGAAAGACGTTTGTAAATGTCGCAAACTCTATTCGTTTGAACCAGAAAATAAATAGAAAAGGCGTAGCCTCGTATTTGAACCAGAAAATAAATAGAAAAGGCGTAGCAAAACCTAGGATCCTTCTTTATAGAATCCCTTTGTCACTCCATGAAACGAATTCCAAGCCCTCCATTGTTGCTCTGCCACTATTTCCCATTCTACTGCCTACATTCACACAAATATGTAAGTCCAAGTGCTTCGCGATAAAGCGATGCATATACATCGATATGAGATACTCGAAGGAGGTCAAGTTTCGATATCCACCAGCCGATTAATGCAATAAAAATCGTTTCCACAAATTTCGAGGATACCGTGAACTAGTCGAGATATTACTTATATGTTCAGTCTCAGGTTTCCGCAGCGATGCATTGTTATGGCAGACATCTTCCGGATTGCAGCCGCGTTCGTGTTTTAAAAAACGACAGTTTCGCCAGCTGTCTTTCTGGCGCAACTGTCGTTTATTAAATCATGAACGCGGCCGCAACCCGGAAGATGCTAGCCATATTACTTTTATGGTGCCACCCACCTGTGAGAATAAGTGCGATAATTTAACGGAGGAAAAACTATCCGTCTTGATCGGAACTCGATCCCGGATACCTCGATATCGTCCCGAGTGCTTTAGCCAGTTTTACCAAGGCATCCATATTAGGTTATCCGCAGGCAATTCCACCGCTAGTTCGTGGTACCCTGAAACTTTGTCCATTAGCGAAAGCTTTAGAGTTCATAGGTTAGCTATTTTGACTGATTTGTGACATTTTATGTCCACAGTAGTGCAAATCTAGGTCCTTAAAAACATTTCCACAGTAAAATTATAGTACAAGGAGAGAGACAGGTCGGTAGCTTAACTCGTGAAAGCACTCAGCGCGATATGAATGGATTCGGGTTCGAGTTCCGGTCAAGGCAAATGATTTTACTTTGGAATTATTGCACCCAAATCGCCTTTAGATATAATACGATACGAAACATGAGTAGATTTGTAATTCTAATCAAGTAGTTATTATCTATAATTCTGGCTTCCGATAAAGAACTTCAAGAAGAGATCAATTGGCAAGTAAATATAAATTAAAGGCATTTTTTACCAGCAGGTAGGATTCCAAATGTGCGATTAAATCACGTCGGATCCAGAGTAATCCTGGTCACATGAATGCAAACAGGGATTAAAAATGTAAATTGCGAATAATTTTTCAGGAGGAGCACTGATTGTTGCATATGCAAATAATTATGCCAGGAAATGTTTCTAATGTGAAAGATAACGCAAAGGTAAGACTTAAGAATTGAATAATAAGAATTTAACAATTATCGTACGTGACACGCTTTAAATATACACATTTATGAGTTTCATGTAATTAATGCAAATTTTTACACATCCGCGAATGCCTATTGGACTCGAACAGAGTGATGTACGAACGCAATGACTGTCAAAATTACGCGATTTTGGATATTACCATTTTCATAGTTTACTTCCGACAATTATCTCTTTGGAAAAAAAACCGGGAATAACGTGTAAGCAGAACGATGAAATGCATGTACCGATAGATACAAATCAAGACGTTGCTACTCTCATTACTCCTATATAAGTCAACTTCCATGAGTAGATTCACCTATACTACGATAAAAATCTTGTATGCGATATATATCGCGTATTAATCGATACCAAAATCATAGCGAACCTTGACACCGAAATGCGAATATCGCGCCTCACTCAATCTCTTCTCTTTTTCTCTTCCCGCCCTTCCTTTTCCATTCAATCCGCACGCTCACGGTTCAAAGGAAGCCATCAAAATCCCACGAATTGGAGACGCCCGCTTCTTTCACTCCCTTTTTCGTCGTCTTTTTTTCCTCCTCTTTCCCATCCCTACTCCCTAAAAAAACCAAGTGCGCCCTACTTCTGAAACTCTTTCTTCTTAAACTCTTCTCTTCCTACCCTGCCTCCTCCTCATCCTGCTCCTCCTACCGTGTCTTTCATTTTTCCCCCGAACCACTACCGCTGTCCCCACCACCAAGGAAGCCCTCAGAATCACTCTCCTTTCAACGAAAGAATAATAGAAACTGTTCGCTCCCTGTGGAATCTCCTCCACACCCTGAAAGTCAAAATGTTCAGTCCTCTACCTCATTCGTCCCCTTTTAGAACTATGCGAAATCCGAATTGCACTATGCCATTGCGTTGTTAACGTCGCGATGAGTAACGATACGTCGCGCATTGGCTTATGGTCGTTAAGACACCATAACACATGTTGAGTGATACTGTGAATCGAATGTTTTGCCAAATCTCCCCAGCATCACATTTTTCAAGATTCATCTTCAGTATAGATGCTCACATAGGAAACATAACATTAGGAAAAAATAGTACACCTCTTTCCAAAACTTACATTGAAATATTTTATTTAAGATCTAGGGTGTAGTTTTAAATAAAAGGTCAATTCGTACTGGATGAACTCAGATTATAATATTCACACACAAAAAGGAGTAACACGCCTGCAAAGTACAGTAGGCTGGAAGGCTAGCAAGAATAAATGACCATCAATAGAGAACAAAACTACATAGTTACCAAGAGATGGCTAACCCAATTTTCAACAAGTTATTTTCAATCAATTTTCAGGTCTTCAGATATCCCAAAACATGGGTAGCTAACTAAAGAAATTTTAAATGGATTACACGGAGCGACAGTTAGTCAATTTATATGTTATTTTTGCTAATCCGTCCATCGGCTAAAGCTTCATAAGCATTCACCTCCAATAACTACTCGTAAAGGGATCATCTCCACGCTGATATTTCCTTATTTACATTATGGTTGCCTTGTCTTTAATGGTATTCCGTAAGTTCTGGTAGAAAAACTACGATGATTACTTAAGTTCTGTATTCTAAGAAGGGACGCTTTCGTGTCACATCTACATCCGGTAGGATAAAACATTGTTATAATAAAAAAAAAATTGGGAGCCCTCCTTTTTATTCTATTATGGAAGGGTATCACTAGTTTAGTTACACGGCACAAGTCATATGAAGCAAACTTGCGTTTTCAGACAGTACACTAAATCAGTATTGCTACTAAATTACTTCCTACACAATGCAAATCGCTTTGCCACCAAATCTATACAGAACGGATTCCATAAATATATTTAATGATTTTATTTTACTCTTCTAATTGGAATGGTGCTATAATTGCCATTGCCATAATTCCGCCTGCAACCAGAAGCATGTATTTATGCATGTAATTTTACAGTTGCGATGTTATGGTATTTTATCATCTTGTTGAAACCAACTTAATGGGTACTTATGTTTCATCCCCATAGCAGAACAAAAAAATAATCTTTTCCATTATATCCCTATTTCTCTTTCACTATTCAAGCAATTTTACTAGGTTTATTGATATTTGGCGGACAAAATTTGCGATACTGGCACATGAATAATGTCTGAAACTAAGTCACATTATTCCTTAACTTTAAAGAGAGTCTCAACCAGTAACAAAGCGTAAATTACATCATTTTTACGACTATGACTTCGATGCGCTATCACATGCAGTTGGGGTGAACAGAAAAGATGGGTGTATATATACAGGCCAGAGATTGGGGATGAGTGGGATTAGGAAGACAAATGGTAGGCACAGCCACATGGGCTGAAAGGTACTATGACATTTAATAAGATACAAATAAATTATGGATATCATTTAAGGAATATAACAAAACTAATCTTAAAAATCTTATTATAATCTCATTCCACCTCAATTCAACAAACGTTTGTCCCTTAGGGTCTCAGATTTTGATAAAAATTGGTGTATGGGTACAATATCAACTCAAACTGAATACACTCAAACCGTTTTGTGAAAAAAAAGTTTTTGAGTGAATTATGCATATTTTAATTTTTTCGCATTTTTAGCAAAAATCCGAGCCTTAAATCATATTATCACTTATATCTCCGCTTTTAATCGTCATACAACAATGATTAATAACTTTTATTAAAGCTAAATTTTTATTGAATGCAAATATATCAATAAAAAATTATTTTCAACTATACCCTATTGTTGTAAATTACTAATGTTTAAAAAATTGTTAGTAAACTTTTCTCAAATATTCCATTTCAGATTCGGCTGAAACTTCTTTTTCCTTAATCTAAACATATCTAGCTAACTATTCCAAAAATAAAGTTTAGTGGCAATTCATAAATGCGCTTTATATAAATATTTAAACATTTACAATTTTCTCTCGCGCGGCCCGTGTTTAAAAAAATGTTGATAAACCTTTCTCGAATACTCCATCTCAGAATCGGCCGAAACTTTTTTTCCGTAATTGAAACATATCCAGCTAACTACTCAAAAAATAAAATTTAGTGTAAATTTATAAATGCTTTTTTTATAAATATTTAAACATTTACTATTTTCTCTCGCGCGGCCCGTCGGCTCCTCCATTTGGAATACATGCAGCAGACACGCGATGCAAGCCTGAAAAATTCCTAATTGCTCAAGGTCGTGGCTATATGAGATAAAAATATATTATAAACTATGAATGTTAACAGCAATTGTTATTTGTTCTGTTAAATGGATGTTTGCAGAGAAATTTACCATTGAGCTCCACTTTTTCTGCGCGAAGCTTTTTCTAACTACTCCGACACAATCGATTGAAAACTAATGAGAAAATAAAATCCTTGTATTTATAACAAATGTAAAAAGGCTAAGTTAGCATGCTTTCTGTAAACATATGATGTCCTACCTTGTAGTAAGCGGTCCTCTCGGAAATATTTTTTTTGAGGACCCTGTTACTCCTGCCTGCAACTACAGATGAATCCTCGTCCCTTGCTTGGACGAAGAGAGTCTCTTCATTAAAACCACTCCATTTGATTCGGGTATTGCTGCATGAAACTCCCTAATGCCTGCTAAACTAACTGCCAGACGAAATCTTTTCTCAAGTACATCGGAATGTTTTCCAAGTTCTTCTTTCTTTGGGTAACCAAAATCCACTCCTAAAATACGATATTTTGCCCGTTTAAAGAGTTCTATAGGTGTACGTATTTGTTTTTTGTATGCAAGCTGAAGACTTGCTCTTGCTGCTAGTCTTTTCAAAGTTCCTCCCAGTCCGTCACTTGGCCCTTTACCATGCGATGTAGCAAAGGAATGCCATTCTGCAGAGACTGTGAAATCTTTCCTGTGAAGAGATATGTTCTGAATGTTATAGTTGTTTTTATAATGAGCAGCTGCTCCATCTGAATAATATTTTTCTTTTTGAAGCTTCGGAACTTTCAATTTCAAGAATTTAAGGAGATTTTTTTGAAAAAAATGTACAGTTGATGATATGCTTCAGGCTGCCTGATATGATTACGAAGCTCAATGGGATTACATTATCCTGGACATTAGGGCTATCATAGCAAGCCAGGAGATGAACTGTTGCTTGGTCGTTATTCCAGTGCATACCTTGCATGCTGTCCTGTAAAACGAAAGCGTAATTTTCTGAAAAATCTGCAATGACGAGAATCTGCCCCACTTGGATGTTATGCTTTACATTTCTAAGAAAATCAGATTGATTTTTAGCAATGTAGTCATATGGCTGAAGTTTCTGTAACTTTTCAATAAATGTTTCAAGAAAGTTATCGGTAGATTTTGTAAAAAATTCTAGGGAGCAACGGTTAGTGCAAACCCATTGGTGGTAAGTAATGCTATCAATTAAATTTCCATCAAAGTGTTCTTCTACTGATTTTCGAATTTTGCTCGGCCCAGGGCAGTTTTTACATTCGTTCAAATGGCATGCCTCGGTCGCAGGGAAACACATCATTGCTGACAAATAGTCTTTATATGACAACAGCGGCTCGGTGTTATCCCCTAGATTTAGTGGTGACAACCTTGCACCTTAAATCATTAATTTATCATTTTGATGCACCAGACACACGTATACGGTATGAGTTCCTGATGCTCCCGCAAGAACGCACTTCTTAGGTCTGAGCTCTGCAAATTTTGAAAATGAAACAGTATCTTCGGGATATTTTTCCTTAAATTACAAAATATCTCTTTCAAATTTCCTAAAATTGATCTTCTGTTTATGTGTCTGTATTCCATTGTCATTAACGCCGAGAAAGAGTTTTCAATCGATTGTGTCGGAGTAGTTAGAAAAAACTTCGCGCAGAGAAAGTGGAGCTCAATGGTAAATTTCTCTGCAAACATCCATTTAACAGAACAAATAACAATTGTTGTTAACATTCATAGTTTATAATATATTTTTATCTCATATAGCCACGACCTTTAGCAATTAGGAAATTTTTAGGCTTGCATCGCGTGTCTGCTGCATGTATTCCAAATGGAGGAGCCGACGGGCCGCGCGAGAGAAAATAGTAAATGTTTAAATATTTATAAAAAACGCATTTATGAATTTCCACTAAATTTTATTTTTTGAGTAGTTAGCTGGATATGTTTAAATTACGGAAAAAATGTTTCGGCCGATTCTGAGATGGAGTGTTTGAGAAAAGTTTATCAACATTTTTTTAAACACGGGCCGCGCGAGAGAAAATTGTAAATGTTTAAATATTTATAAAAAACGCATTTATGAATTGCCACTAAATTTTATTTTTGAAATAGTTAGCTGAATATGTTTAGATTACGGAAAAAAAGTTTCGGCCGATTCTGATATGGAGTATTTGTGAAAAGTTTATTAACAATTTTTTAAACATTAGTAATTTACATCAATAGGGTATAGATGAAAATAATTTTTTATTGATATATTTGCATTCAATAAAAATTTAGCTTTAATAAAAGTTATTAATCATTGTTGTATGACAATTAAAAGCGGAGATATAAGTGATAATATGATTTAAGGCTCGGATTTTTGCTAAAAATGCGAAAAAATTAAAATATGCATAATTCACTCAAAACATTTTTTTTCACAAAACGGTTTGAGTGTATTCAGTTTGAGTTGATATTGTACCCATACACCAATTTTTATCAAAATCTGAGACCTTAAGGGACAAACGTTTGTTGAATTGAGGTGGAATGACCCATATTACATTTTCCATTTAAAAAAGTCTGCCTAACGTCTATCAATATGTTCTCTTTACCTTCCTCCCTTCTCCAGGTTAGTGTGCTGACTTTCAACGCCGACGGAGTATATTTGATTTCGGGCATGGCAAAGAATTTTCAAGAGGAACGTCCCTCTCTACTAGGTGTATATACTACGTGTATATACTACGTTTCCAAGTGGAAAATGCTAAAAATGCAGTTCTCCGTCAGTTATATGGGACCTTAAACATTGAGTTACTTTGGTTTAAGAGTAAGAGTTTCATGCTACCTTTACTTCACTATCCAAATACCTGGAAATAACAGCCTACCCACTTACCTAACATGACGACAGTTTTTCGTCGCCTACCTCAATCAGTTATGCTTGCCTAAACGAAACTTGCGTAAAAGCACGCAAGCATCTGCGATCACCTCCATTCCCGGACGGAGAATAAGCATTATTAAAAAAAATATTTTAATGTAAACATCAATGCTCTTAAGTAAGTTGGACAAAATATAATGCCGAAGTACATTGCTTCACGAAGAAATTTCTCAATAAAAACTACGTGATCAAGACGATGCGAAAACCAGGTCATTGAGAATCTGGCGGATGACCCCAGCAAACAATATTTTTTTCGGCATATGTTGACATAAGTACTTAAAATGTGCTGTCGAGCACACGCTGTGACAAAATTGCGGGCATATACTGCTGATTATTATATATTCTCCTAGTTCATTCTAACGATGCACTGAGAATGGGCTTCTGAGCACATGCCACGGGAGCATCCTTAGCACAAAGTGTGAATTTTCTACCGATCTTATGTTGTGCAGACAAACTGACCATGTGCTTATGTACTTACATGTAAATATTGTCTCTCTTATATTTATAGACATATTGTTGCATGTACCTACCTTTACGCCCTAGTTTTTTTAGAATGGTTTTTAGGGGACTGACATGAAATTCAGTGTTTATTTTGTCGAAGCATATGGACACGTCTGACGTTTTCTTAATATTTGCCATGTAAAACATGGAAAGCGCTAATACCACACGGGTTATGTAAAAAATTACCGCATACAGGAGTTGATGTATTACTACGAACATTTTGTAGCGTTAATAGGCTAATCCTTTGTGTCTGCACCGAGAACATTGTGACAGTGTGCCTTTAAAAAATTGCTGCCGAGCATGTGGTACAAGAAAACATTTTTTAAACGAAAAAGGAGAATTTTAGCTGTAAATATGCTACCAAGAACCAACTGGAAGGACATTCAAAGCATGTAATTCGCAACGCACGACATTTACACGGAATCTATTTCAATAATACGACGTATTGTACGTAAATTTGAGCTGGTTTACCATACTTGTATGAAAATGGGCAGTCTTACTTCCTAAATGGAAGAAATATAACCTGTTTTACATACTTGTGACTGAATTACATGCAGATCAGAGAAGTGATACTGCGCTGCGACATCAAGCAATTGAAATGTCGTTTTGAGCTTGTGGAAGTATCAGATTAGCGCAAATAATAGTAAATTATTCATTTTCAGATCATTAAAATATACTCACGAATATATGCCTGCCAACCCAAAAGTTGCGGGCTTTAATCCCGACTGGGTTGTTTTAGGCAATCCAAGGCATGGTTGTTTATATTTGTTGTTCATACATATTAAATATGTGGTTATTGGCAAAAAGCTGTTATCTATAAAGAAATGATTATTTTGTATACATTTTATGGATGCTCCCTCTTTCTCCATATCAACCTAACTCACCGGGTGACCCTGTCTAAAACTACTCAACCTGTCTCTTTCTCCCAGTCCTTCAGCCCCTCCGCACCCTTCAACGTCCTTCTTCCTTGCCACCAAATTCACTTTTGCCACTCCCCCGATGAGTTAATTCCCAAATCGTCATCCACCCCTTTTCGCCTATTCTTCCGCAACCACCCTGACAAGAGTGCGGTTCCCTTCCAAGAAGCTCTCTTCATTTCCTCATTCTTTCTGCGTTCCATTCTATTCTCCATCCACCACCATGACGTGGCTTCGGCATAGCTTCTCCCTCTCTCTCTCTCGAAACTCACCCTTTGTGATCCTGCGTCCTCTGGGAAGACCCCTCCCTTCCACAGACCCACAAACCTCCATCTCATCTGCGCCCACAGTCCTTTTTTCCTACGGGAGACACAACCTTTTCCCTTACAACCCTCATTCCCAGTGCTCCTACTTCATTTTCCCTAACTAGAGACCGATGCCACCGATAATGCTCGGAAATGCCCGAATCGATGTATCGAGGAAAATATCGGCGGGTGTCAGCGCACGTCGTACGTCGCACAACAAACGTCGTACACCGTGGGTACACCGGTATGGGGGGCACAATTTGGTAGTGAATTTCACGATTTAGTATGTACCAAACAACTTCATAACTTGAAAAAACTATAACGCATATCCAAATAAGCAACATATGGTTAAATTGAAAAAAGATGTATGAATGTCACGCTACCTTTAACTTGAGAGCGTGACGTCACACGTTGCCACAACAAAGTCAATAATTTGTTGCAGAATATTAAAGGTTCGCCGCCCGGAAAAAAGTAGTAGAACCTAAGAGCGCAAACGCTTAGGATATTATGGGACATGTCGATTGACAGACCTTGATAAGTACTAAAAAAATAATTTACCACAAAGAGTGACAAAGAGGGTAGAAATAGAATACTTATGTACTGACACATTGTTAAATTTGGGCTATTTTTCTGAACAATGATAAACATGTCCAAATAGCTTGAAAACATGAAGATAAATAAGTATCGCAAACGGTTCAAAAGTGACAGAAGACTAAACGAGGGATCCGAAAAGGTCTCCAAGACAGCAACAGGACGAATGCGTATGATGAGACAGCGTCAACAAGTTTAGCGAACAACAGTAGAACGAAGACCGCAATGAAAGATGAAGTTTATCTTACCAACCATACAAGCGCCCATACCGAACCCAAAAACACCGTTAAAGATATGACGTTTTCCGCCAAAAACCTCAGGAATAATGAATCCGTCACTACCTACAATGTCTTCTAAATAAGACGAAATCAAGGACTCTTCTTAACTTACGGTTCCCAAGGTTGTACTCCAACTTCCCAAATTGGTGACCATCACTGTCGATTGTTCATGGGAGTAACCCAATCGATGCGTCGAGTAAGTATCGGCAGTGGTCAGCGAGCCAAAAATCCTTTTTGTTCTAAAAGGAGACGTAACCTAGGAGTTCCCTTCCCCTACATATATCATTCCTCATGCTTCTACCTCATACCTGCTCCCTATTGACAGATACTAACGATTATTCACGGAAACCGATGCCGAATCGATAGGTCGAGTCAATATCTGAAGATATGAGCGCCACTACAAACAGTTTTTCTAACGGAGATGCAACTACGGCACAGTATGTACAGAGAGGCCTCATAATAGGTTGCTATATATGCTATTCAATGTAATGTTTTGCGCAAAAAAAACCGTGTTCTTCTCCAATTCCTTAAGGCTGGCTTACACTGGCTAGTTAATTGCATAAGTTACTTGGAGAAAACAACTATCGAAAAAAATGCAGGAAAAAATGGCTTAGAAAGCGCGCTGGCTAAACTTTTAAAAGCTTCGGCAAGTCACTTGCAAAAGCGTATCATTGCCACAGTAAACAGCAACAAATCTGACTCTGCAACTACGAGTGAAAAATTTTCCGTGGCGGGGGAAAACTCTTGCAAGAAAAACTAACGTAACTAACTTGCCAGTGTAATCCGACCCTTAAGTGTGAGGTAAAAAATTATGAGCGTGCGCTCAGTGACTTTTTATGAATTCTATGTTAGAAGTGGTAGAAGAGGAAAATTGCGTAAAATAACCTAGACTTAAAATCGAAACATGAAGACCTAACTACAACCATTGACGTATTAGAAAAAAGGAGGTAATTGGTACTTGAAGAGTATACTAGAAAATCTAACAATGCCAATTTTATAAGTTAACGTAAATTTTACTTGTTTCTGCCTTGTTCACCAGAGGGAAATGTACAAACAGCATTGCCAAACGATTTCATCATTTCATACCAAAGCATCTAGTCAAACACCAAGTGTATCGCTTTTTCCTTCACTAAGCTTGGGATTTACTGTATGACTTTTAAATAAGATTCAAATATAAAAATGAGACATGGTGCTCACGTTTGAAACTACTCCAAGCAATGTTTCCACTTTAAAGAAACAATTTTTCCACTGTTTACCAAAATGTAATGATCCACTGGCCGGGAAGAGAATTGCTAATAATGTGGCTAATTCCGCAAGTAAATATTACAGCCATTATTGCTTTTAGATTCTCTGAATTTACAAGGTTTTCAAGATCTTCCCTACCTTTACATTTACTCCAACATTCCTTACCGCTAATTATTTATAGAAACGGTCAAATCAGTATAACAAGAAATATCTGCATATCTATCAGCATTTCGTGTTTTTTTGAGTACAGAATTTTAAGATAAATTCTCATTCCTAATGAATCTTTAAAATTTATTTTCGCATCGAATTAACATTGGCATGATACTGTTTATGTTTAAAGGAATTACTTCATTCTTAAAATATATTCAACTGTAGCGATCTTTAGCATAACTCTTGACACTATGCTCATCTGAAAGCGTTGAAATTTAAGCGGGTGAAACCTGATCCATGAATGAACATGAAAGTCTTAATTAACGATGATAAATCAGACTCAGATAGTCTGTTAAGCTTAAATTAAACAACTAAGCGTGAATTTGGAGTTTTTTCCGATTCTGATTCAGCCAAATGGTTTCTCTATTGTTAATTACACACACATTTCAACGCATGTATTGACATAGGCTGTATTTATTTATTCCAGCAGCTTGAGAAGAAAGCGTGTCTATTGAAGTTGACTCGAGAAGCAGATAGCTCGTGGAAAAATCCAATAGAGAAACGCTTAACGCTTTGACGCTTTGACGCGTTGACGCCCAATGGCCCTGTAATTTCTCTAGTTATGGTGACTATTTTTAAGTAAAGACCTCATCCTAAGATACAATACCAAGAGAATGCATAGGGAAGCTTTGCTCACAATTTTGGCCACAAGTAAATAAAAATGAGAGACTCATTCTGGCGTAGCTTTGTGGAACCATGTATTATTCATTAAAAGCGATAGCTTAGTATTCACTCAAAACTTAATGTATGGACGACAAGAATTACAGAAACGTATTGTCATTTTCAAGGTCTTCTTTTTAAGATCATGGTCAAGGATTTCTTCTGTGAAAATGGCTAATGATTTCTGAAACCAGTGATTGGCATTAAATTATAGAGTGGATAAATACAAATCTATATTTTTCAAAAAGTTATATATAGTAAATACATTCCTACAGAATTGAAAGATTTTTTAAAACTTTTTCATAGTGTGTATCCTAGATGTTCCCTTTAATTCCCTTTCTTCTACTTACTTCTCTTCTCCTCTTTACTATCTTTCTCTCCCTTTCCACATTTTTAGCAACCACTCCTAACTCACTCTTCTGTCACATATCCGCTCGTCTTCACGTGTTTTCTTCCCTTTTTCTCTCTTTTCCTCCCATACCCCTCTCTCCCACCAACACGCTCTCAAACCCCGTCTCCCCTTTTCTTTCCCTTCCCTCAACGCGTCTTTCAGCGGGGAATTCATAAACTACGCCCATCGAATCTTTTGATGTCACTGGATATCCCACTGCCTTTGAGAGTTCCCTTCTCGTTTCTTCCGTCATGAGACCAAAAAACCACACCTCCCCACAGACCAGGTCTATAACCTTACCTAACTCCCCTTGCCAATCCTCTCAACCCTCAAGCATCTCCAACGTCTTATCTGTCCTAGGGTGATAGATGAACGTCCTGCGAAAGTCCGTGAAGCCTTTTTTTCATCCTTTAAAAGAATAGCGTACATTTAAACCTTAGTAAATGCACTGTTGAACACATCTTACGAAAGGAATCACACCAACGCTTAATTAATAAAGTGGGAAGAGTAAATTTAGTGGGAATAGTCAGGTGAAGTTAAATAGGGAAACACCTTCACTCCGGCCTTAGGGTGTGGGAAACACATGCGGAACATTTGGGTGGTGCATTAGAGGAACTAGAGTCCCTGATTCGAAAAGTAGGAAGGCTCTCTGATGAAAAAGTGAACGTGAGATGCAACTTTGTTATCGTTAAACCTCATCTGGGTCAACCGCGAGAATTTAAGACCTTACACATAAAGATTTAATTTGTGAAGTAAATGTGATATAAAGGGAAGCTGAACACTACGTTATAAACTGGTAAGAGCTAGCAGAAATTGCCACAAAGCTGGTGGAAGGATTAGGTTGGGTGCAGTTAGAGACTCGGAGACCACCTTAGGTTTAAGTTACTTCAAACTTTACATCAGGTGAGTTTCAGTGCGACACGAAGTATATAATTTTGATCCCGCACTATATCTCTAGAACTGACAGAAGCGACAAAATACCATTAGTGCAATGCAAAACTGAGAGACAAATATTCCTTAGCGATTATAACAAAAACTGCCTGGCACTAACATAGGACAAATCGTTCACATGCACTTCACCTCTTCCTTCCCCTCCCCATATTTTCCTTATTCCCTCCGCTTCCTTGGCTGGTGTTCTAACACCCCCTGCCACACGCCCCTTTGTTGGCTCACAGGGTAGTATGTTGATGTAAATGTAAACAATAATGACGTATCCACCAGACGTATGGACTGATGAACGCACGCTGAAGTTGGTTTTCAAGGTAGATGGAGGTATCTACAGCTAAATAAATAACTTTTTTGGCCCCTTTGGTATTCTTCACACACTTTGTAAGTCAAGAAGAGTACAACATGAAAAATGGAACCAGTACTGAGTCACCAGTGACAAATTATAATATATAAACATTGATGACATATTATACATACGAATGAGATATTTAGTACACACAGTGATGTCACGTTATTATAGGTACAGGGTGGCTCAGAGAATAAGGTAAGAATTATGATGGCTTCTCCTTATCTATTTACAACATAGAGGTGCTCTGACAGCGAATAACATAGATTTTTTCTTCTTTCTATTGAGTTCTTTATTAGGATTTGAAATTAATTACTTTTTTTTTCTTCATATAGTTCATGAATTTATGAATTATTTTATCATATATTTGAGATAACGTAAAAATATTGTATGTGAATTTTTTTTCGTCATTCAGGAGATATAGGTCTATTAATTTGAAAAATATTTTTTCTCTTTGCCGACGTTTCAAATATTCATGTGATTGTATTTTGTACAATCGTTTAAAGCAAAATAACATTTTTAACAATTGTGTTGCATTAATTATGTCATTAACTATCGTTTCCGCAGGGTCTGTTC
The DNA here is from genome assembly GCA_963573305.1 of Pyrrhosoma nymphula. NCBI lineage: Eukaryota > Metazoa > Arthropoda > Insecta > Odonata > Coenagrionidae > Pyrrhosoma > Pyrrhosoma nymphula. The sequence continues at coordinate 42,265,935 of OY754339.1, read as the reverse complement.
AACTGGTTTCAATGATTCCAATTCAAAGCAGAACATCGCCAGTCGTTCTTGGTCTTTCTATAGTGTGCCCCCTCCGCGATTTTAAAATTAGCGGATATTGAAACAGCTGAGATACAGCATTTAAATTACCACATAAACTAAAAAAATGCATAACTCTGAGAGCATGTATTGGGTAGTTACGCATCTTCAGTTCCGCTTTTATTTTCTCAGCAAAGGTATAAGCGGTAAGTAATGTGCAAGTCGAACGATGTCATGCGAGTAGCAATATTATTCGAATTATCACCTCAATCGCTACTTTTATAAACGTCAAGTGTAATGTAACTCCGAGTGTAATGCTGAGTGTAATCAATAAATAAAAATAAAAAATCGAGTTAATGAAAAAAATATCGATTGAAAAAAATTGATTGCCTAAACCAAAGTAAAAAAACAGATTAATCGAACGAAATCAATAGATTAATCGAAATACTCTAATCAATTAATCTGCTAACCGGATAAATCATAGCCCCTAATCCCTGACTAATCTCCATACAACGCTCGGTATACCTCGTCTATCTCGCCTAAACGTTTTATCCTCGCAATACTTCACCTAGCCATCAACGGATTGTTCTTTCCACTCTACCCTCCGGAGCCACGCTTATTCCTTCCTGCCCTGTGAAACCCTCCACTACCTTGCAACCCTCCCTTCCAATTCAACCCTCCCTACCGCCTCTCTCCACCCAATCCCGTCTCTTATTTCCTCAGCAATCCCGTAGAGGTCGTATTTCCTCCGTCCCAGGAACTCAAGTCACTCAGTCGGTTCTGTCTTCCTCATTTCCCACTTTTATCGCCAGTAACCCCCTCTCCCTCTCTCTCCCCCAGCCACCTCACGTTTTCCCATGCAACCCCCTCTTTCTCAAGCAAACCACATCATTCCCTTCTTTATCTCCTATCCTTTTTTATTCCTATCCAAACCCCTGTCTGCACGATATTCAAATTTGAATATCGCGCTGTGATATTGAAACATTGCATCTGAAAAGGCGCAAAGTATCAAATCATTATGCATTGGGGATCGAGTTGGTAGGGTGGCTGGAGAACTGACCTCACATTCTGAGGACTCTGGCTCGAATACCGGCAGTGGTGGTTTTTATCTAGTAAATATCCCGATCCCTACTTGAGTTCTTTGTAAAGAGCATTTAAAGTATATTATTCCGTCCGTCAGATAACGTTTAACTATCGGTTTCTTTGAGGGTAGACGTCACAGAGCGAAGAGACAATGAAAGTCGTTTCCCCGTCAGCTCCTGCGAAAAAATGCATGCTGTGTGGCGAGGAGTTGCCTTAACCACTGAGTTTTGAGCCTCAACAAACGAATTCAAGTTTTCCCCATCCTTCTTTTTGATCTGGCCAATGGATCGGCACTAGCGAAGCTTAAAAAAATCGCCGACAGGAACGCAAGGTAACTTGCAGGGCAAGACGGACGATACGAGACCGAATTGAACCTGACCGAATTGCGGCCGGAGAAAGACCCACCCAATGCATTCCATGCTACTAATCTGTGATTGGCTGGAGATATGAAAGGTACACCGGCGCATTCAATGCCAACCGCAATGAGTTTGGAAAAAGAGTATAAGGTTGACGCCAGGTTTCATTCCACCCTTTCCCTCTGTTTCTCACTCGTGCCAACCGTCTCACCCAACCTCAATGGCACAAATGACCTAAGCAGTCGGTCGCCTTCCACAAATAACCAACCATATCGCATTTAACTAATTTTGAGGATACCGATTATTAGTAGTAGGTAGTTGTATTTTAGTCGAACGTGCTTCGACGGATAAGGTCATTTCTCACTGTAGGGTAACCAACTCTCCCGTATTTCCCGGGATCTCCCGTATTTGACCCTATTTTTTCACTATCTTCCGTCTCTTTGGGTTAATTTCTCCGGTATTTTTTCGTCAAGCAAAATCATTCAGTTTCAATCATTTAAATTTTTCGCACACGATCGACATTCGTTTTAACGTTCGAGAGCAGACGCAAATTATTCTATATCGAGTTTTTTCTATCGATTATATCGTTAAGAAATGACCAAACAATGAGTTTAAATCTCCTTATCTGTTAAATATTTCTTTCTTTCGTTCTTTGCGCTGCTCAGCTGGTGGTGCTTTGGCGTCATTTGGCTTCAGTGGTTTTACTCTACATCACCTGTGAGCCGTATAGGGGCAAGAGTTTATAATACAATAATGGGCGGTGATGACGAAGCTAAAACGTCACCAAAAATGAAAATGAAGTGTGTACATATGTGTGAAGTGTGAAAATATGTGTACATATCATTCGAAATGGAAAAGTGTATATTCCTGGATTGGACCTGCACCGTCTTATGTTTTTACAAACACTGCAGTTTTTTTCTTTTTTTGTGAAAATTTGCCGTGTTCTAAATCTCCCTTATTTTTGGTCAAGAATATAGAAATCTCCCTTATTTTCTTCAAAAATAGTTGGTCACCCTATTTCGCACATACCTACTGTCTGCCACTTAGAGACTGGGATAACACCACTTGAACGAATAGAAGGATCATCCCTCCTAACTCGAGCCGAGCCCAACAATGCTTAACTTTGGTGACTGATCGGGAACCCATGTTTCCAATTTGGAAGGCCGTAGGCAGAGGATACAGGGACTAGCCTTTACCTTAACGAAGTCACCCGAAGGTGCATATGAGGACCAAATCCCACAGGCAACAATTTTATTCGCATTGACTGTGTCTCGAACCCGGATCTCTAGATATCAAGCCGAATGATTTAATGAGCTAAGCTACTTAAGCATCCTTCTCCCCAGTATATTTCTGAGGGCTGTAAAGGATCTAGATATACAGGACTGCCGGAAATATGTTGACGGAAGAACTCCAGAGTATGTGCTTGGCGCCACAATCCACGATGTTTACTTTTGAACATCTTGTTTCTTAAAAGGCCTTAAAAATTCACAAGGTAGAAGGATGCCTCGGTAGTCTTAGCTGGGTAATGCAACCGGCACGATATTTATGGATCTGGGTTCGAGTCCCAGTCAAAGCGGATGATATTTCCTCTGCGGAATATGACACATATTGCATTTATATGGAGTTTAGAGTAGGTATGTACATAAGGAGGATTTTAAAAGCTGCACCGATACCAGAATAAAAATGATAGGCATTTTTAAAAAATAAATTTAATATGCTTAGATGGTTGAGTAATGTCAAACAGCGTTCAGAGAAACATATTGTGAAGAACGTGGGAAGATTCAAGATCAAGGAATATAAGGCAGAAGTAAACAATTTAAATATATGGAGAGATTGTGTGACAACTGACATGGAGGAAAGTGGTGTGACTCCTAAGGATGCCCTAGATAAAAGCAAATGGAGTAGACTGACTACCAAATGCGACGCTTAATACCAAGGATAATGGCTAGGAAGGAGAATAAAATTCAAATCATATCTCTAAAACCGCGATATTAGTCGCTGCAGCAATTGATTCCTCTCTACTACTTGATTCTATCTTCGTGAGTTCTCTGAGCTTACTGTGATAAAATATTAGTGTGGGACCTTATGCAAAATTATTATCTTCGAACATGAAATTGATGAATATCGACTACCACGACCTAATAGCTTTACACATTGCAAAATATTTAACAATCGAAATATCATACGACATCGTATGGCAGCATTTCTAAAATCACATTGTATCGTAACACAACCTAGTAATGTGACGATAGATCACATTTTCGGAAGATGAGTATCGCAATACGATGCCTACAGAATATCGCGCATCGATGCCGATTTAAGGCACTAGCACACAGACCATCTCAATCCTCACCCAACTGCAGCGTATGACTGACTTATTTCGCGGTTAAACTGTTTCTCTTCTCAACTCTCCATTTCCTCAAACTTTCTCATTTCCCTGTTTCTCCTCATTGGCCCACTGTGATTCATTTCTTCTCCTCAAAGGATTCTGGGTAAATTTCGCTTCCCTTCCGCGATTTACGCTTCCGCAATTTCACGTCCCACAGTTTTGGGTTCCTGAAACCAATTTTTTCTCTTTTTAGGACCCAGAAGGAGGTCTCAATTTCGCCCCAACGAAATTGGGACCTTCCCCGGTCTATTCGTGGGGGTGACAATATCTTCTCCGCCATTCCCCAGGAAAACTTTCCCTTGTTCCAACATATGAGCCGTGACAAGCCCCAGACCCTATTTTCTATTTTCCTGCCAACTCTTTTGGTGCCCTGGATGCACCCTTTCTCCTCTAGGTGTCCTTCAAGATTTTTCTCCTTATTTTTTACGCATTTTCCTTTTAATTTTGCAGCACGAAAACATATTGCCACCGTTAACCAATGCAAAGATTGGTTTTTCCAAGCCCTTCACCCTAATCTCCTTTCAGTAAACCTTTTTATACCTTGATTAGCCTTCTTTTTAAAGTCACTTTCCTCCATATATTAAATTCTTGGTCTTCCTCAACTTATTTGCATTTCACTTATGAAAATTATCTATATTTATTTATTTATTTATTTCCACATCCCCGAAAACAGCACGAACGGCCTTTTACTTCGGGTGTATTAACATGTAACAATGGACGAACACAAACACCCATGTCCCTGAGTGGTGAAAAATCCACTCAGGCGGGACTCGAACCCGCGACCCTCAGTTTAGCAGGCGAGGAATTTACCCCGTCGCCACCGGGGCCAACAATACAATTATATACAATATTGTTAACATTGTAAAAAGAAAGGCTATATATCGCAACCTTTTAACGATTAAACTAACTGGAGATACAGCCACTGGCAATTAACAACATTCAAAACTCCTTCTTTCACCGAGGAATATGGTTACCAGCTCTCACAACACTTAATTTCACAAATAAAATAAGCTCGAGGTATAAAAATGGCATTCAATGCAGTAACGAAAATAATTAATTAGGTCGTAATGAAGAGCGTGTACCCTCCATACTTAAAATACAATATACAGCAAAGAAATTCCGTAATATATTCACTTATTTTACTTCATTCTTCCAGAAATATACGAAGCATTATGCCTGATTAAGCATTCCTGAAAATTTTCGGAGAAAAGCTATTTTTCATTAAAACATGGTTAAACAACTAACATAATCATACTAATATATAAAAATTGAATGGTATATGTCTGTCTGTCTGTTTCTCAATCACGCAAAAACTGCTGAACCGATTGAGCTGAAATTTGGCATGTAGTAAGAACATGTATCTGAATGTAACATAGGCTATATTAAAAATCCATCAGGGCCCCCAAAGGCCCTCCCTGGTGGTTCAAGCTAAGCATTTGGTTCAGTGTTGTGGATTCATTATTTTATTTTTGAAATTACTTTCACTCAAGATAGAGGGCTGGAAATGTTTTAACGAATGGCTGAATATATGAAGTTTCTAATTCTTTCAATCGATTTTCTTTTACGATTCGTAATTGCCTGAATATCATGTATTTTGCTGAAAAGTCTCACATTTTTCTCTGAAATCAACAATAACATATTTCCTTGACTACCAGAGATTTGATTTTCAAAGGATATTCACGTCTCTAGCATTTAAGTTTTCCAGTAGACCCATGATATTACGTAGAAAGGTAATCTGTATAGGAAGGGCCCTGAGTTCCAAGGGACCCATGATAGATTTCTTCGGGGGGTAATAGAAAAATTCAATGCATATTTACAAAAAGTATACTCTTCAATGTCTATTCACAAAGTAGCTCTCATAGGGGCACTGCATGTATATAAGAGAACACTTACGTAGTAAGCAATACACATAAAGGAATTAAAGGTTCAAGAATATTTACGTTCAGTGAATAGTAATTGTATTAATGCCTCTGTTGCTACAACAAACATGACGTTGTTTATTATCTTTTAATACTCAGATATCATTACGATTGTGAGCTGATTTTTAGACCAACTCTCACATCATAAACGTTACGAGTTTTTTATAATAATAATAATCTTTATTACTCTAGGAGTAGCTCTCCTTTTGAGTAGAAAAAATTAATACAATGCAATATAGATTAAATGTATATAAATGTATTAAAAGTATAAAAATACATGTATGTTTAAAAGTGTTAAATTGCAGTTAACTCACGTTCACTCAATCATCGAGTTCCAGGGATAAAAAAATATATCTATCAACGTGCCTAACAGAAAATATAGTAACCTTTCGAATAAATCTTCTAAAGCAAGAGGAATGTCATCTTTGCGATAAAATGAGTCCTTGCATAAAAAACGAAGGTTAGACTTGGATGCTCAAATCTCCCAGTGGTGTTTCTCGGATTACGTTAAGAACCGCACAAATTTCATCCTAACCAAACCTACTGACGGATAACCAGCTATAAATATGGTACACATATTGACCCATCTGTTTCGAAACATCAATCTGTTTAATGATGGCGGAAATTATAATGACGTCACTCTATACTTCTTATCCGAAAGATGAAGGGATATTCTGCGCAATGAATGACATCGGTGCATGAAAATTGGCAAGTGCACTAAGACTGATCACCATAGATTTTGAATTTTGTAACCAATGATTTTGATTTAAAAAACAATGGTTATAGCTACCCATTATGCCGAAGGCATAGTCCGGGTATTGAAGGATTCATAGAACAAATAAACATGGCTGCTATTGAAAATGCTCCTTTTGACGTTGACAACCGTTGGATTATACTCTACTCTCCTATCCTGATTAAGATGCTCAACGTACATATCAACGTTGAATTGCGGAACTCAATTAAGTCATTGAATGCAAATACATTTATGTACACAAGGGAAGTGATTAAGCTGTTAATCACTCAGGAGACGGCTAAAGAGAACCGGAGGGACGAGGTGATCATCTATCAACCTGGGTGCTATTTAAGTAGAAATGAGTCTGAGTGGCCCATTTTTGGGTTTCCCGTCCATTAAAGAGGATAAACAGTCAATCGACTCTCAGTGCACCTGGAAAACGAACGAATTACAACGATCACAACAAAGAAGATAGGTTACGAACTCCTTAAATTACCATCCTGATCGTGTTCTTCAGGTTTAGTGGTTTACTTATAAAATACGGTCAATGTTTTTCACACCCGTTGAATTTAAACGGGTAACTTCAGCTAGTACTACATAACTAACGCACGACAAACTAAAAAATACATTTGGGTAAATTCCTAAAATTTATAACATAAATTGTGCTGTTAGCTCTGCTATGGTCCTTTAGATCGGTACCGTTAACTTCAACTCCTTCATCCATTACGTGAAGCTTGGTAGGTTGATGAAGATGAAGGCTAATAATTAAGGAAATAGAAGAAGGTGCGTAGAGACATTGATATCATATCTCTATTTTATTTATGAACTTCCCTCTTAGACCAAGGTTCCAAGGTTACCAAAGAACACATCCCATTTTATATAATCCTGCATTTTAATGTGCCATTCACTTTGCACCTGATTGTGAGAGGGGAACGAACGTGACTATGCTGAAAAATCTGCACTGCTGCCACGATTCTAATTCCTGACTCTCAGTATGAGACCCCGTACTTTAGCAGCCACGTTCACTTGGTTCCCGTTTTCTCTGCTCATTTTTGAATCAGGTAAATTAATTTAAATACTGTTACTATGAATGTACCCCCAAAACATATTCTTTCATGGCCCATGGAAAAAGATAGCCATGTATCTTTATGAAAATTTTATTCCTGAGGTACAACTAGTTTTAAAGCTTCACTGGCATCATCTTTGTCCCTGATGATGGCAAAATAGAACTCTCATTTTTCTTCCGCGTCATCATCACTTATTCCAAGAGGACGAATTTTCACCTAAATTATAGATTGTTCAAACTATCTAATGTTTCGAAAACGGCAGTCCATAGACGAGATCATGGTCAAAAATTAATCCGTAAGATCACTTTTAGACCTAACTCTTGCGCCAATTAATTATAAATAACTGGAAAAAGCAAACTGTTTTTCATAAAAGGACGAGGAAAACTCCTTAGTCCTTGAAAATTTCTTGAAAGGCTGACTGAGCTACTCTAAAAGAGAACGGAAAGACATGCTCACATGTCCATGAAGGCGAACACTCAGAGTCTTGATAACTTGAGTCCCAAGTGGGTCAGCTAGATTTTGGATGCTGAGTCAACCTTCGGATTTAGAATAGCGCACGAGAGATAATTGAGTGTGATCGACGACTAAGCTCTCATGTCCATTCGATAGTGCTACTCGTTATCAGTCAAATGGCCAACCCTTGTGTAAACTGTCCCAAAAGCTCTACTGAATCCCAGAGAGGACCAATTAAGGTACTGCTTCGAAATGAGCAGCTGCTGTCAGCAAACAATAATGCCACCTTTGATCGGGGAGACATGAAAACCACTTCAGTACTATAGTACTCACTTCATACCGGTCAACCAAAAATTTATTTTTGTAGTGATATGAATTCAAGAACGTGATAAAAACTAGATATTTAGATATTTATTGCTCATGTATACGTAGGGAATACACGGACATAAATTAAAATATGTTGACTTTAGGTAGCTTTAAAGGAATTCCGGTAGGAAGCTGACTTGAGACATAAACTAAATGACATGACATGAGAGCTAAATAGAACATAAAACGAAAGATCACTTGGATTCATGAGAATACTGTAAATATGAGTACTACGATGAGAGCCGACAGATAAGCTTTTTATCGAAAGAACGTTATGGCTTTGGTTTTTGGATATATGTATAAATGAAAATCTTTAATTTTAAAAATCATAATGAATAAATAGATCTAAGTAAAATTCCAGATGCTGGTATAAACCTCGACAAAGTATCGGAAGAATCATTGATGGAGAAAATGGAATACAACCCGTAGGATACCATGTGAGCTCAAATTGCTATGCCAAGAAACGAAATATGTGTTATGGAGAGCATTATAATCTTCAGTGTTGCCAAGGAAACAGAATTATTTAGATTGGAGAGTGGAATATGAATTCTAGGAAATTGGGTAAGGAATAAATGGCAGGGTACGGTTTAGGTGAGTGAAATACGATATGGGGAATTTTTTTTAATGTATTGACCTAATTTCCCAGGAGATACAAACCTATCGTAGAACTAGTGAACGTATTCTTAGAGATATAACTGAAGAGTGAGACAGAAATAGAGAATACTTGGGAAAATGCTGAGACATATTTGGCTCCATTTCAGTGAATCACGGATGTAGTTCTTATAACTGCTAAGGGGCAAGATAAGTACACAATTCGTTGCCATGAACGAACGACACAAAAAGCCACAGTAATAATGGTTCTTAACAAGTTTTTTTAGACAAACTGATGGTTCCCAGCAATAAGAATTCTTATATATTCAAGTAAATCAAAGGCGACTTAATTAAAGATACGCAAATACTAGAAAAGCTAAAGGAAATCATGCAAGTATCATAAATATTAGATTCACAGCAATAGAAGAAAATCAATCATACGACAGGTTGCTATTTTTTCGTTCGATAACTACCACGGAATTTCGAGAATCGACTACAAAACCTCTCGACGGATTCGAAAAACATTTAGCATGCATGTGAAGGATTTCCCTTCCCTAGTAAGATTAATACGCTACATTAGAACGGCCCAAGTACCCCATCTATATGCGGTACCAACTTTTGTTTACATAAGAAACGCATGGGATTTTGCTTATGGTTCCTTTTTTGCTTTCTTTTAACAAGTTGATCTCATTGCATACAGGCTTGCAAGTTTTAGTGTCGAGTGATTGAAAGAAAATATTTTTTCATTCTTGAATTCGATAATCACATTGGCTTTATGTTTCCCTGAAATTTCAGTTTTGGCATCGGCATTGGAAATGTGTACACTACTTCAACAATATACAACAAAGAGAGTGAAATTGGCAATGAAAACATCATTTGACCTGACCGTGATTTAAATCCGGATCTCCCAAATTCCGGTCAGGTATGTTACCCGTTAAAACCACCAAGTCATCTTAATGTAAGGATAATTCCAGCGAGGAGTTTGTCCGAACAAGCTATTCTCGTCCCCAGTCTACATTGTAGCACACGATACGTGGTCAGGCATGATATGCCAAAGTCAAAGAGAATAAAAACCAAAATTTTCACTTAAAAACGACTAACTTCTGGCAAACTTTTTTCGTAGATTTTCGCAGTTCATTTTAATTTTGGGAAGTTTCTTTTGGATTTCTGCGATTAAACTAAGCTTTTTTAGCAACAGTTTCGCCGTACTATTCTGCCGGCTTCGTCAGGCATTCTAAATCAACAATGAAAACTAAATAAACAAACTTAAGTGGTTATTATGTACAGCATGATAAATTAATAATTTAGTTTTTCAAAAGTCTCTTCCAGGTATAAGGACGTTTGTAGCCATCTTCTCTGTTTAGGTTGTTAGGTGTTGAAATAGAAATAAGACCTAACAACCTTAACAGAGAAGATGGCTACAAACTTCCTTATACGCGGAAAAGATTTTTGAAAAACTAAATTATTAATTAATCATGCTGTACATAATAACCGCTTAAGTTTGTTTATTTATTTTTCATTGTTGATTTAGAATGCCTGACGAAGCTGGCAGAATAGCACGGCGAAACTGTTGCTTAAAAAGTTAAGTTTAATCGCAGAAATCCAAAAGAAAATTACCAAAATAACTCCTGACAACTTACCAATCATTTGTGCAATCAAAATGATTGGAAAAACTGTCACTATTTCAACAACAGACGTTAGCATTTACTTGGAAATAACAAACAAGCAACTTATGCCTGAGGCACTGACGCAATATTTTAGTTGGGATATTTTGTAGTTAACGTCTTCAAGATAATTGTTAACTATTCCACGTAATAGTGGGAGGGTTCTTTAAATCCAATTCTGATTTTTTTTTCTTCCAGCTGAAATTCAACGGACACCGCCATCTATAAATCTAGAAATAATTCTCCCGTAACCTACCTTCCCATTTATCCCTAAGGGGGCAAATGAGTTCAATTTTCAATCGTTTCTCAAAAACATCAACCAATCAAACAACCCCAATTGAATGCTCATCAGAGAAGGTACTTTTTCAAGAATGGAGGAAACCACAGTTGATATCAACGTAATTTAACCAATTCCGAAAGTATGTTGAATTTTCGTACGTTATCGCGTGTATTATCGGAGCGCCAGAAAAATAAGCCAATTATCCTCGACCTCTGAAATTTTCTCGACCGGCGAACTAATCTCGACCTTATTTTCATGAGCAAAATGGCTTTTCCGTTTCACCATTATCCTTCATGACAATGGTCATTCCATATGTCTTTATTCGATGAGTGTTATCTCAGGTAACATAAAAACTCACTGTATAAAACATTTTCCTACAAAAGTAGATGCAATAATTGCACATAAAATATTTCCATTACAGCGGAAAGCAGCTATAATTGTAAAAAAAGGTAGTAATTCAATGCTTTTAGTGGGATCGGGTGATTAAAATTACTACGGTGTGAATCTCAAACCAATCTTAGCGTAAAATATCCACTGGATATTTATCATGAAGTCCGGAGAAAATGATTTTTTAGGAGAAGTTCACCGTATTTTGTAAAGCAAATATACTATGGCCAACATGACCACAAGCACAGGATAAATACAAATATATAGGAAATAGATACAACAACCAAATGATATAAAACTTATTTTTCCGCAGAGAATACAATGCTAGAGCAATTGCGATCGCCCCAACCCACTTAAAATGTGCTGTAATATTTGTTATCTGCATCAATTTAGTACCTGAAGTATCCATGAACAAATATAATCAGTAATACTAAATAGTTGTAATATTCTAACACATGCATGTTAGCTTGCTTTCCACTGCATTTTGACATATCTGCCAAAGTTGCTATCTCCCAGTGTATTGTCGTGACATGTTCTCCTGACTTCTTAATGGCCCTCGATCAATGACCACGGGATCGTGTGGGGTTCAACCTTGAACTGGGAAATACTAATACTTCTAAACCATCGCTTGGAGTGAAAAACCATGCACTCTATGTAAACACGAAGTTCAATCAATGACCGTCATGAACAGCTGTCGATAGAACGTTTCAGTTTATACAAACTCACTTCAAGGAACCTTTAGGTTGCATTAAAAATAGCCGCAAGTAAAAATAGAGCGTAGCATAACACATTTTAGAAACTATGTTAATTAAAGATTACTTTCAGCAATAAATTTGGCCTCACTGAGTCTTTTTAACGATGGACATAATAAGACAAATATAAAATACATCGTGGGCCTTGTGCATAGTTAAATTTTACATACGTTGAGTCATTAGTAATCCCACAGTTCTAAGTCATTCCCGATAAAAAATCCTCCACTTATTTGAAGACCTTTTAAGGAAAATTACACCCCTCCCTCCTCTTCAAACGTTATGAACGACTGCTCTGACAACAAATTTACAAAAATGATCGCTGGTAAACAGAAAGAGCGTGTATATTTTCTGGTTGCGATGCAAGAAATGTAAGCTATATGCGTAATGATTTCAAAACAGCAAGATCAGCGAAAGGAGCATCACACAAACTTCCTTGTTAACCCGCATGAAATAGGTCTATCATCTGCAATCAATTGTTATTCCACTGCAAAGTCGACGTGCCAATGTATCATATTCCTGTATAGAGATACAATACTGCAAGTCAGCTTCTAAATTCAATTTCTAGAAATGGTACTATTTTCAACTCATTGTTTGAATTCGCTTGATATCAATGGATCACAACATTACTAGCCACGTTTTGCTGTTTCAAAAATAGTTTAAAAACCGTGTAACTCCTAGTTACCTTCCTGTCTCATTTTCTGTTTTCTAACAAAACGTTGGCGACAACATTACGAGTCATATATCCACTCCATGATCACTAAAATGGAATAAACTCCAGTCCAGCTATACAACAGAGACAAGTTAATTGAATTCGTGGGAAATTAAAAATAAATTAACTATTAGATAATCAGTTTATCCATCCTCTCTTAAGAAGAAGGCACAAAATCTCGGCACTCCGCATTAAATTTACCAGGAAATGATCTACACTATAAAAAAATATTACACGTACGAAATGTTATAAAAGAACGACTTTATACTTCCTAGATAGTGTTACCTAGCAAGTTAGATGTATATCCTGAAATATTACTCAACATTTATTGTTATTAGATCAATGTTAACAAGACACTTAACAATAAACAAACTGGTATTTGTTCACTAAGAATTATAATTCAGTATTACACTTCCTAAATATTAAAGAAGTATTATTGTTAGAAGCCATTGTATACTTTATATAACTTAAGGCAGTTGATTAGTTATAAAGTAGATATCTGAATAAAAAAATACTGAATACCATATGATATCCGGAACATGCAACTACAGCCTGATTTATTGTAACATGATCACAACTAAATGCACAAACGATGATAAATATGAATATAACATTCATAAATAGATCAAGTTATTAAATATAAATCTTAAAGGAAATAACCTGCACAGATTTCTCACATACGTATTTGGCCTTTCCCTCATGTCCTCACGATCTTTCCCTGAGCATCACGACCATTATTCCGTGAAACGCCGCTTTTTAAGGTATTACGTTCTCCGAGACTTCTTGTCCCAGAATAATAAATGTATTTCTGTTCCGTTCCCCTCCCTCCTTGCCATTTCTTCCCACCCCCCCACCCGCCCACGTCCTAATCTTACGTCATCTCCTCCTTCACCGACCATTTTCCAACCTCCATGTCCTCCACCTCAAATCCCCCCCCCCCCCGCCCGCCCCCGCCAAAAACCCACCAACTTATTATTTTTTTTTAACTCTATGACTTTCCTTATCTTCTCCATCCCGCTCTGCCCATTCTTTTCGAGTTCCCTCGTCCCGTGCCCTTTTGCCCTTCCACAACTCTCTCCCGAGCCCTCCGGCAGGAATAAGCACAATGGAGTCAGGATTCTGATTTATTGCTTTTTCACGAGGCGATATCTTTATTATGTTACTTTCATAAAATAAACGGAATACCCATGTATTCCATATCGCTCATCAAAGGGAACACATCTTTAACGCTCATAGTACCAAATTCTAAAGCGAATGGAGAGTTGAAAACATAGATCCTAGAGATACTGAGAATAGAAAATGGTGAACAACTGGAAAAATAAACACTTAAGACACAAAGACCATTTAGATTTTGGAATTTGAATTTTGAGTTCGTATAGCCAGCTTGTTTAAGTTTTATGAATTGAAAGTTAAGGGACAGTATTCCAAAAGAGTAAGGGTCATTTGCTCAATTTTCATGGGAGAAATAAGTGTTACGACGCGATGGATAACTGTGTACAGAAAATTTGTATAAGTAAATAAATTAAGACAATAACTGATTTGTTACTCTTTCACGATACGATATGCCTGCTATAATACCTTCCTAAACTAAGCGAAATACCCAAACATTCCCTATCACTTATTAAATGAAACACTACCGTAACATGAATCACACAAATGTCTAATGCAATGAGGCCTAGAAAAAGGACGAAGCTCACAGATCATAGATATACATTGAAGAGGCGAAGAACAGGAAAAAAATGTTAGGTGCATAAGTAACAATGAGGAATGAGATACATAAATATCCTTGAAACCTTTTTGAAATAATTTTAAAACAGCCAAACTTTTGTTAACTACTGCAAATACCATTCAATACTTTATTGCACTAATCAGGTTTCAAATAACTAAATTAAAATATGTGATTTCTGGAAAACAATAATTAAGATAAAAGCTACAATGCTAAAAGCGTTCCTAATTGGTTTGCTACGATGTTTTAAATACATATCGTTACGAAAATAGGTAATATTCTTAGCATTTTCATCTGCGCCATTGAGTGGTTCATTTAAACTGGATCGACAAAATAATATAAAAGGTGATTGGATACCACCAGAGTTATGGATTAATTGTAAGATCTTCGATACAATTTAAACACTTCAATGGAATAATAAATTGATGTAAAATAATTTGTTGTTTTGCAATACGCATAGGTTATTAGTTCATTTTACCTCAAGTCTTGACATCATACCGGACCAAATACATCCTAAATAAATTTTTAGAAACATTATTTCCATGGTACTAATTACTTTCCAAATGAAACCACAAAACTTCAAAAAATTCGATTCAAATGACAATAGCCTCAGGTGATTTGTAAAATATTCTCAAACAGAAAATAACTTGCATCTTTGGGTAATCCTTACTGATTGTGATTTAACATGAGATGAAAAACATGTTGACTAAATCGGTTTTCCCTATCATAAAAACTTTATGAATCTTACATTAGGTCAAAGTTCAAAGTCCATTTGATTGTGTTCTGGCCGTTTCCGGAGGTCGTTCAACCATAACATCGATTTATATTTCATGGGAAGAAACTACTGGATAATTTAGCTTTAAACGGCGTATATTTGTGAAGTCCAAAAATCCCAGAGTATAATGGCATCTTAGAGACTTATCTATCTGGAAAGATAGAAGCAACAGAACCGTATATCTGGTCGAATCCATGTCCATTCATGCCATTGGAAACGATGCACTTAAAAACCTTTCAGCTCCAAAAATTTTTCCTCTCTCCAAGATCTTTAAGCACATATCTTTCTTTTATGGTCCATTCAACCAATATAGCTCGGTCATTGAATGATATCTCCCAGGTCTCCTGAGAAATTATTCCTCCCATATTTTTCTCTAGGTTTTAATCTTCCTTAGAAGATCCATCCTCTCCCAAGATCCCCGCAATAATTCTTTCAATAACAGGGCTTCCTGTTTTCTTCATCTTTCTGTGGTTCATACAATGAGGATATATACGACAGTTCTACGTTGTCACTATTACACTATATGAGTCTCCAGACAGTTTCCCAGCAACCGAAAATGGGCTTCGAAAAGCCATATCTCGTAGGAGTATCTGCTGCAAGGAATCACAGCTGTTATGACGTAAAAAGCATGGCATGGTTACGTGTAACCCAAATCATGAAGAAAGATACTGTTTTGAATACTTGTTTCACGAACGCTAGTGTGATGACCTGCATGATAATTTTGACTTTTGTCTTCTGGCGCGAAAAACGTCGCAGCCAAGACGGTACTGTGACACATATTAGTGTGATAGTCCGCATGCGTATGTTAAGATTTATATATCGCAGATTCCAATAAACGAGAATAAAAATATTCAAATAGTGAATAATAAGTAATAATATAAAAGGTTTCCATACCTCTTTCAGACGCAAATTTATCCGATAACACTTTTTAAATGTTAGATGTGATGCCATATCTGAACAAAAGTGAACATAATACATATAATAAATTAATATTTAATAAAAAAACAAATATAATTAAATAAATGTAGTAAAAACAACCGATGATTCATTTACACTATGTGGCTTTACAATAAAATGAGCAACTGCACTGATTCAAAATTTTAATGCGTCGCAAACCTTTTTGCTTTTGTGAATTCGCAGTTACCTTCATATACGTACTGTAAAAACTTGTTTTTCACAAATTAAGTGTGCTATCATAACTATCAATAAAAATTAGCTATTAAATCTGAAGGACAAATATTTCCACGGGATTGCTATTTCTACTCCCACTGTGTTTCAGATATTTTGTAAAATAACACAGTCGTTTTTATTAATGTGTTTACATTTACCATACATACCTGCACTACATGGATGAGCTAATATTTAAATGCGCATTGCTGTTTCATATTTAGTACCAAATATTCCTACAGTAAAATTGTATGTATTTTAATGCAACGATTTAAAAATTGATTGAAAATTGATTACATCGACATTTTGCTATTTTTATCCGACCATGTCTTCATGCACCAGTATAAAATTATCAAAGATAAAAACCTTTATTGTTTCCAATATAATAAAATGTGTTACTGTCTTGAGAACCAATTAACACAATGTACTATTGCAACAAAAAAATCTAGCTAAATGCACTATTTCAATTATTCTCTGAATTCATAAAATTTCGTAAATTAAAAGTTAAATCTACGTGAAATATCAGTGTTTTAATAAATTAATACTAATTTTCGTAGGTTTAGACTGCGTACCTACAGCTGACAAAAAATTATTTCGGCAATAATCACTACTAAGAAATATCTTCCTACAGGCTGCACATATGGTAGTCATAATAATTCGCATATAATAGTGCATTAAATGCCTTATTCGATGTCTCATACAACTTAGTATTGTAGTTGTCTTCACAGAATGAACCTTAAAGAGAAATATTAACAACCCGGAAAGGCACTGGGTTAATAATGATAATAAACATAATATTTCAGATGGGATATGATGCCCTATTCAAACATCATTATTCGCATATAGTAACACATTCGGTCTAACAGCTGAGTAATGTTCATTTTTCCTTCATAGAAAGACACAAAATGACCGAACCATCCAAAAACTACGTGATCTGTCACTTGTTATATAATAAGTACTTATTGCATTTTGCAGACTTAGACCATGCACTTTAAACAAAGAAAGAGATTTCCCATAAATATTCCTTCCTACAGGTTGTAAGTACCGTAGTCACAGGTAAATGCCTTAGGGGGGCATTATCCACTCCAAAGCATACAAATCGTTAGGGTCGAGGTTAAGATCTCTGGAAACTAGGGACAGCCCACGTCCACCGACTCTCTTACGGTAAACGAACTGTCCCAAGGGTCCACCTGGCTCTGCAATCATTAAACAAGGGAGCATAAATAGCCGTTGGTTCCCTTTCTCATACTTTGGTTTGCTCCTCGAGCGTTGTCAAAAGCACCCTGTGTCCAAACATCCGTGTAGAAGGGACCGACCCCTAAAGGTCCTCACACAGGAACTCATCTCGCCCACTTCTCCGAGGAATTCGCCGTTTTAAAAGGTAAACTGAAACCGAAAATGTTCGTTGAGAGTGGAACACACACACACCTGCCACATGAGAAACGCCGAACTTACCTGGGCTCCCGATAATGCGAGGGACATTCAGGGTAGAGGTTCAAAAATGCGTGGAAGAGTAAATAAAATGGTTGAAGGTAAAAGGAATGAGAAAGCTTTCCACAGCAAATGATGAGAGGCTGACTCTTAGAGAGACGCGAATTTTGGAAGCTGACTCTTCTTCTGCAAGAAGCCGCACATACAGCCATAGTAAAAGCTCATGGAAGTTGCGCGGTGGATGGCACTTAGTACTGATGAATCGATTTCCTAAACTCTTGTCACTGAGAGTATATGGATGTGACTCTAGTGTGACAGTGTGACTTTTGCCATAAATTTGCCTGGTGTACCGCGGCGTGGTCAAATTTTGATACAATTTTTTGCACACAAATCTTTCATCCAAGTCCATTTCTTCCATTTGTTTTATGAAACGAAATGGTGCTCATTATTGAATAAATAAATATTTCATTCTATACATGAATTCGGTCAAAACTTCAAATAAAAGAAGGGTAAAACGGAAACGTTCAAACGGCATAGCCTTTCCCACAGTGCATAAATTTGCCCTAAAACAGGAAAAATACATTAATATCTATACAACTAACACTAAACATAAATTTAGACTACAGATTGTTTAGAAGGCAGAGAAATTGAACAGATTTAAAGTTCAAAGTACTTTGGAAATTTATTAATATCACATTTTAAGAAGTGAAATAGGCAAATTGCTGAAAACTGATGGCGAAGCATTCCCTTTAGAAAATGAAAAGCCAGCAGTATGGTGTCACTTGAATTAGATTTATAAAAATGGATTACTAAGTTTAGATAGAGTATTTCAATGTATTGCAAAGCATGGATGTAGAGGAAATAAAATAAATGCTGGTTATCTTATAATTCGTTAGTAATATTGAGTTTTTAAGATGATAAAGCCTAAAACCAATTAAGTATCAGATAACATGTATTTTCAAATATAAGATCATTTTAATCCTCCTACGTAATTCTGATCGCTGTTGGTTCGATTCAAATAACTCAATGTCGAATATCTTAGAAATTTATTTTTAAAACTTAATGGATGGGAAACACTCGTATGTTAGGTAGGTAAGTACCAGAGAAATCTAGAGACAGAATTTTTAATTTGACACAACTTTTTCACGACTTTCTCGGCAGCTTTTCTCCATTCCGCGCCTACACACCAATTTCCCCAGAAAATTGCGCGATAGGGATAATTATATTCTCTGTGACCAACTTATCAATCAGAGCAGACAGCGAGTATAAGAATATTCACATTAAATTCTCCGGACCGATTTCAACAGATTTTCAAGGAAATTGTTTCAATTGATATCTACACAACGCAGGAAAAAAAGTAAATTCAAAATATGAAGCCAGAAAATGATACACAACTCTCAGCAATAAACGAAATAGCTCTCTTATATGAATCGATCGCAAATGAATGCAGTACTAGGCTCTCAAAACTCTTCTTGCAGCCCCGTACGGTTGATCGGAAAATTCCTGCTAAGGTTCAGAAAAAGGAGCATTTTAAAAGAAAAAAACATGGAAAGGTACTGTCCACATTAAGTGAATACATGCGAGACGGGGCATGCTATGAACTGTAAAAGCGATTACTGAAATGTCGATGGAAAAGAATAAGGACTCAAGGTTAATCTTACAAAAATATACAAAGTCTGAATTCCAAGCAGAATATGCAGTTGGAAAAGAAGCATGAAGTCCCATCGGTTCTTTAAAGGGAACGTGTTAACATAAAGTATTGAAATTGATTGGCCACGAATGACATCAGTTATAGGTGTAGCGAAACTTGGTGGCACTGGCTTGGTAAGAGTATGGCGTAAGGGAGAGGTAAGAATACAAGTGATGTGGGATAAAGTGGCCGAGTCTTCCTCCAGATATCATTTCGGGAGTCGTTCGGTACCTTGGCTCGCTAATCAACGCTTGATTTACTCTCAGTGGTCTCTGATTCTCCACTGGTGAGTGCCACCAAGTTTCCCTATACCTATACAATAGATAATGACTATTCAATGATTTCTCTGACCAGGCAGACTTGCCTGGGCTTTCGGAATTATCTAATGAGTTCTTGTTATTGCTCATAGCTTACTTCACACGACAGTGTACCACATGATGTAGGGGCTCACATAAATTAGTGTCCCTAATCAATCAGCACTAATATATTTACCGGATTAAATTATTCAAACATTCAAAGCTATAAATCACCTCACTATAATGTGCAATGAAGTCAATAACAGTGTTCCAATGGGAAATAAATGCTGGTTATCTTATAAATCGTTAGTAATATTGAATTTTTAAGATGATAAAGAACCTAAAAAACCAATTAAATATCAGGTAACATGTATTTTCAAATATAAGATCACTTTAATCCTCCTACGTAATTCTGATCGCTGTTGGTTCGATTCAAATAACTCAATGTCGAATATCTTAGAAATTTATTTTTTAAACTTAATGGATGGGAAACACTCGTGTGTTAAGTACCAGAGAAATCTAGAGACAGAGAAGTTAAATAAATAACTTTATTTAAAAGATATAAAGCTTTGAACAGGTTTTATGCAGAGTAAATATGTATAGTAAAGCAACTCTATTATCGATGAATTAATGACACCGGATTGAATATCTGGGATTTCAACGGTGTGTCAGAGACAAAAAATTTCCCTCTTATCTTACAAAGAATGTATTTCACTTGAAGATTCGATTGTCGAGTCGAAAATCGAGAATTCTGTTGAATTCCAGCAAATTACTCGATTGAAGACCAAAAAATAATTTGTTAACATCACTTATCATTGTAAAAGGAGAAAAAAACAAATAGAATCGTCTCAACATCTCAAAAAGCAATAATTAATGAACAAAGTGTTGAAAAAATAGTTCGATTGATTTTCAGCCACGTAATTCACTTCGTGCTAGGATACCAGAGATTTTTCCAGCAAGCGTGCTGCATATAGTAATCCAATGAAAGTAGTCTGCGCTCTTCCAGAGATAAAAGGAACATTCTTACAGTATTTTACAACCAAATCCCTGTCAGCAATTCTACCTTGCCTGAGATTCACACTTGATAATAATATTAATGGCGTTTTAATTTAGTTTAAAAAAAATAGAACTAAATAGCTCTTTATAACATTAAACTCTTTCACATCAAACTTTAGAACCAGCTCCGACCGCTGGGAGCCTAAAAGTTTTATTTCTACGCCTAAGGACAATTCAGGCGGAAAAACAAATGTTTCATGATAGCTTGCATTAGAAACCCAGCCATATAATTCGTGAAATGGCTATTTGTTACGCTTAAATTTTCTATAAGTTCATGGTCAAATACAAGGTCAATGCTGGTCTCTTGGCCCACATTTATTTGCCAATTCAATCTGCTAGGTATTAAGAAAAAGAATGTATTAAAATAGTTTCAGAAGGATTTTCCTGCATTCATGCCACATACAACAAAACAAACTCCCCACAAATTTTTGCAATTCATGGTGTAACTTAATTTAAATATGGATCTACTTCTCATAAAATTCTATTACCTGCACCTGAAATATTTAGGATTTTATGGTTTCTAGAGTTCCTCGAATTTGTTTCTTTTATCAAATATATCATTAAGAGCTGTAGAAAGATTGACCAAAGTAGTGAAACTTCATAGACATGAAAAGGTAAAAAAAATGAATGTTACCACTTTCAAAATTATCTTATCATCCACCTCCCTCCTCCCAAGTATTCAAAAATAAAATGAAATAGCTCGCTGAATGAAACCTGAGTGTTTTCTGGTAAGACCGTAAAAACTAATTGAGTACGTGAGAGGCCGAATTCCCAACTTAAATAGTTAACCTGCCATTCGTATCTACAGGAAAAAATAATGGATAGAGAACAAAGGAATATGAGATTTCAAAGAATTATTGGGAGAAGTTCAATTATTCGAGAAAATCCAATAAAAGAGAATGTTTGGTAAGGCCTTAAAAACAATTAAAAGCAATTAAAAATTTTAAAATGAAATACTAGGGAAAATTGAAAGTCCAATTACCTTAAATAATGGCGGGGTAGATTTTTAAAGAAGTAAAAAATCAAAGGATGAAAAAGGAATATGAAAAAAATTGCAAAACATTTTATAGATATTCGATTGAAACGTTTGAACAACTAATACAACAAAAAGAGCTTAAAAACGTGCAAAATTGGTTAAACATTTCCGTATTATCTTTAAGAAATTATGAAAAAATACACTAGTTCTATGTTTTAACCAATATTCATCTCGCTCTGGTTGATGATATTCTGAAGGTAGAGCCCTACACCTTTGAAGATGATTTTTATATTATAAGGAAAAGTTTCGGTGTTTAGGAGAGAGTTTTTGTCAAGCAACTGGAGTAAAACGCTTTCTCGACTGTTACCTCCAACGTGAATGCTTTCAAGGAAATTATATAATGCTGCTTCCTCAATCTTATATAGCGTATTCGTCCGTACTTATTTTCTCCTTCAATGACTCTTCCATACAATATGACGCTTTTATAACGAAAGATTAATTTCAATAGATTCAATTTTATTGCCACCATATTTCATGTTATGCATCCAGATAAAACACCAAATACGGGTTTATACGCCCCATTGAGTTTTCCTTCATTATTGTTAATTCAAATAATGTGTATTCAACAAGTTAAGCAATGATTTCATTTTCCTCTCGATTTTAATTGCTCTTTGGAGGAGGGTGTATATTTTGGTTGAATTTTACGCTCGCTAATCGCTATTCGAAAGAGAGCTTTGACCACTATATAAACTTTTAAAATTATTTTTCCCATAACTCGTTCGCGATAAGATAAAGGTCACAAAAAGCCTAAAAAAGAAAGAACACGATACGCTACAGCATCATTAACAACCCCACTCGGAAAATGCTCCGTAGCAAAAACTTAAATTAATTAAATTCATCACATAAATTATTTCACATCCGTAAATAAGGGAAATATACGGATCTAATTTGCCATATATTTGACGTTCAGCATGCTTATTACCCCGCAAACGAACAAATTTGACTTGGGTATCTGGAGAAGGGATATACGTCACATTTGAGTCAATTAAGGAGACCTTTTACACCACGACTATACAAATATGTGAGAAGTCTGTTTATCACTGGGATTCATAAAACCCTTCGGACGTAGGTAGGAGACCCTGAGGGGAATTGCTCACTATTCCCTGAGAAAGCACAACCTTGATCCCTTCACCTGTGCGCAATACAGAGAGAGATCCGTGCCTAAGGTCACCGAAAACCTTTGCTTGCGACACCTGTGGGCGGGAGAAGGCGCGTGGACCTGCGGCGTTACAGATATCGACATATCCATCAGGTATTAGCAAGGATGTCTTATCGTAAAGGCTTTAGGTAGATAATTAAAAGAACTGATCCACCAGTTCACCGAGAACGACCGAAATATGTCAGTGGAATCTCGATCCGAACTTCGGTGCTGTGTGGAGAGCTTTCCCTTTACTCACCCCGTCAGATTAAAAAATTAATATTAGCATTGCCTAGGGGTCAATTTTGTCACCTTTATGATTATTTATTTAGTGCATGAGTGTGCCTCTATATAATTATGATGTTTTATTGCTCTTAGAGAGCCCGCATAGATTGCAGAAGCTCCTGAGATTTTGAACTCTAGTGTTCGTAACTCAACAGAGAGAAAGCGATACAGCTTGGAAAGACCAAAATTGTGATTTTGGACAAGAAGGATGGCAAGAATAATTGCATAATGAGAGCAATTGATGAAGTAATTGGACGAGCGGACGATTTTGGGTACTTGCCTGACGGTCAGGTGTTTGCGAAGGATGGTAGGATAGATGAGGAGAAAAATCGGTGCACGAATTACGGAAGGAAAGTCGTATGTAGTGTGTGATGCATATAAAGGAATGAGTATTTCCCAAAGGAAGCTAAAATCGCAGAACAGAAAAGTGTTCTCCTCCCCACTTTACTGCATGGCAGAGAAACTTGGGTATGCTGGGATAAGAGTAGGATAATGCTGTGGGCATGGGATATCTAAGAAAGTTTTACGGTAAAATCAGAAAGGATGGGACTAGGAATGAGTGGGTGATGAAACAAAGTGGGTTAGATGCTCTAGTAACGGACTTGTTTGAAAGAAGCATGCTTCGTTTACAAGGTCATGTTGAGACAGTGGATGAGAGTAAAATAATTAACCAGATACTATGAAACCTACTGGATACCGAGATAGTTATGGGCGAAGGTGGAATAAGAGGCTCATAACAAGAGGAATATTTCGAGTCTAATGAACAAGAAAGCATGAATTCATGAATGTTACTGAGGTAAATGAGATTTGAAAGAACAGGGCAGTTTGGAGGAAATAATTATATTGGAAGCAGTTTTTCTAGATCTGAAAAAGAGCAATAAGCTCTTTTGACTACGTATATTCAGAAAGGGAATAGGTATGGATGTAGGTATATATTATTCTGGTTCTTAAGATACTTCATTATTAACGCATTAACAAATGGGGGAATCGGCTTGGTAAGGCGGTTGATGATAATGTGAGCAACCCATATAAATGTCTATATTGTATATACCGACGTACCCACCTACCCACAACTGGTTATTGTAGTATTTGTTGTATTGAAGGAACGATGTCCTAGTAAAAATAAATTATCTATCTATCCTCCATGGCGCAAGCAACACAAGTTGTCAGTCGCCTCCCTAAGGGCTGAATTACGCTGGACGCTTCCTGACGTGACGGAAACGGACGGTGGCTTTCAGCTTTGCGTCGTCTTCCCGTCAAGGAGGCGTGCAATAAGACTGACAGGACAATTTCTGAAAACAGAGTTCAGTAAACCGTTACGTAGTAGCTGTTTATTCTCATTTTTTATAAAAAAGTAACAATAATCCATAAAAATTTTGAAAAATATTACTTCACATAAGATGGTTAATTATGTTTCTTAGCAATGTTAAATGTAAGAAAATCAAGGATTTTAAGATATAAATCGAGAATTGAAATTCGGAAAACATAAATTAGCTCTCCTCTGAGAATCTGCCATTGACGTAACGTGACGGAAAAGTTAAAACTTTGACCAGATTCGATCATTGACCGTAGACGGTGCCATCAACGTCTTGCCATATTAATACGTTCAATTGCATCACGATCGCCAAGCTTCGCAAACATCACCATTCGTTACAGTTACGTCAACAAATGTCAATCGTAATCCTGTGCCAAATAAACAAGCAACAATGAGTAGGTGGATGAGAAAGGCAGATGATTTTTGTTTGAAGGAGGAGAAGATGGAGTGGAAGTGGTACGTTGATGAGGAAGTGGTTGGTAGGTAACTTTGTTGATCCATCTTATACCGGTCTTTCTGTTGGACTCAGTTGAAGGAAGGGAATTACGCGAAAGGTTTTCATGGTTGAGAGTGAAAGAAAAACATTCTTTATGAAACGTACTCAAGAGAGCTGCAAAGGTAAGGGATCTCTTGCGTAGTCTTCTTATTTCTCTAGGGAAAACGGTCAGGCGTAGGATGTGCTACGTACCCTTGGAGTCAACTTGGGCATGTAGGAGGGAGAAACCTTTGATCCATCCGCCCCAGAGTGAAAAAAAGGAAGAGGACGGAGTGAAAAAGCTTTTCATGTCCCTCATCCTTATGCAAAAACATGAATGGCCGAGATGTAAGAAGAAAGTCCCTCTTAGCCATCGCCAAGACATGCCTGGTCGGAACCAGGCCACAATATTGACTTACAAAACACTAGTGTGATTGCTAAAGAAAGCAGATAATTCCCTGAAGTGATTCGCGGGGCCATCAGATCGCATTGGTGCATTTCAACAGGGAGGATGTGTATTCACTGGAAACAATATTCACGGGAATAAACTTTTCAACCCCTTTACCTATGGAAACGCAGAACCGAATTGCGTATATTTGTTGGCACCACTAGCCTGACGATATTATCCGGCGATCGATTAAAAATATTCACTTCGACCTGAACGCCTCCTGTAACAGAGAAGAAACTGTCGTCAGATAAACGCTGACGCACGCAAATTTAAAGATCACCCCCCGAAATTCAAGCTGAGCCCAACGATGCTTTAAAACTTGTTAAAAATGTATGTAATTTAAGTTTGGAACTAGGTGAATTCCCTGAACCATTAAAGAAAGCTGTGGTTATCCCCCTGTTTAAAAAAGGCAGTAAGCGTCAAGTACATAATTATAGGCCTATTTCCTTGTTGTCTGTATTTTCTAAGGTGCTGGAAAAAATGGTTAAAAAACGACTCTTAAATTTTCTAGACCAGGGAGAGTTTATTAGCCATAATCAATACTGGTTTATTGAAGGATGTGGGACGGAAGATGCCCTAGAAAATCACATGACAGGAGTGTACAATGCCATTAATTGCAATAGACGTGCAGCTGGTGTATACATAGATATTAAGAAAGCATTTGATTCGATGTCACATTCGAAGCTTTTATTGAAATTGATGAATGCTGGTATTCGTGGGATTGCTCTAGACTGGTTCAAATCTACTTGTGTGGAAGATCGCAATGTGTGAGAATTAAAAATTATATAAGTGAAGAAAAATTGATTAATTCTGGAGTGCCTCAAAGTCCTGTGCTCGGGCCTATTTTATTTCTTGTGTATATGAATGATTTGTGTAATTATCAATTCCATGGAAATTTAACAGCACTTGCAGATGATCTGGTTCTATTCTATGATGCTGCTAATTGGAAAACTATTCAACGCCACATGGAAGAAGACTTAGTAATACTTCATCAATGGATGGATTATAATTCCCTGGTGTTGAGTGAAAAAACAAAATTTCTATGCTTTGATATTAGTAATAGTTGTAATGTTGTCTTATAATTGCTTTATCATTCACCTAAATGTCTTCGTATACGCTGCAATTGACCAGTAATTGAACGGGGAAATGAAATCAGGTACTTGGGAGTGACACTAGATAGTAGATTAAATTGGCATACGCATATTTCCGATGTTAGGAAAAGAGTAAGATGTGCTGTTTAACTTCTGCATTTTATTCTCTGGAGGTGTTTTATAAATGAAAGGCTTACGTAATTAACACACACACACACACACACACACATACTTATATATATATATATATATATATATATATATATATATATATATAAAAGGAAAGGAAATAAATATAAAAGTATATGCTAGCAACAAGGCGTTGAGGTTGGGGAAGGATAGGAAAGTAAATAAGTGGACACTCACAGGCAGATGATCAATGACGACACCGGTGTCCACTGCTTGGAAGCTGAAGAAGGGTCCTTAGCCCGAAAGCTACCCCTAAGCAGTGGACACCGGTGTCGTCATTGATCATCTGCCTGTGAGTGTCCACTTATTTACTTTCCTATCCTTCCCCAACCTCAACGCCTTGTTGCTAGCATATATATATATATATATATATATATATATATATATATATATATATATATATATATATATATATATATGCAGGTTCCTCGAGTAATAATTTGATAAGTGACATTCGTCACCGGAGTAATGAAGAAACGGGAAGAGGGGTTGATTGGACATGTAAGGCAACGGGGCTTGTTGCAAGGGTGAGAACCGATTGGAGAGAGATTGGTAACTCTACTTGCAAGTGAATTTTGACGGATATCGCGGATCCAGTCTATTTTGGAGATTGGGAGGGCGACGGAAGGAGAGCACGGGAGGTCTTTGTATAAGGGAGGAAGTTGCGGGGGAAGATGAGAGAATGGAGTGTGCTGAATTCAGAAGGCTTTTCAGTGAAGCATCAAGACCTGGATGAAAGGTAGACACCAAGATAATCGAATCATGAATGGATATATTATCCTCCGGTTGAGGCACGATGCGCGGTTTCGGAGAGGGTTCGATCGCCTTAACCAGTTGTTCTCTCACCAAGGAGGGGGGATAACCCCGACAACCCCGACTCACGAAAGCTTTTTTCAGGTCTTCCAAGTATCGTAATAGATGAAAATAGAAGATAATGGGAGAGAGCGTTTGCAGTGTTCGGGATGACAGCTGTCCTAATGCAAGTACTGCTGAAGGTTGGTGGTTTTTTTTATGGACGGATGTGCTGATTTTTCTGTTTTTCAAATGAATATCTACATCGAGGAAAGTGACTGAAGAAGTGCAGGAGCGGTGAGTGAAAGAAAGAGTTGGATGAGAATGAATCCTTTGAATAAAATCTTCAAGAGCTGAGCTTCCATGGGTCCAAATGATGAATCTATTATCAATATATCGGAGCCAAATGAGTTTCTTGAGGGGGGAAGAACATAAAAGATTTTTCTCTCATCGCCCAAGGAAGCTGGAGGAGTAAGAGGGAGCCATTCTCGTCCCCATAGCCGTGCCCCTTACTTAGAGGAAATGACGCCCTCCAAAAACAAAGCTGTTTTTGGTGAGAACCATCCTCATGAGTTTCAGAAGAAATCCGGTGGAGGGGCGCGAGCCGTTGGGTCTACTGTTGAGAAGTTCCTTTGCAGCTGCCAGACCTTCATTATGGGGAGTATTAGTGTAAAGGGAGCATACGTCAATAGTGAGGAGACTAGTATCAGGTGGAAGTGGAGAGGGGAGGGATTTAAGACGACTCAGGAACTGCTGAGTGTCTTTAACGAATGACGTGAGGCGCTGGACAAAAGGTTGGAGGTGGAAATCGACGAAGGCAGAAATTCTCTCTGAGGGCGAATCATAACTGGAGACTATGGGGCGGC
Organism: Pyrrhosoma nymphula; assembly: GCA_963573305.1. Classification (NCBI taxonomy): domain Eukaryota; kingdom Metazoa; phylum Arthropoda; class Insecta; order Odonata; family Coenagrionidae; genus Pyrrhosoma; species Pyrrhosoma nymphula. The sequence goes on along the minus strand of OY754339.1, from coordinate 42,237,392 downwards.
CGGGAACACCAGTTTTATGAATTTTAGGGAGTATGTAGAAGGTGGAGATGCGGGGATTATGGGGAATTAAGAGGACTAGCTCTCTTTTAGAGAAGCCCTCCTTGGGGTCCTCAGACCGTAGCAGCTTAGAAATAGAGGTGATATGCTTTGCGGTACGGTCGGAAGTAAGGGGTTTATAAAAGGAGGTGTCACTGAGTTTCCAATTGGCTTCCTCTTCGTATCTCTGGAGTTCCATGACTACCGTAGTAGAACCTTTGTCAGCGGGAAGAATTTAATTTTCTTGAAATGTTCTTAGAGGACGGCAGGGAATCCATGAAATCTTGGGAAGATAAATGGGAGGAAATGTGATTGAGGTAGAGTTCAAGAGGATGGTTGGGAGGGCGGGTGGACAGTAACTGGAGGGTTCTTTAAATTTCGAAAGAGGATTCTGCGGTGGTAGGATATCATCATCCGTAGAATTTAGGGGAGAGTCTGCACTATCTGACAGGCAGGACCTTTCTGCGAAGAGCGGTGCATCCGAACTAAAGACTCCACCCAGGTAGAAAGGGAGTGACAGACCTAACCTTGCTGGACGCACAAATTGGAGAGCTTCTTTTTAAGAGCTTGTTGTCGCTTGTGTTTTTGGAAAAAAAAGCACGTGAGAAATAAATCTTAGTATTAATTCCATTCAAGTAAAAAGCTTGTTTTAGTTGATTCACTTTTCCGGTATGAAACTGCGCCAGTGTGCGGTACTGAGAGAGGACTGCACGAGTAAAGGAAATGGATAAGTTATATTGGAGAACTGCAAGCTAATGGCGGCAGTCGGCCTATCCTACCCCAACCTCAACGCCTTGTTGCTAGCTTTTATATATACTATCGAAAACTTTTAAATGAAATTATTGCTTATTAACAGTTTCATGGAAATAGATCATATTACAGAGAAATTACAATAATTACGAATTCATAAACTGTCTTTTATTTTCAGGGGGTGTGTTATGAATAGTAGGAGGCTCAAGTAGTGCTTTCCATTTATGTCATAGTCAATGAAAACTCCAAAAAAGAAAGATATTTTACCTCATTTTTGCCTCAAAATTAATAATAATTAAGAGGAAGAGTAAAATAAGATGCTTCATAAATATTTAGCGCTTTCAATAAGAACTACATTCAATTATTTTAATTTTCTGACAACCACTGAGCTGAGTTCTTAACCCTCTAAGGTTTTAAAAACACATTTAAATTAGATAAAGAGGAATTGGAACAATCTTGAATTCAATAATTACCTTTTATTATCAAGAAACATATTATTAAAGGTGGGCTCCTTCCAAACTTACTAAGTGGCCGCTAAAACTGGGTGCCTTTTCGAGGATAGGCATACGAACAGTCTGAATGCTGAGGGAATAGGGCGTTGAAAGAACGCGGATTATGTGCTTCATTGTTGGACATATATTAAATGAGTGTGCTTCGTTGGCCTGGCCATGTAGAGACAATGGATTAGAACTACATTCAATTATTTTAATTTTCTGACAACCACTGAGCTGAGTTCTTAACCCTCTAAGGTTTTAAAAACACATTTAAATTAGATAAAGAGGAATAGGAACAATCTTGAATTCAATAATTACCTTTTATTATCAAGAAACATATTATTAAAGGTGGGCTCATATTGCGCATCGCATTGTGTAGACGAGTGCTTGATTTACTGTTCACACTCCTCTATTGCCGATATTTTACCTGAATACTGACTCAAAAATCATTAAAAATGAAGATGGACAAGAAATTAAGAAGTCCCAACAAGATTAAATCTTGCCAATACAAGCTGTCTGCGATAATTTTAATTTTCTCAAAGTCCTTGAGCTAAGTGTTTATGCATCTTAAGGTTTTTGAAACACAGTTCAATTAGATGATTACTCACGATGGCGTAATTAAACCGTTATAGATTAAATGCTCTTAATGCGATGGTTTGAATGACTTCCCTCTCTCAATTCAAAGCATTAAGGGCAGAAAATTACGCGCTGCCTCCCTAAAATCCTCCACGGGTACATTCTACGTCTACGAAATAAGAAACCCTGCCGGCAGCAATGGTGCGCCATCAATGCACTGCGACGTTTCCCATCCGACGAGTGTTCCTTTGATCCTTAACTGCGCTGCAAACGGGTGGAATGCTGCAAGCGGGCAGTTAAACTGCACTGCTCGACTTGTTTAATTAATTAAGAGGCTTTGCTACTCCACGGCGTAGATTAATTTGAAGTGGAAGGCTGAACAAACGCAACCCATGCCATAGGGCCTTTACTCTCAGAGCCTAGTTGGGCACCTCAAAACATTCACGCTCAGGTCGTATGTCTCCTTGCAGTGCAATCAAAACGCAAATACCAACCTGACCTCTTCAGCTCACATTATCATACCTGTTGTCTCCAAGTATTAGGCACACGGAACACGAAATGAACGTTGGCGAAGGTTAGTTTCACTTGTTTAAAATCGTGCATATTAGCCACATTGACTATTATGCCAGGGTTTTTAAAACTTTACTTCAGAGACCATCTATAATAGTAACGAAAAACAGTTGCAGTTGAGCAGAGGGCCGATCTTTACGAACTGGCTCTACACGGGGCAGTAAGGTAGACAGAGTTTGACTATCAAGGTCCCCTAGGTCGCAAAACAGCATTGCCAACTGCGAAATACTCAATATATTTGTCAAATCAGCTTTCTTACTCCCTAGGTCTCTTCCTACAGTTTTTTTCAATGAGCCTCTCCGATTGTAGCAAGCATTTGTAATTTTGCAAGCATAGAGGAGCATAGTTTGCGAGCACATATTTAGACCCAGGTAGGTTTGAATCGTAAAAATTGTCGTGCAACGCACTGTTGTCAATTTCCCGCCCTCTCCAGTAAAATGCAGTCATCTTGGCAACGTTTCCTTCCATAAAAATAGATTACTATATGACAACTCAAATAAGAAGAATCAAGCTGTGAACTGTTCATAAAATCCAGTCAGTTGTTAAAAAACTATATGATTATGATATTTACACATGACTAAGAAAAAAATTAAAATTACACTGTACTCCTTTCCACTTTATGAAATGGTAGCTAAACTTAAGCGTAATGTTTAGTAGGAATGAGGTGTATATGGCAAAAGCAAAAGTGATATTGTCAGGAATTAGTGGGTAATAAGGATGAGTCGATTCCAAATGTCGATTCTCAATTCCACCGATTCTCAAGGCGGCTTTACACATGGAAGTTGACTTCAATGGAAGTAGCAAGTGCAGCGAAGTATCGATTTTTATCGCTACTTGCAGGGCATAGCTCTACTTACACATTACTTCCGGCTTATCCGCAAATAAATGAATAGCAGAACTAAGGAGGTGAAAGGAGGTAAATTCAAAACAACGAATATGGCGTACTAAGTTCAAATGCAAAGAAGAAGACGAGCTCTTTTAGCCGTAGCTCTTTTGGAGTTGGTGAATGGTTGTCGACCGAAGAGAAGACGACGATGTTGGGTGAAGGAACACCTTGTAAAAAGGGCTGACCTCTCCCTAGAAGATAATCTTTTACTCAAAATATGCCCAGCTTATGTTTTCAAATTATGACCATCATGATCTCAAAACATGCTCAGGGAAAGGTTGTGACCATTTATCCCCCTCATTAAATGCATTCTATTACAATGGATTTGCAATATAACTACTTATTATGTACAATTACTCTCATTTTAAACTTCCTTGCCTTTCACTACAGACTTACTCGCTGACTAATGAGCTGGCATCCCCTTGCTCCATCCACCGAAACTACCTTTCTGTATATAAAAAAACTGTCACACCACATTTACCATATTCGATGAACATTCTAGGCCATATAGCGTCTCCGTATTCACATACGTTGAGCCAGCCAAGCTTGGAGGGCAGAAAGCAATGACAGGGTTAAACTATTTACATACAACCTCATGAAGAATGCCTTCCTCCGTAATGAAATAATTCAGGCTCATTTCAACACATTTAATATATAAATTATTATGTACAATGAAACAAAGGTATGGGCACACAATGGAAAAATTATAATAAAATCCATCGACAAGGGCATAGCTCTATTCTTTCACAAAACACTATCACAGTTTTATAGCCAAATTATGAGTTCTATAAGAGTGATGAAATCCGTATCTCTCAGCGAAACCACGTAATTAATCTGGCTATCTTACTAAGTGGAAATCCCCCAGAAAAACATTGCGTATGCTTAATAGATGACGAGATTCAACACAAAGAATTGCACATAAATTGCACATGAAAACTAACGGCACCAGAGCAAGAATAAACCAAATTGTCGCTCACATTACCCGAATTACAAATGTAGGGTACATAAAACAACTGTTTTAAAATAATATTTAAGTGAATACTTCTGATTACTAACTTAATTTATCGCGAAATACAGCCACCGAATGTTCACATACAAAAGTGATTACTTTAAACAACGGCGAATCACAAGTCAGTGGCCGTTCAAAAGTGAGCCTGCGCGCCTGCGAAATAGTTCCGTCGTATTGTATAATGAATCCTGTTTCAAACTGCGTTAAGGAGAGCATCAAGCTAATTTTTAATTCAAACCATTTGAAAGACATTTTTGGAAGGTAATATTAACACAGCTTTGAATAAAATACTTATTTAATATATGAACCAGGCAGAATATTTCACCGGATGTTTTGCAATACTATCGCTGAATCGAAATGCTACTTGCAGGCAAAATAGAAGCCAGTCCATTTTCCTTGCAAGTGCGAACCGTGGTCGATTAGTTCCGCTATCTACCCCTACTGCCATGGAAGTAGGTGCTTACACATCTAAGTACCACTTGCAAGCGACTTGCAAGGCTACTGTCATGGAAGTAACTTCCTTGTGTAAAGGCGGCTTCAGGCTTGGAATCGTAATAGAGAATCGATCGCCTAAAGTCGATTCCGATTCCATCGATTCCAGATAGATAAACATTTTAAACATAGACTATAAGCTGATGATATATTTGCTATATGTCATTAAATAAGACTTTTTGAGCGACTTAATTGTCTTTGTTATTTTATTCCAGCCAGAACTTGAATTTAATTAATATTCGTACGCTACTGGTATATATCAATATCTCGATTCGTACGCTACTGGTACATATCAATATATAATGTATATATATATATATATATATAAATATATATATATCAACAATATCCAACCTGATATTAGGATTAAGAATCGATGGAATCGGAATCGAGAATCTGGAATCGATTTGAAATAATCGGAATTGGAAACGAAAAAAATTGGAATCGACTCATCGCTAGTGTGTAATGAAAGAATTTGAAACGGGGGCTCAGGTATGGACATGTATTAAAGGAGCGTTCTTCATTGGCATGGCCATTTTAAGAGACTGAATGAGAGTTGAATAACTGGACAGGCTTAAGATAGAATGGTACGAGAGAAAAGGGTAGACCAAAAAGGTTATGAGTGAATGTGGTTGAAAATACTCATTGGAGAGGAGGAATATTCGCAATCTCAAGAACAGGAAGGCGTGAATGAAGCAAAGCATGATTGTGGCAGAAGTGAAGAGGTTAGTATGGATACAGCATTATGGAAGAAATTAATAAAGAAGAGTTAGATGACAGAATAGGTAGACCACATAGAATTAAAATTTTTAGACTGTTGCCTCAACAGTAAGGGAACGGCTTGAGTAATTAGTATTAATATGCTTATATATGCATATATTTACAGAGTTCAACTTAAAAAATTAAAGGAATGTGTTTATGTATGTATGCATATATTTGGTGAAGTCCCCTAATAAAATTGAGGAAAATCACTGCAGCAGAATAAGTGATTCCACTCTATTCAGAGTATACCATGCAGTCAATATTGACAATGACAATAATATAATGCATAACGACCAAAGATTGTATCAACGAAAATTAACTCTACATTTCCGAATGAATCTTTAGCAGTATATCTGATTCGAGCTCGGAATAATCACCATAAATCTGTTGGCATTTTTCAACTCTTGACCTATGTATCACCTCCATTGAGAATTAATAAGAGAAATAACAGTTTACAAAAAGTTCGTAACGTTTAGCTATGCAATTCAGCGAATGCAGTTCAAAAACAAGAAATATTTTTCTTTTTTACAGCTGAAGAACTACATCTCTAAGTGTGCAGATAATTAAGTGCGATGCAATCCTGTCTGGACAGCCCACTAGAAAAACAGTGAATAAAATCGATATATTCGCAGTAGCAAGATTTCATGTGGGAAAATGTGAGCTGAGCAGCAGAAATGCATAATTATTTAAGTGAGATTGCCTTCAAGACTCAGATTATGCCCATAAATACTTTTAAAAATGTTCTGCTAATCGCCTTAAGCATCCGGGCGCGATCTATAGAGGTCTTAAAGTTGAGAGATAAATGGCTTGGAACCCATTAATTCCCAAATTTCATTTGGAAATTTCCCGGCCCATTAACGCGGGAGCAGACGATATCGTCATATTTCTTGCTTTGGATTCATGAGGAGCTTCAAATATAATCACTCTATGTGTAACTGTATCAAGAGACAACAAAGTTAATTATATTTATCGCTTTCAAGGCAGGATTGCACTTCATTCATGAAGCCAAGAAAATTTACGAGAACTTCCTTAGAGCAAGCTCGAATGGAAAAACTTTAAATTTGTCCAGGAAAAATCCAGGGTCCAGCTGTGCCTGTCAAAACTACATGCTAATAAAATACTTATTAGAAAAAGCTGCCGAAAAAAATACTGCTTTACGGCCCAGTTTTATAATGTCTAGTGGACGTGAACCGCTAGGTGACGTAGTCTTTACGTTAACTTGATGTTACCTGAGATTTTGGGTTTCGCATATAACATACCTAATATAGTTGCATTTAGCATCATGGATGGGAGAACGCATTAACGGCAACTCTCGTAGCAAGAAAATATTTAACCAGAGGCAGCGACCGGTTTTGAAGTGTTGAAAAAGCGTCAGATTCACTTACAAATTTATGTATTTTATTGAAGTATTTTATTCAAGGCCATGACGACTCGCCATTATCAACGTATTATTAATAGAAATATATACAAAGGATAATTAGAGCTATTATATAAAGTTGTGACGTGGGGTAACATAGCATGGCAGGGATGTATACATTACAGCTTCTACCCTGAACTCTTTATAAGACCAATGAATTTATTCCTATCCATGATCAGGCCCCCGAATTTACAGTTCCTCAAATACTTCCTCGATAAAATGAGTTCATCACTAGGAATTTGCTCCGTCACTGACTGCCGTGCCCTTCTCATATCAAGTTTTTCATGTATTCTCATGTTGAACTCTTGGGTTCTCCTCCGCGTCGGAATGTGACTCATCTACGACAGCTTCACCAGCAATTTTTCTGGCGTATTCAAGTCAGAAGTGACTTAAGACTGATAAATAAAGTTTTGACCTGAAATCGCCAGCAAAATGACTAGTGAAACTGTCGTTGATCAGGCATATCCCATCGCGCAAGGAATCCTCGGGTCTAACATAAAAAGACATTAATTCCTCGCGGAATCCTGAAATGAAGTTTTACGTGAGAATAGTCAATGGAAACCAAAGAAAAGAGGCATTTATTTCTCTTTTCCTATTTCTGCAAGAACCTCACGGTTGAGTAATATTTTTTATAGAACCACTCCACGTCTATCTGCATTTCAACGGTCTTTTTGCTACACTCCCCATCTACATCTGAAGTCACGATGTAAAGTGTCCCTGAATTTGATCCTTTCCATTAATCCCATGTCTGTCGCGATATTCTTCTTAATTCTGCTCATAGTCTATGCTCTTTTTTGTTCATTGTTTAATCCCATTTTTATCTTTCATTTTTGTAGTTTGTTCACTCGTGTGATTTGCCAAAAGTAATGGCCGTTTAGCTGTTTTTGGACGAGATTAACAAACAAATTACTTTTTCACGAAGTTAAAAAAAATGTTTTTATAAATAAATGAAAAATATTTTGAAAATTCTTGCACATTATGATGATTGTATCGTCAATAAAGGGCTTAATTCAAAATGGATATGTTTGATATTTCATTTTATTTACAAGAAATTGGAGATTGCATTGGCAGCCATAAAAATGGGTTAACAGTCTATTCAGCTGGTACTGTTTCAATGAATCACTACCAAAAAAGTTTGTTATTTAAGTGTTTACCACAATTAACAGTACGTCTGCAGTACTTCCCGAATTCTAATACTCTTCTGGCATGCATATTCTTGACTTATTAACACACAGTAACTGCCAGATATTTCCTAGATATTATAGAATGTATGTACATCAATGAATGTATTATTTGTGAAAATTCAACCTCCACTACATATCCTTTACGTGCCTTTCAGGGTAAAACCTCGATTTGGTTGAATAAAAACATAAATGTCATTAAATAATTCCAAATTAAACAAAGACTGTCATTCAGTTACGAAGCTATAACTGACGGATATATACGAACTTCGTAATTTTATCAAAGGTAAGAGTGTCGTGATCTAACTTTGTCCAACTGGAGAATTTATACTATGCTAATAAAATGTGTAAGTATCGTTAACCAGAAATTTTTATGAAGATGAAATAATACTGTATTATCCTCTGAATCAAATTGTGGTAAATAAACAGGTAAATGAGTAACCACATAACCCAAAAATGAATGAATGGACGAGCATTACGTATACTTTCTCACCGCAGCAAAGATCCTTACCATTTCTTCACCCCAGGGGACAAGGAAAGCGAGTTACAAAAAAATTTAAAGGTTGTGGCATGAGGGGTCCCCACCCGTTTTTAAAATTCTCCCCACGAAACCCTGCAAGTAATGAACGTCATGATAGGGATCCTTACACGTTAATTATTTTTTTTCCTCGTGTTAATTGGGTTTTTTCCACTCTCCCGCAACGCCATGGAGACCGAAAAAAATGACACTCATTCGGCATCCCTCTCCATCAGCCTTTTTTTTAATTCTCTTCACTCGACATGGATTGAATTCTTACACGCATTCCCTGCAAAATGTTGCATAAAAAATAACATAGGCCGCAAACTAAAGGCGATTCACGCCGGTTCTCTCTCATCGTACAATTTTTAATACTTTTTTACACTAAATCTTGCCCACCTACACAAGTCCATGAATGGTGGGAGCCTATTACAAACACCTGCTGCCGGAGAAAATTGCCGCTGACCTAGCATTATGTGACATGCAAAAGTCGACTGGCTAAAAAAATAACACGATGCATTTAATATCGTATAATTTCGGACACCGCATTTACATCGCATCTTGGCTCATGATACCTTACACAGACTGATATCGCATATCACATGACAACATGATATCGCATATTGAATGTTACCACATATCACAAAGTGTCGCATTTCACATGATATCGCGTATCGCAGGATATTGTATATTTCACGATATCGAATGATACCTCATGAAGCAAGATATCTGGAAGTCTGATCATGAAGAAATTGTATCATGAGATCGCATGATAAGTTCATTATATTGCATGATGCTGAATAGCGATTCGTATCGCATATCGCATAATAATGCATCATTCTTTTGGCATAACACATTTAACCACACATCATTTGATACCTCATGATACCTTGTTTAGCTCGGTATAGTGTATCACAAGATTTTTCATCATCAAAATATCATAGCACATCTCACAAAAGTATCGCTCGATATCGCTTTGGATTGAATATGGCATGATATAGTGTAATGAATAGCGTCTCACGTCGTACAACACTGCTTTGCCGATCTAATACATATCCCTGATGACAAGCATCGCCTTACGATATCTCTGGCATATCACAGCTGATGCATCACACAGATCGATACATCACATGACATTGAATCATTAGTAATGCTTAACACACTTTATATCATATCGCTCCAAATCGCAAGGGTATTATCATCGCATTCACCATACCGTAGGTCACACGATACCACCATACTGATTTATCCCTCAGCGAATGTGATTCACATCGCTCCGCAATATCGCATATCGCAGCCGATACATCGCACAGCCCCACTAGGAGCGCGGCATTACCAGGCCTCATATTCACTGCTGCGAGGCCTCCCCACGAGTTTTGGAGGAGAAAAGCAGCAACCAGGGTTTTTAAGGGGAAGGGACCATGAAACCTCCCCACCCCCTCTTGGCCAAACCCCGGGGCCTGCTACCCTTATCCACACAGCCTGTCCAACCCTGGCGCTTGGCTCCACTCTCCTGAACCCACAGGCCATTTCGGTCTGGGCCACTGCCCTCATTAAGGTGCAGGAGAGGAGGAAGAGAGGGTGGGAAAAAGAAGGAATAAAGGAAGGAGAGCAAGTTAACGAGAGAAAAAATAAAAGAGAGAAAGAATATATAGACTGGCGATTCCACGGAAACCCAGCCAAACGGCCATACTCTCGTGATTCTAACATTCACGAATCTCACGATTTTCGGGACGACGGATGTTTATGACACAAACTGGCTCATTCCCATTATAGCAATAGTCAAGGATTTTGTCCCATAAAATCTCAACTCATGCACCAAATGCAAACGTTTTGATTACATTTTTTTATTATCATCTTCAGGACTACAAAGGATAGTGACAGAAGGCTTACCAAAACCATATATGTACTTATAAATTGGAATACCAAACAAACATTTTTATATTATTTCCCTGATACCTCAATCCATGTGAGCATACATCACAAACATTGTGACAAAAAACTTTTGAAAATATAATAATTACAATGTTAATATAGTTATAGTAAATTAAGCTTTAAAGATTTCGTCATCAGTAGGATATCTGGGATAAATCATATCTGTACCCATCCCTCTCCCCTACCCTGGCCTCCGTTTCGAACAACCTCATCTCCTCTCCTCATTTACCCCCTTCCTCTGATGACACGTAGCAATAACTACCATAGTTACACAAACAAAACATAATTACAAACGCCTGATGATGATGATTACTCATCTAAACCCGGGTCGTGTATGTTATTAAATGAAAGTGGTTTTGTAAAAGTCAAATTATTTAAAAATTGCAGACCTCCATCCTACCCTATCTGACGAATATTAGCCTCTCAATAGTATCCACCCTTACATGCGATTGAGGGACTATTTTGCCTCAGGAATATTTACCGGGAGAAATGCCATTACGTCATATAATGTTGAATGCCAGAATACATCTTCTAGGGCGACTAATGTCATGGTTTATCGTTGCTTTCTCCATCTCAGTACTCCGAAAATTTAATCGAGGCTGTAAGAGTTCATACTAGATCAATCTTTTTCATCTGCACTATCAGTTCCTTCTGCCGAAACTACTTCCTCTAATGCTAATAAAGTTACATTAGCATATTTTTCCAAAATCAGGAAAACATTTCGTCACCTCGTTTCAAACCTGCGAACCTCAAATTGAGAGTTTAACGCGCTCCCCTTGGGCCAGCCCGGTCCTTCCACTTCCACATTAGATATCACTACAACAAAAATGGCAAGGCACTTACGTGAGATTCATCGTTAACATGCCAATCACCTCTATCCTCTCCCCCATCATTTTCCCTTTCCCTTCCCCTTTCATGGCTAGTATCCTAACACATCCTGCCACACGCGTCTACGGTGGCTGCCTTGGTAGTATGTGGAGGTAGATGAGTTTTCTCAGAACCACTGGGAGGAATGGCGAGATGGATGAAAGTGTACGAAAAGAAGATTGGATAAAGGAAGGAGGAAGAAGCACAGAAAGAGAAGCGGAAAGATGAGTCACGGTACATAATCCTCTTGGGTTAACCTCGACCTGCGCCGGCATGAAAAAAACTACCCCTTCCCTACTCTTATGGCGATAACATAATTTATTAACTTGTATACGCGCGTGTGTTTAAGGCAGTATAAAAAACATTACTCGGTTGGTCGGCTACCCTTGAAATGGTAAAAAAACCTCTGCCACAGCGGTGGAACCCTAATTACGTGGTGGTTGGCCAGATTAACATTTTTGACCATTCGGGGGAAAATGACGTGTTCCATTAATTTTAAGCTTTGTAACCAGTTAATCTACAAATTTACTGGGCGAAGGTAATCCTTATGCCATTCACATGTTGCCTCAGTACCCTCAAAAACGATTCTTTGCTTATATATCCTGGGATAACATAATTCATGCAAATATGCCTCAAGCCTCCCATATGCGTCCAGCAAGGCATTGAATATTTATATGACCCATTTTAGAGTAAATGACAGGGCTATTTTACAGTATCAACAACTTTAATAAGACACCTTGGTGATAGTGGTGAATAAAATAATCTAAATAAAGTCTAGTGCCTTTTTGAGTATTTTCGTATTTAGATAGGTTTGCAGACTATCCAAAAGCAGTCAAAGTACAATGATAATAAAATACACGATCGACAGAACAATTAAATGAGATCCACAACAACGTTTTAATATTTTAACCATAGGTGTACAGGGAAAAACATTTTCAGCATTGGAGCAACTGTCACTTAGTATTATTTTTAATCTTTGGCATAGACTTTTACAGAGATCATACCAATTAATATACCACATAACCCATGAACTTAATGCTTAACAACACGAATAACAGCAACATTATGTCAGCAAAAATGTTCAGAATATGACAAGAGAAATAAATATTCATTCAAATGCGACTTTGGATCACGTAAAAAGAAAGGAAATTTCATTATTTCACAATCAGGGTGGGTGGAAGCTATAATACGTTTTTCAATTTTAGAACCAGGAAAACTGGAGTTTCTTAAGATTCTTCGGTTGACATAAAACGTATTTCCCTTGAATTAATCAAAAAACATTTAGTTTTTTTTAATATCTCAGACATCCTGGTCTCTGAGGTAATTGAGAAAAGAAAACAGACTGAATCACCTCGTAGATAACACTGTGTACTATCAACCGAGAGGTACTAGTTAAATTGATACAGTCTTTTAAATTATGTTTCATATAGACCTCCATAAAAATGGTCTTTTTAACCTCAATTTCACTCAAATGGCAATTAATATTTTTTAATATACGAATAAACTTTCCTTAATATACATTACCACTAGCATGAAATTCTGCATAAGGACTAACATGGACAGACAAGTATTATACGGAGGCAACATTATCTTAAAATTTTGGAAACAATTTCTAATCAACGAAATGATTATCAGAGCTGACAGAATCAATTATGATCGCGTTATCAAGCGTCATTATTAGTAACTGGAAATAATTTCATCAATCTACTTTTATTAACTTATTTTCTTCTTCTGATAAAAAGAGACAAGTCGATGTCATCATCACTTGAAAGATTATTCCAAAATTATTTTATCTTATTTTCCAGTTTTGAGTTTTCGCTCTTCCCATAGATTCTCAACGTTGATGAATGGTCTCGACAGTGCCCAGGTGTTCAAGTGATATATTTACAGTATGCATGCGGAACAACGCAATACGAGTGAATTTGAAGATTGCCTATCCACCAAACGACATACCCAAATTGGCCCCAAACTTACTTTTTTTTACAAATATGAATTGCTTTGGATCTCTGGTCAACCACTTTTTTGTACTGTGTACACAATGAGGGACTAAGTTTCTTTTATCTGCCACATTTGGGCATTCGGTGTTGTAACAACTATTATTTTAATAAATAATATATCTGAGCACTAGATATATAGCTTTTTTAACGTGTTCCAGTTCTTGGATTAGTGCAAGAAGTTGATGACAGGTATCTTAACAAATACCAGGCGAACTCTTTTACGACATTTCAGGAAACAAAATAATTAAGATACCTACTCCAATGAGGAATCTTACGAAAAAAACAAACAGATAAGGAAGGCTACACACAAAATAGTCATAACGGGAAAAATTACTGATGTCATGGAGAAATGAATGGTTAAATTCCACCCCAGCAAGAAAAATTCTCACTTCACAAAAGAACTTTGCAAAAATAATTCAATGGATGAACACTATGGCCGGGAAGAGTGACTACGTCACATGTCACACGGACGCAGGGGTTGTGGGAAACATCAAGTAACTGCAGTTCCCTTGAGGCCGTATACACAAAGACTGAGTTAATTTTAGCTTATTCAATTTGTAACAGAAAGTCACTGAAAAATATGCAACTGACTAGATACGCAAAAACTCGCACAGGTATCAAAAAAGCTCAATAAGCTTCGTCAGTATAACTTTCTTTACTCACGGAAAACAAGAAATTTAATATATTCTCTTACTGCAATAAACCACAGAAAGCAGTGGTTTCTGAAAAAAATGAACACACGAACACTTAAATCCTCCATCAAGACATTTTCACACAAGTTGACCCGGTAACTTCGCATGACAACTCAAACTCAATCCTCGATCTTACTTCATTGCTTTGTTTCTTCCCATAGATAAACGCTCGTGATTCTTGTAAGGCCAAGAACCGTGGTGCCTAAGTCCTCTGGCGTAGGACAGAAATTAAAAAGAAAACAAGCAAATATGGATAGCTGAGCTTAAAAATGTCTCTTTTTTCAACAGCAACAATATTTATTTTACAAGCATAATATTTAACTTATTTTTATTAACATGACGTCAAAATGTGATAAATTTATTTTGGCAGTGATGCAAGTTACTCTCAAGTGCGAGTAACTCATCATCATATTTTCATTACCAATGATATTCAAGGTGGCTCAACACTGACTATGTGAGTCAAAAAAATACTATATTACACATTTTTATACATATGGTTATATAAATTCTGCTATCAATGATGAAATGGGTTACCTTATATAAACCAAAATTAAGGTACGTACACATTATGAAAAAAATACACTAATGTGTTTTCATGGAATTGCCACATTTTGACTTCAATTACGGCAGTAATCCTCGGATAATTTTAAGAAATAAGTGGTAAGATTCCTATATTTTATTAGTAATCAATTTTCTAAACTTATCATTTCTTGTAAACAGTTTTATATAAAATATTAAATATGCTTCCTCATTCAAATTAACGTTTTCTGCTGTTCTGAGCAATCTTCATAAGAGCCCATGTTTAAATCTCAGTAAAACTAATCCAAGGAAACATATTTTTATCCCACTTTACAAACGCACCTCAAAGATGCTATATTTAACTTTTCAGAATTTTGGAATAAGAGGCCCTGATGCCAGAGCCACCCAAAGACGCCTGTTATGCCCTATAGTATTATATAGTAGTATATATTTGTATTATCCTGATGAAGTGATGATGTAAAATAGTGGAGATTATGAGCCAAATGGCCGAGCGATACTGATAACATACAGCATTCTGATCAATTTTTTTGAACACAGTATATTCTCATGCATAACATTTCTGATTGATCCAATCTGATTCCTATCATTCCGCGGCTCGCTGGTTAGCATGTCGATCAATTGCCGTATATTCTTAGTCCTCGATCTCCACAACGCTTTCAGACATCTTCCGCGTCCGCCCACCTTCTTTCAGCCCTGATCAACCTCTCGCTGCCCATTGGCGCACCCTTTATCAAGGGGGTCAAGCTACCTCCTTCCTCTTTCCCACCCATCCCAGCCTTCTCCACTTCCCGTCCCGTCCTGTCTCTTATCCCCCTTCGCCTTCCAACGCTTTTTATTTCAACGTTCTCCGGGATTTTTCCTCCACCTCCGCCTATTACTTCATATCTCCTTTCGTCGACTGCCTTTTTTTCATTCTCCTTTCCAGGAAGCTCTGACAAAACCTCATGCCCCTCAAACGGCCCACTGCAGCATCTCAATGTGGTGAAGATTTCACTATGATAATGGATGGATTCAGCAAGGATTGCAAGCCAGTATTTTTGGATGAGTAGGCGAAAACATTTGTCAGAGAGATTAATCTTGTAATAGATAATGCTAGTTGGCATAAAGTACTAAATTATTGAAAAGTTGTACATGTATAGGGGACTGAATTTTAACTTCTTATTTTATAATTATTAATTATTACTGTTCTTCCACAGTAAATCGGTAGATGCCCTCCTTTGCACTCTTTAAATTCTTATAAATCATCATTGCGTGAAACATGACTCACCAAGTAGAAGAGTAAATCATGCATAACTGAAACGGTCTCTTACCAAGTTGGAGAGTTATTTGGACACTTATGGCACCAGGAAAATCTCACCTACCTGAAAAATAAATATCAAAAATTAGTTTGGAGTCGGTAAAAACGTACAATTTACAGGGGTCAGCACAGCATGGTGGAATATCATTAAACACTT
Organism: Pyrrhosoma nymphula; assembly: GCA_963573305.1. Taxonomy (NCBI): domain Eukaryota; kingdom Metazoa; phylum Arthropoda; class Insecta; order Odonata; family Coenagrionidae; genus Pyrrhosoma; species Pyrrhosoma nymphula. The sequence continues at coordinate 42,221,217 of OY754339.1, read as the reverse complement.
TTTTCATTCATGTCAATACAAAAATGACCTGTGCTATAACAGCCTCTCCCACTAGCTCTTGTGTTGGCTTGCGGAGGGCAAGAGAGATGTTGAGATAAGTAGTAACCGTAAAAATACTGAATTTTCATTCCCTTTTAACAATAGAATAGAAAATATACATCGGCAAGGTAGATATGTGTTTTATACGATCCATAATGATTGGGCGAAAGAAGAATTCAATATGATTAAAATTAAGAGATAATAGTGAGAAATCACACAAAAGTCTTGTATAGGGTTGAAAAATACTAAGGAAATACAATAAATGCTAATATATTGCACATTTAAGGAATAAAAGAACCTTTATATCCGAACAAGGAATTATTGATACCCCACACAGATAAATATATGAATAAACGATAAAATCATCAGATTCAAACCATCGAGTCGTTTGTTTGAATATCATTGTATGCAGCCCCGATTGAAGCTTGTGTGTGTTGTTTTCGTGAAAAATTATTTTACAAAGTTTCGTGAATGCAGGTAACTTTATAAGTTGTTGATAAGTATCACTAGCACTATGATTCTTACCAGGTGAGATATATTATGACACAAAAAATCAGAGGACATTTTTTGTGTATTGTGTGTGTGAAAGGATTTGACCAAATATTTGGAAAATAGCCAGCAGTGAATCGCAAATAGGCCGGGTAAAGCATGGTTCGAATTCTTATTAATCCGGCAAGATTAACAAACACCATATGAGAAATATTTTCCGTCTTTATAAGAAATTAATATGTTCAAGAAAACTTTCAATCGATCCACCCTTATGTAGACTCACACTTTTATTTAAACTCAGTCCTTCACAAATTCCCTCAAATTGGTAACATTTTACCTCACGCATTTTCATTGGTTATTATTATGGTGATGAACGGGTTAAGGTAGGTTTAAATGGAAGATAGTCAAAATTATCTAGATTTTTGAAGGCCCAGCTACCTAAAATCTTCATCTCACTATATGTCCAACTCTTTTTATCCCGTCCATAAAGCCTATTCTCTTTCTTCCCTTCCCCTCTTACACAAAATCCCCCCATATATCACGGCCTTCAGAAACTCTTCACCCGTTTCCAACTTTTTCCAACAACATATTCTGCCTCCTAATCTCCTCCAGAAGTTTCCTTTCCTCATCCACCGTATTCACGCTTTCCTCGTTTATCAATTTGTTAGAATAAGGCATACTTAGACGCGTTTTTTAAACATTACTAGCATAAAGTGAAGCATATTGCATGCTGACACCTTTTTTCACCTCACGCCAAACCCCCATGAGTTGGCTTTTCACTGTACAACATAATTGTACATGAACCAACATAATATCCTGCAATGGCGAAAATGTCCTCAGTTGTCGGTCACCTCACCCGAATGAACATCCAACCAAGAGTTTCTGGAACTTTACATTCACACTAGCTATAGCAGTTGCTTTTCATTTTGTTTCAGACCTTGAACAAAAGGCAACGCTCTTCAAAATTGATCCGTAGCAGATTTCATGTGCGTTGGAGATCGTAGAAGAAGACCAGAGCTTCCATAATGGAATCTATGGTTTTTATTTTGATTGGTTGATCTTCAGTAAAAGCGTCAAAGTTGAAGTGTTACTTCTCTAATTACTCTCTGAAAAAAACGCTTGTGTTTTAAAAGACTTTTTTCAAACGAATTAAATAATTGTACACAATATATTTTGCCTAGACACCAACAAAATGTACCTGCTACCCACAGGAGAGTTACCAAACGTTTCATCTGGGCAAATCAATCCATTAATCGTCGTTCCCGTGCGATGAAATGTTCTGATGCGTTCCAATTTGCACTGACTTCGACATATTTTATGAAAAGCTCTTTTTATCAGCTGGCTCATCACATGTCCACGAGCCTATTTCCGACACACGCATCTGAGATTTACCATTCTCATCTTTGGGTCATTTGAGGCCGATCCATTTTGCATACTCTCGGCCTTCAACAATCTTGTAACACCTTTTCCCTCACCTTTGAAATCCCTCCAGCTTCCCTAAACGTCCCACATTTACTATTCTGCCTCGAATTCTATCCCCACCGACCGCATTCCCCTTCCCCCTCTCTATCTCAACTCCCTGAATACCATCCTGACCTCCTGCGAAGTGAAGGGAGACTTAACAGGGGAAGGGAAGGCCTTTCCTTTTCATTCTTATCTCTGCCTTCCCTTAAGCCCTTTGCTGACCTCTGATGTCCCCTTTTTCCTGACCTCGAACTACCTCACACTTAACACCTCGCCGTGGCCTCCGGGAGACTTCTCCAACGCTTCTCTTGCCTCTTTACCTCTCACTCATCAATGACTCCTCACACCACCGGACCAGATATGCACCCCGCCTACCCACAATAAATGGGTAAATTTTTTACGAAAATAAAAAAATTACAATTTCGCTGGTGTTTATCGCGTGTAACGTCTCTTTATGACTTAGGATGTGCATGAGTTGAAATGAATAAATGAAGGAGCAACCAGAGCCGTCCGCTTTCGTCACATGCACATATGTATCGAGCTTTACACTTTTAATTGGCAGAATGAGCCTTTTGGAGAACGGGGATGCCAAATTTACCAACTCGAATATAATTCGAGATATTTCTTCCTTTTTTCGGCCTATGAAAACCTACCTTCAACTTATAGCAGAGATACTAAATAAAATGACTTTCTCGATGTCAATATTTATGCGTAGCAGCTGTATAAAACCACTTGTATCTCTGTTACTGATTGGCCACGGAGAATATTAGCCGAGAAATGCAGTGAACAGTAATATATATGCAGTGAACAAGGCTGATTGTATTGCACAATTATGGCATAACCAACGCAAAACAAGGAGATTCAGAAATTTTTTCACCACCACTAATACACTAGTCGCGATTTTTGTCGATATTTTCGGCCCAAAATGAAGACTTTGACTTCAATATACTCGAATAAACTCATATTTGAAGATATACGCTCCAAGTATTCACCCTCTAACCACGTATGCAACCATTTACACCAGCACACTAAACTTAAGGTAAAACTAATTTTAACATTTGTATATAGAGTCCTCTTATTGATATGGATGATAATATTTCAACGACATTTTATTGCAAATTGAACTTGAATGTCCATGGTGTCCAATGCGAGAATGGGTGAAATATTATTATTTAATCAAACACAAACGCAGTTTCCGAGCAAAAAACCGTTCTTAAAAGTAAAAACTACCAGGAAAATGAACTAACTGTGAAATATTGGAACGTAACAATCTTATTTTGTTGTTGGTCCAATAATTACTACCATGATTGAAGTCAAAACGAAGTAATTTGATAAAAATGGCGCTGAAGTCCACTGCTATGGCTGGAAAAAGTGTTCGTTAAATATATATTCATGGAATGACCTGTATTTTTATAACTTCATTTAGTTTTATAATTGCTAAGGCAAGTTATCAGTGGAAGCCAAATATTTTTAAGCAAACAGAAAGGTAGAATTCAGTAATTGTGTTGACTTACTGAGTCACGGTGGAGCCTAAGTAATTTTTCAGCATAGGCGTAATGGAGAACGGTGTTGCCAAAATTACGCTCCGCGTGCTCACCTGTGTCACGTATGCAACCATTTATACCAACGCGGTAAATTTAAGTGAATTACTTAAGGGAGTAACATTGGCATACTCGAAGTCTCCAATATTTGTCCTCAGAATACTACGTAGCACGATGTAAATTTCCGTGCTGCACTTGGCAACGGCGCAAAACTGGTCTTATGTAATAGAATTGTCATAAGAGCCCATACTGTGGAAATCCATGCAGTACAGTTCTGAATCGGCTATCACTTTCAGGTTCTGTCACTCCCGATATTTCAATCTTTGAACAAAAATCATGGCTTCTGTAATTAAAATTTCAAATCTCTGACATACTTTAACCTCTTCATATCTAAAATTTCTCCTTCATCTCTTAACAACACCAAGCTATCTTAATCCAAGGCAAATTTCGGCCTAAATCAAGGTGATTTTTGGTCAAGTCAAATTATTTTTTTCATGGCGAATTTCATCCCCATTCTTTGCACTCGTGCGCGTGACTACGTATGAAATCATTTTTCAATGCCATGGATGGTGAATTGCCCGAGTTAGTTATTCTATAGCGACCATGTTAAGTTTGTCCTCCGCGACAGTGGCTTAGTAAAAACGGCCTCGTCTCCTGTGCTACAACATGGACTTGAGAAGCCATAGAGAGAGGCCAAAATTCGTCCAGAATTAAGTGGCCCACATGCCTGACTGGCATACAGTAGGAACATCCGGGATTGAATTTCCATCTTGTCAAATGATCATTTCATGGCGAATTTCATCCTATTAGCATATATATTTGCAACCGTGCACGTTACTGCGTAACGCATCATTTTTTTCATTGCGATAGTTGTAAAATGTACATGTTGAACCTTTTTCTCCAATTCTATGACTCAATGGGCTATCTCAAATGAAGTCCGAGTCATCTAGAAATATTTGGTTACAGAAATATTTCATTTCATTACAACACCATCAGCTATAGATACTTTATCACTAAACATAATTATGCTTTTTATTATGTTTTGATTGGTACGCACAAACCCTCAGGCATCTGAGTACCAATCAAAATTCAATCCATCCACAGAACCTCTTCTTGTGAGAGAGAGAGAAAAGATTTTGACAATGCAGGGGTGGTTTTGGCGAAAAGGGACGACATAGGAGATAAAAAGAAAAAGGGGTGAAACGCGAAGGGGTAGTCGAAAGCATTAGGGTGCTCTCTCTCTCTCTCCGTGTTTGCCAAAGTAGAGGAAAGGCCCAAAGAAAACAGACGAGGGAGGTGGACGCAGAGAATTTTAACCCCGGCCTGGAGTCTGAAGCAAGGAGGGGTTAGGGTCGAGTAAGAAATAAAAAGAAGACTCAGAATGGTTTCGGAGTGCTCCGGAGACTCATAAGACAAAAGAAGATCAGAATAAGTGATTCGGAGGAGCATCGCGCCAGAAGCCTGAGGCAGAGAATTTGTGTGTGCCTTGGGATGAGGGCGTCGGCATTTTATAATATCCAGAGAACAATTCGTCCGCCAACCTAAAAACTCCCTCCCCACACCGTCCGTTCATCAGGCGTCTTTCGCGCTTCATTTTTTTTCGCCCTTCTTTTGTCCCGTTTCGGCGGCAAATGAATCCCGTGGAGCGGACCACGACAAGGGCTGCTGAATTTATGGATAGGTCTTGGAACTTGTTACGTCGCATGCACCGGAGAGTCCGCTCCTGACATTGCAGCTCGCGAATTGAAAATAAATAGCCGCCCCTTTTGAAAATGCATTCCTCCGTGTACGCATACTCCACGGTCGAGGTCATCACCTGGAAAGACGTTGCCACAGGAGTTGTCTGCGCTGACGAAAGGTACGGGGAAGTTTTACTATCACATTCACTGCAAAAACAAAGGAAATCCGGCAATACCATTTGGCAACTAGGAGGCATGAATGTGAAATTTTAATGAATTAGGCTATATACCATAAACAATTACGGATAATAAGCGTGCTTCAAGCAACCCAAAATTGTTTTCGTGCATGATTAGGGACCACACTGGCCATGAACAAAGCCTTCCACAACGGTAAATGTAAGGATGTGTAGTATTTCTCCCTAGAAATTTCATGTATTGCTATTCAGTTTTCAATGTCTGCATAGAATGCTAGTAAATTTGATGCCTTAAGTACCTGTAATATTGTAATAGTTTTTCATGTTTGTATGACGTTCGAGGCCTGAATGCGAGACTGAATGTCGCTTGGTGAACATGACTTTGTACCTGTTTTCAATACATTACCCTTAGTTCAATTACCTCATCCCAGTAGAAATGTACCGAAGGATTTTACTTTATACATGAACTTGTATCTCGTAAAAATATTTATAAATGACTAACGATAAAAATCAGGAGTAGTATATTAACTCGTGAATTGCATGATGGCATGTTTGTCAACGTGGCACATTCTTGGGTTTGCGTTTGGCTATGAGTTGTTCTCCTGACTGTTTTGGTCATAACCTTGGGGCTTGGGGCTGGAGAGCGTATGAGGACCTAATTTGAACTGGGACGAGCGCTGTATACATGGAGTAGATGGTGTTTTATAGACGGTACACGGTGTTTTGCAGAAGTAGATCAATTATTGAACAATCAACATCCACATGGTTCCCCATAACCTCGTAAAAAATTTTCTGATAAATAAAACCATTGAAGCCATAGTTGCAAAATTGGTAAAATCAAGTTTAAAGTTGTCAACGTTGGTATATGAGTTGGGCTACTTCGGACCAGGTCCTCCTAGATACCAATTATGAAATTAATCGGTATGGCCAACAACAGAAGTGAATATAAAACTGTAAATTCATTAGCAATTGAACATTTAGTGGCATTAGCTATCCTTTAGTTCCTAAAACTACCGCTCTTTTGTAATTACCAGTTTGTACACAAAAATGTTTTGGAAGTATATAATTTATTATTATTTACAAACTTCTGTCTACGGTGATGTGATTTCTGACCTTCCATAGTGATTTCGAGATTCTTCTCCACTGAACATAAATTAATGATAGAACTCTGAATCAATAAATACAAAAGAAATTACATATCAAAAAAATGTGTTACCCTCGAAGAGGTCGCGCACGGTCTAAAAGACCGGGTGGCTCTAAAAGTTGCAATTTAAAAAGTAATTATCTCATTGTAAACTCTGGCCTTTTGAGTAACTTCATAATAGTCAATATTGCGTCAAAAGACAATGTATGAGTTCTCCCTGTGCGACAGCTAATTTTTTAAATGACTTTTTCCCCATTGTGCTCCATTTATTTCGATATGTGAACGGGAGAGGTCGCGCACGGTCTAAAATACCGGGTGTCTGAAACAATTTTCGTAAATATATTTCAGAAGTACTTCACCCCAAAACTTTAAAGAACATCATTTATAAACTCTATAGTTTCAGATGATAAGGTGCAAAGACTATTTGTACCATCTATATTTTATTATGCTGTTTTCTTTCGACCCATGTTTGACTGGGATAGCCCACCTACGGCCTGAAATGTGAATCCGATGCTGTGCCCGCCTATCCATCTCGTTGCTTAACCCTTATTCATTATCTTACATATAATTACATATATACATACTAGCTCTTATGATGTCACATCACAAGCGTTACATGTATTTACATTGCGGTGTCTGCATTTCTGCGAGCGCGTGGCGCAGATCCGACCCACCTCGCTGTCTTTGCTTTGACGAATAATGAAACACTGGTGAAATGCCTGTCCATTCAGTCTCTACTCGTGGTTGAGAGCAGTTGACCTCGTAGTCTTATGAAGTATTCGTAGTCTTTTGGTATTTACTATTTTTACGTTTTATAAGTACTGGGCAAACGTTTACTTTCGCATATTCTTATTATCCTTGAAAAAATTGATGGTAGTAGCCTGTAAGTATTCAGCGCGTCTCATTATTGTACATATTTTCGTAATTTACAGTCATACTAATTTCAAATATTTGTATATCCATTCTAGGTGGCAATTCAATCGCGTGTGTAAGTTGGATTTTTATGAATCACAAAAATATTTTGTATTTTTTAACTCTTGTGATTTATGGAAATCTAGCGTCAAAATACGTTCATCTTTCCAGCAGAAACGGAAGGTGCGAGTATTTTAAATCGCTAAATATCTTACTTATTGACGTCACATTTGCGTTGTTTGTGTGTTGTACAAAAAGCTTTGTGTATACTCTTTTCTCCGAGCCCCAAACACTCGCCAAGACTAATTTAGAGGACAAGGATGTGTAAAGAATCAGGTCTCTTCTGCAAAGTTAGACAGGTGAAGAGGAAATAATTGCAAGTGATACAGATGAGGAGGACATACTAGAGGAAAGAGACCATGATACGCTTTGCGAAGAATCTGCTGAAGAGTGTGATAATGACAATGTGGAACAATTTGATTCAGTGCATTACACCGGAAAAGACGGAACAAGTGAGTGGAGTGCTCTTCCCACTAGTCGATCAGTGCGCAACAGTATAGTAAATATAGTGACAGGTTCCACAGAAGTAAAAGGGATTGGGTGAAATGCCAAATCCTCAATTGAGTCGTGGGCGTTATTTTTCCCTGGCATGGTCATTGACAAAATTGTCAAATACACTAATACATGCATTGCTAAGAATTAGCCTAATTATTCTAGCGAGAGAGATGCTAATTACACTAATATTATTGAAATTAAAGCCTTGTTTGGCCTTGTATATTTGGCAGGTGTTTTGAGGGCATCACATCAAAATCTTGAGGACCTCTGGGCAGTATAAGAAACAGGAATAGAGCAGTTTTGCGTTGCAATGTCTTTGAAAATACTTAAGTTTTTGATGCGTGTATTGCGGTTTGATAATATAAATGATAGGAACGACAGGAAAAAATGTGACAAACTAGCTCCAATACGAAGTGTTTTCACTCATTTTGTCAACCGGTGCATGGCGCATTACACAATTTGGAAATACGCGAACATAGATGAGATGTCAGAAGCTTTTCGCGGCAGATGTGGTTTTAGACAATACTTGAAAAATAAACCAGCAAGGTACGGAATCAAGATTTATTCTTTATCAAATTACCTCATATTTTCCACTCTAAATATGGAAACCTATGCTGGCGAGCAACCTAACGGAGATTTTGCGGTAGACAACAGCCCGCTGAAAATTGTGCAAAGATAGATACGTCCAATTTCAGGATCCCGTCGCAATGTAACTTTTGACAATTGGTTTTGCTCGGTTCCACTCGCAAAACAAGTTGTTATTGACAAGATGAAACTTGGTGGAAATTTGAGAAAAAACAAACGAGAAATACGGCACCTGTTTGTAAACACCAAACACCGTGAACCGCATAGCAGCCTATTTGAATTTGAAAAAAACTTGTACACTTCCGTCTTACGTTACGGAAAAGAACAAGGAAGTCATGTTGTTGTCTTCAATGCATGACGATGATAAATGATAGAGATACTAATAATTCAGCAACGTCGTAAATACTTACATTTTATATTGCAACAAAAAATGGCTTTGATACCGTTGATCAGCTGAATGGAACGTATTCAGTAGCAAGGAAAAGTTGTCGTTGGCCATTGACTGTATCTTTTTCGCTTGTAGACATGTATGCAATAAATGGATACACATATTATATTTCAAAGTAACGCTGGAATAAGATGAACAGGAGAAAGTTTCAGAAAACATGAAGTAAATAACTTTGGATAGATTACTTAAAAATTAGAGCTGCCTCAGAAAATCTACCTACCAGCCTAAAAGTAAAAAATAGGAATCTCTTTGGTATTCCCAATGAGAAAATAACGCCGCAGAGGGATGTAGGCCCAGGAAGATGTGCGTTTTGCTCATGGAAGTAGAATAAAAAAAGCAGCAAACACTGTGCAATATGCTCAAAATGTAATTGTAAAGAGGACACTACTTGCGTCGGTTGCGCGGAAGTTGAAAATAGAAAGGAGGAAGATGTGATGTAACAACATAGCTCTGACCATGATAAATAAATCCTAATGTGATTCAAATCATAAAAAGTTTTGCATTTTTACCTCTAATAATCTATTTCTTAATTTCACACAGGTTACAATATAGATCAAAGTGAATTTACGGTAGAGTCAAAATGTATTTATCATGTCAAATATATATAAAATACGTAAATAATTATGTATCAAATTTATTTCTGCTTATTTAATATTCTGTTGGTATGTGCTAACTTTTAAATACATTAATTTTCAATAAATATATAAATATTTCAAATTTTTGTTAACACGGTCATTTAGACCGTGCCAGTCCCAGTACACCGCGCGACCTCTTAATGGTTAAGTCCCCAGTCTGTACAGTTACAATGTGTCCTCGTTTAACGTTGTCCCGTTTAACGCTGTTTCGCGATAACGTTGTCCAACAATTAAAACCCTTAATCTTTTAACGTCGTCAGTGCTTCACGATAACGTTTTTCAAATTTTGTGGAACCAAAAAAAATGAATAACGAATAGGACTTGGCGCATGGCGCATCTGATACGTAATTTCCATTCAGCGGAAAAGTTTGGCTTTAACTCCCCATAGCATGTGTAAAAGGTTCAACTGAGCAAATAATTATTGCGTTATTTGTTTCATAACTGTTATATTTGCTTATTATTTACTACGCTGTTATTGGGTGGCAATGCATCGGGTGATTAAAAATCAAACCAATGTTAGTGTACCATCTTGAATGGCATGGTATTAATAATACCATGTCTGAATGGTAGATCGAGTGGCTGATATCTACGGGAAAAAAAAATAGTGAGTCAACGAAACACTCTAGGTACATAGAGTACCTAGAGTGTTTCGTTGATCTGGCAATGCTTAGAGATAATAATAGATAATAATAATCACTCTATTGATAACAGCCGAAGCCAATTGCAACTAATTTAATATATGTAGACAAACACACACAACCATGCCCTGGGAGGTGTAAATTTTCTACCGAGGCGGGATTCGAACCCACAACCTTTGGTTCGGCAGGCGAGGACTTGACCTCACTTGGGCCGGCGATCGATTGGATGAGAGACGAATAATGAAACAGGTACCTGATGGTAGAGTAATTAGTGTGAGAGGAAGGGGTAGATCGAGAAAGTAATGGGTGATTATGGTGGAAGGGACTCTAAAGAGGAGGAATATTAGGAGTCTTAAGAACAAGTTTGTAACAACGAATAAATGATATAGAGGCGCAAGAGGTATGCAAGGATAGGGTATTATGTAGGAAATTATTAAAGGAGAGCCAGTTATCTAGGGTCTAACATAAATAATAATATTTGCCTTTGTCTACCCCGAGAAGGAATTGCCAAACGTACCTATGTATGTAATAGTGACTTGTTTGGTAGTAAAACAGATGAAAGATGAGCCTAAATAAAATTAGTGATTTCAACTCCAAAATTTCTACGGAAAGAGAAGAAGGAAGGGAGACGAAATTGCACCGGGGCGTGAGGGCAGGTTTCAATGATGTTGAGGAGGAAGGATGAGAATTTCATTTAAAATCCACACCCCATGTAGTTTAGTAAGCGACGAAAATGGCATGGCATCATTCCGCATGCATACAAACACTTCGTACGTTGAACGAGGCTGGTTAGTTTGAGAGGAAAGAGGGAAGGAAGTCATCAAAAGAAAACGTGCTGCCTCCGTAGCGCGTCACCTGCGAGGGATGCTGCAGCAACGAAGAGTGGAGCGTGGTACAGGGGAGCATTTAAAATTAGGCCGGATGACAGTGAGGCACGAAGAGCATGCCTCATCACCTCGCGTCGGAACAATCATCTCTGCCGAAATTTTTCCTCACCCTATATCTCCATCTGCTTCACTCCACCCACCACCACATCCACATCTACTGTCTTATACCATCATCCCAAAGTATCATACATCTAGGTCGTGCATCACGAGTTGTCACATTATCATGCGGCAGGAGAGTCAGTACATCAGAAGTTTTTTATTATTTAAATACATACGAGGGTAGACTTAAAAGTAAGGTCTCCAATTTTTTTTGTCATAGAAAATGACATTTATTTACATTGTTGGATACATGGTTGGAAAGGTCATGGCTTCAGCTATTTTTCGATGTAGTCACCCTGGCCTCGATGATTTTCCTCATCCGCATGATGAAATTTTGAATACCGTCGTCATACCAGCTTCCGTCCGCGTTGCGAAGGCGTTGACCTCCTCTTGCACCTTGTCGTTCGTCGCGATCTTCATCCCTCCTAGGTGTTTCTTCAGGGTGAGGAACATGTGGAAATCACTTGGTGCGACGTCGAGGCTGTGCGGAGGATGCCCGATCACTTTCCACCCAAACTTCGAGATCAGTTCCTGCATCTGACTAGCCGTATGCGGTCGCGCGTTGTCGTGATGAAATGAGACCCCCTTCGTCAGCATTCCTGAACGTTTGTTCTTGATGGCGCGCCGAAGCTTTTGTAATGTATGGCAGTATCTTTCCTTATTGATAGTGGTTCCCCGGGGCATGAAATCCACCAGCAATAATCCTAACCCTGAAGAAATACTTAGGAGGGATGAAGATCGCGACGGACGACGAGGTGCAAGATGAGGTGCAAGAATGCTTACGATATCTTGGTCCACAAGAACATCCAACAAGGAAGTACTCGAAATGGCCAAGTCGGAGAGAAGGCTTATCAAGCAGATAGAAGACATGAAAATAAAATACTTTGGGCACATCATGAGGGGCATTGATATGAGATCCTGCAACTTATAACACAAGGAAAGATCCTGTGTAAAAGGAGTCCGGGAAGAAGAAGAACAGATTGGGCACAAAATATTAAGGACTGGACTGGTACAACATTCATTTAAGGACTGCTCAAAAAAGCCCGAGAACACAATTTGAAGCCAGTGTGATCGTCTACGCTCTAGGAATAGCATGACGCATGAAGAAGTAGAAGATTACGTCAAAAAACTAACGATGTGTAGTTTGTATGTTTTCTCAACTATTCATAAAAATTAATCCATTACTCACCGCAGTAAGTTTTACAGAATCACAAAAAACCTGCTGTTTTGGAGGCTTTATAGCCGTACGGCAGGAAAAAATGTGTACAGTTAGATACTTATGCTGATATATTATTATAAATACTGAGATTTTTGCTGTATATAACTACATTTTTGCGCTACAAATGTTACAATATTTACTTCATACTTATTGCAGACGCTGAAATTAAATAATAAAATTCGAATATGGTCTCCATTATAACTAGGCCACTATCTCGCTCAAACTACCTTAAGGCCCGTTGTGACTCGCAGGTGTAAAGCATGGCCCATTGTCAAGAAACACGAAGATGTACTAAACGTATTTGACAGATAGAAAATGAAAAAAAATATTATGGTTCAGTGCGATCAGAAAATAGACTGCAGGGGATTCTAAAAAAAGAAGACATAAACTACCTGATTTTAGGAGAAAAAATCGTTCGAGTCATAAAGGATCACAAAATCAGGTGGATCCAGGGAAAAATTTCTTTATTTTACCTCGAAGCCGGTATTTTTTTGCGGACGTTCTTATCCTTCCTTTTTAATAGTTGTCACCAAGAAATTAAATTGCTTCCTCTAATATTTAACCCATCTGTAATGTTAAATTATCTATATTTATAATGCTATTAAATGAATTATATTGGAACAAATTTTTAAGCACACGGCTTTGAGGAAGAAATTCCAGGTAGCAGAAAACATCTATCGACAAGTCTACCTGGCGACGCCTAAATTAATTTTTCATTACTAAACTATACTGAGCATATATGAAGACAAGAAAATATAAACATAACAAAACATTAAAGAAGAAAAAGGCGTACCAGGGCTTACGGAGACCCTAAAACTCGTGGCCTTCAATAAACACAAAAAATTACCCTGATAATGTTTAAAGAACAGTTCGAGGTTCTCGTATTCACTTTTTACTCCTCTGGAATAATTAAGTCCTCACATTGACTCACAAATAGTTGATTGGCCACTTACAAATAAAATTACTCCCGCAGATATGGACTAAAATGATATATCAACTGTTCGTAACATATGATCACAAAAAACAAGGGCATGTCCCCAATAATTTACAAAGGAAGACCTTGATACTATTTTCTGAGCATACAAAAAAATTTATTTTCCCCCAGTAACCTGATTATATGCCTCTTGTCTCATACACCCACGAAAAGGCGTAACACGCAATCAATGTGTAATTAAAGACGTGATAATCAATACTAATTTAGTCACGTTAACGAGAGACAGGAGATGATGATCAAGGCATCTACGTAATTAGATCTTGATGGATAACATGAGCCAATCAAATTTCTCGCAGTAAACAATATATTGTCGTATAAATCCAAGTAATCTGTGTTTGACCTTCATACAAGCTCGTGGCAGATGTGTGATGGACGTTTTTGGGCCTGAAAAAGACTATTTCCCAAAATAACCTCTCACTATAGGTGAACGGGCAGTAAATCCAATGTGCCTATGTTTTATTTTGGCAGCATTGCGAGCATAATGCACCTGCCATTTACATGAAACACCAGGTCAGTGGTAAAGAAGCTTTCACTTCCAGTGTTCACTTTTCCCTTCATCGCTTCTTATTGCCCTTTCCACTAGATTGATTCCGTCTGTGATGCAGCGCTCTATTCATACACCTGCCACCATATTTGCGAAAGCTGGCAGTGAAGATGAAAATATACCCATCACCTTAATTGCAACGGTTGGTGTTTTTAACCTAGATTTAACCTGTAAATTAAATACTAAACATTTATTTACTATATTTTAAATGATTTATAAGTCCATCTCTTATTTTGTTGTCGTTAAAAACATAAACAGAAATACTATGACAGATTAGATAATTAGTGTAAAATTAGCCACATAAAATAAGATGGCTTTGCCTCGTACTCTGTGTTTCTGGAGGGGAAGGGGGTTACAGTCAGTTGCCCGACCCCGGCGGATCGTAAAGGTTTAAATGTCATTTTTCCGCGAACTATAAGGAACCATAATAGCTGCCGATGCGACTTTACCATTTGGTTATTAGTCACGAAGTTGAGCTATTTATTTGATTATCTATATTTTGCTTTTGTATACAGTGCTAGGTTCAAATGATAACACCTCTTGCACGCTTCCTGTTCCTATAACTCGTATCTCTTTGCATAAACGTATTTACACTATACATTTAGACTCATAGTTTCTTCAGAATATGCAGCAAATGTTTGATTTCATGCAGGTGCAAATTCACCACCTGCTCCACATCCTTGTTGAGGCATGCAGGGAACTGTGTGGATTTAGAGGTACTTCTGTGCCAAAGCAATTGGTATGACATGGAATGATAGCACCCGAGGCAAAGTACTTCAGGCCATGGTTAATAAGGGAAGCGTAGATAAGCGGGAAAATGAATTAAAGGCCTACTTCAGTAGGGAATTTAAATTTTCCTCCATATATTTTTCTACTGGGTTTTGATCTGTATGCCTATTTCTCTCCAATACTATGCTCAACGCAGGTGAGTTCAACCAAATTCTGCTATCCTTAGGGGACAGGTAAACTTCAGGTCTTGTCAGGATAATCATGCCCCAATTGGGAATGATTATCCTGACAAATTAATTTCCTAAATATATTGCCTCCGTCAGAAACTTTTCCCACCGTCGCGCCGTCGTAATCCGCGCAACAAAGACTTGGATCACGGTGAAATTTTGACTGGACTTTCTCACGACTAATAAATAGCCTCCGCTCTGAAGGAACAGACAATAACACAACAATGCCTCGATCCGTTCACTTTCCCCCTAATGCTTTGTCGTGCATTCATCTGGGCACGGGTGTAATGCACAGAGCCTGTTCCTTGTTTAGCAGGTTCAACGACTTTCCCGAAAATCAGCGAGCGGGCCCTGTGGATGAAAGCGCCCAACCAGTGGGCCAGATGCGTACAGAATGCGATCTATCTAAATCACCGTCTTCTCTCTAGTTGCATGCGATTTATGAAGTGTAAATTTTGGAACAAGTTCCGGGGAGAAGGGGAGAGGTGGTGGCCCCATGCTTTGTCCTCGGGGCTATAAATATTGTCTCAATCCCCCTCCCGAAAACTGTTCCCTTTTCTCAGCCTCTGTACCACTTTGCCGTTTTCCTCCGACCCGTCCAATGGAAAGCATACAGCGCCACCACCTTTATTAGAGGCCAAATCCAGCAGTTCTGCCGCAAACCCTCTTCCTCTCCGATACGAGACCCTTCTCAACGTCCTTTGGACGGGGAAAGCTTTCCTTCCTTTTCTCCCCCCTCCCCTTATACCTCCTCCCATCCCCCAACCGCCACCAAATTTTCCTTTCCCCGCTATACACTTTCTTCCTCGGTTCCTTTTCTTTCCTTCCACGCAATTTTCCGATTTTTCTTTCCAACATGCATCATCTCTGCTCACTAAACGCAATTTGGAAGCGAGTTATTTTTCTTTTTTAAAAAAAGTGTTGTTTCGTGGATGCAAGAAATATGTGGAACTTCTAACACTGTAATGAGTCCAAATCAAAAGAAATATTGCCGCTAAAAATAATCTTTGAATCAATTAATCCTAATTCAGCTCCTTAAATCGTTCTAATATATGTTCCTAAAACAATTTAATCTTAGACATATGTGAACTTAGCTAATAAACTAATCTAAGTATTCGAGGCCAATAATGGTCGTTGCCTGAGTTATAATCATGGAAGATACACAAAAACAGGAAAAGTATAGGCTTTAACCAATATTTCGATATTATGAGATCACTACGAAAGAATTGGATGAAATATAATAAAAATATAACCTTTACGGCATATTTTAATCCAGGTATATCCGTTGTAGGTAGGTGTATTTTTTTCATATGAGCGGAAGAAAATAGATCCGCAAGGAAATGTTTTCTTTCTCCCATTTAATCTCATTGAAAAACGAAATGTTGTCTATGCTCGAAATATGAAGCCATTTTTAGAGATTTTTCCTACTCACTGGATGATAAGAAACATTCCCTGAAAGTTTCAGCCTTCCAGCTTAATTAAAAATGCACAGGAATTTGTATAAAAAGAAATGACGTGTTTCCATGTCGTTTCGCGTGTCTTTCATGAGATGGTTTTGCTTTTCAACCAGCTAACGTGTTGATAGCAGGCGTAAAGTAAGTAGCGAGAGTTAGGAAATTCCACTTAAAAATCCTTTCGACAACAGAAGAAAGAAATCAGACGAAATTTAAATCAAGAACTCTCTGTCGGCCTCATTTTTGGCAATGAAACGTCCTCAGCTGCCACGATTGAAGACATACCGTCTAAATATGTGAAGTAAACTCATCATTATTGGCGAACAAAGAGTTAGTAATTAGTGCACATGTAGTGAGCACATGTACAGTCAGATCTACCATATCATGGGGGGGAATTTCGTACAACAGATCAATATCAACATTAATGACCTCTTTTCCAAGAGATTTCCGTATTATCTCTTCCTAAATGCATTTTCTGTTCCCTTTGATATAAACTGGAAGCGAGCGGCTTTTCTTGAAAAAATCCTTTAACTAAAAAATACAAAAATCAGACAAATATTCGATCGAAAAATTTCTGTCGGCCTCGTTGGTGACGGAGAAACGTCCTCATCTGTCTTTGACTGTGGACTCTCCGTCTAAATGTGTGAAATAAAGTGGTGCTTGTAATTAGTATTTAGCGCAGGTACAAAGTCAAGTCTACTTGGCGAGGGTGTTATTTTCATAGAAAATACCTATCGCAGCAATTTTTACCTACATGCAACAATTCTCTATGCACTCTAAACGGTAACTGGAAGCAAGCTACTTTTCTAAAATAATTCTTAGGGCTACAGAAGATAAAAATCAGTCCAAATTTCAATCAAAATTTTCTAACACCTTTAATCGTGGCAAAAAAATTACCAAACTCACGTGATGTTTCTTGTGTACAGTGAATTTAAGTCTCAGTACATGCTAGCAGAATGACATCACCAGGTCAGTGATGCGAAATCTTGGGAAACGCAGCCGCTAATATTTAGTAGTTTTAAACCATGCATATAGATTTTACATAGTTTTGAAGACGTGCTTGTCTTAGGTTAAGTAATGTGATTAAACCTTGACGCAACTTTGAGCTCCTAAAACCTATGTATTCCACTTATAACTTCCCTAATTATTGTACTTTTGCAGAAATTATAGCTAGATGGAAACAGAACATTCAGGTAACCGTCCGTATATGTAGTCCCCAAAAGCCATCTTGCAACGCGAATCGCACAGTTTATTATCGCTTGAACGCAGAAAAAAAGAGGCAAATGACATTTTTTGTAGCAAAATCTGTAAATAAATGCTTTCGTAAATTGAGTCATTGGATAGTTATTCTTTATGACTGGATTATTAATTTATAACTAGTGTAAAATATTTAGCAATTTTCCAAAATATTTAAATAGTACATTATGTACCTGACGATGCCGTAAATCGGCGAAACGCGGAGGATAGTTTTACGTTTATTTCTCAATTGCGAATTCGAACGTTCAGTTCTACTATTAAGTCAAGCCTGCAATATTAAATTTTTGCTGGAGTCGAAAATATGAGCTTTTGTTCAAGTACATGCAATAGCTTATATATGTATTGCACAACAATAAGATCTCTAGGGTACATAAGGGATTCAAAGTTACATTACAGGGAGTCACTCAAGTAAGACATCGACGAATTAAAAAACTGATATGATGAATGAGTTGAATTTTTTAATCAATTTTGAAAGATTTGCGATCCAGTGAATTCATAATTCCAATTTTTAAAAAAATATTTTTGAAGCACATATCATAGCTGAAAATGGATTGGCGTTCAACAAGTGAGCTGATGAATCCAAATAACTTAATTTTTACAACCTAAAGCAAGTTATCTGGTGTATTCGAAGAATTTATATTTACCGTGAGTCACCCTGTGGAAAGAATTGACGAATGAAATAAGAAATAGAATGAAATATCAGGCATATGATTCTTTTTTAATAAAAAGGTAAAAACTTTGTTTTTTCCACATTAGATTTTAATTTTGACGACCATGGTTTCGACGGTTAACGTCATCATCAGGTAATAGATACAATTTGTGGGACACTTATATACATTGTTGAGAGAAGCAGGATGAGAATTTAAATGATTATTTATTTAGTTTTCGCTTATTCACGATCCAGTTAGATGTCATCATAGTACACCATTAAAATAAACTTAACTTTACCGTGAGTCACGAAGAGAAAAAGTTACACGAATGGAGTACGGCAAGAAAAGTAAGGTACGTAAGATAAGGCAAATGTTTTTGCTCACATGCGATCCGGTGAATTGAAAAACATTTTAAAAGAATCTGATGACATCATACCCAAATACCATCACTAACATATAAGTACATGCACTTGTTGCAGCGTATGTCAATGAATGTGGTCATGCTGCCCGAGGTACCGACCAAACCTGGATTTATATTTCCGATTTTTGAAGCGCAACCAGCCCCGCATCCTGCGTGAGAAACATATTCCAATAATTCTTCCACATTCCTTGCCTTTCTTCTTTTATTTTTCCGTTTTCCTCTCTCCGGTCGACCTGTCGATTTCTCTCTCGTGTACTTCCGAGGCCTCTCACGCGTTATCCCCGTTTTCTCCCGCCCGCTTTCCTTTTCGCTATTCGCGCCCGCAATTTTCCACTTCTCATTCGTTTTCACGCTGCAGACTCTCAGTAAATCACAGTTGTCAAATCCGCTCTTTCGGGACCGCAAGCGTTTCCGCTGGCGGAGCTCTGCGGCTCGAATTCTGACAACGAAGTAAATAAATATCCCCAGTGTCTTTTCCTTCTTGACTACCAGTGATTTGAATGCATTCGTCGTGTCCCTTAAAGATGAAAGACCTTTATTTAGGGTAAATGTGACCATATATATCATTTACTAGCTGGAAAACAAGTGCCATTAATGAAAGCTCTATCATATTTTTCACTTTTGTAAGCAGGCTATTCAAAAATTTTGGAAATTCCAAAAATAACTAACTTCAGGTCCCATATCATCTACAACTTTGTAAATGTTTGTTCCCATCTCATGGTTACTTCGGTGAAATCGTTCGAAGCGGCTTGAATTCTGACAATGAGATGAATAAATATCTTCAGTGTCTTTTCTTCCTGATTTTTACGCATTTTTCGGGTTCCCTAAAGATAAAAAACCTTTAGATTGAGTAAATATGGCCATTTATTTCATTTATTAGTTGAAAAAAGTACCTCTACTGAAAGCAGTTTTATATATTCTACTTTTATGAGCATGTTAGCAATATTTTATGGTGATTTATATAGTCATTAACCCCTGGTCCTATATCATCCTTACTTAAATTAAAAATGTTTGAATCTTTACTTCACCTAAATCGTTTGAAGCTGCTTTCATTCTGACTACGAAGTAAATTCATATTCCTTGTGTGTTTTTCTTATTGAATGCAGGTTTTTTGAATGCATAATTCGTGTTCCCAAAGGATGATGTCTTTATTCCGAGTAACTATAGCCATATATATTGCATTGATAAGTTGAAAAACAAACACCTTCACTGAA
The DNA here is from genome assembly GCA_963573305.1 of Pyrrhosoma nymphula. NCBI lineage: Eukaryota > Metazoa > Arthropoda > Insecta > Odonata > Coenagrionidae > Pyrrhosoma > Pyrrhosoma nymphula. The sequence continues at coordinate 42,201,199 of OY754339.1, read as the reverse complement.
AGCAGTTTCATTTTTTTACTATCGTAATCAGGCAAGCAATAATTTATAGTAACTCCAAAAGTATTATACCCAAGATCCCATGTAATTTTCACTTACTTTACTTAAAATATATAAATAATTCAGTCCAAAACGCTTTAATCTGTACTTAAGTAAAAGCGTTCAATGTTGCTTGAGTTTCAACTAAAAATTAATTAATTATTGCCAGGGTGTTTTCTTTCTCCACTATTGTGATGTAAATGCATTTGTCGTGTCATTTTCAATTCCAAACCATCCTTTAGATTATCTGTAAATTTAAATTGATCGTAGCGAAAAAGCACCATTAAATAAAAACAAATTCATCCTTTCCACTTTACTGAGAAGGTTACCAAAACCATGAGGTAATTTCAATAATAATTAACTCCAGGACCCATGTCACCTTTACTTAAGCAAGAAAAGCAAATAAAATATCGTTGAAGTTGTAAACTGATGTTCACAAAAAAGAGCAAGTAATATAATACAAGTCTACTAAAACCTTGTTCGATATTGGTCAGGATTGTAACTTTCCACCCACAGAATGCCATCATAAATCTAGAACTAAGAAACACCGATAGCCATGGATGTTCTCACATAACTGACGGCTTTCAACCCATTAAGAGGTGAGCAGATGGGAAAACATTGGACTTAGAATATACACTGACGAAAGCGGTAACCTGCCATTTTGCACAAGGGCAATTAGTCTATCACCTAAAGAATTGACAGAAGATCAATCAGAACTCTATTTTTTTCCTTCGATAAATGGAAGTTAATAGATCATGGGGAAATAAATGTCTGTGGTAAATGCTCTAGTGTAAGGCTAGAAAAGTGGAAATTTTAGACTCATAAACGCTACAAATCCGCACACTACCGAGCAAGACGATGCATTGATCGTGTGGAATTGGTCTGTTACTACACCATTTAGTAGATACGAAATAGATTGGAGAATTTGGTTAAATGACAGCATATAATGAATGATATGTTTAGGTGGACTTAGATCACGGTCTGTTTAATTCTAAGCCTAGTGAGTAGTGGGCATCTTTGTTTAAAGTACCTATTATAAAAATATTTTCATTGAAAGCACAAGGTTTGGTGCAAATCGTGCAATACAATAAACAAAGATGAAAAAAGAAAAGCTAAAACAGCAATTTCCACACTGTATTGTATTGAACACAACCATGGTTTCATTGCAAAGCAACATCATTAGGTCCGATTTTCGTTCTGGTTTCCAATTTCGACGCAAAGCAACATCAATTGTCATAACAAAGCATGATTAGTCTAATGATGCTGTCTTGCAACAAACACATGGCCGTGACCAATATAATTCAGTTCGAAATTACAGAGTTATTCATAGAATTCATTCCTACGATGAAAAATTTCCATATCGTTAACTCCCAGACTTCCGACAATGCAATAAATATTTCATAAGTTTATCTTTGTAATATCAACCTTAAAAGTAAACCTCCAAGGCCTTATCGACTCCAAAAGCAGTCCTGCCAACCATCAACTTGTAATAATTTTTGAGACAGTGTAAGGATTTTATTTGCATTTCCCTTGTTTATTTACGCGTTAAAGTAACAAGGATTATTTTGCATGTTAAGGTTCCATGGGAATGAAATTATAAATATTTCTTGAAATTTAAAAGCAACACAATGGAATAATATTTCATTCAACTTTCCGTGCCTGCCGTTGCCAGGGTATAGGAAGAATGCAACGGTCCGTTTAAAGTCTCCGACGGGTCTCTTCCAAACTGCTTATCGCACACGCCGATGTGCGGGAGCTCAAGGGATCATATAAAGCAATAGCCGCCGTATATATCCCACTACGGAGGTTTTAAATGTATAATTTACGACTGTGCTCACCGTGCCAAAATAACGTCAAAGAAGCGAAATTTTCATCCGATCTCCCGAGCTGCCCCACTTCCAGCCGGCACGATTTAGAGCTTTTGCCACAAGCCACTATATGCTTGCAACGTTATCATGAGAAATACAGATATCTGAGGTTCTTTGGTGAGCTTTGAGTTTTGGTACATATCTTCGTCTCCGTCGGCGTGGCTTCAAAAATCATACTTTTTAAGAAATATTTGGCCAAATGAGATTAAATTCTTCACTAAAGCAAAAACTAACATTTTTTTACCTCTCATCGGCTGTCATACGTTATTTCAATATTTAAGGCAAGCAATGGCGAGAATAACTGAGAGGTCTCAAGGATACGATTTTGTATTCCATGCTCTCTCTTGTAAATGTTAAGCCCAAGAAGGCTCAATATTTCACATATTCCAGGGTTTCACATATAACCTAAAAATTTCGAATTTTAATTCGAAAATTTAATATAGTGGCATACTTTTTTATTGATGATATTTTTGCTGTTTTTGTGATATTTTTGTGATACAGGGAATAACAGAATGGAGGTTATGATATTGAATAACTCTCGGGGCAAAATTAATAATTAATTCTTACCTTATATCGCTGATCTTAATCGAACAAAGATCGCCCGTAAAGAAGGTAGGTATTGTTACTAAAAGAATATCTGAGAGTATCTTAATGACAGATTTAAAATGTAATGTACCCTAACATAATTAAACAGAAAATCCTTATAAAAGTCGTCTAGTTTGGCATAGTGGTAAGCAACTTTATCAAAGGATCTCCTTGCATTATTTTCAAAGCTGACATCACATTGTGCTAAAGTTTATCGATTGGTTTGCTAAAATGTCATGATTTTTTTATGTCGCTATATGGCAAACAACTTCCTTGAGTAATTACAGGTATCTCATTAATTTGGAATAATTATTCACCATTTTATTTTCATGGTTCCGACATCTACAATGCCATTATCAAGGTTTTAATGGAATTTCAAAAGTAACTAATCACTCTAAGTGATTCAGTTCCACCATGTAAGTGCTGAAAAATTAACTTGTAGCTCCCAATCTTTACAGTCTTTACAAGAAGAATAGACCCTTTGAACTAGATAAATTCTTATTACGACACAAATTTGTGATTCCTCATTGTTCTTCGTGGATGTTAAAACTTTATAGACAAACGTTATCCTATGGTGACGGCTGTTAGCCGGTTCTTAACAATATCACATCAATAATAGTCGATATTTGTCTTAATTATGGCCAAATATTCTTTCAACTAAAGATAAATAAATGCAAGATACTCAATGAATGGAGTCAACAATGCGAATATTTAAGAAATACACCAAATTTCACGTGTCACAATAATTCAGCACTTTTGACTACGATGTTATATTATGTCTATATTTTCAAATCGAATATACAGTTCATTTTTACAAGACTGTTTGCTGATAAAAGAAGATATTTTGAAGAAACAGAAAACTAAAACGATGACAACAAAAACTAATAAATTATTTCGTGTCTCACCATGGTTACAGCTTAAAAATTAAATAAAACTACAAAATTAGAAATTTAAAAAAAAACTTCGTCTTTCACCCGTTATTTGAGGCATAAAGCGAAACAAATACAGAAACATCGACATATTACATGCACCCATTTCGAAATTAACTATAAATCTAAAACATTTACAATTTAATTTAATGCAGTCCATATAGGTGGTTTTTCTCTGGAAAATTACTTCCTTAAGTTTTTTTTGCAAGAATATGCCGGTAATTTAACTCTGACTAAATATTTTTCCTATTCCACATTGGCAACTATACACTTCTACAAGTGATTTGCCGAAAATTTGCTATATAAACTGAGTTCTGCAATTAGACTTGCATAGCCGTGACACGTGGGATTGAGGTCAAACGTCGCTTGTTGTAAGTAACTTGCAAAATTAAATTTTCCGTGTAAAACAACCTAAATGGGTCAATTTAAAAAACTGTATCCATTCTCCCTAAGTAATTTAAGATAAAATACGGATAGTTTAACGATATTATTGCGGACTCCCTTTGCATTTCTCTCATGTGTTCGACTTTAATCACCTTCCCATACCTCAATCCGTACGCTTCCCCCACCAATTCTCTCATTCTGGATATCCTCTCTCCCTTTACTGTTCAGGTGAGTTGAATTGATCGTTCCCACTGAGGACGACTTCACGTGGATTAGGGCGATGAGTATCGTCTCCGAGTCTGTGAACACCTGAGTTCTGGGCACATGAATTAAACTGGTGCTTTGACGTCAAGTTTAATCCCCCCACTTTAAGCAAATCGACTCACTGCTGTAAATGTGCACGTTCCATGCAATAATTTATCCTTGAGATACAAAACAAAGTACTAATCATAATTAAACCAGAATCTATCTTGACATTAATATCAAACCTTAATTCATAATTTCCACCATATCCGTAAGTCAGTCACAGCCAGGTCATCAGTGATTAAACATCTTACTTTCAGCATTTAAGTTGCCCATAAACATGCGAATACGACATTAAAACTTGAAGGTTGTTTTAAATTTAACTAAATTGAAACAACGCGTCTACATTCAACAATCGTAATTAAAAACCATGTGATTTGCAGTTAAAGTGGAAATTAAAGAGAAAATACTTGACGAAATCACTATTTTTCTGGGCATAAATGATCATGAACAAAGTATCAAATAAATATTATTTGGGTAATAAGTGCACCAGCTCACATTGTTTTATTTGATATTACCAGGGCAATTGGTACAAAACTAACACGTAGTTAACTTCTACTATTCTAATGATTCAATTTCACTACATAGTGCATCATTCAATCAAACCTAAATCACTACAAACTTTAATTTTTAGATTGATTAGATGATGATTGACTTACCATGAATTATTTATTATGTACCTCGCAAACTGAAAATATTCACATAAAATCACGCCTACCGCACGGCCACCTCAACCTTCTTGTCAAAAACTTGGTACCCGGTTGACCTCAGCTTTAGTCACTGAATTTATTTATGATTCAATTATTTTTAAAAACCTCTAGGAGCGCCACGAATAAGACTTTCTTAAATCAATTTATGCTTTAATTGTTACGGTCTTCCATTCAAGCCAAAACAAATTACACATCAAAATCTAGTCTGTCATTCTAAATAACCTAATATAGGTATATGGGTTTACACTGGTTGAAACATAAGGTTTACTGAAAATACTCAAGTAAAAAAGTGATTCAAAATAACGTATAAATACTAGGATGAAGCTATTCAAGCTACAATTTGTGCATTTGTTTTACCTTTTCGTCCGGTTTCGACTGCTGAGTAATCGTATTAGCCTGCAAGAACGAATTATCCCAAAAACAGACCGCGCGATAAGTAGACATGTACTTGGAGATATATATTCCTCTTTTTAATTAAGCTTAAATGGCCAAAATAATTGGTTAATTTGTACTTAAACTTTACAGGTACCAGCTGACACGTCAAATTCAAAGACACTGCGTTATACCTGATAAAAAGTGTTTATCACATAAGAAGTTTGCAGGTGTGCCCAGATTTGGACCAACATTTTAAATTCCTGTTATCGGCATAAGAGTTAAGTAAATATTAAATATTCTTTCTCATCAGAGCTATAACAGCTACTTATTCTTACCTACCAGAAGCAGATTCATAAATAGTTGGCATCCTTTCTTATAAAATAAACCTGCATCGGTCACTGCCCATCTTATCATTATGGGAATCCTATCGACTAATTAAAGGTTTTAATGACACCAGACTTACACTTCCGGGAAACATATACCTACGAGCGTGATGCGCCCGCTCCCAGCGGGCTTCCCCCGCTCTTTTCAATGCAGGTCCACAGAGGGATAGGCGCGTTTCTAATTTTAAAATGTAGAAAAAAAAGGCAGGGTCTTATGTACAAATTTAATTGGAATGTTCATGTACACATTGAGGTCAGAGGACCTCTTTAAACACAACATTGGAAGTAATTACACTATCTTAATACTTGTTTAGCGTTTTCCTTAATATTTACAAAAATATTTTGAAAAGATCTTACCCTAGAGAATGCTACATAAAGTTGGCCATGAGAGAATACAGGGTCAGGCAGGAATAAGCCAGCTCTTTGCGAAGTCTGACCCTGAGCCTTGTTAATAGTCATCGCATAAGAAACCTTAATGGGAAATTGTCTGCGAGTCAAATGAAAAGGCATGGTGGGATCCGACGGCGTTAACTGTATTCTTGGGATGAGGACAATCTTGCCGGAATCGATTATTTTCGCGGTAATTGTAAAGTCTCCCAATTTTGTTATGACCATTCTGGTGCCGTTAAGAAGTCCAGCTTTAGCATTTAAATTTCTGATAAGCATAACGGTTGTATTTTCCTTAAGCACTAATTTGTGAGGGGGTAGGCCGGAATGAGTAATACTGTGGAGAAATTCATCTGGGTACAGACTGGGGTCGCTGTTATCACTCTGAATAGAATCATGACTGAAATAAGTTTTACACGCTCCGTGAACAACCTTTTCGACAGCATGGTTGTTAATGGCATCACAATCCTCATTTTTCGGGCACAAAATTGCTCGATCTAAGTAATTGTTAACATTTTCCTCGTTAATTACATCAGTCTGGAAAACCTCACGGACAAAATCGGACTCAGGGACGTAGCATCGCTTTGGAATTTTGATAGCATCACATGAAATGTCGATTTGGTTTTGCAGCGTTCCGTTCCCTAATTTTATGAGCCAAGCACTGAATTGTGGATCTTCATGAGCTCTCATATTTTTAGTTAATTTTCTGGTGTGAATATGAGACCACAAAGGCGATCTCTTTACGTTACTCTCTACAATAGTGGTACGGTTTCCGTGCCTTACCACGGGCAACACCTGCCTGAAGTCTCCGCTGAATACAATTATTTTACCACCGAATCGCCATAGACTGAGTACGTGTTGAGTCCAAGACCTTTCTGTGTTAACTTGAAATAATATGTTGAAAGCGCGTTATATTGCAAAAAATATAATGTTGAAAGCGCGTTATATTGCAAAAAATATAATAATATGTATCTGAAACTAAATTGGTATCAATTAAATATCCTGAAATAAAGGTTTGCTCTGCACCATGGAGCAAGTGCGTGACGTCAAGATGGCGGATCGCCTCATCCCCTAAGATAAATATCAAGGGCCATTTTTTTAAACCAATTTTAGGAAACAATAGCAATATTTAGGAAGTAAGATATGCCGTCGCATGTTCTCTGATAAATTCTGTGCATTTTGGTACCTCATTTGTAGAGTTTGGTTGCGTATAAGTTGAGAAAAAGGTATCTATACAGTAGAAATAATATAGAAGATACTTCAGGAGTATGAAACATAGCCTAACTTGCTGGAACTCGTTAGCGGTGAGTTCGAGGTCACCGACGGAAAATTAAGCGTTGATGAGCCCGGGACAAATCACCTAAGGGAACTGGTTAGGATCTTCAGAGAGAAACTAAAAATCTTTACTCCTCCTCTCTTTTCTAATCTCCTTTCCCTGGCCTCAGCCTCCATACAAGAGAGTGCCACCACGCTTTGTTTCATCTATAGAATGCAGCTTAAATTTTGTTTAAAAAAATTGGTTGCAATCCTTAGGTACCTACATATATTTCCAAAACACGCCCAGTTACTAAGCTCACCAAGAAATCCATGATTGTCCAGAAGTTCTAGGCCAGGGGATCGTTCCTCCATTAAAATCAATGCCGCAAAAATCAAAACCTAATTATCATGCTCATCAACGAGTGACCAGACTAGTCCAGCAGCAAAAATTCGAGCCAATTAACTGCTAGATCAGAGGCTCATTAAGCCAATAATCACCCAACTAAATGGTCACATAAGCTAATCACGAGCATTTGCTTGGCTCAATTATTCAGACCAAACTGACTGGAGATGCAAATCGAACACCCAAACGCATTAACGCTGAAACCTTAAGCGTAAGGTAAAATTTAAAAAAAAAACATTAATTTAGCAAATGGGGTAGAAAAATCCAAATTAAAACCCAACCGGATTTTTAACCTTCCGGGGGATTAAAAGTGACCAGCAAATGCGTCACTTTTGAAATGGGATATTAGTCATTCTAAATGGTAAAATGTTTTTCAATCCCCCGCACCAGAAAAACAATGCGAACGGTTTTGAATTCAAACAGAGCCATAAATAAAACTGAACTGAAGCATGAATAGAAAAAAATATGAAAACCGAATGGCAGAAACCAGTGTGGGTGGGAGGGTGAATGTTTCAGAATAGTATTCTACGTGGGAGTGGGTGGAGTAGAAATGATATTATGTTAAGAGCTGCTTTATCAAAGAAACATTTACTAGCATATGGGAATTTATGTGGGGAAATTGCATCAGAGGAGTTGAAATTATCATTGACCGTTCAATTATAACATTGGTTAACTGCAGCCGCCCATTCTATCCTATCTAATGCTAATTCTCATACTCCCTATTAGTTCTTTTTATGCTATTTCATATTTATATGGGTTATGTATTTGTCCCTATACATTTCACTTGGGACTTCTACATCCATTTTTCCTTCAATTTTCTTTCTCACAAATCAAGAGCGCCTCTTGAGTGAGTCCTATCCATCTGATCCTTATTGTCTCTAAAGTGTTCACACTGTAAGGTTATTTCCTCTTCTACTTTTCTGTATTATACTTCTTCATTTCATATAAGTTTAGCGTTGTGATAAGATTAACTTAATCCTTATATGGATCGTGACGTTATTTGGCTTAAGAAACTTGGTTGCTATTGAAGGAGGATGAGCTTAGGCTGGAAGCTTTTTAGTTTTCGGTCCAAAGGAAGATAATTAAAGTAAGTCTAGCGGAGATTTAAAAAAATATTAAATTTTATATATGGTAGAAGAGGAAAGTGAAGCTGATAGGAGGAGGAGGAAACAAAATAAACCTGATATATTTATGCTAATAGTCATGCTGAAGAGGGCTAAAGAGAAATAATTCCTGAAGAATGGCCGAGGGAATAAAAGTATAGGGTCATTAGAAGGTATACAGAAATTATTTTGCCCAGGTTGTGTAATGCCTGGCTTACTTTTACTAAAATATGACGCAGCTTACGAGTAAACTTGATGTTTTCTGAGAGATTGCGTCTTACATGATAAATTATACTGTCGATTGGTTGGCGTGAGCGTTATCGATGGGTGCACGTATTAGAATCGATTTCATGGCTATTAAATACTTAACCAAGGATTATAAACCCAGATCTAAGAGTTCGCTTCTCATTAGAAAAACGTTTTATGAAGGAAACGTAAAAGAGAACTCTTCACGGTCGAGGAAAGCAAATAATTTGCCTGGAAGTGTTATTAGTTTCTATGTTCACGCGTGGATACATCATGCATTGGACCGAACTATTCAAAATGAGCTGGCTTCCTCTGACGATTAGAGGCCTGTTCCGGTCAAAATTGAAGTGATATAGAGGAGGAAAATATTAGAAATAAAAATAAACTAAATTAGGTAGGATTAAGGCGTCAGAAGATCAGTGAGAAGTTTATGAAGTTGCAATAACTCGATTGAGAACAGAGAACATCAGTTCATTCCAACCTGTTGACACAGAATTCCTTTTCGTAAAGTATGCATTTTCCAGAAAATGATAAGTTTTCGGCCCAAGGTCAGGTTTCGAATATTGAGGGAATAAGGTAATAGTGCTTCAGGGTGATAATTCGCTTGTACGTATATCAAATTGAGTTATTACCTATACTTTAATATTAAATTTAACTGCCAATAATGACATTTACTGGAATTATTCACCTTTTGTTTCAGCTAATTTCCACCTCACTGTCTATTAACTCTTACTAAAAGTGATGTACTTACATAAAACTGCAGTAGTTGTACGGTCAACTTAAATTTTAATGTAAAATATTACACAACACTTGTTTCGACGTTTCTTAGGGCGTCATCATTAGGTCTACACAAGTTATGTCTCCAATGGGAATATTTATACATAATCAAAACGAAAGAGGGGGGGATTCTTGACCAATGAAGGTGGTAGTAGTAAGGAAGGGGGGAGGGTACGGTTGATGGTGAATAACATGGGGGGGCCTATTGGGGGGGGGGGGGTTCTTTTGAAATGTGGAGACAAGCAGAGGAAAGAGGAGGGGGGAAGGGAGTACAGGTTTGGGTTGTCATGTGGACAAGGATAAAATGGGGGAGTGAACATAAAATTCTACATAATGAAGAAGTTTGATTTTCTTTTTCTTTCTCTTGGCAATCTCCCACTGTTCCAAGGTGTCCAGGCGTCGTCCCTTTTTCTCGTAATGGAGGATCTTCACGTCAAAGTTTGTATAATGGGACTCCTCTATCAAGTGTTTGGCAAGGCGGGATTTGGGATCACTGTTTGACAAGCACTTCTTATGTTCATTGATGCAGATTTCAAAATTTCGCCCCGTTTGACCTATATACACACCCTCACACGTGTCGCAAGTCACTTCACATACCCCGGATTTCTTCATGGGATCGTATGGGTCTTTGGCATTATTAAATATGTCCCTTAGTGTGTGTGAAGTGTAAAAAGTGACTTTATATTTGTCCCTGGGAAAGTGTCGAGCTGCTTTGTACGACCCCCGGCCAAGATACGGTGACCTAGTCCACCTTTGTTTCTTCTCCTTGCAAACCTGGGTGGAAGTGATATTTTGTATGGCTAACTTTTTTTGCCTCCTTTTTAAAATGCCTTCTACTAAGGAGGCCTTATGGTCGTTGATCGATGCGATGTGTCTGATGGTATTTAATTCTTTGTCAAAATTGTGTTTAGAAAGCGGAATATTTAACACTCGGTGGATCATAGAGTTAAAAGCAGCTGTTTTATGGGACATTGGGTGGTAAGAATCAGCTGGTATCACTTAGAGTGTGGGCTTACGGTAAATATCAAATACATGCTTGCTCTGTGCAATGGAAATGCTCAGGTCTAAAAAATTTAGCTGACCTTCTGACTCTTATCTCCATAGTAAAAACGATACGTGGGTGTAAGAAATTTAAGAAGGATAAACATTTATCCGCTTGCCTATGGCTTCCGGTCCAACAACATAAAACATCGTCCACATATCTAAACCAATAAAAGGCATTGTTTAAAATGTTAAAATTGGAATTGAAAAGTTTACGTTCAAGATCATCCATAAAAATGTCAACCAGTAATGGAGATAAAAGTGATCACATAGCTAAATCCTCTTGTTGGAAGTGGTGAGTCCCATTGAATAAAAAGTAATTTTGTTTCGTGCATATGTCGAAAAGGTGTATTAACTCATCATTAATTACAGGATTAGTAGCTAAGTTAAACAAAATATCTTTAGCAATCTTCAAGGTTTCTTTTACAGGAACTGAATTAAACAGGTTCTTGACGTCAAAGGATAATAGTTTAGCATTAGCCGGGGTGGTCAATTTACTTAACTGTTCAGCTAATTTCACAGAGTTTTTATGGCAAATTGGGGTACAAATGTTGAGAATTGACGGAAGATAGCACTCAATTTGAAGGCGAGTATATGAGTCGGTGCTCCTACGCCGGATACCACTGGACGCAACTCTTAATTATGTAGAATTTGATGTTCACTCCCCCATTCTATCCTTGTCCACCTGACAACATAAGCCTGTACTTCCTTCCCCCCCTCCTCTTTCCTCTGCTTATTTCCACATTTCACAGAACCCCCCAATAGGCCACCCTCCCGAATCCTCGAGAAGGTCAAATGTCTCGTAACAACACCCACCTGTTATTCACCACCAACCGTTCCCCCCTTCCTTACTACTTACTTACACCACCCCCTTCCTTACTACTACCTCCTTCATTGGTCAAGAACACCCCCCTCTTTCCTTTTGCTTATGTATAAATATTCCTATTGGAGAAATAACTTGTGTAGACTTGATTATGACGCCCTAAGAAACGTTGAAACACGTGTTGTGTAAAATGTTACATTAAAATTTAAGTGGACAGTACAACTACTGCAGTTTTATTTAAGTTCCAAACTGCTGTTCCACCATATAACGCCAGAGACAGTCGAATTTAAAAATTATGTACGTTGGCATCACATGTGCATAAAGTATGTACTTGTTTTTTTTCAATTTGAGAAGTATTGGGAACGGGGTGGGGGTAAATCTCATGTGAAATATGTTCATCGCCATGCTGAGAGTAAAATATGTAACAAGCAGCGATGTGATCAAACGGCCTCTGTAAAAGACTTATTGCCTCTTTAATGCATGGGAAAGTTCACAGGGAAAAGACGTGATCGTTGCCAATCACGCTGAGGGGATGGCCATGGCTTGGCATTTGCCCGGTGGAGGAGGAAAACCCGAAAAACCTTCACCAGGCAGCCATGAACTGGGGTGATGTCAAGAACAAGTAGCACTTACTGAGGAGAGGTCGACATGTAACAACAAGGAAGAGTTGCAACAAACAAAATAAATCAATAACTAAAAATAAAATGACCTCAACTTCGACCTACTACATAAAAGGCTGCGCGTACGTACGTATGATTCAGTTGCTAGGCGTAGTAATTCAGATGTGCTCCAATAGATGGCAAGTGAACTGCCATATATATGTTCACCACTTATTGAACATGCGTATGACTTTTTCAAAGGACACGTATTATCAAAGAAAATTAATTTTAAATGGATCTAACGAACCCTCTAGGATATTTTTGAGTTATTATTATTATTATTTATTAATAATTAAAACATATTAATTTATTTTTAAATATTTACTATTTTCATTACTTTTCGGCTATTTCGCTAATACTTAAGCCAGTTTCAGTAGGCTTGTCAACTAGTTATTAGAAAACTACTCTCTTGAGTAAATTATTGACAGGAATAAAAAAGTGACAATAAATTTGGGTAGAGTGGAGATAAACAGCGGTTATGAATGTAAAAATGTAACAGGGACACCGGGTAGGCCTTTAAAATGACAAATTGCTAATGCAAAAAAGTTAATAAAACGACAAACACTTAATAACTCACAAATATAGCGTTGGCCTTGGATGAAAATGGTATTTCAGGGGAAAATTTATACGAAAAAAATAATTTATGAATTGGTTTTGAAAAATATTCCCGAAAATTAATTAATTCGGGCCTAATGAAAGAAGAAAATTGCTTGGAGCGATAAAATTCATCCCCCCTCTCCTTCCCTGCTGTTCTTAGCCTTTCAGAAAATTCTTGTCGACCTTCCTCCCCATCTCCTAGATACGTACTCTGTATCCCATCTCACTGTCGCCCTCTTTCCAAACTTCTACATTGTTCTTTCCATCTCTCGTCTCCCCATCCAAATTTTTTTTCTGGGAACTCTGTCCCTTAGCAACCCATCCTCATTCTCCATTGGAACTCAAGCTCCCGTCCTTCATCTCGTCTGCCCTGAATCCTTCTTTATCCATTCAACCACTTCTTGATCATCCAAGAAGTTATCTTTCTGAATATCTCCAGCAAAAGTCTTGAAGGTTACGAGCAAAATTGACACTCAAAGAAAATTCAGATTACGTATACTGCATTTCAAAATCATGCGGAGAATCTAATACATATAACTAATTACTGTAGTAATTTAGAGTCCACATAAGTAATAAAATTATTCCTCACACTTGACTTGAGTAGACGACAGCAAACAATACAGCGAACTCAAATATAGTTTATCCATTTTATGTAAACCAGCCACAGATATCAGTTAATTATTTTAAAAATTGCAAACAAATAAAATAACTCCAATAATCAAAAACATTATAAGTCTTTGATATCACCAGGAGGTATCCCTTTCCTGCTACATAAATATTGAAAAAATTATATTCAACTCATACTAGTTCACTGTCTTTTCTGCAAACAAATAAAAAAAGTTTTGTCATATTAGGATATACAACCGGAGCTCCATATAGAAACATGTTGTAACACTGTAAGTGATACTATTTCATGACGTCATCCTCCGAATTCTTGATGAAGCAAGGCTTTTACTGCAACAACCACTCAGAATTTCCGAAAGAAATTAGATAGGCACTGTAACAAAATTGCATTTGTCAACAGGGCTTTTGTACAGTATTTTACATAAACATTCTACAAATATACATTTTAAAATTCCTGTGCCATATGTTTCCATCCTGCTACGCTCTTCTCCTCCCTATAACGCTCTCCATCTCGGCAACGCCCATCGTGAAGTTTTCACTTGCCTGAACCACGCCCGCTATTACGGCCGCAGTCCCACCGCCTAATCCGAGGAGGAGATCTGGAAAATTTGCCCCGGCCCCACACTCACAGAAGCACACAGTGTCTGCACCCTCGTTACTTTCATTATTCAAACGTCCAAGCGCAACAGCCTCTAGGCCTTCCTTTCTCCTCTCTTCCGACAACTCAAGCTTCTCAACCTTCCCCTTCCTCCAATGCCTCCCACGATACTAGACCCCGAAGCCTGCCAGCCTCTCCAACACCACCTCCGCCACAGCCCCCAGCGCAGATACACTGCCCCTCTTCCCCTTAAAGAACCCTTTCCCCTCATTTCATCTCAAGTCTCCCTCCTCCCCTCTTCAGGCCACCACCTTATTCAATTCGTCCTTGTCCTCCTCAAGACCCACACTACCCCCTTAAAAACCAGACCAACGCCTCACTTTCTGCGCCTTAACTTCCCCCGGGCTTTCGTTCCCGTCTCCAACCTTTCTTTCCCGCAGACTGTTCCGATGCCAGAACACTAGCTCCTGGTCTTTAGACAGAGAGAGAGAAAGAGAGATGATCTGCGAGAGGGTAATTTCCCAGTGAATCCACAAATTCCTCCTCCGGGTACAATTCTTTCATAGACACGCCGCCCGCCGGGTGAAATCTAACCCCTTAACTAATCTCGGGGCAAAGGGATCAAGTAGAGGTGCATTTTACTGTGCAGGTCATAAAGAGAGGGACAGATTATTGCAAATAGGATAAGATGAAAGTATTTCAAAAAACGATATCACTAAACACGAACGTCAAAGAAATATATGCCTATATATATTTTGGTCTCTTTATACCTATATATATATATATATAGAGGTCTCTTTACATAGAGAAATATCTCATATTTATGTTCACAAGAAAATATCATATATCGAGATATTTGGCAACAAAAATAGAAGCTGTTTTACATGGGATATAATGCATTCCAGAGAAAATTAAAAAATGAGGTTCTAACGCAAAAAAACGAAGTGCATCAGATATACATCGGTGTATAGAACTTATGCTTCTCAACTATTTAAAAACAAAAATGTAATTTACCGTAATTATCTTTACAAAAACGCATACGGTATCATTCAACCAACATATTCACTGTGCGAAGTCGTGAATAATGTGAGTAAAGTTAAAGCCACAGAAATATATTTAGTTAAATACTGATAACTCCAGAAAATTCATAAACTAACTATTTTTGTCATTAATACAAGTATATTTTTCTTATGCTTCTTTACAACTGCTTGGATTTGAAAAGTAAAATACATAGATGGTCTCCTTATGGCAAAAGAAACCTACCTCAAATTACCTCAAAAGATCATAGAAGTGAAATATACATCTGACATAATTCCACAGTCACGGTACCCTTTTCCAATACCCTTAACCACATGATTTTATGACGACTATATGAGAACAGCATAGGTATAGATTACTCCTTCCGCTTAAGTAAGTGGCCATTCCATATTACCTAAGACGTTTTCGGGGGGGGGGGGGGGGCAGTGATATGGATCGTCCACTCGTTAATGGCGTATTTTCCGTTATCTCACCGTTACACCAATGCTCCTTTGCTATCGCTTGACCAGCTAGCTACATTACCTCCATGCTCAATGAATGTGGTACTCTAAAACTGCATACTTATACGATATCCAGTGGTCAAAGCTGTAGTATGGCTTCTATGGAATGATGGAACTGCAGAAAGCGAGCATTCTTACATAGTCTTGCATGGGGGAGGGCGAGGGTCAAAAATGGCATAAATCGTTTTACGTTACTTGAACGTCCCCAAAGACTAGAATTCAAATATCTTTGCGACTTAGGTTCACGTGCATTCATGACGGTCCGAGTATATTATGTTGTTGGGGGTGTAGAGGTCCTAATGGTGGAGGGATCTTCAAGAAATGTACGAGGGTAAGTCAATAAATAAGTCCCAAACGTAACGTTAAGCTGATACGAACGCTTCATAGGGAACGCTCGGAGCATCCACTGTACAGCCCCGACTTAGCCCCCAGTGATTTTCATCTGTTTGTGGCCCTAAAAAATCATTTGGGTTGCCGAAGTTTTGAAAATGATGCTGCCGTAGCCCAAGAGGTTACTGGCTGGCAGTGACAGCAACCAAAAGACTTATTTTCTGCCGGCTATCTAGAACTTGTGAAGAGATGGGATGAGTGCACAGAGTGAATATGTAGAAAAGGGAAATAAATTTGAGGAAGTAACTTTGATTATTATTGCTTCTAGCCTCTTTTTTGACTTATTTATTGACTTACCCTCGTACTACCCAGAGAGTGAGAGAGAGAGCGATGAAGCGACTTTTGGCAACACAGCACACAGAAGCACAAAGTATACCCGACTGAGGCTTGAAGGCAATTGATATTATCCCAGACTACGCTCCACCCACTCACATATCATTGGTCATTATGTAGTCACGTGCCGTAAAACATCCTCTATCCTTTTTGCCCAAGTTGCAAAGATATTATCTAGAATGATGATATAGCCCTTTGTCCGACAGGAATTCATCACTAGTTATCTGAATCCTCAAAACTCGATTCATGCATTGACTTGAAAGACTCGGGCATTAGTCTCTGGAACTTGACGAAGTCCATATGTAGATAAAAGAGATACTTTGCTAAATTGACATTCGTTAAACTGACCGATATTTTTTCAATGTAACTTACAGGTGTCATCTGATGTCACGACGTGACGAAACCCGGGTCGTTAGTTAAAATATAAATTTTATGTGGAATATAAAGTAATAAATTATGTTATACTGACAACGATGTTTACTTTTATATAGATTTTCGCAGTTCAATTGTATTTTTTATATCGTCTGCGGTATACTTTCATTTATTTTTGGTTCAGCAACAGTTTCGAGAATAGCACGGCAAAAATATTGCTGAATCGAAAATAAACGAGAATACACCGCAGTTACCAAAATATATTTTTAAAACAAAACTTCCTTTTCATTGTTTTACATAGCAAATCAGTAATTTTTTTTTGTTTTCATCATATGGTCATTACAGCAGTGTTTACCTTTCATTACTTTTTATGATATATCAGTAAATTTCAGTGAACTGTGACACTTAAAATGCTGCAGTGTTGTCCAAAACAATTTAGCGTTTTATTGCCGCCAAGACAGCGCTGCTTCTTGATATTCCACTGCACGGAAAATACAATTGAGTTTCCAAATCTTTAATTATGTAATTACTGATATTTAAAACCACATTTTATCGCATTGTATTAATTAAAAATCGCATCTGCCACTCCCCATTCCCATGATGACGTCACGAAGACGTCAAGTCTGCCTCACCGAGGGGCCTGTACAAAAAGTATCCCATTGGTCGTAAGTTTAAATCCCAACTGTGATAAATTATATATGTCCCGAACTACCATTATAACGAATTTTTCCTTCCCCGCATCAGGCAGTCACATAGCAGGCCAACGCCTCACTTTCTACGCCTTAAACGCCTTTTCATTCGCTCACGTATCCATCCATTCTTCCCCACTACCTCCTTGCGTCCGTTTTGATTTCAAAGCCTTCGTTCCATCTCCTAGATGATCTGCATGGAAGTAATTTCGAAGCGATTCCACAATTTCCTACGGGTTCGATTCTTTCATGGACTCAACGCCTGCCGGGTTTCACTAATCACGGGGCGAAGAGATCAAATGGACTCAGATAAATTGTAGCGTTCGCCTCCAGCAACGATAAAATGCATCCCTTAGCGCGCTGATCATTAGTTCTGATAAATACTTCCCTTCGCTTACGGTGGAGATAGGAAAAAGGATAGTTGGTGGCTACGTTAGCGGGGCCTATTACTGCAAAAGTCATTAAAGTTAGGCGGTTTATAGGGACTAGGATTGGGTAATTAAAGGGGAGCTAGAAATGAGGCATCGGTGCGGCCTTTATCTCCCAGAATTTAGTTTCCCTTTAGAGCATCTCTGGAAACAGCCATTAATTTGTCACTTCAAAATGTAGTTTGATCTACGACCACGGTCATCAGTATTTCCCGACAACAGACAACATATAACTCATATTCTAAAACTCTTACTTCGATTTTTTGATCGGTCAATTCACATTACGCTAGTAGCTTACTGAAACTGAGGATTTTGTTTTAATCCCACGCCAAAGTAGTAGCAAAGAAATTAGGAGGAAAATTAAGCTAGTGAAAGAAGCGATCAGCAATGGGAGGGAGCTGATGATGGGGACCTAGGGTAAGGATGTAATGAAGAGGCTGGTGAATAGTTTTATATATTATGCGTAGCGTTGTATGGTGTGGAAACGTGGAGTTCAATAAAAGAATACGAAAATATGCGGCAGATATTTGAGATGTGGGTGAGGAAAAGGATGGAAAAATTGCGGTAGACGGAAAAGAAAACAAATGAAAAAGTGCTGTCGTATGGCGGGTCACGAAAGATAACTTCTGGATGGGATTAAAAGAAGGCAAAGTGGATGGTTGGAGGTGGTAATGAGGAGCGAAGGGTTGCTTCACGCCGTGACAGAGGGGAGAATGTTGGGTAAGAGGGGAAGGGGAAGAAAATAGTAGTTTATACGAATGGGATGAGGAAGAGTAGCACGTACGCTCATATGAAGATAGAAATATTATATTCAGAGAGGGCCCTGCAAATTTAAAAATCAAGAGGATATTCAAAAACTTCCAAAACCTTAACCGGTAGATTACCTAAATATTAATTAATACATCTTAAAATGACAGATGTGAAAAAATAAAAATATGCACTGCCCAAATGATTGGCACAAAAATTCCTACCTCCCACGCACCATTTTCATCATCATTCAAGTATTCTACCAGCTGATTGGTAGGTTCTTGGACAGTCCCCATTCTGCATCCCAAACTCATAGACATTGTCTCGCTTTCCCTCCTAAGAATGGCCCGTTATTAGATCCCTCTTCAATTCTTCATATCTTCTACCTCCTCTTATTTCGTCCAGAACGCACCATTTATCACAGAAAAAATTAAGCAAAACGAGACCCTAAGCCCGTTTAATTATCTCTGGTCAAGTATTTTCTTGGTATTAAAACCGAAGTTAATAGATTCTTCCATCAATTATGTTCACTTCAATTAACCGACAGGAAGATGTAACATACAAAACCTGAACTCTCTGTCAACATAATAAAGTTAATGAAAAGGCAACGTCACCTTGCGGTTAAACGTAACCAGGCATCATGAAACCGGCATTAATACATTCAGAATGCATTTCACGTTTCATCCTATTCCACTTAATGTCTATCTCATCCCTTTTCATTGCTGTTGTCGTAACATCCGCTGCCATAAGTCACCACGGCGGCTCGCCGTATATAGTATATAAACTTACTCCGGTTTTTTATTTATTATATTTATTATTATTTCCCATCTCACTTTTCCGTTTCTTATATCGAAGACGCCATTTCAATTGCCAAATTCCATAATTCCATTACCGAATAAGCTTAAGGTCTCTAAATGCCTGCCGTGTTCAATCCTCTGCTCTAGGATACAGTTTCCTAGATTTTACCCGGTTAATTCAGCGCGAAGTCCTGTTTTCCCTCCCCGCAACTAAACTCTAGTCCAACAACAGCGTCCTGGTCTAAAATCAATTTTCCGCAGGTGTAAACGAACACGGAAAACTACTCCCTTGAGACTAGAGAGACCCTGGGTTGCTCGTAACATGGTGTTGGCGGTATAGACCCTGGGTTCTTTCCCCTCCCTCGTACAACAACGTTCAATGGATGCGAGGAAGGACCAACCAGGGATATAGAGGCTTAAAGGCCCCCTGGTAATCAAGGGGCATGCCCCCTTCCTTGTAAGGGAGAGCACCCGGTTCCATAAAGTCTCCCTCAAACCGCGAGTAAAGTTCTGTAAACCTCCGCCATCCACGTCCACCTCTGCCTTCCATCACTCCAACCCTCATAATTTCCTATCCAAGACCTAATCTTTAATCCTCACCACGAGTCCTACAACTCTTCCTTTACTCCTTACCCTTTTACCGTTTTCTCACCACCCTTTAGTAGCTTATTATCCCCACGCCCGCAACGCACTGTCCTTCCACCATCCCTATACGCTCTTATTTACCCTTTTTGCCACTTTCCATATATCCCTCTAGTGTCCTCATAAAATGGTCCCGCAAACCCCTTGGAAGACTTACTTTAGACTTCAACCCTCTCACCACGACACCTCCCGACATTGAACCACTACCATAGACATGGTAGGTCACACCACAGGTAAATATGACTAGAAAATAAATAGTTATCCTAAGGTTTAACCCCACACGATATATATAGGGACAAATAGATAAAATAAGGCAAAATAGGGAGAAATAGATAAACACAAGTGCGTAATTCCATAGAGAAAAATTGATTCGCCTAAGCCGGGACTCGAATCTGGACCCCTCGATATCGCACCAGAGTGCTTTAGCCAGTTAACCTACCGAGGCAATGTGAAATTTCTATTTTTTTGATCTCCTCTGTGAAATTCCGAATTTGTGTTCCCTTGCGCTTCCCTCATTAAATGTAATACCGTTGATATTCCCAGTATCATAAATATTAGAATCTAGATCAAATTGGAGTAGATTTCTGTAGAGGACTGGCTTACTTACTCAATATCCCTGGTTCAAATCCCGGAAGGAACAGAGATTTTCTCCAGAGGAATCCCATCTGTACTTCGATTCCATTTGGAGAGCGCTTCAAATGCAGTGCTCCGACCGACGAAAGGGACATTAAATTAGATGGTTCTCTCGGCGCCTATCGTTAAAAAGGTGCTATCACCGATGTCAGATCTTTCCCCCCACCCAAGATAATCCTTTCCTTACGTATGTCTTCACCACTCCTAAGTGGCGTAAATGATCTCAGAAGTCGCTCAACTCCACCAAAGAACCAACCAACTAAAGACAAAGAGAGGGGTCGGAGAAGGAACAGCTACAGAAAAATAATCAGCAAGAAAGTGTAAAAATCGGAAGACTTAGGCTAATCAACCTAAGAATGGTAATAAATATTGCAGCTACAGCTCTATAACAGACAACATGGAAAATTAGGGAAAGAAAGAGAGATTTGTTTTCGGACTAAGCTATAAAATAAAACTTTTATCTACGCATCATCCAAAACTATAACAAAAAAGAGTGAGGCATTAATGCATTAAAACACAACTCACCCTAAGTATATCTGCTCTTCCAATTCCTCTTACCTATCCCCATTCTTTCAATTCTGCTTTCCCAAAACCTTCTTCCACGTGTCCAAGTAAAATAACACAAAAGTAATATTACAAAATATTGCAAGCTAATTCAATTAACTTGGGTAGGAATTATGAAAAAAACATGGATAACAATTGAGAAAAAATGCTTTTAGATAAGATTGCAGCACATCTTACTACGTCACGAACGATAAGTGAAAACTTATGAGCTAGTTTAGATTTAATTCAGTAACAAAATTAATGAATTTTTATGCCAAACAAAGTTATAAATTTTCAATATTTCAGTAACAACTTGATATCGTCGTAACAGCCATTGAAACTGGATTAATAGGCTGCGTTCCAGGTAGTCTAGTAAAAAAATTACCATACATAGGTTTTTATTACTTCCGCAGCCATTGTTGAGAGGACGTCTCAGGTGGTTTCTCTTCAAAATTACAACATATTTATGCAGTCATTAATGTGCTCAATCCTCTTGTACGTCTTACATACAGTAAATTTCTGGTTTTAAGGCATTTAAAGTTCCTTCAATTAATTTCCTATGAAGTTTTTGGGATTTGTGGTGTTCGATTGATTGGTTTCTTAAAGTTATATCCTTTCTCATTTTTAGCAGAACAAGAGTCACTCGTATGCGTGGGCAATTGCTAGCTACTTGTAATATTCTGAAGATGTACCTATTGTAAGAAGTGAAACTTAGATAAATAATGAATTAAACTCAGCCAAACACGAAAGATTTTTTGGTTACACTTCTTAAGCCCGTTTTACACGGGGCACGTAACTGCACAATCTGATGTACGTCCGAACGTGCATTTCAAATTGCATCGTGTAAATCCTCTGAATTGCAAGAACGCATGCGCGAATGCATGAACGCGAGGTGGCAAAATAGCCGATGCTCTAATTCGAAAATGATTGCACGCCCGATTGAGAAAAAAATGCAGTTTGAAGTGATGCAATTTCGTGCCCCGTGTAAAACGGCCTTTAAAACTACCATACAATGTGATAAGAGTGCATGCTCGGTGAAAGTAATTCACCGGAAGAGTATTGCTAAGTGCAACGTAGATTTAGAAGTAAGTATGAATGTAGATTAAAATCCAGTCTCCTCGCACACCTACTCCAATCTCAACCCTATTACTCTCCTTCTTTTATGTCCTTCTCATTATCCCCTTAAATATCTCACAACCCATCTGGATGGCCTACTGTTTCTTTCTCCTAACCCCCTCAGCAGAGCCGCTTTCAACCAGATCTATCAATTTCTCTGCTATTCCTCCCTTATGTACGCCCTCCATTTCCAGCCATTAGCTCTCCCCTCGACCTCCAAAAGAGACCGTCTTCATCCCCCCTACCCGTTGACGGCCTCTCCCGAGTGAAGAGAGGGCTGCTTCAAAATTTAATATATCAAAAGGGCCCCGGTTGGGGTCGCGGGGGAGGGAAGAATATATTTGCATTGCCAAAGAGATATTCGTCGCCGCTTATGCCAAAAGGATGAGCTTAATCTTTGTGCCACGAGGCCTTCCTCCGTAGCGCTCATGCCTCATCTCTTTCATCCCGCTAAACCCCAAACCTCTGCCTCTCCCGGTCCATCTTCGCAGTTTTGAGAAATGGCCCGCAGCATTTTCACTCTTCGCCTTTGATGATCGTGGTACTCCCTGGTCTCAGGGTCCCTCCCCCCTGGCTGACATACCCTCTGCCGATCAGCCTGTGATAGCCTCGTACACTCCATCCACTCATTCAGATATCGTCCGGCCTTATTTTACTCAACGGTAGTTCACATTAAGCAGAAGAGCATTGCATAAGAATGTAACGTGGCTCAAATGAGGACAGCAGACTTACATACATACATGCATACATACCCATAACGCCTATCCCTTTCAGGGTAGGCGAAGTAAAATAATTAATTATTGCGGCTAACCCATGAAAACTGGCTTCCGTTTAATAGTTAATAATTTCCTTCGTAATCCCCTTTGCTTACAAACCAATTTGGCTTCTCCTACACACATGCATTACTTCATAAACGTTCTCCAAATCTTAATATTCCTAATTTTCCTCCTCTTCAGGCACTCTTCCACCACATTAACCAACGATTTTTTAAGTCTACCTCTTCCTATCACACCATTCACACTCTACTATCACATATCTGTACATATATCAGTACATCTGCAAACGAATTATACATAATCATTTAAAAATAATGCCAAACTTTAATTTATGTGAAAGAGAAGAGCTCTCTTTCTAAGGCTGAAAGTATGTCAAAGAGCTATCACTCAGTATATCACGTCAAAAACGAAAACGTTTCTCTCAGCTAAGAGCAGCGTAAGAATTACGAATACAGCAGTAGATACTACTTTGTGTTAATAACCGACAAAGTATCCAGAAATTCCGGTGTGGCTATAATGTACTATTTTTTGGGTAGAAAGTAACTCTTCTTTAATGAGGACAAAGACGTCGAAGAGTTAAGTGAAGGTTGCTATTGGACCTGACCTCAATCTAAGCAATAAGAATACTCTTTACTCTCCCTAATATTTCCATTTAAAATGAAGAATACAGAAATTAGGACAGATAAGTCCAAATACTGATTTTCCTATCGCACTATTCGATACTAGGAGGAAAGTACTGCAAATCACCAATGATTTATATAGTTATTTGGTTATAAATAAATAAAATAGTTCCATAAATGAGAGTATAAAATAATACGCAAGGTTTACTTTGAAATTTACTCAAAAATTGTTGCTGTTCCAATATCCTCAACCACAAGGTCTTGTTGAGTGGCGCAAGAAGGAAGCGCTTAAGCTTGGAGAGAACAAGCTAGAATGTAGGACTTCCAGGATGTAATACGGTGTACATCGGCCCGACTGGTCGAGCGCTTACAACAAGAGCTAAGCAACACGAAAGATGCTTCCGACTGGAGGACATATCTTCCAATTTTGCGAAGCATCTCCTGGAGAGTGGCCACACCATATTAATTCCCATTTTTTTACATAGGGTGGATGAAGAGAATAAAATGGACGCTTTGGACGGATTAGAAATTGTGAAACACCAAAAAAAAAATTACAAAGCTCTGTAACGAATTTTTGTTCAACCACCCACCCCCTTTTCAAGCCATTAGGAAACCCCTCCCGAAACCCATCATGGCTCTTCTCATGTGCTCCAATGCCTTAAACACTCTTCCCTCTCCTCCTTCCCCCGGCTTGGGCAGTGCACTTTATGAAGATATTCAAGCCTGCCGCAAATACGGCAATTAAATAACTTTTTTTCCTGAGGCAACTTCTCCGATATTAGTGCACTTTCTATTTAAAACCAACATCTCCCCTCTCTGCCCCGCCACCCGGGGTCCTCACATAACCCATGCATCCGTCACCACCCAGTCCCAAACCCCTGCAACCGCCATTTCTTTTCTATCTCTCTTCGGTCCACTCAAAACCCTTACTACCACGCTTCACTCTCCCCTTCCTCAACCCAATTACCTGCTCACCCTTACCCTCTGTCCGGGAATACATCGGTCTAGGGCTATCTATGTTCGAACTAAACCGAAGAACCCTGCACATGATTATGCCACAGATTGGTGATACACGTCGCTCTATTCAATAAATCTGTGGAAGATTACTAAGAGTTTTATTCATCATGAATATCGACAAATTTTGCCTGGTCCACCCTGAAACAGTTATGTTTACGTACATTCCTCTTCGTTTCACTCCTTAGCCGACCACTTCCACATGTGCCTGCCCTATCTAGGCGCCACGATTTGCGCAAGCGACTACTACCATTTTTATATACCACTACACACTAGGTTTCAAAGTGCCAATTAATCTAATGGTTGACGATGCTAAGCAATAGACTTTTAAATGACTTTGTCCCAAAATACTTTTCCCCACTTTTTACCGTCCAAATGACCTCATCTCCTTTTCATCATTGACGTTTTAATGTTTATCTCAGGGTTTACCGTCTCTGAGAAGAATAAACCAACCCTACCCGCTCCCCCTTTCAAAGTTTTCCTTCATCCTATTCTCCACATAATCTGCTATTAATTAAACGCCGCATGTATCCACACAAATATTTTAACTTTGGTTATGATGTATCAATCTTCAAAACTAGTCAGTGTTTTAAAACATTCTCCGAAATATTACAAATGGAAACTTTCTTCAAAGTGGTTTCAAAGTGTCAAAGTGGTAGATTGTCGATAGGTATTGTAGTTAATTATTTGACTTAATCTCGTTATATGCTGCGCAGTGCTATCAACACCTATCTGAATAACTCTAGTATCTCCGTGCATTTACGGATTTGCCACATACTCTAACTCTCATAGATTCTATAACATTGGTAAAATACATTTAATGTAGCGCATGTTTGTGACATTTCTATTCCTGACAGGTTTTTTTCAGACTCATTGCTACTCAGTTATAGTAACATTTCCGGGGGGCAATGCTTATGATGGAGAATACGGCTGAACCAATTTCATTGTCATTGATTTTAGAGTAACTTGTTTTCGTATTACATCACATATATCAGGTACAAATTCTCGAATTTCCATTTGAACCCCAGATGTGTTGTAAAATGAAAAAATAAACACACCTTAACTCAAACTCATAAGCCCCATGGTACATTTGTATAGCAATCACGTAGGTCAACAACATAGCTTACCTTTAGAACAAATGTTTATATTTGGTAAATATTAGGAACGGCCTCCGAATATTAGATCATTAACAGTGAATTTACCTACAAAACCGTACATGAATATAATCAACTTCTGATAAGATTTGCATTACTGGACATTTTACGTATTTTTTACATTAACATACACTCTTTTACATAAAGTCTAATTTTATTCACTTTAGTAGAATATATTGTTTTGTATATAGATGAAAACTCACCCCGTTTCGCATCCCTTGAGATATTTTGCAGGATTCCTTGTAGATGTTGATGAAAGTTCTAATTCTGAATTACGAATTTAAAAGCTCTAACTGTTTGACCCAGACCGTGAATAAAGCAGTACAAGCTCTGAATTCGGTCGGTACCTCTACTACAAAAGCGGAAAAACTAAAGCTAACATCCTCTTTTCTAACACATCCCGTCCGTGTCCGTTGAGGCGAGGACTTTAAGCCCTCTCGTACGTAGGAAGGCTTTAGAAAAGACTCAATTCGCGTGGCCCAGACGATAGTGGGCGTAAAATTACAAGCAGTACAGTTAGCGGAGTTTTACTTGTCCGCGCTGAAGGCAGATGGAGTCATGTCCGTATATACTCGCACGCTAGACCCAATAAAACCCTACCGAAGAGACAATCGTACGCTCATTTTCCCGCGTAACTTCTCTCTTTCAACTAAAATATTTTCTAAACTACGTATGCACCTACAATCTAGCACTAACGACACGTATCGAATGCTTCATGTCTAACCCTTTTATCTCTATGCATTTATGTAGTTGTAAAATACATTGGTACGCAAAGTTTCTACGGAATTGGTGGCACACCGATTGCGTGGTGGGTGTTGATGAAACTTCCCCTCCAGGCTGATATCTGAAGGTTTCTCCTAATGCATTGATAGTCGTTGTTTCATTAATTTCACTAAGTATATATATCCACAAATATAATTCACCCCATAATGCACATCCTTGATGTGTGCTTACAGGGTTATATGTAATTATAGATGTTACGCGACGTTTATACTCTTTTTCACTTCAATCCGTCGCGTGAATTAATACTTAATAAGTGATCAGTAAAGAGAAAATTTTCAAATCTATTCCTCTAATTTAAGGGAAGAAAAACGGCATATACAACGGTTCAGAGTGCGAGTTTTTCTAAAACGTTTTTCGAAACACGCTTCCGCCACTATGAATAGCTGTTTTGATTGGTAGAATTAATTATTCATCCATGTGTTGCCCAATCCATTTAGACTATAAAATAGAAATTTTGGGGAGGTGTATATTTGTGTTCATGCACTAAGGTTTTTTTTTCAATTCTTAATCAAAACGAGTCTTATGAATTGAAAAACTATTTACATGCTTTTCTAACTTTTATAAAGTTGTAACAACGGCTGAAATTAATATTTAAAATATTTCAAAAGCCATATTAATGCACTTTTCACCTCACTCCCCATTGTGAGGTAGCGGATTGCACAAACATAAAGCGTCAGGTTCGTAATACTATATCCAATTGCGTCCTTTCTCTGGATAATTAAATCCACCACAAAGAATTTAATTTTCAGGAAACATGAATTCTGCGAAAAAGCGCCTCTTGCGTAGATGCATCGGAATTTTTCAAAGGCAGAATATTAACATTATTGCACACGTACCTAATTGACTGAAGACTTTGCTCCAAAATGTAACAGGCTCATGAAAAAAATTATCCATCTAAACCAAAATGGGACTACTTCAAATCACTCATAAATATAAATAAAATGTGATGACATTTTCACTGAGGTTTTTCTAATACAAATCATAATAGGCTAATATTCAAACATCCCATGTTAAAAGCCCTTGTTGTAGCTGGGTGATTCCGAATGAGATCATCTAACACCATATTCCATCACTAAACGGATTTTCTTCAATTTTTTCCCGTGCAGAAATACATGAGCTACGCTCAGATTATTTTGACTGGTATTTTTTAATATCTCTGTTCTCAAAATGATTCCCCCAATTTTGGCAGTGATTTCTAAAATGAACAACATTTTTCTTATTCCTGAACCGATTTCGTTAAATTATGTTATGAAAGAAATGTAAAGCATTTCTTCTTTGAAAATTAAAAAAGATATGCATGTTCTGAGAAACAAGCATTTTTTCACAGTTTATTTTTCATTTTTTTGTTGATGGTGTTAACATTTTATTACTCAAAAATAAAAATATTTTTTCATGTTCAATATTTTATTTTATACGAATCAATCATTAACTTATCCTAGAGAAAGAATGAAGAGGGCCTTTTACTGCTGTTTTTTAGAAATAAACATAAACTTCACTGTTAAAATGGCCTACAACGACTGTTTTTGGTATTATTAAAAAGAACACTTTAAGTAGTAGTCAATAGTTATGAATGTGAAAAATTAAGTTTTTCCCGTTTATTTAATTAAAAGGGCTGGCGCTTTGAAGATGAAGTTGAGGTATAAAAATTCCTTTGTAAAGTTCTAGGGCTAATGGAGGTTTTGGCCATCAGAACTCTGAATTGTCCATCAATGAGGATAAATTTCATAGGAGAGGAGGAGGTTTTTATTGTCATATTCAATTGACAAAACATTATGATTTAAAACGCAATATTTGTTAAAACACCCAGCCAGAAATACTTTTAGTAGTGCAAGGTACGTTTTATAAGTGACTTTAAAAAGATTTGCAATTTCTATTAACTATTTTAAATAAACCGAGCATTTACCTTCAATTTGACATCAAATTCTAACAAAATTGGCTCAGAACTAAGAAAAGTGTATTACATTTTATCAATCATCGTCAAAATTGGAGATACGCGCTTAGTAACCGTTACGTATAATCATAAGGTCTTTTTTGGTCCAGAGAACCTGAAAGAAATAGCATGAGAATAGCTCATGCTCAAAAAATTGAAGAAAATCAATGTCGTGAGGGAACGAATATCGTCTGAAATTATGTGATTTACCGCGTAATGACAACGCACACGAGGTAGATGTAGACACAAGAAAATGTAATGGTAACCACTTAACACTTCAATAGTTTTTGTATAGTTTTGCGGAGGAATAATTCTAGAAAAGAATAGTTTTTTCACAAATATTTCCGTGAAATAGGTTCACAGTAAAAAAATGAATAACTCAGCAAGTTTTGATGATGAATTAGGCAAGAGTTTCGAGGACGAAGCATCTGGATTGGACGCCAAGCACCGCTTCGCTCTAATCGCAGGAGGTTGGTCACAAGCCTCGCGCTCACAGTCATCCACGATTACGGGACTCCATAGCTAAATGCACGTAACAGGAATGTCTTCAGGGCAGCTCTTGATCGTAAGACTCACTTAGATGATTTTTAAATTCTAATCCAAACTTTCTTACATCTTAGACAGTAAACGCAGATAGAAAAATCAAAATTAAATTTATTCACAATTAAAAAATGCATGAAGACACAACCTCCCTGATTACCACCACAATATCTCATACAAGTAGTACGTCAGTGATTGTATGAATCCATTAAACATTTTCCTAAGCTAATTTTCACTTCGTTTCTGCTAATTATTGTGAGAGAGTAGTCATTACATTTTGCTAAATGTTTGATGAACGAATTGCTGTAAACTAGTGAAAGAAGTAGTGGAAACTTCAGCTTTACTAAATATTTTCTAAAACGAAAATGAATTTAGCATATTTGCGTTTCAGGTGCAATCTCAGGTTCGAAATTCAATATTTAGCCTTCGGGTCATCCAATGAAGCAGTCATGCAGTAGCATGCAGATTCCAAAATATCTACAGGTATTGATCCGGATAGTTACTTATCACGAGGATGGAATGTTTTTAATGAAAAAACCTCATCACCGTATACAAATCCGTAGCTCTTATTTTTAATCATATTTCGTGTTTTTCCATAACTCATTATTCATTATAGCAATAAACGCTGGCTCTCATTCTGAGCACTTGGAAGCATTCCCCGCTAATATGTCATCCAAATATTTCGGGAAAGGGTTTTTCTTTTTAATTTGATTTTATCTTCTTTGTACTCATAATGAGTCAATATATTCTTTTTCGGATGCATAGAATACCTTAATAAATTCTGAATATATCTTGCCCACTACTATAGAGTAAGAAACTCAGGTTTTTAATCATATGAAGTCCAACCTAAATGAACGCTAGTATTCACCACTGAGTATTTTAAGTCTAATAATTTTGAACATATTGACAATCTGAAAATCGTTGAGACGCCGAATATAAAATGAGAACATTTTTAACTAAGATTTCAGGGATATCTTAAATGAATTCTCAGGTCTTCCTCATTACTGCTTTTTTCATGCGAATTTGATTTCCCATCATATTTCTTCACATAATAGCGTTTAGAAATTTTCATTCGTTTAAAGTTTGTACGCATGAACTTTTCATACCACTAATGAGTACATACAATTCTTCGCCACGAGCGAAAAAGTTTTTTGTGTTTAAATGATCAGTTTTTTCAAATGGAAAGCTATAAATCATGATTTGTTCCTAAGTTGTGACTCTGTCTACTTATCTTGTCAAATGTTGTCCCTCTGTCTCCACAATGTCCACTAGGTCTGATCCTAATCAATTATATTTTCCAGGGCATCGCACCACAGCATATAATAAATCATTTCTTGTAACAGCTTGTCACATATGGAATAAGATGCCAACTGATATTAAAAATTGTAGATCTGTTAAAACATTTAAAATGAAATACCATGATTATTTACTTTCCCGGGTATAACATAAGTTACTCTTATTATTATTTTTTTTCTTCAAATTTGTGTTCATGTTATTATGGTTCCTTATTCATTGTATCATTTTTCTATTGTTAGTTATTAATACATGAGTTTTTTGTGTTAATTTACATTTATAAAATGATAAAAAGTTTTTCCTTTTGTACTTGAAAAGTTTAAAATGATGAAAAGTTTGTCCTTTTGTACTTGTAAAAGATTGTGCCTGCAAAGTGTTTTATTATTATCTTTGTTCTTTTGGATTTTTTGTCCTGAACAATAAATATTTTTCTTACTTACTTTTCTTACTATAAATATGGCAGGTAAAGTCAAACTCAGACATTTTCATAAAACATGAACGTAATAATAGTAATAAATGTCTTCTGGTGGAATATTCTGGATACCACACTGTCAGTTAAACAGGTAAACTTTAATTTTGTGGCAGTCTTGCCTTCATAATTAAGCTATATTACCACCCTCGTTAAGTCAGTCCAAAGATTTGAAGAAGATCTGCTTTTTACCCACCCAGCTAACAAACACGGTATATCCAATGCCACTGATACTACCTTCAAAAGACAAATATGAATTCTTGTTTCGGTCATCTTGGGAAATATGGAAAAATTCATGAGTAAATATTTTTAAGTAGCACAATGCAGAAACATTCTTTTTTCTGTTAGTGGGTTAACTATTATCAAGGATGACGATATTTGAATCATTCGCAGCAGAAAACCAGTGAGAAAAGTCGATAACTAAAACCTACTGGCAATTAATGATCCTTTTCTTTTATAAATGTCATAACTTACACCAGAAGATGATTAATGCCGTTGAAAGAATAACCATATATAGCACTTTTTCATTTCATTAAGTGTTTAATTGTACAAATAAAAGTACTAAAATCCACTCAGGAACACTTAAAAGACTTCTGCCAATGGAGAAGCTATTTTGCATTCATTTCCGCACGCTAAAGATTTAAAATTGCTTGATCCGTACTACTTATCATCTCAGGTGTCGTGACAGATTATATTACCTTACAGTAAACAAGGAAAAGTAAAATCTATTTTGGCTAAATTTAAAATTTCTTGTAAGCCACATTTACAAGGCAGATATAAAAGAATGACAAAATGTGCTAAAGAAATCTCTAAAAGGAAGACAGTGAGAATCGTTTCAAAGCATAAAATTACTTTATGCGGAAGTTTAATCTCTTCTCCAGGATATAGAATGAAACAGGAGTAATAAAATACGCTCTAAATTAATTCACAATCTCTCAAAAAATGAAAAAATAATTGCCATATCATTTAGCTCCACAAATAGAATCGTTATCCGGCTTTACATTGCGCAAGACCGATTCAATCATGTAATGCCGTGGCAACACACACGAAATATTTTGCAAGTAATACGGATGAGTATTATAATAGAAGGTATATTTCAAGTGTTCTCAATCATAAACACAAGACTCTTAATACCTTATGAAAAAGGATCAAGTCATTCCCGGAATATTAGCAAAAATTAGTGCCTTTTGGATTTATGAGTGACTCTGGCAACGAACGAGTTCAAAAGAAACCAAAAAAGAGACCAGGATGAAGAGTGAGAAGCCGAAAGCAGCAGTAGCAGCAACTGTTGCAGTGAAGCTCCTGACATGGTAGCAATCCTGAGATTAATTTTATGTTCACATGTATCAAATCAGGAACTCCAATGAAACGAAGATCTCCAATTCAATTGAGTCCAAACTGCCTACACAACAGATTACGACGATTATTTCACACAAGTTTTAAGAAAACGGTTTGGTGAACGGAATTTATAGACAGGATTATATAGCAAGTATGCATGTATATACATGGCGTTATCCTAAAATCTTACTTAAAATTAAATTTAAATTGAACAAACTTGACAATGGCACTATTCACATACATATATCGCGTTTTATATTTGTTGAACTATGCTAGGTGACAAATCTGACTTTATGAAAGGAACTAGATCATCATCTTATGCTCAATACAATTTTAGTCAAACACACAGTAGTGAATTTATTAACTTCATAGTTTCTTGTAACATATTTCTCGGTCAAAATTATGCCACATGTCTGAAGCTTGGGGAATGGCCTTAAACTAACGTCTCATTCCCAATTCAATTCATGTTATACAGCTACGACTCCGTCAGAAACAAAAAGATTTATTTGAAAAATCATTTCAATTAATTTTAATACAAAAAAAAGGTCAAATGAATAGCATTTTAGCAACGTATTATTTACAATTATCTTTTCGATTTGGTAGGACGATGACGTGATAAAGCGATAAGATTAGCTAAAAACGTTAAAAATATGAAATGCAATGATAAATCTGATAAATCTCTTATCTCCAATGACTCTCATGTCCAATACTAGTTTAACTAAACTGCAAAGACTATGGCATTATTCACATTCAAGCATCTTTCACAGGATATCAAGCAATTTCATTTTCGATTTTGACATCGGGACAGGGGCTTTGTCAACATACTGCAGCTTCGAAATCACGCGCGTTATTGCTGACTTCAACCTTCCCCTACGGAGACGACGCCATTGTAAGTTCTCCTACCAGTCCATGCGCGAATCGGACAATCTTAGAAGATTCCACAGCCTGGAGAGAAATCTTGAAAAAAAAACTCGGAAATTCAATTAAATTTTTTTGAATTCGGGAACGCTCCGAAACTCGCCATAGAAAGGCGACGAAGAATGCCCGTTGCACCTAGAAAGCAGGCGGGCCATAGGAGAGGCAATTTCACACCTAGCTGCGACCGACGACAATAAAAGCGAATGAAGAAAGCTGACGGAGGGAGAGAAATAGAGAGAGAGAAATGAAAAGAAAACAAACTGATATCCAAGATGAACGTCGAATGGAACGCAGAACGTAGGTTCCACATAGAATTGAAACGCTCGCACCAGTTCATCTTATACGAAAGAGTTGAAGGGAG
Organism: Pyrrhosoma nymphula; assembly: GCA_963573305.1. Lineage (NCBI taxonomy): Eukaryota > Metazoa > Arthropoda > Insecta > Odonata > Coenagrionidae > Pyrrhosoma > Pyrrhosoma nymphula. The sequence continues at coordinate 42,167,687 of OY754339.1, read as the reverse complement.
CAGTGATAGGAAAAAAGTTTTTATCTGGTGAGTATTATAAAAAATCAATAAAGATTGTAATGTTATCATTAAAAATAATATTTTACTCCTAAATTCCAGCATCATTTTTTACTGAATAGAATAATTAGTAAATCCATTTTTCAGAAGAACTATTAAAAATCACTATTCAATTATTTTTGACTTTGTTTTAATTTATTTTATTTTTGCACTAACATTTGTAAAATTTTATTAGTCCTATTTTTCCAAAATGCAAGTAGGAATTGTGGTGTTTAAGGTTAATTTGATATGTTATTTAAGCCGATCTATAAGATAAAATGGAATGAAATTACGAAATATGTCCACGAGATTTGTGAATCAAAACTTATTTTTTACCTCGCGTAAAAAAGCATTTTATCATCCGGAACACTTAAATCCACATAACTTGTAATACTTGTAGGTCAACGAAGGAAACTAGATTTAAACAGCTAAATAACACGGCCGAGAAAATAAATATCCTACAAAAATATTTTAAGCCTAAATAATTATTGTCAATGTCTTAATTTAAAAGGAACAATGTTGAACTTCACTGCAATAGCCATTGAGGGATCATTTTATTTTAATATTTAGATCAAAGTAGTAGCCTATTGTCTCCACTATCTGTCCTATTCTAGCAAACACCAAAAATTACAAATCCAGAATAACAATAACCACACATCAGGCAGTCTTCCATATGATTTGCAGCAACTTTAATATTTGATATTAACTTAAACGATATAAAAGAAACAGTATGTGAGAGACAGACTGTAGAAAAATAATCAAGTTAAGCTAGATAATGTATTCACGGGTTTTCCTCGGGATTTTATCAGCTACCGACATTTCCAGAGCTGAAGCCACCTTCATATCCATGGCATTGAACTATAACCAACGACATCCTGATGACAATCATGATGGCAGAGTCAGGCTCCATAGTGAATGGAGATAAAGTACTCATCTGATGTAATCCCGTGAAGACTGTAAACAAACCATTCGCCGGTTAGATACCAAATCCGAAATCACGTAATTACTTAGTGGAGCAGCCTCCGCGTGGTGTCCACGTTCGACAATTGTTTCTCCAGCCATCCTGCTGGCGTCTTCAGGTCTAAGCTCCGCGGAAACCTTCGTATCAACGTAACTACTTTTATGTAGCTAGTCCATAGAAAAACGCCAGCTCTCAGTATGTCGAAATGAACGTTTTATTACTTTTTAGTCAAGGTAAAAAATTTCTAAACTGCATTGACGTTTCGTTATTTTCAAGATGGTCTTCTCTAGTGAGGGGAGAGATGCCCCTGCGTAATTGGCAACCCACCTTATGTCTCTCTAGCAGAGAGTACTGCACATCTGGTCAAGATGAACAGGAGATCACACATTAAGAGGAGAGAAGATGCATAAAGGGATACAGATAAACTTCCCTATTCCTTTCAGGAGGTTGGTAAGGGGTGGCACAACCTTTTGTACAACACATATAGTGGGGGGAAGTAGTGGCAAGAAAAGTCTTTTTCCAGGTGTATATTATACAGGTGGGCCTTTTCATCTCAAATCAGGCAGATAGTGCAAAATCATGTCAGGTGACCATCACCGATTTCTCTGAAAGTTATACATGTGAAAGCAGTATCCTTATGATGAATTATGATCACTTTATCTCAGCTCAGAACCGAACCAATATAAAGCTATGATCCTTTGAACATTGCAGAGTCAGGCCTCAAAGTAAAAAATGAAAAATCACATAAATGTTAATAACTAATGAACCATGGCCCATAAAGCAGTGGTTTTTGTTTCATTTTGAAGAAAATGCATTTATGCACATTCTGACATAACTTTCAAGTAATTTGAAGCGATAATAAACAAATAGGACTTATTTAAACAATAAAAAATAGTAATTATTTAACAATTTATTACTCAAAAAGGCCACCTTTTATTTGCTCTAAATTTTCTCAGTGACTAGTTTAAATGTTCTGCTATCAATAAAAAAAAATAAAAAAAGGTAGTATTTTTATATTTTTTGTTTTAAGGCATGTCAAAGTTAGGCATGTTTTCGACCCAATCTGTTTATGCACTCCTCACATACACCAAGATTGCATACCTATGAGGGGGAAAAAATGAAGATTCATTCTACTTAGCATGCATAATGGATAAATAGTACATACCTGAATCATTGGTTACATCCACTGACTGAATGTCAGTTCAATCTTGTGTACTTCCATGGCGTCAAATGTGTGCAAACGCCCACTGCTACTAACTGGAAACGGTGGATGAGGCAATTTGTGGAGAACGTTTTTCAATGGCACTTCACGTAAGTCTTATAATTTGGGCCACCTGAAACCATTCGATGGACCATGTGGATGCATAAACGAGACACTAATGTCATTGTTCTAAAGACACTGCTGTGATTTTAGCAATCCACCAGGTTTTTTCGAAAACACACCCAATGAAGTCATTTATGGTGAGATCTTGAATACTGTATGTCTTTATATCTGAATTTGTTAGTGTCACAGCCAGACTGACAATATGCATGGGACTTCTTGTACATTATATCATTCCCTCCATTAAGTATCTCTAAGAGTCAAGTATATCACAATGCATTGTAACCCACCTAAGCATTGCCCTCTCAATAACCTAGCTCCAAAAATATTGTTACATGTGGTCATCAAGGCTAGTGATAAACTCTGCTTGAACTGCTACAAGAAGTATGAAGGCCTTTTAGTTGAACTTGAGTCAAACTGTGATGCCTATGACAATCAGTATTTGCCATTAGAAGATATTAGGATATAGTGAATCAGACAGTGACAAGTTTAGGCAGTGAACCAGTGCAAGTTGTCTCCCCCCTGAGGATCCCAACAAAAATCCGACCGGATCGAAGGATTTCATGTGGTAAAAGGAAGCTGTCTCAAATTACTGATTCCAGAAAGGCATTAAGGGCAAAGGTTAGTTCATTGTATGATGTTCAGGATGAAGCTGCTCCCACTGAAATTGATAAATGTGGAACATGTACTTCATGGGAAAATAATATCTCAGCAGCTTTTGATAAAGCGAAAAGTGTAAAATCTATCAGTGACAAAGGTAAAATTTTAACACTCTTTCCCACAAGTTATTCCAAACAAGAGATTATGGCTGCTGTTCCAGGTTCAACTAAACATACGATTGACAAATCACGCAGAGCTAAAAAAAGTAAGGAATATGGGCCAATGCTGATGAATACTGTGGGCATCCTCTTCCTGTTGAGCATATCAAGATTGCTCTCTCATTTTACTTGGATGATGACAAAGTTTGCTCTCATTAAAGTCCTAATCAGCGAGATGTGTTGACTGTCATTGAGAATGATATTAAATTAAAAAAGGTAAAGCGATTCATGAGTCGATCAATAAAGGACATCATGAAAGAACAACATTCTTAAATAAAAATTGGACTGACCAAGTGCAACTCAGTTAGGCCAAGATGGGTCAAAATTCAACCAGTGCCTGATGTTTGTGGATGAACTTATTGCTCCAATTTGAAACTTATATGTAACAGTTTAAGAAATTTGACCAACTCAGTCATTGAAAATGATTATTTATATAAGTTGTATCTTTGTGAAAGCCCTAAAGAAGAGTGCTGGTTCCAAGAATGTGGTATGTGTCCAGGCATTGAGGGCCTAACAATGGCCACTTAAAGATTGGATAACAAAGAAGATGAAGAAGTCACTTATGGTTTTGGGAAAAAGGTGATTTGTTAAAGAAGACTGTTTCGATGGAAGCATTCATTGCTGAAGTTCAGGATTGCACCAATAAAGGTGTGTATCACCACTATATTTGGAAAATACAGAGGGAAGCTATTCATTAAGAGAAGTTGGTTGCACTAAATGGTGTGAAATTGGTGCTTCATTTCGACTTAGCCGAGCATTGGAGTGTGTTTCTTCCAGATGAAGTACAATCCTATCATTGGCAAAAAGTGCAGATAATCAATATTTACCTGTGTGGGATATAGTGACAAAGGTATGCAGAGTTATGCAGTTATTTCAGATGATTTATCACATGATACTGCACATGCTTTGCTTGGGATAAATAAGATAGAAGAACACTTGTCTAAAATGAATATTATATGGTGAGATAAAACATATATTTCAGATGGGGCAGCAGCTCATTTTAAAAACAGATTTCAGCTATTTGAATTGGGGAAAGGTCTTAGCCCGGAAGAAAGTCATAGGTGGTTGTTCAGTGCAACTGGACATGGAAAGGGGCGCTGTGATGGAGTTGGAGGACTAGTCAAGCATTATGCCACAAACTACAACCTGAGAAATTTCAATTTGGGCGAGTAGATTCAGAACAGTGAGTCCTTTGTGGATAATGTAAGTAAATTCTTGCCTAATATCAAACTTTTGCATTTGCCATGTGAAGAAGTAGCTCAATTTAGACAAAAAAAGCATAATGATTGGGCAAAAGTGGCACCTGTACATGGAATCAAAAGCTGTCATGTCTGGGTTGTTAACAGACATAGGCAAAAAATATTGCTCGCTCTGCGAACCACATATGCATACAGGCTGTGACACTAACAAATTCAGATATAAAGACATACAGTATTCAAGATCTCACCATAAATGACTTCATTGGGTGTGTTTTCGAAAAAACCTGGTGGATTGCTAAAATCACTGCAGTGTCTTTAGAACAATGACATTAGTGTCTCGTTTATGCATCCACATGGTCCATCGAATGGTTTCAGGTGGCCCAAATTATAAGACTTACGTGAAGTGCCATTGAAAAACGTTCTCCACAAATTGCCTCATCCACCGTTTCCAGTTAGTAGCAGTGGGCGTTTGCACACATTTGACGCCATGGAAGTACACAAGATTGAACTGACATTCAGTCAGTGGATGTAACCAATGATTCAGGTATGTACTATTTATCCATTATGCATGCTAAGTAGAATGAATCTTCATTTTTCCCCCTCATAGGTATGCAATCTTGGTGTATGTGAGGAGTGCATAAACAGATTGGGTCGAAAACATGCCTAACTTTGACATGCCTTAAAACAAAAAATATAAAAATACTACCTTTTTTTATTTTTTTTATTGATAGCAGAACATTTAAACTAGTCACTGAGAAAATTTAGAGCAAATAAAAGGTGGCCTTTTTGAGTAATAAATTGTTAAATAATTACTATTTTTTATTGTTTAAATAAGTCCTATTTGTTTATTATCGCTTCAAATTACTTGAAAGTTATGTCAGAATGTGCACAAATGCATTTTCTTCAAAATGAAACAAAAACCACTGCTTTATGGGCCATGGTTCATTAGTTATTAACATTTATGTGATTTTTCATTTTTTACTTTGAGGCCTGACTCTGCAATGTTCAAAGGATCATAGCTTTATATTGGTTCGGTTCTGAGCTGAGATAAAGTGATCATAATTCATCATAAGGATACTGCTTTCACATGTATAACTTTCAGAGAAATCGGTGATGGTCACCTGACACCCCTCTGCCTGATTTGAGATGAAATCCCCCAGGTCGTACTTTTGTATTCGGTATAATATTTGAAAGGGCATTGTAGGAAGAAATATTTCCAGAAAATAAGTAATGAAAGCTGCACGCTCCGTTAAAATCTGCTACAAACCAAACAGGGAAAGTAGCCGCTGATAATAGGACAAAATAGGAAGAAACTAGAGATTCTGAGTACTCGGACTCCAATTGGGAAGTATTTGCCATTGAATTATGAGGGGTATTGTTAGGAATGAGTGAATCATGAGAAAAAGGAAGGCTATGAGGTAGATTAAAAAGGTTATGGCCCCATAACTTATGGGTGTATATGTTAGAAGAGACTCTTAAGAGGAATAATAAAAGGAGTTGGAGAGCGTGTAAAAAGCAAAGCATAAATGTAATAGAAGCGAAATAGGTTTCCAATGATAGGGTATTACGGTGAAAATTATTAAATAAGATCCAATTTCCTAGAACTTAGAGAAATAACTTAGTTCTTTGGCTAGCCCAAAATGGTTTGCATGCGAGACGGGTATGTATGCAACTATCCTATTGAGCCAATACAGAGTATTTTGGTTCGAATTTCAGTTAAATATATTTTAATTTTTCGATTGAAACTTTGTCAAATAACTACTCAGAGGGTAAGACAGCCATAAAGTCACCACGGTTTTAAATCTATTACAAATCTTTCTCTCCACCTCACCCTATCCTCTCAATTGAACCCGCACCATATCTCCACGATATCCTTAGCAGTTTCATCCCCTCTCATCTTTCCTGCTTTATTCTCTCGACTTTCCTTTATCCCCTTTGCTGTCAACCCCCCTGCACCTTCAGGCTTCCTTTCTTCTCATATCCGCCTCACCCCTTACTCGCTACCTACCCAGTACTCAGTCCCTCCCTCTCCTAACCCTTCAGCCATCTTACCTTCTCCGACTTCAAGCAAACCCATATCGCCACACTTCTCTTGAAAGAGACCCGCCCACCTAGCCATCCCCTTCTCCTGTGAGCATCTTTATTGAATTTCCCCCTTTCTTCCGCTCCTGTCCCCCATATAATCCTTTCTTTCCCGTCATCCCCTAACCCCTGATTCCACCTACGCCCCTGAACCCTCACTCCCCTTACCATTGGTCTCTTTTCTGGACCGATCCTAGTGGAATGGATTTCAAGTGCCCTGTCCAACCCTTTCATCCTAGCACCTCCATTTTACTCCACGCCCTGTCTCAATGGTAGTTAGATATATGGAGGAAAAAAAACTTATATTTATTGCGTCGATATTAGACTTTTTGCAATTTCCTTTGGCATGTGCTATTCCCATTTCATAAAATTTTCATCCGTTAAATAATAAAATTAATCAATTCATAAACACCATAAGTTTTAATATCTAATCTTTATCTTACTCATTTACTCATACACTAAAATGAAACATTCCTTAATTTTAATGTCTCATTTTTATCATAGGCCTAGTTGAAGTAAAGTGTTTTTATTGTCCCTTAGTAAAGACGCAAATTACTAAGTTAACGATAGGATCCCCATGACAAGATGCCTCGAAACCACAGTCAGTCGTCTTTAAAATATATGGATATTATTTTTTTAAAGGAACAAGATATCCATGACTGCTGGAAATACGATGCCGTGGAAGCAGTTCAAAGCGTCGCTTAGCACCACCGTCCACGAGATCAATGCCAAACATGGAATACAATGAGGTGTTCGCTCTATTGACGTCGTTAAAATAGCTATAACTTTAAAATGAGAATATACTGATAGGTAGGTAGATAGATGTCATTATTCGGGCGTGATTGAGACTTTAAAGTCCGTTCTTCCATCCAAACCCTCGAAAGTATTCAGTGAATATGTCAAACACTGCAACGTATAAATCAAAGAAATAACACTAAACGCAATAGAAACTGAATATTAACGAGACAATAAAATATTAGAAAAAAAAATAAAACCATAAGTACTTCCGTAGGAAAAACGTATTGAGAGGAATAGGTGTTGGTAATGTTTACTTTTTCTGGCCTTATTCCCTCTCTCTTACCAGTAGTTTAGGTCATTGGCGTGATTAATATAACCTGTTGGCATTTTGGCAATACAATAATCATCTTGAAAAGTAATGCTGAAATTCGAACATTGTGCTTCACTGTTTGGTTGAGCCGCTTCGGTTTAAAGGGTGCGGTGCTTTCTAGAGATTGGGCGATTGCCATCAGACCCCCGGGCGAAAAGGAAACCCTGACCTGAGGATCGGAGTGATGTCGTAAAGTCGATTTCGTCTTCGCTTCCGATCTTACGGACGAGATAAGCTTTGCCGAAATCCAAGGGATAAACTCGAGTCTCCGTCTCCCAGAAAAATTACTCATTTCCTTAGCTGTGAAAGTGTGACGGAGTAGAGGGGGCAGGAGGAGAGTTTCACTTCCAAAAGGGTTTCGCAAATGCCCGATATTTCGGAACATTCGGGAATCAAGAAATCGGGGAAATCGTACTTCCCGATAGCTCGGGAGAATTCCCGACGCCAAAAAATGTTATTCAATCTTCAAAAATATTCAGTGAATATTAACCACATCATAGTTTCATAGTTTACTTGAAAGTCTACAGAGACCTAAAAAAAAAATTTGTGAAATAAATTTCAGATTACCATAGTATATGGTACAGTTGTATGTATATATAGTATGGTTCAGTGTAACAAGAAACTCAAAGAAAATTGTTTACTTAGTGTAATGTAAGACACTCTTCGTTATCTATACGAAATGCATGCTATGTCTCGTGCATTACGTCATAATATTATACTACATTGTTGCCTTTTCCGTAATTTTATTGCATGTAGAGATGAGCGTAATAATTTGAAATTATTTATGTATATATGCAGACGTTGTATTATGTGGACCCAAAGATTGAGCTACGTTGGAACCATGAAACCTGCTGAAAAACCTGTTAAACTTCACAAGACCAAATCCTATGTTATATAATTCTCAGTTGCATTTTTTGATTAATTCCTAGAATTTCCTTACACTTAATAAAGTTGAATAAAAAAATGAATAAATGAAACAAAGTATTTTGATTCATGTATCCATGAAGAAGGAAAGCCACTTCCCGTTGTTGGAATGGAAAACGTGAAGAAATTGAGACGGAATATACAGTTGAAGAATTATTAAGGTGTAAAACTGTTTCGTGAAAGGATATTTAAGCAAATCGATCTATGGATGAGGAATGCCGATGGCAATGACTTAGGTTTTCCTGAAAAATTAACAGTGCTAAAAGTACCAGATTCAAAAAGTATATTTCGACTTAAAAATTAGCTAGGGATTCGGGAATGGGCGGTAAGAAATTCCCGCGCGGAAACACCTAACCTCCACGATTTCCAAATCCCTATCTTACTCGGTCAACCGAATTTTATCGCCAAGCCGTGAGTACAAGTAAGAGAAAGAGACTTGTGACGGGCTGGATGCAAATGGGGTTTAGTCGGTATAAATTTTACATTTTACCGGAATTGCCAGAATTTAGCTTCCGCTTCATTACTGTCCTCAGTTCGCACAGACTGTTAGCTAGAGAATCCAGACTTTTTCATCAAAGTTACTTGAATTCATACTTAAATATCACCAATTTATTCATTATTATCCAGTTACAATAATAGGATTACTTTAAGATATCAAATCAGGCAAGTTTCAGTGCGACAAGGAGGATATTATTTGGGTCCTAAGCTTTATTTTTGATCTGTTAGAATCGACAAAATATGAAAGATACCATAACGAACCGATGGGTATAAAATATTTTCCATCCACCATTAGGGATTATATTAAAAAACAGCGTGACACTAACATACGACACATAAATTACATACGATTGATCTCTGACCTCTTCTCCCTCCTTTTTCCTATTATCTCCCCTTTCATAGCTGGTGACCAAACACCCGCTGCCACACTTCTACGGCGGTTTGCATGGTTGTATGTGACTGTAGAGGTACATAGCTACACGTATAAAGAGGGAAACTAACAATATTAAATTAAGTACTCTCGAATAGAATGCTAATCTTACGTCTTATCCCTTTTTAATGTGGCCAATATATCCTTAACACAGAAAATTGTAATCAATGCTTATTACATAAATCTCGAACAATGATCAGCATTTCGCAAAACGAAAACTCCGTATATTTTTTATGAAACCATTTTCTGTCAAACCTCATATGTGATGCCATAAAATTAGGAATTTTATATGATCTTAACTATCAGAGAAGCAACGGTTATACCTTTATTAAGGTAAAACTGGCGCATGTATGCCAAATTTTGGATAAAAATATCCATAAAATTGATATACTTTGATTTATTAAAAATTTTTAAATATATCATTAGACTGGAATCCCATATTAGTAATTCGCTTGGACGGGTCTCCAAAAATCAATCCAACAAAGAGTACCAGGGGAATGAAGTAGTGTATGAAGACGAGGATTATTATATGTAAAAGATAGAATAGGTATTCCTAATTTCATATATGCCTACTTCTACCGATATGTTACTTTTATTAATAATTTATTCAGCATATCCGTGCTAACTTTATATCATGGTCTCGCCTATTCAAGAGAAGCAAAAATCATATCACTGAATAATTCCTCTAATAATATTCTTAAACTATGGAACATAGTTCTCTAAAAATTTTAGTTGCTCAGACGCCAGGCATGCTCGTTATATTTTATAATAGAGCCCATTAGCTGAATTTTGCCCCTCACAATTTCTTAGCCTGCTGGTACTCACTCGTACGGAAAGACAGCAAGCCAAAGTTGAATTAGCACACAAATGTTAATTTTTACAACCATGTCATACATAATTACATAGCGTCAAGCATTCACGATGCTTGTAAAACCAATCACTTGTAAACTTAAGATGAATTCACTCACACGCCGAAAAGCTTAGGTGCTACATGTTTCATGTATTTGCTATAAAAGTGCCGAAAAACACTTTTACAATGTTGGGTAAAAAGTGCATCATTTCAGATAATATATAAAAATAATGAGGAATGTAGGCCTATGTTACACTAATGGGTTAGTTATAAATATAACGAGCGATAATCATGCGTGGAAATAATATTACCAAGGATGGATGGAAAAGAGAACATACTTTCTAAGAAGTTATGATAAAATAAATATTCATTCCTAAAAAACTGAAAGCGAAGAATAATGTGCACCGATTCCATACATTTCACCAAAAAATGAATAAGTTTTGAAAAGTAGCGGAAGCATTACGAAGTTACATGATAGCGTGATAAATCCCAAATATTCCATGAGAAGGTAGATAAAAAGTACCATATTTATCAATAAAATAAAAGCAAAGTGGAAGAGGCCGATTAGAAATCCTTACAGTATGTACATGGTAGGATGGTAATATAAAGAGAAAATGTGATTACATTGAGTGTATCAAAAGCAAAACACTTCTTGCACTAAAATGAAGTATTAGCAAGATTTTAGACAAAGAGACAAAGACGAGGGACGCGGTTGGAAAAGACGAAGTTGTAACACAATGCAGATACAAACGAAGCAGATATAAAATGATGAAAATGGTGATACCACTTCATCAAGAAAGGAAATCTGAGATATTCTCACATGAAATTGCTGCCGGGGCTGCGCAAAGGCCTATGCCACTGGAGATTCAAGACGATGTGGTAATGTAAAAATAGAAGTGAGATAGACCCAGAGAAATGAGAATTCAGGAGATAAAATAGGAGGCTAGAGAGAAAAAAGGAAAATACATACATATAGATACATTCACAAAGCAGTACGTGACTTTTTAGTAGTCCGACACCGAATACAACGCTTTACCATGCTGACTTGAGCTGGTTTATCCGAATATAAGGAAGTAACAGTTTCAAATGCATTTATGGATAACAGTGTACTAGCATGATCTGATCCAAGCTGTTGACATGCACGCAGAGCAGAGGAGTGATACCGAGTGGTAACGTCTATAGTGCGTTCCACATTCGGTTGACAGCATGGTTCTTCTAGAGAGCGCTGTTGCCAAACATAGGCTCCACATGCTAACCTCTACACCGCGTAGGCAACCATTTCCAATACCACGCTGAATTTAAGTAAGTTTCTTTAGGGAATAACAATTGCCTTTTGGAAGATTCCTAGATATGAAGTACGTTTGGGGCTATAGTACTAAGTTAATTTTGATGATGGAATGAAGAACTTACATTTGTGATTTCACAAAGATATTTTATATTCACACAACCCCGGTTTCGCCGTACGACGTCATCTTCAGGTCTGCCTGAAGGTAACCTGAAGAAAGATTACCTAAAGATGATGATGTACGTAAAAACCTGGGTCGTCTGAATCAAACAATCTATGTATAATCACAAAGTTAAGTTTTTCATTGCAACATGAATCGATTTCACCTAGTTACGCCTGAAACTAGTAATTAGTTATCCTGTTGATACTGGCAACATCGCAACTCCGGTCTCATGTAGATTTATGCAGGGAAAAAATCTCCGTAAGAGCACATACTGGCGACTAAATGCGGAACAAACTACAGCCATCGACATGACGTATACTATCACGTGACTCCTTCAAATGTTTCTAACCACCATGTAAAACTTAATTATTAACGAGTGCATTTGATGCTCAATATGCTGAAAATATATTCGCTAGAAGTGCTGAATAAATTGATCGGGTAAGAAGAAAATGTGATGATGGGGTGACGGATGGGAAGGTGAAAGAGGAAGACAGAGACTGAGTACATCCAATTGGCGTTCGTATCCTCTGGGGAAGGAAATGAGGATCCCCAGAAATGGGTAATTAGAGCGGGTGATATTGATGGCAACGGAAGAAATATGGATTGCAGAGTGAGAGGCTAGATGATTGAAGGCGTTGAGAAGTCTTTACGCAGGGCTGAGATAGCGGAAGCGAAGGGGGGTTTTAATTCTCTGAATGGAGAGGTAGGGGTTATTTAAAAGCCAGTTAATGGTGGTCTCTCTGTTTGTGTGTAACTGAAAACCTGGGATTTTAATAGGACTTTGCGAAATAATTACTAATACCGATTAATCAGGGCAGTCATTCACAGCCTATTTGATCAATTACCCCCATTTACCATGGTTCAAAATATCATCCCCCTTTCCGAATAACAAAATTAACTAATAATTTATTTCCGCTCCTAAAAATATAGCATGTATTTAAGTAATGTTCTTAATCTGCAAAATTCAATAAACCTAAAAGAACGCCACATAATATGATAAAACTAACTACAATTTTCCATACTTAAAAAATAACTAATTTTGATGAATAATGTATAGCTCCCACCTGAACTGTCACTTAATTCTCCCCATGGGGAATCCCCAAACGGTTGAGAACTGAGTAAGAGTGGACATCTCGCAGAGACAGAATAAAAAATAAGTTACATCTTTAAAACACGATGAATATTTTGAAAACGTTAGTCCTAATTTGACAAATCATAATACAAACGGTGGTTACGATCGTAAGCATAAACTTTACGAAAAACATGGCCGATTGGATATATGTAAACTATTAATTTTTTGCGGATATAGATGGACTACACGACAGTTTCCATTGGTTAAAAAAAACTTGATTACTAATAATACTTGATAGACCAGCCCTGGAAGTTTCAGAAAATAATATCTGTTAATATTTCTTATAACTAATTAACACCTCACTCGTATGTATACAGTCACAAAAGGCATTGCATGGTTTTATTTCTCGCAAGGATATCCAACTAATTACTACTAAATCTTAACCCGTGTATTAAGAATGCTTAATTACTAACCAATCATCTGGTATATGGTATAGCCTATCATTGTTACATAATTCAATATAAGAGACAATAATAGCCGCAGTAGATAATTTAGAAATAGATTAGTCAATTGGTAGGGTAGCGAATGATTTAATTTTTTCCCTTATTCTAGTTCCTGAATTGAACTGTAGTACCAACAGCATGATTCTAGTTATTCTCTCTGAATTTATGCATTTGCCAAATACTCTACCACTTATGGTTTCTAAAAGTATTATACGTATAGTGAAGTGCATGTCTGTGAAATATCACAATCTGACGGGTATATGCAGTTTTGGCCAAAGCATTACTGCCATTTCAATAAACATCTTCGCCTTATTAATTTTAGTAGAATGTAGTGAAGTGCATAGCGGTAAAAAAACTCACTCATTGTAACGAACCTTTGAGGTGGCATGAATGATAATATCTAGATGCACATTTTCTACTGACAGCTCTTGTTTCGCAGGAACACAGTTCGCATGCACTTGGTGCAGGGTTCATAATAGAACTGAGACGTACATTGCATGCCTGGAGTAGAATAACCACATGTCATACACCCTCGAGGGTGCTTGAATGATGCTTAGTATATGCAAATGTTTTTAGTTGCCAAAGATGGGATATATCTCTCACCGAATGACATAATTAGATAAATTAACAATAAAAAATTGTTTCATTGGATTTTTTGTCGTTAGGACTTGAGGCTCAGAAAAATTTCTTTTTCATTCTTAACGTGTACGCAGAACGCTACCATCCGAAAAAAGAACCATTTGCAGTTTTCCACTGAGGAATGCTTAATGCAACTGGTTTTCATGTTTTACACCACTGTCACAACAACCGACGAAAAAAGGTAGAGATAACACTATGGGCTCAGAATAGGAGATTTATGGAGAAGTGTACACTAAACTACGTATATTTGCATTAGAATTATATTGAATGGAAGAAAAAAACATTAAAAAGTACTCGTGGGCAAAGAAACTCGCAGAAGGTATGCAAAACGAAGTATCTAAAGTGGCTCTCCATAAGTGATGGAGAAGATCGGATGAACTTTAACCGGTGAAGATACTTTGTAAAAAAAGAAATAAGAAATGCTAGGGATGAGGCATAGAACTCCAAGTGTGTTCATATAAGCTCAATGATAGAAGGATGAAGATCTTGAGAAGCTTATAACACTATTTAACAGCCTACGGACGAGCAATAATAAATCCCATGCAAATTGAAACTTGGGAAGACTATTACTGTAACATGCTCACAGAGAAATGTATCGAATATATTATCACTTGACTACAAATGGAAGAATTAGAAAAGAAAACATTAAAATAGGAGAATAAAAAAAAAACAAGGAATTAAATAGAAAGCTCCGGGACCGGGTGATTTACCCGTCGAATCGATTTAGCATGCACCAAAAATATTAGAAATTTTATGCACAACATATAATAAATATCTCATGGTAGAGACTATACCAAAAAATGAAAAATTTTCCATACAAAATCAATTTGTAAGAAGGGAAATAGAAATGAACGCGGAAATTGCAGAGGAACAAGTATTTGTTCATCATTAGGAAAAATGTACGGACGAGTCCTGAAAGCAAGAATAGAGAAGGAAATAGACAAGGTAGAAGAACAAAAGAGCTTTTGACCAGAATAACTATGCATAGACACTACATTTACATTGAGACAGCTAATAGAGAAAAAAAACAGGCAAAAGGTACGGAACTTCCATATAACATTCATTGATCTAAAAAAGGCAAAAAGGAAAGATTCTGTCCCCACGAAAAAATGTGGACCTATATGAAAGAAGATGGTCTAATTATATTAAAATTATATACATTAACACAGCGGAAGCATTTTACAGATAAAATCAAGTTCCGATCAAGTTCGAACGCATAACCACTACACCTTTCACTCAAATGGCGTCAAGCAAGGATGCTGTCTTTCAAAACTCTGTTTAAAATTTACCTGCATACAACCTTTAAAAAAACTGGGTTAATAAATACAGTCACATGGAAGTATGGGTAGGAAATAGTCTTATATACACCATTCTTTTTTGCAGATGATCAAATCGTAATTGCAGAAGACCAATGAGGTATGATATACATATTGAAGAAGTTGATAGAAAAATGTAAAATGGGGATTAGAGGTAAACCCAAGCAATGCGCGATGCATGGTATTTGGAGGTGTAGGACAAGACATTGAATTGGAAAACAAAAAAATATGAAATGCCATCATATTCATTATGATTACCTTGGAGCTACAGGAAATAATCTCAAATTGGAGAGATAGCAGAGACATAACGAAGAAAGATGAAAAATAAAAATGTTATTAAAATGCGGTATTCAATCCTGTGGAATACGTATTTGGCAAGCATGACAAAGTAACATATTTTGTAAACTATTATCTAACCAGTCATGTCTATAGGTCAGAGGTAAGGGCAATACTCAAAAGCATGCCTCAAAAAATTCTATCAACTGAAATGACCTATTGAATGAGATGCTGCGGATTAACACATCCGGGAAAAAGTGACCGTAAAAAATAGAATTTTTTACAAGAGTACGAGAATGCAACTAAGATGATACGGGCACTCAAGGTGAATTTCAGCAGAAATAATACCTCTTAAGAACTGAAGGTGGACTCCAATATAAAGAAATAAGCGGGGAAGACTAGGGAAAAGATGGAAAGATAATAGGTATCGAGGTGGAAATAGAAAAAAAGAGGACTCCTGCAATTAGATAGGATGGATTGGATTGAATTTTCAGGCCAAGTAGAAGTTCCACCGCCAACCAATCAACCATTTAATATCACTTGTCTTGTAATGTAGCTGTTTCCAGCCAAGACGGATGACTACCCCGATTTTATGACATTTTCTGTAATTATAGTTATCTAGACATAGCATGGCTCATTGGTCAGGGAATGGGGATATGCGATGGAATAAGGGAACGTTTGGGCTTAGGATGGGCGAAGGAGAATGGGTGGTTGTATGACCTAAGCGGGTCGATCAAAGAGTTTTCGGTTTTAGAAAGGGATTCATTTAGTTTCTTCAGTTGGTCACCTATTCAATGGAGGATCGGGTGTAGTTTAAGGCCGTTTGTGATTCTCTTGTTACCAACAATCCATTTTCCGACTATTTTACGTGTAGCTTTATTCTCAGCTGCTTCAATATTTTGTAGGTTCTTGCCACATGGTGCCAGGCTGGCGACGGATATGATAGGAGTGGGCGAAGCGATGATTTATACAATAGAAGTCGGGTACGGAGGGCGAGTGGATTTGTTGAATGGATGAAGGAAGGTTGCTATGGCCTGCATTTTGCAATGGCCTCTCATGTGTTCCACCACAACAGTCCTGAGACAACATTAATGGAACGGTATTCTGTTGGTAGCGGTACGCGTCGAAACGTCGATAGAATCGAGACTTTCATAGAAATGTTTCTTCTATATGTAAAGTCGTCTAACGGTGTATCTCGATCGATATGCATCGCAATGTCCTCGAGGCTCAAGGGCGTAAATAGCGACGAAAGGATACCGTATCCTTATATCTTCCTGATCCCTCACACAATTTTCGCACCTGCCCCAACCTATTAGAATAATGGAAAAGGATTGGAATCCCGAGAAGGATTCCCCTCTACCGAAGATCACCTTGAGCGATTGCATCATGCAGATTGGTTACCATAATGGATGCTCCACTTTGAGACGCGTGATTGCGTTTCACCCCTTCCCTTGACCTGACATCGGCAGAACGAATGCGTCCTTAATTTTTTTCTCACACACTAACCCTTTCCAATCCCCTTCCCCCACTCCCCGATTTAATCTCCCCTCCTCCCCCCAGGGAACATTCCTGACATCAAATTACTATAGCTTAAAGCCCCGCACGGAACTAATGATCGAACTCATTCACACAATCGCCAATGTTTTAAAGCTATTCTTATTTCTTGTTTCAGAAAATCTTCCCAAGTTTCTTCATACACGTGCCCATTTGCATGTCTGGCGTGATCATCTCAACAATAAAATTTGAATTTTAAAAAATAAATCGAGTCACTGATTTTTTCCTGATTTTCACACTGGGCTTTGCAGAAATGAAGTCATCCAAAAGATTCGTAAAATAGGTTTTTTTATGATATTAAAAGCACAAAGTTAATATAAGCTTCCATTATAACCTTTATCAATCTTGGAATACATTATGACCCTTTTAGTCCATCACAAAACGTACTCCATCAACTCATTACCTATATTTCAAAAATCATAAAATCTTTTTTTTTAAACATAAAAAATGTTTGATATACAAATGTTTCAACGAAAATCATTTCTTTAAAACTTTGAGTGAAACTAAATGCTGTTTTCCACAGAGCAGTACCTACGCTTCACGCAACAGAGAAAAACAAGGGGAAGGTGATTAAATAGTAATACGATACATATGATGGCTTAGGATTGTACAGAAACCACCTTAATGGCATATCAGCAGTGGGACAAGAAAGCTCAGGTTTATTAAAAATGAAAGAGCTGAAAGTTGGTGAGCAAAGGCAGTGGAAGAAATAGCCTTAACTTGTTAGGGTACATACATTTCATTTTTTGTATTGAACACGAATGCATTCTTTCCATGTACTCGATAAGTAGAATAACTCTAAGCTGTACGTTTTACAAAATTTCTGAAAAAAATCTGAAACATTCATAAAATTTCTAAACACCAACATCCGTGACTGCTACACTTCAATGTATATATGTAGATGACATTGTCGACTCTATCATCTCCAAAGGATGCATCATCTTACTATACGCAGACGACTGTAAAATTTTCAAACAAGTTGACGGTCCTTCCCACCACCTAGCCCTTCAATCTGCAATGGACCTTTTGAACTCGTGGTGTGCTCAGTGCCAGTTGCGCATTAACCCTACTAAGTCAGCTGTCATGACCTTTTCCTTGAGACGTAAACCCGCCGATCATTCTTACACACTCCATAATAGCCTTATTCCAGCAGTGAGATTCCATTGCGACCTAGGTGTCATATTTGACGATAGGCTGTATTTCCAAGGCCACATAAAAAGAGTTGTGGGCAAGGCGATGACGGTGGTTGGCCTACTGTACCGTCACACGGACATTCTATATCTCCTTGCCCTTAGAACAGTATTCTTTGGTGGTGTCCTCCCAATCTTAGAATACTGCTCACCAATTTGGTCAACTGCTTGCTCATCCACTCTGAAACTTCTATATCGTCCCGTCAATTTTTTCCTAGCCATAGCCCGTCATCGTATTCCCTTCCTC
This sequence comes from Pyrrhosoma nymphula, assembly GCA_963573305.1. Taxonomy (NCBI): domain Eukaryota; kingdom Metazoa; phylum Arthropoda; class Insecta; order Odonata; family Coenagrionidae; genus Pyrrhosoma; species Pyrrhosoma nymphula. The sequence goes on along the minus strand of OY754339.1, from coordinate 42,149,215 downwards.
AAGAATTCAACCCGTGAATCCATTTCGTCCTTCCTAGGAATTCCTCTGCTCTCCCATCGCCGTGCACTATCTGAACTGAAATTCTTAGGCAGTATAATGAATGGACAGCTTCGTTCCTGCGACCTTCTCTCTCTCTTTGCAATTCGTCCCCCTCCTCGCCCCACGCGAAACTTCAATCTCCTACACATCCCGAAATTCCGGCTTTCCTTATCACAGCGTTCCCTGTTTTACTGAATCCCCTCCAAATTTAATATATTGTCCTCAGCGCATCCTTCCATTGGCCTCTTCTCCTCGCCCAGCATATTCAAGTAATTTATCAAACGGCACTTGGGTATGGAACCCCAAAATTTGAGATAATTTTGTTTTTGTGTTAATTTTTTTATTTCATTCTTCATGTTTTTCTTTATTTTTGTTCTATGTTTATTTATTTTGTTACATTGACCAATGTAATTAGCCATTGTACCGTTTTTTTTTTGTGTGAGATAATAAATAAATAAAATAATGTTGTATAACACTTATTACAATTCCCGAAGCTATGACTGTAAATGCCCGCAACTTTAGGGATATCAATGCATCATAAAACCAAATTTAAATGCAGCTATGGCCCCCGCCATAGGCCGTGGGCGTGAAATCATCTGTGTGTAGCATATTTGGATTTCATATGGTATGAGTGGGAGTGGTATAGATAGGTCCGGCATTTCCCCTGTGGACGGTGATAAACCCGTGAAGTCACCGAATGGCCACAGAATAAATAAATAAAAATCACATATATATAATTCATAAATAAAATTACATTTTAAAGGAATGACAGGATTTTAATAAGCTTCGACTCATGATTTATAACAAGAATTCGTATTTCAGTCAACAAAGCCAAACGAAAATAATATTTGGAGAGTACGAGATGTTAAAAAGGCTACTGATGGAGAGAGGTAATTGGTTTTTGCCATTTAAGAATTACAAAAGGTTATTCCGAATGCTTGGATTTACCCCGTGTGTTTATACTCTTAAAAACCGTTTAAACAATTTTTTTGGGAAAGTAATTTCTTAAACATCAGCTTGAATCTTTGGAGAATACCTCCCAAGCTATGATCGCTGCGAGCGCAATAAATATGATACTCAATGAGTGAATTTCGGTTGGCAGAGGAGAATTTTGATATTCTTTTGCCATTTCTTAAATTTTAGCTTCGTATGTGGTTATATTATGTATGATACATACAAACTCGTCACGCAAAGCCCTTTACGGGTAGGCAAACTCACAAAAATTAATGCTTTTAGACCAAGGAAACGCTCTCTATTATTAATTTGCTCCACAGTGCCCTTTCCTTGCATACCTGTTTTGCTTCTATTACATTCATGCATTGCTTTCATCACATCCTCCTACTCTTAGGGCTTCTAATCAATCTCCTCTTCATATCTTTCCACGAAATTCACCCAAGACATTCGTGATCCGCCCCTTCCTCTCACACCATCCACACCTCTATCTTAAATCTCTCTCGTTGTTTGACTCTCATACTTTGGATGATACCTTCATATATCGTTTTCATTGTCAAATTTACCTTAAAATACCAAAAAACTGTTTCGTCCATTCGCTTCGCTTTCATGTATTAATCCCAAAGACTATTTTTTTGGAATTAGTATTTGATTGAGAGTAAACGGACTACATTAGATCTAACCTTTACTGATACCCTTTCCGCAATTCAGCTTTAAGAAGGACAAAGGAAGAGAATATAAAAGGTTTTCTCCCTTCTGCCTGGATTATCACTATATCCACCTGGACTATCTTAATCCAAAAAGGGACGCTACCCTCCTCATCCTATATCCCTTCTGCCTTTCGTGAAAACTTATCCGTTTCGACCACAGAAAATAATTTGAAAATCCCTGTCGTAGGCTTTCTGGCAAATAACACGGGGACGTCCCTGGGTATCAGATAGAGAGATTGAAGGGTTTTTGGATTGGAAAAGGGCTGTGGCAGTGTCTGGCAAACTAGGGGGGTAAAGGGAAAGATGGCCAGGTATTGTAGGGTGGAGAGAATCAAGGTAGGGTGATAAAGGAGGGGGTCGGAGAAGTTACAAAGGGATTGGCCGTGAGGATCAAAGCTTTCCCATGATCCCCATGGGCGTCCCGGGGCCTATCTGGCGCGTGCTGCAATTTGAATCTCCAGGCAGCCTTAGGACGCGCGCAGGGAACACAAGAAGGGCAGGATTTCCACATCGGTTCCGGTGGTCCTGACGTTGCCGGTGGTTTAAGAGGAGGTTTAGGTAATGTAGGATATTTCCCCATGCAACCAAAGTTTAGGAAATGCAATTAGTAATTTAACCAGCACATATTCTCATGATATTCAACGGGGTTTTACTGTTAAATTTAATAAATGTCAATTATGACATTTTTAATACGAAATTTTATTTTCAGTTTATCCTAGAACAACTGATATATATGTAAATTTTCAGACAGAAAATTACTCTTAATAATATCCTCCATATTTTAACTCCAAAATATGTTCAAACTTTACACTCTGTTTTCTACATAAATCACAAGTTTAGTGTATTACCTAAAAACCGAGAGCGGGTGAAGCATGAAAGCATAGTAGGTACAATGCAGTATCAAAGAAATGCTGTTTCTGCTAAAAACCTGGCATCAGAAATAAACTTTAAATTAAATTATATTCTTATAAAAAGGAGACTAATTCATCTTCGCTTTTAATTTATAAACATACCAATGCAATTATTTGAGGTAAAATAAGATAATTCAATGGTAATTGGACTGCAGTCAGCCCCGCTTTCTGCAAAAGTTGTTCATTGAAAAATATCTACCTATACATCACGTTATGTGCATACTTAAAAACTGACTTTAGATACTCTGTAAGCACGGTGTGTGATTAATGATTATAGTTTTATTTGTAAAAATTGCGACACCTGAATACATCAATAATTTGGTTAACTCAATCCCGACGGCACCTTTGGGAGACGACTCTTTAGATGCTGAAAATACAGTTTAACTTCTGTTTAAGATCTAAGATTCAATCTGCATTCTTTCCAAGTAACTCCAAGATTCGGTAAATGTCTTCAGTATTATTTCCAGGAATCCTTCCGAATCTCCACTTAACCCTTAGTCTGCCTCGTAGCTCCTCCCAGGCCTGGTATTCAGTAAATACATGTTTTACGTTAATGCAGGCATTGCAACGGCCATATTAAGGTGGCATTAATGGTCGGTGAAAAACAATGAATGAGTTGGCGCTCAATGACTTATTCTCAACCTTGTAATTCCACCTAGGTACTTCTCTTCGTACGTTCCTAGTGGATGAAAGCCAGGTTTGAGTGATGCTTATAATTCCCGAAGTTTGTTGTTAATTGTTGCATTGACCTTTGCCATTTTCAAAGGATTTACTAGCTGGATAGGATATGAAGCTGAGAATGACGAATTACGAACAAGAGATACTAGTCACTATTTGAAAGGTTGACAGAAATCCCCTGAAATGTAAACACCCTGCCTGAAAATGAATCCGGTTACTCGGATTCTTTTTCAGTCCAACTATCTTCGGACTAATGATTTTCGCAATGAGGAAGTGCTCAATTCAATATCAGCGAGACCAGACCAGAATAGACCCAGATAATTCTGCAGTGAATCTCCTGCTGAAGGATTTTTACTTCCAAAGCCAATACCTGTCAATAGAAGGATACTGAAACGCAATGAACTGCAGAAAAGGCCGCGTAGCGCACACTAGTGATCATACAATTGTGTGAATATCACAGTGAAAAAAAATAATCTGCCTCAGGGACAGGGATTCGAACGGAAATCAATTTGTCTACAACAAAACACCTTGGTGTCTCAAGCTGGACTTATCCTCGTGGACAGTGACGATTTGCGCACGAACACGGGTACTCCATTATATCATATGCGTGGTACCGATAAGAAAGGTTGCACTCCATTAAGCCTCCATGAAGTTCAAAAAGTCTCGATGAAAGACGACGCCTGGGTAGCTTGACTGGTTCTAGTACTTGGCGCGATATCGAGAGGTATTGGGTTCGTAACTCAGTCGTGGAAAATGATTTTTTCATTGTGAACTTTACACAATAATTGTAAAAAGATTGCTCGGTTGAGTTTCATTCGTCTTTCCTGCTAGGTTGCACTAGACTGTAGGCTTTTTAGCTATGTTACATATTATTTAGACCACACGTGGAGTAACAGAAGGTAAAAGTAATACAAGAGACTAAATAGTTGATTTTCTGTATATTGACATGATTTTAACTTCAAATAATTATTTAATTTAAATGGAAGGCAATAAGCGTTCTCCAAATTCAAACACGGCCTCAGTTACCTACAATTTCCCGCTAAAACTGTCGCTCACCCTCTCTATCATTCATCTGATGTCAGTAAATCAGTAAATCTATCATCATCAGTAAATGATCACTGATCATTTACTGATGAAATCGAAATGCAAAGGGTTCCATTACCTCCCATTTTTACCTTGAGCTGCAGCAGGTAAGTAAACAAGCGTGTTGTGATTCTCACGTGGAACGTGAGATTGAATGCATCATTAAAAACATCACTAGTACGCTTGGAGTTTTGCAATGTTTCGCTGGGATATGATAGTGATACGGGATGGGAAGCTGTGTGGAAAAGGGAGAAATGTGAATATACCTACATACATTTACATATGCCTCTCTCTCTCTCTTACGTTTGCCATTCGCGACCGCGAAAAGAAATACTGCTACGCCTTGCTTCATCGTCGACCGAATGAAGTGACATTGTCCCCGTGCTAAAACCACCACTCCAAAGCCGCACACATCGAAAACTCTCCCCCCTACCATTTCTCCAAGCCTTCTTCATGTGCCTTCTTCCCTTTTCCTCCGACCCAAAACACACAGTATACACACATATACTCTTGAATCCCCCACGAGTGTGGAGTGGATAACAAACCCAAATCGAGAACTCCGAGAGTGAGGGAGCGTGTGCGAGAACGCATTAGTGAAATGAGCGGGAAGGACGAGAAGAGTTGAGAGAAATATATACGAGAGATGCACGAAAGAGAAGGGGTTGGTTTTGAGAGTTGCGAAGGGACACGCACACTTATGCATACGAGAGTGGAAAGAGCATAAGGAGATATCGCTTTTATACCGGCATACGATTTGGAGTGGATATCTACTCGATTCACATCAGGGTCTCCTCCCGCAGGACCATCGGTTTTAGAGGAAGTACCGAAAAGGCAAGAGAAAGTGGTGGTATGGGACGAGAGAATGAAAGTGGTGGAGCCGAAGCGATTTATGACGGCGAATGGTTTCCGAAACGTTTCCCGGCGGACGAAGAAGGCTGTACAGTGGTAGAGAAACATGGTGGCGGTCACCTTCGCTGTGTGATATCAAGAAGAGAAAGATTCGTGTGGATAAGAGATTAAGACGCGGAGGGAGGAAGATAGGATACAGTAGGCAATGCTATCTACACACCTGAATTTAATGTGGGAGAATTTAAAACACCAAGTAATATTCTACAATGATTTATTTTCCCAACCGGTTTCAACACTAACTCGTCATTTTCAAGGGTACAATTCTCAAAGTTTTGGGAGGTGCGCCACATATATATCCAAAGCTCAAAGGGGTTGAAGGGAGTTTAAGTAAAAAGGGGAGAGGAAACGGGGAGTGGGGATAGGGAGAGAGGGTGAGGGTAAAGCGAGGAAGCAGCCGTCAAGGTGAGGGAAGGGACTGTGGGTATAACACCGAGGTGATCGGAGAATATTTAAAAACAGAAGTCTTTTAAAAGCGCAACATCAGGGACACCTTGTCTCATACTAATTTCGAAATTCTCTAAAAAAAATCCAGTTTAGAAGCTATTTCATAAATATGTAAAACCTTTCAATTGTGACCAGTTTCAATTATATGCTTAGCAAAACCTGATTTTGGGTCATTATTAAATATATATATTTCATATGTTCTCTCGCTCTGGTAACAAATTTGCGACCAGTTTGACCTACATAAACACCATTGCGTCCTTCACACTCGAGTGAGTACACACCACACTTTTCCAGAATGTCCATCTTGTCCTTGTGGTTGAAAAGCAGTTTTTCTATCGTCACTGGGTTATTGTACCCTATTCTTAACCTGTTGTCCTGGATGTGTCTCGTTATTTTGTGAGTTAATGCCCCTAAAAATGGGAGTTTGCACCATTTATTGGGTTTGTCTGGGGTTATTCTGTCGAGGGTTGTCTGTTGGGTTTTAATTGCTTGTCTAATAGTTATTTCACAAGAGAACAGTTATAGCCATTACTTTCGGTGATCGTTTTTAATGTTTTGAGTTCCTCTTGAAGGAGGAATCTCAGTACCTCAGTATTTTTTGGCATGAGCGTTCGATTACAAATATGAAATTAAATTACTACTTAGCCCTATTCACTTAACTTTGTGCGTGTTGATTTTTTAGCTTAAAATTACTTAACAGAGAAAAAGCAGAGACTTGCACGTTACTCATACTGTGAAGGAGGTGTAATAAGCCAAATATTCAATAAAATATAAGGAGAACATGAAATGAACAAGGTAAGATGGAGAGAAGGTGACGTTCAACTCCAGTGTGTGATGCAATCCGAAGGAAAAGAAAAATTCTCAATTTCACGCCGCCAACTTCACCACGGCATCCACAGGAGGAAGGATGTAGAGATATCTGAAGAATTTCTAATGAGAGACATGGAAAGAGACACCAAAATTGAGTAGAGGGAGAAGGTTTTGAGGTAAGGACAAAGTATAGGAGAGGCTAAGATAGAGACGAATAGGAAACGTGGTAATGAAAAATACAGCCAACAGCCAATAACGGTAATCCAAGAAGTGCATCAAAGGAAAAGTCGTATAACTACTAAAAGATACTACTACGTTCCAAATAAACATATGGGAAGCCAATTTTTATCTAGATAAACCAAACATTGTTTAATAAAACATTGCTTACACTGACTTGTCCAGTACTGATTTATGAAGCAGAAACATGGACCACAACAGAGACAACAATAAAACTATTACAGAAATTCGGAAAACATATCTCAAGGAATATATATGGCCCCGTGAAGGAGGGCAATTAATGACGAATATGATACAATCATAAGCTGTCCAAGCAAAAAAAAATGAACTGGATATAATAACACATATCAAATTAGCCAGATAATGTTGGGATAAGAATAGTTGATTCTAACATCCCCAAGAGAGGCAAACGAAGGAATATATTTCGATAGATTGATGGAGTGAACAGACGCACTATCTACCTGGGTATCAGAAATTGATTTGCCGTTGCTAAGGATAGAAATAAGTGGTTGAAGATTCTAGAGGAGTCGAAGATTCAATTATTTCAAAACTTAAAAAAAAAGGTGATTAAATATGTCAATTTACTTCATCGCAGCATCAACCGGATAGACTGGTGCAAAAAAATTGGTCAATAACTAAGAAATTGCTAATTTATTAGTATCAATTAGATACCTAAATATCCTTCTTCTTAAATTAAATCATCTTCTGCACCACCCGGGAGAACTCGCATGGCGGGGATAGACCGCAGTGAAATATATTTTGTTATAACTATGCTGAAATGAGTCTTAACGTCAAGGTCAGCCATGACTTTGTTTCTCAGTCCATTCCCTTTCCCCTCTACGAACGTTGGCAATTTCGTCACCCTACGACATCCGGTGGGGCTTATTGTTTGTTCGCGGTTCTTTAAACCACGTGCGAGTGACCACGTTATTGTTGCGTGCGGTGCTTTCAACCCTATGCGAGTCATCGCGATACTTTATATTTTATTTTGTAACTTGAATTTTACGTGAAAATGGAAGCTTGAGAGGACATAAGTTTAAATATGCTGCACAGTCTAGAAAAAGAGGTTACAAAGAGAGAGAGACTTGGTAAGGAGAAGGCTTATCCATAATGGCAGTTCGATTGATAGCAATTTGGACTATGAACACGACTATGACGAAAATCTTTTGGAAAAGAGTGATCAAGATTCCTAAACCGATCAGTCTGCAGAAGAATAATGCAAAAACCGAAATAGAGAAAATCTATTCTACACGGGAAGGGTTGGAGTTAGCAAGTGGAGCTTTCTTCCAAATAGAGGTGCTGTCAGAGGTTCAAGGGAAGGATAAATATAGTGACTCATCTGCCAGGGCCTATACGAAAAGTTTAGCAAGTAAACACCTCTATTGAATTACGGAAATTATTTGTTCCCAAAGACGCATTGCTAAATATCGCAAATTACTCAAATACTTGGGTTATAGAAAATGTAACTCACTTTTATAGAGAAAGAAAAGCTACAGATAATTAGTTGATAAAAGTCAAAGCTGTTCTAAGTCTTCTCTATTTGACAAAAAATTTAACAAAATTGGTTCCGAAATAAGAAAAATGTGATACATTTTAGCAATCACAGTCCAAATTGGAGGTAGGCATTGTGCAAGCAATGCTATTTTTTTCAACAAATTTTACTATGGTTATTTTTGGTAAAAAAATCTGAATAAATTAATCTGAGAGTATCTCATGCATACCTATGCGAGAAAAAAATTGGAAGAGAATTCTTGTCATGAGGGCACAAGGTGTTAAATGTTCTCTCTTGGAATGACCCAGCAGTAAGGGATATTTTTGAAGATTGCGCAGTTGGGTGTAAGGGAGATTACTCACTTAGTGAATACCTGAAAATGGACGAATCAATGGAAGCTTTCCGGGTTAGCAATAGGATACCGCTCTTGTTTCATGTATACCTAAGAAGGACAAAGTTGTGCTGCTGTTATCAACCATGCATGAGAGGGGATGTATTGATGGTAGTTACACATCTTGACGTTCTACAACTTGATCAAAGCGGGAGTAGGTCTCCTGATGAAATGAAGGGAAACCACTCACTCAGTTTCAAGAATGAGCAACCGATGAAGTATGACAAATTTCTACTCCCTGTTGAACACTGCAGGAATTAATGCTTTTGTCTACTCAAGTAGACATTGATCGCCGAGAGTTTCTGAAACAAAGTTCTTTTAGCTATGTAAAGACTACCTAGAAGTACGCCTAACAGTCCGAGGCCTTCGACGAGCCATCCGATTTAGACTGAAAAAACTGTTACAGTAGGGTTTTAACGAGTGTCAGAGACGTAGGCTTGGCTGAAGAAGACACGAGTATGTTATTTATCCTTATTTTGTTGGTTCATTTAATATATTTTTTGATAACATGGTAACCAGTTCATATTCTTGGGTCATATGGGCAATGTTCAAACGTTTTACTACCATTAAAATAGGTATTACAGCTAATCAAGTGTTTCCATTTACATATGTTAAAACTATGTTTAAAACCACTAAACATACGAGTGGAAAGACCCCATTCATCATATTAATATAAAAGCAATAACTGCAAATTGTTTGTATACTATTATGTACACAAAATAAGGCAGCCAGTTGGTGTTACAATAACTTGAAGCATTCGCGGTCAAAAAGACCGCGTGCGAGCTTCCGCGTTGTTCCCGCCATACGAGTTCTCCCGGGATAAAGACTATAAGAAAAGAGATGCAAATCGAGATATTAATTCAGTAAAGCACGTTCAATTCCTTGATCGTCTCTTAATTCCTTCCTTTATCACGCCTGGCGCTGTAAAATACCTGCCAATAATTCTCTCGGGACAAGACTACAAATATAAATTCAAAGCTGTACGGCTTTACTTTTATGAATTTTATCATTATGGAATAATGTAATCACTTCGTATTTTAACCTTAAATATAAAGAAATCGTTTTAAAAAGGGTTTTTTCATTGAATTTCATATATTTTTCTCTTCTGTGCACTGTCTTCTTGTGGAATATCGTGTGGAAAATGGCTTCTTTTCTTGGAAATGTATTCGAAAAGTAGATGAATAGATGAAAGTAGCTGATATTTTTGCATCATTATAAAAATATTATCCTTCTACACTTAATGAGGGATAATTTACTTAATTTTCTGTGTGCTCATTATCTACCTAAAAATACATTTAGGTTGAGAGATAAAGCTGAGGCTTGCACGAAAAGCATAGTATGAATGAGGAAAAATAAACCGTAAATTCCGCGAAATATGCGGAGATACATGAAACGAACAAGTCAGGAGGAGGAGGTTAGACGGAAAGATCTGAATCGTTCAACTCCAGTGCGTAATGCAACCGGAGGACGGGAAAAAAATCTCAATTTAACGCCAGTAACTTCACCGCAACCTCCACAGGAGGAAGGATTTTGGGGGAAGCATGACGAACTTGCCATTTCGCGAAATGGAATGAGGTTTTTTTAGGCAAACGAAAAGTTAGGAGAGAGAGAGAAAGAGAGTATGGAAGAGAGAGAGAGATGTGGGAACTCCTGCGAAGGGAAGGTTTTTGAAAGAATATATAGACACCGTGAATGAAAGAGAGTCAGGGATGGAGAGAGAAATATATGTGAATATGTATATGAAGAAGGAAGAGGCGGATTGAAGAAAAAAGAAAGGTTCCGGAGGTTGAGCGGAGGGATATGGGGGGTAGGAGATACTGTATCGCTCGCAGACGCATATCGTCGCTTCCCGTGAAAATATTTCGCATCCGTGACATTTTGAAAAGGAAGCACTTTCGTCAAAAAATTTCAAACACGAAACTTTTCACCGGGCATTCGTCATTCCTCCCAGCGGATGAGGACAAAAGGGGGAAAACGCTCAGGGCTTGGAGGAAGGATTTGGGAGTGAAAGGTGAAAGATGGAAGAGAAAGAGGAGATATGGGCCACACATCACGACGTTGGCCCCCTAAATAATATTTAAAAAACTGGGAGAGATGGAAAGCCAGAACGATAGAGAGGAAGGTGGTTGGTTTCAGGAACTGTGACCACCGCTGTATCTGCGTGAGCCTGGCCGAGCAACGGATTTCTGTAATGCATTTCTGCATAAATTTAGTATCGCAAAGGTGGTTTTGCGGGTTTCCAACGTTCGCGGGCGAATTTTGTGTCAACAGCAATACGCAATGCAGTTTAACCGGACAAATTCCAAAGACTAAAACGGAACTATAATCTAAAAATTCGACTGAATTGGGGTACCGGGGACCGCATTTGTTGTTGCCGTATTTTTGGTTATTTATTTCTATTTTTATTTTTTTCTATATTTCATATTTTGTATTACAATGCGGGATAAGTATTTATTGATTTTGAAAAGCGATAAGTCACACATTGAATAAAATTTTATCATACATTTTGTCTAATGATACCCCATATATGTATTATTATTTGGATAGTCTACCGGTTAGGGAAGGCTACAACGGATGAGTATAAAAATCCTCTAGACTACCTGTTTTGCCCGCACACTTCTATGCATAGTTTTTAACAAATCTGATTAAAACGTTTATCAGCAGTATTGCTGGTGTGAATACGCTCTTCTATTATCAACGGAAAATTAGACGCTCTTTGCAAAATTAAAAATCTCAATTGCGTAAAAGGTGCATCACCTAATCATATGGGTTAATCATCCACAATAAAACGGTGCCGTAGACTTTAAAACGAGCGGGCCCTCATCTCTATACACGATTCCTTTTTTCATCTCAGTACGCATCCTACCTCTCTTCATCCCGCCCATGAAGCTTATTCTCTTTATTTTCCTTCCTCGATCACCCAAAGTCCCCCCAACTATCATCTCTGCCTTCAGCATCAACTAGCCAGCTCACTACCAGTTCAAACCACCAATTCTGCCTCCTCTCAATCTCTAAATATTATTAGTTTCACCTTATCACCCATTAAGCCAAGCACGTCGTTGTTATATCGCAATTGTATCGCGTTGAATGTAGCGTTCAATGATTCGGACACTTGGTATTTCAAGAGGGACGCAGTGCATACATAGGAGGATTTTGAGAAGTAGGTGTACAGGAAAATAGAGAGGGCATGCTGAATATATATTAAGACAAATCAGATGATTTTGGAGAATGACGGAAGAAGGGCTAATGTTGGAGGTGGACATTAGTAGTAGGCAAAGGAAAATATGTTTGGATTATTGAAGTCGGTTATTAAGAATTTTTAACATAACTGGTTGCAGGACCACAAAAAGGAATTTGGGTGGAATATAACTGAAAGTAAAGGTAACTAATGGCCATGTTATGAAATACATTATTGAAAGGTGTGTACTTAATGGGTGGGGGGGCTGGCTTCCGCCAGGGGCGTTGACGTTCTTTCCGCAATCTCATCCACGAATCCATATAGAAAAAGGAAGAGAATATAAAGAAACACGAAAAGAGGAAAATTGAGAATGAGATAAAAGTGGGGGTAGGGAGGGCGCCATGGTTGATGCATTTCCAGTTCAGTGATACAAATCACGTGATTGAGCACTAAGTGAATGGCAGAAGTTGTGCATATTACAGCATATGGAATAATATTTATTAGAGCACAGCTATGGACAGAGGTATATGGATAACTCATATTTGTGCTTCATTGCTGTTTTTGTTTCATCTTACGCCTAAAAAGGTGCACAGGATATTTGGAAACTCAACTAATTGGGATTTTACAGTTATACTATAAAAACTCATTCATCGTGGTAATATACCACACTGCATTGGCGTTCCAATAATAAAATAAACTTCCCATTCAATGACACATGACATAATTCATTTTATGGCAGTCACATCACATATTGCATTCATTTTTATAGTGCTATTTTTATTTTATATAGCATATTACTCAATAACGGGAACGATATCCTGTCACTGAAAATGTCAACGCATGTACCGAATCGAATGACATCGAAAACAGTGAAATGAAATATTTCTCCTTGCGATATATCAAAATATCTGGCATTCACAAACATCATTTATTTAAACATAAGCATAATATTGCAAATGGAAATCTTACAGCAATCGCATATTGCATTAATAGTTAATTTTTTTTCCGTTGGTGTAACATAATAATCAATAACACGTAGTATGAAATATTAGTTCATTTCAAAGCCAATATAGAATCGAAATTCACCAAGAAAAAGATGTATCGCCACAGTTGATATGCGATACATGGAAATGATTTCCGTATATTTCGATACCGCACGAAAACCGCCTCTCCAGCAATATCGCACATCCCCCATCCTTTCGAACTTCCCGCACCGCGTAGCTGCCTCAAATAGGCCCCGCCCACCACCCGCGACCGCGCACACTTCCGGTATTACGCCCCAGCGACGATGCAAACGCACTCTGAGGGGATTAAAAATTCTCCACTCCCGCATCAAAAAATGAGATGGGTCGTGTGTTTGCGGGGGGACGGGGGAGGGTAGGAGGAAAAAAAAGAAGAGGGATGCAGGGTATACGGGGGTCGCAAGCGGAGGGGGGAGGGTACAGGATAAGCGTGGGAAAAGGTTTTTTTTGATAGTGTATTGCGAAAAAGGGTATGAGAGAGGAAAGAGAGGTTCCGAATAAAAGGAACAGCCGCGCCGAGCTGGGTCCGTAAATGTGTGTGTGGGAATCGGCGAGGGTGTATTTGCGTGCCGTAGAGGAAGATTCTAGCTCGAGAACGAGTGCACGAAGGAGGGAGAAAAGGCAAGTAGAAGGAAAATGGATAGGAAGTCGCTCTTGGCAGGGGATTTTTCGGAAAGTTAAACTGCATTTCACCCCAGCATTCAACGGAAAAAAGAACGGTGAATACGGCCATGTGTCAAATTACTAATTCTTTTTTATCATTTGGGCATAAAAAATTGAAAATACAGTTTGGCTTCGATTTACCATGAAAATGTGAATTATAGGGAGACTAGGTTAACAATAGGGTTGGTAACGCAACAAAACATAAGCAGCTAGCTAGCGTTTTTTACCTATTTCCTCGAATTAAACAACAGCTACTCTATTACCTGCAAATTGAAAAAGTAGTAGTAGTTACACTAAAACTACTCACCAAAAATGACTGTCAGCATCTTTCACCTACTATTGGTTTGAAATTACTTTTATCAAAAAAGAATATGAAGTGAAAATTTTTAAAGGGTTAAGTTTAATTTTAAAGATGCCATATACCATTAATTAAATACCCATGTTGACGATGAGGTGAAACATACTCCTACTAAAATATCACTGCAGTTCTCATAATGATCACATAAACTACGTCACGAAGACCGAAGGCATAAGTACCCATTAGAAACCCACGCTGCGGTTGCCAAGGAAATTTATATCGTTAAAAAAGTGAATAATAGTTTATTTTAGAACCTAATCACCAATTTCAGAAAAAAGTAAAACGAATAGGAAAATCCAATGCAATAATAAAACTTACCATTTTTTAGCCATCCGAAATAAACTAATGCACCAATTTCAATGTTTTTCTAAAAGTGCTAAAAGTTAACTTATTTGGGTTAAAAACAACCCCTTTTCAATTCTTATTCGGAGTTTTTTCAATTTTTCAGGCTGGTCACGCCCAGAATTTCTGCCAAATTTCAACTTCCTACGTTACCTGGAAGTCCTTCAAACAGGCGTGAATAACAGCTCAATCACAGCTCCCCTAGCACCATGCCTACAGACAGGCATGCCTACGTAAATTATGTCTAGATAGATAATACCTCTGGTTAAATTTTCTCTCGGAATGAAAATTGAAGTTCAGATGTTCTCCAATCGATAGCAATCACGTCAAGTAACTGATGTAATTAATGCCTAGAGCCTCAGTTATCACCAAATTAGCAAAAACGCTACATATTTTTGCGTTTAAATTTAACAAAACCTTATCAATCATGCCTCTAGAGTCATAGTTATAAAACCTTTTGCTGCTAAAACCATGAACCTTGTTTGAGAAAATTCGCCCTCTGCCACGGATATTTGAGGTGAATATCACAGTGATATTTAGACGTAGAGATGCTTCATAATCTTGTAGCGGCTCGGAGGGAATCACTCACTGAAAGGCGAAAATGCAACAACTGTGCGAATCGGAGGAACTAGAATTGCGAGAGAATTGGCAATAATGTTTTTTTCTTGTTGGGCATGTGCAATTTGATTTGAAATGGATAGAAGCGCAGGGAAAACGCTGATCGAATATTTGTATACCATGCGAAATCAGAAGCAATTAAATCTACCCAGTGAGATAGTTCAATCTGAAAAGATAACTCAATATAACCGGCTAGTGGAGTGGAAATACAGGGAGTTACTTCAATAAAATATTGGCTTCAAAATACTCCGTAGAGAAACACATTTATATACATTTTAAATGCCTAACCAATTCCTTTCAAACAAGCATACGTGTTAATGGATGCTTAACCCTTTAAGGACCATAAGGATTGTAGGCCAGAATTTGTTATTTCAAAGACGTACTAATGCTAAAAATTACACGTATATTTCAAACATCTTTGTCTCGAAGATATCTCTAATAGTTTCTGAGATACAGCTTGGGACAAATACTATGTTAAAGGGGTTCTATTACTGGGCAAAAATTCACGTTTCAAACGTATGACTTATTCCCTGTAGCATGATAGCTGAAGACTTGTGGTATTTTGTCTCTCTTTACGAAGAATCATTGGTGACTATAAATTGAGCAATTTTATTTTTTCTAATGCTTAGTTTTTTATAAATAATAGCGAAAATTCCCATTTCTTTGTAATTTTCCGGGGAACGTTCCTAGGACTAAAATCCGATAACATTACAACAGATGTGTTGTCCATCCCCATTATGGTGGTGGTGGAAGACTGTCAAGTGGAAGATTAAATTCAACATTGCTGTAATCAGCAAGTAGAATCTACTCAACTGCGTTGTCAGATACTGCAAACAAGCGTTCCATTATCGGCATCCATTTTCAATGGGCTACAAATGCAACCAGGCAGTTGACGAGCATATTAGCACAGGCGGAAACTTCCTGAACTGCATACCAGAGTTGTTAGAGAGGTCGTTTGACTCACCTTGCAGGTCTCAGCATCCAACTGCTACAAAACGAACAGACCCTGAGAGTATTAATAGTCTTCGCTGAGGAGGAAATAATTAATAGTTTGGCTCCTAGATGACCCCCAACGCCGCGAGGTACCTCGAGGACCTCTTCCATCATACCGAAGTTGTGGTGACGGTTTGTGCCGTGGAGGGCGGGGGTAATCGCTGTAGTCGAGGCGGTGAAGTGCACTGGGGGGAACCGGAAGACCCATTTTCAATTGGGTAAACCACATATGTACCTTTTCTTTGTAGCTCTTTTTTCGCCAAGCGACGCGCAAGTAAAAATCGTATGGACCGCATTTTGCCTCCTACTTGCGATCAAGATGTCTGGAGCAAGTTGTATTCTTTTGGTTGCAAATTGTCAATACACTAATGCATGTAAGATCACTAATTTTGTAATATCACTACGCGATCTTCCCACAGGATGTAATTTAATTCGCCAAGGCAGCGACCATAGTGTCGGCAATTGGAATACCACAAATGAGTGTGTACTATGGAACAGATATCACAGTAATGATTTCTCCTCCCCCATTGTCAGCATCTTCAACAAGTAAGCATGGATCTCCTACATCAAGTAGAATATTGTCTTTATCATCAGGTAATGCCCAGACGACACTAATAATGGTTGTAATTCAGTTAGTGTGAATAAATTTGTGTAAACCAATGTCAAGTTTCATTCCGTTACAAAGGTAGGGACAAATGTGTCCCATGGCATAAAAACAAATATTTTGCAAAAACAAAAGCACATATGTAGCGTCATTTGTACTGGAACCATATACCAGATACATACGAAGACCAAACTTATGACAATTTTGTGTTTGGTTCAATCATTACATTTTTATAAAAATTCAAATTTTTGGTTCCTAGAAGGCATTTCAGGTGAGAAATAATAAATTCAATGGTTTCAGGCGTAACTTGATGGAATTCACTCGCGAGTGAATAAATTAATGTGGAACTAGGAAAGTTTTATTCTTTCCTGACAGTGAGAAATAATAATAATAATTTATTCAAAATAGGTATGTAAACTTAAATCCACTAACATACTGATTCCGTAAGTATAAAACTTAGAACCCTGGACTGCCTTCATAAAATATTGGACCGTTTCGAAAATAATGGGACAAATATATCCCTTGGTCCTTAAAGGGTTAAAATTAATGAACCAATATTGTAGCAATATTTTGTTCTTCCCCAGGCATAATATTACTATTTTCCATCAAAAGCATGCTAAATACGAGCCTTTCGATTTTAGTTTAACATGATTAACCTTTAATGAGACACTATATCACTCACAATAATATTAGAAAATCTACTTTCTTTACCCTACGTCATTCGTAGTGGTTGTATCGTACACCTACGCTAATGCTTCAGGGTAGCATTAACAGTGTATTTTACCACGAGCTCTTTCAGAAGCTGGGACTCAATAATATTTTTACATGATTTTTGGTTCAAAATCTTATTTTCAGCCATTTCTGCATGAGTAATATAAGCTTTCGAAATTCGAGACACATTTTGAGATTCTCTCAATTCACCATTCAATATCAAAGAGTAATGCGTCATTTTCCAGGTAATATTGACAAACCAACAGCTTTTCTGGTGCCTTTCATAAAATGGAGGGAAATGGGGGTTTAAGAGCTTGTGGTGGGGAAGGATTATCTCTTGAGCATGGGGACAAGCAGGAAGGAGGTGAGGATGAACAATTACAGGGTTCAGTGGTGACGTCTTTGAAAGGAACGAGTGTTATGAGCTTAAAGAGGATGAGGGAGTGGGGAGACCTCGGAATGTAAAACAGATGAAAGCATGAAATGAAATATTTCGAGCAGATTAAAACTGTTGAGCATTTCAATTACGTAACTATAATAATTTAAAAAGATCACATCTAGTAAAATTAATTGTGTAGTTTAAGCTATTTCATTAAAAAATAATCAGTCTACAATTACATGCAACAATGTAGTTTTGAAATGGCACATGTATTCACGTTCCAACACAAACTTGACAAAACATGATTTAAAATCTTTTTTCAAACTTGTACCCATTTTGTATGTTTGTTGTACCCATTACCAGAAAATTTCTCCGTAATTTTCTCTCTTT
Organism: Pyrrhosoma nymphula; assembly: GCA_963573305.1. Lineage (NCBI taxonomy): Eukaryota > Metazoa > Arthropoda > Insecta > Odonata > Coenagrionidae > Pyrrhosoma > Pyrrhosoma nymphula. The sequence goes on along the minus strand of OY754339.1, from coordinate 42,131,302 downwards.
TTGTCTTGCTTTGAGACTATAGCTGTGAGTACATTTATTCGTCATGCTGCAATATTCCACGAAGTATTGCCTGCCTCCATCAAAAGAACTTTGGTTGTCGTTTAAATTCAATTATTGCTCTCACTTTTACGACGCTAAGTTCCGTCTAAATAGAATTTATGTTTTCTCCTAACCTGCATCAGCTGAATGGAAATATTTCATAAATGTCTCAGCAACGAGAGCTGGCTATTTTTCATTGCAGTTTTCTAAAGACTGTAGTCCTTCAATTCACAGTTAGCTGGAGTGAGATACTCAAGTTCGGCCGTGCAAGATCACCGTCCGACATACAGTCGAATCTTGCCACTGAACATAATGTAAGCAGATTTTTTATAAAAAAAACACTCCCCTAAAGCCCGGTACACTCGGGAACATTTACTGTGCCAGAATTCTGTGCCAGAATTGGCCTGCAACCATATGCTCGCTCATGTCGGGTGGAATGGTGAAAACCGATGATGAGCCACATTTCATTGCCGTGTCCACGAGTTTGCGGGCGGTGAGCGACCAATACGATGAAACGGCTCTTATGTCAGATCGGCCTCGTCGCGACGCGTCAGGTCGAAAGGAGGGAAGGCATTGGAGAGGCAGTCGTGATCAGCGTGCGTCGCTGCGGGCAGTGGGCAGTAGACGATTTTGAGCCTAGAGCGACCTTGGACTTCGTCGCGGAGGGAAAGGAAGGGAAGCTAGGGGAGTCGACGGACAAATAAATATACGCGAACGGTTTTACTCGCTGCTCAACTTCGCTATGAGTCGGCTTCCTGGAAAAGGATCATCCAGATGAATTCATAAATGAGGCAGTCTTACCGAGAGTGCTGAATTCCCCTTCAATTTCAATTTTTTCCCCTTCGTCAGGCAATCAAATGAATGCCAGAATACAGACATTGAATGAGCGTTGGAATATATATGGGCGAACCTATGTGGCAACGTGGACTTATGTGGACTATTGTATTATCTTTGGAATCTATAATCTTTGTTTGGAATGATGCGAAAAGATTAAATTTTGAAATTAACTCGTAGGCTTCCGCGGATGTAATGTTGATTATTTATATTTTCGGGATTCATACCGCGTTTGTTTTTCTTTTGAAAAACAATATTTCGCTGGTCCTCCTGCCAGCATCATTACGTTATCTGAACTGAGGTATTCGACTCGCTCCTCTTTATGTATAATATGTTATATATCTTTCCAGCGAATTATATTTTTTTATCAAAGTAAAACAAACGCGGAATGAATCACGAAAAAAGAAATGATGATTAAATTTTACTTTGACCAATTTACACCTCACATCTTAACGGAAAATAAAGAAGAATACGATCTTCTCGATAGCCCTTTTTCTGTTTCGCCATCGATGTAGAAAAAAATAATCAAAGACTCAAGAGTACAGCAGCAGTAATAGAAGCATCGATTGAAAAATGTTATCACCTTAAGCGGTGCCCACACCTACAAACATTTGTCAGGGTGGCTACTGATATCCAATTCATAAATTCCCTGACTTTTCCCTGACCTTTCCCTGATGGGTTTACCAATTTCCCTGACCGATTACCAAAATGTCACCTATTATTGGAATATTTTATTTCTGTTGAATTAAATTTTCGTCAAACCTCAGAAAATGTTAAAAGCTGAAATCAATACAAAAAAGCAAAAAGTACTGCTTTTCACACTCTAATGAAAAAATATATTAAACCTTCATAAGTTAAACTCTCATCCAAATTATAGTCGCGTCGTGGTAGTTCTGGGAAATTGAGGATTACTGAAAAGGCATCGAAGGGAAAGTTAAGGGCCAAATTACTTACGGACTCCGGCACTACGGTGCGCGAAAAATATAAACCAAAGTCAATTTATTTAACTGGATCAAAATCGGATGGCGCGAGTGACCTTCAGAAGCAAATAACAATTAGATTAACATGGTTATAACCCCTTGACTGCAAGAGGGAACCAAAAAATTTAAAAATATCTGGATAAACCAACAAAGTGTAAGCTTGCCACTGCGAGCGAAGACAAGAGGCAATTGGCAATGGCAGCATCATATTCAGGAATATCATATTTGAGGTGGTTTGTGTGTTTTTGCTTCGAGAGGGAGCTATTCAACAATTACGTTGAGCATGAAAAGTGGGGAGGGGAGGAGGGCTCTTCTTACTGTCTCACGAAGGGGGGTTTGGGAATCGAATATGATCTTGCGTAATATTTTGTTTTCACGTGAGATCGTACTTATATTACAATTTTAATAATCATCGTCTCATATATTTAGAACTGCAAGCATGTATTTACTACGAGCTAGTTTGCTTCAGCTATCTCTTGACCTGAGTCTTCGAAGTTACAAAAAAACGCGAAGTAAAATTTTCCGAACAACATAGCCTCGGATTACTTGTGATGAGCGTAATACATTTTAGTCACCATTTGAACACTACTAGGCAAATATCGCAATAAGGATATGCAAAAGAGATACATTGTTATTCTGATTCACAACTAAATAACTAAGATTCACACCCAATAAGATTCATAACTGAATATTCCACTAATTGATGAGGTTTAGTCCATGCACGTCAGTGACAGACGTTAGTTTTAGTTGGTGAAATAAAGGTCGAGAAAGACGCCGATAAACGTAATGGTATAAAAATAACGAGAATTTCCCATCCCAGTTCTCCGTGATTGTTACGAGAATTTCCTGACATTTCCCTGACTTGCTCGACGTGCTCAAGTCTGTGCCTGACATTTCCCTGACATGAAATATTAACGACGTGCTCAAGTCTGTGCTCAAGGCGTGTATTTCTGCGGTAGAAGCGTCCACATCGTGAACCTGAATGCGGCGCAAACCCCTTGGCGTTCGTTAAATAACCGCCTGTCCGGAGTGTGTGCGTTGAATGTGGAATAAATTCATGCGTACGATGCCAAGTCCACATTTACACTAATTCCCGCGCAAGCCAAAAAATTTATGCTGCGTGTCGTATTCGGCGCAAATTTTTATTGGTATGTTCGCGGCTTTTTAGCAAAACGAAATCTTTCTTGCATCTGATCGGCTTTAGGATATGAACGGATCGCATAGCTTAGATGTCGGAATTATCTCGAATAAATTACGCCATTGTGCACTTACAGCGCAATGCGATACATTGCCTATGCGATACTATACCTGGTGAAACACAATATTGCAATAACATCGCGTGGATGACTGTTTTGCATTAATAAAACTTATGACACTCAGATTGAATTGGCTATAATAATTAAACTATGCGTTATTTAATGGGATTGAGTTAATATATGATCATCACTGTTGTAAACGTACTTTATTGCAGAAAGCATACTTGTTGATCACATATGTGTGTATAATTAATCAGAAGAACGCATAAAAACGTGCTTTAAAAATTAATAAATCGATTTCAATAATCACTTATTAGTTGAATGTATAGTCAAAACTTCCATTTAAAACTTTTCCTCTTGTTATTTTTTTTTTCTATCCGAAAACAAATGAAGCTGGAAATACGCACCGCTTTGCTGCCAGATCGCTAGAAAATTTGATAGCGTTCTGCTCCTTACCAGAGTTGGGCAATCGCAAGCGATTCTATCGCATGTCAGAAGGGGTAGACGGGGAGGCGAGGCGCCGCGCCGGTGAGCCGCGTTAGACACTTCCCTCGCCAGCTCCGGAGCCAGAAATGCCACCGTGTGTACAAAAGCTTAATGCACTTGAGGTTTGGCCCCACGATTATGATATGGCAAATTAACATTTAGCGTCACGGTTACTCTGAAGGATATTAAAGACGGAACCCTGGAGCCCTATTCGAAAGACATCGAGATTTTCGAGCCCCGAAAATGACGAAATATTGACGTTACAACCTCGAAAGTTAAAAATAAATGTAGTTTATATGTTTAGATACCTACCTCGCAGCTGTTACACCAAACTGTCGAGGCTGAGATGTAGCCGAATAAGGCCCCAAGTCAGACAAATATTTTCACGAGTTTTTGTGAAGTTACTTGGTTGGCTAATATATTTTGAAGAGAGGATCGACAGCTGAAGTCATCTACACAACCGCAGACAGATAGAGAAAGTAATTATCATTCGGGAAATAAAAGAAGGGTTGAGAGAATCCCAGTGCTGGCATTTATCTACATTAGCTCTGCAATCAAGAGTGTGAGTGGGGGTGAGTTTTCACGGTTTTCAACAACATGAATGACGCAATATCCTACAAAAGTGGACGAAACTACAGATATTAATTCAATAGCACAAATCTACAAAATGCCTGCATTGGAGGTGACATTTCACCAACACCCACTACATAGCAATGTTGTAGAAACGTAAGTTTTAACGTAATTTTCGAGGTACATAATTTACTCAGAATACATGTGAGGTGCAGTGAGTACTACCTAGCAGACTGGAATACGTGCATTTGAGGGCAAATGAAATAATTACCTACACTACCTGTCGAAAAATCTAATTGTAATGTATTTTCTGCTGGTCTGTAGTCCACTCCTAGCATCTGGTCTAATATGTCTGCCCTCGAAAATGGAGCCAAGGGGTACACAAAGCTTAATGTACTACTCGAATGTCAGAGTACTACACTTTAAGCACTTCTTACTTGACATCATAAAAGAGATTGAGACTGCACTGAAAAATCTCCGACAAAGCTCGACGTTCTCGCGTACTTCAGACACCACACAAACCAAGCTCAAAGGCTACGACAATATAAATTCAACACCGACCTTTTTCAGCAGACGTGTAAACAGGAACTTCAGGACAGCAACAGGAGTAGATTAGATCAGCTACTTGCAGGATAATTTCCCAGCGATGACAGGGCAGTTGGCGGAATTAGATTAGGGTCAAGATGGGAAAAAGACGATCACACAATAAAAAATAAGCACAGACGACACAATTCAAGTTCACGACGATCACACAGACGACACAATTCACTTTCACGACGAACACAAACACGACACAAATTCAACCACAGGATAAACGAACTGAAACTCTCGCTCGCCCTTCGGCAAAGAGCGACTCCGAAAGCGACTGAGTCACAGCACTCCTAGCGGGCAAGGAAAAGAACGAAGGGCGGACAAAAAACGCACGGCTAGCGACGCGCGTAATTTATACTGTCATGGATCTATATTAATGTATGCTGTCTTGAAAGCGGATTGAACTGATTAACATCAGAATGTCTAATTATAATTGATATTTACGCTTGTTATACATTTTATGACGGAATTTAAACATTTACCGAGCCACAAAATACTACGTTCGGTTAGTTCATTCACATATAGAGAAGAAATAAGATTGCCAAACTGACCGGTAAAATACTATTTTTACCATGAACAATTGGGCATCGTGAAATCTGTCTATAAGACTGTATAAATAAATTATTCAGCAGATACAGTCAGTAGTTGAATCATTGCATGATTTTTTAAACAACTTCTTACCTATAATTAACACTTACGTATCGTAAAAAATACTTAACATAGTACACACAATGCTAAAGTTATGTTGTAAGCCAATAACCTTAACAAAAATAAACTGCAAGTATTAAAGAACAAAGCTATGAGACTTGCACTAATACGTGTTAAGTGTAGCATGATTAAATAAACATAAAAAACGCTACTATGTTTGTCTATCTGGCATAACTTAGAATGCAATGAATATATATAATTAAAAAATTGTTTTAATGCCAGACTGTATTGTTGAAATGTCAACATGCAACAATGAATTGCACAATTATAATAGGTAGGTACTACAATAAGTTGTATTTTTCCACCTTCACATGAGAAAGGCAACACGGCCAAACACAAACGAAAAGAATTTCACGAGCATATATGTGTGTTTTGCAATTCGGAAACCAATACAGCGGCGACAATGAAGTCAGTTGTCACGCACCGAATCGAGATGGCTGCCGAATAAAAATTCATATCGTCGATATTATTTTCCTATTGTAATTGCCTACAAATCGCAGCTAAAATAATGGTAATACTAAAAATTGTACCAAGTGCGTAAATATATTTAATAAAGGTAAAATGACTGTGATAATGTGACGTACGACTAGAAATAATTGTCTAATCTCTTCGAAACTGGCCATAACAAAATCATAGCGAGCGTATTTTACCCGCTTTTCAAAGACTGCTAAAAAAATGGAGGAGGTAGTGTTCCGGCCTGCATAAAGCGACCAAAGATTGGGAAAGCAACCAAACAGACCTGACCAGTACATGGGTAGATAGTGAGTAAACATGTTTCTACCGGGAAATTCTTTTTATTGCCAAGCATTTAAGGACGTTTGTTTGTGACGTATGATGCCTTCAACTGTGATGTTTTACATAATAATACAATGCTTTAATGCCAATTATCTTCCCCAATTGCCTCGGTTGTCGGCATCGGTCGAGGACAAACGTCCGTACTTATCTCAGTAATCGAGATTAAGGCGTGTACATAAATCTCAAAGGCTGCGGTGTCATGCAAAGATTCCACTAGTCTGCCCTGGTATCAAGATAACTTGAATGGCAGTAAACTATGCATTTGTCAAATTCTAAAACGGCCTCGTAATGACGATCCCCTGTCACATCCCCTTCAGGTGGCTCGCAGGGTGTTGAGATATGGTGTAGATGTGCGCTGTTGCCACGCGGTATTACACGGAGTCAACCTTAAGCGCGTAGAAATGGCAACAGTGCGTCTAGACGTCTATCACTCAACATGGTACGAAAACTTCCCCGGTAGGAGGGGATGGCTTGTCCTTACCTCTCTCCCTCCACCATAAAAAATGACAGCGTAGAGGGCACACTAAAATTATGTGACCGACTGGATAGGCACTGACTCTGGTAACTCAATCGGTCGACGATAAAAATATTTCCTCCCTTAGAAGAGGCAACACAAAATCATGAACCACGGCACCTTGAGATGGAATTATCCTGGAAAATTCATTGCGCAAGTGATTGGCTGCTAGCGAACGCCTACCAAAATTGCAGGTGTATGGCTCTGCATGTCCGCTTGCAGAACTTTTAAAAGTTTGGACTGGTCGCTTGCAGAAGCGTATTGTTTCCAGTGCAAACAGAAATCTGTCTCTGTGCTGGCTCGTGAAAAATGTTTCTTCAGAGTATATTCCACCCAAAGATACTTGCGTAAGTAACTGCCACCTTTATGGAAGTAAACATTTGCTAAAAAACGACCCTCATTGGTGTCCGATATATTTTAATATTTTCAGTTAATTCTTTTGGTTTTAATATGTTCAGTTAATCCTTTTGGTTCCAACGTAGCCTGGATAATTTCTTCACGAGGATGTGGATGTCTATAGCGTTCAAACCAAGAGTAGGGATAGCTATTAGATTTAGGTGCAAAGATAAATCCTATAAAACTGATGATCTCAGGCCTGACCTCGTGGAAATGATGGATATACATGACGAGAAAACCACCTTTGTTATTTCCACAGACTTTAATACGCTGGCACGACGCGCGTTTCACCACATTGTGGCATACTCATGTGCATATAGCGGTAGGTTGGGTGGGAATATATAGCCTGGGCTTATGTTGAGGAATGGAGAGGGGGTGGGTGGTGATGGGGGAGGGGAGAGGATTTCCGTTAAGTTTAAAAATGAGTACCAAAGAGGCTATGGGTTTCTCGGAAGACTGCTAGGCGACTCCGATGGCTGGGGGAAGGGGAGGGGTGGAGTGTTTAGAGAGGGTTTTTGGGGGTGTAAGGGGGAGGTGCAGGGGGGGGGGGGGTGGAGGGGGTGAGAAAAGGTGCATGGTGTAGGAGGATTTGGGGACCAAGCACTTTAAAAACCGCCGTGACCACCCTCTTAAAGAGGAAAGGTCTAATTATCTCCAACAGAAAATATATGATACACACACATTTTTTAAAAAACCACCGTCATTAAGGTGTCCGACTAAAATTTTATACAAACAAGTAAAAACTAATTCTTCTCCCTTACCAAAAAAATTATCTAGAGTTTATGGCCTACTGGTAATATAAACTACTGTTAACTAAATAAACCACACTCGTCACTTGCACATAATGTGTACCTCCTGTCCATCTGGAGAATGATGTCAATATGAAAAATTGAAAAACACACATGTTAAATCACAGTCCTTACAGTGTCACACTAAAAATCACACAAACAAGTAAAAACTAATTTTTCTCCCTAGCCAAAAAAAATTATGTAGTTTATAAGGCCTAATAATAATATGAACTTCTTTTCACTAAATATGCCACACTCGTCAATTGCAAATGTACCTCCTGTCCATTGTAAGAATGGTGAAAAGATTGAAGATTGATCCTTCGTCAGCTTCTAAAGCTGACGAAGGACCAACCGGTCCGAAACGTTCCCGTAAGAACAAATTCTTTTTTCTATGTATCTTTATCCTACCTCCTGTAAGTTTTATTTTATATATTTGTGGCCAATTGGCGAAATCCCGCCTGGGTAGGAAATTTACACCTCCCAGGGCATGGTTGTGTGTGCTCGTCCATATAATAAATACCTAGTAATTGGCTTCGGCTGTTAGGTATATAGAAATCACTATTATTATCAATTTATTATTCCGAGCACACCTCAGTACTCTAGCTAGTTTCTTATTATAAGGCGAGCGGCAATTCATGGTTCATTTTTTGCAAGGAATTGGGAGATAACGACCACTTAAAAGACTGATGGAAGGTATTTCCACCTACCGAAATCTATAGATATTCGGCCGACACTTTTATTCGCTTAAAAACTCTTTTATTTAACTCTTCATAAAAAAGGCCCATCATGTCGACAGGTTTCTCAAAAACGTGACGAGAACATTTGCCAAGTCATTAAATACTCTCGCGAGATTATGTCCTAGCAAAAGTAAAACAATATCCTCTATATTTGCAGATCATATTTTCAATACACTAATCAATGTATTTTGAATGTTCATTTTTATTTTGGGCACGGAATAAAATAATTTGCTAACATAGCGGCGGAGTTGAACTCCTACAGTACATCCTGCTATCTACGCCTGCTATTTTTGCAGTCAATGTTGTGGGATAACTACAAAATTGAAAATCCGATCATTAGATACTGCTGACAAGGGTAAATACTACGGTTCACTTTATCTTCACCACTGACTCAATTTTTTTCAAAGTAAGCACACGGGCCAACATGGTATGAGTCAACGTTCTGTACCATATTGCTCTGAGATCAATGTTTGAAAAAATATTTTGAATATACTACTGATTTTATCTCGCGCATCATATTGGATGTTTTCAACAGATTGTATAGGTTCGTGAATTTCTTCCTATATAGCACCCGGAATAGGGAACACGAATCCCTTGTACACGCTCGTTTAGGATAACCAAAAGTAATGAATTTTAACCCAATCGCCTTTCGCTGTTTCCTAGACCCACAAATTTAAAAAGCATAGCTATTGGTCGAATGAGCATCGGAATGTTAATTTTCCTGCCAAAAATAACGGTTGCTCCTGTGGTGTTATTGTCAAGATATTCTTATCCGTGGGAAAATTCTCGGCGGCTTTGTTTGGAGATGGAAATTCCCGGCGTAAAGCAAATGTATCATCGTTGACTTCACCTTCAAAAGAATAATTTTTTAGAAAGAAGTATTTTACTCTGGAATATGGAACGCAGTAAAAAAGAAATGCTTTGAAAACGAGGGATGGGATGAGAAATAGTTTGAGTAAGAGAATGAAACTTTTTGGATTGTGAGAGAACCTTCTTTCGATGCAAGTAGACGCTTAGACGGTGAGACGCTTGTAAAACTTTGTTAGGAATAACCCCTCGAAACTATTCCATCAAAACTTTGGCAAATTTAGCACTGCTCTGATGCGCGTCAAGCATGCAGATTATTTAATGTTTGTAATCTCGGATTCAAAAGTTCCTCCGCTTAGGATGCAGCAGCAGGGGAAAAGAAATCAGAATGACGCTCTTACTCAAGGGTACATTTACAATGCAAAATGAATTCAATTTCGCAAAGTCTTTCGCCTTAGAATATAACTGGAAAGCATTACAAAGCATTAAAAATTATTCTAAAATCCTGGTTCTGAAATTCTGCAGAGAAAAAATATGTCTATGTAATAACCATATGTCTATGTAATAATCATAGAATCTTAAATAACAAACTTTATCATACTATGGAGAGATGCACTGACAGTATGAACGTCAAGAGCAAACGGTGGCGCAAAGTTCAGGCAGTTACTCGTCATTGATTAACAGACATATACAATATATTTTAATGTAGACTGGTAATAATTGTAAAAACACGAAAACAATTTCAGGCATTACCACTAGACATAAAGATGTTCCCTAAATCTAGTCGATGGCGTCACAAATATGTATTTTTTTAAAAGTATTTTTCACCTGTTACAACTTGTTCTAGTACAATCACAATATGAAAGGGGATAATTTAATCCTTAACTTTTGGACTAAGTTCATCAAAGAGAATACATAACAACTTTGTACTTTTTTAAAATAAATTGCACAATAATTTGTAACATTATGCAATTTTGGCAAATTAAGAAATAAATCCCAATTGTCTTAATTGGATAAATGGCAAAAGCGTAGGAAAAGATTATATTTAGCTTAACAATAATGCTGTTTTTGCATAAAACCTGTGAATTTCACAGCAATCTCATGTACTAAAGGCCATAACAAATTTGACGTTTTGAGTTTGTAGCAAGTTATTTCAATTATTATCGTATTTCATTAGAGGTATTCGCAGATATAGATACTGAAAATATTTTTGGATACCTCTGAGTGTGAGTCATTTTTTTCCCAATGCTTCGACTCCTTTGCTAAGAACGTCTTCATGAGAATAGAAGCACAGTCTATACAGTCGCGACAAGACGGACACAATTCTTGCAGCTAGCTGTTAGTAGCGCCCCAAGCGGCGAACGTGTATAATTACCGTAATGTGGGGTGACTACATACACTTTCGCGCACTGGAACTAGAACCTATTTTCTTCTTCGTGATGTAATGGTATTATTCCTTTTGTAGATAATATTTGATAATGTCTCCCCTTTTAGGATTATATTGCGTTAAAAGGAAACAGTGAGAATAAAACGCAGTTCAAGCGTACTAGAAACAACCGTTCAAACTCGTCCTGTATTTCAATCTCGCGATACAATACCGTACTTTGGATGTCATACCGGCTTTTATTGAGACTGTGTGCTGAGTGCTGCGACTGCGTACAGTGTTTTCACATTTGATTTTTATTAAATAATACTGCAGCAGAAATCGGTAATGGAATTCAGGAGTGTCATTTTTTCCGATTCCCTAAGTATCATTACAGGTTGGTCGGTGCTCTTGATATTTTTGAAGCTCACAAAACGTGAGCGCTCTCTAATTCTTTTATTTTAGCACGCTAATGTAATTTATTATGATCATTACCCGTGCATACGACGGGTCACCCATTGCCGCAGAGAAGATTGAAACGGGAAAAATGCCGCTTACTTGTGCACAAAATTATTTGCTCTGTTCGGGGCATTTTGAATACAGCCAGTTGATAAAAAGAGATTGGTGCTAACCGCTGTCCTCATAATATTTGATATACCCAATAATCCGTCTCTAATAAGCTTTCAACGGAAGTTACCTGCCTGAAAGACAGTCTTCCCGAGGAAAAACTCTAGATACCAATCTCCTCTTATATACATATAAAGAAAGTATCCTTCTATAGTTTTTTTTAGCGTTACTAACATGTTTCTTTTCACCCAGTTTCTGCCAATCATGGCACATTTTTCTCTGATATACAGTTACAACAGGATCATTCAATGAGTGAGTAATTTTTATTTGTATGTCTATAGTTCGAAACCAGGAAATTAAGAACTCACTAAAGAAAGTAAGAGATTTCTTGTTTGAGGAATAACATAACAGTTCTTCGAATTAAGAGTAGATTGAGATGTACTGGTGGTAGGTAGGAGATGGTCAGGGTAATTAATGATGGAATATATATTGCGGAAGTGCAAGATATAGCCAAAAACTGTTTAAAAACATTTGGCCTGGAAATTAATAGGGATTATATTTCGTGGTCATGGATCTCATAAGTTCAGTGATACCAAATGTTTTTCACTGAGTCTCCTGTATCGCAGTCCTTAAGCACAGTCTAAACAAATAGTATAGACTGTGTATAACAACAAATAAAACTTTTACAATCCACAATTTTGGTCAATACAATTATGCACAAACCGGATTTCAATGCATGTGCATCATCATCAGGTGCTTATTTATTGTTATAAAATGGAATTCCACAAAGTTAAACCTGATCTTATTTCTTTTATTATTTTATACTGTGCCTTAAGGTTACACATTTTTTCCGAACATTTTAATCTATCCTCTATTTGTATGTAGCAACAGTAAGTTGAGGGAATAAATACCAAAAGTGGCCTGGATCTAAGAGTGTTTATGCTTTTTAAAGAGAAAGCAAAGAACTTGAAATAGGATCAAAGGTTGGTTAGTTTGAGCATAGATAAAATAGCAGTTGCGAGGCATTTGTTGTACAATAATAGTGTAGATTATGTCTGTGGCTTAGAGGACTTGAGTTTCTTCAGAAGCAGTAACATAACAAGTCCAGCTCTACTGCTAATGATAAAGGGATTGTTTTATAACTTAAGGAAGCCTATAGGGTATCTATTTCTCCTGCCAGTCTGTAAAATACAAATGTTTTCAAAAGGTTTTCAAAACTACTCTTGAAATACTTTCTAAACCAGCGTTTACCGTGAAGACATGTGTGACTGACCAGGGTTCAAACTTTGTTCTGATGCGTAAGTCAATAAAAATATCAACTGATTTATCTTAGATTTATATGCAGGAAATTATACTATTTTTAAAATATTCCTCATTTGCTGAATAGTTACAGAAATGACCTATTTTAATATGATTGTTTCCATCCATTAAAAAGTGGAATTAGAGTGTTGATCTCATTGGAGGTCATTTGTGAATAGTTCTCCCTGGATTCTATGAATACAGTCAGACTTGCCCATAGTTTTAAAAAGCAGTAACTCCCCCTGCTAACTCCCCGTCTTCTCCAAATTGAAGGCCAGTTCACCACATATACTACGTCATTCTACAGAAGTATCAGCCATAATCACTCTTATTTCTTGTGGATTAATGCCTGTTCAGTCACTGGCAACACCAAAATGTGTAAAAGCGTAGATGATTTATCCAATATTTTCAACTCCCACGGCATTATTTCAGCTGCGACACTAATAGTTACTACCACAGATGAATATGAACACATTGAAGCCCCCGAGGTAATGAAAAATTGGCTGGGGTCAATCAGGTTAATTGACCATAAAGGAAATGATAATAAATCCATAAAAGGTAAAATTTGTTGAAGTTTGGCTTCTAAATATCAACTCTGCAAAATATTTGGAAAGAGCTGAGAACCAAAGCCCTTTAGAAAGATGTCAAGAAACAAGAAAAATGAAACAAGACTTTTTGGAGAATTTTTCTCTGTTGTCCGGTACAAGGCTACTCCTATGTCAATCTTTGGTTTTTAAATCGTTTCTGAAGCTAAATTCTTCCTACGGCAGTGAAGTATTCGATAGCCAGGAAGCAATCCTTGATAGCTTGAAAGAAGGGTGGTCATAACATGATTTCTTGTGAATTATATATGCTATTTTCTGAGAAAACTGATATCACTTCATTATTGTGAATGTAGGTACTTCCTCATGAAAATAGAAGATAATATCCGAGGAAAAAATTTATTAACATATTTTAAAAACTTTCAAAGTAGTGAAATTTCTTCAGTCTTATATTGTGTAGTGAGGAACTGAATTCCTTTTTCGAGGAATGTTCATCATCATTGATAAGTAATACTCAGTGTGTTGTTAATTAAAACAAATAGGGCATCTTATGGGAATGTGATTTACGAATCAAACAAAATGCCCCTTCCAAAAATATGCAACTCACGTGAAACATTTGCTCAATAGAATCTTAGTAAGGACATGCATTTATTTTATATTTGAAATTAAAAAATCAGGGCCTCTCTAGCTACAAAAATCGAATGTATAAAAAATACTTAAAGGTGAATAATACAAGTTACTGACTTGAATTAAATGTATGAAAAAGTATTGTTCCATAGATCCTTTTGTGTTTTCATTCCTCACAGCAAATACAAAAATGTAATAGTGACCTCAATAAATACCTGTACATGTGCTTCCTATTTTGTCTTTATGCCACTTAAAAAGTCAGAACAGACGTACGTTATGGCATAAGCCATACGTGCTAGACTGGGGTAACAAACTACTCTGTACATATTTCAAAAATTGAAGAAAGTTTTGCTCCTTCTTTGAAATGTCTAACCATTGAATGGACCATTTATTCCGCGAACGATTGTGTGACATCGGTGCTCTGAACGAGATTACGATATTTTAAAAAGGATGGAAAATCCGTTAACATAAAGCATTACCCGCAAAAATAAAATGTTTAGAAGGCAGTGCAAATGTTGGCGAAAGTGAGCAAACGTTAGCTTCATTTACACCGTAATGAAAGTAGTTATACACGTTCACCACTAGAGGCGCTTGCATCGGCGCGCTGCAAGTCTGTATAGGGAAAATTACATGGCATGACGCGACTGTATAGACTGTGATAGAAGTGACTTGTCCATCAACCTACTTTTAACCAAAGTCTATTCATTTATTAAGGTCTATATGCTAAGATAGTTCGTCCACAAACCATTAAATGAGTGGTTTGATTAAAGCAATCATTGAAGGCAAAACACGTTCATAATTGCAATGAAAATAGGCGTTGCAGTATTCTCCCCCGGTGTATAACCTCGCACCCGTGTGTACGACTGCGTACCACATCATTTGTATACGCAATGATTGGAAATTTATTGTTCAACTTATCTGATTTTTAAGGGTAGTTTAAGCTAGACACATAAACTTGAGTGCAAATAAAATTCAGGGAATTTGGCCATATTATAATAAAAATGATCTTATCTTTCCAATGATGCAATAATGTCAAAGATTTATCTGTAAAGTTAAATATATAGTTGCCCAAAATTAGAAGCTTATTCTCATTGGATAAAATATGGCTATGCGCTTAAGAAAAATTATTTAAAAAACTAGCTAATACTTGTCCAAAATGAGGTACCCCTCGGTGAAATGTGTGTATGAGATCTTATTGCATAGAAGTGTTTGACAGATTTATAGAAAGATCCATAGCCAGATAGACCAGAGGTTCGTTATTTAAATAGTAAAAAAGTAAAAGAATAACCCATAAAAAGTTTCCATTCTATGTATCTAAATGAAAATTGAGGCTAAGATTGCCTAGAATATCCTTTTAAAAGCAAGTATAATTCACTCAATAAAGCCACAGACCATTTCTTTATTAAATTCACCAATGTGTAGTGAGTAGGAACATGGTAACCAAGATCAATGTGTAGGTGATTATGTATCATATATCTCGGAGAAGATTTATTTGTTTCTCTATATTGTTAAAGCCATTAGCACAAACCATTTGGATTAACCATGGCTATATTATAATTCGAAATTACTTTTGTGTTGAATACATGATTCGAATGATGTATCTTAAAAAATATATAAATTAAATTCGCTTTCAATCTATATAAATTCTTGATAGCAGTGCCCCTAGCAGTGTTTAAAGCTAACAGACAGACCTAATCATTTATATAGTTTTATGAGGAAGATCTAACGCATGGATTGCATTAACGATGTATGTTTTGTATGCTTTCATAACTATTAATATACTTATTTTAAAATAAATGCAAAAAAACTTCAATTATGAGGTCGTTTCAGCGTATTGCTTGAAACAAATGAGTAAATCCTTTTTGTGTATATTTAGTAAACTACTGAGAATATCAGCCATTTCTAACAAATGTTTTTCCATATTATATTTTATAACAAATTATAATATTTACTTTATACTTCTCAAAACTACATATAGACATGCATATTCGAACATGATTTCTACTATGAATAGATAATACCTCCCTCGACCGATCTAAAGTGCTATACATTTAATTCCCAGTGGCTAAGAAATTTCATCAGGGAAAGCAGAACTTTTTTAACAACGTTACGGAAATCTTGGAAGATCTTTTTTTTCTATATCTCTCACGCAGCCACGAGAGAACCTCCATTACAAGTGGAAACGTGTTGTTTAAAGTTCTTTTCCACGAATAGTGAACATTTCCACAAAGTCATGGCCGAATTTGAGCGGATTCGTTAGAAATCTTCAACGTCGAATGTCATATCTGAGAGGCATAGGGAGCACACTTCCATAAATCCATCTTTTATCACACCCAGGGATACGCTAATTTCGAGGAAAGGTTAAACGGGAAGTTCTCTCTCTAGATGACACGCCAGGGTCGTCGATGCGAACGAATAGGGTGCAATTCCAGAGTTACGACACTGTCGAGACACTGCCAAGGCAGAAGGATTCCGAGAAGGAATTGAGACAAGCTCTGCAAGATCCAAAGTCTCTAAAGGCTACACGGGAGCTGGTAGGGTGGAGGGGACAACTTCGGCGTTTATTCCTCTCCCAAAAAGTCGACGTTATTTTCTTTTCTAAACTCGTCGTCGATTCCGAGCTTTTAGTCCTTAGAATCGCAAGCTTCTTTTCCCTCCCTTATTCTCTCACTGCACTCAATCCTTTGCCTCCCCTAGTTCCCCCAACTTTTCTCTTCCACCCACTGCAACTTCCTCTTTCATATCCCTCGCCGAAAACTTAATTTTCTCTCCCTATATCTCTTTATCTCTCTATCCTGCACTCATCTCCTTTCTCCACAACCTTTCCTGCTCTATTCATTTACTATCTTGCAGGAACTGGTTCCCAACTGGTTTAAAAGCTACATGTTGGCCAACATTTTGATATTTAACAAAAACATCGTCTTTTTGTCATATTCAATAGTATTGGTACTGATATTTTCGGCACATTATGTACCCATCTTGAAAATAGACAGAAACTTGTTTTTAAAAACACAGGAAAATACACAACACTGGTTTTTCCAAGCCATTATGCTCGAATGCTTACTGATACTCACTATGCTCGACGCCGTAGTCCTACGTTGTACGTATAGAGGGCATAAAATGGACTTCTATGGACAGTTACAAATATCTAGTAGAAATGCTTAGCTATGTAATGATGGTTTTATCGCCCATTCACCTCCCATAAAACTCAGAATTCCTTTTCCAGAACATAACATTTTGACCATCTCCCATCCCATGATCCTATCCCCCATTACTCAGCTCACTTAAAACACTTCCCAATTTTTCCATGGACCTCCCTCCGCCCCCTCCCTCCAACCCCTTGCCGTTCACTAATGTGAGTCAACCAACCTTACCTTGTTTTTTCTCCATTCCCTCACCATTTCCCCAACTTCCTACCACACCCTCAATGTTGTAATCTCAAAGCCCAAGATATTTGTACAACTACACCCAGATTATATATAAACGTGCTGAAAGAATGGACATTCTATGTGTTTGTTTGTGTTTGTCTATTTCCAAGATCCAAGGAATTTTAGTAAAGACGTTAACATATTGGAAAAAATAAAGCCATCAACCCTTAAACTGAGCAACCATGCAGATATTGAAACATCCACCCATTGAAACATCCATCCATTTAAGTGTTTTTCCTCACTTGGATTGTGAGTGTGCTTGCTATCTCTTGGAATTTTTCCGTTATATTGAGAGCCAAGTGGACTCTAGAAGGGCCATAAAGGACCAAAAGGTCTTTAAATCACCTATATAACATATGATGAAAAAAGTTTAGGTTTCACTGTTAACGGAAAAAGTGTCTTAGTTAAAATCACGAATAGTCGATGCGAGCTGTCAACCGTCAACAGATGACGGGAGCATTTGAAGGGTTAATCAGATGGGAAACCAGAAAACAGTTCCTGAATTTGATGCGAAAGTTCCCGATTTGTCTCCTCTTACTACAATTTTCGACATATTTTCAAGTCACATAAGGAGATTTAACGGTCCAAAAAATGAATGTATTTGTTTTACTCATTTTACTCAGTCCATCTGGGTATGTCGGCGGAATTCTACACACCCATTGTGTTATTAAAACTTGTTCCACATTTACCTGAGTTTTTTATTAATTAGAATTTTATTGCTACAAGTGAAAGCCTTATGAAAGCATAGCTAAAAATGTTCAACCAAATGGCACTCATTTAGTGCGTAGTTCTTATATCAACTTTTAAAGAGGTTTTTCGGAAGAAAACTAATTTTATTTCACTTTCCATATTCGTAGTTCGAACAGAAATATGAAAATTCTCTCAAAAAAAATTACCTCCCTAAACTATTTTTCCACTAACTAAATGTGATTGTCTTTAAAAGAAACAAGTGTAAAGTTATATTGTTTTCTTGATCATGAATGCGCATTGTCTCAATGAATGATAATACGTACACTAAGTATTGACAATAAGAATGGTAATGCATCTTTTGCCTCCTCTACTTACCCCTTCCATCCCCTCCCCTCCCCTTCTTCTTCCATGTCCATAAGAAACGTCAAATAAACAATACTCTTATTTTAACATTTAAAACTATTAATTCACGATGTCCGCAATATATTTACCAACAATACCCCCTCAAATCTAAACTCTATTTGCAAACAACTCGATCCTGCCTCCTTGATCTACAGACACCTCTCCATCTCACCAATGCCTACAATGCATAATTTCTTGTCACATTCTTGTCCCGTGTGGTTGGTATTCCCCCCTGTTACAGATTAAATCATCAACATTACCGAATGTGTTTAAACCAACTCTATTCACTGCTATTTTAGATGGTAAGGTACGGTTTCCAGATCTCTATAACGCGCAAGCCTAACTATGTCGTGAGCTGTGCCATTGTGGATTCTGTCACATGTATTTGTATTTACTTGTCTGATCTTTGTGGCATAAGGTAATAATGTTTTTCTATCTCCTGAATTTTGAATGAAATTGAATTATATTCAATTCAAATGCTCCATTGAAATATCAATTTACTTTAGATGTTCAATCATGTACCAGGGATATGTCTCCTTTTCTCCTTTCTTATTATTGCATTATTTATTGAATTATTTATTTATTATGTTTTGTATTGAACCTGGAGTTTGCAGCTATTTTTTATTGTTTTTTTTTAATGTTTGTGTTTGTAATTTTGCAATTTTCAACTCTATTTTTTTATAATTAGTTTGCATTTTTAATTTGCAATCTTGTAGTATAGCTTTTATAATTTGTCATGTTCATAAAGGCCAGGTGCACCTACCAGAATGGACTTATATATTAATTATTAAAATTCACAGGAGACGTTACTCTCTCTCTCTGTACATATAATGCTTTTTCTTTCCCTATCACCTCTCCACTCTTTTTCTTATCTAGAATGCTGTTTCTATCCCACTCACGTCTTATATCCGTTTCGCCAACGCTCTAAGCGCTTCCTTAAGGGGATTCCCTGTGCTCCGTCTACAAAGTTTAGTTTTTTAATTATTTTTATTAATTATAGTAATGCATTAGCAGGAAATTATAGTATGACATGCGATGAACATTGGTGTCACAGAGGGATTTGTTTGAGGGTTTTCTACACGATTATGGTAACCAGGTTCATTTCATCCATTCTCCTTTGGCTGGTAGATAATTTAATTTAGTATTACTATGAAAAAAGAAATACAAATATTGATTAATATGTCTTAATTTAAATTTAATTATTACAACTTTTTAGGGTGTTATAAAAATAACTTTCATTTGCAATTGATTCAAAATGTATAAGTGAAGGGATGGTGTGGTTAAATAAATACACATTAGATGATATAAAAGCGGTAATATGCAGTTAAGGTACGTTTACGTGGAAGTAGTACCTATCTAAATATTTTGCACGAAATAAAAATAAAACGTATTTGAACACATCTGGGCGTTACACAGTGGTATACTTAAAACGACAGAATTGCCTCCGGCACCAAAAATCACGACCTAATATTTTACAAGTTTAATTAGAGTATCTGCAACCATGTTTTCCGCTTGCTTCAGCTAAATTTATACGCGCAAACGTTGTATTTACTTGGCACTTAATCGATACTTCTCCACTTTGGCTAACTCTCTACTCATAAGAAAATGACAAACACACCCCACTCACTTTCCCTTTTTTCATGTTTCCGTTACATTTCATTCCCATATTAGTCACTCACATACTCCACTACATTTTATCCTCATCAATTTCCTTGACCTCCCCAAGATTCTAGACACACAATATATTGAAATTCATTTTAAACAAATTATAACATTAACAGTAATTTTCATTAATATATTTATTCCCCACTGTATTGAATTCTGAATTCACTCATTTTCTTGTAGTAAAAACCTAAACTTCCCTAACTCTGATATATTTGCAAAACATTTGTTTCTATCTTCTTCCCAACCTTGCCCTTCAATTTCATAGACGTAGTGAGCAAAATATTCAGTTAATACCACTGGTTCAAGAGTTTTTTTTAATACCAAGCTGTTTGGAGTAATATCATTTTATGTCAAAATACAATGATGTTGCTGATCAGTCATTGGAATATTAATGGCAAAATGTTTGTATACCATTCTCTCTGCCGCTCAGGTCCCACCTTAACCAGTTCTCTTCATTTTGACAGCCATTTCTTATCATTGACTTAAAAATAAATTATTATTTTTAGAGATCATCGACCGAAACTACTTAATTCCCTTCATTTTGATGAAGCCTTTAAGCATCCTCGCACGTCCTCGTCATCCAAATCCCATACCTTCCCAACCAGTCTCTTATAACTCTTTCCCTCCTAAAGACTCTCCTCCTCCTCCTCCGCTCCTCGAAATCCAACGAACAACTGCTCCCAGCTTCTTAAACCCGCACTTCCTTCCACCCAAGACCCAGAAGTTCCTTCTTCATCCATGCACCCTATCCCCCTTCCTCCCACACCGTTACCTACCCACCCCACCGAGCCCTACTAAGCCCGTTCTCGACTGATTCTGTCCTCGCCCCTTCACATCAACTTACCCCTTCCTCTAACGCCCACACACATTTCCTCTTTCTTCTCCTCTCCTTCCTATCTCACCACTCTTTAAAGACGTTGCTCAACCCTCAAAGCCACCCACTCCTTTTCAGCTTCTTTATTTCAACAAATCAACTCGCAGGAAAACTTTGGCTCACCTGACAGAATTGCCGTGGTAACTTCATAATCCCACGAATAACTCCAGCCTTATCCCATGGCGTCGCCACCAACACCTAAGCTAAGGCTTGTAGACCGAGATGAGAGTGTTTTGCTAGTTCTACTGCAGCCCTTTCGTGAAACCAAACTCATTTCCGAGCCAACTTTAATATTTTCCCTTAATTTTTCTTATTCCTATGTTTGAGTGGAGTTCAGAAGACGCTGAACAATCACGGAAAACTTTTCAATTAGAACGAGTAGTTCTAAAAGTAGGCGCATGAATGTTTTTAACTAGCTTGAAAACGCAATTATTGAGTGAACGGGAGGTTGGAAACGTTGATGATTAAGTCGGAAAAAATATGTAAATCAACAAATTTATGGCCACACTCAAAATTTGAATGAATTCTTCTCGGGTTTCCAACCGGGTTAAAATCTCCATTGTGGTCGAAGTTTCGATGCACGAGTCGGGCATCGTCATCAGGACCATCTACAGCCCTGATGACGATGCGCGAGTCGGGCATCGAAACGTCGGCCACAACGGAGATTTTAACCCGATTGGAAACCCGAGAAGAATTCATTCATGAGGTACGCCGGGAAAGCACCAGATCAAACTCAAAATATGAAGCTTAAAAAATACCAAATGCTGAAAATAGGAATAAGATTGTTGGCAATGTAAATTCGATGTTGTTGAAGAAATAAGAAGATAAAATTGAAACAGAGAACTACAAATGTAAAACTCCTACAAGGCGTTGAAGGGAAAAGACGAACGATGAAAACTCAGTGAAAAAAGAGACGAATTAATTGGACATACTTTTTCGTCACAAAAGTATCTTGAAAAAGTGGAGGGAGTATTCGATGGGAAAAATTATGGAGAATGACCAAGAGTGATGAATAATAGGCCAACAAGAGTGACGTAAGGACGTAAAAGAGAAGACGTACTTATGATTGCAACGATTAGCTGATAGAGGAGTGGAGAGCTGCAACAAATCAATTTTCCGATTGATGCCCGCAATTGAAGACACGGATTATGATTAAAGTATGTAATTCATTAAAAATAAACAAGCATTAAGCAATGTTTGAAGAAGAGTAAACAGATTCGTATAAAAACTATGACTAGGAACAAACGAAGTGTAAAGGAAGCATTGGATGAACTAGCATTCCCTCCAAACACGGAGAAAGCGAAAGAGATTAAAACTTCTAACAAGTCAGAGGAGCCCCCCAGTTTTTAATCTGCCACTGGAATCATCGTACTCAATCGATGAATCAGAACACTGTGATGAAGTATTGCACATATATAAATTAAGGTTGATAGCTTTTTAGTAGGAGCGTGGTGGCCTAGTGGGTAGAGCGCTTGGCTACTGACCGAAGGGTCCCGGGTTCAAATCCGGATGAAGCCTTTGAACGCCCCCGAACAAAAATCCTCGGAGTGCGAGGTGGCCCAGGGAAAGGAACTGGCCCCCCTACCCTGAATGTGTGAAATTCACACGCCCGTGGCTTAGTCCGGGTCGAGCTCTGCCATCAACTATCCAAACCAACCTACGGGTTGAATCACTGAGCGTGAGGTTTTTAAACTCGTATTTCCCTAGAAAAAAAACCGTGGTCGCAAAAGAACTACAACTACGCACGCATTCATTCATTCATTTAAATTCCATCTTTCCAAGCACTTATGCGATTACAACAAAAAAGTGTCTCATACTTACTTCATTCTAAAATAATATACATTGCTGACGTACAATTTAGCTCTATCTTCTCCCCCTTCTTTTCCCTATTTCTCCCCTTCCATGGCTGGTGTCCTAACACCCCCTGCCAAACACGCCTCTGCGACAGCTCGCTGGGTAGTATGTAGATTTAGAAATGCAATAAACTACATCACTTTCATACAACACTTATTCCATCACTGTAACACAAAAACGGCTGGCTAGGACAAAAGCTATAAGTAATGTAAATTAATTGTTTTATGCACATTTAGCGGTTCTCAAATCTATCTCATATTTAGCTTGAAGTGTTGCTGAGTGACTGACGGAGCCAAATTAACAAGTGACCCCTTACCAATTTACAATATACCAATTTACAATATACCAATTTACAATATACCAATTTACAACATACCAATTTATCCCCGATTGCGCAAATATTCCCTTTTTCTAATTTATGCTATAAAGATATTTACGGAGAGGAAAAATGCATACTGATTCTTGAACTTTTTCACGGTAAAATTGCTTAAATATTCTTATCATCAAATAATAACGTCATGATGTTTATATTGGGACGAGAATGATAAAACTTACCTTACCTCTCTAATTAATTCACTTCTTACTGATATTGATCCCTTTATATCTATCCCCTTAAAACTTCACCAACTTGGCCACAACAATTCTTTCCATAAATAATCAGAATATCTCAACAATAATGAACAACAATCAACATCTTAATTTCATCTCAGTTTAGTTATTTTATTGTTTATATGTGCAAGTCTCATTTTGTGTTTGTTAAAAGTGCACCTTTAATTTGCAAAATTCCTGCATTCGGAATATTTTTTTAAAATAAACATGTAAAATAAAAGTAAAAAAGTAGTCGAGCTGATTTTCCATTCACGTTCAAGGTTTACTCGGGTTCTAAATTTAAACGGTGGTAAATTCACAGAAGTTGGTAATTTTGGAAGCAGGAGCACTCACGCACGCAAAGTCACATCCAAATCCACTCGTCCAGAACATCGCGTGGTTCCCAAACCCCTTTTCAACGCTTTCAACCCCTCTCTCACGACACATTTTCCCACCCCACCCACCCCTTCCCCAGCTAACCCTTCAAGCACATCAATCTTCCATCTCGAAATCCCGATAAAAGGCAGCCACAAACATTCTCTCTTCCCTCTCCCTCTCTTCATATATCTCACTCTCCACCCTTCTTCTTTGCTCGCGTCGCTTACCCGCTGAAAACTAACTTCAGTCGATCGAAACTTCGGTCCGACCGAAAAGGCTCAGCGGCGGGCTTTAAATTCAAAGTTATTTCAAATACGCTTTCGCACTCAAGGTGGTTTTTATTTAAAATGAAATTTGTCACATTTTTCCCTATCGTGTTATATCCAGACCAGCACTTCTCAACAGTTTATCCTCAATTCTCACCTTTCACCATATCTCAAAATATCATTCCCCCTTCCACACATAAATCTTTATCTATTAAGCTGAAATTCCATTTGCTTGAACGCTATAGCATAGTGGCTATAGCGCTAGCCTATACCTTTTTACGTATTTTAACAGCATTTGGCACACATTTTTCTTAGGATCAGAATGTTTTATGGGGCCCCTGTATGAATTCCGTTTTAATCAAATTCTACTTCTGTGAGAAAAGCATTGGGTTTGGTGCAGAGATTTATTTTTTTGCTTTTTTCAAAACACTCACATGACTTTACTTACATGATAGGGGCTTGGAAATTTTAGTGTCGGAGGACTAAAAGGAAAAAGCTTCAAAGTCTTGAATTTTAATTTCATATTTGCTTTGTTTTTTTTAAAAGTGAGTTTATGGCTCCATAATCGTAAAGTACTTCAACAATAGATTTTTTTGTTTACTCGGAAACCACTGCATTGACCTACAATGGGAACTTATGCCCGAGGCACCTTAAACCTTAAATTAAAATATTAATATTACAGAATTAAAATGAGATTTTAGAACGGATATTTTTCAACCAACCTCTTATTACTGCAAATAGTGTATATACAACTTTAACTTCGTTGTGGAAGGATTCGTTATGGCCTATGCAACAGTAGTTTTTTTATAATTCCCATTGGAATTCTACGGGTGAAATATTCTAATTGTTAAATATTTATGAGAAAAGCACTGGGTTTGGTGCAGAGAATTATTTTTTTCATTTTTTTCAATTACCTAAACTCACACGACTTTACTTACAATGGCCTACGAGCTAATATTTATTTAGTTTCAAAAATATATTGAACGCACAAATATACATCACAGCACATTTAGAGGAATAGGGGTCCAATATTCTCACTAAACTCCCATTAATTCTCCCAGGAATTGAATTCCTCACTGATTGAGAAATCTTATTCTACACAAAGACAGAAAAGGACAATGTTTCACCACATGATCTGAAACGATTTGATTCAGGCTAGAATAAGAAATAATATTATATCATGGAAGAACTAAAACACTAGCTTAAGGTGCAGATCTGCATGTCATTAGTCCACGGTTACGACAGGGACGTCACTTTCTAGGAGGTATTCAAGCGATGATTATTCTCTCAATATAATCTAAATAACACTATAATTTTTCTTTCGTTTTCACATGTGCAGACAGCTATTTTGGAGGGAAGTTAAGAGGTTCAATACATTTTTGAAAATTGGTAATGTAGGCTCCTGGAGGTTGAAGATTTAATTGAATATAAAAGCCCCACCATTATTGCCTTAGCAAATGGCATTGGAAATAAAATTATGACATTTTTTCCTAAATTATTAGTTAAAACTTTGCCAAAAGCAGGTCAAAAGTGGAATTTTAAAAATCGACATTTGAAATTGAATCCAAACGAGATTATAATCTAGGCCGCAATCCATATAAAAGTTTTCGAGTTATGAACAAATTACTGTAATCATTGAAGCCAAAACTGAGTACGTTTAATTAAAATGCAGTTGACTCCATCTCACGCTTTGACAATGCCACCGCGGAAGACCTGGAGTTGGCAGCCGGAGCTGGCTCCCGGAGCGCGGGAGAAGGGACCCGGATAGGCATACTTTCAAAAGTCTCCACTTCCTCACTTAAAGCGCGAGTCGCCTAGCTTGAAGAATAGAGAAGCACCCAAGCGGTGTGGAATAGCCGTGGGGAAACACGCCGAAAAAACATATCCAAGTCCTCACTATTTTATTAATCCCCGAGGGTTTATGAACAAAAGAGAGTAAATACAATGACTTTGAATTTCACCAAAAGTTGTCCGTACGGTCCTGCAACCGTTATTCCCTTCTACATCCTTATCCTAACCCATTAACTAGACTGCACTCTGTAGATAACTCTACCTTCGTCCCCACTCCCCACCCTGCTATCCTCGGTGTATATCCCGGGCAACCAAATTAAACCGGAATCGATTAATTACAGTTCGCTCCGATTTATTTGTCCTGTATGCAAAAAAAGTCTTCTTCTCGCGTCCCAATTTCATTCTGGGGACCGTTTCAATTTCGACTCGGACGTGATGCAGACGAGGCTAGGCCAGCGACCTAGTGACCGTCACTGCAAGTTCCTACCCCGCTGCATAGCAATTCCTCATCCCTGACCCACCTTCGGCATACGGTAACGCTCTTTGATTATGTAATATTCATCTACATACTCGCGATACCTTGAAAAATACCGAAAAGGCGTGCAGCAACGGTTGTTATGATACCGCCCATGAATAAGAAAGGAGGCAATTGGAATTGGAAAAGGAAGAAAAGAATTGGGATAGACATACATCGTGATATTTATTGTTCTTGCACCAAAACTGGCTTGAAACTGTAATGTAACCTAAAGGAATAATTCAATTCATTGAACAAAATACAATCATTATTAAATGGTAATATAGTAGAACCATTATTGAATCATGGACTAGAGAGTATTGAATACGGTTCTATAAAAACATAATACCATCCTCGTGTCAATTCATCTCCCTGACACACCTTTAACATTTGGTGACATACCCACTCAATGGTTTTATAGTATTAATCTACCGTGTGGCAGGGAACGTCGTGACACCAGCCACAAGTATGAAATAGATGGAGTTGTAATCGGAAAAGGGATGAAGGAATTAGGATATGGATTTGAATCACAAAATTGACTATTTGGACAAATATTAGTAACAATTAGGATATAAAATGGCTATTTGAGCTCATCATACAAAAATAATCGATTTTTCACCCTAATAAAAATTTTACTCGGGAGTTTTCTTCGGGCTGCGAGCATTATCAGCGTATTTCGATCTAGCTTTGCTTGGATCGTAAACGTTGTCGTGAAAAACACAGCTTACATATTCCCACCC
Source organism: Pyrrhosoma nymphula (assembly GCA_963573305.1). NCBI lineage: Eukaryota > Metazoa > Arthropoda > Insecta > Odonata > Coenagrionidae > Pyrrhosoma > Pyrrhosoma nymphula. The sequence continues at coordinate 42,104,213 of OY754339.1, read as the reverse complement.
TCTCAAATTAAGCGCATTTATGTCGGCAGCATTGCGTACCCTATGCTGTCCTCTAACCTAAACTCCTCAGCCGACCCTTTCAACTAGTGATGGGTCGGTCGTGATTGGTCGAATCCCGAGATCAAGTTCTCTTAAAAGATTGATCGATGAACTGGATCTCCCCAATGACCGAGGAGTTCATCTTTACCGTTCACAATAGGAATGATTGTATGACATCAAGTATCGATCACGAGATGTGAGACCGGCTAAACAATAATGAGATAAAATAATGAGATGACTCTGAGGTGGCAAAATTTATTAAAAGAAGTCTAATAATAAACTATACACTAATATCTATCTATAAAGGCCGTTTTACACGATGAATGATTTTGTACAAACGAATGTACGTGAGCTTGTACGTTTGTCTCAACGAAATTATAACAGGCTCTATCTTCCGTTCAGGCCTTGAGGCAATCGCACAAGCTATCGCCTTTTTACACGATACATTTTGTCTCATGCAAGAGTTCACGGAAGAGTTTGTACAAATAAATGTACCGTGTAAAACGGCCTTAATACCTACATTGCTTAAGTACACAAATCTATTATTAACCTATCACTGAGGATGCAAACTGCTAAATTTAAATTCAAGAGCATCCATTTGGTCAATAGCTTAATTTCAATTCCCATTGATTCCAAATTTAATATAATAGTTGAAACAACGAACTAATTGCAGTCTTCAGTCTTATCCGACTCTTGTGAAGATTATGCAACACTTTAAACTCATCTCCTGTCATAACACATTCATTAGGAGCGTAAGTCTACCTAATACAAATTACCTTTAAATGTAAAGATATCACCACAAGAACACACACAATACATCACAGCACATATAGTGCGTATAAAATTTGTAATCACTGAATTTCCATAGTTAAATTGTTACTTAAACACACGATAAACCTTCGTTTCAATATTCTCGACAAATATTACGTCTCTTGCACAAGTGAAACTTAGTGATACCGACTGTAATTGAAAATTGAATTTTAGTGCTACAGTCGGATAATTTGCTTTAAATTCTTACAGCAAAATGAAAACTTTGATCGGTTAAAACTACATTCCAAAATACACTTTCGCAGCGTTCTATGCTACTATTTATCATAGGTTTTTATAATGAGTTTTGAATAATTTTTGGTCCATAAAATATGTCACTCTTCAAGAGATTTGTACTTGTAAGGGATATTTCTAATATTTTTCTACATTATGCTTAAAATAACAAACCAAGAACCCTGTCTAAGAACAAAACTAACCTTCAAACGTGTTGCACAATTGTATCTCCAATTGTTTTCGAAGAATTACCAACAACTCTAAACGAAGTAGCTGTACACACCAGTCATGATAACAGTATGTACTCGCTTTGCTCGTTTGGGGACTTCGTCCCCAACGTCTGTGTTTGTTAAAAAAAGTTGAATTTGGCATCATGTTGAGAGCGAACTATAAATGATAGAGAGTAAGGATAAGCATAAAGTTGTAGTCCTCGATGAGATCTTTAAAAACCCGCCCAAAAGACTCGAGATCCGACTTTTAGTTTAGAAGCTACAGTCGAAAAACCACGAGCTCCACGAAAAGCCGACTATGACACAATGTTACCAGATAAATAAGAGGAATGGAAAAGAACGAATAGAATAAAGTTGTAGGCCTTAATGAGATCTAAATAAAAACCACCCAACAGATTCGAGATCCGACTTCTAGTTTAAAAGCTACAGTCAAAAAACAGCAAGTTTCACAAACATCCGAATTTGTTGCCATGTTATCAGCAAACTATTGGTAAAGTCCAGGTTTTTACTATTTACTTGCAAAGGGAATGTCAAGGTGCATGCCCATGTCAAGTTTCAGAAACATTTGACAGTTTTAGCAAAATTCGACTTTGACACCATGCTACCAGAGTACTATAAGAGTTAGAAAAGAACAAAAAGCATGAAGTTGTAGGTCACGATGAGATCTAAATCCCTTGGAAAAATAGATTTCATATCAGAATCCTAGTTTAGGAGCTAAAGAAAAAAACCGCAAAAAATGGAAACTCTTCACTAAATGTTGTGCCTGGTGAGAAAACTACGAAGCGTAGAACTCGAATGTATTTGCATATTGTATTTGTATATTTGCATGTTAAAGAAAATTCAATTCCCCGTGTGAAAATGTCGTCAGATTTCAGATTTGACTCACCGTTCAAAAGATATGAAGCGATAACTAATAGTCTACTTTTTGAAAAGTAAAAAATCCCCCATTTTTATTTTTTGTCACTTTTAGTAAAATAATTCCATTAATTCGAGATTTTTCCTCCGATAAATTCTTTCAAGGAAGGTCCGTGAAAAATTTCAGGCTCCTAGCTCACCTGGAAGTGGTTGGGAAAATGTATACGTGAGTGAATGAGTCGCACATGCGGCTGTATAATATTAGGAATCACGAATGGCAAACGAGAGCAGCGTTCGTAGCGATTTTGCATCAATCACGACTTTCCTGAGAGTTCATTGATCGTAGACAACTTGGACGGATCACAAGCTGGAACATAAATCACTCATGACCTTACACTCACGATCGAATCACAAGTGGGAGTGATAGGCGTGACCGAGATCTCTCAAAAGACCGACTTTACCCATCAATACTTTCAACACGAGCCTTCTCCTTTTAGACTTCACATTTGACCATGCGAATGCCTCCATGTTTCGCTACCACTATATTCTTTACTATTGTCATACTAAATACAGTCCTCGTACTACCCCTGGAAATCTGACTTTAGGAAGTTCAAGCTTGAAATGCTCTCCTAACCTGTTAGGGATCGGGCCTTTTGGATTGGTGTGTAAGTGCCCTCCCACCACACCAAAACAATCCCTTATTATAACTTCGTATCAACAATTAGCATCTTTAGTCTCAGATTGATAATTAGAATTCAGTCTTAGAACATAAAAATGACTTTTAGTACCATGTCTTAAAGCATAAAATCCTTATGCTACCACTTTCCTAGTGGGTTTCAGTATGACGGACCCTGGTCAGGATTTCCTGAGAACAAAATCAGAAATCATCTCCTCTGATATGCTTCACCATATCTGCAGTACAGATAATTACTTCTCTCTTTGGATAACGACAAGCAAAACCAGCTTGGTTTCAGCCGGAAGGGAAAGTTTTATGAATGAATTATTCCGACCAAAGGAGTATCCCAGAGGACACAGAATAAACTTTTAAATATGTCGCCGGTCTAACACACGGAGGCCCGTATGGGTCAATTTGACCCTACGGGACTTTTAATGTGTCACTACGTTCATAAATTATGAAATAACGGAAAAATACACCGTGACTTTTCATGAAACGATGTTATTCAGCTTTGGGTAAAATATTTTTGATATACCATATGATTTTCAGTCCGATTTTAAAATATTACAGTGAAGGTTCGCCCGGGTCATTTTGACCCGAAGAGTTAAAAGCCTTAGTTTCAACTACCGGTTTTATAATTGATAGTATTCTTACATTTTTTACGTGTATTACATTCCTAATTATTCAGATGCCGATGTATGTCACGTATGCACAAGTTTCTACATGGAGGTGGGAAGGAGGGGCTGGTAAGGCGGGGGAAGGGGGAGGGGGAAAGGGAAAGAAGAGAAAGGTGGACAGTCATCAGTCTCTGCCGGTTGTAAAATAAGGGTGAAGGAATTGGAGGTGGGGGACGAATTGCACATACACAAGAAGGTTCAAAATAAAAGAAAATCATTACCTGCATCCCCTAACAATGGTCGGAAGTGTACTGGCGCTAATCCCTGGTATTACGGGCTAGATGCCGAAGAGCAAGCGCTAAGAGAACGTCTCGGATTCATGATAAGTCCTCGGGAAACCCTGTCTCGTCTCCCTTGGTCACTGCTCGTGGTGGAAAAAAGAGACAGCAGAGTCCACCAGAGACAACTGATTCCCAAATCTCAGGCATCGATGGATGTCCACTCTTCTCTCCTTTCCCCCTTCATCCGCCACCCCGTCTTACCACTCCCCCCTTCCCGCCTCCCCACAGAAACTTGTGCATACGTGACATTTATACCTGATGACACCAGACATTGTAGAGGGAAATATTGCCACCATGAAACGACGCAGTGCTATATTCCCAAGAAAGATAATGAACATACTGCAAGAAATTTCAGACAATGAATCGGGCATCAGTGATATAGACTCTTGAATTGAGTGATGGTGATCACGATTATCTACCACGTGACAAGGAAGGAGAAAGTGATTCCGATACTGAAGAAGACTTTACGGATGATCAACCTGAGGCGGTAAAATGTGGATATTGTGTTTTTTGAGGCACAAGAGACTGATCGAATAAAATATTGTAAATATGGTGGGCACTCATTAATGCCAGTAGTATGATTTTTGTATCATATATAATTTTTGCCGTATTATTTTTTACTTGAAGCTAAGAGAGGGCGATATAGAACATCAACAGCTGGCACGTTCCTTGGGCATGCAGCAAACCAAAGTCGGCCGTCCAGCAGTCGACGAAGTCGGACCTGCGGACAGGGAATATGTGTACCAATGAATTTCAAGTCTGAGGATACTGATGAAGATGAGACTGCATCAACTGTGGTTGAAGTTGCTGTGTGTGCGGGTTGACATAATAAAGGTGGTGAAAGTTCAGGATTGCGTAATTTGGCTCTCCCTAAGGTGAATGAGACTGTTATATAAAAAAAAGGAACGGTCAAGTGGGTTGCGTCTGAAATTGGAGTAGAAGCTCAGGGGCGGAGGGGGGTTCAAAATATAGCGAGAGAAATTTCAGGGCCAGCACATGCAAAACGGTGTGTGGACTCGGTCGTGCCCTTAGAGCCTGGTGTTTGCTTTTTTCTGATGTAATGCTAAAGCTCGTTCAGACATGCACGCAAGACGAGGCCCGTAGAATCACTAGCGATGAAATTGGCCAGTTTCACTTTCAGCACTAGAAGAGTTCATTGCATTGCTTTACACCCGACGGGCATATGGTGGCCGTGCGTTAGATTTAGATTTATTCTGGAATACCACGTAGGATCCTAAATTTTTTAGAGATACTGTGCCTAAGAACAGGTTCAAATATTTTATGACTTACCTCAGAATTGACCGTAAGTCTAATATATGAATATGAATAATTTATTAATTATCCTGGGGATATACCCCTTAAGAACAAAAGCAATTATGATTTACATTTTTTGAGCAACATAAAGAGAAAAATCAACAATTTGGACAGTAACATAATGAAAAAATTAAATATAAATTAATACAATTTTTACAATGCTGAAAGCAAAGTATTATGGAAATCATGCCGTATAACAAATTCATCTGCAAACATTTTTAAAGTTAACAACAGAAAAGCAGCACCTAAATAATATTATTAAATACGCAAAAACAACTTCTACAAGCAATTACAACAATATGAAAAATAATAACAACATTTAGTGGTCAGAAAGTAACATATTATAATATTTCATCTTAAAACTAGCAACAGAAGAACAATTTTTTATGTTTTTGGGCAGGGTGTTCCAGAGATGACACGCAGTGACCAAGAAAGAATTTTGGAACTTCGTTGTGCGATGACTAGGAAAGTAAAGATACTCAGGATCACATCTAGTGCACATATCCCTAGTGGAAGGTTTTACGGAAAACAAGTCGAATAAATATTCAGGGGATTTTTCTTGAAATAAACAATACAAGTAGAACCCGAGGAAATATTTCCTTCGGGTTTTAACATCGAGCCATCTAAGTTTATTGTAGTAGGGGGTCATGTGGACATCTCTGCGAAGTTTGAAAATAAACCTAATGCATGAATTTAGTGCACGGTGTAGTGTGGAGTTATCTTCTTCATTTAAGTCGTTGTAAACTAGACAACAGTAATCAATAACGGGGAAAACCAACGATGAAATGAGCATTTTCCTAGTGTCTTGAGGAAGAAATTTAGAATGCATTTTAAGTTGGTATAGGATGGTGTTGATTTTACGAGAAATATTATTAACGTGATTACTCCAAGACAGACTTGAGCTGATAGTTATCCCAAGTTTTCTAACTGAGTCAGAGTAGGGAATGAAGGTGCCATCAACACAGACGTGAGATATATTTCCATGATGGAAGCGATTTTTTATCTTGGGGCTGCCAATAATTATTGCTTTGGTATTATTTGTGTTTAGAACAAAGTTATTTTGCAGGGACCAAGCAGAAATGGCTTTTATATCCTCATTAATTTTTTTGACAGCGTCGGCAATTTCACTGGGGAAAAAGGGACGATATATCTGCAGATCGTCTGCGTAAAGCATGTATTTCGTGTGTTTTAAGTTATGTGGAAGGTCATTAACGAAAATAGAAAAGAGCATGGGGCCAAGTACAGAACCCTGCGGCACTCCACAGCTGACTGTGGCCCAGCTGGAAAGATTCCCGCAGGTGTCCCTCATGGCTTGTCGACGGTCAGATAGATAAGAATGAAACCAGTTGAGGACCGAACAGGAGAAATTCAACTTCCTCATTTTCTCAAGTAAAAAAGCATGGTCTACCCAATCGAAGGCCTTGCTGAAGTCGAATAGCACGAGTATCGTCACCATTCTCTTGTCAAACGCACTTCGAATGTCATCGGTGATTTTCAGAAGCGCAGACTGAGTGGAAAATCCGTGACGAAATCCAGATTGAAATGGGTCAAATTTTTTGTTTTGAGAGAGAAAATAAATAACTTGGGAATGAACAATACGTTATAATGCTTTGGAGATATTGCATAAGATGGATATCGGTCTGTAATCTGACGGGTTCACTGGATTTTTAACCTTTTTTATTGGTGTTATAAGTGATGATTTCCAGAGGGTAGGGAATTTAGAAGATTGTAGTGAAAAATTAAACAAATCAAGGATTATAGGCATTGTAACAGGATAGGATGTTCTTAGCATTCTGTATGATATTTCGTCTATCCCGGTGGAGTTAGATTTGGAACGGAAAATAAATTTACTGAGGGTATCGGTATTGATAATTTCGAAATAGAAATTTGAGTCGCTGAAAGGAACGACAGTATTAGATGTGGTGACTGAAGTAGGAAGAAAAGAGGTACTGCTTGGACCTGCTTGGGAGACAGTAGAGAAGTAAAGATTGATTTGGTTGACGGTAATATTTTGTGCTAGAGAATTTTGTCGATGATGCACAATACCTAAATTCCTTAGTTCTTTCCATGTACGCTTGTTTTAGATTTGATTTTCGTTTAGAGTCATTGATCAAGCGTTTCGTCTGATTCCTTAACTTGGTAAATTGAGCATACAAATTTGGGTTGTTGGTACGAATGAAAGCACGTCGAATACGATTTCGTTCCCTCATTTTTTCAGAGATGTCCTTGGTCAGCCAGGGAGTGGTTGGGCGCTTAGGTTGACATGTAATGACAGGAACATGAAGGTTAAAGCAATTTAAACATGAAGGTTAATAGACTGTAAAGGTATAAAAAAATGATAAATTCGCGCTAGTATCTGAATTGTGGGACAAATTCATTGATAATTGTATATTTTGCTACAAGCATGGAGAATATTTGACTGGTTGATGAACAATCATTTCCTTGCAAATGCAGATGTCCATTCACTCAATATATACCAAAGAAACCTGAAAAATTTGGTATAAAATTCTGGGCGCTAGCTGATGCTATTATTAAATGCATGTGTAATGCAATACCTTATCTTGGGATAGATGACCTTTGTCCTCATGGTGAGTCCTTGGCCGAAAGTGTAATCACGAAACTTATGGAGATTTATCTCAATAAAGGCAGGAACATAACGACAGACAATTATTTTACGCCAACCGCTCTTGCAAGCAAATTGAAAGCAAAACGTACTAGTATAGTTGGAACAATGAATCGTGCTCGTAAAGAAGTTACAGCAATATATAAAATTCCAGATGTTCCTATGTATTCCACCTCCATTCTAAAGTCTGATGACATGACGCTTACTGCATATCAGTGTACGAAGAGCTACGCAGCATGTACTGGTATTGAGTACAATGCACCCCTATGTTTCCATTTCCGCAGGGAAAAAAACTTTCAGAGAAAGTGCTATTTTACAATGCTATAAAAAGTGGCATTGATTGTTTATATCAAATGGCGCGTTAGTATTCTGTGCACGCTGGTACACGCCACTGGAAATTATCGGTGTTTTACAATTAGTTGGATCTCTCAGCCATAAACGCAAGTGATCTTTACCGTGAAAATACAGGGATGGAAATACCTCGGCACAAATGTCTGTTATAATTGGTTTCTGAACTATGCGAGGATTACAAACAGTCTAGGGAATCTCGCAATATTTCGCACAATATTTCGCACAAAATTATAGATTCAAATACCCCTCATGTAAAAAGAAGAAAGGGTCTTACATCTAAATGCAAGGGAAATATAAACAACACAATGGATTCGTGCTACATGTGCAAGAAGCCGGTGTGTGGTAAATGTACTGGATCGTTGAGAAGATGTGCATTGATTGTGATATGGGTGTTTGTCAAGTTCTGGTGGCTCAGCTCCTGAAAAATCTGAAGATATGCCAATGTTTCATCGGGATTTCGGGATACGTACCACCAGAATCGTCGTGGAGCAAAAAAAATAATATCAATTACACAAATGATGTCCAATAAAATGTTCAAGAATATTGATTGTATTATAATTATTGTTATTAGCAGTGTGATCACTTCTATTGATGAGGTTTAACCATAAAATGCAAATAAATACTCCAAAAAACGGCAAAAGAGATATTTTGGGTCAAAATTACCCATGCGGGCTTTCTAGGAGGTAAAAATTCCGGGCCTCCGAGTGTCAATGGCACTGGCCGTTTTTAAATGAGGCAAAAGAAACTAACATAAATGAATTGTGTTACTTTTTCATATTTCAATGGGGAGCAAAAACTTACGAACTCACCAAGACCACATTCAGAAGACGAGAATGAAGATTACCTGAAAAATACAATAAGTTAGTGATAAGTTCAATGCACGTAGAGGTTGAGGTAAAATGCAAATCACCATTGAAATAAATTATCGGTACTCTATCGGTACTAAAAGGTATTTTTTTTCTTTTCGTTCAAATTTGAATTAATAAACAGAGGTTCCTTTAGGAAGAGATTCACAATCCATATTTCTTCGAACGAGCTTTCATGCGTTTTTGCATTGAGTTTTCGCCGCAAAAAGAGAACTAGAAGTGAATGAGAGAAGAAAGAACGATGAAAAGAAAAACGTCGCCGTAAAGTGGCAGTCGTTGTACCCACCCATCCGCACTGCACACCACTGTGGCAACGGTGCACTACTTCCTACGCCTTCCTCCCGGAGGGAGAGCTGCATTCCCGGGTGAAATGCAACGCCAACTTGCGGTAGAGGAGGAAAGGCGAAGGGTCTAACGACATCCGGCGACGGTATTAACGCGCTTATGAGACAAAAGAGGAGGGGGAGTTTGACCCGGACTGCATACAAGCTCCGTTCCGAAGGACGGAGGCTCCCTCGCCCAACCCAATCCCTTCTGCATCTCGCGGTAACGCCGTGGAACGAGAGAAGCGACGTCCTTTCCCCTCCCCCCCCATGGGCGTCCGCCCAACATGGTCCCACTCAGCGCCCGAAATAATTGCCCAAGTCCGTGATGTTTATCTCGCCGGGCGACTTCAACATACGTGGCACGCTTGCTCAAGCACTTTGGAGTGAAATTAAAGTTAACTCGTATAACTTATAATGTAAAAACGTTCAATAAGTTAATCTGTTACTCCTGCATGTGTGTCCATCTCCTTGCATGGTCGTCGTCTGACTAATCCAAACCTACATACAGACATAATAAAAGAGCTAGGAAATCAATCCATTTGCACAGAAAATAGATAGATAAATAAAAATTGATATAGATAGTAATCAGGATGCAAAGAGGGAATTTCAAGGAAAGGTATAGAATAGAATCCATCAGGAAAGAGAATAATTTTAAATTAAAAATGATAAGATGATCCAAGTGAAGCTGGAACAGTCATACAGATCCTGGAAGCAAAAAGAATAAGACAACTGATAACACGATGACGGCGGTGTAAAAATCAAACGGACTTTTCTTCATTGAGGCAATCGCGGATAAAGATTAGATAAATGAATTTTCGGGTTTATCCTGCGTTATATTCGGTGTCATCCCGACGTTTTCTGACCTTCGTTGGTCACTTCCTCAACTTCCTCAAGGGAAATTGAAAGTCTTGAAATAGTTACCACCAAGGATCACGAAACGTTGGACTGACACCAAAAACATGAATTTTCTCGCTTATCAAACTGAACTTATTAGGTTATATACCTAGCACGCGATCCCGTCCCTGGTCACCGAGTTTCACCGGTCACACACCATTGAGGTGGCTTGCAGAGCACCACGTATAAGTAGATGTATATGTATACTGCTCAGACTACCATACCTCCCCATTAGAAGCTAGTTTTTAGGAGGCGGGCCTCCTGCGCAACTGCCACCACGTCTCACTGCACTTCTAATTTGTACCGAGAAAAAGACATGCAGCAGGTAATAGATCATCAGTTCTTGTACACTAGATCTTGTGAAATTCTAAATGAAAAGTTTTCAGTGCTCATGTAACTTTGTTATAATTAACGACTACTTTGCTGCTGTCCTGCAGCGGTTGTGAGCTGCGTGAAGGAAAAAGGAGTATTAAAAACAATTATCCCCTTAATTATGACCTTATATCAACATCACTTTGAATCATTCAAACACCACCACGGGAATAGGAAGCCTGGACATGGTTGAGGTTTACACATTGGATCGTTACTGGTTGTATTCTCGGCTCAAATGAATATTTTTCCTCGTGGTAATATCTCTATATTTGACCTTGTGTCTTTCTCCTTTATGGATGTGGTTTAATCTTCCGCTGTTGCCAGTAACGGAACCAAATTTCTTTGTCGTCAGAACGTCCACATTCAAGTACTTGGTCGGAATTTCATTTGAGGTTTGATGAGTTATTTCTTATTCCATCAGAGAACAAACTTCTCTGATATACCCAGTTCTTGAAGTTGATTTGTCACACAGGGGGAAAGGTGCCTTAAGCGAGACCCTAAGTAGCCATGAGCAGGTTAGAGAATTCATGTTGAATTTTGTGAGGAAGTAGTTTTAAATTATACTTGAAACTGACAAGTTTGGCAAGAGAATTTTAAATTGAGTTTGAAGAAGCAGTCAGGAAATGAGTACGACGCATGAAAACAATAATTATATTGGTACCCAAATTAAGATCTCGTTGCTATCATGAGTTAAATGGTGTTCCTTCCAAAACATAACGTTACCACATGCAATGAACAAAGTTAGCACTAGGATTTAGCGATTCAGACTGTTTGTCAACGCAGATATACTCTTGGATGGGAATAAGCAATTTTTAACATTATTTGAAAGCTTCCTCACTAGAAACGTTAGTGCATGTAAGGATACAGACATGACGATGCCAGTTTTCTTAGTATTTTTTAATAAAAAATGGATCCAATATAAATGCAATGGAATTTGGGATCATTCATTATATGCAGTCATCAACCCGAATGTGGGTTTTCTGCAGCTCTCCACTCCAATTTCCTATCAAACAACCGTTTCATTACTGTATCTATAGTATTCCACTTCGACATCCTCTAAAGTTTACCTTATGCATTTCATTCTTGGTCTCCTTCGTAATTCTTCCCATTTATCGTCCGTAATCGTTCTCCTACCATTGCTAAAGACGCTAAAATTATATTTTTTTACGATTTATGATGCATTTTAACTAAAAAATATCGAGAAATTGCAATCTACAGCAACGTTTATGAGCATAGTGATCGTGGGTAAGTTATTATACAATGTTTAGTAAAGTATCTGATAAACGGTTTGATTGAGACAAGAACAGAAAAAGGCACATATTTCACGTGAAAATCTCCCAGTCAAACAATCGCGATACGATCGTGGCAAGCGATAGGTGATATGAAATGTTATTTCGTTCGAGGGTCGTCTCTACACTGCGTTCCTTAAATTAAACAGCAGAAAACCTATAAACGCTAACGAGGGAATACGCATGCATTCATACCGCTCATAGTAATGGCAATTTCATCGACGCGTTAAGAAAAAGTGTTGACGACTGGTCAGAACGGTCAGACCGAATGAAAAGTCAACACAGAGAGAGGTCGTCAGGATAAATAAAAAAAAGAAACAGAGGCACGTGTTGTTACGACGGCTAGCCTACCCGTCGACCTTTCAGATCGATATCAGATGAATTAAACATGAAAGCTAACGATAGCACATTCCTCCACCTCCCTCTCGCCGAAAGACCGTATCTCTTGTCAGACAAATTGATTCTGCATCACGACAACGCCCCGCCGCCCCTCATCCGAAATGTGAACGCCGTTAGGGCAAGGGTATTCGGTGGGAGGACAAACAAAACCCCGGCACCACGGAACACATCGCCCCATCACTCCAATCGCGCGCGATACAATGGTACGAAATTCTCTTTTCCCGATCCCTGTGGTTGATAGCAACCGCTACAAGAGCAATGTTTGAGTTGTAAATGTACAAAACAGAGCGGGAACACCTGAAGGCCACCTAAGAAGTAACTTATATAGGTAGTCTCGGGAGTATTAAATGGATGAATGGTTCAAAAATAAAGTATGAAAGAGGTTGCATTTTTCCAGCACATGGACTTCCGTTTTTGCTGCATTGCGTAATTTTTCATTCAGTTCCTCAAAATTATTTTAAGCTTTTCGTATTAAATGAGGAAAACACCAACCATAGTTTATTCATCTCTTTCCATCACATGAAATTCTGTGCAAACTTGCCTTATTTGCTTTGCATAATGTCAAATTCAATTCCCCAACTGATGTGCAGCTATTCACCTTGAAACGAAAAACAAAAACATTTTGGCCACTGTCCACAGTTTATTTAACCCTTTAATTTCAGCTTGTCAAAGTCGGCGCCAACCAATAATGTGCCAATGCCCAACGTGCCGAATTAGGTACAGTGAAAAATAATTAAAATAATTATAAAAATGTAAATATTGTCCATATTATATCTTTTATTCAATGATAATGAGAACAATTATTTATAAATAACCGGGTTTGGTCCATTGAGAGATAAATACGTATAGGGCGCGGTTTGTTAATTTTCCTCATTTCCACGTAAAGCCAGTTTCATTATTCCACTATTGTTATTCCCCACCGGGAAGGGAATGACTAAGGGAGAAGGATGTTGTAAAGAGGTCATCTATTTATACATTATATCTGAGGGTATGTACTCTCGTTTACCCCTCTTTAATCTGCATTTTTATCAATACATTTGATTTTACATTTTAATACATATTGTAAATTAACTTTTTACATTCATGAGACTTTATGCAATTGCGATTTAGAAGGTATGGGAAGTTAATAAAAACGGTTGAGGTAAACTGAAAATGACGAAAACCGATGGAACACGTCGAGTCCCAAGTTAAAATACCCTGCGGAGAGAAGAGCAACAGCTTTTCCTCTTAAACATGATTAACTTCTACTACAAAATCTTGCAATAAACCGTCAAATTTCATCCACATCTACATACCACCCTGCAAGATCGCACATTGGCGCGTGGCAGGGTACTTAAGGATGCCGGTCCTACTACTAGTTATCTATTATATAAAAGGCTACGGATGCTTCAGTTAGTAGACGTAGTGATTCATATGTGCTCAGATAGATAGCAAGCGAGCTCCCATACATGTTCCCCACCAAAGATTATATCCGCAGGACTAGTTGACACATGACATGGGCATATGCATTTTTTAATATACACACTGGGGAAACTGCTTGGTAGCAGCTCCTCCTGCTTCACTAAAATGTTGTACAGAAGAAATCTCTGACATTGACCTATCATATATCGTTTGTTAGTTTTAAATGTCTATGACAAAGGCGCGAAGCTGTATTTTATTAATAATTTTTAAATAATGACACACGCCCAGTATTTTGGCACGAGTTTAACGACCTGGTACCCTTGAATAGTTTACCTTTCTACCTAGTTTCTGCCACCCCTCCCAAAAATGTTCCGTTAAGTCGACCTTCAGCCCGATGTTACATCCATAGTCTTCCTTAAACCCTAGTCATCATAACCACTACTTCCTAAACTTTCTTCTCCGAAACGATATAAATACGAACTCTCCACAAGAAATAGTTTTACTATTCTAATGACACGATAGTGTTGAAACCGGTCAGGGGTTACCAAAAAACCACGCGGTAGTAACGAAGTTTATTTAATTTCACAATGAACTCTAAATTCCATAAAGTAAACTCGCGAGCCATTGAACATGTGTTTGTTAAGTTACCTCATGACAGTGATTAATTCCGGCTTTCAGATAAAGTAAGGGAAATAAGGGAGCAGGGCGGATATAATTAAATATTTCCTTTTCTCAGGCAAAATGTTTGATGGCAGCATTACGGACACGAAGCTCACTTAAAGTTAAAATAAAATTTGCAAAATAATTCTTCATTGAAACTACCCCGGGTCATCTTGAGTGTGTATACAAGTTAGATGTACTCCACCACGTAACTTAGGGTGGTTGTTGTCCTACGGTTCATGACTGTTGCTGGTGACTATCATTATCATCATCAGGTGTTCTGTCGAGTAGCAGGTTCCATCCGCCGTCATTGTCTCCATCCACTTCTGTTTGTCGCCTGCTCATTGCTCTCCTTGTATCCTCCTCCCTTAACTTCATCTATCAGTCTCAGCCTTCTCCTTACCCTTCTCTCTTCCCTTCCTTCTACTCATCCGTCAAAAGCTGAAGTTATTACCCCTCCCTCTTATTCGTGCTCAAGACAATTTTCTTTTCTCTTCTGAATAGTGTTGGGAGTTTAGTATCATCTCCAACCCAATTCAGCACTACTTTATTCCTTATTTTGTCTGTCCATCGTATCTTCTCCAACCTCCTACATGTGTAAATTCCAAAACTTATCTTTCTCTCTCTTCCCCAAGGTTCATATTTCACAGCTAAACATCAAGACATTGCATCTGGCTTGTCTTTATCTCAACTCCAGGGCCAAGCTGCTGCATTATATAATTTTCTTCTTCTGAAAGGCTTCTTCTACAATGGCTACCCTTGTTTTAATCTCCTCTTCCCTTTTCCAATTCTTGGTTAGCATACTCCCTGCTCACTTTATCTAGAGAATAACCCAGCTTCCGAATCTAGGAATTTAATTATTAGTTATTCTTTCTTTATTCTTACTTTACAATAGTTTAAGACAAAGACAAAGTTCGTAACTCAAGATAATTTAATTTCAAGTACATTTTCTAGTAACTTTTCACCCGAACACTATGTCCCCACACAGAAATTGAAAAAGTAAAATTATTTAATTCATCAAGAAGATATTAATTTTGCCTCATAAAATTCTTAATCACGAACCACCATCTCTGGCCGCTTCGCCGGTAGCCGGACTAAGATGATCTTATAGCATGCACACCATGCGCGTCTGCCATGCCGTGTCGGTCAAGGTTGATACGAAGAACACTGGACTT
The DNA here is from genome assembly GCA_963573305.1 of Pyrrhosoma nymphula. Taxonomy (NCBI): domain Eukaryota; kingdom Metazoa; phylum Arthropoda; class Insecta; order Odonata; family Coenagrionidae; genus Pyrrhosoma; species Pyrrhosoma nymphula. Next base: position 42,088,744 of record OY754339.1, on the reverse strand, counting down.
TGAATGTAGGAAGCCGCTGACATCGCATATAGTAGTTTCCCGCCTCAACATTCGCAGTGTCTGGGGAATCACGGTCAAAATTCATGGACACCGCAGCATTGTTTGCGCGGCGGAGTCAATTTATTAAGAGCAACTACCCAGTGCCGCACCAGAGGTATTCGCACGCCCGGATCTGGAGGGAGGGCATCAAACACAATGGCTCGGCGGATTTATACCTTTCTAGGTTTCCGACACCCATAACTCTCCGCACTACCAAAACCTCGGAGTTGACCGCTCGGAGTTGAGGCTCAACACGGCGTCAGGTATCGAGGATAAACTTAAGAGGTGTGCGTTCGGCTATTCTATTTGTTTGTGGGCAGTGATTGCCTCCAGCTCTGTTGTCGTTCTTCCCACTCTCCAAGTCGGGCAACCGTTTGCTCACTCCTGTCTAAACCCCTCTCCCTACTTACGTCAAGTCGTGGATCTCCAACCAATTCCTCTTCTTGTCGTCATCATCAGTAGTCATCAAATCGAATAATGGTTGCTAGCAGCCCTCTATTTCACCACTCCTCTCTGCCAACCACTTCCATGCTACAAAATTAATTACCTTGAATTTATTCATGGTTTTCTTGATGTATTTAGTTCTTGATCCTCCATAATTCTTCTAATTTATTTCCGCTTACAACGTCATTTTCATTATACTTTTGTTTCGCAAAATATGGCCAATGAATATAAATTTTTCTCGGGTTTCCATCCAAGTAAGGATTTTGGCTGTTGCCAACGTTTCGACGGAATACTCCTCCATCGTCTTCAGAGCAATGATTTGCAGGACATTCTGTCTACGCTTATATACCCGTATAACCGGGTGGGCATTGTTGTCTCCTTCTTTCCGTTATTTTTAACGGAAAAGTAACTAACTAAAAATAATTAACGTATTTCGTTAGCAGTAACGGAAAGAAAAAAACAACAAAGCCCACCCGTTTAGACGGGTATTTAAGCGTAGACAGAATGTGCTGCAAATCAATGCTCTAAAGACGATGAAGGAGTATTCCGTCGAAACGTTGGAAACTGCCAAAATCCTTACTCGGATGGAAACCCGAGAACAATTTATATGTATAATACGCCAAGAAAGAACAAAATAATTTATGTCCAATAACTTTGTCTCTCCTTTCCACGCAGAGTTAACATTATGTTTCTTTTCTCTCCAGCTCTTCGTAGGACTTCTTTGTTAGTGATTCTCTCCATCCATTTAATCTCTTTCATTCTTCAGAAACGGCATAACTCTATCGCTTTCAGTCTTCTTTTCTCTGCTGGTGTTATTGTCCAGGCATCACTGCCGTATTAGAGCATGCTTAAAATATATGTTATACTGAAGTGCTTCATTACTTCCAGACTTGTGTTACCAGCTGTCAGTAGACTCCTCTTTTTGAGAAATGCCTTCTTTTTGTCATCCTATTGGACGTTATTAAAATGATACGTCACTTATCCACGAAAACAATTTACATACCCTAATATAAAATAATTTAGTCACCTGATGATGGTGGCCAAATAAAACTGAAAAGCGTCGTGAAAAAAATCGCTTGAGCGACATCTTCAGGTACAAATACAAGGAAATCACATCTTTAAATACACTAGGAACAATTGGGGGCGGAAGGCTGGACAAGGGGATGAGTGAGGTAGAGGGGGAAGTGGGGAGTTTAGTGGGAACGAAGGGAGGTGGGGGGGGGGAGGGCTGTATTTGTACCTGAAGATGTCGCTCAAGCGATGAAACTGGTCGTATTAAACTTACTCATGTGAAATTTACAAAGTTTTTTTCATTCCGATATGAAGCAATTTCACAAAGTTACGCCTCAAACCATTCAATTTTACAACACGCCTGATAGAGTCAATTTTATCATTTTATTTCTCGTTGTTTTCTTCTCTGTTTCTTCTTTTCATCTCTTCTCTAGTTCTTCCTTTCATCTATTGTAACTCTCTATTGTAACGTATCTTTCTATCTCTTCCGCTTAACGTCACAAACCGCTGTTAATGACATAACTATTTCTTTTCTTCCACATTCCACGCCAATTCCCCAAGTTAATTATAACGTGGGGAAAAAGTAGAAATGAAGCAAAAAGGAACACGGTAACCATATAATACTCTTATAAATTATCCAATTTTCCTAGTAAAATTTGCCTTCACACTTGGGGATTTATTTTGAATCTTTTGCTGACTTGTGAAGCCTGAATGAAGAAGACGATGGCAGAGAAAGCCATCAAATCCTTAGCAACAACCATCTTCCGACCGGGTGGGAAACCCAAGAAAATTTCATCAGCATTGTTCGCCGGGAAAACACCAAATCTTTTATTATTTACTGACTTATTTTCAATCTCTCTAGTCACAGACCTTTTTCTCTTCTCCACTTAAAGTTAATTCAACCAAGATACTTCTGGAATGTAGAGCTCAAGGGTTTCCAAACGAGATAGATAGGTGAGTTGCACCGCCGCGACGTCTCGAAGGCGTAGTCTGCCATTTTCCTTAGGGTGAAAATTTTTTGCAACTCACCAACATCTTCCGGTTGTAAATCCGAGAAGTCTACTTTCTACGCATTCACCAAGAAAGCCTCATATTTTAAATAAGACACTGGTACTTCAAACTTAAACGGTGGTAAGAATACAAAAGTGTTGTCCAAAGTAATGAAGAGAATTCTTAAACTGGATTCTAATAATTAGCTACTTCCTTTTTCATCGTGTCCGTGCAGTAAAAGTCCGTGCTATTAGTTGTATCAACTCTTAGTGCTTGCTCTAGGTATGTGTTTGGTTGACAGATGTGCTCAATGCTATGTGGAGTTCCTCATACAATAGGGAAAATAATTAATTGTAAAATTGTATTCCACTCTTCAGGATATAATTCTTTCAACTTGTGTCACTAATGGATGAAATGCATTCGTCGAAGTTGTGCAAAAAAATCATTAAACCTCTGCCAAACGAAGTTTTCATAAGTTTTACACTGGGTGGGCGGAAAAACATCGAAGTGATTTTTTAGTACCCCGCCAATAGGAAGAGACCTGATTCTGAACTCTAACGTCTGGTATCGTACTCACCTACCCAGAAAACTCAATTCATATAATTTAAGAGAAAAATCTGAAGGCCTATATAACTCTACTACACGTCTTTGCTGAAAATTATGTTATGGCGATTGCAGTTTGAGGCTCTATTCGCAGCACTGAATGAATATTCAGTGAAAGTTGTATGCCTTCCTTGGAAGCTATTAAAACATTTTTACGGGACTTTAAAATTTAAATACCATACATATATGTTTAACCCTCCGGTGGGCGCGCCAAATTCACTCCCACGAGTGGGCGCGCCGCGGCCTTTTGCCGCAAATATAAATTGCATTCCTATAGTTAAGGAAAAGGTAATTTACTAATGATGAAGGTTGATTAAAGTTGTTACAGTTGCATTTTTTATTATTTGACACTAAATGTACATTGTTTATCACCTTAGTTAATATCTCGGTCCTGTTCATCTTCGCATATGATACAAATTGTCTCTTGTCGACAACGCGTCTTACATACATTTTTTTTACTTCTAAGGCACACAATTTTTGTTACATTTCGCTTTGAACCCTCTATAGGTTCAACTAGTCTTTTCACAATGTCATCAGGTTTGTTTGTTTTGAGATAAGGCCCAGGCACCTGCTTCGCGCAGTATACTTCAAAATTCAATGTGTAAAAGGTTTTGGCGTCACAGAGAGCGTAAATTTTCAGTCTGTACTTAGCCGGATCATTAGGCGTATATTATATGAACCCGCATCGTCCTCTAAAAGAATGCAACATCTCATCAACTGTCACAAACTCACTGACATTGTAGCAACTCAAACAGTTATTCACGAAATTTTCTTGAAAATTACGTAGAGGTGCCAGTTTGTCTGTAGCTCTTCACTCATCCCTAGTATCAACATTGTCGAACCTAATAGCTCTAAGAAGGAAGCGAAAACGCTTGTAACTGAGCAACCCTCGCAAAATTATTATCCCGGTGCCATCGGAATCCCACAGCTCTGCACAATTTTACTCACATGACCAAGTGCATAGGCGACTATGTTGGAGTAGGCGCGTCAAACTTTCGTCGATGCCACACAGCTACTGAAGCGTTCGGCGGATAATTGATCCGGATATTGGACATACTGCCTCCTATCATGAAAAATAATACCTGGAGACACAGGCGTTAAATACAAACGGTACCAAACGGAGAGCACAGAAACTAAAATATGAGGCAATTTGCCGCGGGCGCGCCCAGTTAAGTAACACGGAGTTTTTCCCTCAATTCCTGATCGCACTACTGACGCATTGACTGAAGCTGAAGCTCGACTGAGACTGAATAAGGAGTCAAGTTGATAGTGCCTTAACAACGATCAAATATCTTAAGCCGATCTTTGACCATATTGTCATTTGACATTTGGGTTTATCTATAAAGAAATCAAACGTGCTAAGCTAAATTTATTTTTGGAAAATAGTTGAAATTATGTCCCAACAATCGCTAACTTCTCAGGTTACGGCTAGTGTCATCCATTTTTATTCATTTGCAACCAATTTCGCCTGTAACCATGGTAATAGTGCGATTAAAATACAAAAATAGTGTATTTGATCATAACTACTGTATCTGGAGCTGGCATCCACATTCTTACCTGATATGTCGATATGAGATTCCATCTTACGCCGTAAAAATTAAATTTAAGCTTTTGGCCTGTTTTGTGGAAGTTTTAAGTTTACTTATTCTATCAAATTTTAAAGTCGTAAAAATATTCTGCAAATTTTCCAATCATTGTGATTTCGCAAATGATGAGGCACGCAGTGACGCGCGTGGGTGTAAAGACACGTGACAAAAAGGGTGAAATTCTCCATGAAAAAATTATTTTTTTCTTGGCGAATTTTTTTTCACATTTTTTGGGCTTTTTTCAAGGGAAGTTCCACACAATTTCGTACATAAAATACTCTACCGTGAAATCCCCATTGATTTTCATGCTTTTTCTGAGTTGACCTGGAAATCTTTTCTTTGTTGAAAGTCAGCCCCAGTCACTCAGACCTAGTACAATGAATTTCTCTTAACTCAAGACATTTAATCTCATAAAAACCGTTCGAGCCGTTTTCGAAATAATTTTCGCAGGCATAAACGCATAGAATTATTATTCGTTTAAGAGAAAATGAGATGCATGGATTTTGAACAGCAAGACACTACAAGGAAATATTGATAAACGTGTTTGTTCCTGTGTATCTGCATTTTGCAAAACATGAAATGATTTCTCCTAAATTTAAGCCTCAAGCAGCATCCGACACACTTCACCGAGAGAGATTTTGCAGCAATGATAAAAAGCAGTATATTTGGACCATTGTGTGAAATGGAGCCTTTTTATCCATTCACAATTGTGGTTCTAATTCACGGACAGTCGCTTCAAAGGCGACATTCCAGCCGATTGGTCAGTTGTGGCAGGAGTCCCTTACTTGACGCACCAAGCCTTAAAAACATCAAGCAAGAGAAACTTATGGGTTCATCGACAGTTAAATCCCCATCCTGAAAGCATATTCAGAATGTAGATACTTTATTTGCTAATTGAAGTAGAATTCAAAACAGAGTCAAAGAAGACTAATATTGATGTCCGGCATGTTTACTAAGAAGAAGTGGAGGTAATAGGCATTGAAGAAAATAGCTCAATTGGGCACTTAACACCATTTTGTTATTATTTAGCAGACTGTATGCCTTAACATGGACTTATCGTAGCTAATTTCTAAGTAAATATCCAAAATGAATAGAATTTTAGAGGGAATAAAATGAAAACCGATTCAGGAGCGACCAATATAGGATATTTCCCTCTTAATGGACCTAATATTTAATCACTGAGAAGCAATTTTTCCTAAAAAAACCTATCTAATAGAGAAGATCGAATAGAATGGTAAATTTAGCCAAAACCGGCGATGAAAATACATAAACATCGCCAAAGGAAAAACCCACAAGGGCCGGGGATTGAACCACGAACCTTGCTGACCTCCAGAGTTTACAGGACCAGTGCACAGACAACCACGTCATCCAGACTTTCTGATACCTAAGCAATCTGTTTTTATACTGAAATATAGAGACATCAATATGTTTCACGCAAATATCATTGCTGCGAATAAAATCAATTATACTTGAAGAGGATTCAGCAAATTAGAAATTGATCAGGCACTCCCCTTTTCATGCATATCGATTGCACACATTTATTGCACCTTGTCTTTGAAAAAAATGGCAAATAACAAATGAACCCTAAAAATAACTTATCAAATACAATAAATTAGTTTTTCAGGTTTAATAGTGTTTTAGCGGGTTTAAAATACCCCAGACCTATTTTTTCTAGTTTGGTTAAATTACAGTAATTCTGCCTCAAACCCGTGGTATTTATGATAGCACCCAATCGATGTATCCACTCAGCTACCTTGGCCCTCTCACGGTAACACTATGAAGCTACCAATCCAAGTGCTGCGACGCCAAATGTGACTCAAGCGAATTTCAATGAATGATTTTTATTACATTAATTTACTTATTAAATTAATGTTGTCCATGCGACAGACTGTTTGAATTTTGGATGACACGGTGATTATAAGCGACCGTGAATGTTTTTTTACCCGCAATGACACCATGCTTATAGCCCAGGAGAGAGCAGCTGAGTTTATTGAATGATAATTAAAAATTCAATGTGGTTAAATATTTAAATATTAATTTTATTATTAATTAACCGTCAATTACGATGCTTTACGCATTGTTCCACCAAGTCTCATATTGGCAGGGGTAATACTAGGCCACTGACTGTCTCCCTGGAGGGAAAGATTTTTCCGGGAGATGGAGCCCTAAAAGGCCACATATCTCTGGGGATTGGATTTAAAAAAAAATCCAATTCATAAATCATTTGATTTAGAAGGAAAAAAACTAAAATGACATAACGAGGAAGAGTTTGTTAGAATAGAAGACTTTCAGCCTTGAATAAAAAAGCCAATATTCCCATGATGATCCAACTAATACCATTTTCACACGATCAAATTACTCGACAAATTTCATACAATTAATAAAATATTTGAGGTTCCCCAAATGTTTCACGGCTAACTCTTATAAGGCTCTCCTCCGTGTTAAATTCTTCATCTTGGCATGTCCCTGTGGCTCCATCGTACAGCGTTACAGAGTCAGCCAGCCAGTCAGTCAGTGATGAGCAATGATGCTAATAATACCCATCCACGTCATATTATACAGTTTATCAAAAGTCATGTAATCAGGGGATATAAAGGTCATGGCAAGGCCGCGAAACTGGGGATGTTGAGCATTCTTCAAGACCCATGTGCCCCAATGTTTTCTCGTATCAGCGAAAAAGGTCACCGACGTGTGCACAAGAGGATATTCAGAGCTTTCCCGTGAAAAACCACCTGCTCGTCAGGGGAATTCTTACATCGCCTCCCCCCCCCCCCGACACATAGATTTCCTATTCTTCTTCCCTTTCCCCTCCTTTCCCCTCGTCCATCTCACTACGAGTTTATCCCTTTTCCTACAACAGAATGAAAGAATGCAAGACAATTTTTCATGCATAACATTGTGGAACCAAGGAATAATCAATAAAAACTATAGCTTATTATTATCGACATTACAAATTTAGCGTGGAGTAGTTAAACAAAAATAACAATAAATCTAGAATTAAAGACTTTTTCTTCCAAAAAGGCTCTACCGAATTGGGCTCTACCCATATATGTGAGAACCCAAAAGTTTCAAATTTTCTTTGTAAAAAATCTGGTAAATTATTTTCACAGCTAAAAACAAGAATTTCCGTGGGCTTGAAAGTGACAACGAGAGAAAAATAAAGGAAAGCAGTATATAAACGAAATTTACTGCCATATATAAATGAAACGTTTTCCAAAAATAACTTAATAAACTGGCTTCCCCTAATCTCATCTATAAGTTTCCTCTCCTCGCCCACCATGTCAAGCACTTCCTCATTTGTCTTCCTTTCCGTCCAACGTACCTTCTCCATCCTCCTCCACACCCACATCTCGAAAGCCTTCAGCCTATTTTCATCTTCCTTTCTCAAGGTCCACATTTCTGCCCCATACAACGCCACACTCCATATCAAGCTCTTCACCAGCCTCTTCTTTACATCCTTATTTAGGGTTCCCGTCATCAGCTCCCTTCTATTATTGAACGCTTCCTTCGCTAGCGCTATTCCCCTACTAATGTCTTTGCTACTATGTCCTGTATCTTCTAGCGTACTATCCAGGTAATTAAATTGTTCTACTTGCTCCAGTTTGTGACTTCCTACTCTTATCTCTACAATTTTGCCTCGCATTCTTTGTCATAGAGAATCTCATTACTTTTGTTTTCTTATTATCAATCTTCATCCCGTATTTCCTGCACTGCATTTTCAGTGCATCTACTATAGTTTGCAACCCTCTTGATGACTGACTTACCAACGCCTGGTCGTCTGCGAATCTAACCGACTTTATCCGCTGGCCTCCTACTTTCATTCCCACATCTAGCTCATCCCATGTCTCTCTTACCATTTCCTCAGCATAGATGTTAAGAAGCATAGGCGACAACGGGCACCCTTGCCGCACCCCGCGACCTATAACTGCCCACCCTGATTCACCCTCAGCTACCCTCATTTGAGCCCTCTGACCCATATATAAGTTTCGGATGAGTCTCCTATCACGCTAATCTATTCCTATTTTCCCCAATATCTGCATTAGTTTCTCACAGTTTACTCTGTCAAACGCCTTCTTGAAATCTACAAAGCAAGCAAAAACATCCTGATTATGCTCTGTTTTTATCTACAAGTGTTCTCATTACCGCAATCGCGTCTCTGGTGGCCCTCCCCTTCCTGAACCCAAATTGGTCATCGCCTTAATAGTAGTTTGCTCTGCTCTCCAACCTTCTATTTATAATTCTCAGTACAACTTTTTCCGCGTCCGAAATTAAACTGATCGTTCTATACTCCTCGCATTCTGACGAATTCTTCTTATTCGGGATAGGTATTAATACTGTTTTCACGAAATCTTCTGGCCATACTCCTTCCTCGTAGATCCTGCGAATAAGTTCGAAAAACGATTTTCTCTCCTTACTACCTAGATTATTCAGTAGCTCCGAAGGTAGGTTATCGATTCCCACGGCTTCTCCACCCTCTCTCTTAATCTCATCTCTCTTAATGTCCTCTCTATTTCGCTGTCAAGTAACTCTGGTCCGAGGTTATCATTATCTATTGATCCTTCATCCTATATAGTTAGGCTAAAGGGTCTATACTAGCTGTCATATAGCTCATCTACGTATTCTCTCCATCTTTCTTGGATATCTTCCTGTTCGATTAATATCTTCCCTGTTTTGTCCTTATGCTTTGGTATCGTTTGACCTCTCTTACCACCCGATAACATTTTCACCTTGGCGTACAAAACGCCCACTTCTTCTTCCTCCTGCAGCTTTTCCATTTTATCGCATTGTCCCTTCCACCAGTCTTCTTTTGCTTGATGATTTGCAGTTTTGTTTTGATTGGTCACTCGCCGGAGTTTATTATTCAATTCATTGTGCTTCCTCTTGCCTTCGTCGGTGTTGACATTTTTTCATATTTTTCTCTCCTCCATTTTCTTTATCATTTCTTCCGTAACCCATTGCTTCTTAAACCTCTTCTTTTCAACCGTTCCCATGTTTTCTCTGCCGCTCCTGCGATGCCTGTTTTTATAATCTCCCATCTTCTCTCTATTGTTCCCATCCGCTTTACTTCGCCTATGTTCTTTTCTACCAGCTCTTGGTATTCCCTCCTTTTCAACCCTTTCAATGCTTCAAGGTTCCACCTCTTTATCTTCCTACCTTTACAAAGCCTTTTGAATCTAACTTCACACTTCATCATCACCAAGTTATGATCCGAGTCCGCATCCGCCCCTGGATAGCTACGAGAGTTTTTTACACTGTTCCTAAATCTCTGCCTCACCATTATATAATCAATTTGGTATCTCCCGGTGTCACCCGGCATTTTCCATGTGTACCTACGCCTGGGGTGATGTTTAAACCAAGTGTTTGTCACTACTTATTTATTTCTTCTACAAAATTCAACTGCCTTTTCACCGCGATCATTTCTTCTTCCTAGCCCAAACCCTCCCACTTCTAATCCGTCCCTCCCTTACCCCACCACTGCATTCCAATCACCCATCACTATCAGTTTTTTCTTTCCCGGCACTTCTCTAATTATTGTTTCTACTTGTTCGTACACCTCTTCCACCTCTTCCTCCCAAGGGTTACTCGTAAGCATGTATACCTGGACCACTATGAAATTCGTCGGGCGTACTTTTATTTCTACCACTAATATCCTGTCACTCACCTGTTCATTGTTTACCACCCTCAGCCTCAATTTTGTGTTCAGTACCGTGCCTACCCCACGTTGACTCTCATCTCCACCACTATAGATTACCCTGTAGCTATCACTCCAATAGTCCCCGCTATCTTTCCATCTCACTTCGCACAATCTCAAAGCATCTTTTTTTCCTTTTTCCATTTCCTGCTTAATATTTTCTAGCTTCCCGGCCCTCATCATGGTCCTTACGTTCCAAGTTCCTATTTTTACCGCTGTTTTTCTCCTCTTTCTCTTTTTCTTCTTCTTCTCCCTCCTATCCCTGGTTTCCGTCGATGATGATGCTATGCAAGGATTTCGTGTGATGACGATCGCGGAGCCCTTCCCTCCCCCGTTGCAGGGCTCGACACCCGCCCTAGTGGGCGGCGTCCCGTAGTTGCCAGGAATCAATTCTCTGTGAATGACTTTCATATTCAAGGAAGTGGTAGTTGAGAGGTATTCCCACGCCACTCAACGGTATTTTTAACGTGACACCGTCACAGAACTACCTTTCGTCTGGCTCCTACCCTTCGACCTATCTGGCATGGGTGGCCCTAACAGGAGCAATAGTACTTGCTCCTGCCAGTCCAGCTCTAGGGGTCATTGGAACGCAAAAGCCCTTCCACCTCGTTAAGGTCGTAGTTCAAATGCATTAAAATAATCTGCACATTTAGTCGATTTCCAAAGCATAGTGAAATACAAAAATGATATGGTACGGAGGCATGCGTACGAGTGAAAAGAAACACTCAAAATGAATGAAAGAGAAATTTCAGTTTTAAATAATCCCCGCCGAAATTTCTCTAGACACAGATGTCTTAAATATTGTAACTGACTATACACTTACTTGATTGGCTTAATCCAAGTTTATATCCCGGCAAATCCAAATGAGTCTTTCATGGTGAATTCAATCCCTCATTTGCACAGTTTTATGTCTTACTTTTGTTGTCCATGATATTCGGCCATTAAGGTGGTTTCACATGGGCAATTTTATTGCGTAAGCTATTTTCTGCATGTGAATTTCTACGAAATTTTCAAGTGTAAATGGAAAGCCGCTTGCAGAAATGTAATGTTTTTAAACGGTAACCAATCTGATCTACTCTTTCCTAAATTGTGAAAAATATTTCATCAGAGTAAAATACTCCTCAAGCTTTCGCAGATAAAAATTACGGAAGTAATTTCACAGAGAAAACCTACTCTTAAAGCAGAAAAATTCGTATTTTTTAAAAGGACAAAATTGATTCTCATTTACTTCGAAATAAGCAGGAACGCTGGAACCTTCTTATAACCGCCGTGCCCTCCAGCTGAAAAAAATATTGCACGGGGGTCTAGAATGTCACCTCAGGCTAGGATACTCGCGAACTGATTATTGATTACTCGCTCAGGGCAAGACACAATCTCAACCGCAGTATTTACCGCCACCAGCTTCAAGTTTGGTCCTTGCTATCCGGGCTTCATTCCAGAGCAACGCAGCGACATCTTGCAGAATGGCTCTGGGGACGAGCCCCAGTGTAAAAGGTTTTTTTAATGGATCTACTGCATTTCAGAGAGAATAATAAAGTAAGAGCTAAACGAAATACCCTTATGCGTGAATTTGTGAAGGTTTTCATCAATATGATAATAGAATTAAACTTAATAGCGGGTAGGTACTTTCAAATTTTCGGGAATGAGCACCATGGTCACGTTAATAAACTAAAATATATATATGAACATAGTTTGATGCTGTAAAAAGCTGTTACTACCGAATCCATAATTATAAAAGATTCAGTGATTGTATAATACTTTGGGTTTGATCGTGCCTCTATACGACAAAAAATCGTGAGTTCAATTTGATGCAAATATTTCTCTATCTTGTTTTACTCTCAGTAAAATTGTCTTCCATTCTTCAACAATAGCAAGTTTCAATAATTCCTTTCATAATTGACTCATCTCTCAATAATTCTAGTCGAAAATTTAAGTTAAATATAGGTATAAGAGTAACTGAAGTTTCTGAGGAATGACTTTTTTCGGTTAGTTTTTTTATCAAGGTCCAAAAACAGAATAATTATATTTTTATTCATTTTATTATATATTATATGATCCCGATGTCATTAAAATGACCGGTCTCAAGCAGTACCGTCAAGCCCAAGTAGGCTATTTGCTTATAAATACCAGTGGAATCGAGAATACAAGCGGAATTATATTCAAGTTCACAAATTCGAAATGAAATAACTACTTTGATGGCTTCTAAATTTCAAAGTGCAAGAGAGAATGAATAAGAGATACCAAATATTTTTATATATTGTTTCCATAATAAACGCAGAAATATGAGGAAGTTACCTGATTCATAATTGGAAATAAATACATTCTAGGCTCCAATTGCAATCCAGCCGCTCACTTCCCTACATTGCAGAAAAATTGCTGAGCCACGAGAAGTATAGCATGTGTTGAGCTTCCGTTTGCGTGTTTTGAATTCCTTATTCCGCAATAGACCTTGCGTGCATGCATGCAATAGCTAATTACCGCAAAACTATGAAGCTGGAAAGTAGGAAGATTCTGGATGAAAAACACAAAACATACGTACCCACGTAAAACTTCTTCTTAAGTAGAATTTATGGCAGCTTCTTTCAAGTACTACCACTGAAATCGCACGAATTCCCTCTACAAGAACGAGGCTAAGTTTATCGTTAGTCCAGGGCAAGTAAACCAAGAATTTTCACCCCTTACAGTTCTCAACGCTAAATTTATTTCATCTGAGGAGAATGGAAAATCAACCATCTAAATGTGTAGATCTTTAATAATGTTGAAAAGTAAGTCACAGCTCTTATTTATTTATTTATTTAATTGCTCACTACTGCCAGTTTAAAGTGACACAGTAACAGACTTTAAATAATTGATCACAAAAGGCTGTTGATGGCCTTACGTGATATAGTTGTCTTCGAATACTTTCCGTAGTATCGGTTTACTCAATAATAATACACGTATTTGCATATAGGCCGCCGCACAGAAATATTTAATTAAAATACACTAAGAAAAGCCAATGGTGGCTTCCTTAAAAACGTTTAAGAGCAAACAGAGAGATTAACACCTCCAATGGAAGGACATTGGTAGGTGCTGTTATAAACTAGGCATAACTTACCTAATAAATTTAGGATAACGTGAGTGTGAGGGTGACACGGAGAATATTATTTTAAATCCGCTCTCAATCTAAGGACCTGAAAGACCAGACAAAATAAGAAGTTACTGCGGAACCAACAGGACACAACAGTTCTTCTCTCCACCCACCATAAAAGGCTAAAAACTGTTAAAAACATATTTTTAAGCCATAAATGAATGACTAGAACTCCTCACATGTTTGATAACAAAGGAATATTCTTTAGTCTCATCCTATATTCTTCCTATTTCGCCATTCTACTGTATTTTGTCCTCTATGTGATTTATTTTTCATCCCTTGTCTACTCATACGTTTCTTCTGTGAAATCCGGCCTTCTTTACCACAAATCATAACATACGAATTGGGAACAGCTTGGGGTTAGGGACGGTTTTCATCAACAGGGGGTTATCAAATAGCCAAATCTCAGATTTAGACGAATCTAGGCAGTCATATAGGTAGTCCTATAACAGTGATTTATGAATAATCCAACTCAGAGGTTATATACCCAATTTAATACTAAATGTAAATACTTGCAGAGGCTGTTTTACTTAAATAAAACAAATAACACAAGCCATCTATGAACAGGTCATTTAAGCAACTGGCAGAATGAAAAAAAGACTAATTGAGGTCAAGTCAGTCAAGGTTGGCATTAGCAAGTTAAATATGATATTTTTATAAAGAATTTCGAACAAAAATGGTTAATATTTTCCACTTTCAAAAATTCAAATAGCAAAATGATGAATGATAAAGGAATAAGAAAAACATGGACTCGAACCAAACATTACGAGACGACGATTTTCCACTAGGCTATTTTGGGATAGTTTAGTATTTATAAGTGAGGCTTATATTGTTTTTAATGACAGTTAAACAAATTACATTATTTTTTGTTTTTAACTTGGAGAATATTACCTAAAACAGTGGAATTAATGGTAATCATATATTTTCGGACAACTGGCCTGCCAAATTTCGCTAAAATTCGAGTCCTAGCCGTTGAGTACTGCGCTTCTGAAACAACCTCGAAATTGAACGTAATACAGTTGAGCTGGAGCATGTAAGTCAAATATCTAGCAGAACAAGTTTCACCATAAAAATTTAACTGAGGAAATGAATGATATTCATCGATTATGTTACTAACTTGGCCCATCAATAGCTTTCTTCTTCAATACTTTGGTAGGATATACGCCACCAGCGACGAGAATGTGAAATATAGATGCACCCAAACGTAATAAGCACGAATAACTATGCGTCATTAATTATTCGAGTTACATCTCATAGAGATGCTTACCAATCAACCATATTAGTACAACATAAGAGAAAGCAATGTCTCAGGCACTGAACCTTTGTGGCCTTTGCGGAATTCTTCCATCATTTAACAAAGATAGGTAAATACATAGCAATTACAGAGTTTTAATAATAAATACAACCGGTTTTGTACCTGAGTAACATCTTTAGACCCCGTCACCTGAAAACGTGACTTTATTATGAATCCGGTCCATTTAAACAATAAAACTTTTTAATTGCAAAGTATATAAAATAATTTCAATTATTCATATATGGCTACCTTAAAAAAGCGTATCATTCGTGTGAAATGAATGACAAAACCCTACCATTTCACGCTCCATTTTTTCGTATATTAATTTAATTATTCTACCAGCTTTAATTAGGCAGAAGGAGTAGTAATAAAGGAGCCTTTGCTTTATTTGCGCCACGTTCAGCTTTTCCTGCATACGGCTACAGTGCTTTACCAGTCCGTTTTGGCATTTTTTCGTCAGTATGCTACAAAAGAAACCAAAGTCTAGCCCCGCTATCACTCTTCTACTCGAGTTAGGATGCCTTGAGAGCCAGTATTTCGTTTCACGCGACCCACCACTAGGAGGTGCATGTGTTGTATTGGAACACCGGGATGCAATATGTCTGATTTAAATCCCATTTCCCTGAAAAACTCCCGGGTAACTGAATGATATTGAGAAATGGGTACCAATCCACCTTTTTTTATTAAGTTATCAGTGAAATACTACAGGAACTAAAGTAAAAATGCATTAGTTCAATAGGAATAGCTTTGTAGCCGGCTCACGTGGCCGGAAAAAAGTGTTCATAAAACACATTATCGTTGATGCAGTTAATGAAACAAGAGCAATTTCCACAAGTATGACATTTATTGCAAGTATGACATTTATTGCATAGTGCAATAAATGTCATACTTGTGGAAATTGTTCTTGCTTCATTATCTGCAGTGATGTTCCGGTTCCACTCCATCACGCCTGAAACCTCAGATTTTGTTACATTATCGTTGATTGATCTAAATATTTCGTATGCTATTAATTTTCCGAATAGCTAAGGAATGTTTTCAGCGAAAACTACATTTTTTTAAAGAGCACAAATTAAAAGGTGGAATTCAGTGTTTGTCTTGAACCACACAGTCACCACGGTACCTCCATAAGTTACGTCTTCGCGAACTTAAATTGCCACCAAACTCTCTCTCACCCGTTCTTCTGCCCATCATATTCTCCAAGTGTCTCATCATCCATTTCTTTATCTCCTTTCACATTTCAACCTCATTATCTTCCTCCTCCCTTGCTTACATCACGTCATTCCTCACTCGATGTGAGGAAATACTCAGAATGAGGTAAAGAGCGCCTCGAGAAAGGAATGTAGCGTCGAAAGAGAATGAGTAAGGAGGAGAGAAAGAAATGAAGGAGAAGAGAATGGAGGAATGGGATGGAAGGAGAAGAATGGAATGGGTAAGGTGAGAAGATGGTGAAAGAGAGAAAGAGAGCTGTTAAGGGTGGATGTCGTGCAGGAATGCGGGGAGTCCTTGGGAGAAGGAGTTTGGGTAGGGGAAAGGACTGTATTGGGGTTTGAGAATCCGAAGGAAGGTCCCATATATACGCGTGCGTGAGCGCATGTTTTGTGTGTGTGGGGTGGAACGACATATGGAAGGTAATACAGGAGAATGGATGATGGAGAAGAAACGTACAAGGAGGGAAGAGACAAGATAGATAAGAGACAAGGAGAAGAGGGAGAAGGACAGAATGGAGAACCAGAAGGTAGGAGATGACGATGAGGTTTAAGGAAATCGTGAGGGAGTAGGTTAAAGTTTTGAATGGGTAAAACAAAGTTCCGACTATATGCTTATTTGTTCGAATAAAAGTCGACCCAGAATTTAAGCCAATCAATCCCCACACCAAGTATCCCAAAATTGAAGATACTAAATTTTTGGGCCCTCTTCCGTGTCTATCCATCTTCCTGGAAAACCATGGCATAATTTTATGACATAGAATCAATCAGTAGATATTTCTACACAAAAGTGATTATTCTCAGGATAAAATGTTACGTGATTACATTTTGAAGAGTAATGCAATCATTATTCAAAATCCGTAAGCACTGTCATTAAGAACGTGAACTCGGTACCATTTAAATATGTGTGCTTGAATTTGAGGTAATGGATGATTTCGTATAGGTTCAGGTAATTTAACAATTTAATCGACTTATCAGGCAACTAGTGTATAACGGAGGTAGGGGCGGGAGTGCTAAGTGTTGATAATAAATGAGGATGAAGGGATGGCCAGAAAAGTGAAATATGTATAAACGCCGTGTTACACGACGTGTTTTCTTTTGCAGTCTAATGAATGAAAGGAAGAATTTCGTTGTGTAAATCGAATTTATCTAAATATACGCCAAAAGAGTGTGTACGCATGAGATCGAGGAAATGTCTACCCTAGCTTCTTGGCACTCCTCTAAAATTGATAATATTTCAACTAAATTCCCTTGATGGTTCTAGGGCGACATATCCTTACCACGGCGTCTCGCTCTCCCTACCCCCAACCAAAAATCTTCCCTACGTAGCACGTGCCTCTTGTCCTAAAATCTCCCCTTATCCCTTTTTTACTGAGACTCTTCGAAACCTCCACGCCAAGCCCTCTTCTACATCACACATCGATCAAGCCCTACATCCTCCATTTTCCCCCTCGTTCCTTTAACTACCTACCCACTCATAAACATCACCTTCGTTCACTCAATTAATATCCGTTTTGAAATATTGTTGCCACAAAACTCCTTCAGCCTCCTTCTCCGTAACACCAAAAAAACCTCCTTGTGAGTTGGAGTCAATCCTCCTCAGGCATGAGGTACGAAATCTTTAACAGATTCTCTCGATTTCACTTACTTTCGTTGAAGAAATTCATTGTTGAATCGAAATTTATGTATTATTTTCATGTCCGTGATACTTATTGAAATAGGTTCTAACTTATCTGATTGCACCAAGAAATTCTAAGTTTACATTGTTTTTACTAATTGCCATTAAATTAAAATAAATTACACCTGGTTACACTGACACTTAACTTTGGCATTGTTAGCTATGAGATCTTAAATGTTATGAACATATTTGCTAAATTAGGACTGCAGGAACTATCGCTTTCGCACGCTATCTCCCAGTAGCCTTTGCTTAAAATAGTTGGTCTGCTCTAGATCCTCCGCATATAATTTATTTTTGCTTATCTTAAGTATAATAATTACTTATACACAGTGTAAATAGCCAAAGTGTGTCCATAAATTTGTCAATTGCAACATTCGAACACAATTATCATGTAAGAAATATGTACCTGAACTTCCACATTTTTTCATAATGTAAATTACTACAATGCAAAGTCGTATCCGATGGAAAATTTATTTCATTTTTAAATTTCATTATGTACAGTGAGTGGCTAATAGTTTGGTCATATTAGAAAAAATAAACTTTTTCTTTATGATGTGGCAATATCCATTGAATTTGTAACGATAATTTGCTCCAGCTACGTGAATCATACCCCTAACTCTATGGAGAGCATGCACCCAGGAAGAATTCAATCATCCCTTTCCATTCTTCCTTTCTCTTCTTTCTCAACCCTCATCATACCTATCACATCCCTCAACCTTGTTGACATAGGCAGCCGTGAATAAGAATCCGAGAGAGTAAGTGAGGCGGTTTTGGTCGATAAAGAAGAGAAACAAGAGGCAAATGTGATGTTAAAATGTTAAATTGCTGCAATAATTCGAACAATAATTACGACTTTTCAGTTATTTATGATCACAAACATTTTACTTGTCACTTACATATATTGGTTCAAAATACGTGTGTAGCTCGTTCAATTTGACTTATCTTTGGTATTTAAGATTTTATAGTCTAACTAAGGTAAGTGTATCACAGTATTAATTGGAAGAATTAGAGGGCTGCAGCAAACCAATCTCCATATTGCACATATGATCATAATGTTCGAGGGATCTTCTAGAAGTATTTCTTCGAAGTTTTCTCTATGCGTTACCAAATTACTTTCCTATATACGATTTTATAGCGGTATATCTTGAAAGGTATCAAAAAGCCATTAGGAAATGAGGAATGAAGGACGACAGAGACCCAAACTTCGAGTTTTTAGTGTGATTACTATAGCATTTTCATTAACATGGCATATAACAATATTTCACCATAATGTTGTTGAATGTAGAGAATGAATCTGGTTTAACTTTGTGGTGCCAAGTTAATTTTAATAAAAATGATAGCTAAGAGTGTATCCAGGTTCTAACGTTTTAGCAAGCATAGTATCAGAAAATTATAAGCCATTCTCAAGTTGAAAGTGGCAATGATTTTCCGAAAACATGTTCGATTAAAATGAAAAAACTTGAAATTGCAAAACATTAATGGTTATAATGAATTATTGAGTGGGTTAATACTGAACTACCGTTTTTATCAATTATAATTGAATTTTTGTTAACTCATGTTTTCACGGCAAAATAATCGATTTATTTTTTCTCCTTCTACCTAACTTCCTCATCTTCCTTATCCTGCCCTCTTCCACCAGCTGCAACCCTATTGGCAGCCATGACGAAGAGTTAGGTACCGAGAGGAAGAGAGCGGAGGAGAATTGGTTGATGGGAGAAGGTGGGAAAGAGGAGAGAGAGGCGGGAGAGGTTTTGGGAGGGAGAAGGCGAGGCATTTCAAATATTTCATCATCTCCGTCACCCGGAACGGAATATAGAGCCGACGGCAAGGAAGGTGGTACGTGCGAGGCGAGGTGGCAAAAGGATGTGTGGAGGGCGATGGGGAGAGGTCGGAGCGTGAGGTTGAGATAGGCAAAGACGAGCGAAGGAGGAGAACGCCGGTGGAGGTGGAGGCGAAGAGATGACTAAGAGAGAGGGAGAGAGGAAGACGTATGAAGACGCTCTCGGGATGCCAACAGGAGGGTAAATCAAGAAGAAGACGAGAGGAGGAAGAGGTTGTGTGAGTGAAAGGGAGACTTTTAAGGAGAAGCAAAGCTAACGGGAGACAAGACGGGTGGATTTACGTGTATCTCAAATCGAAGGGAAAGGTGAAACTAAAATACGAGATATTTTTAAAGCATAATCAGAGTTTGAATCGCTAGATCGCTTAGCTACATACCTTAATTACCCCTTATAATTCAATTTCTCGGTGTGCAAGTGAATAAAGGAGGGTAACCAAAGCAACAGAGGCATGAAAGGATGGGCAGTATTTCGGAAATTATTGAAACAGAGTTAGCATTACTGACCTCTCACTGACTTGACTTTTTTGACTGTGCCTTCCCCGGGAGGGAATTGTACAAGTAATATGTATGTAAGTATGCTTTTGTCCACGTAAATAGAAATCAGATGGGTGCAATTACGAGGAAAATTGTGAGAGAAACGAAAATATTAGTTTTTAAAACGACATCAGTTTTCAATCACAGGATCGTCATTCAAGTTACAATATTCTTCGATAAAATTATTGGTATCTTGGTGTATTTGGTATAAAACTGGGAAAGATGGACCGAAAAAAGAAAAAAATAGCGCATAAGTTCAATGATAAGAAATTAAGAGAAGTTTAAACTCACTGTGCTAGAAGACGGTTAGTCTGTGCTCTGGGTATTGTGATTTTAACCAAATTGTCAGTTTTCCTCAACTAGTATTCAACCTACTGCAATATATCCATATTTACTGACCGTAACTCGCACCCCCTCCACTGGGATGATCGAAAAGAAAACATTTCAGCTCATAATAGCTCAACGAATACTGAAACATTCTCTCCCTATTTAGTGTATACATTTGCATCCGTGCACGTGACTGCGTACCGCATCATTTATGCAATCAAAATGATTTAAGAATTATTATTATCCCTTAAGTTCGTGCCATGGATTGTTACAAAGGTAACGCAATGCTAAACAATTGAAGCTTGTCATTGAAAATTTTGAAGTTAGCCACGTGAACATGCAAGTCACATTTGTCCTCTCATTCCTTTTACATATTCCCCCCTTTCATGGCCGGTGCCTTAACACCCGCTGCTTCATACCCTTGTGGTGGCATGCAGGGTTGTATGTAGAAGTAAATTCAACCAGATAAAATAAGGAAAAAAGATACCAGAAAGGTTAGTAAAAACTTCTCACTTTTCCTTTGAAAATTCGTGACCACATGAGTACTACGGCAAAGCATCCATGGGTTTAAATATCATGCAGATACGAAGAAGACATTCACCAAATGAAATAACTACTTACCATAACAGATAATGATTTGGGAATCCTTAAGGCTTGCACTTGAAAGACTCATGGAATCACTCACCTGGAAATAAAAGAAAATGAATTAGACTTTTAAACACCAATATGGCATTCATGCATGATTTACCCTATTCAAAGTAACTATTTATAAAAAACGCAGTCGCCCATGCTATTTAATACGGAAGTTTTATTGACAAATCTAGAAGATCTTCATGTAACTTTTTAAAATTATTTTGTAGAGCCTTTACGGTTCGGTTAAAAATACTTCCTGTGTATTACTGCGTGTTTGTAATTACGGCCGAAACAGTGTCAAATTTTATTTTTCCCTTACTTTCACATTACAATTACCCACCGACCTGGGCACCAATATATCTGCAAACTTGATTATTCATACAGTCTTGTCATTCAGTAAACGAACAGGGTACATCATTATGATTTTTACAGCTTTAAAAGTATTTAAAAATTATTTCAATGCCTCGCATAACAGTATAAATTGAATTTATACGAAAAACATTAAGTTTTTTTATCAACCAGTTATATTTGTTCAATGGAATTTCCATTTGTGGTACGGCAGACATCCCAACTAAAATTAACTTCTCGTTATATTAATGTACTGATGCAAATCACGAGTACCTCTTGCAGCTGCGGCGCAAATTCGATCTATTTAGCTCATCAGGATCGCCAAATAAAGGTGGAACGAGTAAGGAAATTGGCAATCAATCTCTCTCATGGTGTTTAAAGTTTGGCTAAACTGGTGGATAATGCCGTGACCGACCAACCGAGACACATTTCCTGAATTATGTCGTAGAGTGGTAATTATATCACGTTTTGGCTTGAAGGCAGTGATAGGTCAGTGCTAACTTAAACGCATAGGAGGAATAACATCCCCAGATTTTGCGCGCAGTCATCCTTACCTCTAGAGAGTTCAGCTATTAAGTTAAGTATTCACGCAGCCGTTATTGCGCTGCCGGATACTTCATAGCCAATGAGAAGTGAGATCTTCAACGTAGGTTTCGTTTCCGTCGGATTTGCTAATCTTTCCACTTTCGACGCAGCCTACGTCGCCTAAGCCGTGGCAAAGAGTGAGGACCGACGCTTTTCACCTATCATTTGTTGATTACGTTATTCTTTAACGAAGAACTGTAGGTCACTTACTGATTTTTGGCAAACGTTGAACTTAATAGACGGTACAGTCGTTCGCCAATACTCCTCGTAAACATCCGATTTTCTTCAGAAACTCCAAACAAAGATCACATCTCCACAATGAACTGAAATAATGTGGAAGACTGAACATTTCACTGCTTTCCACCGTCTTCTATTCTCATCCGATGCTGCTTCTAACATGACAACTGAGTCTGTGCGCGACGTACACGCAGCGGAAAAAATAAGCAAATACTGCTGCGTGAAAACGTAACTTTATTCTATGCTGACCCCACTTTTGCGTTAGAAAGGGAGGAAAACTTCGTGCCAATCAATAGCCCGCGAAGTTTTGGAAACATTGGTGATTTTGTGGAATTAAAAACCGGACCTAAAAGTGATAATCGTCGGTTGAGACCCGACAGATATCTTGGGATAAAGTAACAGTCAATTCTGCAGCCGGAAACTTATCGTATCAGAGTGCTGCACAATAATGTCACTCAGCTTGTCGTTCGAAAACTTTTCAACAATCTTCTCCGTTTTCAGTGGCTGTGATGGCCACGATGGCTATGTGTTATGTGTGTTAAAAATAAATTCTAAAAAAATGTGTTATAGCAGAGGAAACATGGTGTGACATAAAAAGATGGATTAGCTTATTTCATACCTAGACTCACACGTGACAGAACAAAAGCGGCTCTGGAATGGATGTGAGGCATACCTAACAGACATATAGTTCTTGTCCATTAATCAAAATTCGTTACACTAAATTTCAAAACTGGGGTCAATATATACTCCAGGATATAATGAAGTTAAATATACGAAAATCCAATCTAAAGCGTCCAGGGTCCAATACTCGGCGCCCTGTGCCACATATGCAATCTCCCGGTATCGGGAAGCGACGGCCGAGTTAACCACTATCCCGCTTCCCCGTCTTGTCTCCGCTAGCCTTTAACCCGCACGCCCCTTTAAGAAAAGCTGGATCGTTAAATTAAAAAAATGTAGCCATGTTTATTTCATCATATCCAAGAAACTTGTGGCATAAGCTTCCTTCTTCAAGTTAAAATAAACATAAAACGTCGACGCTGTGGATTTACCGAGAGAGGTCAAGGCCCATCATGATTCGCAGTTTTGTTAAATACAGAGAAAACAAATAATGCGGGTAAAACTGCTCGGAAAAAATAGTAGTATATCGAATACAGCACTATCTCGATTATCCAATTCCCGACTGATAGCTTTCGCACAGGTTCCTGAAGCGAGCCTGAGTAAAAACGGCAAAATGGAAAGGATGAAGGGAAAGATATGCAGTCTACGAGAGATATATAGATAGATAGATAGATAAACGTCTTTATCGGGGCGAGATTGAGACTTTAAAAGTTACTTTTTCCATCTAACCCCTCGTCAGTATATGAATACCATCAATATGACGAATACTGCAACATATAAATCAGAGAAATAATACTAAAAAACAATAGCGATAGAATATTAACTTGACATAATGAAGTATCAGAAATAAATATAGAATGGCAATGCACAATTGTGGGAAAAACATGAGGATTTTGGCAGGCATCTGTCACGAAAAAAAAACCACTGCAGGTAAAAACCCACACATGAAGGGGGGTGTGAAAAACCTGCGAAAACCCACTGAGAGAAGCTAATGTGACTCATGACAATGAGAGAGAGATGGTGGGGGGGGGGAGTGAGAGATTTATGCTGGGGAACCAAACTACTCAAGCAAGTGCCAGTGGTTGAAATCACCCATCGCCATGAATTTACCACGGACTTTATCCTCAGATATCATTGTGATACAAACCGAAACGGGACAGCGGGTAGTGGCGAGCTATTCCGCATCTCGCAAGGCTTAATTGAGCGGACAGCAATTAACAACCTAAAGTTTTTCCGACATTTTGTAGGACTTTGAAAGTTCCGTAGTCCACGTCCCAAAATCGTCCACTGCGCAGCGCAAGGAACATTTGCATGAGTTATGCCTTTTGCGGTAGTACGCCAACAGAGAGATATTATCAGCATATACCATTTTATAACCTCCATGGCATATACAGTGGGTTGTTTTCACTTTTCACTCACTCATGCAATTTATCAGTGAAAGGAGAATTACTATTTAAAAATGGAGTGCCCGGAGAGAAAGGTGGACTATCTAATGGGTCTGGGCTAACTCAGACGTGGGTCGACCTCCTTGAAAACTTCCCTCCGTCGTGCTCTCGAACTCTTCACCTCAGTGGCGTGAGAGAGGGAATAACTAACTCTCAAGCGCGGTCGTAGCCGACCTCCTTTCCTTCCGAACACATACTGCCTTCACCTCTCTCTACCTCCCGCTTCCTTTCACCACCAGGCCACTATGTGTCTCTCTACTGATTCCTACCACCGTCACATCTTCACCCCTGAACCTCCCCGTTCCCTCTTTCTACACCTTGCACCTTCCATTCCCCTCCTTAACGGTGAGAATAAAATTGGCGTTTCCTGACATTACGGAAATGGACGGTAGCGTTCAGTTCTCCGTCGTTTCCCCGTACAAGAGAAGTGTATTACGATTGTGGTGAGTCGTCATTGGTCGTTCAATACTATGATTAGTTGACGACAGCCCTCCATATTTCCCTATCTAATGCTAGTTCCCTTACTCTCTGGTAGTACTCTATGTGTACTTTCCTCTTTATTTGGTCTATGTATTCATCCCTTGGCCTTTCTCTTGGAACTTTTTCCCTTCATTGACATTCTTTACATACCAATTGTTCCTCAAGGAGTGTTCCATCCATCTGGTTCACCTTCTCTCTATAGTGTTCCATATGTTCCTCTTATGGTTTCCTCGTTCATATTTCCATCTCCTTCGAACAAAGTTGTAGCCGTTTTATCATGAAGTCTCTTCTCTAAGCTTGTTATTAGTCGTACTTCTTCCGCCCCACGTGATGGTACTTCCGAGGTAGGAGAATGAATTCACTTTCTCTAATTTCTCTCTTCTTAGTGTGGCTTCTGCTTTCAGTTTCTCCCTTCCTCATACTAAAATTTTGGCCTCCCCCTCACATGTTGTCATGTTTTATTTTTGAAGAACTTGGTCCATTGTATTTATTGAAGGACCAATTTCTTCAACAATATAACGCGCCATTTATTCACATTGCTTAAGAAGGGAGCTCTAAACTTGTTCGAAATTGTACCAAAATGGATAGTTATAAATTTAATAATAAGTGTATCGTTCAATGTCTTAGAAACCTGGTCGTTGAGCAGAGAAGATTTGCGTTCATTTGAAGCTATAGAGAAATTTTAGATCATAAATTTTCCGTTACAATCATCTGGAAAATTTAAGTTTTAAACGCTAGCTTATCTCCAAGCTGCACATAACTACACCTCAGCACTTAAAATTGCTCTCAATCATTTTTTGGCCCCACCTCGTGGCCGAGGGGTTCCTCGACTGCTAACCCGGGATCGTGGGTTTGAATCCCACCTGGGTAGATTTTTCACCAAGCATGGTCAATGTGGGTGTAGGTAAACAACGTAGGAGACTTTATTGACTTTTTCCGAACAACGGGGAAAAATGCATTTAAAATCCATGAACATATGTAAAACAAAAATGCACATGCAATTTTCTTGCTTTCTTCCCTTTCACTGACCACCAAGTCTATAGAGAACGGGAGAAGAATGGGGGACTAATTCAGGCGGTGACCTTTCTTCTGTCTCCACTCCTTCCCCAGCGATGGACAGACGATCTCCACGAAAGGGAATCACTCAACGGACTCGTAAAGAAGAAAAAGAAGAAGGTCGGATGTGCGTGGGCAGGAAATAAGGAGTCAACGCGGATTCTCGTCGCAAGGACCCTCCCTTCCCGGAAAATAATTCCATCTCGGAATAGGATCCCTTTTCGGAAACAATGCCTTCCCACCCTTACCATGAGTCTCCCTGTCTCACTCTTCACTCCCTCTTCCGCCGTCCAGACACGACATTTCCGGTTATGAAGATAGCCCAGCTCCCAGACGACTCATTTCTGTTCGTATGGGTTCGTCTGCATGAGTGATGGCCTCTCATATCGAATTTTGGGCGTCACTCACCTTCCGGACGTTGCTTGCGTGATTAGGTACATGAACGATTGAGAGGTTTGCATAGCTACGCTGACCGCTAAGCCAACGCAGACCACCGACAGAGTTGTAAGCTTTGGTATGGAAAAAGGGAACATGAAATTTTGAAAGGGAACATGAACTAGTTTTTATAGATTAATTCGAGTTAAATATTTTTCGTACAACTTGGAGTCGGAAGAGTACTTAAATAGCCTCTTTTTTAGGCAAGGTTCCTTCAGGTAATTTTTATTTGATTCCCTGAGAGTTTTATCTTTCATTACACGTTTTTTTTGTGTAAAACTTGTATAGGTACTACATTATAGATGTATAAATAATAATATTTTTTGCCACGTTTCACCCACTATCGCATTTAAAAACATGTAATTTAATACTCAGTTTGAGAATAAAACAGCGTGCTAAGGTATGATTTATTTCTTTACATAAAGAAGGACATATTTTTTATGATTAGACAAAACATGAATAAAATGACGGTATTTACGGTAGAGTCATCCTAAAGAGAAGGAAGGGAGGTAGGAGATGCCGTATGAAGAGGGTGCGAGTAGGTACCACGATCGACCTCTCTTGACGTGACGTAAGCGGACAGCGATGTTCGCGGAGCTTAGTGATTGCGATGAAATGGAACCTATTACGATGGACGGCCGTCGATGACCCCCTTAACGGACGATGAGCGAACCTTGTCTAGCTTTCTATCAGCTAACGGCGTGATTACGATCCGCGTTTTCTGACGTGACGTTATCGGACGGTGGCGTTCGATTTTCCCTAGTCTTCCCGTCAAGAAGGAATGTATTACGGTTGACGGGAGGATCAAAGCCAATTGTTTACCATTTTTGGGAACGGATTTATTAACCATTGCGAAGAGACTGTATATTTTCATCTTTTAAAAACAAAACGTAAATAATGCGTTAACAATACTGACAAATTATGCTTCAAGAAAGGTTAATTTCGTTTCATTGTAAAGTTAAAAAGTAATATGGACAATCTGGAAATGAAATATTGTAATTTAAAAAAAAGCTCCATTCTACTTGGCTGCCGGTTACTTTGCGTGATGTAAACGTTAGATTTTGACAAGGTTTGCTCAGTGTCCAATGACGAAACCGTCAACGTCCGGTCGTCGTAATAGGCTAAAATAATTCTTTATCATCAAGCTCCTCGAAGGCCACCTTTCGTCTCCGTCACGTCAGGAAACGAAGATCGTAATCCCGCCATATCTATGTCATGCTAAGGCAACGTTATCCAAAGAATTTTTATAAAATTTTTACCAAAATATTATTTCCAGATCATCAACCTCACCAATTTAAAATTTAAATTGAACATAGCTATCTTTCTTGATGAGAAATTTGTCTGTTATATTTGCGGATTATTTATATATTTTATAATAAAATATACAAATAAACAGCTAATTCGCCAAAATTTAGGACTCCGTTTGAAAAAAAGGTAATCGATTGGTTGTTTTTCTCTAGTCAATCACAATACACTCCTCCTAGACTGGAAGACGACAGAAAAAATGAACGCTAACGTCCGTTATCGACACGTCCGGTAACAACTAATAGTAATACTGTCATAGAAGAGGATTAAGGACTTCGGGAGATGTAATAAGAGGTAAAGAGGTGGTTTATAGATGTATAGAGCGATTTTTTCTCCATGGACAGTTATTCGTGAATTTGCAAGCGTGATCTTATTTGGAAAATCATCAAATGAGCACTCAATTATATACTATTAGTAAAACTACTACATATACTTTTTTTTACGATTTTCCATCTACAAATTTTCTTCTAGGCGCCAAATAATAAATTTCTTATTACCATTTTATTATTTAGGTTTATTATTTATTTATTAGGTTTATTATTTTATAAATTTCATTATGGTTTTTAGCAAATTTCAAAGTTTCAATTGTGGTAAAAGATTAGGAAAAACTTAATTAAACTTTTCATCTGAATTTTGAATGCGTGAAGGAAACTATCAATAATTTAAGTCAAAACGTGCTTCATGTAAGGCAAAAATGTACAGTATAATGTTTTATTTTCACTACCGCATGCATGATGAGATCCTCCGCACGAACGAATTTACTTAAATAAAATGCGGTAAAAGTATATTTGGACTTACTTTTAAAATTATAAAAATGGGCGCTCTATGATCCACAATTAACGTTTCAGCTACCTTAACGGGGAAGCCCATAGTGATCTGCTTAAACGTAGACAACCAGTAAGCGTTAAGGTTACAGTGATTACGTATTAGATTTTTGTTCAGCATGGTCCAATTTTCTGGAGGCCTCTCCTTCGGTTTTCCCTCCTTCTCTAGGAGAAAAGTTCTCGAGTTAGACTCCCTGAGCATCCTCTCGAGTTCCGCCTCTCCCATTGGACGAGAGCCATACTGTCGTCGTAAAACTCCACTGAGCATGGATGTGTACTCCAAAAAGCGTTCTCCTGGAGCGGGCTGACGGGACCATTATAACCAGAAGTCCTGCCACCTCTCGCGAAAAACTTGGGAGAACGAAAATAACAACGTAACTCATCGACCGAACCAATCACTATCCTGAGAGACGACGCACAAAAAAAATGTTGCTCACTTGGCACGGTCACTTCCTCTGGGACAGAGTCGTTGGAGTAGGATGAAATGGAGTGATTTGTTACTATTACTCAGTAAAACTTGAAATGCACGAAAGGAAAAAGTATTGTAGAGGAAATCAAGAAACCTTTAAGAATAAGAATCAATATAATTGTCTGAATATTGTCATAATGAAAAGAAGAAAATAATAATAAGAAAATGAAGACTAAAGTGGAATTGCATTGCATGGTGGATGCGTAGAGGAAATTTCAAGAGAAGATTAGCAGGTGGAAAAGTAGGTGGTAGGAACAGGCAATAAGGGGTGAAGTGCTACAAAGCGGGAAAGATTCTGGGTAAGCGGGGAAGGGGGAGAAAGAGCTTAAGTAGGTTTTATGGACGGAATGAGTAGAGGTAAGACGTATGATGAGATGGAAGAAGTAATTGTGTGGGTAGATATACGTCTAAGCTTATCAAAATCGATTTAAATACTGCTCTACTATCATAAACCGTAATGGTTAGATTACCCATATAATTATAATGCCATTCCAATGACGACCCCAGAAGTTGAATTCCATTGGTTTTCGAGATGTGATAGGGTAAAGATGAGAATTCGAGTACTCAAGATTAGTTTACAATTTTGAAACTTATTTTGAAGGGGAATCGATAACAGAAAGAGTTAATACATTTCCCATTAAGGTGATTGTAGAGAATCCTTGGTAAATCTGCGGTATATAGATAAGAGAAAAATACTATGGTACATCAAAGACACTCGTTTAATCAATATTTGTAAATCTATTCTCCAAGTCCTTCCAACAGACCTTAGAAAAACAATGAATTAATGAAACGCATATTGATGGTTTTTTGAAACACACCATCCATGTGGGACTTGCTTTCTTATCAACCCGTCCGATTACATATATATTATATTATACTATATTTCTAGAATGAACTTTTCGGTTTTGGTAACATTGTCAAAGGAACTCCATTAATTCCGCGGAAGCCCACTTTCTCTTTATTTTGCAGAGAATAAAAGAGCTTCAGTGACTCGTGAGAAAAAAATACAAATGCATGAAAAGATTTCACGAGACAAGCGTTCATTAAAAAGGTGAGTTCTTTCAAAATCAAACATTTAGAAAAACGAAACACGCCTCACTGTCTCGGAGGTCTTCCCTCAGAAAGAAAGGTGAGAGGTGAACACATTTTAAACGAAGAAAAGGTAATGAACATCTGAAAGTGTGTATTTCCACTCAAATGAAACGAAAATTAAAGACCGGAGAGGTGTCTCTGTCACAGTACTACGAAAATTCTTCTGAGAAGCTTCTGCTTCACTGATAGTCACTTAGCTTATGAAAAACGAATATAATATTATAGATAGAAGATATCTCTGTTGCCAATGTTATAAAATGTAATTTTTGGGACCAGAAAGAAGTTCTCAAACGAATTAGCAAGCAAAATATCTCAAGATATTAGATTCCATTGTGTTAACTGCGTAGTGTTTACCCAAATATAACGTTTAGCACAGATTTCGAATAAAATTAGACATAAAGAGGTCAAGAATTCGATTAGCATACTCTCTTACCAATAACAAGTAAATATTTTTTTCTTATGATGGTATACAGTTTGCATTGCAATTAAGTGTAAATAGCTTCATAGCTTAACCAGTGAAAACTATTGCAGTAATTCTAGTTCATCAAATTATTATAAATTTTCATCATTTGTAATCAGTGGGTAAATCAGTCTTAAAATATGCTAATACTATAGGAAACCTCTTTGAAAAACCTTCAAGTTAGATATGAAGATTTTTTAAAATGTCGTAGAAATCTCAAGCTGAAATTAAAGGGAAACCAACTGTGTAACCATTTTCTCCCAAAATATATTACCTCGTACGTTTCTCGGTGTCATCATACTTTGATCGGCATCTTCACACACACACATCTCCTTTGCATCAATAAGCCGTTATTGCTGTCGTCATTGTTCCCACAATCACAAAAGCACAAATACGCTTCTAACAAAACACTACAAGGTTCCGATAAAATCATATTTTATAGAGTTTCATAAATATATACATCATCATGATCATCTGAGTAAAATACCGGGTTGAAGGTAGGTTATGATAAAAGTCAGAGAAGATCCAACAGACTCTTAAACGTGCAGTTCCCTATCTACTTCTAGTATTTCTTTCTTCATCTCAGCGTAAGTCCTACCTTTCTACATCCCGTCCATAAAACCTATTCTCTTTCTTTTCCATCCCCGCTTTTTCAACATCATTCCGTGTACCACGTCCTTCGGCAAACCATCGCCCCTCATTACCCCTTCCAGCCACCTACCCTGCCTTCCCCTAATCTCATCCAGACGTTTTCTCTCTTCAACTAGGTCAAGTACTTCCTCATTTGTCTTCCTTTCAGTTCGCACATTCTCCATCATCCTCCACACCCACATCTCGAACGCCTCAAGGCTATTTTCGTCTTCCTTTCTAAAGGTCCACGTTTCTGCCCCATACAACCCCACACAACCTTTGCCAGCCTCTTTTTTACATCCTTTCCTTTGGTCCCCGTCATCAATTCCCTTCTGTTATTGAACGCTTCCCTCGCTATCGCTATTCTCCTCCTAATGTCTTTGCTACTATTCCCATTCTCTTATATACAAACGTGTGAAAAAATATTTATCACCTGGGCCGGTCAAATAATGAAACGGCGAATAAAAAAAATATTTTTACTTGTGGTGTACATATGACCGTGTCATAACAATTCGAGTACTCTACTCTTAGGATACGTATGCCTGCAACATGAGGGGCAATTCTACGATTGAAAATGTTAAGAAAAACATTCAAGCTCGTTTTTGTTCAAACTATGGGATATATAGGAAACAAGACTTCCGCGGAGTGGCTTCGATGAAACAGGTCTTCCGGGTTCTTTTCCGCGTGGGTTCATCGCTCTAGACATGTTTCGCAAACGTTCCAGTTCTCTTCTTCAGGTCTGAAGCGAGAAGAAGACCTGAAAAACATAACTGAAACGTTTTCGAAAAATATCGTCAACAATGATGAGTCCATGCGTAAATGAATCCGGAAGACCTGTCTTATTGGATGTATAACCCCATAATATGGGCGATACGTAAATCACTATCCCAAGACTCCTTACCTGTCAACTTTCATCTACATCCGAGAATTTAAACTCCCCTTGTAAGTATTTCCTCCTTACCCGCCGTTTGTATACTGTGTCACTACAGAACTGAGCAATTTCCAGCCCCTTAACGCTTAAATCTTTGATTCCCCACATGCAGGATAAGCAGGCAAACGTTAGGAAGCATACGATGAGTAAATTTCGGAGACGTCCTGTTCTGTGGGTGGCCGAAGACGACGGGGCATGGCAAAAAATTCCCCTCCGACCGAACTCGTTAAATACGCCCATTATACGTCAACGTGCGGGCCCCACCCTAGTCGCCATCTCTGAAAATCTGTGCGGGTAGCAAGACCATTACCGCCACTCGGCGGTCGTCAATGGGTATGGCGGAATGGATCGGCAGCCCCTGAACCCCCATTTAGAGGGAGGGCGCTGCCACCAGAACAGCAATCTCTGCCATTGCAACGACGCCGCACTCTTTCGGAGCTGTATCAGTGGCACGCAATTGTCCCTCCCTCGTAAGAGCCATTATCCTTCCTTCCACTTTCACACATATCTTCCGTCTCTATGACTGAATTCCTCCAGACCTCTCCCTTTTATCTCTCTTCTTTTGTTTCCACGCGATTCGTGCCCTTCGTTTGCTACTTGAATTTTCATTACAATACATGTGTGCGTTTAAGGTTTTGAAATTACCAGGTAATTTGAGTGGTAATATACGAAGAAATGCCAGGGAGCAAGGAAACTAGCATTAGATAGGGGAAGATGGAGGGTTTACAGTCAACCAATCTGATTGAACAAACAATGAAGAATGACGATGTGAGTGGAAATAAGCCAGTCCTCTCTGATAGCGGATACGAGGTTTGAGGAGAGATAATGTGCCATTAATAAATCCAAAATTAACCGTCTCGATAGTTTCATCCTAAACATTGTAAAAATTCATCAGAGCTGTATTTAAAACGCAAGTATGCCTACCTAATGTATCTGATAATGACGCCGATACGTTGAAACTAACCGTATCTTAATGAATAGTGTTGGAACATATCGTGTTTTAATTCAGCAAAATTTAACAGGTGAAAAACGATCTTTTCCTGTCATAGACCGAAGGAAGTTGTCATGCTAGATAAATAATGTGAAACTCATTAAAATGTATATATTTATAGTTGGGCATGATCCTGTACATTGGATAAATAGTAAATTGACTCTTTTAAGAGTATGAATTGGTAGGGGCAGAAAACATTTTCTTATTTTATTACCTTATCCATTTATCTTATAGCATATGGTGATGTATAGTATTACACACTAATTACATGCGAAATTTGTTTGTAATACATGCACAATTTTGGTTCCCTTATCTTATATTTTACTGAGAGGCAATCCCAAGTTTTCTGTGCTGCATTCGTTAGTATTGAGAAGCTGGGGAAGAAAGTCCAGCAACTTCTGCAGGTTCTTAACGTTTTGTAATGACTATTTCTATGGAAATACTTTAAGAATATTCATCACAATAATCTAATTTTGAATCTTATACACTACTCTAGGTTAGTTGCCTTTTTTAAAAACTTGCTAAAGAAAATTACATTCCTGTTTAACACATTAAAAAAACATTTCATAGGAAGGTGGCAACTACCTGGGTTAGTCAGTCACTTAAAATTAAGGAAGTCACCCAGTACGGATGACATTTCGGTGGTTGGATATTTTCAAGTGACTTAACCCTACCAGGTATCCTCCGAGTATTAAGTGGATCCATTCATCAGCTCTCTTCCATTCTCTGATGGTTCATATCAACTTTGAAAAAATGCGTGAATTTTATTTGTATTTTGTACATTCTCTAAATTAAAATTTCTGAGAGGGGCCCAATAAGTTTGCAGTGTACTCAAGATGTTTCTTAACAAGATGGAATAAAATGATTATGGGAAAATCACTATGAATGGCATTACTCTAAAACAGTGATGAACAGCTTTTGAAGCAAAAATACTGAAAATGGCGTGAGATTAATAAGGTATTAAGTATAAGAATTATAAAGACTTTCTAACATTTCTTAAATTAAGGTTAACCTTTGGGAAAGGGTCTGGCCGAATAAGGTAGTCATAAACGCCCCCAGGGCTGTTGAGTTGAAGGCATTATTGCTTTGTTTGTCATAAAAATACGTTGTTATTATGCTATTTCTAACACGAATTCCAGCTAAATAATTGACATTTTTCCATAACATGTGTCATAAACAAGTTCAATAGAAAACCATAGAATAGAATCATTGCGGTAGGTTTCATAGTGGGTGGAATCTTGTTTAACGAATGAAGAAGCGGGCAATAAGTTTGAGTAGACCATATGCAGTAACATGAAGATACCAGTTTGTATGAATACCATGAGATGTACTATGAACTAAAATAGATTTTCTAAGAATTTCAACGACAGTGGCCATCGTGCTGTGGAATCTTGTCTTTCAAAACCTCTATTTCATACAATTCATCATATAAGGCCGTCAGTCCTTGGAGGGTTAATGCAATTCAACGCTAAATCAGAAGTTATTTGCTCTAATTGCAACCAGTCCCTTCTGGGGACAATTTCGACTATCTATTTCGACTGGATCCCTTGAGGTTGAGAATCATGTATCAAATGAGTTTGAGAAACCCTTCTATCGACCACTCACTCTTACATCTCTTCTTTTTCTCCTTCGTTTACTTCTTTTCCTGCACTCTAATTCCTCTTTCATTCGTTTACTCTCTCCTCTCGTACGAATGAATCGCTCCGGTTTCCAAAGGCTCCCACGCTCCTTAACGACCACCGGAAGCTGTTTTCACGAGAAAAGTAATCTTTACTTTCACCCCTTCCGTCTCTCCCTGGGTGGCGAGGGATTAGAGATATTACGAGGTAATTAGGTGTGAGAAACGATCATAAAAGAGCAGACTCAATGGTCATGTTCCAAATGCCTAACGGAAACGACGGGCCAACTTTTTCATATAACAGGCATACTCTGGGAACGTAGGAAAATGAAAATGAGAGCCTCGTTTACCATGTTTTTCTAAGTACCAATGGGAATTAAGTACACGCTACAGGTACACACAATATCAATGTGGTGGTGACGAGGATCTGAGATTGCAAGCATTGTTTCTGAAGAAACAATAAATATGTTTAGCATAAACCTGCTGCAAAACATGCATGTTTTGCAGCAGGTTTTTACAAAGAAGAAGTTTTTGAGGATTTAAATGATTTTCACGCCGTTTTTCTAGCTTAATTAACACTGATTGTGATCGAACATTACCGAATATCAGTTTATCTAGTAGAAAGAGATTTTAGACTATAAATTGTTTTCATGTTATTTTACTGGGAAAGTAACAATTGATTTACGGTATAAAATTACCTGCTAAGATTAATAGACGTAATATTAAACTAAAGATATTGAGCTTCTATTGTACGCAAATGAAATAATGGTAATGATGAAATGATCCATTAATATAATAAAAATGTCATGATATGTTGACGCAACACAACTTAATTACGTAATCAATGAAAAAAAATTAAGATTATAGTTCAACATTCAAGATCGATTATTATCAATCGACTGTAGACAATTAACAACTTAACGATTCTTCTCAAAGAGGAACAAGAACATGAAATTGAAATTAGTAGATTATTAAGGCGTGATCGAAAATCAATAACATTAGAACTGCGGAAACTTTAGAAGGGAGCAATTTACAAGCAAATTCAAAAAAAGATTAATTCAAACTTTCAGTAAAAATAAAGAAATTTTGTATCCTGCATGCATATCCATTAATCAGGAGACTATCGACAGGGAGAGTCGAAATTTAAGTTTATGGGCCGCATTCTTAGTCGCCCTGCTATGATGGCATATGACCCGCATGGCAACAGTAGGGGCGGAGGAGCCCTGCTATGATGTTCTCAGTCGGTCCTGAAACGACTTCTCGGGAGTGGTGGGGGTGGATATGTTGTCTGACGTCCTGTGATGACGTATATGATGTTTGCGTACGTAGCGCCATTTTTGCCTACTGATGGAGGGATCGGACCGAACTAGAGCTGACAAATAAAATCCGAATTGCTATACGCAATCTCGTTAGCAGGTTCGTTGACAACATTCATTATGTTAGGGATTAGAGGGAACTCTTAATATTCATTTATCGGCACAGAGCGGCGCCATAATAGTAATATAGGTTTTAGCAAATAAAGCAAAAGTTACCTTGACGTTATGTATCATTATACTCAATAAAAAAGTAAATTCATGTGAGAGTGGAATAATTGCTGTCAGCAGGTTCGTTGACAGTATTTATTTCCCGCTAAACATTCATTTATCGGGGACATTGTGGTATCATAATATTTCTAATAGTGTTTTCTACATTAAACAAAAGATACCTTGTTGGTGGATACTGATATACACAATAACAAAGTAAATTTGTGAGAGAGGAATTGGTGCCGTCAACAGGTTCGTTCATAGAATTTACTTTTCTTTCATTATGCAATTATTGGGCACATGACGCCATGAGAAACGTTTTCCATGTTTTAATAAATAACGTGATGGTTTTCAAGAGTGTACCTAATGTCACACACGGAATAACAGAAAATATATAAGGGAGGCGACAAGGTGCAAGTACTCCGTATTTTTGACAGCATTTGATTTTCCAAAAAAATTAATTTATTTGGTACAAAGCAGTATCATATACATTTTTGCTACGTTTTTATAAAGTACGTAATGATTTTTATGAGCTTAGTTCATATCATAGGTATTCTAACAACGATTATTTCATCGGGTTGTTCAGCAGACTGAATCTGGCAGCATTTTTATATAGGGTGTAGCCGTGTCCGAGGTACCCTACAGGGAACCCTACAGGAGTAAGGGGTTGTTTGTTTTAAAAATGGCCGCTCTGATGACGTATATAGGGTAGTTTTCACCCGTTGATTATTTCAGTAGGGCAGTATGACGTATATAGGATTGGCGAGCTCTGCAGGGACGAATGAGTATACGGCCCTAAGAGTTAAGATTTGAACTCAACCCGGCGATAGTCACTGGAATTTCCAAATGCATGCTTTGGAGTTAAAAGTTATTTTCCTTTAATTGAAAATTTGGATTTATCTGTAACTAATAACTGGGTTGTTGCTAGATAGCGTCATTATTATTCTCAACGATTGAACGTTATGTGAATAAGAACGTGCAAATAGTAATGAATGTGAAAATGTTAGCTGAAAAGGGAAAAAACGCAACGACAGAAAGTAAGGAACAGCAAAAAAAACTTCATCCGTGCCTCAAAAAAATATGCGAAGACGCTCAAGTTAGTCGGCGTGTCATAGAGCTTAGAACTTTAGCTTGAGAATAAATAGGATTAGCGCAGAGGGATGACTCAAGGGGTGTAAGCAGGGATAAGGAAAGAAAAAAGAAGTTGGGAAGAGGGAAAGATAAACCAAAGTATATTAGGCTAGATGGGGTAGAATAGAAAGTTCTTGGTTAAACCCAAAGGCGACAAAAAATTGAATGGAGCAGATATTGAGGCTGTTGTGGAAAGGAGGAGGTAAGGTGACCAGCTTATAGAAGAGGGAGGGGTTATCTCGAGAAGAGTGAGGAGAGTGTTATCTTGAAAAGTATTGAAAAAACATACTTCCAGAAGTATATGGTCAATAAATATGACGTAAATCCTACCAGAATGTTGATAAAATTTACTTTGCAGTGGAGGAAAGATTTAGGGCTGAACTAACATTATCCTCTTTGGTTCCACAGCAATGCAAAAGTAGTAAGCCAGTGCTTTTATGATGAGAGCTCGTTGACGAGTATTACAAAGTCACAGTCTCTACTATCACATTCAAATCTTCTTCACCAGGATGCTAAACTCCTACTTATAAACCACCCATTATTCACGTATCATTTCATTTTTCCAGGATCATTTGCCAGGAGCCAAAGAGATTTGGCAAAGAATGTTGCCCTTGATCAATGGAAATGAACCCATTTTAAGTTATTCTCTTTCTTGCGCAGCATAAATAAGGGGAATTTCGCGAATTGAAATCGATGCCGTCACCCCATAATCATATTTGATGTCGAACAAACATCGGAAAAATGTGATGATCCACAGTTGTTTCATATGCATGAGGCTGGAGGCCCAGGAATCACATCTTTTGAGCGTAGTCTAACGATGAATCAAAATCGCCAAACTTACCCCGCTCACTGGATCTAAAATTACGACTTAAATTATTAAATTACCGTTGACGTTAAAGAGAGATGAAGAACCAGATTTAATGAACATGAAATATAGCCTTAGAAGAGTATTCCCGCGTGATTAGAACTCAAATGGTGTAGTTGGTTACGTGCTCAACCGAGAAACAAGTACATTTCTAACGTATTCTGGTTCTAACGCATCTGGACCATTTTAATTCCGTCCAATTTCAGAGAAGGGAAAGTGTGAGGCGTGATGATTTCATACCTATCACTAACGAGAACAGCTGCCATCAAGAAAATACTTGGTGTAGAGAAATATTTATTAAAAATCAATAGTCAAGTATGAAACACTGCTGAGACACTAATGGATTAACGAAGACAAAGAGGTACTGTAACCTTCATTTAATAGACATTCCATCGGATTCTATAGTCTGTTCTTCATTGTTTTTGATAGAATTAAAAGAAATATAATTGAAATATAAATAGACTATTTATATCACATAGAATTTAATCTGGGTGTTTTAAAACCATTGCCAAAGTTTAAACTAAACAGATATATAATATCTTGATATTAGATAACCAGATGCCTCAGAAAATCAATGATCAGGTATAGTACCATCAAATAGCATCGTCTTATTACAAATATTTAGTGAAATATTCATCATAATTATTAGCTATCTTTCCAAATATTGATTTCATGAAGGTCTCTACTTTTCTCTCTTCTCAGCCAACCGCTTCTTCACTATCAAATATATTCAAGACAACACGCACGTACTTAGTATGATTCAGTTGCTTGGCGTTGTGATTCATATGTGCGCATATAGATGGCAAGGGAGTGAGTGCCCAAAGACGCTCTTCAATATCTGACACATGACGATGGCTAATGCATTTTTCAAAATACACGCAAGGGAAATTGCTTAGTAACAGCTCCGCCTGCTTCACCAAAAATGCTGTATGCAAAAAATAGCTGACATTTAGATTCTTTTAAATTTTTACCATAGTTAAATACCTTGTTTTCATTAAAATATAAAACCCACATTAGTTTCTATTTAATTAGTTACTTATTTAATTAATTTTGGCTATTTGCCAGTATTCCTACACAATTATTAACTTTGACGTTCTTCATGGTTTTCCTGATGTATTTAATTCTTCGCCTTCCTCAGTACTGCTTCCAAGTAAATTCTCTTTTCAGTCCTGTTTTAATTGCGTGGCTGTGTTGCACAATGTGTCCAATACGTTTTTCTAAAAGGAATGTTACAAAGTTTTTATTTTCCATGAGGACCTGATTTCCAAAAGTTCTTTTAAGAAGTAAATGGTATTGAGTGCTAACAGCAAACCAAAGTTTGCATTAATGACTGCTCAATATTTTTTGTCCGTCTCTATCCTTTTAATAATTATGTAAAATAACCACCGTCACTAATGATCCCTGAATTGTACGACTTGGGGTGGGATAAAGGCAGGAATATTTCGGTCAGTCTTCGGTCGGGTCAAATATTTCCCACCTCAGTTCACATCATCCTCCAACTGCCAGTCCAAAAATGCCTTTCCATCATACACCCTTTTTCCCTTGTCCCTGCCTCTTCCCCTCACGTTCTGGATATTACTGTGGAACCCCTTCTCGTCCCCAACCTTAAGAACACGCCCATTGCACCCTTGCCCAAAGAATCCCCCCCATTTGACCCTTTTCTTGTTCCCAACCCCAATGTTCCTCATTCCACTAGCCCACCTTCGAAAGCCTTTCCAGAAGAAACTCCCTAAAATTGTCCCATTTTCCAAGAAATATTCGGTCTGTCGTTTTCCTTCTCAGTCGCCCTTTCGTGAGGAGAGACGTTTGCCTCGGGGAGTGTCAGGTGGTAGACTGTACATATTTCAGTTCTCTTTGTTCGTCGAATTTTTCGCTCCATTTCTTTCGCCATCTGTATTTTTTTCAAGACAAAGATACGCTTGCCTGCCCTTCCGTAACAATTAGATAAGAACATCATGATTGGGGGGGAACACGATTGAAACTTTACCCGTATAGTAGGTTATCTCAACGCAGTTCGGCTTTCCGATATAGAGAAGAGTCGGCATCGATACAAGTAGCACACGCTGTTTTACGCATGGTAGTTGCTTAATGAAAAAGCCTTAGATGTCACTTGAAAGTGGCACTTCGATGTGTAAGCACGGACTTCCTTGATCTTAGGTGTCAATATTGGTAGTAATTGACCGCGGTCCTAACTTGCAAGTAAATTAGTGTGGCTTCTACTTTTCTTAAGGGGCGATTACACACAGGAGTTCACTCCTATCTGATCGATTTCTATCGAGTTGACTCCACATGGAACGACATCTAGGATGGCGGCTACTCCGTACAAGAACCTTGTTCCGCCACTATCGATGGAGAACTCCTGTATGAGTAGGTATGACACACGTCCAAGTTTCACCTTCAAAGTGGACTCGTATAGGAGTCAACTCCTGTGTGTAATCACCGCTGTACATGAAGCAATTTGATTCTTCGATAAAACCGCATGCTATCGTAAGAAATGCCTGATCACCTTACTACGATCGGGGATTAAAAATGTTAAAAAAAAATATATTTGCGGGTTGAGAACTTGTTACATATCCAAATGTACACCTATGTATCTGTAAATGTTTTAAATGTTTAATAAAACATTAAGTCAGACTTCTATTATTTTATTTTTAATATTCAGCATTATAATTTCAATTGTGGTCCGTCAGGTCGGAGTCCTTCCAAGCATTTAAATTCCACTAGTCCCCGAAGTTCCCTTTCTTCCAGTGGGACCCATTTTCTAACGGGAACAAAAGTTCACTTTCTTACGATAAAGGTGACTGATAATTACGAAAATTCTCACACCTGATACGTGTTAGGGATACACACATGTATTGATGTAATTCAGATACATTTATGAAACTCACGAATGTCCTTGGAACTCGAACAGTGCGATGTACAATACACTTTGACAGCCGAAATCGGGAGATTTTCGGAATAACCTTATAAATTATCTACTATCATTAATTCATTTCATAGGGTGAACCGGTATTAATGTGTGAGAAAAACTATGCCCTGCAAGTTGCGATAGAAATCAGAGCATCGCTAAGCTATCTACTGCAAAAGGAGCCAAAATCCATAAGTAAAGCCACTCTATCGTACATAGCCACCAGATATTATGTTGAAATAAAAGAAATCTTAGATTAAATAAGAGAATAGTTGGCTTCTAACTGCAGCAAAGTTATGATCTGCCCTCTTTCATTCCTTATACAATGATGGATTCACCGTAAAAAAATCATTCGCCCAGACTGAGATTCGACCCAGAACCCTAGATATCACGAAAAATGCTCTAATCAGTAAAGCTTTCCCGGCTATAATTCCATGAATGTTTTAAGTAGGGTGGTGTTCTCGCGAGGTACCACACCTATAATGCCATTGCGCTCGGAGCCCGTGGTGAGGGCACCACCGTCCATGAGCCAAAGCTAACATTATAACGCATACGTATTTCCTGTTGACAAATGGAAAAAACTGCGGACCTGGGATGGGATCATGGTTCCTTCTTTCTCCTTTTCATTATCGTTATCCAAAACGCAAACCACTCTATAATGCACACCATTACCACCATCATAACACGTTCTTTTAATTAAAACTATTGAATATAAGCATCGTAAAAATTTAATAAGTATGATCACGCTATCACACTGATAAGCGCAATTGAAAGAAAACGATTACGCGAACCCGCGTGCTATGGAGAACCGTGAATGCTCCCCTGGCTACGCAGTAACTCTTCACCTGGAACTGATTACACAAATTCCGTAGTCCTTCGCGAATAAAGAAAATGGAAAAGTGATCCACTTCAAAAGGCCAATTGTGCAGTTTTATGGCGTAAAAGCTCCTCCGTAATTTAGGGCCGTATTGTTCTATATACTCTCTACGATAATGTGTGTACTCGATGGACAATTTGCATTATAACGCAATATTTGAGTTTAAATGATTCCCAGCTCTAACAGGTGAACAAAGTATCTCGTGCACTTAAACTGGTGATTTTAAATACACACGCTTTTATAAAGCTTTTTCCGACCAAAGCCCAGATAAAATATTTTATGAAAATGGAAATGACACCGAGAAAGTGAGTTAGGACACTGAAATCAGAGGTGAAAACGTTGGAACTCAAGGTGGTTGGAGCTATTTTTGATTCAGCAAGGATTTCCGTGAAACTTTGCATACGCATTCTCATTAGTAATGTCTATAGATAAAAGTAAAATAATGTACTTCAGTGATTCAGTTTTTTGGGAAAATCAATGCTATTTTAACACATGGCACATGTCATATATTTCGTAATCATTCCATTACATGTGCACAGATGTTCTTCTAAGCGCGAAATGATGCATTTCCTGTCATTATAATTATTGTTAGTAAATATTATGGCGTCAAGTCGATTCCAATCCTCGAAAAAAAACAGATCATTATAATTTCATATAAAATTCAAATATCATCCCGAAAACTCTGTTCATAGCATGCTTTTAATAAGGAAAACATATAAAATAAATTTCTTGTATCATTTCCATT
This sequence comes from Pyrrhosoma nymphula, assembly GCA_963573305.1. NCBI lineage: Eukaryota > Metazoa > Arthropoda > Insecta > Odonata > Coenagrionidae > Pyrrhosoma > Pyrrhosoma nymphula. The sequence continues at coordinate 42,046,168 of OY754339.1, read as the reverse complement.
ACTGCCAGTACGGTCTGTATCAATGCATTGAGACGTGCACTTGAACGAAAGGTAGTCCTAGAATTTTTTTTAAAACTTTTTTTCTAAAACAGAAAAATTATTAAAATCTGCACTCAATGAGCCAAGTTTACCGCTCGAACTACCGTTAATTAAATTTGATACCTAAGTGCCTGTGTTTACATGATGCAAATTCCAGTGCGCAGTGCCATTGTCCGGTCATTTGCTTAACTACGCAACCTAAATTAACTGCGGCGTACATTGTTGTGGCAAAGTTACTTTAAGGTTTACGAAAAATCAAAACAAGCTTCAGTTAACGAGTTTTGTTAAACTATGTGTTATCAGGATGTTTTGGTAGCTTCGAAATGTTTAATTGACGCTTCGCATCGAATAACATGACATCGAAAATATTAATTGAAGATCACGTCAGCTGCTACTCATGCATGATGGCGTCGTGACTACGTCATGTGCACCGAATGACCTGTGCACTCCAGTACCCTATTTGTCTTAAGTTTGAATGTTCAAATGCGCTTTTATCATGGACGGAACTAATAGGTATATTTGCAGGTGTTTTCATGAACAATAAGTACTCGGTACAAGCCGACATTGTCGTAATGGGGAGGCGGTCGTACTTGATAACTGTTACGGATGATACACTCAGAATTGTCGTTTTGAAACGAACTTTGGCAATTGGGAGATTCGGTTTCAATACCCGATCAATTCAAATGATGTTTTACTGACGTGTAACACAAATTTAATTTTTGTAACAATTGAAGTCAAAAGGTGATACTTCAATAGAAATAGCACTGCAGTCAGCTCCTGCGCTGGCTGGATAATAGTGTTTTTAAAAATTTATTTGTCCAAAAATCTATACATTTTGTATTTAAAATTTGTTTTACACTATCTAGGGCTAATTTTATCATTATTGAAAGTAAACTCTTTTAAACGAAACAAACAAAAGAAACGAACTCAGCATTTGGTTTGAATAATGACATTGGAACTCCTCAAAATACTTCGAGCGAGATATCACTTCATTAAAATAACTCAATGGATTTCGTCTCGCTATGACGAAAAAGTTCTTATTTTTCTGACTGAAACAACGATAGTCTTGTAATTTTCACTAAAGTTATATTTTAATACGACCGGTTTAATTGCATAGGTGGCATCTTCAGGTGGCGGATTGCATAGGCGACACGCCTATGCGATGAAACCGGTCGTATTAAAATGTAAATAGTGAAAATTACAAGACTATCGTTGTTTCAGTCATAATGTATTTTCACAAAGTTATGCCTGAAAATATCGAAGTCACTTATCTTTCTAACGGGAAAACATATCAGGCTTTTACCACTACTTTTCGAAATGTTTTCCACAAGAAATAAACCGTTTTCCATGGGATACGCTATTCGCTCTAAAGTTTGCAAAATGAGTTTCTTCTGATGCACAGACCACGCCAGAAACGGTGTGTAGTTCTAATGCTTTCTCATATACTTTTGAAAAATAAATTCGTCACTCAACGTAATAAGTTCAACAAATTTGCAAAATAATCCTTCGGTTGTGAAGGCATTTCAAGCGTAGGCCCTAAAAAAATCCAAGTTAAGACTCATGTTCATTCATTGAAATACTGAGAACATCAGTCACAAGAAACCAATTGTCTGGATCATTAATATTGTCATATTTACTCCACATTCCTTGCAGCAGCTAAAATAAAAAAATATTAATATGGTCTTTATAATGACTAGGGAAAAATCTCGCCAAAACTAACATAAGAGAGGTTTGTAGAGAAAAAGTAGCTCAGAATCCCGAAAACTTCAGTTTTGGTGGAACAAGAGTGGAGGTGCATTGGGTGCAGAATCACCTTTAATCCGCTTGGAGAGTGAGTCACAAACAAACGATCGAAATCGATTGTCAAGAGACCGAGTCTGAAGTGAGCTAAAGTCACTCCTTTCTCCATCTTCACGGTGACCCAGAGTACACGACTTGTTTCCCGAAAAATCTTTTGCGCGTGGACGTCCGGACCGCAGTAATTGAATCCTCCGGGGGTGAGGGAGAATCAAAGGAACTGCTTTTAAAGCGGAAACTTGTGCCGCCCGCTTCGAATTTAAGAAGGAGAGAAAAAGAAAAAGATTCTTCTTATTCTATCGAATTTAGTCGTTCCGATGGCCAAGGTCCGATTCGAAGGTCCTCTCAGAAAAGCCCTTATAACGAGGGAAATACTGAGCAGAGGAAGGGAGAAGAATCGGATGAAGAAAAGAGGGTATGGTTGGAGGAAGAGGAAGAGAAAGAGAGCACTGGTTGGAAGAGGGTTTTTGGGGTGTGGTTAGCATTGAGAGAATTGGAGGAAAAGAGCAGAGCCAGGAGGAAAAACAGGAACGGACGTGAGGAAACCCGAGGCATATGAGGAAAAGAAGGGATTTCTTAGAGGGAAGGAACTAAAGCTTCGATAACGAGGGTAAGAGAGGAAGGATCATCTACATATACTACATACTACACCGCGATTCACCGAAATGGAAAGAAGCGGAGGGAGGATGTTTGGTGGCTGGGAAATTATAATCTAATGCCCGGCTCGCATTGATAGCTTTTTTATCATTGCACAAAACGTGAGTAAGTTTTACTCGCATTCGCACTTGTCTTCAACCGCCATGGTAATACTCACTTTTATATAGTATTTAATACCTTTGTCGTGAACCATATTTGTTTGTCATCACCTACCGACCAAGTAAAGATAATGACGATTGATCACTTGACAATCTCTGATGGAATTTTCCCTATAAGACTTCCTTAAAACATGAAGCCACCTTAGAAAAAATTTATTTCCCAAGGACTTTGGTTAGTAATTTCCCTAAAACAAAACGCTACTTCAGGAAAAACCTTGAGGCATAGGAAAAATTACACCAGAAATTGCATAGAGTGCAGTGTGCAATGCTTACAGTAAATGACTATAGAGGAAACATATATTCATAAAAACAAAAAAATATTATTCTGCATGGTTTCATTTTCACAGCCATAGAGTTATCACAATTAATTATAATGAGACTGACAAAATAATTTCAATAAAAATATGTGTAGCTGTTATAAAAAAACCTCCTACTACCTTCTTAATATAACGTCAACCACGCTTGAGGTAAAATAAATATATTTTAAAGCCATTTCAATCCACTTTCAAAAGCATTTTCCAGGAAAAATGCATCCTAGAGAAATGATTACCTGGAGGTATATTTTCTAGAAAAAAGGGGGTTCAATTTTCAATGGAATTTTCCTACAGGGGTTGTAACTAACGTGCATTTGGATGGCAGAGAACAACTATTTTAGATAGATAACTATAGTAAGATTACCCGGTTTGAAATAGTTACCATGGTAGATACCAACCAGGCGTTTGTATCACTAAATGTACGGGTTCATGGGTCCATGAAATGGGTACAAATAAGTAAGCATAAGACAAGTAATAATTGTACGCATGTACGTAATTTATTTCGGGAATGACACCAACGTTTTTGACGAGACACCATATAAACATAGAGAGTTTCAGCTATGAGAAATCCATTGAGCTAGATCTCATCTTTGGGAAAATTCTTTGAGACGCTAAGCTTGACCCTTAAAAATATTACCAGGACAATTTATAAAAATCATAGGGATTAACGCGGAGAGGTTTTCACTTTTGACTAAAAATATAATAAAGTAAATTTAAGACAGTGTAACTTGAACTTAATTGGGAGAGAATGTTTAAATTTAATTTTCTTGCCTTTGATTTTGACTCACTAGCATATAAATGCATATCATTAAGATCAAACATGACATTTTGGAGTTTCTGTCACCCTTTTCAAGATTATCACCATGCAGAAATTCTTCAGTCAGATTCTCCATACTGACCGACGCGACGCTTCGATGCCCGACTCTTCCTCAGGGCTGTTAAAGCAGGTCATTTAACATCCCTGAAAACGATGCACGAGTAACGTCAGCCAGTATGGGCTGCCTGACCTGGTGGAGAACCCCAAGAAGAATTCCTACGTCAAGTACGCCGGGAAAGTATGATATATTACATTAGCTACATGGTTACTGCCGTTGATCTTTGTTAACTAGATGAAAGCGATAACACATGCCACAGCTGGAGAAGTGAGTAATTGGTGGACTTCGGATAACGTGATTTTCGACGACGTTCCAAAAACTTATTTGGTTGGCACGAGTAATTGTTTTCATAAATTTAACCTGTGAAAAATTACAATTCGATCGAAGATTGGCCTCCAGATGCTCATTACTCTATGTATTAGCATTATATTATCATTTATTTTTATTATTATATTATATTAAGAAGATATATATATATATATATAAATCTTTATTTTGCACTATATATTATTGCCATCTTTTTCTTCTTTTCCTTAGCATTTTCCTCTTTCAAAAGAATCCGCTTTTTCCGTCCGAAGTCTTCTTCTCCACTTGACATGACCAAGGGCTTCATCCCCAATCCAACCATCTTCCTATAGGTCTTTAGGTTCTTTATCCTTCCACCAAATCTTTGGTCTTCCTCTTTTCCAGTTCCCTGCCACCTTTAACTGTGCTGTCCTCTCCTCAACGTAGTCCTCATATCTTCTTTCAACGTGTTTAAACATCCGATCTTGCATATAATAGAGACGCCTACTGGCAAGAATAGTTGTCTCCAAACCAACCCCCAGGCTAGTAAAGTCAGACATGTTTAGGCCTTGAAATCCTATGCCTAAAGAAGCATATTTATTATTAAAATAAATCTCGTATTTTCCGTTGTTGATAGGCATTTTTAAATTTATAATTAATGCGGTAGTTTATGGAAACAAATTAATGATAAATAAGGTACAATTATCAATTAATTATGATTGCTTTTAACAGGAAAGGATATGGACGTACCTTGCCGGCAATAATTCCTATAACTTGACATCAATTATAAAACAAAGTTTTCTGCGCAAATAACAAAGTCTGATTAATCTGTTATCCTTTAGTTGTATAAAACAAGCTTGGGGTGAAAATACTCGAAAAAACGTGGTCTCCGGGCATCAGTGCGTAAACATGTCGTTAGGCTACCATGTCTGACGTCCAATATACAATCTTGCACTGCTCACTCTGGCAATGCATTGCAAGGATTGTGCCCCAGCCCTCTTTGTATACTTGCTCGAAGGTCTAAACTATCTTATCCTACTGTATTTGACTCTTTTACTGACAGGCCCCACCTTAACCACTCCTCTGATGTCGTCATTTCTAACTCTTTCAATTTTGTCCGTCACTCCACACATGCACTTTCATGCGAATTATAATATCCGCAACGTATAATTTCCTCTCCTGTGCTCTTTTGGTCTCTCGTTTTTTCCTCCTTACTACTGTCTTATACATCTAGGAAAAGACAAAATACAAGACGGCCTTACCACTGTCTTATAAATCTTGCCCTCCATCTTGTAGCTCATATATTTAATAAAAAGGTGTTCATTTATCTTCCTCCAGTTCCACCATTCACTCTGGAATCTATGTTGCATCTCTACCTAGATTAGCCCTCCATCACTCTCTTATAAGTAGTCATGATTTTAAATGTCACTACTGCTGGTAAAATCTATTGTTTAAGATTTTCATCCTGCCCGCGTTTACAGTGACAAATGATAGGGGTAAAATTAGGTCGGAAAAGTATTTATTTTTAGCGCAAAGCAACAAATTATTTTCCATGCTTAGATCTTACAGCCCTCAATACATGAGTCGAGCACGCTATCACAAGGCCACCTCATCAATCTAATTGACACCTGCCTTCCTTCAAAAAGCATACAAGCCACTTATCCATTCCTGAGTGACAGACAAAAAGTAACGCATCAAATGCCAGCAGCAACAATTAAGCGCTTACACTAAAATAAACTACACCCTTTGATAATCTAGGCTAGCTGAAACTAAATATAATACAGAAGAACTAAAAGAACACGAAAGAGACATTGCAGGAGACATGGTTGAATGGAGGGCTGCAGTCAACCAGTATTATTATTGAATGACTAATGAATGAATGGGTACATTTTTACAATTGTTTTGTTTAAGAATCAAATTTGTACCTTGAAAATCAAACTATTTTTGTGAAATTACAGTTTGGACAACTGTAAATTAGAAAATATTCATGGTGTTGAATGCAAAAATGGGATAGTGGTATTTGTCTATGTAATGTCAAATTTATCTACGTGAACCAAATTTTTGTTTTTTATAAGCGAGTTATTCAGCCAAATTGAATTGAAACAAAATTCAGGCCCCTCACAAACTTAATTTTTAAGTAATCAGTAAATAACTACATTAGTTGCAGTCAAATTTCGTTGATTAAATAAAATTGGCGAAGCAACCGGCTCCCATGGTAGGAAAAATTGAATACTTCAGCAATTGTTTTCTTACGATATGCATAAATTTTTTCCTTAATTTTGTATTTTACTAGCTATGGCATACCATCAATTAAATCAGCATATTTGAAACCATAGAAATGAAAAGGCATAAATCAGAATATGTTTTGTCTCATAACGCAAAAATTAATGAAAACAGAAAAATTTAAGGCAGTTAAAGTCTTCGGTTTGCTGTCATGAACACAATCGATAGCAGAAAGTATAAACTTTGGTTTTCATAAAAAGAAATTTTTTTTTTGATAAAAAGAATTTCTGCTTCTGTCAAGCTTTTAGTCCCTGATTAGGGTTGGCTTTTCTCGTTAGGCTTCTCCATCTTTCCCGATCTGGTGCATCTTATATCGCCTTCATATATATCACAATACACTATCATATCACCATATCTCGGGTCTAACTCTACTTGTTTGACTTGGTAGCCTCATACTCACTATGCTCTTACCCAGATGTCTCCGTGAGTACGTACCAAACCAACGCATTCTACTCAATTTGTTTTCTCCCCTAATAGTGCCATTTTAAAGCATTTTCTAGATTCCAATGTCTAACTATATCCCCTTTTTTAACACCACATATCAATCTGGGAATTTTCATTTTCGTTTGCGAGCATGGTTCTGACGTACTTTTTCAAAGTTATATTTTAAAAAGCCAAAGCAAAAATTCATTCAATATTATTTAAATATATAGTTACGTTAATATTATAAAATTTGATAATATCTCCTAAAAACCTAAATGTTTCTTGGCACTATCTTACTCCATGTGACGCGATATTAATATCTTCAAATTACTTCAGTTTTCACTTCATTCCTGCATACCAATCACGCCTTTGCGTTTTTGGGTTGGCAAAGTGAAACAACTTTATTTATCAGCCCGTAGGCTTCCGCGGATATAGTTTAATCTGTTTAGAGACTGTTTAATCTTTCGGGATTCATTCCGCTATGTTTAAAATTGCAAAAAACCATACTTCGCTGGTCCTCCTGAACTGAACTGATTATTTAGTCTCATAATTTCAACTTTGAGGAGACAAAATTAATATCAAGGGAGGTACGCTATTACCTAAGATTAATCAGGGAGGCTATAGAAATTGCGAAGAGACCGGAGAACGTCAACCAAGAAGACGGTTACATATTAAGTAGAAAGCTCAAACGAATTTTTCAAATTTAAATTCCGGCAACAATTGGAGTCCTCACTTATATATAAAGACGAGCGAGACTAAATAATCAGTTCAGTTAACCTGATGAAGCTGGCAGGAGGACCAGCGAAATATTGTTTTTTGCAATTTTAAACATCGCGGAATGAATCCCGAAAGATTAAACAGTCAAATTTATTTATTGCCGTTAGCCCAAGAATACTAGCTCCCTTTTAATAACTTCCTCCGTAATTCCCCATCCTTGCAAACTACTTTCACTTCTATTACATAATGTAATTTATTTACATTCATGTATGGTGTCATATACGCTTCTTAAGACTCTTAATATTTCTCCTTATTAAGATCTCGTCTACCGTATTTACCCATGACTTTCACAGTCTGCCTATTCCTCTCACATCATTCACTCTACTATATCACTACACATCTTATATCTGTTTCTTTAATTTACTCTCTTCTGTTAACCTAACCAACCAAGCACACCCTTCTCAAATATGTTCACTACTGGAGCATCCAACCCCCATTATTTCATGACCCACGCACATAGTTGCGATTAACGATTTAAAAAATTAACAATTAAAACTTATTAATCGTTAAAAATGTAGTTAACACGAGAAAGGGGGTTACCAAAAATCTATGACGGGTAACGAGGGGGGCGGATTCATTCAAAGTAACGTATCAGTAAAATGCGCCATTTTACGTATAACATCCTGTCGTCAGCGGGGTTAAGTGGAGTGTCCACAAACATCCGTCGACCGGGATGGATGTCCGGTACAAATTTTGAATTGAGAATGTTACTAAAATGTAATGACTTTTTAAGTAAAAATTAAATAAATTTTTCTTCAATTTGAAGTTTGTATTCATTTTATCCCAACTGCGAAGAAAAGCTTTTAAAAGTTACTTTGTAAAAGTTTCTGAAAAGTAAGCGAAAAAATAACTTTTAACGTAAAAGTTACCTTTAACATTTATCTGTTACTTTTCAGAAATGAAACTTTTAACTTAAACTAGTTTCTTTTTACAGAGATTAACTTTGACTTTAATAAGTTAATTTTTCTCCCAACTATGCCCACGCATTCCTAACCCTATCCATCCTATTTTTACCCCAAACACCGTCTCTTCTACCACATTCAGTATTCACATATGCTGTCATTTCAACTTCCATTATAACCTACAATGAAAAGAAATAGCGGCGGTTTTCAGAGGAAAAGTTGGAACAGGGGCTAAGAATATTGAGAAATGTTGAGAAAAGGATTTTTTTCCTTACGGCGGGGAAGGCAAGCGTCGATAACGAGGGAGAAGGAAAAGAAGGAGAGAAAGAGAGGGTTCTCAAGGCTCCGTGGCAGAGAAAGGAAGTCACTCGAAGAGGAAAAAGGAATGAAAAATGATGATGAGTATGAGGGTAGAGAGAGGAGAAATAAGACGAGGAGAGGCGAAAGAAAACGTCACAGCCGTCGGCGGAGACATTTCTGAACAATGAGTCGCCACTTGAGTCTCGATCCTTCACCTGAAGTGATATCGCTATCAGGCTCCACGGAGCGATGAAAACGGAAATGAATCCTTAGGCCTAATTTTACAAACCTTAAGAGAGAGAGAAAATAAGGGTACGAGAGAGAAAATGGCCCATTGCCGGCTTCGTGCGGTTGTTCCGATTCCTTTGAAAACACTCTTATGAGAATACGCATGCGTTTATTTCGAGGAGGAAATCAGAGCGACGATGCTCGTTAGACAAATCAGAGCCTAGAACAGATTGAAGTTTGGTAAATTAAAAGATGTTTTCGGAGGGTTTCTCGTCAATAAATCAGATCACATAGGCACTTCTTGTCAACATTTCAAAAAATTTTATTTTCATCATTAGGTTTTGAGGTTTGAAGATTAGGAAAATACGCTCGTTTTAATAGCGTCACGATTCCACAACATCTCATTAATGTATGCTCTTAAAGTTCCATGAATAAGCGAAACATCCTTGGCATAAAATACCTATCTTTGAATATTTCATACATTAAATACGCTATTTCAGTAAAACCTGAGAAATTCTCGCAAATATTTGGTTGTCAAGATGTACCAAAAGGTATGGTACTGCAATGCTCAAGTAATCCCACAAACCTCTTTAAAAAAAATATATGTATACTATCAGCTTAAAGACCATCATTTAAATTATGGGAATTGAAGATTTTATTTTGCTATCATAACTTGTTAGCATTTTTCAGTATGTTAGCTTTGTTGTTATATATTTTATAATAACCAAGTTGTTATAGTACGAAAAATTATATTTAAGCCCAAATTCGTCCTGCGTTAGTGGTTTTTTGGGTATTTATATTCTAGTTGTCTGTGATTGTGTGGAGGTATTTGTATATACGGGAAATTTTGCAGATTCACGTTCAAGGAAACTTTGGATGATGCCCAGATTGGTGGAAAATTGAACTAAAATGTAATATTTTTTTCATATTACACCAATGTTATGCTGCAAATTGTTATATTTGGCGTTGTATACATTCACTATCTTGAATGTCTGGAATTGAATGAATTCGCTACCTTGGTGTTTCATACGGTCTCCATTGCGTTTTCCGTGGAGAATATTTATAAATAAAGAGAAACATCTATTGTAGGTTACCTAAAGGTGGTTGCAAAAAAAACTATGGATAAATGTATTTTTTATAGTTCGCCAGTAGAAAAATCAGATTTCTGGAAGGATGGATGAAATCTGTAAAAACTCAACAAACGTTTCAAGGAAAGAAACTTTATAGTTACGACGATTACCCCCCATTAGAGCTGTAAAAAACATTTGAATGAGTTTACATATCAAAAACAAAAGAGAAATTTATCAGATTAAAAAAATAAGAAAATGGAGTGGTTAGGTACGTTAAGAAAGATAGCTAACGTGAACAGGTCTGAGTCGGCGGTCATAGTTACAATAAACCCTTACAGAATGGCTTGGCTCTTCTTGGCTCTAAAGGATACCGCTTGAATAGGCAAAAGAAACCAGTAACGGTTGGATAGGCAGCAGAAGAGGATAGTGTGGGATGAAAAGATTTTACAAGGGAGGTTAATAGACTAAACAAGAGAGAGTCATCAGAAGTAAAGAGGGATGAGCATAGAGACAGGATGTCTTAAAGCTTGTTTTGATTTTACAGTTGATGAGCAGAGCTCAACTCTTGAGCATATAAATGAACAAGAGGGGCTAAGCTACAACAATCCAATCCAACTTTAGAATAAACGCCGTTTTACGTAACACTTATTTAAGTTCTGAAAATCGAACAAAATACAGTGCACTCTATATTGTTTCGTGCTCAAGCCTTAGTCACATTGCATTCTCAGCACTAAAAACATTAAGAAGCAAGATAATAATTTTTCATCCGAGTCTCGCATAACTACCAATTATACGCGTGGAGTGTTTCCATAAAATACCGGCGGGGGAGCTGGAATCAATTTTTTTCATCACAGAACGGTGTGATATCTTGTGTGGTTGTGAGCTTTCCGGTAGGTAGGTGCTTCTAGACCAGGACAGCTACATTAAAACTGATCTATTAATATAAAAGTAGAGATATTTTGTTTAAAGCAAAGTGCGATAGTTAGGAATGCATAAATAAAGTAACTGAACACAATAGCTTCTGCGGATTTAACGGTTAGAATGCAAAATATAGATTTGGAGCATAGGAGTATCATCCGATACTTATTGTATCCAATTTTATGTTTACTTAATTTTTCATTATTAAATGAAAAAACAGAATAAAAAGTTTTTAAAAGCACTACCTATGGTTAAATATTTACGTAATTGGCGGTGACGCTACCTACTTACATTAACGGCGGCTATTGGGGTCTCTATTTTTACCTATGCAGAAAACATTTCACTTTAAATCTGTCAGTATTGCAATATATCCCTCTAATTTCAAGAATGCTATGAAATTACCATTGTAGCACACAGTTTTTAATATGTTCCTTGGGCCATTTAAGAAGTAATTAACTTCCAATATACAGAAGATATTTAGCCTATCCTTTGGCCTACCCTGTGAAGCGATTCATATCCCAGTCAGAGATAGGCTTTAAATGAGACCGTAGAAAAGGCAGGAGGTTTCAAATTAGGAGTCTAGTAAAGGTCTTAAAGGATTGTAAAATCAATGATTTTGATTTGATCAATAAAAAAACGAAACATTATAAGGATCGTCTTCATCTTACAGGTGGAGAGGTACAAGCTCTTGTACTGATGAACAAAGGTGATAATCTACAAATGGATCACAGTAATGGTATTCATCGAGACGCAGATACAGGAAATGCATGTTAACTTGCATTTTTCGACAGAACTTATTTATAAAGCATGTAACACGTTTCGGATTGATCAGCCATCATTAGGTAGAGTATTGGTATGTACCTGAAGTAACCAAAATGTATTTAATGCTTAGTAAAAAGGTTCTTAGGAAAAGTTCAAGTTTCAATTCGTTAAGAACAAACGAAACCTTTTCTAGGAAGAGAATATTTTCACGGGGTATTGAGATTAGGGCAGAATCATAGATTGAAAACCAGGAGTTTTTTGCCTGTAGAAAGGTATTTTTTTAAACTAACATTTCAATGAGTATACAAGCATGCCGTAAAAAAACGTAACTAGCTACTTGAAAAAATAAATGATACAATAACATCGGCAGAAGACTCGTGAGGCCAGAGCAAGCGATGTATGGGCTGTGAATAGGGACAAAATGTTTCTCTACCGAGTCCAATGTTTGCTTCAAAGAGACGTTTTGACTAAAACAGAGAAACTATGCAGATGCAATAGAGGATTAAGCAAGATAAATATCGATTATGAAAAAGAATAAAGGATTTTTGAAGAAGATATCAGGAGTAGTGAGGAGGTGTTAACAAAGACGCTACCAAATATCGTTTAGTTCTCACCGTTGAATATCACACTTCTTGCTACAAAAGAACGAGGCCGCGAAGTTAAAAATGAATTTCCTTTATCAAGAGGAGTGACAAAGTCTCTTAAAAAGAAGTCACGGGAGAAAATTGGAAAAATCTCAATGTTATATTGTATACAATTTTACCAGCGCTTGGGTACGAAAATATCACAGAATGAATTTGTTCGCAGATATATTAAAATAAGAGGAAACAGGTGTTTCAATGAAAGCATTGATACAAATATGTGATAATAGAGCTTGAGAGAAATGGGACCTTTTTATTCAAGGTGCTGAAGTTAACGCAGATCGGAAGACGTCAGCGTATATCAGCGCTTGCCCATGCATGCCGATGAACAGCACGATGCGCGAACGCAAAACGTTTGGTAAATTACCGACAGCGAATTGCATTATTTAGGTCCTCATTAATCATGACCGAATGTTGAGCCATTAAATTCGTCTAAGTTACATTTATTTTTTTAAACCATTCACATTTTACCATAGAGTAATTAAAAAAATTACATTGTGCACGTTTGATGCCTTCAATGGCAGTTAAAACATCTACAATCGCGGATGCTATTATGGAAGTTCTGTTGTAGTTTAGCAATGCTCCCGGTCATTTTTAAAGTGCGTTCTATAGCACAAAAGGTCTATAAAAATGCTCTGTTGCATTGTAAAGTGAGCAGCGATATACAGCAAATGAAATCCTTCAAATGAGAGCGGGAAAAACCTCGATTTGTGAAAAAAATGGTAGGAGATCAGTGAGAAATCGGAAAGCATTTTCATCTACGAAACACTTTTTAAGCTCTCACACTCCCCCTGCTCCTGGGCAAAGACCCAACACAGTCAGGAGAACAATGAACGTCAAAACTAGAAACCAATGAAGTGCATCGTTGACAAACATGCTAAACTGCAGCACCAGGGATAAGATACTGCTGTTAATTACGATTACTCATACTGTACATTCATGATTATATAACATCCATACAGACAAAAATGAAGCGGGAAATTTCAATTGGAATGAGGCGATAGAATCTTAGGTGTGAGAAATATCACCAAAGAGCCTTCTGTATGCACGATAATTAAAAGATAAAGAATCAGACGGCTTAAAGAAATGATAAATGTTTAAGAATGCGTAAAAAAATATGTTGATGTTCACAATAAGATCTAAAAAGCGCTGAATATGAGAAAAACCTGGAAAGTAGGTCCGTGACCAAGCAGTGCAATAATGAGCTACTAAATTATTGGGGTTTATGCTGCGTGTATTTGGGTCTCAGCCCGACGCTTCTTGTCAGTTATTCAAGGGAAATAAAACTATTATATTCCAATTAAATTTGTTTTCTTGAAGAAGTCACCGGCAAGTGCTACCAAACGTCGAGCTAACGCCGAACATCAGGCGGCATACACTCTAATATTTTTATAACTCATAATGAGCCGCGAAATCATGAAGAAAAAGATTGATGAAAATTAAACAGAAAGACAAGGCTTTAATTTTCCCTCGCCGAGATTAACTTTCGAAGAGACCTTTTAACTAGACCCACTAGAGAGACTAGATAATCACGAAGGTGCAAAAGGATAAAGAGAGAGAGGGAGGAGAGATTACGTGGAGAGGCTTAAGACTTTTGAGAAGGAAATCAAGGATAGTGAAGAGAGATGAACATACGAGTCTGTGTGAAAGTCTCAGAAGAGAAGGTGAGGGAGGTCTGCTTGGAACAACGAGGATGTGGAAAGGGGAAAGGCAGGGAGGTGAGGAGAGGGGGAAAGAGAGAGAGAGGGGGGTGAGGGAAAGGGACCATTGTAAGAATGGACCGGGCGTGTGGCAGTCACTGCGGTTGCAAACCGCTCGTGAATAAATTAGTAGTGAGGCGAAAAGGAGGTTGGGATGGCAGTAGTGGAAGGGAGGGATGGAGAACAAAGAGGGGGGGTTGACGAAAGCGAGAAGGCTCTTTGGGAGGAGGAACGTTAAGGGGAGGGAGCTGAGGAACGGGCAGAGCAACTAAAGGAGCGCGGAAGGTCGGTAATTAAGTTGCGTAGGCTGACACGAGAAAGGGAAAGGAACGAAGGAGGCTCTAAGGAGAAGGGGAAGAAAGGGAAAGGGCAGACAGACGAAAGAAATTGAAGGACAGGAGGAGGGAGAGCGTGTGAGTGACATGAGAGTAGTTAGGGCATAAAATAAAAATCGTAGGTGGTAGTGCTTGTCTGATAGATGAACAGATATTAACGCTATTCTGATAGGCACCAAATAGGACCGATAAAGCCTGGAAGGCCCGTTTCACACTATACTTGATCTTCTACAGGTTTGAGGATATTCTTTAGTATGATAGCTTCCCCGCATAGTGTCATGTGGAACCAGTTTACCGGTTAACAAGCATGCTCCCTATCAAAGCTACTTAATCTCATAATTGATGCGGTATTAATTTGCTTCTCGCTCTCAGTTGGACCCAGTAACCGTCCACCAATTACGTTTTATTTTTGCAACCGCTTAGCGATCTTAACTTGTTGAAATCTGCCCCACCTTTAACTTTTTGTGGCCATTAATGGTTTTCTGGCAGTGAAATCGTTAATAAATAATATTTTTGATAGTAGTTTTCGTTGCCAACTGCCATTGATTGGTTAATTTTGATTATAGTAGACATTCGCTACGAAATGAATAAAAAAACAGCTTCCTCACCAGTACAAGGTCAATGATTGAGTGAAAAGTCATGGAACGGCTAAAACCAAGCTGAATTCGTAGTCCCTCAATATCAAATACCGGCTAGTATTTTAGGTTATGTGCTTGATGTAGTACCGTGTGAAATGGGTTTAACACAAGGTGTAGGACTATTCGTTTCTTTTGGAAATATCAGAGACCTGGGTCAGTATGGCGGTCAAATTGCTAGGTTTATCATCCTAAAATTTTGAGGATTGTTAACTAACACTCTCATCTTAAGAAGGGAGTACCTCTAATTCACTGTACCGTCCGTTAGAAGAACATTAAAACTATAACCTTTGAGGCGTCTTTCGGGATGGCTAATGCAAGTACCAGGTTTCTCTTTACCCTTCCTTTATCTAATTGTTAAAACCTTCCCTTCCCAACCAACCCACTTGTTCTTAATGATGTAAATGACGTCAGAATTTACCAACCTCCAATTTCAACCAACTTTCAATCCTCGAAATTGAAACACGAGAACTTAGCCAAAAGATAATTTTTGTTGAGTAGGCTGGCACAAGAAAGGAAAAGGAACGGTAGAATTTAGTAAGTTATGAAGAGAACCAAAGGAAGTTACAGGTACGAAGAGACAGAGGAGTTGAATGACAGACGAAGGGGTTCTTAAAGAGGCTTACAGGAGTGGCAAGAGCGTAATAATGATAGTAGCGCTGGTCCGATAATTTTGAACGATCCTAACTCAGCCGTTAGTATCGAACGATTTGTAAGTTTAATTTGGACATATAGTGAAAGCAGCGCTGGTCCAAAAGAGAAGTATCAGATGATATCAATACTGCTAGTAACTCAGAGTATTCCTTCTGTAAGTGCTCAAGAGTACTCAAATTCAGTAGGTACTCCGTCCTTAGGGTTGGACATTGAACCCTACCCACCTTTCGTTAAAAGCAGTCTAATTCCGGCTATGGATTTCTCTCCACCCTTCCTACATTAAAAAAAACAATCCAACATACTTCATTCAACCCCTTTTTTCATGGAACAAATGACCTCAATAGTCGGTCGCGTCCACCCCCAAATGGCCAAACCAATCGGTAATTAAGTTGCCAAGGCTGACATTAGAAAAATAAAGGAACTGGAATGAGACAGAGAAAAGAGAAAGAAAACGGGAGGACCATAATGACAGCGAGAGAAAGGAATTGAAGGACTGAGACGCAGAAAGACTTAAAGAGACCAGAAGAGTGGCATAGAGACATAAGGAGGGCGAAAGAGGGAGTAGAATGAGGAGGCATTCTTAGTGGAACAAGATGGAAGAGGTGAAAAGAGAACAGCCAAAAAATTGTGAGAGGTGTTAAAATCTATGGAAAAATTTCAACCTTTCTACACATGTGCTACCATCGAGAGCAGTGCCATAATCATAATATTTTACCATGAAAACGTCGATAATATAGGATGTTTCCCATGCAAGCATTTAACAATTTTGCAATTAGTTGAAAATTAATTATGGAGTTAATCACAACCTATTTTCCGGGTCAAAGAATAGAATTTTTTTAAAACGACCACTTTCTTGCCAAAGTGGGCGTTCGTCGTATATGTCGTCACCTGCCGCATCCGGTTTAAAGTTGTAACCCCACATTTTTAATTCCAACCCGTTCTCTCTCAAACGTAAGCCAAAATAAACTCTAACTGAGGATTTTAATAAGTATAGCCATCAAATTTACCAATATCTTGCAATGGAATGATAATTAAATACTTTGCACGATCAGGAAACATGTTTCTGCGTAAAATTTTCGGGTTTGATGTTAGGAAATATCGGAGCTATTATGCACGCAGCTGGAATCAATCAAATTTAGTGAGTTTTATTTTCCTTAAGAGACCTGCAAAAATTAAGGGATGGTAAAAATAACTATGGACTTCTGAATGCATATCATCAAGTCTGTGGGTAACATCTTCGTTGATTGTGGTAGAAAGACTCCTAAGAACAGAAAAAAACCTACAGGGACATGCTTTGAAAGCTACTATTCACAGCGTTATTCATATTTCCGATATCTAAAAGTTCATTTCAATAAAAAAATGTGGTAATCCTGTGGCAATTGTGGTAATATACCTTTGAAAGCTTAGGAGGCCATACGTTTTGATAATAATGAAAAATAGGTAGATAAAACGTACCGTATGATTGTGATTAATAGCGTCAGTACATTAGCTTTTCCATATTGTACATGCAATTTTTCCTATGTTCCTGTTAATCCCATTCTCAGTACACATAAGTTATAGAAATTAAGTTTGCCAATGCTAATTAAAATGTAAAATTGAAGAAGTTATAATGACGATCCCATGCTACCAAAATCTACCATACTACCATGGGACAGTTTCAATATTAATTAGCTCTACATAAGGAAACTAATGATTTACTAAGGACAAAATGTAATCAAATGTGTGTAAAATACTAATGCACTCCATTCACCAGAAAAAGTAAAAGAAAATGGAATGGAGGGAAAACCTCTTCGCCCGGTGAAAGGAAGAGATTTCAAATTTTAACGTAAAATTGGAAACATTTTTTTTCAGCTGACTTTTGCATATTCTATTCGTAAGACATTAATTTTTTAACAGTGTGATTGTACAAGTAACTGACACGAAATATTGATTAATTGCTTTTTTCGTCTGTAACGCGGACGGGGAATATTGATCTGGACTGCGCGTTGCCGTATATTTAATCACCGAGACATCATGACTTCTTTTATCCTTGCCATAAATAATCATTCACTAATTATGTTCGACGTAAGAGTAAATGCACGCCAAATTCATGGCACTTCTAAGTTTTCAAGTGTACGTAACCTACGCTCTCCAAGCGTAGGGATCGGCATGATGCGGCAGCTGACGTCACGATATTAATCCACCCACTCGATTTCACGCGGGGATCTCGCTGCTGTGCATTTTGGCACCATTGAAAACAATTATCTTTCGAAGCGACTAGTGTCGAAACCAAGCACCATTGAGTGGTGGGACCAATTGTTTAGTTTTAGTATTTCAGCTAATTACGGAAACCTAAACTCTAACAATTTGTAGGCTTCCCCAACATGCTATCTTATTTTTACAATATTAAACGAGCAATAATTTTATCTAAGTAAAATTTATCTCGAAAACGGCTCCAACGATTTTGATGGTAAGACATATATTGAGGGTTATTAGTCATGAAAAATTATTGGGCTATCTCCGGTAAAATTCGTTGAGAGACCGAGGTTGATCTCAGATAATATTTCCGGGTCAAAAAACTGAGGTTTTATCTGCCTACATTAACATATGATTTAACAAGGTTAAAATATGAAACTTAAACTACATTGTGCAAGAAATTCCAAAATTTTCTTTCACAGAGTTCAATTAAGAATGACTGATAATTTGATTTATATATTTATTAATTAGAATCAAACATTATTTCTGTACTTTTGTCACACTTTACAGGATAAGTAAAATTGATACAGCTGTTGAATTTGTGATTATTTGTAAGAAAGAATAAAACATACCATACCCGGAGAAGTGAGCTATTTGTGGACTAAAAACAAATGAAAAGCATGAGATTCAATGTGAACTTGAACATAGAATATTTCATAAATCGGATTTTTATTTGACAAAATTTATTCATGACAATTATTTGTACACTAATTTGAGCAAGAAAGTTTCTATTTCATTTTTATGGAGTTCAATTTTGCCTTACGTTTCTATAAATTAAGAAAATTAACCCTAATACTATGATGTTGGTCTCCCAGACCACAATGCCTTATGAATCAACATACTTTTCCCTGGTCATTTTCTGTCAGCATTCAGCCCTTCAATTACCTTCCTAATTTTATTAAAGGAATTTTCCTCCAAAATGCCAAGTTCTGAGGCAACTGGGTTTTTTTTCGAAATTGTTTCGGGAATCCCGGACTGAGAATCTGTCATCACGGATTGGGCAGCTTTCTTTATAATCTTCAGAAGCTCTAAAATTTAATGCGGCAATTAGAAGCACATAATATAATAAAATAATCGCTTCACAGGTTCATACTGAAGCCGCTTTTACATGGGTTGAACTCGATATTTGGTTTTAATTATTGAGGTAAAGCGTTATTATGTACGAGTACTATTACTAAAAATTAGGGCTAGAATTAAAATCTTAAATAGCAGAAAGTTTACACGTCACGATTAATATTAGAATTGAATACATACTACCTATTTGTTTTAGGAATGAAAAACCAAAATTATAATTATCTGTCTGTGAGACCAACGGTAGGGTAATGCAACTTTCACATCACGGTTAAAGGGTTAATATCAAAGATCCTATTTTGGTGTTTTTACTGTTTTCTCGTGTTAATGTATCCTACTAATAAATACCGTGAGTTACAGAATAATGAGGTGGAAAAAGAGAACAACGAGCAACTCTACCTTTCTAGAGCGATCATTGATGGGCCGAAATGCTACATAACAGCTAGTTACCGTATGTCCTTCAACAGTTACTTAATAGAGGCTGGATTCCTAGGATACACTAGTGGTCACCGTCTTTGCCCATTAATCCTGGAGTTTTCCAAACCTTCCCCAAAGTTCGTAATTCCGATCCTTCATCTAACTTAGCATACTATTCGGCAGGCGCAGCAGGGTAGTAGTAATAGTATTATTGTTTAACGTGCTTTGACGGCTAAGGTCATTTCGCATTTACTGACTGCCACGTGCAGACAGGGGCAACAGCACTCGGACGAATCGGAGGATCACCCCTACAAACTCGACCCGAGCCCAACGATTCTTAACTTCGGTGACTGATCGGGAACCTGTGTTTCCATCGTGGCAGGCCGTTGCCCGCGCAGCAGGGGCCTGTGTCAGTGGGTACTAGGGCGCCGGCCCAATAAAGGTAAGGGAAAAGGAAGGGTGAGAGGAAAAAGGTGAACTGTGTGGTCACGTAGTTTCTTGATGTCATCTCTGTGTTTTTATCGTCACTAATGGCACAATGAAAGAAATAAATTTGTACCAATCAGTTCAGCAGTGTATCTCTCTCATTTAGTCATTTCAATCAGTTCTTGAGGTGCAACGCGGGGTCAACATAATATTCTCTATGTAATACAAAAACTCACCTGATTTGAATTCTTAAAGTTATTAAAGATTAGTGTGTAGCCACTGAGTCTCTTACGATCTAAGCCTATTCCTTTCAGGCATTCTTCTTCCTGAAGTACCAGTTTCGTCAAAAAAATCGTAAACTTTTATCATGCCACGCAAACCTTTTACACCATTCACGCTCGGCCAAGCAGCGCTACCTAGCAGCAATCATCGGTAATAGAACGCTGCTTGGTGCATCGTCCTGTCATCAACAATTACTATTCTGTAACATTTAAAGTAATTGCCTGTAGTCATTGCTTTGAAACAAAAATGGCTAAAGTAAATCAGCGTGCTTGCATGTAATTTTGTTTGAATACTGGGAAAATTTTACTGAAATATGGTTATTTCTACAACAGCCAAATTCGCAAGTGACAAGCATTTATCTACACGAATATAAGCCAGTATCCGGGGGGGAATCCGGGATGATTATGATGGAAAACACGACAGAAACAATTTTGTTCATTTTGGAATCATTTGTTTTCTCTATTTTGCATATATTCAGAGAAATCCCGAAATTTCCATTTACGATTCGGGTAAAGTTTTAAGTAGAACAAAAAGATGTGGCCGTCGCAGGACGTCAGACTTAAGTGTAACACTGAGAATGGATATGACTGGCAGTGTGGATTACACGGTGTATTATATAAATATACATATATGATTTATTAATATTTATATAACATGAATAAATACATTAAAAATAAGCGTAAAATATTCATATGAAATTACACTAGATCCCCCTAGTGATATTATTGTGAAACAATTTGAAGCGCTTTGTATACACAACAATTAAACAACTCCGGGAGTTGGGTGTAGCGTGATGCTAGGTTTTTGCGAGATAACCCCCATCCATAAGAAGTGTTACATTTTAAAGAAACAACACACCCCTTAACTCAAATTTACAAGCCCCATATTAAATTTGAATGGCAACTGCCATGAAAAAAATTGCTTTTTACCATGGATGTTTATATTTTGTAAGCATTAGTAACGGACTCAAGATAATAGATTAATGACATCGAAATAGACTACAAAAAACGTATACATATACATAAAATATAAACTAATAAGATTTTAATATTTTAGAATTTTTCCCGGTATTTTGATGGGTAATAAAATTTTAACAATAATAATACGGTATTAAAGTGTGTACGACAAAAGTCCGGTTTTGAGCAAACCTCTCATATTGAACTGGCCGATACCATGAAGTATCGCAAGTTTTTGCCATCAGGTAAAGGACATTTATGCCGTCCCAGAGGTACATACATTCTTTAAGTGGGGAGTTGAGAGTCAGTGGTAAAGTAGCATGGTGAAGGAGGAAGTGGTTTGCGAGTCAGGCAATTAACTAGGCTCGATTGAAAGCGGAGACTCTTCTCCACCCACTCATTCAAACACCCCCACTATTCACCATCCATCATGAAGAAGGAGTGGAAGCTATAAGGATTGGAAGAGAGGAAAATGCTTCTCACTTGCTTTTAAAACCCCGCGATGAACAAAAGGGAATTTCGGAGAAATGCCTTGAAGGCAGTTCACTCGCTCTCATATATTGGAAAGTAAAGCCTTGGAATCGGAAAATTGGCTAATGGGACCTTTTGAAGTGTGGAAATTTATTTGATAAGGAGAGAGTGAAAAAAATGAAAAGAGAGCGAAGTGCGGTGGATTTGTCAAGGAAAGAAGCCTTCTTACAGCCTGTTAATAGTAAACCGTTATGACTCTAGTAGTTGCTCATAAATTACGCCATTACTATACTTCTTAAGTTTTAGCAGGTATGGCGAGGATAAAAATGAAAAGAAAGCATAGTTCTTTGAATGTGTAAAACGAGGATGTTTGCCACTCAAGCAATAGATTAGTAAATAGATTTACTGTTATACCACTATAATTTGGACAAAAATACATTCTAACTTGTTTTATTTCAATGGTACGTAGAGCCTAAAAATTAAGAGAAAGCAAATATAAGTAGATTTTTCTATCGGGGATGCTTCCCATTAAAGTGCATGAATAGTGAATAGAAACACAATTATGCAACTAGTATCTGTAAAAAAACGACACCATTGATGATTATATTATGCTCAGCCCAAAGTCATCAAAATACGAAAAAAAGGTCTCACAATCCAAAGACATCAAAGTGTCTTTAATAAAGGTTAGACAAATGGTTAGGGAAGATAAGTTGGAGATAAAGTGTTCAGTATCCCCTCCTTTACAACTGCAGGCACGTGCCTCTTTATATTTCTGTACGCAGATCTGAATATTTCTTGTATCTCAAAATAAAACCTAGCAGTCATGGAAAATATCGGGATTAAAATGGTGCAAATAGTAGTCTGTGTATCTATAAAGTAACCCCTTCATGATAGATCATCTACTAGTGAAGAAATGTTATGTTACGTCTCCACAATAAGTACTGTACATTATGAGCATTGGTTTGATAATGACAACACACATTTGACAACACATGGTTTTTTATCATAAGGGGTGGTGAACAGATTTCAGGTGGGTGGTGATGAAATTTGCTGTATCACTTCTTTTCTAATCTTTGGCTTAGGAGATACATAATTTTGATAGGGAAATATATAATGGATGGATATACTCTTGGATGGCATGTCGTAACACTTGGACGGCAAAGAGTAAATTACGGACAGTTATTCTTTACACTAGAACCCCAGAGGCTGTCATTTTAACTGTTTCTGCATATTGATATTTCAGGACCATTATTTTTTGCGATTATTCCATTAATCCCTGGGAATGTCGCGGTGTTTCTAACTTAGCCTCATTAATTTTTTTCATGCCTCGGCCTCAAACAAAAAGGAAAAATAGCTGCAAGAAAATATCGGCCTCCACCGAGAATCAAACCCTGGATCTTTGACTTTCCGGGCCAATGTGTAGACCACTACGCTACCCGGGCTTCCTAATTTCCGTGGCAAACCAAATTTTTGTAGTTTTATTTCGGACTGGTAGGAGGTCGATTTTTTTCTCGTTGCCATTTTTCTCTCTTTTTACCACTCTGCTTTCTTTTCAGTAATTTGTTGTAAACAAGTCAGAAATAACAATGCATTAAATTAATTATATTAATAATTTGTATACTTTCACTGAAGGTTTTGTTTTTCCAAAATCTTTAGGCAAATGGTAATGGACTATTACTATATTATAGCAGATAAAAATGAATAAATAGCCGTTAAAAGTAATTAAAAAGGTAAAGAAATATAATATTAAAACTTTTCTCACAATATTAAAATATGAATGAAGGGAAAAGTCAAGGAACAGCCAGATTGACTGCTTCATTGAGTAATGGCATGAATAAAATTCAGGTGATCTAGTGTTAAGGCGTTGAGATGACCAAAGCGAATTCATAACGTTTCAGATAAGAGAAACTGTATTTTTGGAGCAAAATTGTGACTCTCAATCTCGTCCTAACGTCATTTTCTGCTTTTTTGAGCGTGTCATAAATGGACTGGAAGCAAATTCTCTTGGAAAAGAGCTGGAGATGTCAAATACTGGCCTTCCCCATGCCATTTGCAATGCCATTCATCCCATAATATTTTCACTTAAAATATATTTTACGAAATAGGTAGGCCGATTTTTTATTTTGTCCTTTTGAAACTGACTGATATGTTTGACAGGCCATGACAGAGGGTGGAGGGTTCATATTTGGCGGGACTAAAATAAAATTTCACCGTTTCATTCCCCGGATCCACTTTCCACATATGTGTTTTCCCATTTGTGAATTTAATCAATCCCGCCAAAACGTTACTTGATACCACATTTTTTTTTTCAAAATAAAATATTAAGGGGCGTCAGCTTATGGTCATGCCGTAACAGATTACAGTTTTTGTGACGGATGCCTGAAAAACCTTTTTCTTCGTGACGAGAATTGCGAAACTCAAAAACGTTCACTGAATTTTCAAGTGCTCAATTTTTATATTTACGATTCGACTCTGCCACGTTAAATGGTAGCAATGCGTGATAGAATTTCACGCCGGAAAATGGATGCAATTCCTCTCGTATAATTTTCACTGCGGCCCTATTAAAACTATGACGTAAAGTTGCGAATGAATGCGTTTTATGATTAACATTGAGATTTTTTTTACATTTATTTCCCAAATTGTCCATGCATAGGTAGGTATATAATTGCTGCCACTTTATAGTGACACGTAAAATATAAAAATGGTATATGGAGTAACAAAAGCTAAGTTAACAAAAGCAATATATTTTTTGATTAGTAGTAAGATTTTTCGTCATAAACTTCATGGCCTCATTTGGAATATCCACTAAAAAGCATACTACTGAATCGGTAACAGTTTTACTTAGCAATGCACTTAAATTGTGAGAAACGCGTAATTTCAATCCAGCGCGGAACTAAATAATATAAAAATATATAGAAAATTAATTGTAAACATTCATTGGGAGGCGATTGGCATTGTAAACATTCGTGATTAATTACCAATTTTGGCAGAAATAAGAGAATATCAGGCGTAAATTTTGGGCTCCATTGCGAATGTGAATAAATACAATTTGACAAATGATGTAAAGCTAACTATAAAATAAAACAATAATGAGGAGAGTAAGATG
The DNA here is from genome assembly GCA_963573305.1 of Pyrrhosoma nymphula. Classification (NCBI taxonomy): domain Eukaryota; kingdom Metazoa; phylum Arthropoda; class Insecta; order Odonata; family Coenagrionidae; genus Pyrrhosoma; species Pyrrhosoma nymphula. The sequence goes on along the minus strand of OY754339.1, from coordinate 42,021,451 downwards.
ACAAAGTATCACTAGAGTAGGACAACAAAAACTTATACCTACATATGAAAGTGTTTTGCAATCTGGGAATTGTGATTAGCATTAGTGATCGAAGCGCAAAAGATAAAGAGATATGAGAGGTCCAAGGAAACACAAAGGAATTCTATTCGGGTCTATTGGTAGCTGAAAACAGAAGCATAAGTTAAGAGGACTTTAAGGGCGATATTAGCATAAGAACTGAAATATTGGTAGATATAATAAAGTATTTTTATCGAAGTATATCAAAGATCAAATGTAAAGAGAGAATCATTAATGAAAGAGTCCAATAGAGCCATGAGAGACTAGATATATAATAAAACCTTGCTAAGGATAAGAGACAAACTTATTGGACATTTATATGACATAACATCTTATTAAAAACAATAATAATTCAAAAATAAATGATAAGAATAATATAGTAAGAACGAAGATGGAATAAATTTACTAGGCCGGATTTTATTATGTTTGGTTAACTTTAACCGTAATATGGTGAGTAGGAATGGCAAAACTTGGGGCACTCACTTGTGAAGGGGATGTTCTGTAAAAGTTAAGCATTCAAAATAGGTGGGGGCTGGAGGTCACTCCGGAGGTACACGAAGGAGTCCTATGGTGCCTCGGTCCGCTCATCCACATTTATTTCATATTTGCTGACTTCACACACTACGCTGGCGAGTTCCAGTAAGCATCCTATAGTATACAAGTGCTAATAAGTTCCCTGATACCTTTAGATTTACTTGGTTTCAACTAAAAGTTTAGGTTTTGTTAGCTACTTTTTTGTGGGTCTATCGCTAGGCTGAACTGAGCGTCATGGATGTTAAAACATATCAACTTCAATGTTAATGTGGAGAAAATATTTAATAAAAGATTATAAAACTGGGCTTAACAATTATAAGAGGAATGTTAAAGTAAAGGCTATGGAAGGAATTGATAGAGTAGCTGAGAGAAGAGGAAAGAGAATAAATACAGCGAAGCAATCATTGAATTAATGACTTCTGATTAAAACTTCAAAGAACTAATGAGCTTCAACGCCTCGACTGTTTCTGCATTTATCAATTTACTTTTATTTCGCTGAACCAATACACTGAACCATAAACCCCTACGGACAACTGGCTATGAGAGCTTTAAAGGTTAAAGAACACTATATGCATAGATGTCACGCCGTGAATTATTAATTTGCAGAGAAGAGTGCTAACGGTATGATTCGGCTCCAACAAGCAATCCGAGCAACAAAAAAAGCCATCACTACAATTGTGCATGCCGCATCAATGACTGAACTCTGCGCAAATCCGAAGATTGGAATGACGCCAGGGTAAATGATCGCGCTACTTTTCCACAACACATGTCGGCAGGAAGTGACCCGTACACGAGGCCACTTTAAATGCAACATTGACCCGAACTTTGGAATTGAATCACAACCAGCCACGCAGTACTCGGGTCTAATGAAACAGGATTTTTTTACCAGTTTCCATTCCCATCACGGACGATGAAATACTAACGTACAACGGAGATGGCTCTGCAATCCCCTACGAGATAATTTAGATCAATTACGGTTCCTTTCGTTAGTCACTGGCTAAGCGTAAAGTATGATTTTCACAGGATTTGTATGCGACTATAACTTGACTTGAATATTCTCATTAATTTAATATTTATTCAAAGTTACAAACACTAAAGATCAGTGATCTTCAAACTATTTCTGTTCACAAAATTTCCAGGGTACACATGAAAAATACTATTTATTCAATTTTATAGACTATACGTGTATAAAAAGTTATGAACGTGTAAATAGTTACTTATACATATTAATCTAAACAAATAATAGGACATAGTGTACCTGTAAGAGATAATCCCCTAATAATAAATAAAGAAAAGTATAGGTAGGTATAGAAGGAGGTATAAAAGAGATAGCAAGGGGTAGAACAGAATGGTAGACCGTAGTCAATCTATCTAAGGTATTGAGGACTAATGATGAGGGTACAGAAAAAAATGTCACAAAGGTAAATGACTTATGAAGCAAAATATATTTTGTTAAAAACTAAAGAGCAATGGACCAACCAGGATAAAAGCCGCAAAGGAAGTGAAATTAGACACAAGAGAATCAAGTATGAGAAGAAATTACTTCGGGAAACTACTGAGCTGCACAAGCGCTGTAAGAGCAAAGGCCAAAGATTCTGGTTTGAATAGTTGGATAGGTGACACAATCGTTTGAACCGCGCCAGACACTGCCTTAAGAGCGCTCTTAACTTTGTGAGAGGTGATTCGAGGCTTCGCGGAGCGTTTCTCAGTATATTTTTAAGGAATACTCTTGTAAACATTGTATTTGCGATAAAACGAATGTTGAGGATACCGGGACAAGCCACGGTTTTACCTTCACGGAGTCACCCGCAAGTGCACATAAGTGCGATTTTCCACAGAGAAAAAAATCATTCGCCTTGAGCGCGGCGACTGATTTTTCCTCAGTGGAATATCGCAATTTGAACATGCAATTTGGACAGTGTGAATAGGTATACAGCACCTATTTAATGAAAAGACTAGATTAAAAACAACCAACCAATGATTTACAAACGAAGCAACACTGTTTGACATGCTCAGCAGATAAAATTACTAGCGTTTGCAGCTGTTCCAACAAGTTTTGTAAGTAAGAAGTTTTGGTCCGAAAATGCAGATATGCTAAATTACTGACAATGAATTAATCAATAAATATCTTATAATTCATATTGCCTATTTATTCCAAAGCTTCCGTTAACATTACATATACCATTTATCAGGATATTCTATGAGCTAGAAGGTGTTGATTTTTCGTCACAATTACTTTTTTATTTAATATTTTTTTTTATTTTAAATTTGCATTTTTTTAAATTAAACATTTTATCATTATTGACCATAAATGGAATACTAACTTTGTTTCCTTCCACAGATTTATTTTCTTGGTACAACATGTTTCGACACATCGGTGTCATCATCGGTACCTGATGATGACACCGATGTGTCGAAACATGTTGTACTAAGAAAATAAATCTGTGGAAGGAAACAAAGTTAGTATTTCATTTACGAAATTCAACTTCCACCTAGTTGAGCCTGAAACAATGGAACGTATTATTGACCAGTTTCTAACCACTAAAAAACAAGCATTTCCCATACTAACTCTTTCATTGGCAATATGTAAATTTTAAAGAAAAAGTTTTACAATGAGAAAAGAAATGTGAATATTACCTAGAAAGTCGTATCGCCGGCGATTTAAGAAGCAAGGTATATCGAAAAGGGTATTCGAAGCAAAGAATCATTCTATTAGAAGAAAAATCGAATGGAAGCAATATATCTAATGAGTAGACATTTATTTAAAAAATGATAAAATCTCATACGATAGCCAATATTTGACGATAGCACAACAGAGAATATTCTAGGACATGATCACATGAGAAAATGCCATAGTAGGATTACCGATCGAGAAGTCTTACAAACAGGTGGGGAATTGAAATTTTAAGTAAAAATATTGCCTAATAGATAGGGTAAAGAATTAATGTTAAAGATTCAGACGATATATAATGGATTAAGAACTTTATTGTGTATTAAAAGTACGCGTATTTATTCACAAATAATAACTACTTTACTTACGATATAGTTTTCGATGTACTACAACATTATTCTTTACACACTTTCCTACCTGATTATGATATTTTAAATCAAATCCAAGGTCGTAAATAAATCTGTTACTATTTTTGGAAATTTGTGCATCTTTCAATTCATCAATAAAATATATTAGAGCGTAGGTAGTCAAAATCTTATTGAAAATAATAATTAACCTAAATAACATCGGAAGAATACCAAATATATACAATATGTCCAATCATAGACAAATTATGAGGGATTTCAAAATGAGGACTTGTGAAGGAATAATGTATTTTGCTGAATAGAGAATGGTGAGGAAAACTGTAGCCAACCAATCCTCTAATTAATCACTCTTGCTGATGATACAATAAATTATACAAAAATTACTCTACACTGACTGTTCTTCTCCACATTGTGTTCATTGTTTAAACGAGAGCAGTCACTCTATGATCACTGGATTGGGAGCAAAAAGAGTAGCGATCAATGTATTCATATTTTTTTTCAAAAATATCATACCAAGCCTATCTCTCACGAAACACCAGAAACGAGATTGAAGAATTCGGAAGAACCGTCCGAAACTTTATTCTGCACAAAAAGTTTGAAATTCTCTACTCGTTCCACGAGTACACGTCCAGTGGTCATTAAAAAAAAGAAATTCTTTTTCTTTCTCTTCTCTCCCTCCTTGTCGTAATACCACGCCTGAGCAAATTTCTGAGCCTGGAAGCATAGCGTAGATTAAGTCAATTCTTGGGGAAAGAATCCTGTCAAAAATGTTGTTTAAAAAAGAGGGACACTCCAAAATTAGCAATTGTGAATTCAGACACGGTGCTAACAGAGTAATAAGCTCAGCTGGTTTGGAGGGGAAAGACGGAAGAGAAATGAAAAAGAACAGACAAAAAAGGGATGGGCTAAATTCATCCCTTCGCATTACAAAGAAAAATAGTAAGAATAGTAAGTCGAGCTCCTTTCTTTTTCAAACCACTGAATTATACCCATAATGTACAAGACGAAAAATGATGATGCTGTTATAATTATCTTTTTTATGTTTCCATAATAATATGCTCACCATTATTCAAGTATACCATTAATGTGAGAGATATCCAGAATTGTAGTATCGAGAAGACATATCGTATAAATTATCTGGAGCCAAAGGTCTGTAATATATTCGATATTCGAAGAGCCTGAAATCTATGCGTTTGTATATGTAGCAAGTGTAATACTGGGAGGCATTTTTTCTTCAGGTAACTATTTTATTATTTCGAGAGTCGTAATTTCAACGTGTCTCGTAGTTTGTCTCCTCTTCCTCTTCCCATTCTTTTATCCTTCTAATATTGATTTCTAAAAAACAAAGAATGGTTTTTTATAGAGGTAAATTTGCAGAAAATTAAGGCCGTACATTTAAATTTAGCCTACAATACTTGGTAAAACTTAACTTCTGATACGTTAATTTTTTTGTACCACAGGTAAATGGCAAAAGATTCCAAAATTTCAACAAAAAACAGAGTAGAATGTATCTAAGCTTTATTGTACTCATATTCATTACATTCAAGTATGAGCTTCCGAGAGTATCAGCATATCATACATATTCATTCAAGTATTCTACCAGCTGATTGGTAGGTTCTTGGACAGTCCCCATTCTGTATCCCAACCTCATAGAAATTGTCTCGCTTTCCCTCCTAAGGATGGCCCGTTATTAGATCCCTCTTCAATTCTTCATATCTTCTACCTCCTCTTATTTCGTCCAGAATTCCTATCCTTCTCCTTCCTCTTCCACGCTTCCCCAGTGTTCTCCCCTCTATCACTCTTTTCAACATGCCCTCTCCTCTCAAAACCTCCTCCATCCATCTCTTCTGCCTTCTCCGAACCTCTGCTACAAGCTTCCTCTCCTCTCCGACCATATGACCTTGGAGACCACCTAAAGCTCCCGCTCCTTTGCTGTTATCAATTTGTGTAACAAAAAAGTTTGGGAGTAAATAAATTATTATTATTATTATTATATCCAATACCTCCTCGTTCGTTTTTCTCGCTATCCAGCTAACCTTCTCCATCCTTCTCCAAACCCACATCTCAAACGCCTCGAGTCTACGCACATCCTCCCTTCGCAATGACCAAGTTTCCGACCCATATAGCGCCACGCTCCATATTAAAGTTTTAACCAGCCTCTTCTTTACGTCTCTTCTCAGACCCCCCTTCATCAATTCCCTTCTCTTCGAAAATGCTTCTTTAGCAAGCGCAATTCTGCATCTGATGTCCTTACCACTAAACCCATTCGCCTCCAAAACACTACCCATATACGTAAACTGCTCGACCTGCTCTATCTTCTGCCCTCCCACCCTTATATTCATCCCCGCCTTCTTACTTCTAGAAAATCTCATTACTTTCGTTTTCTTGTGATTGATCTTCATCCCATACTTTTCGCACTGCACCTCTAATGCATTCACCATTGACTGTAACCCCTTGGCCGACTGACTAACCAATGCTTGATCATCTGCAAATCTCACTGATTTTATCAGCTCTCCTCCTACCTTTATTCCTACCTCCTCCTCCCCCCATGCCTCCATTACCATTTCTTTCCAATTCTTATCATTACCATCATAAATATATGCCTTTTTAAAGCATTTTATATTTAGCATAGTGATTCAAATTATCACAACTGTTATTGTCACTATTATCTTTTCAACATTAACTTTTGATTGCAAGTATATAAATAAATCAATAAAGAACCGTTTTCTATCTAGGAGTATAACATGGCGTGTACCGTTACATAGTCATGAAATAAAAACTGAAAAAGGATCAGAATAGGCTGCAGACGAGCATCCATGGTAGTGGGAAGAATTTCGGGTAAGCGGGAAGGGAAGTAAATAAAATAGGCTTTTTGGGTGGGATGCAGAGAGGTAGAACACATTTCGAAGGAAATAAAACGAAATCGTGTACTTATTAAGATAAGGGCCTCTAGAAGTAAAAGCTTATTCCATTCAGTTATCTTATTCCAAGTAAATCTATGTGAACCGGTATATGATCCCTGATAATAATAATTTATGCCACTTAGCGCTTGGCCCTCACCTTCCATGGAGAAATTGATAACATCCTTATAATGGAAAGGAATGTTTTCAAAAATATTCTAAGCCCCCATCCAAAATATAACGGTGAATATCGAATATGACCAACTGCCGAACTCTGCACTAAACTTGAAAAAATTTCAATTTCTATGATGAAACGTCGTCTCATATTTTTTTAAGAGCCACATTTATAGAATGCCTCACACTAGAATAACTTTCAGTATTGTTAATATTTCAATGCCTTGGAAATGTACCACTCCGTGGGCAAATGCTGTGAAAGAGGACCGCGCCACAGATTCTCAAGTGATGGTTTAGGTTAGAAACAAATGCAGGACCTGGGTGCGCAAGATAAAAGATCTACGAGAAAATATAATAAAAATAACTAGTGACAATCAGCCAAAATGAAGGCATACTGGATAGAATGGTTGCTAGGTGTTAAACTTGGTTTTAAATAATTTTCTTCTTCTTCTTCGAAGGCATTATTGCATATTCTTTATGATTATGCCTGTTCTAACTGAGGTTGTCGGACCATCTCTTGCGCGCTTGTCCCTCTTATGCCCCTCTTTCCTAAGTATTGGTATTCGGTCCCTTGCTATCTTGACGATTCTTGAGTCATCCATTCATGATATGTGTTCATTCCATTCTTCTTTCCTTTTACGTGTCCATTCTGTTATTGGAGGTATATTACATAGGTCTCTAACATTTTCGTTAGAAATCCTATCTTATCTTGTCTTGTTCACTATTTTTCTCAGTACCGACATTTCTGCAGTCTGCATTCTCTGTTTTGTTTTACTTGTCTGTGCTGTAGTTTCTACGGAATGTGTCATAAATGGTCTGATAACTGTTTTTTTATATTCTTGTTTTTGCTTCTTTTCGTAGGTATTTATTTATCCATACTGTTATGTTCAGGCAGCCCCCAATCCTTTCAGATTTATTTATTTGTTCATTTACTTCATCATATCATTCATGTGCTGTAGTTTCCACGGAATGTGTAATTAATGGTCTGATAACTGCTTTGTATATTCTTGTTTTTGCTTCTTTTCGTAGGTATTTATTTCTCCATACTCTTTTGTTCAGGCAGCCCCCAATACTTTCAGCTTTTGTTATTTGTTCATTTACTTCATCATATAGAGTCCCACAGCTAGTTATAACTGCTCATAAATATTTGACATTCACCACCTACTCTATGATGTCCTTGTTCAGTTGTAGTTTACATTGGATTAGTTCCTTTGATGTTACCATTGTTTTTGTTTTTTTGGGTGCTATTTCCATATAATATTTTTTAACGTTTTAAATTAACGGCAGTGTAATTTATAGACTTTAAAGTTACCCAGTTAAAACGAAAGTAAAATAAACCCTATTTAGGTAAACAGCACAACTCCAATTATCCGTACTCCAACTATCCAGATCGCTTGGATGGGAAACAATCCTCGAAAATTGGCTTTTTACATTCACAGCAATAGGCTAATAGAAACGTGTATTGTATCTTTTATACCATTGATTTCGTTTGGCAGGAATTGGTTGAAGCAAATACGTTTTTTAGCGTTCCAAAATCAATCCGTATCGAACATATTAAAGGACGTAATCTTCTCGCGAACAATCAACATTTAGTAGTCCCGAGCCGTATTGGGCCCTTCCTACAGCGAAACTATGTAGTGCAGTAACAGCGCTACCACCTAGGCAGACGATGAGTCAAAGGCCTTTCACTCGCAAATGTAATAAGCATTGTCTTTGTAGCCATGAAATTAATATATTATACATAAATATAGCCTTTTTCCAAGAAATTACCTTTTTTTGGTAGTTATCCAACTACCCGGCTATTTGATTTTTCGGATGGCGTACGGTGCCAATTGATCCGTATAATTGGAACTATACTGTCTTTCATGAAATCACGTAGACATTAATGAGGAATAAAACTAATGCTGATTTCAAAGCGCAGGCTACTCTTGAAATCTTCTGAATTTTTTCCGTGATGCGGTGAACGAATGTCAACCACTATAGCGATATTTTTTAACGAGTGGCGGCGGTCTGCTTTGAAGCGGAGCATGTTCGCAGCTCTCCGCAACCACCATCGTAAACTCCCATGATACAACCCCAATTCGCATCCCTAGTGATCCTCGAAAAATTCGTCCCGCCATCCCCCCTGAACCTCTAACCCTGATGTCGACTCCATCTCCACCCCCAAAAAACCACTCCCACCCACCCTTCTGCCCTCCATTCCAATTCTCTCCACAACACGAACGTTCCACTGCCGCCCCCCTACGGTGGACTGTGTCCCTCGCATACTAATGCAAAGCACAGACGCTCACAGCTGCGTTCGCATTCTGTATTTTCGCAAAGAAACGGGTGAGACGTCTCCCCATCCCGCGACGCGAGTGGAAAATTTGACAAAACTATTAACAGTGGGGATCTACCCACCCAGTCGTTACAAGGGAGCGTGGCAGCGGGATTTTTAGGTGTTTCCACCATAGAATGGCATAATTGTCATTGAATCCATAGTTATGGCGACATATTGAAAAAAGTGTCCTCTATGTGATATGAACAACAACATCCTACCTTCTCAAGCAATTTTTCTCGCAAATTGAAATTAAAATCATATGATTTTCAATGAGAGTATGGAAGAAACATGAGGAAATTGTAATCTTATATTAAAAATTAATTCCATTTTCCTGGAAATATTTTGATAAGAAGAATAACTTTCGAGAAATTGAATAACATTAAAAATTGAAGTCTTTCCAACTTATTTTTAATTAAAAATATATCCCTGAAAGAGTCTCCATATTTGTACCTTATTATTGTTTTCAATAGCATGCGCATGTCATAATCTCACAGTTTTCAAGTTGATTGAGTCCTATGGCAGCAACCACTCACAATCAGTAACTCATTCTTTTCTTCAATTTGAAAAGACCTTCATCCCAGACTGATATGCAATTTCGTACACTGGGTATAAAACGACCGCAATGACAGGATGATTCTAACCTCGATAAGTTTTTTTGTAACTAGCCAGACGACTATTGTTGGCGAGCCCCGGAGACTCTCAATTAAATCCATTCAGCCGTGAAAGCAGAGTCCCTTATCTCCACCTGCTGCGTGTATTACTCCCAGATTCCATTCATACCGCCCTCGTTACGTCCAGCACCCTTCTAAGAAACCCTGCTTTACTCTGCATCTCCAGCCAAGCCATTATCATTCTCTGAGTCGTACCTAATTATTCTAAACCAGAGAATTTAGGTTTAAATTTAGGTGACACGGTTATTCTTCCTTTGCTTTGGAGACAATAAGCGCAAGCAGCTAGATAATTTCCCGGATTATATAGTTAAAAGTATGGTGGAGTACACGCAAGCAATTATAAGTCTGCAATGCTTACAATGTATATGAACAAAGATGAAGTAATCATTGTGCATAGTCAGCCCTGGTGGTGTCCTCGCTTTCCGACACTAGGGTCGGGGTTTCCAATTCCACATGTGTAGATTTTTCACCAATCAGATACAATTGTGTGTTCGCACTATATTACTATTTAAATACCCCGATGTGAAAGATCATAGGTGCTTTTTCTCTGGTTGCCGAAAATAAATAACAATAAATAATACAAACCTTCAAAATCGTCTATTCATGAAACTAATTTATATACTTTCTTAGTTGCAAATATATGGATTCAAGTACATATGAGTTCATAGCATTAATAGTACCAATCAGCAGTAATATGTTAATCCATATGCTGCATGCTAACATGTTTGTAAATGTAATTTTCCCTTGGTTCCTGATCTAGCCCTGTATTGCTCGTTTTCCTGACTGCTTCTGGTACCGCTTAGGGTGCGGGGAACGCGGGGGGTTCCATCTTGAACTGGGACGAGCGTTGTATGCCAGGTGTGGATTAACCCCGTGTCTCACACCCTGGAGGTGGATTGCGCGGTAACTCATTAATGTTGTTGTAGAAGTCAAACAAAAACTAGAAAACACAATTATCTGCTATACTGCCGAATAAATATCATGGACCACTCCCTTGCAATAACATAAATAATCTGTCTGATCGATCCTATATAGAACTTTCCAGCGTATAGTTAGAGCTAAAATATTTTTTCACACGTTTATCAACATTTGACCCTACTCTGCGAGCTGCCCAAAGGGTGTCTTAGCCACAAAGAGAGCAGAGCATACAGGTTTCGGAAGTGAAAAAGAATAACTAAAGTGGGATGTCTTTTTTTATTTTGACTTCACGCAATGCCACTGTAGTAGCTGCTAATGCCGTCATCATCAAAGCCAAGGCCAACCTAGGTATTTCACTTCAACGTCTGACATCTATTTTCCCAACGTTAAAGATGTGACGATGGTGAGACTTTCCGTTTTATAAGTACATTTCCATGTATTTTGTAAATTTTTTTTCAAGCTCTCACTCTAAATACAAAAATTAAGTTGGAACGATTAAGAGTCAAAGTCTGAAACCAGATTTTGAGGTAATATGACGGTATATGACTACACCGTAAGCAAAAATGAAAACTTTGAAATTAAATCTGGATTAAATGTAATTTTTTTATTATTAAAATTAAGAGGTCCGGTTACGCTACCTTGTGAGACCCTGGATGTCACCAAAATCATTTCGGAAACATCTTCTGTATCTACTGTATTAGTGACGGTGGGAGTAGTAAATTAGCGGAATTTTAACGTATGAAAGAACCAGCAACTTGATAATATTCCTGTTTTATTCACTGACCAGTTTTGATTTGTACCTATTTTATTATAATCACAGATTTAAAAAATATACTTATTATGATGTTTTGAGTATCAAAACCGATAAGTGAATTTAACTTAGAGTGGGATATAACCAAGTTGTTGATTCATCAATACCTACTTTTTTTGTTTTCGATCAGTTAAAAATCGTCAAAAAAAAAAGTAACGAAATTTGTCATTAAATACATTATGACTGCAGCTGAGCATCATAGGTCTAAACCATCTAATATCTCAATTTTTGTCATCAATAAAATTTGTTGAAATGATCAAGAGATGAGCAAAAAATCTCAAGCTCACTTTTGAGGTGATTTCTCATTAGATAAGGGCATCATCGGATACAAATTGAAATTTGTCTAGGAGTTCTGGCATTAGTACCACTTATTCAAGTGAAGATTAATTTTGAGGAAAATCACGTCTCCTTGTGAGACGCCTAAAGTCGCCCAAACCATGTCGAAAAACATTTCTTCGAGAACTATTATTTTTTTGCGATGACATAAAATTTGCTAACGTGGAAGCACGATTTTTCATTTTATCTATTATGACTGCAGTTGAGCATTATAGTTCCAAGTCAAAGCATTTCTACATCTTCTTCACCAACAACAACCCCGGTAACATATTTTTAACCCCTATGTCATCCTCTCTTTTATCTCAGCCTCATTTCCTTTCACCCACGCTTTTCAAATCATTAAGTCGGTCTCTCTTTACCCTTTTCACCATTCCTTCACAGTCCCTCTGCCCACACGTCCCTCCCTCGTCAGCAGCCGTTCCCCGTGCCACGCCACGGCATTTCCCCTTCACCTCCTCCCCTCCAGTCCACTAATAACGGCGACGGCAATTAGAGCTTAAAGACGACAGTTCCCGCGACGCACACGTGTCGCCCATACAGTCTCCGTGACGGGATAAGCGTGGGAGGATGAAAGGGGTTGGGTAATGGGTAAGGGATGTTTCGATACTCGAGTTTCGACATCGTACTTCGATATATTGCACGCCATCTAATATCACATATCGATATATCACCATCATAAGTTCTCGTCTCGTCTAACATTTTGGAAATACCTTTAGAATATTATAAAGGCAGAGGTCATAAAAAGAGGATAATTTAAATAAGTTAATTTTTTAGCGTTGGTTACTTCCACGAAAAACTCGTAAAAGCCATAGTCGAGTGACAGAACACGTAAGGGAGTAATGCTGAGTGAAATCTAAAGTCATTACCGAATTGCCCGATTTGAATCTTGTTAGGTATCAAAATCTAATGACATCATATCATATCGTAGTAGACCTCCTTTGCGATCATTTCTTACGTCCTACTGGGACCTACTTCAATCGTTGCATCCCAACATCTAACCTTAAACTTAACTATATGACTGTCACATCATCCGTACCCGAGGAAAAATTATGGATAACGCAGCCTCAGGATAGCGATATAGACGCAACTTGCAACCAACGTCAGAGTCGTCTGATACAGCATATTGCATGACATCATGATAGCGAGTCACAAGATAATTAATTTGAGAAATAACCCCAGAACAGAGGAATCAATTGCATCTTTAATCCTAGAGTAGTCACGTCATCCACGTTTACTGATACTGACGTGATGACTAGATGGCTGAGGAACAGAGATAAAACAACAGCAATTACACATTATGTACCTTTGATGTATCCTAAAGTAAAACATTTGACGACTTTATTTTATTCATACGTATTCCACGCGCAAATTCGGGACGTTTTGACATGGTGAGTGAGCATTCCAAGAATGTATATGCGTAAAACATTCAGGGGATGACATTTAAATGTTATTTACAAAGAGTTCAATGCAACTGAATATCTACTAATAGATAGCTTATTTAGTAGTAATTGCCTACACGTCACGTGTACCTCTCACAGTGGTAGGTTTAGATAAGCGTGGCGGGACTAAGTGGTTGGGGTGGGTTGAGTCCAGAGCGATACAAAGAATAGATGGCTTGTCAAATTTTGCATTGCTTAGGATTCGATATATCCCATGCCACGTGGTATCGCAAATCAAGTAATATTGAAAATCTCACCATATTCAATCGTAAGGCATCATATATCACCTCATAACACGTCTCAAAAACGTCTAATATCGAGCAATATCTCACATCACCAAGATGCAATGCGATACCTTCAAAATATCGTTGACCGTAGAAAATAAATCGAAAAGACTCGTATTTCCGGCTATATATCCAAATTTTGAACGTGGTTGGCAATATATTGCGTATTGCAGTCACAATATAGATATATCACGTAACGAAGGCGTCTTGAAAATAAATGGGATCTTTCTATTCGCTCTACTGCGCTAATCACTTCGTAACAGAACAGCACACTTTTCTTTCATTCCTTACAGACCTAGCGCACTAGGTAGAACAATTCAAAACAGATCAAGAGCCGAGTTGGTGAGCGCTAAATAACAAAAGAACTTTGAAAATCGCATCCGCGATAGTTGTTTTTTGAGCATTTTTTGCAAAGGCGTCTAACAAAAATATTGTCAAGTTTTTTATTAATCTGTGGTATAAATCTTACGCTTTGAAATACTAACATTAAACATAATCGAAAAATAAACGCAAGACATTCTGTGCGTGCACTGCTGTGCACGCACAGAATGCTACCTAATGGCAGATTACCAAATGTTTCCCCAGCGCAGATCATTCCGTTCATCGTCGTTCGTGTGCGCAGTGCGCGGAGGGCAGTGCGCAGAGGGAAGTGCGCAGTGCGCAGATTGCAGATGTGTTCCGGTCTGCGCTAACTTCAACACCGTGAACGAAAAGCTCTCAATTTATCGCAAAGCAGGAGATATTACGAAATATCGTGCATCGAATGCGATGTTTCTAAAGATCACATAAGGAAGGGATCGATATAGGGTTGGAATGAAAGATGGGGGGAAAGAGGGGGTGACGTCGCTCTGGGATGGGGATAAGGAGAGAGGACAAGGGTTGACGGAAAACTGGCGGATGCCCGATCCATCAGCAACGGCCGTGACGTTCCCCGGGACATTAAGCCTTCCTTCCCCGCCTTTCGCAGCCGATCCAACGAGAGGCTAACCGACCGTGGGCAACGAACTGTTCGGAGGCCCACACCGCATTCGGGGACATTTTCCGGGCTGACCTCTCACGGGTTAGTAGAATCCCCCCTCAGATTTTATTATTTTTCGCCCAGTCATCTTGAGGCAGCAAGATTCTGGGCACTTTTTTCTTGTATCGACCATTGGCTGCTCAGAAAGCCAAGGGATTCATCGACCGTCACTTCTCCGAGTGGTTGACGACGACTGAAAAAAATAGACTTTTTTGGCTCCGCCTTGGAGAACTCAGTCGCTTAATTAAGACCGCCACTTGTGACTCGAGAGAGTGTTAATGATTAAATTAGGTCCATTTGGATCAAGAAAAATGGAAAAAAGTCTCAACCTAAGAGTAAAAAGTGGGGGAACAAAGAGTTTTAATCTGGCAAAACATGCCTAACATATCCCAAAATCATCTTGGGTGACATAAATGATACGCTGGGATCATAATATGGATAACATCATATTTTCTGTCATTTTAATTCGATAATTTCTGTTTTATATCACTTTAAGGAACAAATTATCGTTATCGTCAAAAGAGAGAATTTTCTCTATTGTTATACCTGAGCAAATATATAAAATTAAAGCTATGATCCTTCAAAAATGACGTCACCCAATGCAAAATTGTTGCATAATCAGTTTCCGAATTACAGCGTTAATCAGATATATCGACGAACACATAAGCCAGAAACTTAACTCAGATGCTAGTAAGAATTTCGCCCATGTGAACACAAGTTAGCGCCTATCCTAGTAAACTGGTTTAAAATGTAAGAGTTTCTACCGTTGAAAGATGGTTACAATAATTTGAGTTACTAGCGTAAAAATCTTTTAATGTAAACGGGGAATTACAGACTGATAGATATACCAAGTATGTGACATAGTTTCTTGAGCTACCCGCAACAATTTAACGAACACACATTGCATCCCATAAGTAGGAAAAAGTTACATTTTAATCACATTAGATGGTGGTGTTGGTAAACAGTTTTCTAGAATCTAATTTAGGGCTACGGAGAAAACTTACGTCCAAGCGCGGGAATATCTTGCGTCGAATGAACACAAGGAAAAATTGGCAATTTCTTTGAGCGATGTTATGATTTCCATTATCGTACATTGCTATTCAGGTGTTAGCTTCCATTCTCCCATGTCTTACTTTGCGCAGAATACCCACCTGTAACAACGCATGAATGTAGTCATTCAGTTAATTAGGGGGAAATTTACCTCTCTAGTTTACTTATCTTACATTATTTTTCCTACTTCTTAATCTTTCTAGTTTCCAGTCTAAACTCATAGGTCCGAGCGTTGTCCAATTAAGTAGTTTCTAAAATCCCGTCTGTGTTCACTTCAACCTCCAACAAATCAACGATAATAGGAAGTTCAGTTTGCCAATTGCATTACATTTTACTAGATCTTGTTCTTGGGATTGAATTTTCAATATCGTGACTGATTAAGAATGCTTGTATAAGTATTTATTTAATTGGCATGGGAAAGTATTGTGTAGGGATGCGAGTCATTAAAAAATAACTGATCATATACAGTCATAAACATTATTAGTCATTTCTTCAAACTACCATTACTATTGATATTGACACTACCATTGATATTGTTATGAAAGTTTTTCATTGATTTTTCCAATGGAATAAAAAAATAAGATTAACGAAGATTTCATATTTTCTCTTGTTTTTATTACAGCACCTCTAATTGGTGCCAATATCAATCGCAATAACTTTTTCAGTGAAATCAAGCTTTGAGTCCATACACACGAAATCTCGATTAATTACGTTTATTTTGAAGATAAATATATATGAGTAAAATGCAACACCAGAATTATGTTATGCGCAAACAAAAATGCATCTTTAAATTATATTGGTGACACATAATAATTGGTAGTAAAAATAAATAATTCAAGGGAAAACAAATATGAAAAGTTATACAAACAGGGAAATAAATTAACATGTACCATTATTTATGCCAGTCAGCTACGTCACAAGAAGTGGAAAAGTTGTAGTAAAACAAGCAAAATATGCCTAATTAACCTGATTTATTTACATAAAAAACAAACTCTAACTCAGTTATCCCTAATAATAAACAACTTAAATGCCTTTTAATTGAAGAACGTTTCGCTAAATCAGATTATTTTTGAAGTGCTATTCAATTAATTGAACAAACATAAATATTTACCTAACTACGAATCTGAAAGCGAATAACGCAGTTGCATACCCTTTATTGGTAATAATAACTTTTGCGGTTCAATAACCGCTAAAAAATGTAAATTAAAATATAATTCGGCCTAACAAAGGCGAGTTTAACGCAAGGGACCGACAATCACATTACTCCAATGGCTATACATGTCATCCAGAGCAGTCTATCGGACAGGCGCAAACTATCAGCGGCAACAGCGCAACTTGTACTCTCTGATTGGACTTCAGGCAGATTTGAGTAGGAAATTACCAATTTATTTTTCAGATAAAAGTTAATAAGGTAATTTTATAATCAATACCGCATCCTGAAAAATTCTGGCACCAGCTTGTAGCACAATAATTCCATCAATTCCTTCCTAAATGTACTAATATCAATACGTTGGAAGTTCAAATTATTTTTTACATATAATATTCCTCCACCTCTTTTCCCTTTCCTTAATGAGGAAAACATAGTGAAGCCATTTACTTTATACAAATCCATTTCATCTTCTCTAATGTTCACTTCTGCAAGTACTATACATTTTATATTTATTATACTAAGTATTTTGCTGACCGTCAAGGTAAACACATTCTAATGTTTTCTAATTGATCTAATATTTAAGTATATAATATTACATTTAATACCTGATACCCGAGGAAAATCAGTTACACTGTTAAACAGAAATGTATAAAATTTAGGATTCTCAATGTAATAAAAACTATCCATACCCAGTTATTAAAGATAAATAATAGCGAAAAAACAGTACAGACAAAAATTCAGTAAACAGATTGTCTAAAGATTTTTCAGTCGCTGTGCATTTGCATTTTCATATTTCTTAACAAAAGATTTTTCTCTCCATAAACCATATATACTTATACTGTGTACATATAGATTATGTTTTCCACAACAGATCTCTAAAATATCAAGCAAAATGATCATTGATAAATATTGTTGAATTCTTAAGCAATTTTCTCAATTCAATGGATCTTAATGCCCTCTTTTTACTAATCCATTCTTTTTTAACTGACTTGGAATGAAAGCGTACTATAAATTTTGGCTTGCTATCATTTCTTTCGGTTTACAACATAGCAATCATAGAACTCTTTTTCACACGTCTTTAATGTTCAGCACTACACCCAGGTTCTACCTTTCTGATTTAATCTCAGCGATCATTTTCACTTGAACATTTATCCCAACAATTTCTATATCTTTCTCCAGCATCTTTTGTTCCAAGTCATTAATCTATTGCTCGCGGGTTTCAATCTTGACATCTTTTGCTTTTAGCTCAATGGTTAAAGATTGAATCACATTATGGAACTCCACAATTTTTTGACTAAAGTTAGAATACAAAGAAGTTTAAGTATTATATTTATCACTTAGGAAAGATAAGCTTTTGTTGATTTCCTGTAGGTTATCACAGCTTCCAGGGTTATCATGTCCTCCTTCAGATTTAGTTTGCCTACAACCAGGGCACCTCCAACACCCTTTGGACTTCTTAGACATCGACCTGTATGTCGACTCTTTTAAACCAGCGCATTCATAATGAATGTTGCTGGAGTAGCTTCTGCACTTTACGATATCTCCATATCCAATCAAGTTTTCATTACATCTGGAACATTTCAGCATATCGCCAAGGTAGTAAACAATCCCACACAAGGAGACTTTCACACCAACCGATGCACAAAAAAATGATTTATCAAAATCAATATTATTTGTATCCCATTTAGTAGCCTTCACTACTACAGGAAAAATTAAACTTTCTCAGACAAAACACAACCCAATAAGAACACCTTATCACTTAGTAATTAAATAAATAGCATTAAAAAGTAGCTATTAAACACCTCAACATCACATGGAACTGTTCAACCGGAATGAGGTAATAAACAAATATATACATTAAAAGTATAATTATAAGAAGTAAGGCTACCCAGATACTTGCCAACTGATATATACTTTCGATAATTATCGATCTATTTATAATTAGTTGATTGCATCGGCCAGCCCCGTATCTTTGAAATATCGGCGTTTCGTTTTGATAGTTCAAATTGGAATCAGTTGTCTGCGATTGCTTCCATCAAGGATATATGGCACTCGTAGGCTGTTTCTTCTTCGTTTAAACTGCTATTAAGTATTCTGCCAATAATGTATGTTTCATCGCTTACCTAGAATTTAAGACATCAACAAAATAAATTGAAATCATTATATGAGAACGAGGTGCCACAGAAATGTAAAATGCTGATGTATGTAACAGAATGCATCATGAGTTTCCTGTTACTCATGTAAGTGGTTAAATACGACCACTGAAGTAATATTTATATTTTCTTATGATCAGCATCAGAACCACAGTATCGGAATTGTGGCAGGTAAAGCATCAATATCGGATGTCGAAATATACAGGTGTAGAGAAATCCGTGTATAGAAAGGATAGGAAAGAACTGCTTTCATTTCAAATTTTCTGCTCAATAAAACTGTCCGTTCAGCAATCCTTTTTGAACTGGCCAATTAGGTTCCATGCGCTGTAACTGAAACTACGTATTACTATTCACCGTGAAGTGATGACACAGCCATCGCTTACGCAGGTACAAGATATGGTGCACTGCAATGACAGGAACTAATCAGCCGTCCTAGAGCGTGTTACGTGCCCCGATTGAGACATGAGGCAGCATAAACTCTGTTGATATAGACACAACAGGCGGATCCAGCAGGGGTTAACGATTAAGCGTTGAGAGGATAACATGCAACACTTGTCGAAATGTGGCTATGTATGTATGGTATTCGTTCCTAGACCTAAAAAAGCTATTTTTATACTAAGCCATTCATTCATTAGGCCCACAGTATAATATTTATCCTTACACTTACAAATTCTAAACACTTTAATTAATAGCCGATCAGGTATGTTAGCCAGTTACACCACCAAGCCATTTTAACTCAATACGAATTTCGGCGGGGATTTACCACGGTCGCGGAGAATAAACCCAACATTTGCTCTTGAGAACAACGAACTTTTATGTAATAGAATGTAATAGAAAGGTATGTTTTAATGAGGATGCATAAAATTCGTTTTTTATGGGTCAAATTGAATTTCTGATACCGGTGTCTAATTTATTGAGTTTTTTTAGTAAGTAATAACCAAAAGAGCAAGACAAACTTGACACTTTATAATGCTTTTCCTGCATCCATGATAAAACTTACGAACAAATTATGTGAAAATCCTATTCCCAGAGTTTTTTTTACAGATGATTTATTCCATAACCCAAATTCAGAATCTCTTCTAATCCTATGTTCCCCACTCATATTTCAGTATGTATTGTGTTTCTGTAAATGTTGAAAAATGGTGAGGAAAATTGATTGCTGTTATTGTTTATACCAGAATTAAGTGAACTTTCTCTTTGAAAATAAAAACCTACCGTGAAACAAAAAATATTTCTTATTAAAAATATTTATTTTCAGATATAAATTTATTCTAAACTTCACTCTAAATCAGATGCTATTTAATGTTCTTTGCTTTACACGAACTATTCCTTCGAATCATTATAACATTTTAGAAGACTTTTAATCATGACGGTGCCCTGGCATTCAAATAGATGTAACTGCAGCATTATATTACTTATTCGATGTTTCGATCCCGCGAATAATCACCACGACAACAGCATTTAAAGAGGAACACAAGAGCAGAGAATAAGATGTTAACAAAAAAATGAACACGTTTCTTCAACTTAGAAACCCATACACACATCGCAGCTCCTTTTAAACTCAACATAAAACTTGAGTGGCCAAATTCTAAATACCTTATGGATGTTCACATGGTATCCTATAGATGCAGATGATCAAGAAACCGTGTTTATTTCCTTCACTTTCAGTAATTTTCCGATTCTTGAAAGAAAAATTAAGTCGAACATGAAATGGAAATTTTTTCATAAAATTTGCCATGAGCACTAAAAGTAAATGACTGACATGTTACACTGGAAGTAGTTTTACACTGGAAGTAGGATCAAAATTGTGCATTTTATAGTGCTGGAACATACATATCATTAAAAGCATTCTATCACAGGGTAGGTGATAATATATAGCGGCCTTTCGATACACCATGTTCATATAATCAGGTGAAACTGCGGTCATCTGAGTTACGGAGCTGAATTATGTTCAACAATTCATTTTTTGTATTAATTTATAATTACTTTTAATATTTCCATTACTTTAGAAAGTTTTCTTTTCACTCTTGAATCATAGTTTTTGATAGTATACATAATCTGTGCATCTATGTGGAAAAATTAAGCATTTCATTTCAATTCACCAAATTATAGTACCAAGGGAAACAAGCACAGCAGTCTTTTGTCATGATATAAGGGTTGAATTGGTGTGTGATAAAACAGATGAAAATGAAAAGAGTTGATTATTCTTTTATTCCTTAAGTTCTAATTCAGAAGTAATGAAACTTCAGGGGTAGTTATGTAATTTGAATGTTTTAGTGCTCGTCCAACATAAAATTTACACATAAATCATCGCCAATATCAGCCATGGAATGTAAGGTACCTCTTATCATTTGTTGTCGGCCACAGCATTTCGAAGCCAGGGGGAAAAATACCGGATTGAATGCCCTAATGGATACAGCTACTGTTCAAAATCACCAGGTGAAATATTTTTAGTTTCGTCAGAGCAGGAGTTAAACGAAGAATGGGATTGATGGTAGTAACGATTCAGATGCCCCGATTCTTAAATCAATACTTATTTCATATTTAACGATACCATAAGTAGGCATGAAATACTCTGAGTCACGCAATCAGAGGAGATGTTGGAGATTTTGTGGAAACAGTGACAAGAGTTTTATAAATTGTTACCTCGACGCATTAGATTATATTTATAGCCACCAAAATGCTTCGAAAGAAACATTTTTCATCCAGTTCCCATACCTTATATCTTCTTGTTTTTTATTACGAGAATGCTCAGTGGAGGTCACTGATGGAAATGGATATGAATAACTGGAATGGTATTGAACCAAATTCAATTATGCAGTTTAACTTGTCATGTCAAAATAAGTTAATTATTTTATTGAAGAGGTATTAAATCGTGGCTTTATGTTACGTTAACAGCCACAAACGAGCTTTGAAAGAACAACTTTTCTTCCATTTCACATTCTACATAACTTCTTTATTTCCAATATGATACCAGAGGGAATTAGAAATGCACTGATTGAAATGCATTTCTCTGATGGGACAATGCTAAAATTGCGTCAATCGCTTTAGTACCTTACCTGAGTAAAATTGTTTGTAACATCTAAATAATAATGCATTATAACTAAAGGTGTTCAACAGATAAATATGTGTTAAGACTAGATTAGCTGTCTAGTCGTCTAATTTTTAGCCGGTAGAGGTTGGCAAAATTGTATCATAAGACGATTCCGTATTGCCATGGTTTATTAAAATTTAAGTTGCTTAAACTGCATTGCTAACTGATTCCGTAAATATAGATTTCATTGAGTGCTGTAGGCACTTTCGTTGTCGACTAGTTCCGTGATTGCGGATTACATGCGAGAGAGATTAACTAAACTGTATCGTCAGCTGATTACAGTTTAATGATGGGTTCAGTTTTTTTGCGTTCAATTTCAAAGTTTTATACATTGTTCAAAATTGTATAGTGTTCACAATACAACGCTACGCTCCACATAAGATTCTTCAAAATCCTGCTCTTAAACCCATATGCAGGATACCAATCATAACTTATATACAATTATTAAAAGCTTCTAATGTCAACGCAGCAGCTCTTTACCTGATCTAGAATACTGATACGCACATTTTTTCAGCATGTAACCCATGTAGTTAGATTGCATAACCTGTCGTAAAAATCCAAACTAGAAAATCTTCATGTAATTTTAAAATAATGCAACATAACGCTGAACGTGCTGCACAATGCTGAAATTTTTTGTTCTTAATACCACTAACAGAGTAAATAACAAGAAAATTTATATTTTAGATTAATTTCCAGCTTCATTTCATATCCTTCAGTGAACAAACATTCTTTCCAATCCTTTGAAATGAGTAAATATAACCCCGACGAGTGATTAAAATATTTTCATAACTCGGTGTCATTTATAGGCAACCGCTTGCCTTCGCAAATTGTGGCTAAATAGAAAATAATTGCCAATTATGTACGGTAGCTCACAAATGGATAATCAAATAAAGTGTGTCATTATCTACCAACAGTAATAAGTTAACAATACGTTTTAGCACACAAAAATATCTCCGTCACATTAATATGTCAACTTATCATTATGTCAATATAAATTATCAATCCACTTCCATTTTGCGGTAACAAAATGCAGCTTAAATTCCAACACTGTATTCCAGATAAAAAACTAGGCGATAAAATAAAAAAAATTACGATATATTTTGGCTGTCGTCATAATTTATTTCAAAACTGCGTGTTTCGTAATGGAGTGAAATTGTTGCTAATAATAAGAAATCAAGTCATATTCAGATATTTATGCGCTGGAGCTTCAATAAAAAAATACGATGATTGCGTTCAATTCACACAGAAGCTAATGTATGCTGTCAAATACGGACTCCATGGAATGTTGGCACTGTGAATCATTACATAGATGCTATAAATTCGATTGCAGACTGGCTGACAGTTGTACAATTCTAGGCATCCTGGATTTGGGATTGTAAAATTTTCCGGAAAACGTAAATGCTAAAACCGGACTGCTTTTTTACCAGTAGCTTAATCAACACATGTATACCTGTATACTGGATGTTCTTTGGTTGAATTATTCCTAATTTTAAGTGACTTTACTCTAAACGGTTGACAGATAAGCATTGTAATCAAGTATTGAAGAGCTCATACCGTGAGGTGTACGTATAAACCTTCCAAAGTAAGCGCATATCACTAATGACTAATTGCTATAGCTGTGCTTAAAACAGTATAATGCATTACATGCACAGAAATGCATTTTTGAGACATTACGTACAAAAGTGTGATAAAATTCAGGCATAATTTAAGCCATATGTTATGCTCTTCTGAGTTTTATTCGCCATTCAAGACGGTTATAATTATTTTATTGCAGCGCCACTTGCATCTACACCTTCATATTGCTCTACAAGAAACACAAAGGGTGCCATAAGGTGATTTTTACCATATTTATTTAACACGCTACAATTTACGGGGTGATTTTTCACCATTTTTACATGCTATACCATATCCAACTACAGTTTTGGGGCAGGCAAAAACCTGCAAATACAGTTCAGTTGGTGGATTTTCACCAACATTCACAACGCTGTATGCTATCAGTATGGTGTAAATTTAACGAGTAAAAATGTAGTTTCCTACAACATAAATCCCCAAGGATACAAGCATTTTACAGGAAGCATACGAGACTTAAGGTTGATACTCCTACACTTTTAAGTAAAAGCACTACAGATAAAATCCAATAATTAGTTACCATACTTCTTAATTCACAGTAACTAAATTATTCTCAAGTCAATGTGTTCAATTAAATATTAATGTTGTATTGGACAGTCTGTAACAAATTTCGGATGGAGCCAACTCCTTTCCCTGTATTAAAAACTGTTTTCCATAAAATTGAATTCCTCAAATTTAGACGAAAGCATTAGAGAGAAAATGAAATAATTAGCTACACTAACGTTTAATTCACTGCCACTATTTTATTCACAAGGTAACGCCTTTACAAGGAAACCTTTACAGAACTATTCAACAGTTTGAAATACATTCAGAAAGGGACCAATTCCTTACCCTGGATGCTAACATTTGTTCCATGAAGTCCTCAAAGCCTAATAAATGCTTATCTCAAATTATTTCATGCAGACGAGTTCAAGTGATTCAGGGGATCAGTCTCATATCATCGTGATGCTTACCGAATGCAAAAATATAAAAATATTGCTCGGTTTCGTTGACGTGTTGCATGCAACGCGACCACTTGATACTTTTAATGCAAGATTTATCATATGGAGAGGGGATGAGGCAACTCAGCAATGTACGCGTACTGTACTGATTAGAAAAAACCATGTGATTACGTTGTCATTTTCGCATACTATAATCATTACGGTGTTAGGTGATTGACTCAATGGACTTATGAAGTAAAGATTTCTTTAATATTGGACAGTCTGAAACACGTTTGTAAAAGACTGTTAACATTTTAGGGGCCAGTCAGGTATTACGTAAGACGTTTAGAGGGGGAGGGAGTTTGAGCTTTTCTTATGCTGTCTCACGTAGGGAAGTAGGGGGTCCTAGACACTCATTCGTGAGATTTGGCACCACAAATATCGTTTTTATACCATATTTTTTATTATTTTAGGACGAAAAATCTTGCCGTGTAGGACTCCATAACTTCGTAACGGTACGTTTGAATTGGCGCTTAACAATAGAAAAGCGCATGATCATTTTTTGCCATTGAGTTTGGTATTAATCGTGAAATCTCGAAAACAGTTTTCGATATCTGGCTAAAACTTTTGTCCCTTAAGTTTCTCTACAGGGACTATGATTATATTTTTTAAATTAAAAACCGGAGGGGGTGAGGTCAACTTTTACACAATTGGACATGAAATCATCGCCCATACATTTTAATCTATGTGTATGGTTCCAAAAATATACGTTAACTTACGTAAGATTGGGAGGGGAGGGGTACATTTAATTTTACGTTGCCTTACATAGGGGTGAGGGGGAGAGTTGAAAATGACAAAAATCGCCTTACGTAGAACCTGAACTTCCCCTAAGGACGGGCAAAATTACTTTTCATAGTTGTCATTGTTTTACATGTAGTCGTCATTCCTAATTAAAGAATAACTACATACTTTTCATCTAGAGGAGTCCATGTGGCCTCTACTCAAGACCGTCCGATCTATAGACATTATTTTTCGATTCAACCGTCCTTGCGAAAAAAATGTAAGAATCGATGCATGCAAAAATTTTATGGATGAATAAAGGTTCCAGTTCGAATTTCAAGGAAGGAAACAGGTGGCTTAGGCATCAGCGGGGCGAGGTTCGCGCCCCAGGGGAGTCTCCATCTCTCAACGCGACCCCTATAATATGACCCGAGGTAATTGGGAGCGAGAGAGATGAGGGGAGGAAGTGGGAAATGGTAAGGGGAAGGGAGAAGGGGAAGGAGTGGGTGGAGGGTGGCAATATCGATCCCCTCAGGGGCCCACAGGGTTTGGGGGGGGGGAGTTATCTTCGGAAGCCCCGAGCACCAGGGGGCACGGTGGAGAGGAGGAGGGAGTTGTAATAAGGGTTTGAGAGATATTCCTAAAGGGGTGGCGGATGGACTCGTTCATTTTACACCCACTACACCACGATTTAAAAAAATGTAGCGAACAAATTTAGGTTCTTTACCATCGTGCATTTTTGCTAAAGAGATTGCAATACTTTAAAGCGTAGACTTAGTTTAAAAATGATCGAATTGGTGTGTACCATGGAGTACCGTACCGGAAATAATCAGGGTAACATTCTCTTCGTCGGAAGGGATGCAAAAAATGAGATGGATCCGTGATGAGAAGACCTGACAATTGCGTGGGTAAAGTGACATCGAACATGTATGCATAAGCAAAAGCCGAGGAAGACCTAAAATTAGGAGGTAGTGAAAAGGTTAAATAAACATGTTAACAACGGAAAGAGAGATAAAAGTGGGGCTTTGAAAACTAAGAACAAAGACAGAAGTAATAGAAAGTGATCTAGGCGCAAATATTTTGAGTGGCGTTGCGATGGTTCCATATTTAAGTCGAAGAACTGGAGATTAGTTTTTAACATCAATTTGACGAAACGTGACGTACTACGGTAGATTAGATCCTGGCCTTCAAGTTGGGGAAATAAAGTACAGTACGGACAAGTGAAAACATCTTCCTGACCGTGAATGGTAACATATCAAAATAACTGCTGTTGAGACTATGTTTATGTTTATATATAGGTATTAGTTATTTATTATATTTGCTTTCAAACGCTTAATTTGCTATGTAGCACTAGCAGCACTTCTCTAATGCTCCTGCATATTCCTTGTATCTAAGTACACTTATGTAGTGGCTTAGTACAACAGTATTCAAATTTTTTTAAATCGTTAGTTGCATGTGAGTAGCAAAAAAAAGTTGGTTAAAAAAACCCTGCTACTCAGTCTTTAGGAAACTTGAAGGGTACTACGTATATGTAGATGAAAAGAAGAGCTGCAGACGACCTAAATTTTTCATTCAAAGAAATCAGATGATGTTCAGTATATCTTGCACTAGCAATAAGAACTTTAACTCAACTTGCGCCATGAACTGTTTTAGGCTTGCTCAGGCTTTTTCCAGTAATTATTACTATTCTGTTAAAATACATTATAAACTGCACAACCGTATGCTTTCTGATTTTTATTTTCAATCAAATTTCTAAGGAACCTTCATTTTACACAATTATTTCCAAATTTAATGACATTTTTTGGGAGTGACATTTTATCTATTTACTTATTCATCTTGCTTTTTTAGTTGATGCCAGTATACTCAAATTCTAATGCTTTAGAGAATAAAACTGCAGTTTCGCCATTTTACCAACAAACACTCGCCCCCCAAGCTTTTACCAAGTCGGTCGTGTAGCCGAGATTGTATTCACCTCGGTCTTGTCCCTGAATGCTTACTTAGATTCTCAAAGATGTGATTCGCATTCACAGTCTTTGAACGTGTCCTCGAAAATCAAAGAATTCTATTTTCAGAGAGTAAAAATCCCGCCCGACTTGAAAGTGGTTTTGCTTTCTTCTCGGGGTTGAAGCTTTTGAATACGGATTTACAACCTATAGACGTAGAAGGACCGCTGGTTCTCAAATGTATGCATAAGCGTCGGTGACCTCCAGTGCCGGCACGGATACAGCTCGCTGCTTGGCCCGCTGGGAAATGCATTCGTCGCCGCGATGAGCACTGAATTGACAGAGCAAACACCAAGTGGGGGAAACGAGAGCAGTTTCAAAGTGATGAAACGCCGACAAACGTGGACGACAAGGCGGGAGGAGGGAATTTCGTTAACCCTAGATTGACTGATAAGCCCTCTGCCTCGGAACCTGGGTGCTAGAGCAGTGTATAACCCGACCCTACGTGTCTGGATCCAACGTGTCCAGGAGTTTCGTGACCGCAGCTATGAGCTACTTCTGGCACTTTTTCCATTAAGAGAGATCTCTTACCCTACAAGCCGACTCAAATGTTTTGGAAAGGGGTGTTATTTTTTACAAAATAAAGCGCTGCAACCAGGGCCGGCTCAAGCTAAAAGGTAATATTTTATTTGGCCGCCCCTTAAAAAGAACTTATTCCCCAACACCAGATAGGGTGGAAGTTTCCACGAGTAAAACCATTGTCTTGCAATTGCATTGACTTATCAGGGAATTGGGAGATCCAGGTCTGAATCCCGGACACGCAAATGATTTTTTTAAAGGGTTAATTTCACACTCTTTGGTGTATATCTTTGCACCCGTGCGCGTGACTGCGTATTACATCATTTGTGCAATTGTAATGATTAGAAAACTTATTTGACGATTGTAATTTCTTAAACCGCACGTTAAAATGAGGTATACTATGAGGTTTCGGAACGATATTCTTGAAATTGTAGTTTTCTTTCCCAACAGGATATCTTATTTAAATCTAATAGTTGTCTTCGAGCTTCTACTTTCCTCAGGAAAAGTAGACTTAGGTATTATTTACATCACTAGCTGGCAATCCGACAAAAATAACGGGAAAAATATCCAGTCATGAAAATCTTATAAATATTTGATTTTTTATAAACTAGTTGAAAGGCTTAGCTGAAGCAGGCTAAATTATTGGCGAAATATCCAAAAATTAAAGGAATTTATTAAATAATCATATAGAAATTAATGTGTGTTTTTTAATGAAAACAATACATTCAACTATGGTAAAAATATGCAATATCTAAATGTTATATATTTCTTTTTAATAACACACTTTTGTTGAAGCAGGCGGAGTTGTTATTAAGTTGTTGATTACCTTGTGTGTATTTGGAAATATGTGTACGCCCGCGCCAATAGTCAGTTAATGGAGATCGTATTTGGTAGCTCGCTTGCCATCTATTGGATCACATCTGAATCACTACGCCTAGTAACTGAATCATACGTAAGTACACGTAGCCTTTTAAAAAGTTGATGTTTGTACAGGCTTTCTCACGTGTAATAGTTATCTGAAGGCCGACACATACGTTCACAAACTGTGATATTGTGCAACGTAGCTACGCGGTAGCTTTGCAAATGTGACAATCGACTAATGAATATGTGTTAAGGTGTGTTTATTGTTTCAACCAACAATATAACAGGGTCGAAGGTGGTCATTCTGGCATTTTTCCTGGTAGGTACATGTGATGCAATGCGAAAAAAATTATACCAATAACAACTAAATAGGTTCAGTCATTTTCTCCAGAATTAGCAACCCGGATATTGGCTTTTATTTGCATAGATACCTACTTCTTTTGATTGGGTGTAAAATCAACAACTAATTAGAGTCCAATTTTGACCATAATGGGCGGCTGACAAGCATGCTAATGAATGAAATTATTGTGGAAGAAGTCTTCTCATGTGTGGATATTATTAATCCGTAGAGATTGTGCTTGTTATTGAAGTTGGTTATGAGTGTCAGTCACTTACATGATACAATCAATTGCATCACGCTGCTCCTGTGACTATTTACTCGCATATTTAAAGGTGTGCTGGTGAGGCCAACGTAGAAGGCCTGGCAGTACTTACAGGTTATAAGATATATTACATTACTCGAGGAGCAGGTTCCTCGACTAATAATTTTATAAGTGACATTCGTCACCGGAGTAGTGAAGAAACGGGAAGAGGTGTTGATTGGACATGTGAGGCAACGAAGCTTGTTGCAAGGGTGAGAACCGATTGGAGAGAGATTGGTAACACTACGTGCAAATAAAGTTTGACAGATCTCGCGGATCCAGAAGTTATTTTGGAGATTGCTACAGTTGCAGTTGCCTGTAGCCGAGCACGCCAACTCGCATTATCTCCCTTTCAATAACTGCTTTCATATAAAAATAATTCGCGCCCTCCCACCTGACACATCAGTAATAGAGCTCCGCCGCTGGGAGTAGTCTTATATTTCCATTATACACCGAAACACCGTATAACACCGAAAATAAAAAATTCGGACGAGTGAGATGGCATTCATCTGGTTCTTTAGAGCATTTGAATCGCCTGGGCTCACTTTCGGCCCGGGCCCGCCTTGGCCCACTGACCAATAGCAACCCCTTGCTATTGGTCAGTAGGCCAACCCCCCCCCCCCCTGCCCCCCGAGGTAACAGACTACTAGTTAGTCTCTTGTCGCCGACGATGACGGCCTGCCCGTCGAAACGTCCCGTAAATTATTTTGTGAGTGTCCTATTAATTTTCGTGTGCCTGTGTTTTCAAAGTATATTTATATTTGTTTTTATTCGCGGAATGCGTTTTCTCAGAAGATATATACATATAACTTCTTGGAGAATCACTCGGGTGATAAATATATAATATGCCAAGAGGGTGGCCGATAAAAATATAGAAACAGAAAAAAAGGACAATCACAAATTGAAACTTCCGATATTTCGGTGAAGACTAGCTCCACCTTTCTCTAGGGTAAGAGTAGGAAGAGTAGGATAAGAGTACCTCCACCTTTCTCTAGGGTAAGAGTTCCTTCTCTAGGGTAAGATAATTTATTTGACTGATTGATTGGACCAAGAAATCCTCGTTCTGACGGCAACCGCAAGTGAAGAAAATCAAGAGAAAATTTGGCAATATTACGGGGATTTCAGAAAAATCGACGAGATATTTCGGGTAAAATACCCGCAGGGACGGGGAAACTTTGAGTAGCCCACGGGTCACTGTCGAAATGTTATCTAAATACCTTTTTATTTAATAAGGAATGAATAGAAAAACTCATTTCATTTTGCCAAAGATATCTGAAAATGCCAGCAGCAGATGATTTCTTCCCTTATGAACATCTTATGACCTTTGCAGCAGCGAAAGGTGACCAAGAGCCGAGATTATTAAGCCAAAAATACTGAATACAATATTTAGGAGATTTTGTAATGGCTTCTAAATAAAAATAAAAATATTTAACAAACTCATTAAACAAAATAGCCCAACACACTACAGTTAAAATATATTTTTTTTTTCGTGTTCTCGATTGCTAATATGTGGCATAAATGTTTTGTCATGCTTTTCATTAAAAATATTTTTTAAATATCAGATCGCTTACTAGAGTCTTAAAAAAACCATCAGGTCGTTTTCCAAGTGATATAACTCTACCATTTTCAGAAAAATAATACTAAACATATTCCATTGGACATTTTTTGACCCTCCATTGGTCCAGGGGGCTACCGAAAAAGCTTGGACCTGGATGGATAAGGATAGGGTGTGATTTGGGATGGACACAACTTTCGTCGTATCATAATAAATTTTGCGGTCAATATTTGTAAAGGACTGTTCCGTCTTCGGGCATAACCCACGTCAAGAATTTTAAAGGCCAAAAAGGATAAATATTTTATAAATATAATCTTTATGGAGATATTGTAAGTTAATAGAAACAACGTTCACTTCAATAGAGACAAGGGACACGAGATCAGTAAATCGTGGCTACTACTGCTTTCAATAAGAAACAATTACATCTTCCTATTGGTATCTGTCATTACTGACATTGGGACGTTGTCTCTTGTAATGTGGGGGAGTCTTGAGAAGCAATGGCAGCCTTGATAACCGCAACGCACGCTTGTACCTTATCTCGTGATCTTACCAATCTTAACGTCTTTTGGGGCAACCAACGGTTGGCCAATCTTTGTCTCAGAGAAAAGGTATTACATTTCACTAGATTGATGCAATGACTATATGCATAAAATTAATAAAGGATATGTCACACTGCGTGACCTGGTGGCACATCTCCTCCGCCGACAAACCGGCCGAACGTCCTGCCTACCTATAGCTCGGCCGTCGATTCGTCGGCGACCGGACTGGTATATAGGCTGGATGATGCCTAGGAAAGGCAGCTGGTGGGGATTTTTGTTGCGAGATAATGTGCCTCGAGAGGTCATCCGTCATTCTACCGACGTACGCGCCCCAGTATCTTCACCAATGCTGTATATCTGCTACCCTGACTGCTTCTGATTCTATAGAAAAGTGATCATTCTTACTAAATGCTTTCTGTTGTTCTCAACAATTTTTTAGTGTGCTTAGTTTCAACTTATGATTCTACATCGTTTGCCATCATGGGTCTGACAAATGATTTATGTGTGTGTGATTTACATTCCATAGCTAAGTCCTTATTTTTCCAGATAAACTTCATGTGTCTTGAGACTGATTCAGCCTTATTCCCTGAAATACTTTCTTAATTTTTCAAGTTCCGTGATAAAACACTTTCTTTTCCAGGCATTTAAAGAGCATTACTTGCGCAAGTGAAAAAAATTGCAACAAAAAATTGCAATAATACGAGTTTACGACGACGTTGTCTATACAAATGCCGCGGCAAGGCCGAAGGGAGGCGTTACTGAAACTCAATCGAATATTTTCGATCGCGCAACTGGCTTTTCACCTAGCATAGGTTTTTCGCGGAAATTGGTGGTACTCTTAAGCGTATAGTTCGAGGTCAGTGAGGAAAAATCAAGCGTTGATGAGCGTTGCAGAGGTAAATTTGGACTCATCAGGGAATCTCCGGAGTAACCATCAAAATCCATTTGTCTCACCTCAATTGTTTGTATTCCACTCCCTTACGTCACGAACTTAAAAATAAGTGCAAAGAACTTTTGCTACCCCTGTACTGTCCCAACTTCTTGCAACTGTAAACGTCTCTTTGGTTAGGGTTACACTAGCAAGATCCTTCTGCAAATGCTTGTGAAGTATTTTACTCTGACGAAAAACTTTTTCTCAAGTTATTGAAAGCCAGATTAATAGCCGTTTAAATTGGTTACAAAACGTTTCCACAAGTGACTATGCGATACATTTAAAATTTCTGAAAAGCGAACTTGCATAGCCGTTTTCACCTGCAGTTTATGCTGAAAGTCGTTTGCTGCAAGTAACTAAGGCATATCCACTTTTAGGAATGTAACGCTCGCTTCCAGATCAAGCTGTTAACAGGTGATCATTCTTTGGTGGCATTCATATAACAGATTAAAAGAGAACACAAATTGTTAATGAAGTTTTTTTTGCAGTAAGTATACATCATTTTTAACTATGCCTAAAAATTCAATCTAGGCCATTAATAGGAAAATGAAAGTCACTTGGTAGAAATGGCATAACAGTTTTATCGAAATCCACGGAAATAGAGAACGTTAAGGATATCCTGTAGTAATAAATACAAAAAATGAACCTCTGCATGGAAAATTTTGGAATATTATGACGCATTCCGATGAAGTGAAGCTCCTGGAAATCACAATAAATTCAGACAAAGCGAGGGGTAAAACATGCGAAACACTAGCGGAGCTGCATTGAAGGAACTAGCAAATAGTAGGAAGGCCTTCGGTTAAAAAAGTGAAAGAGGGATGCCGTTTTATTCTGGTAAAGCCAAATATCGAATACGCCGCGAGAATTTGAGACCCTGCACACGCAGATTTCGAGAGCTTTCCATTCACTCTAGTGTGCTAATCACCTTGCAACACTATAGCGCACTTGCATTTCATTCGTTACATACACTGCGCACCAAAAGGCTCTTCAAAACAGAACTGGGGGTTATTTTGTAATCCCACTTAAATGAGAATACGTCATAAAATACGTAAAAATACGTCATTTTTCGTAGTACCATTTCACCACCCAGGCGGAGTTACCATCTTCGGATCCAAGGTGGTGATCTGCAGGTCTTTTCCTTGACTCACCAGCTCTTTCGACTCTTGATCCGCATCTTTCGACTCTTTATCCGTTTCATCTGCCTCCGCATTACATTAGTTCCATCTCACCTGTCGTAAGGAACGTGAAATTGAGTCACCATCGGATCTTGGCCGACGGTTAGCTGATCATTACGAGCTTTCCTTCCCGCAAAGAGTCATTAAAAAGGTGATAGAGCAAAATAACCCCCCAGGAGGAAATTTGACGTGCGCTAAACAACAAAAAACGTCAATAATGGCATCCGTGATTGTTTTCAAGTTTGTTGATTTTCAGTAAAGGTATCAAACATGCATATTGTGAGGTTTTTAATTACTCTGTGATAAAAAGCCTACTTTTTAAAATACTTATTTTATATCAATTCGAAAACTTTAAAGTAACCATTCTGCCGGGACTGCTGTTCACACACAGAATTCTAACTACCGGTAGGTTACAAAGCATTTCGCCAGCGCTCATCGTTCTATTCATCGTTGTTCGTGCGCGCTAAAATACGTTGAGGTGTTCCAATGTGCGCTAACTACAACACCTTGAATGGAAAGCTTCCTTAATTTGCTAAGTAGATTAAACACGAATGAAAGCCACTTGGTTTGCAAAGAAAAATTGCTGCGAGCGAAAAGTGATAATCAGTTTATGGAAGGACTATAAATGTTGGGAACCGTAAGAGAATCGGAGGATACATTCCAGGCCTAAATTAGTCGTAAAGATCGGACCAGGCGAGTTATGGTACGACGGGGAGGATATAATTTTGACACCGCGCTATGTCTCTATAGCTAATAGAAGCAAAAAGACAAAATAAGCGAAATTAACATAAGAAGTGATAGGTACATAATTTCGTCTTCCCATGAACTATTAGTCACCTTATCAAAAACAGAGCGAGGCTTTAAAAAAATCCATTGACATTATATTCACCCTTGTAATTTTCCTTCTCATTTTCCCTGGGGGCTGGTGTCCAAACACCCCTTGTTGTACGTCCCAGTGGTCGCTCGCAGGGTAGCATGCAGATTTAGATAGCATAGAACCGTCAGTGAAAGTAATGCGTAGCTCCATAAGTTTTCTTATGTACTAATATCAATTTCCTATGATACGTTCTCAAGGATGAGCCATGAAGGCTCACTTTTTGAAGTTTCGCGAGTGAATTATCTTCCTCCAAGTAAGGTTATGCACAATATTCAAACATAATCACAGCTGTATGAAATACTATATTGGAAAATAGAGCCTAGAAACTCTGTGATGAGAAAAACTACAGAAAGCGATAAAAATTTCAATTCTCTTTCCAAAAAGTACAAAACATGACCACAGAATGAATTTCCATGGTCCGCAACGGACTTCATTGGTGATGAAGCGATATGGGTCAATCCGTTATTTGCACGCCATCCCATATATTGACTTGGTATTGATTCTCCCAGAACGGTTTGAAATTTTCAAACGGACCTAGTTCTAAGCCACAGTGGCATGGGAGATTACCGAGAGATATCAGTGATTTATCTAGATATTCTCACTCACCACTCACACTTATAGTGGTAACGAAACATGATGGCAGTCCAATTTCCGAAACTAGAAGTTAAGGAGGGGAAGGCTGTGAAGGTCGCTTGGATGTAAGTGATTCTACCTCTATATCACAATCTACGGTAACAAAGTGGTTGCGAAATATGGCGGCAGTCGCCTGCGTGTAGTATGACACTAATTTTAAGAAGAGTAAGTATATGCAAAGGAGTGGAGGGGGGAGGACATGGTAGGCCACGCTGCAAACGTAACTGAATTTTACCCTAGAGGGCGGGAGTGCGTTTCACAAACATGTTTGCAATAAAAAACGAAACTGCATGAAAATACACTGATATTGTTCTCAACCCATAGCAGAAGCCCAACTAAACAATAGGATTAAGAGCCATTGAGAGCTAGAAAGATAATGTGAATAAAGGATTGAGCATTTTGAAGTTCGTAACTAATAAAGTTTTGCGACCTTGTAAACCCTCGAAGTCAAACACAGAGGCCACCTAACTCCCACGTACGGGTCTAGTTCGTAAGGACTGGTCTTTTCCCCTAAAAAGAGCATCATGTACAACTATCACCAAGTATCGTTACCACAATTATAAACCTCTCACGATTCTATCCACCTGCTTTTAATTGTAAAAATAATCTTTGTATTTTTGCCGTCAACTTCTGAAATAATCAATCGACAATTAACTTGCATTAGACCCCAAGGGTGAAAGAAAATTTATGTTGTCAATGTGGCTCCAAAATATCCCCAGCCATATTCTCTTTTCCCCAACAGCGAAGTTCCGTTGATTGTTTTCACAGCTCCAAGTCACTTTCGAAAAATTCAGTTCTACTTTTTCAATGCTTTTGCCTGAGCGCACTTGTTTTTTCTTAATTATCCCTAGCTACGAACGTGAAGTTCGTTGTTTACAGACAAAGTAAAAGAACATCCCAAAAAACAAAAAGGGTAAGAAATTCAAGTACGTGGGTTCTCCCCGCCATGAATAATATTCCCTTGTTCGGCAATTGGGTATTTTCCACGTATTTCAAACTATCGATATTCTGAATTAGTTACTCGAACTTATTGCATTGGCTAAAAATTTTCTTATCAAATTGTATGAATTTCGGTTTTAAAAGCTAAAGAAAGTAGAAGGTTACGAAAGCTCCCGAGCACACTCCAAAAACAACCAAATGGCCTGTGACGTCATTTTCGCTGTTTAAATTTAGACCCAGGCGTTTCCTTATGCTTACAGTGGTAACAAATGCGGCGAAATTAGTTTCTGAGGTGTTCGTGTTTCTAGATATGACTTTAAATGGCATCTAAGTAAGGGATATAGATGGTGTTTTGTGCCACAATGTACAAATACATCGGTTGAAACACCGAACAAGAAATTTATTCACGCAATCACGACATTGAATGATTGAAATTTCTTCCTTGGATTCCTCAATGTCCTCCCGTAAAAATGTATACTTTACTCCGCACTTTGTGTTCTGGACATATTCTTGCAATGACTGTGCACAGTGGTCCATCTCTCTTTACTTGGACGTATCCTATAGCATTATCACCATAACTCTCACGAGAAGCTTTATAATATAACAACACTTAAATTAAACTTTGAATAGACATTTAGGAGATGAGAATCTATTTTTAGGCATTTCTACAGCAGATAAGCCACTCCTCGAAACCTCCTCTACAAACAATCACTAATTAGCAAATAAAAAATTAACGTTTTAGGTGTGTCGAGTATTGGCAGCGCAAACATTTGGCGAGTATTGTGTTATGTTGAATGGACTGATATGGACTTCGATAAAGAAAGAAGTATCATAATGATTATGAGTGTATTGGAAAAACAGTTAATAAAGTTCATACACCAAATACATAATTATATCTATCAAAAATGATATAAAACAGTAATGACGATTTTAAAAGCAAACTTTAGGTTTACATTTTTTGGACTTTAGCTCAACGAATTTTCGCAGCATTAAATCGCTCGTCCGTCTTCATTAAAACGCCTACCATAAACATATCCACTTTGGGTAAATTATCTTATGTGGTTTTAATAAAACCATTGCACGCCATAGTCTTTGTTTTCAATGAAAAATCTTTAAATATACGGTAGATCTTCTACAGTTACTCACTTTCTCCCTCACATCCGTCTATCGCTCAGCGAAAATGACGTCAAGCCAATCAAATTTCGTTTCGCAGCGGCGTAAAAAAATTTGAAATTTCGACTATTTTAATCTTTAATATCTCAATTAATATTGAATCAATTTTAAAACTACTTTCACTCCGCAAGCTTGTTCGAGTTTAAGTAACATATAAAGATCCATAAACTTAAATTTAAAATTTTGGAAAATACCCAATTCCCACCCAAGATACATAGGTTTGGAAAAGGTAGATACAATGAGACCCTTTCGCAACTTACACCATGTTTCACAACCACTATACTCAGGATATCTCCTACTTTCAGCGTCGTTCCAGGACGCTTTTTCGTGACCTTTGTCCAAAAGGCGACTGAAATCATTACGCAGGATTTTTAAGGTCCCGAGGGGAGAGAACAGTTAGTTCAATTCTCATACGACTCGTAGTATCTTCCGATCGTCCACGGGTAGCGCCGCCGGGAGAGAAGGCAAGAGATAAACGGTGGATGGTCAGCAGCCTCCGCCCGCTAAACTAATTTTCGCCTCTCAAAGGGGTGATACTCGGACTTTCACTCATCGGCATTTTTATTCTGAAGGGATTCGCATCAAGTAACAGAGAAGAGTACTATCGCAATTCCAAATGGTACGTAAAACAATATACTTTTTCTTCCGCTACGTAATTAATGTAAGGATAGCATGTAACCATTAATATTGGCTAATACAATGATAGCTAATAAAAATACCCTAATGCTGACTACTTGACGAAACTAGGTTGGAGGTAAATTAAAACCTGTGGAAGTAACATAGTTTTTGATTGGTGTTCATCATTAATTTCCTCAACGTTGAGCCGAATAGCGTATATTTGTAAATAATCTTGATCAATAACTTCTCCAGTACGACTAAAAAGTGATGGGCGTATGTGAAATAAAGAACTTCTGAATCGTTTCTTTTATTGAGCATATTTTTTTCAGAATAGCTAACCATATTGGAGTGTTTTGTCATAAATCTTCCCTCTCTCATAACTTTAATGACCACAAATTTAAAATAAGCTTTATGTTACGCTATTATTAAACTTTTATTAAATATTTGGTTTGCTAGCCATTAAAAACTAATTCAGTAGCTACGCTGAACGAGGCCAATGATAGAAAAAGATCATATCTTGACCAGAAATATGCGTACTATGCAAGAAAACAAACATCAAACAAAAACATGCAATCGGGCTCGTCACTACGTAGGTGTACCAGGGCATGAGATAGGCTGCAGATAGTCGGCATCCTCCGTCGGCCATGCCGATGCTGACCTCCCCAAGGATGGTACCCGAATTTTACCCTAAGAAATATTTCTCTAAGTAACCCCTGAGAAATCTCTTGGGCATCATGTATAAAATATGCACAATAAATTATTTGCCTTATTAAGTCATAAATACCACGAAACAAAACCTAATTTTCCTTTTCCCTCCGATTCATTGTTTTTTTGTAAAAAATTACTTATTGTGAGGCAAAAACCATACATACTGCTTTAGACGCTTTGACCATTTTCAAGAATTTGATATGTTAAACTGTTTTTGAAGTACTTAATAAATTTGGTTGGTACATCAAATACTTTGAGTACTTTAAAATTTTCTACCCTAATTATCTACTTTTGGGTTACCTAATACTTCATTTTTTTATTTCCGTAAGTTTTATTTTTCGTTTAGCCTATTTTAAGAAGTAAGAAAAAAGCAGAGAAGAGAAGGCAGGATAAGACATTTCATTTTGGATTTAGTAAGGATAGGAAGGGATGTACGTTGAACTTAAGTGGAGATCGAGTAAGATATTAGTCCTATCCTAACAAAGGTAGTAGGATAGTAGCTATGATCCACCATAGCCAACTTTGACCAATAGAGTACCGATAATATAACCTTATAAAATAACTATTAGGAAACTAGTAGTTTTGCCTTGAATGAAATCAAAATACCTTCTCCTAAAACTGTAAAAAATAAAGTATATTCTTAAATAGTAGTAGTAGCAAGCGGAGTGGTCTTTTGCAGCAGAAAGATAGTCAATATGTATTCCACACTGTATCATTATGAATTCCACGGTTTCAACATGTAATTCTCAAGAGGTAATATCTGCACTACAGCTTCTACATAGTGCCACGATATGCAGATGTATATATTTTTAGAGAAATTATTCATCCAATAGAGGTAAAAAATGGAAATAATATTTTTTTTATTTGATAAAAACCTATCCGTTCATTATACAAATTTCAATTATAATAATGTGTATCAAGATTAAAGACACTATCTTAGTATTCCCAAGGAAAACGGATTACTCAATAGAACAGATTGCCTATGGTTATGCAATATGAGCATGCTTACGAGAAACCAGAAGGCTAATGGATATAAGAAGCAAAAAACCCATAAGAAATAATGTTCAAGTACATTCGTGGCAACGTTGAGCTTTAAAACTACAAAGAAAAATGCAATGAAAATCGGATTTCTGAATGTTAAAGTCGCCATATTCCCCCTTTCTTCTCTTATGAATATTAAAGGATAACAACAACCGACTAGTTAAAA
Organism: Pyrrhosoma nymphula; assembly: GCA_963573305.1. NCBI lineage: Eukaryota > Metazoa > Arthropoda > Insecta > Odonata > Coenagrionidae > Pyrrhosoma > Pyrrhosoma nymphula. The sequence goes on along the minus strand of OY754339.1, from coordinate 41,981,798 downwards.
ACCTAATTATTTCAACCCGTCTTTCGAGAAGCCCCTATTTGATCGCCTATCGATCAGGCCACATGCTATTACTTCCTTGCCTACCTCCTCCATTTATGTGAATAATGATCAAGCTAATCCATACATCGACGAATGAACTAATTTGACTCCGAACTGCACCGCACAGTTGCATTTAAGCGGGACACATCATGCAGTCCGAGAGTTAGAAGGCGGGATGTGTGTATTATTGGGCTAATTGTACGGAAGGTGCATTGCCCAACCGGACTAAAACCATCCGGCCATTTATTTCTAATGAGTTCGGCTCTGATGATATCCGCAGCCGAAGCACCACGAAAATACGCATTAATATATATATGCTTGAAAGGATTTCAATGAGAGCCTGAGTATTTTGTCATGATCCCCCCTTGAAAACCTATTCTATGAAATGGCCTGCAGTAAAGTTATCTCCACCCCCAACATCCAATCACCCACCCACCTCAGCCCTTATTCCCTCCCCCACTCCATCAATACCCCGGTAATCGCTGCCATTCTCCCACCATCCATCTTACCCCTGCGTAACTCCTGTCCCTTACCCCAACCCCTACCCCACAGCTAATCCTCTCTCTAGTACCAACCTTTCACATTCCATCTCCTGCCTCTCCCACCCCATTCCATTACCATTAAACCATATGCTCCGTGCTTCTTGGACTGATCTGATGCATATCAGCCGATGGCGATACTCGTGGTAATTGATGATATCTGACGATTCGATATCCGAAGAAACATCGGTAGATGTACAGGTAATTAAATATTAGCATCTGCGTCTTAGTATACATATTGATCGAACATTTTGTTTCATAATGCAGATTTTTTAAAATCTTGTATCGTGTATCAAAGATTTGTGAATTTTATTTAAATCAATGCTGAATATTTTGAACAGTTTAATACAAGTTATAAATGATAACTTTTTGTTTCTTGTAGTGTATTTCCATTTTTTTATATCATGTTATTTACAGTATCTGTGGCTTTAGATGCAACAAATAATTATTCCAAATAGCATGCATACATCATCTGTTTAATTTTTATTCCATATTTTGCATGGTATGTGTCCAAATAATTGTTCAAAAATTGTTGAATAAATCCATGATATTACCTTCCTGGTTATCTAGTGCTCCCATTTGTATGTTTACGTAAGGTGATTGAAATTTCATTTTCGAGTTAATAAAAATTATTGCTAAAAATATGAATACAAATAATGTCATTTAGCTTTATGTACATTAGTTGATGTCATTTAACTTTTATATTCATCCTTTAAATCTCTTAAACTTAACATCCAGCCGCAACGATGTCCGAAAATTTAGAAGAACGGTACTCTTGGTTAAGACTTTAATTCATCACCGATATCTCGGCAACACAAGAAAAAGTAAACAAATATACTATGAATACAAAAGCATTAAATGTTAAGGTTTAAAAAGGAATATCGAGGATTTAAGGGACGAAGTATACTATGAAGGGCAACTCACGAAAAAGTTAAAAATATACACCACACATTCAAAAGCAAGAAATTCAAAGAGTTAAAATGGAATATCGAGGATTATTAGGAACAAAGTATGTTACAAACGATGTCAAAATGAGGAATATTGAACATAAGAAGTGGTCTCCAGAAAAAAACTATGGAGCAGGGAGCTGAAGAAAACCGATCTTCAGATTGATGACTGCTGATGGACGATAAATAAAAATGTTGATAAAATATCTTGTGGTAGACACTATTTATAAACCTACCTGAATAAAATACGAAAGCATGATAACACAGATGTTGGTGAGGTTAGGTCAATCATATCATCCAGTAATGGAGGTTACGGAAACAACATAAACATGTTTTAGGTATATTTAAAATATTTTTATAATTTGTGATTGTTTTTCAATTGTTATGCTAATTTCGGCACATTGTGCATTAGTAAATGAGTTGGAATAAATCCGGAGGTATGAACCAAATTCGGAACACCAGACTTTGAAGCATTAAAATGCTCACCGTGGACAAATTGTCTGTACTTACACATTGATAGTATCGGATAAGAAGTATATAGATATTGGTAAGCTAAGTATTTACAAAAAACTAATATAAATTTATTCCATCCCCTCCGTATATTCCCCTGTCATCCACCTTCCTAATTTTAACCAAATTCTCATTTTGCTTCTCATACTCTTTCTCTGCCTTAATGCCACCTTCTGTTCATGCCCGCCTCGTAGCTGGGCCGACGGTTATTATTAACCGCGGAAATCGTTTATGCTGGGATGTGATGCGATGGATAACGGTTATGATGGAACTACTATAATGCGGTGGTTTCCACGGAGATGCGTGCGAGAGGCGTCACGGCAGCTGTCCGGTACGAACATACTGACACACGCTCACACATTTTCAGCTTAAGTAATCACTTTTAGCTCCCGTTCATCTATCTTCTTCGGCTCCCAGGGATGCTTCGTTTAATCTAACTCTCTCTCCTGGCAAGGGTTTCCTTTTATCCATATATATAAAGCCTTTACACGGTTCAGCCACGCTTGGTGAACACCAGAGAGAGTTTCACTTTGGACTGGGCGAGCATTCAGATAGATTGCGGTCGCTTTGGGCCCTTGTCCACACGTGAGAAATAAAAAAAACTCATTGTTGAGGCAATACGGGCTTTTGAGCTGATTTGGAAAACTACAGATTGGCTGGAAAATAGGTTTTAGGGCCAATGTTTTTCATGTAGTGCTGCAGGAATTCAGCTGAGAGAAATTAGCCATAGAACCAACACGTGCATTTTTTAACGTCAGGCACATATTTATCACGTTAAAGTGAGTCAAAATAAAAGGAAAAGTCAGATATTTCGATGAATGACGAATATAAACCTTTAAGCGTTATGTGCCCCATCCACTAGAAATTAGGAGTTAGCCTATAAACTATCGAGAAATCATTCGAGGAATATTTGGTCTAATAAATGAATGAATTGAAAATTGAATTTTAAAAAAAATCACATAAAAGAAACCAAAAACATCCTTTTTCAACATTTACAACTTATTTGTTATAATGAAAGACTGAATAATGCACGTATGTATCTTAATAGAATGTAAAATGTCTGATATTTTATTAGAAGTTCTTGTATTTAAATAATAACTGACCGAACTTCCGAGAGCAACTTAAAATATAGTAATTAAAACTGTAGTAATGATATAAGGTAATATCCAAAACTTTGAAGAATTTACAGCTGCAAAAGTGTCCCATTTAAATGACATAATGTGCTTTTAAAATAATCTATCCATTAAAACGTATTTTTAATGAAAGTAATTGGACATCTAATTTCAATTTACTGTCGGAAATTGGTAAATAAATATGACGCAATGCCTTCTCTAACATAAAAAGTGAAAAAAGCCAGAAACGGATACCTAGCTTACGAGGCAAACTTTCCATACTTTTATCTATCTCAATGCTTTCGGTAAATTTTCCAAAAATATGTGAATCACACTGTCATAAACAGGCAAGTACATCAGCTATGAACATAGAAAATCAGCAATTTGGGAATAGTTTCGAGAACCGGGCAGAATTGCAAGGATTACGACGAAAAAAATATTTCCTTAGACGTACCTTTTTACAATTTTAAGCCAAAGTGTGCTAGCTTTCAATATGTGAAGAAATATGTGAACATTAGTTTGATTATTTTGACATAACGACATATATGATAACGATAGTTATACAATATGACAAAGACGGACACTTTCTCCTATACGAAAACTAGTAAACGCATTTCGTTACCCAGAGGTTCTTACTCGTGAGAAGAAGGAAGGAAACTCAACGGAAAGTAACGGGAGAGAGAAATTGGAACTGACTCCGAGAAAATCGTGAAATATACGCTCAGTAATTTCAAGCATATGCTGGTCTTCGACTTGAAGCCTATTTAAGTATATAAATATAAATTCACCCGTACTGAAAATCTAAGTACGGACCTATTGCTTTCAAATTCATATGGTAATTTCTGCGTGCTTCAACGCTGACATGTAGACATGATAATTATCATATACGTAGCTCAGTATGACTTAAGGTCTATTACAGGGATCAACCTCATGGGTCCCTGTCAACCTCAGGGGACGTCCTTTGACGTCCTCTTTCCCTGGCGCTGCTATCATAGATGGACTGTGAGGGAATAAAATCTTTAGCTCCCTTGAATCCTCCAAAATAATCACCCTGCTACAAATCCTTTGTATCGTAGTAGTCTGCGCATATGCCAACTGAGGTTCTAGGTTCGAATCCCTCAGGTAATTTCAAAGTACTTCAGCGCCGTTATTTTCGTAAAGATAGAAACTCATTGAGGTCCATTGTTAGGCCTACCTTAGGGGTCTGCTGATGCAGTAGGAAGTGAGAAATACGCACTTCGTAGGAATCCAAAGTCCATTAAGAAAAAACATCCATATTATTCATGCTCCATTCACATGTAAGTTGTGCTGTATCTGTTTTGTGATAAATTGTTGCGCAGACCTTACTGAAGAAACAATATAAATCCGTGTAGCTACGTCTTATGATCAATTGAGGTGGTCTTCTCCATATGGTAGGTTTACGTAAAAGACAGTTGAAGTCTTCTAACATTTTTCAGGTGTAGCTGGTTTTCAGGTGTACAATAACCTTTCACAATTTCTCTCAATTGTCTTTCCTCTCGTTAACCTGGCCATAAAGCCTATTCTCTTTCATCTCCTTCACCGATAACTCAAGGTCCTCCCCTAAATCATGGCCTTCAGCATCTTTTTGCCGCTCACTACCTGTTCCAACCACCTTTTCTGCCTCCTCCTGACGTGCTCCAGAAGTTCTCTCTCCTCAACCAACATGTCGAGGACTTTCTCTTTCGTTTTCCTTTCAGTACATCGAAATTTCTCAATTATCCTCCAGCTCCATATTTCTAACGCATGCAGCCTATTCTCATAATCTTTTCTGAGGGTCCATGTTTCTTCACGGTGCAATTGTTTACTTTACATAGGACTCTGACAACCTTTTCGTTAATTTCTTACACAAGGCCTCCGTCAGTGTCCTAATATGTCTAATACTGTCTCTTATTTAATCCAAACCGAGTAACTTAACCATACTACGTAGTTGACACAACAATTGGGAATACTTTTCATGACTGCCAGTAAAGTTATATTGTTTAACACATGATTAACTAGAAACTCAAGAGGTTTGATAAAATTCCAGTGTTAGAATTATAGAATTGTGATTCTGAGTGGCAATTTTATACCTTTCAACGGTGGAGTCACCATATTCCAGGGGATTTTGAAACAACTCATAAATTTATTCAGCTGGAAGGTGATTTATTTTCAGAGCAGGTGGTCGGTTATAATTAACCGCATCGTAATCAAAAGGTATTTCTCCCCAGATGCTCTCCAGCTGTAACTTTTCATCAGTGAACAAGAGAAATTTCTATTGGTAGCAAATCATTGGAGTCTTCTTAAAGGAACTGATTTTCCTCCATTCCAAAATTATAAAGTAATGACCTCCGATGTTCAAATACTAGCTATTTAAGATACGCATTTTCCCAGATACCACGATACGTTAGCATGACCCCTTAGAATATCAAATGTTAGATTTTTTATCAATTCTGAGTCTAAAACAAGATAAAGCCATGTGCAATTTAAAACAATGCACTTAAAGCAAATAATTTATTCTACTTTTACGATTCATTTTGAGTTTAATATTTTGCTCCACCATTAGTCGCCGTTAGTTTGAATAATGAATAAGACTTACAGACGAAGAACCGTTGGAGGTATTCAATGGTATCTAGCGAAATATGATGGAACCCCTTCATGATTGTTCAAAAAGGAAAGACATTGGCATGTTCCACAGGTATTTTATTGGCGACCGGTTTCGATACAAGGTGCCTGATGTGCCTGATGATGATACCTTGTTTCGAAACCGATCACCCATAAATTAACTGTGGAACCTGCCAATGTCTTTCTTTTTTGAAGAATCACTAGAGGTATATTCGAAAAATTACATCCTAAAGATTTAAAAGATAGAATACCTTTACCTAAACTAGTAAATAAGTTGACCATTTGCCAAAGATCATTGATAAAACCACGAGTTATTGAATCTTTAATATTCTTCTAAAATTCCATTGAATTCTTTACTCGTCAATCACATTAATATTTATTGCAAAGAAATTATTGTAGTGGAGTCGAATGATTAAGTAACACTCCATAGTACATATTCTAGTGTGGTAATCGTAATGAACCGTTAATTCAAATAATCAACCATTGCCTAACTCACTGCCGGGCTAGTCTACCCCTCCAGCTAAGCTTATAATTTCCAGCACTCCTTTGCTCATTTGACCAATATATCCAACAATTACTGTAAATGACAATTTCGGATAACTTCCGTTGCCGTAATCAATAGTGTTTTTTACGTGACACTTGACACATGGCAGGCCGCTCCACTGGAGTTCGACGCTTTTTACAATCGCTTCACAAAGGGCAGAGACACTGAGCGGTCACCGTCTTTCCGTCTCTTACTCTTCTATCTATCTATAATGGGTGGGCCTACTCGGAGAAATTATCATTGCAAACATTAGTACGGCTTTAGGACTCATTGGAATCCACAAGTCCTTCACATAATAGCTATTTTCCATGTGGAGGAGTGAACTTTTACGTACGAACATTTTACACAATTTATAGCGCGTAACTTTGCTCTTAAAGCAGTAATCTATAACATTACCAAATGTAAACTCCTAGAAAGAATATCAAGACTCACGGTCGTAGGGATTACTTCGAAGGGATGATAAAGCCTGGAGACATACCTAGAACAAAAATGAAACATAATATTAATCACCAGCCACAAATAATATCTATGTAGTATATGAATATGTCAGTAACTAACAAAAATCAGCTTTAGAGCAGCAAAAGCACCAAAGATAAGCAAAAGTGAGCTCTAAATGTATACCAAACGGCCTACGGCCTTAGTATTCCAAGATTGTGCTTAAACCTATGATTACATATGTTATAGTATAGACACTCATTTTTTCTCTTATTTAAACATTCTTAAGCATTATGAAAACACGGACGGGTCCATTAGGAATTATATTCGCAAACCTTTCCTAGATTAGAGCATTCTTTGAAACCATGGACAATATAAGAGAAGGAAAACTTACAAGTACAGAAATTTATTAAATATTTAATCACTTATTCCGCCGATTCATTCATATACCTTTTTCATAGATAGGTATGTACCTATTTCTTGTTAAGTATAAAGGAGAAAATACGACGGATACAATGGCAAAAGTAGAAAAAGGTTATATTAACCTAAAAGTGTAAAAATGTTTTCTAGATGGCAGGAATAGATACTTCCTTTTGCAAATCACCTCAGCTGGCATTGCCTCCCCAAAATTACAAACAAACGCATTATCAAACCACGGGAAATAAACTGAACACCTTAGATGTAATTTTCCACTACGCCATCTATTCGTAAATTCCTTGCATTTTTCGTCTCGATAATGGGTGTGATACTGACATAAAAATTCCAGTAGAATTCGTTTTGATACTACTAGAATGTTACTTGAGTACTACAAGAAGTCTAATACTACCGCTAGAAGTCGCTCACCTACTATATTGGAAAGTTGCTCTTGCTCGCTTCCATTTCAACCATGAAAACGGTGTGTCTTACACACGATTCGTAGTAAATAATTTCCGTGAAACAATCCACACCGATTAAAGCTGCGCAAAGGAAATCTCAATGAAATCGAATAAGCGTGGTGGCTGGAGTACGAGGTTCTCGTAGGTGTAATTTGGGAGCTTGCTAATTCAGTTTTATGACCACTGGTTAATGCTAAGAAGAAGAACTAATAGGGTACTGCACAGAAATATTGAATTTACGAAGCAAATAAAATGCAAATAAAAGTCTCAAACTTCATTAAAATCTGCTACGAGTGAACAGAAAGTGCAACGTATCATATGGAAGGACCAGGTTGAGAGCCATTGCAGACTCGGAGGCTACACACGACTTAGATTACTACACAAAGAGGATAGATAAAGAGATAAAGGATGAGTTACAGTAGGACACGGAGAATATTATATTTAACCCCGCGCTATACATTTACAACTGATAGAAGCGACAAAATAAGGGATAATCAACACCGCACTGATAGGCAACAAGAATTCCTTCTTTTCGCGTACAATTAGTGATTGTAACGAAAAAAGTGTGACTTCATCATAAGGCACACCGTTAACATACAAATTACCTCAGTCCCCTTCACCCTCCTTTTCCCAATTCCCTCCCCTTCCATGGCTGGTGTCCGAACACTCCCTGCCACAGCCCACGGCGGCGGCTTGCAGGGTAGTATGTAGATGAATCCATGATGATGAAAACTGCGTAAAACAGGTGGTAATGGAGATAGGGAGGGAGAGAGAGAGAAAGAGAGAGAGAGAGAAGAAGAAGAGAGAGAGGAAGAGAGAGGAATAGAGGGGATTGTGGGAAGAAAAAATGAAGCAAATGGAAGAGATGAGAGAGAGGTGAACGTGGGCGAGACTAACTAAAACGTATGGCCTTGGGGCTCACATTAGCCTACTCTTATGAAAACACGCCGGGGGGGCAGAGGAAGGTGGGAGCTCAAACGTATCCCCTCCTACTCTGTTCCTTTCGCGGATTGGAGAGTACGTCGGCTTGTTTTTCCACCCGTCGCGCCGTCCGACAGGAACTGGGAAAGCGTGAGAGGTAGGAGTGGGGTTCGAAAGAAAGGAAAAGGTCAGAGATAGGGAGCAGGAAAGGTCGAGAATCCCGCAAACGGTCATTTCGAGTCAATACCATTTTGCCTCCACCTACATTTAAAAACGGAAGCCTTGGTAACGCGAGGAACCAAGTGAAATGAAAATCACAATATCATACAAAAAAAATCCATATGGTAACCAAGAATCGCTGTGGTACGCAGGTCCTTTCACGTTGCCGCTATCCTTATCCATTACTTAACCCGCTATAGAAAAGACATTGCTCACAAGTAGGGTTCAAAGAATTCACTCCATCGTTCAAAAATCAGTGGTTAAAAGCACCTGACAGATATTAAAAGAATCACGTTATCGCTATGATGAGCACCTATTACTGTATAACGGTAACGTGAGCGCGTACGGTATGGAGAATCGTGATAGCGCTACGGTTCAAATAGCGTTTTCGAAATAATCGTAGTTTAAGTTGAGCACACATTTTTTAAAGCAATTTTTGTGCTATTATTATTAATGACGAAAAAATTGTTGTTTAAACGTGAGCAGTTGAGAAATATATATAACTAGCGAAAATACACGTTGTTTTTCAACGGGAGAGAAAAAACTTGAAAATAATGTAGTAGTGCTGTTTATACAAAAGGGGATTGATTTCGAGTGGAAAAAATGTAATGAAATCGCTTTTAAATGTATATCAAAAAGATAAAATATCGAAAACCGAATAATGGTATGCTGATAATACATACATGATGGTTTATAATTACATCGAAACGTAGTGGAAAGCGGAAAGTACCCGTTTAAATTCAACGCGTGTGAAAAAATTAATTTATTTTATAAGAAAACCACAAATCCTGAAGAATAGTGTCAGCGTGGTCATTTAAGGAGTTTGTGACCTATCTTGTACGTTGTGTTCATTGTAATAGACACGCTGAACATTTTCCAGGTGCACGGAGAGATGAGTTACTGTTGGTCCTCTTTCATGACGGGAACCCAAAAATGGGCCACGCAGACTCATTACTACATAAATAGCACCCAGGTTGATAGATGGTCACCTCGTCCCTCCGGTTCTCTTGAGCCGTCTTCTGAGTGACTGACGGCTTCCTGACTTCCCTTGTTTACATACATATATACGCATTCAATGACTTAATTGAGTAGCCCTATTCAACTTTGATATGTGTGTTTAGTATCTTAATCAAGATTGGATAGTAGGGTGCAATCCAGCGGTTGAAAACGTCAATAGGAGAATTTGTAGCGGCAGCCATGTTTATTTGACCTATCAATCCACCGTCACCCGGACTGCGACTTCGGTGTAAAGAGTAGCCATTATCATTGATTACGATTGCTAAATAAAAAATCTATGGTGATTCTTAGTGCACTTGCCGATTTTCATGCACGGACGTCGTTCATTGTGCAGAATTTCCGCTCTTCTTTTGGGTAAGAAGCATGTAGTGACGTTATTATAGTTTCCGCTATCTTAAAACAGAGTAAAGTTTCGAAACAGATGAATCGTTATTTGAACCTTTCTTTTACAATGAGATTCCTTTCTTTGCTAAGATTCTTCTTTTTAGAACTCCGACAAATTTGAAAACCTACCGACAAGTGGCCATAGCTCCATGTTTTCACAAAACACTATCACAGCCTTCTAGCAAAATTATAACTTCAATAAGAGTGATGAAATCCGTATCTCTCAGCGAAAACACTTAGTTGGTAACTAATCTGGATATCTAACTCCTCCAGGAAATCCTCCAGGAAATCTTTGCGTATACTTAATGGACGACGAGTTTCGACAAAAAAACAACTACACATTGCGTCTATATTCCACAATCATAACGGAAACATCAAATGAGAGATTCTTGTCTCTTGTACGTCCCCTTTCGTCGCTAGAAACAAAAATGTCTCATACGGGCTCCGTGCTATTTGGTATTGTTGTATATATTTAATCCAAGACACGTACCTACATTAAGTTTGAAGTATTCTGCACTACATGGTGTGAGCGATAATACATATATTCAATTTAAATTTGTAGAACATAAAATATATAACACAGAGCCAACGTTGACAAATACAAATCGGTTTGTAACATTCAATAAGCTGTTATTTTGTGAAATTCCTCAATTTATTCCCTTTGCGTTCGTGCTCTCTGACTGATATTTCCCTCCCAGTAGTCCCCACCCGGAGATATGATTAAGGGGCTATATTACCTCCATAATATTTTATCGGAAGGAATGCCATCACGTCATATGCCGGCCGTTTCGGTGAATTTCACTCTCCCTCTCTGCCCAAAGCTGAGGCAGTTGATACCAGACCGATCTTCTTAATCTTCACCTCCAGTGCCTTCAACTTCCGTCCCTCAGCAGTGGAGGCGGATAGTTTGGGTAGTTAGCAACTAGGGTGTAGGAAATTCTGGATGTCTCGTTTCAGTATTTTTTCCATCAATATTTTATTCCGAAATAAAAAAAAGAACGTTTACTCTCACTTGGTCTAAAACCTGCGACCCTCGCATTGAGAGTTAAACACACTATCCTTGAGCCAACCGACCCTTGACGATCAGGTTCATGATCAACATATCAAATCCATGAAGTGAAAGGACATATATTCTTTCATTTGGTTCCTCGCTCCAAAATAGTGTCCAGTGTCAGTCTTATTATTCCAATTGTCCAGTTTTGAACCCTGGCGTTGGTGTAGTTTTTTTACGCCTTTGGTGAACCGAGTCTTAAAAACAGAGTGACTCATATCAACAAAAGTGACTGCTGAACTGCAGTAACAAAGGTCGTTTAGTAAAATTTGAGCGTAGAGTAATACTGGTAGGCTTCGATTTCAGAGCTCCATACAACTCCCTGAGCTATCTAAACGAAAAAACCGAAGGGGCCATAGCTTAACTACCCATCCTACGAACGAAGTACAGAACTTGAAGTCATTCAATCAGCACTCAAGCAGGTGTCCGAATACCAGTGAAATGCTTACGCCACTGCCAGGAGCTAAGAACCCTGGCTCTCAAGATCAGAAATGCAGCACCCTTTCCACATCAATGTATCCGTTTGCATTTCTTTGTCGACATGAAATTTCAATTGTAAAACTATAATAAATAACGAAGTAGCATATTCCTAAATTCTAAAATACTTCTGACGCCGGTTATTTTACTACTAATTCTAAGTACTGAGTCCAGAATAATTCCTCATCCTGCAGACAAGAGCAAGATCACCTGCGGTTGAAGCGAGGCTTTACCAAAGCAGCTCTGAATGGCACTGTTCCTGAGCAATCGCCTCGAGGGTATCCTTATCGCTCCCAATCTATCGCATTCCCTATCCCCTCGTTAGCTTTAATGTCCCGCTCCTTTCCTTCCCTTAATTCCCACCACCTTTTTCCCCTCCATTCTAAAAATAAAATAAAATACATAAAGGTGAAATAATGGGAAGGAAAGTTTGCTTCAACCTTAACCTCTTTCCACTTCCTAGCCTCAAACTCAGCCTGACCCTTCTCCAGCCATCTCCACTACCCCATCGTCCTTGTCCGCCTCTTATTATTCCACGAATCGTCGCCAAACTCTTACGAGAAGCCCTTTCACTCCCCGCCCTCTTAAGAGGACCCTCTTTCTTCGATCAAATCGAACGTATCAATTTATTCCGCGTCCAATTCCCTTCTCTCCATCTCCCTCTTTCCACCAGAAAACCTTCCGTTTTCGCCTGAATCCCACTAAAAAGCTCAATTCCATCCCCCTCCTCTACCTTCCGCTCTCCTTCATTGTTTGCCACCCCACGAACAATCAACGCACCGGCTCAGCAGCCCCCGCAACAGCCCACTCTCCTCTCTTACTTCCCATCCAGTACACCATCTTAACTAGGCAAGGCTTCGGCTGCGATACTCGATATTCGTGAAATATCACGTGATGACGTAGAAATTTAAAAATGCAATTTTCCACATATCTATTGTCGATCATCTGCGGAAAATTGCATTTTTAAAGTTCTACATTATTTTGAAATTCCACAACATCACGTGACCTCCTCCCTTTTTCTCACGTGATGAGATGTGGACAATACGCCAGTGTAAGTCTCCTCAAGTGCCCTCCCCGTTGCCCCTCCTCCCTACCCGCTTGCCCCGCTAGACGCTGATGCAGATTCCCATACACTCTCCATGCCCCCTTCCTTCCCGGCAATTAGGTTGGAATGTTCAACCGTCGCGACAGTGTCAGCATGAGGGGCGTGGGAGGAGAGGCGGGGGCATGGGAACGCGCGAAGGGACGCGCAAGGAGGTGGCAGTTGGTCGGTTGTTGGTACAGGATGGGGATCCAACGGCGCCACGAGTCGGTTGATTTTACCGCAAGTTATATTGGCAAATTACCAATAAATCTTATCGTGAGATGCGAGTTGTGGTTTTCCTTATAACCCGACGTTCCCTCCGCGGAGACCAGGCCGACGCACGGAAGATGCGCGCCAAGTTGGGCGCGTTTTGGTAACTTACACCAGGGACATTAACATTAATGGTATATTTGAGTGAGTAAGTTTAGGACTGTATATAAATTTGCAGTTGAAATGAATTAGCACATGGCCACGAAATCCTTTACTCACACTACACGATTCTGGTTACTTAGCTACCAACAGGTGGCTGAAAACTTTCCGTACTTTAGCTCCTTTTGTACAGCTAGGGAGTGAAGGATGAGAGAAATTGAAATGAGGTGATAATGGGGTTGGGGGAGGGATTAAGGCGGTATATATGGAGTCCAAACCAACCTTCGGGTTGAATCACTGAGAGAAAATATGGAGTGCTACGGATCTTAATGTAGAAATGAGGTGGTGTGACTAATTGCAGGGGGCGTGAATATTGCTTTGGGATGAAGAGGATATTGGAGATGTTAAGGTAAAGATATTGGTCATTAGAAAAGGATAGATAGAGTTATAATTGGTTTTTAAACAAGTGTTCATACATCAGCTGTTTTTTCTCACTTAGCGCAATCTCCAATGCATTAAATGCTTCACCTCTACCAAGGAATTCTCAACTTTCTTAAAGCATCTTTTAAATTAATTTAGCCGGCACTAGAAATTTCTACCTGTCTCTCTAATATAAGGTCTGTCACATCCATAACATTTCAGTTTCCCCCCCTAATATAAGGCGTGGGTCAATCAATATTGTATCTATTAGGTGCATAAGGTACTGGAAAGCGTAGAGAATTTGTAAAAGCATATTCTATACTGTTGTTGAGGGAATATTCTCACAAATGTATGACTACTGTTCAAAAATTTGTAAACTGCATCAATTCAAGTTGCCATAAGTAAAGATGAATATAAGAAACATGATTACTTTGCTAGAGTGGAAACAACAATCTGCAATTAACAGATGGAAATGTTTGCTCACGCTAAACATTTTTCAAAATAAATAATTTCCTCTGAATCACCTTGAAGTAAAATATAAATCTCAGACAATGAACAACTCAAAAGCTAACAGTCCCATTCCCGGTGGCATCGTTCGATAAATCGTGTGTATTCCGATGTGAAATTAATACAAGGTGACATGCGACACCAGCAATTCTCCATAGCATGTGACATGTAGTAAACAAAAAGCGATAAAATTCACATTGCGTCTATTACGATGAAAAATTTGTATCGCAGTTCGATGTGTAAGAATTCGGATACCGTATATCCTCATGCCCGAACAGAATCATGACAATAATAAATTCAGATGCTTTTAATTTGTTTCAAAAATTAGGTGCATACAAAATGTGGTTTGTATATCAGCCCTTATGAGCAAAAGTGGTTTAAGTCAATTTTCTGCCATATTTTATTTAGGCGCACTGAAGTATTTCTCTACCTGATTTCTGTTTGTTTTTTGCATAAATAACGTGAGTCTAGCGTTAGTGGTATTCCACTAGAAAGTAGTAACTCATGGTTTGTAAAGGTATTTATTTTACTTCAAGCCTCATTTCCTAAAAAAACCGTCACTTTAGACTCACTACAATTTTTTTTCTCATCGGCTCACATGTAAATTAATCGTTAGGTGGATTCTAAGGCATACCTGTTGTTACAGGTCTCATATATTGTCGATTTAAGGTATTTTTTACCTATTTTATGCAATAAATAATTTATTCTTTCAGGAGTATTATTTATATCATTCATTTTCCTTCTATAGCCGACAATTTACTAGTTGCTAAACAGAAAAAACAATGATTGAAACAACAAATGGTAAAATAATTACCAGCTCTTACATTAAAAATGATTAATCTTTTTTTTAAGCATGACAAAATTTCTTCTTCCAGCAGCATACAGTTACAATCCTTTCCTGCCCTTTCTCTCGATCACGACCTTCCATCTACAGTCACAACAAACTCCAGGGTCTCCTTGTATTCCTCTCCACCAATACGATTTTATCCCAGTGCGGAATCTCATAAATATTTCCCGAATGTTTAGCGGCTTCCTTCCTCGTCTATCTCCGCCTGGCTCTTTCATTTAGCCCTTCCCCCCCCCCCTGCACTCCCAGACAGGTTCCCACCCCATTTGTTCTCTCTGCAGCTTATCCAACATTCCCTTCTCCCGCCTTTAAAACACTCCACTCTCTCTCTATTTTCTCAATTTTCCAAAAGTCCATTAAACATTCTGATTTTTCTCTCTTTCACTGCCTTTCAAATATCTAACCCAAATGGCAACCTCCATTCTGATTTCCATTCCCATCCTTCCAATATGTTCTCAATACCAAAACTAATTAGTCATTCTGAATTTTGTATTTACCCTTGCAAAATGCGAAAATAATATGACACGCAGTCGCGAGCACGAGTGTATAGATTTACAGCGAAGGGATGAAATTCGCCGGGATAAAAATCATTTGGATTGATCGGGTTTCGAACTCCAATCTTCAGATTTCCAGTCAGGCCTATTAGCTATTTTTACTCTAGCTTGTAAACACATCCGAACTGGGACCAGGAATTGGGACTTCGACCCGGGGTCGACTTTCGGTCCACTCAAATTATTATTTTCATGGCGAATATGACACGCAGTCGCGAGCACGAGTGTATAGATTTACAGCGAAGGGATGAAATTCGCCGGGATAAAAATCATTTGGATTGATCGGGTTTCGAACTCCAATCTTCAGATTTCCAGTCAGGCCTATTAGCTATTTTTACTCTAGCTTGTAAACACATCCGAACTGGGACCTGGAATTGGGACTTCGACCCGGGGTCGACTTTCGGTCCACTCAAATTATTATTTTCATGGTGAATTTCATCCTTCTGTTTTATACGCTGACATGTTGACGAGAAGATAAAAATCTTGAAAATAGAACCTCTTACGTACGTACAAAGATTGCATCAAAGCGAAAAATTTAGAGCAAAGGCCATTACATATAGGGTTAATATCTACATCTACATCTACATATTACCCCGCAAGCCGCCTCAATAGGCGTGTGGCGGGGGGTATTAGGACACCAGCCGTTACATATAAAATGGACACGCTCAATGAAATTACGCCTAGCATTTATTATAGTCCCTTATTGTTCGGGGGAAAAACGAATTCCCATACCTATCCGTTCGGCAAAATATCTCTCTTAATTTATCGTATCTGTCGGACCTGGAAATATAGTGGGGTTCTAATATGATGTTCTCCGTGTCGCTCTGAAAGATATCTATTCTCAATTGTTCAAGCAATATAAGCCTAGCGCGCAGCCTCCGAGTCTCTAGCGGTTCCCAGCCTAATTCGTTTAACATCTGTGTAACGCTGTCAGTACGCCCGTAGCTGTTTTTGACGAATCGCGCAGCTTTCCTTTGTATTTTATTAAGTTCCCGGACTAAGTCTTTCTGCACCGGATCCCATATGCTCGCTGCATATTCAAGGTGTAGCCGGACGAGTGCGAAATAGCACCTCTCTTTCACTTTTTCATGTGGAAAATATGTGGAATGTTAACGAGAAGACTGAAAACAAATTCTCACTCTAGAGAGTGATAACATGAGGTGAAGCTTTGGGAAGAAGAGATCCGAAAAAGTGAGAAATGAAACAATAATAGAAACGATGATAATGGAAAATAAAACTTTAGACGAAGTGCAATGAGAAACAGATCATATGGTTGGGTCACACAAACAGAATCGAAGTGGCTCAGACAAATATTAAAACTGAATGCTCCAGAAACATTGCAAATAGGACGCCCAAGAACAAATTATACGTAAAGAGCGTAAAGAGTAACAAAGCAATGAGAGCAACGAAAATTATTATGATACGCGCGTTCTTATCTCTTTATGCTCTAATAATAATTTATGAAATATGCTTCTCTTTGTTATTGTTTTCTGACATTTAAAGTTTATATGTATCCAAATTTATTAATTGCTTCTAATATCAAAAGAATGTGTCTCAAAAATTCGCTTTTTAAAATATAGGCACATAATGGTAGTTGACACAGTTTGATAGCTAATAAACTAGCTCTTGGTAGAGCTAATTATTGCCGTTCATTTACTGAAAATAGATATTAGAAGTTATAATCACGCTTTTATATTTCTAGTACAAAATGCTAAAAATTATAAAAATTACAAATTTCAAATGCTAACTGATAGTCAGAACTTCAGTAGATATGCAAAAAAGTGATATAGGTACACACAAAAAAAATACAATAGCCTAATTATACTTAAACACACTATGCCTTCATCAGAGAGGGAGAATATCACACTGCTGATATTAGGCCCTCTCTTATTTTTCGGAAAGAGATATACGTGTGGTTCCAATCCAGAGAGACGTAGTAAAGGAACACTCGCAGGGTAAAAAAGAGCTAGTATTTAATAGGATGGAGAGAACGGATTCCGTGAATTAATTGAATCGGATTGAAAAAGTGATGATGACGTTTCCACTCCAACCTGCCGTCAAATGTACGCCCTTTCACGTCATCATCCCTTACTCCTACGCATTCAGCCTATCGCAACCACTACCCCGATTCTTTTTCTTTGTGAGTCATTCTTTCAAGCCCATTCAGCACTAATTGCCTCTTCAGAGCGGGAGGGAAGCATTAAGAGAAAGGAATGCAGAAAATGGTTTAGGAGTTAAACCCAATGCCGGAGAATGGATTGAAGTAGGGCTGTGTTGGCTTCCCATACAGAGAGTCTGGGTTCGAAGTCTGGCGTCCATTCTTCCAATTTCTATGCAATTGCATAAAATGCATCCTTTCCATCCATTTTCAGACTGATAACTAGAGTTTTCCCACTCACTTCACTTCATCTACTTCTGAATATTTACCCTCTCGGCACCATAAAGCCATCTCGCTTTCTTTAAATTCGTTTTGAAAGAGATACGCTTGTATTGAAGGAAAAACATGCAAATCGACATTTCATATGGGTAAACCAAGTATCAGGCTTGGGACTTCTCAAACCTCAAATTCGGGTTCAAACTTTGAAATTCAGAAAAATACTAACCTGCAGAATGGATACATTAGCGTCATTAAAATACTTTAAAATGCAATTGTTGTGAATTTACAGCCGAGACCAGATAAACATAAGAATCGTGCATAATAACGGAATAAAATTGCACGAATTGGATAGTAGAGGTTAAATTTTTTAACACCAAATACCGGTGATGGCACAAATTTTCAGTTGACTCTTAAAATATATTTAAATATTGCAAGGGAGGCGTTTAAGATCCATTGCTTCATGCTTAGGTTGGGTGGTCAAACAAGAGGACCATGTTCGTATCTTTACTCCAGCGCAAATTAACTCCAATCTCATATTATTATCCACAGCTCCTGCGTTGTCCGAATTGTCTTGCCTATACCAAACTACTTATATTGACGTATTTACGCAGCTATCAGTCATTATACGCATTCGTTAATGAGGAGTTAACCTAGAATCCTTATGTACGTAGCCCTTTGGGCGTCTGGATTTGCTAATACTTGTTGCAAATGGCAAAACTTCGGATGAAACTTCATCCAAATCTTAAAGCTGTATTATGCCATGTTGGTGAAGTTTATTCGGGTTCTACACCGGGTCTCACACTACATTTCTGCCGACGATTCGATATTATAGTCGTACGTCGTCACCCTGACGTTGGATGACTCGTACATCGAAACGTCGGTAGAAATGCAGTGTGACCCGGTGTAGAACCCGATTAGACTACACCCAACATTAAACGCCGGGATAGCATCAGGCTGGAAGCCGCTAGATACGCGGAGGCTTCACGTTGTGCTTAGACTCCTTGAAAATGTTTGATCATGCGAGAATCAGAATGAAACATAGGACATTATGTTGACCGTAACATTTCTAGTCCTAATGGAAATGATAAAATAATTTAGAGAAACTTCCGAACTGATAGGTATAAATATTCCTTATTTTCACTCACCATTAATGACTATAAAAAAAACATACGCTGAGAAACTACGTTAATATACAACTCACTATCGTCCTATTCCCCTTCCTTATCCCTACGCCAGTTCGCAGGGCAGTATGTTCATTTACGATTGAACCCGGTTTTGTAAAAGATTTTATGGAAAAGTGAAACACCTCCTTCGTTAACTTTATGGTATTCCATCACTCAATTTATTTCAGGTGGAAACTTTTACAACACCACAGAAAAATTCAAAACATACACGACCCGGGTTTCAATGCTTAAGCATCATCTTCAGATCTACTTATCTCACCACGATAAGTGTTTTAAGTTTTGAAATATATATAATATAATGTAGATGTATTGGCCCATTGAGTAAGGTCCTATTTCTGTTGTACGAGTATGTACAAAAGGTCTGTGAAAATCATCTCTATGTCTGGTATTATATGAAGAGTAACACAGTTCATCAAACTCCATTCACTATATGCCCTATAAAAATCAAGGGAAAGACCTGAAGATAATGCTTAAGCAATGATACCCAGGTCGTGTATGTTTTGACTTTTTCTGTAGTGTAAAAGTTTCCACCAGAAATAAATTTATGGAAAGGAGCTTATTTTAAATCAGCAATATTATTTTTTTAAATTTAGCAATAATTTTTTTTTATCGTTAACGCAATATTTTCCACCGCCAGCAGGCACCACTCGCCTTTACTCAATTACCGAAATCACCCCGTTCTTACGACCTGGAATCCACTCCGTCCAGTGTCTGAGTAATCCCCCAATTCCCATCCCCAGACACCCCCCTCACCCAATCCCTCCACCTCTTTAGAAACCGTCCCATCCCTTCGACCCGCAGAATGCAGTCCACCTAATTACACCCCCAGCACACACCCCCCTCCTCTCAACATGCCAGCCTCCGGGAGACTCCGGGCCCCGCCGTACCGCCTGGCAACGCCCCCAGCCGGGAATCGCTTCGACGCCATCGCTCAACCCGTCCCACCTCACCTCCCCCATCCCTGTTTAACTCCCACCCTTGCAACCGCGTTCATTCAACCCTTATACAACTACCCCCTCCTCTTAAACCTTCAAATTCCCGGCCTTCCCACGCTATTCCTATCTTTTCTATCTTTTGTACTACAAAAGATCGGTGGCATTAAAAAACTAACTTCTGTCATGGCTACATACAATACAGCAGAATAATAATTTATTCTGCCAAAAGTATCACCCATACAACAAATATATGTACGCAATATGATTTTTGCCTCAAGAACATGTTCAAATACAGTATAATCATGAATATATAGCGCACAGATATAAGTACAAAACTAATTTTTTGTCTTTGTTTTTTGAATTAAATCGAATTTTATCGTAAAAAAAAGGTTTTTTTTGCCCAAAAATACTCATCACACCTTTCTAATAGTTACCGATTTTTTCTTTTGTCTCTTCAAAATGTAGTATAGGATAAAGACACAATAGTGCATAATTTACGACAATTGATGATATTTTAAAGTATTTATTCTTGAAGCTAAAAAAACATTTTTTAGAAGTAATAGAATTTTTAATAGAAAAAAGTTTTTTTTTGTCCATAAATAGGTAGATAATCTCCATGCCTTTATTAAATGTACATTTATTTTTTAAAATATCTTTTTTCTTTGGAGATTAGGTTGAAAAAAATATAAACAAATAGAGAGGCTGAGACGATAAATCATCTAGATTTTTTTTCAATTTCCGTCTTCAAAGTGGAGCACCAAGAATAAAGACAAAACATTGCACCAGTTGAAATCAATGGCAAAAATGTTTAACTGAACTTTCTTTAAAAAAAAACTTTAATTCCGAAAGGAAAACCATTTTTTTGGAAAATAGTTTTTTTACTCCATAAATACCCTACATACCATTCCACATTTCCCATTTCCTTTTTTTATTTTCCTTCTTCAAAATTCACTTATAGCACTGAGGATGAATTGGAAACATCAGCCTCAAGCTTGCAATTCCGCGTCACAAAAACACTTATCGTGGTGAGATTAGTTTTCCTGAGTGTACTGATACGTGTAATGAGACAAAAACACAAAAGAGTCCCCACGGTAGTCCGATTGGCTGAGTTCTCGCCACGTTAAGTAATGGTTTTGCAGCTCGCATAACCCCCAGGGAAGTGAACCTCGGGCCGCAGGGCGTTTGCGCTGGTTCGGGTAATGATCCTGGCCGTGTACTAAGTTTGTCCAGAAAACATGGACCGAAATCAAGAGTACAAAGAGGTCCATTACCTCCTACCCACAGTTTAAGCTTTCCTTTCCACTCCGTGACCTTTGACCTACGCGAGAATTGTGGGAAAGAATGTGTCCACATCGATGATTGTGGCGCACACTTCATTTCCTGACTCTCCCAAAAAAGGTTACGGTGGTGACCTTTATCCTCCAAAACGAAGTTGTTTTACGTTAGCAACTCGACGAGAAAATCTATGGTAACAATTTAAAAGATGGAATTTTCAACAGATAAAAACATTTATCTGTGGAAAATTGCATCTTATAAATTGTTATCATGCTCAAATTCCACAACATCGCGCCCATTTTCTCCCTTTTTCTGAGAAAATCTATATTTTCAACAAGGAGAATTTTAAATTATATGGACAAATGTTCATTGGATTCAATATCGATTGATTCGAGGTGTTTCTTCTTTGCCCGATCTCTTACGCAACCCACATTCACATTGTCTCGTATTTTTTCCAACTCGAATCTATTCCATTTTTAAAAGCTGCAAAGAAGACTCTTCAATCATGTGTCCGTAGAATCACTCAACACACAGTGCTAGGTAACGTACTCTAAGAAGTTTATTAGAATCATAAGATACCAAATACTTAAAAAACGTATTTGAAATAAAAAAGACGAAATGCTTTCAGAGGATGTATTTTAAATACAAATACGTGTATAAGTCACTGTCTCTGACGACTCGGTGGAACTCCATAATGAATGCAAAAACAAGCGCTTGGTATTGAGTCCACACTTTATTTGAAACAACACGGCCTAGGTTTCGGCATATCATGCCATCATCAGGTTGTCATACCTGATAATGGCATGATATGCCAAAACGTAGGCCGTGTTGTTTCAAATAAAATTTGGAATCATAACTAAGTGCTTGTTTCTTCATTCAAATAGGTGTATTTTAAAATAATTAAAATACTAAATTACATTCCAATCAGAATTAAAATTATAAAAGTATCGCAAAGAAAAGGACATAAATAAGAATTATAAAGTATATATTTTACATAAATAACGCTCACCTGTGTAAAAATAAGCATTGACATGTGGAGGAATTATTATTTGAAACAAATCATTTTTTTTTAATCAGGAAGTAAATTCACGTACGATTCAATATGGGGCTAGAATATTAAAGGCTGAAAAATTCTGTATCGTCTCCATTCGAACTACTTATAATTAGAGAACTTTAAGATAAATCTCATGTCGAACCGAGTTCAAACACCGACTTGAAAAAAGTTATAATGAAGCTCAAGTGATCAAGAATTACAATAAAGTATAAGAAAAAGAATAACAATGTAATAACAATAAAATGTCACCCAGTATATTTAGGCTGATACCAAAAAATTACAACTGAAAAAGCTATGGTTTGAACATTTTAGCAGGAATCCAAAAACAAAATTTCCGTATTCTCTTTTCCCCAAGATTTTCCACAGCTTCAAAGTCGAGACGTTATGCTTTATAATTCATTGTATAAAATCTGGAGGCCGTCACTAGTGTTTACAAATTATAAACATCTGTGTCAAAGTGCAACCTTATCGGTAGCTGGGTGGCTGCTATGTAAATCTCACATGGGGGTTATGTGTTTTAGTTTAGGTTTATTTATTTTTTCAATCTACAATTTATCTGGGTCTAAAATGGAAATTAGGCGATTTTCTCCATTATTAACATCTTTCCCCCCGCGCATTGGCTTTTTTTAGTATAGATAACAAATAAATTCACCAGAGCAATTGAGTGAGACTTGAAAATATATACGCTTATTAAGCCACAATAGGAGATATCAGCAGCCCGAATGATTCGTATATAATTAAAGAAATACTAAACATAGAGTTACCACTGATAAGCCTTTTTATTGAACGAACTCATTTTCGAACAAAGGGTTGTAATGAAATTTTTTTCATGGCGTTAGCATATATTTCCGGGGAATGAAAAAGAAATTTCCATGGCAAATAGTGTATAAATTTTGATGTAACATTGTTACTTCTTCTCCGTTAGACATGTTCAATTAAAAAAATATCGATGAATGTTTGAAAAAAGATTTTCTAGAACCTAGTGCTTCTTTGCCCCATGATACCGATGAATTTCACACACAGGTTCAAGTTTCACTGGTTTTCCACCGAGTCAGGGAGGAAACCCACCATGGTTTCACTCACAAAAAAAGGTTTTGTTGGACTAAAAGGAAAAAGAATGAGCAATGTCAACTTAGAATGCAGCGGTGTATGAACACCAGAGAAGAAAGAAAACATAAAAGACAACTTAGGTATCCAGAACTGTAAAGGGGAGAAAAAGCGAGAAACCTCAAAACAAACAATCGCAAAGCAAACATGATGAACCACAGCAGGGGATTGTCCAAGGATTCAGGAGGACAACTGTCCCATATATCTGCGGAGAGACAGGCCTTGAGCAAAGGAAAATATTTGCCGTTAAAGCAGAAGTATCACCAGGTGGAGGTAGGATACATTGAGCGGAAAAGCTGATGGAGGAATACTGATTTCCATGAGTAGAAGGAATTCCAAATTATGGATACTAATAGCATAAACATGACGAAATAGCCCAATATACGGACATCCAGAGTACAATATTAGTATGGATCTGAGAACCACAAAATAGCTGTACCAAGGAAGTGGGAATTACCAGCGATAGGAATGTAATGCATTAGGAAGTAAAATAAAATAGAAGGGTTTAATAGGTCATATGAGACAGTGCGATTGAATAGGTTATTAGGAGTATAGTCTAAGAGAAAAGTGCGTATCAAAGGAAGAAAAAAAGACATTGACTTATTGCGACATACATTAGACGCACTAAACTGGCAATACTGTCTTTGAAATTTAATTTAAATTAGAGATTTTTCAGAGGTAAGCAGCAATGAATTAAGTGAAGTACGTAGTAGTGGATCTCAGAATTTCATATTCTAAGGATGATGACGTAAGGTAAAAAAAAGTGTAGCTAAAAAAAGAAACAATCGAGCGGATTCATGAAAGAAATATTTGACAAAATTATCATTGGTACGATCTTGCGAGTTCTTAAATTACATTTTTCTATTTGACGCACCCTTAGCTCTTTAGCGGATGAAATTCCTTTATACTATTCCCTACCTCCAAATCTGCTATCCTTACATCCCCGCCGCACTCACTTGCGGCGGATCTCAGGCCAGCACGTGCCTGTAGATGTACCAATTTCTCCATTTAATGGGTCTGTGAGCATGAGGGAGCGATGTGTTGCCCGGTTGCCAAGACCCCTGCCGGCAGGGCAGGGGGGAAGATAAACTCCTCCGTTGTCTGGCCTCGGTCTAATAAAGTCAGTAATCTGGCAATCAATCGACCCCCACCATCTCCGAGTGCCTTACCCTCCACCCACCCTCATTAGCTCCAGAATCCTATTTGCGGCAAATGGCCCCATCCTTATCCAAAGTACTGCACCCTTCTAACATCCAATCCCTGGCCCCAGACACTGTTCACATATAAAGAGTACATGGAAAAAGCTATGAAGAAATACCATTGGCGAAATTATGGAGAAAAAACTAAAATTATGTTTTTCGGCAAAGATAAAACGGGTAGTCACCTGTACATTTATGCAAAAAGACTGAAAATAGATATATTCATCACCGGTTGAACACCAGGTTAGGTCCATTTCTTTAATGCGACATTTTAATGCGTGACACACTCCTCATCTTCAGGGCTTCTGAGGTCAGGGTAAATATTTGGTATTACGATCACTAGCCTTGAAGACATCGAGTCACCCATCGAAACGTCGGAAAAAATGGACGTAGTGACCCCGTGTGCAACCCGAGAAGAATATATATTCAACGTTCACCGGCAAAGAATCAGTTCGTACAGAAAAGCTGGAGTAATTTGGAAAATTTTATTACATAGGAAGAATGTTCACCAGTGATGCAACAACTAGTACGTAGTATATTTTTGGTGAATAGACGCCTTGAAGAAAAACATAAGTTCGGGAGTAACGTTTGCCCTTAGTTTTCCGCGATGTTGATAAGCGAATATTCTATCCATTTCCCAGGTCTTCACCGCACGTGTTGACTTGGAATGACAAGTTTCTCAGGTGGAAACTTATGCATTTGTGACACATGCAGATCAATGAAAATTCCCCGGCACAATAACATGGGAGCTACGAGGAAAAATTGTTTCCTTTTTATACCATCGCGGAAACTAAGTATGGTGAACCTGGCCATGACATACTTTTCAAAGATTCAAAAACAACTGGCCGAAATGGGCAGAACGATACCATCCAAGGCTAATACAGAAAGCACTGGCAACTACCAAAACTCCCGATAACATTAACAGAAATGACAGATACTCTCATACAGATAATCAACAATGCACGAAAAAGATTTTTTTGAGAAAGGGCCTTTTAGATAGCAGTAGTTCGCAGGATACCCTATATAAAGGCGACCAAAACTGCAACCCGATACCTCCAACGCTTGTTGAAATACCAGCAAACTGTTGTCATTCCAAGTCGGCAACACAAGCGGTGAAGATCCGGAAGGTGGAGTAAATATTAGGCTTATGAAGACTATGGTTCGATCAAACGGGATTAGGCCAGATTACTGGTTTGTTTAAAGCACTGACTTCTTACGCCCTGGTACGAGTTCCAGCAAAGTCATAAATTTCACATCGAAAATCTAATCCTACTTTCGTTCTAAGTATCCAATTTCCATTGATGATGCTGTCTCCACCCTCCATACATTCCTAGAATCATCCTTACTAAAGGAAGTAGGGTCAGCGTGGGAAACCAGAGTACTGGCATGCCATCCCAGAGGCTCGGGTACAAATCCAGTTAGTGGCTGATATTTTTCGGTGGAATCCATCCCCAACTTGGTTATCATGCGGAGGGTACCTACTTCAAGTAAGGTACCCTGTTCGTTGTCTGAGACGTTAAACCGTAGTCCCCTTGGAGTCTTTCGCTGAAACGGGAACCTATTGCCAAATAAGGATTTATCTTAACGTTGCCTTCACTTTCAATAATATAAACCTAAGATCAACATCCTACTCATCAAAAGTAAACATATATAACTTTTACTTGAATGTGAATCTAATACTCTAAAATGCAAAGGGCCGACATTTAGTCGACAGAATACGATGTTGTTTGAAAGCATTTCTCGATTAAAATTAAGCACGCTCTGTGGAGTCAAACCAATACGTATCTGGGAATATGGCGTACGACGTCACGAAACGGTATTAATGTAAGGGATACAACGCGTTATCATGTAAATTTAGGCTGATTTAATCATACAAGATGACATTTATCGTTTTCATTTCATTTGTGGAGGATAATTAACTCGTATGCTTTGATCTTCCCTGTCAAAACATTTCGCAGAGTGGAGATGCTTTAACGTGCAGTGACGTCAGATCATTGAGAAACAGTTTATTATTTCCGCTGGAAACTTACCCTTCTTTCCCAAAGGCCTAAAAATGCACGATCAGGAGGAAATCAAAACTCCCTCCCCGCTCCCTCCCTCCATACTCCTTTCCTACAAAATAACTTTGAAAAACAATAACCTTTCCCTCATCATCAGCCCGTGATCCACGGTTCCACGGGCCCCTGCCTTTCTCAATCTTCCCCAAACCACTGTAATTTTACCTCGCAGCTACGACAACAATGAAAGGAAAAAAACTAATATAGTCTAACTATGAACCTGGTGATACTGCAAGTTGGCGAAATTTGTTGTGTAACTAACAGGTAAAATTGTAGAAAAATACAAAGTATTTTATATAATATAAATACTAACTTTAAAGTCATCTACAAAAAACGAAAAACAGTAAATTTGATATGTAAGGAAAAGATTTTCATGAATGTTCCCAATTCTTCAAGACGAAAATGACCTCAGCTGTCGGTCGGACCTCCACAAATAGCCAACTAACTAGCCAACGACACGTTTAAGCCCAAGTTCCATCGTATGCACCATTCCGGTCGACCCATGCAATTCCCCTTTTATTTTCTATTCTCCGTCTTCCTCCTCGTTAAAATCCTCCGGCACTCCATCACCCAGAGAGAGGGATCTCCCGGACCGAGCTCCGTAAACTTCCCCCGGAGGAAGAAATAGCGACGACCTCCAACGCGCCGCAGAGCCTCGACCGACCGGCCCCTTTTTCAATTCCCAGGAGTCCATTTCCACACACCTACCAGCTCGGCCCGCATCTTTTGCGAAACCCTCAATATCCCTACACTGACTGCCCTAGAGAATTCTCATACCCCGACTCCGGAATGCCCTGATTCTCCCGCGAAACTCAAGCCTTAGCTTTAAACATTTTGTTTGACTAATGTAGCATGCCGATAATGGCTCGTTAAATAAACGCATAGTTAATGTGAATTTTGTGGCAAACTATAAACCTAGGGGTTAATTATTTTGCCATTTCTAAGCAAGCTTCGATTAATCCTAGAGGGTTAATAACATAATCAAACTCATCAATAGATCTTCTCTCGCAAAATACACGTTTACAACAAAACCAGATTATACAATAATCCACCAAAAAAAAACTCACTTTTAACCCAGTGTTTTTCCTTGTCCTTTTCCATGTCCTCCACTTTTTTCAAAGTAGTGCCCTCCTACCCATTTTCAACACCTCACTGAGTAGTTGTGAAATGAAGTTGTGTACATCAATCTTACAAGGCCCTAAGATAACGATGTCATATCTACAAAGCCTAGTATCCAAGACAGTTTTTTCTGCCACCAGCAGCAAGTTAAATTGTTTCCATAAACAAAAAAAAAACAATTAAGACTTAAATACGACCATTTTCACAAATACTAGAATATTTTAGCGTATCCTAAAAAGCATTTCACAACAGGTTATAACCTAACTAGGTTTCCAGAGTGAGTATCAACATCATTTTAAATGTATTTTTGCGCACGGAGCATACCATTGCCTCTATCTGCTAGAAGCAGACTGCCTGCTTCTAGCAGACCTTCAATGATCTTACCTGTCGATGAACGGAAAGATGCAACGCCATTAGATAGTATTAATTTTTCAAAGTATTTTCCGTAGCTAGCGATCATACGGTGAAATCTATGATGGAGCACCATATGCGAGGAAAGCTTATTAAATTTAAAAAAAATGGATTATATCTACCACACACAACAAAATATTAGTATAAGCATAGAAATACCGTGAATAATTGCACAATACCATATATATTGTAAAAATTTAAGAGTGAAATTCACACGATCTCGTAACGCAACTGAGTGAATCTTTCCTGGATACCATAAATGGCATGGAAAAGTATTCATTAATTAACCATTATTATTTCAGGTCCTTGATAGAAACGCAATTTGAACGGAACAAGTTTCACGGTCGGCGAGGAAAGCACAATAAATTTAGGCTGAAAACAAGTTGTGAAAATTCCACCTAGAGTGAAACAGAGTTAAGAAAAATGGTAGTTCATACAAATTGACATAGTCTTAAGTCGAGAGCAAGAGACAGTAAAAATCGAGATTCCTTAATCAGATGAAAGACTAATATGCATCTTGATTCATCAGTGTTTAAGAATGATGTAAATGGTCGTTGCATTAAACCTCTCTTTTCAGGTTTTCTTACCTTTTCTATCGGCAACAAGGACAATGGTACCAATATAGGGGATGAATAAGTCTTTTTTCTGCGTATATAGACGGAATTACTTAGAAGTGAAATGAAAATGAAAGAGCTCAGAAAAAGGTGTGGATTGATGATAAATCCGAAAATTTGGAAGCGTAAAAAACTTTTTATAGCATATTCTTATTCTTTTGAGCCGAAACTGGGAGGGTAAAGAAAACGCGCCACGCATTGAATTCCATTATTCATGGCGAATACGAAAAACTCCGCAAATTTTTCATTTAAATGAACCAGTGAATTGATCAAGAGAACGAGAAAACTCCGTTATATCGAGATGATTTCAAATCTAAGTCAAACATAAGGCGCTTTAATTTAAATATTAAACGTTAAATCAATAGAGAACCAATTACGCTCAAATTCTCCGCGATTATATGCTGAAGAAAATTATGCCTTTCACTCACTTTGATAGGGTTTTATTAAGTTCAGATCAGCAAGGTTTCTTCCTACGTCTCTGTTTTAAAGAAACTCTGCGCTTTCATGCCAAGGTTAAAGCCCAAGAATCCAGAAAAGAGGTTTACCTTACCGTATCAGAATAACCCACACATTTTCTAAATTTTCACAAAAATCCCTGAAAAGAAAATGTAATTTCTATGTTTGCTGTAGTAAAAATGTACTTGTCAATTACTACATTCCAACGAACAAGATGCTTTACCATTCAAAGCAGGAATGGATAAATAGGTATGCTCTAGAAGTGTTTTCTTGTGTTAACGATACCAAAAACAAAAAAACACCTAAATGCGTCATTTATTAAAGTGAGACCAATTAAAATATTATGATATTATAAATTATTTAAAATTAATTATAATGCAAAAGAGCTCCCACTCAATATGAGTAATTTACCTTTTAGGCTGACATTGACCTGGGAATGGGCCATTATTTACTGCTGGTTAAGATTTTCTTATGCTGCAGAAACTTGGGACATGCATCTGCACTGGTAATATAAAGTGTCATGCCTGCGATCAATCAGCTGGTACTTTTGTTTACAAATAAGTACTACGTAAATAACGCCAGAAAATGACAATAGCAGCGAGTTTATAAACAAAAAAATACGGAAAATATTCAATGTTCGTCAGTGAAGCCAGTTGGCGAATACATAATTAAGAAGACAGGGGTAGTATCAAATGGAATTACCACTATAGAAGTAAGATATTGAATGAGATCAGCAGAAGACCTAAGGAGCCAGTATGACTAGCATTCGGATCATGATTCGTCGAAAAAATATTCTTGCCGAATTGAACTAGTTATTCACTTCAACATGAAGATAGAAGAGAAAATAAAGGTAATAGAATAAAATACAGGTCTAAAAAATAATAAAATATAAAAAATTACTACTTTTTTTAATACATGGTGACTAAAAATCCCCATTAATGCGGAAAAAACTTTCTCAAGTCTTGAATTATTGCCAACCGTTCTATTTCAGGATACAAAAAAGTGCATGTTGACAACATTTTAACAACAAAAGGCTTCATAATAAACTGATGCATTTTATCGTTCATCAACTTTTCTTTGCTAATACTTCAGAGGCAAGGTTTTCTCTGAAGACTTGATATTATGAAATAATCGTCAAATATTCAAGGTGAAGGTAGAAGAATTAATAGCACTCAAGGAATATTTTTACTTATAAATATCCTAGAATGTCTGGCTCGGATTGGATTTTAAAGATAACATTCAACAAGTTAAACGCTACATTGAAAAAAGTAAGTAATCATATGGAATGAAGTATGACCATTACTTTTGAGATAAAACTGCATTCCATTTCGCGCGAGGTTTTCATGTTCGTAAAAATGTTTTCTCACATTGCTGAATTAATTACGGTAGCGTTTCGCCATAATTACTAGTAGCAGTACTCAGACGGTGAAGCCTGGTAAATACGTGGGTTACTTGACTTCAATTCGTCTAGGTGAATATTTACAATGGCTCATGAATAGACCATCATATGTGCCTACGGATTTAGATGACCCAATACCTCTTGTATTAAACATCAAACCATAAATTGGTCTAATAAAAATATAATAAATAGTTAAAAATAGCTGGTTTGTTATTAACTTTGGCGATCGACAACTGCAGTGATGTGCTTGTACTACAAGAGGTGGGTATCACGGTAAGAGATTAATTACTATGTGATCTAGAAGAAGATAGGAGAGAGACCCGGTGTTGAGTAATCTTTTTAACGAAAACCACAAAGAGATTATGAGTTAAATGTTCTATCCGAGTGACAAAGTATTGCACATGAAGTAATTTCCCATATCACTCATGCTGGAATCCAATTTACTCAGAAAAATATTTGATACTACCAGCATTCATACCCGTACCATCTGAATGAGAAACCAGCATTCTATTGACCACAAGAACTCTATCTCTCAAAATATGGTATGCTAAGATGCACGAGTCTACCGGCATGACGCTTTTGGGTAGTAATGAAATGTAGTTTCCTGATAGTAGTATTATGTTCCAGTAATGAGATAATGCATCGTAAAAGAATAATAACTTAGTTGACAAAATATGAAAGATTTTGTCATTTTTTAAAGTTTCTCAGGATCTCTTCCTTTTTCAGCTTCTCTCAAAGTATCACGAGTTTTAATAATTTTCCGTGCCATTAAAAGGTCCAAGCTTTTGCTGTGCTACATTGAGATAATGCTTACGTATCCTTTTCCACCTCCCAATGGAAGAGAACATTTCTAGTGAGACAGCGGATCCAAAGCAAAGGTCATTGGCGCGAAAATTGATAGTGGCAAGAGAACTCTCTGGGCTTCACTGAAGCAATTCCATCCTCACTTTATAGGCTTCAATCGCGCATCACGCTCCAGATTCCCCGAACGTGTGTCACGAATTTCAAGGCAGTTCCAGACGGTCTATAACGCAAGGATTCACACGTTTCCCCAAGTCCTCTTGATATAAGTAGAAAAATTATCCTAAAATATCGAAAAGTTTTTAACAAAATAAATTACTGGGAGGCAGGTATACTTTCCACTTAACCAAGAGTCCGTGGAGACGGAAAATTCTCCAACTCACAACATCATAGCAAATAATCATAAGTTAATAAATATGCCGTTAGTATAAGGACTCCACCTCTTCAGAAAATATTACACAATATACAGGTGTAAAGATTAAGAGTCCAATACGTAACCAATAGCAGGATGGGTTCCTTTTTCCACCATTATGGGTTTAACTTAAAAATTATGTAATAATCAAATGTTCAATTTTATAATATGTACAGAAAACAGTTCATCCTCGGATGCAATTGTAAGTCAAAAACATCCCCATAGTTATATTTAGTTTTTTAAGTGTTCGAATGCATGAGCGTCAAATTTTAAACAAGAAATGTGAATGTATCATCAGTAATAACACTATCATGTACTCATTTCTGTTCAAAATTCCACTTTCGTAACGAGAAGGGATCGTTTCCTTCCACGAAATTGATAAATCGGGTTAAACCAAGATAAGGGAGACCAGAGTTAGCCAGCTGTTAAAGCGCTGTTGAGTACATTTCATTAACGGTAATTCCGGGTAACATTTTCCACCTTGTGCATAGATTTCCCTACACAAGAGAACAAAGATATTAACAAGTTCCAAGCAAGAGGACGACCCGAGACGTTTGAAGAACGAAATGCGACGAATTTGCAGCGTCGGCGGCGCGGCGCCACGAATAAATTTAAACAATTACAACATCACACCATTAGCGTGAATGCTCGCGCGAGGCAACTTCCCTCTTTTGCATTTTACGGCACCTAAGCGGGTCGCAAGGCAGCGTTCGGGGTGAAGCTACGATCCATTCCGTTCTGCG
This sequence comes from Pyrrhosoma nymphula, assembly GCA_963573305.1. Lineage (NCBI taxonomy): Eukaryota > Metazoa > Arthropoda > Insecta > Odonata > Coenagrionidae > Pyrrhosoma > Pyrrhosoma nymphula. The sequence continues at coordinate 41,949,185 of OY754339.1, read as the reverse complement.
AGCTGGTGAAGGGGCGGACCCGCGCGCGGGCGGTCGGAGCGTTATCGGACCAAATTGGCCGGCGCCCTACGACCGTTAAGAGCCTCGGCCGGGCCGGGGACGAGACGGGAGAGTAAAGTAGGATGAGCCGCCCGCTTCCGCAAGGACCGTTATGAAGAGAAGAAGAGGTGTTGGGAAGAGGAGGAGGGCGTGTTAAGAAGGTGGAGGTAGGGTGGTTGGGATTCTCTTAAAAGAGGTAGAGGGTGGTAAGAGGAGGTGAAATATTCATTGAAGAGGGACGTCTTCCGTGCGTGAGGAAGTGGTGCCCAGCGTGGAGAAGAGGATAAGGGTGAGGTTCAAGGGGACTGGAATGTAAAGGTGGTGGTATGTGGGTGACATAAGGAGATGGTTTAGGGGTGGGTTGGCTAAAAAAAAGATGTTTAATAAATTTTTCAGTGAATTCGGAAATTTAAATGGAAAAAAATTCATGGATACTATTTTCATGAAAAAAGTCGTGAAAAAATTTCTCATGAAAACATTTCATGCTAATATTTGGATACGATGACTTTTCCCAAATTGTAGAGGCAGTATCATTGGAGAGAAACATTTAAAATGCTAGTGAGAAAAAGGCAGGGCTAGATGGGACATGAATGAGATGGTTATAAGGTTAAAGAAGAAAGAGTTTGAAGGCGGATTTGAAAAAAGACTTAATTTTTGCAAACTGAAAATTACTGAAATACTTTAATCAAGCATACTCAGTGTTAAAGAATGGTCTAATAATGACGCGTTGCTTGAAACTATTTTAAGGCTGAAACAAAATCTTATCGATCAAGGAGTCATTAATATTAGTTGACAAGTAACGGCAAATAATTTCCTGATTTTGAAAAAATATATTGATGAAAAAAATCTGGAGTGAGACAACGAGAATTGTCAACTCCGTATATATTGCCCAAACTTCCGGGCTCCACTGCTGAGAGGCAGCAGTCATTGCAGAAACCACTCGTCGCGCAGATCAAGAAGATTGGTTCGGTATCAAATGCCACAGCTTCGGCCGAGAGTAAAATTAACGGAAACGGCCGGAGTACCACGATTTGGAAGGCAACGGGAAATCACCACATTAGTCTTTCTAGAAGGTACAGCCTCGCATTCACCGAAGTATGGCCTGATGATAAAACATTTCGTAGGTAAAATAACCCCCATTTGCCCAGCCCCGCCTCAGTCCAGGTGGGTACTACTGGGAAGAGAGCATCAGTCAGAGTGGAAAAATGTAGGATTATACATGATATTTGTTGTCTGCCGACGCGTATTCTAAGATAGGAACTACAACGCTGGAAATTCCATCAAAAAAATCTCCATAGAGCCTAGAATCAAAACACGCACCTTAGCCTGCCGGGACACTACTTGTAAACCCTGCACTACTCATAATCTCCAGTACTCTAGGCAATTTTTCCAGGTTTTTGAGGAACTTTGTATTTAGTAATCCTCGGCAGAAAACCTTATAAAGTTCATGCTGAGAAAAATCTCGGACCTCTTCCACATAAAACAACTTGATATATTCGATGTATTCTGGTTTAACTTAGTAGAATACGTTATCACTGAATTAAAAACACAATGAATATTTCCACCAATATTTATTTCGGTACTACACACTATTTTCGCCGTATAGGTGTCATCATCAGGTACCTGATGTGCTCAGTGATTTGATTAATGTTTAGTGAAGCTCCGTGGCTTGATACTAGTTTATTTCATCCTAATATCGAAAAATTACACCAGGTCCAGCCTGAAGCTGTTATATTTAATTTATTTATTAAATAAAATCAGCATATGTGACTGTTTGTTTAGCACGAAAGAGAATCGCTTTTGCTTGATTGGACGAAGGTAGGTTATTACTGACAAAATGCCAAAATTTGTAGTTTTTTCTCCACGGGAATATCTCGAAAATGGCAAAGCAACAGAGTTTTCCCTTTCCGATTGTTATTTTCCTCACTTGAAATAAAAAAAATAAATAAAACGTGTTTTTTCACTGGGAATATTTTCTTCTGTATCCTTCCATTGAAAAAGAAAGGGTTGTAAAAGTTTCTTTCATTTCAAGCCGCGTCCATCTTTAGGAAATAAGTGAGAGGAGAACGAGGATTGAGGTGTGCAAGTGTTGTGGAGTAGGGGAGGACTGAATGCTGGGAAAAGGGAGAAACGGTCAGACACTGCTCAGAGAAGGGGTCTTCGGTAGGAATAAAACAGGACGAAAGCCCCTGAAAGATGAGAGTGTTTGCAAGGGCGAGGCAATGGCTCGTGAACGGGACGCCCGAAAGAAAGGAACAAGAAGAAAAGGAAAGCTGGATTCCTTACGCGGAAGAAACCCTCCAGGAACCATTTGATGTAGACGGGGAAAAACAGGATTCTTCTTTTTGAGGATATAGCCCCGTAAAATGAAATTTATGTTTTTCTATTCCATCTTCTCGGATTGCTTGTACTCAAAATGTGACCACGATCCGATAACGTGCAGAAAATCTTACATTTACACTCAATTTTCTTCCTCAGTTTACACTCGAAAGTACATGGACACAAAATCGAGAAAGTAATGGAAAAGAAGTGTTTTTCCTGACAAATACTTATGTTATTTTAGCGAAAAATCTTATGTAAAAGTTAATTTCTCCAGGAAAATTAATTATAAAAGAATAAGCCAGTTATTTATCGTTTTTTAATATTTAAATCTAAGTAACTTTTGAAGGGTATCAAGGAAGGGAATCAAAGTAACTTTTGTCCGAGTTTCTTTCAGCATGAACTATAAAAGGTTTTCTGCCGAGGAATACTAAATTGAGTACTGTAAAATCGCCTTGAGTACTGGAGATTATGAGTAGTGAAGGGTTTACAAGTAGTGGCCCGGCAGGCTAAGGTGCGTGGTTTGGTCATTTAGATGAAAATTGCTCTGCAGTCATTTTTATGATGTCATAGCAAACTAATGGATTGAAAATAACTTTACTAGCTAGTTACTAATTTAAAACGTTTAAAACAAGTAATTCATGCATGCTCTTACTCATTTTCGTTACGTTTTTCAGTGATTTCTCAACAAGATGGTCAATTATGTGAATTTACTGGAGATTCTGTGGCATAAACTACGATGCAAGAAAGATATTTGTGTATTTGGCTCGATATATTCTTCCTCAATTCTGTTATGAGCAAGTGATAATCATGTAGTTATCATTATGCCCAATTAGAGAAAATTAATCCAAAAGCTGATTAATCAATTATACAAGTATAACATCCCTGAAAATACGATTTGAGTTAATTCTTGTGCGGTGTATGCAATTGAAAACTTTTCGTTAATTTTGGTTACTTGCATTTTATTTTTTACTTCAATCTCGAGATGAATGCTGATTTCCACCACAAGGAAGCCTAGTTTCCTTTCGTTTCTCAATGGGTGACATCCTACGAGAATCATTCTAAGTACCATTCTAACTTGTTTTTCATTGTCCAGCATTGAAACAGCTCTGAAGCGAGCAATTCACAACCGCAGGAAGACGCTACGGCATTCCATTTTCGTTTTGTATTTTTGCTTCCGTGACAAAATACGCTTGACTGTAAACGCACATTAAGTGCCCGCAGCTCGTAAAGGACAAGGTGATTAGTAACACATCTTGATGGCATTAATTTTCGTATTCTTTGGCTCAAGATAACTCGTAAGAGAACAAGCAAACATGTTTCTCTTTCCGTGGTCTTAAGAATCAAATGCAAATAAATACCAACATTTCGCTAACAGCTTTTGATGGTATCTATAGGCATCGTAAGCCAAAAACATTGTTTAAAAATTGCTTAAATGAAACCAGATGCTTTGAGAAACTTGAAGAGACAAAATAATAATTTGGCATGTTTCTTTTGTTCACTTCGAAAGTTTCGATTGACGCAGAATAGTTTTACCTCCCCTCCCACCCCCAGAATTTCCTTCAAAATTTTTGTTATACTTCACAACGGTGCAGAGCTGAAAATATCATAATAACACTTTATAAGACTTTTATGGAAATGAACATTTGGAACTGCTGGTAGATTAACAAGTATTTTTAAATTAGTTGTTGGTTAATTGTATTTGTAAGCCAACATAAATAATTACGAAATATCTTTAACTCCCCAGCTTTTTATTCAATAATAAAATAAATTGCATTTTAATGCAAACATTTACCCTTATTTTTTTTAGAAATTCTAACAAAATTATTAATATTGTATTTATTTATTTACAAACTTAATTTTTTGATTTTCAAATCATAATATTTAATATGATTTCATGAGATAACCTAACATTATTTTAGTTGAAATTCGCAGGATGACCATCCTCTTACCCGGAAGAAGCAATAGTTTTAGCTATACCCCGACTTCAAATAGCATTTATGGCACATCTATTTCACTAACTATGGTGGACTACACATTGATTACTTAGGGCAATATTACCATTTGGACTTCAATTTTTGTATTAATATCTGCAACTATAACGCATTAAATTGAATTTAGGGTTCCTAATTTAGCTTAGAAATCATTGCCGCCATTTTTTCAGCCCGCATAGCCAAAATGTGGGCATTCCAAACTTGAGCATTTTTACATTGGACACATGGGAAGAGACGCATGGACAGGCCAATATATTTTTTGATTTTTAACGAATGTTAACCCTACCATTCCACAATACAACTAACTGAAGATGAATTGAAATACGCGTTAATTTCTCAGAGGGATTGGTAAAAATCTATCACGATTTACATTAACATATGCGAAAAACAAACACTAATTAACGATGAAAGCAATAATCGATATGAAGAATGCTAAACTCGAGAAACACGGCCATAATGCATTCCCCTTTTTACTTTGGCTCATTTGTCAACTCGATGTACACATAAACGAATTAATAATATTATTAAACAGCGATAGTATCAATAAATTATATAAAAAAATAAATAATCAAGGAAACAACTATGAAATATTGAAGAAAATAGCAGATGTATGAGAGCAGAGGATGTTAACAACTCCAGCGTCAACAGTACATATTGAATACCGTTACCATGTCTCAAGTCATTCTTAAACCTTATTTAAAGTAATTAATTAACAGTAACAAATGAAATAAAAAAAACATTCTTTTTTTTATCAGGCGTGAAGAATATATTTAATACCTGACAACATACTAATGTTGTGTGTAATGAACAAGGTATCTTTTCAGCTCTGTTATAACGTGTACATTTTTGTGTGTCCAGACACTGAAATACCAGTTGAAAAAATGTGACAATACTGTTAAAATAGTTAAATACGGCAATGAAACGCATAAATTTATTTCTTTCTGATACTTCGCATCAGTCATTAAGGGGTTACAACGAGATAGACTACATTTTTGTTGAGTCATTTTGATGTTTTTTATCTTCCGAAGTTGGGAACCTTACTTTCCTCAAAATCGCCCTTTCTACCTTACGAGTAACTTCAACCTACTTAATCTGTTTAGAAAATTAGTCCAAAAAAGTTACATACCTCAGTACCACAGCAGCTTGTTAATTTTTCCCAGATAAGGACGAATATTCGAAGTAGGGACCAATCGATGAACGAAAATTCGGGAATAAGGGATAAAAACATTCACCGAATAATTGGAAATGAATGAATAAATTAAGAAGAGAATGTAATTAAAGCGTTAATGAAAGCATAGAATGGAAATTGGAACAAACCAAGCGAATGAATTTAAGCAAATTTCCGCAGATGAAGATTCTATTGATAAAAAAGTTTTCTTTTTTTTGTCAATAAAGCACCAGGGCTGAAGATCGTTGGAACAGATATGTGCATAATTCATTATGGAAGCAATATTGGATTGAAAGGTTTTTCCTTTATTAAAACTTTTCCGATATATGACGTAAAAACGAATTTGAGGCGAGTGCGACCCTAAGTACTCAAATTCAGCTATTGTATTATGATCTCCGTCCTCTCTTATGAGAAACAGAACTCGAACTGAACTCCAAGCTGAGTCACAACACTAATAGAAATTGTGTGTTTAAAAAAAAAGGAGTAAAAATTCATATTGCACGATTATTAAATATTGAGTCACATCAAAGGATCTATGCTCGAAGGCAATAAATTCCTTGAAAAAGGTATATCCCTTAGCGAGAGAAATTATGCCAGAAAAGATAGGTTGTGTGCCGATAAAAAGTCTACTGGGTTACAAGCTGTCCTGCGATCACTTGAAATATTAGATAATGTGACCTTTACTGTGACAAGGACAATTTATTATCCTTGCACTCTATGTCTACATGTGCAAACTACCCTACTGCCAGAAAAGATAGGTTGTGTGCCGATAAAAAGTCTACTGGGTTACAAGCTGTCCTACGATTACTTGAAATATTAGATAATGTGACCTTTACTGTGACAAGAAGGACAATTTATTATCCTTGCACTCTATGTCTACATGTGCAAACTACCCTACGAGCTGCTATGAAGATGTGTGGAAGGGGGTGTTCGGACAATATTCATGAAACGGGAGGGAATAGGGAAAGTGAGGGGGGAGAGAACAGATGTAAACTATATGCAAAAACAACGTATTAATATCACGCCGTTTTTTTAAATAAACGCTTTAGGTGTGTGGAAAGACGGTTTTCATTTACATATCAGTTCACCAGTGTGCCTCTTTTATTTATTGGTGAAGCCTAGTTATAGAAATTAAGCGCGGGGCCAAAAGAATATCCTTCCTGTCGTGCTGAAACTCACCTCATCTGAATTTCTCGTGCAAACTAAGCCAAGCGTGTAACCTACATTCTGTAATGGCTCCCAGCTTAGTCCTTTGTTCAGATTCTTAACACTTGCTGTGCGATCGTAGCAGGTTTTAGCGCAGTTGTGGTTATGGTCTCCAATGGTGCGAGGAAAGAAGGAATGTTTTTAACTATCGGTTCGGCGTTGTTTCTCTCTTATTTTGTCACTTACATCAGTTGTAGACATACAGCGCGGGGTTAAATATAATATCCTCCGTGTCATACTGAAACTCCTGACTGATCTGAATTTGTCAAGAAATCTAAGCCTAGCGTGTAGTCTACGAGTTTTGAAAAATTTACTTCTGCTTGCTCTGTGTTAGAGGGGCTCCTGAGTTAGCCCATAGGCTATCAACTCTCATTTTTAGGATTAAATAACCACGATGATGATGATGGTGAAGAATATACGAGGGATATAACAGCTAGGAAAGATTATAAGGATTGGGAAAGCGCCAGAAAGATAAATAAATAATTAGCTTCCTTAGCCATAAGCCCACCGTCAGAGGCTCCCTACTATTCCACCGCACGTGGCCTAGATTCTAGATTCTCAAGGAAAAAATTGCCAAGGCGGTTGTATCATGTAGTAGTAAGAGTAGGAGTAGTAAGTGCGACATCACTGGATTTCATGGACGCGTCATGAGGAAGCCCTTTGAAAATGTGCGCAGGGTACGCAGTTCATGGAGGGGGACGTCTAGAGAGGGGAAAATTAAGAAATTATTCCAAATATCGCTTTTTATATGTACAACTGCATTGTAACTCCTCAGTGTTGTTTAAGTCATGTTAAACCTTAAGGTAACCGAATATTTTATAGTAAAATACTGAGAATTTTAGTGATAAAAACAAATTTTTTGGATCATTAATGTTCCCCTTCTATGTTTACTTCAATGATCTAACATAAAGGGGAAGGTGGGGAAAAGTGGATTAGCTTAGCTTTACTTAACATTTAGAGCTGGTATAAATGATATGGCCAAGAAGTATTAGGTACGCTATAAATCACAGTTTATCTACTACCATATAAATATTTAAAAACCCGATTTTTTCAGCAATGCTTGTGTTATATGAGGATTTCATTTTTAAATTAAAATAAATTTTATAGATCAAATTGTATGTTAAAGACATCATTATTTTTATCTGAGATTCATTGGCCATCATCATTTTAAGATATCATGAGAAATCTTACAACAAAAAAATTCACATTTTGAGAAAATCTAGGCACAATCCAAATCTGGCTTTGAATTTAAATAACCTCGCAGCCCGGCATTCTAAATTATTTTGCTTACATCGTTTTAAAACTTCAAGGAAATGGAGAGAATTGCTCAGAAAATTATAACAGCTTCGCCCCACCATTTAACTTTGCCTCAAATTCCCCTACAACAGCACGAATTCTGTAATAGGATATGAATGTGGTATCCATTACGAATCATAGAGGTGAATATCAAACGCTCAAACTACCGTAAGAGGGTGGAAAGAGAGGGGGGAGAGAGTCACAATCGCCTGGTGTTGCGTCCGCGGTGTCGGCCGCAGGGGCCGGCGACAGCGGTCCGTCACCCGACCTCCGCGACGCCCACACACTTCCATCCAGTCAAGCCACACCCGCGTCCTCCCCTGCCGGCCGGAGACCACGACTCCCCAGACACACAAAAGACGGGTCTCGCCCGTCGCACTGCATCAACGCATTTGAATTATTTACGGTGGAGTGGCGTGAGGGGAAAGTGGAGGAGAGAGGAGGCATGAAGAGTCAAGCAGGCAGGGAGCAGCAAGAGGTTAAACAGACGAGAAGAGAAGGCGAGATGGAAACAGAGGGTAGATAAAACGTGGAGACGGACAAGTGGAAAAGGGGGAAACAGTGAGAGTTCATTTGGTTATGCGTTAGATAACGCGGCCACTTTTGCATTCCGTCCATTGAGCAGAGCGCGTTCGTCCCTTGGGCGCCAAAAGGGCATAATTCAGGGCGATGTGAGGACAGAGCATGAGATGAAGAGAAGGAAAACCCATGGTTGGGAGGGAATGGAAGAGAATGTATAGCCCTCGCAAAAATTCCTGGCTTATGCCTACGTGAAAATACACCTCTGTCCTCTTCCACCTCCTTTTCCATATTCTCCCCCCTTTCCATGGCTTGAAACCTGGCACCCCATGCCTGCCGGTGGCTCGCAGGGTAGTATGTAGAATGCGGACGCCGGGTTTCTTCCCACGTTTTTCCCTACCTCTCTTACCCACCTATGCTACTTCCGTGCATGAACAAAGTTGTCGGTCAACGCTAAGGCTCAACCAACCCAAACATATCCTGGCTATTCATAACTATCGTAAAGTCGCATTTAAGGAGTACGGGTGAGTCGATGGCAGGTGTTTTTTTGCACCATTCACCGTCGGAGGCAAAGTTTTATGTCCCAGGTCTGGAATAGTGTCATGACTACCGAGTGGTTGCAATTCAATTCAGAAGGGTCCACTATGACTGTTTGAGTGAAAAAAATTACAATATTGAACTTAACGTACACACTCAGGTGTGAGTCGAGAAATTTCTTCACAGTTTCGCCCAATGAACACCTAAGTCCCTACCTAGTCGAGTTATTAAATAAGGTGACAACCAACTTAGTCGCGTAAACGTTCAGTATTAAACGTAGAGTTAGCCAGTAGACGTCAAGGGGTTTACACTATGACAGTGTCAATTAAAACAATTACTTAACTCAAGTTAACATATATACTCGAGTATAGGACAAGACAATCCTTCCCTCTTTTGGCCAATGAAAACCTACCTTCGACATAAAACCTACTCAGTCGAAGCAGTAAATAAGTTGACTTTTTGGGGGTCAACATTTCTACATTTAGGTTTCATAAAACCATATGTACCCCTATCATCCATAAGCCACGGAGAATATTAATCGATAAATATGTTATTTTTAAGTTAAAAGTTCCGTTTTAGAACATATAATTGTCATATACACTTGTTATTACCATTTTGTGTTATTAATGCATTCCGTAAGGCCAAATATATTGTAAAAATATCACGTAATCAATGCAAAACAGAGAGATTCAGCAATTATTTACCTTGACTTATACTCGACTCACGAATTTTAGTCGATATTTTCAGCCCAAACAGAAGGCAACGACTTATAATCCAGTTTACTTATACTCGACTTTAAACGTTATTTATTTGTGTAACTAAAAATATCGCTTTCACGGGTGATAAGGTTTAGATACTATGAAAAATATTTGAGGTAAAAAAAAGCATATGTGAAGAGCCAAAAATTTTTAACGTACCCTTTTTGCAACCATTGTATCTTACTGATGTGATATTTCCATTTAAATAACGCATTTTTACATCAATTAATAAGGAGATTTAATAATATTTCTAAAATGACAGGTGACTATGTTTTATTAAAATTCAATTTTCTTTGAAAGTTTGCTTCTCCTCAATTGTTTTTCGTGAGCATGGTATTTATATTTAATTAAAAAATAAGATTTTCCCCATTTTCAGCTATTTGGCTACTTGTAATTGCAAGTGCAATTTACGATCAATAAATGGTTTTGAAAGGTGGGATTATGTCATTCATAGCAAGCAGGGGAGACGGTTTTCTATTAGTGGCCGGAATATTTCAAAATAAAGAAATTTAAGTCGTTTTATAGGATATCCACCTTCTCTCTTTAATAATCTTCTCTATAATACTGTGCTCCCTTATACAGTGTGTTTCATGAGAAATCGCACGTTACGTTTAATACGTACAATTTTTATCGCAATAGGAAGTGTAATTGTCATTGCACTGATAAAGGCGAGAAGCGGTAATTAGTTTCATCAACTTATAATGAATTGAACCTCAATCAATGTGTTAGAAAATCAACTCATTCCCCCGAATCCCCGCCTAAGGACTTCGTTAAGGGTTGATTTTTCACATCCTTAGCCCACCAAAATGACTCGATCCGGGTGTTAGCGGTTTATTACTCTTTCTGATACATGGAAAAAGAAATGTGTAAATAAATATTGATGTAGTAAACTTCCTTTGTCGGTAAATTAATGCCAATTCCATGCATAAGAAAAAAGCCTTCGGTCAAATAGCTCAAGTTACGTTATAGTTTATGATGCCATATCTACGCTAAAAATAAGGCTTTGTTACCACTTATACCAAGTAAATAAACTTTTAAATTATTTATTTTCGTGCCTGTTAACATAAAGAAGCAAACCAAAATATCAAAACTATTAAGAAATATATATATTTTTTTAAATTTCTTTCCTTCTTGAAAATGGGAAGTAATGAGCGAATATTTTGTCAGTAAAGTATAAAGGTAGAAATCTCAAAATTAACTTACATAAGTTTCATTTTGCTACCATGAGTAAGCTCCACTGCTTTTTCCGTTTCTTTCGTAACAGCAAAATGATTCTGACAAAATGTTTGCGTAGTCACAGATCGGTAACTAAGGAGTAGCGACCCCATGTTCATCAGACAAAAAATGCTTCAAATAACCTCCCTTAATATTTACTGATGTGACTCTCATTTCTATACTGGATTACCGAAACATTGTATTGCCAAACACAATTGTATGAAAACTCTTATGATCTCCATTTTTGGGTAATTATACTAAAATGTATGCAACACGAACCACTATCCAACCAATTGATTATTGGCAAAGTGAAATTAAAATAAGCAGCGTCACATACTTAAATACAAACCTCTGTAGATACTCTAGCAATAATTAAGATTATTGATATGTATCCCCGAAAAATAGCTCTTGGTAGAGAAACCTTATTAACCTAAATAACGGATGAACTTCAAGAGTGTTCCTATGCGGTTTCTCACTTAGTATTCTTGACCTTATAGATTAAATGTAAACGTTGCGACAGAAGGAAACCATTAAAGGCCGGTTGAGAAATTTCGCAGTCGTATGCCGAAATTCAAATCCGGTTATAACAGTTCAGGGGACACAGGGTTCGCAGAGGACAAGCTCCGCCAGACACTACATACTTACATTACTCTACCTTTCTATTTCATTAATCTTACGCTAACAGCTTTTAAATGAGAATAAAAATACTTTTATGGCTTTTTTTTCATTCCCACACAATTTGAGGGTTTTCCCTTCATGAAAATAATCGTTAGCCGGCAAATGGTTTCATTCCTTAGCAAACTAGTTCTTTCAGCAAACTATTAAGTTTCGATCCAAGCTTAAGTGAAACTAAGTTTTCAGTTTTATTTCGATTCACTCCCTAATACTTTCTAACTTTCATCCTGTTCTGAGGCGCGGAAGACTCTTGCGAAAGATCCTTGAATAACTAGAAGATGGTGAGAGCTTTCCATTCGTTCTAGTGCGTTGCTCACTTCGTAGCACACTAGTACACTTGATTTCCATTCGTGATTCAGACCCTACGCTCTAGTCAGCGCACTTCAAAACAGATAAGAGAGCAGAGTTGATGTGTGCTGGAGTGTTATTGAGTAGAAATTAATGTCGATAATCTTAACCGCGATTGTTATCAGTTTTTTTACTTTTAGTTAAGGCGTTAAACATCGGCAATGTAAAGTTATGACTTGCTTCATGTAAAAAGCTTACCCTTTACGGGCAGTATCACGATCGAGGTTTCCTGACGTGACGTTAACGGACGGTAATTTTCAGTTTTCCATCGTCTTCCAATGCAAAAGTAGTGTACTACGATTGACGGGAGTGAAAACGCCAATTGTTTCCCATTTATACAAACGGAGTTGTAAACTGGTGCGAAGTGACTGTTCATTTTCATATTCAGAAACATATATATCCTAAGAATCCGCCAACAATACTGTCTAATAATGTTTCAAGTAGGTTAATTATGTATTGTTGTAAAGGTAAGAAGAAATGTGGAGCATATGGTAATGAAATTTAATAAATACTGAGAAAGAACACTCCTCTAGTGGATTTAATCTAGCGTAACGGAAATGCTTGACTTTAAAAATAATCACTCATTGTCCATTGTCGACAACCTGTACGTCCGATCATCGTAATGCGTTCCGCTAGATAACAATCACCATGCTCCGGGAACGCAACCGTCGTCGTAAGTAGTGTCAACGATTTCGTTAGGTTAGGCCAACGAGTTAGATAATTTGACTATGACTCCTTTGTTCACCTACAAAATGCTACCTACCGGCCAGTTCAAGAACGTTTTCCCAGAGTACATCGCTCCTTTCTTAACGACGTTTCTTCCTTAAACTGTAACGCAGTACTGACAGGAAGTTCCGCGTTCTTCCTGCGTGACTCTTTTATTACTGTGGTTGTAAACACGTTAACAGAAATAGTTTCCGTGACATTGCTGGCATACCAATTGTGCAGTGAATGTTGGTGAAATGTCACGCCTTGGCATGATTTTGCAGGTTTTTGCTAATGTATTAATAGTCGCAGTTTTATTGACTTTTTTTTGGGTATAGTGTAATGTATGTTGGTGATAACTCACCTCCTGTCACACTACCTTAAGGTAGCTTGCATGGTATTATGTAGATGCAGATATTCCATTTAGCGTTATTCGCGTGCGATGAAGTGCCCTGGTGTTTTCCAATCCGCACTAACTTCAAAACCTTGAATAGAAATCTCTCAATGGTATGGGAGAAACGAGATGTAGACTAAAATAAGAGGGGCACAAGTATAAGGCTTGTGGATGTATTCCATTTCGTTAGTGGCCCTTAAAGTGTTTCCTGAGGTCGTCCACGTCGGTGTGGGCAAAGGACGGCTTCAGAGAGCGGGAGTTTGCGTCGTCACCGAACCATCAAAAGACGAGCTTGGGGATCGTAGGTTGAGTCGGAGATATGGAATATATTTGCATAGATTTTCGCGGCTGAAGAGATCGTACACTTTAGTCTAACTCCCTCAGTTCGCTGTCCATCGCTCTGGTATACACACAGCGTCGCATAGAACGCTTACACGTTTGGATGAGAGTAGCTTGACAGACATTTGACGTGGCCAAATGTATGACCGTTTCTGTAAAGGAAAACTCATCTGTCAGAAAAGATTTTGATTCCAGTACTGATTTAGAGGGAAAGAAAGGGTGGTCCTGGCGTAACTCATTGGGTATGACATCATTTGAAAAGTAACATAGCCGTAAGGTTGACTCTGACGAGTCACTTGTCAATCGATGTGACTCAATATTAGATGGAAATACTGAATTCTCTCTCAATAATCGGAAAATCGATAGATATATTAAATCATTCTCTAAGCGGATAGGTTGGGACTAAGAGCGAAAAATAAGAAAGAGAAACAACCTGGCGGTCTAATAGGCCAGAAAAATACGTAAGCTTCAACTCAAGTTCATTCAACGCACACAATAAACTAAGATTTTATGAAAATTAAAAGGGCGGAGAGAATTACCAAAGAATTAGCCCTACGAAGATTTGGAGAAAAAATTAATAATAATTAAAACTTTGAGAAGAATACGAGAGAAAACTTTCTGGACATACTTTGCGACAAAATAATCTATGGAAAACAATAAAGGAAGGAGAAATAATTATAAATAAGAAGAACAGAGGAAGACCAAAAATGGAATTCATCAGAAAGATTATGAAAAACGTAAAAGGGAAAACTTTTGTAGGATTGAAGCTGTTTGCCAAAAGTTTTTGGTTTTTCGTTTTGGTTTGTTGGGCGGATAGCTGCAGCAAACCAATATTCGGATGGATAACTTCTGATAATGGACAGAATACGATGGACATTTATGGAATGGCACTAGAAGTAGGCAGCATATGTATAACTTGAAGAAATATGAATTGAACGAACAAAATCTGACAAATTTGATACACTGTTGGGTGAGATGTCACCCTAGTGATGCAGTTCGTTTCGCCAGCTAGGCATAGCTGGTCATCTTTATAGAGAATATTTCTCGGGACTAAGAAACTTGCATGTTAGAAACGTCGTGGTCCAGAAACTTTATCTCACCTTCGAGTGTACGAAGTTTTCGGGAGAAATTGCAGGCAAGTAAGTTTCAGATTGACCCTTGGCCGATGCAAATTTTACTCCAAATGCGACCTGCTCCGTTGAAATTTTCCAGTTTTCGGGGAAAAAATAGCATTTGCCGGGGTGGCAATTAGCGCTCAACATTTGGGTACTGAGACTCTACACATCGGATAGTTTAACCATTGGAAATGAAAACCTGAAAAGAAACATGGTGTTGGAAGTGTATGCTGAAGATCAACTTTACAAATAAAATAAAAAATTAAGTTGTGTACGTAAGAGTAAGCTTGTGTACATGCCTTAGCCACTGGAAAGAAAAAGTATATACGTTTCGACGCTCAATGTACCACTTTAATAGCTTCCTCAGGTTACCTTGAAACTCTCATGGTCATAAAAAGACCTTTTGTTTAATCTTTGTTTTATAAACAAATAACTGCTGCTTTCCTCAAGTAAATTTTTAAGAACGTTTTATTATGAATTTCTTTAACAGATACAGGACACATTCTTCTTTAAGTTGTACAAGTACGGAAAAAATATACATGCACCCTTTTACGCTAGCACTTGTTGAAAGAGCCTTAAATCAAAGAACCGCTAGAGGAAAGGGAAAAGGTTGAACGAATGAATTCGGTCTCAGCTAATCGTTCAAAACGACCTAATACCTCTTCCACAGCATTCATAAGTAATGACCGGATGACGATTTGTGAATAGTGGAAGCGTTTTAGCGTGCATGAAACGATTTACCGCACTTACAGTCTTCATGCGAATTTTCCTGTGGATGCCATAATGGCCGTATTGAAATTAGCTCAGAGAAATATATGCTATTCTTCCTTTCATGTACCGTGCCCTGAATTAATGTCTGCGGAATCGAGTTGTGTTACATTTTCAAGGCTAGTACGCGATGGATCAAAAACTCTTTGGCAAAGACAGAGTGCCCAATGTACATTACGTACCGTTCACATAACTAGCTGCCGCTGGTGGTAACTCAATTTTGAATTGCTAACGTAATTTGACGCCAAACCGAGTAACCTGCTTAACCACGATTGAATTAGAAACGCTGAACTCCGTGATGCAAGCTAGCAGACGTCAGTTAAAAATAACTGTATACAGTAAAAAATAGACTGGAGACAGAAAATTACCGGAAGCAATACGCAAAGGAATAGACGGACGCTCTTTGTACATGTACACATCATAGTGGACAATCAGTTAGAAAACATTACAAATATAAATGCTGAAAATAAGTAAAAATCCTTTATTATTTCCTCTGTCTCTTCATTAGCCACCATAAGCCACCCGTAAGCTCCTTCGCGACCGCGACGGTCAGAGTCACTTAAATGCCGAAATAATAATTACTTGACGGTATAAGAGGCAAGATTTTCTGTAGAAGTGTTCAATGAAACTTTTAATCTAATGATTAATGAAACGTGATATAAAATAGTTCAATTTCTTCTATGGAAATAATTCGTAAAACAACTGTGGCTAAGAATCAGCCGTGCTTTTTTTTTGAAAAGCACGGCACAGCATTTTTGAACTTTATAAGTGATCCTCATACCATTCAACTAACCATCCCATGATATATGCTCCCTGCTGAAAATTTTACTATGTCCATTATTAATACTTCTTTCGTGGCCACGTTTATTTCGTCTTAAATCTTATTAAAAAACGGACGACCCTAGGCACGCAGAAAACATCGCAGTATCAGAGAGAACTTTTTCCGTGGAACCCACGGCTTCAACATCAACCATTCAAAACAGGAAAGGGAGAGGCCTTTCTTTAGCGTTTAAAATACATAAACGTGCCCTTTTGCGCGTACGGCGCTGATAGTTCTTGCTCAAATAAGCAAATACAATATAAAAAGAGGGAAAAGGAGTGGCGGGAGAGTAAAAGGTCCCACACAGAGAGAGAGAAAGAGGAGAGAGATATGGAGGGACTAAAAAGGGAAGCATTAGAGGATAGCTCGCACAGATTGTGGGGGGAAGGGGGAAAAGGGAGAGAATGTGGGAATGGCGTGACGGAAGGAATAAAACGGACAGAGGGCAAGTAGCAAACGTGGAGAGAGCGGAAGGGATTGAACACGAATGGGGGCAACTTAGGAGAAAAGGGAGGAAATATTTAAAGAAGTCGCCTTTGGACACTCCACGTTCTGGTTTATGAAGACGGGAAAAAGCATACAACGGTCCCTAATTTTTTCATTGAATAAAATATTATTTCATGTCTGTGGTCATCAGTTCATTTATCATTTTCTATTGTTGCCAAGCGGGTTATTTACGACAAGAAAACATTTTATGTAACTAGAAAGCACCTGACAATGAGAGTCTGTAGAAGAAAGAACTTTCAAATGAATATTTTGCATTAGTTGGAGTTCAGATTGCATCAACGACCTCTACATGCCTTATGTGTGAAATTAATTGCCTAAGAAATATGTTTACCAAGTTTTATCTAAATCCGACAATAGAGAAGGAAGTTACGTGATGTATACAGTATAGGTACTGAACAGTAGGCACCAAGCGTTGCAGGTGCCATGGCTGGGGGTGTATAACATGCAGGTAAATAATTTCAATTAACAGCAATTATCTTTTACTATACTTTGCATTTATTTATTAATCTCCTCGAGCAGAGTAAAATGCATATTTACGCAGATTCAACAGATTATTAGTAATTATATCAATCATGATATACGACATTACCTTACTTTTAAAAAAAATTGCTGTGTAAATTAAATCTCTAAAATTATTTCCTAAGAAAATTTAAAAAACAATGACAATCTCTATTAATAAAAAATTGAATTCTACGTTTGTCGCAAAATATGTGTAACCTTTGCTTGCAGCTGTTCCTTTTGCGGTATCTAGTTGCAAATCCGGTCTATTGACGTGATTTTATGTTCCCGAATAAAGTGGCTGACGTCAACTGACGCATTCCGTATTTGTTTACTGCTAGGAATGATTTAAAGAAGTAACCTTTCAAATTTCCTTGTTCATTCCTCTGTTTTTGGATGAGGTAAAAAAGAATATTTTTAATACACTCGTAGTGAATCTCGTGAACTGACGTGGTTAAAATATTCCAAAAAAATGCAGCGGACATCAAATTACGTCCTTTACCCTTGGAATTTATAAAAGTTTGCGACAAACTATTTTAAAATCGTCAATTTTAAGTACCTACTTTATTCATAACTTTTAATCACACTTCCAATTCACAAAAACTAGGATGAGACGCATAATCGTTTACGAAAGATCGAAGATGATGCCCAAAAATCAGGAACGGAAACAACCCTCGTAATGCCGTTCCCATCGCGTTCATATTTAACTTATAAGAATAATTACACAATGATCAAAAGTATTTCCTCCTCACAATCTATGTACCTTAATTGAAACTAATGGCAATTATGGTCTGTCTCCATGTGAGATCATGGTTAAGCGAAGTAAACGCAATTTCGCATTAATTCATTCGTAAAAACATTTGAACTAAAAACTTATTTTAACCGTCGGTTTCACATTCTCATTATTTTGTGTTTTACAAAAAATACATTTTTGAAATGAAACAAGAATAATCCATTTCAAAAACAAAAAATTAAATTCACCCGAGGCTATTTGAATACTGCTTCAATGGTTATTGTTCCGCTCACTAAACTAACTTTAACTGCAAAAGGAGGATTATGATAATAAAAAACAACCGATGTTTTCTGTTGACTTCCCAGTTAAAAACGACATAATTTAAAATTTAAATTTAAATATATTTTGCAAACACAATAATCTAAAAAAATATAACAGTCCGTCACGCTCGGTATGGTCTACGATGATGTTGTATTATTTTACTGCGCAGTATCATAGGTTCCCTCCCCAGGCATCTTTAAGGATTTACATTTTGAATATAATATTGCTGTTTTGATCTAAAAAAAGAAGTTAGGTTACATTAATGCCCACTATTTCACAAATTAATCACGTCTCATTTTAACCAAGGGTGTATAATGTTACAGGTCTGCCTAATTGGAGAAAAAGTGCAGAAAAACCAACCACTTAAAACAACATATAATATCTTCTTGCGTATTTTTTATACTTATTGCAGCGAGCTATCTTAATTTTCTAGTAATCGTACAGATGTAGGGCATAAAGAGGTTAGTTTTGCCGTTTTGAACATCCGAATAACGAAAGTAGCTTTCGTATGTGTGTCTCTCTCGTTGACGCTGTTGCACGAAATTATTCATGGCCCAGTTAAATTACCCAAATACTCGCCGGACTTAGTTTTACAACGGCTTGAAGAGCCGCATTTGATCCCGACGAAAGCCGCTTATGGTTCAAGGGTTGCCGACCCTCTCTCACTCTCTTTCTCTCTGAGGGGCTGAGAAATGAAACATAAAATGCAGACCAGGAGAGAAAAATAAAATAAACTCATGCCCCTATTTCGTAGTGGGAAACAGGGAGAGGGGGAGAAAGGTTACACTCAGGTTGACCAAGATTGCAGAGGATACGTTTCCATACTTGCCCTTCGTTATCTCCAGACCATACACTAAAATCACTAGTCTTCACACTTTTATCCCTCTCAACCACCTCACTTCTTTCCACTATTTCTGTGGCTGTCCTAGCTGGTGACAGGAATAAGTCCCCGCCTACTAACCGTGAGGTCGCGTGTTCGAACAATATCTGGGTTGGTTATTCCTCATTAAGGGAATGGGTTTATGTGTAAAACGTCAAGAAACAACTGTAATAATAGAATTGATAAATGTAACAGGACTAATGGACTGAAATAGCATTTATTTAGAAATAGCACCTTATTATTATTAATATAAATATTATAGGTATAGAAAAAAGTCAGATAATATGTTTATTATTCTATGGTTGGACGAAAATTATTATTATTATATGGGTCATTCCACCTCAATTCAACAAACGTTTGTCCCTTAGGGTCTCAGATATTGATAACAATTGGTGTAAGAGTACAATATTACCTCAAACTGAATACCCTCAAACCGTTTTGTGAAAAAAAATTTTTCGGTGAATTATGCATATTTTAATTTTTTCGCATTTTTAGCAAAAATCCGAGCCTTAAATCATATTATCACTTATATCTCCGCTTGTAATTGTCATATAACAATGATTTATAGATTTTATTATAAATAAATCTTTATTGAATGCAAATATATCAATAAAAAATTATTTTCTTCTATACCCTACTGTTGTAAATTACTAATGTTTAAAAAATTGTCAATAAACTTTTCTCAAATACTCCATCTCAGAATCGGCCGAAACTTTTTTTCCGTAATTTTAACATATATATAGAAGACTTGATCATTCTATCAGACTCTATTATTCTCATGGTTGGACGAAAATGAGTTAGATATCGTATATTTTATGCAATAAAACCAAATCAGGGGAATGGCAATATAAAAACACTTAATTGATTATATTAACGTTGAGTTTACAAAAATTTGACACGAACCTTATTGTTTTGGAGTGACATACATTTAAACATTCACCCGGATAATTTCTAAATATCTTCACTAATTGCCGAATTTCGCCTTCATTCGCGTAAAAGTAGCTGTATATCAAGGGAAATAAAAGAAACCAGAGAGAAAGAATTTCATAGAACTATAACGAGAGATCACTCATGATAAAAGAAAGAACACCTTCGACAATTACTACACTACAATAAACCACAAAATCTGAAGAGGTAATAACTACACGAGGAGCTTAAACTCATTGTTAAACCATAATTCCAATGGTTTAATTCCAGAGATCGTACGAGTCTTAAACTCTTATGCAAAATAAATAGAAAGATTAAGCCAATCAAAATAAAAACATCGAAGCTATTTTTCCGGGAAGAGAATTGAAAATGACGTATGTGGGCTTTCTAGTGATAATACACGCATTACCACCAAATATATATAACCATAATTGATCTTGAACGAACGTAAACAAATAAATCAAGTGGTGTAATAATGTTTAATTTGATCATGAAAATCAAGTATCGCAATCACGAAAATAAGTGCAAGCATATCCACCAACACTGTAAATATTCGTTTCCACCGCCAATAAAAACATCACAGCCCCCGTTCCTAGCATTTAAATCACGAATTAAATTGGCACATAATCGGGCAATATGTATTATTCATCTATGATCAAAAATGAACGAATTGGAATGAAGTATAAAGCGGTAGATCTATATTTAAATTCTATATATAACGAAAATCGAGTTCCAGAATCGATTTATCGCAATCTCCACCAGCAGTCCACATACTTTCCCACCATCAGTAAAACACCACCATTCCCGTTGCTGGCATTTAAACCACGCATTATATTGGCAAACAACCACGGAGTATACATACATTTATCATTGTCATAAATAGACAAAGAGGAATACATTTTATAAAATGGCAGGATTATAGTTTATTCAATATAGGTATCCCAAAAATTGCGATTCACATTCGATTTATCGCAAGGCCGCCCAGGGATATCTCCACCAGCTTTGATTACATTCTTTCCCACCAACAAAAATCCACCGGCAACAAAAACTACCATCTCTGTTCCGAGCTTTTCAATCAAGCATTATATTGCCACATAACCACGCAATATATATTAACCATCATTGATCATTAATGGATAACCAGTTCTGTTGCTTCAAGTTTTAGGGGTAATATTTAATTCGATATATTGCACCAATTTACAATCGCAATTGATTTATCGCAATGCCACATTGGACTATCTCCAATAGCCACTGATCAGCATCTACATACTACCCTGCAAGCCACCTTGAGGATGTATGGCAGGGGGTGTTATCACAACCATAAATTACATAATACACTATAAAAATTAATGAAAACACGACTACAGATTGATACTCTACCACCGCCAAAAACACCGCAGTTCCTGTTCCTAGAATTTAAATCTCGAATTATATTGGCACATAAACGCGTAATATGTATTAGTCATCATTCATAAAAAATGAAAGAAGTGGAATGAAAAATTATAAAGCGGTAGAATTATATTTAATTCAATATCTCGTGAAAATCGAGTTTCACAATCGATTTATTGCAATGAGTTACAGGTTTCTCCACCATCAACACCTTAACATTCACTTATCATTGCTTACCTCCGTCAGCACTGTCTACATTCTTTCACACCACCAGAAAAGCACTACAAATCCAATAATATTGGCTCAATACCATGTAATAAAAAATAGTGACCATCATTGATCACGAACGGAGGATTAAACCGCATAAAGCGGTAGGATAGTATTTAATTCGTTATACCGCGAAAATCGCGTATCAAAATCGATTTTTACCGCTTTACAGGGCTATATTCACCAGCACTGTCCACATTTTTTCCCACAACCAACAAAACACCACCACTCCCTTCTCAGACACTCATTCCCTCCCGCCTTTTCTCCTCCACGGAAATCGTGTGGCACAAGTAGTTTGTGTGTTTCACCCCGGGGGAATATCGAAAAGAATAAAATGGCTCGACCCAATGGCTACCGAGGTAGGTCATTGGCTTTGAGAGTCGAACACGACGACTCCACCAAAAGCCGTTGGGTCGGGCGGCACGGGGAAATGAAAAGGGGTTTATATCGGAGAATCAAACGGTTTTTCACTGGGAGCCGGAATGGTTCGCGATGGCGTCTGGGGGACTGTTTTTGGACCACGGTAAAGAGGCGAAAGGTTTGATACCAAGCGACGTCCACTTGAGGAGACAGTGGGGCCAGTCAGAAGTGGAAGTGCGAGGCGATAGACAGAGGAAAAGAAGAACCGACCACCACATAACTTCTTCTTTCACTATCATCCCCACTTTTCCCAAGCACAGCTATGGGCTCCCAAACAATACGCTTATTTCAACTCTTCATTTTCTTTCGAAACATTGATCCCAAACATGGTTCAATAGGTAGGATAGATGAATATTACACGCCTGAAAGTGAAGCAAAAATGGAAAAAGCAATCAATCCAACACGAGAACGCTATAAAAAAAGTGGTTTAGCGTTCTGTAAAACGAAAATTTTGGTAACGTTTTCATTTATATGCCACGAAATCATTACGCCTTTGTAACAGTGCATTGTATGGAAAGTTATAAAATATCTACCTAGTAAACTCACATTCAGATGAACAGAAAAATTTGTTTGTACTGCGAAAAATTGTGTAACTCTGAACATGGCTTATTCGAAAAAGTTGTTGTCCACTAGCGTAACGAAAAATTCCTCTACATTGAATTTTTTTCGTTTATTACATGAGCAGAGAAACCTTAATGATGTCACGGCTATTCTTTTAACAATGTTTTCGATAGCATGACCAGTATGGCAATGCCTCATATCGTTTTCAGGATGTATGAGATATGTAAAAAACACACGAGTTCATTTGCGAAACTAGAGTCACTCAACATGTCTATTGTACGCAACTTAACCACCCTATCCTTACAAAATTGCTCGTTTCTAACTCATTTGTACTCACATTATTACAGCTATTAGTTATGGAGTTAGTCAGCCAATTGAAGTTAGTTTAGATGGAGATTAATTATCTACACTGTTTTTTTTAAATCGCTCCGAACATAAGTCCTAAACCAATGTCATGGAGGCTGCTCTGGAATGTGGTAGGGGGCAAAAGGTCTAATGCCAGGAAACTTCCACATGCAGACAGTCTTAAGTAAAAGTGGAACAAAAGGGAGAACTAAGAGCCACCAAGTTACTGTTTTCTCCAACTTTATCCCAACTATCGGCTTTAATCACTACAGACTACTAAATCCCCATTCCTTGCACGTAGTCCATACTCCTTCTAATCTATTGCTTTCTACCAAATCAAAAAATTGAGAGAATATATGGTGAACAGCAATACGAAAGTTAAGGTTTATTATTACACGTCTAGGCGATTTGAGACAGCTAGGGTTTTCATCGCCACTGTTATATGCTTGCAGAATTAAAAAATAATATATTTACCTTTCGGGGTTTTATTGACGAAGTAATGGAGCAAACGTTTTTTTAAACTTTCCCTTTCGGAAAGAAATAAACAGCAATTTTTGAATAAAAAATATACTATTTTCAACGAATTGGAATTATGTCATGCGGGATGATATGAAAAACCTCGTGCGTCATAGAATGAATGATTTTTCCTCTTTGAAACAGTTATTTCTCAAGAATTTAGGAGAAGGTCGGTAGGGTTTCATTCTACTCTTACCCTTGCAAAAGCCGTGACCACAGCAGAACCATAAAAAGAACCCAAAAAATTAGATATTGCATCATTTCATGAGCTGGGACACTTTCTACATTCACTTTTACACCAGACTTGCTGGTGTCCACATTCACATAACAAATAGGCTTCTGGCAGCTTGCGGGGCACGGCATGGCGGGGTGGAGCTCGGCGCATGTTGTTGTGTGAGTAAGCTTTTTTACCACTTAAATACATAGAAATAGATAAAAGCAATGTTCGCCATTTTGTTTTATAGACAATTCAAATACCCTGGAAATGGCACACAAGTTACATTTAATTAAAAGCAATAAGTTGCTAAAAAGAATAAAATAAAATTTAATTGCTAAGGTAAATTTCAAAGGGTTCTGCATCAGTTTGAATTTGGAGGTTTTCAGAGAAACTGAACTTTGAGACACTGCTTGTGTATAAGTGAGAGGTATGGAAAGTAAAATACATCATTACACGTATCAGTTAATGGGGAGTTACCATGCAATGTTTCAACTCCCACATTGAAAAAAGCACATCTGGAATTTTGGCCAGCTTATTTCGATTTCAACCCACGGCTTAGAAGTAGACGAACACAGTCCATTGCTTCCGTGCCCCATGCTTCCATTCATTCTGCTCTGTAATCTGATTTACACCCATCTCATCCTTTGCCTACATTGATGGTCGGCCCCCTTAGTTGGCAGATAAACACGTTCGCTTCCTATCTCCTTACCTCGGTTCCATTTGCACGCCTGCCTTTCCGCTAAAGGCGCTTTCGTAACAAAGAAAAGGTAAGGTCCGACGAAAGGGTGGAGAAAAAAAGTGGAGCTTAAACGTAGAAAACGCCCGCGAATCCTCCACCCGATTGCCGCACGTCTACGGGGGGTCGCCCGTGTTTACTGCTCCTTCCCCCAACCGGGAAGATTTCGACCGTATCTGAATTGGGAGATTTATTATGCGTTCATTCGGTGTAAAATTAGTTAAATGTGCAAACCTTTAACGCCTCAGGCCGGCATGTTTTATTCGATGAATGAAGCAATACGGCTCTATTCCTATCAACCGTGAACGGTTTCATCTGCTTGGGCAAACTAAGCGTCTGAGTAGCCAGTACATCTATTTTCAAAGTTGTTGAGAAATACCATACCAGAAACATACCATGCATTTTGGGAACATTTAATAATTGGTGCATTTGGAATTTGATTCTTTTTAAACTCTATACCTTTTGATAAATAAAGTAAAAATAATGAATAATATATTTTATTTTTCCTTAATCCCACTATAATATTAATTTACGCCGCTTCTGCTATAAATTTAAGGTTTGAAAGTCCAAAATACACAAATCACCAGGCAAGGCCAAATTTCAAACTCGTTGCGTGCATTTGGGACCCTGCACAGCTAGCTTTGATTCCCATGGCAAATAAAATACAAATAAAAGCCGTACGCTCCGTTAACAATTGTTACGAGCTAGAAGAAAGTGCTACAGAGCTGATGAAAGGACTAGGTTGGAAGATATTGACTCGCAACTTAAATTATAAATTCAGATATTTTGGTTGAATCAGGAGAATTTCAGTATGACACGAAGTTTGTTATATTGATCCCGTTTTATACTTCATAAATTGTTAACACATAAATCACCCCTGTCTTCTCTCATCCCTTTTTTCCTACCCCCACCACTTCCATGGCCGGTGTCCTGATATCCCCGGCCTAATTCCTCTGCGGCAGTGGACGTCTATTCCTTCACTTTTCAGCTGTTTTTTATTACCATATTCCTTAGAAATGAAAACTGATAAAATAGAAAATACGCAGAATAAATTAATCGGAAAAAAATCTTAATATTACGCAAAGGTCATATGTTTCGCGAGGATCCTGAGTTGATCATCCTTTTGAATCTTCCAATGAGAATTTATGAAGTCCAAATGAGCAGTTTTTGTCCCTCACATAAGTAAACCACAATTTGTTTTTTCGTGGTATATTTTCACTAAAAAGCGTGGTTAAAATTTATGCTAATCAGATTCCAAAGAAATATGCTCCAGTAACAGGAATAATAAGAGTGAATTAATTGTAAATTGAAACACATCTTTGAGAAGAAATGGCCTAAATTTATAATTTGTAACGCTAAAAGCTGAGCCTTTTGGGATATAGAGCAATACATCTGAATTAATGACGTTATTATTTTCAATTAGAAACAGATATATTGGATAACATAAATAGATCGAAAAAAAATGAAAGTGGCTTTAAAAACATGATGGCATCATAAACATGAATAAAGGTAATTGTGTACACATTGTTGAACCCTATTTAGGAAATGGATCAAAGGGTAGATTTTTTATAGGAAAGCCTTAAATAATTCATCTTAGACCAATTTCATTCCCGCAATGTAATTATACATGATTGAAAAATATTCGAATATTCTGAAAGTGCAGAGTACAAGTGAATTTAAGGTAGTACATAAAATGAATCACAAAACATAAGTGAATAACTGGAATGATTTTATTCATCATGCATGACATTATTTACATTTAAGGAGATACCTTGAAATATGTCCTCAAAACCTTTTCAATACAAATGCTAGCTTGACCAGTGAGTGCAATATTCGTAAAATATTAATCAAGAGCCCGTTGAGATTCTCAGTATACGTTTAAATATCTCAATTGGGAATACAAATAATAAATCATGGTATTTTAGGCTGCCGTGAATAAGAGATCTGGGATCAAAAAGACATATTCCAGGAAATTAACTATATTCGAAAACGATGTCAAGAGAACCCTAAAGAAGCATATATGAATGACAGAAAAGTTTTAGCTGAAGGAAATTAATGAGCAAAGCAGTACAAACATTCATAAGACCCTATCTTGAATATGTCACGGATTTCACACAAGGTTGAGTTTACATTAGGTTCCAACCTTTCAACGGCAAATTCAGCCGTCGTCAACAGGATCTTATATTTTCAATAATAATGCGAAGTGGTCCTGATGACGATGGTTAAGTCAGCTTTTGAAATGTTTGTACCTAACCAGGAGAGTAATCCGTGATAACAAAATTCCATCTATTCGTTGTTGAAGCCTATAAACCCTTATATTCTATTATAATAGTCTATTCCTCTAAATTAAAAAAACACCAACAAGGGAGGCTGACAAAATTATTCGCGTTCATAATTAATTATAAATAATTCATAACAGGTATTAATCTTAAAAATCCTAATTCCTTTTATATTTGGTAAAATATATATGAAGGATTTTAAAACCCCAGTCAAACTTTAGGTGTTGTTCAAATATTATAATCACTTGATAGCAAATTCACGTACCACAGCAAAAATATCTGGATGGAGGTTGTACGCTGTACATAAATTATCTTATATTTTAGAATAGAACTTGAAATATGGTATCAAATGCTTTAAAAAGTTAAAGCACGCTTTCTGACATATTATCACCACCAGAACACTAATCTGCCTCCGTGGATATTTTTTGCACACATTTTAACGTTTCAGTCGTACAATCATGAAACATTAAGTCATTTTAGGCTCTCAAGCATAGGATGGGATACACATGAATGAATGGAGAAGGATAATAAATTAAAATGGATATAAATAAATTAATCAGATAAAAAAATTAGGAACAAACTTGCAAGTAGAGTAGGAAATATACAAAAACTTTTAAAGATTTTGAAACGCAATCTCAAAGTTTTCTCAAAACGTACACCAAAAAGTTAAAGCAAGCTTACCACGTGAAATTGATAATCAGTTCTGGAATTATAATCGTCTTCCATAATGAATAGTTTTCTGGGTGATTAAGACAGTTAAAGGCCTCAAATAGTGGATAAACTGAGAAATGTCAACATATCAATAATACTCGCCAACGATAGTACCTATAAATAGCTAAAACAAGCGTAAACGGAAGATGGTAAAATTTTAGCAGAGTAAAACTAAAACAAGGAAAAACCAAAAACCTTTGTGGAAATGCCATTATATTATTATATGCCATATTATTATTATTATATGCCATTCCTTAGGCCGTTATTTAATAGAAATGCCATTATTAAATATATTTTTTTATTCCCCAAGGGAAAATCTCGATAGTAAAGTACGCCAGAATAGCATTTCATGTACCTTTTTTATTCCAAATCACACCATATTTTTGTAGGTAATCTAAATCTCGGAACGCCTCTTTACTTGGATGAAATGAGATTAAAATTCAAATAATAGAACTCTCTCATGACAAATTATTCAATGTGATGTAAGCAGCAAAATAACTAAGTTGTGTGCTATGTAGCATATACAATTTAGAACGCAACTTAAAATATTAGATCCATATATTTCCGAGTTAATGCAAGCTTACCTCGGGATAATAACCCCTAGAACGTTGATCGGTGTCCGTAGATATCCATTTCATACATAAAATATTTCAATCTTGAACACAAAGCATAAATAAGGCATTAAAGGTCCTTACTTGATTATTAACGAACACATAGGTTCCGGGATATCATTCGCAAACAATCGCAGGTGAAGCTGAAACGAGCTTTAAACGAACGGTGATAAAATGTAAGCGTAGTGAGAAATCAAAAGAACAATACTACATAAAAGTATCCGCCGAAAACCCAGCAATTTGGAGGTTTTTACGGCCGCCGCTCCTGTTCTTTCCGATGGCTTTCGGACGCGTGGATATAAGCTCGGCGTGAACTAAAAGTGAATTCCGATTATTTAAAACAAATGCCCTGGAGTAAAACCAGTCGACCGATTGAGCTATGAAACGAACGTGGTGAAAATAATTTGGGCAGGAAGCGGGGAGATTTTGGCAGCTGTAAAGAGAAGTGGGATGGAAGTTTTATCGAGTCCTGTATAAATGTATTCAAACTACGTCCGAAAAGGGACATTTCCCTCATTTTTTTTCTAAATCTTTCCACGGCGTGAAAGCACATTCACAATAACGGGTCCACACATCCATATGAAAAAAAACAAAGGCCTTCTGTGAGGGATCGTTTGCGGATCTAATTCTCACGGATTCCGACAACAAACGATTTGAATCCTTCCAATCGTCCTTGGATTCTGCGGCGAAGGGTACTAATGGGCTCTCCCTCCCTGCCATCGGACTTGCCAATAGTCCTTTATCGGACAAGGAGGTACTTTCGTCCATGGGTATCATATCCTTTCTCCTTTCGCCATGTTCTGTGCTTTTATGCTCCGAGTGACCTTCAGTGAAAGCTCACTGGCTCCCTGAACGTCCAGAAAACGGAAGAACACTCTATGGATACATGTGTTCGATGAGGAGCAGATCCTTATCACTCTTTCTCTCTATATATACACGCATGCACATTCACATCGTGTATTGAAGGTAGTGGTGAGATTGGAGCGAAAAGAAAAAATGATATTGTGGCGCAAAATACTGGCAATTTATAGTGGTACCGAAGCTTGGGGTCAGTCAAGGCGTGTAACTAAGAAGGGGAAGGAGAGAGGACAGCAGATCAATATAGGTAACGGTGTAAGTATAACTTCAATTAACTCGATTGGGCAGGAATGTGTCAACAACGCGTTTCGTGAAAATGTGAGCTTACCATTCGCTCTGGTGCGCTAATCCCCTCGCAAAACAACAACACACTTGCCTTCCATTCGTTACAGACCATGCGTACTTCAAAACAGATCGGTTTTATTTAGCTAAACTACAAAATGATGTCGGAATTCGCATCCACTAACGATATTTATGCGTTGATTTTCTGTAAAGGCGTCAAACATAGATATTTTTAAGTTTTAGTGGAAAAAGTGAGTAAGTGGAAAACGCCTTATGGATGGAGGTTAGAACCTATCGCGAAAGCCTATCGCCACGTGACACTCGACTCACGGATGAATAGAGAAGGTGGAGAGGGTGATTGAGGAGACAAGAGTGTCTGCTTGTGTGTGCTTATGAGCACTATGCCTCAGTTCGCGTACACATAGTTCCAAAACCTATAGCCAATAGAGTCAAGGCGCTACAGAACAACGTACTCACTTATCCCACTGTTGAATTGTAGCGTGGTTACGTATACATACAAACGTTCCGAATGAATTCACAATAATATCACTAGAGGGATGTTGCGTAGTTTCATATGAATATCATTAATGTATAGTAGGGTGTCAATATTTTTTTTTCGGAAACGGGTACCCTTCAATGACTGTGTATGAGACCTAGTAACAATTCTGTAAAATATTTAATTTTTACGGCGTCGTCTTGAGTCTGCACATTTGGCTTAAAGTTTGAACATTTTTGAATTTTTTTACATTTTTACAATTTTTTTTAAAGTACTTGAAACAAAAAAAACCTGACGGGTAGTCACTAAATAGTTGAACAAGGCCTTAAATAAAGGCAGGAGTTTTTAAAATATTTTTAGGCGGTGGTTTTAGTCTGCATATGAGGCTTAAACTTATCCTAATATTCGTAAATTTATGATATTTTTAACGTTTTATAATTTATGATATCCTCTTATAATGTTATTAAAACTTGTTTATATAGCTTTCGTTAATCAACTTTGCATTGTGCAACTCTTCGCTAGTTCATATTAAACTA
Source organism: Pyrrhosoma nymphula (assembly GCA_963573305.1). NCBI lineage: Eukaryota > Metazoa > Arthropoda > Insecta > Odonata > Coenagrionidae > Pyrrhosoma > Pyrrhosoma nymphula. The sequence goes on along the minus strand of OY754339.1, from coordinate 41,918,880 downwards.
CCAAGGACTCACCACGGGGAGGTGGTTGCATTTCGAGTCCCACCCATGCCCTCCCAACCACCCAACCATGTATTTACATCTTTAAGAAATGTCTTCAACAGTTAAATTGTTTCTTTGTGTCATATATTGGACGGATATTTCTATCCAACATTAAAGTTTTGATTAAGCTTTCTCTTTTCTTTTGATCACAGACCAATTTTGAGGAAGCAGTGACTTCTTTGACGGCTCTTTCTACTGCTTGAGTGTGTGATGGGAGTTCAAAAAGAGTGCACTCAGAAGCTATGTTTACACTCTCGGTTTCCAGTAACCTTTGCAAATCCTGATTTGTCAAATGATTTGTGAGAGGTGGTTCTGTCACTTCCACATCATTCCAAACAATCATATCGACATACTCTGATGCTCCAAAATTTATTTTCGGGATTTCAAACCGTCTTAGTGGTTTACTGGCTTGTTCTCTAGATCGAGCCTTGATGATATGTCTTAAAGCTAGTTTTTTATGATCTCTCTTATCAACCAACATAGCTATGAGCATGTTTTCATGGTGAGCAAAGTATCCATTGTAATGGATACATTTGTGTTAAATTTTCCGATTTTCCTCAGATAGGTAAGTGCAACTCTTTATGGTTTCCCACAAGTTTTGAGCTCCATTATAAGCTTTTGGATTACACTTGATCCTGAACCAGCTAGGTGCATAACCTTTCACGATGAAGGTTGCCAACTCTTTTAACGTTTGCGATGGAGTTTTTGTAGCTGCGTATAATCTTAAAATTCTATTAGCTGTAGTCAACCATCTCGTATGGGATAGCTTTCCTGGACTTCTGTTTTATAATTCTTGAGATATTTTCCCACTCGAAACAGCTTTACAAATATCATAAAGGTATTGTTGGTCAGTACTCAAACCCTTTTCATCACCACGATCGATTATATTAGTAATAAACTCTATAGGCTCAAACTGAAATACTTTCAATGCATGACATGTGGCAAAACTTTGACCAACAGGTCCAACAAATCCTTTTTGTCCGCTAGTAGGTCCATCCAGCTTTTCCACCAAATGCCGTAATGGAAGTTCATGTGTATGCAACTGACAAATAACCCACTGCAGCGGTCTACCAAGTTTCTCTTCTAGCGAGCGAATTACACCATTATATTTTCCTGTGCTTGTAGGGCATCCATCACAACCAATGCAAACTATTTACGACATTGTAAGATTGTGCTCAGAAAAGTAATCGACGATAGAATTAGCCTTGTCAATAGCTTTCCCAGACAATGGAACTGTGTAAGCGATGAACTTCGATTTAGGCTTCTCTATGAGTGAAATGTGATCTTCTTTAACAGTTATTCTGTGCATTTTCCCACCGTCTGTCTTGTGAATACGAAGGGTGTCGTCAATTCTACCGTCAAAGTATAATGCCTGTATTTCTACCTTTGTTTCCTTATTTAGAACTTCATGCCGAGATTTGATTTTCTCGCGTCTTACTTTACTCCTGTCTACCACAGCGTCATTTATAACATTATCTAAAGAATAAGTGGACTGAACATCGTGTAAAAGAACAGAGGCTAAAGCTGCTGCTGCGCGATCAGGTACACTATACCTATCACATACTCGGGAAAACGATGGTATTTTTAGCCTAGTTTGAGTATTTATGGTAGTAGCTGAGGAAGGGCCGGGAAATGGTTCCTCTAAAACAACCTCCAAATCTTCTGGAACACAACCCATTTCTTGAAGTGGGACAGTTAAGTCCATAGCAAAATGATTCACACCAGGCCCGTAACTTTCGTTACTAAACCTACACAGCACAGTTTACATGTCTTTCTAGTTTTGTGAAAAAGCTTATTATAAGCTTGGATACTGATTATAAGATCGTGACTTGATGATACATACATGCTATTTTAAAATATTACTGATTATATAAATAATTTTAAATATCGGAAATTTCGGACAATTTGGCAAACTTTAGGGCTAATGCGCAGACTGAAACCACCACCTAAATTAAAAAAAAAAATCCTGTCTATATTTAAGGCCTTGTTCAACTATTTAGTGATTACCCGTCAGGGTTTTTTTTTGTTTCAAGTACTTAAAAAATATTTGTAAAAATGTAAAATATTTCTAAAATTTTCAAACTTTAAGCCAAATGGGCAGACTCAAGATGACTTCGTAAAAATTAAATATTTTACAGAATTGTTACTAGGTTTCATACACAGTCATTGAAGGGTACCCGTTTCCGAAAAAAAAATATTGACCTTTTTCACTCCACCCTAATGTATAGATATAATTTTTCGTATTCATATTTTTAAAATAAGTATTTAATTTTCTAATGAAAAAATTAATTATTTACGTTCATTTATATTGTCCACAGTGTGCTCTCCACTGCCAGTCATATCCATTCTCAGTGTTCCGCTTTTGTTGACCGTCCCGTGACGGCCACATTTTAATAATACCGTGGTATAAAATCATTCTTTTTTATATGCTTATTTTGAAGCAATGCGATAACTATACACTAAACATTTGGCCATGACTGTTGTTCACCCACAGAATGCCACCTACTGGCAGATTACCAAACTTTTTCCGGCGCATATGTTTTTATTCAAAGTCGTTCGTTTGCGCAAGGGTTCGCTGATGTGTTTCCGTCTGCACTAACTTCAGCATCTTGAACATAAAGAGCACAACGCATTCAATCTAAACCAAGCTGAAACAAAATACGCTTATAATGATCGCAAGCCATTTGAAAAGCCCACCCAAACAATGGGATTGAGAGCAATTCGATGTGAATGAGAGATTGAGTATAATTAAATTAGTGATGAAGGTCTACGACCTCGGGAACCCTTATAGTCATATTCGGACTCTACTTAGCTTCACCGCTCGGAGAAAGTTCGTAGTATGGACTCTTCCACTCCAAAGGGATTTCTGCTCAACTGCCACCATATTTCGCTACCGCTATACACATCCCTTAAGTTTGCCTAATCCAAAGGACCTTTTTCCCAGCACTTTTCACTTAGGTGTACCTAGAGTACTACCTTGGGATCACCCACCAAATGTTACATTGACATATCCGGTCTAGGTCGTATCATTCAATCATATCAATCTCATTTTCAAGGCCTACTCGTCAAAACGTTTTCGCAACTGTCGGGGTTCAAGCCCGAATCCTCAGGCGATCAACCCAATGCCCTAGCTCTGACTGACTAATAAAATGATGATGTATTGATTTCCATCTAAGTGGTCGAATTTGGGTAGCTTAAATTTGGAATTGATCTGTGGTTTAAAGGTTGCATTTTTCCATACATTTTAAGAGAGAATTCAATAACTTTAAAAATATTTTGATCGTGACAAAAAATGGTTCGCTCGCCCACATTTGTTCCATTCATTGTCACTCATGTGCACTCAAGTACGCTGAACTGTACAGATCTACGCTACCTTCAACACGTTTAATAGAAATATTACCTTGTTTAAATGGCACAGCGAAGGTAATGCGGTGGGAAAGAATGAAGAAGGGAAGGTTCAGGCCACGAAGGAAGCGGAAAGGGAGAAGGAAAGAGATAAAACGAGAGATTCTCTCGAAGAACGATAAGGCGCGTCCGTGCTACATCTGGGCAATGACCGGCGCCTTTCCTCCGGTTCCCTCCTGCCGGTTCCCAGCCTAACCCGCGATAATTGACAGCCAGACGCCAAGCTTTCAGAATTGGGATCAATGATGAGTCTTGTGAAAGGATGAGGTCTGACTAGAGAAAGGGAAGGATAAGTATTAGAAAACAAAGCAAATTAACGGTGCAAGGGAACCAGTGATATATAACCTTCTCTTTGAATTAAGTCGTACAGAATATGCCTATCCTGTATTTGTGATTCTCACTGAGTTGTCTAAATATCTAGATTTATTTGCAAGTCCAGCAAACCACCTAAAGGATGTCGTAGAGGCTTGATTTCAATTCATTTTTAATTTCATTCATATGTACTATCCAAAGAACTACTGGTAGAATCACAAGATTTTCGATAAATCAGTCGTAGTGTCTCAATTTCGGCTCTTCCAGAATCAATGTCGTAACGAGGGTGTATTATCTAGATCTTTCTTATATTTGTATTAATATTAATTATATCAAAGTTATTGGCGAACAGATTGATCTATTGCAAAAAAAGTTTATAGCACTTTCCCGGCAAATAATATGAGTCATCTCTTCTCGGGCTCTTCACCGGTTTAAACTATTCATAACTGCCGAAGTTTCGAGAGAGGACTCGTAACTCATTCTCAAGGGAAGATTGTCGCAAAGCTTAAACTTCAGCCAAATTAAGGTCTAATTATGAGTAGTTGAAACCGGTGGAGAGCCCGAGAAGAGTTTACTCACATTGGTGATTTTCTAGTTATTCACCTTTTATTACGTTTATCAAACACTCATTGTCGCATATGGTCAATGAGACAATTAAACGATAAAGTTTCATGCATTACGATGCATCATAATGATCATAACCGTCACGCTAATTCCTATCACATTAAAACAGCGGAATTCAACCTCACATTCAGGAAAACTCACGCTCTTTCCAGAGTTATTACCCCATACGTTGTAATATTTTCAAATATCTTGATTATTAGCAACACAAAACGGCTTAAAAATTTAATAATGAATCCGCAATCGACCAAAACAAAGGCACACGCCATGATTGTCCACAATCGACCATGGAGTCAATGATCGATTACGGCTGATGAAATCGATTGTGAATACTTGTAGTTTCCGTACCACACGTCCTTTCTCGTGATGCCGCCAGCGTCGTTAGAGAGATAAGATATACAGACAACACCTATACTATGGGTCCTTATAAGAGTGAAAGAGCCCTGGTACTAGTTTGCTACTCGATTCTAGTAGGACCTAGTAGTCATCGACCAATCACGTTAGCTTTGTAATCACTGTGAAAGGTTCATATTTTGAAAACAGCCCATTGTATAGGTATATCCCTGCTGCTATTAGTACCTAATATTCTGGAGGAGGAATGTTCCGCAGCGTAATTTTCTAAAAATGCCTTCACGGTTTTACAGGATCCTTTTGCCATCCATTGATTGATTGAAAATTATAGTCGACATTTATGCTGTGATAAATAAATTCAAGTTGACATGTAAGTGTGTGAAGTTTTTATTATGATAACTTCTTAAATGTGAGAGCATCACTGGAAACAGCGATCGTATTTGACATTTCAGGACCAGGCAGTTGACGTCCGAACGAAATAAAATTCCCAAAATGCCCAAATTCGCCGATACAATCGTTGAGCTAGAATTTTGCAAGTCTTTTTCGCAGTTACAATAGAATCAGTGGCTTTAAGTGGCATTTTTTTACATGAAACTCCTTCTCTCATTGTACAAGTTACTTTTCAGGAAGAGAATATGCCTTTCAGACACGAGAAAATAAATTAACGCAATGTAAAATATGACGCAATCAATAAACTGATTAATCATCTCACATAAAAATAGAGCGTATATCAATCCTCACAGTCTGATGGAAAATAATATACCAATTCTATGTATCAAAAGTTTTATATTTTATACGAAGATTTGACTTCCTAAAAGATATAAATTCCACCGAAATTCCTTTCTCCCTAGAGGTATTTCTGGATAAGTCGTTCCAAAAGGTTACATAAAAAAGTGAGGAGAAATTAAATTCATGGGGAAGGTGCGGGTAGCATCCATATTGACCAGGCGTGTAAAGCATAGGAGAAAGGAGTGCTACTGCAAAGGAAACTAGGGAGAGTTTTTGGAAGAGATAAGGCCATGAAAATACAGATATAGTGAGAAGGCTGAAAGAAAGCCATTAATGGAGATGGAATATAAATAAATTAACAACGGTGAAACCGGAGGAAGATACGAATTAAAATGGAAAACTGACAGGGCGATGATTTGAGCAAATATTGGAACGAAACCCGACAATTTAAATCAACAAAGACACTTGAAAAATACCAATCAATGCCAAAAAAAGCAATCACAAAGAGCCATAATCCGAGAGTCCGGTTCGCAATTAAAACTCTCGTTTCCCATTAAATTTATCGAAGACGGTCAATTTGTATCCAGGAGGCAGAACGCTTAATTGGATTTTCTGTTCAAGTAACCACAAGCATAAATTAATTTCGACTTGAACGTTCGGTTACTAGTGGATAAATCGACTACTGTTTTTTTTGCAGAGTAAATCTCGCGGAATGGAAACATTAGTTGGGAAGATACAAGTTCGCGGCAGTGATTGCCCAACTGGCTCAATACTGATACGGGTAGAAATATCTAGGCCAAAATTAAACCATGAAAATATGGATGTTTCAACAAATGATCATCGGTGATACGAAGGTTGATTCGTCTAAATCTACAGACTACCCTGCGAGCCGACAAAGAGGCGTGAGCCAGGGGGTGTTAGGACACCAGCCATGGAAAGGGTAAGGGGAAAAGGAGGGGGAGAAGATAGAGGTGATTTGTTTGTTAACAATGCGTCTTAAGTCAGTGTCACGACGCCTTTGTAGTCACCACTTATGGTGCGTGGAAAGAGGGAATTTTTGTACATGTCAGTTCGTTAGTGTATATTCCTAATTTTTCACGTCTAACAGCTCCAGAGGTATAGCGCGGAGTGCTTCTTCACAGGGTCCCCAATCATTGCGACGTATTCGAAATTTAGCCTAACCCGAGCAAAGAAACACCCCTCTTTTACCTTTTTCACCCAAGAACCTTCCTATTAGTCACTGGATAAATCCTAGTTCCTCTAATGCAGCAAAACCTTTTTGATGTGTTTCCCCCATGGGATTAAGTGTCTGAAGGCAAGGTAGTTCCCAGGTATTTGACCTCATCTGACTCCTCTATAACAACTTCTCACTTTTTAAATATAGCGTTGGTGTGTTTTTTTCCATAAGACGTGTATTGCAGTGAATTTACAAAGGTAAAGTTAGAGTCCTCACTTAAGACGCCACGAGGTGGTGTAATGGTGTAATCCGTCAAGCTGAACCATTTATGTTGCAGTTTATTTACTTAACGTATAAATGAAAAACTTTAACTTTGTGGTTCCACAATGATATTTATATTAGAACGACCCGGGTTTCGACGTACTATAACGTCATCTTCAGACCTGAAGATGACGTTATAGTACGTCGAAACCCGGGTCGTCCTTATAAAAATATCATTGTGGAACCACAAAGTTAAAGTTTTTCATTTATAAAATGAATAAGTTCCACCAAGTTACGCCTGAAACTACGAGTTACATTTACGTATCAGCAGATGATGGCTGAGGTGCTAGAATCGTGAAGTATGTACAGAGGGAGAGCGTGCTTTACGAATAAATAATAGCTTGTGGGACCATCTGATTGTTGTGACGTGAGACACGGTCGAATGTGACGGCTCTTAATTCCCCTTTTACACTTCGCTTACTTCAGAGTCAAAAACCGCTCTGGTTTCAAAATGTTTAAGGTGAACGGAGGGTTAGTCGTGGGTCATTGAGTGCACTTTTTAATACTTTTTTAATTTAGTAGAAAAACTAATTCTTTAGCCACATTTCATTCAAGTTCATCTGTGTAAGCGTTGGAACGCACTTAATAGGCATTGATGGATATGATACTAAATTTATATTTTTATTTTTGTCGTAAACTAAAGCATGTTGTAACGAATTTAAGCAGCGGTATTAAAAATTTATGCAATGGTTTATTGAAATATGTTTTCTTCAAATTTTGTACTCAGAGTGACATCTTGATATTTGGTAGCAAAATTTACAATAGTATGAAATATATTATTTCGCGTTTATACGAACATACGTAAATATTCTAACAAATTTTTACGAAATTTTAGTCATGTGTGATAAGGATACGTGTTAAAATAACATAGAATTACGTTAAAACCAAATCTGTATGATGAAATTTTTTCACTCAAAAATACAGATGCCTATTACTTTTGAGAATACGTATGCAAATTTTCACGCAAATCAGTGCATAAATATTACTCCAACCACCATAAAAAGCGTACCGTTAAAAGGAATTTATCGATCCCCATAGATTTGACATGTTTTTTTTCTCAACGCAGAGGCCCTGAATCACACTTAGATGTTGAATGAATCATATATCATTCTCCAAACGGTATTTTTCGAATTCATAGACTACCTCTCTCTCCTTCTGAAATTCAAATTCGGGGGCACGGACCGAGCGATTATGTTTGATTTATTATATGCTAATAAATTACTGTTTTACATGAAAGAATGTATCTACATGACGATATCGCATTTTTTTGGTATTCATGACAAATTTACCGTAAATAAAAAATAAATGATCAGTATCATTCTTCAACTTACATCATTTCATTGAATGTGATCATTAAGATAGATAAATGGGTGAAGTATAACTCGTGGATGTATATTGGTGACGGAGAATGACTAGGAGCCTTCACATAAATCGGATTAAGGATTGCGTGAAGTTTATCATCCTGATCTTCTCTTCACATGAAGTGCATCATTACTTACTTCGGGAACTGTTTCATGCGTCATAACATCTGCTGACGCAAATACCAAAATACTGGTCAAAACGTTTATTGAGAATCAAATGCCTTGCTGGAGACCTTGACTTATGACCTCTTTGACTCAATGCTTACTTCACTTCTGAAAACCAAACTTATTTCAGTACCTATGCTTAAATCGTACCGTAAAAATTGTGATACGGTGAAAGAATAGAATTCGTATCTCAGTATTGAAAACAGAAAGAAGAACGGAATTATTTTCTATCCAATTTTCGGACCCATCGACCAATCGCAGGCAAGCATTTGAGTCTAGTGTTTCAAGGGAATACCTACGCTATAAACTACGAAAGTAATCTTCGGAGGCTGCGAATCTTTATTGACTGTAATTGAGAAAATGTGCTCTTGAGACTAGAAAGGCAGAACTGGTTTATTAGAGCTTTAATTCAAGAAAAAAGCAATTTAAAACAAATTTAAATCCTAATTTTCAATTAAAAGAAGATTAGACTCCTTAGCATACATTTCGGTCACCCACGTGACAATCAACTGGGAGAGTTTAAATCTCGAAAACACATTCGTATTGTCCGAGGTTCAAAGTCCGTGTGTTGATGGACGTGAATAACCTAAATGAATGCAGAGTCTAATTTATTCTGCTCCTTATTGAAAATTTGGGTTAATTTTGAATTTAAATTTACTTGAGCTTCTTTAGAACACGGACACAAAGCGTCTGGCTGAGAGAATAGTGGAGTAGAGGAAGAGCCCAGGAGGAAACCTGGCATCTGGAGCAGAAAAACGAATGCATGAATGATCTTTAGAATTCTTTGCAAACAATATATTAAATGTGTCAAAATAATATGGCGCAGTTTATTTCGGTTGCGTAGTTCAGAAAATGTCCGAACAACGACACTATGAACTGAAATTTGTATCGCGTAAACACAGGCTCCGAAGCATTGAATATGATTTAAGTTCTGAAATTATTTCAGAGTTTTCGGCTTTTATCTCAATGCTTACCTAAGTATCATTTGAAACAGCCTTAAGGAGGTTCCAACGTTACTGTGTGAGTCAAAACTAATACTAATTCCAACTTTTTGTTTAATTGGTTTAAAAAATCCCGCTTTAGAAGAATACGCGTTAGTCATGGACAACCAGAATTAAGGTACAAAATATGTAGATTACTTCACGAATATATGGTCATGAACCCTTTTTTACAGACAAGGTAACCGACTAAATTTTCACCGTTTTTATGACATCATGTGCCACATTTTGACTAATTTAATTATCTCATTAATTACCTAATAACATGCTAAATTAGGTAATTAGATTTATCTATTTTATTTTAGCCGATTTCCCGGTAGTTTTCCCTTCTCATGAACAATCTATTGTGAATATGGCATTTATATCAGATTATAGAATACAGTTTTTCCCCATGTTTCTGCTGTCGCATTTAACACCATGTAATTTCAAGTTCAATTTACGAGAATAATGGCGTAGTAAGGCATAATTAGATTGTTAACATCAGATGGGGGATGTTTTTTTGTGTGTAGCCAGAATATGAATTCTATGATATTTGAGTTTTTTTACGGTGGAACCAACTTCAGAGGCGATACGCGATCACAGTAGGGGAGAAACCTATGCATAACATGACGTCAAGGAGGGGAAAGCGCGTGTTGAAAGGATGGGAAAACGAACGGAAGGGAGAGAAGAGATAATGGTTGACAGCGGGGCCAACATAATTGAATTTCACTGGAGAGAGCGGGAGTCAGTAGCTTGTTACACGACAATGGTTACGATAAAAAATAAGCTGGATAGAAGAATGTACGACAATACTGTCCGTAACTTATCAGAGAAGCCAATCTAAGCAATGAGTTCAGAGGACATGGAGAGCTAGAAAGCTGATGTGAACTATATATTGAGCATTTTGAATTTATCAATAAGGGTTTGCTATCTTGAGGACATTGGTTGTCAAGCCCTGCGATCACCTTACTCCTCCGTTCAGAGTTAGTTCGTACCCAATAGATTCTTCCACTATAAAGAGTCTTCTACGAAACTCCCACCATGTTTCACTACCACTGTAACTCGAGGAATAATCTATTTAAAAACACCCCCAGTATTCAAAAGTAGTAAATTTCTAAGAAAAGGAGAAAAAGGGGATATTTTTACAATGCCAAAAAATAATGAGACGTTCATAAGAAAAGTAAGCATTTTTATCCTTCAGAAAACCGTTATCAGCAGCATAAGATTCCGGGAGACGCACGTATTGAAAGAAATATTAGAGAAAAACGAAATAAATATGATAACATAGAAGTTTATATTTTCCGGGATATAGGTATCGGCTCATTTACCGAATCTGAGTTCACGCACCTCGGAGTCACTATGGAGACGACCGCCTCCGATGATTTCGTAGAAAGCGTTACATGATTACTATGATGATGACATAAACTAGAGTAATATTTTCTGAGGTTTTACATTTCATACTGTAAAAACAACGCCACAAAAAATCCCGTACCACTCTAGCTATAGGTCAAAATCCACTCGCTAGAATTTTCCTTTGCCATTCCAAAAGCACGAGCGAAATTTTAATTAAAACTGACAGGCAGCAATTAAGTAAAAATTTAAAAAATATGAAGAACGTATGCAAATCCACCTTTGCGTTTCCGCATTCAACGCAGCGAACGAAAAAGTAGATGAAGGATGTTGCTTCACTCTAGTTGGGCCACAGCACTCGAGTAAATCGCAAATATTTTGAATCCCACACAGAAGGCTATAATACACACTAGCTAGATAAACGAAAAGCTAAAATAAAGGCACCATATTCGTTCAAAACTACTGCGAGTGATCAGAATTGTGAAAAATACATATCCATCACGCAATTCCCTTGCGGGTTTGAAAAAGTCAAAGAATTTTGTTATTTCCGTTAGCACAAGTAAACTGACTCCCTTATAATAATTTCCTCCATAATGCACCATCCTTGCAAAACCACTATGCTGCTTGCGTACACTCATGTACTGCTTCATACACGCTCTCCTATTCTTAAGACTCCTCATACTTCTCTTCTCTAGAGTCTCTTCCACATATGACTTTCACTCCTCTATGACAAATCTGTCTCGCTGTTCGACTCTCCCATTCTATCGACAAAACAAAATCAACGAAACCTACTCCTGTCATACAAGTCCATTACTGACGCATCCAACCCCCATTCTTCCATCGCCTACTCATTCCTAACCATATACATCCACTTATTCCCGCAAACATTTCTCAGATATCCCATTCCCACTGAATTTAGCCTACTCTTATGCTTATCTAGAAAAATGCTGAAAGGGCTTCGCTGCCATATGATAAAGTATGGAGGAGTAGGTACACTTTTTTAAACTGTGAGTTTTACTTCCCTAGACATTCCTAGATATGTTCCACAGTCTACCTACGAATTTTCTACCGACATTTTCACGTTTTCTAATCATCTATACTTTTCCTTTTCGCAAGGTGTGACAGAACTGATAAAAAGATCAGGTTGGGAGCCGCTAAAGACTTGGAGGCTAAATGCTATGACAAATACAGAATTCAGATCTGACGTGCATGTATGTAACAAGACTATTATTTAACCCCTAACTGATTCTCCATAACTAAAAAAGAAAATTACATCTATTCACTTCAAAACTAATAAGTACCAAAACCTTTATTTCGCGCATCATTAATAACAAACAAACAATCAGAGCTAAACTATGAACAATCAAATCACTGGTTTTTTTATTCGCCCTTCAAGTTATTTTCCTCTAATCTCACCTTTATAGCTGGCGTACCTTATTTCAAACGCCCTCACTGTGGCTCGCAGCATGTAATGCAGATAAATACGCATTGAACAACCATACTACAGATAACATACTTCTACTATTCGCATAATAGGGTGGCTCGAAAAAAATAATTTTCTATTTCGGAATGCTGTAGCGCATAAAAGTTGCAATTGGTATAGACAATAAAAAATAATATATAAAAAATTTAATTTATATATCTTCCGATCGCCCATTGCCGTTAAATTTCGATAAAATCGTTAAAAACCATAAATTTTCAATATTTTTTTAAGTATGTAAGGGTGGTATGATTACAGTCCTATATCGCGTAAACGATTTTAAACATATTTTAAAATGACTTAAAATTATATAAATTATATTTATATCATATATTTTGGTCGCGCATCACCATGGAATATGTGATTAATTTACGATTTTTAGTAAAATGTCAAAGTTTTACATTTTACAACGATTGTACAACAAATCTATTGTCAGTCTGCTGTAGACCTCAGTCAGTACTGAACCTCGTGTTGTTCCTGTTTTAGTGCATGACTGAATTCTTGTTTATTTAGTTGGCAACGTGTGCTTTTTCATTAGGTGTTAGTGATTACAAGCGCAAGTGTATTACTGCTATGGATTTTGAGTTACCTAAATTTGGCCACCGGTTGGACTTATTAAATAACAAGCTAACAACACATGAGGATGTTCTCCGTTGCTGCTTTCAAGAGATATTTAACTTTGCTGTTGAAACAAACAACAAAAGTGTCTCCTTTTTAAAAGTAGCCACGACAGTCACATACAAAATTAAGTGTTTGTATGGCAAGGCTTCTATCCCAACTGTGACGGAATACAGAGCGGTCCAGCTTATTAACGCTTACAATGAATCATATTGTAAGCTCAGAAAATCATACAATCGTGACAAAAACAAAGCAAAATTTACACTGAGACTTAACAAATTTAAAGAGAAGGGTTCCTATCTTTTTGAAATTGCTGCATGCTAATGTCAGATTGTTGTTCACGTCTGCACTTGCAACAGAACTCCAGATGCCTGTGTGTGTCCAATAAGTATTAACTGCATGTATGAAAAGGAAAAATAAATCTCTGCCCTGGAGCTACGATCTATATCTATCAAGAATATACGAGCTATGTATATATTTACGACTTCCAATATGAAAATGACTTACCACTTAACAAATTAGAAGTGATCGGAAAAGATGACACTGTTATGAGTTGCATGTGGGAAGACCTTTGGAATAGTGTATGTGTCTTCTTCATTTCCACGAACGTCCATTCCGCCACCTTTTCAAGCACTTAGATGATATGACAACAGGTCCAACAGGTTTTTCAGGGCCAATTGGAAAATATCTACCCGGGTGTGAAAATATACCGGTACTTGAATTTGAACCTATCGATTGTGTGATTCCTGAAGTAGATAGGCAGATACTCAGCAAAGATCAATTGTATTTACTAGACATATCAAAAATCATCTAGTCAGGGCAGTGTTCTGAAGATTTTTCAATCCGTGACAATGGCCCTATGTCACACTCAAGATAGCTCACTACCACTAACAGGGTTTTGCGCCTATATGTTTTTGTAAAGAGTCCTGAAAATATGATGCAATTAGTTACTTTTGTTTCAAAGTCGTACATGCCTAGGTGGTTTACCATAAAGGTAAATAAGAATTTCACTGACGGACCAAAACATATTTATCAGATCATTCAAACAACACGGTATCTGCCACAAGAGCTGCTTCAAGTTATAGACTCTGTTATACGATGGAATGCTTTCTTTGCCCATCCCGAAAATTTACTTTAGGCGATGGTCATTCATGATAGAAACCACATTCGAGAGCTTTGGTACAGACGAATCTTGATTACGCGGTACGCGGCAATACGCCACCGGAAGACGTAAATTAAAAATATTTTTTAAATTATTTTTTCTTGTCTATATCAATGGCAACTTTTGCGCGCAATAGCATTCTGAAATAAAATTATTTTTTTTTCGAACCACTCTAACGCATATGTTTTAATGAATATAAATATAATCTCTTGAAAGCATATAAAGAGCGAGGTTTACAAACATTCTGCCACAGAATACCTTGATATATGCTCCGGCTGACTCAATATGATGTAATTTGACGAAAACCGAAAAATTAAACTCGCGAAGTATATAAAATACATATGATAGCCGCACAATTCGTTAAAAACTACTACAAATGTACCGAAAGCGTCACACAGTTGATTGAAGGATTAGGTTGGAAACCAATAGGGACTCGGAGGCTTCACGCTATGATTAGATTACTTGAAAAACTCCAATTATGTGAGTTTCAGTACGAGACGAAGAAAATTGTTTTATACCCGCGCTCCATCTGTAGAGCTGGTAGGATTGACAAAATATGAGAGATAAACTGCCGAACTGATAGGTACAGAAATTCAATCTTTCCTGTGCCATTAACTTCTATAACAAAAACATCATGACGTTATCTTAAGACACATCGCTAACGTACAATACACCTCTGTCCTCTCCCCCCTCCTTTTCCCTATTCTCTCCCCTTTCCATGGCTAGTGTTCTAACTCCCCGTGCCACACGCCTCTGTGGCGGCTCGCAGGGTGGTATGTAGTAGATATGCATGGATACTGGCCTGGAAATTTGGATAGGCTCCGGCTGTCTTCGCAAAAGAAGTTCGCTCAATGTCACCCTCCCGTAGCTGAGGTATGCTTTTCTCCGCAAATCGCCTACTTCGGTAGTGGGTCACATCAAGCACTTTCCCTCAACTACCCGAATCATCACGTGCATAATTATTACACCCAAATCTCAAAATCATAGCCGAAATATGGTGAAACCAAGCCCGTGAAGGAACTTTCCTCGGGTATCCCTACGGGTTAATGGCTCTATGTTTGTCAACATTTAAATGTCCGACATGGTCATTGTATTCAGGGCAGATGAGTCTCAAGATGAATTTTAGGTCGCGTCAACTATTCTTCCGATCCTGGTCAGGTGTGACATGATTAGTTGGCGCAGAAGGGGGAGTTTTTACTGTCGTCGGCCTGTTTGCGGTACTGCCGTTTTTATCGTATTGTGGCCAATGCGGGTTTCCAGGAGTTGCTCAAGGAACCTGTGGCATTTTTTAAGTAACCCCTCCCCCTTTTCATCTTAAACTCCCCTCTTTGGACGTTTCCACTCTGCGAACTGTTCACCCTTAGGACTTAGCCGGATGACTTGCCTGGGACGCGTCCCGTCATGCGCGCTAACGACGGCCAAAATGGAGGAGGATGAATTCCACATATCCAGTCACTCTGACCCAGGCACAAAGGCTGTGATTCTGTGAGTCAGAAAACAGTTCCTGTTTTCTCCAATTTAAAACTTATACCTCATATATTACCCATCCCATTATTTCCTCCCCCCAATACTAACAAAGCCTGTATCCTAAGCTCAACCATTCCACCTCGACCTTTCCGACAAACCCCCTCCTCAGCTGATTTACCACTGTCTGTTCCAGCCGAGACGGCAAGTAAGAGACATCGTTGTGAACCGACTGCATTTAGTCAATTTACTGAGATAAAGCTGAACCTCTCGCACTTACATAACATTGTCATTTCTGACTGGAAACTCGCATAACGGTCACCTGGCCCTGACCTGTTGGTTTGTAATTTGGTTATCTTTGTTAGAAATACATCTGCTGGTTCAGTTATTGATTGATAATATGTACTTGTTTTACGTTTAGTTTCCTCATTTGTCTAACCCAATATTAGAAATAGTTGGTTCTATACGGGCGTTATCGGAGAGAATTTTAATTCCTTCTCCCGCTACGCTTCAAACCAGAAAAATGTTCCTGCACAGAATTGGCCGGGAAAGGACCAGACCTTACTCAAGAAAAAGCCTGATTTGGTAACGCAAGGTGCCGTTGAGCGTGCTTTAGTCTTTTCCTAAGATAGCATAAGTCTATTCGAGTATCGAAATCAGGAGCCCAAAGCATTCTGCCTAAGCCGAAGCACATTGTAAGACATTCAGCAGATTTTCTGAGCTGCTTGGATGCTTAATCTAAGTCAACCATCTTCACGTCATGCTCAAGCTAGCTAACGCCAAGCAAGCTTGGAGAATCTAGGAAGCTGGATTCATACTTTGGTAACGTATTTATTGAAAAAGATAGCACGTCTAGTAGTCGCAGTTACATACATATTTCTCGGTATAAATGCCTCGGTTTCTTCGCTTCGAACATTTTCCATACTTATGATTCTAGTCAGACACAAATTTTAATTTTCCCCGAGAATATGGTTGTACGCGAATCAGTGAAATCTCTTCGGGGTCTTCTATCCTGAAGATGATAAGACTGATCGCCGTTCAAAACGAGTGCATTAATATAGAGTTTGACCTAGGTGAGAATACAGTTGACTAACAGCATACGTTGGAATAGCATCAGATCTCTCTTGACTCTACAAAAATCATTGTAACAGCCGGAGCATATAGCAAGTTTCTAGCAAGCAAGGAGTCTAGAGCTAAATTTGCTTATGAGGAAATCAAGTTGTTAACGTCGAAATTAGTTCTAGCGCATAATCACCGCGGTGTATAAGTTCAGCAATGCTCCACGGGCATCCCAGATTCATCTTCCAACACCTCATTCCGACGACAATTTGACCCATCGCAATAATGAATATCATTCCTCGTTTTAATAGGGTAGATTATTTCATGGCGACCGTAATTAACGAAAAGAACCGAGTCGTTAAATGAAATTTATCTCCCGCCAAGCAAAATGAAAGGATACGCACCGCTTACTATTCCCCTTCCTATCTCCCCTAACCCTAGAACTTGTTATGGATACCGCTGGTAATGGAAAGGGTTGATTAAGGGGGGTGATAGGTGCGGAGATTAAACGCAATTAAAGGCTATAGTTTCTCGATACTTCCAGGCCTCAAGAGTTTCAGGTTTATAATAATACTACCTAAATAAATCTTACGAATTCGTTTAGTATTCTCGGCTAAAGTTTGTTCAATTCCTCATTTCTAATTTCATCCTTTTACCTGATCATTAGCATCTGCCTCCAGTGTCAAGTTTCTTAGGATTTATCCCTGCTCCAAACAGAGCAAGGGTAAGCAAAATCTCTATTAAAAATTAAAAATATTAATTTATTATTTTTTTAAATAATTATTTTAATTAATTAAATTTAATGAATTTCGAATAAATTTCACTCGCTGGATCCCAAATTCCGCTCTCTTACGGACTAAGTTGTAACGAGAATGTAATATCAATATAATATACTTGACGGGGGATATTCTTTCTATTTAGAGTATAAAATCGTTAATAATGGAGTTCTGAGCTACGCCAACACTATCTGATTACATTATCGACTGGGTTTCATTCATATTAATTGATCATGCAGCACACGTCTTCGTGGTACCGACCCTTGCATTCACGTGAAAGCATGCATAAAAAAGAAGCGAAAGCAAATAGTAAAACTACACGCTCTGAGCTGCTATTGTGTAAAAAACCCTCGGAACCTACTTTTCAAGCGAACACAGAACTGCTACCAGGAATCCGTAGGGAAAAAACCTATGTTTCTATCCCGCAAACAGGGAGTGTATCCTACAAAGAGTTGTCGTTTAAGAGAACTGAAACCAGAACTTAATAAAATTGAATTGCTATTCCCGAACCAAATCTTGCAACAGTGTAAGAGGAAACATGCATTTAGATACAGAAATGGGTAGCAAGGGGAAGGGCAACAAAGTACATTAAATAAACACGGACAAACCATCTGCCAAACGACATGCGATGAAATGTATTTTCAGAGAGATATGAAGTAGTAAGTGATTTGCACCGAAATATCCCCAGCAATCGCCCGGCACAGTCGTTCTCGTGGGGACAATGGACAACACGTATACCGATCAGGGACGAGAATATGGCCATGGGGATAATACTATGGCGAAGAGAATGGGGAGGAGAACGACTGAGAGAAAGTAGAATCTTGTAGGGGTAAAGGATATAGGGTAGCATGGGGGAAAAAAAGGGTCAGAAATAAAAGGGGAGGAAGGATTTCTTCCGTATAGGGATTCGATTTCGTAGAAAGAAAAAGGGGGAAAATATACACCTATATATATATAACTGTCGATGTAAAAACGCCGGATACAAAACAGAGGGGAAAAAACGCAAAGAGACAAAGAGGAATTGTGTATCAATTTCTTAGGGCCCCTGGGGCCTTCGATCAGGCTAAGAGAAGACAGAGGAAGCCCCTGAAGAGGGCTTGCGGAATTCATAAACAATGCCGAAGGTTGCTTTTGTAAAAATGTTTCATTTTCCACATATTAATTCCGTATGTCATTTCAACAGCATAGCCGTTCTCATTTTCTACCTGAAGTAAATTTACTATCATTCACGTGTAAATGTATTGAGCTAAAAGGGTGAGTGGTGAATGTAGGACGGAAAACCTAAATATTTATAGTACTGTTTATGCAAATAAGAGAGAGATATTAAATAAAAAAGTTTTTACTCTCATAATGTATTTTACGCCCACTTTAGCACCCGCTGTAAATACGTTCGCTTGATGAGGAGTAAAACCATCTCATGAACGATGCACGACACGACAAGGAAAAACGTTGTATGACGTCATATCGCTTAGATGCAGGCTCCTGGGTTTTTCTATTCGAGCTGAAGGACTAAAATTTACAGGGAATGTTACGAATCACTCAGTAAGTCGGGAAAAATGAGAACTCTGAGAAAGTCTCCATATTTTGAGCATAGACAGAATTTCGTTTCCCAATACGATTAAATGGGAGAAACAAAACATTTCCTCACAGATAATTTTTTTCGCACATTAAAATATGAAAAAAAATACATCTACAACAGCGAGACTTGAAATGAAATACGCCTGAAAAATTACATTATTATTTTTTTTGTCCGATTTTTACATAATGATCTCTTATATTAGTTAATATTAGTTAATGCGTAAATTATTATTATTATTGCATAAATTGTTACAAGTCGACCATTTAGTCGGGTGGTAACATGTAACAAGAAAATACTCAAAGAACAAAATACAAAATATAAAATACGAAATACAAGTTATCCATTTGGTCGGGTGGTTACATAAGACACAAATTATATGACCAAAATACAAAACATAAAACACTAAATACAAAAAAAATAGGAAAATCCATCAAAATTTAATTTTTTTCACCCTCGTCATAAATATCCTAGTATTAGTTGGGAAGGGCTCCAAAATTTCCTCCGGTAAACCATTCCCTATCCCCCGATGTAGGAAGGAAACCTTTAAAGCATTTGAGAGCTGCCTCGGAGGCTCAATCTTACAATTATGATCCTTCCTCGCCAGATAACTTGGTCCTTTTAACCGGTTTGATAGGTCCCTCCACGCAGGATCACCGATAAATGCCTTATAGATACACTTAATGCGTGCTTTCTTCCTCCTCGACTCTAATGATTTCCAGCCCAGCGTATTTAACATCTCCGTAACGCTTGCCTTCCTTTTAAAATTTCCCATTACAAATCTTGCTGCTAAACGCTGAACTTTTGTCAGTTGCTTGATTTCCCACGCGCACACCATTGGCTGCACCTTTTTCGTGTCATGGATATCCATACGGTCATACATGACTGAGTAGATATTCGAGTATGAAAAATGCCCCCACCAATTATCCTCCAAAGCGTTATTCCTCAGATATTGCACAATTGAAACAGCGCAGAGGCTGGAGAAACAACCTTCCTTCCCGAGGGCCCGAGTTTGAATACTGGCCATGCCGGGGAATTATTATTTAAAATCCCGAACCCTACTAGGATACTATTAGGGAAGCACTTCAAGTTTGGTATGCTATCCGTCGGATGATGCGTTAAAATGATGTCCCTTAGGCGCGTTTTGTTATGAGCAGGTTAAAGTCGATGCTGGGTATCTCTCCACGCTTCAATTATTCAATTCAAAATTTTTCCTTTTCTTACCAATAAAACCCCCTGTTCTTAATGCTTTCCTGTTCTTACAAGTGACCTCAATTGCCGGTCACCATCTTAAATATCCAACAACGTATTATAAATTCTTAAAGAAAACGATAAGCAGGTACAACCTGTAAAAATATTAGGTTGATGCATAAGTTATGAGCGTTTTTTATTCGAGATGAATATATTTTTAAAAATATATTGTTAACATGTTTGAAATGGACGCAACACATAGTGTTTGTTACTGAAGTGCTGCGATATACTCTTTCAAAAATGTATATTATTCGCAACAAATGCGCATTGGGAAGTCTGAGGATACTTTATAATGCATAAGTAAACTGTAAATTGAATCATGGCATAAATGCATGGGGAGGAGCATATCTCAACCCCATAAAACCAGCTGAAATCCTTCAAAAAAGGATTATCAGGGTGATAGCTAAAAAGAAACGTTACGAATCTTCCTTTTTGCTATTTAAAAATTGAAGTTTGCTCTCTCTTAGGCATTTATTTATTTATTTATTTCCACATCCCCGAAAACAGCACGAACGGCCTTTTACATCGGGTGTATTACAATGTAAAAATTGACGAACACAAACACCCATGTCCTGAGTGGTGAAAAATCCACTCAGGCGGGACTCGAACCCGCGACCCTCAGTTTAACAGGCGAGGACTTCACCCCGTCGCGACCGGGGCCGACAAAATGTATAAAGTGCATGTATTTGTGCATGTATAAAGTGCTTAGACTCTTACTCTTGAGGAGTGGTGCAAAAATAAAAGTGTGAAACAGGCCATGCTTGTGGAAACTACGTAATATTTTGCGACCATTGCCCAGACCCAAATTGTCCTTGTTCAGGCTAAGTTTTTTATATATTGGGCCAAAAGTGTATAATCTACTACCTTCTGCCCGTAAAAATGTACCAAATACAACTTCTTTTGAAAAAAATGTTAGATATTGGCTATATAACTATCAAAATATTGAAGACATATTTTGTTTAAAAAAATATTTTTAAAATGTCGGCATATTTTTTTCATGTTCAAAAGCAATATATGGTCGTTTATTTGTTTATTTATGTTGATGGTAACCTCAATAGAGCTTTTCCTTCGAGGTTACCTAAAGGTTATCTTTGAGTTTGTAATCTATGTATATTGTTTGGGAGTAATAAACATATATTAGATATATATTAATCCATACAGTCTGAAATAATAACCAAACTGAAAGGTGTGACTTCATCGCTGGTATTTCTGCTGTAACATGCAAATGGATGTACTGTAGCCTGATCGTTACACCAATGGACCCCTTGCACTGCATCTTGGTGAATAAATGAAAAATTCTCGGAAAAATCGGCCACAACGACAACTTCTCGCAATTTCAGATTGTCTCTGACTTTCAAATAAAATGCAGTTTGCATGCGAGCGATGTAGTCATGCCTTCTTACTTTGGTGGTATTCTCAGCGAAAGCCTCACAAAAACTATCTACGTCCTTGACCTGTGTAGTTATTGTCAAACGATTTTCATGAGTCCATTGCTTGAAACGAACTTCATCCGTACAGTTTTCCCTGAAGTACTCTGAAATAATTGTTGTCATTCTGTCTGTACTCCCACATTTTCTGACGACGTCATCACCGTTTTCGTCCTCTTCTCGCGGTAGTGTATCTGAGCACTCACCCATGACGCACATTTCTGACGGAGGGCGACAGAGTGAGAATTTCAGGCAATCCCGATAGGTTTTGAACAATTTTTCTCCGTTCTCCGACTTTATTTGCTCCGACGTTCTAGACATTGAACACAGAGTTTTCTGCCCTCTATTACAACAGGCACTAAGTCATGATAGGAATATTGTAACTCCCTTGTAATTGTCCACAATTTAATCGAGCGAATGTTTCTGTGCAAATTCAAGGGATTGCAGCATTGCTTTTGACGAACCTCGTAGAACAGTAAATAATCCTTACAATGACGGTTGCACACACTGAGGACAGCATCCACACCACTTCTCAATTTGATTAACTCAATTTCACAAGTAAAATAGCTGCGAAAACTTCTCAATACTGTATCACTCGAACATTTCTCGTTTAACGCATCACCAACGGAACACTTCATAATCAACGGCTACAGTCCGAAGAACATTTACTCGCACTGAAACGCGCGCACTTGAAAAGCGAGACCAAGGAGTTTTTTGAAATGTCACTGACGGAGGACAGGCGACAACTGACGAATTGCTTGCAAATGAGATAGGTTGTGAGGGAAAAAACATTTTCATGGGTGGCTACCCGCATTTACCGTTGTTTTTTACCAGGGGTTAATATGTGAATGTGTGAGGGTGGGCGACGGCTACTGGGCGCAATACTTACAAAGATGTTTCTCAGAACATAATAAAGGGTATGCGATAAAAATGGGATAGGGGAAGAGAGGAAAGTAGAATTGGAGGTCTAAGACGGAGCGAGGTTTGTCTATTGTCCTCCGAGCACGGCCGCTGGTGGGCCCATGGTCGCCCCCGCTGTTAAGCATGTTGTCGCTAATCCTGGATTCCAAAGCGGCGGTCACTTCAGTGGGAAGCAAATGGCGAATGACAAGGGTAAAGAGAATCAAAGGGTCGGTATGCAGTTAAAATTGGCGAAAAGAAGATAGCAAAGGAAGCGCGCTGATGAGATCTGGAGAACCGACTACTGAACGTTCGGCGTGAGAGCCGGACGCCGCCGCGGCGGGAGGCCAGCGTTACGCCTTCACTCAATTTTTTTTTTCTTTCTTAAATGAAATATTACCCCTACCAAATTGTTTTAGCTTGTAGAGGAGGGTTGTATCTACAACATATAAAAAAATGAGGAAAATCGAAGGCATAGCTACATCGTCAAAAATCGATTTGAAAAATTGAATTTGTTATAAACTTTATTTAATTGTTTAAATTTTATAAAAAAATCAAATAATTATCTTTCTCAATTCAAGACTTTTAAAATGAGTCATTGCATGTATTTTTATCTTTCTTATTTCCGGAGATATGCCGTCAAACGCGAAGACGCTTTTGTAAAATTCTAGTTTTACAACATTGCAATATCTCGTAAACCGTTGTATGTATTAGAAAATGGCTTTGGGGTTTTTGTTTTGTAATCAAATGAAGACGATCTGCCAAATTTGGTCGAAATCGATTACCCCAAGGGTCAATTTTGCCAAATATCTGGTCGAACTTGGGTGGAATGACCCATTATCATATTATTATATATTCCCCTCCATTATCTTTGGTTCTTTTCCAACGCTGGTGTAGTTTCTCAATTCCATATCTAAAGAAATCTGCTAGTAAGAAGATGTCAAGCCAAGTTAAGTACATTGAAATAAAGTAAACACAACTTTGTAAAATTCCACAATATCGATCAAGTGCCTGATGATGTCCTGGTGGGTGAAACCGGTTGTACAGATATAATGACGGAGTGAAACCGGTTGTAGAGCTGAGGAATTATAAATTTTGTTGCAAGCAAGTCTTACGTGATGTTGCTACATTCTTTCAATGATGTAGGATTCCACCAAGTTACACCGAATAAAATTCATCATAAAGTAAGCGAAGCTAAAAATGCTAAGAACATTTTCATTAACCTGATTATTTAAAAAATATTCTATCGGCATGTATTATTTTTCCAAATGAAATATCAATGGATAGAATTTTGTTGAAGTGGAACACTTCCTATGAATCTCGCAAAAGCCTAGCGTCACGCGACACCCGACTCTCGAACCGAATATCCGTGTAGGACATGTAATGTGTCTTTAATTCATTTAAATATGAAATATTTAAGCTAGATGCTTTGTACTTGGTTAATAATGAGGCAAAAGCATCAAAAACTTTGGTTTCTCTGATCGTACTCTATATATTGATAGATAAACTGAAAAAATTAAACTCAAGGCGAATTATTTATACAAATTTAGAGCTTTTTTCACATTCGTAGCCAAGGAATTTTTACATTGTTACCGAGAGGTTCCATCTGCTATTCTGGATATAAAAGCTACATTCAAGGGAATTTAACTTTTGTGACGCGTACTAAAATGGCTTTTAAAAACATTATACCTTGAGTCGTTGCGTGGTCACATATATGCAAGCGCTTTGAATGAATTCACAATAATATCACTAGAGGGATATGATGTAATATCATATGATTATTTTGTAAGAAAATGTGAATTTCATGTAATTGTCATTATCGTATAAATATAATGTTCAAATTTATAGTTTCAGAAACATTAATTTCATTATTCATGCACATTTATACATGAATACTCCCCACTACCAGTCATACCCATAAACTATGTTCCATTTCTATCGGCAGTCCCGCGACGGCCACACCTTTTTCTTAAGCGCGTCCCTTCTCACTCTTCACTGCACTAGGAGAAGAGTGGTGGAAAATATAGGTACGCATATCTATAAATGGATCGTCACAGGAAGGAGAAAGGGTATCTATTTACAACATGGAATGATGGAAAGGGCGGGAAGCTGACCGGTGAAATACGAGAAGAGGACACACGTATTTTGCAGGCTAGGACGCGGTCGGGTCATCAAAATGTTATATTTTTTTTTTTTTGAAATCTCGTAAAAAGCGGAGCTAAACACAAGGCATGCAAGTGATGAAAAACCCCGTTGAAGGGAACACTGCGTGGCAGAAGAGGGAGTAGGAGGGAAAAGCGATGGAACAAAGGATTGGACGGGGCATGGAGAGGCAAAGGGATACAGAGAGAGTCGAAGGAAAATCATGAAAGACGAAGAGCGAATGGGATGGATATGTGAAGAATGGCAGGGACGCGCAGGAGTTTATTTCGGCATCGGGAACTCCCGGACGTTTTAATCCGGCGTTCGCCGTGCATCTTCCAACCTACTCACTTCCACGAACAATTTTCGAAAAGTCTCCCTCCAATCCTCCTTTCCTGTGCATTTAGGACCCTGGAGACTGGGGGGAAAAACTCAATTTTTTGCACGGGTATTTCCAAACTTCACAAAAATGTTTTTATTTCTATTGATACATATATAAATTGTTTTTAACCACCCTCCCGGAAATAGCATATCGTGAACATGGGAAAATAATCTTTATTTTAATGTGACCCGTAAATATTATTATGAAACCTTAATATTTTCTATTTTCAACATTCTTCTTGATACCGGTATTTTCTGAAAAATCATCAGCAGTCATCGATGCGAAGTTTTTTTTGCATCAGGTCCGCAAATTGTTTGTTTCTTTCCATCAGTTCAAACCCATCATCACCACTGGTTTCACTTAATCCCTCATAAACATTCCCCTTCACTACCAGACCTAAACACGTTTACTTGATTATGCGGGTGACCTCAACTTCTCATGTATTTCCAGTCAATTTTACATGACATAATTTTATCTCGTAAACATAGAAAAGTGTTCAACCGAGAGATAGTAACAATTTAAATGTTAAAAAATTATAAAATCTACATCTTTAAGTCAAGGTCTCCAGCAATATATTCCATTATTTAAAAAAAAACTCTTAGGCCAGTTTTGTGATACATATGTCAACAGATCTTTTGAATTGTTAAATATTTCCCAAATACGCAATGATGTAGCACACAATCATCCATTCCGCCACTTATGAAGGCTTCTAGTCATGCTCCCTCACCAAAATAAATTCTTATTTAAAGATAAATTATAAAGTTGATTTTTTCTCTGAAACTCAACATTAAAACCACACTCAGTCGCATGATATATAAAGACAAGTGATATTGATCAGTTATATTTTTACGCAGGATACACTTGCCATGGGCAAGTAAAAAATGCAAATACGTCATGTAGAAAAGGACCTTTCATGTAAATCAGTAATTTATCAAAAAATAAAAATAAAAAATCACAACTCGGACCGTTCCACCGAATTTGAATATCAGAGATCGGTAGTCTATGAATTCACAAAATGCCATTTGGAGCATGATATATGATTCATTTAACATCAAAATGTGACTATAGGCAACTTCGTTGTGGTAAAAAACAATTGAAATCGCAACCCAAACATAAGAGCATATCACATACTCCCCCAAAAAGCTCTATAGAGGGTCATATTTAATGTTAGACGGCAAATTGCATAGTATATCAACTTACCTTCGTCCGCAATAATGACGGAAATGGTAATATAACTCATCTAAGTCGTAGTCGCAATTTTTACAGAAAGGCATTGCATTGTAATACAGCTACTAACTAAAAAAGATACGTATTCACTCCTTTATCTTAGTTAAACTAAACTAATATCAGTATGCCATTAGATCAGATTTTAGGTAACTCATTGAACCTTAATTTCTTTCCACTACAATGATACAAAGGTAAATAATACAAGTTACAAAAAAATTATCAAGCTTAGAAATTTAACCTAGGCATGTTTTTTAATTCGAAACAATTATCATAATTAACACCACATTTAGTGACGATCACATCCTAGTAATGTGCCATTGAAAAATTCCGGCCATAGGATAATTCCACATTGAATAAAATCCTGTATTTGATTAGTTTGAGTAAAGATGTACCCAGCATTCTTTTAGTCACTATCTCTTATATATCTGTGATGAAAGCAATAAAATAACTACGGAATTTATACGAATTCACCCGTTATGGATTATATAAATGTGTGAAATTCGCAGTGAAAACATCGTTCACCTCGACTAAGATTCGAACCCATTTCCGAGCGCTCTCTTGATTTTTAAAAATGTGAATTTTACTCAATAGCGGGTGACTCCGTTAAAGTTACTGCACGACCTATTACGCAGTTTGGGAATAGGCTGCAGGGATTTGAGATGTGGGTGTGCAGGAGAATGAAGAAAGTACGATGAACGAAAAGGAAGACGAACGAGGAAGTGATTGAATGGTGAGAGAGCAGACGTTACTTCTGGAATAAATTAGGAAAAGGCAGAATAGGTGCTTGAAACATGTAATTAGAGGTGAAGGGATGCTGAATTCTGTGATACACGGGAGGATTTTGGGTAGGTGGGGAAGAGGAAGCGTGAGGACAGGTTTTAGGGACGACATATTGGAGGTAAAACATACGCTGCAATGGAGGAAGAAGTTGTTCGAGCCAATAGGAGCATACTAGAGGGTTCTTGCTCTCTTGCATTTACGCCTACGTTAACCTGAAAATCTTATATATAAAAATGAATGCTTGTATGTATGTATGTCCTCCATAGACTCGAAAACTACTCAACCGATTGCGCTCAAAATTTCACAGTTTGTTCTTATTAGTTCCGGGAAGGTTTAGAGAGTAGTTTGAATGGAATCAGATCGGTAGATATGATGTTTTTAATGTTTTTTCAATTTTCCATATGTTTGCACGGGATTTGACAGTTTTCGTCGTGCACTCCTTTCTGATTTCACTAATTAAAATACGTAAATTTGTACTAATTCCTTTTATTTTTGTTTCATTAGAACCTTGAAACTTTGAACTATCTTATTCCTTCGATGTTTTAACGTTATATCCTCCCGTTAATCAGTATTTTTGAACCTTACGATCACGAAAAAATATTTCACTGGCAATCGCTTCATCTGGAATTGCTGCAACTCTTTTGGATGGTGGCCAAACAGCGCATTCAGCACTGAAACTGCCGTTGAATATGCAATTCACTGAAACACCAACATGCAATATAAACAAAAATTCTGGAATGGGTAAAGTACTCCAATCATGTCAACTCATTATATGGGACGAATGTACAATGGCGCACAAAAATTCATTGGAAGCACTTCATCGTACACTAAAAAATTTGAGAGGAAATGAGCAGCTCTTTGGTGGGGCACCTATTTTATTTTCTGGTGATTTTCGACAAACTCTACCAGTTGTACCACGTTCAACTGCTGCTGATGAGTTAAATGCGTGTCTCAAATCATCAGTTTTATGGCGACAAGTACATAAATTGACTTTGAAGACCAATATGCGCGTACAACTACAGCATGATGAATCCGCAGAACGTTTCGCCAAACAATTGTTGGATATTGGGAATGGGAAAATGGTAATCGATGAATCCACGCAATGTATCACATTGCCAACAAACTTCTGTAATATCACAGCAACCACTGACGAATTGATTTGCAAAGTTTTCCCAAATATTGCACAGAACTACAAAAATCATCAGTGGCTCAGCGAACTAAAATATAAACAATGTCTTTCTTTGAATGGCATTGCAACGCATGCCGGGTACTCGCTAGTTACCTTATAAATAATGATTGTTTGCCCGACGAACTTTGCTTTATTTTTCTACTCAGGCAAGAGCCTAATATCATTTTCCTCATACGCTTCACACGATATATATAATATATATATTTGAGTTCCGCATTATATTCACACTGTATTTTAGCTCTATATAAAAGACCGTCCATGGTACACACTCAACAAGCCAAAAAAGAATCAGTTATGATTATTGTACAAAATAGCACGATTTTTGATCAAATACACCGTATTACATGACACGAGATAAATGGAGAAAACCTTGACAGTAAACAGAACGAAAAAATATCAACGTTTTCATAAAAAAACCACAGTTGAAGAAGGGAAAGTAATGAGGATTTATTTACCCAGAAGATGCATGAGAGAAAGGTGAATCGTTTTAAATATTAAAAGGAACAGATTCAAGGGACTGTATGACTTAATCTGAGAGAAAATCAGGATTTAGATGCAGGTAATCAAGGTACTTTTCAGCCCAAACAATTATCCCTCGTTTAATATCGCATGAGATCTCATTGATGCCAAAACCACATTAAATAACCAAAACATAAGAGGGATACCTAACTGGAAGTGAAATATTTGAGTGGGAGGAAAAACAAACTTATGGAGTTTCTTAATCCTGTTGTTAATGCTATAATAAGGGAGCAGAAAATACCTATAACACGTTAGTGAGTGAGCGAAATTCAAAATATGTCATGAATAGGTTTTAAAATTCAAAAATGAAAATTTAAATAGGCAATAACACAAAAGGGTATAGATAGGCAACACAACTCGGAGGAGTGACTAGCGTCATCAAATCACGCTGATGACGCATGTACTCATAGCAACGTAAAATTGATTCCAAAGGAGGCTTACCTACTGGAGAAGGTTTTAAACGCTGGAGTAAAATGGCATTTGCTTGCAAAACGCTTGTAACGCTTGTTTTGCAAGCAAAAGCCATTTTTAAGAATTCTTGTGCGGAATGATGGGAAAGCGACTTCCGGGGGGATTTTTTTCTCACGGAAGATAATCTAGCAAGCATTGTATGAAGCCATTTCATGTTTACATTGCAGCGCAATATGGGGGAAAAGTAGGAATAATCATGGAAGGCAAATCGGGTTTGCCACCGTGTCACTACTCTCGTTGCTGCCGAGGTATCGCAACTCGAGTCGAGATCCATCCTTAGGGCTGATCCGGCAGGGATCTCGACTCGAGTTCCGAAACGTCGGCAGCAAAGAGAGGAGTACCCGGTTACGAACTCGAATATCCTTCCTTCCATGACGATAAACGCCGCGAAAACCTCAGGCTTTACTAAGAATAATCAATTTGCCTTTTGGAAGCTCAAAAGAAAACTATGATGGACTTAAGTTAAAATCTACTTTAAGTTATTTGTTACATCCGATGTCGGAAGATTAATAAAAAAAACAAATTAGCAACTTAAGGCTTATCTGTCCATTGACATATCATCCCCATCAATAAGGTGGTTGGATCAATTTTTCTTAATGCACAGATGTGAGTGATATTTTGCATGAGATAGAGCTTAGATATAAGTGAAAAAATAAACTTTAAATATTTTCTTATTTGACAAATTAAATCTATTTTAACAGATATGCTGACGGTGCAAGATATATAATTCGTAATAGTTTGATTGCATGCGTACAGATTTTCATCTAAACGAGAAATAATACATTTTTCATTATTGTAATGGTAGCTAACAAATATCAAGTTGTCACTCCCGAGTCCAATATTAAAAAAAAAACATTTTAATACAATGTCGTCTAAATTTTGAATTCCGCGGCGAAAATCATGATAAAAAGATTTTATTTAAGAAAAAAAAAACAAAATTAATTTATTGTTTCCATTACTTTTCATCATGGTGAGTTCCAACGCATAAGCAACTTAAAAGGAATCTGGTGCCTACGAGAAGATTTTCTCGACTTCCTCAAAAAATTATAAAAATTTCCACTCAATTACCCGCAATTACGACTCCAACCGCATTAAAAAAATTGTTTAAAAATAATTTCATTGATACCGTAGCATAAATTTTAGGCGACTAAGTAAAGTAGTTGTAGAGATATTTCTACAGCGCAGAAAATAGGCGATCGGAATGGTTCGCGGATAATTTCGAAATGTTGGATGCCGATGAGTGGTGAACCTTGAGGGGAAAGATATCACAAAATTTCAGAAGAACAATGAAAGAAGTAATCGCGTGAGCGATTCCCATAACGACACTCGACTGGAATCCACGGAATGGATCGAACATGACTGACTCACAGACCAGCGTGGATATTTTTTCGCAACGACATTGAAAAATCTGGCGATCAATAACGGAATTTACCGGGATTAATGCTGGGAACACCCCATTCCTGTCTTATCTCTCGATCTCTCGATCCGTCTGTCCCATAAGCATGCGAAGTTCTGCCCGACGAACGGGATCCGAAAGAGAACAGCCTATCCCACCACGCCAACTGGTGGCGTTAACTCGAACCGTAATTTCTACGATGCACTGTTTGAAACGTATATTTTTCGAACATTCCAACAAAAAATAAGTTTCCATTTCCACGACGATTGAGACGAATACTGCGATGAAATTACACCACTTTGTTCGTAACGATAGAGTAATCATGCAGCCAATGCTGAGGGGTTAAATCCGAATAGCCGGAGGAGAAAACGCATTTTTACAGTTTTTGAGGTATAAAGGTATCAATTCATCGCATTACTTTAGTGTAAGGCATTTCAAGGTCTCAAAAACGTGAGATAAGTTCATGGCACATTTCAAATTATTAGCATAAAATTGTTATCAATCGCCCAACTTTAAGGTTGCAAACAGACCTCACACCATACGGTAGCTAAATGTCACGACTATTCTTTTCAACATCTAAATATGTTAAGACACAGTAAATGCTCTTAGTTGAGTTGGTTCTTGACCACTTTTTAATAATGTATGCGTATTTTATTGAGAGCACTCAATTTTCTTTTAATCTCGACTTCCATTTGCCAACGTTTCGCTCATTTATATTAGCATTATCAGGGCTTAAGGTGAGAACATTACCTTGTTAAATGAAATTTTCTCACCTTAAGCCATGATTATGCTTATATTAAAGAGCTTAACGTTGGAAGTTGAGATTAAACAAAAAACTTTGACCAACTCTCAATAAAATACGCATGCAGAAAATCTTTTCTATACTCACAGCCATCGTAAGCTTTCTCTAACTCATGCTATAAAGTACACGGTACACATACCAATTTAAATAAAGATACACAAATTCCTCATCGAAAGAAAATATTGAGATTGCGAAATTAATTCATAAAGCAGCATTTAAGGAAGATTTTTCTATCAATCATTTATTGAAATCTTGACTTGAAAAGGAAAAAATCAGAGCAAGGGTTATAGGAAAACATGTTAAATTCATGGTTCTTAACAATTCCAGACGGAAGCGCGTTATCACAATTATTCTGAGAAACGAAAGTATCAAGTCACATTATTTCATCTGTGAAATATATTAAAAACATTTAAAAAACTATTAGGCACACAACCTTGAAAAAAATGACAAGCTAAATGAATTGGCATTCAATGATCGTCTATGGCTAAAATTTAAGAAGGTTAAATAACTAAAATAACACCAGATGGATACTTCCGGCCATGATCACTCTAATCACCATCAAAAATAAAATTCGAGAAGTGACAGGAAGCCTAAGTTTATTCGTAAGTGGCAGATCATTAGAAATACCATTAACTTTTCTAAAATTTTCAAATGAAAAGACCGCTCGCCGGAAAAATCAGCTGGATCGCTCATTCAAAAACTATAGTAAAAGATCAATGTATAAGCAGACCTACTGCGCTAGAAAGAGATGCAAGAAGGTAGGGACTTTCACCAAGAAATTCATTCCCATGAGTTCACTCAGTGGGATATTCTGTGAAAATGGCTGAGACGAAATTTACCATGGTATCAAAGGATCGCTATGATAATTCAAACTGAAGAGTATTGAGCAAAAATATTGCTTTAAACATGGTCACTGAGGTGATTTACGGGAAAAAAGAGCAATTCCAAGCAAATGACCAACGTCAACCTCTCGACCAGAAAACCCTCCTATGGTGGTTTACGGGAATGTTAATTCCTCGCCAGTGACAACCACAGACAAACACACCCAACCCAAATAGGGATCCTTCACTGGGGCTAATGGGACCCCGCTAATGCCTGGGTTATGAACACAAACACACAATCACTCAAGAAATCACTCACACACTCAAACGGGTCCAACTTCTGGGAGAATCTAGCTCAAATGAGCGTTATCAAAAAACGACACAAAAACAAGAAAAGACGAGGGTGAGCGTCGGATATGCGTATTACGTCCGCAGGGTGGTCCTCTCCAGCAAACTGAAAGGGAGTAGTCACTTGCAACGCAATGTTGTAAGTGAAACAGGAGGAGGAAAACCTTGAATAAAAACGAAAATGAGGATAAGTGGGGGGGGAAATATTTGTATAACTAGTTACTTTTAGAGGCCATAGAGCTCAAGTTCCCTAGAATTTATACATAACACATGCTTAATTAGGATCCCTAAAAAAGTAGGCCAGAAAAACTACCTCCAACAACGTTAAGCCCCATTGAAGACAACGTTGGACTTCTTCCAATACTGTTCTTAAGAGACTAATACATCTCAGTACCTCTTATCTATATCAATGATTTCCAAATACCTTTTTTCCGTATTTATTCGCGGGATCTCTCCATTGGCATCTGTCTCAACCGTTTCCATATTCGTCATCCTTCAATGCACTACATATCCTTCTGGTGCCAATGCACAGACTTATTCTGCTACTATCGTCGAAGCTTCAAAGCCACATGACAGTATGCTCAAAATGTACGTTGGAATGTTTTGTATCCATACTTCAAAGCTTGTGTCCTTAGATGCAAGGAGGCTCTTTTTCCGGTAAAACGTCATTATTTCTCGTGATATTCTGCTTACTAAAGTTTTTCGCTTATTTTTCTATCACTGGTATTACAATTTCCAATAGCCCTTCACTCTTTAGCACATCCTGATTGCTGGAGTCATGTTCTCATAATGACTTAGCGCCCTTGATTTCTTCTTCTACATGCCATTATTTTGGTTTTCTGCTCATGAATCACGTTGCAGAAATATGAGTAGTCGGTGATGAAATGAGGTGAGTAAAAATGGCAAGTTCGTAAGCCGTTAAGGGATGTCTGCTATCGGCGTCGCCTTTTGAACACTAAAGCCGAGAGAATGGCGACGGAGGGCATGCGAAAGGAAGGAACGCGGGAGTGAAAGTAGGCGGTGTGCTGATCAAAGCAGATTTTCCGACGATAAAGCTTTAGTTGGCCAGTCAGCAGGAGGATTAGGGACGTTGTTAAGCGTAGGATGAGCGCGATAGGCAGGGGATGAAGATAAAATATCAGAGAGAGTAAGGTATATGATACGATCAACAAGAAGGAAAGCTGCGATAAACAGTCTCGTAAAAGAATATAACTTGTATGTACTACGGCATTTATGATTTAGATTTCACCTAGAAGGTAGTTGCATTTATTGGAGAGATAGTAGTTGGGATAATGAACATAAATGTTGAGGTGAAATACACTGTTCTTCGAAGAATGTACGAGGATGAGGGAAAATATCGCATGGACCATGGCAAAATAAATGAAGAAAGTTTGACATTTTTAATTCAGAGCTCATCCTTATGTAGTCACTAAATTTAGGAGGGAACGGATTGATGTTTTCGATGAAGTACTGCTTCTTATCACAAGGGTTTGAATCCCGTTTTCCGACGTTTTTTCAGCATAATCCCGATCTCTTGTTTGAGTACTACACCAAGACAACTTCAGGAAAATAATCTGCCTGTCGGACGGAACGTAAATCTAAAGACCTCTTTCCAATTTTAATCAAGAGCAGGCTATTACCGACGCCGTGCCTTTCTCCACCCTTACCATCTTACCTTACTTAGTTCTTTCCTAACCAAACTGCACAACTATCATCATAGCAATAGCCTCATTTTTTCGTCTCAGTTAAAAACTTACTCTGAAATCAACCAAACAATTTGTCAGTACAGAAAAAAATGGAATCACAATTATGTAGCATCAGGGTTGTGAGTGGAGAAAACATAAGAGGCAATGATTTAGTAGATAGGAAGAATATCTTTGAAAGCAAAGATAAGCGATTATGTAAAATACGTTTTTGAGGAAATTTGGGCGGTGATATAGGAAATTGACAGTAAGTAAGGCTTCTGTACATAGGGAATGACATAAGAGGGTTCAATTAATTAGAAGTGCCATGCATTTTAATTTAAATGTCTTTTGCTCCACACATCTTTGACATAGCTCTTCCATTTCAAAGATAATTTGGTTTTGTAAACCGAATTTCAAGGAATTTCAAGTCAGAGAAATTACTCAAAAATATTTACTGCTCCTTTGCAAGATGTAAATTGGAGTATGCTTCTGTATTATGGAATCCTTAATGTAAGAAATGTGTTCAAATATTGAATAGGGTACAAAAACGTGTTTGCGTTATCTATACAACATATACGCAAAATAACGTTTCTCCGACGTATGACAATTAGGTATGTTAGTTATGAAAATTAGGTAAAAATGTTTGATTTTGAATGTTTGCAAAATAGTAGAACCATACGTGATCCATCATACTTTTATAATTTACAGTACCTGGTTACCGAGCGTTGCTCGATGTTTATTTGGTGTACTAAGAGCTTGTCTGCTCCTATTGTCTCCTGCTACTAATTGTCTATTTAAATTATATTGGGCATTCACATATTGCGATTAAAGGTTTTAATAAAACAAATTTTATAAATCATAACGTATATTATTTTAAATATAGTAGTGATGATGCAATTAGGTAGTATAAATCAAACTCAAAAACCCCACTAACACAAAAATGTTCTTCTAACGAAATTCTAAAATCATCAATAAATTCAATATTTACATTGTTTTCATTAGTTCAAATTATCATTGATCGATTATTGTTATTATAAGATTAAAAATTATTCAATATTTCTACCCATACAACGTTTCTCGTGTGTCGTAGTTATTGAGTCAGGACGCTCTTGGGCAAATTGTTGCAAGGTTGATCCCTAATCAAAAGTTGTACGAGCTGCTTCCACTAATTCGGGCCATTCAAGATTTCACGTCATTGTGATAAAGAAGTCTGATGATCCAAGTCAACGAACAAAGGCCATAGCTTCTTCAAGATGTTCAGTTTAAAAACGTGTAGATCCAGGAAACGAAGAAGGCAAAATAATCCTTTCACCAGGAATAGCATTCTTTTTTTCTGTCAATTCACTCAAAAATTGAATCGCTCTTGTACAGTTTTCAGCAAGTATTTTATTGAACTTGCTTTAATCCATTGGATACGGTCACGTTCCACTCTTATATAAGTATCAACCAGATATTACTGAAAAAGCCGACCAACAAAATGCAAAGCATTGAATTTCAAAAGGCTCAGGAGATCAGGATTTCTTAGGTTGATGTCTGAAGGAAAATATTTGGCAAGTTGAGGTCTAAATGC
Organism: Pyrrhosoma nymphula; assembly: GCA_963573305.1. Taxonomy (NCBI): domain Eukaryota; kingdom Metazoa; phylum Arthropoda; class Insecta; order Odonata; family Coenagrionidae; genus Pyrrhosoma; species Pyrrhosoma nymphula. The sequence continues at coordinate 41,883,027 of OY754339.1, read as the reverse complement.
TAATTGGTACTGAGCTAGTTCAAATCTAGTCAAATATTGATGAATGGTATACTGTGTTCTTAAAGGAATATTAATACAGAGATTTCAAAATTGCAAAACTTGGACAAAATAGTGGATAAGTAAAGGGCCCAACACGGCTGTCAATATTGTTCATGGTAACTAAAGATTTCCCACGTCTACAAATAATTAACTCTCTATCTGGAAAGCTTTGGTCAGCGTTGAGGGTAACAATGGCACAAACTTAATTTTGAAGGGTGATTTTTAACCTACTGTGATCAACGGAATCAGGTAATGCAAAAAGCAGCTTAACATAAGGCGACTATACACCTTCCTCAGCAGCGCGTTTATTAGCATCTTCTTCTACTTCACGCATTATCATGAATCCAAGAGCAAACGGATTTTCAGATCTCAAAACATGTTCCAAGAGACTAATAAGATTCTCGCTGATGCTATGATTAATGGCATTGTTTATACGTGCACTAAGAGCATCGTAATTATCCAATTGTACATCTGTCCATATCGAGGCCTTTCCATCATAATTTTGAGTAGGGTGAGCTGCTATATTAAGTTTATGATAAACTTGACCGCTAGCAATGTAACTATAAACTCCTCAACCGTTGTCTGTTCGATCTTCATCTACGGTTAATGTATCCATTGCAAAACATTAATTCAAATTTCGAATCCTTTCATAAAAGTCAACAGAAAATGGATGACGCCGAAAAAACGATCGCGCAAACTCGTTCGGAAGTTCTGGATGTGGTAGATCTACCCTACTATGCAAGGAGAAGTTCCCAAACGAATCTCAATGAACTCGATTTGACGCACGTTCTTCGGTAAAATGCAATGCTCCATGATGAATACAAGCAACACCAAAAGGTTTCAAACTAATGTAAGAAATATCAGCCGTTGTAGCTGCCCTGTAGGAAATTATTTGGTTTAGCCGTAAATGCTTGTTGTTGTCTTGAAATTCTTTGGCGTTCTTCTTCCAATCGTTGATGATGATCATCATCAAACTCTTCTGTACGCCTCTGAGCCGATCGTTCACGCATTTCTTGAAGACGCTAACTTTCTTGATGTGTTTCGAGATATCTGTACAATTTAATTGATTTCACTGTGTTTTGTATTTTTTTGTTTTCTCTGTAACTATTTTGTTGGGCGAACGTTAAATTCTATAATTAAATAAATAAAAATTACGATACCACGGACTTAGTTGCCCGTATTGAAGGAATATGGGCCGGTGATATGTGCATGAGAAGCTAATGTGAGCTGTATGTAGAAGTATTTGCAATAAGTAGGAAAATGATAGCAGTGAATATCGTTAAATGCATCATAAAATCCAGTAACAATACACAGAGTATGGCTCAGGCGTATTGGAATGTGACTAATTACGAAAGAAATAAAAATCATTAAGCACCAAGTTTATAAGTTTCACTACGACAAGTTAATTTGAAATAAGTACGTTTTTTCATAACGAAAAATCAGCACTTCGGTGTTGTACCTTGAAGTCTTGCACACGTTCAAGTAGGCATAAATAATATCATTTGTGCCATTATGGAGATGAATATTGCACGCAATTTTGTTTACACAATGTGAGTACATGAAAGACTATAGGATATGATATATAAAAACGAAAGATAAACGAAGAAAGGATGTACAAGAAAAAAATTAAAGACAGAAATACAGACGATGAGTAAATTTGAAGCAAGCAATGGAAGTGGACGAAGAATGCATTAAGAGTTAATGGGATGTGAAAAGCCGAGATAGAAGGGAGAATGGCGCGTAATCGAGGAAAATGGAGAAAAGAACGAGCACAAAGGACAGGGAGATAGATAATTAAGGGATATACAAGGTATGAAGGCCTTAAGAAGGAAATAATGAGAGGAAAAACAAATGTAGTGAAGGAGGAAATGCTTTAGATGTCCCTGACGATAAGAAATAATATTGAGGCAGGGTGTGCCCAAAGACGTAATTAAATCCGGCAAAATACCTCCGTCTAAAATTCAGGCTACAGCATACAATATTAAACAAAGGGTTTTAATATCGAGACAAAACATAGGGAATAATACCTTTAATTGTTTGATCTCAATCAAAGGTGGATTGCAGAACAATTGCCACATAAGGTTCATCGAAATTCTTGTCATATTCACGCTTGTTCCTTTCAGAAAGGGGCTTTTAATTGCTCTACAGCCAAAACAATGACTCCACTTACACCACTAGCAATATATAATATATAAGACTACTAGTTGTGAGTGGGTTTCTCCGTAGGGTAGATCAACACTAGCACCTCAAGGGCAGTCATTTATACCGCTTTGAAGTATCGTAGATCAGTTACTCCACAGTACCACGTGGTACCACTTTCGTCCATTTCCTACAAGTTTTCAAACCAATTCCCATACTTGAAATAGCATGCTTGCCTATTACTGGCAACAACTGAAATGGGAATCAGTATACCTAGTTAAAAATACTCGTTAGGAAAACTAGAAGCCGATCATGCATATTTCCCGACGACACCAAAAACAAACCCATTAAACTACATTAAATTAATCAAAAACATTAAATATGGAATAAGCCTAATTTAAGTTTAAACTGTAGCCACAGTCATGCGGTCTCTCAGACCTTAAAAAATATGGCTTATTTATTTATGCCTCATCTCTGAATGACCCAAAATGTATGACCATGCATATGCTAACCAACGTTCCTCTGTCAATTTTTTTTATTTTCGAAGGCTTGTGGAGCTTTTTCACTTCTTATCACAGCTTTTCATTAGGAAACACACTGCGACTATTTTTCTTGGAGCAAAAGTTAGAAAATTAGTGCACCAGCCAGCCATCTACCATCTGTCATCTATTTTATGCCCATTTTCAGATTTTTTTTATGCCCTTATTTCAGATTTCTTTATATACAATGCAGCTTCATTGTCTATAGCACATTAAAAATAGTAAAAAATGTTATCCACCATTTACGTGATTTTTTAAAGTGATATACACTGATAGGAATGGATCGAACCTATCGACTCCGCTCATGTATCTATTGTAATCTACGATAGCTTCGGTACACGGTACATTCTCTCGATTGCCAATACAATTTCGCCTGGGACTTTTAGTGACATTTGCTGGATTGTGCATTGTGCTCACAGAACATACAGGTTTTTTCCCACGATCCAACCATTTACATCTAATATATCTTGCCATAGCAGAATCAATATCCATCTTTTTCATTTCCTTAGTTTTCACGAGCTCACAAACGGGAAAATATTTTATAAGTCGTTATATAGGTAGTTTGAATGACCTTTTTATTCCATAAAGGGAATCTTTGACGACAGTCCAAGTCCACTTTTGCTTTAATGGCTTATAAATCTATTTATTTGAAACCTTAAATATAAATATGAAGTTTTTAGCGATCTTGATTGGCATTTAATCATAAAAGTAAAATATAGCAATACTTCACGCAATTTTCTATTTATTGAGATATTTGAGAGACTCCCTTAGCAGGCGCTAATAACTTAACGTTGATGTGCCTCAAAATAAAACACACGACAAACCACAAACATTCCTGATTTATCATTCTGCATCTTGAAGCATGCATGAACTATTAAGCTATTAATGCACGCTGACCGCATGGTAGTTCCTTGAACTTTAACAGCGTGTAATTTACTCCGTTTTTTGGGAAAATTCATCCCTTGCCACACACCTTTGTGTTGGCTCGCAAGGGTGGTGTGCCGATGTATATCCCTCTCCCTTGCTCCGCCGTTCGCGCACCCTGGAGTGAAAAACGGGCCAAGCCGGACATCCACGGTATCCTAACGCAGAAGGGTAAGGCGGCTACTCAAGGGGTGAAACCCTATTAAGGGAACGGGGGAACGGAGAGGAAACTGCGTCAGCTGCAGAAAAACCTGATTACGGCGAGGAAATAAGTGGGGAGGAGAGTGGAAAGGGAGGATGAGGAAGAGAAGGAAGAGAAAATGGAAAGAGGAAGCGAAAAGGGAACTAAGAGTAGAGAGAAGTGAATTGAGTGGGTGAGAGGAGAGGTTTTGGGGCAAAGGTAACTGAAAGAAACTTAATTGGTCTGGGGGCATTAAAAGTCCTATGGACCAGGAGATAAACACACAATTTGTAATAGAGTTCTTATGGCGTTATCGCTAAGTTGGACAAATATTGCACGACATTTAACGGGTACTGAGTCTTAGGGACGCCGAATTTTCAAATAATCCAAAATACTGCGATTTTGGGAGACTAACTCTGGTTAAGCCAGTTTTTAGTACGCATGCAGATGACTTTATGACAAAATTTAACAATTTCCCCTATATTATTAGATAGTTACAAAAAGAGCGAAGTTTTAACTATATATTACCTACAGAAAGAGAGGCAGGCATAACATGTACATATATGCTCCAACTCCTATGATGACTTATTTTAGGCTCGCAGTGCTATTCTTCTTACTCGACTGAAATTATTAATTAACAACTTTCCAAAGGACCTTAATTCAATTTTCTTCTACCATTAGCAAAGTATAAGTAGATTGACTGTTTTTTATATCCTAGTCTTCTTTTTCTAATATCCATACTGCTCTTTCCAGATTCGATAAACACATTGCCCCATCTCTCTTCCCGTACATTTGCTTTAAATTGAGATCAATTTAACGTTTTAGAAGCTCTATATGCCTTATATTATTTAGCACTATTTTACCTAACACAGTTATCCTAATTTGTTCTAATCCTAACTAACCTAACTAACTAATCCTAACTAAACTAATCCTAACTAAACTAATCCTAACTAATCCTAACTGACCTAAAAACTATCCTAACAGTTGGACTTAGTATTGAAAAAGGATAATTCTTCAGAGGAGATGAAAGGCTGGGTGAAGGTAACGTAAAGAAATATAGTCCACGTCCACATGTACCTAATTCGCTCAATATATTACATTTATACTGGAAGCATACAAGACATTCTTTTAGTACTATGTAGCAGACACAAGCATTCAAGAGTAAATCAAATAATTAGGTACACTATCTATCAATAAACCTAATCATAAAGTCACAGTGGTCACTTTTCTTTCGCGAGAAAAATTACATTCCACATCTGTCCATTCGACAGTCTATATCCTTTATTCAATTCACATGATCCAACCATTGGTGCAGTGTAGCCATTCCGTTGCTTATTGAGACATACTAGCGTAATATAAGGTTTCCTTACCTTTTCAACTAGTTATCTCAATCCTTTCAGCTAAATTCAAAGATTTTTATAATTCATAACTGTTTTTCACGAAGTAACTACCTTTATTAGGCAGTTGATGCACTTGATCTGAGGGTTGAGGTAACTGAATTAAACTAAATTGGTCCGAAAACAGTTTGTTATGCAGACAAGGGTTAAATGCAAAAAAACTTAAATAATAAACAGTTTAAAATGCTCTTAATTCCCAAACTGTAGAATTGAGGGAGTAACAGCAGTCCTTAAGACCATCTGAGCTCTCATACCATCGACTACAGTTAAACCATGCCTACAAACATTTCCGCATTTCAATTTTCCTAAAATCATCGCGATAATTTTAATCACCGAAGAAATATTTTAAATTTTTTTTCCATGAAAGGATGATGAAGTCGACAGAACCGTCATGAGACGAGAGAGAGAGAGAGTAGAAAATAAGATAGCGAGAACAAATGCAAAATAGCACCTCTATAAAAAAATCTTTGTACCTGTGACATGCCTTTGAAAGGTTTAAGATTCAAGCAAGCAGGTCCTAGGGTCAAGCAGAGCCCAAGCACGTAGTATTTCGTAGATTTTTTGATTAAATTAGGTGATACTCGGTGGAATTTTGCAACGCTAAGCATGATAAATAGGAATATCATTGTAGAATTAATTTTAAATTCTAAATTTCACCGAGCGATTTCAAAGCTTTGCCCCTTTTACATACATCATTCGCTGGAGTACGGAGCCCAGTGCTCGGTAGTTCTTCTCCCAAAAACTTCAAACAGAACCCATCTTCCGCGGGCAGAACATGCGTTTCCAAGCTTTGGACTGCGAGCAGCCATATTTTCCGTTGAAGTCATTCGGATTATTGCTGATTATTATATTCTTTATGGTTTCGCGTATGATTAGCGGAAAGTAGCGGTTTTCTTTGGCTAAAAAATAGTGCCTCTTCAAAATTAATGCAATGGTTAGGAGCCATTCAGGTGTACTTCAGATAGCAGATGAACGCACTTGCCGGTTTCTCGTAGCTTTCTGGATTTTTGCAAGCGGCACTTCAGTGCCCTGGATGTCTCTCCAGCATACGCAAGTCCACAGCTATGTTTAACTTCGTAAACCCTTCTTTGAATTTCCGTTGGGACCCGTCGTTTCACCTTGCGAAACTGTCGTCCCAGCATATTTGATGAGCAGGAAAAGAAAACCCAGAATATCTGAACATTCACAATTGACAGGCCACGCAAGCGTTCACAAGAATTCCTATCTGTAATATTTCACGTTTGGAAATACAATTTCGAAAATCCACGAATAAAGTGAGATCTCAGAACTCGCATGAGTGAAATTGGAAGACAATGAATGATTTCTGGTACAAACACCCACATTTGATACCATTTCGCTGGTACTACTTAAAATATATTGTGAGACATTTGGAGCTTTCCACTCAAGGGATTGCGAAGCGCCTCTTAGAAAGTGGACAGACCTAAGTTAACACATTTTGAAAGTAAGGGGCTTTCTGGAGATTTTTGAAATTATAAATTCAACTGACCACTGTTTGTTAGTGAAAATTTGTTTAGTTGCCGTTCTCTTTTGATGTCCGTTAGCCTTCCTTTATGATGTTCACTATGACTAACTCATCCTTTCCCCGAACTCCTTGCTCATCAAAACCTTTTATTTTTGCTGCTTCTTATCCATATCTGGCGTACTTGGTTTACGTCACTCACAACATTCAACCCCCTACCCAAATTACCCTACATACCCTAGAGGTTGTTCTCCTCTTTTTTCAAACTTTCCCCAATCTCCTTATCCTTGCTCACTCCCTCCGATTTTAACCCCAATTCCTCATTTCCCTCCCCTTCCAAGAGTCATAAAAATGCATCGCTGGTTTTCGACACCTTAATATAATAACCTTCGAAATAATGACAGTTACCAGTCCATAGTCTGGAGTTAAAAAAAAACTTTGTGTGAATCAACACTATTTTAAATGTTTTCTTTCTGGTCACCATGAAAGAGTTCCACCAAGTAAAGCCTAAAGAATTTGTTTGGCAAGGTGTTGAAGCTGATCTGAAGCTGATCACTGATCGGAACACAACCACACACTAAAGTGCTCGCGAACGGTGACAAATGGAACAGTCTGTGCTGGAAAAACGATTGGTAACCTTTTAAGTAGAGAGCTTTTCGTGGAGGTACAACCGTCAAGGCCGCATGTTTCTCGTATATATAGTTATCAAAATCGTTCACAATTAGTTATTAAAAACATAAGATTTTCACCATGGAGTGATTAAAAATTTTAAAATATCCAAGTTTGACGTATTTACGGAAAATAAACACAAAAACAACCATTACGGATGCAACTATCGACGTTCTTTTGTTTTTAGCGCACATCAACCCAGCCCTCGATCTGTACTGCCAAGTGCGCAGGGTCTTTAATGAATAGAAGGCAAGTGCGATGTTAGTAATTGAAGAGGATTGTGGGAAGTAATTAGTGCACTAGAGTGAATAGGAATCTGCCAGTCCTAATTTTTCATCTTAGACACCTTTTACCTATATTAAAACGAACAGATGAAGTAAGATGATCTTTGACGGAACAAGAGAGTCGACGAGAGTGTGCACGGCGGAATATAGAGGAAAATAAGAGAACCGCAGAGTTTTAAAGGGAGAACAAAACAAAAAGATCCAACTAACTGGGGGGTGAATTTGTGGGAATGCATGGGTTTTCCTGGAAGGTTGTGAAAGTTGTGGGGTTAGCGGGTAGGGAGTACCGCACGTCTGCCGGGGACTGCTCTGGGGATGAGGCAGAGGAGGAGGTGGAGCTCGTGCCCGGAAGGGACGGGCGTCCACCCAACCCCCTGGGGGGTGTGGGAATCTGTTGTGACTGAGGAGAGGAGGAGACGAAAAGTGCGAGGACGGAGAGTGAAAACAGAGGGAAGAAGAGAGAGAGGAAGATGAATGTAAAGGGAGAGGAAGAGAGAACGTAGACGGAGATAGGGGAGGAAGATAAAAGGCGAGTGAGAAGCTGTAAAGGGCGATGATGAAAGGGTGCTTTGAGTTAAAAGGGCGGAGGAGAAAGACCAAAAAGAGTGAAGCAGGGTTTGTAGTTCGGCCCACTAATTTTCTTTTCCTCCTGCTCTCTAGACTAAAGAGGCGTTTAGATTGAACGGGACTGAAAGAAAGGATTCGAATCGTGCGAAATGACCAATAGTCGTCAAAATACTCTTAAAATTAAATACCAACTACATCAAGAAGATTTGGACAAGATAGCGTGAGTCAAAAAAATCCACTTTTATCGCTTGTGCTGTTCAGAAATGTTGATTTCACTTGCGACAGGCCTTCGCTATTAACAAACAAGATTAAGGTACCAAATATGGAGATTATTCGAAGGTAATATTTTAATGAATACGTTCTTTCGGTCACATGAACCAACTGCAGCACCATATCTGTCGAACTTACGCACTTTTATTTCCGTTTTCTGTAGTTATTTGCAAATAACTCAAAAACTAAGAACAATACTGTGTAACCTTACAAATCAATGTGAAAATTCGCTTCTTATCGACAGTCTTTCGAAGAAATGGTATTGCTCCTGCTACAAGAATATACCAGACCAAACATATCAAACAGAGGACACGGTTCAAACTCCGGTCCTGCAGCTGTATGGTAAAACACTAACGCTGATACTAAAGACGACAATTGGTGGATCTGAAGATACTGACTCACATGTGGCTCCCGTAAGGTAGAAACTACAATAGTTTAAAAATATTGTTGGGTAAAAGTTTCATGGGTACTTATTAATAAAATTGTACATTCCACAACATTTTTTGATGTGATCCAACATTATTATAGTTGTATTCTTCTTCTGAGATTCCCCGCGTCTGCATTTTAAAACACCCACGTTTCTTCTCCTTTGCCGTTTACCTCCTCAGGGTTGATGACTGTTACCGTTTTGCGGATCCAACTTTATAATATCAAGTAGATGAGAGGAGAGGGGTTGAGAGTGAGCGTAGAAAATTTTGGATATTGGTAATCCTACACGGAAGTACTGGTGGCCGTGACTCAACTGATCTTTTTTCCCTGGCTACCATTTGACTTCATTTTTATTCTTCTTAATTAACAAAGTCTCCTTTATTATTCCTCTTTTAAAGCGTTATTTTATTTGGGAGGATTCTAAACGTCCATATTGTGGGCTTGGGTGGTATGTCCGGCGACCGCTGATTTATCTTGGTGGTCCAGTCAAATAGCGGCACTGTGCTCTTCTATCCTCGTCTTAATTTTCCGTCCCTTTTCTCCAATTTGTACTTTTTCGTGTGTTTTGCATGTTACCTCGCACACTGCCCTCGTCTCCAACCTTTTTTTATCTTTTTCATTTGGTACAGTGAGCCGTATTTGCCTCCGTAGTTTGAACATTGAAACAGAATAACATTAAATTAAGGTTTTAATTGGAATTTAAGCTTTTAACGATTCTATTAAGTGTAATTAAAAAAGCAAGAAAACTTTTCTTAACACCAGATAAAAATTAAAGAACTTCCCAAAACTTTCATGCATAAACATATATCTGTGTTACGTCACTAGGCAGTATCGCGCTTCCATTTGTTTGAAATCTTTTATCCAGGAGCTGCTATAATGTTAAGATACAGTCAAAGCCAATGCAAACGCAAGCCTTCTTCACTGCAGTTTTAAAGGACACTGTTGTTAAATTGACAATTTCATTGAAAAATGAGAGTGAAACCATTTCGTCATGAATCAAACCGCTTGTTATCAAAAGTATCACTTTCTTAGCATTTTAAAAATTTAAAAATTTAAAACCCCACTGTCCAATAGATCCATCTCTATGTATTTAGAACAACTGACGGTAAACGTGAAGATGGAGCCATCTCACTTATCATAGAGGTAGCATTAAACATGCCATTAGGCTTGATATTCAGTAAGCTTCACCATTACATGTAAAACCGGAGAAATATGTGATTTCCCTATATGCGCAACAAAAATCTCCCGAAAAAATGAAATTGAGACCAGGTAAAACAATTTATTTTCTACAGGGCAACAAGTCCCGGGTGCTTTCCGTTACGAGGGTGAAATCCTGGAATTCTGAGACGACGGGTTATGGAAAAGGCATAGAGAAGGCACGGAGCCCGTGCGTCGCTAGCAGAAGTGAGAAACACCTGGTAGGGATGGAGTAGAGATGCTTCCACTCTCTAGAGGTTGCAGTGGGAGGAGAAGGATAAGGAGGGTAAACACAGTCCGAAGGCAAAACATTCTGTGAAATTATAGCTAGTGATATGTAAGCTAGGAAGGATGGTAGAGAGTTAAATGTGAACGAGGAGAGACAGGGAGTGGAAAGGCGTCGGGACTCGGCGGAGAAGTTGAAGGAGAGTGGTCATTATAGATTCCGAAAAAGAGCAAGCCAGTTCTCCAAGAGCAATTCAGCTCCCCAAGAGCGAGTCAGTTCCCTGAGAGCCAGTCAGTTCTCTTGTCGGTAAGATTTACTTATTAACTTTTTATCACTGCTCTTTCCATCATAATAGTGCAGGTGGGGGTTAGAAATGCTGGCATCAGTATACACCTTCAATGCCAGCCAGTGAAACAAATCACGTGATATATGAAGACAAGATGATAGCCTAATTTATTTATTATAAATGTGACAATATTGTTTATTTTTCATAGCATTTTTCAGCATAATTCACTCTCTCTTTATGATTAACAATGTATTATGATACCTTATGTAGCATAGCATGGTACGTATGCAATACTATGAGTCCTTTATTTTCCAAATTTATTGAAGATGTTTAAAGTGCTGTTAACTGTGTTTAAAAGTATTTAGGCACAAAATTTACGCTTTTAGGAGTTACTTGATGGAACCACTACCTCTCTGAAGAAAAATTCGAATTAGACTCTGTTAACTTCCATAAAACGAAGCTGTTCAAACTGCGCAATTAGTTTCACCGACTAAGGCATCCTTAGCTGCCCATTATGACATACACATTACCTGAGGATGCCATAGTCGGCATAACCGATTGGACAGTATCAATGAACTGTTATTTGTGGATCTTAGCAAAGTCCACTGCATATTACTCTTCAGTAACTAGACGAAGTTTTTCCTCCTTGACAACGTTGTTATATTATTTAGTTTCATGGAGTTTCTTAATATTTTATCATGCAGTGATGTAAGCTAAAAATTTAATTGCATTAATAATAAAATTATACAATATAAATCATTTAGAAAACGGAAAATCGCATGGGCCACTTCCTAAATTTAAAAACCTTGGCCATCCTAGATTTAGGCCTAAACAAAGCGACGAAAATGGAGTGGAATAATTCAGAACTTTGTTCTTTCATTCAGCCGATACTAAAAATTTCAAGCTTATATCGTGAGTCCAAGTAATTAAAAAATTCTAAAAATAAACCTCTGCACTGAATCCAATGCTTTTCCAATGGAAGTAAAAAATTGATTTCGAAAAGGGTCCATATACAGGCCCCTAGGGCCCATGGACCAATTCATTCTTCTGGCTCTTGCAACATGTGTTTTAAATTTTGTTCGAATCCGTCAAGGGGTATGGAAGTCTATATTGTTTAAACAAACGAAACTTTAATTTTAAAGAAAATGGTTTAATGCGAGGAAAAATTTCTGAAAAGAGACATAAATTGTAATAAATAAGAAAACCGGGTATGGAATACATGAAGTGTATCATGAAGGACGTTTATATGAAGAAATATGCCAAGTGAAGCGATTAGATGAGAGTAGAGTTGAGTGGAGAGCTGTAGCAAACCAAATCTTCGGATTGATGACTGTTGTTGATGATGATATTAATGTTTTCCAGACATAGTTTCACAAGTTTTACGTTTTCCCGTAAGGTCAATATTTCTTATTGATGCTTTGAAAATACCGCGGGAAAAATGATTTTCATAACGAGGTGTAGCGGTAGCAGGGTTTTGGAGCACATTCTGAAGGTAAAGGGCTGTGTGAAGGAAGAAATCATGCAGGTCGAGCGTAGTAGTAGTTAGCCCCATACCATCTTTAACTATCGAGCGACGAAATAACTCTAGGAGACACAGCTGCAGGATCAAATGCATACCACGGCATCCTTCGGGACGATGGTTTTCTTTTTGATTTATTTCTCATCCTCTTTTATACAGGTCCGCAGTTAACGGTAATGCGCGGCGGCTTAAAACCTTTAGAGGGGGGTCTGGATAAATGGGAAGTATCGACGATGGTGCACTTAAAATGGCTTGGCTAAGGACGTAAAGAAAGAAAGAACCAATAATCGGTGAGAAACCATGGGACGGTGGATCGCTTTTTGAAATATTCACGTCCTTTTCAAAATTGCGAGTCAACACCAAAAGCGGTAAAACCTGTAAAAAGAACAAAAAAAATCTACGAAGAAAAATGTAGAGGATGCCAGAATGTTGCATTATACGACCCGCAGCAGTTTCATGCTGGAATGGATTTTTCGTAACTGCCCGTGACATGAGCAAGCTTGAAACTTATAACGAAGGATTTTTCTTTTATTCAGGCTCGTAATGGTATTTTTTTTCTTTTGACAAGCTTATTCAAACGGCTACTTTTTTAATGAAAGCTATGGAACTGGCTTTATACTAGGCACTCATAATAGGTATTATTTTCCAGCAGTAATGTCTACACGATCCATTGTGTCCAGCAAGTTATCTAATCTTGATCCATGGATTTTAAAATATTGCATGCTATTCGTATTCAATGGAGCTCATTCTGGGATAGATTATTTAAAAAATTAAGGAACATCTACAAACAAACCTAAAAAATGTTGTTTAATAATAACAATATGAACAACTACCTACAATGAAGAAACCATTTTAAAAAATCTTTAATGTTATTATTATTACCTTATGGTCATATTCATTTATCATTGTTTAAATTAAAAGGAACTTAAATAAACATTTATATGATACAAATAGGTACACATGTGTGTAAGTGAATGTTTAATATTTTCCATCCGCCGTATAAGGTTGCTTTTGAAAGTTAGTAAGTACCTACACTAATTTTGCATGACATTTTAAAAAATTTATATTTTGGCGTTGAAAATAATGATGTGTTAAATTTCTGACGAGGAATTAATAAAAAAATTGAAAAAAAAATGAAACATACTAATGTGAATCAGCACGATCACTCCGTCATTTCGACAAACTATTCATAATAAAGACTCATAAAACGAATTAGGTAGTTCAGCAGTTCAGGTTATTTTAATGATTAAATATACATTTCGTGAAAGGATATTGTTTGCAAATTATAATTCATCAGGTGCCCGGAACTCGTTATCATTTAACCGCATACTATTAGTTTATGTTTTTTTAATTAAAACTCATGAACCACACTCCGGTCCACATGCTAAAGAAATTATGAATTCAGGGCACTGGCAACATCGGATCAAATTATTTGAGCATATAATTAAATATTACAAAAGATTACATACCTTTGCAGCTCAATCTATTCCCTGATATGTCAATTATTCATAGTATATTACTAAAAAAATTAGATGGAAAAAGAGTGATTGTGAGAAGAGTAGCCCACGCAAAGCAAGAATCCCATTACCAAAAGAATACACTAAAATCATCATCATAATCTAGGAAGTATGGGAGAGCTTAATATGCATGGAAAAAGCTCTTACAAGAAAAAGATTCCTGGACGACAACAGAAACAGAGCAAATAAATTGGCAGAAATGGAAATTTAACGATAAAGTAGAATCATGAAGTTAAAATGAGGCAGATGGAATCACCATCTACATACGACCCTGCGAATCGCCGCAGAGGCGTCTGGCAGGACAACAGACATGAAAGGGGGTAGGCAATAGGAGGGTGGAGAGGACAGAGCTGAAATGCATGTTTACTATGTGTCTAAATATGTGTAACGCTGATATTTTATAACCATTAATGGTGCGAGGAAAGATGAAATTTCTCTACTGCCAGTTTGGCAGTGTATCTCTCTTATTTTGTCACTTCTGTCAACTCAAGATATCCAATTATATCCTGTTTTTTATCAGTTCTAGAGGAGAAAAGACGCTTGATAAAAATGCTGCAGAGTAAAATACACTCACTTATTGTACACATTTACCGAGATAACAGCCTCTAAAAAAAAACAGTAATGAAAACCTCAAACATTTCGAAAAAACCAAATACTATCTAGGGAAACCAAGAATAGAATATATGAAGTAAATTATAAATTAACAATCTACATATTATGCATCAAGCCACCAAAGGGGCGTGTAGCAGAGGGTGTCCACACAATGCCTTCCTGCCTTCCTTCCAATACATTTATGAGGATGTGGCATACCAGTCTTGAAAACGGGAGTGAAGGAGAATTGAGTAAAAGAATTTGAAGATTGAGACGACAGTAATAAACTATGTTTACGGAGTCTCCTAGTGCCCCGCTTATTTTCGTTGTAATAATTAATGGTGAATTGAGAAAGGAGTTTTTGTATGTAGGTATCTATCACTTCGGCAGTGAATTTCTCTTCTTTTCCGATTCCATCAGCTTCAGTGACATAGTACAGGATAAAGGTAATATCACTAATACCATTTTGAAACTCGCCTGACCTGAATTTTTCAAGTGATCTTAACCTTTCATGAAGATAGGTCCGAGTCTTCAGCGGCTCCCAACTTAGTCTTTCAATCAGCTCTTTTCTCATGGCAGTTTTTCTTTAACGAAGTGAGTGTATTTCCTCAGCGATTTTGTGCTTATTTTATTTGTAACATTTCTGTGAAAATATGGAATTACGATGGAAAAAAGAGGGCAGCTGATTAGACAATGAAGGACAGAGCAAGAGCAAACCTGTATTATGGCTGATGACTGTTGATGCCATTTTTGCCAAAAAGCCGAGCTTTTTATCGTACTTCCCTTATACCTCTGCTCTTTTCCGTCGTAAATCAATGATTTATAATGAGTTTCAAATTTAAGCTCAGTCATATTCGAAGACTAACGTGTTAATTTTAATATATTTCATTTAAACTCCTTTTTTTGTTAAATTTTTAAATTTCAACGATGGTTAGGTAACGACTCTCAAGTACTCCATCTCAGAACCGTCCGTGACTTTGTTTCATAATGTATGTATACGTATCTTATTAACAATTTGGATCCATTTCGCATGAAAATTCATACATTCGTTTCTAAAAAATATTAAAACATTTACATTTTTATTCGGTCCGGCGCCGCGGGCTCCATCCTGGAGCATGCATGCAGCAGGCATGTAATACGGACCTAGACATGTACTCATGGTATTGATGGAGAGGCACTCGCTTTCTAACTATGAGGCAAAGATTCTGCTTTAACAGCAACAAAGCAAAACATGATCTTTAAAAGCTTTTTTTTCCGAGAGGACAACCCTCTGCAAGGAAGGAAAATAAAAATTTAAACCCATATTTGTTTCTAAAATTTCTTCTTTCCGCCATCACATATTAAAATATTATATACGATTATTTTAAATGCATATTACTCTTGATTTTATATATATCTAATCCTATGTGTAATATACTAGGTAGTAGCAACGCCGTTAGACTTCAGCGTAAGTTAAGATTATGATATGGTCAAAATAAGGAGTTGACCATATAATTAGCTCTCGTGTAAATTTCACCAAGATTATTCAGTAAACATTAAAAATAACTAATTTTAGCCATTAATAGTTTACGATATAGCTTATAATACTTAGTGCTTCGATCTGAAGCTGTTATTATATTTGGTAAATGTATATTATTTTTTTTTTCAATTTTAATCTAACGTATACCATAATGTGACATATAACTGGCTAGAAGCTGGATGACGTAGCCACAGCTTTGAAGCCACCGATGGATGAAAAGTAGCAACGCCGAAGTCAAGCTCTGCGGATATGACATTCTCTAAATAGCTCGAGAGAATTTATCGGCGGAAAGGGAGGTACCCAAACTTCTTTCGCTTTCCGTTCACCGTGAGCGTGGGAGTCAATGCAGATCCTCTTCCATGCGCCCTCGAAGAAAAACGTCAAAAAGGGGCCAGATACAGGGAAGCTGAGATGGGCCGAAAACAATGCGGTCACCAAACAATAGGTCGAGATTCTCCGCTACCCATGATATGTGGCCCGTGTTCTATTGTTCGAGAATATTTTTAGTGCGCTGAAAGGAAGGAGATTTTTGTGAAACATCAAAGAAATATATAACATAAAAATGCTCACTTTAGTATCCGATCCATATTTTTTTAACACCCCACTTTTATCCTCAGAGTTCAGGAATTATATGACTCCATGCTACGAACTCAATGCATAGCTCAAAAGAAAACATTCAGCAAAATAGCAGTCCCTAGAGGATTTCATGCGAAATTTCTACTTTGAAATTCTCTCATTTCTATGATTAAAAAAAGAAGAACCTTGATGTTATTTTTTCTGCCAAATTAAATCATTGTGACAATGTTTTACACAAACAGCGGATGATGATCAATTATCTATGCCAGGAAGTCTATTAAGTTTTAACTAAGAAGTCTTGTATATGGTAGTCAGAATTTGGCTCCACATAAATATTGCAGAGCTCCATATTCACGTTTTGAAAACAATTGTAGTGAGTAGTTTATTTTCATATTTTGAGATTATTCTTAATTTTCTATTCCTATTCTATAATACGCCTATTACCTATTTCACAATAAATTCATGTATACTCAAATAATTTTTATACTAGTGATGTAAAACGTAAATCCCTCCTATTGCTAAATAAAAATGCATTTATCCTATGATTCATCTTCTTATCGTTATAAAATTAGTTCACCTACATACAAAGAAATGTCCGACTCCTTAAAAGGAGAATATTAACAATTCCTTAGGTAAATATTAAACGCATTTTTCCTATTATTCAATCTCCATGACATCCATACATCTAAAAAATATTTTTTACACTCTCTTTAAAAATGAAATAGATTAATGCAAAGAACTTACCTCCCAGTTATATGAAAACATTAATCACTTCTGAAATAATTATGGAAGTCATTCTTACTATCGTTCAACTCCTATCAGTAGAAGTCCCTTCTTCTCTAAATGTACCGTCAAGTTCACACAAATATTTCTCACAGTAGGTATTCATCGAGG
This sequence comes from Pyrrhosoma nymphula, assembly GCA_963573305.1. Classification (NCBI taxonomy): domain Eukaryota; kingdom Metazoa; phylum Arthropoda; class Insecta; order Odonata; family Coenagrionidae; genus Pyrrhosoma; species Pyrrhosoma nymphula. Next base: position 41,865,784 of record OY754339.1, on the reverse strand, counting down.
GTTTGTTTTTTTTACAAAGAACCAATTTGTCAGAATAATCCAGTTCACGACTGAAATGAATTCCTCAGGGACTTCGGTAGAGAGGGTTCTGAGGGTCAAGGCTAAATTGAGAAATGGAACCGTTCAGTGTTCTGAACAGTTTGCTCATTCTCATGGGATACATGACGAAGACGAGATAGAGATAGTGGAAGGAGAACGCAAACAGTTAGGAGAAGGGATTGAGAATAGATGTGAGAACGAAACAACCTCTGCCTACGATGGGCCCACAGGGGAAATATTTGCCATTCACTCCGCAGTGAAAACATTACCTCTCCCATTTCTAGATTGAAATAGACGAATGCCAATTCCAACACTGTCCTACTCCACACTACTGCTTGATGCCGTCCCAAAGGCAAGAAGATGAGTAAGGTATGAAAAGGATGAATTGAGCATCGAGGCAACTTGAAATTGGAGGAGCATCTGAAAAGCAACACCTTCGTCATTTCAATCTCGTTAAATAAATTATTTTGATACCTAGGTCATCATCATTCTTTCACTGGAGGGAGAATTTTTAAGAAATTCTAAGATGGGAGACATCAAGCACATTAACAAAGATGTTAAAATGAAGAGTGATGGAGTTAAAATAAAGTAAAGTGTTAAAGTAGTTCCTCAGTGAAAAGGCTTATATTTAATTTTATTCACATTCCGAATACATACCGAAAAATGTGTCCTCTGTTTGATATGAAGAAAAAAATGATACATTTTCTCGATCGCTATTCCTTTCACGAATTTAACTTGAATACACATGGCGATAAAAACACCAATGGGTGAAACACCTGAAATGGGTATAACATATTTCTTTCTAATATAAATTTCATTTGCGCGGAAAGCAGTGTATGAGAAGCAAGACATTAAGCCTAATTAATATCGTTGGCAATAAAGTATAGGCAATTTCTCATTTTATTTTATAAGTTGCAATTAAATAGCAACAAAAACTGAAGTCAAAATGTGTTAATTAAATAAAAAATAGAGCAGTAGATGGCTCCTATAGCTGGAACAATTTCTCCTTAAACATTATATGCATCGAATAAATTACTTATTTTGCGGCCTTATTTTTCTAATGGCTGTCATCATTAAAAATATTATTTTTCAAACAATTTAATGAAAAGGCGAACTTCAATATTATTTTTAATTTACACAGTCGCAATTCAACCTCCTAAAGATGAAAGTGAAGAGTGAGAAGAAGTAGGAAAACGATCTTCGGGTTGATGACTGCTGATATTGAAGAAATAATTGAAATTCACTTCAGAACAGAAACATGTTCCCAAGTGTATATCTTTTCACTCATTAATCACGCATCCTGGATCCATCCATTATCATCCCGTCAATGTATCTTGCTGGAACGAGGAAATTTCCGCGAAAAATAGAACACAACCAATGCTGAACCCTATTTTTTAGTGGTAATTTATCTCGCCGACTGCGAAAATTAAATTTACATCAGAAAATGAAATGAAAATACTTCGTCTTTGAGTTGTCTGGATATGGTGACTGGAATCAAAAGTAATACGAATTAGCAACCAAAAGCCTTAGGGATGGCTGGATGTTTGAATGGCACTGTATGGAAATACAGATGTATAGCGATTGAAGCAAGATAAAATGTAGAGAAGATATTAACATTTTTCGGGTTACGCCCGCGTATGTTGTTTAGGATCACAACAGTTTCCCCAGCTATCCGGCTGGCATCCTCAGGTGAAGGCGATCCTTCACCTGAGAACGAACAAAATATAGAGGAAGCCACTCTAAACCTACAGTTATATATATTGTGGAGACTCGGCCAGACATAGCAAGAAAAAGAGGGAGCTAGACACTTGTGAGACAGCAGAGAATAAGACAAAAGTATAAGAAGAAATAGCGAAGTAGAAAATGTTAACGAGTGGACCTTAAAAGGAATGCGCGAATGTAATGACCAAAGCCATCACATGAGCTAAGAAAGGGTAGTGAAAGTAGCATGTGATAAGTAACCGTTGGGGAAAAGAAGTATTGGAAGACGAAAATCAAAGGTGAAGCGATAACCTTACCGTAGAATAAGTATGAAAAGCGGGAGACTAAGAATAATTAGGCAATATGCCTCAACTAAACAGAAGGAAGAAAAGACAGCGGACCGCTAACGGGATGAAGTGTTGCAAAAGGTAGGAATGTGAAGTGATAAACAAGAAAGGAAACTGGGTTGAGAGAATTGGATATGCGGGCGGTCGGAAGGCACGAGAGTATGTAGGAGAAGATAGGAACAGAGGGCTAGATGGGGTATGAGAAGATGCGGTTAAGAGGGAGGAGATACATGCGTTTGAACGGGAAGCGATGAGAGGTGGAATGGTACATGTTCGCCCGAGAGAACTTCATCAGCACGGATGAGAACAGAGCACACTCTCTCCCGCTGATGAATTCCTCTCTTCGCGGACGGAACACGTGTTCGGGTGATCTTTGGGGAGAGGAGAGAGAGAGAGGCGGACAAGGACGTGAAGTTGGCGCGCTCATCGCTTGGCCTCGTATTCCAGGGGTAGTGGTGAAGGGTTGGCGTGAGGTCTCGGAATTGGGAGGTTGGCGCCCACCTAGCGATAGGAAGGATTCGACTCAAAACGAAATAGACCTACATGTTGACGGGGATACATCTTTATAAACAGTCTGAAAATGAGGTACCGTGGGGGAAACGGAGATATAACGTTCACACAACGACAAATTCTGACTTTATTTCATTAAGGGCGGAATTATCTGACGTGATGGAATCGGACGGCGCTGTTCAATTATGCGTCGTATTTACGAGGAGTTTATTACGATTGACGGGAGTATCAGCGTATCACCACTTATGCATTAGTTTTTTCGAGCAGAGTTCTAAACGGGTACGAGATATCTGTTTTTTCACATTATACAGTTAAAATATAAATAACCTGAAAAATACATACAAAATTACCCACGAGGTTAGGATAAGTCATAGTATTTAGCTATTTCCGGTACTCCTAGAAAACTGATTCCATTTTAATAATTTTCTCCATAATGCTCTATCCCTACAAACCACATGACATTCTCTTACATTCATGCATTGCTTTATACTCCTTCTCCTATTCATATTACTACTAATATTCCTACTCTGTATAGTTTATTCTACCACAACCCGCGTAAAAATGTTTACGTCTGAGCCATATTTGGGTAAAATATATGTTTGGATTAAGTTTAGCCCAAATATCGGAAATGAGACTCCTAATTTCAAATAGCGTCTAAATGTTTATACTTAACACAATTTACTTAAATAAACTTAAGAATATTCCTCAAAGATTTGCACATCTGGGAGGCTAACACTTTTATACACTGAGATTTTCTATTCCCTAGACAAACAATCATTCCTACATTTGCTCCACATAATATCTACGGATTTCCAACCGACATTCGCACGCCTTATAATCTCTTCATCTACCTTTCAATCTATCGCAAAAGTTTGGATAAGGTAAACAAAATCGTCAATCGTAAAAATCACATCTGCAAAAAGTTTCATTGTCTAGTTAAAATGTAAAATGGATTACCTTTGGATGAAATGTTGATATGGAATAAAAGCCTCTATCTGATTGGCTGCCGTTTACGTAGCGTAACGAAATAGTTACACTTTGATATAAGTTCACTCATAATCCATTGAGTTTTCCGTCAACGTCCGGCCGCCGTAATAGGCTCTATTACATAACAATCGCCAAGTTTTGCGAACGCCACCGTCCATCACCATCATGCCAGTAAACCTCGAACGTAATCCTGCCCTGACTAATCACGCTATTAAAATAAATGTGGTTCCGCTTGATCTGGCATACACCTTCAAAGCGAGAGCGACCGTGATATTAGCTCCATGGACTGCGTCCCACGGAGACAATATTACGGCCGCTTTGGGCATGGCTGAAAATTTCTCCGTAGTACACCTCCAGACTTCGATGAGCTATGGTGCTGATTTTGGAGCTAAATGAAAATTTTTGTCTTTATCTGTATGTTTACGGCATATAACAGTAATTTTGTAGAATATTTACTGATATTCCTGGAAGCAACACCAATAACTGGAAGAAGATTTCCTCATTTTTTTGTTTACTCAGCCTGCCTTTCAACAAAAAGGGTACATTCATGGTTAAGAAGATATATCGTTTCATGTAATTATAAAGTTAGACAGTGAAAATTGATACACACGTAGCATATATTGGCAACCATAAGATGAAAACATGACTTTCGGATGTTCCAATTTAGTAAACGTAAAGCAGCAATGAATTACGACAAATGGCTTAATAAAGTAAAATATTTTCGTGAAGGTTTCCGCGGAGTTTTTTTGATGAAGAGAATGGCTTTCCAGGTTTCCATCCGCGTTTATCAATTTTTGATGGACAACATTTCGCCAGCGTTCCAGCTAGCTTCCTCAGGTCCGTTGGATTGTCGATGCAGGGTTTGGTCCGTCCTTTTTTATGTTATTCCGTTTTTGCGCCTTCGGGTGGAGGTGTGTCGTGATTGGTCGGTACTATTGAAGAGCCGTTTCCAAGCGGTAGCGAGGGTGTAGCCGTTCTCTGGGTTGAAATTTTGCGGTGTTTTTGCTATCTCTATTGAATCCCGTATGATTTTAGGGAAATAATGGGCTTCGTTTATAATAAAATCTAAAATAAATTTTCTAAAGTAAAATATCTCTGGATGACACTTTTTTTCAAGACGTAAACATAAACATTATCTAGAAGTTAAAAGGTCACAAAGTATGGGAATAGCCGCGCTTCAGCCAACAGAACATCTGAATTTCCAGATTCCAAAACTTTCAAGAAACGGCCCTCTCTAAATTTAGTCCTCAAAACATCAATGTCTAACTCTTCAAGCAGCCATTGAAGGACAGCGTTACTTTTTTAAATATAAAGAGTGGAGTTTATTTCCTCTCAAGAAAACTGAAGTTGAATAACATCAAAAGAGCGGCAAATGCAGGAGGTTTCCGTGTTGAGAGATGCGCTGCTTTCTTGACATTTTTTTTCTAAATTAACGCACGGTGAATACAAGAGAGAGAGGAAGGGAAAGAGATTATTTATCGTCGTTTAGAACGCAAACAGGGGCGGCCCCAACACAACTGGGAGAAGTGTCCCGAGCAGTAGGGTAAGAAAAGGGCCGCATTCAACCACCGCCGCCGCCTCGACGACACTACAGAGTACGGCAGCGCGTTCCACGAAGGTCCCTGGAGCGAGTACTCAAATCTCGACGCGAATTCGCTCCGAGTAAAACTCATGAGAGAGAAAAAGAGTTGGCCAAGTACCCACAACACGTCGCTGCGATACGCTGCGCTAGTACAGCTCAGGTCCTTGCCGCTAGCGTCAAGAATGGTAGAAGAGGGGAATGTTTTGGGTTAAGGGGGTGTAAATAAGGCGGGTCGAGAATTAAAGAGATAGGTGGGTAAGTAAAATGATAGGCTTCTTTATTTTATGACGCGAGGTTAGAACTCCCCATAACACTCAGGCTCCTCATCAATGACGGCATCTAATAAAAGTGAAAGAAATTGAAATCTACGCAGTACCTACCCTATCACAAGGAAGGGTTTAGCTCTCGCAAATGTTTCTGGCACTACGGAGTGAAAGATTTCAGGGCATGAGCTACGGAGCTTTCAAAATCCTCTAAGTGAAGTCTGTTCGGGTTCTCCATCAGGTCAATCTCTGCATCTCTGCGAGTTATGAGTCATTCATCGTCATCAAAGCATGCAGTCGAACGACTCGTGCATCGAAACGTCGGTAGATATGCAGAATTTGACCCGGTGGAGAACCCAAACAGACTTATCTAACAGCATACGCCGGGAGAGCATCAGATCATTTCTTTTCAAAATCCAGCGAAACGGGAGTGAAAGTTTAGTTTTAATTCGGAGTTATATTCAGATAACTTTTCCAATTACTGCCTACACGAGCACTTCGAGAAATTGGATTGCTCACCACTACCTGCCGCACCGTTTCAACTGTTCTCACAATGAGAATTCAAGATAGACTACCTTGCAAAGTCACAGTGATGGCTGATTTTCACCACTTGTCTTTCTTGCGTGCCTCTCCCTCTTTGTCACTAACTCCCTCTCTTCACCTACGTCTTTTCCCATCACTCACGCTATTTGTACCTCCACTCCTTGCCGCTGAGCCATAATAATAATAAAAGGTCTTTATTGGGCGAGATTGAGACAAAGTTGTCCCTTCTGCCATCTAACCCCTCGTCATTAATTACATAAAACATATGATCTTTTGACAATGACGATGATGAAAAGCCATGATCTTTTGCGTGAGCTATATAGCAGAATATTATCGTAATAACCATTTGGTACATTACCAGGAAGGCAAGGTACAGATAAGTAGACATCACTTTGTGAGAAAACTAATTAGTAAATTTCTAGTTCTTATTACAGTGCCTCAAACGCATTAGTTTTCCAGTTTTAGCTCTTCCCTCACACAAAGTAGAGATGGGAACTTGTCTCTGACTTAATTCTTGGCAACAATTTATTCCTGTGAGTAATCCCTAAGCCCCCGCTCATTTATTAGTACAGGGAGGGTTACTTAGAAAAAAATAGGGTGCATATTTATGAGCCTGATATTATACCTCTGTGAAAATAAAAGAACATCGGAAAATAAAAATTATTAGCAATCCATTCAGCATTGGGTCGCGAATATATGGGATTACTTTTATACTTAGGAGATTTATGTAACTGCTCAGCTCACAATACTTCAAACATAACGTACGAGGCAAGAATAAGGCATACGACGGTCTAGTTGGTGTTGCGACTTAGGAGATAGATTCCCAAATGAATTTAATAATAACAGAGGAAATTAAAAGTTGTGATTTTTACATGAAAACATAACAAAAATAAATTATCCATATGCATAGTTAAGTAGGTATATAATTCCCCACTTGCAACGTACTCAATAAATAAACAATAACAAGGATAATTCTCTAACCCAAAATGACCTTGGAAACCATTTCCCCATTCACATGTAGAAAATTATCGCTGAAGTTATTTACTGATTTTTTTCTCTGTCATTTCTGGGGAAAATTTATAATTTGTGAGCAATATAAACGGATAATTACATGCCGTCCATCCAAATACGAAGAATGACAGAATTATATTCTTCAGTTGAAATTATTAGCAGACACAAAATTTGCCTACTGTTCGGCAAATTTGCTCTGTCATTTCTAATTACGAGCTAAAATTTAAGTCTAATGGGTAAATAATAAAACTTGAAGTGATTTACCGTGAGGAATAAATATCGGTCCACGAAATAATTCAAATTAAGCCTCAGGAAATGAATTAAATGCGATGATGGCTTAAAAAAAGGCTATTTTACTTGTCACCATATACTATTTCGTCCCAAATATCAAAATACGATACAAATGAAATAGTTAATTTTAACTATAAAAAGCTAGAGTTACATATAATTTGTAGAAAGCACTATTCACAGAAGAATTTCTGACGTTATTGAATTCTCATTACATGCTAAGAAAAATATCAGAATAGGAAATGTTTGATCGGGCAAGTAGTGATAGCGAATGAATGAAAACATTTGTCGCACAATTTGTGAGTAGAGTTGTACGTCACAACTATGTCACACGATACGTGTAATAATACAGTCATGATGAATAAGATAGTAAAAAGAGTAAATAAAACTTAAGGTACATCGTATAGCTCATATTTGTAATCTATTTAATTTTATATCTACATGTTTATTATGGCCTCAATTACTCCTAATATATGTGTGGTAGGGGATAAATTTTCGTTACATAAAATTTCAAAGCCTTAATTACTTATTAAATATAAGCACACCAATATAATAACTTTATAAAATAAAAGGTTTTCAAGACGCTCTGATAGTAGCGGTTAGCTTATAATGAAATAGGAATTATGATTTAGAACACGGGAGATTCCACTATTTTGGCTTCCTCTGTTTTACCTTTTGTCGCTACCAATTCAGGTGGCTGGAGCGGCAAACATTAGACATTGAATGCACATTTTGGTAATAGTTAAAGTAACGTTGTTCACATTTAGATTAAGTATATCTGTTAATACGGTTGAACTCACGATACATGATGTAAAAGAAATCGTACAAGAGTTATATTTTACAAGACTTAAGCAATCACGGGTAACTTGTTTTCTTGCCAATACTTTTGAAATGTATGCGAAACTTGTATTTAAAAACATTTTTTCAAATCTTTGATTCGATGTGACACCTTGATATTTCTCTACGCCTTTATGAAACATATTATTTCGCTTTTAGAAGCATATCTGTATATAATTTATCGAATTATTAGGAAACGTATATCATATGCTATGTGTATAAATAGCATTAAAATTTCCCAAAAACTAATCGGTAAAATTCAATATTTTCACTTCTATCACTAGATATCAATAATAAGAATATACAAATAAAAAAAAATATTTTGCATGGAAAAAATTGCTCCAGCCACCTTCATCACTTATATTTTAGTCTTTAGCACTTAAATGTCAGGCAGGGAGAAAGTTTAAGTCACTAAAAACGACTTCGAATGAATTAGTATTCCAATCCCAGTCCAAATTCGCACGTTTCATTTTATTCATCTGCGCGGCGAATCTAGGAGCCTGCCCTTGGAGTGACCTCCGAACCCAAGCTTGTTTGTCCACCGCGCTGGACTGACAGGTACTCTCGGCCAATCTGACCCGGCTGGCCAGGATTGGACGAGAAGTGACGGAAACTGAGAGAGACGGAAGGGGAAGAGTGTTTGAAAACACTCGGGTGCAAAGTGGACGAAAGAGGAGAGAGAGAGATCCCGGCGAAAGAAGGACGAAACCAAACATTGAGATGGGAAAGAGGGAGAAGAGGAGGGTACGAATAGGAAGTATGTCAAATAAAAAATGGCAAGGATGTATTTTACAGAGAAAGTAGTACTAAAAGAGTGGCCCATGGACATGAGATCAGAAAAAAATGACGAATTCCATGGAAATTCCTTAATGAGTGTCTATATTCAGCAAATATCCTAATGTAACTTAATTTCCATAAAATATATTAATCAATCTATATCTATATACTACACTGTGACCTGCCGCAGAGGCTTGTGGCAGGGAGTGTTGGGCACCAGCCGTGTAAGGGCAAAGGAGGGGGGAGAGAACAAAGGTGATTTGTATGAACGATGTGCGTGACAATGATCTTAGGTGTCATGCTGATTTTGTTATTGCCACTATTGGGGCGCTGAAAGAAGGAATTTTTGCGCCTATCAATTCGGATGTGACTTTCTTTTATTTTGTCGCTTCTATGAGTTCTATGCATACATAGTGGTCAAAATAATTTCCTCCAAGTTCTTCTTCCCTGATCTGAATTCTACAAGTAATCTAATAGAGGGCTATAATCTAATAGGGAGAGTCTTAGGGAGGACCAGGGTTTGCTAAAATATTTAATTCTGATTTTTCCAAAAATACGAATACTTTTAATCTGAAAACTCGCATTTCACAAATATAGTCTACTACCTAATATTTGATATTTTTCAAATGAAAAACACGTATTTTTGGGTACTTGAAAAAACTATGGCCATCTATCCCGGACGTACCCTAATTGTGCATATTAATAGAGTACAAAAATGTTCTTGGTACAGACCTGCGCGGCAAAGAGGGTAGGTAGAATTGGAGAGGGTGAAGTGAAAGGACAGCGGGAAAGAGAGGGGAGCAACGACATAAAGAAAGAGGCAAGGGAACTAACATATTTCGTGAAAAAGGTTAGAGGACCACACAGTATGGAAAGTAGTAAAAGTCACCCATCTCTATAACTATACCAGGATCTTGAGGTCTCCTTGTGATACCAGTCGAAACGGAACGTAAGGTAGCGTTGAGTAATCCAATTTCTCGAAGAGCTTGTGTTAGCAGCAATGAGAAAGGATTTCTCACTGACCCTTCACATTAAACAACCTTCCTTCCCCTTTTCCTAGGGTTTTGAAAGTTCCATAACTTATGCCCCAAAATCGTCCACTGAGTTGTGCCAGGAACGTCTGCGAGAGCTACACCCTCGACAAATCTGAACCGGCTGGCCAGGAGTGGAAGAGAAGTTATGAAAATGTAAATAGAGAGAAGGCAAGGAGGGGAAATGCCTACAAAGTGAGCAACTGGATAATTGGAATAGGGCAGCAACAGGAGTCGTTTAGGAAGTAGAGCATAAGATAAATGGCAAAGATGTATTTGAAAGAGAAAGCAACGCTAAAGTAGAGCAGGAGATATCGGCACATGTAGGCGAGATCAACACAAATCACGAACGCTATGGAAAGTACCTATATCAGCAACATTTTCAACAAATAGCATGATATGGAGTTACAGCCAGCAGCCTCTAATTTCCCTAAATTCACCGAAAATAATTTAAATGCTGAGGTAGATTTTTTTAAATACGTCGAAATGATAAAACTTGGAAAAATAATTCAGCATTTAATTACGCTTCGAATAACTCGGTATTATTATTTGAAATTTCCAAAATAGAATAACCCAGAGGGGGAAATGATCTACTGATTTCAAAGTTACCGAACTGACGTGTATACCACTGATCTACCCAGGATCCTAGACAACAAAGGAAAATATGCCGAGCGTCATGGAAAGCACTTAAATAAGCGTCTTCACCGAGAAAATTGCCTAATATTAATTGTAGATTAATTGATTAACAGAAATTGGCTACTTATATCTCTAAAAACACCGTGAATGGTTTAAATGGTAAGATAAACCTATTAATGCCAAAATTGTACCTTTCCACTTTTTTGTTGTATTTACCCCAACCATGTGCCCTATCGCTCTTGACCTTTACGAGAAATAAAGATTTTTTTTGCTGATTTATAATGAATAACCATAGTGTGCCAAAAACATTAACTAGGAACAAAAAGAAAAATAAAACTTTAAAAAGCATGATCTAAGGTTTTACCTTAAAATTACACTTCCGTAGATGTCGCATGACAATTTTCCTTGTGTGTGCGTCTCTGCCAGCATATGTGCTCATCTGCCACTTCGCTACCCACCGGTTGTCTTGAGTATAACGAAAAACAGATTTCACACCTACAGCCAAGGAGTCGTCAATAGTATAAGGGAATGCGAATATATGGAAACCCATCAGAAACAATTAAGGCCATGTATGGGTTAAAAATTGACCCAATTATATTTGACATAAAAATTTAGGTGCCAACTTTGATGCAAATGACGTAACATATTCATCTAAATTAACCTATACAGAATATCAAGCCACTGAACTTCGAATTTTCGAGTTAGATCGGATCCCTGCACTTCCCAGCAAGGATCTTTACACCCAAGTTATTTTTAAAGGCTCTGTAAGAACCAGATTTCGTTTGCATGTAACAGATTAATGTTTAAAGCATGGTTTTCATATCCAAGCCAGGATATTTCAAAATTCTGAGTGAGAAAAGAACATAAATATTTGCCTTGAATTTCCAGCGTTCTACTTCCAATTACAAGGGAAATGTAAACTAAGAGTCAAGCGACAAAGCTCGATCGAATTTGGGCATGCCCCTCATGACTACCAATATGTCGTGAACACAGATTTACCAAGGACGAACTTTATAGCTTGGATGAAATTACGTCATCAATACTCAAATGTGGAATATTTTCTATGGGGTAGAGAAATTGAACACAATATTAACTATATGACCGGTGGCCGATACGCTTTTTAGGCTGAACTCGATGAAAAAAAGCCACTGCTGGAATTGATAATGCCAATGGGAATTTGTGCAGATCACCCGTGACGCCGGCGCACAAAAGCGATAAACGGGACACCGAGACGCTAAATGAAATTTATCGATCGCCATTGTAGTGGATTGGTATAATGCAACCATATTCTACGAGCCCACAAAATACCAACTGAGGATGTAAAAAATTTTAACCGTCTGGGTTCAGCGTTTTAGGAATATATTCCATATATTTCCTCAAGAGAATGCAAAATATATGAATAACGATGACCGGAGACATTACAGTTTAAACCGCTTCCATTCATAACGTTCCATATAAATCTTCGTGTTTGAACGTGAATAATTGCCAGTAAATCATCTTTAGATGGGCTTAATGCTATGACAAAACGTTTTAACCCAGTTCATGAAACGATGAATGCAAAGTCTCTCCCATTATTTGAGATTTGCGCAGCTATACTCTTTCAATTGGACTTTCTGACATTTAAATTAAGATTATCCGAAAAATAATAGGTACAATTAAAAGTAATTTACTAGGCATTTAGTTAATTAAATACGTTAGTTAAAGAGAATCGTATGTCTGCAAAAGTTGCCTCTTACAAAATAAATAGTCAAAACAAACTATCGTGTAATCGTATCGGCTAGCGTGTAATGAAAACGAGAACATTTAGTTCATAAAAAAACTCAACGTTAATTTTCGAAGAATTTTAATGATTTGGTATATTAATGGCCAGCAATCCTGAGCAGCTATTTCAAATAATTTGCAGTGTGTAATGATTAGGTTTTATTTCTAACTTATCACCCAGCATGAAATGTAAAGCATGATTTTGCTTTCTTCAATAATTGGTAACTAGGTCTAAAATTATAGTGATTCTGATTTCATCAGCCACATTTATATTTACTTGCCCTGCATTATAAATGTGATGTTGCCGTCATTTAGTTAATAAAGAGTGAATGACAGTAATATTTCTAAGATCAAGTCGCAGCTCCCATCTACATCTTCGAAGTTCCTTGAAAGCCTCCTTCAGGATGTGTGGCACTGAGTTTTTCCAAGTTTCATGGTCGAACCTTGCATCCTCCTCCCAGGCGAAGTCTAAAGAGCATTTAGGAGAACAACGCAAGACCAAACCAAAAACAAAGGAAGCAATACGTTGGTGCGCATGCTTGCATGCAATACACGGGTTAAGATACCAAGCATTTATATTAATAACACTAATAGTTTATGGATGCATTCAAAATTTGCATAAATTCATGGATGCATTAATTCATGCAAAAATATTAATCGGAAAATTTCAAGCGGGTTGAGGAGTTAGTAATGATGATATGCTATTACAAACAACTACAAGGTCTTGTATATCATGCGTGGGTGGGAATGCTACATAGAATACCTACTGCAACTATTATGGCCCCTAATTCTCCGCGGAAGAATTTACACTTCAAAATCCATCGGCTCTGCAAGATATTACGTTCTTTTCTTTCTTACCCATCAATTTTTCATCTTACGCTTGTATTCATTTCCACAACAATACTTCCGCTTTAGCAAAACATGGTGAATTATTTCCAAAAAATTGTCTGCTATCAACTTATTCAAAAGATTCAGCCATTATATTTCCATTCTTCTCTTTGATTTGGATATCCTCACCCTATTAGCGGTAACCTAGCAAGGATTTCGTTTCTAAGGGGATCTGCATGTGAAGTACAAGAGGGGGGGATATATTTAGAAAATTATGAGCAAATATTAGTTTCTTGGCAATCAAGAGTACTATTGCGACTGCAGTGTAACGGCCGATATTCAAAGATTTTAGCTCTGCAAATTTCTGAAATGAATCTATACCCAGTTTATTATGTTTTTTTTCTTTTATTACAAACATTCATTTTAAGTAACTTTTAGAAATTTGTTCACATTGGAGAATTAATTATTCAATATTATTTGTTAAAAAAAATAAACATGATCATCTACATTGGTGCCACTAAAAATATTCCAAATTTTGGGGGCAGGGTTCGGATCCCATGGACGATAAACTTAGCAGTGTGGCAAAACTGTCAAGCAAAAGCAAAAGAAATTAGCAGTGACGTAGCAAGGGGAGCCCTGGTTGCATCAGTGCTCATTCCTTTGACAGTTTGGTCATGCCGCTAAATTTATCGTAACAATATTTATTCACTAACATTCAACCCCCGGGAAACTAGCGATGCCATGATACAATGAATGAAGCTCAATGTTAACTTTTGATTAAGGGAAGTTACTAAATATAAAGCAAGCTTTGACTATTAGACAGGATTTGCTAAACTCATACTTATTCCTCCCCGTCAATCCAAAGTTAAGGCGTTTATGAGATTTCTTTAACCTGTCACGAGAACGAAACAATGAAAGGACCACTATAACGAGAGATGGGGATTGATTGAGCGCGAGTGGCTTTATCGAAATCGCGTTTAATTCGCTTGGGGACGACGTTCCAGTGAGAAGGATGAATAATGGCCGTCGTTCGTCACACTCGTAAACCGAAGGTCAGCCCCTGCGACTGACTGAGTGAATGGCAGAGAACCAAGAGTGTCGGAGAGAACCGGAGGAGTACCTAAAGTTTTGTCATGACCAGTTCCACTCTCAATAGGGGGGAGTTGAGATAAGCCCGTTTCGCCCGATACTTGATCGAGTACAAGTTAGAGGATACTCGCTAGTACGATAGATTTTCGGTATTATAGCGTGATCCAAAACCTGTCTGCTGGCTAGCAAGCATAGTTGCCACCACATTCACTGAACTTCTTGATTTCATAATTGATGCGGTAATATGAATGGATTTATTAATTTCTTAATGCCACACTTTATCATTGTCAACCATAGTTTCGACCTCTATAATATTATTATTAAGGTATTATCATTTATAATGTCATTATGGAATCCTTTTTTAATCACATTATACATGTTGATACCAGGGTCGGCAAGAATCAAAGTTTACAAGGTGTACAAAGCGATAATTTCTCAATTAATGCATGTAATGCACAATGCATGAAACCATTTCATGTGAATCGATTCCATAAATTAAAGTCTGAAATCTGATAAAACCAAATGAAATTAGTTACGGCACTACGTCACTAGTAGCGCTCGATCAATAACGTTAGCTTTTACGGTCATAGTGCGATTTCAAATTTATTTTATATCAGCGCCTTCTATACCTCCTTGCAGCTCTTATTAATTTTATGGGCGTGAAATCATAACAAACACAAAATGTATCGACAGTAGTTTTGGTCACCTACCTACACGGATTGGAAAATTTAAAATGTTATTAGAAATGAATATGCCACGATATGAATGATATACATTGATACGTGAATTATTTTATCCTTGTATACGGTATGAATGAAAACACCGTTTCCTTCTCAGGACAGGTGTCATGTGAATCCTTCAACGACGACTCCAATCATTCTAGATTCAGTCCTCAATACCATGTACCGCCTAACATTTCAGATCTTGTGCTGGTCCATGTATCAAGACAAACGGGCTCCAGAGTGGGGCCAAAGTGGATCGTTGAAAGATATGATGAGAGAGAAGGTGTCATAAGACGTGGAGCGCATTTGGTAGGGGCTTCGATCTCCTCCTATTTATTAACCTGAAAGACCCCTCAAGAGTGTAAGGCAGGGAGTGAGAATTCACCGACTTGGACTTAACTATATGCTACATAGGTTATTGAAACTACGACTATTGATGTATCAGAAATAAACCTGCTAATACCTGTCAGGAGGTAAAACTCCACCGACATGCACTGCATTTTATGTTACCAATATTATAGAAACTATGAATAATTATGCATTTCGCAGCTTCATACTAGAACAGATATACAAGAGTTAAGAAGGTATCTCGCAGGATATACTGTACGTACTACATAGGGAATTAATGAGCAAGCATAAGATATAAAATCAATTAATTAGCTACATTACCTTTCGGAAAATCAAATTTTAAAGTTTAACAAGCGTCTATCTTGGTCCCTTATCGTTCGCGAGAAAATGGCAGTTTTTAAACTTGTACATCCAGCAATTAATTTCCATAAATTTAATATGGGAATTCTTTCTCTGTTTAGTTAATGTTTTAAACTCTGCGTCAACAGTCTAATGATATTATATTGGAGCCACTACGAATACCAGCCTCTGTAAAACAGCAACGCACATGTACAAGTGGAGGGAAATGGAAAAAGTGAGCAAAGAATCGCGGAAAACGAGTGGAATGGTCGGCATGAGAGAAAATATTGAACATGCGGAGGGGATGGGGATTCGTGGGAGCTGAAGAGGGAACGTGTCATGCCGCCTTTCACGCGGGGCCTTCGTGGGAAACAGCTGCATCTGGCAGGTCGCACGACTCGGTCGAGCGGTTTCGTCAACTTGAAACACACGAAACACGGGCATACAAGTCGGCGGTGTTAGTGGTGGTAAGCTATGGGAGAAAGAATATTGAGGTTTTTTCCTGCCTTCTCTTAATCACTCCAAACTGCTCCGAAAGATTTCGAGCGAGTCGAACTGCGCCGCAAAGGTCCTGGTTGCCTCAAGAGCTCGTAGATTGGAGTATCAAAGTATTAGGCGAGGAACTCCTATGGAGTCTCTTCCTTACGCAAACCATGAGTTGATCCCGATGACATTTCAGCTACAATTCTCAATAATTTGCTAAGAAGTAACCCAAAGAGGAGCATATGGAGTATTAATTAGAACAGAAGGGCGTGAATGAAGCAATGTATGAGGGTAAAGTTAGCAAAACACACAAGAATATGACAGTATGGAGGAAATAATTAAAATAGTCAGCTTTACAGGCCTATAACTGAGTATTATACTGTTTGGACTCCATCTAAACCCGGAAGGGAATGACATGATGGGTGTGTCCCACTTGCCGAATTTCAAGCTCGTGAGCCAACTAGAAGTGTACAAACATTACTTAAGGCCGTGTAACACGGCACGATTTCCTTGCGATCCCGTCAAGCGCGATCTATGACCTTCGGGATCTAGATTCGAAGAGTCTAGATTCGAGCGCAACTCATGAAAGACAGAACAATCACCCCTCGATAGGATCGCCTGGACGTCATTCTCGTCGTGTCCGACCGTTACACCTCACGACTTCCTCAGCCAATCGTATTCCTTTATCGTATTCACTCTTCGATATCTCACTCATAAAGATTCTTATAATAGATTAAACAATTGTATAAACATTATTATTATTTTCTTTTGCTTACCTCTGTAGAAATAAATCAATTTCAATTTTTCTCCTTGCAACCACTTCACAACAACACATTTGGACGCCATCATGCTGAATAATTTCGTTTCCCGCGTATTTTTAGCTCGCGGTCACGTAACGAATCAAGGGTTTGTGATTGGTGATTACGCTCGACGGTCGAGTGAATGTAGAGGCTTTCTCAACTTCACTCGACGCGTCGCACGGTCGTCGAGCGATAGTCGATACAGCGTCGAGGGGTATGAAACGCTTAAGGTGGCTGGAGCGGTAATCGTGAGTCGTTGAAGGCACATTCTAATAACTTTTCAAGTAAGTCGAAAAAAATATTCTTGGACCACATTTCACCCACGTACACCTGTTTATACGTTGGAAATCACCACAATGCAGTAATGTATATGATGCAAGAGTTATATTTCAAATTTTCGCCTTAATTAAAGCATTGTTTTGACTTGGATTTTCGGCGTGAAATTCGAAATTTACGCGAAAATAAATCTAAATACGCTTTTCTTACTCGGTATGATACCTTGATATTTGTTGGCAGCTATTATAATAATATGAAACTTACTATTTCGCATTTAGGAGAAAATCTGTACTTTAGTAATAGAATTTTTTCAAAATATATGGCGTGTTCCATAAGATTACTTGTTAAAATACCATTGAATTGCCAGGAAACCAAATCGGTAACATGCAGTTTTTTTTAATTTTATCGATAGGTATTACTAACAAGGACACGTATACAAAGTTTCACGCAAATCTGTATACAAACAAAAATCGCTCCAGCCACCTTAAGAGCCCAATGTCGATGTGGTCGAGAGCGGCATCGCTCTCGACGGGATCGCAAGGAAATCGTGCAGTATTACACGGCCTTTAGCCCACATCATTGAGATAATGAGAACTTATTTATGCTTATGTAGCTTTATAAATACTGAATATATATTAATTGTGCGACTACTAGCTTTTCAGGAATCAAGAAAGTGCGATAAAGAATAAAAAGGAATCCAATGCTGTTGAAAACGTATTTAACAAATTTTACAAAGATGAACACTTTAACACTGATAAAACCAGTGTTATACGCGTCTCGCCAAATATATGACAACATACGTACGTCAATGATACTATGACACAGGCATGACACAGGCATGGGTCACGGATAAAGCATGTGTCAGAAAATTATTTCAGTACAAATGACTTATTGGAGAATATGCTAGGCGAAACCTTAAAATATCATGTTATTAATGAGCTCTTAAGAGAAAAAATGACATAAAAAACAATATCATTATGGACACAACTCACCGAAAAACAATGAAACTGGTTTGGACATCTAAGTTAATGACGGAAGAAAAGATTCGTTTGAACGTTCGTAATTGGACCACAAAGGGGAGAAACAAGTGGGAAGGACGACGGAAAAAGTGAAAAAAAAAAAAATTGAGAAAGAAATGAAAAAAAAAGTTGGGGGACAAACCTAGAATACCGGAGGCAGTCAAACTGCTTTCCAGTTTCGTCAGATCTCATCCAATAGAATTTTTGCAGCAGCTTAATATGATTTCAGCATTAATTGATAGCTCTTTTTCCTATCTCTTAGGGAATGCATTAAAATTACAAATTTATCAATATAATAGTACATATAATAGTATACGCCTTCTCTCCTGCTCTCTCACTATTCATTTTAAGTGTGCAAGATTCTGTAAATTTACCTAATATTATTCAATTATAAATAAGGAAAAATAACCTACTTTCACTCGCAAGTTTGCTTTCCTACAATGTTTAGGCAAAAGGTTACGGTATATTATTAGGTTACAGAAGAAAAATGAATAAAAAGCAGTTCTTAGCCATTAAAGTGAAAAAGAAATTTAATATATTCAATGTTATAACCAAAAAATCCCTACAAATTTTAGAAAAAAATGACTGCTACAGGATTTGACTGTATGGAGAAAATTTACGGTTTCCACTTATAAATATTCTCAAGGACGTGTGTAACAAAAAAATTTAAATTTTGAAACAAAAGCTGGCTTGGCATATCTCCGATTTTCAGCTCTGTTACTATTCCCTTAACGATGGTTTTAAGTGTTTATTCCACTATGGCATTTCACGATTCCTATGATACTTTGGGAATGCTCAGTTTATAGCCCTTCCGAAGTGTTAAAAGCTTACAAAAATTAACTCGATATCGAAGATAACACATTCAGTTGAAATTATCACTCATTCAATATTAGTCCTTAGAAAATTAAATTCTGGAACAGTATGTAGAGATGCCTCCTATTTTAAGTACATAAGTTCAAATATCGGCATGAGGACCCTTGGACGGAAATTGAAGACCAAAAGTAGTAGACTCACACTCTTGCATATGAGTCCAAATCAATTTCATAGGCTGTCCTCTTAAAAAGAGAAAACTCCAAACTTCAAAACCCAACTCTTCACGAAATTGCAAATCCCGAGACATACATAATGAGCCAAAGGAAATTAACGTAGATGGAAACTCGGGAGAGAAACTTCAATTGTTTTAACAGCTCATCAAACGACACAATACGGTTTTAAGTGAATTTCTTCGTACATTCTTTGCCTCTCATTTAATTTAGACTCCTTAATTGCAAGCAGGAGGAGAAGGAGGTCACCATTTGAAAGATATTTCATTTGATACCAAAGTAAAAAAAAAACCCTTGAACTTTTACGCGAGAGGAAGACAGACAGGTCACAAAACACCTTTCCGAGAATAAAACGGGAGTTGTGCAGAAACTCAATCAACAAAGGAGCACTTTGTGAAGAACTCAAGGTGTGTCCCAAAGTATTGGCTTCTCAAAGGCTCCTTAAGACTCGAGTCTTACCTGGGCACAAAGCCTTAGAAAAAAGATAAAAATAGTAAAACCGTTTCCTTTATTTATTCAAGGATTGGTGATGAAGGGTAAGGGAAGGGGTAAGGGATATATAAAAAAGAAACGGTTCAGAAGGGAACAGGAGAGGGGAGCTGTAGAGAGCAGCGGGGTAAATGAGCGATGACATCCCGACGAGGTTTTTCGGAGCAAGTGCTTCCTTGTGAATTAAGGAGTGTCCTCGGCCCACGATTCTTCCAAGGGGTGGGCGAAATGAAGACAAGAGGGGTTTTAAGGAGAGAGAAACAGTCTCCACCCACACTTGGAACAGACTTCCCCGGATCCACCCACTTCTCCATTGACTCCCTCCTAACATTTTAAATCCGGACCGCCTACCCATTTTCTTTCTTGAAAGTTCGAACAAGATTTTTCACTTGTCTTAAAATGGAATCCATACCGACAGGGTACTAACGCTGGTAGCTAGACCACTTTAGAAAAAAATCATATTTTAAGCATTGATAGCGTTATACGTTGAAAGTTTAAAACCACGATAAATTTATTAAAATTTTTTCTGGTTAAAATTTGGCGGCCATTTTTCAGACTTCGGTTCAGAGAATTTTCTGCATTTGCAAGAATTTGTGTTTGCTTCTTTTTCTCAGCTTTTATTAACTCTGGGTCACTGAGGCAAAAATAGTTGAATTTTGAATGTTAGAGGAGAAAAGTTTAAATGTAACTAAAATCTGGAATTACCTTTGTCTCATTATTATTTTTTTCCCCAAAAGTTTGGAATTAAATTGATAAAATTGTTATTTTTATGAACCTTGAGATGGGAAAGAGCCAGTCTCTTCAATGTTTTAAAAATTACAATTAATGCTATAAATGATGGTTGAAAAATAAATCAATACGTCGACAAAGAGGTATATTGAAATTGAATTAAACAAAACCCTTGAGAATATTTTACTGGTATAATAATTGCTCATCATGAACCGCCGTTGGTGCGACAGGTCATAAGAGACTAAGAAAGGGACATAAGGTCTTTACTTTAATTGACTTTTCTTTAACTCTTCTCCCATTGAATGTCACTCCCAATTTCCCCTCCCTCAACAATTCAACCTTATTTCTCCCACCATTCTTAACTGCCCTCATCTCTCTGTTTCTTTATTTCCACCCCAAAAGTTCTCCCTACTTCCCCCACCACCGCCATGTCCCTTTCCTCTCCTTCTCTGTCATTTGCAGATGTCAACTGTCGGCGTTGAATGGAGCCCCGCCGTCTTTCTCCCGAAAGAAGGGGGAGAAGGTTTGGTTGGTGGGAAGAAGAAAAAGTAGAGGATATGGTGGCCAAAGGGGAAATGTACGTACAATCTGGACGGGCGGCATTTTTCAAACGTTATGAAACGTGTTAAATCTTGGGGTGTGGATGTATACCCTAGAGGGTGCGTGAATGATGCCTGCGCTATGTGTTACGCGGAACATGAGCACAGAAATATTAAATTCGCTAAGTAAATAACGTACAAAGGGGCGCCGAACGCTGCGCTACAGCCTGCTACGAGCCACCAGAAAGTGCTACACAACCGATCGAAGGACTAAGCTGGGAACCATTGGAGACTCGGAGGCTACACACTAAGCTTAGAATCCTAGAAATTTTAAAGGCGAGTTTCAGTACGACACGGAGGATGCTATTTAGACCCCGCGCTATATCTCTAGAACTACTAGGAGCGACAAAAATAAGTGATATAGGTACACTGCCATGCTGATAGGCACCTAAATTATATATTTCTACGCACCATTAGTGATTATAATGAAGCCCATGAGACACATCGTTGACATTAAATTCACCTCTGCTATCTCCCCTCTCTTTTTCGCCTTTCCCTCCCATTTCATGGCTGGCAACGTAACACCCCCAGCTACCTGCCTCGGCGGTGGCTCATAGGATTGAATAGATATGTAGAACTATCTCTTGGTAGTGAGGGAGATGGAGCTAACCAGACCAAATTTGATGATTTATGGGTACTGATCTGCTCTCCTCAAGTATGGATATAAATGCATAAAAGATAATTATGTTTAAACGATAGATATCATCACGCTTTTGACATCTCCCGGGATATCCTGGAATTTCCAACTCTTGAAGCTGATTTCCGCAATCAACTATCAAGGGTCACGGTCACGGTTGTCCATAACGCGTGTGCTCGCGTTATCAGTATTATTCAATGGAGCTCATGAGAGTGGAATCGTGATTGTGATTTTTCAAATTTTCTCACGTACTTCAAATCTCTAGTTTTAATTGATGGAGTGGCGTTAACAGAACGGTAACTGCGAGTATTGCCCAAATAGAGCGGTTTGCGTTTTGAATGACGATAAGGACAATGCGAAAGAAGGAACCGTGGTCCAAATCCAGGTCTGGAAAAATGATACGATAACAAACGCAATTATTATTATTGTAAATGAGGTGGGTTTTAGTAGATTGAGCACTGTTTCTCCTTTTGCACACCCACGCTCAGCTGCATTAAAAATACCTAAGTTCTCAAAACGTTTCTGTTCGGGATTACGATCGACGTCTCCTGACGTCATGGACACGTTCGCGAAGCTTGGTGACTGTCATGTAATGGAGCTAATTGGTTTGGCCGGATACGGACAGCACCCTTGACGAGGTGCGGACCTTGTAAACGTTCGACCTTTTCCATCACGCTACGTCCACGCTAGCCAATTAGAGGAGAGCTTTTATTCAATCTTTACAAATTTTCATGTACAGATTGTCAATGTTACTTGTCAACTTTACAATGGTTAACATCGCAACGGACAACAATTGTTGGCGTTGATACTTCCATCATTCGAAATAAATTTCTTCTTAAAGCAATATTTGAGACTATTTCCGGGGATAATTAATACTTTGATTCTTAAAAATTGAAAAAACTCTCTCCTTTCACCCTTTCCAGAACTTGCTGAGCGAAAACGGCCGACAATTGGCGTTGATTCTTCCGTCAACCGTTATACACTCATTATGTCCAAGACAACGAGAAACTGACATTCCATTTCCGTCACTTCAGAAAAAGTCCATCGTAATCCCACCCTTAGGGCCGCATTCTCAGTCGCCCCTACATTATGGCAGCTGTAGGGAGCGGAGGAGCCCGGCAATGATATTCTCAGTCGGCCCTACATCGACTTCTCGAGAGTGGTGGGGATGGTTATGTTGTCTGACGTCTTGTGATGACGTATACGATGAGGTTTGCTTACTTAGCCCCATTTTTGTCCACTGGTGGAGGAATCGGAACGAACTAGAGCTGACAACTGAAATCCGAATTGCTATACGAAAGCATTAATTTCCCCGTAAACATTCATTTATCGGGCACAGAGTGTCTCCATAATAGTTATAATAGGTTTTAGCAAGTAAAGCAAAAGTAACCTTGACGTAATGTATTACTGTATGCAATAAAAAAGTAAATTTACGTGAGAGTGGAATACGTGCCGTCAGTAGGTTCGTTGACAGCATTAATTTCCCTCTAAACATTAATTTATCGGGCACATAATGGTATCATAATAATAGGGTTTTCTACATTAAGCAAAAGATACCTTGTTGGTGGATACTGCTGTACGCAATAACAAAGTAAATTTGTGAGAGAGGAATTTGTGCCGTCAACAGGTTTGTTCATAATAATTTACTATTCTTTCAATATTCAATTATTGGGCACATAGCACTATGAGAAACGTTTTCCATGTTTTAATAATTAACGTAATGCTTTTCAAGATCGTACCTAATGTCACACACGGAATAATAGAAAATATACAGTGTCCAATTGATCGTTTGCCATTTTTGACCCATAATTTCAGACACTTTCTTTGGTGCCACATGGATGAAATTTGGTACCTAGGTAGAAAAAGGTTGTAAGTTTTATAAGTAAGGGATATGAAGACCTTACCATCGATCTTGGCACCTTTTTAAAGCTATGATTTGATATGTTTGTAGCCTCGATTCTCCATTTGTCACCCCTGTGACCCCTGAGTGACCAGTGAAGGTCAAGGGATTACAATAGGGATCTGAAGACCTTAACATCAATCTGGGCACCTTTTTAAACCTATTATTCGACAGGTTTGTAGAGGCGATTCGCTATTTATCACTCCTGTGACCTTGACTGTGCCCTTTCAGGGGTCAGGGTAGCATTTTCGAACTCGAAAGTTCTTTCATTGTGTTCCTCGTGCCCAAAAACATAATAATTGAAAGTTTCGCAAAGAAATTACTACTTTTTTGTAATTCGAATAATTTCACATTAGGCCATAAGGCAAAATTGGGATTGTTGGTTGGACCCTATTTCTGGGGTCAAAAGGTCTTATTTATTAAATTTTTGCTTACATTCAACAAAACTTACAACCTTTTTCTACCTAGGCACCAATTTCATCGATGTGGCACGAAAGAAAGTGTCTGAAATTATAGGTCAAAAATGACACACGATCAATGGGACACTGTGTAAGGGAGGCAACAAGGTGCAAGTACTCCGTATTGTTGACAGCATTTGGTTTTCCTAAAAAAAATAACTTATTTGGTACAAAGTAGTATCAAACTCATTTTTTCTACGTTTTTTATAAACTACGTAATGCTTTTCATGAGCTAAGTTCACATCTTAGGTATTCTAACAACGATTATTTCATCGAGGTGTTCAGCAGACGAAATCTGGCAGCCATATAGGGTGTAGCCGTGTCCGAGGTACCCTACAGGGAACCCTATATGAGTAGGGGCTGTTTGTTTTAAAAGTGGCCGCTCTGATGACGTATATAGGGTAGTTTACACCCGTTGAATACGTCAGTAGGACAGGATGACATTAGTGTCGTTGGCGAGCCCTGCAGGGACGACAGAGAATACGGCCCTTAGTCTGAAAGATGACATTTAAAAAGACTTTCCGGGCTGGCTTTTCGTGTTTGACGTCACGATACTCGGAGTCGCTGTGGAAACTGATTTTTCCGCTGATGGCGTCTCTGGTCTTGCATGCTAAAAGCTGTTTTCCTTTCTATGCCCATGCGCGTTCACACTTACGTCACAATGAACACATAGACATCGCGAAAATGTAGGAATGGGCGTATGGACAAAATAAGAAGGATATAGTGATATAGGTGAAGGTTTGTTCATTTTTCAAGTTTTATAAAGCAAGTAAGAAACGAAAAATTGCGTCGCATTTTAAAAATAAAGCTTTCCTCTTTTCCACCTTTTCAAAATTAAGTGTTACCCTTGCACCATATTTCAAGTTGAATGCGGCTCTTGGCTTTCCCGCATATACAGACCCATACGCCGTCGTACATATAGTAGAGAACCCAAGCTGACACGCTAACTATATGTCGTCCCATTTGACCCGACTCCTTTTCGTCGGAAAGGAACGCAAGATAAAAGGAGAGTGGAGAAATCGCCGTGGCTCAATTTTTCAATTGAAATTGTTTTCTGCCGTATCTCCTTCCGTCGCAGGTGGCACAAGTCCAGTGAGGATTATGGCAGCGGTCCTAACGGTGGCTTCCACGTCCGGCAGTGTGGAGGAAGTCTTAATGCCTACATATAAACATTATAGTAATGGAGTATTGGATTTCCTTTTTAATATATATGATAGACATAGAAAAACGTTTGATTAAAATAATATTTTTTTTTACTTTCATTGAATATGCATATGAAATATTTTTTCTTCAAATTGTAAACAAGCATACAAACACAACAGAAATTTAACAATTTAACTAACATCCAACATATTCTAACAAATATTTTGAAAAATGGAAATTATGTATTAGTAGTACAGTTATACATTCAGAAAAATAATAAAATATTTCTATTTATAATAGTAGAATCATCAATTTCTTATGTCATTTTCGAAGGCCTCTCCCTCCAAGCAACCTTCTATTCCAGAGGAAACTTATGTGCTTCTAAGGTCACATTCCATATCTAAAAATAATAATTTAATGCCAGCTAAACCAGTTCTTATTAGTATACAGGGTTAAAGAAACAATTAGGTCCATTGATGGTACACGTTCGATGACTAACAAGATGACGCCTGGGTAGCTTAACCGGTAGAGCACTCGGAGCGAAATCGGGGGGCCTGGGTTCGAATCCCAGTCCAGGCGAATGATTTTTTCACTGTGAATTTCACACAATTGTGTGACCACTAGCGGGTGACTCCGTTGAAGTTAGTGCGCGGCTAGTTCCACAGTTCTTTGAATTTAGAAATTAAATTATTATTAGCATTATTCAACTCCTCAAAAGGACTTTCGTGAAACCTCTTTGGCTCTTCGTTTCACAGGGTACTTGAAAAACACGGAAGAAAATCGACCGGGTATGATGAGATTTATTTGTTCCAAATATATATAAATAGTTAAAAATTATGTTAACAATGACGACTCTAACGACTCTACACCCAAAGCGCGAGAACAAATTTTATAATTTGTCAATGTATCGCAACAAAAGAATTGTTGAGATTTGGTATTTCATAATTCTTTGTTTTTAGCTTTAAATCAGCCCTCTAAATTCAAATGAATTGTGTTATATAGCACACCCATATAAAATCCCGCAAGCCTTGTATGCGGTGAAACTTCGACGTAAAGAGCAAACACGGACAACACATAAAATTTAATTTTTCCCTTAAAAGAAAAATTATCATAGCTAAATATCAACGATGCATATCTAGTGTATTAAGCCGCAGAATATTACAAAATAAGCTAAATCTGTGAGGTGCTTTTTTTGAGAAAAACGAATTCAAAGTTTTAAAAATAAATATATATACACCAAATTGAAAAATATTCTATTGACGTGAAAATGCGCCATTGTTTCCTTTTTTATACTTACAATTGTGCTCTGAAATAAACCTTGTGTGTCCGGAGATATCGAAGACATATCAGAAATATTTACGAGAAGCTGTTAATTCATACTCCAGTAATTATTAATGGATGGATATTTGAAAAAAAATTGGGCATAGGTCATCCATACATGTTTTAAAATGGAATTCGTCCAGCTACATTAGTCAAAATCAGAAAGTTCAGGGGCAATTTCAGTTCGTTTTTGGTCGTTTTGAGATGAAATAATCCAGAAACGAATGTGAGGAATAGGAAAAGAAGAAAGTAAAGGAAAACAAAAAAGGGTAAGTATAAGTAATCAAGGGTTTGTAGGGAAAAGAAACAAGATGATTCCAGCATTTTCAGGTTTCAATCTTCTATAAAAGTCTACATTCTTGAAGAAAATAATTTATTGTTGCACAAGTCTGTAGAGCACCTGATAATATCGATTTTATCGAAAGCGTCCGTTTTTAACCCTCAGTGGGGGACTTGTAAAATTTCTATGGAAAAGTCCCTTACGTGACAGTTCTCATGAAGGTGTTTTGCAAATAGTGAGGTGGAATCCATATTTTTATAACTTCTAGTGTATCCTTTGATAAGCATTTGATGAAATCTCCTCCTTTCTGACCAATAGATATATCCCTCGTTGAATATATTTCATTTAGTTTTGCAAACTTTTGAGGAGACTATCTTGAGTGCTGTTTTTCATTTACTAGGAGATTGGAAAGAGTTAGGTGAATAAATGCAGCTAAAACCCTTAGCGGACTAAATTAATTTAATTGCAAAAACTTCATAATTATCTGCTCTAAATGTAACAGGCATGCAATGAGATGGAAAGAGAGATATTTATTTCTATTATTTAATGTTTGCAAATATATTTTTATTTTTATACTGTTGTTACACGGTGACAGACGAAATCATTTCGATATTTCCTTCTTTGTCAGTTTTTGTTTTTCATATCTGAAATGTTCTATTTCTTTATAATTTCCAATACATTTAACCACAGTTTGTTTTAAATGAGCATACGCTCAGTTAGAGGGATCCACTAAATACCACAGTTCTCCCAAAAACTAAATTTTTATACAATTAGAAACAGCATTTTTGACTCATGTCATTGAGTTTCTTGTAATTTTTTGTTTTTGTTTCATTGAATTGAATTAAATTGAATTGAATTAAATTGCATAACAATTATTACAACTGATAAATGCTTACGTTTAGGCTTAAAATCTTTTAAACATATGAACAGTAGTCCATAATGGATCAATGGAGCTTGGTAGGCGATTTAAATCCCCATGAGAGATGTCAACTAAAAATGGGAAAAGTACTATTTTAAATATATAGGTCTTATTGTCTTTGCGGAGAAAATTACCAAGTACGTGAGAATGAGGAAATAAGAAGTAATTAAAGCGGAGGCTGAAAACAGAAAAGAGATGCAGCAAACGAATTTCCAGATTAATGAACGCTGACGATGAATTTCTATAGTTTATGCTGGGCGTTGATGAGCGAATGAGTTGGGGAGTAGTAGAGCAAAAAGAGATTAATTCCGAGCACTGCGAGATTCGTAACACTGCCTCCACAGCAAACTCGATGACATATGAATGGAGCTCGCATTACGTCGAGAACAACTTCATGAGGTAACGTCAGAAAAAAAATAAATTCCCTTCCTGCAAGAGGAAGTACCTCCAAGTAGTAATTCACAAACTGCGCCACATATTCCACACGTGGTAAGAGAATGTATTCGCCGCAAAAATAAAATTACGAATCTCAGGAACATTACGCTAAATTTTAAATTAAACTGGTAAGATACGAAGCACTGGGTAATGTACAATCACTGATCAAGTATTTATAACAATAATGATCATATACCAAAAAGACATATCAACTCCGAATTGATAAAATTATATATTACAATAAATATGTTAAAAAATGCTCATATGAACTTAAATATTTTTAATATATATAATTTGACTTTTATGTTGGAATACATATAAATTTTCAAATTGAAGCAGTATTCTAGCCATGTATAGTGCTCATGATGATTACAAAAGACTATTATGTATCGCAGATATTTACAGTACTCGCATCCGTATATCCCCCACTTTTGTACTTCAATGTTGCTGCAAAATTGTTTCGCTAAGTTCTGCAGTACCCAAACATGGACTGACACTTAAAATTGTTTTAAAATATTTTCATAACGCCTATTGACATAAATGATCCACACATATAAACACATTTCACCTCTACAAATATACCTTGTGACATTGATTAATCAGCCAATAATTTCCTGATTTCTGCAAAGTATTATCTGATGCATTGATAATTGGCCACTGGTCAGATGAAGTAGGACGCATTGTATCGATAAGTTAAAACTCTCTTCCCTTACATATGAAAATAAAGTTTTTGTAATTTGTAGACCCTGATCAATTTACTATGCGACATGAAGATTAAATGACAGACATCTATTCAACATGTATTAATATTTAGCACCAAACACTATGATTTAATAGAATGTAAATCAAAATTTGAAAAGAAACCCACCATGCCCACCCACTCCAAACCCACCATGAAATGAAAATGCAGCTTTTGCTAATTTGGGAATAAATGCATGCCCTATTTTGTCATGGAAAAGCCAATTTCAATACTGGAATCCGAGTCAGATTTCAGATATGCTGAAATGAGCTACAATGGAAACCAAGAGATTTATATGAAAACCACTTTAAAAATATGAATACAGCGTTAAACACAGCCTGTGGAGACTTACGAATTAAAATAATACCTATTTCATTGGAACCACTTCTGCTTGAATAATTAAATTCTTTTAATCGTATGTTTTATCAGTTATGAAAGAAACGCTCTCTAATGCTCTGTTACCTTTACTTTCCCTTATATCACAGATATATTTATTCTATAAATTCAGCAAAACGTGTTTAGGATTCATATTGAGAGAGGAACAGTTTAAATGATCAAATTATATATTTAAAACCCGTTCGTTCTCACTAAATATGAGAATATAACTTAATAATGCGTCGCAGCATAAGCTCAGGCTGCAAAGACCCTCGTCATGAAAGTAATATGATTTCTTATCTCTCGTCGTTTAAGGCTCTCAGGT
Source organism: Pyrrhosoma nymphula (assembly GCA_963573305.1). Lineage (NCBI taxonomy): Eukaryota > Metazoa > Arthropoda > Insecta > Odonata > Coenagrionidae > Pyrrhosoma > Pyrrhosoma nymphula. Next base: position 41,836,176 of record OY754339.1, on the reverse strand, counting down.
CTGGATTGATCTAATTCTACAGTATTAAGTAACGTTTTTGTTCAGCAAGAACGTGTCATTAAAACTGAGAAAAAGTTAGATCCCGTTTTGATATGGCTATGAGCCATTATTAACGTATTGCACTCGCAATGTCACTATCATACCCGCTGTTTATAGGCTCCAACTCAAGTATGAAATTCGGACATTTTGCACAATGTTCAGGTGGACGTAACATAAAGGAATGCCATTTTAAAAAATATTGACGGAATCCATTAAAAACATTGAATTTTGCGCTTTTAATTTGATATTACTTTTGCATTTATTCATTGCACGCACATATTTTAATACCGAGCTTAATTTCACTCATAAATCAGCCAAAGGTCTAAAATAATTAATGACCTTTATCGTATAAAGTGAAATATTTGACGATATGTTTTAGATTTTATGTTCAAAGCGGTCAAGCGCAATTTTATTAATCTAATTCGATCAAAATATTCAATCAAATCGTAAGAAAAACTGCGTTTTTATTTCTATCCTGGAAAACCAGTAGATATATTTATATGAATGTTTAAAATTCCAGAAAGGCTTTTTTTCAATTTATGGTACGGGAAATGATGCAGAGTAGAAAGCATAATGCATATTAACGAAACCTATTGAACTTCTAAAAACAATTTGTATGAAATTACTACCACACTACTATTCAGGTTCAACAAATAAAGAAAACCACAAATGATGAAAGAAAAACCGATAGGAAATAGATCCTTCAATAAACTAATAACAAATATCACGGAGAAGATGTGAAAACAGAAAATTCATGCAAGGCATCTCAAAATTTTTTTACGCAATCTTAAACTTAATTTTTAAGCTTACATTCAAGCATCGCAATTCTAGAGGATGCAATCGTTAACTGGTATAAATGTTGAGAAATAACACAATTATTGATTATTTCTCAATCAATTGGTAAAACACAAGTACACTTAATATTTTAATCAATTGGAGGCGCTGAAAGTTTCAGAACGTTACTAGGCATTAGAGTAGTAGACTTTTTAACTTGCGATCTTAGGATTACCTTGTTCATAGCGATCAATAATATCTTTTGAGCGCAAAAAATTGATCTAAATCGAATGCAAAAAGCAGTATGCCTGTTAAAGAACGTTCCAGTTCCAATGAAAGAGAAATTTGGCCCTTTCCATTCTGACTAACAATTATAATATTATATATAATTGTTCAATAGCTCTTTTTACTCTTAATTGCGATTAGGTTGAAATTTTATGCGCGAAGTTGCAAAACAAAGTAAGAATATACTACAGGAAATAATGCTTATTTGAAAAATGAAAAGAAAATATTTTCCTTCAAAGTAAACTGTGCAATAAAATATGTAAGTACAATGAGTTCGTGAGGCACAAAGTAAATTTACATTCAATGATCAGCTAGTTTACCAAGGGTGATCCCGTCGCATCAAATTATAAAAACACCCAAAACACCTGATGCCTCTCAAGATTGAATTGAAATTATGACAACAATACCATTTCGAAGAAAAAAGAAATTTAGAAAATACTAAGTCGAGTAATGTGCCTATAATTATTTGCTTGTTTACTGTATCATTTTAACCGATAAATGTTAGGTGAGTCAAATTCAGCACATATATCTGTCGTCCAAGCTCATTTAACATTTCTTCATGTGCTGCGATAAGTACATTAAAATTTTTAATCTAATTATAAATAATTGAATAAAATACTAATAACTTTCCAAATAGTCAGTCACAGTATGTGTTAAAAAACATGCTGCGGCTTAGGAATATACTCTATACTTTCTACCTGATGAAGACAAATGGTAAAAAGATACTTCGTATTTTATTTAATAATGGATTTCAACGTCCAGACCATCTACAAAGTGAAGCCAACATCAGTAAAGTTAAATTGAATAAACTTTCAATAGTTTTGACGTTTTTTTCTGTAATCGCCGTTAAATGAGGACAAGGATGAAAAATAATTTTTCATTTAAAAATATGGTTCAAAGAGGGTTAAAAATTTAAGAAATTTTAAAAAGAATCATGGTATAAAAAGCAAGCCAGTTTTAAGCCTTTACTCTAAGCCTCAATAAAGTAATATATCCAGTACAAAGGTACTCTGCAGATTAAATAGTAAAATATAGTATAAAAATTAACTTACCTAGTTATATAATTGTTTGACAATTATTAAGAGTGGCACTCAGAAAAATCACTAACCTGAAAAAAGGAAAAATTTAGCATCATGAAAATCCGAAAAACAAGAACGATTACTTGGTTAATTGACAGAAAATAATTTAGGCATCAAACAGTTTTCATTAAAGTAAAAAATGCAGGCAGGTGTAATAACACATCCTACCACACTTAAAATGCATGGTTTTAAAAAGGGAAACCTATATGCCGCATTCAATCCATCAGTTGAAGTTGTCTAAAATCTAGGGATGGGCGATTATTTAAAAAAAATCGAATCTTTGAAAAATCGATTAATCGCAAGCAGCCGATTAATCGCGCCCGATTAATTGCTTTTACTAATCGATACATCGATTAATCGATTCGATTATGACAACATCCAAAACATACCTTGCAAGGTTATGGTCCCTCCATAAAAAAGGAAAAGAGTTTCATTTAGATTTTATAAGGTTAATGTTATCATAAGTAAAAATTCTAAAATTTAGGTAAACTTCCAGGAGGCGTGTCAGGGAACAGAGTTGTGAAAAAGTTCTTAATTCAATTTAAATTTTGGACGATTGCCAAATGTTTACGGGAGCTGAAGCTAAAAATTGCAATTTTGATAAGTGGGTACTGGTAAGGTGGCTTCTCAGATCAGATTGTATTAGACTCATCTCGGAAAAGAGTCTCTCTGACGGAACTGATGTTGCTACTCCTGGCTCTGGATATACTTTTCAGTCATTTTCTTCATCTTATTTCATGCCCTGCTTCCGAAGGGATAAGATGTAACTTCGTCCCTTTCTTCGCCTGCGTTGAACAACCAACTGCACAACACTGAGGCATATTGACAACCAAATATTTAAAAAACGCTACGCTGCTTCAGGAAAAACACAACTATTTACATGCTTTCTAAGAGGCAACTGACGCCAACCAAACACTCGTGTAGGCCAAACATCAAACCAATCAGAAGCCTCGATTGTCGCATCGCATATGCCGAGATCAAACGTTGACCGTACTTTCCCATCAAGAGCTTTATGCTCGCCATGCCCAGTGTGACAAGATTGGGCGGTTTTCCACCATATGGGCTGATCTTATAAAATATATCACATACAGGAATGCATAAAACGTCAACCGCAGAAAATAATATCCGCTTTTAAACGGTGGATATAAATTTGAATAAGTCACGAGCCCCAAAACGGTGTTTCATTGACTTAGCGTCACTGAATAGTATGACTTCAACGTATGTACGGACATTACATGCTAAAAACGATTATTTTCGTGAGAGAAAAATAAACACTTACTAATTTCATGCATGAAAATACGTTGCATTGAAGGAAAATATATCTTTTTTGCGATGACATCTGCCGGAATAACATTGGCGGATTGTTTTGACGTTTGCTAAGCGCGCTTACATTTAAATAAGGATATTTTTAAAAACAGATATTTCTCAACCAAATTTTCCTTTGCATGTTTTAGGCTGTCCTGCGAAAAGATGAAGAGAAAGTATGCTTAGTAAACACTATGAGAATAAGAAGTAGATATAAACTTATTGGAGACATTTTGCGACTCATTAGCCAATTCAAAACAATAATAGAAGAAAAATTACAGAGAAATAAATGGCATAAAAATATGGGAAAAATTATAGAGAAAGAAAGATAATGGAATACGTTAGACACATTTTGAAGGACGCCAAAGTAATGAATTTCGTGGGAGTGAAGTAGTCTGCAGAGGCACTCACGGAAAAAGTTTTGAGAGTATAATGCATGCTCCACAATTCATTTTTTTGCAGCGCCTGTCGACAATGCAGCAAGGAGTGAACGTTTCATGCCGAAAGCAGACACCACCGGGAGTAACCCCGATTCGACGCGACCCGACCGATTTCCCTGGGGCGATTAACTTTCCCCGGATTCCCCCGAATAAAGAAATTTCCTCCACACTATTACACCGCCAACTGACCCAGAAGATGCCGCATGAGCAATTTTTGCCCTAACGTGGCACACTAACGACCTCTGAGCGTCGAGAGGAGGATCAAGGGAAGGAGATACGCCCATGTGATTTAAATAATCGTACCCGCGAAACAGTGGCAGGCTGAACCATTTTTTTGGGCTATAAACGCTAACGCGACTAAACTAATTCAACCCAAACCGTCTTTCAACTTGTTAGGATCGGCTGTAATCAATCCGGAAAAAATGATAATTCTAGAGTTATAACTTTTGTTCCAAAATCGAAATCTCGCAAATTTAAGGTTGATATGGCGGACATTTATTTAACAATGACGTTACAGATATATTCCTGAAACTCGTCTTGAAAGTATCACCTTTATCTGAATAATAACTTGAAAAATGGTCAATTCTATATGTGCTGTATATTGAAGGAGAACACTCCCTCATACCGGGATAAATTTGATATAATGCACCAATTACAGCTTAATCCGGAATTATTATTACCAGACATGTCATTTCAAAAATTTTTGTAACTTAGAATATCATTTTTATTACAATTATTATAATTTTCGGGTTGAAATTTAATACTTAGTTTCTTACAAATATTTTAACTTTTTGCGATGTGATAATTTTATGCTTTACTATGGAAGAATAAAATCATATTCATATAGAATTCTTATTGATCTTGACCACTTTATGAATATTTATTTTAGATTTTACTGTGGATTTATGTTGATTTAATCTATCTTTAACATGTTGCGCAGTTTGACCAATATAAACACTATACACTTCTGATACCATACAATACTAACCAAAATGTTTGTTCCTATGTGAATTTGTAGTTATTGGAATATTATTTGTTCTGTTACTTGTCTTGTTAATCACCACACACTCATGCTAACAGATTCATTTTAATATATTTTAAAGAGTGTTGAAGGTTTGTGTTAAGTTTTATGTTTGCATTGTGGCAAAATTCACTATCAATTGATTTAAATTATTTGCTGATTGATTCAAAATGAGAAAAATGTAATTATAAATAGTACTAATTCTTCTAACTTGGTTCTGTTTATAACTGTTCTGTTTCTGTCTAACTTAGCCCTGATGATGTCAATAAAAGATGACGAATCGTAGGCAGATATGATGTTATTATTTTATCTGAACAAAACTCCCGAAAGTTTTCATCATATTCATATAATTATACAATATGACCAGTTTATTGGAAGGAAAGGTATATTGTAATATTATTGTACGTAAAATGATTCATTATGACTAATAGAATTAACATTTTGGTCAAGTACTAATTTCTACGCGTTCTTACCTCACATGCCATATTGTTCGGAGGTTTCCGCTGCATCGATTATTTGGTGTCTGCAAGTAAGTCCACCGCGTTTTTTTGGCTTGACTACACAACAGTTTCGCAGACATTACAGTCAAACGTCTTCACGTCAGTGCAACTGTTGTTTAGCCAAGCCAAAAAACGCGGTGGACAACCCGAAAGCAATTCATACGCCAACACTTGCAGATTGTTTGGACTTATGTACATTAACACGTACACGCGACACAAGAAGTGCTTGTGACTTAAATACTAATATTACAACAGTTTCAGCACCAAACTAGCCCGCCGCATTTAGTTTTACAGATGATACTCAATGCTTGCAAAAACTAGTTTGATGTACTTCAGATCATTTAATTTAGGTAGGGAATACGTGCGACTCAAGCCTTCGGGATCTGAAAGTTTGTTTCTAAAGCTACCATGCCAAACCACCGTGAGCCTAAGAAGAATTTCATAAATGATATTATTTCTTGAAATAAAAAAAAATTTAGGAAGAATACATCGATCAAAATGCACCAAAATGTAGTTTAGTCTCAGTTAGCGAATGCTTTTGCACTTTCAGAATTATTGTTCATTTTATTCATCGTATTCATGCTGTAGTAGTCAAAGCCAATATACGATAATAAGTATATAATAAGCAGCGTTAGGTTGGCAGGATTTTGGAGATATTCTTAGGAATTAAGTCTGACCCATCTAATCACGAATTCGTAACATATTGCTTCTGAATCGAAAAATCGTTTCGGTTAGGAACAGACTGGACGTCGAAATGATGGGCTAAATCCGAAAGAAAACATTAGGTTGGAAGTTATGTCATCGAGCAACTTCGGATAATCTGTGAGTCTGAAGCAAAAATTGCAATAAATATATAGGTATAAAATCGAAATGTAAATTACACTATAATTCAACTGTCCTCGCATTCTGGAAATTCTGGATTTAAGTGATTCATTAGAGTTACAGGGGCTCCTGGAGAACTGTGAAGCAACAGAGCGAATGGATTTGACGGTAATTGCGTCCAAGACCAAGGTAGTTGTTTTTTTTACGGGGGGTGTGGGAATAATGACTGCATAATGAGGGTAATTGATTAAATATTTGAGCCAGTGGACTATTTTCGTATCATGGCCGCATGGTTCGGAAATATGGATGGATAAATGAAGATTAAAAGGCATGAGAATGACGGCATGGAAGTGGTAGGTAGAATGTCACAGTACCAAAAAATGAGTTTTTTTCCAGAAAAGTTAAATTTATTTGCAATGCACTCAAGTGTTTGCCTACAGACTATATCTTACGGCAGCAAAACGGGGAAAGAGAGCAAGTTTCCTAAGCCTGACAGAAATAGCAAAGCTCTTTGACTTTGCATTCCTCAAAAGGGAATGGCGTGAATGTTGTTTGTCAGGAAAAGCCGATGTGAAGACTAAACGCAATTGAAATGGGGAACCTGAGAAATATTTGCGGCAGAAGTAGGATGGATAGGGTTACGTACAAGAGAATCATGAAAGAATGTATGGGCTGGATGCTCCGGTAATGGACACATATGAAATGATTTCCTCGTTGGTTTGGTCTTATTGAGAGAATCTATAGGGGTCGATTAATGAAAACAATATTTGGCAGTGGAGTGAATAATGTAAAAGGACGTAGTAGACCTAGAAATTCACGGGTGAATGTGGTGGGAGAGACTCTTAAAAGGAGGAATATTAGGAGTCTTTAGAATAGAAGGGCATGTATGAAGTAATGCATGAACGTCATTGAAGCAAAACTGGCGTAATAGGATGGGGCAATATGGAGGAAATTTTATAAAAGAGAGCACATTTCCTAGGCCTGACAGAAATAACAAAGCTCTATGACTTTGCTTTCCTCAAAAGGGAATGGCGTGGATATACACGTATTCTAGTGTTTCATTACAGTTTGATCATCGTAGATTCAAAAAAATGTTAGGTTGAAGTTTTTTTTCCATTAATGTCTCTCTTTTGAAAATCGTGTTTATTTTTTTCATTCAGCCTCCCGTAAATACCATGCAAACACCCAAAATATGAAGCGGGTAATTTTGGCAGGGTGGGAGTTTGGTACCATATCCCTTCATGTGCATGGGCTGTCACCGGGTCCTCTCGAAGCGACGCGATATTTAGGTCAACCATTCTGACGCCTTCGAAGCACAATTTTTTTCCTTTATCGTGGGATGGGTGTTCGAAAGAATCTCTCACCGCTTGGTTTAGTCTTCGCCACACACCAAAACCACCCGTCTCCTTTTTTTTGGACCCATACACCATTCCCAGCATCATCGGCCCCAACACAGCTCCTTGAAGCACCTTCTACGTCGATTGCGGAAGCTTGGGTGAAACTGGGTTATCGCGGTCACGAAATGCATCAAGAACAATGAACAACAAGGGCTTATTATTACGGGCTCGCGAGAGAGAGAGAAGGGCTGGCCATTGCTGCCACGGGATCTCGTTACAGGGCCGGCAGAAAAGGGGTGGGTGAGTTGACCGGGAAATTCAGGGGTAGATGACTATGAGGGGGGTTTGAGGAGAGCCGAGCAGCTGGCCTCGGGCCAGAAGCAGTTTCTGGTGGAGGCGACGAAAAAAAAAAGTGAACGTGGTAGGCTTGAAAAGGTTGTTAGGGAAGTCCCAAGCGCGGGGGTGGAAATCAGGGGTGCCAACCCTTCAGGATTCTCCTCCGGTTTAGGACATGGTAATTCATCCCAACTCCAGCATTTAAACAATTTTCTCCCGCTTCAAGTATGATATACCCGATATTCGATCATGAGAATAAAAGTAGGGGTTTCGACTGTAGAACGGTCAGGTTAAACGCATGAATGTTTTGAAACAAGACTACATCAACAAGTAGGATAAGAATCGCTATCAGAACGTCTGTTAAAATTTACACCTAAACTTATGAGGCAGTTCTGACGACTTCAAAAATCTTTTTTTAAACGAGATATACTACGGTGGATTAGATCGAGAGAATAAATTTAAGGAAATAGACTGCAGAATAGACAGGTTTAAAAAGTCTTTTTCGCGAGAAAGATAAACTGACATGGAGACTTTATAATTAGGTTAATCGATAGGTTGTGTGGAAAATTATTTTATTTGTCTATTGAAATTATCCGTTTTATTTCGGATAAAATTCACAAATTTAAACTTACGTGAGCTGTTCGAGAATTAAACAATTATTTTATGTTTCTTATATTCCTAAAAACATACATTTATTTTAATTTGCTGACAAGAGGCAAAAGATTGGATTGCTGCAGCTCTCCACTACACACTCCCACCAGCTAACTGCTATGTTCTTATGACATATTTACTTTAACGTCCCCGTAAAATAACTATACTTAAATTAAATTTATAATATTTCAAGCACTTCTTAAAAAACTTAAGTTAATCGTATATCGCTGGCGGATCGTGGTAGGTCTTTCAGTGTCATTAGAGGTTGGCATCGCAAATCAATAAACATGTGCACAAATGTTCATTTAATATGGATAACATCCACGAGATTGTAGTGATAAATTTTAATTTTTAAAAATCTAGTTTCCTTCTCTGGAAACGGGTCACTCATGGAAACACCACTATGGTTGGAAACCCTGTTGGAATTCAGTGGATAGCACCCAGATAGCTAGACATAAGTCCTTATACCCCTGGTCAGGTGGTAAGCACTCATGCAGGCAGGTAGGCACGCAGGCTCGAATTCATTGTAGTTGAGACACGCGGAGCTGGCCTCGAGAAAAGGGCGCTGTCCCGCCTATTAATGAGTGCGGCGAAAGATTATCGTTTATTAGCGTCAATGAGGGAGTCGAGAGCTGGTTTAATTATTTCCTCCCTAATGCGAGACGACGTTTCCGAGTTTCAAAAACGCTAGGGGGGCCTAAAAAAAATTCAGCTCACGTTGTGATCCGTGTGAGTCGCAGAGGGAAAGGACTTAATTTCAGTCCGAATAATCGGTGGATTTCCAACTTTTTTCTGCAACTGAGGATAATTTCACGCCACGTCCTCAAACAATGCAATTTCCTTGAAAAAAATGCGAGTCGCTAGGTGTAGCACGAAGGGATTTTCTACACTACTCGAGTTGCAAAAAACGCGTCATCGTTTACGTCTACAACTACAGGCTACCCTGCGAGCCGTCGAAAAGGGCCGGTGGAAGGGGATGTTTGATGCTATGAAGAAAGAAGGGGATAGGTAAAATAAGTTGAGGATAACAAAGTAAAATTAAGGGTTATGGATTCAGGTTTCCCTCTTATCAATCCAAAAATTAACCTTCTTAACATACTCATCCTATATCCTACATTAATATTGATTATGTTTTAGGATAAGCCACCCGAGGCCAAACAAATTCATAGTAGTATTAAATAAATTAAAAAGTTTAACTTCATATAAAACGCTTCAATGAATTTATAAGAATGATAACATTAACAATTGTTAACCATCAGGAAACTATGACTATGATGCTATACACAAAAAAAATGCTACTGGTAATTTGGAACAATTCTAGTTCCTTTGAAATAATTCAGATATTAAAAAATGTGTCTTTATTTCTCATAAATTGCAAAACTTTATAATAAATACGCTGACGTTTTTTGCCATTAACGTGGCAATTTAAAGACTAAGGTGAAACATTGCGTTGCCAAGTATATAACTAGGGATAGTAGGCAATAGTTTGAAATGGAAAACTTTTTTAACAGCCTCTCTAGCTGAGAAAGCGATCACATCATTCAAATTAGGTGTTAGAATATCATAGGTATTAAATATTAATCATACAAGTATGGCAAATATGTTGCAATTCACAAATATAGTCTCATCAAATGGAAGTTAAATAAATCGTAAAATTTATTTTCTACATGTGAATCAAAGTAGTGAAAATAAACCAAGGATTACATTTTCCCAGCGAATTTTAGTTAAGTTTCATTTTTCGTATTTTTTCGCTATATACAGCAAGGATCAGTAACAGGATGAAATTATACCAAACTATATCCTCCCGAATTATTCACCCAAAAATCAGGTAAATTTAAGTTCCTAATAAATTTCCTTTATGTAACAAGCTTATTCTAGCGCCAATATACGTCTATGTAGTATATATCACTGTGTATCGTGGACTTTTTTGTTACATTCTACACGTTCCGTGCTATATTTTAGCTCATATACCGGCAGTTTAATAGAAAATATAGGTTCTTTGAATTAACTGATAAATCGATAATGTTCTCTATATTGCGGAGCGATTTTGAAAATTTAGTGCACCCTTCACCATCGAGCCTTTCTTTGGAAATAATGCAAAATAGGCGCTGTAGAAAAAAAAATTATTAAAAACACGGTTTATCAACTTTTTCAAAGGCTACGCTCGTCTATTTTCAAAACTCCTCGAGACATAGCATTATATTTCCAGGAACATGGCGAAATGTAGCATGTAAATTAAAATTGTAACGAGAATTCTTTTATAGACAGAATGAAATAGCGCTTTTCTTCGAAAAATATTGTTTAAAAGTGGCTCATTTGCCATCATCATGTTTAATAAGTAAGCTTTTTATGGAAAAGTAAAATTTCATTTATGTAATACTGCATTCATAAATCATTGCCGTTCTGTACCGTGAACTTGGAGAAATCTCAAACAAGAAAACATATCTCCTTTTGTAGCCCTACTACCTAAATCAGGACCCATTCTCATATATTTGGTGGTATTAATAACGCTGAAGGGGAAAAGAAGAGATTATTTCTTAAAATTATTATTCCAGAAAATCTCCGTCCTTTCGCATAAAAATTTGTACCAGTAGCCATTTCATGGAAGTGAGGGTGGGCAGAGAGTAAACGTATGCGACTCATGAACGTGTTGTTAACGTCGGTTCAACGATTTCCTATTAGGGTACGAGTGACTAGATTTGACAAGCACTACGCAGCAGGAAAAAGGGCTCTGGTCATGAGGATAGTGGCACGTCAATAGGCTTCGTTTCGGCCGAATTTTGTGACCAGAGGAATTCGTTCCCAAAAGCCGGATGGAGTGTAGGTGGAAAGGAAGAGAGATGCCTGAAAGCAGGAAAAGGCAAAGAAAAAGTGGAAGAGGGAGTGAAGCGGACAAAAGTTAAGAGGATTGAAGGCTGCGAGCAAAAAATGGAGGAGAAGATCAATGGAAACAAACTGAAGGACTTAAGGAAGCTCCCACCGTCAAACGAAATTTAAGTCAATGTTTTATACTCGTTCTACTTGCCCTGTGTTCTCTTATAATACAACACCCACAAAATCCTAAATTTCCACTGGGAATCTTTATCCTACGCATTAAACTAAAAGTTCTTTTGAACTAAACATGAAAACTTGCTTTTACATTAAGCTCAAGATTCCATTTTGTAAACAAAATCCTATACGATATGCGAATATTTTTCACAAAATAAATTGAAATGAAATAAAAGTCAGAAATACAAATGATTACCGTTATTCTCAAAATATCGGCAATTATGGAACGCAAAAAAAATTCAATGGATCATGAAACATACTGGAAATTGAAATTAAAGCAATATTTTCATGCTAATGCAGATAACAGCGTCTGCCTAGCGATAAAGTTAAAAAAATACTACTACGTCACACTATTTTATTTCCAGGAATAAAAACAATTTTCTATAGGTTACACGTAAGAAAAAAAAATATGTCTGCTCAAACAATTCCTCGAAGAAACTCAAATTTATCTATTAGGAATTTTACTGAACTAATGAGATTGGTGGTTCAACATCGATAATTTTAGTCCTTATTGGCCAGACGATCTAAGTCAGCTATCTTTAGAACTCAGTCAGAGTTTATATTGATCTGAGATCGATTGCTAAACGTCGTGATAGCTACAACCAACGTTTCCTTTACTCATTTCTGCATGCCGAAACATGACTGTTTAATTCCACGTAACCATTTAGCTTAAATATTCACGTGATATAATTTCACAAGATCATTATATTTTAGCAGCTCGAAAATGAATGAACTTGTAAAAAAACGTTTTACGTTGCATGAGTAACTACGAGAAAATCCCAGTCGTCTCTACAATTGTCAAATCTTTGCATCTCAGTTGGAAATTTCCGCCCGAGTCAACATTTAGCCGGGGTGACCCCATATGCGTGTGTTAAATTGTCATTTCCAGTTTACCTCGTGTACAACAAACTTCATTCTCGTAACCGAGGAAAAAAATAAGTGCCATGAGGCAAAATAATCGAAAACGCCAAACTGAATAACTTTGATGTGAGCTGAACTTGTCAAAACGACGAACAGAACTACGATGTCAAAATAGCGGAGGTTTAGTTCGCTGCAGGGGGAATAAGACTAAAGATATTTTGGAACCACATTAGGAATCTAACGTTTCTTTCACATTAAGGTGGGTCTATACTTCCAAGCCGCCTCAATTTAACGGTCGTCACCTGTGGTCGCCTACTTGGGTGGTAGAAGCCCAATGGGAAACTGTGAATGCTGCACTGACAAAAATGGAGTGGGGAACGATTATCCTGTGGTGGGGATGTAAAAGGTCTACTCTGCTGTCAATGCAGGCGCTTGAACGATTAACATTGCTATAGCCATAATACGAAAACAACCTCAATTTTGTTAATGTTTTGCATATATGAAAGACGATTCTTTAATTTAAGTAAGCTGAAAACCCTCGTTTCGGAATCTAGCCTTCGCAACGTGCCCCGGAATATTGCCAAAAAAGTTTGTAAAAACCAAAGTTTTGCTATTTTTTATTAAAAAACACAACCTCTTCATGATAAAGTTACTCCACTTAAATCAACAAATGACTCTTCATCTACAGAAGACAAAAATTGCAAGTTGCCAGCTTTCATGGCAAAGCCGTTACTGGGTTAGAGGGAAACGTCTGAAACGAGCTTCTTAGCCACGGTATAAGGGGTGCATCCCAATTCTTGGGGGGGTGGACGTCAGAGAGGGGGTAGCCAATGAAAGGAGTTCACCCTTCCACCTCAGTTTCTGGCTCCCGGCGGCCGAACAGCGCTGTCAGTTCTTGCGAATAAATGCACATTTGGCGGCTGGAGTCGCGTTAACCACCGATTTTGAGCATTAACCGACGAAGTCTGACTCTCGCGCAGTAAGTTTGCCAAGACAGACGGTACGAGACCGAAGTGAACCTCATGGCAGTCGAAGAGAGATAAGAGTTCCACCCCACCCCCCAATACATTTCATGCCACTCTTCTGTGATTGGCTCGAAAATGTACACCAGTGCATTTTAGGTCAGCCACCATGAGTTTGTAACAAGAGTATAAGAGTGGATAGGATTGTGAGAAAATTATTATTTGTGGGAATGGAGGAATGGTGGAGAGAAACCTGACGTCGGTAGCTGTCTACTCTTAACGAATGATGCCATGTTATTCACCGATTAACATTCCATTAGACTAATGGCGCATTTAATTTAATTTTATCTCCACCATACTATAAGAAGATTGACAAGCGTCACGGGGATGCTGATCATTTTGGTGCAGGAGAGTTTGCGACATCCTTTTTTATTTTGAAAAATTTTATTAGGATTAATGGTATTACGGAATTGGGTGGGGTACCAATAGAAATAAAATCGATTAGAAGTTTTTATTTTTATAGATTAATGTTGTTTTCCAGTTGAAATTGCGAATACTTCAATAAAATGTATCGATTTTTAGCAAAATTTTAAGCGTATTTGATAATCGTTCCCATGACGACTATGCTGATTGCTGAAGTCGAGATTCCGTATGTATCCATTTACTCTGAACTAAATAAGGAATAAATACATTATTACACATATCTAAAGCATAAGCCTCAAGGACAGCCATTCAATAAAGTAGGAATTTACCTGCCTCCTCCTCAGTCATGGACAGCTTAACGTTGCAGCCAGTAGGACTAGGATAAAAACTTAGAATTCTTAATAATAGAGAACGCCAAAACTCAAGGGAATTCTAAAGGAAATAAAATATTTACCAATAATATTGTTACTAACGATCATCTTACTTAAAATTAGAGGTCTTATTTAGTTCCACGAGAATTCAAGGTGAACCACACTAAACCAACCTTCCTAAGCCTTTTATTTAACCGTTTTTTAAGCCTTTTTTACCATATTTACGTTAAGACAAACAAGGTACAATAATGAAACCAAAGAAAGAGGACAACAAAGAGTACAATATATGAGGCGAAGAATGAAAATATCAGCATTGAGACTGGACAACAAAGATAATAGTGAATTTCATATTTGAGACGTGCTCGTTAGAGAATACAAAAACAAACTCACTCTTCCTATATGTTCCATTATTGCCTGAAGGTTACGTTTTTTGGTCAAAGACTGTTCATTTTTTCACCATAACAACAACAATATTTGCTTTTGCTTCGCATAACAGCAACAACATAATTTACTTGGCAATTAGCATGAGATTTAAATGGAACTTATAACTAGTCTTTAAGCACTAGGTTAAATGATTATTAAAGAATTACAGAGAGATTTTTTGGGGTATTTTTCACCCCAAACACTGTATTGAGTGATTCATGACCCCTGAGTTGCACTTGAATTTAAAGCATTGCAATTAAAGTATTCTTTCTATACTATACATCACTACTTTTTTCTTTCCACTGAAATTCAACGGATATCCCCTCCTAACAGAATTAATAACAAAGCGGTTTGGATAGAGCTTTTTAAGAAGATATAAAATGGAGCATATAGGTAAAAACGGATATGAATTCAAAATAAAATTACGATCCAAGAAAATAAGCACGAAGATATATTCGTCTCTAAACAAAAATCGCGGATCGGAGCAGAGTGATTTTTGGGCAGTCTCTATTGAATGTGAATGCAGTTAAGAACAGATATAATACAGCCAAGAGGTGTGGTAATTATATAATGACTTTAGAAATTAGATTATTCTTTGCCTGTTGTCTCTTATTTTACTGAATATGGTCATGGAAAACTTGTCTAGAAAGGTGAAAAAAGAAATAAAGAAACTATAAAAAACCGAAACATATGATTTTTGCCGATGATACGGTAATCAGGGAAATTAGGTATTGTTCAGAATCTCGATAAATTGGACCAACGAATGATATTATTAGGGTTTAAAATTATTGAAGAAAAGAGTGGAGTTATGGTAAAACCAAAAGACAAGAAGTAGGATTTCATGCTTTCCCGGCGAAGGTGTTTTTCAGGGATATCTCGGGTTTGACAACGGGTACACAGGTCCGTGATGCCCGACGTTTCGAAGCTCGAATCGAATATGGAAACGCCGAACTACGGTGTCAAACCCGAGAGATCCCTTACAAAAGATAAGAAGCTTTAAAGAGGCATCCAGTTAATTGTAATAGTTATTAAAATTAAATAACACAAAGATTAGAGAGAGGAGTAAATCTGTTTAAAAAGAGAGATCTGCGAGACACCTACTATGGAACAAGAAATAACGAAGAAAAGTAAAAATGATGATGTATAAAATTGATTATTTTTCAAAAACATGGGTTATGAATGAGAGGAATAGAGAAAACTGACTGGGGAAATGAAGTTCTTGAGAATTATATCGAGAAAGAGGAGAATGGACTGAGAAGGATATACAGAGATTAAATGGAATTTAAAAGCTTTAGTAACAAGTTAAAAGCATTTAGATGGTTGTGGCACTAAAAAAGAATGAAAGATGGTAGAATTCCCAGATTACGGGAAGGAGAGAGATGAATTAACCTGGGGGGAAGACCACGTAAAGGTTGGAAAGCTTAAGTAAAAAGACATCTCGCAATTAGATAAATATCCTGGAATGAATTGTAGAGAGAAAATATGAAATCATAGGAAAAAATGGAGAATCTCTAGCTCTATGTTGTTCTAGCACTGCAATAGATTGATTTAGAGGGATAAACTCTTCCCCAAAACCTACTAAATATGTTAAGAGGGCTAAAAAAACCAATATTGCATACAAATATTCAATATAAAAATATTTACTCCTCATCCATATTCCCATTCATTTGTTTTCACTGATTTTCGTCGAATAACTAGCTCTTTTCACAAGGGAAAAGTAAATAATTGGCGTAAAAACCACATTCTGGCAGCGGTAATTTTTTTTAAATGCATCTACGCTCGCCCAAAAATTAAGAGAAGAGAAAAGAACTCACGAAGAATGATTTGGAACATTTTTGAGTCCCTTATCGGTTCCATCGTTAGGAAATTTCAACTCCTGCAGGTATTCCTTTGACAAATAAAAAAGATTCATCCTTTTTCACAAAAGCCCCGCACCACTCCCCACTGGACACGTTTTATTTGGCTTCCACATTTGAAGAACGCAAAAGGCGTGGAGACCAAAAGGACGTAGAGAGAGAGGGGGGACTTCAAAATGCTCCGGCATGACATACCTAAAATATTACAAACATAACGCGTCAGAATGGAAGATGAAGAAAAAGAATGAAGAAGAATAAGGGAGACGGAGGGTTTTTTTGGTAGGTATAGGTGTCCCACCGGACAGTGGACGCCACCACACCGACGCCCTTACGCGTCACAGTGGGGCAGAGTTCATACACGAGAGTCGTTTTGAAAAAACAATGGAATAAAGACTGGAGCGGGGGTTTTGGAGAGGGGAGTGTAGTGAGCATGAAAGATAGCGTCCAGGAACTCACGGGGATGGAGTACAGAGAGGGGGGGGAGATGTGGAGATGCGAGAGGGAAGGGGTTTGTGGAGGGGGTTGCAAACTCAGGGAAGGCGAGGAAGGAGAAGGAAAGGAGGAGGGCACGTTTGAATTATTAGTGGAGCTCCGTGGGTCTCTCGGCTGGCATTGTGTCCAGACCCAACGAATGAGCGGAGAGGAGTTGGGCTAGGAAAGGACTTTTTTTTCCTTTCTCGGGGTGGAGTGAAGGGAATGGCTCCGGGAGGAGATGAACGCGGTAGGGTCCAACGGGGACAGTAGGTTTGAGGGGGGAGGGGTCTTGAGGGATTCTTCCATGGCGTATCACTGCGCTTTATCCCCCCTCCCCCCATCGAACCAACACCAGAACACCACCACACCAACCTCACTCAAAACTTCACCCAAAAAACCCGTACTTAAACCTCAAATACCCCCTTGCGCTACACTCAAACCACAAAATCTCCGGTAAATTTCCCACTTATAACCCACTCAAACCCTCACTTATACCCCAACTCAAATTCCACTCAAACCCTCACTCAAACCCCCACGCAAACCCCCGCTAACTCCAACTCACTCTCCACTCATACGTCCCTCAAACGTTCTACGTCTGGATCCAACTCAAATCCTTTTCAAATGGCTCCCAAACCTACCTAAACTTTCCACTTACATCCCGATTAATACCTCCACTCAATGCTCCATTTCAGCACCCGTTAATCCACGCTCGAAACCTTACTTAAAATCCTTACAAAAGGTTAACTCGAAATCCACTTGAACTACCCTCAAACCGACCTAAAAACCATCCTAAATCCTTCCTTAAATCTCCATTAAAATGTCCAAAGGCACACCGAAACCATCTGCAACCTCCGTCAAACCCAAGAAAAATCAAGTACATATATGTCTACTCTAATTTCCAATTAAACCCCCACCCAAATATCTACTTTCATCCTAACTCAAACTCCCACTCATACCCCACAGATACCCCTACTCGAATTCCCACTTAAATCCCAACTCAAACCCTCACTTAAACCCCCACTCAATCTAATCTCAAACCACCCCTTCAATTCCCCTTCAAAACGCCCTCGAACCCCTCCCCCCGTCATATTACAAGTTCCGCACTCTCTCTTCCCCATATCGCCCACCCGTCTTTTGTGAGTCTGGAGATGTGACCCATCCAAATGGAAAGAGAGGGATTGTGGAGAGAACAGGTGGGAGGAGAGGTAGTGTTAGGGGGTGGGGAGGTATTCGGCAAATGGCTTTGGGTCGGGAAGAAACCCTTACGACTCAAGGACAGGGGTGAGTACTACGCCATTTTTGTCAAGCGGTGGGTCAAGCTTTTCTGCATCATCCACTTCTACGTTATGTCAAGCCATCCGGCAAAAGGATGTTCGCATGGTATTTTAACACCAGACACTTAAAGATGTTAATATAATCGACAAAACTTCTCTTCGGGTAAAAATGAATGTGAGATTAAAATCGGAGATTTTTTTTGTATTTTTAAGGTCATGGTTAGTACAAAGAAAAAATTTAGTATCTAAACCGTTAGGCCTGCCGCTTTCTAATTTTTTCTTGTTAGTTGAATATTTATATCAACCGGAGGAGCTCAAATGTAGTCATTTCTAAAATTAAAATTTAGTATAATATATTTTAATGATATTTCTTAAAGTGTTTAAATCTCCTGCTTAACTCAACTTCTGAGTAATTTCGATCACTAAGTATTTAGTAAATCATATACACTTCACTTTTTCTCATAGCAATTTCCTTTGACAATCTGGGCGAATTTTGGAACGCAATAATGAAAGTGAAGTAAGAAATCGTGGTTGTTCCCTTATATTAGTAAGTCATTGGCTTTTGGCTTCGAAAAAAATTTTAATAATGTTCATTTTGGATATTTTCTCTGGTTAACGTAGTCGATCTATTCCTGATACCAACCGCATTAATCGGTTTTTCCCCTTCACGCCACTATTAATGAAAAAATTAATGTAATGCGTTTCGTGCATATAGTTACTCGTATTCTTGCAATGAAAGTCAATTAAAATAAGTTATCTTAAACACAGGCCGATGGATTTCTAAGGTATCTAACTTTTCAGTTGCTAAATATTATAGTTTTTTTATTGAAGAATAAACTACAATAATTACCTATCATATCTATTGATAAACCCTTTCCGAGATAACTACTCGATGCTTGCTGCATAATCTAAGATTGGCGTCAATAACGTAAACAAAAATATATCGCTGACTTTCCATCAATTGCATTTACGAATCACAAGCCTAAATAAAGAAAGTATTTATTGTCTTTACCAGTACACCCTCTCCTATTTTTCATTCTAATACATGAGAACTTAGAGAATCTAGAGGTAAAGGTGACCACGTGAATTTTAATTATATAATTAATCTCACTTTTTCAAGATGATTCGGGTGTTTTTGTAGAGTATTTTATTGCCTTTCCTCTAGAAGTTCATAACTGCGAAATTACCTTGCTTATATTTCAACGATATCTACCATTTGATCTAGCACTTAATTACTCCAAAATAAGATGCATCGATGCATACTCGTAAGTGCGGCCTTAGAAATGTAATATAGCATACTTCTGAGAATGTCTCCTTACATCGGACATCACCCAGAAGACTGCTTGATGAGTTTGAAGAGTGTAAAAGAGTGATTTTTCCACTATCTGATTCCCCGAACTAAAAAGGCTTAGATGTCCTTCTTAATCACTAAAATGAGTAACAATTTACTTCAAATCCATACTAAATTATATACTTTGTATTTTTTCTGCAGTTTTTCAAAACTGCAGAATAAAATTCATAGTACATACTTTAGCATGGATAATAAAAATTCTACTATGTAAAGCCTAAAACCATAGACTGTACTTTACTTCGAAACCTAATGCAAGGATTCCATAAGTATAATTTAGGTATATTAATACATATACATATTAATCTTCTTAAAATGAGTAGCAGATTTTCAAATATAATTACGCTACTACTTTACTGACTATAAGCACAAATTTGTATCGATGATTGGCTTTTATGTAGTCGTGCTCATATTATTTTTCATAATATATTACTGTCAAGATTGACATAATATTGTCCTGATATTTACAACATTGGGAAAACTAGAGAATAGATGAAACCATACGGCACTATAGCATAGGAGAAAATTGTAGCCCTTGAAATGCGAAATCTGCCATATTGAACGGAGCAATTGTGAAGTTAATACGCCGATTAAATTGGCTTTAGTAGCAAAACTGTCGCGGTACTGCTATAAGTTGTCACGGTACCGCTATAATTTATTTGCAAAAATGCCAAGTGTAAATATTTTCTGAAAAATCAATCGATGATATGTTGAAATTTAAAGGAAATCGTCATAACAATCCTTCATCTTTGTGAATCAAGATTCAATATACTTACTCTCATCGTCAATCAATAATCTGCATCATGTGTGAATGGATTTCGAATATAAATCTATTCCAGATTCTAGACCAGCGGTACCCAACCTCGAGTACGTATACACTGAGGTTAACGTGGCTGCCATTTTAAAGGAAATTGAAAAAAGTTAAACAATGGCGGAAGAAATTTTGATATAGAGGTAACAACATGGCGAATGACGAAAAATGACGAATATTTTCCTGTTATACACAACAGTAAAAAAAACAGGTTGTGAATCGCTGCTCTGCAGGGCCAAGGGAGTTTTTATTTCGAAGAGGTAAGGGTTGGCCTTCCCGGAATGCAATTTGGTGGGTCTTAAATCTGGGGCATTTATCCATCTCCTTATAAAATAACTGCTAAGGTCGCACGCGGCACTGCAGGGGTGTTAACCTGAACGACATCCGCATGT
This sequence comes from Pyrrhosoma nymphula, assembly GCA_963573305.1. NCBI lineage: Eukaryota > Metazoa > Arthropoda > Insecta > Odonata > Coenagrionidae > Pyrrhosoma > Pyrrhosoma nymphula. Next base: position 41,815,344 of record OY754339.1, on the reverse strand, counting down.
GAGCTCACGAGTACCGAGGCAGTTGCTTTTAGCACCCGAATTTATTTCCCTCATTGTCCAGACTATGCGATTTCAAGCGCGGAACCAGTCTTTGCTGCCCCGTCATGATTTAGAATGGAATAAATCATTCCAACTCCGGCTTCCTCATGGAAAGGAAGCTTATGAAACTGCATATAGAAGGCAATCTGTGAAAATTTCTGAACGCACTTCCAGTGGCAATTTTTCTTCGGCTAAGGCCATGCACATCAGCGCATGATTTAAGTGCTGCGGTTTTGTAGTGCATTAAGATCACAAAATATAATTTGTTTCGCCATTTCTGAGGCCGAATAAATCATTTTTAGGAATATAACACGGGGATTGTCTCTTCGCTGAGTCAGAAACGTAAAGAAGAATATCCGTCACGTAAAATCCCATTGACTTTATTTTTATAAAATTATTTATTTACATAGTATCCGCACGTTAATAAATGCAACTTTTTCATTTCAACCAAAATATTGTTATGTATTGCTTAGTACTAAGAAACAGCTAAAACAATTTCTCTCTTCTGTCCAAAAAAAGGGTCAGAATGTACTCCACCGTAGTCGCTCAGTGAATAATGTTTTCGGATGGACCTAGTGTTTGCTCCTTTGACTAAATCTCTAGTTGAAGGTAACTACCTCCAAAATAGGTTTCTTTTGCAAGTACCTATTAAAAGGATATATCCCTTGTTTATGACTTAATTCGGTGAAAATCACTATCATTACATAGGTTAACAGAGAGGGAACATCATCTATTTCTAACCCAATCTAAGTAGGATGCCAAAAAACAATTTGAGAAACATATATTTTCATTGTTAAAAGTCATTAATCCGCAGTTTGGCCTACTCCAGCTCTCTACTCCGTTCTTCAATCAGCCAACCATTTCATTCCTATATGTTCCTTCACTTTGGCGTCCTTAACCCTTCGGTTCTCGCGTCACTAAAGAAAAAATTATTTTCTTGCCGAAAACGCCCGTCTACAAACAAACTCTTTCCAGGCTCAGATGAGACAACTGAGGTAATCAGCGTCAAAAAATAATATTATCAATAAACAAAGTATAAAAATAGATATATTTTACAACAGCAACCAGATTAAAAACAAAGAGTTGAAGTTTCAGTCAACCGTGTAGCAACTTCCACTCCTAAATCAATAACAAATTTTGTGTGCAAGTGACCGCTGAAGGGTGAGCTGTGAGGCTCTCTTTGTTAAACTTGACTGAATGACGGGAGCGATGCGTACTTCGCCGACTAGGCGATCGCCGACTATCCCGGAGCAGAGAGCGAGGATTTGGTGATTCACCTGTCGGAGGGGGAATTTTCGACAGAGTTGAAATGGAGTGGGTAAAGCATAGGGTAGAGGTGATTGGTAGCCTTAGAGGGGAGGAAATAGTGGGATATGTACATAAATGTGGTGGAAGTCTCAATTGGAGCTCCAGGAACTGGTTTGTGTCTTCGTCCCCGGAATGTGAATGGAAAAAAACCATTGTTCTACAGTCAGATGTTCCGGGTTTCTCAGTTTTCTCCTGCGATGACTACAATGTAAGCGAGAAATGACCTGTTGAGGGAAAGGTTGTGGCCAAAGATTGTGGCCAATGGTTGCTACCAGAGGTCGCTGCCAGAGGTCACTGGCAAGAAATAGTAGCTGGCAAAGAGTCATAGTATTTTGAAGTCGTAGGCATTGTTGGCGTCGTTGTCGCGATGTCGTTAGCGCGCATGTCGGGACGCGCCTCTAGCAAGTCCTTCGGCATAGTCCGCTGGGGAAACAGTCAGCCGAGGGGAAACATGTCCAAAGAGGGTAAATTATGGCAAAAATACATTAAAAAATCCACAATATTTAAATAATAATTTGGACAAAAACAAATATGGAGAGGTTTAACATTTTTTTCTTAACCACATAATAAATTATTTGCATAAAATAGGCTTGAGCATTACATATCATTCTTGGATATTAAAAAATAAGCTCGTTCTTTGCCGCGTTTTACATAATTTGTGTATTTTTAGTTATTGATACTATATACCCAATGCAAGTACTTATCGTGGCAAGGAATACATAATCCTTTTGCCTGTTCTAAATTGATATGCTTTTTGAGTAATTCTTGATCATTGGTCGTTCTATCGTAAAATTTAACTGCCCTCCATCCTTCCTTGGCTAATTCTATTCCCTAAATATCTGGTAATTCTTGTACTTTCCTCTTTATTTGGCCTATGTTTTTATTCCTTGACCTTCTTTTTGGGACTTTTGCATCTATTTTTTCTTCCTTTAAATTCTCCACTAACCCATTGTGCCCCAGGGTGTGGACAACCCATCTGGCTCTTCTTTTCTCTATAGTGTTCCATATTGTCTCTTCTACGCTTCTGTAACTCTATTCATTTCTTATTCCATCCGTGCATTTGAACTTCAGCATCCCCTTCCAACACTAGGTATTGAATGATTATAATCTTTTGTAGACATTGCATAAACATGCCATAGCTGAAATAAGTTGTTTTGAATTTGAAACAAAAGTACACGTCCATCACACTCGAAAACATGGAAATTTTAAATTCCTTTTGAAACCTCACCCAATTATATGAAATACTGGTAGCAATACTTAAAAATGGAGGTGAAGGGATACATGGCCCTTTTAGGCCAAATATGACTTTAGAAATATGAAAATAAAACTGCCTGGTGTTCACCAGACCATAAGCCTAAATGTTCTAGCTCCGCTAGTTCTGGAGGGTTAATACTTAGTTTCTATCCACCTATTTGTCTTTCTATGTAGTTTTTAGCTTATAGATATTAGATCTGCAAACTACAGAACGGACATGTATAAAACGTCTTACCTACGATGCACGAAAATGACCAGACCAACCACCATGAAAATCGTGTCAGTAAGTGTCTAGTTTAAAGCATCACCTTAGAATGTTTCACTTCTATGACAATCATACATGTATGTGTGAATTTGCAATAACAGCACAACTCGATAAATGTTGCCTTTATTCAGTTAAATCCTTGCATAGCGCTAAAAAATAAAACGTATCCATTGTTGGCACCTAAATCTTTAATGGCATGTAACGTAGTGCTAATTTGGTTAGAAATAACCTATCATACACCCTGGAAGTGACTTTCGGGGTACTAATCAGATGTAGATAGCCAGATCATTAACCCTTATCCTTTAGAGGCACTATACAGAGATGATGCAAGTCAGTGGTCGCTCCTCACCCTCTCCTAGAGAACCTTCATTTACATCTAATCCAAGTTTTGTGCATTACCGCCTTCATTTGTTTGTGAATGGGTATAGCGATGAAGAGAGCAAATTTTAAATAACATAGTTTATAAATACATAAAATATTATATATAAATACATAAAGTACGTATGTTTTAGTGAGCAGACATCGGTATCCACCATGGTATCGGCATTACTAACACTCCAAAGCCATGGGGTACAAAATGTGATACCCATTTGAATGTTTTAGCTTTTTTCAGTATTATCATGTTTGATTTACGTAAAATCTATTTATAAAATAATAAAAGTCTTGAATATCAAGAGTTCATTTTGATTATTTCATCAAAAATCAGAAAGTATTTAAATGTATTTTCTGATGTTTAATTACGTTTTAATACTTGTTTTTAGTGAATAACTATGCAAATATATAATGCAGTATACTGGACGGGAATGTTTCCCGTTGATGGCATGATAATAACAATGATTATGATATATTAACTCTAGTCAAACCAATAATGCATAGTTTTATTAAAATCGCTGATACATATTTAACTGTCATCCATTCAATATGCAAATCAGTCACCCGTGATTCCACGACTTGGTCACTTCATGTGGTTTCATGTGTACGCAGCGGTGAAAATTTGCTCGCCATCCTGATGAAGGCGATTACGAGCCAATTAAACCTTGCGGCCATACACACTTGTAAACCGACCACCCACGATTATGATGATGTACATAGAGGAAGACTATGCTATGAAAAGACGTTTCGCAAAATATGGCCCCTAAATAACAAATGTTAAAGATAGGGCGCTTTGAGTATCTGAAGTTATCGAAAGTTGGGACCGGTCCTCTCGGCACTGTAACTTCAATTGAGGTGTATCTAATGGTCATAAATTGAATACAATGACATTTTCGTAACAAATAGACAGCAGAGATTTCTATTAACTATATGCTACATAAACATTTTCCCCGAGGTCTTACATGAGTTTAATTCTGCCAGATATTTGCCATGGTTTCCATGTTAATCCACGGTTTGATATCTCTTTTTTTTAATTCTTAGGAAGGTCCAGAATAATGATAAAACTTGTTTGAATTAAATCTCCACCACTACCAGGATTCAAACCCTGGCCCTCCTGTTGGGAAATCAGTTCAACAGCAAAAACATCAACCCAATTGCCAGTGATAATACATATGACCTTTTACGACTGCATAACTCGTGGTGGCCACCAAAAATATCTCTCGTATCTGGAATTTTAGAAAATGAAGGAAAACCAACAGGTAATGAGGTACGCTGCATCAACACTACCTTAGGGGTTTCGTTGAAATGGGGTCGGAGAAAATATCATTTAAAGGGGAAAAAAGGGGAGCCGAAGGGAATGTGAGCATAGGATTCAAGGGCTCGCTTTTTTCCCCATTCCCACTATTGCTCCGAGTGGTGGGAACCAAAAAATTGCCCAGACGAAAGAACGGGGGTCTGACAGAATTTTTACCAGCCAAGGGGCGCTTGGAAAATCCGCCAGCGTGACAGGACCCTTAAGCTACTCATTTAAATCACGCCCTGGAACTGCGGGTTGTAAAAATAAGGACTTGAAGGAGGGGAGGAGGAACGTGAGCCAATGGTAGGGAGCCACGTAAGGGAATGAACTGCGGTAAAAAAAAGAGCCGTGAGAAAGACCCAGGAAGGGAAGATTTTTAAAATTGGGCTGGTATATTTTTGGGAAAGGATACGCTAGGAAGTGTAAAACGAAACGAACGAAGGCGGGAATAACTAAATATGCTGAGGTCATTGCGTATTCTAAGGTAGACCAACGGTAAAGAGTATCGTTCGTTTGATGAAAACGAAGTCAGGCCAATCACAAATCGAACCTCTCTGGAATTGCATTGAAATTTAGGAAAAAAATAACTGGGCCTGCCTTTACTGTCCGGTTACTTTAACCGCTATAGAATTTAGGTTTTACGTTAACCTGATGTTAACTAAAAGTATGAGATCTGTAATATCAGACTATAGGTTATTCAACGTGAGAGTAATCGATTGGATAAAGTGTGTATCGGATTTCATGCTGCGAAAATATTTTCCCAGATATTATAAAACCGGGCCTAGGAAATATTTACTCAAAGAGACAGACACGTATATGACAGATTTTATAAGACATACAACGTAAGAGGAATTAGATGTGCGGTAAACATGGTTACTTGTAGTGTAAAAGCGAAACCAGACCAATTATAAAATAAAATACTCCCCTACATTTCCTCTGATAACCGATTTCCCTATCTTTCCTCCCAGCAAAACATAAAAACGGTAATTTCATATGAAATTTGTATGAAATTATAGCAGCACTGATAGTGTTTATGTAATAGAAACTATTCATGTAGGCAACTTTAATTCATTTAAGCCATAATAAAGAAGAAAGTAAAAGAAAAATGTCAATTTAAAGTTGCTAAGGAATGCTACAACATCTACAAAAATTCATTTTGGCGCTTTCAGTACACATTTCATGGTAATAAAAACTCCTTAGGCCTCAATAACCACAAATTTAATTCTAGAAAAATTAAACTTATGTCCCAGGTACTTTGGTGATCGCAATACTTTGAAGCAACCGATCATTTAGTCTCCTTTGAAATTAAACCAAATTTTCAGTGTTTCCTTCATTCAGTTTAAAGTAATTCACATTGCCAATATCTGCCAGAGTAAGACATGTATACACTTGGAATAATGCACAGTATTTTCTCATTGGATTTAATTTTTCCAACGAATTTGATACTAGACCTCAGAATCAAAAACAGAGAGGCACTGAAAAAAAAGGGTCGGGCGAGGGCGGAGGAGGAAAGCATGAAAAGTGGAAATGCCTTTTGGGAAGAAAATATTTGGAACTGTAAAAGCAAAGAAATACACGTGAAGAACTGACTTCGCAAGAGATACTGCAAATGAGAAACTAGACGTTGCGGTTAAAGGTATCACGCGTGGGATAAGAATGAAACTGGGCTTAAACATTGGGCGATACACTCTCTTCACGAACCGAAGTTCTCGTCTATATTTTTTTATCTGACACATGAATTATTTTTATTTCTGCTGCCTTGTTTACACTTCCCTTCATATTACTCAACTTTTCATGGCCACCGATATAAAAAATAATTAATGAAACTTACAGTTCCAAAAACCTAAAAAGGAAAAGCTTTCTGACTTTCCACAATATTAAATGACTCAGCACATAATAAGCTACTTTTTCAGTGCCTAAAGTCACGTACAAGTCAAATCATTCTCATCAAATTCCCTATAATGTGGAAGTAAAGTTCATTCTAATAACTTACAGACTTTGATTCTGTTGCAAAATCAAATATGAAATAATAGTTATAGGAACACTAATGAAAAGTCATGAGAAAGAATATCAAATGCGCATTCTTATGTTTGTCCTTGAATTTGGTTTTCAATTCCATATTGCGTACTGTTTAGAATTAACTTTATTACTTTTAAAAATCTGCCATGAGAATAAACATGCATCGTATTTCTGTCGACTGAGGATCCACAATCCAGCGCATAGCGTACACCATCCACCACCATCTGTAAGAAGATAAAACTGATCGCCCATTTTACTTTTGCATTCCCCTACAACACCAGGTCCTGAAAGTTACTGTAATTTCCAGTCCACCGCTTTTCTTTATCACCATGTTTCTGATTCACAAAGTGCAACGGACCCAAGAATGTTTTCACGAGCAGCTTTCTCGTCTCTCAGTCATTACTTCTTGAAGCGAAAGCAAAATAATCAAGGAAATTTTCGGAAGCAGGAATGAACTTATTTCCCCGGAAACCGTTCAAAGTGTGTACGATTTTTGTCTGAAACTTTCCCGTGGATGAAAATCACGTTGGATTACAAAAAACGTGAACTAGAAGGGAAGTTGGGTAGAGAGATTCGCCGGGAAGTAAAGATAGGTTCCGCTGCGAAGTGATGGCGATGGTCTCTATGAATTCGAACAAAAGGAAAGAGAAAAGGGAAGCCATAGGTCTGCTGGGGAGGGAAAGTGGTAGACGAAGCTGGTGAAGGCGGCTCGGAGGGATATCACGAGAAGGAAACTTCTTGAGCGGTAAGATTGATCGAGTTGTAGATTAGGAGACACGAAGATCACTGATGCAAATGGAAGCGGGAAATGGGACATTCCAGTTTCCATTTGCATTATTTCCTTCGGCATCGTCTTTAAAAGGTTGCAACTCGAAATGATATTTACGTATTATTTCACTCTATGGTTCATTGCTAAATAAAACCTATTCGTCTTCCTGAAGGTGCAAAAATATTTTCCGATATTCACGTTACTTTTTCCACAAATTTTATCTGAAATAAAATTGGCTCACGGCGGTTGCACCGTAAAAGGACATATGTATATGTCATTATATTCATATTCTAGGTACTTATATAAAAACATATTCTTTATTTGATATCAACTACAAAATGTAACTTTTCAATGGTATTTTTCACAAAAAATTAATTTGATATTACATTATTACCTACTCATAATTAATGAAATTTTGAAAATGTCGAGAAGTCGAAAAAATTCAAATTCATCGACGATGCTGTAAATCGGTGATACCCGTCGTAAAATAAAACTTTTCTAAAAAAGTACTAAGTATTTCCATTATCATGAGTACTAATATAATAAACTTCTACGAAGTGTCACCACCATTGTCAGGTATATTGATATTACATGGTGTTCAATCGAAGAATGGGGAGGAATACGGGGAAAATATTAGACATCCATGAAATATCGAAACAACTTCCATGAAAAACTGATTAAAAGAAGCAAACATTCCCAGGAAATACATCAAAATAAAAATCATACATCTGACCCAATTTTTGAGTAACTAGCTAAATATGTACTGCGATATTTGAAGTCAAAATGTGGTAATTCCATAAAAATGGCGCCGAGGTCGGTTTCGATGACTACAAAATAGTGCTCATTTAAAATATATTCCCAGAATTATCTGCATTTTTTGTAGCTTAATTTTGGCTTTCAACAACTAACGCATGTCATCGCCGAAAGCAGGATTTTTATTTGACCAATTAAAGTAGGAGTCATAATTTATATTTGTATTGACTCACGCAGTTGCAATGGAACCTCCCGGAAGGCAAGAGATGGTGAAACATCGTATCATATATGTGAGTTGTGGATGGTTGTGAGATATTTGTTGCTATTGGTTGTCTTGAGTCAGAAATGAGCTCATTTCCCGTTACTGTATGTGGTTTATTGTTTTGCTGGGTTGATGTGCTCTTCTTGCAAGGATAAAGAGAAATCAATTGCTAATTTTACTGGCTTAGTCTGCAAATTTAAACTCATTTATCTATCCATTTTAGTTTACCTTCAAAATTCTTAGCAGAGAATTAAATTAGCCCATCAGAAAAAATCTCATTGAAGAGAACTAGGAAAATTAAAAGATAGAAAAGAGAAAGAAGGCAAATTTGTGGATCATAAAAGTATGTTGCAGTAGGAATCTGCGTAACTTCACGGGATTTTTGGGGATGAGATGTGCATAATTTACGCATATTCCTCATTAAATTCCCTGGATTTAATAGTTAATAACTTGCTATTCCGATTTCTGATATATGAATCCTAGAATTTTCAGGATGTTGGCATAGAAACTTGGGACTGCTCTGAAGGCAATGGAATCACGGATCTAAGTCATCTCAGTGCTACAGCAGGAACTCTGGTCTAGCCGCTTGCCCTTATCCCGCCACGAAAGGACCGTCTTCAAAGATAGCTGCCAAAAACAACAATACAACTACCTGGCAAGGCCAAAGGTTCGATCCGGAATCCGCAACACAAGAGGGGCACTTCATTCTATTATGACCCAGCCTGCGTTGTAGACCAAATAGGTCGAGTCAAAGAGGAAGGAAGGCGTTTGAGGAAGCAGTAGATATGAGCGGGGTTTTTTCGGTGATACAAAGGAATCACGGATCTAAGTCATCTCAATGCTACAGCAGGAACTATTGTTCCCTCACGATGACCTGGAGTCTTGAGGAGAAGAGGGCGTGTAATATCATTAAGGCAAAGCATTTTCACTGCTCCACAAAGTTCCACTAGTTCGTGCTATACCGCTTAATTAAAAAATACGAACTTCGGAGGCTGAAAGAAAACCCAATTGAACTTAATATTTAAATTACATTTTTATGCTAATATTTTCATCTTCATGGGAAAAATGTTTTCATCACCTCCAAATATATATATTTCATGCCAATCATCATGCATGTTTTCATGTCTTTTCCTGAATATTTGCTGTACATTTATCGTCACCAGTCCGAAAATTGGTTTCATGTAACTCTTCAATCTTCAATTTCATTAGGGTAATTACTAAATTCCTCTAAAATATTTTTCCTGTCAAAACTCACGGGATATTCCACAATTATGTGATGATTGGATTGTCATTTAACGAAAGATCCATAATATTTCCAGTTGTAATGGATGTAATTAAACATCATTTGGTCGTGATATTAGAGAGATAAAAGTGAAGGAATACATTTTTATAGATTCTTCTACTCTTAGATTGCCTATGCTTGAAATTAATTTTTTTTGGCACTTTTTCTATAACCAATTCCATCGTATTGGGATTTTATTGTTGCGTTGTATTGTCATGTGCGGGAAAACACGCGGGCTAAAGTAATTTCTTTGGTTTGTGTGACATTTTATTTTATTGGAGTCCATAAGTATGTCCATAATTTTCATGCCTAAATTTTGACCTTACACAATTGTACCTATTTATCATTATAGTAGCAGTGTGACTGAATAATCCTGCAGTTCAAATATTTATCTCCCCTAGCCAGCTTACCTTTGATGGAAAACTACATATATGCTAGCGATTTTTTCATTTTTATGCTACAAAAAACGTGAAAAAAGTTTCTTTACGCGTGGAAATTGATTGATTCTCATTTCAAGTTGTAATATTCAAGTAATTAGATAAGTAGGCGTGGTATATACATTATCACTTATCAACTACAATAAATAAATATGCTTCGAATCGTCTGCAAAACTCCTTCACTTATTTACATCCATGCAATATAATGATTATGTATCAATAATTTATGAGAATTCGTTTGTTTTGTGATGAAGATTCTTATCAAGAAATGATTTTATGATAATTGTTTACGAGGCTAAGGTTATGGGTTAAAACGTTACTTTTATATTTTCCACAAATTTACATTTCAGCTTCATTTTTCCTGGTAAATGTTTTTTGTAACAATATCTATTAATCTATTATATTTATATTGTTATTTGGTATTTAATGAAAGGAACATATGATTTTCAGACTCAGCAGGAAAAAGAAGTAGGTGAATATTATGGAAAGGATAATAAAACTTTTAGTGACTTCCAACAGTTAAAATTTGTGCATTATCTAAATTTGTATGGGTGATATTTAGTATGTACATTGTACATACTAAAACCATTTATCAAGTTGGCGAGTACCGGACTAAGTAACATGGTGAAAAAATTATGCACTGCATTATAATCCTCAGAAAGAGCACGGAACGCGAACTGTTTAGGAACCGTGTTAAGTTCACAGAGGCATTGAGATATTAAAAAAACAAAGGAGATGGAATAAGCATCCTGACCCAGGGAGTAAACAATTACAATACCATGAAATAGAGACATCTTAGTCTAACTTAACTGGCATCTCCGACTTAATTTCCTGAAATGAGACTAGATCCGACGATGTTTGGAGCTTATATGCTCAGGCACGACATTTTAACGATCCGCCTACTCTAGCAGCGACCCCGAGACGGATAAAGAGATCAAAGACTCAGCAAAAGGCATTGGGATTACGCGGATTTTCGACGCGAAATGAAACTTTAATTTTTTTCATATTTGCATTAACCTATAGAGAATCGTTACCTCTTTCTGATAACGTCAACAAAATCCTATCATTCCACGCAATATTGTTTTTGCATTAACTAAACTTGGAACTTCTTAGAATTTGAGGCAACAACGGATATAATGCCGCAAAAATTAGTGCTTTTGTAATTACGCTGATGAATTGTTTATAAAAATCTAATATAACTCAGAAAATATTTACGAAACCCAATATTCGATTGAAATGGTACCAATATGTGTAATACTTTCGGACATTTTAAGTGGAAATATTGTTGTAAAATGCGCTGTAGTCGAGGAGGATAAAGAATTATGTATTAATGAGTAGACCATGCAAGCTTTCCTTTCCTTAAAACCAACATTAAACTACCAGAGGTGGGATCACGGATCATTCTTTTGCGTTGCTGTTATCGTTATTCAAAACACAAACCACTCCAGAGAGGCAATGGTTACTCTTACAGTCCTCAAAATGCAGTCCATCAAATAAAACTAGTGATTCTAAGCATCGAAATAACTTCTTAGATTGACGATCACAATATCACTCTCATTATCGATTGTGAAAAATAACGTAAACGCGATATACAGAGTGAAATGCAGAAATAAACAGACGATTGCCGCTATATAAATTTACGCCAATGTGTTACTTCAACCTATCCCAATTACCTGCTCGATCAAAATGCTCGGCAAACATTTTTTCGCCTTTTTGTACGCAAATCTATGATTGAGGTGTATTTCATTAAAATGTCGTGAAAGGCATACAGGCAAAGACTTAATTGAGTCCAGTCAGTATAGCGCAAGTTTACTCTTCATTTTGCCGAACTTTACCAATCAGGAACGAGAATAATTAATGAAATGAGTATAATAGACTAATACGGGCTAGTGAGCAAGAATAATAGCAATGGAAATGGCCCATAGAAGACAATGATGACGGATGTTAAGGAGGAATTCGATTAGGCTAGAGGAGAAAAGAAGGAAAAAGGGGTAAGAATAGTTCATACTGGGGCAGAAATATATGTTACCGCGAATATAAACTTGGATATTATCATTTCTATGACCTTGAGTTCAATAACTTGGCCAAATGAGATTAAATAATTCAAAATTTGTTCACTTTGGAGTGGTTCCACAGGTATTTGTAACAAGAGAGATCGCATGGATGGCCTAGGTCATTCACTTTATTCGTAAATTGGGTAGAAATCCCCTCTCATTGTTTCAGTCCGAGGGCTTCTTTGGTGTTGTGTTTGATGGGCAGTTCAGTAACAAGAAATTAGGAAAGAAACACTCTTAGACTGAATAACTCGGGCACATCCAACCGATACGTGGTGGCCAAATATATTGGTCAGATAAACCGCACCAAAACAATAAACCAAACCGCAACGAATAGTCGGTTGCGGTTCTCCAGCGATTCCAGAACACCGGACGGAATATAGCCCGCGATAGCCCATATTTAGAAGCTTGGTCACACCAATTGAAAATTCATCATTACCTACAGTATGGTCGGACATACATACATTCGGTAGGTATTAGTGAATGCACCTAATGATACTCTAAAAAGACAAAATCGGTTGTAGGTACATCTGGTGAACAATTTCATGGAAATATTTTTCGAGTTGGTCCATTTTTCCTCTCACACAGCTACGTTATATATTCAGTTGACCGACAAAAGTGTACCCAAATACTCCATGGGTTATCTACGCTTTATATCACAGATCTCCTGGGCAGAACAACTATCTGGGTGGCAACATTGGGAAGGGAGAACAAGGGGGTGGAAGGGGGAGGGACAGTATACATAGAGGCGGAAGGCGAAATACGAAAGAAAAGAGAGCAGAGAGAATAAACTACCAGGCTGGTCCCTCCGAAGAGATAAATTGCTCCAGAAATTAATATTTTCCCGTATTTTCGGGGGGAGGAAGAGCTCTGCTCTGCTGCCGTACTTCTTCGAGGGGGACAAGGTGGAGGGGGGAGGGGACGCCACTTCTTCCGGGAGGTGGTTCATTAAACAACAATTGAAAACAAGCAAACATCGCATGGCGCACGAGAGCCTCTCTCTTTCTCTCCGTACGAGGGCGCTCACAAACAGCAGCAGCGCGGAACAAAACTAAACCGAGTAATAACGCTCCCAAATGAAATGCTCTGCTTCTCTTCATCTCCCTAGTCATAACTTGTGTGTGTGTCTCGTGAGTTTTGCAAGGCCGTTGGGAACCAAACGAGGGGATTCCCTCTTTCCACCCTCTGCCCCACACCTTCATACTTCTCATCCACGCCTCCCACACCCCCCTTGCAGCTGCTTTCGACCCCCACCCTCCCACAACTGGAGCAAATGAGACGGGTCCCCTCAATTACTGCCGGTGACGACCAGAGATATCTGTGCCCCTTTTCTCCCCTCAGATGTTCCCCTCACAATAGAAGCAGTGGTATTAAAATTTGAAGGTTCTCCGAAAGTTGAACCCAACTTGGACAACTAAACTTTATGTAGATCTGTTCTATTGCCAAAACACCTTAACCGAAATCAATATTTATCCACCTAATTCTTAATGAAACAGTTAAGCCAACATTATATGGCATGTTAGAAAGATGGTGCCCGTTGAGTTTCAATGGGAAAAATATAAAAAAATATTTCTGCATATTATTAGTCCTCCAAATGCAACATTATAAATGCGTAACCTGTGTAGCAATCATTAGTTACATCTGGAGAGGTTGGGGTGAAAGGTACCTTAACCAAAATCTCGCAGTTATTTCGTTAAGGTGGGTTTACACTGGCACGTTTATTGCGCATGTTACTGGTAACAAAGGAATTTTGACATATATTGCACGTTTAAACGGCTCAGCAAGTTAACTTACAGAGCTTTTAAAAGTTTAGGCAAGTCGATTGCGAGGCGTTTTGTTGCCAATGTAAACAGAAACCATATAGTATCTGCACTAACTAGTGAAAATATTTTCGTCAGAGTGGAATTCCCTGCAAGCTCTTGCAGAAGAAACTTGCGGAAGTAACTAGCCACTGTAAACCCACTTTCATGAAAGTAAATTTTAGTTAAACAACACTCCGTTTTTTTGGGTAGTCGTGTAACAATGGTCTTCGTGGGGGACCCTGGCGTCCTTAGATCTTTCTAATATAGATTAAGTATCCTTCTAGGTCCTAAGGAACAAGCTTGTCAATTTTTTTTAAATCCGTCTAGAGATTTGGGAGTAATTATCGTTTAAAAACAATAGATATCGATGAATCGAAGTTATAAGAAGCTATTTTGAAGGATAATTAAAGTTTTACTTTGGATTGGCCGTATTTCTCTCGTTTTCTGTTTATATTTCATTGCAAAAATCAACAAAAATGGACTAAGTTTATCGCGTAATATAATGGTTAATTTTACTAGAGGTAGTCTATGTTTTTAACTGTTGTATGGCTTCGGTTACTAAGTATTTCAATCAATAACTTACTTTGAAAAAAAAAAAACACATTGTTTTCTGTTAGGAAATTAATGACGAAATAAATAACAAAAAATATGACTCATTCATTATTATGGGAAATTGAATTGAGGAAGGCGAAGTGAGTTAGTAGAATTTCAGCTGGAATCTTCATGAGAACTTTTCTAACCCCCCTTGATCTCCAATGAACTTGTTAACTACTATCACATAGGGGGGGATGTGAACTTGTTGGGAAACCATTGTTAAGTAATGAATGTAACACATAACATTTCAATTTATTAATAGTATTATAAAAGTGTAATTTATAAAAGAGGCCATTTATTCACACTGTTCCCACCACCACAACTGGCGGAAATAAGACGGGCGTCCTCAATTATACCTTCACTCGACAACTAGCTCTTATCCCCTCTCAGATGTTCTTCCCATAATGGAAGCTGCGGTATCAAAATTTTAAGGTCCTCATAAATCTTATCTCTTAACGCACCAGTTCCAGATCTGCCTCTGATCTGATTTGATAGTTTTACTGCCCAAATACTTCAACTTATAACTTAATTATATAAGCAAAAAAACAAAATATAGCAGTTACGGGAAAGTTACATGATTATAAATAGTTTTCTAAAGTCATTCTAAGGAGTTTTAAGGATTTCCTGGTGCATCCCTACCTCGCTACCTTGCTAAAATTCGTTTTGTCTAAACTCCTTTACTAAAACCAAGATACATGTACATGTATCGAGTAAGAAAGTTATTATTTTTACCAGAGGTAGTTGAAGTTCACAGAAGTGTCACAAATCAATGCCTTTCACTAATACTGTAAGCTAGCGAGACGGGAGCAGTTCTGTTATTGCCAAAATATCTTAAATTAGACAAATATGTATGGCATAAAGCCTTAACGTATAGTTTAAATTTACTAAGTCAATGATTTTTCAAATTCACCGTAGATCGATGTCTTCACAAAGTTTCGATCGATGTCAGCACAATTTATTCGACGTAAGTTAAGTTCTTCTTACTGAACCTGGTGTATTCAAGATATAAATTAAGTTAAACCTTGTCTCCACGACATAGCCCAACTCAACTATTTCTCATTCGATATCGCAAAAATATGGTTGCTTCTCCTAGCACTCATCTTCATTCATCCTGGCGACCATCTCGTAGACGTAGGTATGTACATGTAAAGAGTAGCCGTTATGAATAAAAAAGGCAATGCAGAATGGGACTAAAAGATTTTTGAACTTGAACTTGTACCAATAATGAACTTAATTTTAAAAGATTAAAACACAGATAACCTATGTGTTACAACATGTTCCAAACAAAATTAAATTTATTTGTATTTTCACATATATTACTAAAAGGAATATATGCTAACCATGTATAAGACATATATGTATAATTACAGGGATTGAAGTGATTGGAAAACAACACAATAAGGGTTGCTTGATATTCCGACTTTTAAGCATTGTTTTTGGTAACTCTGCTGTTTTCATCTTTTGTTACACTGGTGATTGTATAAAAATGTACTTAAAACGTTGGTCACTTGTTTATGATTTAAACCTGTTGGACCAAATCCTCAACAATGGGTTGTTTGCATAAATGCTTTTCTCGAAAATACCTTACCATCGTCTTGAGAATTTAATGAGGATTATGAAAAATATAAGTTACTGTGGTGTAAAATGCATCTTAGTGCCCTAGTATACCGAAGAAACGTAGCATACCGAAGATACCAGCGGAGGGAGATACGCCTCGTGACGCCATTAACCATGTCCAATGCGAATTCAGCTTTTATGACGAGGAGTGTCCAGGGAGAAGAGCAAATGACGTCACGAACCGTTTGATGGCGGCCATTTTGAGATCTATTACTAAGCAGATACAAATTACCTAGATGCCTACCATTACTGATGCCTAGATGAAAATTTAACTCATTTTTTCGTGTTCCGGACCTCATGTAGTTTCAGCTATTGATTTTAAGAAAAATCACGCAAAAACCCCACTGGTACTGTATAATTTAATAGTGTGGTTGACAACGGAAGCAGTCATGTGTAGGTAACTCAACATTCTTTTTCCCCTCTCTCCCTTAAGTTTCCATCCACTTGATAGTCTTCACCTTAAAAACCAACCCCTGCAACCGACCTGAAAATCTCACACCCCCCGTGACACATAACTCTCCAAGCCCTCAACCACCCCCTTCTCTTCCTCTTACGTGTCGTTCTCCAGGGAGGGCAAGTGGGCATGTTTGGGGAGCGGGGTGGTGATACCAACACACAAGCGTGTGTATTATGTCCCCGAGGGAGCAATAGCCCGGCGAATGACTAAAAGTCTCTTTTATTCAGGGACATACCAGTATATGTAGAGGAGCACTACGGTGGCAGGACGTGCCTGAAAGTGAGAGGGAGTGGGACAGTCGTACAGATTTGGGTAGAAGAGAGAGGTTTTCTAAACCTAAATACAACCCAGAGAGTCGTTTCAAGGCGGTGTGGCAGGAGATGCCAGGGCGATGCAGGGAAATAATATGGGAAAAATGAGCCGAAAGAGGGAAAGAAAAAAATTAGATACTATTTTTCACAGGTTAGTTACTAGCGACGTTTATTTATTTTCCACTAGTATAAATTTCCATTGGTTCTCAACGGGGGAGACTAAAGTAAGAATTAATTTAGCAGTTGTATTTAAACAGTGGATAATGTGACTTTTATTTTCTCATCTTTGGTAATTTGTTTTGTCGCTTAATGATGCATAGTAATAACACAGTCTATACAGTCGCGACAAGACGGACACAATTCTTGCAGCTAGCTGTCAGTAGCGCCCCAAGCGGTGAACGTGTATAACTACCATAATGTGGGGTGAATACATACACTTACGCCCACCGGAACTAGAACCTATTTTCTTCTTCGTGAAGTAATGTAATTATTTTTTTCTATAGAATATTTTACATTGTCTTCCATTGAAGTGGATACAAGATTAAATTGCGTTAAAAGGCAACAGTGAGAATAAATCGCCGTTCAAGCGCACTAGAAACAACAGCTCAAACTCATCCTGTATATCAATTTCATGACACATTACGATACTGTGGATGCCGTATCGGCTTTGATTGAGACTGTGTGCTGAGTGCTGCGACTACGTACAGTGTTTTTACCTTTAATTTGTATTAAATAAAACTGCAGCAGAAATCGGGAGTGTCTATTGGCAGGAGTGTCTTTTTTCCGATTCCCTAAATATCATAGCAGGTTGGTTGGTGCATATTGATATTTTTTGAAGCTCAGAAAACGTGAGTGCTCTCTAATTCTTTCATTTTAACACGCAAATATAATTTATTATGATCATTACAGGTCCATGCGATGGATCATCCATTGCCGTAGAAAAGATTGAGACGGGAAAAATACCGCTTAATTGTGTAAAAAATTATTTGCTCTGTTCGGGACATTTTGAAGATAGCCAGGTGATATAAAGAGATTGGTGTTGACCGCTGTCCTCATAATATTTTATGTACCCAATAACACGCCTCTAATAAGCTTTCAAGGGAAGTTGCCTGCCAGAAAGACAGCCTTCCCGAGGAAAAACTCTAGATACCAATCCCCTCTTATATATAAAGAAAGTATCCTACGATGGTTTTTTTTAGCGTTGCTAACATGTTTCTCTTTCACCCAGTTTCTACCGATCATGGTGCATTTTGCTCTGATATACACTTACACCAGGATCATCCAACGAGAGAGTAATTTTTAATTGATTGTCTACAGTTGGAGACCAGGCAATGGGAGAACTCACTAAAGAGAGCAAGAGATTAGATTTCTTGTTTGAGGAATAACATGACAGTTCTCCGAATTGAGAATAGATTGAGATGTACTGGTGGTAGGTAGGAGATAGGCAGGACAATTAAAGATGCAAGATATTGCGGTAGTGCAAGATATAGCCAAAAACTGTTTAAAATCTTTTGCCTGGAAATTCATAATGAATATATTTCGTGGTCATGGGTCTCAGTGTTCCAGTGATACCATATGTTTTTCGCTGAGTCTCCTATATCGCAGTCGTTAAGCACAGTCTAAACAAATACTTTAGATTATGCCTTAAGGTTACACATTTTTTTCCGAACAATTTCATCTACCCTCTGTTCGTACGTGGTAAAAGTATGTTTAGGGAATAAATACCAAATGTGGCCTGTATCTAAGAGTGTTTATGCTTTTGAAGGAGAAGGCAAAGAACTTGAAAGAGGCCCAAAGGTTGGTTAATTTGAGCCTAGATTAAATAACAGTTGTGAGGCATTTATCGTACAATAATAGTGTAGATTATGTCTGTGGCTTAGAGGACTTGGGTTTCTTCAGAAGCAGTAATATAGCAAATCCAACTCTACTGCTAATGATAAATAGATTATTATATAACTTAAGGCAGCCTATAAGGTATTTCTTTTTATGCCAGTCTGTAAAATAAAAACATTTTCAAAAGTTATTCAAAACTACTTTTGAAATGCTTTCTAAAGAAGCGTTTACCTTGAAGACATGTGTGACCTACCAGGGTTCAAACTTTGTTCTGATGCGTTTAGTCAATATAAATATCAAGTGATTTATCTTAGGTTAATGCAGGAAATCAGACTATATTTTTATAATATTCCTCATTTGCTGATTAGTTCCAGAAATTATCTATTTAAATATTATTGGTTCAATTTATTAGAAAGTGGAAAGAGTGTTGATCTTTTTGGAGGTCATTTCTGAATCGTTCTCCCTGGATTATAAGAATAGATTCAGACTTGCGCCCAAGATTTTAAAAACGCAATAACTCCCCTGTCTTCTCAAAATTGAAGGCCAGTTCTCTAGCACATATACTAGGTCATTATATCTACCATAAGCACTCATGTTTCTTGTGGATTAATGTCTGTTTAGTCACTGGTAACACCAAAATGTGTAAAAACGCAAATTATTTATTCGATATTTTCAACTCCCATGGAATTATTTCAGCTGCAACACTGATAGTTACTATCACAGGTGAATATGAACACATTGAAGCTCTCGAGGCAATGAAAAATTGGCTAAGACAGATAAGGTTAATTAACCATTTAGGAAATGATAATACATACATAAAAAGTAAAATTTGTTGAAATTTGGTTTATAAATATCAACTCTTTACAAAAGGTTCGGAAAGATCTGAGAACCAAAGCCCTTTAGATAGATGCCATCAAAAAAGAAAAATCAAACAAAACTTATTGAAGAATGTTTCTCTGTTGTCCGTTGTATTCTTCAAACACAAATGCAATGAGATTTAACTCCTATCTCAATCTTTTTTTTATCGTTTCTGAAGCCTAATTCTTCCATCGACTGTGAAGTATTCAACAGTCAGGAAGGAATCCTTGATGGTTTGAAAGAAGTGGATGGTCAAAGCATGAGTTCTAGTTTTACATAATTTGTTTCCGATCAGTCAAGAATGAATAGCTTAGAAATACAGAAAATAATGGTATGATATATATTTTTGGCTATTTTCTGAGAAAGCTGCTTTCACTTCATTATTGTGGATGTAAGTACTTCCTCATGAAAAGAGAAGAAAATATCCGAAGGGAAAAAATTATGCACATACTTTAAAAACTTTCAAAGCAATGAAATTTCCTCAGTGGTAAGTCTTATATTGTGCAGTGAGGAACTGAATTCCTTTTTCAAAGAATATTCATCAAAATTAATGAGTAAAACGCATAGTATTGTAAATTATTACAAATAGGGCGTCTTTAGGGAATATGATTTGTGAATCAAACAAAATGCCCCTTCCAGAAAGATGCAGCTTAGAAGTGAAACATTTGCTTGTTAGAATCTTTGCTAGGACATGAGTTTATTTTATATTTTGAAATTAAAAAATCAGGGTCTCTCTAGCTACAAAAATAGAATGTATAAACAGTACTTAAAGGAGAATAATAAAGGTTACTGATTTGAATTAAATGTGCAAATAAGTATTCTTCCGTGGATCATCTTGTGTTTTCATTTCTCACAACAATTGCAAAAATGTAATAGTGACTTCAAGAAATACTCGTACATGTGCTTCCTGTTTGTCTTTATGTCACTTAAAAAGTCAGAACAGATGTACGTCATGTCATAAGCCTGTGTCATAAGCATAAGCCATGTCATAAGCATAAGTGCTATACTGGGGTAACAAACTACTCAGTACATATTTCAAAAATTGAAGAAAGTTTTGCTCCTTCTTTGAAATGTCTAACCATTGAACGGATCATTTATTCCGCGAACGAAAGTGTGACATCGGCGCTCTGAACGAGATTACGATAATTTAAAGAGGATGGAAAAGCCATCACCATAAAGCATTACCCACAAAAATCAAATGTTTATAAGGCAATGCAAATGTTGGCGAAAGTGAGCAAAAGTTATCTTCATTTACACCGTATTGAAAGTAGTTATACACGTTCACCACTAGAGGCGCTTGCTTCGGCGCGCTGCAAGTCTGTATAGGGAAAATTACATGGCTTGACGCGACTGTATAGACTGTGGTAATAACCTATTTTACCGAAATTGTATGTTTATAAAATGGTAAAACTAAAAAATTATTTCAGTTTCGCGAGGGATTTTTTGGGTAATATTGCACAAAATCTTCAACCAAATTTTCTCTGCAGTGACTTTTTCCGGTAAAAATAGCGAGACCATATTCGAATTTTTATTTTAAATTAGCCGCTGACGGCTCGCTTCGCTCACCGCAGCAGCTAGCCATGCCGGCGGCTTCGCCCCCGGACCCCCACCAGAATTTAAAATAAAACAGATTTATGCTGTTCTTTCCGAGTCAGGTCTAGGTTTGGTAGGACATTATTTTCTCGCATTCGCTCCAGTGGCTGCCCGTCCATTGGCGCCGCTCAGGTAAGCGTAGATTTGCGTTATCGTGATTTTCGCTTTCACGAAAATCTTCCCAAATTTCACACGCCCTCAAAATGCCCGACATTCGTTGCAATGCCTCTTTTTCTTTCTAAGTAGACATATATATACATATCAGACCAATTTACCTCTTCAAAATAAATGGAAGACAGTGATTTTGTGTGTATCAAATTAAAATTTGAAAACATGCATTCAAGTGCTTTTGGATTTTCAATATATTCGGTCTTACCGCCTTCTGCAAAAACAGATGAAATTTTCGGCAGTCCCACTCTTGAGCATGTAACGTATAATTGATCATAATAAAAGCATATATTTTCCAAATTTTATCCACACACTTGAAGCTATTGTTCCTTGTTGATGGTCATCGAGAAGGGAAGACGAATGGGGAACTGTAGTCGTCTGAGTATAATTATACCCCCCGGACCCGTCTTCACACGGGAAGCTGTGAATTAATTGCACCGATAATGCATAAAAGAACTAGGCCAATGTTGAGCATTTTACATTTTCTCGGCTAAAAAAATATACATAACATGAAATTTGAGGTGATTTAGAGAATATTTTAAATAACATATTTTATAGATATTTCAGAAGAAGAGAAAAACAAATGATACAAAAGCCACATATTTGGTAATATTATTACACAATCTTGGTCCAGAAATAGTGCTTAATAATATTAATCAAGTACTGTATTAAGCTTTAAGAAGTGTAGCACGTAGGTCTCTAGCAGTGTGCCAAATTTTACGCATACCACGCAAACTGATTAGGGCTCCTTATTATAAGAATCAATGTGACGTGTAGAATGGAATCAATATGTAAAAGCCTTTACGAGCACATAGAAAGGTTGGGGTACAAAATTCCGTTGCTGAGATATCACTGAAATTCGCGAATATTAACAATTTATTTTATTAAAATCCATAAAGAGCCGGGAGAAATTTTTATAGTGCATAGTCGATGCTTAGGTTGCCATGGAAATATGATATTGCTGAAATCTGAGAAAAAATTGATAACTTTAGAGCTAAAAACTTATTTTTTTAAGAAAAACGAAGCGTATAAAAATTGATTGTAAGTAATATAAAACAGCAAACAGATATCTCTTCACTGATTCCAATGCTTTTATTATGGAATTAAAATCAATGAGCCCGTTTTGGGGGTCCTGGGGCCTTTGTGGCCCTGATGCCTTTTTTTATAACCTACAGCACTCCTTAGTATATACGCTATAATCATACAAAATTTCAATCGGTTCTGTAGTTTTCTAGGAGAAGTGTCTCGAACGAACATTGTCATTAACTCTCACACCCATATGTATAACATACGAACATACATTATAAGCACCGAAAACAGCACATGAGACTTAGGATGCTTTCCATCCGCGATAATCACTTCACAAGTGAGCTCATTACTTCAAAACACTGCAGCGCACTTGCATTTCATTTGTTATATACTCTTTGCACTAGGTAGCGTCCCAAAACAGATCGGGAGAAGAGTTTATGAGCCTTAAACGACAAAATGACGTCGATAATGCAAACCACCATTTTTTAAGCTGAGAGCGCCAAACAAGTATATTGTAAAGTTTATCATTAATCCGTAATAAAAGACCTTTGTTTGTAAATACATACTTAGAACTAATTACATAATTATGCATAAAAAAATCTGCCGCGATTATTGTGCACCCACAGACAGCTTAACAAACGTTTTCCATGCCCACATCATTCCATTCATCGTCGTTGGTGTTAGCTAAATTGCGTTGATGTTTTCCGAACCGCGCTATCTTCAATATCTTGGATAGAAAACTCGTCAGCAGTCATCAATTCGAAGATTGGTCTAACCTCTCCGCTCCACTCTTCCATAAGCCAAACGTTTCATCCTCTACTATATAAAAGGCTACGCGTACGTTCGTATGTTTAAGTTGCTAGGCGTAGTGGTTCAGATGTGCGCCAATAGATGGCAAGCATGCTCTCATATAAGTTCTCCACCAACAGACATACGGCACGGGTGAATGTATTAAAAAAAGCACAGATAATAAAATGCACTGCATATTAACAGCTCCGCCTGATTCACCAAAAATGTTGCATACAAGGAAATATCTGGCATTTAGATATTTTAATTTTTTTACCATCGTTACATATATTGTTTTCATAATCAATAAAACACTATACATTAATATCTAATTAATTATTAACTTTGTTCAATACTTTTTGGCTATTGCGTCAATATCTTAGCCTGTCTCAGCAAATTTTCAAGTAGCTCCCATAATATTTTTCACTGTGACATCCTTCATAATTTATCTGATGTATTATGTTCTTGGTCTTCTTCTGTAATAATTTCCACTCATTTCTCCTTCCGATATAATTTTACATAGACTATTATGTCCAATTAGTTTGCCCATTCTTTTTATTTTCAGAGTATTCTTCATTCTTCTTTTATATCCAACCTCCCTTCAGCCAACCTATCTTTATGAGGCATTTCAAATTCGTGTCATAGCACTCAATAATATACAAGCACACCCAGCTACGTCCTGAGGGGTGAAAGCTCCCATTTATATTTAATACCCTAATCAACAGCACGCATTAACTGTTCATAGAATCGAAAATCGATTGCGTTTTTTTAAGATATTACTTGCTAAATCGTCTTCTTTAAAAAGTTTTTATTATTGGCGTAGTCAACGCAGTGTTTTATCTAGAAAAACATCTTTTATATAATACCTTTGTATTCTCTGGAACTTAAAAAATAATTTGTGGAATCAGTATCACTATTTGCCTTATTTAAAAGTACGTTTATCTAATGATGGCATTTTACCCTTTCGATAAGGGCACTCTAAGAAATTTTAATTTTATTCCCAGATTAAGATAATACAGATACAAATTACCTCGATTTCTACTAGGCAACAGTTTCTACATTAATTCGGATAAAATTTTAATCTTTGTAAACATCTTGGAAAATATCTATAATTTTCCATATAAATCTTCATGGTATTACAATTTTAAAATAAGCCTTCGATTTATATTATTTTAAAACACATTCTTCTGCTGCACCAAGTTAGGTCAACTACCAAACTCAATTTATCATTCCTTTAGAGTTCAAAATGCCACCTCTAGTAGTTCTACATAACGAGTTTGCTTTTCTGGCCTTCCTCAAATGTCACACAATGCAGAAGCGAGAGCCAAAGTACCTAGTAATAAAAACTTATTTGGAAGGTTTGAACAGAAAAGAAATCTGTTTGCATTGGAATTCGAACCAATGTGAATTACTCACAAAAAATACGCTCGCCTATTTATTGCATTTTTCCTAGAAAAACCTCGCTAGTTCCTTACATATTAGCAAGGAATGTTATCTTGAATGGCGTGGAAAACGACATGTTTTCTTTGATCATGAGAAGGAAAAAAAATGGCAAAACATTTTCCCTTTGGTACTACATCTTTCATTGCCGTGCGCATTGGGAGAGTAATTTCCGCGCGCAGATGAAGAAAATAGTCATAAAAAACTAGAACTAGTACCAAAGTAAGGGGGCAAACCAAGAACACAGCACTCGGTGAAGGAGCTCTTGAGATATACCGTAGACAGACAAATCAAAATAAGACGCGGGTCGAAATAAGAAGAGTACATCGCCTGTCAAAAGAGGAGCAGAGAGCAGTAGATCGAAAGGGCGGCAAAGAAAAAGAAAACAAGTTCGGGGAAAAAATATACAAGTCCTTAATAAGAGAGAGAGCGACGAAAGAAGGCGAAAGATACCTTCTCTCCCTTGAGAGACGGGTAGGAAATACAAGCAAGCGATCACGGGGCACAAGACGCTCTTGATGAGCGGAATGGTATCGAGAAAAAGATGTTACATCAGGGTGGGATTCAAAG
Organism: Pyrrhosoma nymphula; assembly: GCA_963573305.1. Lineage (NCBI taxonomy): Eukaryota > Metazoa > Arthropoda > Insecta > Odonata > Coenagrionidae > Pyrrhosoma > Pyrrhosoma nymphula. The sequence continues at coordinate 41,790,175 of OY754339.1, read as the reverse complement.
AAATGAGATCAGACGGAGGAGGAAGAGCAAAGGAGTAGGGAAGGGGGGGGGGGCAGTAGGGGAAGATAAAGTTATGGGAAAGGGACTGAGGAGTATAGATATACAAGTTCAATGAAACATTCCAAAGGTTTAGGAAAAATATATTTTCTTGAAGAACGTTGGAACTGAATGAAAATAATAGAGTTCTACCATTATACGTAACTGCTCCTGCTCATTCAACCCTTGTTATACGCGAGTATAGCATGGAATGGAATTGATCACCTCCTTCAGCTCCCGAAGTCAACTGATTTGTGCCTTTTCGATGTATTTCATTTCCTAACATCAAGTCATCCCCCAAGGGACGAAGATAAGTCATTACAATGGAGATTAAACAAAAATTGCTGAAGATACGGAGTAGGATAAAAAACGCCTTTTCTCCATGATTCCTTCAGTGAGAGACCTTTCAGGGGATACGTATGGCTAGGCAAGGGTAGTTTGTTTTGAGGGGATAGTAGTAAACAAGTTGTAATAGTTCTAAATAAATTTATGAAAAATAAAAATTGCAATTCTTAAACAGACCTCGTTATTCTTATTAGATTGGTTATAAAGTAATTGTACTGATTCTTAAGGCGTATTTTTCCATTTCACCAGGAGAATAGAAAAAAGTCAAAGTTAATTCACTATTTTCAAAGTACGAGTAAACTTCATCAATGCTCACAGTTAATGACTGTGATCTTTAATTTGGCTACACAAAATTTAAAAACGTGCATTAAAGGCAAAACCTATTCTTTGCTCTCAATTTTAAATTATACTGCTTGGAAAAAGAGGGGGCCCTGAGATGACGAGTCTGGGGGAAACACCGCAAACGATTTCTTACCCCCAACTTGAACCTACCTTTGGAAGAAGCATAGAATATATATGGCAGGGCATTAGTGGTATTCCACATCTAGAAAATGACGTTTATGCGTCGAAAACTTGGCTGGTAAAATATAAATCTAACTATATATATATATAAGTTTGGATGAAAACAAATGTAACTTTAATATCTTTTTTCATGGAAATGAAAGTATTACAAAATATTAAGTCTGAAAATATTTGCATAATCTATATTATTTGAACTTAAAATGCATTTGTTTGAATGACTTCCAAACCACTCAAAGTATCATTACAAAATTTGGCACACAGGTTTTTTTTAGGACCTAGTATGATTAATAAGCTATATCATAGAGGCTCAAAGATCCCAGGGGCTCCTCTGTTAGCCTTTTTAAACCAACTGCTTACTTCCATAAGGGTGGGTTTATACTGGCAAGTTACTCCCGATAGTTTTTTCTTAAGAGCTGGTGGATGAATTTGCTCAGACGAAACATTATTCACAAAATAGTGCCTTTGCAGATTGATGGCTCTTTATAATAGAAACAATACGGTTCCACAAGCGACTTACTGAAACTTTGAAAAGTTCTGCAAGCGGTCAGCCAGATTGGTTTACACTTTTAATTTACATCAAAAGCTGCTTGCTGCAGGTAACTTGCGCTATATACACTTTCTGAAGGAAAGCACTGAATTCTGTGCAGGGGATTAATTTTTTGTATTTTAAATTACTTAATATAGGCTTAATTTGTTCTTATCGGATGACTGAAAGAATTAAGTTTTTTAACTCTTGGATTCGATTTTCATATTTATGCTTGGTTTTTCACTAAAAATTTAGTTTTTCTCTCCAAAATTATCAATTTTTTCACTTTTTCAGGAATTGTATTTTTTTTTACTTGGAAACCACAGCATAGGACTTTCTTGAATGGCAAATTATGCCCTAGGCACTTATTTCTCAGGTCTATAGAAGCATTACAGCGATACTTTTGTTGGGACTCTTTCCCCCCGACTTCACCATGAGTAGTCCAAAACAGCTACATTGTAAATGAATTATTCACGTCAAATTGAGAGGGTACTTTAAAACTATGCAAACATTTTAAATATTTCTTTTTCTCTTTGTGTTGAAACGGTCACCAACGTCTAGCTACTACTAGGATGCACCAAAGTTGCTGTGAAATAATCACTTGAATGAGAACCACTGTATATTGTTCATTTCCGAAAATCCACGTTCATATAACTTAAGGAGAACTAGTTACATGTTACCAAGGCCCACCCCAGCAGTATTTAAGCGAAGATACATTTAAATAGGACCTAAAGCTTTCAATCTGTTGCCGTAAAACATTCATAACATTAGAAATATTTAGTTTGATTCAAGGCACATTAGAAAATGTTCATTAAAACATGAGTTAAGAAAGCTTTTTTTATTCTCTTATAGCGAACAATTGTTTTTATTCACATGATAAGAAACAATATTTCCTATGTTATAGCAAACTGATTTAGATATGTTCTTCATTTTAAACCTTGATTTGGAAATTGGGTACGGTTTTCCTCCTTTTTTATTTTGCTAGTTGAACGAGTATTCTCTTAAGGTGTAAAGATTATTTTTATGACCTGACGTCCTGTTATTTGATGGTACTCTAATACATGCTAGCCTTATGGGGTACCTTATGCTCCAGGATCTATTATTTGAATTGTTTTTCAGTCGTCCTATTTTCCATGAGTCACTTTACTATTACTTGTGGTGAATTTTATTGAATTATACATTATAATATTAACCTGTATTATAATTTTATGTAGTAAAATCAATATTGGAGCCATATATATGTATTCATTTATAAACTTATTAGTTGTATAGTGAATACTTCTATACGTATTTGCATAAAAGGTTCACCTGCATTTTCCACGTCAATGATTTTTTAATCTTTTGACAACACCACCGGCAGAATAGAGGTGTGCGTTGGTGGCGGTGTAAGGCGTAGGGATATCTGTACATGGCGGAAGACGATGAGGCGAAGATGATAAGGCGATAAGAGAGGGGAAGGAAGGTACGAGATTGGAGAGCGTTGCGAGACGAAGGCAGAATGAGAATAAGAATAAGAAAAAAAAGAGGATTGGGAATGAAACGGGCTGTAGAGAGAAGGGAGATGAGAGAATAACTCTGAAATGGGGAAATGGGATGAAAAATCGAATCAGATGAGCCACCCCTCCACATCCCATGTCTTGCGTTCGGCGGCCCCGTCTACAAATGTGTTTGGCGACTTCTCTCGCTTTTCGCCCGTCATTTGATCTCCGTGAGTATTGAAAAGTATTGAGAGAGAGTGAGAGAGAAAACGTTCGCAAAATTTAATTAGAAATAATAGTTTTGTGACATAAAACGAGGTATGTACCTATAGAAAGAGCATTGAATAGAGACTCTAGTTTTTGTAACCAATTGTTGTTTTCCCGTTGAAATTCTAATAATTTCAATAAAATGTATCGATTTTTAGAAAAATATTTGCATTTTGGATGTATCGTCCTAATGACGACCATGTTGATTGCTGAAGTGGATATTTCTTATATTTCAATTTACCTTGGTCCCCTTTAGAGAGAGCCCCGTTTGCACGATGTTACTTATTTTTTTATTAATTTATTTATTTTAATCAAGATCACATTAATGTATTTACTTAGGACTTTGCCTCTTCAGAGCCAACAGGAAAATAATTTTGGCTTTGGATTAGATAAGTCGGACGTGCCCTCGACTAAACACCCATGTTGAGATCCGGATTACACTGAAATATCTACAGCTAGCTCTTTTGAAGTTTGAACCCGGATCGTCTGCGGAGGGGAACCATTACTTCCACACGAAAAACCTGTTTCAAAAAGAACTCTTTCTACCCTTTTCTCCTAAATTAATTAATTGTGTAATTACATCTCGTAGATCCACCAGCTAAATTAAACAGTTTAGTTTATCTTTGGTTTAACCCTGTAAATTTGGCTTAGCGTAAATATTAAATGGAGAGCAAAACAATCCCAACTAGGAAATTAATGCATGGTCTTCAATTCTTCAACCATTAATCTCAATTTCACTCTATCACGTGCCGACCAAACTCTTTCCCGAATTCCCACGCTTCTTAAAAGTTTTTTTTTATTATAAAGGACTACGGCTCTATTGCAGGGGTGAATAGTTTTGTGCACAACCCACAAAACAACAAATCCAAAGTTTTAATGCTGTGTGTACGGGATGTGGGTTTTTCAGACACAAGACCTCCTGGTGCCCGACTTCGGCGAATAAGATGCCAGGTGCAGTTCACCGCTCGGAGAATGGAGGTTAAGCATTGTGCCCCGCATTCGCATCTCCTCCCAAGAGTTAGAATAAGGCAGCGGGCAAAGGGATGCTCCTCCTTTCCCTACCTTTGTTAGTAGGAGGAGGTGGAGGAAAAAAAATTGACTCCGGGCGAAAGAAAAGTTTTCCCCGCAGAAAGCTGCCAAAGTAGTCGGGAGAGTAAATTAAGATAAAAAGCACGAGAAAGAAAAAACCTTTTGTTCACATAATAATGGAACAGAGGATAAGTGAGTGCAAGCCATTTCAAAAATGACTTTTCCTCATTATTGCCATCAATGATGCGCGAGCTTTCTCAAAACATGAAAAGGCGCCATCTTCTTCTACATGCCGCTATTAAAATTTGGGTAATTAACATAAAAAGTTAAGTTTTTAATTCTAACATTAAAGTAAATAACCCGTCAACGATTCATTTATAAAGTATTTCTACAAATTTAAACAGTCAATATGAAGAGAAAAAGGTGAAAATTCCATTAATTTCCTATTACTACGAAGTAAATATTTATTATGACCCTAAGATAAGAAAATATTTCAGCCTTTTCCCATATTGATCTACACCATTTAATGATAGTTTCTCCAGCGAGGAATAAACAACACATATTAGAGCAAGCTATTTGAGCGACCTTTTTTTTCTTTCATTCAACTCGAGTTCAATAACTCGAATTTTCTTTCTTTCAACTTAATACAACATTAAAGATAAATAGTCAAAAACAACCCCAATGAGAAACCTTTGCGAATAGTTCCTGACTTTTAATGAAAACGGCTTAGTACTCATGAAACAAAAACTGATACCAATCAGCCTCTTGAAAAGGTTATAAATTAAAAAAGTTGTACAATAAATACAGAGAATGGGAATAGATATAACACAATGAGTGATTGATATGAGATCCTATAATTTAGGACCATTGAGGAACAAAACTGTAAGTTGAAACTGGTACATAGGGTATAGATGCTGCAAAGCAATATTTAGACTGATTTCTGCTGGTGATAGCCAAAATAATAAAAACTCAGGTAAGCAAAACTTTTAGTCATTTACAACTGTCACAATGGAAAGATATAAGAGGTATTTTAAGCATTTCATATTTGAAGTTAATTAATATAATTTATCGACAGCTTCTACAACATTCCAGTAAGATTTTATGTTCCGAGGTTATGACCATCCTAAACCATATGAAAAGTAACTGAATTGCTGGCAAAGCTTTCTTCGAACGAGTCACGTCAACGCAAAGTAACTCTAAGCAGAATAATTCATGTTATTTCCTTGATTAAAAGCGTGCTAAATATGTGTCAACGAACTTTGGATGCATCCTTTCTACAGCGTGTGCGCCTTTTGATTCAGCATGCTCTTATTCAAAGGAGTCTGCATAATTTTCATAAATTGCACACGTAATTAAAATTCCAAGACATGAAACTCTGGCGATGAGAGTTATAATAATTATTATTTCCTCTCAGAAACGTATTCCCCGGGCGACTAACCACTGCAGAACGTAATCAAAGCAGGAATTTGGAGACCGAAGATATTTTAAAGACATTGACGGAATTGCTGAAGCAAAGAGCGGCTGACTGGAGAGTAGACCTAGTCACTCTCCCAGAAAGAAAGCAATTACTGGAATTACAGAAGACATAATGAGAAGAAGTCCGGAGGTAGACGAACGAAAAGCCATTTAAGTACGGGGGTGAGGGGTGATAATTACGAAGACCGAATTATTCTTTTATTTTTCTTTGGTATTAGAAAGGAAAAAAGCAGTAATTAAACCGCCACCCACAGGGTCCAATCTTTAAAAGAGGACGAAGGTGAGGACAGAAGGAGATGGAGAAGAGAATAAATAACATTGAAATGAGGAAGGAAAGAGAATGTTAAAAGAGGTTACAAGGTAAACAGAAATTAGTATGGGAATTTTTCGTGTTCGCTTTACTCCCACGGACGCGTATTATGCACTATGAGCGATTACTTACTCCTGCTGAAATAGCATTTTACCGAATCGTTTTTTCAATTCGATGCCTTTTTAACATAGCGTTATGGACCATGTTACATATTCATTTCGTAATAATGCCATTGTCAAATGCCAAATTTCGTGTCATGCACAGATTTTCTTATAAACTCGAAACAATATATTCCATATCATTAAAATGGTCGCTAGCAAATGTCAAGGTGTAATTCAGAGTAAATGTTTCGAAAGAACATATTTAGGTATAATTTTGGCCTTTCGAATTTAATTTCTAATACAGAGCCTAAAACTTATACATGTTATAAGATGCTTTCATACAACAAAAATGTAAAATGTAATTACTGTATCATTTCCATTAGTGTGTACTGTGAGTTCCACCTTATAAACAGATATATTAAAAAAAGTGTTTTTTCTATTTTTTGACAAATTATTAAAATGTGTACTCAATGACCCACGATTACCATTCCAGCCAAGCCACTTCGAGGAATTTTGAATTTTTTAGGAATTAACAATTAGGTAATATTCCCCACCATGTTTAATTTACTGATGATAATTTTCATAACATCATCGTTATTTTTAAATGTCTAAAAGTCAATGTCAAACGTCAAAAGTCTAGTTTTTAAAAACTAAGATGATGGTGTTATGAAGATGAAAACCGGTAAGTGAATTAAATATAGTGTTGTAGAATATTACCAAGTTATTATTTTAACATATAACTATCAAAATGTGTCTTCTATCGCGTCCTCCAGCGTCACAAAAATGCTACACTCACGCAATTCACGATCTATGAATTTTTCATGTAAAATACACGCTTTTTAAGGCACAAATGAGCCAAATAAGATACATCCGCCAAACAAGGCCAACTAAAGCTATAAAGATTTTCACATTGTTATAGCGAAAGGAAAATGTCTGAAAATATTACTGTGAGGCACTTCAAAGCATTCAGTTATAGCTTATTAGCCACCCACTAGAAGTCTGGAGCTATCAGCAACATAGATTATCTTGTGAAAACGTCCATATTCTCCTAATATGACGAAAAACGGGCTTACTTTATGGGCTACGTTAGAGGAAAGAAAAGTTTCCTGAAATATATAAGAACGTAACCCAATGACATGTTGCTGCCATATATGGAATCTCCGCGAAATAACTATTTCAGACCGCTATATTTACACTAATAGCATTTTAAAAAAATTTTTCCGCCCATATTTGTAATGAATGGGCTTATGTGTCACGAAGATTTAATTTTATTGAGTAAATAATCTCTGTTGATATCTTTTGGTGAATGAAAAATGAAATTGAATTCAACCGTTATTGCTTCTTATAGGTAAGTAGAGTTGAAACCCATGAGACCATGATTGGTAAGTGATACAATGGTACAAATACCACCTTCATTTGTCTGGATAATAAATATAAATTTTATACCAGTATATATTTATATATATACAGGCAACAAATTAGATGTGAACAACTATAGAAGAATCTCTCTCGTAACTGTCACCTACAAAATTCTATCAGCCTGTCTCTTGAATAAATCACAAAAGCAATTAGCACCCAAACTATCAGAATATCAAGCAGGATTCAGACCAAATAGGTCATGCCCAGAACAAATTTTCAACCTCAAAACCATACTCAAAATACGAGCTCTCAGACAAAAACCCAAATTATGCACATTTGTAGATTTCAAAAAGGCATACGACTCAGTAGACAGACCCGCACTATTCCAAACTCTAGAAGAGAGAGGACTAGATCCCAAAACCCGAGAAGTCATAAAAGAAACACTAACTGACACGAAATCTAAAGTTAAATTTATGGGAGAAATTTCAGAACCCTTCGAAATTCGAACAGGTGTGAGACAAGGTGACGGACTCTCTCCTATTCTATTCAACGTCGTCCTAGACAAGGTAATGAGGAATGGGAGAAGGAACTCAAGAAATCCGACCCGATCCGACTGGGCTTTCCTAAAAACAACCTCTTCATACCATACCTTGTATTTGCGGATGATCTGGCGATACTGTCAGAAGATGAGGAAACTGCCGTCAAACAGCTTGAGGTACTTAAGGAATGCGCAGAAAAAGTGGGACAACAGATCTCATTCGAGAAAACTAAATTCTTCTTTTCGAAGACAGATATCACGATCCTGAGAACAAAATACCGTAAAATCGACAGGGTCCTGTACTTTAAATACCTCGGGGAATTCATTGAGCCGACAGGCTTTGAGAAGATCTCACAGCAGAAACGTCTCCAGAAAGTCAATAAAGCATTAGGGTTAGTTCAAAACATCTATAACAAAAAATCCATGGCAAGGAAAACATAAATTCGGCATTACAACACTGTCACTTAACAGAAAACAAGAACTGGAAGAAATCAAAAAACAAAAGAGGAAGATCATCAGAAAAATCCTAGGAGGAAGATATACACAAGACGGTTACAGGTTACAATCAATCAAAACAACAGAAAAATTTTCACACATTGAATGTGACATTAAAAAAAGACGAATGAGATTCTTTGGTCATCTCAGTAGACTACCAGAAAATCGATTGACAAAAAAGATTCTAGATTATGTAACCTCACTTAAGAATTCAACACCCTGGCTAGAAGAACTTCGAAAGGACCTCAAAAACGCGAACATATGTGCAACAGACATTTTAGAAAGAGACACCTTCACACACAAAGTAAACAAATGGGAAGTTAAATCAGAGCAACCAAAGGAGAAACAATATAGACCGAAGTGGTCGGAAGAACGAAAACAAGCCCACTCGGATAGAATGAAAGCCTATTGGATCAACATGAAGAACCCGAAGAAATCTTGATTGAGTTGTTTGCTTAACGTCTTCCATTATTGGGAGAATACGCTAATAATAATAATATATATATATATATATATATATATATATATATATATATATATATATATATATATATATCAGGTAACCATCTCTTTCGATCAATCTAATTAATTTTGGAACGCTATATGTTCATTATTACTTTAATAACATAGAATTTCACATTACTTTAATAACATCTAGTAGAAGAGAGTCATGAAAGAGACTCAAAATATTAATTAAATCGTCCTCAGCAATTTCTTCCAAGAACTTAATAATTTTGGCAGGAATTGATTCTATTTCCCGGAATAGGATATCATACATCCCACGCAACTTCCAAATTATAAAAAATATGTTCCCTTGATTAAAAAAGAGATTTATCTTGATCCATTTTTAAAACAAGCCCATCACAAAGGAACAGAAAATTTCATTAGTTTGGAATGTTAAATATTTTCGAAAGATTTTTTTTTCAATTTGAATTCTACGAACTACACTGGGTTACATTTTCAGAAGCAACGACAAAAATAAGTTTCTTTTCGCATTAGGAACTCTTTAACGTGGTAGCGTTGCCTGGACAGTAAAAGCCGCAGAGTAAAATACATAGGAATCAGTAAAGAGGTGGTGTTATCAAATAATGATTACGATCAAGTGGACGCAAAGAATCACCAATAAAGAAGTACTACGAAAAGTTAGAGAGTAAAGATGTATCATGATATCTCAATGAAGGACGAACAAAATACAAACTGCTTAAATTTTATGGCCTACCGGTCTATTTGAAGCAATGCTGGAAAGAAATATGAATTGGAATAATTACAAGGGAAGACCAAGAATAAACTCCGTTGCCTCAGGCGTAGAATTTGCTTAGCATTGTGAATGAGAAACAGAAACTTTGTAATTCCACAAATACATATTTATTAGAAACGACCTAATTTTTCGATATTGTAAGCGATGGCATTGACCTTATGATGACGTGCAACGTCAAAACCTAGGTCGTTTCTAATAAATATATGTGGAATTACAAAGTTACTGCTTCTCATTCACAAGACCAAGAATGAAAAACATCTGGTAAATTATGATGAACGCCAAATTGAAGAATTATGAAGGAATGCGGAGAGGAAATTGGGTTTGAGAGCTGCAGTAAACCATCCTTTAGATTGATTATTGCGGTTGATGATGAAGAAATTTCATGATAAACGATGAACATTATAGCACGCAGATATATTTTTAAAAATTGTGAATTTTGGTACCTCAGTAAGTAATCCTGTTAATATACTACATTCTTTAAAGGCTACTTGTCTCAACCAGTACATTATATATCGTTTTATAACAGGTTTTCAAAAACATCAATCCTTTTGAAACTTTTTTTTCAATTAGACTTAAGTAACTAGCGCATATATTATGAATTCTGTGATTTCCTATAAGATATCATGCCTTTAATTCACTTTTTCATTCGCCATCTTTATCTTTATATATATAAAAGTCAATGTATGTATGTATGTATGTTCCACATCTCCTCCTAAAACACTGGGCCGATTTTGATGAAATTTGGAACACATGTTTGTTACTGGTAGACAACAAACACTGTAGGGTTCAATTAACCGAAACCCTATTTTTTCAGGGTTAAGGGTGTGATCCTTACTAATATGTATAAAAATGTAATGGTCTCTTTCTGTCTGTTGCTCCATCACGCAAAAACTACTGGACCGATTGAGCTGAAATTTGGCGTGTAGATAGAATAAATATCTGGTTGTATCATATGCTATATTAAAAAGATATAAGGGCCCCCGAAGGTCCCCCCTGGTGATTCATGCTAAGCATTGTGTTCGGTGCAGTGGTTTAATTTTTTGCTTTTTAAAAGTACATTCACTCAAGATATAGGGCTGGAATTTATTTTATCGGATGGCTGAATCAATATAATTTCTAATTTTATCAATCGATTTTCTTCTATTTTCGTATAGCTCCGTATTTGTCTGAAATTCATGTTTTCAGTTGAAAAATCTCACATTTTCCCTGAAATCAACAATAACATACAACCAGAGATTTCATTTTCATAGAATATTCACGCCTCTAGCATTTTAATATCACGCTTTCCTGCAGGCCCATGATAGTACGTAGAAACTAAATCCGTATAAGAAGATCCTGGAGTCCCATGGCCCCCATGATAGATTGCTTCGGGGGGTAATCGTTAAATTCAATGCATATTTAACAAGTATACTCTTCAACGTCTACTCTCAAAGTAGCTCTCAAAGGGGCATATATATGGGAGAACACTTACGTAGTAAACGTTAAACATAAAGGAATTAATAGACTACACACTTAAAAGAATATGTACGTGCAGCGAATATCAATGATAATAATGCCTCTGTTGCTACAACAAACACGGCGTTGTTTATTATCGTTTAGTACTCAGGTGTATTACACATAGTGAAACCGTCTGCCTCTCAGTACATTCGCGAACTGTTTTTAGACCAATTCCCACATCAGTAACGTCACGAATTATTTATGCGTTTAAAAGTGTTAATGTGCAGTTAACTTAGGTACATTCACTCAATCATCGAGTTGCCTATTCTAGACTCTCACTTGCCGCTATGTTTCTGTTCCTTAGACTTAAAAATATATCCATCAACATGCCTAATAGAAAAAAGAAAAAATCTTTTAAGACAAAATGAATGTCTTATTTGCGAGAAAATGAACCCTTGAAAGAAAAACGACAAAGGTTAGATTTGGATGGTCAAAAACATGCCCAGCAGCGATCTCATGAGATTATCCCCGTGGTGTTTCTCGGGTTACGCTGAGATCCGCACAAATTTCATCCTTACCCAACATACAGACGAGTAACCAGCTCTAAATCTGGTTCAAATACAGACCCATCTGTTTCAAACCTTCAATCTGCTTTAAGATGGCGGAAATTATAATGACGTCACTACATGCTTCTTATCCGAAATAAGAACGGAAATTCTGCGCAATTAACGACATCTGTGCATGAAAATCGACAAGTGCACTAAGAATCACCATAAATGTTTTATTTAGCAACCGAAACCAATGATTATGGCTATGCCGAAGGCGCAGTCCCATTGATGGAGGATTCATAGGTCAAATAAACATGGCTTCTGCTGCCATTACTCCTCTTGACGTGTCAACCGCTGGATTGTACTCTACTGTCCAATCCTGATTAAGATAATCAACGCACATATCAACGTTGAATAGTTGAATTAAGTCATGGAATGCAAATATATGTATGTACACAAGGGAAGCGATCAAGCTGTTAATCACTCAGAAGACGGCTCAAGAGGACCGGAGGGACGAGGTGACCATCTATCAACCGTTGCTATTTAAGTAGCAATGAGTCTGCGAGGCCGATTTTTGGGTTTCCCGTGCATGAAAGTGAACCAATAGTCACTCATCTCTCCGTGAACCTGGGAAACTGTCAGTGTGTCTACTACAACGAACACAACATACAAGATAGGTTACGAACTCCTCAAATGACCACGCATACTGTTTTTCTTCGGGCTTTGTGGTTTTATTATAAAAAATAAATTTAATGTTTTTCACACCCGTTGAATTTCAACGGGTATCTTCCGCTCGTTCAGAATAAAACCTTATCCCTTACTTAATATTAAAATGGTAAGCTTATTTAACGAACAAATGGAACAGATATGATTTGGGAAGCACATTGGCCAGCTGATTGCTCGCTCAAACCTCCTTTTGATCCCTTATGCGTTCAAAGAAGTAATAATCCCCGGCGACAACATTTGTTTCTGAAGGATTACGAATAAAAAAAATTAGAATCGAATGCCGCCTCTGATGATGTTCCGAGGCCCCATTTTCCTTTCCTTTTGGGCGGAAAATTATTCTTAAAAATTGATGAGCGAGGTGCGAAAAGAATCTGATAGTCGACGACGCCAGCCAGCGGCCCTTTTCCCCTCCATTACCAACTCTCATTTCCTTAAATACCGCTCCTCTGCCCGTGGGCAAACACTCCATTTTCGTCTCCTCGACACGGGATTACACAAAAAAAATCTAATCATTTACTGCTGCCCGTGGTATTAAAGTCTCATTCCACCGTCCCCGAAGACATTGTTGAATACTCGGCAAATTCGATGGAAAAATTCGGGGGAGGGAGGGGGAGGAGCCTTGAGGGAAAATAAGATAAGGGGGCGCTGTGGGAGAAGGGGAATCTTCTGTCGAGAAGATAGCGTGGAAAGCAAGTAAGTAAGAAGAGTAAAAAAATACATAATGAAAAGAAATGATGGAGAAAAAGTCCTTTTTCGGAGGCGTATTCTTCTTTCACCAACGCCTGTGAGAAGGTTTGGTGCATCGAAAGCGACAAATGTGATCAGGGGGTAAATTCTCGAAACGTCTCGTAATATCGAATGCGAAAATGACAGATTATCGCCAGTTTAAAGTATCGCATGCCACACTAACACTTGGTATTTATAATACGATAATTTTCACATGCTGGAAGAATGGGACTTCGCATCAAAAATAATCCACGATGTCATGAGGTAACTAATCAAATTTGAAAATATTTTTACGAATATACATTTTTATAGATAATTTACTTTTCCTGCAGCGCCTAAGTGGGTTCTATATAAATGTATTGACTGAATTTCGCGATATCCTGGAGATATTGCGTTGCAATTCTGAGGCAGCGGGCAGCGGAATATATCGTCCTAGTGACTGGAAAGAATGGTTAAGAGACGGTAATAATGCCGAGAGAAAGATATGGTATATATCTTTAGACAAGTTGACACAATCATGCCCTGAATGGTGAAAGACATCCATGGTTCGATTCGAACCTGCAACATTAGAGATGACGAGTCAACCCGCGCTCACCGAAGCGGGCTTAAAATACATAATATTTAAAATACAAAATATACCCTATGTATACGAAAAATCTGAATAAATCAAAATACTTGTCTTCGTTTATATTCTCTTACAAACCTTTTTTTGTGTGCAGGAAAATTTCAATTGAAATAACATAGATAATAATATCTACAGTTATTAATAAATAAAAAACTGAAACACTTATGCATTTCGCTTGCATTCCATCTTCTTTCCCTGGGAAGAGTAGTGGTGGCTTTGTATGTGAGTGGAAATTAAGGAAGTGGGAAGAACGCAAAAAGACGAGAATGGTTGGTGGGTCGGGCCAAGAGGAGGAGATCCAGTTAAAGGAGGAAGGTGGAGAAATGTTGGTGGGTCTTATTTTCTTCCTTGGATTATTTTTTCTTCCTCGTGTTCACGTGTTTGTGAGTGAGCTTTGCGGGTCCTTAAGGTAGGGGAGAGAGAGGGGGTAAAGAAAGAATGGCTTAGGAAATGAGGAAGAGGGGGAGACGTGAAGATGGAAATGGTGGGAAGGGGAATTAAAAGGACCCGTGGAATGAGGCCTGGAGGTGAATGGTTTGCAGGCTGGCGAAACGTTATTACTCTTACGAGTCGCAAGGGTCTTTCTTCTTCCTCACCCCCGGTGCGCTCTCAACACCTCCGTTCCACCCCTTCCCCCTTCCATGGGTATTTTCTCCGCACACCAACCCCCAAAGCACCCACCTCCACTCACCCATTCTTCCCCCCTAGTTGCTTGCCGAAAATTTCCAAATTACTCTTTCTTTTCCCTGCAGTCGCGTCGCTCGTATTTACACCCTATCATCATTCCATCCTCTCCCTCTTAGAAGGGTGTTCCACCTTATGAATGAAGGAAACGGACATCTTTTGTGCATATCATATCCGTGTTAATTGAGGTGAAAAAGTGTCCTATACATGATAGTAATTATAAGAAGTGATCAAACGGCTAAGGAGGTCCCACCACGATTGGTTGGGTTAAAATTGCCGGCCGGTGACAAAAAAATACCGATGCAATTGATATTCAATCTCTTATTATTATATCTTTATATTCTTACATGAACAGCACATCAACACAGTAAAACATAACATCATAATGCGCAACTGAAAACTAGCACAAATGTGACACATCTACGACTAAAAAATAATCTGCAAGCCACCTCAAAAGTGTGTGGCTGTGGTTGAGTAGTAATCAACATGCTGTAAACTATATGCCACACAAGTTATTGAAACTACAACTATAAATGTATCAGAAATAAACCTGCAAATACCTTTCTGGATGTCAAATTCCACCAACATGCACTGCATTTTACGTTACCAATCTTATAGAAAGTACGAATGATTATGCATTTTGCAGCTTCATACAAGCACAAATATACAATAGTTAAGAGGGAATCATGTAGGATATGATGTATGTACGTACTACATAGGAAATTAATACACGAGCATTAGAGATATAATTAAGTAATTAGCTAAATTACCTTTCGGAAAGCAAAGTTTCAAAGTCTAACTAGCGTCTATCTTGGTCTCTTATAGTTCACGAGAAAATAGCAGTTTTAAAACATATCCATCCAGTAATCAATTTCCCTAAATTTATCTCGGAAATTCTTTCCCTGTTTAGTTAATGTTTCAATAACTTCCGCCGGTAAAATTAGCAAGCAATCTGTCTATATCCTAACATGAAATGCACATCCACCCAGTAAGACAATAAATCACATATAGTAACGGGAAATGAGCACATATCTGACTCAAGACTACTACCGACAACTAATATCTCACATTAAAAAAAAAACTCGTTCCTATGACACAAGGTTCCACCAGATCTTGCCTTTAAGGAGGTTCCATCGGGACTGAGTCAATACAAATACTGAATTCCACTGCGAGTCAATACAAATACTAAATTCGAACTCTTTGTCAATTTGGATTAAATATCCTGCTTTCGGCGATGACATTCGTTAGTAGTTGAAAGTCTAAATTAAGCTACAAAATATGCAGATAATTCCGCGAATTTATTTTAAATGAGCACTTTTTTGTAGTCATAGAAACCGACTGCAGCGCCACTTCTAGGGAATTACGACATTTCGACCTCAATTATCGTATTAATTCAGTTATAACTCGAAAAATAAGGAGATGAGATGGACATATTTTATTTTAACTCAATTTTCCTGGAGTGTTCGCTTCTCATAAGCAGTTTTATGTGAAAATATCATTTACATTACATATTTCCCCATGGTTCACCAATTCCCGCTTTTAATTCCACGTAATTCCATCTTCATGTTGCGGTAAAAACAGCGTGGAAACGTAAAAGTTTGTTGCTCTAATAATGTGGAGATTTATTTCTTTAAATACGCAGGTTATAAATGAAATCACATTTTTGTCAAGTTACGGTAGGTGGTTTAGATTTAAGATGGGTGTCAAAATTTCGACAAGAGCCTTCACCGATATTTCTAAGGTGACAATCATTTTATGACTAGTACGCTGTACATGAGATAGGCTGCAGTAATTCTCAGAAGACTGGGAATGGACTAGATCCGGTGAAAGACTTCATTTATCTGGTGAGTATATTTGATTATAATGGTTATAAGCACATTAAGCGAAGACGCACACTGGTCATGAGGTGTTTCATGATCTGACAATGAGAAGTGAACACTTCCTCCATTTAGTGAATAGATTCATTATTGTCATAAATCATCACTTTTATTGTTGTTGTTTTTATGCATGGCGAATGCATATTTTCAGAAATTAAATTAGCATGAAATGATTGTAGCCTACCCTTCTTAGATATGAGTGTGATACTGTAACTAAAAAAGTAAATCACTACGTTAACTAAGTGAATAGTCTCTGTTGTATTAAAGTTGATGCTTTAGACGCATCTGGGCCCAGATAACATTACTTTAAATATTTAAATTTGTCGACCCACCAGAGACGATCATAATCATGATAATATAAAAAAATAACATTCAATACCATAAAATGCTAATTTCTCAGACAAATGTGTATGACGATTGGCTACATGAGATGATGGGAATGGTGGCCCACATTCAAAGAAAAAGATCCTTGTTTTAAGTATTTGGTAACACACATTAACTATGAACACAATTTCTGCTCCTGCAGCCACGTGGTGTTCTTTGATACACAATATTTTTTGTTCAATAAGTATCTAGCCAACCTACCGCTAGGCATTTCCCAACAGAACACACCACAAAGGAGACAGAAAGGAGCACAGAAATACTAGCCACTTATGACTACAAGAAGCTATGAAGCAAAGGAATATGTAAGAAAATATGAGCATTGTTTTTTTTCAAGAAATTCTAAATGCGGGCCTTTTATGAGTGGGTTTTAGACGAACATAAAAGAAGTCACTCCACTGAAGTCGCTGAAATAAATCAAAGACAATATTTCAACACCGCAAGCTTTTTCTTCCACTTCCAGATGTTTGTTTCATTGCGAAGAGAAAGGATCTGAAAGTGCCTTTAATTTTTTAAAATCAAATCTTATGCTTGGAATAGGGAGTTGCGAAGTTCTGAAGACCGGGATATGGATATTTTTATTTATAGGGATATAGCAATGCATTTTGAAAGAACTTTTCCAGAAAAGCGTAGAGGTTGAAA
This sequence comes from Pyrrhosoma nymphula, assembly GCA_963573305.1. Lineage (NCBI taxonomy): Eukaryota > Metazoa > Arthropoda > Insecta > Odonata > Coenagrionidae > Pyrrhosoma > Pyrrhosoma nymphula. The sequence goes on along the minus strand of OY754339.1, from coordinate 41,772,789 downwards.
GGACACACAAAAATGTTTTTATGGCTTTAGTTTGTCCTCAACAACAAATACTTGGCGAAGAGTTTTATCCAACAAATCTCAGGAGACATATTTCAACAACAGAATAAATAAAATGACAGATAAGATATTTGTTTGTACGTGAACCAAATAGTTTTTGAGCATTTAATATTGCTTTAGAAATATTTTAAATCAAATGAACTCAATAAATGATTAAAAACTTTAAGGCGCTTTTGGTACCCTATGATAATATTTTTACAGTGATATAGAAAATGGTTGACGGATAATTTTTTATAAATTCAAATCATAAACCTTGAAATGAAACCAGTATATAACTTTCTCTACAAAATATAAACCGTAATTTAAAAGATTCTGATTTTACGAATACATGTACCATTCAAGATTTTATAACTCGTCTTTCGGTAAAAATATGTGGCCAATTCAAAGGCGTTTTAATATTTTCCATTTTGGCATTTTTGTTTATTCAACATAGTTTATTTTAATTCATAAGTCAATGAAATATAAGAGCATAAATAAGTGGAAACATATAGTAAATATAGTTCATATTGAATCAATCGATCTCATCAAAATTCTACTTCAGGAACAGAACGTTGCAGAAAATATGTAAAAAGTTAAGAATATTTACTCAACAACAATGTTTGATTAGGACGAAGGGCAGAAGATTTTAGATCTTATAATACAAATGTATGGATGCACTAAATATAAATACGTCTATAATTATCCCTATCATTCTCCACATGCACATAGAGCATAAATTCGTAGTATAACAGCATTAATGACCAAGTATATTGAAGAATCCTTATCCTGCAGTAGTTTCAGACATTCTCTGCCTTCCTACTTAATACCTTCAGCAATCATCAACAGAGGCACGGTTTGCAACGATTCCTACACGACTTTAAGATATCCTGGGAGAAAGTGCGAGAGAAAATGTGGAAAAAGTAGAGAAGGAATTAAGAACAGAAGGACATAGACGAAGATATTTAATGAAATAAAAGTTAACGCCACCCATTACAACGAAGTAGAGATTTCATAATGAGGCATGTGAACGAGATCTTTTGCTCGACCTTATCTCGCGCAATCACCGGAAAAAGGTTCCATTCAATGTCGGATCTTTCCATTTCATCGCCCCACTCTACTCACTAATATTGATACCATGTGCTCAGTTTTTACATAATTTAACAGATTAAGCCCAATGTTCAAATCACAACAGCTATTGGTAGACTGAGAGTCTGCATAGGTATCCTAAAAAAATATTATTTTTTACATTTCCCCAATTTTCCGGATCATTGAATTCTGGAGAAAACATGACCAAGCATCGCTCATAAAATTAACCTTTACTTTAAATAGTTTCTTTTTAAAAAAGCATAAAAACGCTTCATATTCCGGACTACATCAAGTGAATTATGATTTCGTGCAAGTAATGCGTAATGCCGAATCAAATTGAGGTTGAAGTACGCGGCATCAAAAATGTTTAATGAATCCATCTACAGGGAAGACGTATGCAGCGCAGGCAAATGATAGTGCACACTTTTTAATTACACCCAGCCCAGCAAAGTGCAGCTACCTTAGGATTAATTAAACCGGTTCACGATCATATTTCTGAAAACCGAATAACCCGAATGAAATTTTCCCCGAAAAAATAATTTCCAATCTAATTTCTCGTTTCCCATTTTCCCAAATGTTAAAATTCCTGAACGATTTATTTACCAAATTTTGAATGGTACGAGGTGTGATAAAAATAACGTAGATTTTCGTTTTTCTTAAAGAATATTTATTTATTAATTAATCTCAACTTTGTCCCTTTCAAAGTAATCCCCTTTAGATACAATACACAGGTACCAGCGATTTTTCCATTTAATAACTTTTCGGTATAGAGTACAGCTCCTTCAGCGATTCTGTTTTTATCTCATCAATGGTGGCAATATGTCTTCCATTCATGGTTTTATTCAGCCGCGGGAATATAAAGAAGTCACAGGGGGCCACGTCCGGCAAATACGCTGGCTGTGGCAAAATAACGGTTTGTTTGTTTACCAAAAAATCACGAATAAGCAGAGAGGTGTGAGTGGGAGCATTATCATGTTGCAATATCCACGAGTTTTTTTGCCACAAATTTTTCGTCAATTACTCCACGCAAACGGCGCATAACTTCCAGATAGTACTCCTTATTGACCGTGCGACCATATGGCAGTCTTATGGCAATTAATTAAAATCGGAATTATAAAGCCCGCAACATTTAAAAATTCCCGTTATTTTTTATCACACGTCGTATGTTCGCATAATTGCAGATGAAGATCCTTTGGGATGTTCATCTGCAATTTTTTTATTTTAATTAATTTATTTTTCATTTTAATTAATGCCCTAAATTTCCGCTACGCATTCTTCACGATTTTTTTCATGTCAGTGAACATCACCAAAACGCTAATAAACCACTATTTTTATGGGATTTGGTTTAATTACTCGAGTATTGAATTCCTAAAATCGCCATTATTGCTGCTATGTAACAATATTTTTACTACTTTCAAATTTATTCCGCTAAAAATATTCGGGAATTTTTGTTTGGGTAGAAGGAACTTGGTAAAATCGAAATTATATTTGGGTAATTCGACGTTTGGCAAAATGGATTAAAAAAAATGACCGTGAAACTTGGTGATAAACCAAATTTGCTTTTCTTTTTGTATTATTGCTCTTCAAGTGGTCCACAGTGCGCAAAAAATTAGACCATAATTCGTTGCAATAATATTGTGTAATAATATTTGGTGCAATAATATTATGCATAATGGCATAATAATATTATATAATATTCGGTGCAATTATATTATGTAATAATATTTGCAGGTATGAAAAGCAGGTAACTTCACTGCTTGAAAAGCTTCTAACAAAAAACTAATTAAGTTCCCAAAAAGTGACCTAATTTGCTCTAAATATTTCCGCTAATTTTTCCGTTCTTGTTCTAGTATTCCTTTTTAATTTAAATCGATGAAAGGACTAACATAAAGTTTAGTGGCGAACGATGCATGGATAGACCGTAATTGCTGCCGTTTCATGCTGTCGTGCTAAGCACAATTGCGTAGGAAAATACGTCACAGAATACATGCTTAGTTATTGAAATATTCCCCGAAAATATCAGTGTGGAATCTTTGTAGTGGTACTGTTGGCAGCAGAATTTGATTTTCGTTTTATTTTAGATGAAAATAGATTGAGTTGTAGATCCAGATAATCATTTGCATGATTTAAATGCATTACAAAACGAGCAACAACTTGTCTGCAAAGGGATGAATAACGGGAAAAAACTATATATTTTTTTCCAATTTTGCAACTCAACCATCTCCCGGCAAGTAGCATTACCTTAAATCTTATGGTGCAACGTCAATTATTATACCTATGCCTGCCAAACTTGACAAATGTCAAAATACAAGTATGTGGTAAGCATGGGGAGGGAAAAAATTAAACTCAGACGTTCCTCCGTCAAAATTATTCGAGCAGACGACACAAGAAGTGCACCAATCAAAAAAATTGATTTCCTATCTATACGTTGATCCATCTCTGTTTGACAGGCTAAACTGGCAAAGATGCTTGCCTCCCAGGGCGGAATTTTCACCATCAAAGATTTTCTTTGTCATCATATTTGTCAAATTCCACTAGTAGAAGGGTCTCTAGGTAATCAAGGACATAATGCACAGAAAATTAAAATCAATTTACCGGATAGACTGCTCATAAATGTAGCATTTTACGTAGGTAACAAAAATATAAGACTTAAAATGTCATGACATTTTTCATGGCATAAGTTCAAATACATTATTTTATTCGGTAAACATTTACCACCAGGAACAAGAACAAAAAGAACAAGTCACTGTAATAATATCATGAGTTACGACTCAACCAAGCGCCTTAAAGCGTAAGCATCTAAACCCATCGTTTCAAAGAAAAAGAGATTTGTAAAGAGACAGCTCAAATTGTAAGCGAAAGTGCTTAATTTTTTTGTAATATCACTATGTACAAATTACAAATCCGTGAGTTGCCTATGAATAGGTCAACACCACCTAATTTTCTCAATTCAATTTACCATCGTGACTTAAGTCATTCTATCAGATCACGTATGTTTCAACTGGATTAGTACAAAATGATATAACCAATCATAATGTTATTAATCTCCGATAAACTGTAAGCCAGAGTAATTTTCATCCAGAGTTCATGCAGATATGTATACCACTAATTCTCCCGGAGTGGCAGGCAGTTATTACATCTTATTAACAATGGAGGATTGAAATGATAACACATAAATATGGTCGATAACTAAAAGCACAAGAAACTGGTCATCTCCGTGCTTTCTTCCTTAGTAAACTGTGCAGTAATTAACCTATTAAAATAAATTCTTCATCCAAATGTTTCATCATGAAAGGGCTCATGAATGTGATTTTTATCGGTTCCCATTAACGTTTCCACGTCAAACACGTGGAGAATGTAATGGCAATATTGGATGCCAAAATAGTGGTCAATATTGTTGCGCCAACCTACACATAAGACAATGTTATTGACGTAACCTCAATCAAATCTAACACTCAAATTATTGCTTCAGTTATTCAGGCTTCAGCGTCACAAACAATCAATACATACAAGGACATAAATAAACGGGTCATTGCATACTCTTATGCAATCATAATAGTCTTACCCTCAAGAATAATACGATCATAAAACCTACATTACTGAACATCAGTTTTTATTTTGAGGTTTCACCTTGAGAATTGGAATTGTTCGAAAATAAGAATAAAAACATCTGGTTTCAAAGTGAACCAAAGTTTATTTTATCTTAGGGCACCCTAATGTAAGAAAATATCCCGGAGGATAATGACACCCTCCTAAAAACAAATGGAACGAACCACAAATGGAAGAAATTTTTGCGGAAGATCAATGATAGAATTATTGAAGCAAACCATAAGGAATTAAGTTAAGGGGTGAACTACAAAGGAATAAAGCGAATAAGCTGAAAGAAGAATAGAAAGGAGGGCTGCACCAAACCACGTTTAGGATTGATGACAGCTGATGATGACGGAACATATTACTATAGCTCAAGAAAATAAAAATTAGTTCCACAATTTTGGTACTTCCGTCGTGTAAGCATTTAGATTAAAATAAAAAGCGTAGGTACTTCTGACTTCACACAGTTTGTCCCAAGCTTGCATAGCTAAACTGTGACGTAATCTGCCTGAATCAGTAATCACGCCCACGCACCCAAATATCTCACATGAAATGCCAACACTTTCTATACATCCACCCACAATAGACTTGTACCCTCCAGTGTGTGTTATAGATTTTGTTAAATATTATGCTATTGCATCCCGTGGGCGAAAAGTTAAATAACGCTACCCCAAAATGGACAGCATAACACCTTCAATCACTGGAGTCAATTTATTTGAAAAAATAGAAGGTAATTTAAAGAACGGAAGGCGTGGGCCGCAATCATCATTTAAGTTTTATATCGTTCATGCTTACACTCTACAAATGTAAAAGCTTTCCTTTTATATCCGTAGCAGATGTCTAGATTTCCCTCGTTGAAATTTATTTGTATCATCAGGGCTTCGAAAATCTATGATAAATGGTATCTCATTGATCATAGGGAAAATTTATGTATTAGCCTAACCAATGTAAAGATGGATGGTATTGAAAACCCCAATTAAATAACTTCCACAGCCATACTGCAGTGCAGGAATGAGTTAATGGTAAGACATGTACATAGTGAAACTCCAAATTGAGATAATCATTCATACTGTCGAGAAAAAATACAAATAACCACGTAACCATTACAAAGTTAACTTTATCTTTAAAAATTAGGTTTTCTTGCTCGAAGAAATTTCTTCCTTCAGCTTTACTTACACCTTCTCCAGGCTTGAGATGTACATTTCAATCGTAAAAGACCTCTCTGCTAGTAATTCTGTTGATTGTAAGACTACATGGCACTTCAGTACATAGCAAATGCGATAACGGCTTCAACAAAAGCCTAAAAATGGCAAATAATACCGACATTCATTATTTTGAACGTGTATGCTTATTCATAAACAGCATTCTACATTTCATGTGGCAACATTATTGAAATCTTCCACATTACGTATCGGTCCTAATATTTGTATTTTAGGTAAAATTTCGTTGAATTCAGCTCAACGAAGATACTTAAGTGGTTAGTTAGTAACTAACCCAGTTATGAAATCGGGAACCTAGTAAGGCACCTGCTGTCTCATGAACGCCGAGCTTTGTCCCCAAATCGATAATTTATTTAATTCTTTTTACATTCCATCATTGTGCATAATATTAAATTTCGCTTCTCTTAATGGAGCATTTATGTTATTTTTTACACTTTTAACTCTCGTTTTGTTGCCTGTGATCTTCTCTTTTTCCTTTCTTGCACCAACTAATCATATGATTCGAGTCTTACAGAGGAATGAAAATTTAGCGAATTTCCATACATATAGTAGTTTCCGTACAGGTGAGTCCATACATTTCTTCTCCTCTCATTACAATTTCCGAGAGCTCTTTCTAATAGCGTAAAAATTAGCACCTACTTAGACGATTTGAATAATTGCTTCCACAGTGATAATTGGAATTTCAGTGCACATTAGGGAAATTAATCTCGGCTCACAGTCCGCAAATCTTGGAATTTTCTCCACGGGAAATAAACAAATAAAATTTACAGACGTGCCATTATTCTCAGATTAACTGTCAGCGGTTAGTAGTTCTAAAAAAAAAATGAAGCAATCTAAAGTTTTCCCACCGGACTGACATTTTTCTGCGCACCAAATGCTATGCCGCATGACTTCTCCCTACCGAATGCTTCCATACTGCACTCCGCATTAATGCAAAATCACATTAACTCACACTTTTGCAGGAGTAATTTCTTCTCAAAACATTCATGGCGTGCTGGTGAATTTTCACGAATGCTACAGTCACACCGAGCGCATGTCACACAATTTATTCCCTCCGCGTATTGAGTGATGAATTATTCCGGCCTCTGCAACGTAAAATCCGAGCAAGGGTCGCTGAGAGAGAGCTCTAGTTTTCGCATGAATGAAAAATGGGTAGAGACGTACTATAAAACATAAAACGTAAAGGTGTCCATATTATAGAAGTCATTAAGCAATATTTGGTGCAACCCAGTTCCAACTGTGATGCATAAAATTTCCCCACACAAAAGCATTATCTGGTTCAGTGAATGGCATTAGGGAAGCCGTGAACTGCTGAGGTAATATATAACGAATGTGACAATTAGAATGGAGATATCTGACCATTTTTTTGCATGTAGACCGTAATATGTGGACGGGAAATTGGGAGAAATTAAGAGAAAATGGAATAGAGATGTAGCCAATTATGTGATAGTGCCTTATGAAGACAAAAATATCCAGAAAACTACAAGTTATGCGGAAGATTTTTTCGCTTCTAAAAGTTATGATACGTGAGAACAAAAAGAATATCAAATGAGTTCGTAGTTCATTCGCAGTGAACATTAAAAAGTCACACAGGTTCATTAATGAACAATTATGATACTGAATAGTTATTGAGATGAATAACATGCCTCTATAAACAAAAATTGGGCCAATCTGATAGCGTTTTTATGCCTTAAATACATATTTACCACAGACACCTGGGATATTTTAAAACCTTATCAAAGGTAAAACATTTTAGAGTCTATCCTCACAATATACTATTCAAAGGGGGTGCTATATTGTGCAACTATTTCACTATGAACATGTTTTACATCTTTGTGTTCAATTTTTTAATTATTTAATGTTTTAACAACGTAAATATTGTACTGAGTTCCAGATAAATCACATTCTTGCCACACTTCTTACCTTATATTTGTTTCCCTCACTTAGCAGTCACATTTAATTTCCGTCAACTGTTCTAAAAACGGTCCTCCTATTGTTGCTACTTGCTTCTTTTAACGTATATTCTTAAGTGCAGCCAGAATTCCGTTTCCTTCCATGCTATCAATTATTCCATCCTTGCTCTTCTTTTGGCAGCATTAAAATGCCCGCAGGTAGCCTACTAACATGGTATCGCATTGGAACAATTGGTGTCAGAACAGCAATAAAGACTGCTAAATATAAAAAGAACTTATATTGCCTAAGTTTAAAGCCTCCAAATTGCTAAACTGCATATACCATTAGCGAATTGCGCGCTTGAATTTCGAAAATTTTTGGCATGATTTTTAGATTTTACCTACCTATAACTAACTGTAGAAAGCAAGGAAATGAGTAACGTCTTGCGGTAAAGAAATCACATGGTATTATCCACTCAAATTCTTAATTTCCGATCGATTTCAACGTCTGCGTGTCATTATAGAGGTAAATTTGAACACTGTAAGGTAACTTTCAATCAATGTCATCTTAATAATGACGCACAGACGTTCAAATTGACCTCGAATAAAAAACCTTGGTAGAATAGACCGAAGTGGTTTATCTCTCACAATTCTAATTATTACTTACATTATTTCTATCTACATAATATTGAGTATCATTCATGGGTATTTATTACACTATTTACATATCAGATTTAGAGAGGAAATTACATTATCTTCCTTGTAATCAACACAAACGAAAGGACAACTGCATTTAACCGCATCATGAAAGATTACGAAACGTCAGCGTAGAAGTTGGCTGAACAATTAAGGAAAAGCCACATGGAGGAGTTCATCTGGTGCTCGCTTTGAATGCTGTGAGGGGGTCAAACGGGACCCTGGGTTCAATACAAACTAAGCCGGTAAGGGTTCCCCAAGGGCTGATCGTGGGGCCACCGGAGAGTCGTGCGAAGCTTCCTGTGTCTACGTTTTCTTATTGGTCGCGCCTGTCCGGAACGTAGGAACATGGAGGGGGAGGGGGTGAGTCGCAGATGCATAAAGTTTGCGAACTAACTGGAATAAGCCTTAGAGCATGCTGGGGAACGGCAGAGAGGCTGGATGTGGGGCTCTTCCTTCTCAACCACCCTCACACAAAACCTTTCCCTGCACTGATTACTTCCGCCCTCGCGAAATCCAAAGAGTTGGGATTTGATGGAACGCATCCGTTGTAGTAGACCTCACTTGGAATATTCCGCCATCGTGTGGGACACTTTATGGATTATCACTTATTTTGGAAACGGATTGGGTTCAGAGGTGATATGCTAGATTTAAAAAATACATAATAACCTCAGTAGTGTTATCATATTATAAGCTGATAAGGAGTGGGAACTCTCTCAGATGATAATATGAGCAGCTAATAGGCTAAATCTTGCACATAATGTCGAAGCATAATACTTCTCTGGAGATTTTTTATCGTTTTTTCCTCGCACAATAAAGGACTACAGCAGATTCAATAGATATTTTCAACAAAATATTTGCTCTCACTAGTTATACCAGACTAGGGATATGTTCTTAAAGATTTCTTAAAATGAATGCTACCAAAACCTCAGCCCAATTGGTTCATTAACCCGTATAAATAGGTTTAAATAGGTAAGTTATAGTGATAAGTAGTAGAATCTCAACGTGAACAAATCATGTTATCATGTTTCGTAGTAACCGGATATCAAAATTGAGAAATTGTATTACCAGGACTGATCACCATAATTTATGATTGCCATCCATCTCTTTCATATCTCTATCTGCATCATAAAAATCAAAAAAAGTGCTATATACATCAAAATAAAAATAGATTTGAAAATATTTTTATGATTAACACAGCAATTTCAAATTTTTTGTTGGAATCCCGGGAAATTAACAAAATAATTCTTTGTACTAAGGCAGATTCCCATGAAACTGATCAAATATTTCTACTAGGGTGTCAAGGATTCTAGGAAATATGTAAAGGTTAAAACATGGGTTGAATCATAATAATAAGCTGGGAGCTCATTATTTCTCAAAAGACGTAAAACAATTTTTTTTAAACAGCCAAACGTATTACGGTAGCGTTATGTGCAGAAGCAAGAGCGAAGAAATTCCTTAATATTTTAAACATATAAAAATATATATAAATAAATAATATAAAACTTTTTCACGACCAAGACGGAATCATAATAGCTGCAATAGATAATCATTTGGTCTTCCTCTTATACGTAAGTTCGAAGTAAACGACTTCTCTTTAGCAGTTCATCATATTTTACAAACTCATTTATATCACGGTGGGAATTATCACGAGTAAAACACGACGTAGATTTCAAATATTTCGCAAAAGATGGCTGACATTACAGATTAAAAACTTCATTCTTACTCAAACAATTTGAAGAGGTGTTTCAAAGATTAAAGCTGGTTTCGATCGAAACGAGATTACCTCCACCAATATCATAAATATCCTAAGGACTCAACCTCCTTCCACAATTTGCTTCTTCAACTCAGCCTACATCCTATAACACTCCATTCCATATATTAATCCCATTCTCCAATGAAAATACATCAATTGAAAATTAAAAAAACTAGATGTCCTACTTTTCTGTAGAATTAATACTTACTCCATGACACTTGGATGCATTCACCAGTTGTGTTATTAAAGGATGCCATGGTAGAGATCACTGTACAACGTAAAGAAGAGGAACGATGCCCAGAAGTAAAGATCACGTAAATCAGCTTACCTGAAAAGATGAAGAAATCAATGAATATACAAGTTGATTATATGCATCAATGTATATCAATGTAAATGTGAATCATAAAAAATCAGATTATAATTAGGATTAGAGTCACATATAAACTCATGGCAATATAAGCAACACAGAGAAATAGCACGAGGAGCTTATAAAAGACGTAATACAAGGCAGGTAGATTAATTTTTTTTAGAAAGTTAAGACTTCACTAACATTGAAAATAATACATTATAGCAGACGTGGTAACATGGATAGGGCACACCATGAGGTATAACAAATTCAATTGAATTATAATCATATTCAGCTGTTCAATCCGAAAATTTTCAAGTTAAGTAATACACAATTTCCTTCCAATACACTGGGCTGTTGAACGTAGGTAGTGCTCCCTTCTTGTATTTCACGTGTGTCCCTTGGCCATCTAATTTGCGCTCTGCTACTGTTCCACGAATTTGCCGTAACTCGCTGTGTACTGTATCAACAAGTTCTTTTCTGAGTTGTGTCCTAATGATCATCTCGGCCTTACATGACCTCGAATTTTCATAACTCGTATATTATAATTTTGAATATTTACTACAATAAATATTAATAAAAATGGCACATCAAAGAACAAAAGCACTTCATATTTTAAAATGCCTTATATGAACGGGCAGACGAAAACGAATATTTTGAATTAGATATATTCAATAGATGCAAGAAGAGAATAGTTAATTATTAAGCCAAATATTTCGTATATTTTTGTGTGCATCAGAAACCTCAGGAAGAGTATTTAACACAAGATTATGTGCAGATAGATTACTCCAATACAATGATAATGAGTGATTCGGGAAATACTTTGGAAAATACTGGGTACTAATTAATCTGTCCAGGAAGGAAAGGAAAAGAATTCGTACGTAGTGAAAAAGATATATAATGAGAGCGAAGATAAATTACGACCGTCCGAAGATGAACACACTCAAAGCTTGCTTGACGGAGTAAATAACAGAAAAATAACGTGAGAGAGAGGGTGTAACTTTCAACATCAGGATTGTTTGCAGAAGAATAAAGTGGATAAGGACGGGGAACAGGAGAGATTCTTTAATATTACAATGATTTATCGCCAATAATGGACGCGGGAGAGAACCTCTTAATATTTACCGGCCCCTTCACAAGTTCAATTATATCACGAGATTAATCACCATGGTCACCACCTTCTCTCTTCTTCGAGCTGCTTGCTCTTTGGGAAAACTGTCTCACCCCCCACTCCATTATCCTCTTACATCGTACACTCCCCCCCCCTTCCAATCCTCCACCTCTAAACCCAGTGCCTTCAATCTCATGAGCCATATTTCATTCGGGTCTCCAATCCCCACAGATCCTAAGTCTCAGTCGGTTCTCTCAGTGATATCTTCCTACCCTCATCCACCCGCCTATACGAGAAATGGAAAAATTCGTTCCCTTTCCTGCCGTTTTCTCGGCAAACAAATCAGAAAAAAGTAAGCGAGGTGGAGAAAAGGGATGTGGAAGGGTTTAGTTTATGTGCTAACTATCACTAGTAAATTAGGGTGTCCATAGTTTCATTTAATTAATTTCCTCCCTTTTTCCTCAAGTGAGAGAGAGAGGAAGGGGAGACATATTGCTTCCATTATCAAGGTTGAACATCGGGACCCGGTTAGGGGAGGGGGCGGTGCGGGGAAGAGTGGTGGCCAAATATCGATTTTGAACATTCGCATATCTTTTCCTCCATCTCTTCGGCTTCTCGAACCTCTACTTAAGTCCCTACTACTGAACCCCCACTCACACTTCAAACCCTAAAGCAACTCTCTTAAGTAGAAGTTACCATTATTCCTTGTGATGAGCGAAAAGAACACAATTTTTGTTTGAATGTTATTCGCTGTGAAAAATTATTTTCGCTGATTCAGAAGATTAAGAGGGGACAAAAATTAACGTGTGTGTGGGGTATCTGAGAAGTAGCTTTGATATAAATAGAAGGTAGAGATTTAGGAATGAGTGAGCGATGAAAGAATGAGTAATAAATGCTCCAGTAATAGATATTTACGAAAGTAGCATGCTTCGCAGGTTATGTCTTGTAGAGAGAATGGATGAGTGTTAAATAAAAACGCAGATATATTACTTACGCAGATATATTATTATGCAGATAAGTTGGAGTGCATGGTGTGAGAGTACGGGATAGAAAGAGAGAGTCCTTGGTGAATGTGGTGGCAATCACTCATAATAGAAGAGACACTGTATGACGCAATGCAAGAGTGTAACTGATGTAAAGAGCTATGCAAGAACAGGGCAATTTGGAGCTAATTACTAAAGCAGAGTAACGGATCTTTATAGGCTTATCACCGAGAGTTAAATTTATTTGAGTGTGCGTATCTTGAACGGGAAGGTAACTGATTTATTTTTTGATGATCACAATCGAAAACGGTCTCCTGATTCCCTACACCTAAGTAAACAACGGGTTAACTAAGTAAACTCTTCTCGGGCTCTCCATCACACCGGTTTAAACTGTTCATCATTGCCGACGTTTCGAGGCCTTCTTCGTTTTTGGTTCTTGCCTTGAGAATGAGTGGTGAGTCGTCTCTTGAAAAGTCGGCAATGATGAACAGTTTAAACCGGTGGAGAGCCCGAGAAGAGTTTACTCATATTATTCGCCGCGAAAGTGTTAGATCCTTTTTAACGGGGTAACTACATGCGGAAACACAGAACCATGCCCTGATGAGGGGGACACTCCGCAAGGCGGGTATTGAACCAAGGATGCCTTAAATGGCTGTCAAAGACGTTATCATGGCGCCTCACATGCATGAAAAAAGACCTCAAACCTGTGAGCTGTCAGTTCCTTTTCCATCCATGCCTATGATTAGTTATACATAAGTATTAAGTACATAACGGCTTAAACTGATGATTTAACACCCACGGCCAATTGGTCTTGGAAATCAGATATTAGTCTAAAGAACTTCTTTTTTTAACTTTGCTCTCGTTTGATATACCTCCAAAACTTGTTCAAGCCTTTTAAACAAAGCGAAATCGGCCCATACATGCCGATTCATTGAGCACTAAAACGCCTAAGGAGAAAAATAATAATAATATTTTATTTTACACACCAAATTGTACACTTTAACTATTAAAACATTATTTTAGTGAAATTAGGCACCCCTGAAGAAACCTGTATTAGGGTTGCCATCCATTAATTACGCTGCGTTCAGCAGCATTCTATTTAATTAACAACATATGAATATATTTATAGGCATTACAATTGACACAGAAGTATGCTCAATATAACCTAAATTAAAATACATAGACTTTATGCATTTAAAAATAGAAAAATATAAAGCAAGTAACAATTTAGGGAATAGTGAATAAGCATTAAATAGTGATATTAGTGACATGTTTGGTGGTAGGTACTTTAACATTAAAGAATATTATCTATATCTATTTGCGTACATAACCATTTTCTTAGACGGTTAAGAAATATGGCTTAACTTTGACAGAATATATGAAATTATTTCTCTAGGAAAGTTATTAAATAATTAAGGGTCAATATTAATGTTTGTATGCTTCAACTTTAAGCCTCAAAACTCTTATATTGGAATTATTTCTAAACCTTGTTTTCTGAAGGTACGGTTTATTACTTTCACCTCCTCTTTATAAAATACTCCGAGTACTGTGTAAATAAATAAATGCCTGAGTGGTAAATTGTCCCCTTCTTGATTTTTAAGCGCTGTAGATAGCATTAGATTCTTATTTCTTGAATTTTCACCAACGGTCACCTGGTAACATAAATAAAAAGACCAATTCTCTTACTTAAACCCTTTACAAAACATTTGAAATACCCTAGAAATATCAGAGTAGAAAAAGTAGTACCTTAACCTTATTTGTCAGAATTTTTAAAGCATAGAAATCTTTTTTACTAGTATCGGAATCCTACAGTGTATGTTTTTCCAGTTATTCTCTCTTCCATCTACTCCGTATTCCCCATCACCCAATGTAGTAGAGCTCAATTTATCAGATATATGCAGATTTTTTCCTGACACTACTGATTGATTGTTCACCCTTAGTTTGTATGAACACGGATTAATTTATCTTCAATATGCACCACCAAAAATTCCAATCAGTTGATAAATTATTGCAAACCCCTGCATATTTTTGAAGTAATATGAGAAATAGAATGACTGAGAGTCAAATAACAAAGCAGATGTGTGATAGAGGAGTAAATGGCAGTAAGAGGTAGACTGAGAAATTCATGGGTGAGTGTGGAGCACGACACTCTTAAGAAGAAAATATTTGGATTCATAAATATAGGAGGGCGAATATGAGGCAATTCATGAAGGCAACTGAAGCAAAAGATGTATGAAAGGATAGGCCAGAATGGAGGAATTTATTAAATCAGTGTCAGCTTTAGAGGACTTTCATCGAGAAATACAGTTTTATGACTCTGCCTACCCCGAAAGGGAGCGGTGTTTTGATTATGCATTTATGTATGTAAGCACCTCGTTATACTTCAGTATGCAGCGTTTCCAAAACGTGTAGCCATCGACATCATATGCTGTTATTAATCCGAAAATATTTTAAATCAGCGACTCTCCCTTCTCCTCTCTGTCAACCGCTTCATTGCTAAATTATTATTTAATTTGAAGGTATTCATAAATTTTCTGATGGATTCCATTAATGGGCTTCCTCTGTAATTTTATCCATAACAGCAGTGAAACCCTGGTATGTCACGATCACTGTAAAGATAGGCTTAAAGAAGTGGGAATGGGGCATCTGTGAAGTGTTTGCGTCAAAAGTAGAATGGATAAAGTAAGAAATGAGTTATGATAAAAGAAATTGAGTTGGATGCTCCAGTAATAGACGTATGTGAAAGGAGTGTGCTTCGTTGGTTAGGCCAAGTTTAGGGAATGGGAGAGAGTTGAATGACGAAGCAGATATATGATAGCTGAGTGAATGATGTGAGAGGAAGTGGAAGGCCGCGAAAGTCATGGGTCAATGTGGTGAACGAGACTTTAAAGAGGAGGAAAATTAGAAGTATTAGCGTAAATGGAGCAATGTACGAGGGTAAGAGAAGCAAAAGTAGTTTATAAGGATAGGGCATTATGGAGGAAGTTACTGAAATGGAGCCAATTTAGGACCTAGCCAATTGTCTTTAGCCCTAGCTAAAGGCAATAACTAACTTCTTTGACTATGACTACTCCGAAAGGGAATGGGGTTATTGTTATGTATTCACGTATGTATGCGGAAGTGTTTAAACAGAAAACTTTTTAAAAAGCATTATTCTTCTACATGCCCTTATATACCGAATCTCCTACTCACCCCCGACTACTGCTCGCTGACCCCCTCCCCTCCCCTAAAATTTCAATATTTCTACCCCTCCTCCTCTTCATCCCACCCCACTCATTCTTACCCCCTTCCCCCCATGGCGACAACCCCAACAATCCCCAACGCTCCATTGCACAGATTCCCTCGGACCTTTTTCAGGGGCCTTTCTCATCTCAATGACTCCCAATTTCCTCTTTTCGTCGTCGTCTGTCCCGGCAGCTTGGGGACTTTTTCATCTTGTCTTCACCCACCACCCTCTCCTTAAACCCCTCCTCCCTCTCATCTCATCTTTTCAGTCCCAAATCTGCATCCTTCCTCCTCTCCCACTTCTCCCTAATAGCTTACGCGACGTTGAACTGGGAAAAGATGTGGAGTGGGACAGGGGGTGGTTTACAGGGGGTTGGAGTCAATGTAGGGTCGAGAATGTTCACGTGGAGAAACTTGTTTCTTATGTCTTCCAGGTTCCGTGACAACCTGGAATATCAAATCTACTAAAGATCTCTAAAGGCTGGATAAAATATGAAATAAGGAAATATATGGAGGAATAGAAGAGAAAAGGACCATATGGACCACCATGCTGATAAGAAGGGCAGATTGAGAGAACAAACCAAGACAATATGAACTAGAGTCCGTCCAAGATAAATAGTCCGGGTGAAATATACTGATTTTCGTTAGAAGGAATCGAAAAGTAAAATATTGATTCACGATCGAATTATTTAAACAAAGGCCACAATCATAGATTCTTCGGCCACGTGATTCCCTTCTCCAAACGGAATTTTTAGTGATTGGCTTTATTTCTCTCAACTGTGTAATTATCCTGTACAAACTCTTGTGAATCACTATGAATGCAAGTATAAACAATTCAGACCGGTCTTGAGTTAACTGGAATGGTAAACGTTGGTCATTGAGTGCAATTTTTAACAATTTTTCAAGTAATAAAAAACATTCTTGGACCAAATTTCACTTCAGTGTATAAGTTTATGCGTTGGAACTCAACATACAGGTAGTAACGGAAACCATGTATGTATCATATTTAAAAGTTTTCCCTTAATTAAAGTAATATATGACTAGATTCTTCGGCGCGGTATTAGAAATTTTAACGAATTTATATTGAAATATATTTTTGTTGAATATTCAACTCGATGTGATGCCTTGACGTTTGTTTGAAACAATAATAATAAAAATAAATGTATCATTTCGCGTTTAGAAGATTATGAGTAAATATTCAATCAAATTATTACTATGCATATCTCATGTGCTACGAGGCTACGTGTTAAAATAGCATTGAATCGCTGGGAAACCAAATCGGTATGATCCAAAGTTTTTCACTTTTATCGATAGATACCACTAATGAGAACACACGCAAATTTTCACGCAAATCTGTGCAAAAATAAAATGCTCCAACCACCTAAGTACTCAACGTTGCATTTTTTCTTTGAAATCGTTCATTTTTTACCATTTAAGAAAATATTTCACGTTATTACCTTGGCAGTGGCAGCGTGGGCTTCAAATGGAAAATTCAAATGGCTTTGGAAAAGAGATCTACAATGGAATTATTGTAATATTTTACTTGGGGAACTGTCCACCCTATCCCATCAATGCTTGGTCAATGACTCCTAAATGGTATACGAATTGTGTACGTTACATTATGGGAACTCATCTAATCCTACGCAGCTTTTTCAATTTTTCCTCTTCCATTTGAATGCCTCCTATTATATGTAAATGCTGTCTGTCTGTCCGTTTGTCTGCAAATCACTGTTAAAAGGACTTGCCGGTGACCTAGGATGATGGCACGAATACAAGAAGGAACCTTAACCCAACGAGAAATAAAGGAAAAATCACGACCAACAATTTAGTACGGTTGTTTTATTCCCACGCTATAAAACTTTATCCCCATTATAAAAGCATTGAACTTGTTGGTTTTTGCTATTTTAAATTACTAGGACTCAATAAATATTGTAGACATTTACACTAATGGATGGGTGAAATAATTTTGAACCGAACAAATACTTTACAATAACCGGGAACAGCAATTAAAAGGGGTTGTTATCATTCCATATTTTTTAACCTTTAGATCCATTTAAAAAGCATTGAGCACGGTGTAGGGGATTAAGGGATACATTTTGAACATTGCAATGAAGAATAAATTCCATATAATACAACAATATTGCAAATTGCAAAATGTTTTTTCATCGTTTGAATTTCAACAAGTGCTCTTTCCTAGTAGGATAAATAAAACCCAAGGTAGGTATTAAACCAAAGTATAAAAATTCGTCAAAATTAATCATTAGTTTTCACCCACATTCAAGCCCAGGTCCCCCAATTGCCGGTCAGATACGATTGTAATTTTAATTGTCTCGGGGGTGGGGGGACAAAATAATGGCCTGCCGCTGAGCTCCGCAATTAATGGGCACTATAAACATTGCAAATGTGCGGTAATGTGCGACTTGCGTGACAGTCTCGTGATTAGGAATACTAACCACTGCTAACATTGGATAAAGGCAAAAATGATCATTCTACGTCATAGAAAAAACTGGGACATAGGCCAAAGAAATTCACGGAAATATAGAAAATATACTATTCTCGCGATGAAGTATCGGTAAAGAACTACTTTCTATCCAAAATATAATGATAATGAAAATAAGCGGTAAATATTATCACGCAATGCAAGCTAATTCAAACTTTTGAGTAGCAAAACAACATGAAGCAAGATGATCCTCAATAAAGATAATCCATCATCATGTCACAAAACTGGGACGTGCTGACCAATGAGGAGGCTACTCGTAATCAGAGATTTAGCAACATTCATACCGAATATTTCGAGCTGGAGATGTTCATCGTTCACAATAGCAGTCAGAATCTCCTATAAACTATCAACAGCGTAGCAGTATTTTTCAACCCCCGTTAATAAAGCTTCGAGCTAGGAAATTACCACCAGTCACAAGTTTGGTTAGCTGCAGCATTCCACTCCACTCTCCCGTCAGCATATCTCTCAATTTCTGCATAGTTATTCTATTTAAAGTCCTTCATAATTTGCTTTCTGTATTCCAGCCTTCACCTTAACTACATTTCCAATACTATTCCATTTTGATTATTGTTTCCAAGAGGTTAAAATGTCTCAGAATGTAAGCATGCTTCACAACGTTTTTATTAAGCATTTTCCTTCCACAACTATTTGCAGACTTCCACAGTAAATGTTTTATTCTTACTTTACTGTTTAAACACTTTTATTACCCAAAGTGCATATCCACATAAGAGATTCCTACAGGCATTTTTATGAAGCTTTTCCTTTTCTCAATGATTTTAAGGGAAAGTTTCAGGGATCCATTGGTATAAATATTTAATATGCATATTGTATTATAAAAACTATCACAGCTTCACGATGTATTTTATTACACATCAAAAATTGTTTCAGAATATAATAAAATTATTAAGGGAATAACTATTTTGTAATTATTTGCTCTAATCATGGTCGGTGGGTATAAAGATCGTGGGAATTATAGCAATGATTTCCTACCACCATGGATTTAAAGTTTGCGTTTTTGCTGTTATGTTAGTTTTCTTTGAAGAAACATATATTCCAATGAAATTAATACAAAGAAAATCAATTGCCTCTTCCAACCTCATACTCTACCCCAATGCTATACTCCTCAACAAGTTTCCTCTCCTCACCCACCATACTTAACTCTTCCTCATTCATCTTCTTTTCCGCCCAACGTAGCTTTTAAATTCTCCTCCACATCCACTCCTCATAAGTCTGACGTCTCTTCTCACCACTATTCCCAGAGTCCATTTGTATGTGCCATACAACGCTACATTCCACATTTAACACTTCGTCAACCTTTTCCTTGAAATTGTTACACAATTGCCTTCTATTGCTGAATATCTCGTTCGCTAGAGTAATTCTCCCAATCCATCCGCTTCTATGCTCATTTCCTTCCAATGTAAAACAATTAAGGCAGTTAATTGTTTTCACATGCTCCAAATTGTGCCATTCCACTCCCACTAGGTGAGAGTGGGAGGACAAACCATATAAATTTGTTTCAAAAGCAGGCTCCTATCTCAATTCTCAGTTTATTTCTTCATCCAATTATACGTCCTACGTCTCTTCATCCGGTCCAAAAAAAGTTTCTCTACTTTCTTCCCCTTCTCCACTTACCCAACATCCCCCCTCAATCACGGCTTTCAGTATCCTTTCGCCACTCATTACCAGTTTTCAACCACCTACTCTGCCCTCCCCCATAACAACCGAAAAATAGCACTCCAGGAAAAAAACGTGCCTCCGCCCACGGTTCAATTAACTGCGGGATGAAGAGGGAACGATGGCATGGATTGGATAGATTTTGAGGACGGGATACAGAGAGAGAAATTCCGACCTCTTGCTAAATTCAAAATAAGCAAAGGTTCCCCGATGATATTGCCCCTATCGATTTAATTAAGAACGATCAAATAATTGGCGAGTTTTGCAGCAGACGGGCGGTGGAATCAAGGCGAACCGATTGGGCCGAAGAGTGAGCAACATAGCATGCCATCGGACGCGAACTGTGATGCGATAGAAAAATAAATTTTATCGGCGGAAATCAAGCTCGGAGTGAGAAGAGAACAGATGACGCATCGGAGAAAGTTTGCGAGAACGTATTTTGGAAGAGGGTGGAGGTAGTAAAAAAAAAGGTAGGGATCCAAATTCTCGAAATAAAAAAAAAACTTTTCGGGAATCGAGATTTTGAAATCGTATTCTCCAAGATACATCGACGGTTTTTCTTTTTTTTCAAATTCTAAAAAGCATTTCACAATCCATATTTAGTTCAATTAACATTAGATATTCAATGGCTATATTTAATTACTGAGACTAATATTCACTTATTTTGTTTACCACACTGATTGATTTCATAAGAGCAACTATTGAAGACTTGGTCCAAAATAGCTCAATTCATATTTAAAAATTGTCAGCATTTCGATTTTATTTAAAAAATGTAATGTCAGGACAGCAAAGAATATGTAAGCAAAGGTTTACCAAAAGAGTATAGTGACATTCAAAATATCAAGCAAGCATTTCTCCAAAGTTCCTCTCCTCTATTCTGGCTTTACTTAGTGGAATGCTTTCATAATGAGGGTAAATACAGCGCAACCATTCCAGAAATGTATGTATTTAAACGAACATGGTTTCTATGCTGCGCATCACCTGCAAGAGAATATTCAGGTGGACCATTCACCTGAATATGACGCACATCACCGAAATAATTATCATTTAGATGCATAATTTTGTGGAATTGCTGTTTTTTTTATTAAT
The DNA here is from genome assembly GCA_963573305.1 of Pyrrhosoma nymphula. Lineage (NCBI taxonomy): Eukaryota > Metazoa > Arthropoda > Insecta > Odonata > Coenagrionidae > Pyrrhosoma > Pyrrhosoma nymphula. Next base: position 41,751,584 of record OY754339.1, on the reverse strand, counting down.
CCTCATCAAACATTTCTCCAATCAAGCACATCAATTCATATAAGTTCATGTATCTTAAAATTTCATCTTTCAGCTTACCCTTATCTACTTTTCTTAGAGTCTAGCACCATACAACGCGGCACTACATACTTAACTCTTCGCTTAACTTTATTTACATTATTACACAAGGTCCTATTTCTGGTCACCTTCTTTGCTTGCTAAAAAAATCAATGATAGCACACAATAAAAACGAGGCTCACACTAGCGGGGAACCATTGTACGCGCAATTCTCTGGCCTAAGAATCACTACTGCCGCCAAGCCAGAGGCGTGAGTATTCTTCTGCAAAAAGGTGATTTGAATAATAACGAGTCAGAGGTTTCCTATCTGGTGAATTTTTTTTCGGGATTCACATTGGAACACTGACTTCATGAAGGCATATTTTTATAGGAGACTTTTTTTATCATTTTCAGAGCTTCTAGATGAATAATTTTCCGGAAAACCCTTAAATCTTTCATTAGAAGTTTCTTTAGGCGTGATCATGGATCCTTCCTGCGCTTTGTCACTATTTATTTCCCAATTTGTATTCACAGTCACAGTTTCCGTGACCAACCCGAAAAATGCAAGAAGAACAATTTTTAAAAAAGGCAAAGTTAAAAGAAAGTTCTTCGTATTTTTCTTACTCATTTAAGATTCAACAAATTTACAAAAGCGTGAGCACGTTACATAGACCCGTATTCCCGCCCCAGTCGACTTGATCAATGGATTTCTGCCCAAGGTGCCAATAATGGCCACTTAGGCTCTAATAAACAGTGATTTCTAATATAATTTAACCTTTAAATTACATGAAAACTAGATGGTAATTATTTGGTTCAACGGGCAATTTTCCCAAACTCTTGAACCACTCTTCTCGCAGACCTGGAAACTAGACATTTCAAAAATAACTGGAAAAGGCCGTAAAGGAAATGTCGTCCGAAAACTGTAAGGTGGTGACAATAGATGCGAGATGGTAATCTGGTTAATTAAGGTGAGGTGACCGACAACTGAGACAATTTGCACTATTGATAACGGTAGGGTAGGTTGGAGAGGGAAGGACTATTAATAGGAATTTGTTGGAAGGGTGGAGAGAAATCTGGCGTCAACATTAGCCTACTCATAACTGCAAGGCGCCACTGTTTACTACTCCATTCGACGGACGGAGTCGGATGTTTGATCAAAAATAACACGGAATTTACGTTGTTCTCAAAATAGATCAATAATTATTCTTCAATATAAAATGTGTTCCCTTCAAAGTAGCAGAAGTATTCAGGTTTAAGGATGCGTCGACGTTTCGCACCGCTCAGCATGATTAACACGATTGATTTAAGTTAAACCGTTATTTTCTCCGAATATAATTGATTTCTTATACATTTATTATAATTTATTATGCACTTTTAAATAATTCAGCATGCTTAAGATATGTATGATTAGACTAAGGCGATTAGTGTTGTCGCCTTGAACGCGTTCCAGGTCGCCTCTGATCCCTATCGAGCCGCGCAATTCCCCGGTGGTTGTCTCACCGTCAGGAGGTGTCTGACGGTGAGAGTTCCAATCATCACGGTGTGATGGAAATTTTTCTTCAGTGAACAGAAATGAGTGGGTCAATAGTACGTGTTCTATTCTTAGGATTATGATGATGGCCTCCTTTCTCCGGCATCTCCTGACGGAAGAAAGCCACGCTGACACCACCAGTTTTGTATACAGTAGCCTTTAAAGTAATTCCCGTCAGATACATATTATTGTACCTTGTACCATTGTGCCAGCGCTTTTTCCATTCTTCGAAGCAGTTCAGGAATCCAATTTTCGGAATTGCGTTTAGATCCTTCAGTCATTTCGTTTTGATCTCATTTATGTTGGAAAAACGTCATCATTTCATGGTATTTATTTTACCTGGAATAGGAAGAAGTCGCAGGGATCCAATGTTCGGCAAATGCGTTGGCAGAATTATCATAACGGTGCTTCAATTTGGCCAAATATTTTCGAACCAGCAGTAAAGTGTGAGTGGGTATATTATCGTGCTGATATATCCAAGAGATGTTTCGCCACGTAACCGGATTATTCGCATTACATAACGCAAATGGCGTGGAACTTACAGGTGTTAACCATTGACCATACGACGAGTTAGTCGTACAAGAATTCATGGTACACCATGCCGTTGGAACAGAAGTAAACGGTGAGAGCGTATTAACGCAAACATATTTATCTAGCCTCTTACTAGTACTCGAAGAGTTCTTCGCGTGGCACGAAAGTAAGAATCGGGATTTCAACGAAAACTCTCCAACACTGCCCTTGAAAAGGCCTTGGTTGAGAAGCTAGTACGAGAAGATATCACTCCAACAAAATCTTTCTTCGAATGGTAAGAGAACAGATGTCGCATCAGAGAAGGATTGCAAGGACGTACTTTTGGAAGAGGTGGGGGATGATGAAGGTTTGAAGCGAAATGGTTGAGGACGTAATAAATGGAGAGCGAAAAACGCAGGGCAAACAGGAGAATGATAAAGTAGGATAATGCGAGGTAAAAAGAGGAGAGAAGGCAGAATCCAAGGAAGAATTCATTTTCGGGAGAAAACGAAGAAATTCGGGATGAAGACTAGAAATACGAAATTGGGAGAGAGAGATAAATCAATTGAAACCGATGTGCCAGGATAGGTTTCGATATTAATATCATGGTAAAAGCTTACGTAAAAAGTCTATTGAGCACAAAATGTTCCAAAAAAATTTGGTTGATTGTAAGAACTCCTCATAAGTGTTGTTTACGTTTTATTTTTCCAGCGATATTCAAATAATTCGTTCTAATTTATGATTTGGGGTTAACATATGACTAGAGATAAGTTTTTTGGCATTAATGTTTTGTATTTTTAGCATTAATAATTTTAAATATAGCATTTTGTAGAATTGACTATTAGAAATATAGCAAAATTGTTTTTTTGGGATTGAAATGGCCACAAATAGAGGATTCCGGTCAAAATTATGATACGCGCTTATGAATGGATTATTTGCAAGTATTTATGTAGTTTGTGAATGGATAAGTTTATTAAAAGTGATATCTGAAGAGTAAATGAAAAATATATATCCAAGCCTCTAGGCCTATACATCTTCCTTTATTTAAACAACATGAATCTTTCAGTTACTACCACAGACAAAAGATTTTCATAATTATATTTAATTCCTAGTTTTGTTTGCAATATTGAAAATTCAAATTTTGTCAGGGCTTAAGGTGCAGCCCTAGGCCAAGTATTCGTTCTTGGAGACTACTATGTACAATTAAAAATAAAATTAAAATAAAGTAGGCCTGGGCCTAATGTGGATCAAATCTAGCTTACTTAGTCCCATAGGGTACTAATAGGCTTCACTTCTCACTGATTGAAAGAAAGCATGGAACACGTTTCCATTGAAGTAGTTTTTATTCTAGTCCGCTTGTCGGTCAAGATCAGGTTGTATTTGTTGAGTGAGTGCTAGATATCTTGGAAGCCTGAAAGTCGTGAGTTGTTACAAAATACTGAAGCTCATAAGATAGAGGGCTGCTGAAGGTAGCAAATCTTTTCAATTAGGTAGGTGCATAAGACAGCTAAAATGTTTTCTTTCTGGTGGAACGTATGAGAATCAAATGAGAAATGAAAGTTATCAAACCTCAACGGACACTAAGTTAGCATTTTAGTAGCCATTTGGGGTACGCCAAATCAAAGATATGTGCTACCTTAAGCAGTCTCCATCTTATGCACATCACTAATTTGATACGACTCGATGATATTCCTGCTTGCGTCAGAGGTTATCAAGCGTGGCAACATTTAGCACAGTTTGCTACTGCAACCCTATTGCCACTTCAGAAGAGGATGAACTCCATTAGCTTGTGAGACTTTGTTCCTCTGAGATCTTTCACGTTGTGGGGACCAGAAAGTGGAGTACTCGGCTTTATCCAGTGGTAAAACTTCGGCCACAGAGAAATGTCTGCAAGTTGGGGCAGAGTTGTTTACGTATAATCAGATATTTATAGATATTATATTTCCTTTACATGTTTTCCATGTGCGCAACAATTATTTCAAGACAATATGTACCTATTTGATGAAATTAAATCATTTTTGGTGATTTGATTGATTTTGGCGAGCGGCGGCTGATAAATACAGTGGTGAGAACGTAATAGTGCAACTATTATGTTTAGATGATGCATCCAGTGGCACCTAGTAGCCAGGCTTTCTTCGTAAATGTGGGAAGTGAGGAAGAAGAAGATAATGCGGAAGAAGAGAACGAGATGCCTGATGAAGTAAGGGCTGAACTAAACCAAACCGAAACCAGCTCGTTATGGTATAAAAATATGGGTATACGCTGATGCAAAACTGCCTGCGTCAGCAATGTGCAAATGTATACTGGGATGGTGGGAAAGTGACGAGAAGTAAATCAGGTTATGAGAGTGGTCTTGGACTTGGCGAAGCCATATTTTGGATCCGATTGAGAGATTACAACAGGGCTCGTTCTTTATATCCTTTCCTCTTTTCCCAGCCCTGCTAGAATTTCTTTTACATTGATTGGAACAATCCGGCCGAATAAAAGTGAAATTTCAAAAGAATACCTAGCCAATAATTCGAGATATTAAAAATCATTACTTTTTGGTTTCTCAGATAACATGACATTTGTATCATATGCTCCTAAAAAAGATAGGCGGTAAATCTACCATCTAGTAAACATCATGATAGAGAAACAGTAGACGACATGAATAGAAAACCTAATATAATTGTACACTACAATGAAACAAAGTGAGGATTTTAAAGGATTAATCAAAGAAAGGAAGGAGTTTATTTAGAAGATAAAATGACATCCGAATATACTTGCGTGCTGAAAAAGTTTTGCTGGCCATTATGACTATTTCTAGAGTTAATAGATATCGCTTGCCAAAATACATATATTATTTGGATAGAAAAAAATCCCGCACGGCAAAATAGAGATCCGATGTGGCGAAAATTATTTCAGCACGAATTTGTCCTTCAACTTCCCTACCTCACATTCTATGGGAATAGTAGGAATTAAGAGTGAAGCCACAATGGTTGAAGAGGATAGAATATCCTAAATGAGCACTTTGGCCGTGGACGTGGCGATGTGTGAACGTGGAGAGAACAGACAAACAAGATTTATGTGTTTCTAGTGCAAAAACCCAGTGTTCAAACTAAATTGGATTGAAGATATGATTGCTAAACGCAAGACTTGTGAATAAATAATTTATCCTTCCGTATTGGTTTCATTTTGATACAAGCAATATTGAAGGGGTAGAAATTTGTAACATATTATTTATATGGTTTTTAGTAATTCATCCTTCCGTATGGGCTTCATTTTTAGAAAATCAACAATAAAAAGGTACAAAAGTTTTAATAAAAAGGTTTTTTTCATATTATTTAAACAAAATATATTTATTATTGAAAACAAATGTTAAATATAAAAAATAGATGCAATAAAGGTCATATAAAAATTAAATTAAGGGTCTACTTCGTATGTTATACTTTTAATTAAATAAAATAAATGGGGTAACCAAGTTATCCCCCTTGGCAGTGAAAAGGTGTAAAGTAACTTGATAGTCTGAGGGTTAATAGAGGTGTCTTATGTTAGGGTCCCACCATTTTTGTTAGGACCACTAATGGTGCGTGGAAAGTCTCTCTCTCTCTAGTTTTGTCGCTTCTACCTTATAGTAGGGGGGAGCGTGGTGGCCTTGTGGGTAGAGCGCTTGGCTACTGATAGAAGGATCCCGGGTTCAAATCCAGGTGAAGCCTTTGGTCGCCCCCGAACAAAAAAATCCTCGGAATGCGATGTGGCCCAGGGAAAGGAACTGGCCCCCCTACCCTGAATGTGTGAAATGCACACGCGTGTGGCTTAGTCCGGGGTGAGATCTGCCCTCAACTATCCAAACCATCCTTGAGTGAGTGACCATATAGTATAAATAATCTGGGATCAAATAATTTCATCTGAAACTACCTGGTCAGAACTTTTCAAAAAATCGAAACAGTGTGTAGCCTTGTTGTCCCTACCGGCTCACAACCGAATCTTTTCTCTAACTGTGTTTCATTCTCTATTCGCTCGTTGTAGTGCTTAACGAATTACTGGGCTCTCCTTTGTATTTTATCAATTTCGGGAAATAAACCTATCCCAAATTCTTACGGCATATTCGGGATGTGCGCAAGCCAGATCAATATTGTAGGAGTGTGTGGGAAAATTGAGGAATACAGAAGACGATGGCATGATCATGTTCCAAGGATGGAAGAAAACCGTGTTCCTTAACAAATCTATTGATATTAGTTTTGCGCGGGCGGAGTTCCTTAGCAACACCCAACACGCCGCATTCGGAGCTGTACTGGTCAGCTGATTTCTTTTGTCACCTTTACGCCCCCCGGCCTCTTTCCGTGCAGGAAGGTGAGTGAAAGTTTTTTTTCCTCATTCTCAGAATGCTGATGAAACATACCATATTTCATTCCTCTGGGAACTGAAATGTGAATCTTATTCAGGTTGGAGTATAAAATACTTATTTGGAATAAGATTCTTGCGTTAAGCGCTTTAGAGACACTTTTTCATGGCCTTTTCATAGAATGTCTCTCCACGTTCATATTTTAAGAGTTCAATTGTCAACTACATGGCATTATTTGAAAGTTTGGAATTGAAAACCTGCCGTAAAATCGAAAATGAACAGCACCCTAAATATTATGCCAAAAATGTTTAGTTAAACCATAAACTATTCCACTACGCCAAGTTCATGGACATCCTTGCAAAATAATAGCATTATAAAAACTTCCAACGGAACCGCGGCATAAAGATTTTTTGCGAAAAATAGCTCGATTGCGAAAAGTAAATCGATAACAATATTGGAGAGCTAATACTTATAATGCATAATTACAAACGAAAATAAGGTATAGTTCTTAGATTACACAGTAAAATTAGCAAAAAGTATATAATAACTATAACTATTAATGTTAAATAATTGTTTTCTACTGAAAAAATACTAATGCTAGGTATATTGATACAAAGCCAAAATCTGTAAACTTATATTTTTGATGCATGTATGTTATCAATTTATGATTCTTGTGGCCAAATTTTACTGCCAATTTATATAGCTTGCAATTTTTTTCATTTTTTCCGTTATTTCCCATTCTCATTTTACTTAAATTAAGAAAAATCATGTAATAATGATCAGTTTTATCGTGGGATCGAAGTTTCTAGGACAATAAACCTTTATCTATTTTCTTATGGTATCATTATTGCCGTTTACTCGAAAATCCTCTCGTCTACTGAACAAAACCCTACTGAAAAATTTACAGGAGAGGAAAGAATCATCCAATATCTACGTGCACCAAGGCTCATTGCAGAAAAAAGGATACTCATGGTGGTCATATTAGATACACATAACATACATATCGTTCAGTCATGAATAATGCATTGAAGTGCGGAGGTATATTTAAGATTCGGGTCAAGTGCTGAGTAGGTTGCTTACGCCTGGAGAAAAAAAGGGCAGATTCTGGGAATTTATTGGAGAGAAACGGGTCCATTTACAAACCCCAACGTATCTACTACAATATTAACGTATGCAAGTCGGAGATTGGTCGTAAAACATCTACATCTGCATCTACATATCCCCACGAGCCACTGCAAGAGCATATGGCTTATGGTTTATTAGGATACCAGTTTATTAGGATAAGGGAAAGAATAGAGATAAGACTTGGAAGAATGTGAGGAAGAAAACTGATGTGTTTTTGACACGTTAATGTCATACTCTGTTCATTACTATTGCATAAACTTTTTTTATCCATTTAAAGCGTAAATAAAAGATTATTATAACGATATATAATAATATTTCAGATATCCTCTCAAGGCATTGTCTGAGCAAGGAATGTATCATAAATCAATCTCAGATTACATTAGATAATAAAATCACTGAACATATTAAGTTACAAAAATATAATCACACTTGATATGGATAACACGTTTTTAACTAAATACTTCGAGCAAATACCTTGTATGCATTGTAAACACTAATTTTGACAAATATCCCAACGAAAAATTTATGAATGAATAACCAGCTTTTAGTTTGGCTTGTGAATTTTCGTACACCATATTTTTAGACTTCATGTTTTAGTGGTTCATGGTTCGCGGGAAAGGAAATTCTTATCTATCCTTTGAACAGCGTGACTCTTCTGCCAATTTTGTGATCTAAACAGTATTTACGCGAGCCACTAGATAATATTTAATTAACTGCGTAATATATGTGTTAAAATGAAAGAATATAACAGCAGCATAATTTATGCCTATAAAATATAGTAGTTGTGAGACTACCATCAGTTTACCCGTGTACTTAATAATTGTAATAATTAAAAAAAAGGTGTGGCCGTCTGAAAATATGAAAATTATATTTATACATTAAATATAATTACAGGAATTGCAATTTCTTCAAACATTTATAAGAATCACACTGTCCCTCAAGTGATAATATTGTGAATTTATTTGGAGCACTTGTATATACGTAACCACGCAACAACTCATAGTATTATGTTGTTAAAAGCTTGTAAAGGACGTATCACGAAGGTTAAATTCCCGTTAATTTACTGAGCTTTTATATCCATCATGGCATATGGCAAGTCACGGTAATGTTGTAAAAAATCCTTGGCCACGGAAGTATTAAATCTCTAATTTTACATGGATAGTTCGAGGTTAGCTAAAAGTGTTCAGTTTCTCGATCAATAGAGAGAATATGATTGTAAAAATTAAAATTACTGATGTACTGGTCTCATTTTGAGCCATTTACATAATTTCTAGCTTAATTATTTCATATTTAAAGGAATGAAATCAAAATGTTCTACCCGGAAATTCCGTCCGGTAGTCGGATGTCACGTGACGCAAGGTTTTCCCGCATCTACAAGAAGTATTCCACTAAAATAAAATACCGGTATTGGATACTATCGTAAAAATCGGAATCAAGTCACCATAATGTATACCATGTGACATGCGCTAAATCCAGCGCTGAAAGTCGCTAAAAATAGGAATCGCGCTGATGGGATGACCCATTTGGAGAGTGGAAGGGTGGGAAAAAGTAGGAAGGAAAAAAAGATAAGGGTGGCAGGCGTGGAGGTTTACGGGGATGACTTTGGAGGAGGAGGATCGAGGAGGGAGTGATGGAGAGGTGGGATTAGCAGGGTAGAATGAAATGGGGTTAAGGGGGAGGGGAGAGAAGAAGAATATAAGGGTGTGAAGGGCAAAGGACGAAGAGGAAAGGATGACGGAGAGTTGGAGGGACACGGCCAGTAGGGCGGGCAGAGAAAGGATTGGAACCCTTTTTCTTCACGCTATCCACCCCTTCTTGATGATAAGTTAAGCTATCGCGGAAAGTATTAAAAGTCATATATTTTTTGGGGACTTTATAAAGCATAGGATTCAACCAAAATTAAAAAAAACTCGTTTGAAAAACTTTCCTTTAAAAAAATATTTTCATTCGTGGCACATTAAAAAAGGTATTGAAACCCAGTTAGAAAACTTAAACTAAAGATGAGATTGGTATGATGGTTAGAGAATAGCTTCTAGTTTCCAATTCCAATGGGGGACTTTGTAAATCATAGGATAGGCATTTTAAAAATATTTTCTTAAATAAATTATATAATTTTTATTCTTTAGAATATTCATTACATCACTAGACAGGCTTTTAACAGAAAGATAAATATAAAGGTAAAAAAGGAAATATAAACTGAAGATGGGGTTGGTCTAGTTTTTCTAGTACTTTTATCCGATTTAAGCGTCCAGAATCGCCAAATTCACTCTCCTGATGAAACCGCAGTAAAGCTGAGGATACTCATATCTTTAATATTTTAATCGATAGGGTAGGGTATTTACTGTATAAATTTGATTGTTTCAGGCTTTTCTTCGTGGAAGTGAGAGATAACCATTTTTTAATAAAAGAACAAGGTTTTTTTTATTTAAAAGTGGATATTTACGGCATAGTTATGTCATGATAAAATCCAGCATGGCGGCGTTATTTTTTCACCGTAGCGTCAAAATACGTCTCTATAAAGCGTTCTACATCTAATGAAACATTTGAAATATTACGAACGATCATAATCAGTATTTATTTTTTTGAACTTTCAATTATATTCATTCAAAAAATACTTGCACAAAACCCAAATTCAGATATTACCTAAACTTCTCCTCGCTGTATCCAAACACGTTCGAAGTAATGGTAAGTTAAGGGGATAGTGGACGATCTCCATATCACGTTGGGTACACCATCCAGTCCCTTTGACGGACGCAATTCCCATATACAGGGACGGACGAGGCGAAAAGCAGCCGACTTTATGGGCCAGTGAGGTCTCCATTTGCACTTTGGCAGTTAACAGTCAGTTCGTGAATCGACGTGAAGGGGAACTGTTAGTGAACTCGCCTCCCATTGCCCTGAGGCTCTCAGTTTAGTCGCGGGTTATGTACGGAGGCGACGGGTATGGCATCCGAGAAATTTCTCTGTCCTGGAGCTACGTGAACAGCCAGTCTTGACCAAGTACCGGAGGAACAGGTTTGACCCAAAACGAGCTTCGCCAACGGGGGCCGGACGCAGTGTACTGGTAAGTATCCACACAACTTTACGTGAGCTATTGGATATGGAGGGACTTGCTTCGAGAGAAAATTCGAATAATACCTACTTCAGGTAAGTATGTTACATATGCTGTGAAAGAAAGTAAATTATAAAAATTATTTATCGTAAAAACTCCTAGCTTTTATATTAAAAGAGCTTTTATATAATCTGAATGACTTAAGTATTTCGATAAAAATAACTATGACACCAGCTATCCACAGTGGACTTTAAGGAAATAACAAACACAAGGAAAAACTTTCATTGAAAAGCGGTTAAGAGCATTTCACCAAAAGTAGCGAAGTGAAAACCGGGAAGGTAGTGCTAACAATACATCTCGCATGTTTCCTGCATAACAAGTATCTCTGAGCATTTAGATTCTTGCAAAATACATTATTATGCATCCATATTATATATTGCAATTCAATTTAAATTCGTCTTGTCTGTTTCATGAATTTATTGAGTGTTATATTGTGGTTCCTGTATTGTTTCATGTTGACCAGGATTTTTAATACAAAATATGAATTATTTTCATAAAATACGAAGATGGTTTAAAAACGGAAGGAAGAAAACGCCCTGAAGATGGATTAAAAGTAAACCAAAACGTCGGAAAAGAGTAAAATTTAAATTTAGTTGACCACAAACCTCGATAATATTTTACTATTGTAAATTATTAAACTTAGTTTTTATAAAATGCAAAATGGAAATTATTACCAAGGAAAATAAAAGAAATGTGTATTTCCAAAACGTTTTGTTTAACTACAGGCAATATCAATGTTAGGTTGATAATTTTTCGCTAAAAAATATAGGATTCAATTCCACCAGAGGTGAGGCCATCTAACCGTCTCGCAAAAAGTCTTGGTGCAGACTTGCGTGGTAAAGAAGTTATGAAGCTATCAAGGAGACAAGGAAGGTAGAAGCGGACGGTGTTAAGGGGACGGACGGAGGGAAAGAGAGGTAGACTAAGATAGGATGTATAGGGGACCAATGTACTTCTAAGGCTAATCTGCAAGAGGTTAAACTCAACCATAGCTATGATTATACTAGGGATATACTATGAATATACAATACTATAATGTTGTGAAACGAGACGAAATGGGACGGCCGCTAATGGTGAGTCGTCCTACTTCTCGAAGCGTTTGTTTTGGAATTAAAAAAAATAATCTTACTAATCCTCCGCATTAAACAACCTTCCTCACTCGTTTCATAGGATTTTCAAAGTTCAGCAGCCTATATCCCAAAATCATCCACCGCGCAGTGCCAGGAAATTTTGCGATAGCTAAACTCTCTTCTTTATGGTGGCTGGAGCGGTAATCGAGGGTCATTGAGTGCACATTTTTGCAAACTTTTGAAGCAAGTCGAAAAAAACATTCTTGGACCACATTTCATTTCACACACAAGTTCATATATTTATGTGTTGGGACTCATCATACAGGCAGTAAATGAAATTATATAAGAACTATACACTCTATACATTTTCTTAATTAAAGCATGTTATGTCTAGAGTATTCGGAGCAGTATTCGAAATTTATCAAAATTACATAGAAATATGTTTGTTTCGAATATTGGGCTCGGTGAAACCTTGATATTTCTTAGCAACAAGAAAATAATAATACATATATTATTTCGCGTTTAAAATAAATCCGTACACATGTATCGAATCATAAAGAAATATATATATATATATATATCATGTGCCATAAGGCTACGTGTTAAAATGGCATTGAATTGTCAAAACACCAAATCGGTATGATGCAATTTTTTTTTACCTCTGTCTATAGATATCATATTGGGAACAGGTTTTCAAAGTTACACACAAATCTGTACATTGAAAAACTCCAACCGCCTTAATGAATTGGTTATAAAGATAAGGCATAAGTTAAGCTCGCTAGCATGAGTGAGGTAGGCAGAGGGATGGGATTTAATCGGCAAGGTTGATTAAGGCCACGGTCGAAAGACCGAGAACAGATATGTGTACGAATCTGCAGAGACAGGGAAATGGAAGAGATGGAATGGTGGCGAGGCGGGATTTTTGGATGGAGAAGGATAATACGTCCACGGAGTACCCCGCAAGCCACCGCAAGGGCATGTGGCAGGGGTTGTTAGGAAAACCCCATCAAAAAGAGAGGGATTTGGTTGAAGGAACTGGTAGAGGAACGGATCTCAAAGTGAAGTAATCCAAGATTTTTAACTAAATTGCGTTGAACTAATCTTTTCCGGTTAGTTTACGTTGAGCAGCAATATTGCATCCGATATCTTAGAGCATCCTTCAACAGCGGCGAAACGTATTACTGCCCTTGTGGTCCTTTTGGATGAACTTGAATACAAATGATATATTTGTTGGCACCGATTGAGACGTAGTTCTTAATCTACCCTCCCAATTACTTTCTGTTTCCCTGATTGCAGTATATTTCAGCGATAGAGCATGATTTGAGGCTCATAAATTCTAATTTAAAAATATTTACTCTTAGTGCACATTTGTTGGCATGTCACTAATAAGCAACGCAGAATACTAAAAATTTGGATATTTCACGAAAAATCTTTTCACGAGCAAATTTTTTACATCCAAGGAGTTACTGGAAGCGCTATGCTATATATGTAAATATGAAATTTCTACCTCAAATAATGCATTGATTATTTACTTAACTCAAACACAAAGAATTGATAGAGCTATTCCTTCAATTTGGTTCTCTAAAAGACTTTACATCTTGTTTGGTAGGAACTTTGGAAAATATTTATTTCTATTCGTCAGAAAAGTAATAAAATGTCCCAAGCAGGTTATTTTAAGATTAATTGATTTGAAATGTTTCGACAAAAATAAAGTTTGAGAATAATAACAAGAATGTTCAAAGACCAAATAAAAATGTTCTTCTAAAACTTCTCCTTCTCTTCTTCAAACAAACCAAAACAAAAGGAAGGTAGGAGGAAGAAAAGTGAGTCTTCAATAAATAATTAGAACGTAAAATAATAAAAACTATTCATGTTATAGCTTAATCACCAAAAACGTCTATTTTCACACTATCTGCACACAATAATCTACTAAATTTCGCAAAGGTGGAGGTGGCTCAATTAACAGACAATATCGCACACGTTATGAAGGAGTGCCCTAGTGTTAATTATACCGATACAATCTTAAGGTGAAATATTAATAGCCAATAATCCACAGCTGACAATACCGATCAGACAAAAATATTGATTTGATATGAATAACGTAATTTCTCTAAGCCTCAAGTATGCACGTAAATAATGAACACGCCAAACATTCAATTAAAACTTAAAATAAATTAAAATCATCGAGAACTGAAACAAATTAAATTATTATGAAAAGAAATGTATATCTTTTCCAAGCAAGCAATCCGTTTTTAAACACGAATTTTAATTACTTTATTTCATGCCGGCCCCGGTGGCGGCAGGGTAAAGTTCTCGCCTGCTAATCTGAGAGTCGCGAGTTCGTGTCCCGTCTGGGTCGGTTTTTCGCCTGCCCAGGGCATGGATGTTTCTGTCAAGTTCTGGTGGTTTGGCCACTGAGAAACCCGTTGACAAGCCATGGGGAGAACGACATCAGCAAACGATTCAGCTGTAAAATATTAGTATAGGTATCCCATCTATCGTCGAAATCTACCATAACCAGTAGATCATCCCTACTAAAAATAAAACATTATTCAATCTTTCATGGCTTCACACAAAAAATGATAATACGTCTTTTTTGCTTTAAGTGGATTTTTTCCTCTATGATACCCAATTATGGTTCCAATTACTCACCATGAATCGCCATTTATTTTTAAATTCCAAAATTCCAATTCTATAAATTGATCCATTTTGTTGTTGTTAATGTCGTCGCTTGTAAAATGTTTAAGTAAGAAGCAACTATTTCTTAAATAGCTTGTATTAACCAATGGATTTTATACTCTCATTACTTATTGGGAATATTTACTCGTCAAGTTAGTTTCTGATGGGTCAAATTAAGAAATAAATCTTCATCGTTTTACACGAAATCAACGACGCACCAAGAAGATGAACAAGAGCTACGTTCAGTCTTTTCTTGAAGGGCAAAATGAAAGCTTTCTATCTGTCTCATCTGCTCAAATTCAACCATTTTCCTAGCAACCAACCCCTTTCCAAAAAACAATTACAGTTAATTCATTTAATATATATTTTACTTTATATTACACTCTAAAATATTACGTAAGATATTTCCACATTGTTCCAAATCTACCTTAAGCGGTAGATCATCCGTAATTAAAAAATTGAAAGACACGTTGTGATATTCGAAAGAAAGATGGCGAGTATATTTTGATTTTTCTGTGTGCAGTATTAGATATTAACTTTGATGTTTTTGTACTTTTTCTATGTCATACGTTTGCAACAATGATCGAAATTAAGTTCTTATTTTTATCTATTTATACCTTATACTTGGAATCTCGGTATTGGTAATTCGGAATTTTTTTACATTTTATTTCGTTTTATCTATCACTAATGAATTACTAATGTTACTTAAGCTCCTAAACCGTGCTTAACTCAGTGGATGAGTATTTAATTATTTATGCTTAAAGTAAATGTAATAATGATCAATAAAGCATTCAGTCAATCAATAAGTCATCTAACGATGGAATGAATGAAATAGGAGAGGGAGAGACAGAGATAGAGTTGATAGGTCTTGAAAATAGGCGAGGAAAGAGGAGGATAGTTCCGGGGGTGAAACGATCCAGGCGGTTGGACGCGAATGGGAGTAGGGAATACGGGGGATGAACTGGAGGGTGCGGTAGAGTTTTGGGGGTTAGGGAATTTGTGTAGATGAGGCGGAAGAGAAGATGAGGGGTGATGTAAGGGCGACAGAGGGGGGAAGACGGGTGTGAGTGGGTTAGACCGAAAAAGGAAAATGGGGAGGGGAGGTTTTTGGGGACGGGGGGAGGGGGGATCGGAGAAGTGCCAAGGGCTTGAGAGAGAGACCTTTCAAGATGAGAGAAGAGAGGTCGAGGGATTTAAAAATTGAAAGACGGACCGTTGAGTTTTTAATTTAGGTCGGTCCACGCGGGGAGTCAAGAAGGGGAAAGGGGGTTAGAAGTGGAGCGGGATGGGATGTGCAAGAGAAAAAGGAAAGGAGAAGGTATGGGACGGATGAGAAGGATAAAGACAGCTTCATATTGAACATAAGAACGTAACTTTAGAACTAAACTTTTTACCCCGGCACAATAACGTAACTTAACATCGTATCTCAAACGCAGGCGCACATCGGTCGAAAGAAAAAAACTCAGGAACACAATGAAAGTTACAGTCGAGCTCTAATCGCTCGCATATTCTAACCTAACAATGGCATTACGTCTCTTCTTTAAGGATATTTTCCGCCATAATTTCCAGTAATGCTACTATTTACTCACCATGAATTGGCTTTTATTTTGGAATTCTAAAATTTGTGATCCATGTCTTTGTTAATAATTTAGTCGCTATTTAACCGTTTAAGTAAGACTTGACCTTATCTTAAATAGCTTGCATTTTCTTATGAATTTTACAGATTCATCACAAATGGTGCATTCTTACCCGTCAAGGTAGCATCTGATTAGTCATATAAAGAAATGAACCTTCATCTTTATTTACCAAATAAATGACATATCAAGAAAATGAGCAAGAGCTACATTATGTGTAATATTTTTGAAGAGCCATGATGACGCTCTGTTTCTTTATCATCTACTCAATTTCAACCATCTTTAGGCCGATTTATATCAGAACAGACCTTAAGAAAGTAACGTAACACGGTTAATGTTGAGCATGAACCATTCTTGAATTTCGAGCATAGTTGAGAGATACTCCTTAGGTCCAATTAGGGAAGAAGAGTCCCTTTAAGATATGATCTTAAATTATGTTTTTTGAACCTGCCATTAAGTTACGAACATAAGTTATGACATATTGTTGAATTGTAACTAACCTTTAAGTTAAGTTCTTAAGTCATGTTTGTGTTTATTGTGAAACCGTCTTTAAGTTACCTTTGTAACTTATATTGTATTGTTGATTGTGAACGTGCCTTAAATTCATGTCCTTAAGTTGTGTTTTTATGTTAAATGTGAAAGGACTAATACAATTTTTCCCGCGCACTCTCTCATACTTTTTTCTTGCCTATCTCACTCTACCTCCCTTCCAGTCCATAACTGTATCCTTGCAGATAGTTGCTAGGGCTTAAGTTACGCTATGTTGTGTTCGAAGTGACGCTCTATGGGTGAGGACAGGAAGAGAGGAATAGGCCTCGGGGGGCAGACAGGAGGAGGATGGAAGGAAACGAAGGATATAATGAATAACTTGGCGAGTGGGGGGAAGGTTTAGCTTTCATTTCTTCTCCCCCCCCCCCTTGCGGTCCACGATCAGAAGCGGATGAAAAAAATCTTCGTTTCATTCCACAAGAAAAATTCGTCATTGCCTCACCGTATTTTTTCACAATTTTTGAACGTAATGTCAAACTTTTTCGGGTAGTCCGAGGAAAAGTTGACTCGTGAAGAAAGGTGGCGGAAAAAATATTAAAAACGATTCTTTTCCCTCCAAAGACTTGAAAGGTTGGTGAAAAAAGGGGCTGCCTAACCGCGGGGACATTCCCCTATCTGCATTCGAATCCAAGTTCATTCCTCCACGGTCTTTCTCCAACTATGACATGCAAACGGGAACAGGAGTTACAAGGGAAGGTCTATGCTAGAATTCGCATCTAATACTACGTACAAGTTGTATTCTATTATAATACTAAAGAAATATTAAAACTATGATCCCTTATCATTATATTTGTCGATAGGAAATGAAGCAAACTTTTTCCGGCCTACAAATAGCACGCTGCAACTTTCATGCTTCCTGTAAAACTCTTGTGCCTCTGTGCATTTATGTAGTAGCAAAATAGTGTATAATACATAGTTTCTGCAAAATTTCTAGCATACCTACCTATTGGTCATGTTGGTGAAATGTCATTTACTGAAAGATATTTGCTAGTGTATTAATTAACCATACCAGGAAATCGTCTAATTCATTTTTGTGGAAAATCACCCCATGGCATAAACCCATGAAGTGGATCGCATGGTATTATGTTGATGTAAAAAGGAAAATACATGGAAATGCTTTGCGAGCACTGGCGAGCTACCTGCGTAGGTATGGCTATAAAGCGGAGAGTTATCGAATATTTTAGCCCGGAATCCCGGCCTTTTTGCAACTCAGCTACAGGACAGCCGGTCTGTGGCGAAACATTTTACGAACGTATGCAATGCTCTCCAACTCTTCACTTCATAAAGAGGGGGTAATTGGGGAATTTTATTGGGGAATAAATATGGAATCACTATGTAATTGAAATTATGGGGGGGGGGCATAAAACTGATAATTCCACTTCTGCACGCCCGCCTTATTGGAGTGAGCGAGTGACCGTAAAAAATGGGCGTTTGCATGGGCGCCAATTTTCAAGCAATTACATTCATCTATCTAGCTAACACGGGACATCTCATGCCATGCGGTAAACTTCATGTATGGTGTCGGCTGGGTACGGTTATAATTTTCAAATGAATCACCAACGAAGTTATCAAACAGCGTAGATACTAAAGCCTTGGTTTCAGATGTTCAATCTGATGTCACCACTCCATAAAGACTGGGTGAAACCAATAATACTATTTCAAATACGAGTAAAACATACAATCAAGCCTGATATTGGAGACGTTGGGGGACACCATTGAAACATCAGCAATATATGCAATGCATCTTTACAATCCTTTGCAAACAGATGAATGACTCAAAAATGTCTAAATTGCAATCGCAAGAATATTATTCAAACATAATTCACTTAAAAATAAATATTCAATAATATGCATATTCTACCGCATCATGTACCTTCAACAAACGAAAACAAGGATCAATCATTTTTTTCTGTATCAACGCAGTTTTAAATAAAACAGCGTAAAGCAAGAATGCGTAATATTACCGTAGTGGTTTAATGTTTTTAAGGGAAAATATCTGAGAGATTCGTATAAGGAGAATCATCGTGAAATGGTTGGAGATGTAAATATGCAAGATCTACTATACGCGGATGATGATTTATTGCTGTTTGTGAACCCTTCAGAGATTACAGAAGCTCCTGGATAACATCTGTGAAGCAACCGAGAGTGTGTAACTGATGATGCAAGACCAAAGTAGTTGTCCTTGACAAGAATAATGGAGAGAATAACAACATAACGAGAGCGAATGGTGAATTAATTGAGCAAGGGGATGATTTTATGTGCTTAGTCCGAACACGCCAAAAGGAGATAGGTGATTTAAAAATCTTCTACGCGCTTACAAAGACGCTAAGGCATTTGATTATATCTTGAACAGATCTGCTGTGACTGCAATTCTATCGTTACCTTAAATGGTATTTCATCTATTAAACATCCTTCTTTTCGTTCAATTGCGAGCTCTCAAAATACCCAATTATGTGGAAAAAATAAATGATGCACTCAGCTATAAGCATTTATGAAAGAACAGCTAGTTAAATGTTGGTATTTGAAAATTATAGAACACATGAATTGTGCATCTTCAATACGTGTTAGTAGCAATATTAGGAACAAAAGATAATTTAGTGGCACAGGAATAACAAAGGGAAAAGTATATAAAGTACGTATTAATCTCATT
Source organism: Pyrrhosoma nymphula (assembly GCA_963573305.1). Classification (NCBI taxonomy): domain Eukaryota; kingdom Metazoa; phylum Arthropoda; class Insecta; order Odonata; family Coenagrionidae; genus Pyrrhosoma; species Pyrrhosoma nymphula. The sequence continues at coordinate 41,732,364 of OY754339.1, read as the reverse complement.
TTGCTTACAACTTCTTGGTACGATGAAGACCACTACAACTAAAAAGAAGTTGGTAAAGATAAAAATAAAATATCTTTGGATTATTAAAAGACTCTACAGGCCTATTTATATCACCAAACGACATGAGCCCTATTAAGAAGGTTCCACCGTGACTGTGTGGGTCAAAACAAATACCTACTAACTTTATTTTTGTTTATTTGGTTTAAAAATGTTTTCTATCGTTGATGATATGCGTCAACTAGAGAAAACCAAATTCAAGGAACAAAATATATAGATAAACCCACGATTATACTTTTGATTGACATATTTTATTCAGCTATAGGGGCTAGACTGCAGCGCCATTTTTATCGAATAGCAGCATTTTGACTTAAAATCAGCAATAATTCGCTAATAACTAAAAATATACGGTGGTAAGATTTTTACTATTCTTACTTTATTAAATTTACTATATTCCTATATTTCACATTTATTTGTAGGATGTTTTCCCTCCTTGGATACAGTCTTCTGTAAAATAGCATCTATATTATAATAAAAAATACTATTTTCCCCGTGTTTCTCCCATTTTCCTATTTCACACAACATATTTTCAAGTTTAATATGCGAGAAAAGAAGTCTGGAAAGATATCAGATAGTGAGCAAGTTTTTCTAGAAGTGGCCAGAATATGAATTGAATTAAATTAACGTTGGTGCGACCAACCGTAAGGGGAATGACGCAGTTCTCACAACGCTCCACCGGTTGTAACACTACACTCTCCTGGAAACTGCATAACCGTATTTTCCACGTTCGATATAAATAAACTGAAATAGAATAAATACCAGACAAGGGCCCCTAATTCAAAACACACGAGAACGGTATTCGAGCTCCGAGGGCAAAACATAAAATAATATATTGACTACCGCGCCAAAAAAGGTTCAGAGTGATATTTAAAAACATTTTCTCCACACGGAAACACATATCACGACGTCGCCTGGTTATCATCCTGTTCCTGAGTGGGGTCCATCCATAAGCTGCTGCGGCCTCCTATCGAAAAACGTCCACGAGAATTACGACGGGTGAGGGAAAAACGTATTCCCTCTTGGTAGCCATTTAATAACCGCTACATTATGTACACCAAGTTCGTAAACTGGGGCAAAAAAATATCTAAAAACATTACCGACGCTGCAGATAGTGTATAGTATCGGCCAATTCCTTACCTAAGGACATATCGATTCTGATACATAACCCTGCCTTGGATAAGAGGAATTTTCTCATTCTTGCAAACATTTTCCCGATATTTTGTGCGCTCTGATGGAAAGTCAGTGAACAGAAAAAGAATTTGATTAAGGTAGCTGGGGAAAATGATTAAGGTAGCTGGGGAAAATGATTCAAGAAGCTTGCAAAATATAGACGAAGCATGGTTGAACAAATGCGTATCAGCCGATACCTATTACCAGTGATTCATGACTTCGTTTGATCCTTTATTTTTTGATAAAATATCGCAATTTAAGCCGTTTAGTCGGAGAGAGGATACACGAGAACGTCCTTGGTATGGTGGGTGAAGAGACCGGAAACCTCTGGAGGAGATTAGGAGGAGGTAGGGTAGGTGGTTGGAGGATGAAATGAGGGGCGAAGGGCATATGAAGGAATTTTGGGTAATCGGGGAAGAGAAAGAAAGAGAATAGGTTTAATGGACGGGATATAGAGAGAAGTATGCAAGTAGGTGTATAGGTCCCTGTGCATGTAAAAACCTGGAGGATTTTCAGTCCTTTTTTAGTTTTCTATTAAAACCTACCTTACACAATAGATCAGCCTCATAATAATTATAGGATGAATAGTTCACAAGATTAAGGATTATCGAAATTAAAAAAAAAGTATTTTTGGAATTTTTCTTTATTTTCTCATAGTTCTACATTGCTGGTATCCTGAACAACTTCTGCCACACTCCCAAGCGGAAATCTTTAGATTCGCAGATGAGCAAATGAGAAGTTGTAGTAGCTTTCCCGTTTTGAGGGTCTAGATTTTTCTTTTTTCGTATATATTTCATTTTTTTAATTTTCGTTTAGAGGGTCTAGAAGCTTACTTTTGGAGAAGCACGATTCCTGTGAAGTAAAGTTTTCTGGATTGCCTCCAATAGTTCTATTGAAATAAAAAACTGCGCTACAATGAGGGGACTTGGAAGGTTTGAACGGAAACTACGGAGGAGAAGAAAGGTAGATAGATAAATATATAGAACATTTATTGTCCTACGGCATGCCCTATAATAACAAGAAGGTAGGCTACGGGAAAGGGGGGCAGGGGAACCTAAGTACTTTGGCAAGTGCAGTATATTTTCAAAATCACCCAGAGCCATGATTATATTTGGGTTCATATCTGGAGGTCACATTGTGAAACCAGTCGAAACAGGACGGGAGATAGCGGTGAGTCATCACACTTCTCGAAGCGCTAATGTTGGCAGCAATTAAAAAGAGTATCTGCCTGACCCTCAACACTAAAAAACCTTTCTCCCACTTTTTGAAGTACTTTGAAAGTTTCGTAGCCCATGTCCTAAAATCGTCCTATGCCCAGTACTTTTGCAGCAACTATACTCATGGGAATAGGAGAGGAAATAAAAGTGCAGAGGGGAATCATATAGAGAAAGGCCTCTTGGTTGTTGCATATATTGCGCCGGGATTGCATGATACGTAAATGATGTAGTAGATGAATCATAAAAGGAAATATTGAAGAAAGGCGAGGGTAAGGCAGGTGAATAATTCGAATGCACAAAAAATGGAAAGAGTACCGATGAATGACAGAAATTACTCAGGACCAGAAGGGATAGAGGAAGGAGGGGAAATGGAGGGGAATGGAGGAGGAATATCACATTGAAATCTGTTGGGAGAGGGATGTATCTGGAATTATAATTTTATCACTGGTTTAGTTCTATTGTAAAATTTTAGAAGTGCATTGTCACTGCTTTAAAAAAAGGGAAAAATGAAAAATGTTAGTGGTGAAATGCAACTGTTGGATAATTAAATTTGATGATTATGGATTAAAAGTCTGAGGCCAACCCTCGTTCACCTTTCACCGATTTGAAACAATGTTAGGGAAGGGTTGAGGAAATAACGAAAACGGAAAAAACATAGGAATGCCTTCGATACATTTCGTATGTAAAATTAAATTTCCGCCTAAAAACGGATTGACGAGGAAAAATGTGGGGTAAAATTTGTTTTATTTTTTAATGAAATAAAAATGCCATGGCCCTTTCTAAAACTACTTCGAGGAAAAACGTTTTTTCTAATATCACTTAAAGTGCGTGGTAAGAAAGGATTGTTTAATATTTCTGTTCGACGATTCGTATCTCTTACTTGGTAGCTTTCGTCATTTACTCTGATTTTTATGTTAGTAAATAAATGTTAATGTTATATTTTTTTCAGTAGTACTGCTGAGATATGCCGGGGATAAATGTAACTTATAAGGGCATAATATGCATCCGCAGTTTGATACTGTGCAATATTTGAACTTACTACTATTAGTACTTTCTCATTTGCCACATAACAAAACATTTAAAAAAATTATTTATGAAAATTTTACCCTTTTAATAGCGAGATTGAGCCAAAACCTACATAAAATTGCTATTCAGCACTTACACAGCATATCTTGAGAACAATGTATACACCTCTGAAATATAAAAAAATTACAACGATGCTATGTAGGTATTAGCATTTTTAATATTAAATTATATATATATATATAATTGTATCAAATCATAAATAATAGTCTCATCATAGTAATCATAAATATGGAATACGCATTTTCAAACTAAATTATTATTATGTAATAATATTTTTCATAATTTCATAGAATTTCGGAAAATATATCATAATAAAATAATCATATTAATGCCTTATAAAATCGCTCGAAAAAGTTTTTTTTTACCTAGAGGTGGGTGATTAGTACTAGGAAGGTGGTAATAGTGTCTATGTGGGGGGTGTGAAGGGTGTTTTAGGTCCCATTAGAGTAATGGGATTTACTGTATTCAAACTATTGATAATGATTTAACTTGTATCTTAAGTAAAGACGGGAAGATGTTCTATCAAAAAAATCCTTTTTTTAATGAGTGAATTATTAATAACAGCTATTTTCACAGTGATATAGTTTTATTAATCAAAAACTGTTCCAATACAAAAAAATGCAAACCACTAACAACGCATTAAAAGACACCACTTAAAACAAAACCCTGCCCAAAACTCGGAGGGGGTAAATAAAACCATGAGGGGAAAGGTTTGAGAATGGAAGGTTTTTTAGCTCTAGTTTGGGCAAAAGAGTTAGGGAGAGAAAGAGAGATAGGCATACATATATGGAAGTTGACAGAGAGAGAGAGAGAGAGAGAGAGAGAGAGAGAGAGCGAGGGAGATAGAGAGAGAGCGATGGAGATATAGCTGGACGCTGAACGAGACTTGAATACATCCGCATCTCCGCTCCCGGGGCATCGCATGCTCCAGGTGCGGGCAGCGGGCATGATCGCGTCCTAGTCCTTGAATGTGGCGTTGGATAGGGAAACGTGAGGAGGGGGTAGGGATGGATAGGGGAAGGGTAGACACGGCGTAAGGGGAGAGAGGAAGGGAAGGGATATTCGCGCAGTGAAGGCATTAGGGTCACACGTGCACGCGGCAAAGGCCTTCTCTTCACGCGACGCAGCGCGGCAAACACAGACGCACATGCATCGCCAGCATCGCTACGAAGATAGACGATTTACGATTGGCGATTTGCTGCCGGAGGCCCTAGTGGCCGCCGCGGTTTAAAGCGAGATTAAATGCCGGAAATTTGGGAAATAAGTGCGATGGCGGTAAATAGCGAGAGAGAGCGAGAGAGAGAGACTTCGAGCGACCGTGAAACGACGACTTGTCATTCGTGAGAGAAGGAATCTGTTGAAGTACTTATCTTTAAAAAATAAGGAACGAGTTAAATAAAAGAGACGGTCAAAATGCTTCGGGAGACCATCGAACCGTCGATCCGTCCGTGTCACGAAAATAAATTAGTTTTGGATGTGGTCATAAATGTAAAAATATATCCACAGCTTGACCCGAGGCGCAATAATTGGTTCCGTTAATAATAACCATCTTACTAAATCAAATTTTCTTATCTGAACAACGATGATGAGGTCACAAAAAGTGAGAAACTCGGAACTTAGAATTTACCATTTTATCTCAATATTGCTTTTATTTTATTTTTTGTGAGAAGATTAAGAAATGAATGTTACTACCTCATTTTCCAACGTATGGTTACCTTTTTTAAGTTTCATCAAGGCAATGGACTTATGACATCAAATTTCTTTCCAAACAGAATTTTCCTACATATTTGCCAATGACTTCGCATTTATTTGAAAAATGAATACCTTGGTAACCAGTAGTTCGTAACATCATGCTTTATCAGTACCATATATTTTGGTTACTATTAGGTTGCTCAGATATTTTTCAATTGTTAACAACTAAATTAATCCTCACCGAATCCAATTACAAGAGGAAATACACAAAAATAAATAAGCACACTCACCTTAAGGAAATACTCTTCAGGTAAATGTATTCAGAATATATTTTTATGAAACATTGAACCAAATATATGTCTAATTACTTGTGAATTCAGTGACTTAATTTTAACGCTAATGATGGAAACATACATTACATACAAAACATACATACGTTGACAAATAAATAAATAACAACCATTATTTTCCAAAACCTTTCCTCTCCAAAACAAATAATTTATTTACAAAATGAGGTAAAAAATCATAATAATTATTATAATTTGATTAAAAGGTTTTCTACTCATGATTCTAAACTTATAATAAATGCATAAGCATGTGTGTACGGAGGTACAAATATTATCTTCTTTTTCCATAACTGATGGAGATTATGTGCTCTAATGTGTTAGGTCATTTTCCCTCTCTGGCCTATCAATAAAATACTGTACATAAGAAACCTGTTTGAATATGAATAGTCGTCTGTTGGAAAAATAAATCAGACCATAGTAAATAAATGGAAAAAGAAAGACTTCAAAATGTCCTGAGTGAAATAAGTTGTCGAAGCATCAACGTCAAAATAAAATACACGTTCCTGCATACGTATTTGTAAATACACCTCACTACACTCAAGGGAATAAAATTAGTTTACACTCATACGATTAGAGCGAGAGATATCGTGGATGGATGTCTCTGGAGGCTGCCCTGGACCGTAAGGAACGGAGGAGAAGACTAAAAGAAGGAAATGGCGACCTTGTTTCACACGGGGAAAGGATAAGAGAAAGAAGAAGACACGAGAGTGAATGAGATCTCATTAGAGAAACAATAAGTGGAAATTATGAATGATAAAATAATTATTTCGAAGAAACTAATAGGTACATGCCTTTTTGAGATTTAATATCCCAAGAGAATACTTAAATTATTCATGCAGTCAAAGGCGATATTACGTACATTAAGACCCATATTTTACATTTACATCCGTAAATATACATACGTATTCTTAGTCAGCCGTGACTTGAGACCATCTTGATGAAGATCGCCCTATTGCCGAAGATGATCTTATTTTAGCCATTGTTTCATAGTTACAAAATAAGATGGTGTTCATGAAGGCGGTCTTGATGAAGATTTGCTTATAACAACAAGGCGATCTTTATTAAGCTTTAGCTGAAGCAAACACGCAACGCGACTATGAATACCAGTCTAATATTTATAATTGTTCATAGAAGTTCTGTTAGGCTCCTTTGTGAATTAAAGGGGGTGAAATGCTAGAATGTTCCCGCATTGTGAAGCGTTGCCACTACAGAAAGCCTACTCCAATTCATTGCGTCCCTTTATACATATGAATGGAAAATTGCCGAATATTTTGAAAATATTTTGTTCATTAACGATTTTAGGACGGTATCTCGAATTTTGTTACAAAAAACATGAGACACAGGTCGGAAATTATAGAAAAATGAAGTATGGGCAATGATTGGTCACTCTAAATCTCTCTTTTTTAAGTCTGGCTCAGAGGTAATCTGCATTGAAGTTTTTATTAAATGGCAGTTTGATAAATAACGCATTTTACGTCGGGAATTAGGCATGCATCACTGTCGAAAACTCAGTGCATTGTAATCTAGCCTCAAAAAGCGAACTGAATTCAATACGCTCGCGCTCATTTTTTTAACTGCGCAAAAAATAAATATTTTCGAATTTTATTTTCAATGGGAGTTTCAATCAAATTAAAATTGGCTTCGATGATTGATGCATGCTATATTTTGGTTAATAATGAACGACTCGATAATTAAATGGCATTCCACCGGTTCTCGACAAACATCAGAAAAAAAGTAATACACGACAAAGATTACGTTGTTATGCACTTTTTCAAACCTTTCGGTCAAACGATATCCGATTAGGGGCGTTCAAAGCCTTTTGCGCCAGTATTTTTGCTGTGAATTCATAATTTTCCCATACCCAAACATTGATTTTTAGATAATGTGCGTAACTAATTTGTTAAATTCGGTGAATTTCATTTAGAAGGAGAATTTTCGTCTGGTACTCGACATAATTTCATCCATGAATCTGCTCAAAATCTAGTTTCTTATCTATATGTAAACAGTATTGTATCTGATGGCAAGTCAAGCATGTCACTTATAGTTTATATAGTTTATCACTTATAGTTTTCATAATTTGTAACTTATTATTTTTCTCTTTTCATCTTATTCTTAAACCTTTATATGTATTCAATTCCTACATTTACCTGTATTTTATTACATAACCTGTAATTTGTGTTTTCTCCTGAGTAATATTATTATTATCTTGCTTTTTAGTAATTGAGCAATGCACGTAATAAAGTCACTATCATTATCATTAGCATGAAAGCTGTGTCTCTAAATTAAATTCCGTGAAACTACGTTTTTACTTAATTTATCCAGTATTTAATTTCTCAAATGGGGATATATTTATATTATTCGTCATATTTCAATATTGTACACAGAAGCAAACTCTAACGAACCCAGCTATCAAATAATCCACCACAAAGTGGTTGAATTTAAACGGAAGAGTGAAAATAAAATTTAAAATATGTTTTAACCCTCCAGCGCTCACCTAGCACCTGTGAGGTGACAGTGAATTTATGCTCCCATACCCCCAATCCCCCTACCCCCCTACTAGCCAAGTAGCTAGTAGGGGGTAGAAGGGAGCGCGTTCATCACTCTACCCTCCTGACTTCCCCACCTCTAAAAGTTAGTGAGCCCTTCGCCTTCAACAGTAACCAATACCCCCAGGAGCTCAAAATAACCTCTAAGGCACATCTTGAGCATTCACATGAGTTTACTGATATTCTATCGCTAATACTTTTTCTGTGCCGTTCGGATGTATTCGAATAACTATTTTTATTCCCTGACTCCGAAACTCGAGTATACCCCACGAGCTTAAAAAACAACTTTCCCTCTGCTGCGACGCGTAAGTATATCACCAGGCACGGGACCCTAGCACTAGGAATCAGTCAGTGACTTTCTTAAGTTTTTTGTCAATAAACCTATTTCTGTTTGACTTTCTCTTCCTTATTGTGTCCCTATAAACTGATCTTGAGCATTTTACAAAACGAAAATGTGAGATTATGGGTGCGAAAGAAGCGACGAGCACCTCACAGGTGCATAGTGACAATAGGTGTTAAAAATATCCAGGTGAGTACTCGAGGGTTAAAGGATCCTCCCACTGTGACACTCAAAATACATATATTATGTTACAGTCTTTAAAGACACGTGGAGAGGTTGGGGCGAAAAATAACCAAAATAAATTTCGCTGTAATTCTGTTATATATTGATAGTATTTAACCTGAGCCATAAGTTCCACGGGCATAAGATCCTATAATTGAGATTGATTTAGAGAGCGCTTCCTATGGTGGCCTTTGCTTGAAGCTATATTTCGTAGTGGCAGGTCCGCCATCTTTGTTCTCCCCGACCTAAAAACAAATTGGCTGACGCATTATGAACTCTACGATGTTTTCAATTGGTAATTATTTTGAAGATGGCATGCATCGCTTTCTGGGTAGGTAATGAGCTCTTCATACATATTTAGAGCATGTACGGTGACATCGTCCGCAGAAATGAGCAGAGAGAACAAATATGGTGGATTGCGCTAGTCAGGTTACATCTACGTGACGTCACGCCTCCTCCATTTACCTCAATGGTTCCAATATACAGTATATGCTGCGGTAGTCATGTATATTATCTATATCATGAGTACAAGTAATTCAAAAAATAAAGAAACCTCTGCACCGAATTCAATGCTTTCCTAGAGGTGGATTTTGACTTGCACGTTCAATTCGCAAGCTACTTCCTGCAAGCAACTATCCACGTTTTTCAGTTGTAAGAGGTTGAGCAAGTCCGCTCACAGTACTTTCAAAAGTTTCTTCAAGCTGCTTGCGGAAGTGTATTTCTCCCAGTGTAACCTGCAACCAATCTGGTACAGCAAGCATCTTGCCGATTGTACAATGAATAAAAATGATGGAAATGAAGACTAAAACATATGAAGTATATTAATTGCAACTTGTATACTTGACTCTCCACTCTATTCCAAAAGTTACCAGTAACGGCTTGTGGAAGTAACTCATGAAGCTAACTTGCCAGCATAGCCTCAGCCTAATTGAAATAAAAGTTAACATCCTATAAAATCAACCCCTTTTTTGTCTTAAACACCGTCATGGAGAACCAACCTCTACACTCTTTAAGCATAATAGTGCTATTACACTGGGACACCTCAAACGGTTTTCCAACGCTCAAGACGCCGCTGAAGGATACATGCATACACTTTTTGGCACATTGACAATTATATGTAAATGTTTCGCATTCTCTCTTGTAATACCTTACGTTAATTAAGACACTCGCAAACAGGTTGTATGAATACACGTGCACGAGTTGCTAACTTGATACACAAAAACCTTCATTTTAGGCAAAAAGAAAGCGAATATGAAAATTGAATGCAAAAGAATAAAAACTTGATTCTTTCAGCCATCCTAAACTAAATATTCCAAGTCCATATCATTAGTTCAAGTACCGAATGAGCAAGCAAGAACAAAAGACACCGGTGAGAAAGTATGAAGTAGTCTTTCCATCGAGTTCCATCGATATACAATTGTATCTGCCCCATTAGGATTCGTAGGACACCATGCTATATGTGCATGAAACATTTTATTTTTTTATTGCATTAATTACCAATGTAAAGGCGCCAATAATTAATATTTCAATTCAGTTTATAATTGACACGGATAAAATAAGAAGTCTGGCCAAAGAGTCTTCATAAATGGTATCATCAAAGAGGTCATCGATTTTCGTAAGCCAGAGAAATCACAAAAATGATGCATAGAAAGTTAGAGGGATCAGATGAAGTGAAATACCTTGGAATAACTTAAACTTCAGACCTAACGTCGGGAAAACAAGTAGGAAACATTAATGACAGTGCTGTGAAGAAGCTTGGATTTATGAAGCACATAGTAGGAAAGTTCTCCTATGAAAAAGTGAAAGAGAGGTGCTGATTTGCTCTGGTTAGGCCATCTCTCAAATACACTTCGATCCTGCACAGAATAATTTTAACTCGTGAAGCAAATAATATGCTAGAAAAGCCTTACGCTTCGCTTAAAACTAAACTAGGAGCGAACAGAAAGTGTTTAACAGCTTATGGAAGGACTAGGTTGGAATCCGTTAGGGACTTGGAGGCTATGCGATAAGCTTAGATTACCAGACAATTTCAGATCAGGTGACTTTCAGTACAGGGAGGATATTATTTCGACTACGCGCTAAATTTCTAGAACTGATAAAAGCGAGATCATGGGAGAGATTCACTGCCAAACTCACAGGTATAAACATTTTTTCTTCCCACATTCCCATCAGTTATTATAACAAAAATAGTGTCATCCTAATATAAGACACAGAGTTAACATAGAGTTCACCTCGCTCCCCTCCTTTTCCCTATTTTCTCGCCTCTCGTGACCGATGTCTGGACACCCTCTGCCACACGCCACTGCGGCGGCTTGAAGGGTAGTGTAAAGATAGATAAATAGACACTTTGAACGGTCCGCTAATCCGTTACCCGGTCACTGAACAAGTCACCGAATGGCACATAATTGAAACGGAGAACACAGCGACTCAGGCGAAAGAAAGATAATTAAGAAATTGTCTTATCTGAGATGCCATCGAAATATGCAAGCATCAGATTAATTTCAACCGGTTAAAAATTCAAATTTTAGTGAGACACTGAAACCCCTAATTTATAGATGCATACAAACCACTGTACCAAGAATATAAAATAACCCCCACTAGAAGCCCATCATCACATTTTCGAAGACGTCCCCGGCATTGGAGGCAAAGCGTTGGATTTCAATCATTCCTTGATACGGAATATCCCAAAAGCATTATTCTATTCAGCTTGTCCATCCATCTCTGCATATTTTAGTAAATGTATTAAAAAATCGTCCAAATATTTTTAATATATCAGAGTAGCGTCATGTGGTGAAAAAATAATCCTTGGATGAAAAATGTTTTTCCGAAAAAACTATATCCATTGTTCAAAATGGACTCATCGTTGTTTTCCAAATGAGGAAATTCGTTTCCAAGAAATGAAAATACAACCGAAGCTAATTATTCTGCCTCATGTCAAGCGCTGGAACTCCGGAGTTTTTTCCTCTGTCTCGTGTTATATCTTTTGTGGAAGCAAGTCAGCCAGGTACATTAAAATGTTTCGAAAGCTGAGCCAAATTACGTAGCTTGTTCTTCTGAGTGCGCTCATGAAAGCAGCTGAAAAATTGTCGCAAATGCGGGATCTTCTCCACATGGTTTCGATAACCCAAAACGAGGAATTCCAAGGATATAGGAAAATATCTTGTGCTCCACAAATTTTAACAAAACTCCTAAATTCAATCATGAAAGTATGAATAAGTTTAAATTTTACACATATCATAGGCATTTGACACAATGCCGAGGGGCCAGCCGGCAGAATATAAAATAATATAATAACAAATAGAGTATAAGATACATTTGACCCTGTTGGGTGGAGGCGAGGGTATTATTCAGTTGTATGAGCAAGACAGTTTCAAATGTCTTTTTGTTTAATAGGAAATTAAATACAATTGTAAAGGCCATTTCAGTGTTATTGGATACGGCAAGTACCTCGATTCCACTATAATTTACGTATTTTTTCTGGTAATAATATCCTTTATATTATCTAATGCGTCATTTCCTTCATTTTCATATGCATATAGCCAAAAATGTTCTCTTTGTATATACATAAACCTGGTAATGTGCATTTTGAATCGACTAAAGTCACTAATGTGATGGATTAAAACGTGATTTTATAATGTTTTCTGAAACTTTTGATATACTTCGGACATTGATGTGATTTTGTTTCCCAATATTCCTTTTAAATCTCGTGGGCAGATCATAATTTTGGAAAAATCTTTTCTTGGCTACAAAGGGTTCAGTCACTTATGGCCTTCCTCCCATTTAACCCTTTTCAGAAACAAAAGGATGAGTAGAGGCTCGGCTTTTTTAAACGCAACTGAAAATGCAAATTAGCTCAAATTTAAACGTACTCATGATAAAGTAAAATACATTGTACTTTTCTACATTTTTTTTCTAAAATATTGTATAAAAGTACAAAATATTTTACTTTATCAGGAATAAGAGCATTAAAAGCTTTCAAGAAGTGTCTGCCAGAGTCAAGTTTACTTACAAATATGAAAGCGTGCAAAATTTGAATGCCATCAATATCGCCATTGTTTTACGAATCCAATTCAAACCGAAAATAACTAGCGTTAAAACACATACAAAGACTGAAACTACCATTAACTTGCAATAAACCTACACAACTTGCAGCTGATGTACAGGCAGATTGATTAGTTAGATCGGAAAATCCATTCTTAGTTTATGAAAAATGATTATCGTTTTTGTAGTACTAGGTTAGGCCTAGGCAATTAGGTTCTGTAAACTTCATTTTGATTTAAAAGTGATGTGTTAAGCATCTTAAGGTCTTACGTGTTCTCTGCTTAACTCTCAAAATTGTCTTAAATATTACCGCGCAATGAAAATTAAAACATGCTGAGTATATTAAAGCACTGCAATAACCCAGCGAAGTTCGGCCTCCCGACAGTAAAATATAAATCGACCTCGAATAATCACTCACAATCGGGTATGGTTCAGATTATTTTTGACCAGATGCAAGGGGTGATTTACTGCTGCCTAACCTTAGTGAGCCAATAGATTTACTTCCCATAAATTTTTGAAGTACATTTTCCGGAATATACTGTTTCCGATCCAGGCGTGCTGCGAAAAATTTACTCGTATGGACCACCCACTTCGTGCAGTGCCCTCTCCGACATAAACTAAGCCCAACTTGCACCACCGCTACCGGACAACACACCGTAGCTACATCACGTGCGCGGAACGAGCTGGAATTAACTTCTCCCGGGCCGCATATGCTGGCGTTCGCATGCCGAGGTCCCTCTCAAGTCAAGTGCGACGAGTGTGAATAACAGCACTTCCTGAACTGGAGCGCCTATGAAGCATTTTCGCTTCGAAACTTCGAAAGTCCTACGCACAGCGCAAAATCATTTTTCATGCCATACGATGAAACGATTCCCGGAAAGGTATATTCTAAGAGAAGCCCTAACGTGCAATGATTTGAAATTCATTTTTTCTTTCTATAAATAGAAAAACATATAATCTCCTCCATAATCTCAGGAAAATTGTCTAAATTGCTATATTTTTCGCCAGTAATGACTGAAATGGCGTGAGCTATTGCAAGAATATGCGAGAACGGACGCAGAGAAAAAATAGCATTTTTCTACGTTATAAAATTTACAATTTTTCCAACCCTGAGATAGGTAAGAATGGATTATTTCCAGGAACTTAAATAATAGTAAGGCGATTTTAAAACACCATGTTATTTTCTGTACTTCAGTAAACCATAAAAACACTCTATGCTTGTTTCGTCGAAATGCTTTCTTACTTCAGATATTGTGCTGAAAACTGCTGGTAAACGTTTCCTTGATAGCATCTTCCTTACTTCATAAGTCACTGTTGACCCAACAGTACACGTAAACATTTTCCTCCAAATAGCATCAGTTTTTCCTGCCGAAGCCAAAAGGTGACTATGCTCTCATGATAACTTCCACAAACCATTGTTTTGGTTTACTATAACATTTAAGTTAGATTTATTTAACGTTGTTTCGTTTAAATTCAGAATATTCGTCATAAGTGCCTTACCAAATTGATTGCTATGACATAAGTACCTTTGTGGTTTACGTAAAATTCCGATTTTTTTCCAGGCATATTCATTTCTGTTTTAATTAATGTTTTATTCTTATATTATTTCATTTCTTTTAAAATATTAATATTGAAGACAATGGGTACTTTTCTAATAGCACACCCCTGCGGTACTTTTCCTTTCGCTTGCTTCTGACTGCATCACTGCTAACTGTGCTTAATGTAGCGTACGTATTGCTCTTTCGTTCACTGCGATGCTCTTCAAATTTGTTAGCATTCATTCATCTCCATGTCATTGAAGTTCGTGAATTGGTCTATTTCCATTGTCTTGTCTAAGAGATATCTTTTCTGGCTAGCCCGCATGAAGTGTGGGGAATGCTCGAAGATAAGCAGCTGGTGCATTTGAGCTATCTTGGGGAAATGATGGACAGCTTCACTCAGATGAGTGCAGCCGGAGAACAGAATAAAGGGAGGCAAGATGTCTGGAGTAGTGACAGTAAGAGTGAACGTCTTTTACGAGCCAGAACGTCTCATACGTGCCGGGGTAAACTTCGGACGTTTCAAAACAAGAGCCGGAGGAAAGTACTTCGTCAGATGCTTATGGATGTTTCCATCGTTAGTGCGTGTCTCAACACAAATGAGATGTATTAAAATTTTCCTTTCTGTCGTTTCAAATGCTTCTCTACCACTAATGGAAAACCTCAGATACTGGAAACCAAAGAGACACACAACTATGGACACTAATGAATGAAACTATTTCTATAATTAATATTATTTCCTGCACGAGGAGCCAACTGGATCATATTTTTACTGGAGTTATGCATTTTATTTCTTCAGTAACTTCAGTTTCTTCATATAAAAAATTAAAAAATACATCAATGTTCTACAATATTGTATATCCATTTATTTTCCTATATATGGGGACTATAGTGATTTTCATATCATTTTTTGCTAAACTATCATTCATATGATCAGAATCATTCTTTGTCATAGATCTTTTCGGCCTTTTAGACGCTAATGACATGCAGTATTTCAATACAATGATAAATTTGTAATAATATAAATGAAGAAATCAGTACGTAAATAAATATTCCTAAATAAAATAGGTTAAAAAAATAAAGTCACTCATTATACCACAGTTATAATAAAAATAAATGCATCAAAATTTCCATCCCGTTCCAAAAAATGTGAAAAATAGGTCATTAAAATAAAAATCAATACAAAGTATAAAACGTAGAGCAATTGTACGTAATTTTACATTAATTTGATGAATTGTATATAATTATGATCATTTAATGAATATTTTTAAGGACAAAGTGCACAATATTCATTAAAAAGTAATTTCCTCCAGTCAAACTTTCTTTTTCAGTTGTTTAAAGAATTCTTCAAATAAATAGTTTTTTATCTATAACAGACTGGCAGGTTTTTACATCATCAGGGAGTTAATTCCAACTTCGGGATACGGTGGCTATAAAAGGACTATGGTATATTTTTATATGGAAGAAAATAAATGTTTTTTTCAGCGAATTCACTCATCGTTGGCCCATGCAACCCAAACAATCCGTGTAACATCGCGTATACTTAGTGAAAAAAATTCATGTAGAAATATATTAGGGCATGCCAAGCAATATAATAGGACACGTTTTTCTATGAGTTCCCTAAATATTAAAAAAATGGTACTTGAATTTTTTTATGAGGCGAGCTCCTTAAAACATGGGTTGGACGAAAGTGTTGAGATGATGAGTGCTTCACCAGATGTTTAAGAGTAGAGAGAAGAGATAGGATGAAAATGATCTGAAGCAGTAGGGTGGGAACATCACTAAAGTGGCCGATAAACAATAGCACTCCACCTCAGAACGCTGAGGGTGGCCGAGGACCCTGAAGGAAAAGGTTTTCGGTACGGCTTGCAGGGGTACTAAACGTATACGACCCTAGTGGCGTCAAAACTCCCACTTTCCCAAAAGGGGTCTTTCTGAGATGGGGGCGTGTCTTAGAGAGCAGTTTAAGGGGAAGAAGCACCATTTCGGATTCGAAGCAATATCTCCGGCGGTTTAGAGAAAGGGCCACGAAAAACGTCACCTTAAGTCGTTTCGTGAGGAACGGACCATCCCCTGCATTAAAGACGGAGGGGCCGTCTCCTAAAAACCCCCTTTACGCCATCCTTGCAACTAAAACCCATCTCGCACCCCCTGCCATATTCCCTCACCCGCTCTCTCTCTTTCCACCAGGGTTTTTGCAAAACCCACCAACAACTTTCCGGAAAGGGTACGGGGGTCATGCCGAAAGGGTTTTGAAAGAAATATGGGAGATGATGGGGGATAAATAGAAATGGTCTGACGGCAAAGATGGGACGTGATGAGGGATGATAACGTTGAGTTCATCATTTTTGGCCAGGAATTATTTAGTTGGTTTCTCGGGACTGCGTTGGTTAAAATAAATGAGAATTCACAACTTTACATCCCAAGACCGTAGCTGAATTATTTAAAAATATGGGCACTTTGTAAAAATAAAACTTCAGGTTTAAAACGCTTGAAAAAATTTGTCTATCCCATTATTATTATCCATCCATCCATCAATTACCCATCATCTCCTGCATTGGTGTGATCCAATCTTCGACCCTCGGTATCTAAACTGTATCCAAACCCAGACCTCAACTCACTAACTCAAGAATATCCAATTCTTCTGTCTCTACTCCCGCGCTTTCCCAACAATCTCCACCCTATCACACTCCACAACATTTTCCTACCTGTCAATAAGTCCCCGGAGTCACTTTTGCTAACACATTTACCCTAGCTGTCCTTACCATTCCAGCTTATTCTCATTTCATTCTTCTCTACCCTCCAATCGTCAAATCCTTCAGCACTCATCGGTCTTACTTATTCAGTGATCATCTCTGCAATTTAGAATCATCCTATTTTCTTTAACAGAGTATCAATAGAATTTACTTGTGTTATCATGCGTACAACCCGGCGTTACTCAAACTAATCCCAAACACCTTCTATCTATTTTCAACGTCTTTCCTCAGTGTCCAGGTTTAAGTACACAGAAATGTTACCAAATTTATTGCGGAATACACAAATGATTTCTTACGATTAGAATTTAGTTGCAAAATGATGAAATTTGCCATTTTGAAAATCATTTTAATTGTATTCAGCAATGGTAGAAGGTACAAAAATTTCATTATCATAAATTGGCAATGCTGTGTTTGTCCTCCACGACACTACCTTAGTAAGTATGACAACGCTTCCTGTGCGTTGTAAGTACTGGAGACGGGAAGGTTCTCACCCTCCATCTCGAATTTCACCTTAAAAAAGAGGGTTTAGTAGTTCATGTATCTGACACGCCTATAGCTTGTGTCGTGGTCAAGTCCAACGATTTTTTTCTTTAAGTTTCAACCCCTTTTTGATATCTGTACAGTTCTACTCAGCATATCAGACTCAGAAAATCCATAGGTGACTTTTAAAGGGATGTCCATTGTTCTTTCAGTTCAGGGAAAAACACCAGTTCTTGCTGATCTTCCTTACGCACTGATCATTATTCCGTTTTAAAATTATACTGCCTTCTCCAGTAGAATACTAATTCAAACTTAAATATTAAGTAAGTTGCAAAAATTCGATATCCTTAGTTGGGATCACTTATTCCAGCCTGTAGAACCGAATTCAAGGAATGTAATTTCCCATTATTAACGGCAGCAACTTGGAATCTCACTTAATATCAATGGATTTCATATTGTTTGAATAATGACGAGAAACCAAGGAGAAAATATTTCTAATGAGGCTGAAGGTATTAAAAAGGTGGTCTACAGAATTAATATCAGTGTACCAGTTAGAGTTTTGTGCTAGTTTTTTTTTCAGATATAATTTATTTTGCAAGGAAACAAACACAAATTCCAGAAAAATAAAAACTGAATGTATATCCTGCAGTTTCCAATACAAATTTGATCATGCTTAAGGTGGAACCTGCGCTCTGAAGTACTTCTTTCATTACATAGATGAACTAAACAGAAACAAGATAAAATGGCTCAAAATGTTATTTATAATAGTTGAAAATAATTTTAAATCAATCATAATGGCTGTACAGTACATGAATTTTCTTCAAAATGAAGTAATCCTATCATATGAAGAATGACTTTTATATTGACGCCATGTCTCAGAGGAATTTAAAAACTTTCTCTGGAACTGCAGTAAAGCTGCATGGTTATAAAATTCGGCATGAATTATAATAGAACTAGTGAGTGCTTTTGCTTTTTTAATGTAAACGTAATTAAAACAAATGTGTTATATATAATTTCTGACGATGAACCCGACAAAACTGTATAGCTAGTCAACATATCATAGTTTCACTCCGGTCCGGCACATTTGTTTGTTTGAATAGTTTCACTCCAATATTTTTGTTTACTGCTCGAACATAGTTGCCAAGTCTGTTTCAATATGGCGGCTACGGAACGAAAATAGGACCCTTCATCGCTTTTCAAACATAAATATCTGTATTAAATGGCCGATAAGGTAACCTGAAAAAATTCATTGTATAAGTTGATTATTTAATCACCATATGGTCGTTTTTGAGGTTGCCTAGTCGAGGAAAATCTTGAGAAATAAAATGTTGAAGTGAGGGACGACATCATTCCGCCATAAGAGCAATGTAATTTGAGGCTGAAAATGACGATTTTCAAATCCTGTTATCAGCGCTAAATGGCCAATTACCCCAACTTTTTTTTCACAGAATGACTAAGGCATAATTTCTCTGCAATATATGAAAATATCAGGGGATGTTATCGAATGTGCTTGTAGTAGAGGTTCTACCTTAAGTCCATAGCTGGACTACCTACCTTAAGTCACTAGAATTTACATCAGTCAAACATTCTGGATGGCAATAACTGACAACAAGTAAAGGAAAACCTTTGAAGATTCACATATGGAATTGGAATTCAATCATTACAACTAGTAATATTTACTTTAAGTACTAAATAATCCACAGAAATCTGTAAATATTTTTTCCTGAGCTAGCACCACTAACAGTTTAAAAAAATGAAACCAGAAACTATCAAATTTGAGAATAAGAAATAAAAGAGAAGATAAAAAACAGGCATACACTCCAAGACTTCGGTTCGTACAAGTTATACTTCGAACATATGTAGCAATTCCTGAAGTCGTTAAAAAAAATTTAAAGGTTAAACAAAAGCTAGCAGGTAGGAAATAAAAACAAATTTAGATGGCTCATCCTTTCAAACCCCTCTCTAATCCAAGCAAATCCAGAAGCTCATCCCTAACGCAAACACACACACACGTGCTTTACATCTCTTGAGCCAGACCGGCAGCAAATTTCGACGTGCTTTATGTACATTAATAAAAAAAACACGACATCATTTCGCAGGCACTGGAAGATTGCTCTCAACATATTGGTCCCAAAAGAGCAATTTCGTTGTAATTTCAGAAGAGCAGAAAGGATGGGAAAGGATGTGGAGTGGGAGAGGGGAAGGGAGGTCGGTAAATATGGAAAAGCTGGTGGTATAGGAAGAGGAAAAAAGCAGAGATGAGGAGAATGCCCAGAAACCGCTTAAGCTCCCGGAGGCTGTGGCCGAATTGGACCCGTGAACGATTACCGATACGCAGATGAATAAGAAGCTGTCGCATAGGGCACGGGCAATAATCGTTGCCCGGAGGGGAGTGGGGCGTCGCAGAGCGGTTCGACGGCATTGTGGGGAAGGATATGAGTGGGTTGAGCTAGCTGGAGACTATCGATTCAGGGTACAGAAGAGGACGAAATTGGTGAAAGGGGGCGCAGGATGCGAGGGGGAAGTTGATATTGGGTAAGGGATATTAGGAAGAGGGGTCGGGAAGAATTAAGACCCGCTTGAATACCACAGAAGACGGTCCCTTTCCCTCGAAAAGAGGGATAAACGGGAGAAAGGCTAAAGATGCAAAGTAGAGACGAGGAAAGAGGCTAAATGTCGGAGGGTTTAAAACCCTTTCACAGACCAAAAACCCTTCAAACCGTTCCTCTTCACAATTGCAACCCCCGCCATCCAAGTCCATAACCTATCATCAGTATTTTTATTCCGATTATTGGTTCGCGGCAGTACTCCATTTAGTCCAATTTGAAGCTTAACGTCCTACGCCCTGAAAGAATTCTACCTTAAAAATTAAATAACCTCTAATTCACACTAAAAATTACTCAGGCGTCACTCGGTGGAAATGTTAAGCTTTTAAAGTTTTGAGTAATTAAAATTTTTTTATTTCTAAATAAAAGGCTTATAAAGAGGTTATTTCCACACTTTTTAATTTTTTAACCGACCATGGTTTAATCAATAATAATATGCAATATGTGCCTCAAGGTTTGTCTACAGTTTCCAACATTCCTTCTCTTCCCCAGCCATGCTGCTACACCATTCCCTTAGCCCCTCCACACCCCCTTCCCCCTTTCTTCAAATTTAGCATACATAGGCCTGCTATCTCACATGAGAAAACCACTTTGATGATGGTAAATGATTCTTTTTATTACTCAAAATGTTGAAAGCATATAATTAAATAAATACAAGGTTATGGGCGAGTATCCATCCTTCTCCAATGTCACATCTCAAGCCTCCTCCAGATTATGTTCAACCTAATTCCTCAATTTCCAGGTCTCTAAACAGTACGATGCTACGACTTGTAATTGCAGAATACAAAAAAAGATTTAATAAGGCTTGAATTTGTTAGATGATGAGTTTCGCCAAGTGGATAGATGGGTTATTAAATTCGCCATACAAATCGTTTGATTGGTAATCCGCAATGATAAATTATTAAAAAATGACATCACACTAAACTAAAAATCAAATTTTCATTCTCCTCGTTATTGGCTTAGTAAGCACGATAACGCCACTTACGTTAAGGACTTGAGACGAAAATTCCTAAATCGCATAAATCCTGCCCCCACAAAATTTACCTATAATATGGCGTCATGGCTATATCTGTAGTATCTGGCTATAACAACTGTACGCAAAAGAAAGATACAGGTTCGTATCTCAGTGAAGTGAAATGATTTATTCATGGAGCATTACATAATGTTGATATAATCGGTATAGTGGTAGCGAAAAATTGTGGCAGTTACCTGCGTGCAGCGAAAAGGCAAAAGGGTCGTATGGAAGGGGTCAGCTGAGGAGGGGAGAAGACGCTGCCATCATAATTGAAATTGAGAGGGTGGGAAAGTCTAAGCATAGCTTTTCACGAAAATATTACGATTCAAGTAAAGCAGGATAGATTTATACTGATATTATTCGCATCCATCGGAGAAGCCCATCTAAACTATTAAATTAAGAGCCAAATAGAGCAAGAGAGATAGGTATAATTGCATAGCCAGCATTTTGAAGTTAGCAGTGCCCATTTGCGACCTTTTCGAACCCTGGAAGCCAAATACTCGCACAAAATTACTCCCCCGTGCACAGCCAGATATAAGGGACTCTTCCACCCAGAACTTCCGAAACACCTTTTTGCGCAACTGCCACCATGTTTCACAATCACTTGAAAAAGATACCCCGCATACCACACTCCCACACTTGATAAGTGACTTGGAAACTCTTTTCATTACTTTTGTCAGTTTTAATGTCTATATGGAATGCTAAATAAAAAGTTTTTCTTATATTTTTTTTCAAATTCGAGATATGAAGCTGACACTTAATGGTGCTTGGTAGACTAAATTTTGTACTATTATTCATTTACTTACCAATATTAAAAAATCTCGTCTCACTAAAATGTCTCGCATGATTTTATTTTCTGAACAAATCAATACCTCGTAATATCCATGAATTACAACTGTTTGTTATACTAATCATTAGCAGTATGCAAACTCGTGTAGTGCAGGTTAGCACGTTAGCCAACGTAGCACTTCCTTGGTTTCTGGCTTGGCCTCGCATTGTTCTCCTGACTGCTTTGGCTTTCTGGTCCTCGCCTATTGGCCGGGGGAGCGAGCGAGGTTCTGATTTGAACTGGGACGAAACGGGATGACTGATGTAAAATCACCCCGTGTCACATACCGTGGAGATGGTTTCCACGGTATGTCGTAGATGTGAATGAAAAAAGGTTGGAATCGTCCTTTTAGTCCAAGGAGGGGAAAACCAGATTGATACATCCATAGAAAATAAGATCGGATTGTACTGGGGTCCAATATTGAAACTATTCCTGACCCAAATGATACCCCAAGGGCTTTTGATGGGACGAAAAGGGATGGCTGCGGATTATCGGGAACCTATGAGAATCATCGCATGGTGACGCGAAGGAGCCACCGAGGAGGGTGGCGTTCGGGCCTGAAATTGATGCAGAATGCCAACTCGACTCCGTGCCCTAAGAGAAACGAACGAGGTGGAAAATCGCTGCAAACTGACGCCAATGTCAACACGATGGGTCCCGGGAGTCAGGTGTCACAAATGCGGGTCGTTCCGAGTGGTGGCTCAAACGATTTGTGCACTGCGGATGCAGATCACTCACCGACGCTCGGACAAAAGGCTTGCAGGCCGTGAGGCCGGTTCTACCCGAACGACAAAGAGCATTCGGTAAACGAAATAAATGGTTTCAGGATGGTAGTGGTGCAGGGTAGGGTGATACGATCGACGTATTCTGACGTGACGGAAATGGATGGTGACGTTCAGGAAGCTTGGTGTGTTGCAGTTGAACCAATAAAGACGGTCGGAAATGGACGTCGTCGTCAACGGACAAAGAGCGAACTTTGTCAAAGTCTAAATTTCCCTTCACACAACGCCAACGGCAGTTAATCAGAGAAGAGCTTTCTTGCTTATTTATGTAATTTCATTAACAGATGGTCCATCTTACTCTTTAAGTTTTCAATGATACATAATTTACCTTCTTAAAGCAATGTGTGCCGGTATTAATGCCGGTTTTTTAATGTTTAGATTAAAAATAAGAAAAATAAATAAAAATAAGAAAAAAGCTGTCAACAATGGTTGGCACTAAAACTCCCATCAATTATAATACACTCCTTGACGCGAAGACGACACAAAGCTGAACACCATATTACATTTCAGTCGCGTCAGGAAACTTCAATCGTAATTCTGCCCTGAGCAACAGGGAATCGACCAATGAAGGATGGAAGTAAACACCAGCTTTGTAATAATTGACGAAAGGAAAGTCTCCATTGAAAACGTCGGCAGATCTGTAAAACATCAAAATATGATCTGGCGTTTTCCCAGCGCATAAGATACAGAAACTTTTCTCGGGTACTATACTCTTTTCAACTTGACAGAGCTTACACTTTGACATTCTACTGACCCGATGACGATATCCGATGTTGTCGCGGAACGTTGGCTTGCATGGATAAATGACAGCTCACACAGGATTTGTTGTTTAGCTCGACGGTGTATTGTGTGTACAGCCGATGAAAAAATTGCTCGGGGGAACCATTGACTCAAATGTCTTGCATTTGAAGCAGTCGTCACAGGGTGTTAAGAGTGTTAATTCGCTGAAAATCAGACGCGATCAGAGGAAAAAGTACTGAACAAACTTTAATTAAAATAAAATTGAAAACGACATTTCACCCATCTTATTTCTCACGCGAGGAGTTTTAGTGTAAGAGGCTGTCACGAGAGAAGTTTTTGAATCTCCATTGTCATTCTCTGAATGTCTTACACTACATACGGACGTAATTTCAATGGAGACCTCGTTTTTTGTCGAAGTAGCATACGGAATGTACATTCCTACTTCCGGAGTAAAGACACCAGAAAAACACATCTTTCTTCCGATGGCTGATTCCAATTAGTGTTCTCGTCAAGTATACTTAGTTAAGACATGTAAAAAATAAGTTGGTAGTATTCATTGCATTTAACTTTAAAAATGATCTCTCTAAGTTTTCAACGGGTAACCATCATTTTTAGGAACGATTTTGTTGAAACTTAGCTCAGATTCTCCACAGAATAAAAGGGTGTAGAGTGTACAAACTTCTTTCTTTAATATGTAGCGTTTTCTCAAATGAAAGCCTTCATCAGTGCAAATGTACTTAAACCGCTATTGTGTAGTTTTGGATAAAGACACCTAACCAAAAATGCAACTAAATTTGTCTAATAGTCAATCAAAGAATGCTTCAATATATTGTTTTACCTTCTAGTAAACTGGAATATTATTTCTCCAACACAGACGCTTGAATGTCATATATTCGAGTACTTAATTCGAGTAAGTGTGCATTCCTCGTATCCATATGCTTTTTAAATCGTCTATTTGGTACTGCGACTCTGATAAATTATAAAGAGTAAAAGATAAAGTGATAAGTTGCCCAAATGCACTGGAAACTCGTCTTGAGGAGGATATTAAAAATTGATCCAATAAATAAGAAAATTTCTTCTCTATCTCCTAAATTTCACTTCATACTAGTTGAATCCGCATTATTATCGAAGTCGGATTACATTCGAGCCAATTTGGCACGTGTAAACTATTCCGTAATAGACTAATCAATAGAAAAGTTTCCGGAAGTCATGACAACCTCAATATATATGTAGAAATTCTCCAACCAAATACGAAATTTCCAACAGAGACCTCAATTTTCGTCGAAGGAGAGTACGGAATGCAGATACCTTCCTCCTCAGCGATATTGGCACTTGGGGGGGGGGCACACATACACCCCCCCCTTGACTCATGCCCCTCGTCCCCCCCCCCACCACGAACGTACCACACACTCGCGCTCTTAATCCATCCCTTTCGCCCGACATCTCCCCTTAGGAATTCCAGAGTTTCCTCCTAGCTACGACACCGCCAGAGAAGGACCCTTTTAGCTGACACGCCTTCCGCCGACCGTTCGTGCGTCTCAAACTTCGACAAGGACAACGCATTAAGGGGACCACCCACGATACTCACGGCCCCATGTCCGTCTCCCAGCCTAGTGTCCACCCCGATTTCCCTTCATCCTAACGCCACGACCAGGGCACACACTCAAGAGGGGAGGAGATGGAAAGGGAAGCTGACTGACCCTCGTCCTTGGGACTTTGAGATCACGGCGGGAGGTAGGGGGTATATTCGCAAACTGGGGACGTCCGTG
Source organism: Pyrrhosoma nymphula (assembly GCA_963573305.1). Lineage (NCBI taxonomy): Eukaryota > Metazoa > Arthropoda > Insecta > Odonata > Coenagrionidae > Pyrrhosoma > Pyrrhosoma nymphula. The sequence continues at coordinate 41,707,130 of OY754339.1, read as the reverse complement.
ACCCGGCAAGTTAAAAATGGAAACCGCAAAGATCGTACGGGAAGTAGGAAAGTAAGATCAAGAAAACTATTCATATCAAAGGATTCTAAGCGTGAGTTGGCACTAATTTTTACTCAAATTTTGGATGTAATGTCATAATCACACTCTGGACTGATTTTATGAAGGTATAGCCCAAAACAGTGGTGAACCCCGTATACATGGGCGCGAAAACAACCCACATCAAAGGGTTCCAGGCGTAAATACTTATTTTTACTCAAATCTTGGAAGTGACATTACGATATCAGACTGGATTAATTTTACTTCTCAAATCCTTGAAATGACGTAACGATGTCAGACGTTGGACTTATTTACCACGGGATAGTATAAAGTACAGGTATGGGAAAGAGGTAAGTAAGGTCGATAAATCAATCCACATGAAAGGATTCTAGACGTAAGTACCTACTTATATTTACTCAAATCTTTGAAGGGACGTAGTAATTTTGTTTGCCTTTAGACCAATTTTACTAAGGCTTAATGTAGTGAGGTAAAATGGTGATGTCACGGTAATTATATTAGTAAGATATGCATACTTTAACTGATTAATTTAATGTACGACCGATTTTGTCACATGGTCGACACCATCTGGTGATGCTATCATCTATGTGATGATACCTGCCGTATAATAAGCTAATCGATAAAAAAATGAATATTTTATCCGTTTAGGAATGCAGTGGTTACCAAGTTGTGGTACGCGTACCCCTAAGGGGTGTGCAGTTGGTGATTTGATGGTAGGCGAGGAAACCTAAATAATTCCGGAATTGTGACTAGCATATTCCCTTTATTTGAAGTGTAACAAGTGATTGGGATGCTTAGGGCGTAGGCCTTTTAGTTACAAAAATCCAGGAAGTGATGTCACGACATCAGACTTTGGACTAATTTTATCACCTTCGTCGTCAAATATATCGGAGGCGCAGTCTAAGAGACTTGAGTGTGGTCAAAAGTTTGCCATCTATATTTTTTAACTTTCATCACATAAAGCATTTCTTTTCTAATTAAACATTATGGTAACCAGTAAAAACATATTATTAATCCATTAAATCGTGACTCTGCGAGCGTTCCGAAAGTAAACTTCATTAAATTAATGATTTTCCTTGTCACACTGAAAATCTCATTGAAGCACTATGATCGGTGACTATTCTCCACATCCTTTTGCATCAAAACACATACTTGATTGGGAGTTTTTTCGAATTTCCTGGTGACTTTTGTATATACAGTAATCATTTTTAGCAATAAAATATAAGTCATAGCTAATAATTGACTCGGGAATGAGTAGTAGAAGTCACATTTACATATATATGTACATACCAATCATGCCATTCTTTTTGGCATTGGCACAATCGCGAAGCTAAGTATTCCTGTAAGGTAGGAAACTTATTCTGTTTTAATAACTACCATAATAATGCCATATCCTTGTTAAACTTCGTTCTTGCAATCCACCCTATGAGTTTATTTCGTTCGAGCTAATGCATAGAACAAATGCAATGCCGACATCCGTGCCCTCTACCAACTAGTGTAAATTGCGACTTGTAAAACTGAGTGTTAAAAACCCGTTCTCTAATTAAATAATAAAAAAAATATCTAAAAATTCAAATAAAAAACCTTTTTCAATACAGAGGAAACTTACAATTAAATCTAAGCAAATTAAATCCTTCTGCAGCTTCACAGCTTCCTATTACCCCAAAAAGCTCAAATTTTGAAGCCCAGAGTCACTTAAAGCGCCATCAATAGATGGCGCAGTGACATTTAAAATTTTAAACTTCGGGCTGAAAGTGTTAAGATAGGTACTTAAACAAATGTGCTGGTAAGCCTAAGGAAATCCTGCTTTCTATTATTTCTCTAACTTCATTCGAGGTTATTTGAGGACATTGGTCGATTTTATAACTTGAGGAGGACGTATTGCAGGGAAGAAATTGCAAGAAAAATATATGGATTATAATACCATGGCCATTTTTTCACTAATTATGTAGAATCATTGAATAATTTTCAGTGTTAAATCAATCGATTGGGAGTGTTGCACTTTAGTCTATACACCCCGCTTCGGTCACACTTACTGAACTTATCTTTAGAATACGAAAGTGACTTCACTCCTGAAGTACTCCACACGGAAGAATAAGGAGGGAAACTAGATTTCCGTGAACAATTAGTGATTAGAAAAACATCAAATGACCAAAATGTTAACCTCTTAAATGAATTTGTATTCCCATTTCACTCGCGGTAGTTGTACAAAGCCTTCACTCCTCCCAACGAATCCTGTCCTTGACCATAGCAATTAGGTTCTCCTGGCCAGTATTCCATAAACACCCTCCACTCCCACCCCCCTTTCTATACCCCCCTCCAAATTTTCCATATATAAGGGCTTGCTACTTGCTGTTATTAACCCTGAAAATGTCTACGGAGTAGGCGAAACCCGGGTTGGTGAATTAAATTTTTTGTGTAGAATATTCAAAGTATTTTTGTTTTATTTAAGATGTTTTGCATATTTTAATCAAAAATATAATGCTTGAAAGCTATTAGTTATCTCAAATTCCGAACAATTCGTAACGTATAGGTATGGCAAAACTTGGTGGTACTCATCAGTGGTATATTATAGGTCATCGATGGTAAATAAAGCGTTGATGAGCAGGAAAAAGTACCGAAATTTCCCGGAGGAGCCTCAGAAGAAAGTCTCTGCCACTTAATCCCACATCTCTTGTGTGCTTTACTCTCTTTTGAATCTTGCTCTTCACAAGCGAGTGCCATAAAGTTTCGCTAGGCTTCTAAGTTCTGATTTAATTTAATTCAAGATTTTTTTTCAGAGGGTAAGGAAAAATAGCCATTCATATGCTTCACAGCTTCTTAGATGCCTTATGTAACTTATCGTATACAAACTGCAAACTTGTGCTTTGCTTGTGCCAAAAAAAACAATATTTGACATACATGTACTTGGAAAAGTTCATATTGAGTATGTGGTCAATGTTATTAGTTGGACCACAAGGTATTCCAAGACAGAAACCTTAATAAAATATTTTTCACGTATTTTACCGGAAATACTTTTCCTTTTCATCGCTTTCAAAGCAATTGATATGTTCATGCAATGATTAAATGGTATGATACGTGTTGAAGGAATTTTGTTTCAAAAAAAACTTATTACTGGCCGTGATGATAATAAATACTCAAAATACGTTGGACAAATTTTTAATCCCTGATATCCTACGTATTATGCAAAATATATATCGGTAGTCAAGCTACCATATAAATACTTTTGACTGAAGCGGCGTAATAAAAGAAGAATACGTCTTTTCAAGCAAGTGACCTATGATGTACGTTGCCTGATGACATATTTTCAAGAGCTTAAACCACAGAGTAAGAAACTTTCCCCGCATTCCGATGAAAAACATCTAACACTAATCTTTCAAAAGGGTCTAACAGCATCTAAAACACTAAATGAGTCGTGGGGTATCGCCGTTCCCATTTCATCTTGATCGAATAAACGTTTTAAAAAAAAACATTTTTTAGAGAGCGCAATCGAAGCCTTGTGTTGATTCTCACTGACAACGGTGAAACAGATACGTCCTCCGAAAAAAATACTGTCAAAACAAACGTTCATCATGCTTTAGAAAAAGTTTTTCTTTTACCTAAAAAAAAAGTCAAAAGTAAAAAAAATATTTTCTGCCCATCACTTCCCTAACCCCCATCTCTGTGCTCGTCAGCCGCCCTTCAACCAAAAAAAAACCCTTCCGATCCCCTTTTCCCTGAGCGAACCCTCCCCATTTTTTCCCTTGCCCCTTCCTCTGGCCGCAGTTTTGACGGTGTCCGCAGGGCATGGGGGATGTGCCGGGCAATAAAGAGCGGAAAGAGGGTCCGGCCATGAGAGAGCGGGAGGAAAGGAAGGAAAGTTGAGGGAGTGGGCAATGGAGTGGGGACATATTGAGGGAATCGGAGGGATAAGGAAGAGAATATAAAGAGAGAGCGAGAGATAGGAAGAAGTGAAAGGGAAAAGTGAAAGAGCGGACAAAGTGAAGGACAGATGAACAGAAGCAGAGGGCAAGAATATTTATCCTTCTCTTACTCTTTCCTCCAGGAAAAACTGCACAAGTACCATAGAGCGTTTCACATTTAGGTGACAGTGCGGGCCTTTTGGAAAGTGCTGTAGCCAAATTTGAGTTCCATGTGTTCACCTCGTGTGCACGTAAGCAGCCATTTCCAACACTACGCTAAATAAAAGTTATCTGATAAAGGGAATGATTTAGATTTGCATAATGGAAGATTCCGAGATGCACAGTTAGTCTACTGCTTAGCACAATGTCAATTTTCCAGCTGCTCATGGCAACATCGCACTACCGATCTAATGAAAATTCACCCCGGAAACGAATCTTTAAAGAAAAGACCAAGAGTGAGAGCAAAACTATACATCCGAACTAGTGAAAATAACCCTGGGCTTGCTTATCGCTACCAAGTGCGTCCACCTAGTTGTGGTTGGTATGTCGACCTTAATATATTAAGGTTAACTCCACAATAAGCGAGTTTTCTCGTCGGATAATCAGTCGCGAACAAAATGCGGTGGTATCTAGTGTGTGTAGGAGGACAGCCCTACATAAGATGCCTCAAAAATGCTATAAAGACCCACGAAAATACCGTGACTTGGCCAACGGCTGTCGCCAACTAATAGGCAACCATTAACCCGAAGGAGGGGTCAGGAGCATTCCTTCACATGAGCAAAGGGGAAGACCGCGTGGATCGGTACCACGTCACTCATTATGCTTCATGCGCGGTAAGGTGTTTACCTAAACGTCTGTAGTACTGCGAGGTGGAAATAAAACCGGAAACCACCAGCTTATTATTCCGATGAAAAGCAGCTCTTCAATTATTTCTCTGATGTGTTTATAGTAAAATTATATATTACTAATATGTGATGGATTTCCCGCAAATAAAATATTCCGGAGGTAAACTAGCCTCCATTCAGATCTTCGGGCGAGGACGACTCGAGAGGGTACATCAGTTAAGAATGATAAGCATCGTTTTAGGATTGATATCTGAAATGTTAGATCACTTAGTTGTCAGTGAAAATGAAATGTCCCGAAGAAGGGGACTTCGGGAGTAGTATAACTATGATTACACACTTTAAATATACGTATGGAAACGTAGGTGTTGGTATAAGACTTAGTAAATGTTTCGGTTTCCGAGTGAAAAAACTACTTTCGATAACGCGAAAGGATAATTATGTTTAGATTAGAAACAAAACCTAAGGACACGGTGGTGGTACGAGTATACATTCCACGTCAAATTACGAAGATGACGAAGCAGAAGATATGTAATAGGGAATAAAAGAAGTAGTAATGAATGTGAAATAGGTTGAAAGCAATTATTCTTTGGGACTGGAATAATATTGTAGCGGAAGGCCAAGATGGTAAGACGGAAGGAAAATATGGGTTGGGAAAATGTAACGATAGGGGAGAGAGATTGATTGAGTTCTGCGTACAAAATAGCCTAGTAGTTAAAAACATAATATTTGGAAATAAACCACCCATGAAGAAGATGAACGTAGAAAATAAAAGGAGACAGAAGAAGATTACAAATTGACTATGTATTCTTAAAATAGCGATTAAAAAACTAGTTAAGGACTGCAAGAGGTACCCTGGACCAGATATTGACAGTGAACAAAAAGTGCTCATGATGAAATATCAACTCAAGTTTAAAAAACAACAGAGATCAACTAACATAAGTACAGCTGGCAAGCGGAAAGATTGCGGGAAACAGAACAAATATTGGCCTATCAAAATACTTTATACTAAGCAGAAGAGGAGGGAAATGATTCAGGATCAATTGAAAAGAGAGGGTATAAGATCAATAAAGGAATTATAAAGCAGCCAAAGAGAAATTAGGGAGAAGAAAAACAGAAAATTGGAAGACATGGATTACACGGGAAGTTCTGGAACAAAAAGAGGAAAGAAGATGGTAAACAGAAAATGGTCAGCAGATGTAAAAAATAATATCAAATTAAATCAGCCGTAAAGCAGAAAGGTCAGAGAAGAATGAAAGACCTATATAAGATGTGGAAGACGATCTCCTTCAGGGAAAAGTTGAAGCTGCTTACAGAACAGTAAGAAGTTGCTTTAAAGTATATCTAATCAAGGGTAATATCATTTGGAGTGAAGGAAATGAAATTATTGAAAGTGAGGAATAACCTGGATAGTAGCTTTAGAGTGGCGAATTATTAAATAGCAGGATACTTGAGGATGAAGACAGAGTGGATGAAGATGAAAAGGGATATTTCATACTTAGATCAGAATTTATACTGCCGTAAAGTATTTGAGAGGGAGAGAGAGGTGCCAGGATTTGATGAAATTCCCTCGGAATTCTTCAAGTATGCAGAAACAAGGACTCTAAATAAGCTATACAGATTAATATGTGATATTTAATCAAGTGTACATCCGCCAAAGGACTTTAAAAAGAATGTAGTCATTCCGATTCCTAAGAATAAAAGATCCCAAAGATATACAAAGACTTAAGAGCAATTATATTTACAGCACATGCATCGAAACTTCTTACCAGAAGCATCTGCTGGAGGATAGAACAGAAGACGGAAGAACGAAGACCAATTCGTTTTCAGGAAACGTAGGGTACCGAGGGAAGCTATATAAGCCCTCTGACCTATCATAGAGAAGAGAATTCAAAAGAACCAGCCCAGATACATTAGCTTCATCGACCTAGAAAAAGCATTGAACAATGTGCTTTGGTATATAATGCTCACTACGCTGAAGAGTATCGGAGTACCATTTAATGACAGAAGAGCAATCCAGGCTGTATGAGGATGATCTGTCAGAGATAAAGTGTGGTGACAATGTAGAAGAATAAATAGTGAGGAAAGGCCTACGACAAGGATACGTGTTATCACCAATCGCCTTCAACGTAGTATACATTAAAAATCCGTCAATGAAATAAAAGATACATTAAAAACAGGTATACTAATGCATGGAGAACCTTTGCTGATGACATGGTAATTCTTGTTGAGAATAAAGAAGACTTGACGAGGATTCTGAATTATACGGAAAACATTCTGAGTACACACAACTTCAAGACTAATATAAAAAAACCATGGCGTTTGTGGAAGCAAACAAGGAGACAGATTCACCGTTAAACTTGGTCAGCAAAAACTTGCGCAAGTGGAAGAATTTTATCTGGGAATTAGAATCTCCAGCTAAGAAAGAAGCAAGATATTTTGAGCAGAGTAAACTAAGCAAAGAAGGCATTCTACCAGAAGAGGAGTCTGCTGAAAACTGGCAACACAAGTCTGGAAGTAAGGAGGCACTTTATTAAAACATATATTTGGAGCATGCTGTCACATGGCAGTGAAGCCTGGACAATAAGAGCAGCAGAGAAAAGGAGATTGGAAGCAGTGGAGATGCAGTGATACCGAAGAATGATAAAGATTAAATGGATGGTGAAAATCACCAACGAAGAAGGCCTACGAAGAGCTGGAGATAAAAGAAGCATAACGAACACTACGAAGAAGGAGAGGCAAACTTATAGGACACATTTTGCCGCACAACAGCCTAATGAAAACTGTTTCGGAAGGAGAAATAAATGGGAAGAGTTTAATAGGAAGACCAGGAAATCAACACGTCAAGCATATCATGAAGAACGTCAAAGTAAATAATTATTTAGGAATAAAGCGGTTGGGCGAGAGGAGAGTGGAATGGAGAGCAGCTGTAAACCACTCATCGGATTGATGGCTACTGATGATGATGAGTGAAAGTAAGTATTTTTTTGCTACGGGGAATTTAGCACATTAAGGAGAATAATAGTTAAGGACGAGGATAAATATGGGTGAGAGGGCATGAGAAGAGTAGGGCAGAGAGTGTGTGGTTTGAGGACATTCCGCCGCTACTTTAAACGAATCCCTCCAGGCAGTAAAAAGAGAGGTGACATTGTTCCGACGAGCATGTGACGCTCCGTGTGAAGTCGGATGATGTGTCCCCGCCTGGTTTTGTCCTCGCACACAAATGTATTCTACCGTGTCGACATTTTACATATGTGCCCGTGTGTTAGTATGTATTTCACTACCGGCGCGAGAAGGATCAAGGGTTTAGGAGGGCGGAAGGGGGTCGCGCGCCGTCGCATAACCAGCTCTCCGCCCGCTTCGATGGATCATGGGGTTGCGGGCAGGGTATGCAAAGGGACGGAAGTAGATGCGGGGGGAGAAGGGACTCTGGCCGCGGCTGGGGAGGAAGAGAGGCGACCGCAGCGGGAAATCACAGGGATCGTGGGCGGATGAGGGTTGGGCATGAGGGGTTGTGGAGGGAGGAGGTAGATACCCTAGAGGGGTTGGAAACGGACGCCCGTGAGGCGACACTATAATGGACATCGTCAGGGATGCAGGTTTCCGATGCGATGTGATTGCTTCAGACTATACACATCGATTTTCAAATCGTAAAAGCTAACGTGATGATTATCATACTGCCAAGTGAAGAACCTGCATAAAATTAAATTTTTGTATGATTAGTGTGCAAAACAAATGGAAGAACCAAATGGGCTTGACAAAGAAGCAAAGAAAGAAGGAGCAAGAAAGATGGAATTGGCATCTAGGTTAGTACAGACGAGATATAACTTGAAATCGTTCTCCTATGATGCAAAGATGAGACACCACAAAACAGTTGTTGAGAAAGAAGGAGTTTATAGTTCTGAATGCCTGATACTGAATAATTAACAGGGAATAGAAGAATTAAAGAAACTTAAGGAAGATCCTTGGTCCAGTAAAAAGAGAGAATGGTACTTGGAGCTGGAGGAAAAATGAAGATCTTATGAGATAGTGGAGATCACAGATGCAATGCGCCAGGGAATACTTACGTTTTATAATGACATCTTTAGAATTAGTAAAGAAAACAAAGAAAATATTCTGCTTTATAATCAACTTACAGACGACAACAAAAGTAGGTTGGGGGCATAAGAAAAAAGGTTGAGCAGACAAAAAGAACATGGAGATTCATGCAGAAGATATCAGGAATAAAGAGATTTGTCGAAGGAACGCTGATGAATTTAAGGAGTTCCCTGAAAAACAAAGTAAAAAGGCAATAAGCACCTGGTCAGCAGAAAGCAGGAGAAACCTTCAGCGAAAGAATGAAGAAATTTCAGGAGCAGAAGAGAAAGACAACCAACCTATACAGTTGTTTCTCGCGGTCAACAGAAGACCAAAGTCAAATACAAAGGAGTATATCCAAGTAAAATTCCTTCAATAACTCAAATATACAATGTACATGTGTATACGTAAACCGCAGGCATTTATAATTGCCTTAAAACTATACATAAAAGTTTGAACAATTCACCTGATCCCAAATGGCATTTTGGTAGTGTGATGTCACTGCACGGTATTACTTCTCAAATCTAAATGTATTTCAACGCTAAGATTGAAATACTGCTAGTTCATGGTCTTCCGCAAATGAAATGAAAACGAATGTTCCGTCAAATAACGAAAAACGACCTGGACTTCACAAGGAAAAAGGTCGTTTTCTGTTAACTTTACCGTTCCATGACGTCATCCTCCGGGCTCATAGTGATTCCACGCCACCAAGCGCACGTAATTATTGGGAAGAAATAATTTGAAAATATAGCATTTTATTCCAATAAAATCTAAGCCCTTTTAAAAATCCATATTTTTAAAACATACTTCAAATACAAATAGATTTTGAAAATATGCCAAGCTCTCCATTACAGCAATGATGTACGCTTAAATTTCTCTCACATCAATGAAAATTTATTTTTTTTAATTAAAAAAATCAATACATTTTTTTCTCATTTTATTAATATGATTTCGCAGGATATACGCAGCTAATCACAGCTTAAGGGCTAATGCAGGATTTAACCTCACAGGTTGTGAAATCTTTGGAGTCCTCTCTTCCCTCGCCTTGGCATCCTTGATGGACCGGAATGTCACGACATATAGTTTCCTTCAATTCAACAAAATTCCCCGTAAAATTAGGAAGACTGAGTACTGATCCGATAATAATATACATGAAACTTGTGTAGAAATGTAATAAATGACACACCCTAGCTGTAATAGCCTCAAAGAGTCACAAGCAGATCAAAGATGCTCCAAAACAATATCATAGAAAGAAAGTGAATTCCAAACTTAGTGGTCGAGAAAATGGGTTGGCTGAATTAACTGCCATGCAGAGCTTTTATTAGTAATTACGTAATAATATTAAAACTGTGGTTTACAGCAAAATAAACACGAAATATTTATTAAAAGTTAAACTATTAAAACCTATTAAAACTGCAGTTTACAGCAAAAAATCCGAAATATTCATTAAAATTTTATGCTCATGCTAATTCACCCGACATCAACGTTCAACGGCTGTTCAACCTCTGTTAACAGTTATTAAAAATAGTTCCTAACATGCTTCCCGCCTCATGCCAGCAGATGTCTAGTGTGCGTCTGAGTTGAAAAAGTTGAAAGTTTTTTGGCGGGAAAAAAATCAAGATGGCGCTGAGCGCAATGAAAAGAAAAAACCAAATTTGAATTACAATGAACGTTTATTAACCTTTAACATAGAATTGTACATCACCAAAGATACCAACAGAGGCACTTGAAGAGGCTGATGCAATATTACTTTTACAATAAATAACAAGTTTATCTTCAGGTTTAAACTTCATACACCTCTTAGATGTTAATACATTTGAAGAAACAGTAGTACAATGTTCCTTAGCATATGATTGATAATTATTCATCTGAAGAGTTTTAAAACGCAAAATATCAGATGATGGGAAGCTTTCTAAGCCACCAATTTCCATTGTAACATTAGCAGGTATCTTTGCAAAAGCAATGGTTACCCAAAAGGAACCTTGACCATTATGGTCATTAGTTAAACAAAAAGGAAACTTGACACCAAAGAGAGTACCAATGGTGTCAGCAGTCCACACAGTCACAGCACCAGCTTTGTTTGCTTTTAACACAGTACAGTCCTTGATGATCTTCTCTACGGGTCTCCGAGGAGCCCCTCTTCTTTTAGCACAATACTTTGGCTAAAAGAAGAGGGGCTCATACTCATGTTCAGGTATCCCTGCATTATTGACAACACGCACATATTTCTATCAAGATTGAACTTCATGCCTTCCTTCTTGGCAGCACGAAGAATATTCAAAGAAGAGCAAAGCATGCAAAGTTTTGTATCCTTTTTCGATTCGGTAGGTTTGGATACGCTACATTTTCTCTACGAACGATGGTTTCGGGTTAAAAGGATAACTATCGAATGAAATGAGTGAGGATAGCGTAATGTGAAATTCTACTTTAGGCAAATTTCCCTGCTGGTGGAATTACTCCCAAACATTGGCTCGTTCTATCTCACTTCTTGCATGATTGAGATGCTAGGATATACGATACACTAAAGCATGAATAGTGAATAAGGCCATGAATTAACGTTATTAATATCACCTTACGAATTCAACGTTTAAAACAAATTTCATTTACCCATTGAAAACGAACGGTAAAATGAACTTGTTTATATTTTAGAGAATGTTTGAATTTTAGCTATTACGGTTAGTTAAACTTACTTCTACAAAGTAATACCTGATTAAATCATGTCTATGTTGTTTTCTTGCTGTTTTAAACATACTCACTAAGCAAAATTTCGATTTTTTTCTACCTCAGTTCCAACCGTAATAGCCATGGTAGCCATAAACAGGAGAAATTAATTTTGTTGACCAAGTTCCATATGATCAATCAATAAAACTTCGAACATTTCGAAAAAGTCAAGATTTTTCCACACATCTGGCTACCATCCATCAATTAAAAAACTTTCTTCTTCTTTCGAAGCAACAGCGATGCTTTTTATGTCACAAATAAAAGAATTCATTTTAATAATCCCCCACCCGGTTTCCTCATAACCCGACACCGTATTAAATTTTCCAAACTTTCATCCAGGAATCAATACTCGCGGGCTGGAACAGGAATAAGTCCTTCGCAAACGGCTAGATGGGGGGGGAGTGGAGAGAGAGAGAAAAAAAAACAGAAGGGGAGAGTAAGTTATTAATGTACCTCCTCCTGACTTGAAGAGTAATTTACACTTCAGTCACGCAGGTGCCGAAAGACTCTTTTCCCCGAAGAACTCCAAGTCCAATTTCTTTTTCTCTCCCCCAATTTTTTTTTATTTTCGCCCAGAAAAGTCATTCGCTCAGTCACTCGCCCAATGAATCGAATGTCACGCCAGGCAGGAATTTTTCCATCCGGGGAACGAGATAAAAACTGGGTAAAAGGGCCTCCTCCCGACTATTGATTCGAGAATCGATGCGGAATTCCCGAAGTGGAAGATAGGAGGAAGGAGTAGGAGGAGGAAAAAAATGCGAAGCATCGATGCGTTCCCTTCCCTATTTTGTCCCACGCCCACCAGATAGCGCCACGTAGAGGTCGAAGTTGTAGGGTGGCGTGCTGGTCGGGGGATGAAACCCAGGGTATTTAGGGCGGTTGAGTTAAGGGGTAGGAATTGAGGAGAGGGGTTAAAAGGGATAGGCGATGAAGAAGGCGCGAGATGGAAAGGAAGGATGATGGGAGAAGGTAAAAGAGAGTGAACATATGTGACGTGGTAAACTGGTACGACTAAAGATAGACATCTTGAAAAAATAATATTGAAAACGTTCATCATTATGAGTCACTCAATCCAAAGACTGGATGACTGCAGCCTACCTGTCTTCCCGGTCCCCTAATGATTCCTTTGAGTTGATTAACCGGTACTGATAACTTCAGGTGGAAGTAGGTATACATAATAAAATCAATGGTAGGCAAGTTCACATGGTGGAATACAGACATGATGATACAAGAATAAACTTTCTTATATTCCACAAGATTTATTGAAAAACTCAAAAAATTTCAGCCTCTTCAGATCATTATCAAGAATTTTGTCATTTGTTTTTCATCTCTAGATAATAACCTGATGAGGTCCAAACCGGTTTATATTTTTAGTAAATCGTGTGGAATATAACATAGTTTATTCTTGTGTTATTAAGTATTCATATACTAACCTTATATATGATCTTAAAGAATTGAAGAGATAAATAAAGTTTAATTCTGTCCACTGAATGTTTAATTGTAGTACGCGTTTTGATGTATAAGCAGGGTTGCTACAGACCAGAAATTATGAAATTCCAGTGCTTTTCCAGGTTTTCTAGTTCAAAATGTTCATTGTTCCAGGTTAAAATATCTATGCTATCGTAAGCGGGTATTTTAAAGAAAGTGCAAGAATAAGAGAAAAACACATTAACGTATGCACACCATGTAGAGATAACAATATGTATTATAGTGAAATACATGAAAAACAGGTTGGTTTAGAACCTTTTATTAAACATAAATCCTAACCTAACCATAAATCCTAACCACTAGCGCTACACCACGGCCCCCAGCATACTGTTTGGCATACTCCAATGGCAGAAGTGGCAACAATTCAAGGATAGCGTGCTCTCTCTAGCTGAGACCAAAACTTGAAGGCAAGATAAAAAAGATACCCTTCAACAAAAGCATCTCCTTTGCCTTCATGTCCACGATGTAAAAATAATTGCATTTGTGGTTTCTAATAACTAGATAAACTAAGGAACAACATTGTTTATGTATAAATCGTGTAAGTTGATGTTTCTTAACAGAATTTCATGTCATTTTTATGTACAAAATGAATAATAGGTATTTGAAGATTATGCAGAAAAATGCTTCATTTATGATGTGCATGGACATTATGTACTCGATCGTATTTCAAAGTCATTCAACAATTCAACAGGGGGACAACTTCCAATCTTATCGGCCACTGTACGACTGGCGCATGCTTGGACTTAGGTGGAACAGAAGAACTTTTCCTCATGTTGCTTCACATATTTTACTTCACATAGCTTCCTTTTTGAAGACCGTTAATTTTACTAACGTTTTCTTCCATACAGCGCTTGAATTTTTTCTAAATTATAGAGGCTGAAAATTTAGTATCGTAAAAACATTTTTTTTTCGTTCGCGTTCGTATTTCAGGAATATCTACAAAATCTTTTTCCACTAAGGTACAGAATAACCAAGTTTCTGAACCATGTGGCAGAAAGAAGTGATTATTTCATTAAGTCACCAGTTTTTTCATACTCATATTTTCTACTTCAAGGATGGTAAATTTTTAGTAGGTAGTTTGTTGAATGTTAATAATAACAACAATGTTATTGGAGTAATTTCAAAGAGCCACTAGGGTATTAAAAATATTCCAGTCAACGTATGCACGAAATCTTCAACATTAGGGAACAATGCTCGACGTATAGATAAATTCTTTCAAATAAGACATGCTCGAGGGTTTAATTGAATATCACCTAAGTGTCAAGGTATCACCATTGCAATGGTACTGTATAATACCAAATTCAATTTTGTACACGACATTCACATCAGAATGAAGGCAAACTTCTGGCTATGCTTAAGGGAGTCCCCCAGGAGACGTATGGTAGGCCAGCCTTCAGGTGAGTTGCGAAATAATCATCTATACTCATTACACAAGGAGTCATGGGGAATAAGCAGAAATAATTATGAAAAAAATACTTTTAAAAAACCACGCTTATATTCAAGTACTAAAGTAAATTAGCGTGGTAATTAGTGAAGTTAATAACTGATTCATGTATTGTCATCGAGAGTTAGTACGTGTGCCAAATTTCAGCTCGATTGAACGATTGGAAGTGGGTTAGATTTCGATTACAAGATTCCATCTGGACAAACAACAAACAAACAGGGCAAGTTAAAATAAGCGTGGTAAAAAAGGTAGCGACCCTTCCTCACGAGTGAATGTAGACACCACAGTGGACAGTACAGCAAAACTCACTCCACTATAGGTGTGGTAACATTTACCTAAACGAAGTGAAAGTAAATGTTACCTTGCCTGGTTATGTGATGCTTTGACTAGTGGAAGGTAAGGAGAAACCATCACATTACAATCCCAAGGAGCTGCCTGTAACCATCACTTTCTTTTAAATTTTTTAACCACCAACAAGCTAATGAAACCTCCTAGAATCAACAGGATCATAAACACTGGATCATTAAACATGCAGGGGTAGGAATTATCCTTAGGAGCACTAGAATGCACGTGAAAGCTTTCCTTCAGTGTAAGAAAATGATAGTATATCATTGTTAAGATAGCAAACTAGCTGGCAGACACAATAGCTGCACAAGTCTACATGCCTATGAAGGACCATGAAGTAATTGAAGTTATCTCTGAAAAATATATTGGAATTAAAAAAATGTGAAAGAAGAATAATGCTTGGACAATGGTATGCCATTGTCACACAAGGCCAAGAAGGAAGAATTAAGGGTAAATAAGGATTAGGACAATATAATGAATGACGAGAACCGTTGTTAGAATTTCAAATATATTAAAAGCAGCTGTTCAAAAAATAATCCACAAGAAATTTATGCATGAAAAGTTATTCAATTGGACTTTCAAGTGGATTGATCGATCGATATAACAAAGAGGAACTGAGGTGAGTGGGAGATAATTTAAATCTCATAAGAACTCGAAAGAAAAGGAGGGACAACCTACTTCGGCATCTTTTAAGATACAAGTGTCTAATTAAAACAGTCAGAAGCACAGTAAGACCTCGGCTGAGATACATAGAGCAAATAATGAATGATGAGGAAACAAATAAATATATAGAGGTGAAGAGGCTAGCTAATAAAAGCATAGAGTGGAAAGCCATGTCAAACCAACCTTAGAGTTGATAACCAGCAATGATAATGATGACAAAGGTACGATTGTGATTTAACGGGCAGTTTGTATAAGAGCACATTCAGAATAGACATTTCACAAAGAATGATACATTATCTGAGGTATGTACAAAAACAACTTACAACTGTACAACTCCTATTACCTACATTTATACAACTCCTGCATTTCCTATTTACCTTGACCTCAAAATGAAGAAATTTCTTCACTGTGTGAAGTTAGGCTTTTGAAGGTTAAATCATGTTTCCTCAGACATTCGAGACCTAATACTATCACAAAAAGGGAAATAATGTCACGCAATGGACCAGAAATTCTGTTTCTCGTTCCTTTTGATTTAACTGATTCATGCTGGAGGTCATTATGACTTGGGAGTGACTAGCACGCAATTACCTGTACGTACACAATTTGAGGTGAAACAAATATTCCATCATCCTCAAAATGACTGCATAAAATATGGCCTGAAATTCAATTTTAGGTGTATACAATTAATTGATAAAATCCAATAAGAGCTCCAATGCCTCATTTAGGTGAAGTACTAAAAACACGAAGCAAACATACTCAGGGAAATTCCCTAAAATAGTACTCCTCACTAATTCAAAGCAAAGAATTTGGACTTGGGAAAGCAAATTTACACGTAAGATCTCATTTTCCCATGACTTTTCCAGGTTTTCCAGAGCCGTTTTCAATTTCTCTGACTTTTCCAGGTTTTCCAGGTCTTTAGCAACCCTGATCCTCAGGTACAATATCTGTTTGGAAAAATCTAATTTTTTTATATTTCATTTCGGTATGGGGGTGAGAAAGGAGAGGTAACGTTATGGAAAGATGTTGGTGTTTAGGTAATGAAGTTGGGTTAGGTAGTTGGTAGGAATGGTTTCAGGGTGGGAGAGTGAGTACAGGCAGCCCTCGCTTTTTTCATCTGGTTATGTTATCAAAAATTGCGACGAAGACGGGATCACTATATCCCATATGCATTATGCCGAATTGAAGTATGTACCTATGTACTCTTTTTCGTGGTAGTGTTTTCTATGAATTTCTTGTTGAAAATGAACAATCAGCGCATTTCCCTGCACAGTAATCATGTTGAGAAAAATTAAAACAAAACGGAATGGCGAGAATATCAATGTGGCGAATAAGCGGATCAAGGTGACGGAGTAATGGATTAGTGGTTTTATATTTCACCCGACGTACGACTGAGGTGACGCAAAACGGGGACTGTACGTATAAGGAGATGGCTCTGGCTACTTAGCATGCATGGTCGTGGGTGACTTTGAGCTGAGTTTGATGCTAGTGCTCTTTGGAGTTACTCCAGATGCCAGGCAATGGCTTTAGAAGAAGATACTCCACCCAGCTACCCGGAGATTGATGAAAGGTTTGAAGTAAAATCGCGGCTGGTGTGTGATGCCGGAAGTAGAAATTTAGTGCCGTGCATTGAATATTTGGTTGTACAACGCTTTTCGAGTCAAAGCGTCATCCTCAGGTGAAAAAATCGCAGGCATTTTTACACTTTATATGTGCATATATTATTAATTTATTTATAGTGCTGTTCCGCAACAGCTCACCAAACCCTTTTGAAAGCATAATAAACTACTCCTGAAGGTATTTGTCTCTAAAAGAAACTATTACATTATTCAATCTTATTTTGAGAAAGTCATTGAGACTCTGGAGCGTTCTTGTTCATAATGGTGCTACATTTGCCTCCAATGGACCCAGAGCGAATAATAGCAAATAGTATTGCATTGCCATCGCATTTTCAAGTTTAGTACATCTATAGTTGGCATACGCCTGTGTGCCGGAAAGCAGGTATGACGATTTACGATGAAGAGTGAAGATTAGAGAAGGAAGTGCAAGTAAATGTGGGTGGGTGGTAAAGAAAGAGAGAGAGAGGGAAAAAGATGTGGTTTAACGGATGAGGAATGAGGCAGAAGACCGGACAAGAGGAAGATGGATGAATTATTGCAAATAAAAAAATTGTGAAAGTTTGAGAGATGTTTTTAAGGAGGAAATAAAATGGGAACTTCCAAAAAAAAAGTCTGCAAGCTTAAAACGTTTATAAAATAACGTTATAAACGCCTAACACATCGGAGAGATACTGATGCCTTGTAGAAGCTTTAGCTGATATGCGTCTCGCGCGCTGGTTAGTGTACATCTACATACTACCCTGTGATCCACCGCAAAGGAGTGTGGCAGGGGTTCTCAGGACATTATCAATGGAAAGTGGTGCAGAGAATAGGGAAAAAGAGGGGTGAGAGGGCATAGGCGATTTGTGTGATAATGATGTGTCTTAAGTTTGTGTCAGTGTGTGTGTGCTGTTTTTGTTATAATCACTAATGGTGCGTGAAGTTTTTTACCTGCCAGTTCAGCAGTGTGTCTTCCATATTTTGTCACTCCTATCAGTTTATGAGTAATAGCGCGGAGATAAAAAATATTCTTTTTGTCACACTAAAACTCGCCTGATCAGTTTACTGAAGAGGGGAATGAAATAGCCCCCAGAAAATCTTCCATTCTCATTAAATACGTTCCCCTTCACCTTGAAGATAACAAACCCCTAATTAAAGAAAACATTTTAGTTCAATAAAACAAAACATTTTTGCTATAATGTAAGTTGGAGTTACCTATAAAAGCATCATCGGCGCAATTATTGCATCAAATTATTTCCTGGCTCAAGATTGGCATGTTCTGCACTCACTTATGTTTAATAAATAAACACAACCCTCTGTTGCTAAAAATGCTATGGCAAGTTCATTATTTTATCATACTATTGCTCTTTCTTTGGTAATTTGGCATAATAAGCGCACGCTTAGCATTTTTATTAACTCTTATTAAAATCCCGCATTCGCGAGAAATAGCTCATTTGGAAATTATTCCGGTAAGTATGACACATCGGCTATTTCGAAGCACTGGACGAGTTCGTCAACGCAAGGAATCCAGTTCGTCCACGCAAGGAATGGAGGATTAAGAGTCTTAACGTCATCCACTGTATATCAGCCACGTCTGCTGAAAGTATCTGGATAGACTGGAGATATAATTAGCGCTATTTTACATTCGGTAGCGAGAGAGAGGTGTATGATTCCACTTCATTTTCCTCTCGGAAATATCACCCCTCTTTCTAGAGCAAACACAAATACAACCACCACTCTCTCGTTCTCCAGCTCATCAACCCTAAGTGTTCAATCCCCAGGAATACCCTATAACCCCACTACATGCAATCCCTTCTACCTTAAGATGCTCACCTTGATAGTAACAATACAACGTTTAAATAATTTAATATAAAAAAAATACTTAAAACAAAAACATTTTAGTCTTAACGAAACTTGTAATCGTTTGTACTTCTTAGTCTTTATATTAAAAGTTCAATGGTACTTTGAAATTTAAACTACAAGCATTTCTTCTCGCTATAAATGCTACAATGATGGTGGCAATGAATTGCAACAACGTTGACTGCGATTAGGCAATGTGATGCGGGTTGCTTTATGATAGGATAAAGAAATATAAAATTTAAACCATTTGATTTTAGTAGATTAACTTCGTAATTAATAAATTTAATCACTTATTCATGTATTGTCATCAAGACTAAGTAGGTGTGCCCAATTTCAGCACAATTGAACATTGGGAAGTGGGTTAGACTTCGATTACAAGATTCCATCCAGACAAACAACAAAGGCAAGTTAAATTAAGCGTGGTAAAAGAGAAAACTTTTTTTTCAAGAGAAATAACATTTTGGTTATTTTGGGAGATAGGAATTACTTTTTTGCATAATTACTTCCTGAAAAAAGACAGTCATCTTCTGACTGGTACTTAGGACATAGAAGCTTAAAAGACCCAAAAAAAACGCCCATCAAATTACAGCCTAGAGCTTTTTCCCAGGTTTCCAGGAAAAAAGGACTTATGTAGACTACCAATATTTTTATAATTTTTTTATTTGATATCGCTAGGTAAAATCTTTTCACGTAATTTTCTTCCCGGAAGATATTACCCTCTCTCTTCCGTGCAAACTTATCCCACTCCCTTTCTCTCCGTCAACCCTTCAGGCCGGACACTTGAAACCTCTCAAAACGTTTCCCTATTCGAGGTGATATTTTTATTTCCGACCACATCGGACC
The DNA here is from genome assembly GCA_963573305.1 of Pyrrhosoma nymphula. Lineage (NCBI taxonomy): Eukaryota > Metazoa > Arthropoda > Insecta > Odonata > Coenagrionidae > Pyrrhosoma > Pyrrhosoma nymphula. The sequence continues at coordinate 41,687,296 of OY754339.1, read as the reverse complement.
TCATTCCTTTTATGATTATCCCTTCGACACAAAACGCGCATAAAGATCAGTCAGGGATTACCTCGTCCCCAATCTCTTTCGCCTTCAATACAGACCACCCGGATGACTTAGTAATAAACACAGCAAACATAATAGGCTCATGAATATTCGCCCGAGGACAAAAAGGTGCTTATATAGTAAATATTTTCCTGTAAATTTGCTCCTCTCATTCCCAAGAAGAAAATATGCTATTTAAGAAACTATAGAATAGTAATGAAACATTGCTTCAATATGCAATCACAAATCCTGTAATGGAAAAATCCTTAATAAGTTATCAATGTTCTTGACAATTTAATATTTATTGAGACAACGAAAACATTTTTAAGTAAACATTTCCTAATATTTTATTTCTACTTAATTTCAATGCTACATTGCCATAGATGTCGATCAACACTACATTAGATCCATAAGATTGAAACCCTACAGCAGATAAAAATTATCCCTCAGAGTAGTAGAACATTAATTACCAGCCCGTAGTTATATTTATTCGTGTTAGGAAAAAGTGTAAAAATAAAAAAATAATACGCGAAACAGTTTTTATTTGATTCTATGAGTAATTGAAGCTATAATATTAGTTTTTTATCAATCTACTAATCATTTTAAAGCAAACTATATTAATATTTCGTATTCCTGCAATAAATTCAAGCAATCAACGCGACGATTTCATTACTTTTCTACTAAAATCGAGTCCAAAAGCAATATCTCAGAACATATTACTCTGGTTAGAAATAAGTATTATACGAACTTAACTAAACTGCAACTGGAGCGCCGTAAAATACATTTTGTATGATTTGCAATAAATATAAATTGTTCACGCTACTTTCTGCCAAACACTATTCATTTAAATAATTTCATTATTTATAATGAAACAGGGTCCAATTTTAAAACACTTAAAAATGTTCACTATGAATAGTGAGAGTCCAAAAGGGAATGCATAGAGATATTACGTTGACACTCATTAAGTGTCCAAACTTGGGAAGACCACGAAAATTTAAGTTTCACGCTAGATTCAATTGTCCGAAATTCACGCACTCATTGATTTTATTGGACTCGGGACTCATGTTTGAGATCCTGTCTTTCACTCCCCCAAGGGAACGCGGCGACGGAGAGACTTAAGTAATCTGATAGGGACCTCTAAACACTCCCTTAGCAGGCTCCCTGTCGAACGGCTCAAGTGTCGCCCGAAATGGGGTAAGAGCAAGGAAGGGAGGTTGGGGAACCGCATTCAAGAGTTTTTTCCCCTTAACCAACACCCTATCCCTAAGTCCGCTCACCCCATCTCTCCAGGGTCATCTCTCAGTCGGGGACAATGCCGTGACCGTTAGCTTAAATGGGGAAACGGCCGGCCAAACAATGGACCACACACTCAGCAACCGAGGGGCTCGCTAATGTCTTCCCGACCACTAAGGTGGTCAAGATAGCACGAAGACTGCAGCGGGAGGCCGGAGAAGGGGATGGTTAGGATCACCAATTTTCATGAAAGGTCCCAGAGACATCGATAATTTTCTACTTTTTGTCACCTTCTTGTTCTTCTTCTCAGGATCTTTAGCAATCAGGAGGAGAAGACCCATAGGAATTCTCCGTGGGAGAATCAGGGCAGATAAACTGGGACATCTGGGAGGTAGGAAGATGGGTTGCAGGAGATGGGAAAACAATGGGGGATGGATTCATTAATTTGAGGATTAGTGAGGAAAACCACTTAGTCCCAAGGGAGAAAGACGGAGCTATTAGTGCGTGGATCCAACATAGACTCTCAGGCCCTAAAGAGAGAAAGAGTTAAGTAGTATTAGGATTCGACAGCTGAATTGAAGGTGGGTTACAAGGCAGCAGGAAAACTGCATACCACCATGAGGTTTGTGTCAAAGAGCGTGAATCAAGCAAGGTGATGCACCAGACTATCCTGAAATACGCTCCATCCCTCAACACGCCTCAAGGCCAGGACAGGAAGATAGTAATGCTAATGTCACGTGCAACACAAGGAATGACCTTCAACGCTAGAATTGGAGCGTGGTAAACACGAAGAGGTGTAATGGGTGTAATTCAAGAAGGGATCAATAGAGGGAAGAGGGTGACGATATTTCAGGAGGTTTCAATCTCACACCAATGTATCACAGGTGAATTTCAAAGTGTAAGGATTAACTACCGTTTAAATTCGGTTAAAGTTCATTCCCACGTTTGGAAGGTAATTTTAACGCCTCATAAGTAGATCTAACTGTTGAACTTTCGTTTACTAAAATTAAAATCTACTAAACAGTTTCGAGAAGCAAAGTAAGATGAAGCTAAACATATAGACAATTTCATTATAAATAGTAAATATCATGAATTCAATTATAAAAAGTCAACACATATGTTTCGAGTTATATACATTTCATTTTAGTTGTGCTTCCCTTCTTAGATATTAACATAAACTTATGCTCCCTTTTGCGCTTAAATTGAAAAAAAAATTTAGAATACCGGGTTATCATTAGTGAAACAATATAATAAATTAAAATTACATAAATAGATATTCTTTATCATTAGCGAAATAATTCAGGTACACTTAAAATTGTTAAAACCTCCCTTATAGCAGAGCAACAATGCATTTCAAGTAAAAAGCTTTCCTACATTAGGATGCTTTCAATATTTGCCATCTATTAAAACGATTTGTGTAATAATACAATGGTATCATGAGTGTATTCAGCGATTTACTTTTATTTGTGATTATTAAGAGTTTATTCATGACCATACTATATAAATGATTCACTTGATATTTATCTCGAAGAACAAATCCAGAATTTTAGAATATTGGAGGTTTACCGTTTTCTGTAATTGTGCATCTGCAATATTCCATAGACGTATTATACTCATCTACTACTTTTTCAAAACGTAAGTGAATGAATATTCGAATAAATTACCTGTAACGGAGAGTACATATAAATCTGAGACAGATAAAAAAGGGTGAATTAATACAACGTCCATGTGATACCTGTACGTAGAAAAATAATCAAAAAACACCTTTTTGAACTTTGGCAGAAGTGACTTACGAAGAGTTATTTCATTTAGCTCTGAATCCTAGGGCTTGCATATATGTATATTGATTGCATATCCCTTTGCGAAAAGGGAACATTTTTCTAGCGTAGAATCTTTCGCAGAGCTTCAGTGTAAATTTGAAGCACACACAATTGAACGTCTTATTACAACTATCTCTTGGCGTATCATCTGATAAAATATCAACATGGACGAAAATTCCAATAAATACTCAGATTAGGTTAAAATTACATTAATTTAGGCATATTAACATTTTTGAAACGCAATGGTATGGATGTGTTATAAGTAAATTATATCCGTTTACATCATTGCAATTGTAACAAAATATAGATGGCCAAAATCTCTCGTTAGCAATCTTCTCCAACTGAAGCATAAAAAAATCTTTATAATAAAGTTCAATATTAGTAAACTTATTGAACAATGATCTTTCTTTCAATTAGTTGATTTAAGTTGTAAGAAATGAACGTGATATGTTTCATTTGCTCTGAGTCACCAAAGCAGAAATCTTTATTTGTAAGAAAGTCACTCACATCAAAGTGTATACGTCGTTCACTAATATTCTATGTAAGTATTTGCTTCGTGTGCTACAACCACAAGAACTTTGACGATGATATTTTATAATGTCCTCCTACCGATGATTATCAAAAGATGTGATAGGAAACACTGTCAACATAACTGCATTCAATTTGAGAGGGTAGGAAAGTGCGTAGATGCACGTTTCATTAAAAATTGTTACGATCGAAAACGAAGTTCCGTCCAAATACGCTCATAGTGTTTGAAACCCATCAGCGGAGCTTATCCAACAAATTGGAGTCAAAACCAAAGATAGATAGAAAAGCAGATTGTATATTAATGAGAGATCGAGAATTTTGGTTGGTAACAACGGTTTGACAGCTTTGCAATTTGGGTAGTCAAAATCGGAGTGTGCCTAACCTTTTTATTCTGACCTAGGCTTGCATGAATTATATAATCTTAAAGTGAAAAGGTTTAGGAGTGGACATGTGCCCACACGTGAACTAATCCTAGACCTTTCCACGTGGAGATGGCGGAGTAAATCGAGGCACAGATCGGGATATAAGTTTTTATCAGCGGGAAATTGTAATTTTGTCATTCATTGTGTTCCCGTAATTTGATCACCCATTATGTTCCCATACTACCAAATCTTGATTTATTCATCTCTTTCCCTGTATGTCCCAACATCTGAATAGTGAAATGAGATTAGGTACAGCCACTACTGGTAATCCTGAGGAGGATGATGAGGCATGTGGGTCCATTACCGTTGGTCCTCTCGGTCCTTTATCGAGAATAAATGTTCACATCTCAACCTGAATGTCAAGGTGAGACTGTCTTACTCCCCCGTGCTTAGCTAGTTTTCAGGCAAGGGACTCTCCCATTTTGAATAGTCTCCGATGCAAACACCTCCATGTTTCATTACCACTATATCATGTCCATACCTATTCGTGAAAGAAAATAATGAAGGAATGCCCCGTCCGTATGTGAGCGGAACTGTGTGGGGGTGAATACTACTAGAAGCCCTGAGTCCTGAGGCCTATAAATTTTTTCCTCAATCGAGAAATGTAGGCTTCCCCTTGTCCGAGTCAATAACGCTTCGGCATTCAATAATCACATTCCCTCGACAACTTTCTCGATGCGAGCCGCAGATTGGGTCGCTAACGGAGTAACCCTCCGGGCAGGTCACCTTGGAGAAAGATCTCCCAGCCCAGGAAATTTCAACACGTCTCTTTCTCTTTCTAAAAAAAGCATAATTCAACGAAAACATTTCTATCAATCGCGCACGTGTGACCAAAAAAGCCAAGTTCGTCTGAGAGTTCATAATTCACCGTTTATCTACCAGCGTTTATCTTTTTCTTTCTTTCAATTTAAGTGGCTAGCACGATTATTTCAGCACAAATTCGATTAGGAGTGCCGAAATATTGCCTCTTGCCAATTTCTGTAAAGGCTTTGCTGAATTAATACGCTATTTCCATAAAGGTCGGTTACCTAAGATGACAGTGGATAGAGATTCGTGCCAGACGATAGAAAAACAAATTCAGCTAGATATTCAAACACTAGAAATTTCCATTAACATTTTCATTGATATTAGCATGAGTCCAAATATTACATGAAAGAATAACTCAGCCGGACTAGTTTACATGTCAAGATCGAAGACCCTTTTATTATATGAAGCACTGTAATTACCAAGTCTACGTTGATAAATTTCAACATAACCTGATAATGAAATCCCATTTCGATATCTCGGCCATAAGTCAAATAATTTGGAATGGAATTTTTTATAACTTCCTTTACTCTTTATCTTTTATTTTAAATAACAACATCTTTACACTAAAATAGGCAACTAAAATATTTACATAAATCTGGCTTAGCGTCCCGAATAAAATTTATTTCCAAAATAAAAAATACGTATGCACAAGAAGATTTAGCAGCCTTTTACTTTAGCAATGGAAATATTACAAAACCTGCATCCAGATACCTACTGACAGAAAGATTGACGTGTTGAGTGTGACCACAGAAAAAAGATGAAAATAGATAGAACTATGCGGTACGATAGTTCAGGGACAGCAATGTTGAAGCTATTTAAATACACAATCGGTCATGTTGAATGGATCAGTTACGCAATTAATGTGCCGAAAAAACAGGTAATAATTGCGGAATTTTGGCGAAAACGAAATATTTTTTTTCAGGAAAAAATAAACAGTGAAAATTATTTCCAAAAAAACAACTCCAATACCTCATAAAATTTGCGAGTGAATTTCTCTTGATATAAGTGAGAAAAAAAAATGTCGATTACAATATTTTACTCTAAAAATATTCTCTGCAAGTGGATGCAATTATTTATCAGAACAAATATTTCACTCGATAAATACATGAAGTACGATAGTTCCGATAACAAACACTCTTGACTTAAAAATATTTCACCATTCATACACCCTCACCATTATGACAGCATTAACCCAAGGCGACTTGTATGAGATCCCTGTATAAATACATGAAAAAAAGCAGAGTTGATCTTTCTCTCCTGGGTAAACATATAATCTATTCCGCATTCAATTTTCCCAACCTCATCCCTTCTAAGAATAACCCAGTTCTCAATGCTAAAGTATCTATAGAAGGGGAAAAACGAGAAAGAAAACACTTTTCCTCCGGAAATTTGATCGCAGAAAACAACAAACTAAACAAAAGGATGTTTTCCCCTTAATTCTCCCTTAACCACTCAGATTTTTAACCTTCAAACTTCACCTATCTATTTCAGCCTCGTATAATGCCTTACGCATTGCCTCCTGTATTCAGCCATCGTCCCTTTCATCCAGCCTTTTTTTTACAGCCGGCAGGTAGGCACTTTGATTGCCATTTCTTTTTTATTCTGGAAAACCTGCCTATCACAGACCCTAATGCGCGATCTTTTTACTGCCAATTCGTCCCCCACAAAAGCCGGATTGAACTTTTCTCGGAACTGTTCATACACACCATCCAAAAACAAGCCCCGACCACTCCTGGAAAAAAAACCTCCCCAATTCTTATCCTCCTTAGCCATCCCTTTCCCCCCTTTGTTTACCAACTCTTAACATCGTCTCCTCCCTCTAAAAACTTTCTTCTTCTAAAGTCAAAGAAAACAAGTTGTATCATCTCTAATGAAATTCCAAGTGGTCACAGTTGAGCGATAGTCAACCGCTAGGAGACACATGATTATGTAACAGTTACTCTCCCTCTCTACCATTGTTGATCAATCAGAAGGTTGATTGGCAGCAGCTAGGGTGATAGACGTTATTCATTCTTTACGTTTCGCCACCGTCATTTTCATCTCTTCAATGAGGCGTTATATTCCGCGGTGTTGTTCATCGTCTACAAATAACGCCTGCTTCGATTATGAAAATACCACCGCACTATATTCCACCGATTTTGAGGGTGTTACATTATGCTTTCACGACGTTAGAGAACAGTATGAGTTATAAGGGCAAAGGACAAAAAGTTTTTTTTCAGCCTATTTTATTAGCCAACTATAATTTTAAAAATCCATTGTTCCAATAACAGGAATATATCAGTTTGGCCAACGTTTTTAATTTGTTTACCATATATTTTTATTTGCACCAAAAAAATGAAAGATAATTTAATTTTAACTTGATGGAAGCTGACATATAACAAAATGTAAAAAAAATACTTTAAAAAAAAACCACGCATATATTCAAGTCTACTAAAAAGTGAAAAAAAGCGCCCACGCTTTTATTTTCCTAGTGATGAAAAAAATATTTTTTTACTTTTTAGTACACTTGAATATAAGCTTGGTTTTGAAAAAAGTATTTATTTATACATTTTTATTTTCAACTTCTTATTCTTCATATTAATTGTGCAACGGCTCTTTCACATTTAAATTCTTAGCATCTCTTCTCACTATAAAGGCTAACTTCTCACTAGCGACACTGGCGCACAGTGGTCGTAAAGGCCGATCTGGCTGGACAAAATATCTCAAGTGGATTGTACTGCTTGCAAGTGAACCAAACTTTCACAGAATATATGAATGACTCCTTGCAACATTTTACCATATGTTTTACGACAATTCTTCCATTTCGGGGAGGGATAGAGGGGAGGGGCAAGGTCGGGGAGTCGCGCGCGGAAATTCATCCTCTCTCCTAAAATCTATCTGGCATGGGAAAGGATTGGTTTGTCTGAGATAAAACTACTTTATAAATAAATGTATTTAATATTGTTCATATATAACCACATCCAGCTTTAATAGAAATTAGTGCCAAGTAGAGTTACACAGACATAGTTTGCGTATCCCTCACTTCGATAAATACTGCGGAAGAGCATTTGAAAAAAATCTCAAGAAGTAGTAATTATGGGTACATCAATATCCATGATGAAGGATTCCATTCACATAATTAAGATAGTTAACAGGAAATCAAAACAACATAAAATTCGAACATATATAACAAATAGAAAAAAAAATTAAATTAAATTTTGATATATTGCTTCAATTAGGTCAATTTTTCAGATCGATAGAAAATACACTTTGTAGACTAGACCTTTGCGGAAATGGCCAATTTCGAGTGCTAAATTATTCCGACATGTCATAATTATCTTAGATGAATAATTAGTCTGACTCTACTGTCATGAGAAGACGTAATACGTCAGGAGTTAAAGCGGTTGGTTTTTTATGGAGCTTCCTTCGCGAGGTGATGTTTGGATCTGACGAAACCAAGAGCATATTCAGCAAATCTTCATTTACCACCTGCAGCGACATTTTCCTTGTGTTATTTTCCCTGTATTTTCTACATTCCTTGTTTCTAGATTCCTGAGGTTCCTCTGATATCAATTGTACGCATTTTTATATATTTCCACATATTTTTTCCAGATTATGTGTGACTAAATATGTTCATTCATTTATCTGAACAGACAAATATTTTTGTTAAATTAATAATAATTTAAACATATTCTTGTAGCAAGAATTCTACCTTCAAATATTTATTTCAATTCAAACCTAAAACGGAGAAGTCCAGGAGCGATATTTAGGCAAATTACGTAAGAGTACACTTTATACAAAGGGATATCAAAGCAACAAATGGCTAAGCTAGACAAGATCCACCCTTAATGCACCTAAATAGGACAAGATTTCCGATTTCTAAAGGTTGATACTCCGAGAAATTTCCCAAGAAATCAGGAATGCTAGGTGTCATGATGATACACGCATATAACCCATGTGTCTCTTCCTCCTAAGGCTTTTCCTTTCTAATATATTTCCCTGTATATCCATAAAAATCAAATAAGCCGAAGCCTCAAATTGTTGGTAATATAAGTATCAACCTATTTGTCTCGGACTGATCCTATTTCTCCCCGAAACTTGAAATTCTTTTCGGATAATACATCCTAGCTGCTATGAATAACTTTCATTGTTTAATTTCTCGACTTTCCATCTGCACGTGTATGTTTTGCTAAAATTTGATTCTTTTTTTAAATGAAAAAATCCGCGAACTCCCAAACGTCGGAGAATTTCCCAAAATGAGACATTTCATCCTTTTCGTAGAAGTTTATCATTCATTCCTTAAACGCTTTAGTGAACGTTTTACGCTAGTTTGCATCTTTTAAGCCCATTTTATTTCATCTTGAAGCAAAAGTTCTGGGAATCGTCCTCACAAATGCGAAGACAAGGTGATAGAAATGTCGTTAAAAATTATGACCATTAATTACGCAGAAATTGGAATGAAAAAAATTCACCACGGCTGGGAATATCCACAAAATATTTCTTAGAAGGGTTCTTTTGCACACTACCAACGATTCCTATTTCACAAGGTATTTGAAATGCCTGTTGACATTTGTGAGATGATGACAACTGCTTATAACATAAAAGATCTTCTCAACTTCCAATATCATTTCAAGTCAACATTTATAGCATGCAATAATGATTACCATCATCAGCAGTGATTTGTGGAAAAGTAGCCCTAACTGGCAATTTAACAATCGTTGTAAGCAACGGACTTCTCTTCGAATTTCTAATTTTATTTAGTTTAATTCAACGGAAGTGGTTACTTGAAGTTAGCTGAAATATAAAAATGTAAGAGAATTTGCACGTTAAAAAAGGAAATAATGAGCATTTTATGCATTAAAATAGTCTTGAGAAATTTGGAAATAAGTTAGTTTTTTAACAAGAAAAAAATGTACGACACACTATAAAACGTGCCTTAATCTGTTTTCAAACCCCTAACAAAACCTATTTTTGTATCAAGATTCGTCTCGATCGAAGAAATTTGGCATTCAAAATTCGCTCCATTAAAATATATCATGTTCAGGCTAAATTCCTGCCCAAGAAAAAAAATCGCTTTCGTGGCCAAACTAATAACAAAAACTTGATTTATCTCACCACTGACTTGGCTGTTTCAAATTATTTCACTTGGAAATTTATAGAATAAATGAATTGGTCTCAAGAGAATATTTCTATCGTGAGTTCCCAATAAACGCACAGGTTTCGTATAGATAAACATCTATATTTCCTCGCTTATAAAATGGTAAAATATGAATAAAACTCATTACCTCTGAGTTTATTGAATAAAACTCCTTCATGTATTAACATCCCATCGGGTTCATTTATAACAATTTTCCATTGTGCGAACATAAATTTTAAACTAAAAAAAATAAAGTGAGGTGATAAGAATTGAACTTCATTATTATCCGTTCGTGGTGAATCAAATTTAATTTCACCAGTTTAACGATCATACTCTAATTATTAACAGAAAAAAAGGACTCTAAAAACGTAAGGAGTTCTTAATTCTATTTTAAAAGTTATGAGAAGATGAAAAATGATTTTAATCATAACTACGAAAATATTTATCTTAATACAACAGATCATTTTCTTGTTGCTTTTCAAGAGCTTTGTTATGAACTCTGAATGTGTGATGAAATTAAATTTTAAGTTCAAATTTATGACGTCAATAAAAACGATTAAAAATCGATGGCTTGTGCCCAAGAACTCTGGAACTAGTATTTATCAACTATTCTCATTTCAACTGTCTTTTACATAGCTCCTGACATAAACACCATAATTTTATCCTCTGATTTCATACTTTTCCTCCACATCCAAATCCATCCGATATGCATTCCAATTTTAAAGCATACACCATACCTTGAATACAGTGATAAAACTCAGAGGAAGTAAGCAATAAATTTTCTTTAAAAATCTTTTTAAAGGATTTTTTAAGCACGCTCCAGAGCTACCTGTTTTCAGTTATAAATAAAACGATGGCATGATACATAAACATTATAGAAGCTATGCTCACCTACCTAATAGCATCATTGCATCTACCCAATAGAATGATTTCACCTATCTAATAGCATCATTTCATCTTCCTAACACCTTATATATGTGATGAAATCTATCAAATTGCTATTAAGTGCACTTCCATTACCCAAAGTTCAAACTGCTGAGCACGTTCATCAAATCAGGTTTCAAGTCCTCAAATTATATTTCACCAAATCATATTTTTTCATCAAATCATATTTAGATTGACCCCTTTCATTTCCCCACCAAATGCTTTCTCTTCAGAATCTTTCATGAAATGCTAACTATTTCAGTTCTCTCACACAGGTGAATATAATATTCCAACGCAATACATGATCATGTACCTAATAATATTCCACTAGTAAACACTTTTCTTCTGACATGTACTTCCGTAAATTGCATAATCCTTATCTGATAACGGTTTCGAATGAGTGGTCTCATCTACCCATGTATGCACTAGTTCTGGATCTCTCCAATTGAAGATGCCGAAGTACATCGAAGCACAGATCAAGGATCAGGATACAAGTGTTAATTAGTGGACAATTGTAATGTTGTCATCCATTACGATCCCGTGATTTGGCCAGAACAGTGCGAAGTCCAATCCGAATCTGGGAGAGTGATACGTAAATGGACATGCAAACACACATAACAATGCTATAGACACATCTAGTCGTTAATATTACTAATACTGATAATTTATGAAGGCTACGAGGTGCTACTTCATGCAGAGAACAAAATACAATAAAACCGGACCAATCAACCGGTGTGAAATGTTAGTAATGATGTTTTGTTATTGAGCACAAGTAAAAATTCTACTCTACCTAAGGAGTTTCATATGATTGATCTATCGAAACTATTATGATCCTTTACTGTACGTGGGAAAATTTACATTTTAAATCAATCGGTTCTGCAGTCAATTTCCTTTTACTACCTGCCTTATTCATCCCTTTCCGTGTAACGCCCAAACATCGTAACAGTGAAATGAAAATACGTCCAGCCAATGATAACCGGTCCTTTATAGAGATGCCACATCCAGTGTCCACATCTCACACGAAATTTCAAAAACCCAGATCTTTATGAATGCCCTGGCAACGTAAACGCAAATAATTGTCTTTCGAATCTCTAAGATTTCTAAGGTAAATGTGCAAATCGAATAACGCGTCGTTGTGGTATATTTGAATCTCTGTCACAGCAAGAGTGCATTAATACGGAGGTGGTCACACAGGTGGGTATCCATTAAAGAAAATTTCAACAAATATATGCATTCCTAATTGCCCACAAATTTCACCAGTCAATTTTTATGCTAAGGGACTTTCAAGAAATGATAAAACATCAAATTCCTTGAACTTTTTTTTATTTAAGAATTTTTATACTACGAGCGACATTCTAAATCATGTCCGTATTATCTCGTGTAGCATAATTCATCCACAAAAGACTTTTAAATGTCACTTGTGAATGAATCATGCTTTCAAAGGACTTTCAAATGTGCGTACCAAGCAAAGAAAAGAGACGAATTTCTTTCATTGGAAAAGGTGCAAATAAAGAATTCAAGAATAAAGGATTCATGACATCATGGATAAAAGCTCTAAAGTAATATATACAGATACAATGTGCCATGTAGTCATAAAAGCTTTTACATCTACTTGGCGTAAGGCAATGTACTCCAACGAAGGTTTTTCCAAATATAGTGGAAAAGGGTGAATAGGGTTATAGAAAGAATTGGGAAATAAGCTGTTGATTTAAAGGAAAATAAAACACCCCTGTTTTAGCAATTTACATTAGTCAATAAATTCTCCTCGTAGTACAATATTTATTATTAATCAGTTCGCTAAGGCTGAGGCATAAGGTAACGGAACGGTACAGGCTTTACTACTTTTTCAGTGAAGGTATAGGCTATTCACGAATTGATAAACAGGTGATGGAAGATAATTTAAAAGAATCCGTATAAATACGCCTCACTTTTAACGACACATGAAAGATTTATAATGACAGCATAATTGTAAATCATCATTTTAGATATTTAGCCCAAATAGTAGCTAAGTTGTCCTCCACATTTGCTAAGTTGTCTTCCACATCAGATCATTGGTCCTTACAGCACTCGCTAAGAGCATAGAGACATCTAGCAGGATTATTAATGAGCAAATAGATATTATTATATAGTAGTTTTATAACTATTGGAGCATTCACCAATGGACTTTATTTCTTATTAAATATCACCTAAATATTGGCATAACTCAGCGATACAGTGAGATAGAAATTTCGCCAAGATTGGGTGTATTTAGGTGGGGTTGAAGTAATCAAAGTAATCTTCTTCTAAATGCTAAACCAAATATCAATCATTTTTCCTCTTATGTCATAGCAATGATTTCATATTGTTTATTTTTAACGTGCGTGTAAACAGCTGTGCATATTTGCGTGTTTATTTTTTAACATATGTAATTATTTACCCGTTAATGCAAAATGAATTTAAAATGGAAAAAAATATAACTACTAAAATTCTAAAAATGTTTAAATGTCTACTTCGAAAAACTTGTTTTGCTTTATCTTGCTCCAAGTGTGGTTTTTATGACTTGTTAAGTGAAATAATTGAAATTGCATGGTTTAGTTAAAGAAAACCCCAGTACAAGTCAGATCTAAGGTTTAAAAAAATGTAAACCATGATATCACGTTCTGTAACTACATAAAATTAAAATAATAGCAGCAATAATAGAATATAACATGTCTTCGTTTATTTTACCCGCTTTTTTGGATTTGGTACCCAACTAAAATGGCCGCCGCAACCAATTGACTTCACAGAATTTATTTTCATTTAATTACACAATCCAACTCTCGTGTATCATCATCCAACCATTTCTTTCGGGGTAAAACAACCGACTCAATTACAAAGATAGTTTCTCAAAGCAAACGTGCCGTTGGAGTTCAGGGAACGGTCGCGGTGGTGGCGTCGATGTAAAAGGGAAAGTTTAAAAGAGCGAAAGGGTATGCGGGAGTACGGAGGGAAATGGGTAGGTTAAGGGTCTGAGAGGGGTAAAGGGGGAGGGGAGGAGGAGGTGGGAGGGAGTTACCATGGAAACAACAATGGAGAGGCGCCGCGAGAATGCAAATGATTCCGTGTTTAGGTTTTTCGGCCGGTTGAGGTCCTCGCGGGCTGCGAGTGAAAGTGTTGGAGAGGGTATGCATGGTGCTGGGGAGATGTAGCATTGGCTAGGGAAAGTGGCGGAACGAACAATGAGGACTATTCCCAACTCCCTCGCCCCGAATACCTGCCCCTCATTTCCCTCATGCTGCCCGAGTGGTGTTACAGAACCTTTAAAAAATATATAGAGAGCTAGCTGCACGCAATGCCCCAGTCCCTGCTAAGGTTCATTCACGACATGATTTTACTGTAAATCAGACGGTGAAGGATGAAACGCTTTAGCATAAAGACACAATTAAGCTTTAATTTATGACATTTATGAAAAGAAGCAACATCCAATTATATTTCAGTAACAAAACTCCTCATTTTCATTTATATAATACGTTGAATTATAGGTATCTTTAAAAGTCAGTGTTCTAGTGTGTGCCAACGATCGATTTAAAACGATTTGTTGTTGTTGGCTATGAGGCAATAAAAACTTCGTACAGGCAAAAAAAAATAATTCACCATTCTATTAAAAATTAATTAGTACAGGAACATGTCTGGGTTTTCTCGAATTAGTTTTTAGATTAAAATAAAAATAGGTTTTGACGAGTAGAAAAATTAAAAGTTACTGTCCATGGAAAATTTAATAAAGATATCATCCAAGAATTATCTCAAAATATCAAACTAATTGAATTACCTGGGATATATGACGAACGTCATTAATAACGAAAAATGAATAGCTGAGACGCAAAACCCGTTGAGTTACTCAGAAGTGAAATATTGTGTCCTCTCATCTTAAAGAACGAGTATTATTTCGAATTAAATAATTGAAAATTCATTATACCGGGCAAAAACTATGGAAATGTGTTGGAAATAGTTCAAATTGAATTGAGTAAATATAAGTGCATTCATTTGAATCGTGATAGAGTCCTCTTGGATCCCTCCAATTAGTCACTCGACCATTATGAATGCACCGATTTGACTCTGATGAACTACAAAACTGTTCTTAAGGAGTCAAAAATATAACTGTACTGGTGAATAAGGGAATTCTCATCTTCTATCATTAGAATATTAATCCTTATACTTAACCCTTTTTTCTTTCAAGGTAGCTGGAGCTGTAAGCGTGGGTCATTGAGTTCACAAGCAAATATTTCTTTAATTAAGACGAAAAATATTATTGGACTACATTTCGCTCAAATCTGTTTATGCGTTAGAACTCACTATACATGCGGAAACGGAAATAATACAAGAAATATATTTTTCCTTTATTAAAGTATGCTATGACTAGAGCTTTCGGCGTAGCATTAGAATTTTAGATGAAATTATATTGAATTTTTTTTTTCGATAATTGGACTCGGCGTGACATCATATTATTTTCAAACTACAATTTCATTGTAATGACATTTGTATTGTTGGCGTTTAGAAGAAAATGTGTACAAATTTAATCGAATAATTACGAAATGTATGTCATTTGCTATAAAACCACGCGTTAAAATGGCATTGAACTGCCAAAAACAACCATATAAATAATTAGGATATTTTTTTCATTTTATCTATAGATATCAGTAATAAAAACCTGTCACCATGTATATAAACAATAATCACTCCAACCACCTTAATTCTCATTCTGTATTCCTGCTCTCGTTCTCTCCTAAGGAGGTTCCACCGCGACTTTGTTGGTCAAAACAAACACTGAAATGCACATTTTGCTTGTAATGTTTAAAAGATATAGTTTTTTTCTAAAGGAATTCATTACCCTTTTAGGGAACACGATTGAGATAAAAATTATGCAGAATATTCTACTACTGCAGGAGTCGGCATACTTATCGGAGCACTAGGTTATTTAAAAAAGTCAAGAAGACAATAGGCCAGAAGTAACAAGGTGACAATGATAGCTTTTTTTATTCAAAAATACAGTAAGATCAATGAGGAAAATGATGATGCATTTTCTTAGAGACACACTCACTCAGTGATTCGACCCGAAGGTTGGTTTGGATAGTTGAGGGTAGAGCTCACCAGACTAAGCCATAGGCGTGTGAATTACACACATTCAGGGTAGGGGGGCCAGTTCCTTTCCCTGGGCCACCTCGCACTCCGAGGATTTTATTTGTTCAGGGGCGTCCAAAGGCTTCACCCGGATTTGAACCCGGGACCATTCGATCAGTCGCCAAACGCTCTAACCACTAGACCACCACGCTCCTCCGTTCTTAGAGAGAGATACAATATTAGGTTATAGTCATGAGGAGCTCATCAATTGTTTAATAAAGGTTTTTATACAACGTTGTGTGATACGTAAGTGGAATGCAAATAACTACAATGAGCGAGACATATCATGAATCTAGGTCCATTACGGACCGTGCCATTGCTCTAACATAGAGTTATCTACTGGATGAGACATTTACTATCTTTTATTTTTGTGATGCCAACGCCTCCCCTGTTAGAGGCGGAAACTATTCAGTTAGGCCGGATCCAACTATAAATAACTAGGGGTTGCATTAGGTAGGACTGATATCTGGCCTGAAGGCTAGAGTTTACCGAGCACTGGACTACTATATTGGCAACGAACCCTTTTTCCGGTCATATGATTCGATGGAAACTTTCTTCCTAGATAAGATTTCTTTTGATAATAAGTATTTTTCAAATCACTTTCTGAAATAGTTAGCCATTAACTCAAAAAATAAACAGGTTTGGTAATTATTACCATTTCCATTTAATTTCCTAGGAATATTTTCCTCTCATTTTTTGAGTTTTTTGTGCAAATTGTATTCATATTGAGTGATTCACAAAGAACCTGCAATGCTTCAGGGGGTGGTAGGGCAGGTGATTTTAAGCATGGGGGCTGTAACTCCTCAGTTACCAAGCCATACTGACGCAAACATTTTGACAGGAACATTTTGAATGGAAATGCCAGAGAGCAGCGTCGTGAACTAATAGTTAAGAATTAAAACTGTGTACAATATAAAATTTAATATTTTTATCTTTCTTTTCCCATAGGTTGTGATTATGCTTATTGTTTCCAATTATTTATGTATAATAACCAACAATGTCAAAAATATTTTTACGAAAATTACTTTTAAGAATTTCTAAATTTTTTCACGGGGAAACGAAAAACAGAAGTAGCAACAGGTTTAACAAATATAATTTTCTTTCAGTTTCTCACAAAGTTATTTTCGTATCTTAATTTTTGCTGTGATATTGCATCAACGTGAATCTGTTACATGAGCTCATAGAATTCTCCACGAAAGAAATTGGCAGTTATTTACCGGAAAGGAAATTAATTTTACGGATTAAAAGCTTATATATTTCTAAAAGAATATATATATACATATGTATATATAAAGGTACAATCAACCACTGAAACCTGCGTGGAGGACTTTTTGTTGGATGAAAAATATAAATAATCAAGCGGCAGCAATGTCTTCCGGTGGCAATAATCACCATATATTGATTTTAAATCATATGTTTTAAGATACAGAATTAAGGAGCTGATTGAACTCAATTTGTCTTCGCTAGATATTATTTTTTATAGCCATTTGTTATTTTTATCTATAATTCACCCAATCTTGCACTAAGCTCCATGTTGTTTAAATTCCAATTAGCGAAAAACTTTGCGTGGGAGGATATTAATTTGTGCTTTTTATCGAACATTTGAAGGCTCAAGTAACCAAAATTAATTAAACGGTACTTCATTCATGTTACCGTGGAACAACCTTACACCCTCTCCGAATCCTCTTAATCCTATTCATGACAACTTGATGACTTCTCCTTTCTTCTTCCCTTCGCCTATTTGGTTCCTCCTTTTCCATACCATCCCTCTTCGCTACCTGTAATCATATCTCCTACCAAAATATCTCTCCACCAACAATACATCACTACCAACTTTGCTGTGCCTATCTGGTGCACTCGGTTGCGAGAAAATATTCTTTACCATATCATGTGACTACGCGTTATGATTTTTCGTTCCTAGAATGAGCCCAGGCACACAAGCAGTGACGGAATTTGACAAAATAACGGAAAAATCTAGAAGGAAAATGGCTCCGCCATGGACACATCTTTCTGCCCTCGCAAAACACCCATCGTACCGGCGACTCATGCCAAATATATGCGCTTTCTTATGCAAAACCGCTTTTCTTCAAGCACCTGGGTAGCTTTTCTACTTTATAAATTGCTCTATGTGTACGCAATTAAAGGATTCAGTTGCCAGGAACATGGAGAAGTCGGTCCTCTTATTTTTTTTGTAGCTGTTTGAGACGAGTGTGTGCATACATTTTTGTGTCACATTTGCCACCAGTCATCTAGTCTTCAAAAGCATGTGAAAGCACTGAGTAAGCTCCTTACGCGGTGGATTTGATCATAAAAGAATGTGAGACTTAGCAGAGACATCTTTCCTTTTAATGCATTCATACGCTTTAGAGTGATGCCTGTCTCTTTCAGAATGCAAAATATATACTTTGAACTCAGCACTATAAGCTAAAAACGCCATGCCAAACACATTTTCACCGAGAGCGAAAGAATTTGCTTTACCACATTGCTCACGACGTATAAAAATGACTGTTTACGAGTTCCTACGCTATTCCTGATTCTACTATAGCCATAGCCTAAAGCCGATAATATGCTTGGTTTCGACGAGTGGCACAAATCGGATTACCTCAGACTCAATCGATGAAAACATTTTTTTTAATATGCAGCTTATTTATTACTGAGCACCCAAACTCTTGTTCGAAAGCGTGTGGAAATACCCAAAATAATGTAAACCCATTCCTCCAATTCGCTTTGAGCTCCTTAGATTCAGTAGAAATAAATATTTGTTTGCCTTTTGAGAAATAAGTTCCCTAAAAATATTCCAATGCTCTCTCTACCAATCGTCAATATAATTGATTTCGTCGAATCTGGGCACACGAGATGAATTATTGGAGCAATTCATCAGTGAAAAGGGTGACTATCAAAAGTATACATGCATGCCTCAGCATCAGTTCACGCTAGAAAGAGCACGGAATTTTAAAATATAGTAAAAAGATAAATAAATAAATAAATCCAACAGTGATCGTCACATAAATACGACCTAGTTTCCATCAATTGCCAAGTTTCTTTCATCCCAACACTTGTTCCTCCCATTCCCGCCCCCATTCCCGCCCACATCCCCTCCCCCACACTCGGATTCATGCTCAAAACAAAAAACACCAGTAACTTTATGTTGAAGTGAACTGTGAAAATCGACGCCAAAGTTCCAGAACGTGGCATCATGAGCAAAATTCGTACAAAGGACGTGAAAATGGGTCACACTTTTTCTTTCAACAGTATCGGTGCCATTAATTACAAAATTAATGTTTTTTTGGGAAATCATGAGGCGATTCCGAAGCGCCGATTTATGTAAGTGATTAAAAGGCAAATACAAAGTCCATTAAAGTTTATTCTATTGACTTGATTGGAAGAAGACGAATGTGTCGATTCAATTTGGATGTGACATGATCAACATATTGTTGTAGAACTATTTGCAAAGGCAATAAAAATCAGCATTAAACTAAAAGAAAAAGGTAATACAGTGATGTCATCTACATAATATTCCACGCTGATTTCATGTCATTCGTTTTGTCTCTTAATTTTAAAGAGACTAACAGAAGATCATATGTGCAGCTTTTTGATACGTAAGTGGCGTTATAGACTTTTTTTAATTTTTGACGAGAATAAACTTTCAGCGTCGAAAAAATACGACACAAAATAAATATATCCTATGTCTGTGGTGTCAAGGTAGTATCTTATTTCTTTCGCAAACGGCATAACTAGTTATTGTAAAGCCAGGAGAATGTATTTATGGCAAACTACTAATGAAAAAGTTTTTTTAATTCATAAAAAATTGGAGAGATAAGGTGATGAGAAGCAAATATATATCTAATGTTACTGTGACGTCTGTTACCCATGATTTCATGTAATACTCTTGAAAGAATAGGCAATTAGAGAGGGCTACCTTCTACTTCTAAATCGGCGTAAACATTACTCGACTTAATTACATTCAGCGAAACACTGATGCAGAGATGGAAGTCATCATGCAGAGATGACATTCTAATCCACCGACCAATATTCTGTACCACTGCGAAGAATTGAGCCCGGATACTTTTGACAAACGTTTTTGCTTCTGCAAAAATTACAGCAATAAATACGTTTACTTGCCGCGAGAAAACTTCCCTGTGGTTCAGGAACCTTTTGCTAACAGGTATATACGTTACGAATACCAAAAGCTACCCTGGCTTCGTAATTTTCACGGAAATTACAGCTGAATTTTAGGGGAATCGATGAACCGTAAGTTTCATCAAGTATGGCAACGTGACGAAATTCCCATGGTTCGAAATTGGTCGAATAATAGTAAATCTTACTGAAATTGCCAAGGGATTAGGAATCCTGGGTAGCGTGGAGGTTTGCGCAGTGGCATGGCAAGCAATATTTCCATGGTTCGATTCTAGGTCCAAGAGGAAATAGTCTCCTTATATTCAACCGACTTCCGATGGGAATAGAAAACTCAAATACCTCATTTAAGGGAAACCATTCATCCCTGATAACAGGTGGATCATTTTTATTGAAACTAGGATATAAATTTGTCAGCATATGACGCGACCATCTCCAGTATGAGTAGTTATTTTTTTATATGTTTCTAATTTAACAAACTGCATTTCCAAATACATTCAATGGCACCTTAGGCAGGAAGGGAATGAATTCATCACCGTATGCAAAATTCCACAAACTTGGGTAAAATTTATCAATGCATTAACCTAAGGTGCTTCTTTAGGTATAACTATTCCCGTATGCTACTCACAATCAGTGAGTGGATGGGGAAATAATCAGAGAGGGCAAGAGCAGGGCATAAAAACCTTTCGGGGATGTATGTTGATTAATTGATGGAATCCCACAAAGTTTCTCATAAGTGGATTTTTCATTTTTACGGTGAGTCTGTAGATAATACAAGTCTCTTCAAGCAATTCAAAAAAAATCTGTTTACTAATTAAAGTAAACAATTGTTTACGTTTTAACCACGATTTCTGCTGCTAAACTATTATCAGGGAGAAAATACACATATTTATAAACGAATTTCGTTCCCAAATTAGTTGTTTAAGCAGGCGACCGACCAATGAGGTCATTAGCTTGACTGCGGATGGATGGGTAGTTTGACTAGGAAATAAATATTATTAGAAAAGAAAGAAAAAACATATAAAAACATGGCGTTAGAATTAGTCTCTTATAAACAAAAATAACCTCAAGATACCCGTAATTAAACTTCCCATCCGAAGGACAAAGTGCTTCAATATAAACAAGTATCTCTCCTACTGAGTGAATAAAAAAATAATAATGTCCACCATTTTGTATGCCTTTCTTAAAAAATAGTATTTTTACCGACACCTGGTAAGCGGGTTTCCCGTGCAGGGACCACCTTCTCCTTGGGTCCGCAAGTCTTCGCTTATACCCCGGTTCGAAGAAGACTTTTACCGGCAACATGCCTCAGCTATTAGAAAACACAATTAAGCCACGAAATATACAGAATATTTGACGATTGCATTTTAATGAAAACTATTTCCAGTCATAGGAGCGCAATCACATTAATTCAAATAATATTCGAAAGAAGGTGATAACATGCATGATCTCATACGGAGTCATTCAGTCTGGTTATTGTGATTACAGTGACCAACGTACATTTTCAATTACGCGCACTCACTCACGGTCTACGCTGTGAAAAATAATTAAAGGGTTTCTCGCAAATCCCAAGCTTTCTTGTGGCGTGGCATCGAGCGTATCAACTCGCACGGGTTCGCATTCCGTATTGTTTAAGGTGGAAAAAGCTACTATGCTCGGTAGTTTTGCTTCGCTTCAGTTCCTAATGATTTAACGCGACGCCGCTTCAGAAGAAAGAGCCGTATGGCGACGGAGTTCATTGCCACCTGCATCACAGACTGCAGCATCCACTCACGCGCGAGAGAGAATTTAAAAAAACAAGGTAAACAAGTGTACCCAGTCTTTTGCTACGTAAGTGGTCATGAGAGCGGATGCATTGTTCAGCACTAGAGAGAGAGAGAGAGGAGGGTAAATGGTACGCAGTCAATGACTACGGTATCTATTTACCATACTGCGACAGCAGAGCTTTTATTTTGCATAGGGCAGTGAATAATACCGTCCCTGGAGCAGCTTTTTTTAAACAGTTTGAAGAAAATCTAAGGAACCATTCGCACGATTTATTGCAATTGCAGTTTTGTCGACGTGCGATGAGTGCAAAAGTGCTGTCACTAGGGTAGCTACCTTACTAGTTCATCATTTTTTAAGTACTTTTGCATTAAGGACAGAAATGTTTCTAGCGTAACATTTTGGAACCTTTTCATTATGAAATGACAATAAATAACATCGCATTTCTGAAAGGTTTACCTAAAAGACCTTGGTTTCAGCTGACTTATGGTGCTATAACAAAATATAGGTCCTAAAATAAAAAAATTATGTGAGTCAATTTAAGTAGTTGATTTTTTTGTATTACAAGCGTAGAATATTTTGGTATATTACTATTTTATAACAAAATTATTGTACTATTTTATTTTATATCTCGGATATTTACCTGGATTTACTATTAATGTGGTGAATAAAACAGGCACATTCAACACACGTTTATCGTCACAAATATATAATTTTCCCCGCATAAAGTGCTTCTAACGTATAGAATTTTATAAATTCAGCAGTTAAGAAGATAATGGCCGCTAAGAGCAATTGGTTGAATGTCCATATTCATTTGATTGATCTGAGGTTTTGAAATCATATATTTTAATTTTGAACCGAAGCATTCGTTGTCAGCAAATTGAAGAAATATTTGACCAATTAATGAAGTGGAAAATGGTATTAAGTCGTGTAGCACGTTGACCTCTATTCAAACCTACCTCAATTGGTTGACTAGGTACCATCAATAGTAAGTATGTTTTAAAGCGGGGAGTGTCATTTATGTTATTAAGTGAAAATGTGTAGTACGGAATCTATTTTACAAACTTCGTTAAAGTTTATTACGTTTCTTTAAAAACATGTTTCATGGTTTTTCATTACGTTAAGTTCATCGTGATTGAATTATGTCGCAAACATTACGAAAATATACTACGTATCTTGAAAAACGAGCCATGTCCTAATTGTACATCATTGTTTTTAAGAGGCCCATATGCCCCACAATGCGTCTTAAATATAAGAAGTTATAGCAATTAACTTGCTAAAAACCAATGTTCTAATTACGGTAATCTTGATTTATTTTCATATCCTATCATGGTTGTTGAAAAACAATATAAACTCGGGACTTCAAGTTAGCAGGCTAGGAATTTTTATCAGAATCTTTCAAACGTAATAAATTTGTTGCATGACTTCCCTAAATAAAACAAGGTATTAGTTTTTCCTGAAAGAGACTCCTCTGAATTCAATGCATCATTCTATTCAAACATAAAAGTCTCAACCATATGTGACAAAAATAATCCGATTACTGTATTCCGAGGGATTTCTCCCTTTAGCCGGTAGGGAAATGGTAATTAGGCCAAATTCCGCCATGATTCCGATATTTCGAGATATTTGGCAGGTCAAGGTGTTACCTATTGAATTACCTATCATTCATCTCAATACTGCCAAAGCATAAAATCTTGGAGGAGTAATTTCGAAATAAAATTGTATTAACTAGATCTGCTGCGTACAGCTCTCGTAAGTACTTCTCCCATGAGGATGCACAGATGAGCACATCATGGAGGGGTTTAACCTAGTAGATGGGGTGTAGTGGTGGGAGGATACCGAGGGAAAGGTGGGTAAGTGGAAGTGATGAGTATTTATCTCTTGAAGTATGAATTAGCAGCAGGATGAAAATGGCAGACAAGCATGGTAGTCAGACGTTATCCAATTGCAAAGATACTACCTATTTTTCCACCGCAACTGAATAATATTTTTATAGAAAATTTACCCTTCTATATAAAAAATAGTGCGCTACAAATTAAATATGAGCTTTTTCGATGGTTTTCAAGTGGTATAAAACATTGAGGCACTTTTTTAAGAGACCTTCCTTTGGTGAAAGAGTCCACATGGGGGAGTAAGGTAGTCTCCGCGTTTGACTGCCAAGGTTCCCATGGTCACAAACCTACTTTTCAAATCTTTAAGTAATCAATTCTCTATTCACATTAACTTTCTTGCTCCTAACAAATCTTCATTCGCTGTTTGCATGGGGTTCTGCGGAGGGTTGCGACCGGTATTAGCGTATTTTGGTCTAGCATTGGTTGGATCGTGAACATAGTCGTAAAACACACTTCCCTCCACTAATGCTGGCGGGATTCCCTACCATAGTTCTGCTCTCTCCCCTTTGCTCATTCGACCGGCCCCTTTCACACGAACCATCCACTCCTTGACGTCACGCTACACGCAGGTGACTGCCACCATACTTCGCTACCACTATACATTATGAGTGAATTGGCGTTCAGGCCCCTACCATTGCTCCCTGACCAGGATTCGGTGTTCATAAGGAATTTAACTGAGAGTAATCTCAATGGTTTTAGTGATTGACGATGCAACACCGTGGATGTCAACTATATTTTTAAAGAGTTAGTTCAATCGACCAACTCCGTCCGTTAACGCGGCATCTAGTGTCGCGACAACATATAAGATTGCTGAAATATCGATTTTCGTTTGATATTTCTCTTTAATCTAAAATGAAAACGGCGTCGGGAACTCTTTGCCATGCATAATCTCTACGCTGAGAAAGCCCTATTCAAGACTCATGTGTTTATTTCAACCCATTGCAAATCCTGAAAAAAACTGATCTTAGTGCATAAAATGTGATAGTTTTTGTTTAGGGTTCATAAAAAATAAATAAGAACAACAATTTGAGGTAGCCTTACGCTCAGCTTGGTGATCTTTAAATCCATGTTCTCGTCTTCACGTCTCATATACGTCCTTAAAAATAAACGGAGATAGTAATTACTGTTAAAGATACAAGGAAAATTTAACTATAGAAGCTTTCTTAGCTAAACACAGGTAGAATAACTATAGAACAAATGAACTTGAATGTTCCTTCATCGACGGGTAATGAGCAACCTTAGAGCTTGAAAATTGGTTGGAATGCTTTTCAAATCACTGCGGCTCACTTTTCTAAAAAAAAATATTTAAATCATTTTTTTTTTTCAAATAATCCCTTCAATGACCGTAAATCTTGTCTTAATTCGTTATTTCCTATTCATTGCTAAAAATTATGCTTATTTGTAACATTACCTCGTCGTGTTGAATTATCACTAACACTTCATTTCAAATTATTTCATCAATTTGCATATCTTGTATGACCGTAACAATTTGTAATTTCTTAATATTCACAGTGGAGCGTTTTGAACTAAACTTAGTGAGGTAGAGTTTTTGAAACTAAAAATGATGATGGAAATATCAAAATTATTGAACCACAAAGTCCTGGAGAGAGTAGACCTAAAGGCGGGAAATCTCTGGAGAGATAATTTGTGCTATCTGAAGATCGTGAGGTTTTGGTATTAAAGGTTAGCCTTATCGCGTTGTGGCCGACCCTCTCCTTGCAAAACCGCAATGACTCAATTATTGGATCTGAAGCTATCACTCCAACAGTGGGGCGTGTCCAATGAATTATCTGTCCAGCGGAAGGTGAAGTGAAATATGTAAGGTTTTTTATCTATATCTTATTCTTTCGGGATTGAGAAGTTTTTTATTAATATGCAATTATGGTCTAATTCTTTGGTGTGATTTAGCTGTTATTTTGTCACATATTCACCGAGGAAACCGAAAGAAAACTATTTATCTTTTCAACGATAATTCTCTTATACTTGAGTGAACGACTAGCCTTTATAGTCCGGTGGAGAGAATTCATAATTCCATGTCGGCCTGAATTAAAATTTGATCTCCTACACTTTTGATAATAATGACTTTTTTCTACAGTTTAAGTAATTGCTTTCTTATCTGGCGGATTCTTTCGTATATTATCCTTTTTCTTTAATCAGCATATTTTCTTCGTTCATTTCGAATTACTTTCCTATGTTGCAGGTCTATTATTTAAATTGACAGTATTCCCTTACTTATTCGTTACGTTCCCTACCACCACCCCACATATGAACTAAATTTTGTTTGGGGGGTGGTCACTCATAATTATTCCTATGCATACACTCCGAGAAATTTTTGAGATACTAATGACTCTTTATTTTGGTGTTATTGAGGGTATGTAAGAATTTTTTTGCTTTAGGTTCCGATTTCAAGTGTTCCAACGGTACAGTTATATCTAACACCAGGAGCATTTTATTTTATTTATTCATCCATTGAGTGATCGGAATCTGATCACGAGGGTTTGGTGATACCCATCTGGCGCGTAAGCAAGGCGTGCGCGCGTTAATATATGAAACAGCTGTGTATTATTTCATTATTGCACTTATTTCTTCTTCTTAAATATTATTAACCGTTCGTCAACAACTGAAAGCATTGGCGATGAGGGACAAAGAGCATTATTTCGAAATGGAGAGTTATTTACGTATTCTGTAGTATTATTCATCATTGATGTCTCCCGACCACATCGATCCAAGAGGTTGAATTCAAATCCGCGACTTTTCGCGTAGCCAGACCGGATCGTTTTCCTAGCATCACTTATAAACATTTTGTTAGACATCCATTTTCAAAGTTCTTTTTCATAACGCGTGTTTCACCTTACGTCGGCAGGAATATTTTATTAAATATCCCTAATCGTCGGTCAAAATCTGAAACTTGGCGAATGGAAAAAAGGGAGAGAGTGTTTTATTTTAAAAAATCCTGGAGTCAATGACGTATTCCATGAGAGATATTATAAATGTGTCCCCCAAGCCTTTAATACCGTCCCCAAAAATGGACTGAAACGTTCGAAGGGAGATAATCCGTATGTTTTTCACCAACGAGAGCCAGGGAAATGGTTCGTGTATTTTTGGCCCGACCAAACGCTTAGAGAGAGAGATACGATTCCATGTATATATATATATATATATTTCGTGTGTATAAATAAGAAGAGACGGGGTATGGGAAGGAAGAAAAAGATAGTGTTACGGGAGGTTTTGAGACAGAGACCTGGGGCCCACATCTACTAGTCCCGTTTGTCCCACTTGCTCCCGTCACGGGCGCAAATACATAAAATCGGGTGATGTGTGGGACAGTTGTGGGCAGGAGAGGAGGTTGTGAGAGTTGGGTGAGTATTGGAATGGGCGAGGGTACGAGCTGGGTACTACAGGGAAAGGGAAGAGCTCGGGGGGAAAAGGGTCCCCTATCGAGTGGAGATATAAATACACACACACACACACACATATATATATATATATATATTATTTTATTTTTTTTTTCGTTCACACGATCTCCACTTCCCTCTACCACTCCCTCTCTATCCCTCTCTATATCTTTGAACACTTTCCCGTTAAAACTCTCCCGGGAGGAAACATAAATTTTCCGAAATTTTTACGGCCGAGTTCGCGACACGGTGTCGCATTAAAAGCGATGGATTTCTTCCTCATTCCTTTCAGGAATTCAATCGCTCGGCTTGTTTTGGTGACCTATCCTCATTGTTGGTTATGTTGGTTCAAGTTCCCGTGCACCTCGTCCATTTCATTCAAACTGGCTCTTATCAATCATGAGGACGAAGCTTACTAACGTAGCTTAACTTAAATGCACAGTGTAATATAATAACATAACTTGGAACATAACGTAACTTGAGGCTGACTGATCCTTGTAGACACCATCCAGTGGTGTTGATTAAGATTTTATTCCCTTTCTCCATATTTTTCAGACTGGCTCTACTTAATCATGAGAACGTAACTTGATAGAGAAAAATATCTCTATAACATATGGTGACCTTAGAACATTAAGCAACTCGAAATTGGAAACTAAGAAAATAAGTTAAAAACAAGAAAACATTGAAAAATTCAAATTAACATAATACCAGGACGTTAAACAATTTGAAATGGGTTCAAATTGAACTCAAGAGTAACTATGTAATTTAAATGTTACTAATAACGGAATTCCAGAAAGTTGAAATTCCAGACTTCATTAAAACCGGTTACCATTTACAATAAGAGCGTAACTTAATAACGTAGCATGAAACTGTTAGGCTTTGGACCGTGAGTTGAGGAACAGCTTTTCATGCTGAAGTCACAACAGTTTGCTCATGAGCGACCACATTTATGCAAGAAAATGAACGAAAAGGTTAATAATTGTAACCATTCATTAACATGGAACTTGATTGAAACATTTCCGTTGTTCAGCATGAGGAAAAAGAGAAGTATTGTCATTAGTTGGTTTTAATACGCAAGCGATAGTAGCTTGAGCCTTTTGTTACGTAATGCCATTAAGTTATTTTGTGAATTTGTCTTAATTTGAGTAAAGTCCTGAATGCTTATGGTTGTACATAGAGTGGGTTTATTTTATGCTGAGGCCTAAGTTATATTCAATTGGTCAGTATGAAATTGTCATAAATTAAGTTCTTAAGTTGTGTTGCTATGTTTTATGTGCTCTACTTTATGTTCTAAGTTATGTTTTTATTCTTAATTCCAAACGGACTCAATACATATCCCGTATCACCGCGCCTACTTGACCTCTTTCTCGTTATTTCCCTATTTTTTCTTGCCTTTTTTTACTCCCTTCCCCTTCTTTTGGCAGAAAACCACCAGGTAACTGGACTTATATCCCCCGTCTTCTCGGCCGTCTAATTACACTCATTTCATCACTCCCAGTCACGATTTCCACCGTGACCTTGATGTGCTGAATGCATAAACTGTTTCTGGGGCTCTGTTTTGTGTGTGATGGAATTGATGGGTGGTAACATACATTTGAGTGAAAGCAAGGAGTCCAGTGTAGGAAGTACCGGAATTAATTTCCTTCCTGAGGTTATGCCTTATTATATGGACGACAGTACATTGAAATAAAAATTCTGGGCGGAGATCCAATGACTCTCTACACCATAAAAATAGCTTCTTTCCCCTCTCCCGACCCCCTCTTACCCTCCTCCCCCCAATAATATTTTGGTGACCCAGCTATTGAACAGAACATATCAAGTTTTTATTCCATTCCTGCCGGTGATGAAAATTTACGATATGGTAGGACCTCAGACCCTTGTCCAGCAAAAACTTGAATTTTGAGCGCTAATGTTGTTGTTATTGATCCACTACTGCTTCTCGACTGGCCATAAATTTTGACGAACCATTTTCTTCATCGTCATTGCAGGCCAGTCCATTCCTTTATTGCCGGGCACTTCACCCACTTCGACCTTGGCTGATATAGTAGTATCTGATCTTCCAATCTTATCTAATCCTCGTAACTTTACGGCATGTCATATCCAAGGGTTTGATAGGTACCGTCGAAAGGCTGCAAAGATTCTCATGCGCAGAGTTAAAACGATACCTAAGTCGTAGATAATATTCATATATCTGTTACGCTTAACTCTGCTTTTCTATGCTGTACTGTTTAATGCCCTGTGTTTTATCTCCTATATTTAACGGTTAGTAATACGGGAACTTGATATTCATTCAATTCAATGGTTTTTGACACATATTCTCAATAAGTGGCGTTGTTTTCACTGAATTTGATTTATAACTCTCTCTCCTTTAATGTAGTTCTATCTACTTTCATTAATTCATGTAGAAAGATTAAATATTAATCTCAGCTATCGTTAAATAATAATTAAACACGCTTTTTTAACGGCATCATCCAGATATGTATGCAGCTACTTCCAATTACTTTTTTTTAGAATTTGCTCTATAGCCGGTTTTTACGCCGTAATTGTCCATCAGAATGGCCTCGTCGATAGCCAGGTAACGATTTACAGGAGAAATCACACCACATTATATTTTACAATGCAGTCATCCTTTCTCACTAGCTTCTTATTAAGAATGCAAATTGAGGACAAAAATTTGTGGAGGATAAGTTATCTTTACAAGTACCGAAGATCTGAAAAACGTTTATTTTTCAAAATATTTCCTCCTATTGGGTTCCTTCCTTTCAATATGCCAAGGATAGGGGACGGAGCACCTCTAGTGCAAGGAAGTTGCCTTCACCATATAATTTAGGTCTTCTCTTATTGCTAAATGATGAGACATAGCTTCACCCTGCGGCAGTGCTGGCGTAAAGCGTGGGCAGCTCGGGCTAAAGCCACTGTTGGCCGGTTGTAGAGGCTGTTAGTCTGCAACTTACGAAAGAATGTGAAAAAGGGATACAAAGTAATGAAATCAGAACATGCTACAAAAATCCAGAATGTGTTTCTATCCAAATTTACCTTCTTTATTCTTCCGTAACAATAGCTTCCACTCACAACTAACTTTTGCAAATACATCACATTACTCCATTAGCAGTCTTGTCACCAACGGATTTAAAGGAATAGTGTGTGAAATTTCACCATATTATGCGGTTGAAAAAAACATTAACCCTCCAAAAGAAGGCATTATTTTAAAAAAACAATAAACACAACTCTCTGTAAAACTCGAAGCTTGGGGATAACTCATAAATTAAAAATTGAGTTTCTGGCGGGAAAGTAAAGTAAAATGTTAAGTGGATCCTTCGGGAAACCTGTCAGAAATGTATGCGTGGCTTATGAAATCACATTTGGTAAATAAATTATCTGTTTGAGGTGGCTAAATAAAATCATTCCCCACCCCTCACAAAATTGCTTGGGTCGGCACTGCCCGAAGTATCACCTAAAAATGCAAGTCTGTCCCAAGCGCATGAAGGGGTCAAACGAGGTTTCCTGGAACGTATGCAGCACTGATTTCAGAAACGCGTCAGGTGAGGTATTACATTGAATAGTACGTTTTGCATAATCTCCAGGATAACCGGGCAAGGCCTCGGTGAAGTTGCGTTTTTAAGTAGGGTCACATTCCAATTCAGGTATACCACCTTAGTATGTACTAACCATGTACTTCTTTATCTGCGTAACTGGGCCATACTTGCGAAGTGGAATGGGTGACTACCTCTACTTCGTATGTACATGCGGCCGAAAAATACGTCAAACAAATAAGTGATGGCAACCGCCATCTTGGCATATCATGTGAAAACGCTATCAAATGACATTCTCCAGCAAAGCAAAGTTTATTATGCCACTCAGAAGCATAATAACAGTAATTAAACTTAATACTGGCAGATATATTAACATACGCTTCTAAATTTGCCCTCACTATTTCTCACAAAGTTTGCATCCCTTACCATAGCGGACGCCATGATGAATTAGTGCGACTGGTACGGCCGGCCGGTAAACTTTTTCTCTTGTTAAACCACACCTGCTTGGTCGTAAAATTTGTTCAAAGGTTGAAATTTTTAACGTCACTTCATGAATTTGGGGACAATTAAGTACGGCCAGTGCGCCTTAACGTGGATTGGAACAAGGCCTTAGTTACGATCTGTTAACGTCCGATATCTTTTGTGGTAAAAAATGTTAATGTTCCTCAAGATAAAGTGGCACGGAAACATGGTTGCAGCGGATAGCGCCAAGCGTCTGAGTAACGTCAAGTAGTGGAAGAATCGTTTGGAAGGGGCAGGCTAAAGAGAGAAAGAAAGAGTGCAGCACATGGTAGGCAACGCTACCAACGTAATTTCGTTCAAATAGGGATTACGGGAAAGTATCAGTTTCAAGACGAAAATGACAATTTACATAAAGTTGGATCAAAGTACACTGGTAGTGTTCGCAACCAATTGGAGAAGTCCCCTCAAAACAATTGGATTAGAAGACATAGGGAGCATATCAACGTATGTGAATTTCTGATTGAGCATTTTTAAGTTGGTTACGAAAGTTTACTAACTTGAGAATCCTGAGTATTCAAACGCGGAAAATATCTTTGTCTGCTGTGTAAAGTCTTTTCGTAGGCATTTGGACTCTTTTGGGCAGCCTTTTGCGCAATATTCACCATGGTTCGCTACCACTACACAGCTACATACATCAATCATCGCAAAAAGCTCCCCGAAACAATTGCACTTTGAGCTAAAAATTAATTTAAATAACAGATTAAACATTTTGAAGTTGGTGATGAAGGTTTGCGACGTTTAGAACCCTGGTAGGGTTCTTCAACGGTACATATCTAATGCCACGCGTTTAGAACTAGTTTGTAGGCAACTGACTGATCCGCTAAAAAGCATCTTCTCTAAAAATGCCACCATGTTTTTCTACCACTTGCTGATTCCATGGAAACCGACTTTCCTTTCTCTCTGCTCCTCTCGAAATTAATAGTATATTAAAAACGACATCGAATCAAAAAGTTGAGAGGATTTGGCACAAGCTGAAATGTTTTTCAGGAGCTCACCTCCTAGGGGTGAGAGCAAAGTAACGCTGGATGAAAAGGTTATTAGCCCGAAAGAGGAGAGAATCCAGCAAAAGAAAAAGGTGAAAGTTTTTCACTCACCGCTCTCTTTCATTTTTCAATTCGGATTCCATATTTTCAGACGGCCTTGAGGTTTGGGAGGAGTGAGTCTTTTCATCTGGGTGTGAGGGGGAGGGGAGGAAAATGAAAAATATCTCAAAACTTTTTGAAAAAGGGTGGAAGAAAGAAGCTGAGACTCCGGCAGAAATTTCTCTTTATTTTCATAATATATACATATATATATGTATAACGTCATACATGGGGCAATTGTTTCCTTCGACTCCCTGAGTAAAACTCGCGCATCATATTGAGAGGTTGGATAATGTGACGCTATGAGCGACAGAACTTTCGTTAATTGACGGGGATGTTTGCGAAAGTTTTCTGAATGACGCGTTGACAATGCGAGATATTCCCGGGATCCACCTGTATTTTTCCCAAAGGTACAATTCGAAAGCTCTCGAACCAACTGATCTCTCCGTCCCGAACGAAGTTGCCGAGTGGAATTATTATCGTGATGGATTAATTAAAACACACTCATGCGTAAATATATTTGCCGATGCGAATTGAAGTTACAAATTGCAATCAAAGGGGGTCAACTTTTCCGTAGTGACACTCACAACTTTGGTTTAGTCTTCTAAATTCCTTATGGTTGAGAGCATGAACTAAGCTAAGCTTAATTGTTCTTTAACATGAATCAATTCATAAATCAATCATTCACACGTACAAAGTCAGGTTTCCCCTTTTATGTGATATTATTTAACCCCACAATATATCTCTAGAAATGATAGAAACGCCAAAATATGATAAACATAATGCCAAACTGACCGGTAAAAAAAATTTATTTTTTTTCAAGCACCATTAGTGATTATAACAAAAACAAAGTGACACTGACATAAGACACATAGTTTACGTTCCATTCCCCTCTGTCCTCTCCCCCCGCTTTTTTCCAATTCCCTCCCCTTTAATAGCTGATGATCTAACATCCCCTGCTACATAGTCTAAATCTGACGACCAACTCTTTAACTTAATTTTTTACACTGACCCAGATCATAAAATAAGTAGTAATGAACCTATAAATTAAAATCTTCAAAATTAAAAGGAATGCTCTCCCATGAAACAATATTTTATCATGATATTTTGTATTCATTCATTCAAGGGCTAAAATAATACACTCAAAGCATATCTATTTCAAATAAATCATTGATGTCCTCTCAGTCCAAACTTATTAACGATATCTAGTGCAAGCATAGATAGACAAAAACAAATTATTACATTATCCATAAATTTTTGAATGATTCACATTATAAAAAATATGATATTCCTATCAGATGTATAGTATCCTTGCATTTCATTCATTGCCCATATCATATGCTGGATTACGACCCACATTCTGTAAGTTACGAATCAAATTAAAGGTTATATTGTCGTGCAGGATTCCGCTGTTTTTTCAATTGTAGGTATGTGAGTTTTTGGGTGCTACTTATACACGAAACAAATGAAATAAAATTTAATTAAGTGTTTAACAAATTATCTAATTATCACACTGATATGTTTGAAACGAGCAAGGCGGTGGACACGGAGTTCCATTGTCAATGCGTCGAAATGCTTCGGATTTATACTAGGCTATTACACAAATCATCAAAACCTAGGTCGTGTTCGAACAACTTAGGGTGGAAATAAATGACCTTATACAGCATGAAAGTTATTTACTCCCACCAAGCGACGCCTGATGAACTTTATTAAAGTTAGTTTTTTATTTTGTCTTCATTTTTATTTTTATAGGTTTACAGTTGCTCGTGACTCATCTCGTTCAAACCTTTCATAGTGGTTTTGAATTATCCCCAAAGCACAAAAAATATTAAATAAATTGTGAATAGAGCAGAATGGTAAGAAATGGTTGCAAGATATACTTTCTTAAACATTTCTTTTAAGCTCTGAAAACCTGTGGATCTATAATGGGCAAGATCATTACAGTGGTATAGGCGTGATTTTCTGACGTCCGCAGTATAATGTATCCGTAACACAAATATGCTAAACACAGCATTGTACTCTTTCCCCCTTCATCAGAGTAACTATTCAGCGGAGGAATAAGTTACTGAAAATTAAATTAAAATTATTTCAAATTGTGCCCTAATGGGAGTGGTAAAATCCTAAAGTGACTTTAAAATTTGCCAAGCAACCTACTAGGCTCCAAATCTTGACTAGAAACAAGTTTTTTCTCTTTTAAAAACTAAAATTATTCTGCGTCAAGCTATGGCAAAACTCATCCACGAGCGTAATAAAAATATCTCGCAAATTTAATTGGTTTGATTACGTCTGAAGTTAATAAACAAATTTATCGATATGTTTTATGAGGCTTAATTACTTGAAGCGTTAAAATTATGGCTTTATTCGACACACATTAATTCCGTGATTTCCTCTGATAATCATTAAGTATCCCCCATCAAAATCATCATTCCTGAAAATTTTGTTAATGATATCAATGATGGATAACACACGGTGCGAGATATCTGCCTGCAGTCCAAAAGATTATTCATTTGAATTTTTAAATGAAAGGAATGTGAACTAATCTAAAAATTCCGGCTGAAGTCAGTAGCGCCTGATTATTTGCGGACATTATATGTTCATGAGTTATTAACATATTATGGTCACATAATGAAAGATATAATGGCATGGTTAGCGATACCTTAACATACATTTGTGCAGCGCCCGTGGCTAGTATCCTCAAAATCTGCCAAAAAGAGCGAACACCTTTGTCTTCTAATTTTGGCTATAACATTTTCAGTCAGAAATTTTTTTGCATGGTAGTAAAAGTTATTTTTTGTTTATTTTATGTTAATAAGTGTCTAATGAACACATTTACTAAAAATTATAATCACTGGTGATACAGTAAATATTTTTTTGTATATGTCCATTTTAATGGACAAAATTACTCAATGGGTAATCTTCTTCTGTACATACAACATCTCTTCCACATACTTAACACCTCGTTTTAGATGACATTTATAAGCCAAGATTAAATAACAACACTCCAACTTCACTATAAACTATAAATATTTCTATTTAATTCTTCACGAAAGTGAAGCAAATCGTGGCACATTTTTCTGGTATGCTCATGTTTTTTTAATCCTGGCGATATTCAAGCCTACTATTTACAAGAACGAAGTCAAGGGCATGCGGAAACATAAGTCGATTCCATGTTCGTGACCTTATAAATGTCCTGTATAAAGTAATTAAAAATCTAGCTTGTCTACAACTCCCATGCAAGAATTATATTTGCTTAGAACACCTTGCTCATTTAAAAACCCACGAAAAAAACTCACTGGGAAGGAGGACTCCTCGGTAGAATATATGACTAAACCACTCACGGTGATATCGAGGGATTCGGGTTCGAGTCCCGGTCGTGGCGAATGATTTTTCCTCTGTCGAATTTTGAACTTTCAGGTGAATCCGTAAAAGTAATATCGTGGCTTGTCCCGGTATCCTCCAACTTTGTCACCTGGGGGCTATTTTTAGTGGATACTCGTAAACAATGCAATCTCAGATAAAATAACACAAATAATATCACCAAATACATATGTCGTTAATCCCATATAAAACTACAAAGCTCTAATACTCAACATAAGCAATCCAAATGTAGCAATAAATCTAGTAGTGATATACGACTGTGAAATATGATCTTTACATAGAAAAACAAAGAAAGACTTGATATTTGGATCAACAGAGTAGGATGGATATGAATGAAGAAAAAAACATAAATGTAGAACTGAATGAGCTGACAACGATAGAAACCATAGTTCACTTCATGAAATCACAAAGAATACAACGATTAGCTCTCATTATAAGCATGGCATACACAAGATCGATAGAGAAAAGTTATCGATAGAAAACCAGATGCCCAGAGGGAGAGAAATAGACCCAGGAGGAGACATAGGATAAGATGGAGAGACGAAGTCAGAGAGGTTTTACGAATAATGATTATTACTAACTGGAACTGGAAGAAGCTATAAAAACATTGGTGGTAACTGTTGAAGCGGTAAAAATCCAAGGACGGTTGTAACTAGCAAGGAAGGAAGAAGATGAAAATAACTATTGCAAATTTGAGAAAACAGTCAACATAAACCTTGCGGAACACATGAATTAATCATCCAAAATGAAGTTTTCATAGGGTGGAATGTGGTGAATGGGTTAAAAAGGCGACTAGATGCCACTGGTCTTCTTCCCTGAAGGTCCAGGTTCTAATTCTGGCGGATATTTTAGTTGATTTTCTGATCCCAACTTAGGGTGCTTATTGGAGAACACCTCAACGGGAAAATCTTATCCGTTAAACTCATGGCCCATTTGCACCAGTAAAAAGTAGATCAATTCTTAACTGGGTTTCTCCACCAGGCTACCACTCACCAAATAACGTTCACCTTTTCGTACTAAACACCTACGTCTTATGCTCCAAATGATATCACCAGTCTGTCGCCTCACAACTAAAAATGAAAATATATCCATGCATAGAACTTTGTTATTCTGACTCCAACTTTTCTCAATTCCTTTAGCACACTAATTTATTGAAAGAAGTAGCAGTCAAAGTAGCAGATACAATATTTTATTAGGTTTTGCCTGTTTTTAAGGTATTTTGTTCAATCACTCAGTACTCTGCGGGGGTAAAATATCGCCGTATTGTATTGCACTGTAATGTAAGTCTGATTAAAAGTATTAATTCCATCCTCAGTAGCTGACTATCTTTGATAAAAAATGTAAATGTCAGGTCAAAATTCTTTACTTTGATTGAGATAAAATATTTGAAACTTTATTGGGTAAAACCTCAACCTCTGCTCTGTTGGGATTTTAACAAATTAAGATTGAACATGATTTCAAACTGAAAGTAGCTGAGAACTACTTTTTTATTATTAGCTGTAGTTTATCTAATACTTTTGCTTATCTGTATCCAATAGAGAAGTTGCTACATTTTTATGAAAGTATCGTAGACGAAACATAGCTTGCTACAACATTTTTGTAGCTTAACTAACCCTTATACTACATTTAATGATTCTTGTAAGCTATAATTAGTTGCAGGGTGCGAATTATTTTCAAGGAAATAAGCGTTACCGTTGCAACATGGCTCATTGAGTTTGTTTCAAAAATTAAAATGAACCAACGAAATACGGTAAAAATAAGAATAGTACCGGTCAAGGTTGGCAAAATGTAATTCAAAACATTTCAAATGGGAAACCTTTGATTTAAAAACTTTCTGAGTGGCTGAACTCCAATTTCACTAAGCCATTTAAAGCACTTGGGAAAGCATGAACGCGTCGTAATGATAAGTTTGTTGGTGCATTCGAGTAATTCTGAAACTAAACAGTTAGACGCGTATAATAATGCACTTGATCTGTCCTAGAGAGCGAATGGATATATACTTGTGAAAAATAATGATTTGCGAGCGATGGCTGTGTGGATAGAATTTCATTTTCCTGGGGTTGTTGAAAAAAATGAATATAGAAACAAAATATTAAAATATCCTTCTCTCAGGGAATTCCATCCTTTAGAGTGGCTATTTTTTTCTCACATGTGTTTCCCTTCTAAATCCCACAGCCAATAATTGGATTCGCCTGAAAAATACGAACGTCGGCTTACACATATATACGGCTCAAAATCTTTTTAATGCTTTAAAGATACCGTGGGATTACATTTTGCTCATAGCTCCACATTTAAAGTAAACAATCCAATTAGGGTACGACTAAAGCATGCCACAGTCTAAAAATTATACTTTCAAACAATTCCTAATATTAAACTTTAAGCCGCAACATTGAGTTACGCAAAATAACTTTATTAATGTATACTTAAATACAGGTTATCATGATGTTTGCTAACATTCTCGATGTAGGCAAACGACGCTACTATACAAAAGCTTTAGCAAGAAATATAAAAAATTGGTTAAAAAATTAAGTTATTGAAATTTAGATTTGACAAGGATACTATATAATGATTGTAACGGATATTGACTACTATAATTTTAAAAAATTCACTAATCACCATTAGGGGGGATGGAAACATATTTATGAAAATGTTTCTCCAATGGGAGTTATAGAATAATCATTTACTGAAATTCACTCACACATGTTGTAAGGGCCAAAAAAATGTATCACCGGGAACAGAGGCAAGAGTGGAATTTCATGAATCATATCGAGTTAAGCTTCTTTCGAAATACGGAAACATTCTTCGTCTTTCCATCACAAAATTCCATGTGTAGAAACAACAGAATAGCGAATTTCTAACACTATGCACGTACCAGTGTTGGCCATTCTCAGTGTTCAAATACCGTACCTAGAACGAATTCATAAAAAGACCTAAGTATGAGATTCGATGTAAAAAAAAAACAATTTTTCAAACTAGAATTTCTTCGCCAACATCCGCTACAGTCTCCAGAGCTAGCCCATTATAGGAACAGGAAAACAGACACTAGAGGAGCTTAACTCAAATGGTATTAAGGCCAGATGAACTCTTTATTTTTTCGTCACAAACGAGTATGTACTGCTATCATTGAATGAAGTCAAATGTAATAGCGGGGGTTTATTTTTACCGTTATGCACTTCCAATGGCCATTGTGACATAATATTGAAGGTCTCAGTGTATTGTAATGATATCCAGTAATAGAGAATTCTTTCAATAGATAGAAAAATACAGAAGTCACTTGGGCTCTTTTACCCATTGCATCAATTTTTGAGGAAGCTTAGGTTTTTTCTATTACAAATTTCTAGTTTTTGAACCACTAAATAGGCAAAAATATTACGAGCGTATTTCCTAGGGAAATACTACAAAAACGTAAACTGTAATGAAAAACCATTTGGGCAGTAGAAGTTTAGGAAGAGGTACCAATGTCTGACCTAAAACACGACAAATTCCTGAGAGAATATTATAATTCTCTTCCACATGGAAAATTTATCTTTCGTATTTTTTCTGCATTATTGGTGTTTAAATTGTGACGTATTAGTCTATGAAAATATATTCGTTAATTGCTACCTGCTCGTGACCTCTGAGATAATTTTTTATAACTGAAATATTGGAATATATGAAATTAATAAAATGGAAAAGGGGACATTAAGATAATCATCATCTCCAAATGCAATTATGGGAATAATTTCGGTATAAAAACGTAACACTTTCAATTGAATGCGGGAGGAATTCGACCACTTCCTCAATCGATATAGGCTCAATTGGAATTAAATGATGGATTGGTAGGCTCTGGATAACATTACAGGTACGTAGGCGATGAATAAAAAATGATCACCAAAACCACAAGGTATGATAAAAATAAATTGCAACGCACGGCATCGAGAGGTTTTTAAAGAAAAAAAATTATAAAGCTATTATTAAGCCAAAGAGGAAAAAATTGTCTCGATAAAAGGTTGTTTCAAAATTGAATATACGGATATCATATAGTCCGGGAATCAATTAAAAAGGAAGATATTTTTTGCGTCTAGTGTACCTTGAGTAGCACTAGATCGTAAACGTTAACTGACAACTTTATTAAACCATTCTGTAGGATGATGAATACCTTTAAATTTCAATAAGCTCTCTAATTATTCAACTTGATGCTCATTTTGAGAACTCAACAACTTTACCATTCCCAATATCCTGGGGTTTTTAAAAAGCGTTTAATGCAAATTTTACAAGCAGAACTCTAATTTGTGTCCGCATAATTAATATGCAAAAGTTGCATATTTTTCACCAATTAGAGGATATATTTGGAAACTATTCCAATTAGGGGGATATGATCTGTATATATTTTATATAATTCTAGATGGGCACAAATAAATTACGTGAGACATTATATAATCTGTAGGTTATTGCTATATCACTTTTTTTATCTAAGAAAACACATTCGTGAAACGAATATGCATTAATAACATTAAACGTTTCTTACTGATTAAAGTAAAGAAAAAAAAGTATCCAGTGTCAAAAATATCAAGGAGATAGGTCCAACATAAGAATTATTAAGAGATGTTTAAGTGAAATATTATGATCAAAATGTTTACGCAAAACTTGAAAGACCGGTTAACTTTTATTCAATTTTCAATGCGTGGGTTGTATGACCACACAAAGCATCCAACTGACCCCGTTCTTGGACAATTATAAATGGAACCCAATGAATGGACCCCAATTTGAAGGCGATGAAAGATTGGCCAAATACTAGAGATCACTATTCAAAAGGTAACTCCTAGTTTAAGAACGCCCAAATCCTGTGGAATGTCAGAAAGCTCACCAAATGGAGGAGGAACATTCTATGTTACCCTCAGGCATCCATCTAAGTCACAGAGGAATTCCAGAGAAGTAAAGAGAATCCAGTTGGGACCATTGGGGTAAAGGAACCCGTCCATCGTTGCAAGTGGATGGCAGTGAATATTGGGCGCATTCCGAGGATAAAAACGAAAACAAAAAATTATGATAGACCTTCCAGTGCCGCTCCATAACCTCAATACCAGCTACTGAGTGACGCACTCGTTTACAATTTTTAAAAACATATGGACAAAGCGAAATCAAAAAAGAAATTTCCATCAAATAGTTAAGATTATTGACAACCTAAAAATAGGATATACTTTACCTATTAATAGGTGGTTTCAAATTACTGAGTAATTCAAAACAAATATTGAATTCCAACTTATTGAATCATTATTATTAGGGTATCCTACTGGTTAATGTTGGTTTAAATGAAAGAGATAAAAGAGTAAATATCCTCTGGATTTTTGATGGTACAGATTTTCATCGACCCGTACAACTTTTTTCTTAATCTCAGCATATGTCCTACCTCCCTTCATCCCGTACTTTACAGCAATTCTCTTAGGAAATGAGACATTTGTACCACATAGAAATTCAAATTTCATTAAGAAATAACATCAATGTCATACATCTACTCATTCAAATGTACATAATTCTTCACAAATGTACATAAGTACTTCATTTGTGATAAATGTTTGTACAGACCTTACGGAGGAATTGACAGAAATGTATGTAGCCATCTAATGATCATGAGGTGGTCTACCCATTAAGGTAAGTTAACATGGAATAGGGGAAATATCTTCAAAGGTTTTTAAAATGTAGGTCACTATTGTCTTACGTGATTTCACTCTACAGCTTGGCATACGACATGTCTCGCTTTATTCCACCCATTAAGCGTATTATCTTTCTTCTCCTTCCCCGCTAACCCAACATATTTCCCTCTATCACGCCCTTCAACATCATTCTCCTCTACTTACCCCCGCCAACCACTTCCTTTGCCTTCTTCTAATCTCCTCCAGAAGTTTCCTCTCCTCATTCACAATACTAAGTGTTTCCTTATTTGTTCTCCTTTATTATCCACCGCACTCTCTTCATTTTTCTCCACAGCATATTATTTTTACCTCTCCCCCTATATCTCCCTATATCTCCCGTAGAGAATACCTTCTGGGATCCTTTTTGTTTGTTCTATTTAAAAACAAATCACCCAAGTATCTGCATGATTTGTTCCTTAGTTGTCCCTCTGTCTCCACAATGTCCACTAGGTCTGATCCTAATCAATTGTATTTTCCAGGGCATCGCACCACAGCATATAATAAATAATTTCTTGTAACAGCTTGTCACATATGGAATAAGATACCAACTGATATTAAAAATTGTAGATCTGTAAAAACATTTAAAATGAAATACCATGATTATTTACTTTCTCGAGTATAACATAAGTTACTCTTATTATTATTTTTTTTTCTTCAAATTTGTGTTCATGTTATTATGGTTCCTTATTCATTGTATCATTTTTCTATTGTTAGTTATTAATACATGAGTTTTTTGTATTAATTTACATTTATAAAATGATAAAAAGTTTTTCCTTTTGTACTTGAAAAGTTTGAAATGATGAAAAGTTTGTCCTTTTGTACTTGTAAAAGATTGTGCCTGCAAAGTGTTTTGTTATTATCTTTGTTCTTTTGGATTTTTTGTCCTGAACAATAAAAATTTTTTCTTACTTTTTTTCTTACTTCTTAAATCTAGTCTAAAATTGACTGCTTTCATTTGTTGCGAGCATTTACTTTTTAAAAAACTAAATAAATATACCAAATATGCAGATTATTGTACATAGTACAATTAATAAACTCTTTTTCTAGTGACATGCGCTGAAATCAAGGCCTTTTCTATTAAAGTAACGCATTTTGACTTCATTTCTTGAAGATGTTATCTAATACCTCCAAAATATTAGATAGATTATTGTGTTATTTTACTAAAAATTTTTGAGAGGATTTACACTCTATGACATTTTTTTCACGAAAATACATTTGTATTTGATAGAAATTTACAATTTGTCTATATTATTTTTCACCAACGGTAGCATCTTACACTAAGTTGGAAAGGTATAATTTTTTTAATAATATTAAGCAGAAGATAATTTTTTCTATAAGTAGCCAGAATATGAATGACCTGATGTTTAATTGATTTTAGGGTTGAACCACCTTTCAAATAGTATTAATTTCAATGATAATATACCATAACTACTAAATA
Source organism: Pyrrhosoma nymphula (assembly GCA_963573305.1). Classification (NCBI taxonomy): domain Eukaryota; kingdom Metazoa; phylum Arthropoda; class Insecta; order Odonata; family Coenagrionidae; genus Pyrrhosoma; species Pyrrhosoma nymphula. The sequence goes on along the minus strand of OY754339.1, from coordinate 41,644,464 downwards.
AAAGAAGTAAAATGCTTTAAATATAGGAGCTGACAGAAGTTCCCGTTTTATAAATAAAGGTTGATATTATCAGAAACTACTCTAATAATTTGCCAATATATTTGCTAATAATAGGACCTTGTGATGTCTTCCTTCTATCAAGCCATATAATTTGCTGAAGAAATTAACTTTAAATTAACCATGACAGTTTTAGGAGTCGATCACATTGAAATGAAATAGAGTGATATATAATTTCCAGTCGTAAGGCAATAATGTTGAAAGAAAAGTAATTTGTGTGGCAAATTTACCGTGGATAGGTAGATTTTTTGAGTTATCAGATAAGAGAAAATGTTTTCCATAAATAAATGGAATATGAATATTTTCAGAAAAAAATAGACACGGAGTGGTGGGTGTCCGTATTGACTATTTTTATAATTCTATGCATTGAAACTATTAACTGGAATACTACAGTCCAAAAGACATTCTTCTATCTCCGTTTAAGAAAACGAAATATTCTTTTTATCAGGCATTATTGGCGTAGGAATAACTTCTTAATCCATCATAATAAAAGTAGTAGGATAAATTTAACTTTAAAAAGTAAAAATAATAAATTTGTCTTGACCAAATAATTCATACATCTTGCCCCGTTTTAATCACCTAAATATAAGAATAACAGTAGACACCGAAGTGAAATCATAAGGCATTGATTATTGAAATTAATGATACGTTTCGCACCAATTAAAAATGGCACGACTTTTTTTATTCCCGCATTTCTTTGACTATAAAACATATTCTTCAATGCCACATGAAATTTCGGAGAGAAACGTGATCACAGATAAAACCAAATATTTTAAACAATGCTTTAGGTGGACACCAGACGCAGACCTAAAAAATTTAATTATTTATAATTGAAGCACAAGCGTGTTTACATCGAATCACAAATTATGATTGTTAGTATCAAAATATAATTAATTATCTTATTGAAATAGAAGTATTGAAAGGTATCCCTTAAGTAAAATACCTGAAGTAATAGGTTTAGAGATTAGCAAGACATAGAGTGACCTATGACCTAGATTCGTTGAGCCTATTAATTTCCAAAATACCGATTTTATTGCTGCGGACGCGTTCCACTAGCACACGCGGATGAAGCAGAAAGTCAAAGATTTATGACGTAAGAAGCAAGGCGAATAACCTACCATCACCATTTGCGTTTTATGTCAATTACCGTAGTATTTACCCTCGCGAATTTTTGAGATTACAAAAAAATAACCACTTGTGAGTCGGAATTAGATTTCCTGCACAAGATCTCGGTAAGGGCTGGAGGTTTGGCGGTATTGGATAAGTTTTGCGGGGAAAACGGCTCACGCACAGCTATATAGGGGGGACCCAGACTCCCTGCAGGCTAGAATACGAGCACACAAATCCCTGAGCACGCGATGCGATAAGCCCTCCCTTACAGCTTCCCAGGAAAAAGCCACCAAATGCCTTAGCGCCGGGTGGAGGCAAGGCCTGAAGTGAAGGGAGGGGGAAACGCGGGAGGCCAGCCGGACGAGCTCTGGCTGGCTCAGAGAGAAGCCCAACACCTTGCCTACCCCGTTGATGATGGAGAGGGAAAAAACATTCCACACGGGGGGATTTAAAACGTCAATAAAAGCTATTTTTTCATATGACGTGGAAATATCCGAAGGCCGATCTCTTTGCTCGGGTTGAAATTTTTCTTTTGGCAAATTCTTGAAGAAATCACACGATCTGAGCAAATTAATTCTTGGAATGTCAATGGAAGCACGTCGAAAGTCCGCCAATTGCAACCACTTTTCCAACTACGGCATGTTCCATCCTTTCCCGTAAATAAACAAACTGCGATGGCTGAAGCCACGAAGGTCATCTTGAAATGGGCGGAAAAAAACACCAAACTTTTATTGCAAACGTTGAAGTGCCGGCAAGAGAATAACTTTATGTTCCGAAAGAAATTACAGAGGCCATGAAAATAATGAAGAGCTCGGAAAACTTCAATCGGGAAGACGGTTACACCCTCATGGTGACGTGAAAGAGAATAATTAAAGCAACCAAATGCGATGGAAATAATGAAGAGCTAAATAATTGAAAACCATGAAATCCTGAAGAAAAAAATAACCAATATAGTGAGCTTGATCTAAACTATCTAAAGTTTTAGACCAGCAAGTCCAAATTGGATGTTGTATAAACAACCTTTTAAATTGCTACGGAGACTTCCACGGTGATTTGATAACTTTGTTTTGTTCGGGTTTCTCCCGCATTGATTCATGTTTATGAACAACCGTTTCGCTTGCATTCCAGCTAGCGTCGGACCTGATCTTAATCTTTAATGGTCCAAATGGACTCAAATTTGGTCCCTATTTACGAAACTTCCCGAATATTAGACCGAACCCGATTATTATCTCGTACCTAATTTCCTGTATACATGGTGTCTCATCAAAATCGTGGGGGAAGTTTTTAAGGTAAATGTTAAACTCATACAATTATGACTCAAGTACAGGTATGGCCGGTTGCACGAATGATTCATTTACACATTTATGATTCATGAAAACATTTAGCTATGCAATGCATCCATATAATGAAATCCATAAAGTTGTGGACCTCATTACTGAATTAGGGTTACAGGAACTATTCCTTTAAGATAGCTTATATCCCAGTAGCCAATACTTTGGATGTCCGGTATGCTCTCATTTCGCTTAATAAAATGTATGCATGTTTATTTCATGTATACAAAGTGCGTATGCACATTTTTAACATTCAGCTTATTCTTAAATGCCAAGTCTCATTGATTATGAGGCTACAGTAACGTGGGGGATAGACGTTCTCTATAAACATACCATAACCAAAAGAAACGATATTCAACACTAAAGGAGATCATTATAAGGCTGCGGAGGCAAGTGAGAAAGAAACGCTTAAACATAGACATGAGATTCCCGTAGAATTAGTATTGCGACTGACGGCATGTATTACATTCATTTTTACAATTAAAAAGTCGGACAAGACGAATGCATCGCCAAAGAATCTATATAAGGAGCCAGAAAACATTCGTGAAATTTAGAATTTAAAAAGTTGAACGCTAAATTTCAAATTAACGTGAAAACAGTTTTTTAATATTCGTCCTTTTAAGAGAAAAATACATTTTTGTTTTAACATTTCGTTTCCTCTCAGGGTGCACATTTCTACGTAGCGTGTAGATGGACAATTAATGACGGATTGAATGCTATAATATCTCAAATTAACAGAAAAAAGTTCCTTTTTAAGTCTTCATCCGTTAGAATGAGAGAAATATGATCGTTTCAAAAACGGGTTTTTTAAACGTTTCGTTCCATCTAATGGTTTACATTATTTGGTAGCCTATATATGGGCGATCGTTGGCTGATTGAATTCTATACTCTAAATGAATAGAAAAACGGTTTGTTTTCCAGTCTTTAACCGTCAAAATGAGAATAATATGATTTCCCCAATAACTGTTTTTTTTACATTTCGTTCCATCTAATGGTTTCCATTAATTGGTAGCGTATATGTGATAAATCACTGTCGGGTTGAATGCTAAACCATAAATTAAATGAAAAATTATTTATATTTTATCTTCATCCGTTAAAATGAGTGACTTTATTATTAATGAATGAATTAAAATAAAGAAAAAATGACTTATTGAAAACGTTTTTACAAATGTTTCGTTCCATCTCCATGCGCGCATTTTTACGTATTGTGTAGATAGAGAGTCGCTGGGGGGTTAAATTATATGCCTCAAGTGAAGGGAAAATTATATTTTATTTTTTTAAACGTTTCGTTCCATCAAATGATGTTCATATATAGGTAGCATCTGGACGGGCAATTGCTGGCGGCTGGGAGCGGAGCGAGAGTTTCCAGTTTCCCGGCGAGCAAACGACACTCCCCGCATCTGACCACTTGTGCATTCCCCTACAAAATTCTCCAGTATCCATCTTGGTCACAGAAAGTAAGGGATTGGTTGGACGAGTGGTGGGGAAGAATCAAAGTCGGTAAAAGGTCACTCCACTGCGATTTATTGAGGAGGCTTTATAAAGATGGAGAAGGGATAAAGAGCGACTCTCCCGGAGAGAGAAAAGAAGATATCATTCAATTCTTCACGTGTTTTTCCTTTTCGGGCCTCCTCAGCCTTGTTTTCTTTAGAGCCTCTCTCCCCATTCTCTGCCTCAACCTTTCCACATCGATGGACAAACCTCTTGTCATCCCCAGAAAATAACCGGGGACAGTTTATATGACTTTCATGTTTTGAAAAACATAAAAATGTAGACAAAATAAGACGAATAGATAGATTTATAATATTTTAGAACGTCAAAGGCCCTCCAGAGGACTAAAGTAAAAGAGAATAGCATTAACCCATTCGCATCCATAAGCGTACTGGTACGCGGCCTAAAGCTGGTCACAAACACCCCAAGCGTACTGGTACGCAGAATGCGTAGTGTTATTTGTCAGTTGATCCTGCTGCTATCGTACGAGTTTTTTTTAACTTTTTGGCCTGAGAGAGTACCTGTTTGTAGCTGCCATCTAGTGGCTATTTAGAAAATGTTTTCCATTGTAAATCACCTTAGAAAATTCTTTTTCTTACTTGCAAACTTATTATACGTGGTGTTTGGGGTCGATTTAAATCCCAGGGGATGGATGCGAATGGGTTAATAAGTGTAGCACGAAACCAAAATAAATACATGAACAAATTGATGGATCTATAAGGTTTTTGAGAACGCACATGACTTTATAGGAGACAACAATTAAGTAGGTATAAATTATAATAAGTTGCAGGGGAAGCCAAAAAAGAAAGATAAACAAAACGATGAGTTATGAGATTATTGAAAAGGTACGAGGCTCTGTAGAAGCCTGAATTACGTAGGTGTAACTTAAAATTAGTGGTGTAAAACAAAAATTAAATTAAAACAATAAGAGTAATAAAACTTTGTTAATGGAACGTGCATCTATTTAAACTAATCTCAGCATTGAGAGGACTTTTACGAGAAAGAGATAAATTCCGTAGCAAAAGAGGTATTATCATCTATCAGATTAGCTATCTGATAACTGATCCAAGCTAGTTTCCTAGTTCTAATGACTCTGGTCAAATTAAATGTTTAAAGATATATTGACAAAAAACGGCTACAGTTCAAAAAAACAACATGGCTTGTACAATTCGAACCTCCAATTTGGACTATGATTGCCAAAATGTATCACATTTTGACAATTCTGTTAAATTTTGTGTCCAATTTAAGGTGATACTTTCCTTTTTGAACATTGTTAAACTATTATGCAAACTCCTGTAAAACATGTAAAATTCAATAGACTGCAAGTTGCTGCGTTTTTTGTTGCTCAAGTTAACTGCTAATAATTTCAGTTTGAATAGTCAATGCAACTACGAGTATTACTTGAAGAAGAGCATAATATATATAATGTAATATTATAAAGGGTTTTCGGAAGAAGAAACGAATATTGCAAATTCATTCTTCGCTAAGGCATAAGTAATATGCACCAGGTGGTCATATATTTCCCACAACTTTCAACGCGATGACGGACATTAAACCTTCCCTATACACCCACGGAGCGCATCATGACCTTTGTTAGACCTATAGAGAGGAGCCTTTCTTTCAAATAATCCTAAAGACTAAAACGTAATACAACCTAAGACCCAAAAGACCTTCCATAATGCTTCCATACGGATTTCCTTTTCCCTTAAATAATAATACCATACGCTTCAGTGAGAGGTTTGATTTCAGCCGGGGAAAAGCCCAGTTCCTTTCTCTAACGTAGATGTTGTTGGTAATGGATCAAGACGTTTCCGAAATGATGTTTTTAAAGGAAAGAATAAAATGTAATTTACACTATCTACAGGTTTTATTTTCGACGACCACATTTTCAAAGGAATTTCATCACGTCAGGGTTTACTGTTGCTTAAATATAAATTAGGGTGGGAACATTTGTCTCATTGCAATCCAATAACGATACTCTTCTTGTCAGTATTCATATATTGCCAGTTCGATAATATTTTTTAAATTTATATTCATTGGTGAATATTTTCAAATCTTTCCCTATTTTTTAAGGTAAAAAATTATATTTACATCAAAATAATTTATTTACAATGCAATGTACAATAAGTTCGTCATACCATCCTCAAAAGGCTTCCTATTCTCAAGTACTAATTATAATTTTGTATTGCAACACAAAATAGAGTTCAAGCAATTAAGTTCTAAGCGGTGAAACAAATGAAACTACTGATACTTCAAATTTTCCTGAAAATTCAGAGTTCTGAAGCATGGGCTGATATACTATTAAATACCAGACAATGTCATGAATTATTGTTAAGTATCGGCATCAACATGAAAGCATCAGACCAAACCTAATAGTAATTTAATTTGCAGCATTGGATATATTTTTAATGGCAAAGGTATCGACGTAAAGCCCCACGACGAGCACTGAGTTAATGATATGGCTAAGACAACGGATGATTTTGATATGCAACGAAACCCTGATTCTTTAAAAGCATAAAAAGCATTATAAACATCATTGATATTATTTTCCCTAAAACCTTTAATGTGGAGATATTCCATAAGGTGACACCATTTCTACCGTTTCCCATGCTTCCATTTTCGATCATTAAAACTTTAGTAAAGTTATTCACCTCGTAAAAACTTGAGCGGAATAATCGAATAGCCCGTGAAATTATTTACTCCCACTAGTTGAACGTGACACGATCGGATAATTTGTCGCACTTAATTTTATGTATTTTAGACCCACTTAAGTTTTCTGAAAGGGAAGGAGAGGGGAATCGATTTTCTACGGGCTAATTGAACACCTCAAGAAAAATAAAATCTGAAATTCAGCACCAATCATAAAATTAAAAAATGGCAAAAAAAAGGCGTTCCCTTCGCGCGTCGATTAAATATGGCTGTTATGCGTTATTCGATTCGTTGTTAGGCGAAAGATGAGATTTGTAGCAAAAAGCGTGATCTCAAAAATGACATAGTACTTAGTGTATAAAATGAAATTTCGCTGTGCAATAAAACGCAGTTATATTTTGTAGCACATTTTGAAGATAAGTAGCGATGGATATGTGTTCACAGAGTATATGCAGAGGGGTAAGATTGGCTGCCTCCGATATTGTTTTATGTAGTGATTGTTGCGCAAAAACATTATATTATTCTTAGCCTATTCCTTAGTCGCAAATCTTGAAATATTCACCGTACGATTAGGGGGACAACAATAAGGAATCAAAATATTTGCCATAGATCGAATCAATCAAACTCTCACCCTCACTGGGTAGAATAGACTTCGTACTTGTGCTTAATAAAACATAATTATCACTAATACCTCACCCCGCTTGATATGCCCGGAATGCTTTTGTTTTCTGTGTGAGTGAGTATCTCTTAGTATTAATATGCTATTAGTATTAGAAATGATAATCAGTAGTCGTACCTTGTACCAGTGCACTGCATGTTACCATGTTCGTCTACATTACATTCTCTTAGTTTCTGGTTTGTCAGCGCATCGTTCTCCTGACAGCATTTTTGCCTGCGCTTAGCAGCCGGGAAAACGTGAGGTTCTAATTTGAACTGCAACGATTGCTGCATGCCTGGCGTGGAATCACCCCGTGCCACACACCCTAGAGATAGTAGGCACGGTAGTTCGCATATGTAGTGATTTTTGATGGATTATTATGTCTGAAAGTTTTCCAAAATTAAAATTGTGTAAATTGTTCATTCAGATCAAACTTGGAGCAATGAACTGTGGGCAATAAAATGTTCTTCCTCCTACCTGTTCCTCCTCCACACACATAAATCGCTGAAACTATGAAAATTGAATTATATATGAACCACTTTATTTAATCATATTTCATATCATGAGTAGTGAATTCCACAGCGTACATAGTCCGTGTTCAGCGTCACATTGCAAATATGAAGTATGTTTGTTTTACTGTATCAATCTTAGCGTATGTTTACATGTAATGTTATCACATTACGTTTTGTATTATTTTAGTGGATATTTTTAATCCACTACCTTTGGCTAAGATAGTGTAAATGAATCATGTAATGTAATTATGTTTTTACATCATGTGTCACCAGATAAGTCTAATTCGCAACCTTTACTTGAGTAAGCACTTGATGAAATTCTCACATTCAACAATGAATTGCACATTCACAATACTAGGATAGATATCAATTTCCACCACCTCATGAGAAAGACAGTATTATCTCAGTGATCTGTTTAATAGTGGATTATTATTATATAACCCACTAAACTCGTCCTACGTCTAAATCTAAAAACGTCTGGTTGTTTTGGAAAGGAGAATACAAGAATGGATGCTATATCCAAAGTGTTAAAGAACATTTTTCAACCCTGTGGGATCCTGACTAGAGACCAGGGCGTAGAGACTCAAATCCCCGGACCACTTAATGGAAATAGGGCCCCCAATTATGTAATGAAACAAACTAAAAACTTTATTTTTACTTAAACTACCTTCCTTTAGCTCCTTGACAATATTATACTTCTTCAACCTTATAAAATGGACAGTCAGACTTAGGAATTAAGTAACAACAAAACTTTGTTTGGCAAAATTGAATTATTTTCCGCATCCTTGATTCCTCAATGCTAACTATTTCGTCCCCTAGCAAAGGCCTCAGGCAGCTGCCTCGTTTGCCTGGGCAGAAATTTGTCACTATCTAGTCTAACCCTCCCCCCAGAAGCCACCATACCAACTCAATTTCTGCATGAATATGATATTAAATGATTACTTGGCCCACCGGTTCATTCCTTCGAAAAATGCAAGATTTTCCTCACGATTAAGCGCGTGGTGGATCCTAAGGTAGGCTACGCTTAGATATAAATGAATATCATAAAGGCCTGCATATTAATTTCGCGCTACCGTCATCTTCTCACGGCTGATGGAAATATGCGCATAACCACGCACCTAGAAGATTTCTAGGGAGCAGAGAAAGATAGACGGCCGACCTTGACAATGCAACTTCCACCCCAGTTCTATCAGGAACGCCGTTTCCCACATGCAAAACCAGCGAGGCAGGCATTCCTCTGCCTCTATGGAACACGAGACCCCGAGCCAAACCTAAAGCCTTGCCTGTCTAATGCTAGAGAAAATACTGCTTGAGTCGCTGGGTTATAGAGTAGAGCAACAAGACTTCGAAGCGAAGCTTAGCTAGGAAGGATGGCGGATTGTTGAAACCAAGAGCAAAAGCACTTCATATCAGATGAGAAAACGAAATCATTAAACTTCCCTATCAAGTATGTAACAGAAAAGCCTCGTATAGTGGGGTGGAAACCTTACATCTCCGCTCATCAAAGAGCGAAGAGAATTTATGACAAAAATATTTGAATGACTGGTAGGGGGAGACGCTTTAAACTCATAAGCTTGACACGCTAGGCTGAAGTTCTTAGAGAATTCATATCTTCCAAGTTCCTGATCGACATGTGCGTCAATACTACAAAAGAAGGACAGACAGCAACGATAGAATAAGAGAAAATCGCTGTCAAAGAGAAAACTTCAACAATTCTTTCTTCCCTCGCAGTACTCACTTCAACAGCAAAGTCTCATTTTTACATTGTCTGGTTAAATCTAACCGCAATATGCAGTAGATTTTTTCGTCAAATTGATGTTATACACGTGTGCAGGTTTTACATTACAGCAGGAGATCGGTGAGTCAACATGAGAGTTATCCACGTGTAAAACTCAACTTACTAGTGCGAACAACTAACATTGGCGGGTAACTTTTGTTCCCACGTGATGAACTCATTAAAGAGGAAATTTGAAACCAAGTCAAATCCTACCAAAACGCCTCACTAATCATTGATTTCATTCCACTATTCTTTTTCACTACATTCATTTCACTTCATTCGATTCACATCATGTACATTTTTTTATCAATTGCGAACGTTAGGGAATTTCACGAGCTGTGGAAGCATAATTAACATAGGTGATAAACCAATCAGAAGGGTGAGGAATGAAATCCATTTATGGGCGCATTTTATATTAACTTTCAATGAAAAATATTTTATAACCATTTGAAAAATATAAGTTTTGAACGTTCGATTAATTCAACATACGTTCTTCTTCAAGTCTACTCCATCACTACCCCAATCTCACGTAATTATAGCATAACACATATTACCAATAACCGCCTATTCCATTATTCAAAAATGTTCCTTGTTATAGTTAGTGTCGTAATATGCCCCATCAGAAGTTCACAGGGCATTGCTTATCGGCAGATAACGCTAAGAGAAATAAATTAATGCAGAAATCAAGTAAATTGTGCAGCCAACAAGAAACCGAAACGAGACCCACTCAAACTTCCCCGGGAAATTTCACGTCAGGCCTCGCGAGCCGGAAATCTGCATCGACGCTGTGCCCTCCGAAGAGACACCACGACGTTTAGCCAGTGGTGGTTTTACATGAGCACTTTCTATGCCTTAGTAAGTTTAAAAAGAGAGATCAGGATTACAGAAAAATACAAAACAATAGGCAACTTCGACGCCATAATTGTTCAGTAAATGCCAGTTTAGCTGGCTGGTAAAACTTTTCTTGTTATTTTTAATGAGCTATATTAATTAATCAAAAGTAATATTGATATTCATTTATGTTGCATTGATGTGGGTTATTTTTAAGACCCAGCTATGTTAGTGAATTTTGCGAGGCAAAAAGGAATATTTAAAGTGGTTGCACCCCAAAATGAATAATATATCATTTAGTACATATTTTGGCTTCTAATTGGAAGATTTGGTTTACTATTTATAAAAAAAAACAATATCATACCTATCAGCGCTTTTTTTCCGCAAATTAAACTTCAAATTACAAGTTTACTAAATCAAGAATGAGTGAAAAACGGGAAAAAGAAGTATTACTCTATTGAAAATGCCGTTTTCCCAGAAAATATTAATGGGAAACGAATTATCCCAGGGAAAGGAGTAGAGAAAATATTAAGGCACAAGTTCTTTATGGTTTTGGATTTATTAATATGCAACTGCAATAACTAAATACAAAAATGCTGAAAAGTCAGTATAGGTGAAATATGGGAAAGTAATATTTTTCCATTATTTATAATGCCATCGCGGTTAATCCAAAAAGATTTTACACCTTACTATTCTCATTAAAATTTCATTCAGTAAATTTGGTAGAAATTCTCTAAAATATGTTTCACTGTTTAATGTAATATTTCCTTGATTGATGGATTGAAATACCTAAGGCATAATCAAAAAGCGGCTTCAATAATGTAAAAAAAGTCTGTACTTGGCTTTATTGCTCTCATCGTACGTCAAATAAACCTTATTTTGTAAACACAAGCCCGCATATTCTACTTATAAGTGCACCTCAGAAGAGTTTTGAGGAGAATTACTACGACTTACTTTAATCTTCCAAGAAATAATACGCATATTTTTTAAACAGCAATGCAACGAATCCGAAGGATTGTCTATGAAATAGGTCTAAATCTTTATTCATCTCTTCCCATCATTGGTCCCTAATATGAGTCGCATATTTCAAATATGTGTTTTCCTGAGACTTTCATATTATATTTTACTTCTGAATACAACCGACTACGCGGAACTTGCAGCCGGAGCTGCTGTAGGGACTTCGCGTGCTTTACCGCGGTCTATGCGGGTCACCAATCAAGACAGTGTTCGGTTCCCATAACGTACGAGGGAACCAATATATACCGATCGGGGTGCAGGTGGTATTCTAACTATGGTTCGAAATGCTTTTTATTTATCGCATCGCGAGATATTCCGCTGTTTTCTCGCAGGCTCAAATTAAAGAAAAAATAAATCAATACCCACGAATACAAGATTGTTACGTCAACGGACATTTTGCGTCATCAACTCCATTTTGCCGTCCGCCCACAAAATATCCTTATCAAAATGCCCACCCAAGACTCTCTAGAAGGTTTCAGTGCACATGCTTAAATGTGGCTAGTTTTCGTGAGAAAATAATCTTTTTGTTAAAAAATAACTGCCCCAAAAATAACTTCGAAAATAACTTTGTGAACGTGTTCGGATAGTCAAAATATCCTATCAAAGTATACATTGGTGTGCCACGAAGATTCAAAAAAGATATATTTGAACGCTCGTGGCAGAATATGCGGTCGAATAGCGTTGAAAACATCATAAACGTCGATAAATAATCAACAATACCGATAAAATCGTGTATAAACATCCATGGCAACGCAACAAAGATATTCTCGGTCTCATTGCTGCATCAAATCACTTTGAATGTATTATTGTCGTGGAATAGTAACCATAAATCCTGATCAAAGTACGCTTAAGCGTACCTTAAACATACAATCAAAGCATTTTTGAGGATTTTCGTTGGACTTAATCATATAATAGTATTCTTGAAAGAAAGGTGAATATTTGTCAGTGATTTATTCGCGACTTTTGCGCATTTCAAAGCTAATCTAACTTTTAATGATATAATGCTAAGTAATGTGCAGAAAACGAAATAGCAAAGAAATGATTACAGAGGCAGATGATAAGAGATTTTAGTAGAAACATTTAGAGAAGATTCGATAGGACTTTTGTATTGGGTCAAGTTTTGTTTTATTAGGTAACTTGGTTAATGCGGGGCAAATGTTAGAGTAGAGAAGAGGTTTTCGAGATTTGGGTGAGGAGACGGATTAAGAGAATAACATGGGTTGAGAGGAAGACAAATGAGAAGATGTCAGATAGGGTAGGAGAGAGAAGGTTGGTGATGGGATAAATTAGGATGAAACGGCAAAAGTAGCTGGGGGACGCACTGAAGGGTAACGAAATGGTGAAGATTTTGACAGAGGGGGGCTGTCGAGAACCCAAAGGAGGAATGAGGATGGAATAGAAATCAAGTATAGTATAAAGGGAAGAAAAATATACAGAAAGTTAGCAAAGGGATTTAATGTTGGAAAATATTTTATATTTAATTCAACGTTTGAGAACACTTCCCTCCCTTCGAGAAAATTAAAAGTTTGACTATTCATATCTCTACCATTCAATTTGTAGACTACCTCGCATTATGATTCAATGAATGATCAATAGAAGTATGAGTGGAAAAACTATTAAAAGGACTAAGTTGTGAGACGGTAAATACACGAAAGTTACCAGCTAAGTTTAGATTCATGGAAAAATTGGCATATCTCCACTTTTTGAACAACGCGGTAGATAATATTTTACCTCCTATCATAGACTATAATTGTTAGGCAGACGAAAACGACTAAATGAGATGAATTCACTTTTGTACAGATGGGTGAGTTTCCTTAGTATGAAAAGAATTCCTTAATCCTGCACTGCATTTTCAACTGCAGGAAGAGTGGATGGTCAAACCAATCCTGTTAAAACAAACCACCGGATTTTCACCGGAAAAGGATGTAAGTCAATTGAAATTCTTTTATTTCTCTAATTGAGTTTTGAATTAACTTCTTCAACTGAAAATGCGTAGTTAATGCCACTAAATAATTACCAAGAGCAGTAACATACCGTATTGATTTTAGAACTATTTACGCTGGAAAAGAACAACAATTATGCTTACACTTTCACTGGATAAATAGTTTTTTAATTAGTTTGAATCAGGTACATGGTAAATTTGTTTAATCATAAGCTTTTTCACCTTCAGAGTGTGATAATTAACGAGGTAATATTTACATTCTAAAAAATGTAATTGGAAAGAGTTAAAAAATTTTATAATCGATGAATCATTCATTATTATACACGCTTATCGTTTCCTCGAAAAATTCAATGAAAAAAGTTATAAAAAAACTAATTAGTTGAAACAACATTTTGCAGCAAACGGACCCCTTAATCTTCTTTGTGTTTATCTAGTGAATAAGAAATCATTTTCATTCAAATTAGGAGGAATTGCTTCGGGCTTTGACAGAGAATAAAATTTGACTCAATTAACATTAGAAATAGCTTGAAAAGGTATTTGATTCACCAAAGAAGCAGTATTTTAGAGAGCAGTCCCGTTATATGAGCAAAAGGGGTGGATCATTAAGGCGAATTGATTAAAGCGCAAAAGGTCGATTAATAGACGTAGAATCATCCACTAACTGCCGAAGCACTCACAAAGAATAGAATTGGCAACTTTATGGCTCAAAGAAGGGCTCTAATCTCAATACAGAAAGTAGAATAAATATTTCGATAGCTGCATGAATAATTTATTCCACCATTACTCATCATCAATCACTCTGAACAAAATTATTTCCATTGCAAAAGCGTTTCGGGACAATGGCTCGGGAATTAAGCATTTTCAACCTTAATATTACTTCTCTTTCGTTGGCTCTTTCTAACCTTTGTATGTTTGAAGAAATTTCCAACGCAAGTCAATTTCACTCGCCACCTACGGTGACTAAGAAAACCAAATTTCTTAACCACGAGGCACGGCGTCGTTAAACTAGAAGACGCTTGGAGTCAGAACGTTTAAGAAATCCCGCGAGAGAAAATGTTCGAAGAAAAAGAATAGCAGAATTCTTTAGCCCCTTCATTATAAGTTAATGGAGATATCATTTAAAGAAGGGGCTATTAAGCTCATAATGGAATCCTTGAGGAAGCCAACATCCACATACCCTCATCCTGAGGGAAAGAGAAAATGACTCCTTACAAAATCGGATGATTGAATTAAACTTTGTGACCAATTAATTAAAAAAATGGGGAAACGGGTGTATGAAAGGTATGTCATCATTCTCAGGCCTAGTCGAGGACAGATGGACAATAGAGTTATCGCCAGGGAATAAATATTTAGAGCGGCAGTCGGTGATGAAATACAGGAGGAAAGAAATAAGAGAAAAGCAGGCTATAATCCTAGTCGCTCTGGCTCTCAATAAGTAAAAAGTTTACCCAGTCACTCTCTCAGTCCCTGAACTATCTATATGAACTAAACTCTATTTATAAACACGTCCCTTGAAAAACGGGGTGATCAATGCTCGAGGTCACTTGAAAACAAGTCAAAAAGTTAAAAAGTGAATAAATTGGCTCTCCTCCGTCAGTAGACGACGACGAGAGGAAATAGTCACATCGAGGCTCAAGATAGAGAAGGTTGGCTAAACTTAAATATTCCTCCCTTTTTAACGAGATGAAAGAGCCTCTGAGGCGCAACAATCCAGCTAACAGTACGGACGCGGAATAAAGTGTAAATGTAATCTTTGGAGAAGAATAAATATCTGCAGAGACGCCGGACAAATTCTTACGAAAAACCCTGGAGGTTTAAACCATGTTGTCCATTTTATAATGCATGAACTCGTTTTTTCATAGAAAATGTTGCAAATGCACTCTTGTCAGGTCCAATTCCTGAACACGATGAGCGACTCGCTCACCGGAACGTCGGCAAAGATAGAGGACCTGACTCAGTATTCAACCCAACAAGAACTTATCTGCTACAGTATTCACCATTTCATAAAATATTACAATAATAAATGCCGGTTTGCTGTCATGATGAGCAGATCAAACCACCCATTCTTTTCTCTCGAGGAATAATTTTCATAGTTAAGGATGATAAGAAATGTATAGCACTAACAGCACAAATGGCATGAGCCTAAATTATCGAGGAAAATATATTCGTACCACCGTCATCAGAAGTTAAAATTAGAAGCAGAAATAATATGGAAATATCACATAAAGGAGGGCCAATTACGATCAGTCGGAATCCTTAAGAACGTCAATATTCACGCATACCTAATTCAGAGATCAAAGAGCGAGGAACTCCTGAAAAAATTGAATGGTCAGATTGAGCGCAATCAACGCTCAATTTCTTCTGACATCTAAACACCGTCGCACAGATGTAGAATAAGTTCAATTAGAAGTATGCAAACACTCCTTTTTCCCTGACATTATAAAATCACAGCACAGTTGGGAGGTAAGTACAAACTTACAATTCGTAACCACTACTTTATTAAGACTAAAAACATCGTCGCACAGTTGTAGGGAAGTTACCAGTGCAAATAAACGCGGTTGAAGACAAAACGAGCCAGTAAATATCACAACCCTATCCAACTCTACCTACGAAGAGGAAACTACGACAATAATACGGGAGGGAACACTATGAGAGTTTGATGAAGAAGGTAATCCAAGCACTCACCTTCTGCACGGTATCCTCCAATCCATCCAAGCACGATCAGCGTGATGAGTAGGGACGAGGAGCTGCGACGCGGCGCGAGGGCCGCACCCAGCCGGGAGAATGCGGCCCTCGGAGTATCCTGAAGGTGAGTCGGGCGCGAAGCCATAGCTTTCCGGGAGTCGACGGATCTGTGGCGGGCTTTCACGGGCATCGTTGCGTCGGTAGATGGATCCATCCTGTCCCCGAGAGTTGGTGAGCGGCAGGGCCTGGGTTAATTCCGACTGGCCTTTTCCGGTGTATAAGGGGTTCAAACGGGGCACGAGTCACCTTTTAAGGGGGGAGGTAACTGTAGAGTAGATTTACGATTTCACAGGGATGATTTCACGTGATTTCTTCATTTCCACTGCTTAAGGTACCCCAGAGGACATAGGAGGGGCCTTTCAGGGTTCACCGCACTGTCCTTGTTATGTTGACACTTATCCCCGCACAAGTGCCGGGGAACGGATTGGTGTAGGTTCAGGAATTGAGAAAAGATAGGTAGGTCTCCTAAAGGTGCAAAGTGAGTGAGTGTTGTTTACTTAAGATGGTGAATATTCTTAGCAATTCCTTTATACAGTGACACACGTATCCCGGCAAAAGAGTCGTAGAAAAATCTGGTGATGCTTTACGGAAATGTAGGGATTGGTAAAGTGGTTTTCACAGAACAGGAATAGTTTAAAGAATTGAGGGTGGAAAAATGTATACACAAGTGAAAATAGAGAATCTCGCGTACAATCCTTTTAGGCCTAGTTTTCTCCTTGATCAACTATCGCGTACCGAACTTGCTACTCTTCAAGGTTAGGCTGGACCCGAGTAGTTCTCTTCAGGACTAGATTTTTTGTAAAAACAAGCAGAAATCTGCAAGGAATAACGATGGGGATTCTCAGAACGAATGTATAACGCAGAGTCTTCTCCCGGTCAAGTTCCGTGGACCGCACTAGCGATGCTCGAAGTTCGGGGGTTTTGCATACGTTTGGGTTGGTCTCCTAAATACGCCGAGTTCCAGATGTATTTTAGAGGACAACCAACTGACACTTTCAGCGATAGGAATTTTATAACAATCCTTGAGGATAGACTCTTCTCCACGGATTACGGTAAATTTCTGGAGTTATACTGGTCGGCTTGGTCTCCGCAGTACGCAGTATATCCAAAGTATTGCGGAGGAAAACTGCAGACACGTTGAATTGTGAGGAATTTCCAGAACAGCCCTTTTATGACACGTCTTCTAACCGACTAAGTACCCAGGACAGAGCAAGGGATTTTCCACAGTGTAGCAGACGTTCATTGGTCTCCACGGGAATAAGTATATCCAAAAAGCTATGGAAAAAAGCTGCATACACTGTAGAGGACAGGAAATCTTCTTTCTCTCTTCGACTATGGCTGGTTTGATCCCTTGTTCACAACTCAGAACCCTGCACAAATTAGAAGAATACAGATGTAATATATAATATTAGTACTGATCAACTATTTTTCACTCTCCTCACGAGATCCTAACACCATAAAACATTTTTTAAATCGACAGCTATATATATATATATATATATTTATGATTCAAACAGGTTATAAATTATTTCCGTGATCAACACCAATATATATATATTTATGTAATATATAGGTATTGCTGAAACTACACAAATATTATGTATGAATTAGATCACTAAGTGGGCTAACTTTGACCCTTTAATATTTGAAATTTTAGGACACTAAACTCTTGAAAATTTCAACTGATCTAGTATAATCGCATTTACGATTCTCATTAAATTTTCCACAGAAGAAACGCAACACTTATCAATCAACAATAACACTTTTTGCTGGATTTTTATTCCTGTGCAACTACTCCAGCATACATGAGAACTACGTCAGAACGATATATCCTTATAAGTTACGCATGTGAAGCTCTCTGAAAGTGTGTCCGAGCACTTCGACACCCGACTGGTCAGTGGAAGTCTATCTCCTTGCACTCTAAATCCTCGAGATTGCTTGCCGATGTTCCCACAACGCACCGTGTAATCGAAAATATAAATCTATCACACCACCTCTGGATGAAATACGTCCCGACACTTTTATAGAGAGAGCACTTCAAAAAGAAACGTGAGAAATGATTTGAATTCTTTTTGCACCAATGACCACACACAAGAAAAGATAACTTTTCGGGGTGGTGGAAAATACATGTATCTATATGTTCTCTCTCTCTCTCTCGTTCCTATGCTCTCTTGATCTTCCTCTCTTTCTTATCTACCTGTCGCACTTCTTAACCCGAGTCGATGAGGCACAGCCACATTAATCTCCTCCACACATTCAAACCTTCACGATCTTCGTTGGATACACCAGGGTAAGAATTCCTCAGTTCCTTTCTTCAGAAACACACTTTACGTTCTCTTCAGGTGGTGGTGTGGAGCGGGGGGACTGAAGGATATGTGCGTTTTCTCTTTGAGGAAGTCTTTCCACCCGCTCCAGCACCCCCACCCAGCACCAAACACACGTTTAAAAACACCTTCAGGAGATCCTTTTAACCCTAACCTTCTCCGAGGATTCCCCACTTTTTAACCCTTTTTAGGTATATTTAAACGGTTAACACGAACACCAGAGCTATTTATCAGCTCCGACTGAGACCTAAAAACCACCTAACCACAACTAAAATCTCTTCTTCAAAAAGATTAAACCAAAGCTTCACAAGTCCTCCTCCCAATAGAGGAGGAGGTAATGTTGTGATTCTTCCGGCATCCCAATGAAATGACCACACAACGAAAAAACAGTGTTGGGAAGGTGGTGTTGGTGGTGACGGTCAACTTTCACGCGGATTTAAAACCCTAAGCAGCACTTTTTCCCTTTCACAATCCTTTTTTAGAGGGGAGAGAAAAAAACTTATGCAACGTGCAAATGTTCTTCTGCTTCGGGACCCCTTCACATGTCTCTAGGAGAAATCCCTGATTTTTTTCCTTTGTGGATAAACCTCCTTTTTGCGGATATTTAACCAGCGGATTGAGATGGTGAAGTCGACGGCGATATGTGGATTTTCCGGCGGCCGGGAGAAGCGGTAGCTTCAGACCGAACAAGGGCACTGACGACTCTTAGGCGCCCCCGTGTCGGAGATGTGCGCTCGGAGCGACGGGGGCGACATCTGTTATGCGCGCGCCGCAGTTCTCCTTCCCCTCCACCGTCCCTTATCATTTCCCCTACCCTCTTTGCCCGGCATTCATCCCCCCACCCGACCTCCCCCACCGGCCAGGCGCCGGCGCCTGTACCTCCCCGCCAAACGATTATATCACGGACCTCTCCCCCGCCAAAGGGATGGCACGATACCCTAATTTTTGAATGCCAGCCGATGACGATATTTTTCTCATTGATATTTAGACACTACCGATTTGGTACTGATGATGCGCTATAGATTTTATTGATATAAATTTTACGTTCATATTCTAGCATCAGTTGATGTGTATAAGTCCCTACTATATTCTTTAACCATTAACACTCATGATCTCTGTAACTGCATAATATTACGTTCAAAATGGGTGCATCGCGTACTCATCAACGCCAAGCTAAACTTCAATATAAAGTCAAGACTGATGAGTGTTGAGGATATTTTCTGGTTATTTTGTAAGAGCTTACTAAGACAGGGTGTCTTGAATTCGCTGTTAAGAGTACGTCTGAATAAATTAAATATGGTTTATTAATTTCCATAATGACTTTAAATACATGAGATAGAATCTTAATTCTTGTTTACAAATTTCTCTTAAGCGGAAAAGGAGCCAAATGTTAGTAATTAAACATATATTTCGTTTTCTATACAACAATACAACAAAATTAAAAGCGCAAAGGTGTTCCACTGTTTCCAAAAGGACTAAGGTTCCAATGACCGATGCCCAATGCTTATAGCTTTAAAGATACCTCATGCTTACAAAGATACATACGTAGGGCTTACAAAAAAATTAATTTACTGAGAGAAAAGTATGCAATTGATGACATGATCAGGGGATGCCGCCTGTGCATTTCAAGATGAATGGCATTAATATTTGTCATCATAAAAATAGCCGTTGGAAAAATCTCATTTAATGAAAGTTTATTGCTTTTATTATTTATTAATTAAGACATAATTAAATTAAAGTGGAGCACTTTATGTGGGAGGAGAACGAAGGTCGTTGGATTTAATTTTCGCTACAAGGGTAATAAGGAAACTAGGTACCAAGATTTCCGTCTCAATAATATATGACAAAGCCGTTCAAGAAACAGTCAAGAGCATGTACCGGACTTCCAAAGTTTGGAGTAGTTTCTCGATGTCAGAAGGGACAACTTTCAATTGTCAATTTATACCCGGAGTTCCGTTTGTTAACGTATCATAACACTACGACTCATTCATCATTTTTTTTGCTTAGATATCCGGTACATATAGTTTATATTCCGATCTATTTTTTGCAAGGGTAGGTAGATTTTACAGCAGTGAAAATATTAACGCACTTTTTGAATTTTTCCAGGTATATAACTATAATGCTAAAAGTAATTTACTTAATTTAATTTTGAAATGTATTTATCATATTTCCCTATCTTCTGCTAAAAGACAACGAAAATTTTAAAAATTAATTCTGAAATTTCTTACAACCAGAAAGTCAAAAGTACGCAAAAATTACACCGGACTGAAAGAACAACTCAGGGAGAATTAGAAAAGACAAAATCCATGACGGGTGAAGTTCACGATGAACGAAAAATGGCGCAAGACAGCTGGTTTAAATGGACTACATAACTAATTCAATCCTGATATGGTATTCCAACAATTCATTGGTGTATTTTATGGAGATTCAGCGTAAATTACTAAACTTCGATGTTTTTTTTAAACGTTCGTGTAACGATTTTATCTCAGTTAACTTTCACTTTAAATTTTGTTTGAGTGGGAAATCTAATGAGTCCTATTACGAGGTCAAATTTTGTTTTAAAATTAAGCCCTTATATAAAGCATTAAAGAAATATTGTAATATTTACGACTCATACGTTTTTGTTTCGTATGACTGAGTTAATCAGTAATTAATGAATGAATTGAATGAATTTTTTGACGCTTAAACTAGATTAAATATTTTATGCCGTACCGTAATTACGCATGTAAACCGAAGATTATTTTATAAAATATTAGGAGAATATTATTTTCATAAAACTAGTGGCGTTAAAAAGGAACATTATTAAGTAACAAAAACCGTCACCTGTCAAAACAATAACTAAGTAATTAATTTATCTATTATGCCATGGTTACACCATTAAAAATACTTTTACAAATTTTAAAATACTGAAAATAAACTTCTGTCACATTGACATTTTAAATGCCCCCTCGCTCAATTTTAAATCCAAAATATAAACTATTTCGTATTTCATTTAATTAATCTCAAATGGGTTAACGCTTACGGCTCTGTACACACCTTTTACAGACTAGACCTAAGGAAGTTAGTCAGGTGCATCCATTTGACAGCATTCATTATGCCGTTTTATCCCCCATCAAAAATGTTCGCGGTAGATATGTATTACCTTAGGCAAACTGAATACATTACACGTCGAAATTATTAACTTAATACGACGCCAAGTACAATTTTTAGCCCCGTTGACATTCTTTACTAAGAATTTAACT
The DNA here is from genome assembly GCA_963573305.1 of Pyrrhosoma nymphula. Lineage (NCBI taxonomy): Eukaryota > Metazoa > Arthropoda > Insecta > Odonata > Coenagrionidae > Pyrrhosoma > Pyrrhosoma nymphula. The sequence goes on along the minus strand of OY754339.1, from coordinate 41,622,778 downwards.
GAGTAAAACGTCCTTTACCGTGTTTTAACTTGAAATCTATTTCTATTTGTTTATGCTTCCATAACCCACAGTAAAACATTTCATACTCAATTTTTTCTTCCAATTTATGCTGATGTGCCCTTTAAAGAAAATATGCTCTTATGAATGTTGACTGTTCGATGGCTGTTCCCGTAGAACTGTACAGCAGCAGGACGTGGATTATCTTAAAGATAGACTAAGAAAATCACATCAACTGAATAAATTCATAAGTATGGATGTTTGTTTTATGGCAGAAAATAAGCGAAAGCATAATAAAAAAATTTAACATTTTAAATTATAAGAAATAATAACAATATATATTGCCAAAGAACGTAATAAACCATTTAAGAAGAATACAGCAGAACCGTCTCAACAGTATAACCTGAAAGTATAAAGCCCGTTTCACACGATACTCGATCCAGCACAAGACCTGGTCCTTGCTGTTGAGGACCGATTCCAGTATGATCTGAGCCATCATAAAAAGGTTTCACATGATCATTGAACTTGCCTTTTGGAGGAATCGGAATTTTTATTTGTACCGTGGCGCATATCTAATATAATTTTAAATAAGTAACCTATGGCAGTAAGTGTCCATAATAACTTTCGGGACATCTTTATCTTAAGTTGATTTTATGGCTATAAAATAACTGATAGCTGTAACAAGAGGCGCTAATTTAAAAATGTGAAGATCACACAGCGGCTGTAAAAGCAAACGTGATTGATCAAAGGCTACTAGGTCCTACTGGGAGTTAGTAGCAAACTAGTGCCGCATTAATTTGGAAATCAAGTGGTTCAGCGAGTATGGTAGCGATTATGCTTGTTATCCATCATGCTGGTTCTGTATCACACGAAATTGGTTAAGCCAAAATACTATTGAGCATCCTCTAACTTGTTTGTATTATTAGTTCCGTGCGTAACGGGCGCCTTGTGAACGTCGCATTATTGATCGACCAAAGCTAAGATAGTTTCAGGAACAGGCTATGCAGCCTAAACCATGAAGTAATGTAGAATACTAGAGGCAGCCCACAGTTCAAAATTCAAGGAGGCTTCAGTAACTAAGGCTATATTACACCCAACACATATGTTTCCTGTTTGAAAAAAAGAGTAAAGAAAAGACACGAACTGAAACTAAGATTCATATGTTAATATGAGAAACTGTATTAAGAAAGCGAGTGAGTAGGATTTTAGTTGTAAACACCATAAAAAAACTTTCCCAGAAGAAATTTTAAAGCGTCATTTACATTTTTGTGAACTCAATGTCTTCTGCTACTAAATGTACGAGGTGAAATCATAAGGAAATCATTCTTATGAGCTTATTATATCCTGTCGTTGAGTCATGACGTGAATATGGTGAAGGTGATGGTTATTATTCTCCTTAAATATAGGATTGGTGCAGTGAAGTAGCCAGGGGGGTGCGTAGGGCCCACCACCCAAAAGTCTGCACTTCATTTTTTAAAGTGCCACCAAAAGAAAAAAGTTTTATTTGTTTTTTACACTAGGAATATTGATATAAAATCAATGGTCAGCGAGTTTACTTCGTAGAATGAATGCATTTTAGGCAAAATGAAAACTTGGTTATATTCTACACAATTTTATTAAGAACACAACCGGTTTCGACCTTTTCAGGTCATTCTCAAGTGTTACAATATTTGAAAACAGACAGGGCGGTATATATATATATATATATGTGTGTGTGTGTGTTGGTATCACGATGGTTGAACGGGGGGGGGAACTTCAAGGACAGTGGTGATTAGAAGGCTATGAAAATCTGGGGGGGGGAAGGGAAGGTCAACAAAGGAAGGTGGGCCGGCAAACAACTGGTGGCGAGGGTACAATGACAGCATATCTGACTATGGGGGTGGGGGTGGGGGGGACTTCCCTTCCCCCCCCAGATTTTCATAGCCTTCTAATCACCTCTGTCCTTGAAATTCCCCCCCCCGTTCAACCATCGTGATGCCAACACACACACACACACACATATATATATATATATACGAGTTCGTGGAAAATCACACACGCGATAATATAAATAAACTATGCCACAGGTGGGGCGGAATGAAATATAAACACATAAAAAAGAACACTCACACTATAAGTTGATATTTCGGTTGCTCTAGAACCTTTCTCAAAGATAGACGGATACAGAATCTGTATCCGTCTATCTTTGAGAAAGGTTCTAGAGCAACCGAAATATCAACTTATAGTGTGAGTGTTCTTTTTTATGTGTTTATATTTCATTCCGCCCCACCTGTGGCATAGTTTATTATATATATATATATATATATATATATATATATATATATATATATATATATATATATATATATATACCGCCCTGTCTGTTTTCAAATATTGTAACACTTGAGAATGACCTGAAAAGGTCGAAACCGGTCGTGTTCTTTTTTATTGTGTAGAATATAACCAAGTTTTCATTTTGCCTAAAATAGGAATATTGAATTCATTTATTCTTCAGTTAGAACAATGTTTTCAGTAAATACGTTTGTAATTTTGAAAATAAAACTGCAAGCTTTCTATTCTTTCCAAAGTTAGCAAAGCTAAATTCTTTAAATGCCGGCTGTTACGCCGCAGTCGCAATTATACTGCTATTGCCTTAACCAACAAATTTGCACCAAATTTTTCAACTTATTTCAACACCTACCCCTCCTCCTCCTCAATATGGACCGCCCCCGAAACGAAATCCTAGCTATATCATTGGATTGATCGATACAATGACAATCCAGAATAGTATCGGTATCGGACGATATGCATCGCACTTACATCTAACACACCACCGTAACCTCTTCAATGAACCTCAGTTTCGAACACTTTTCCTCATTCATTCATTTCCCCCGCGCGCTGTACTCAAACCCGCATGTCCCGGTCGAAAATTCAACCGACCAAACACAAACCCCCACCGCTTCCCCAGAACCAACCCCCCACTCTCTCCGTCACTGTTTTATCCTCCGCATTCCCCTCTTAACTCACCCTCGACCTACCCTCTCCCTCATACCCTTGCGCTCCCTTACCCCTGCTTCATTCTTACCCCTTCTTCTTCTCCCCTCACGCAGCCAGGGACAGCTCGGATTGGACCCTTCCCTTATACCCTCAGTCAGTCGCCCACGCCTTCGCTGGGTGACCCAGTGTCCCGGTTGCTCTCTCTCCCCTTGTGAGAGCGCTCGACAGCGGGAGGCTGTGGTACAGCAAGGGGGGCTCTGCTATAGTGGGAGACGGGAGAGGGGGGTTCGTCGTTGGGAAGAGAAAGATCACTCTCGTCAGGGGGTAATAATAAAGGGAGGACAGAACACCGTGATAAACAAAAGATTGAAGAATTAAAATTATTGCGGTCGAAAAGAAAATCGAAATGAAGGAGAATAATCATATATGCATTAAAAAAATAGAACATGTTTGTCGGTACTGGGCAGTCGGATTATCGGGTGGACTTCAACTTATGGTGGTAGCGAAACCAGGTGGAAATTGCCTGGACATAGACGTTTTTCTGGATAGCTTTCCGTATAGGTACGATATCCACTTGCTACTCCGGTGGAAATTGCTATACTGTTACATTTTCCTCTTTTCCACTTTAATCTCGATTCATCGATAGTAATTTGTTCGAAATCGAAAATAAATTATTTTATAACTTATTCAGCCCCATAACTCATTTTAGTCACTATGTAAGTTATTCATAAGTTTTTTTAAGAGGGCAAGAATGGTATTCCGGACGCTGAGAAAGGTTAAGAAAAAGTTAAAATCAGAGGGATCAAACAGTCCAAAAGCTAGCTCGAGACGGTTATACTACATGATTGCAGTCGCCTGTGCGAAGAATGACGTTGAAGAGGAGTAATCCCGTGTAGAAAGGGACAGATACGAAGAGGAAGAAAGAAGACAGCACAGTAAGTGCTGAATTCCACAGATGAAAAATTAAGCCTTGACCGAAACTCGAACTCGGATCCTTCGATATCGCGCCGAATGCTAAAGCCAGTTAATTTACCGAGGCATTCACTTCCCTTGTATACTTATTGAGGACTTGAAAGGAACAAGCCGTTCAAGACTTCCGGAAATATGATGTCACAGAAGTAATTCAAAGCGTTCCGTGGAATTGCGCACAATTGTGCACTTGCGGGTGATTTCGTAAAGGGTGTAACACCGTGGCTAGTCCTGGTTTCCTCAAAATTCGAGACAGCACATGGTAGATGCATCGGCATGCATTTCCTGCACGAATGGAAAACATCGTAACGCGAGGGAGGTCAGAATAACCTGGGAAAGATGAGAACTACAGACTGAAATGGCGAACAATGGAATTTAATAGAAAGTTCTTTGGTAAATCAAGTCCTTTCTGTAATTATGGGGGCAAAAATGTTCATTGAGCAAAAAATCGAGAAAGGCCTTGCTTTCGAGTCAAATAGCGTTATGACGGTGCCAACCCGCTGAACAGCATAGTCTGTAGGGCGTTGTTTCTCGCTCATAAAATCCGAACTACCCGCACATAAGTGTATAGTTCAACAGAGGTTTCGTGCTTCCGCTACACTGAGACTCTCTGTAGTGAATACTGCAAATGCCGGATGAGATCGTGAGGTCCGAAAATGAATACCCAATTATCGGTAATAACTGTTTGAAGCTTTATTTACTACAATGCGGTACCGAGCGATGAAAATCACTTGACAGTGGACCCCTTTGGCCAATAGGTAGCTTCCTAATACAGCCATAAACCCTATGCCTTTTTGCCAAGTTACTAGTGATTTTGAGACCAAAAGAAAATTTGAACTGATGTTCGTATTTCCAAATCCGTTTCGGTATTTCATTCTTTCTAATTAGGAAGAGACTACATTGTAAATCAACAATTGCACGGAATGTGATATAAATGTCTTTAAATCATATTTTTTCCGTGTCAAAACCTGATTCTTTCAATCCAAAGTTTCTTTTATACTCCTGTTTGAAAATTTTCTGGTCACGCTATTAGCGCTAATCATTTGTTTTGGTATTCTTCTTCGGTGGTGATAAGAAATAAATAAAGATGTTACGAGCAAACACCAGTTTTAAAATGCTTGTGATCTTTCTCGGCCTGTTTTTCCAACGATCAATGTTTCCGATCCATAGCGTGCCGCACTCCATACGAATGCTTTCACATACTGTTCCCTCATTCGTAGTCCTATTTTCTTTGAACACAGGAAGTGCCTCATCATGAAAGCTTTCTTCACTTGAACTATTCTACACTTGATGTCCGTTGTACTTTCTCCGTCCCACGTGATACTTCCGATAAAAGTGAAGGAATCCACTTGCTCAAATTCCTCTACTCTTTTGTACTCAGCTTTTTTCTTCCGCATACTACGATTTTGGTATTCTTCTCAATTTATTTTCATGTTATATTCTTTAAAAAATTGTTCCATTGTGCTCAGAGATTTTGAAGATAACCACGTGTCATCGTGTGTAGATAAATATATTTACGACAGTGGATAATCATTGATAGTTAATATAACATATGGTTACGCCCACTCGGGTTCACCTTCCTTAACGTTTGAGTATGGGAAGCGCTACCTTTGGCACTAAACACTAGAACTCTGGATGCAGCCATTTTGACTGATTTTCGATTTTTCAGGGCTATAACTTAGTGGGGGGAATTTATTTTAGACTTGACTTTTCCCAATTTTCCCAAGTTTCATTCAGCATTCTTTCATATTTTACTGTGACATAATTCGTTTAGAGTTTGGCAATAATTCTACTTAATACCCCCGGAAGCTGTCATTTTGATCACATTTACATTTGGTGCAGTTAAGTATTACATGCGTTACTCTTTATTATCATTTAAATCAATATGAAACTGTTTCACAATGGAAGGTTTCTTTAATTTTTTAACAGTATATTGGTATATATATATTTTACTCAATATGTGTGTTTTATTATTGAAGGTTGCGTGAATTCACACGTGGTAATATAAAAATATTGATGTAGTACTTCCAATATTATTATAAACATTTTCTACTACTTTCTCAATACCCATCTTTAGCAAACGAGTTGCTTTTACGTTTTACCGTTCCATTAAAAATGAAAATAAATATCAGACTTCCACTCATATTTCTGCTTCCCTACAGTTTCAAGGCTTAAGGAAATGTTATATAACTACATTTGAAATGGTACAAAAGTATAAGTAACCGTTAAAAACCTTTAATATGATAAATAATGAAGTATTTGACCTTTTCAAAATTGGCATTATATATGGAGTATGGAACAGAAACAGCCCAGGCGCAGTCAAATTGACTGCTTCAGGGAATTTGAAGAAAACTCAGGGGTTCTAGTTATCGTAACCTTATGCACCCACTAGTGCTCCCTAGTGAGTATCAATATACTTTAATAACACTTCTCATCCACAAGTGCTCCCTGGTGCCTAGCACGTAGGTGGGTCGCTTGGTAGGAGTGCTATTTAGAACGAAGTCAGTGCCTCTGGAGAATTGTGACGCGTGGCAGAAAGAGAACCGGTGCAAAAAAATAGTATTTTCACTCGTTCAATCGCGTACTGCAGTCACACACAAGAGGGAAATTTCCAGCCGCCCCTGCGAAAAAAACTCAAACCCATTCGTTTTCGAAACACAATCATTCTCGGGAATGCATTAGATGCTTGCGGATGAATACGTTTCCAGAATGGGGAACATGCGTTGTTTATAAAAAGATACTCGCATTTCAAGTTTTAAATCTTAAATTACATGGGTTAAAATTTACAAAAAGGCAATTAGGTGTGACGTAGTGTAAATTCAACATAGTGAAGACAGAAATTCCAATTTTCCACTGGTAAATGGATTTATTCCGAACTAGCTTTCGATGTACTACATCATGAAAATGATTTTGTGGTAGGTAGGCGCATGGAAAATAAATATTTTTCCTGTGGTAAATTTACGTTTTTACCCTCACTACGGTTAAAATGTAGTTGAAAAACAAAAATGCGTTATTAAATTATTTTTTTACTACATTTTGCACACTCTGAAGCTCCAAAACTCCGCGTCATCGGGAATATGGCGTGTGGAGTCACGGAACGTCATTGCTCCCAGTCATCCGACGCGTTTACATGTGAAGGTCAACTGATTCAAATATATTAGATGAAAATAGTCGTATTTATTTATATTTCGGAATACAGCGAACTGGTATCATTTGCTACTCCCTGCCTAAATGTACGTAGAGCAGATGTGTGATACCGTGCAGTGACGTCAGACCATTAAAATTCCATTGTTGATCAGGTGATTTTTTTTAATTTTTATGCACTCTTTACAGGGTATTATAAATGCCTGCAGTTGACGAATATACGAATGTGTTGCATGAATTTGAGTTCGTCGTAAATATTTCTATCATGTAAACTGCTCATTAATGAGGAGTAAATTTTGTTGATGTTCCTCTTTGCTACTGAATCTGAATCAACTATTTGGTTTAGCCTCATACATCAACATTTCGTTCTTGCGAGTTGAAAACATTTCACCCGAAAAGGAAGAAAGAATTATTTGAACCATGCCTTGCCTCATTAAATGTGATGAATTGAAATACTTTTTGCGCAATTCAATAAAATCAACTCTGTCAAAAAAAAAATCAAGTCATATTGCACAAGGTGTTTTGATGTCATAACATTTAATAAGGGAAGGTACATACCCACCATGCCATCCCCATTCAGGGTAGGAACATTCAAAAGAGTTCAAAACTCGGTGATAGGCCTGAAAAGATGGCTCAACTATAATAATCCTCAACTATAATTCCTCATTACTGCCCTTTCTATGCATACCGATTTTGCTTCAGTTAGTATAATACACTGTGGAAGGTTACTCGGGATTTCCACCGAGTCAGGTTCTCCAACTCCATCTCGGCCGACGTTTCGATGAACGAGTTGTCCATCGTCATTAGGGCATGTCGAATCTTGAAAGTGGTCCTCCTTATTTACGGATGACGGCGGTATCACCCGGGGCAGGAGTTATGTGATTGGCCGAGAAATTCCCGCCATTTTCCTCGTTCCTCACGGATGCTCCTCAGCACCGGTTTCCATGAGGCGCTCAGTGTGTAGCCAGTGTCACGGTTCATGGTGGTGTTGAGACGAATGTCAATGGCCTCCCTTGCCAGTCTTTCCCAAAATTTGTCTCTCCGACAAAGGACCTTGGTCTTCTCCCAACAGATGGCGTGGTCGGAGGAAATGCTGTGGTCGGCCACGGCTGATTTTTCAGTACACTGCTTATATATTATATAATACACTGCTTCATACACCTCCTCCTGTTCCAAATAATCCTAATATCCCTCCTGTCAAAAGTATCTTCCATCACATTCACCCATGCCTTTCTCAGTCTACCCGTGCATCTCACACCATTTGCTCCACTTTCATATATCTGTCTCTTTATTCGACTCTCATCTATTCTCACAAAACGACCAAACCAAGGAAGTACACTTCTTTCATATAACTGTTACTGTTACTGATAACGTATAGTTGCGGTAAAAAAGTACCATTTCCCAAAGTAATCATGGCAATGGCCTAGGAATCATTGAAACTGATCCTTAAATAAAATTATATTTTGCCATTTAGCGCATATTTTTCTTTTCATTATGTTTATCGTTGTAAAATTCTACAAATCATCACCTATTTTTATCAACATAATACCTTGTATCAATTCCACCTTACTGATGAAGTCGGTATTCGAAGTATTTCATGCACGGTAAAACTTGTTCATAAAATATATAATTCCATTATCAATCATCTAATCGTCTCTATTAATTTTACGTTGAAGAAGACCAATAGTAAACTTAACTGGTTATAGCACTCGAAACAGTTTTGAAAGCTGGTGAAATATTTGCTCATAGTAAATTACGATCATAGATACTTATTATACTAAAAAAAAGATGAAAGTGAATATATTGATTAATCATAACTATCTTTAGAATTAGTAAAGCCTATCAGTACCAATAGTTATGTTGCAGTTACATATGGAGCGTAAGTATATATAATACGTTCAGTAGGTATATTATTTTTTTATTTTACGCATCGTATAACCAGGATTGGCACGATTTAATTGAGTTTTTTTATCAATACTGACGTGAATAGAAATTCTTCTACAGAATAGTAAAATTTCCAGGGAATATTAAAACCACATGCGCGAATTTTTCAAGAGATAAATGAGATGGTACGAGCCAACACACACCATCTCCGGCCGTGAAATCGAATTACCACTTGCACCCAGGGCGTTCACCGCCAGGGATGGGCAAAAAATACCGGTATTCGGTAGTACCGATACTATTTTTTTTAATCCGGTGGTACCGACCAGTATTAAAAATTGGTACTACCGACGGTACTAAAAATGCCGGTATTTAGACAGCGCTGCCACCTTGCATCAACTAACGGAACTAACTCCGAAAATTTTTTAACTACACTAAATTTTCAAATGTTATCGTAATATGTCTGTCTTTTTACCTTATTTACATAACCGTGAAGTTGAGATATGTTTGTTATCATTGTTGATGTAATAGGTAAGTATAAATTTTTGACGCATGCCGAACACCAGACAATCGATAATTTTGTGTGTAAATACAAATATTTATTCCTGTTAGTTAAACGTTAGTGCGACCGCAAGGATTGATAACTATAACAGGGGATTTTACCTAATCACTACATTAAAACAATACCGATCGTCCTTCATGTGATTTAAAATCATTCTAACAAAAAGCGACGAGCGCAAACATACAGAGTAAAATAAAATGTATTTATTGAATAGCCGATGTGTATTCCCGATGAATATTTGCCGTGCCGTTATAATTTGCCTAAATACCAGAAAAATAGGGTGAAACGTACGTTAATTTGTTATTAATTAAAATATTTATTGAATCACATAAACACCGGTATACCGACATTTTATCGTCGGTACTACTGGGCGAGTAGTATTATTGCTTTTTAATACTCATAAAAAAATACCGGTACTTTTTTGAGTACCACCCATCCCTATTCACCGCTGCTCATTCACAGGTGATCGCCAACTGAACTATAATGCTCATGCTATCATGTATTTGCAAAAGGACACTGCAAACTGCCGTGGAGAATCTGGTGACCTGCCTTTCCAAGTTAGAATGTAAACAGCCTGGAGGTCATAATTTGATTTCCGTTCACTCGTTCCGAAAAACCCGAGAGCACACATCTGGTTAACTTTTGTCTTCAATATCGTATCCGACAGAAAATACTAGTGTATTTTCTGTCGGATACGATGACTAAAAAAAATGTATTTCAACTAGTCTTGTTAAAAATATTTAAAAAAAATCTCACACTCTTTGACGGCATCAGCAGTATTTGCAGAGCATTTGATAAACCTTATAAATGAAATAGGAGAATACATGTACCTTTATTCCATAAGTAAATGTGTGTACGGCAGGGGCAGATACAACATAAGTGGGACTGGAGAAAAAGTAAAATGAGTTCTGATGGATTTTGTTTTTAGCTGATTTAATGGGAAAATACTGATTGAAATGCCTTTAAATGTCATGGGTAAATGCTGAACAAAGGGTGACGCGATCTTAAGTGAAAGGTTACAAAGAAGTTTAGCAGGTAACCTTAAAATCTACACAACAGCCATAGTTATGATTTAAGGTGGAGAGACATGGACGCTTACAAAGAAAAACAAAGAAAGACTTTTAATTTTTGAAAGAAAAATTTTAGCTAAACATTTGAACCGACATAGGTGGAAGGCGTTGTATGGGAAATCACAAGTAAATGAGTTGATAACAGTGGGAACTATAATCCACTTTATATAATCACAAAGAATCCGACAGCTAGGTTTCAGGACACGCATGGCAGAGAAGATTGACGAAGAAAATTTATGGACGGACACCAGTTAGAGACTGAGAGGGACACCTAGGGATAGATGGAGAGACGATGCTGCAGAGGATTTACGAAGCATAACTAATGATAACTGGAAGGAGGTACAAAGAGATGGGTGTTATGTGCTGGAAAGGCAAAAAGGTGGTTATAGCGCACAAGAAAGAAGACAAAGAGTTAGGAACATGTGCTTAATTAATTCGCAGGGAAAACCTAAAATTCCCTAATCTACATTACGTAATCTGTGGTTTGATAATTGGCAAATGAAACCCTGATTTCGTAGTAACACCTACCAGTAAATAATTTCCATGATAGAGAATAAAAAGTCATGATAATTTTCTCATTAATTTTTACCACAATTTTTTAGTGCCTAAACACACATTCAGGTGTTAAAACTACGTTCGTGAAGGAATTAGTAAAAAAGAAGAATAACAATAAAATTATTATAGTAATTATGAAACCACTAAAAGATGAAACAGTCTTGACGTATTTTAAGCCCATCAACTTCAATCAAATCATTTCGGTACTTCGATGAAGACAAGGTAGATTTGGTATCATTTTGCTCAGACATCCATGAGTGAAATCGTCCCTTACGGATTCAGGGTGGATTAAACACATCCTGTTGATCAAAGAAAATCTGACCCAATTGATTTCAAAATCAGTATCAAAGGGTTCATTCCACGCTTTGTGTTTCGTGTAGTTCAAGCATTGATTGATGATAGGTAGTCCTCTTCAATCGAAATGACTTGCCTATTCTTTGAGTGACGTGTCGTGACGAGTGACTACAAAAGCAGGTTTACAAGATACGCAAGTCAAACGATACGTTTACGTTCACAAATTAATTAAGAGATGAATGGAAAATCAGCAGCAAGACAAATAAAATAGAATTAATGGAATGGTGGTGTTATGTTGGAGATCAAATGGACGGAGAGATTCGGCGAGGAAGAAATACTACGGAGAGTCAATGAGAAAATAAGATCACTGAAAACCCTTGGTTGGTTGTTTATACTTGGATACGACCAACATCTTAGGCATGTAGAAATAGCCTTAAATAGGAAAAATCCACGTTCACTGTAAATCAAACCAACGACCTTTGGCTTGCCGGGACAATACACAGACCACCAAGTCCCCACTCAGGCTTCCTGAGTCCTAAGGCAGTTTTGAGATGATTTAAGGGAACTAGATGTTCAACCCCCACTATCGATCAAGGATTGCACTCATAAGGGAATGAGGACTTCGATCAAGCCACTAACCGCGAGGATAAACCCTGAAACATTACTTATGCTATGATTAGTTACGCATGAAGATATATCATTCCTGCCGAAACTGGCTATGAAATTGAATTACATACGCAATTTCTACGTATTTTCGTCGTCGTTTTTGGCATAAGTACAATATTTTCAAATAAATAAGGTCATTTGCGCCATTGAGAATATGCGGGTAGATTGCTTGGGTAAGGATTACATGGGAAATGGAGGAAGGATGGAGAGAAACCGGACGATGGCATTAGCATGGTATTAACGAATAGCATGGAGGGGATCTTAGGCTAATGTCCCATACAACGGACGGAGTACTACACTTGAAGAGTTCTCTACACAAATTACTCAAGTAGGGATCGCGATTTACACTGAAAAATCTCCGCCACCGCCGGGATTCAATCCCGAGCTCCCGGGATAGGAGGGTAGTACTCAGTTCACCGCAACAACCCCAATCACCATTATAAATCCTGCAAGGTACAAGAGTCACCCTTATTAAACACATGAGGAGACATAATAGTCTCTTGAAAACAATCGTAGAGGCATAAACGAGAAAAACGATCATAGGAGGCCAGGGATGGAATTCATCGACCTTGTAAGGACGTTAAATGTAAACCCAAATAAGAATGAGGTTATAACTGCTTCATAATAATAACTTTGTAATTTTCAAAATAGATTTATTTCTTATCAATGATATCAGTTTCAGTTGTAAGGTTATATTTCCTTTACGATGAAAATAAAAAAAAAATAATTCAGTCGGAAATAAATAAATCTCTTGCGAAAATAACAGTGCTGTTACACTGATTTAGTCGCCATGACTTTTCATCCAATTAAACCTGGGCATATAGAGTTTGAAGCGCTATCGGGAAAAGGGAATAGTTTTTCTCGCCGATAACACCCGTAAAAACGAACCCTTTCCGAGCTCGGGGGAGACAATTGAGGAAATTGAACGAAGCACAAGTATTATCAATCAATAACTGAACTATCAATATATTTCACATATTCATATATTTCAATATATTATGGGTGAAAGATGGGGTGACAGTTTTCAATTGGAGCGCCAGGAACTGTTTTCTGGCTTCGGCCGCAGAATACAGGAACACAGCCTTTGTGCCTTGGTTAGAATGACCGCATTTTTGGAATCCTTCCTCACTTTAGGGGCTATATAAACAATGCAGGACCTGGTGTGTGAAAGGCGCGGCGAAAGACGTGGTGAAAGGCGTGGCAGAAGTCATGGCAGACGTTGCTGGCAGAAATTGGTGGCAGAGTCACTGCATTTTGGAGTCGTAGGCATTTTGGCCGTCGTTGGCCCACATATCGTTAGCGCGCATAACGGGACCGCCTCGGGTTGGTCCTTCGGCTAAGTGCGAAGGGTAAAGAGTCCGCAGAGGGGACACTGTGCAAAGAGGGGAATTTGGCATAAAAGAGGAGGAATCAAAAATAACACAACTTCACAATGAATTAATTAAACTTATAGGAATGTGTAGTGGAGAGATAAATAAAAGAAATCTAAGGATGGGCTGACTGCTGATGACTATGAATAACACGGCAGATAAAAAAATACTATATCACGAAATGTTTCTTATCTACAGCCATGCTGAGGATAATTCCAAACATAGTAGTGGAACATTGAAAAAATCTGCCAGAGACGAATAGAAGTCTACAAAACTCAAATCAGAAAATTTAGTTGATGGATAAGGTAATGGATATGTGTACATAAAAAAAAAGAGAAGCAGACCATATGAACGCCGTACCAAACCTAATAAAATAAGTAAATGGACAGGGCATACTCCGTGGAACTATAAATCCGTAGAAAATGTGATTTATGGTCAATTAGAAGGTAAACTTTCCGCTAGGAAAAGCAATGGACCCAGCAGATACATCGGCCAAATCAGAAGAGAAGTGGAATGGGAAGACTAATAGAGACGGAGAATAGTTAAAATTCGTCAGGAAGTAGGTATTTATAAACTGAGAAGTTATCTGGTACTTTCACGGCATATTCTCTGAATTAAGCCATCTGGGGTTCAAGAAGCTACTTAGTATAACTTAGTTTTTTTCGAATATCCATAACCAGAGATTGTTTTTCCAGCATTCACGCATAAATGTTAACAATATGGTAATAGCTTGTTCCTCTAAATATTTTATAAGTTCAATATTTGTTGTACAAATAATATAGCTGTGACCTTTCCTATTTTTAGATTTTAGGACTGTTTACAAAGCCATTACTATATTGTAGATTTCTAGGTGCTATATATATATGCTGATTGAAAGGGGTTGCCAACTGATGGAATAATTTAAACTCATCAAATTAAATAAAAAAGAAACGAAGGTTGAAGTTAGTTAGGTAAGGTCGTAAAGAGAGAGAATGCCGTAGCTAGGATGATTCTTGATTCCAAGTTTAATAGCACACCCTTAAGGTGCCCGGTAAACAGGATGAGAAAACAATAGCAACCTATGCTCGGATAAAATTACAAATGCTTAATCAACAGAGGTAAATTAGTAGTGTATCATATAACGGAAAATTGAGCAACAAAGCAAGGAACCTATACGCGAAAACAGGTTCAGTAAAGGGATATCATAATTACAATAGAACGGAATGCTGAACAAGGGAAAGGTAGTTTTACCTTACGAGCACTGCGAGGTATTTGTTTTGAGGGAACTACTCTAGAGAGACCATTGAAAGACGCATAATAGGACCATTGTTGAGAACAATTACGCGAATCAAGACTAATTGAGCAAATAACATCGCGCGTATACTGGTCTAAAAAAGAAATAAATATAGCCTTTTTTAATTGATTCAGCTTTAACCGCTGTAATAATGCTGCTACCGATACTTCTTGCATGACATAGATGTTGTATCTTCTTTAGCATTTTCTGAATTGCTTTTAAAAGTGAAAATTCGTTATACAAAAATATTAATAATTCAGTAAACATAATTTAATATTGAACTTCAAAATATGGCTCATCTCGGAAAATTTTGACAAAGGATATATTTCCTCTTTTTCTATTTTTTCGCATACACTTATGTTTTATGAGCGAGTAGAGCTCAAAACTGCTTTTCATTAAGTTTTCAGCAGACGTTTCAGAAAAACACTGCGCTCTTACTTCAAATGCTTTGATATAAATTCAGTTTTCTTCTTCTTGAATATTTTCAAAAATCCGAGATCACCCCTTTTGTAAATTTATGACTTATTTTCAATGCACACTTTTTCCAGGCATAGGGGGTGACTGCAGCGCCATTTCTATTACATTACTGCATTTTGACTTCGAGTTTTGCATCCATATGCTAATAACAAGAAAATGAGATGGTAAGATGCCTATAATTTATTTTCATTCAAATTTTGAGAGATTCTGCTACCTAAAATCAGTTTTTTGCAGGGTAATGTTCCAACCGAAGTTCTGATTCCCTTCCGTACTCTTCGATTTCTACCTTCTGGAGCCGTTCGATGATGCTTCTCGTAGTGCGTTCTGTCTTCAGGGGGCAAAGTGGTCTCATGACCATTTTTTGAAAAAGTCTATATTTTGTACGAACATACCAACATGTATTGGCCGATGAATGCGACTTTTTCTAAACATTTTTATCCCTCATTTTCTCGCAGCAGAATGTTTTCCAAGATGACGCATGCGAGATTTCGATAACTATGATGTTTATTCTATCCTACATAACTCTAGCACTAATTATGACAGAAAAGACAATAAAGCCATTATATGTTACACATAATGGAAAAAAATTCCTTTAGTATTTTATTTTTGCTTTGTATTATTTTAATGTTGAAATTAAACTAGAAATCAAAATTTTTTTCCTAACAAAAATAGTTTTTCTACTCTAATAACTTAAAAAAGGAGACGTCTCAATTTGAGAGTTTTTGTATTTGAAATTAAGTAGTATAATTTTTGAATGTTTTATACGGGTGGTACCAACTCATTTCCTTCTATAGGCAAAGAAATATTGCTTCAAGCTTAAAATCAACCATTTCTGGACTTCGTTTTCTCTGTCGGGGGAGCTAGTAAAATGATTTGGCTCACAGAATATAATGATATGTACCATTGTTCCCATAAAAATTGGGTTCCCCTGTACCAACCAAAACGTTTGATGATTCTTATCTACAGCCATACCGAGGATAATTCCAATCTTAGACGTGGAACATTGAAAAAATCTGCCAGAAACGGATAGAAGTCTACAAATTCAAATCAGAAAATTTAGTTGATTGATAAGACAATGGATATGTGTATATAAACAAGAAAAGAAGCAGACCATATCAAAGCAGTACCAAACCTAATAAAATAAGTAAGTGGAGAGGGCACACTCCGTGGAACTATAAATCCGTAGCAAATGTGATTTATGGTCAATTAGAAGGTAAGCTTTCCGCTAGGAAAACCAATGGACCCAGGAGATACATCGGCCAAATCAGGAGAGAGGTGGAAAGGGAAGACTAATAGAGACGGAGAATAGTTGAAATTCATCAGGAAGTAGGTATTAATAAGCTGAGAAGTGATCTGGTACTTTCACGGCATATTCTCTGAATTAAGCCATCTTGGATTTCCAGTCGTGTGAAAGATCTCATAGCTTCCGAAATATTCAATAGCTTCACAGAATATAATGATATGTTCCATTGTTCCCATAACAATTAGGTTCCCCTTAAAAAAAACATAACAAATCGTTGTACCAATCACATTGTTTTGAATCAATTACCTGCTCTGAGCTAATTTACAACTGCTATACAGGTCGTTAGTGTTAAAAATATGTCGTACCTATGCGTACCTTTGTATTCTGCAAGAAATATATTTTAATTGCTCTCCCATCAAAGAAAACGGTCCAGAATTCGCTGATGTAGAGCAGCATGCCACTTTAAAACTACCATATTTTTCTTACGAGTCGAATCTTAGATTATAGTTTTGCTCCTCGTTTTACTTTTGCATATCTTAACACTCTTGTGTGATTATTTAACTGAAAAATACACAAAAAACACACGGTGGATCGAGCTCATCTTAACCTACTTCCCACCCAGGGCCCACTTCCTTGGAGTAACTTACAAGGTACCCTGGGGTCCAGCGGACCCCAAGAAAGTTTTTGTTTTTTTTAACCAATTTGCTTTGTTTTTTTTAGCGAATGTTGCAAAAATCATTACTCTAGAGCAGAACAATAATAATATATTGAAATATTTATACTTAACGATATTTTACATGGATATACAGGTAAAAATACTTTTTTGCAATGAAGTGTTAGAAAATATCGTCGAAATTGATGAAATTGAATTTTATTTACAGACACTAATTTTTTAAACACACCGAGATGTACTTTTAACAGGTTACGCACAATATTAGAAGATTAAGTTAAAAAATGCAACGAACTCGATTCTTTAATGTATACGTTTATTACAACATTTTAAATAAGCGATATTTTTAAGTCCAAATTTTCTAAGATACTTTGATAATTTTATTAAAATTCTTATGTTCCAGTGAAAATGGTTTAAAATGCCAATGTTGTCTAGTGAAATTAAAAAAAATGACCAAATTAAATTTTAACACTGCATATATTTAATCACTCACTCAGAACAGATATTATAAAGGGTAGGTACTCCTGTGCTCGTCACACACGGAGGAGCCGCAAGATGAGCATAGGAGTTGAGTTTTTCTATCCCTTTCCCTGGTGCAAAAGCTGCATCGCATCTTCCTTTGTAGAGGTTCTGGTTGCTGCACTAGAGGGTATTCAATGCGTAAACTGAACATGAACAAAATGCCTTATTGATGCACGAAACGTTGTCTTCGATACGCGCTGCCGCAAAAATGGTTTAATGAGTGACAATGCCAAATTCATTAAAAATGTTCTACGGATCATCTTTTCATTATTCTCATCATAGAAATAGATAACCATTTCATTCACACCAGCCTAGTCCAGCATTCCGTAGAAAACTCCCAGAGGCCATCGAATGTTTTTCTTACTGTGGTGTATTCATGGAAGAGTTGTTCAATTGTGTATGTTCCTCCTTTAATTGAATTGTACGTCGACATGATCTCAGGCTTTCCACTGTCTCAATCGATGGCCCCATCCAAATGCAGAGATGGCAGTAAAAGCAGAATTTTATTTCATTTAGGTGCGCATGACACATGGTCATATCAGGGTTGAAGGCAAATCGTGAACATCCAACAGCCGCACTATTTGTAAAACTAGTTGGAATTTGATGCTTATTTTTGCGAATATTCCCCACGATCGTGATTGAAAAATCCTTTAGCATCTTCTTCACAAGCTCCACAGAAGTAAACCAGTTGTCTCACGTAATATTTCTAGTTATTCCATGAGTTGGTGACGACAATGTCTTGACATAGTAGGTTGGAGCTGTTTCACCCACGTTAGGAACTATTTTTCCTACGTATGAAGAAGCATTGACTATGTAACATGTTCTAGCATAACAATGTTTATGCCGTACTTGCCTGGCTTATTTCCTTTTATATATATGTGAAATGGGTAACGGCCCCGGAACCCAAGGAGCTGTGCGTCAACCGTGCAGTATTCATGGGGCGTGTAATATCTCTTGTATTTCTTTGCAAAGCCTTCCCAAATTTCGCGAAGTGGTGAAAACTTATGAACTTTCCTACGCTGCGATTTCGTGTTTTTATCATCAAAACGCAGTGTTGATGTCAGGAACAGGAATCGCTTCAGAGACATAGTTGGTACATCTTTACAGAGTAGATCCAAACTCGTCAGACCACAATTCATAGAGATTATTGTTGAAATTTCCATGTTTTTTGGCTGATCATTTCTGCTTACTGATCTATCGCTTTCCCGTTGGACGCGGAATGAGACATTTGCTAAAGCAATTGGAAATTTCAACTTACTACATGACCACACTAAGTCGGGCGGACCAAAGCAAAGTAAGTCAACGAATTGGAAATCGAATGACAAAAATTCTTTTTCAAATCATGAGAAGCCTATGCAACCACAGTTCTATATATAAAACGGAATGTCCTGACTGAATGACTGACTCACTCACTCATCAAGGATTTTTGAAATAAACATTTTTTGGGGTGGTTTCTACCCCATTAATGTTAACCTTTACTCCCATAAGAAAAGCATTGACTTCGGTGTATGTGTTTCTTTATTTGCTTTTTTAATTACTTGCACTCAAGATATTGGATGGAAATTTACATCATCGAACGCTTAAAAGAATGTTGTATTTAATTCTTTCATTCGAATTCCTTATACGATTCTTTTTTGTCCCATTATTGAATTTTTAGCTCTAAATTCATCAACTTTTCTTCCTTTTCAACAATAGAAATTTCCTTGGAAACCAAGCGTGAATATCCATTTATTAGCGATTTCATGAATGGCCATTCATGCCTGCAGCATTTACAGGCCAGGTTCAGGGACTAAGTTCATAGTGTTTACCTCAACCTCACTATTTGCGTTAAATAGCTTTTACGTAGTTCAGAAACACATTGATTCTTATAGTCACCTACAACGGCGTTCATGTTTTCTCTCTCGCGCTGAATTTTAACGGGCTCGCTCGTCTTGCCCTCATTAGCATTATTTATGCTCGCAGTATGTAATCACATTACAAATTATGTATTATACTTGGTATTTTTCTGCTTCTGGAATTATTATAGAATATATATACCAACAAAAATATTCTGATAATTTGATCTTAATATCATGATGGGTAGGAAAATTTATTTTTGCAAAAGAAGCGAACGAAAAGGCATCGAACTGAATGTTATGAGTTACATGAAAAGTAGTCAGTTATCTGTGCATAGAAGACATTTTATAGTCTTGAAAGTTTGATAATTGTACTACATTTCGTTTTTTAGTTTTACACGAACATGCATACTTCGTACATTATTTATAAGATTTTCATTACATATAAGCGAATTTCAATGAGAATTCACTCCGAAGTTCCAACATGTGGTTAATGACTGATAGATAGAACCTGAATAGTGAATATAGCACACGTCATGCATTGATTCATATTGATAAAGGTAAAAGGCATCTCCCACTGAAATTCAACGGGCATTATCATCTAACCCGTATGAATATTATTTAGCAATATTTATGGACCAATATTGGGTAATAATATTACCAAATATGTGATTTTTGCAGTATTTTTTTTCTCTTCTTCTAATACATCTATAAAAAATGCGATTTAAAATATTCTCTAAATTAAACCTCAAATTTCATGTCAAGCATATTTTTCTTTGCCGAGAAAATGTAAAATTCTCAATATGAGCCCGGTTCTTTTATGCATTATCGGTACAATTGACCCACAGCTTCCTGTGCGAAGCCGGGTCCCGCTTCAGGTATCAGGTAAAGAAAAAATGTATGCGAGGATAATGAATTGGTATATAACAGGCTGAAAACCGTAAGAAGAAGTATATTTTGACCAACCACTTCACCGCATCGTATGGAATACTCCACCATGTATCGATTTTTGGGACCTTTCCATTTCGTCTATTCGGTATTAAACTTATCTCCCAAGTACAAACTGCCAATTAAAGAAGCTTATGTCGCAATAAAATCAACGAAGACCAACGAGATAGTTCTCCCTCAAGAAGCTGCTAAGGCCAGGGACATATAACAAGAAAGTTTTCGAGTGAGCCCTCGATTGGGAACATATTCCGAAGCAGCTCCTCTGTGTGGGTTCATTAATTTCCTCCGTTTAACAGTTCCCGAAAATGACAAATAGCCCTCCCCCGAGTACGATACACGGAATTCATTAAGCGTGAGCGAAGGGACAAAGAAACTCATTCAGTGTGCGGGATGTTATCGGAGGAGGATAGTCCTTGATAGTGATATACTAAGATGATTAAGTGAAGTAATTAAAAAGTGAAACATCTAGTCCCTACTTTTTAATCCTCAATAAATGTTCGCGATATTTACAAGTTAAACGTCGTAAAAATTGCGTGGCGTCGTAGTCGGAGAATTTACCCAGAAAGCCAAAGATACATTAACAAATACCGGAGAGGACTTCCTTAATATTATTCACCGGATTAAAAAAAATCACATTTCAAAGGTACTTTTTTTCATACTCGGTCCAGGTTAACTTAATCTCATCGACATACTGCGAACCAGGGCTGAGGCATGTGGCAGAGGTTGTTGGGACATCATCCATGAATGGTCAGGGAATCGGGAATATAAGAGGGGAGAGAACAGAGGTGAGTACATGCTTACCATGTTACTGATGTTAGTGTCACGTTTTTTTGTTATAAACACTAATGGTGCATGAAAAGAGGTAATTTTTGTACCAATCCGTTCGACAGTGATGGTATCTCTCTTATTTTGCCACTTGTCGCTCAAAATTTAAAATACGCATTTAGTTTCCATTGATCTGAAATAGGTTAAGATCTTTAACTCCATGTATTTAACGCATTTTTATCAGAAAATGATTTTAGTATTAAGACTCCAGGCAAAAGTGATTAGTGAAAGATAATTTTAGATTTATATTAGAGGTATTTGAAAACAAAATTAATTTACCATTTAATACTTCACACACTCATGCCCGGTTTTATATTGTCTGGTTAACGTTATGCATTTGTTTGAGGTAACCTTTTTCTACCTGTTGTTAAATGAGAGTAAGAGTGTTGCATACCGCATCAAACTATCGGTTAGTTGACGTGAGCTTTATCGATGGGAGAATGTTTCAACTTTTACTCGGTTTTCATACCGTTAAAATATTCAACCAGGGATTATGAAACCAAGCCAACCATGGCCAAGCATGGTTACGTTGCACGATCTTTGGTTAAATATTTTCTGGAAATGCAAACCAAACAAAAAGCTTTCTCTCATTTATGACACTTGACGTTAACAAGCCAACATTCTGATAAATTTTGGGAACACCGGGACTAGCAACGGTATTACCTTAATGGAGTCACCCGCAAGTACACAAAAGTGCGACAATTCTACGGAGAAAAAATCACTCGCCTTACATTTTGCACTTATAATGCACTTGCGGGTGACTACGCAAAGGTAACACCGTGGTTATTACTGCTATCCTCAACTTTCGACAGAAGACTGAACACCTCAAAGTGTTCCACGTTCGGCTTTAAACTCATGGACGGTGGCGATAAGCGCACGCTTAGGACTACTTCTGCAACATCTTCTGACGGGTAGAGTTTTACTTCTTGTTCCTTTAAAGACCACAAAAATCCACAAGGGAGAAGGGCGCCTCGGTATCTTAACTTTCCAGAGCAGTCACTCAAACATAGCATCAAATGAACGCATAAGCAACGACATCTTCCGTATGACTTTGACCAGTTATTATAAAACCACCTTCTATAGTATTCTGAATATTAATGTGTTTTAACAGT
Source organism: Pyrrhosoma nymphula (assembly GCA_963573305.1). Lineage (NCBI taxonomy): Eukaryota > Metazoa > Arthropoda > Insecta > Odonata > Coenagrionidae > Pyrrhosoma > Pyrrhosoma nymphula. The sequence goes on along the minus strand of OY754339.1, from coordinate 41,600,389 downwards.
AACACAATGAGAAAAATATTTGTAACAAACGAGAAATCAACGAAAAGGAGGAAATGGTGACGGGAAATTGGAGGAAAATGAGAATAATATTAATAAAAACTCTTTATAATAAACGTCGCTTATAAAGACATTGGAAGGAGAATTTCCCAGGAAAAAAACGTGCAGCAAGAAGAGGGAGCTGATAACAGGGACCTTATGCAAGGATGTAAAGAAAAGGCTGGTGAAGGGTTTTATAAGGAGAATAGCGTGTGTTGTGCAGAAACGTGGGCTCCGAGAAAAAAAGACGTGAATAAGCAACAAACGTTGGAGGTGTGGATGTGGAGAAAGTGGACGGAAAGAAGACACGAAAAATAGCTTGGTATGGCGGGTGAGGTGAGGAAACTTCCGGAGGAGAATGGGGTGAGATGAAGTAGATGTTTGGACGAGGTAATGATAGGCGAAGGGATGCTGATGGTCGAGATAAGGATGCTGGGTAAGCGAGGAAGATGAAGAAAGTGAGTACAGGTATGTATTATGAACGGGATAGGGAGAGGTAGAACGTAGAAAAGAAATTGTGAAAGGAGAAAGAGACCGGCGCCTTCGGAAATCTACAGGATAGTTATTCATATTTAAACCGGTCTTATCCGGTATATTACCATATTTCACAAGTAAATATATAATAAAATTTCCAAACACGGTTGCTGCGGAAGGAGTATGAACATTGATCGGAAGCTTCTGAGATGTGGATGGAGAGAATAATATAAAAGGTGAGCTGTGTAAAGATTGAGATGAATGTGAAAGCGTTACACACGGTTAGAGAGAAATCAAGGCTGATAATAGAAATTAGGAGGAAGAAAAATTGTTTGGATGACAAAATAAGGACCGATATCACTGCGAAATGCACAAATAACTTGCTACGCACTTTCACGCAGGGGTGCATATATATACATACTCTAAAGGGAAGAAATTTGCCATTGAAAAATCATTTCACTTGACCGGGAATCGAACCAAGATCTCCCGATCTCAACAAGTCTCTACTCACTTGAATCCACGTACGTGTCCCCCGTTAGACCTTTGCAGCCAAATTCCTTTAATAGACATTCCTTCCAACTTGATTTAGGTCTTCCTCTACTTCTCTGTTACTAAATTCATATTCAATGTCACTTTACCCACGTAATCGTCAGGTCTTCTCCCATTATTTAGTTTATTATTTATTTTAACTGGGATTCTTAGGCTGTGTTTGATATCCCAGTGCCTTTAGCTCTTTCTCTCAATGTTCCATTCCTGGTCTTATCCCTTTTTCCTAGTTCATTCGTGATGTTTATTAATTCTATTAATTATTATATCAATATGTGACACAAATATTCATATAAATATTTTAAAAAGTTTAATCGAGACTTCTTCCTGATGAATGTTATCCCTTAGGTGTATAGCATTTATCTCTGCGCGTGACTACGTACCATGTCATTGGTGAATTACGAAGCTATATTGGTAGAAAAAGTTTTCTTTAAAAAGCCACAGTTTTGTGTTTATCCTCGGCGGCTGTAACTTATAAAAATTGACGTATCCTTTACTATAATGGGGACTTGAGACGAGAACACCTACTTTGCACAAGCCCTCCCAAAAAATATCCATCTTCGTAGATGGTCTAGTAAATTAACTGGATAACGGGTGAATCCCGGTGAAGACACGATTTCATCACAAATGTCATCCCTTTATGTGGATGTATTCGAAAGTAACTATACGCTGAAACGGATGATAAAGGAATGAATTTTGTCTTATTGCTGTGAAAGGATTAAAAGAATAGGTGCATTGGAAGGAGTATTAGCCAATGGCGATAAAAAAAGCTCAAGGTAAATTGAGAGACGTTTCTCTCCTGCCAACGCAGCAAGTATGGGACTCTGAGTTTGAGACTTGTTATTCATAAAACAACTTGGACGACATTTATGAAACAACCATGGAAATTTATTTCATTTATTTCAAGTTAGTTGGTTACAAGAAAACGATTTTTCAAGTCTGTTAAAAGTTTGCTTTTCCCGCGAAAAGGGAAAAAAGAGCCCATACTTGACCCACGAGAAGCAATGCTAAACTTTCGGGCATTGCTTCTCTTAATTTCGGGGTTGATTACGCAAAACCTTTGCGTTACATGGCAGTCAAACTTTAACACAATAATGTTCCCACTTTTTAAGTGTTTATTTCCAATTCTAAAGTTCTAAAATCATTTATTATTTTTTTTACTTTTGCGGAACAGCATTATATCCGTTCTCACTGCTTAGAGAGAGCTACGCGTAATAAAATTGTATTTGAATAGGCAAAATTTAATAGAGTTGAAAAAGTATGCTTGTAATTACATAACTTAAATTGAAACAACCCCGAGTTTGATGAGTGTTTCATTAAAATCGGTGCAGGAATTCTCTGGATAATAGATCTCAAGCTTAGATTCACATTATTACACACACATAGTAATATTTTCTTTATTAAATTAAACACTGACAAGAAGCATGATGTAAATATTGTAATATCAAAGGCGCAAAACCTTTGCTTTTACTAAAATTCTCCATGATTCATCAAGTATACATACATAAGGCTTGATTAACTTTTCTCACGCTGTACGCTGAAACCGCCCCCTCAACAGAAAGTTGTCTTGCCCATTTGTAAAAAGTATCGTGTTGAGCAATATATTTAATCTTTTAAATAGTTTAGAAATGAAACGAACCCCTCACCTTTAAATTTATAATCTTAAAGAATAAACTGATTTGAGGCTACCTTCACAAGAGTACAATTCTGCACATATCTTTATAGAAAGAAAATACAAAAAAGAACAGTGTACAACTTTGAAAACTCACATAACTGATGAGCCAAAAGGTGAAACAAAAAACTACTTTACGGAAAAATATTTTTGAAATGAATCTGACTGAGAGTCGTTTCACAGCAACTGAAAGTAAATTAGTGATTTTCACCTTTATAATCATTGTTTGCAATCTATGCACTATTTAACCCATACATAAAAAACATCTTTTAAAGAATTATTGGGTTTTATTAACCTGCAAGAATTCTTGTTATTACTTTTTGCATGGATATAAGTGGTTTAAATACGTTTACGTAAGGTACACTTCCGCACACTACTCCATAATTCAATTTTATTGGACTAGAACCTAATACATTTTTTACATTTCTTATAGACGTATTTGTTAGTCTGGAAAAAACCAGTCTGGGGGGAGAATAAGAACTGATAATGCCTGAAGAAGAGAGCTGAACGCCGCAGTCCCTTAACCAGAGGCGGACCACAAGAACTAACGGAGAATCTTGAGAAAGTGAGGAGGGATGAATTGGGTGGGGGTGCAAAATGGACTTAGGCGGGGCAGGGTGTAGGTTGAAGTAGGGGATGGTTAAGGGTTTGCAGTCTTGTGGAACGAAGAGGATCGGGTGTGAGAATGGAATTCCCCCACGAGATGGAAACAGACCAAAGACTTACTCGGGCGGAGTTGAGACCGTCGGATTCCTTCCAAAAGGCTTAAGAGCCTCGTCAAGCCCCCCACCCCTCTACTATCAGGGCGCGGGACAGAAAATGTTGCGGGTCTAATTCCCCTTCCCCATGCAACACAATTAGGGAGGATGGCTGGAAAACGAGATTCCCACATTGTAAGCAATCTATTGTTCGCGGGAAATTAGAAAGCTGAAAGTGATGGGGGAAGTGAGCCAAAAAAGCTGTTATTGACTTTATATTAAAAAATATTAAAGCATTCCAAGCTTATTAAATTAATATTGATAGAACTACAGGCTGCTGGAATAAATAATAAATATTTCAGCCAGTATAAATTTCCATATCCAATGCCAAAGAGTACACTTATTCGAAAGTAGATGCTGATGAGTAAAAGTAATGTTGTTCAGTGGAAATTATATAGCAAGAAATAAAAATAAGAAAAGAGGTTAAATGTGAGAAAATGTTTAGTTACAATTCGAATATTCTAATAGGTTCTTCCATGAAATTTAATGCATGACTGCGCAATTCATGTCTGGACTCAGCCGAGTCCAGACATGACTTTTCATAACAACGTAGATATTCAAATTACGTTTGAGATCTATCTATCTTGGGAATTAATAAAGCTAACAAAATAATTTTTCAGCAAAATAATTTTTGGCATTTTTCGGAAAAATTGAGGTGATACCTAGAGTTAAACATGCAAAACGGTTCTCCGTTTAATCGTAACCAAATCATTTTAAGCTGGCAGCATAAAGCTGAAACTTCAGAAGTGGATTAGATTGAAGTTTCCATGATAGATTCCTTAAAGTTTCCTTAGGATACAAAATTTCAGCATATTACTATTTTCATAACTACACAAAATTACGTATACATGTTTAATTCACAGTGAAGAAAAGCATTCTCCATGATGGCGATACGAGCAAGGACTCTTCGAATAAAAGCGCTTTGTGGTAATATGCGTACGGTACCTTGAACGAACATTTTTATTATCTGAGTTCATCTTCAGCAGAATAATGTTAAAGTAACTGTCACTGAAAGTTGCTCAGTGATAAGAAACAGGATACGTTTAGTTAAAAGATGTAAGAAAAAGCTGCTAAAATAACATTTAACAATTAATTAAAGAACTGAATATTATGAACCATAACTACAGCATAGCACATAGGGTACATTTTAAACTATTTGAAATGCGCAATTGGCCATATTGAATTGATCAGTTTTGTAATTAACATGCCTAAAACATAGTAAGCGGAATTGTTGCGGTACCCAAATGATGAATCAAGAAAAAAATCAAAACTTAAATAGTTTCCGAAAAAACACTGCATTTGAGTGGAGTAATATATTTTCCAAAAAACATTCGATACACTTCAAGTCTTAAAGGCACATAACATTTCTCAAAATTCCTCCGAAAATTATTTTAGCAGATACCAGCTCCGCCAACGGTTTTATCTCGAAACCCTCGGCTCGGCTGCTTGATTTTGATTGGTCATTGGGCCCAACATTTGAATATAAAATAAGTTATATATCAGTTCTGTACTTCTGATATTCAGTTTCAGTAATGATAATCCAATTCGACTCTTTCATTGGATACTACAACACCCATCAAGAGGTACGATTTCAACCACAATGAATTCAGTTCGAGTTTTAGCACTGACGTAAGAATTGTGTAAAATGGCCTTTAGGGCCGCTCTATGGGGAAGAAAGTGCAAAATACAATTAAGCGCTTAAAGTGAAATTTTAGTTACGGATAAAGATTGTTCGTGGAAAACATCAAAATATACATCTTCATACAACCCTGCGAATCACAACAGATGCTTGTGGCAAGAGTTGGTAAGATGCCAACCATGAAAGGAAAAGCCGCAAAAAAAATCAGCTCATACAAAATGCCATGAGTTATCACTTAATGCATCCATAACAACCGCAATACGTATACCGATCGTGTTGTTCTGAATATCGGTAATTGTTTTTGGGTGATAGACAACACCATATTTTATTTCTTCTCGCCACATTTTCTACCATGATGCACGAGAACTTTAAACAAACGAATGAAAAAACGCGTCATAAAATAATGACTGTGGCACTACGCCATTACGCTAATTTCATGCCGGTTCAAATTAGACAAACTTCTACGCTGAAAACTCCGTAACTCAAAGCCGGTTTCACGATTTGTAGCTCTATAAACTCCGCTATTTTTGGCTTTGCACTGGAAATTCATGCGGCATCTTCGTTAACGTTAATTTGACGTTCTATAAGCCTCACCTAAGACCTAGGGAGAGTGGAGAACTAAAAGGACACCATCGACTGGAAGGATGTGAAATGTATGCCTAGTTTAGAGAATGAGGGAAGCTACGGGGGTTAGAGTCACTTTAATAGCTAGGCATTATTAGCCGCTTACTATACTAACTATAGTCTAGTTATATTAATTGCTTTAAGCCTATGAAGGTGTGCATGCAATGAAATACATAAAAGTAGAGTCCCTTTTATAATTATGTATTTAAAGTAGCATATTTCTTTCGTACCAGGTCAATACCCAAGTCCTGTGATAAGCGAAAGCAGTATTTTTTAATCAGCAGCAAGAAAAAAAAGAAACTGTAATTTGCTTTTACTTAAGCAGCCTTTTGTGAAGTAATCTGCACAATTAAGTCCGGTTTTATATCATCTGGTTGAACATTTTCATCTTCATATGAAAACCGAAGTTATTACGTACACCCATCAATAACGCTCATGTCAACTAACCAACAACATGATGAACTAAACAAAACTAAAACTATCAGTTAACATGAAGTTAAAGAAAAGAGTACGTCATCTAAATATTATATATAGAACAGAATATTGCATTAGTCATTCGCCTGGTGGTAAATTGTACACTAACATAATCTCTTTGAAAATCACATAAAAATGCGGCTTTTTAAAGAGCTGACGAAATCAAAGAAAATTTAAAAACTCATACATAAAATATAACATTCAAATATACCTGAAACAAATCTTTGGTAGATGGTCAATACAATATTATTGTTTGGATGTGTTAAAGATAAAACGGGCTTTAGTATCATACTTTTGCTCTCCAACAGACAAGGCACGTCGTAGGTAAAAGCTGTATATAATGATAATTTTTACGAATACATATTTTTCATTGAAATTTTCATTTGGTTCTATTTACCTGAGAATTTTGTCTAAGCGTTGACACAAACAGTAATAAATAAAAATGTCCGTTAACGAACGAATTATACGAACAAACTTACACATCATTACGTTCCCTTTCGGGGTAGACAGAGTCAAAAAAGTATATTTCTCTGTGATAGGTCAGTTAAGCTGATTCTACTTCAATAATTTCCTCCATACTTTCTTATCCTTGAATACCTTTTTGCTTCAGTTCCCCTCATACACTACGTCCCACACACCCTCCTGTTCTTAAGTCTCCTAATATCCCATCTTTATAGAGTACTTTCCACCAAATTCATTCAAGAATTTCTCGGTCTACACCTTACTTCTAAAGCATTAACTCCTTTATCATAAATTTGCTTCGTTATTTAATTCTCATCCATTCTCTCAGCAAGGCTAAAACAACAAAGTCCCCTTTATTCATACATGCCCATTAACGGAGCGTCTGCTCAGCATTATTTCATTGATCACTTGTTTCAAACACTATTGTTTCTGCTTTTACCGCAGAAAATTCTCAAATATCCAGTAGCATCTGCTTTTAGCCTACAATCTAATGCTAATCCTGGCATACCCAAGTTTCGCCACCATTCAATTAAGTGGGGAGGAGTGCGCCTTTGAAGACTGCAATTTTTGATTCCATGATTTACTCCACATGCTACTGACTACTTAAACTTTTGAGGTAGACAGGGAGGGCGCTCGCAATGGTTGCCAATGTTTGAAGCTGTAACGTGGGCGTGGCCGGTCCGCCATCTTTGTTCCCCCGATTTACCTTAGCCCTTACGGGCTATCGTACTAATTTAGTAATTTTACGATGTTTTCAATCGATCACTCACTTTCATTCATTTATATTTTTTGCATTTTATTTTAAACTAAAAAGAATCCCTATTCCCAGCGAAAAAACGTTATAAAATCGAATATAATCAACTTCGTTTAGTAATTAATGTATGCTTCAAGAGCTAATTGCCTTAAATTTAAACAGAAGGTTGATACTCTTGCTTTATATCCGCTTATGTGCCCACTCGTCCTTGCTACCCGAAGGCAAGCAAAGCAAGAACAAGGAGAAGCAATATAGTGGATATTTCGGTGGTCAAGTCACAGTTCCATTACGTCATGCCCTCTCCATCTATCAAGATGACTTACACAAAGCTGTACTATGTATTTAAACGACACAAACTAAAATAGTATGGGCATAACCAAATGGTTTGGAGTCTCATTGTAGCAAGCGAGTCTCCTCCAGGTGACGGCAAGAGAAGAAAATCTTGGATGTTTGAGAAGGGATGAGTGAGTAACCTGTTCTAATGAGTTCGAAGGGCTTAAGGGGATCTTAACATGCACAGATTAACTCGACATTATATCATTGGCATCTCTTGATAAGAAGTCAACGCCCGGATGAAATTAATTTCCCGGAGAAAATACGATCCGATGACTTGGCGAAACTAAACGATCACAAGGGTTATCCGCTGGGAGAGTATTTGTTCCGCCTGGATGACAAGCTTTTCGGCTCTCTCACGAAAGTTGGAATCGTTCGCTCAAACAAACCAGGGAAGGGCTCCCAAAATCATTTCCACCATCCCTCTCGTCCATCGCAGGAGTGGAATTCCAATCAAAAAAAGCTCATTTTTATATTGGCTGACCCGATACCGATTTTAGATACCAATTTTTCGATACCCAGTATTTTACATGACGAAATTCCAACGCGCCAGATTTTATAATATTGCTGCACGAACACAGAAAAATCTCACAACTGTCGTAAACAAACAATCTATCGTAGTTCTTTATCCTGGTATTCGAATAATGGGCAAGGCAAAATATTTTCTTTGTTCATTTTTACAATGCCTGTTAGTAGTATTTACCCTATATTGATTTTTAATAGAAAGACAACACATAATTATTTATTTTTGAAAATGTTATTGAAAAAGCCTTGACAATCAAATTCATTTTGTGGCATACATCATTGCAATACGTTCAGTGGTTCTACAAATATTTTGATATGTCACTGAGTCATAGGGGCATTGGGTTATCATATATTTTGCATAAAAAGTCCATTTAGGGTAATTATTTTTTTTAACATATCTTAGTGATCACCTTGGGCTAAATACAGAGCTGTGTTGTAAATTTCATAGAAATAAATTCAGTAGTTTCATATATACCTACTTCGATCAGTGTTTTTTCGAGATACTCTGATCAGTCAGTGTATAAAATTATATATATTCCAAAGTAATATCTCACTATTATATTTAAATAGAAGTGTTTTTGCAACCAAATCCGATACAGATATGTCACCTATAGGTACTTGGTGATAAGACGATACTCATGAAACATCACAAGCGGTATGTAATACTAACTTTCCATCCATGGAAACCATTTTAACATACTCTCCGTATTTTTTTTGATCTTGCAAGTAATTTATGCGGAAATATATTCTATATGCCTGTATTATATTCATTAGAACATCTTCTGTCAAACATCCCATTCTCAAATACTAACTTCAATTCTTTTTCAAATGCTTAGAAAGAATTAAGGCACAATATGGTAAACAATAGGCTTAGTAGGATACATATCGACCGGAGCTCGCAGTATAGATAATTAACGATCCAACTCTGTAGAAAACATCATTGCAACATACATTGCACTTAATGTAGAAGTGAAAGATTTTTCGCTTTTCTGGGTTATATGCGGGGCAATCTGCCAGCCTACATTCCTGATTCCAGAGGAAATATTCAATTTCTGAGCTTTATGCAACCAAAGGTTTTAGTGTTCATACCCCTGTACCGGTGCAATATTTTCAACCGGCCCTGAGGGTGACATAGTGAAGTGCTCACCTGTTATCAGCTACTGGGTATAAATCCCACCCTGGTGAATATTATTGGATGTTAATATTTCAACTAGATGTGATAGGCAAAATTAGCTGTTTTTGGCGTTGCATAAATAAATTATATAAATAAGGTCCAACTTGGTTGACATTATCTAGAAAACGTCATTTAAAACAAATAGTTTCCGGCTTGACTATGTGGAATATTTTCATTGTGAAAATAAAGGGAACTGTTGTGAAACCTCGAAATGGACGGTTATCCGTCGAAACCTCAATCGGTAAAATAAAACTCAATTAATGAATAAAATTGAAATTATATTTTTTGTAATGAACAAATTAGTTTGTTTTTCTGATTTTTTTCCAGTCAATTAGCATTTATAGTGCCTTGGAAATTATATCGGTTACCATGTAAAACTGAAATAAGTATTTTGTAATGGGATGCTTGCTTGCAAGGGCAGTAGATGAACATGATGGAATCATACTAATATATAAAAAATGTGATGGTGTCCGTGTGTGTGTGTGTCTGTTACTCAATCAAGCATTAAATCCCTGCACCAAATGAACTGAAATTATGTACTAACATAGCTAAAGTACATTTTTCAATCCTAGGCCTTTTTGAAATTTTCCACCATTTCAAGATTGCGGGTATTTTTTAGACATTTTAAATTCCTCTTTTGAAAAAATTGGAGAAAAGGGCCTAATTTTACTATGTAATTATTTATTTTTGCGTAGAATATTGTTGCTGTTAGTAGAGGTGACTCAAAGGTAAGAATTGTTTAAGTTCTCTTTAGGAAACATTGGATTACAACGAATATGCCTAAAAGAAGAAAGAGTAATATTTCTTAAAGATTTGCTAACATAAGTGCAATAATCTCTTTGCGGAAAAACGAATCTAAAGAACAATGAATGCATTTAGATACTGTGAGATACGACTTTCAACCTCCTTCGGAAGCCCCGGAGGCGCGTCAGGCGCAATATTAAAATATGTACTCACGTAATTCTTCTTCTCTCTGCATTACTTCAATTAAAAATTCGAATCTGGTCCCTATTGATACTGGAAAAAAATCACTGAAACTCACTTAGGGAAAAAATGTTTGAAGTTTATTGCGATCTTCCCACGCCCCCCTCGCGAACCTGGAATACTTTTTTATTTACTGTTATAAAAATTAGAAATATCAGTAAAATAGCTAATATGCATTACTAAGCGACAAAACGGGCAATTTTAACTTATTAAAAAAAACTAAAATGAGAAATCATGTATAAATCAACCGCTTACCCGAGCGGTCGATTTGTACACGGAGAGTTGGTCAGGGAGAGTTGGATCATCCTTCACTCTCAGAGGTATCCGAAACCCACACGCGCTTCTCTTCTAGATACGGAGTCTCTTGGGACTTAATGAAACATGATTAAACCGTTAACTGCTCATTTTGGTGAGTTAAAGTAAGCCCTTGGTGGCTAATATATATTGCGTTTGTGTTATGATGTACGTAAATTAGAGTAATTGTCCTATGAGTATCAAAAAGTAGCAACTATGTGGGACTACTTATGTCAATTATTAAAGACAATCATGGTTCATTTTGAAAAAACTATAAAAATTAACCACAATTTCGGTATAGCCGGTTAGCCGAGAGGGTTAAGGTTAATGTAAGTGAGAATCATTGGTTGTAGGTTCTATCAAAGTAAAGGCAACCTGATATTATTCATCGTGAAACATTGCTTAATTGTCGCATATTCTCAAGGAAACAGAATTTTTGTGTATTTCTTTAATATTTTCTTTGAAGGGAGAATCGTGGGGGAGAAGACTCATGGCTCCCTTCTATGTTACGTTTGGGCTCGAAAATGACGCTTAGTTTACTCTCTAATGCTCCACTCTACCCTCCCGTTACTCTCCGTTCGCTGAATTGCGTTTGCAGAACCCTTTATTCACACACCGACTGACACTTTGCTGACGGTACCCATACGCATTCTTTTCGTCATGGTGACATCTTCTTTCTGTTAGTATTAATTATTAAACCTTAAACGATCTTCTTGTGTCTTGTTCTTGTCTCTTGTGTGGGTGTCCCAGAGATATTCTGCCTCTCGTTTTACATTTCCATATTCTTTATTATATCTATCTATTTCTGCATTCCCGTAATATATGTATTTTTTGATGCCTTGTAAGCAAATTTCTTGCCTTATATACGTATTTTTTTCCGTTCGTGTATTGCCATTAGCTCTCATTCAGATGTTTTTAATCTCCGTTGCCAGTTCCAAGCCCTCATAACGGTGGGCTTCTACAAGAAACCTGATCAGTTACAAATCATTACACTCATTAGTGGTTGCATGAATATTTATGTATAGTATCGATAGTTATGAAATCAATCAAGTTATGGGCCTCATTAAAACATTTGGGTAGCTGGAAAAATCCGTTTCATAACTTATCTCACATTAACCATTGCTTCGAATGCTTGACTTACTCTCATTCTGCTGAATATAATTTATGCATGTTTATCCTATGTGTATAAATTAAATTGTTATTTTTCAACCTTGACAAATAATCTCGTCATAGGCCTCTAAATAACTCTTTAATCAAGTGATTAAGTTTCCACTAACCATTTTGATTACTTATGGAACTGATTCAACTCCAATTCATCATGCTAAATAGGTCATGAGACCATACATGAAACCAATTAAGTTATCTGATACTTCTGCGATTCATACTGAGCGAATTTCTTAACTTGTAGCTCTCATAACTATATTTTGTTCACAAGTATTGTTTCTGCAACCGGCTATTACAAATTTTCTACAACAGCCTCGGATAGGACGGACGGATCATTGAGGTCACATCATAAACTAGGTACTCATTGTCACTGATTATCAGGATGTGAAATATCGGTATCGTATTGTAACGGAGAAAATGGTATCGGACGAGTAACACGAGGAATGGTATCTGTCTATCGTCTCCTCTAACCGGTCATCACCCCATCCCAACCCCACGCAATCTCATCACGGCACCCCCTTCCCTATTTATCTGCCCCCAACTCCTAGCCAAACATTCTTTCATCTAGGGATTTCTTCCTTTAGCGGAGAAAATGAGAACACTCGGGAGCTCTGGAGGCAAACAAATTACTCCAGTCTTACGGTAGGAAAAGAAATGTTGAAAACTCTTTTCTTCCATTGTTTTTCGGGGACAGGATTCAAATCTCGGCCAACGTTTTCATTTGCTTGGAAGAAAATTTGAATAGAACTAACCAAAAGACTTTAAAACTCCAAGTTTATTTTGCCTAGAGTCGCTTCTAGAGTGTCCACTGCTTTTCGGGGTAGAGAGAGGTCAACCTCCAGATTTGACCTCTAGATAGGTCAGCTCCGAAATAAAGTGGGTGCCCTCGAAGAATAATCACTCGTGGACAATAAGCGTTGGTGCATGAAGAGAGCGTCGAGGTCTATTCCTTTCGTAATGTGGAGCAGAAATACAATGAAATCCTACGAAGGCGACGGTGTGAGAAACTTCAGCACGCCAAATGGACCAACATTAACCCAAAAACGAAGGAATCAGCCGTAAAATACGTTAATTAATCAGGAAGGACAGCCACAGCGGTAGGCATAGCAAGAACGACATTCTGTTTACCAGATGCTTAGCAAAACCACTTATGAGGCTAAGTTATTGGCTCATAAGAAGACCATTTGTGTTATTACTATCCCATAGAAAACAAATTAGACTTCTAAAATGCTGAACATAATAACACAAACAAAAAGGAACTTATAGTTTAGTCTTTGCTTGTTTCTTTGATTTCTAAAAGGCGTTTTACAACATTTTTCTTTTGAAAAACCAATTTAGATACTGATGAAAATAGGAGTTAATTGGGGAGATTTAAAACTTGTACATGACACAGAGAAAACAGGTAAAGGTGGTTGCCGGAAAATGTGGGTGTGTAGTTTTAGGTCGCTAAGTAAGGCTTTGTAACCTTTGCTTTTTAACATTTATGCGAGGTAATGGTAAAAGAGGCATGGACAACTCTATATTTGGGAATAAACGTAGGAGGACAGTTAATAAAGTTGGTTTGATTCACTAATGACCAAGTATTGGTTAGTCGATCAACCGAGGTATCGCTGGCTATAGTAGACGGATTAGAAAATGCGATCGGGAAATAGGGAATGAAGATAATATTAAGAAAACAAAAGTTATGAGATTTTCTACGACAAATACATCGAGGCTGGTGAAAAAAGTTATAAGCGCACAAACTGGAGAAAGTAAAACAATTAAACTACTAGGGTAGTACACCAGCGGAAAATGGGCATAGTAGAAATTATATTAAAAAGGGAATAAAGCACGTGAAAGAAGCGTTCAACAATAGGAGGGAGCTGATAATGGGAACCTTGTTCACGAATGTAAAGAAAAGTATGACGAAGAGTTTTATTTGGAGTTCACCGTTGTATGCTTCAGAAACTTGGACTCAGAAAAGAGAACGAGAATAGGCTGCTGGCAATTGAGATGTGAGAGCAGCGGAGAACGGAGAAAGTAAGGTGGACGAAAAGACAGACGAATGAGAAAGTGCGATGTATGGCGGGTGACGAGAGGAAATTCCTTCAGAAGATTAGGAGGAAGGAGAGTAGGTAATACGAACAGGTATTAAGAGTTTAAGGGATGCTGAAGACCATGATGGAAGAGAGGATGTTGGGTGAGGGGAGAAGAGGAAGAAATAGATTTGAATTCATTGACGAGATGGTTACATGCAACACTAACGACATTTTTGTAAAAACTGGATGGAATTATTTTCAGGATTACATTAAAGATGTATTCCACCTAACTCTCATCTCTGGTTCAGTGAATAACACAGTTTAGAGAGATGTGTATTTTTTCATAAATATATAAGAAGTCCTTCTTCCCACATGCAGTTCAAGATTAGGAGAATGTTTAGTGTGACACTAGTGGAAGAGTGACACTTTCAAAAAAAAAAGTTTTCCTGTCGGAAAATTGCGTTGTTTTTTTCAGTGAGGGTTACAATACAATTCACTGCGGGTTAGAAACAGAAAATTTCTTATTTTTTTCTTATTTACTCAGCCCTTTTCCTGGGAATTGCATTCTATTTCAGTTCAAGTAAATATCAATGGGAGGTATTTCAACATGAATGACTGAAATTTTCTACTAGCTAAAAATCCAAATCGCTCTTCATTTCACTGATGAATAAAGCATCCGCATCGCATCAACGCATGTTGATGTTCACATTTAACTATGCGAATAGATTTCATCTAACAAGCAACTAAGATTCATCGATACATGCGTAAGCAAAAATAAATTAAATCAACGTGCAATCAGAATGAACTAGAAGACCCTAAGGGCAATAGTTCAACTATCGACCAAAGTAGTGATTTTATAATTTGACGTGAAACACGATGATGCTCTGAATTATTTTATAAGGTAGGTACTACAGACGCTTATAAATATTTAAAAAGAACAAAACCTGGGATTTTATGAAATTACCATGGAATCATTCGGTGACATAATAGAACCTCGGAAAATCGAGGAGAACTTTCCAATCCATTTCTAAATTAATCGGCATTTTCTGGATTTTTCAAGGTGTTTCCCGGTTTTCAACGACATTTCAAGCAAGGGGGGAGAGTCAAGCCTTTAGGCAGCTTAATTCATGGAAGTTAAAACCAATAGTCACTTAATACAACAAATACACATAAAATAACTGATGTATCGGGTTTATTGTCCTGGTAAGGCATGTAAAAGCTAATTACTAAGTCTTGTTTTTGGATTATAAGCGTATCAAACTGGTCAAAAATGGCCAAATTAAACATTTATCTTGGATCCCAATGATGTTACTAGTACTTAACTCAAGTACTTAACTTAGTCTCAAGTACTTAAAAAATCAGTGGAAATGTAATAAAACCGCTGAAGGTGCTAATATTCTACAAATGTGATTGTTCAAAATAAAACACGTAAAATCTGATTTTATAAAAAATTTCATGCAAAAACACTGGCTCTGTTCACATAATATTATTTCACAAATTCTTAACCAAAAATTATAATTTTTTTATTTATTCACACCTCGATCAAAACGACGGATGAAAATGGAGATGAAACGCCAAGTTCATTTTTTCCCAAGGAAACTGTAAAGTAGTGAGTCTTATAGAAATTTTCCTCTTTTTGATTAAAAGGTTATCAAAACGGGCCCAAAACGGCAAAGTTTGAAAGTATTTTAAACAAATTATGCGTGCTTTCGGTGAAATTATCAACAAATTCTTGCACGAAATCAGTGCTTAGTTTATTAAACTGCTAAAATTGTTCGTTTTTTACAGCTGTGATGGCACACAATTAAATCTTTCCGGAAAATCAACATTTCGTGGATCATTTTATGGCGTAGCGCTTACTCTATGCTCATAATAACGTTTTACGAATTTTTAGCCAAAAAAGGTTGTGTAGTCTTTCGCATTATTTTCACCACGATTATATTCAAAAGATTGGACAAGATGAAAATCTATGTGCAAGTTTACCTACGAAAACTGAATAGCAGTGAGGCGTATAGAAATAACAGCAATATTTTAAGCAGAAAAATTATTACAAGATACCATTTAGAACGACCAATACGTACTTTGCGATGGTATCCCTAAATGGTGAAGACAGAAGAGAGTTAAGAAAAGAAAGAAGTATAATAAAACCCCTGAACAGCACATCATACTGGTTGACCGTGCATACTCAACTTTAAGAGCCTTAAGAAGACATTCCAATGGAGAGATGTGTACACATGAGAGGTCAAGAAGGAGTAACGAGTCTCCGTAAGAAAATCATCTAAGGAAGAGCCGTCAAAAACCGAATCCGGGAAGATGACTTCTGATAATGGGACTAAACATTTTCAACAGAATCTCCAAGAGTAAGTAAAAAATAAATTTTTCAACAAACGTGCATTTCGTCTCGTGAAGAGGAACGTCAAATCATGCTGTGTAAACTCCCATTCTTTCTTTTAATTCAACATTTCAAGAAGAAATAAAATGAGACTCAAAAAAGCTTGCTTTTGATGCGGCACTGTGACAAGTTACGCCTGAATTATCATTAATAATCATAGAACTTAGCTTAAATCAAGTTTTAAGGATAAAGATAAAGACCTACACACGGTTTTACGTGAAATACGCAATTTTGAACTCATTTTCAGATGAAAACATGCTTGAAAGCTTTCAAATTCTCTAAAACCTCCTTAACTGGACTTAAATTACATATAATTTGCAGTAGATATCAGAACTGGTCGTTCAATCCTAAGATTGGTTTACTGCAGCCCTCATCCTTCTATGCCTAATGCTAGTTCCCTTACTCTTTAGTAGTTCCATTTGACTAACTCTTTCTTAAATTGATCCATTATTTATTTTTCGCCTTCCTCTCGAGACTTTTCCCTCTATTTCTCCTTCAATTACATTATTCACAAATTCATTGTACCTCAGGGTGTGCCCAATCCAACTGGTTCATCTTTTTCGTATATTGTTCCGTATGTTCGACTCTTCTCTCTTCTCGACTCTTATCTCTTCAACTCTTCTGTAAACTTAATTTCTTATTTACCCATCTATTTTAACATTAGCATCCTCCTCAAACACCAGGTTTTGAATGTATCTAATCTTTTTTGGACTACTTTTCCAATGGTCCACGCTTCCGATCCACAGAGTGCCACGCTCCACACGAATGTTCTAACGTACTGTTTCCTTGTTTTTAGTCCTATTGTTTGTTAACTCATTAGTTGTCTTTTCTTCATGAATTCTTTCTTAACTTGGTCTATTCTGCACTTGATGTCAGCTGTCAGGAGTTCAGACGTGTCAGTTGTAGTAGGAATAATAAAATATAAATTTAAGGATAGTATAAAAGCTGAAAACAGCACTCAGTGGTCATCATAAGTAGTCAACATTCTGATGATTGGTTTGCTGAAGATTGGTTTACTCTAAACTTGACTGTCATATCAGTCAAAAATATCAGCTCTTCCATAAATACTCATTTTGGCAACCTTCATAACTTTCTTCATGTTTTCAATCCTTGGTCTTTCTCGGTAATTCTTCCCATTATATGCGAATTCAATTTTAGTTTACAGTTTACAGATTATGTTTTCTTATGTATCCAAAAGTTCGTCTCTTCTTCTCGACTGTCTTCCATCAATCAACATCAAGAGTCAATCAACATCAAGATTCATTTCTCCCAAGAGTTTAACAGGGGCTTTTTTCGTGAATCACACTCAATTTCGTCTTCATCGTTCATCCAATGTGAGAGAGGTAACCAAAGTCCGCGTGAGCATTGGAATGAAATGTGATCACGGGAAAGAGGACATAAAGACATATATGTTGCTGTAGAACATAGCGGCAGCAACATTTTTAATTGTACCGAGTAGTGGATACTTACCATATTAAATGTCCATATTTGTTTTAAAATTTTTCTATAGTGTACTAATATTTGTTACACTTGACAGGAGAAATAATATCTCGTAGTGTGATGAATGTATACTA
The DNA here is from genome assembly GCA_963573305.1 of Pyrrhosoma nymphula. Classification (NCBI taxonomy): domain Eukaryota; kingdom Metazoa; phylum Arthropoda; class Insecta; order Odonata; family Coenagrionidae; genus Pyrrhosoma; species Pyrrhosoma nymphula. Next base: position 41,582,492 of record OY754339.1, on the reverse strand, counting down.
TTAATAGCACTAATCAGTGATATTAATTTGACTCTGGTGCTGCATGGTCACATGTTCGCCGAAGTGGAACTCTCCAGGTTTCTGCTTGAACTGTGCTTTATTCTAATTGCTGATTTTTGGTTCGCGCCTAGTGACTAGGGGAGCTTGCGAGGTTTGACCTTGAACTGAGACGAGTTTTGTTTGCTTGGTGACGAATAATCCCGTGCCACACACCCTGGTGGTGTCCTGCACGGTATTTCGTACATTTAGATAAAATAAGGAATGAGGAAGTGCTAAGGAGCTACGGAGAAAATATATTAATTCTGAAGGAAATAAGAAAGGGGGCAGCCAATTACATCGGTCATATAAAAAAAGAATTGATAACTGAAGTTAATAATAATAAATGGAAAGATGGATATCAAGATAGGAAGAGGAAGGAAGACATTCAGAATGCTGACGGATATTAGGGTAGGAAGTAATTATGCAGATATGAAGAGGGAGGCCCAGGAGGTTGTTTTGGAGGCATCACAACCGTTAAACCCTCTCTGAGGACGGAAATACAGATGATGATGATTCATCCTCAACGCCAGATTTCCATGGCATTCAAATTTCTTTTGTTCTGCTACTATTATCGAGCAAGCTTCACCGCCATGGAATAAAATGACCAACACAAATTTTGAATTAAGTGCTTCCTTACCTTGAAAATCAAGTTTCGTTTTGGGTTCCATTCTGATAATACTCTTTCTCCTGAATACATTATTTTCTTTACATATACTACTCTTCTCTATATATCTTCCTTATTCTACAATCGCTGTTTATACAACATTATAATAATAATTATATATCTTCATTCCACTCCAACCAACATAACAGTCACATCGAGGTAATATACATATCCAGAGGAATAGTAGGGTGGTTCGAAAACAATTATTTATTTTAATTCGGAATGCTATATCGCGCAAAAGTTGCCCTTGGTATAGACAAGAGAAAATAATATTAAAAAAATGTTTATTTATATATCTTCAGGTCGCGCATTCCGGTCTCATATTTTAATACTAACCGGCCGCGCAGCCGCATTAAAAAGTGATTAATGCTGTATTGGCCTTAGTTATTGTCGCGTTCTTTCGCGCGAACTTTTTATATTTTAAAATAAGATAAAAGTGTTATATTTGAATACGAGCATAAGCCTGCTTCAGTAAAACTATTATCTTCTTTTTGGCCGCACAGCTGAATGAAATAGAGTTCCAATCATATATTTGGCGGTATTTTTCAAATTACATTGTGCGTGCAATTCTTAGCTCATTTTTCTTTACAAAACAATCCAGAAGTCATTATTGAGCCTATCATTAAATGATTAGGGTGTGTTATTTATAATATTTACAAGTTTAAAACATGAACACATTTACATTGTTTTTCCCTGTACGTTTTCTCAATGGTTTAAAACGTTACTAATTTTTTCCATCACTACGGAGCATCGTCTCACTTTTAGTTCGAGGACCATCCAAAAAATTGCTGTATGTATTTATTTAAGAGCAATCTATTAAATACAACGCCGTAATATTTTAGTATGTTTAGCATTTCCATCCTATTCGTTTGATCCATTTTCGCTTCCCTCTCATTTCATCGTAGATGTCTAATCTCAAATATCTATTTTCTGTCTCCGTTGTTCATCCCAATATCTTCTCGAATGCGTAGCATTATGCTCCAGGCCACGCTGTCAAACACTCCCTTTCCAAATCCTCAAGAGAATAAAGAGAATGCGGTCTTTCGCTTTTCCTTTCCTTTCTCTACCTCTCACACTGATTCTTCTAAATTCAATTTTACTTTCGCTCCAATATTACTCTACTTGGTTCAATATCTTTTCTTTTAATTACCCTGGTCATAATCATAACATGGATTTTTCGACATGATATTGGATGAATATTATTTGCAATCGGATTTCCTTTATTTCTCTTGAAGAAAAAATTATTATGTTCTTCACTCGCATGTATCCATTTGAGCAGAATGCGCGTCGACTACCGTAAAAAATACACTCCACAACTTTTGTTCATAGTTCACAAAATGTGTTCACCAACGACAACGACCCTTAAAAGGATTCTCAGAACAAATTGCCCATTCACAAACTTCTGTTAAAATTAAATGAATTCCGAAATCACACAAAAATAAAGAAAGGCAACACTAAAATATTTAAAAAGCTATCGTGAAAAATATTAATATATATCCGCCTCTCTACTGAAATATCTCAATCGTCCAACACCTTCACAGGTAAAGCGTAATCCAGCTCTAAAAAATATTCACTCGAACTCTGGTCCCTCTTTCCTTGTTGAGCGGTGTAGTGTTAAATAGGATGTCCTCGATCACTTGGTGGCATTTCATTATAAAATGTATTTGCTAATGCATAAATATTCGTAGTTACACCAAATTTAATAGGGTATAGTGTAATGCATGTTGGTGACTACTCAACCCCTGCCACACACCCTTGAGGTGGCTTGCTGGGTATTTTGTAGATGTATATGTATTTAATGGGCTAAAGATTTTAACAAAATATTAACAATAAAAAACACACGCACGACGGGGGTTTCAACGAGTGACCCCCTTCATCAGGTGATCAGACCTGATAATGACCATCATTAGTTGAAACACGGGTCGTGAGTGTGTATATTTTATGTGGTATTTTGCAAAAGTTTTTAGCCCTTTAAATATTCTAGGTATAATGTTACTCTGTCTTAGTTGTTTTATATATGTATGCACGAGTTCCATACTTAAAGTTTGTTATATAAACCACCGTATAACGGCATAATTTTCTGTATGTGAACAATTTTCAAATAAATAAATAAAAACGTAAACATGCATAAACGTGCGCATGCGCAAGTCAGTTATCAAAATGGACAGTGTTATCTAATGAGTTCATCCAAGACATTCAGTATATTAATACCGAGCATGCTGAATTTAGTACGATTTTCAGGGTTGAAATTAGTGTAGTATAAAACGAGCATCAGTGTGTCATTCAGTTTCAAGGAGAAGAAGGAACGGACCTGAATCCAAGTTCAGTAATCACTGTCTTTACGCAAATCCTGGGTTAAGTCGGGTTTATGGTTGTGAAATTTTATCTTCCTGAATCTAAGAACATTGTAGTAATGATTCCATATAACTCTGAGAGTTTTTGAGTCTTGGCAAGGTCTGGTTTTATTTGAGGCAGATTTGCCCTGTGTACACCTAATAGTTAAGCTAGGAGTAGAAGTTAAATTCACCGTAGATATCCCGTGTGTGCGTAATGCGTTCTTACTCAATGCAGGAAAACCGAAGCATTGTCCACACGTACGTAAAAGTCCAGTCCGCTTGATTTCTCGTCGCCGTGACGTTCCCACCGTCAAAATGCAACATCTGGCGGTCTGGGAAATGATCACTATAAAACAAATCCCATATCGAATCCACGTTAAAGAAGCATTTTGTCTCAGGAGCGCTTAAATTTCCTTAATACCCAACTCCACTTCGTCTTTATAATTCAGAAGGTAGTTAAATAATAGTGAAATAGAAATTTTAAATCTATTCTTTTTGCATTTTGCGTTCCATGTAAAAAAAACTACTATGCAAGGTCTCATTTTGTGAGGTTTAATTTGTTACAAGGTAGGTAGTACTAACCCACACTGAAGGCCCATGTATAGGACAAAATGGATATAATATATGGACATACATTTGCCATATATGATCCATATATAAGCTAATTATATGCTGCCCTGCCGATATAAGTTACAAAATGGTGAAATATATGGGTTATATTATTATTTATGCAAATAATGTACACCATTTGCAACAATATACATTATTTCCTTCTGTTTCCCTCCATACCCGTCATGTTCTCCAAAATGCCTTTTCTTTTCCTCTCTCACCTATCATTCTCCATTCTTTATCTCAGCCTTTAACATCCCACTACCTCTAACCCTAGTTAGGAGTTCTAATGGAATTATTAGCATTACATTACAAAGCACCTTAAATGAAACAAACACACCTCATAACTTTTTCGTATATTTTCGCAGTTCATTTTAATTTTTTGTTTCTGGCTTGGTAGTTTATGTCTTTTGAGGGAACGAATACGTTACACCCGATATTCCATTCATCGGTGTTCCGAGGAACTCTGCGAGATACATCTTCATTTAAGCCGGTTTATGAAACCAGTCAACTGGGACATATTAGATAGAATTTCTTATTTTTCAAGTGTTTTGACAGCCGAAAAAACTAGAGAGAAGCATATACAGAAATATAAAACATTTCACGATGGACAACATCCAGTGGAAGAGACCAAGATTGCAAAAACTGACGTTAATTTATCTAACGTCGTTTTAGAGGAGCCTGCCATCTCTGTCCTCAGCATAGAAATGAATTTTCTATTACCCACAAGGAGATACCAAAGGAAGAAATTATAAGCTGTGTTGAATCAACTTTAAGGAAAATACCAGCTGGAATTTCTGAAGATATCACACAAGAAGTGGCCCATGTCCTGAAGAGATCAAAGTCTCCGAAATAAAATATGACAAAAGAAGAAAGGCTAGCTTTGTATTATTTTCGTAAAAACGAGGATATCATAATTCTAGCAACAGATAAAGGGAATTCTCCAGTAGCAATGTCAAGAGAAGAATATGATGCTAAAATTACACAACTGCTAGATGAAACAACATACAAAAAAAATATAAAATGCCAAAAACGAAGATAGAAAAAACTACAAGTGATCTTATCAAAAATTCTAGTATTCCGAACGAAGCTAAGAAATTCCTGATACCATCAGCATCAAAACCACCGAGACTTTATGGATAACCAAAAATTCACAGGCCTGACATCCCTTTACTGCCTACTGTAAGTTCTATAGGACCTCCAACCTATAAACTGGCAAAATATATAGCAAAAATATTCAAAGATTTGTTGGTTTAAACTCTTCCTATGTTAAGAATTCAGAAAATTTCATTGAAATTATTCAAAAAATGAAATTAACTTCAGCGGATATTCTCGTGAGTTTCGATGCCGTCTCACTTTTAACGAAAATACCTGTCTTGGACTCCATCAGTTTATTGAAGAAGCTGACAAAACAAGGTCTCCAGAGCGACTACCCTAAAATGGCAGAATGTTGCTTAACAAATGTATACTTCATGTGGAAAGGGGATATATATGACCAAACGGAAGGTGAAGCCATGGGATCTCATCTTTCCCCTGTCATCGCCAACATTTTCATGGAAGAATTTGAAAAAGAAGCATTTAACACCGTTAGTCATCAACCAACAGTTTGGTTAAGATACGTTGACGATATATTCATAATATGGCGTCATGGTAAGGAGATACTCGAGAAGTTCTTAATACATCTCAACAGTCAGCATCCATCGATCCAATTTACGATGGAAATTGAAAAAGACGGATCTTATAGATTACCTACCATTCCTAGATGTTCTGGTTGAGAGAGAAAAAGATGGAAAACTTGGACATAGTGTGTATCGGAAAAAGACCCATACTAATCGATACCTCAATGCACGTTCCCACCACCACCCACAGTAAAAAGCATCAGTTATCCTTGATCGCGATCGCGGATCCCCCATTTGATCGCGATCGCAGAGTTTTGGATGCTGATTCCTTCTCTGAAGAAATAAAGCATTTAAAGGAGACACTGATGGATAATGGATATAACAATAAATCAATTGAAAGTGTTAGAAATCAGAAGCCTAAAAAGAAAGTGACACCTAAACCTTTGGTTTATGTTATGCTACCTTACATCGCGGGAACAACAGATCGCATAGGTAAAATTATGACGAAACATAACATCATTACAAGATTTAATACCACCTCCAAAGTTTATGATCATCTCAGAGGAGCTAAAGATTCATTATCTCCCACAATGTTCGAAGGCATATACGAAATTTACTGTAGTTGCGGAAAATCATATGTTGGCCAGACAAAGAGAGCCATAGAACGCAGACTGAAGGAAAACGAAAGGGCTATTCGGAAGAAAGATTGGTATCACTCTGCCGTGGCTGATCACACACTCTTAGAAGGTCACAGTAAATACATTAAAAGGGCGAAAGTTTTATATAAATAAATTAGCTAGTATCCACGGATCATCAGGGAAGCCATTGAAATAGAAAATGACCTAACAACCTAAACAGAGAAGATGGCTACAAACTTCCTTTTACGTGGAAAAGACTTTGCAAAACTCAAGTATTAATTAATCATGTGTAACCGCCGAAGTTTTTTTCTTTATTTTTTATTTAGAAAGCCTGACGAAGCCGGCAGAATAGCACGGCGAAACTGTTGCTAAAAAAGTGTAATTATATATCGCAGAAATCCAAAATAAACTTATCAAAACATCTTATAACTTCTTTTGATTTATAGGAAGGAAGGTCCTTATTTTATAAAATAAAGACCTTCCTATTTTAATGAATGATATTGTTTTGGCTAGTTAAGTAAATTTATCTTTAACTGGCTCTTCCACACCACCCTTCCCCTTTTATTCATTGAGTAAATAAACTGTGGAGATGATAATACTCATCATGTTATGAATTTATTCCATCAAATCATGCCTGAGTCTACTGCATACGGAGTTATTAGAAGACTAAGAGATTCTTGAACAAGTTTAAGGTACTAGTTAGTGAGATATTCATTAATTATTTTTTAAATTTTGGCTACTTCTTTAATTTTCTATTTTCATCAGATGCTACAAGGAAATGATTCCTGGAAATAACTAATTCAGCATTTGGAGCAGCAGATGAAGAGGGGCAGAAGGACTAGTATGTCCATGAGATTGTTATATTGCTAATTTTCGATGATATTTTTAAATAAAAATTTGTTATCATACTTTTTTTAATACTTTTATAGGTTCTGAACCCCGGTGACAACACTTCATTTATCCACCACCCCTGTCATCACAGACACATATGGCCCCAATTTATGGCTCCACATATTGCAATATTTAGGCCAATACAACCTTAGTACCCTGGCTACCGCGGCCAAGAGTAACAGTTCATATACACATGAAGTTAAGAAAAGGCACTCGTGAAGAATGGATCATGGCTACAATTCGTGTTTTCGCAACTTAATAAGCTATAGAAGTGCGAATAGACAATGATTCCAATCAAAGATTGTCAAAGAAAACATATTGATGCATTAAAGCTGACGGCATCACGCCTGACTTGGTGTAAATGATGTACATCCAAATTGAAAGGGCAAACCCTGTTTCCATAAACTTTTATTAATCTGCCATGATGCGCATTTCGCCACACTGTGGCATTGTCATGGGAGCACATCACAATACCACAGTGTGATGGAACGTGCGTTGTGCTAGAACAATAAAAGTTTGTGTAGGCCAATAGGTTTGTTCTTTCAATACGGTGACTTATTGAACATGAGTTTAGTTTGGGAAGTCAGTTTCGCTTCGTCTGTTACAAGGAAATTATTTTACTGCATAGCACCAAAGTGTGACCATTCACGTTGAAAAAAAGGCGTGGTCGTCGTGGGATTGCTGAATTGGAACACTGAGTATATCCATACAGTGGGGAGTGACACCATACATACATACACGGAGTGGGGAGTACACAGTATTATAAATAAATAAACATAAATAATTAAATTAATATTTCTGAAAATATGAAAATGAAAACTATATTTATGTATTAAAAATAACTACATGAAATATATATGACAAAACATTCATATGAAATTATATTATGTCCCCCTAGTGATATTATTGTCAATTAATTTGAAGCGCTTGTAAATACGTAATAAAGCAACGACTCAACAGTCGATACGTCCGAGAGTCAGGTGCCACGTGACGCTATGCTTTCGTGAGATCACCAGCGGTGTCCCAGTTAAAAAAAAAACATTCAACTTGCCCGTAATTCGTTCCGGGATTCTCAAAATACCAATCAGTGGTGTAAGTAAGTTATAGCGGTAGCGAAACATGGTTGTAGGTAAACTGTGCGTAGCGTGCCGTAAAGTAGGTAATGTATCGTGTATAATGGATCAACAAAGGGACAGAGGGGAGAGGAGACCACTTGAAAGTCAACGCTGCCAGCATAGCTGTATTTAACATGAGAGGCGGGGAAGAGTCAACAGCGTGATTCACGACCATATTCACGATCGAAAACGAATCGATACGGTGATAGTGTTCGGAACCATCCAGAAAACCCAAGCTTAAACAACTGGATTTAGAGCCATATAGAGCAATAAATTTGATGTGAATGAGAAATTGAGAATGTTGAAGTTGGCACCTTAATCCCCCCGCGCGGAGCCAGTTCGTGGGAAATAGACACCTCCACTGAAAGGGGCATTCTTCGCAGCCACCTCCATGTTTCACTACCAGTGCAAAATATCTGACTAAAATATCTGAACGACAAATTGAGCATATACAGGTAAATCAAGATTATTTTTATGGTTAGATTTAAAACAACTTGGGTGTACCCTATTCACGTGACGACATACCTACCATATCATTTACGCAATTCGCGCAGTGAAAACACTTGAGCATCTACGTCTGCATAAAAGCCTGCATGCCACCCAGAGGGTGCATGTCACGCCGTTCCCTTTCGGGGTAGGCAGAGTCAAATCTGATTAATGCTCGGTGAAAGACTTGTAAAGCTTACACCACATTAATAATTCCCTCAGTACTACCCTATCCTTCCATACCCGTTTCAATTACAGCTACACTCTTGCATTGCTACAATATGATTTTCAGCGTCCCGGTACGTAATTACACCGCATATCCCTCCTAGTGGTGAAGTAAGGATCAAGTACGCTGGCTCTCAAGATAGTCCTCCCAGAATGGATCCTAGCTCGAGTACGTTAGAGAAAGAGGGTCTTCGGCACAGAGATTACCCTATGTCTTGGGTTTTGCCAAACATAAAAGGGAAAACAACCCGCCATATTTGAAATCATTTGGCCCGGACGACGCGACGCCATGACAGAAGAAGGCAAAACAGCCGCGGTATTTGACCTTATTCGCGTGTTAGCTTGGACATCTTGGATCAAAACGCATAAAATAAGCACGGATTTTCCTGTTATTGGAGAAATATAGCAATTACTTTCTGTTTGCGACTGTTTTTTAAATTGTCTTTTAAATAATGGCTGGATACCAAATGTTATCCCAAAACTTCCATCTTTGCTGACAAACGATTGGCCATTCTCAACATTATCATGAAATCAGTGTCTCCTAAATGTTTATCATACTAGTTTCATAGTATTTAAAAATCCTTGTTTAATCCGGTGTAATCTGACCCACATTGTGGCAAATTGAACACTTTTTCATATATTCCTTACATTCAACTAAATCATATTCCCACGAACAACTTCTGGAAAGTACTACATCCGAGGGAAGGCACTTTCTTCTGTTGTTCTCTTTAGGATACTTTTTTTTAATTTTGACAACATACTTACTTGAAAAATGAAATTCCAAATCCTTTGCTATACGCCGAAAAAGAAGTTGGCATACTATTAAAATATTGAAAAAGTACTCAACTTTAGTAACATTCCTCCTAATAAATATCGTACTCCTGATGCATTAATCTACATGGATTCGCTTCTTGACTTTTTGCTGCCACGGGGGCATTTAGTTTACTTGTCTTCAGTTTGAGAGCGCCCTTGTCAAGACGATAGTTCCTCTAATTTTACTATAGCTCGTTGGATGTTATTATACTTTGGTTTCTCCAGTGACATACTGGAGAATGGCTTGCAAAACTGACCACCAGAGTGTTACTGTTACCGCTAGCAAGGAAAGCTGCACGAGACGCGGGTACTTCAATTTCCAGCAAAAATTAAGAAAGGACAAACTGATTCCAATTACAAAATGATTTACTACGCTTTGAGGGACTTGCAAATTTAGAAAATGTAAACATATTATTATAACAATCTTATGCGAAAATATTTCCTTTTTTCAATTAGCATTTTGTTTGCTTCAAATATATCAATTTAAATAATATTTATCGTTATTTATTATACCACGCGCGACTTTCTGTAGAGTAGCCATACCCCCACCACTGTAAAATATTGCCTTATAAACTATTTATCACAGCGTACTTATTTTTACTCGTATAAAAATATTTTACAAATTAAATTTGTTCTAAATTTTCCAAGCTACAGTTATGGTATATTTGTTAAATAACGCTAAGTGCAAAAATAAGGGAAATATTTGCAAAACACTGAAAAAATATTTTCATTGTTTATAAAAACTTTCTCCGAATTTTTTGGAACTGTGGATTATTGAAAAATGTTTTATCATTTCCTAAACTAGGATTTTCCAAAATTTTGGTATCGCTGGAATTTATTTCCCTTTTTGGATATTTACATGGCTAGTTTTACTACGCTATTAACAGTTCCAAAACTTTCTCCAAAGATAATTTCGATGGATTCCAGCTCCTCGGTCGGTATTATCTCGAAACACTTGACTCGTCTGATTGCCTATGATTGGTCGTTGGATTCAAGAAGCGGATTGAAAATAAGTATCGCACGTGTTTATGGGCGCTTTCCATTCAAGGTGTTGAAGTTAGCGCTCAACGGAACACATCAGCGCACTTTAGCGCACACGAAAGACTGAATGGAACGATGCGATGCGCGCTGGCGAAACGTTATGCAATCAGCCGATGAGTAAAGTTCTCCTAGTTCTATCATACTCTCAATGTATCAATTCTATTCAAATTATCTTCAAATATATCTTCTCTGTCATCCAGCATATTTTTGCAGTGCTATCGAAAAATTTAATGAAGGCATCAATTGCATTTTTCATTGGTCATTGGAGCATTTGTTGAAAATTAATCCACTCGAAACTAAAACCATTATAATTGGTTCCACACAATTTGTTGACATACTTAACTGTGAAGACAAACCGAAATATTGATTTAGAAGGTGTTGATATTTATTACTTTAAGTATGTTAAAAGTTTAGGACTCAGTATCAAAATGCTCTAAAATAGAAGGAATATGTGGCTCAGATCTCAAATAACTGACACAAAACATTGACGCCACTTAAAAACTTTAATCATTTAATACCTCTAGAGTTACGAAAGAAACTGTTTACATAATTGTTTATGCCACATGTAGATTACTGTTTACTGGTGATGTCTGACTAAACTGGTGAAATGCAAAATGAATTACAGATCAAACTATTCCATATTATTGAAAACTTATTAGTTAAAATATAATTATAGAAGAAAATTTCAATTCTCCATTTTACTGTATATATTTTGTGCCAGACTACTTTAATGAGAGGATTATTGTTAACTTCATCAATTCAGAACGAGTTCTTAGTTCTATCATACTCCCAATGTATCAATTCTATTCAAATTATCTTCAAATATATCTTCAAATATAACTTCATCAATTCAGAACGAGTTCTTAGGGCACAAAAATGCTTCAAATTACCTAAATGTCGATCTAATTATTACCAGCTTTCACCAATAAATTCGGCTATGAGGGTTTGGAATCATATTCCTGACTATATTTTAAATTTAAAAAATATATTTCAATCTAATTTTGAGGAAACCGGGACTAGCCACGGTAGTACCTTAACGGAGTCACCCGCAAGTGCACAGAGATTCTCTAATGGAGAAAAATTATTCACCTTGACTGGGATTCGAATCCGGATCCCTCGATTTCGCGCCGAGTGCTTTAACCAGTTAAGCTATCGAGGCGTCCTACTCCCCTGTGGATTATTTGGTGGCTTTATAGGAGCATGGTGGTCAGGACTGCTAGACCTATGATGTCATTAGCAGTCCAAGTCGTGCGCTAAGCGCCACATTCCGCGAGGACAAAGCCATATATAGAACACAAGGAGGTGCTCACTCTTGACCAATTTTGAGGAAACCGGGACTAGCCACGATAGTCACCTTTACCGAGTCACCCGCAAGTGCACAGAAGTGCGATATTCTACAGAGGAAAAATACATTGCCTTTGTATTTTTTATACACAATCTCTATGATTTAGTTGCTCTTAGTTGTAATCTATCTTTTTTACCTTTTTTACTCATTCCTACGTTCTTGTTCCTTGCTGTGCTGAATCAATTAAGCTCTGGATTTTAGTAGGAATGCCTGCTCACGCTGTATTTGTGTGATTAAAATGTTATACTTATATTAATATTTTACTACTACACACTGTTCCAAAGGACATAAAGGTTCTAGCACAATAAATTTGTATTATAAATTTTTATTATTATCGACATTCTTTTGTTGCTCAGCGCACATAAACCCTTCTCTCGCACTGTTTTGAAGTGCGCTGCCTAGTGTCCAGAGTCTTAAACTAATGGAAATCTAGAGCACTGTTGTGTTGCGAAGTTATATAAGCACACTAGAGCGAATGGAAAGCTGTCTCTGTTTTCAGTATTGATAACCCAATTCGACTCTTTTGTAGGATGCTATAACACCATTTACACGGATCAATTTTAATCATACATAATTCATTTCAATTTTAAGCGCTGAAGTAAGCATCGTGTACGTTAAGGGCCTTGAGTCGTGTAAGCCCCGCCTAAGCTGAGACGACAAACTGGGAGCGTCTTCAAAGACGAGATGGAAATGTGGGTAAGATGGAGGGTGAGTCAAACGAAGAGATGAGTAGGAGGAGGGTACAGAAGGGATTTGAGGCGGGAATAGTTCTCTAGTGACAAGCATTCTGCCGCGATCTGTTTAACGCAGCCAGGGAAACGACAATTCCCCGCGAATCCGAGGCAGCCTAATCATCGCTTCGACAAAGGCACGCTGAGAGAGCACCGCGTCTGGCGAGCAATCATGAATGAAACAATAACGCAAAGATGTTTTGGCCCGGTGACAAGAGATTGGAGCGTCCTTTGAAAGCTTTAGAGAGCAGCAGCAGAGATAATTTAAAAAAGATATCTCGGATTTTATTTCAATAAAAGTAGGGCTGGCCCGATACCAAATATTCTTTTTAGATCCGATACCGATATTTTAATTATCGATATATTTTGATACAAGCGATCCCATAGTAATCACGGGAAAATATAATAGATTCTGTAACTACTTGCATTTTTACCCCGGTATGCAAATAATAAATTATTATTTATTCAATTACTATTTGCACGGGTGTAAATACGGACTTGGAGTAAAGAGGGTAAAATTCGCCATGAAAAAATCATATTACTTGAAAGTGATTCAAATCCGGATCTCCAAATTGTCATTCAAGTGCGTTATTCAGTTACACCACCAAGCCATCTTAATCTAAGACGATTCATCGGGGGTATATACGAACAATTTGTTCTCTTCCCCAGTCTACATTGTAGCTCAGAAAAGCTACATTACATTAGTCTATGCTATCCTAGTTCAGGTGAGCCACTATGTCACATATGCATAATATTAGATCATATCACAAAGGCTTTGTATCCATTTGTTAGAGGATATACGACATTGAAAACATACGAGGTGCATTCAAATTATAACACCTCCGATTTTTTTCTCACAAACTAATCAGACACAAACTATGAAACTTATGTCACATCTCGATGCAATCTTCCTGCAGCAGTACACGTTTTTCAAAACGACAATACTATGCTTTCATGGCCACTACGAACCCTTCTTTCGGAGTCTGCTTTGACCACTGGAAAATTGTTGTTGCAATTAGTGGTGTGGCTAGTAAATGTGCGGCAACGGTGTGTCTTTCATCGTTGGAAACAGCCAAAAGGCGCTAGAAGCCAGGTCAGGTGAGTAGGGAGCATGAGAGATCACTTCAAAGTTGTAGTCATGAAAAAACTGCAGCGTCGCGCTCGACCGATGTGATGGTGCGTTGACTTGGTGAAAGAGCACACGTCCACCCTCCGTTCGTCCGTCCGTCAGTCCGACAGCATTCGTGGCACCCACCTAGAGGACACTTTTTGCATTTTCAGGTGTTCATGCAGGATTATGTTCAGAGAACACGGAAATGCCAACTTTGGAGGCAATGTGTTCCACACTCATTCGGTGATCCTCCAAAACAACGTTCTCCAATCGCTCAATCATGTCGTCAGACCGGCTGGTGCGAGGCCGAGATTGCCTTGGTTGGTTGTCACACGACGTTTTGCCTTCTTTGAACTGTCGCACCCAACAAAGCACATTGGACACATCCATGACACCATCGCCACATGTCTCACTCAACTAGCGATGAATTTAAATCGGTGTTACACCACACAAATAGAGAAAACAAATGATTACACGCTGTTCTTGTAATGAAAACTTCGCCATTTTAAGTCTCCAAAACAGTCCTAACTGTCGCTGCTACTGCTAGAGTTCTGTGTGTCTTACAATGCTGTTCTCTCTGCCATGCATTTACAACAAGTGCGCATGTATTTTAAGACAATCCGCATGTTTCTATCTGTTTACAGTCATGAGAAATGAATCGGAGGTGTTATAACTTGAATACACCTCATTCAATACCCTAAAATGTATTGTCCTAAGAGACGTGCAATAATTTTCAATTATAACTACGACATTCTCAGGACCAGTTTTTCTGATATGATCCTTTACAATTATTTTGCATGTCAATATTTGGACAAGCCTAATCTAAAGCTATAAAATGCGATGTAAAGGTATACTTTTTATTTATTTTCTTTTTCTCTTTTCTCCTGTACTTTGTTTCCGTAATGCAAGTATGCTGTAATTATATTAGCATGTTCTATGAAATAAATATCCCATGAACCAGGAGGGCCTGCGGCAAGAAAACGCTGTTATTATTATTATTAGAAGTAATGAAGAAGAAGTATAAAATTCGTCAATGCTTCCAGAGAATTTGCAATTTTGTCTTCTCCACCATCGACATTTTCTGAATGGAATCATCAAAAAACATGTCCCAGAGTTGGGAGGGAAATGTCAGAAGGTGTTCAATGAAAACTCAGCAAAAAAGAAGAGAAAGTCTCAAACTGATTGTGAGGTATTGCAGCCTCTTGAACACAATACTGCAAGGAAAAAATAATGCGAATAAATAAAAAAGCAGGAACATATCAAGCGACGTATGACGCAATTAAGCGATAACCTGGAATGTGAAAGGAAGTTGGACCTTAAGCAAATCTACTTCCGATCGATGATGCTCACGATGGTTTCCTTGAATATTGAAACGGTTTAAACTACGAATTATCGACATCGGTCAATATATATCGATTTTGAGGAAACCGGGACTAGACACAGTAGTAACCTTCACGAGGTCACCCGCAAGTGCACTAAAGCACTCGGCGCGAAATCGAGGGATCCGGGTTCGAATCCCGGTCAAGGCGAATGATTTTTCCTCTGTGGAATATCGCACCAATATATATCGTCCCAGCCTTAAGTAAAATATAGAAAAAAGAAATAAAATATTAGGTGAAGGCTTTATAGGTTTTCTACCGCGTTGATCCATGTCCTTTGACAAGAATATTACCATAATTCCAGCTGAATTCAGCGAATGCCAAACCTGGTGAAGAAGGCTGTAATCCTGGCGACATTTTCGTCGAAAAGAACGAGTTAACGCGGTAGAAAACCCAAAAAAAAACCTTATTTTCAGTCCGGAATTATTGATAGTGTCGGGAGTGACCGATATGTATCGCCCAAACTCTAACTAAAATAAATCAAAAAGAGAGAAACTATCTGGCAACAGTTTTCGTGGGAGCCTTCTCTCCAATGAAAATATCTCTTTTTGTGCTTTTCCACTAATATTAACTTGTATCTCCTCTTCACAGTCTTGTTTGCCGAAGAGCACTCACCATAATTTCCGCGCGATCTGGTGATTACATATCCCCGTTCTTACGTGTATACTTTTCCCCCTACGACAGGATCGTGGGGTGTAGAGCATTGTAATGAATGGTGAAAGACAAAGGAAGCCCATGGGGATAGAAAGAAAAAATATGAAGTGATTTTTCCGCGGCACTCACAGCGGATAAAGGAACCCACCGCAGCCGACTCCCGGGCTAACATCGTGCACATTTTATACGAGGAAACCCATTGGAGAGGAGAGACAGAGAAAGGTTGAGCTAATGAAGGGAGAATGACTGGGAAGGGGTGTTGGTATTAGGGTTCACAATCCGGTGGCTGAGCCATTGAATGGCTGGCAACATGGCGGACCCATGCTTTCATATTTCGGGATAACCAAAGGGTTCCTTCGCAGTAAAAAGTTCCCACGAACTTTTTACCTCAGTTCGCTCCGGAACCCTGACCACTCTCATTGATATCCCTATCTCAAAAAATCCCCACCCCTCTTGCCGGGAAATCCCCACCCCCAGCCGGGAATAATAATAAAAAAGATTTAGCGGCCTGAATGGTAATTAAAACTTTTCTCAGTCATCGTTGTCGCTCGGTTCTAATATTCGTCATACTTAGTAGAGTGCATAGGCGTAATATTTGCTCCATAGTTCGTCGGCATACCTACGTATTGCAATATCCTCAAACTAAGTCATCAATGTTTGAGAACTCTTATATAAAAAATCACTCACGGTCTCAAATTCTAGATCTGAAATAATGAAACAATCCATGTCCGGTTAAATGATGGCAGTACCTCTTCTGGCTATGTTTGAATTATGGTCACAATAATACCTATAGCGTAGTTACTAGGCATGCGATGCTATGCTCAACTCACTTCCAAACCTTAACCACTCTCACTGGAATCCCAATCTCGATATACATATTCCTATTACAATATGAATGAAAATGAAAACATTTTAGTTATTGTTGTCGCTCGGTTTGAACATCCATCATCCTTATTAAAATGCATAGCCATAATATTTGCTGTATTCCTTTCCAGTATATTTAAGTAGTTTAAAAGGTTATGCAAATTCTCCAAACATATGCTAGATAAATAATGTTCAAGCAGAGAAATGAACATACTCCACCTCCTGCGTTTTGAGTTGACATTTTTTCCGACAGGGCACTTGTACAAAAAGGTATTAAGAACATATTATAAGTGGGTATTCACGATCTCTCAATTCTTAAAGGCATACATTTTACATAATATGAAATTGGATTATATATTTCGCTAACCAAAATTGGAATTATATAAGAGATATTTTCACTGTATGGGGCCTAAATCATAATAAGCCTTATTAGCTAACTTAAAAATGGATTTATTTTATTTTTTGGAAAATTATCTCCTTTAACTAACATACGGTTATATCAGCAAAATTATGGTAGCTTATTAAATGCAATCATATGACCATAGGATTGCATCTTTTAAATGCGACTATATTTAGTTGATATATCAATAATTATCCTGTAATACTAGGCAGGTGATGTTGTTATCCTAAAACACCATATTATCGTGCTAATAATACGCACTTCTTTCCTGAAATTATCCACGGAAAGTCACCCTACGTCTAATATAGCTAATGCCGATGTCACATTTGGCCCAAAGAATTTTCGCCGTGAGTTATCGGTGACGCGGTGCAGTATCATTGAATCCAGAAAACTTATCAATTTATTCAGGAAAGCTTTCAATTAACGAATACCTACCTAAGAGACTGTTTCAGGCTTAACATAGGTTACTTAAAGTTATGCTTAAAAATGAAAATTATATATTGAAATTACCTGGTCAATGTCGGTGGGTTAAGTTTTTTGGTCAGATGGCAGTTCGTTACGTCGCTACCTTACAAGTATTTCTTATACAGTATTTGTAGCAAATACACGCAGGCACGATACTTTCGTACATGTTCATTACCGAAGCATCCATTACACATATTTTCATCACCCAATCATTCAGTCTTATCCCTTCTGCTCTCCATTTTTACCGTAATTATTTCTCCGGCACTTAATTCTTTTGGATACATAATAACACCAAATGAATCTAAAATGCACATACTTCCCTATATGCTTGTGGACATGGGGTATGGTAGGGTGTGCTAGGAACCCCTCCATGAATGGAGAGAATTTTAAAAAGGAAGTTGATGTTAGAAAGGAGGAATTGATAAATATGTGTTGAAGAAGTGTTTTCGTGGCTCGATCTATTTACAAATTTTACGAGGCATTTACAAATGGAACGAGGAAAGAATGAAATTTTCTGCTCCAGACAGTTGAAACAATGGCAGAAGATATAATTAAAACTATACAGCGAGCAAAGATGAAGTACGCTAGTGAAAGAATTGTTTGCCAGTAAGAGGGAGCTGATGACAGGTCTCATCGCGGTAAGGGTTTAAAGAAGGGTCTGGCAGAGTTTAATATAAAGTGTAGCGTTGAATACTGCACAACGTGGGCTCTGAGAAAAATTGACTGTAATAAGTAGAAGGCATTTGATATGTGGTTGTAGAGGAGAATCTATAAGTAATTGAGAATTGAGTTAGTGGATGGAAAGGAATACAAACAATAGAGTGCTTGATGTAGTAGGTGAGGAGAAAAATTTCTGGAGGAGATTAGAAGGAGGTATGGTAGGTTGGTGTAAGGGGTAATAAGGGACTAAGGGTTCCTGAAGGCCACGATAAAGGGGAGGAAGTTGGAAAAGGGAAAGGAAGAGAATAGGTTTCATGGAAGGAATTAAGAGGTACAGGACGTATGCTGAGATGAAGAACGAAATTTTGCTAGTAGAAAGGTTCCTGCGCATAAAAAACAGGGGGAATTATGCTCACTTCTATTTAATCCTACCTTAACCGGTATATTACCTAAATACTAATAATAATGATGAGGATTTTAGCACATATCAAGCTACTTAACGCGATAACCTCCTATAAAATAACTACTTAAACAACAACAGTTTTTAAAAAGTAATTTATGCACAACCGCCTCAATCCACCCAGCTTAAAATCTGATCTTATTCCCTGTGGAGACACTCGCGGAAACCCAAGACGAAATACAGTTTTGCGCCCCCGGGGAGCAACAGACGGGATTTATAGGGCCCCCTTAACACAGTCCTCCCACTGAGAATTGGTGGTAGTCTGCTGCACTTCCGACCCCCCTTGAAGAAGAAAGCGTTCGTCTCCGACGCCGCTGAACAGAGAGAGAGCAAAGAGGCAGAAAGTCACGCTGAAGAGGCGACCGGAACAGCGGAGGAGTGGTGGGAAGCATTTGGATGGATAATGTAAGAGAATGCGAAACGGTAGGAAGGGGGAGACTCTGAGGCCACACGATAGGCTTAAGGTAGCCGGAGAGGTAATCATAAATCATTGCATGAACATTTTAATAATTTTGTGAGTCGAAAAATAATTTCTAGACCATATTTTATTGAATTGTATCTGTTTATGTGTTGGAACTCACCATGCAAGCAGTAAAGGAAATGTTACATGAATTATATTAAAATATTTTTTCCTTGATTAAAGCATGTTTATAAAGCAAATTTTCGGCGCGGAATTCGAAATTTAGACGAATTTATATTGAAATATGTTTTTTTAATACTGGACTTAACGAGGACGTAACACCTTGATATTTGTTAGCGACAATTAAAATAGTAGGAATTATATTATTTCGTGTTTAGAAGAAAATCTGTATACATGTAATCAAATTTTAACGAAATATATCTAATATTCCCTAAGACTATATCTTAAAGTAAGCATTTAATTGCCAAAAACATTAATCGGTATGATGCAATGTTTTCGCTTTTATCTGTGGCTATCACTAATGAGAGCATTTCTGCAATATTTCACGCAAAATTTTTACATAAACAAAATTCGCTTCAACCACCTTATATTTATAGAAAAATTTAGATCAGGTGAGATTCAGTGGGACACGAAGGGGATTATATTGAGCCCATATTGTCATCTAAAATACCAGGTAAAATTTAATAACTTCTTTTTGCACATAAAGGAGCAGTTTACGGCTGAAATACTGGAACTGTTCCATTATGGAAGTAAGAAATCAGATGATGTAATATTCTACTCGTAATAGATTAATTTCACGAATATTTATGACAAACTACTTCATTATTAAGAGATGAACCGCTTGATAATGATGTAGTAGGTCGAAACTAATCATGAGATAAACTTATTAATAGTGTAAAACTGCAAAATTCCATTAAATGCCTCTAACTTATTAATTATTTATCATTAATAAATTGAACACTTAATCAATTTTTTAGCCTAATCATACAGATATAGACAAGATTTATTTTCAATATAATTGCAAATTGCAATCCCAAAACTTATCAAACTTATCGCAAGATATACCTCCTACTCGGTGTTTTAAACCCCTAGTCCAAAATGTGCAGCATAGCTAATGAAAGGACTAGTATAGCATAGCATCTCTCATACGTCATAAGTAGTCTCATACGCCACTTGCTAGGCTTAGATTACATGAAAAATTCAGTTTAGAAGAGTTTCAATAGGACACAGAGTATCTGTATCACTTGAATTGTTTGAAGTGATAAAATGAGTGATATGAGATTCGAATTGATGACTAAAAAAATTATTCTTTTCACGCACCGTTAGTGACTAAGACGAAATCAGAAAGTAACATCTACATCTACATATTACCCCGCAAGCCGCCTCAATAGGCGTGTGGCGGGGGGTGTTAGGACACCAGCCGCTTAAAGATAAAAAGGAAACGCTCTAATGAAATTACGCCTAGCATTTATTGAAGTCCCTTATTGTTCGGGGGAAAAACGAATTCCCATACCTATCCGTTCGGCAAAATATCTCTCTTAATTTATCGTTTCTGTCGGACCTGGAAATATAGTGGGGTTCTAATATGATGTTCTCCGTGTCGCTCTGAAAGATATCTATTCTCAATTGTTCAAGCAATCTAAGCCTAGCGCGAAGCCTCCGAGTCTCTAGCGGTTCCCAGCCTAATTCGTTTAACATCTGTGTAACGCTATCAGTACGCCCGTAGCTGTTTTTGACGAATCGCGCAGCTTTCCTTTGTATTTTATTAAGTTCCCGGACTAAGTCTTTCTGCACCGGATCCCATATGCTCGCTGCATATTCAAGGTGTGGCCGGACGAGTGCGAAATAGCACCTCTCTTTTACTTTTTCATCCGAAAATCTTCCCACAATACGCTTGACGAATCCTAGCTTCTTCAGAGCTCTGCCACAAATATTTCTTATATGTGTTCCCCACGATAGGTCCGAAGTTATCGTAACTCCTAGATACTTCACTTCATCTGTCGCCTTTATGTTAACACCATCCACAGCATATACATGGGAATAGTTGGACGACTTCCGCAAGAAATGTACCGCCGTGCATTTGCTCAGATTAAGTTCGAGTCCCCACTCTTGGCTCCACACATGAACGTTGTTTAAATCCGATGATAGAGTTTCAAAGTCAGAGTGATCACTAATTTCACGATAGATGACAGCGTCGTCGGCGAATAGACGTATTTTACTGCTAATTCGAGAGCATAGATCATTTATGTATATGATGAACAAAAGGGGTCCGATCACGCTTCCTTGCGGGACACCTGATGTCACTTTAACGACATCAGAGCTAATTCCGTCAAGAACTACCTTTTGCTTACGATCACTCAGAAAGTCGCGTATCCAGTTTACTACTGTTTCGTTTAGGCCGCATGACTGTAATTTGTATAAAAGTTTGTTATGAGGTACCGTGTCGAAAGCTTTCTTAAAATCTAGAAATAATGCGTCAACTTGTCTTTTCGATTCGCCAGATTTGAGAACGTCATGAAGAAAGAGCGCGAGTTGTGTTTCACATGATCTACCTTTCCGGAAGCCGTGCTGACAGCCATGGAGGACGTTACGACTGTCCAGGAACGTCATGATATTGCTAACGACGATATGTTCGAGTATCTTGCCTATAATCGACGTTAATGAAATTGGTCGATAGTTCCCTAGGTCGATAGTAACGAACTCGATCTAACATTCAATTCACCTTTTTCCACTACCTTTCATTTAAATTTCCCAATTTGCTACCCTTTAAATCGCTGTTATCCTAACACCACTGCCAAACGCCACTGGGGAAGCACGCAGGGTAGTATTAAGATATGTTGATGTATGGGAATGGGTGCGAGTGTAGGTGGATGTTTTTCAGTAAAGAAACATCAAAACTTTTGCAGCCTCAAATTCAAATTTGAACTTGCGGCATGAATTATTTTTCAGCATCCAATGATATATTATCATAATTATTAAAGATGATCTACCGCTATGTATCTATTCTCAAATGATAAAGCTGAAGGTGCATTATTTCAGTTTTTAGCTCGGCATACCAGCTAGACCTCTCTTCATCCCATCTTCTAAGCTTATTTCTTCTCTGTCTTCCCCTTCCCCACTTACAGAACATCCCCCCCTATCACGGCCATCAGCATCCACTTCACACGTCGTTACCCGATCCAACTACCTATTTTGCCTCCTCCTGCTCTCCTTCAAAAGTTTTTATTCTCCTCGCCCACCATCTCCAGAACTTCATCGTTCGTCTTTTTTTCGTCAAATACAGCAAGAGAATATCCAAGAAGATCAAAATTGCAAAATAAATATCTCCGGTATGTCAAATACCAGTATTTCAGCTACAAACATTCATGTGCAGCGCATAAATCTATGGATCGGAAGCATGGGCCATTTGAAAAGCAGACGTATTTGATAACTGGTGTTGGGGTAGGATGCTCAGGAACAAAAAACGGATAAAGTAAGAAATAAAGAAGTATAAAGAAGGAGAAAGGTGCATATGGAACATTAAGCAAAAAAGAAGAACTTTGATGAGAGCTAGGTTTTGACCACTGCATTATATTAAAAAGCTGTTTGGGAGAGTTGGTCATCAATAAATCAAGATCACATAGGTGCCTCTTGCCAATATTTCCAAAAATTGCATTTTCATCAAGAGGGCTTGAGGTGAAAATTATTTTGAGTACACAGAATATGCAAACTTTTGGTATGGATATTGGAATTTGTAACTTTTGAATAACAAATAATGTAACTGTAAATAGATTGCAATTTGTTTCTGAATAACAAATTCCAATATACGCACCAAATATTTGCATATTCTGTTTACTGAAACTAATTTTTCATCTCAAGCCCTGATGATGAAAATTTAATTTTTTTAAACCGAAACAGCATTTTAATAAGAAAAGAAGAACCAGATGGATTGGGCTCACTCTGAGGAACAATGTGTTTGTGAAAAAAATAATTGAAGGAAAAATAGAGGTAAAAGTCTCAAGAGGAAGGCCAAGAGACATGCGTACATAAACCAAATAAAGAAGTAAGCACATAAGAATAATTACCAGGAAGTAAAGGATACTAGCATTAGATAGGGAAGGATGGAGGGCATCATCTAACAAATCTTAGGATTGAACTATCCATGATGATGACATCCAGCATAGTCTACATCATAACATTCTAAAATCGATCATCGATTCCTACGGATTATGGTATTCGGCACATCGTACAGACCTAATCAGAACTTTGGGCAGAAGAGATATTCAAAATACTGAAAACTTTTCCTCGGTTAATGCGAACTGTTCAAATACAAAACAGATGCATTTTCTTACCGCACAAAGTATCAAAACGAATTATCTCGAATTATTTCGCATGTTGTTACAAGGTACCTGATTAATTCGCATAATATCTCCGCCGGCCACACGCCCGCGGTTTGCAGGGTACTATGTAGATGTAGATATCTCATTGCATTGCAATATAGCATGATATCGTATTTTATCACAATAATACATGTATGGAGGAAGGTACCTATAGCAAAATTCTTGAAATAGGGTTCCACATGAAAATTAATAGTGAACAATATCGTATTTTATCTGAATAAGCATCATTATATCACATATTATCACATGATACCGCATTATATCTCATAGTATCACATCATAGATTGCGAACACATTGTATCACAACAAGTTATAGGTGGAGAAGAGTATTTAACGCAAAAAAGAGGAAATAGTGTACCGCATGAAATATGAGTTAGAAATATATCGCAGTTTATTGCATAATAGGTATCGAAAAAAATATACCACATAGACCGAAGATATCGCAAAGCCAGATCTGCTGCATACTTTATTCGATACGTCGCAATATCGCACATCCATACAGAGAATGGCTTGGGTGAGAGGCGAAACGGAAAATTCGGGTCGACTCAACACTAAGGGTGAGCTAAGATAGGTGTGGTGGCAAGTGCCTTCAGTAGGGACTTGGGAGAACCAGGGTGGCGTAAGCGATTGAGGTCAAAGGCGACTAAATTCCCTTTCTCCTCCTTCCCATATCCTTCCCTTTACACACATCTCTCTCCTTCCCTTTCTCCCTTAGCAGTCCCTCTGGCCTCCCGAGAGAACTAAGGAGTGAACGGGCAGGTGAGTTTCAAGAGGGCGAAGGTCATTGCCCAGGAAATCAATCTCCAAAGGGGCCGAGAGAGTGTGCGAGGATACGCCTCACGGTTCCTGTTAACAAGCAGCGCCGGCTGAGAGCTAATTCAAGCGCAAAAGGCATCTCATCGCGAGGGAGGACTAAGTAGAGGTAGAGGAAGATGCTGTGAGAGGTAAGAGACAGGGTAGAGAAGCAACCATTGCAAGAGAAGCCTTAGGGATATTATATAAAAATGAAGGAAGAGATAAAGAGAGACGGAAGGTGGAGTTCAAGTTTTGGTCGTAGATGGTGGCTACGAAATAGGAAGGAACAAAGGTGAATAAGGAAAGATAATATTTTTGAGGGAGCAAAAAGAAAAGCAGGGATAAAAGCAAAGGGGATCAATATAGAAAGAGCTAAACGCTTATTCTTCAGCGATAATAAGACGGAAACTAGTTGCTAATAACTGACAGAAAATAATTGAGACAAGATGCATAAAACTGTATAAGTACCTTGAAAAAAAAGCAAACACCACAAAATAATTATTAATCAACAAGAAAGATTGCTGTTCTACAAAATACATATTATTATGAAGAACAAAAAGGTTTGATTTTTATCAGGATTGAATAGGACACTTCACTCAAAAATAATTTTTTAAAGATTTCATCCCACTTATTTCTATTACTGGTGGTGAGATAAAGACTACGAAAACGGAACGAAGAGACATGAAGAAGAAAAGATATGTTGCTTGAGGGAACAAGGAGCAATACAGGGAGAAAAACGATGAGGATTGATAAAAAGTAATAAACGCCCATTATACCAGCAATAATAAGACAGAGAAACCAGCTGTCGATAATGAGGGAATACAAATGTAAAAAAGAGGCATAAGAAGCATAAGTGTCTGGGAA
This sequence comes from Pyrrhosoma nymphula, assembly GCA_963573305.1. NCBI lineage: Eukaryota > Metazoa > Arthropoda > Insecta > Odonata > Coenagrionidae > Pyrrhosoma > Pyrrhosoma nymphula. The sequence goes on along the minus strand of OY754339.1, from coordinate 41,557,488 downwards.
AAGAACAAAATAGGCAAAAAAATATGGTTTAACAAGAAAGCATTGCTTTTTTAAAAAACGTATTTTATCATGTAGAATAAAAAAGTTTGCTTTCTAGCAGGAAAAAAAGACACTTCACGCAAAATTAAAGTATAAGGGTCCTAAGAGGAGCAACATTAAAAGTGAAGATTTACGGAGATTTAGAGAAAAAGGAAGTAAAATATAGAGACAGAAGACAGAGCTCAGGTTTTCGGCGAAGACGGTAAGGAAAAGAAAATAGAAATGGATGGAGCAGAGATGAATGAGGTAAGATAAGATCCTTCAGGGATTAATGAGAAGAAAAACAACGGTGTTTGATAAACAAAACTCGCTAATGTCAATACCTCAAGCTTGTATAAGAAACCAGATGAACAAGTTCCAAAATAACTGAGACAAAACAAATCTAAACATGAAGCATAAAGCTGTATGTAGCATGACAAAGAAAATAAAGGCAAAATATTATGATGAAACAAGAAATGTCGTTGTTCAATAAAAATATATTTTATAAGCAAAACAAAGAAGATAAAATATTTCTTCCTGAAACCAGGATCCCACGGTTATTTTTTTTCGTAAATTTAATCATGAATAATTCATGAATACTCTTTGAGTTACACTGCGCATATGCACGCCAATATTTGGTTAATTTCTGTAAATACGAAACATGAAACTTGGTCACTGATTGGCTTTTCTACGCGCATGCGCATCGACCACCACCATCACGTTCTCGCAGTATCTCGCATCTCGAATATTATACTGCTATTTAATAAATAGGTATTTGTATGACGTTGTAACTTCGCTTCTCGACATACTCTTGCCATTTTGCTTTAAATTAAGAAAGGGATTTGTAGACTATGCGAGATATATTATGGTCAAAATTAACGAAAATATATTTTTTATCGAGAGAGAAATTCCTCACTTCGTATTTTCTAAATAAAATTATTTGAGGTTACTTTAACATAGATTGACGATTTTTGCATTAATATATTTAATTGGTACCCTGCTTGGTATTTAACAAGCGTCAATTATTCGCTCAGTATCTTCGTTGCTTCACTCAGAGACTTTCAGAGCGAGAGGATTATGCTAGATTTATTTATCATTTACGATATCTGTACGAACTACCTCCAAAAATATGAAGCTCGAACGGAAACAAGTAAATTATAATAGTTTTCGCATATACATAAGACCATTAGGAGTAATATAAAGAATTATACGCGTAAAAATAACTTGAATATGAGGTAAGTATCAGTAGGCCATACCATGAGTTGGGAACGTCACGCCATGTTTCGCCAAATCTGTCTTAATGGGCGGTGGTCTGGTGAGGAGCGCGCGCGCTTTGCGTGTGAAGGATCGTAGTTTCGATTCTCCATTGGAGAAATGTTTGGGAAACGAATTTTTTAAAGTCACAATAAAAAAACACAGTTATTATAATATATTCTTACACAGTGATAAACAGTGTTATCAGACTCTAGTTTCGGACTTTTTCTACGGTGAAGATAGCTTCGGCGACTCTGTGCTGGGGAACTGCTACATAGGGATTCTGACGAGTTTCATCGTGAGCAAGCATGCTTGTTCCTGCAATTCCTTCAGTTTATACGTATGGCTAAAGCAATTCCCGGGTAATTACAGCAATATATGTGTTGTAACGTATGATATGAATTATGTTGTTGATGCTGGGGAATTGTTGATGAAAGGAAAAGGGGGGTAGTTGGGGAATTGGATTTGGAGAGGATGCTGGATGCATCTAGGAACATTGTAATGGAAAGAATAAAGAGTTTTATAACGAAAATAAACGTCTGACGTTACAGGCGGAGGTGAGGACCCACTTTTCTGGCAAAGAGGATATTTGTCACGGGTTTAAAAAAAATAGCCCGTGGAACGTGAAAAAAACGCAGCGGCCGGATTGAACGCGTGAATCGGAATCGGAGAGCGACATCCTTTTGGGAAAGGATTAATTGGATCTACGGTTGCCGGTTCGAGGAAGCTGACTGGAGGCGGTATTTGCTTCAAGGAAAGACGCAACATTGAGTGACGAAGTTGGAGCTGCTAGCGAAGACGTCTTGGTTTCTTCCTGCCGGCGGTTGGAAGTCGAGTTGCGGAAGAAGTGGACGGGCTGCAGTTGATCGTGTTGGTGTGGCGCCATTTGACAAAGGGGTACTAAAACGGGATCTCAGTAACATTTTGTCCAGTGATGTAAGTATTTAAACATCCCTGGACAAAATTCTTTAAACGGTGGAGGAAGACTGTAACGTATGATATGAATTGTGTTGTTGATGCTGGGTTGCTGGGGAGTTGTTGATGAAAGGAAAAGGGGGATTGTTGGGGAATTGGATTTGGAGAGGATGCTGGATGCATCAAGGAACATTATAATGGAAAGAATAAAGAGTTTTCTAACGAAAATAAAGGTCTGACGTTACAGTGTGCTATTCCATATCATGGCTCGTAGATCCCGTAAAAATATCTTCTCTGCTTGTCCTTTTCGTACAGAGAATACACTATTGATCGCAGCACAAAAAGTTCTATCATTGGCCGTCAGCCGATCAGCGCCCAATTCATGACTTTTTCCTCCTCGTGTGACATGGGGCCAGCAGTTCACGAAACTCTATTCATGAATATGGAATTCATGAATATATTTACGAAATAAATTACCGTGGGACACCAGCTTAACAGGAAGTGATGGGAAACTTCACTCAAAAAATTATTTTTAGGTTAGCATCCAGTAATATTTAAGTCCATCTAATTGTGAAAAATAAATTCTCGTTTGTGTAACAATTTGGTTAGCATTATGCTCCTGCTACTGTGAAAAATCTGTGTTCTTTTTTTTAATTTCTTCCATCTCATTAACGTCGCACAGTCTAGATTAGTGGTTTCCTATCCCGAGAGCCCGTGTTTGACTGCCGGAAGAGGCAGAAGAATTTTGAGAGTAATCCCGATCCCTACTTGGGAGAGTGCCTGAAGTATGTACAATACATCGTCCGTCGGATGGGGCATAAAACTGTGGACCCCTTGGCACTTTTCGTTAAGAGCTGGTCATGGTGACCCAGGGTTTCCCTTCACACTTCTTCCTCTCCCAATTCCATCCCATAGCAACCTACCCAACCTAAGGTAATCTATCCTTCATCGTGCAAATTACCTCAGCTGTCGGTCGCACTGTCACACTCAACGAAAACCCATGCATATGAGAAAGCGCCTGCACTTGTTCGTTGAACTGTTAGGGTAGTGATGGTAAACACTGAAACGACTTTATCTGCGCGCCTTCGACTGAATGAATGACACAGGCTACAAATAGTTTTCCACGACCGGACGCCTATGCCACAAAAACTTGGTCTGTATGATACTGTGATGCGTCGAATACAACACAATACATTTAGGAGATACTGAATTTTGAAAAAAATTCCTCAAGGAAAGATTGGTATGAATTGGGAATGGAACCACTGACCTTTGGCCTATCGATGCAATGCCAAATGCGCAGGCCAAAAGGATACATAGATTTAGGATTTTAGACCTTATTCCCCTTGCAATTCAATTTTGGGGGATTACAGGGAACTAGATGTTATGTCCTTAAAGTCCATCATGGATGTAAAGACAAGGGAGAAGAGAATTTCATAGAAACCCCAGGTGTCCCCCGGGCTGAATTCAATCCAACACCACTTAAAATGGTACTTAAATAAAACTGCAGTAATTGTACTGTCCACTTAAATGTTAATTTAAATATTACACTACACGTGTCATCAGGTCTACGCAAGTTGTGTCTCCAATGGGAATATTTATACATGAGCAAATGAAATGCCCCCCCCTCTTTCATTTGCTCATGCATACATTTTCTCATTGGAGACATAACTTAAGTAGACCTGATGATGACGCCCTAAGAAACGTCGAAACACGTGTAGTGTAATATTTACATTAAAATTTAAGTGGACAGTACAATTACTGCAGTTTTATTTTAGCACTAACATGCTATTCCACCATATAACGCCAGAGACTGTCGAATATAAGCACTTAAGATGGTTTAAGTGATTTTCGTCCATGTACGGATTAGAATGAAACGTTGCATAGCATGTTTCCATTAATTATATCTATAGATTCAAGTGAAAAAATTACATTAAACTTATTTGATTATTTGGCAATGGATTGATATTTTAACACGTAGCTATATGGTACGAGAGGTATATTTGGTAAAATTTGGAGATCAATTGTACATAGTTTCCTCTAAACGCAAAATAATAAATTTCAATGGTTGTTGATAAATATCACGCTGTGGTCACGAATGGTGTCATGCTGAGTCTAATTTTCAAACAAAACATATTTAACATAATTTTCGCCCAAATTTGGAATTACACGCTGAAAACTTAATTCATGATTTAATTAAGGCAAAAAGGTAAAATACATTGCTTGTATTATTTTCAACACTAAATGAATGGTAAGCTCCACCGCATATACAGATGCACTTATATGAAATACTAGCAGAAGGTACCCGTTGAAATTCAACGGGTGTAAAAAACATTGAACCTATTTCATAAAAAAAAACAAAAAAGCCTGAAGAATACTGTATGCGTGGTCATTTGAGGGGTTCGTAACCTTTCTTTTCCGTTGTGTTCGTGGTAGTTGACACGCTGCCCGTTTTCCAGGTGCACGGAGAGATGAGTGACTGTTGGTTCTCTTTCATGCACGGGAAACCCAAAAATGGGGCACGAAGACCCATTACTACTTAAATAGCACCCAGGTTGATAGATGGTCACCTCATCCCTCCGGTTCTATTGAGCCGTCTTCTGAGTGAATTAACAACTTGATCACTTCCCTTGTGTACATACATATATTTACATTCAATGACTTAATTGAGTTGCGCTATTCAACGTTGATATGTGCGCTGAGTATCTTAATCAGGATTGGAGAGTAGGGTACAATCCAGCGGTAAACAACGTCAAAAGGAGCATTTGCAGCAGCAGCCATGTTGATTTGACCTATAAATCCTCCGTCACCCGGACTTCTCCTTCGGTGTAAATGGTAGCCATCATCATTGGTTTCGGTTACTAAATCATAACTCTCTTTGAGTTATGATTTAGTAACTCATTTTCTCGTAAAGAAGATATTCCTATTGTTTTTTTTTCGAATTTCGAATTCGAGGATTTTTTCGAAAGGTTACTCTTTTTTCTATTAGGCATGTTGATGGATATATTTTTTAAGTCCAATGAGGGGAAACATAGGGTGAGTGAGAGTCTTAAATAGGCACCTCAGTGTTTGAGTGAATGTAAGTGAACTGCAATTTCACACTTTTAAACATATATAAGTAATTCGTAACGTTCATGATGTCGGAATTGGTCTAAAAAACTGTTCGTAATAGTAATAAGAAGCAGACGGCTCCAGTTCCAGTGGAAGGAGTATTAAACGATAATAAACAACGCTGTTTATGCAAAGTAAATAATTTCATAACTCTGTGTTTGTTGTAGAAACAGAGGCATTACCTACTACCATTACTATTCACTGAACGTAAGTATTCTTGCACATTTAGTTGCATATGTAATGTATTTAATTCCCTAATGCATATCGTTTACTACGTAAGTGTTCTCTCATATGCATGCAGTTCCTCTATGAGAGCTACTTTAAGAATAGGCATTGAAGAGCATACTTGTTGTAAATATGCATTGAATTTATCGATTACCCCTGAAGAAATCTATCATGGGGCCTTGGGACTCTGGGCCCTTCTTATACAGATTTTCTTTCTACGTGCTATCATGGGCCTGCAGAAAAACGCAATATTTCAATGCCAGAGGCGTGAACATCCTTTGAAAATCAAATTTATGGTTGTCAAGAAAATGCTATTGTTGTATCCTACTGTTGATTTCAGATTTTAAAAATGTGAGATATTTAAGCTAAAAAGACGATTTTCTGACAATTATCGGAAGCGGAAGTTACCCGATGAAATTCAAAGGGTGTGAAAAACATTGAACTTATTTTATAAGAAAACCACAAAGCCTTGAAGAATAGGTACTGTCAGCGTGGTAATTTGAAGAGTTCGTAACCTATCTTGTACGTTGTGTTCGTTGTAGTACATACGCTGACCGTTTTCCATGTGCACGGAGAGATGAGTGACTGTCGGTCTTCTTTCATGCATGGGACACCCAAAAATGAGTGAATGTAAGTTAAGTGCACTGTAACACTTTTAATTATATATAAATAACTCGTTTATAATGTGGAAATTGGTCTAAATACATTTCGCTATCCCAATGAGGGGCAGACGGGCCCACTACGTGTAATACATCTGAGTATTAAACGATAATGAAGAACGCTGTATTTTTTGTAGCTAGAGTGGCATTTTTACCATTACTATTCGTTGCACGTAAGTATTCTTGCACATTTTATTGCGTGTGTAGTCTATTTAATTCCTTTAGTTGTATCGTTTACTGCGTAAGTGTTCTCTCTTATGAAGTAAATTGTTCACAGGTTTACGTCCGGGTTATAGGCTCCATCTGCTCCACTGCCGACGTTTCGAAGGATGACTTATCCTTCATCAGCAGGGCCGTTGATACGGGGTGTTTTTCAATAAATCAAACCAGGTGCCGTGTTTATATAGGAAGTCCCTCAGGTCACTTTCCCCGCCATTTTCAGGAATATGTTTCAGGTCCTGCTCAAGTGGAACCGTTCGTCTCTGTTGAAGTTATGACTCTCAAGTCGGATTTCTATGGCCTCCTTGGTAAGGCGGTCCCAATATCCTTTGGAGTGTCCGAGAAGTGCCATCTCTTTCTATTGGATGGCATGGTCGAGGTTAACGGCATGTCCTGCGACTGCCGACTTCGCAGGTTGGCACAGCCGGAGGTATTCCTTAAATCTAGTTTCGATGGTTCGATCAGTCTCCCTAATGTACACCTGTCCGCACTCACAGGGTATCCGGTAAGCACCAGGCACCTTCAGGCCGGCGGGGTCCTTCACCCGTACCAGTTGATTCCTCAGTTTCTTGTGCGGTAAATGTACAGTCCGTGTGTTGTATTTATGTAATATCCGGGAAATCTTGCCGGATATCATTGAAACATACGGAAGGAAAGCCTTGGCGACCAGTTTAGTAACCTCCTTCTTCTCATTGGTTTCCATGAAGGCCCATTTCAGGGCCATGGAAATTTCCTAATGGTGGCATCCGTTTTGTAATAAGGTACCTTTCAGATGTTTTAGCTCATTTGGTACGCTAGATTGGTCCGAGATTGCCTTGGCTCCGTGGATCAGAGAGGAGAGAATAGCACACCGTTGGGCTGGATGGTGGTGGCTCCTCCCGTTGAGGTGAAGGTCGGTGTGCGTCGGCTTCCTGTAAACCTGATGACCAATGCTCCCGTCCTCCTTTCTGTGGATTAATATGTCAAGAAAGGGTAAACGTCCGTCTCTCTCCATTTCCATAGTGAACAGTATGTTGGGATGTCGGCTGTTCATATGGTCTAGGAAAGGTTGGAGTGTGTCGATTCCGTGAGGCCAGATGTCGAAAGTGTCATCCACGTATCTAAAAAAGGCATTGGGGCGATGTGGTGCTGAGTTGAGTGCGAGTTCTTCAAAATTCTCCATGAAGAAAGTAATCAATATTGTACTGCCCACTTCTATTTAAATTTACAACACGTGTTTCGGATTTTTTTGTGCAAAGCCATCCTTAGGTACAATTTTAAATTTCCAGTTTGCGGTTAGTATTTATGCATCATTTCATACCTTTCATTCCACCTCAATACCGGTGAATCTTAACCCCTCCAACCCCCAAACCCCCCTCTCCCCCTGCCTTCCTTCCCCCCCCCTTTGCGTTGGAAATGATGTATAAATACTAACCGCAAACTGGAAATTTAACATTGTCCTTGAGGATGGCTTAGTTCAAAAAAGCCGAAAAACGTGTTGTAAATTTAAATAAAAGTGTACAGTGTGAATGAGAGACAGAAGAAAAATAGAAGCTAAAAATAACAACGGAGTTAGACAAAGACGAAATCTCTCACCAGCACTGTTCAACATATATTTGGAGGAGGCAATGCGAGAAGTACAAGAAATGGGACTGAAAGGACTTAAGGTTAACTGAGAAGACATAAAAATGTACCGCTTTGCAGACGATATCGCAGTCATAGCAGCATTTGTGATGATCTTCAAACATCACTGAACACAATGAACAAATTTCTTCAAGAATATAACATGAAAATAAATAAGAAGATGAAAATCCTAGTATGCGAAAGAGATAAGCTGAAAGCGTAAGTCACGCATAGAGAAGATAAATTAGAGTAAGTTGATTCCTACCTTGGAAGCACCATCACGAGGGACGGAGAAAGTAAAACGGACTGCAAACGTAGAATAGCACAAGCTAAGAAGCGTTCATGATTAAAAGGCAACTACTTTGTTCAAAGGAGATAAGACTATAAACAAGGAAACAGTAAGTAAAAACATTCGTGTGAAGTATGGCACACAGATCGAAAGCATAAACCATTGAAAAAGCAGAGCAGTAAAGATTAGAAGTATTTGAAAGCTGGTGTTGGAGGAGGATAAATTGGATGGATAAAATAAGGAATGAAGAGTAGGAGAGTAGATTTATAGAAGAGTAGGAGATAAGAAGAAAATATGGAACACTGCACAGAAAAGAAGAACTTGATGGATTGGCCACACCATGAGGCACAATAGGTTTGTAAAGAATATACATAAGGGAAAAAACAGCGGGAAAAGTCCCATGAGGAAGACCAAGAGATAGACCAAGTAAATAGGAAAATACACAAGAAGAACCAGCAGGGAGTACGTGAACTAGCATTAAATAGGGAAGAATGAAGGGCTGCAGTCAACCAATCTTAGGATTAAACGACCAATGAATGAGGAGAAAATTTGAACTTATAGGTACAAAAATTCTGTTTCCACCTCTAATGACTGAAACATGATCTGAGTATGGCACTAATCTGTCAACGCACATATCTATTTTCCTGCTGTTCCCTCTCCCAAATTCAATTTATAATTCCCTTCCTTTGCAATGGCTGGTGTCCTAACACCCCCTTCCACACGCATTCGTGCCGGCTCGCTTGGTACTCCGTGTAAATAGTCACAGTCCACTCGGCACTCGAATTATGTGTAATTGGGTAATATTAAAAACGCTCCGAGATTTTTAACTGTCTCGCATAAAGGTTTAAATAACCACGGTCACATATAATCATATTGTTACACCCGCCGACTATTTTTACCCCAGTTCCTAGCATAAGCACTCCTTTGACATACTTTTTGGGAACATAAATAACATTATTTCCCAGGAATAAATACCAACGACGTTAGATGCATGCTTTTTTAACTAGTGAAGTTTTTAATGAACTCCATGTCGTCACCATATTTTGCATACACTAGTCGAGAGTGGCTCACTCTATTGGAGTCATTAGGAATCCGCGAGGATGAGACAAACACAAAGTGAGGTAAACAATTACTGCTCCGAAGTCCATTAGGTTAAGTGGACGTTAAAAGACAATTCAAACTGAATACTATATATGATGTTGAGCAGCGTTCCATCTCAACGACATAAATATATGCCATTGAAGTAATATTTTTTGTTTCATGCCATCCGTGTATTTCAAATGAAAAATGCTGTAAAATTAATTACAATAGTGAAGAAAATAATTAATCCAAAAATTTCTAAATTTTACCTCTTAAATTCTTGTAAAAGCCATGCTCAGGGAACAATATAAGCACTCTGTTTCTACTAATTGATATAAGGTAGGCACATTTCCACTGATTGGTTAGTAATTTCCCATTCTCTTTGCTAGCCTTGTAATCGATTATAAGGGTAAGGGTTGGTAATTCGAACGCCTGGTGGACCCGATCTTGGTAAAATTACCTCTACCAGGGTAATCCTACAGTAGTTATCTGTCTTGAGTGATTGTTTTCTGCCATCCAAATGCACAATAATTACAATGGTCATGTACTTAGGCCCTGTGGCACAATGGGTTTGTGAAGAATATAATTAAAGGAAGAATAGAGTGAAAAGTCGCAAAAGGAAGGCAATAGGATGAATACAGGGACCAAAAAAGAAGAAAGTACATCATAAGAAATACCGAGGAGTATGAGGACTTGAAGTAGATAGGGAAGGATGGAGGGCTGCGACCAATGATAATGGTTTCAAAAAATGCCTGGACCATACTTCATTTTAGTACGTCTGTTTATGTGGTTCAACTCACCATGCATGCAATAATGAAAATGGTTCAAAAATTATACTTTACATTTCTGCCTTAATTTAGTACGTCAACCAATCTTAGGGTTGAACGACCAAAGAGTGATAGTTGAATGAATTAATGAAAATTATTTATATTCACTATCAATATATCGAAGTAAAATTTTGAATATGTGATACACCGAATATGATTATTGGTAATCTTGGCCGAGCCAGAAAAGCAAAATGATCATCAAAACACTTTTTTGTCTTAAAGGTACGAATGATTAAAAAGGGATACCATCTCTAAACCTGCCCTTTTTCTGTCTCTTACCTGCTCTTCGACCTATATGGCATGGGTGGTCCTACCAGGAGCACCTATTACAACTTTCACCAGTCCAGCTCTAGGGATCCTTGGAACGCGTAAGCTCTTCCATCGCATCAAGCATGTAGTCCAAGGGAACGGCCGCTGAATATACTACCACATATTCAAGGATAATCATCCGCATGTTCCCGAAATCGTTCAATGTGAAATAATTTTAAATTTTCATTGCGATAAATAAGCTAGATAAATATAATTCGATACATTCAACATTTTTCGATAAATCGATATTTTTTTAGCATCTCTACAAAAGAATTAAATATTATTTTGCCCCAGCATTACATCCTGTACGACAGAAAAAATTGAAAATTCACTAACGAAGACATAAGCTAAATAGGTAATTCTTTTCGGGTAGCATTCACAGATACTAGAGAAAATCGAGAGGCTAATGAAAAACATGCATTATTTTTAAAAGTTGTACGTTACTGTATGTTATTTTGTACATGTTATGTTTAAAAGCTGTATGCGAAACTTGTATTTTAAGTCCTCATTTTTGAACGTATAGGACCAAAATTGAGTCGTTTAGCAACGTTGTACTATAAAAAATATTGCTTGTTAAAAAAAACCTGCTCTCTGAGGCGTCATAAATCTATATGATTGGTAATATGGCCCATGACGTCACAAAATGGTAGTAATTCTGGTAATTAGACGCGTTTTCATATGAAGCTAAATTTTAGTAATCACAATAGACGGAAATAATCGTTTCTATTATATTTGTACGAATTTGACAACGAACTGATATGCTTTGATCCTTCCAGTCGAGACATACGATGAACAGGGACGCGTTACCGTGCAGTGACGTCAGACCTTTGAGATGACGTTTTGAATCACGCGACTCTCTAACATTTTTAAATTGTCTTTTTCAAGATCATCAGCACACATCAATCCGACGATTGATTTGCTGCAGCTCTCCACTCTACTCGCATCTTCACAATCAGCGTCATTCCTTCATAATTCTTAACCTTTACGTCCCTCTTCATAATTTAAGTGATTAATTGCATTGATGGTCTTCCTCTGTAATAATTCAAACTCATATCTCCTTTCGTTATTGTATCAATTGGCTATTGTGTCAAAACATGCGTCATCAAATTTGCCTCTTCTTCTTTCCGTTTCCGTTATACTTCTTTTCACTCTAACTCTTCTTAGGACTTCTTCGTTGGCGATTCTCTCCGTCCTTTTGATCTTCACCATTGTTCGATAATATCACATCTCCAATGCTTCCAATTGAATTTGCTCTACTGCTGATATTTTCCAGGCTTCAAAACTCTTACTAAGTCCTGTGTTAGACGCATATACACATAAATTATTTTTTTGAGTTTATTTGAAACTTTCTATCACTAACTCACATGTGAGGAATAAATTTTAAGCAGTTTTCTCATTCTAGACCAAAAAAAACAACTCACCAATGAATAGTTCTTCATCCAATTTCTTTTCCCTGAATCCTTGCTTTTATGTCTGGCATAGGTACCAACCCACTCCGACACACTCCCTTGCGGCGGCTGGCGGAATAGAACGCAGATGTAGAAAATGAAAAGTGGACGAGAAACGGCATTGGAGAAAGAGGATGAGAATGAGAGGAGATGGGGAAAACAGTTTTGCGAGGAGTTTTGGTGAGCGGGAAGGTATGAGTTCAAAGCGCAGCAGCGTGAGAAAGATACACAATTCTCCATTGCCGGAGGGAGACAAAGGCCTTTGTTGGCCGTTGGTGAGCTGCCGTAACACGGTAGGCACGGGTAGGAGAGAGTTGGAGTATGGAAAGGGAGAATAGGTTAGGGGAAAAGAACGAGCGATGAGCTACGGACGCAGCGCACGAATAAAAAGGCCCATATACGTCTACCTAGCACGATGGGCTAGTCCGTGCAGGTGGTATTGTATGGGTTAACCCCTTGAATACCCTCCACCCTCAATTCACGCATTGAGGATCCTTTCTGCCTAGAGATGGTAACACAAAAAGACGTGAAACGTTCTAAACGTTTCAGTCTTTGGAAAAAACAACAATTTATCAATCCAATAGAAATACGGAAGAATAAAATAACTTCGTTAAATCCACTAGTCATTTATTATCACGACCTGGGTTTCAACACTTGGTGTCATCTTCATGACACCAAGTGTTGAAACCCAGGTCGTGATAATAAATTACTAGTGGAGCTAATTAAGTTATTTTAATTCTTCCGTAATGGATAAATTCCACTGAATTACGCCTACAGCTGTTTCTTTTGCGAATAGAAATATTTAAAATATTAAATGAAAATATTCTTCTGCAATTTGAGATCAGGGGTCCATTCCATGAAAATAATTAAAAAGAGAGTTTTCTATATCAAGATAGTTTCCATAATGACTTATCATTCGTTATTTTACGTCACGGTTACATAAAATCCATGATTTTTTCTCATAAAACCGATAACTGACGTTCATCCTTTGGCTATTTCTTGGCACAATAATTCTCCCGTAACGAAGTCTTGGTCGTGTATCACTCTAATTTGACTGCATACATACACTAAGAGCCGTTTTATAATCCCTGGTTAACGTGAGCAGCAAGATAAATGGTCTCTACGTTAACTTCATTTTAAACTACTTGGTTTGTGACCTACACCAGTGTGTTGGTCAGTTAACGTGAGAGTTATCAACGGGAGAACATATTAACTTTAATTTAAATATCAAGAAAATATAAAATTAAATATATAGAAAATATAAAATTTCACCCAATTCATAACTTCTTATGAGTGGGTTTCAACAAACCAATATTGAAAAAGTTTCTGCACATGATTTAAATAAACTGCCAGATGAGATTGGCATAGCCTATTGCCGCCAATAATGTGTAATTACCCCATAAAACTGATCAAAACACCAACATCCCTTCAGTTTAAAATGGAACAGGTTCAATAATAAAACTAGGTACTTGGTGACTTCCAAAACTCGGAAAACGTTATTTAAGTGACACAAATTTGCGAATATTTTAAGAAAGGTTTTATGCTCATCCGTCACATAGCTGCATTTAAGATTGCTTTCAGGCATAACAATGCTTAACATCTCAAATGGACCATGTTATTTTTTATACCAATCGTGACAAAGTTTCCAAGGTACTTGTTAATTTCTTCCGGATGGTAAATACCTTATCTCCAATTAAACTGAGATACGTTCCTTCACATCGTCCAGCATGAGTGCGGAATTTGCATTCATTTGGCAGCTAGAAGCCTTAAATCACCATGAGTACTGAATTGCGTTGTTTTCCCTTTTAATGTAATTTACGAGAACACATGGTTGCCATCTCGTTGTAGCCATTTGTTCATCAAAACCGAAACCTGTGTAATTATCCTCAAGGAACGCCCGAGATTCATCCTGTTTCCATCTCATGTTTCCATAGTCAAGGGAACTCTGCCGTCTACAAATTTGAAGGTCTGGGTATTCTATGAAGACCTACTGCGTGTGAAATTCCCTTCAGATATTTACGGAGATGACAACGCATCAATTCATATAGGCTTGAAATAGTTGAATGAAACACTAAATTCGAGGAAACTTACATTTTCTCGTAAATTCAAATAAAATTATAAATATTAACGTTCGCAGAAAAAAACTTTGTTTCAATGTGAAAAAATATTTCTTGTGTGAAGTTTAAAAATATGCGCAAAAACTACTGTTTCCCCACGATACGTTATATTGTTATTCATGGTATATCTCAGCGTCTCAATGTAAAGTTTACATTATTTGAACGCCTTGGAAATCTATCACAACTTTAAAGAAACACGTGTTATTTGTACGAATTATAAAAAATACTGATTGATCTAAAAATAAATATATCTAACCCTAACAAATGAATTATATTCTGTTTTTCCTGACACAACATGAGTTTTATAAAAATACCAGCTCTTCAAGGTGCATGATGGGAGTTTTGCAATGGGAATAGCCAAACATAACCTACTATTCTACTAGTCAGATTTGTGTGCATTTTCTTTATTGCTTATGATATCCTCAGAAACTCTTGGCAAAAGCATAAAGCACACTATCGAGTTAACAAACTCATGAAGATGAGTTATACATATGGAATGAAAATAAATTAAACAATTTTAGTGTTTTTTTCACCCTATAACCGCATTGTGAACTGGACCTCAAAAGTTGGGACGGAATGAAATCAAATGGTTGTGTTGTCACAGGATAATTACTAGTTCACGGTTCAGATGGGCCGGGTTTGAACGTGCACCGTGACTGAGATTTTTCAAAGGAATTCCAAACACTCAGGTTCTTGTCACTGAGAGTACTTAAAGTGCCTGTCCAAATGGGACGTTAAACTGCAGTTTACTACGGTCGACAATAGACTCATGAAGACGCCAGGATTCTATCCCCACTTCCTCTATCTCCTATGAAATCCTCTTTTACCAACTTATCATAGATGGCACAAAAAACCTATTATCAGATGGTGAAATATCCCCCATACTTTTTGAGCCAAGGACATTGTTGCTTAGTTAGGGATCGAAAAACACAATCTTTCCCAAAACTGTTTGCCAATATGGTAACACACTAAATAACTAATTGTACGATTTAAATTATTTCCTTAGAAATTGTGCAACGAAATTCTTTGAATATTAGAATTGCAGTAGATGTCATTAACTTATTTTATTTTGTATTTTTATTTCCTTAATGTTATCTAATGTTAAGTTTGGTGACGCTCAAGTCTATGTTTATATTTTTTATACATATTCTAAGCCAAAAGTGTTGTCAACATAATATTTTTATCATTAATGCATTTAAGTTTCACTTGTAACCATGATTGCTATTTAAATTGTCGAAGTGGTGATTCAAATTCATAAAAGCCAAAACCGGAGTTTTTATCTGTTTTATCCCTATTTTCTGTGGTTTTTATATCACTTTTGTTTAAAGAGAGTTTATTTTTATGATATGAGTAATTTTTTCCTATGTTTTTCAGCTGGAACCTGAAGTGGGCGAAAAGAAAATTGTGTAACAATAAAAAAATACATTTTAATGGCAAAATACTTTTTAAAGGTTTATAAGTCCTAGTGAAAAAAATTCGCTTTTCCCCATCCTTAATGCTTCCCACCTGCTTACTAGCGCCTCGCCGAGCTAAGCACGGAAGCCTTGCGTGAGCGAACGCGGAAGGAGTTAGGTGGATCCAGTGTTGAGCGAATGCGAAGAAAGTAAAATGAATGGGAAAGAGGGCCTCGAGGATGAACAGCAGAGCGTCTCGGGCGGCTACCAAAAAAATATATGTATAAAAAATAATTAAGAATTAAATAATTTCCCAAGCATTGCCCACGTCTTGCGAGAAAAAGAATGACGACGAAAAAATAAAATGTTAGAAGAGCGTTTTTTTCCCCCTTCTTTAAACGGAGCACTCCTTGATAAACGCCGCCTCTGAAATTTTACCTCGGGGACAGCCCGTTTTTCGTCCAACAAAGGAAGGAGCCACTCCCAAAGGATAAGGACGGTTTTCATGCTGGACGGTACCCATTCACGTTGTAGGAACAAGGGACCTCTTTTCAGTTCCAAAGACGAAATGCACATCGCTCACCGTTCCTTTTTTCTGGCAAAGGTGAATAGGCATGCAAAGAGGAAAAACCTCAAAATTGTGGAATGAAATCATAAAATGTACTTTTTGCAAAAAAAAGAATACATACTAAGAAAGTCGTAGTTAAATCATAAGCGAGAACAATTGAAAGAGGAAGAGGGCCCAAAAAACGTTTCTCGTAGTTTTTTGTTTTATGCCGTAAAATTGAGCAACAGCGGAAAAACGGACATTTCACACAATTCACTCTCTATTGAGTCATGCATTTGAATCTCAGTAACTCATTCATCGAATGGTATAAAATACAGAAAAAAGGCCAAGGATCTAAAATTCGTTTCATCGGTCTCGATGTCACACATATGTTTAAATGAAGAGGTAAAATACGATATCCTTGCAGTTCTCTTGACCTCTATGATCATAAAAATGAGACGATGGTTGGATAGTTATGAGTCACTTTTACCACATTAAAATAGGTACAAACCAATGTAAACGCCTTACTGTCATCCAAATTAAGTTTAAATGGTACATTTGTTCAAACTACAAGAGTCCTGCTATTATTTATGAAAAATAAATTTAATCGGGCCTCTTTTTGGTCTAAAATTAAAGGAGCGACTCCCAAAGATCAAGGAAGTGTTTAATGCTACAGGATTCGTATTCACGTCAAAAGGTACAACAAACAGTTTTTCACTTCCGAAGTCCTGCACATCACCAACAAAACTAATTTGTTCACTGCGAGGCTTCTTTTTTTAGGCAAAGATGAACAAGTATGCAGGGAGTAATGATCTCAATTACAGAATGAATGCAAAGTGTGTAGTTTTTGAAAAAAAAAAAACAAAAAATGTAGTAATTTTATGCATTAAAAAATCAAAAATTAAAACTAGATCGAGCAGGCAGAAAAACCACTTTCAAGGTTTGATGGTCGTACTATCGAAATCGTACAGTGAAGTAGTATTTTTGTCATCATAGCTGGAACCGTGATTTTCCCACTTTTCTTCTTGATGACCGAAATTGAAAAATATCACCTGTGTCAGCAGTGCTCATGATTCCCAAGATTGGTTAACAACAGCTTTCATAACCTTTCACTTCAATACACCACATGGGTTTCTTAATGTATTCCATCCATGCCCATCCTCGGATAAGCTACCATTTCGTTTTCCCATTCACTATCGTCATTATTTAGGAGGCTGTTTGGGCGGAGAATCAGAACTGCAAGTTATGTTAGAATGAATGTATCTGAAAACCCAAGGCCTTTCTTACGTTGGGCCTTCATTACGTTCTTAAAGGCTAATCTTACGTTGGGTACGGATTTTGGCTATGCATTAAGAACTATTATTCCTCAGCATACCAATATAAATTGCATTAATTAATTTAAAGACATATGCAGCCATCCTAATCGTCTTCAATCCGTACATACAGTGAAACTACATAATGTCTGTATCAAGACCTAATTAGACACATAAGGCATTGTGGTGCGCAGCTCGAAGCGTCCTCAGTTAGTGTAACGAAGGCTTGGTTTGAGCAATGAAGTTTTGCCTGAACGAATCTCAACGGCTTAACAACGGACTTAGAACATTTAGTTCTCTCAACTCAGCTCATTTGATTTAACAGAGTAAGTTATTCATGCGCATCACTGGAAACCTTTAAATCGAGGCGATCTAGTTTCAAAGGAAAGATGAATACGGAACGGGGTGAGGTCATAGCTGTTTTTTCTGTAGCAACGGCAGCTGCATACATGGGCTCCAGATAAAATGGCGAGAAACAGGAGAGAAATGTGGACTTTGTGTTGCGAGAATGAATACAGCGAATTTAATCAGGGGCTACTTTCCGTTGGGTCATAAAAGCATACCCGCAGTAGTCCAAGCAAGTTTCTGAGTTACAATAGACAGTGTCTACCTCGCGTTTATCCATACATCAAGACACGTTGGGAAATACCTTATGTAAAAAGGCATTAATATGCAAAGAAAGCCATATGCCGGTTACGAAACGGTTTTGGGTGGTTGAAGGTTTCGAAAAATTGTATTATTGCTCAATCTTCACATTTATTTGGAGGAAAAGCTGGAAGTTACTGGAGAAACTCAAGTAAGGTTAAAATGATAGTGAAATAAGAAAAAGTTACCCTGTTAATTTATGGAAGAACTAGACTATCCTGGGGAATAGGCGTCCTAAGTGCTCAGAGCATTCAGCCTTGTTAGAATGTATGACAATAATCATAGCTTATTTTTACAAGTCACCATAAATCTTCAAGTGTATGTAGTGTTAAATTTCTCTAATTTAGCAAAGTGCGCCTTTATTCACAGAAATAATACGCTCACAGTAGGATTGAATTTCCAGATTTTGAAAATGCGCATTAGGCACCGAGTACTGGGAAAAATTAGCACAAGCTTTTACTGGCCATACTTTATAAACTAAAATGAAATGAAATAATATGTTAATTATAAAATCAAAACCACTTATTTTACCCATTAAAATACATGATATTAACATATACCAAAAAAAATAACAGTGAGATAAATTGAAACTGCTACGCTCGATTTATCTCCATAGTATATCTTATGTCTCACAACAGTTCACTTCATCGAGTTGGAAATATTAACTAAATGAGTCATCAACATTATCGTGCACGATCCAATAAAATTAACAATGTAGCCATCCATTCTTCAAATGAAAGCTTAATTATTTAGATAAATTCTACCTTCAATAGATAACGTCTCCCTAACTTTTTATCATGAAAATAATGGTTTCCACGGCCAATTCATTCTGTTTTCATCAGCAGAATATTTTAGGATGTTAAAAAATCCATACTGAAGAATAGGAGAAAATAAACAGATTGATCATTTCATTAATTAAAAACCCGCCTCCTCAGATCCCTTTATCTTTATAAATGCAAGCTTTTTGCACACATTTATTGAAATAATAGTTTTTAAAAATTTTTACAATCGTTCACTTCTGATTCCTCACTACCCATTTACAGTAAACGAGCGGCGGTAAGTTTACATGGCATAACATTTGATAAATAATAAGAAGAAATAAACAAATTTCTCCTTTCCTACAATGTCAAGGAATAAAGATAAGGTACCTATTTTCTCACTTTAAAAATGTAAAAGAAATATGTAATCGTCAAAAGCCATTTAAATGCTGATTAATGTAATAATTCAACTTCTCATACAATATAGCATAATGGACAGGATAGAAAGCCCATGAGCAGACAACTTTACTGCTTGACTGGATTTTCATAATGAATAAATTTCAATGATTCCAGTGCTTAAGTTTAACCAAAAGGAGTTAAATACCACAAAGCAACAGCAACAAAATTTCTTTGGGTTTTATATTACTGGAAGATCTTGCAGATCGTGAGGGCAGCTGAGGAACTCAGTTCATGCAGCCCAATTATTTTTACACGTTTACAATTTGATTTTCATGCTTTAGAGCAAGCTTTCAATCGTTTTTGCAGTGCTAGTGTACATTTTACTTGAATCCGCAACGTTAGAATTATATTCATAATCCTTGCATTATTTCGCTGGTGCCAATTTGCAGTAAAAAAACAGTTGTTATAGCCATTATATATACATATATCCCTCGGTTAAAACATCATGACATCCGTTCTCTTCCAACAGTTTTAGTCTCAAGGCCGTTTCACACGATACTTGATAGAGGAAATGTTCAAGGATAATCGCTGGTATGATAGCATTCCTGTGAGACAGAACCAACATACTGGCTAACTAGCATAATCGCTCTCATACTCTGAGCTTCTTCATTCCATGATTGATATGTTTTAACTAGTTTCCTACCCGCTCTCAGCATAACTAAGTACACTTCCACCAATAAATTTACCTTATGCGATCAAAGTGCAATCTTCATTATCTGAAATCAGCACGATCCACATATCTTTGATGCAATTACAATTTTTCCGGCCATGACGTGAACCAAATAATGATTTAGATTAAATGGACGGAGGAAATCACCAACGAATTATTCCTACGAAGAGTTGTAGAGATAAGAAGTATAGTGAAAACTCGGAGAATAAAAAGAGACAAATTTACTTTATATTTCTTTTGACACAAAAGCTTTTAGAAAACAATGATAAAGGTACAAATAGATGTGAATTATTACAGAAGAAGACCAAGAATGGAATTTTTCAGACAAATTATGTGGACATTTAAGTGAAGAATTATGTAGGAATGACGCGGTTGGCTGATAGGAGAGTGGTGTAAAGAGCAGCAAAGAGAGCAAACCAATCTTTAGATTTATGACTTTTTATGACGCTGAAATTAACAATGAATGTATGAATGAGATGAAAATGCCCCGACAGTTGATTTGGTCGCCTATAGCCAAAGATTGGTGAATTTTAAAATATATTTGGCAAGCAATACGACATGAATAAAAATACCTCTCCCCAACGACTACAAGTACAATGTCCGTGTGAAACCTTCTAGGACGGCTCTAATCACATAACATGACGTCCTCATTATCAAGTACCACCTAAATTATTAGCTCTTCTTTATAGCCTGCAATCATTAGGTGCTCAAGAAAGAGGTTACCTGGAAAGTTTTCCGGGAGTTTTGAAAATTGGTATTTTTATAGATTTCGACGTGCTCTTTTCGAATTTTTTTCTTTTCCACCTAGTATCTTTGCCGCTCGCGCCGCCATTTTGGAAAAATGGCGCCCAAAAACAGTTTTTTGGCAATATCTTCTTTCCCACTCATTTTTTCGATGAAAATAGCTGTGATAAAATAAACTCGAGAAAATTTCCGAAAATATATGTTTAAATATGTTTTTTTGTAAAATGAATGGTTTCAGCATACGTGCGCCGCAAAGTCTAATCGAACACGCGTATAGGCGAAAATACTCATTTCCACGCCACCGCGAGGTAAGGTGGTGCGTTTTTTTGTGGTGTCCCCAGTAGGTCTAATCCACATTTAATGCACTAATTACAAAATTTATTGCCTTCTCCTTCACTTCACAATCCCTGATGGACCAGGTTTTGCGAGATCATTGTTTTCAGAACCGTGCGAAACGTCACAGATAGAATTTTCTTCTACGTTATCCGCGATAGTGTTATCAGCTTCGACGTAATCACCTTCTTCCTTGATTTCGTCAAAGGTTTGCTGAAGAACAGTCTCATTTTCTTCCTCTTCATTTCTAACATCTGCTGGAACTTATAAATTATCACAGGTACCATTTCAATTCGTTCAAATAACGAAGTAATTTAATCCAGCCTTTTTGCATCCGCAGACTCCCCGACATCTCTTTTTGCATTTGCAAGAAATAAGTTTCAACAAGGTTTCCGGAGCTTGGGGCTCGAGGGTGGTGACAAGAATTACCTGTGATAATTTACAAGTTCCAGCAGAAGATAGGAAGAAGGTGATTACGTCGAAGCTGATAACCCTATCGCTGATAACGTAGAAGAAATTTCTATCTGTGACGTTTCGCACGGTTTTGAAGACGATGATCTCCCAAAACCTGGTCCATCAGGGATCGTGAAGTGAAGGAGAATGCAATAAATTTTGTAATTAGTGCATTAAATGTGATTTAGGCCTACTGGGGATACCACAAAAAAACCCACCACTTACTCTACCTCGTTTTCTAGCAGTAAAATACGTCTATTTGCCGACGACGCTGTCATCTATCGCGAAATTTATCTATCATGTCATCTATCGCATCTGTCGCTAATTGAATTTGAAATTCTATCATCGGATTTAAACAATGTTCATGTGTGGAGCCAAGAGTGGGGACTCGAACTTAATCTGAGCAAATGCACGGCGGTACATTTCTTGCGGAGGTCGTCCAACTATTCCCATGTATATGCTGTGGATGGTGTTAACATAAAGGCGACAGATGAAGTGAAGTATATAGGAGTTACGATAACTTCGGACCTAACGTGGGGAGCACATATAAGAAATATTTGTGGCAGAGCTCTGAAGAAGCTAGGATTCGTCAAGCGTATTGTGGGAAGATTTTCGGATGAAAAAGTAAAAGAGAGGTGCTATTTCGCACTCGTCCGGCCACACCTTGAATATGAAGCGAGCATATGGGATCCGGTGCAGAAAGACTTAGTCCGGGAACTTAATAAAATACAAAGGAAAGCTGCGCGATTCGTCAAAAACAGCTACGGGCGTACAGACAGCGTTACACAGATGTTAAACGAATTAGGCTGGGGGCCGCTAGAGACTCGGAGGCTGCGCGCTAGGCTTAGATTGCTTGAACAATTGAGAATAGATATCTTTCAGAGCGACACGGAGAACATCCTATTAGAACCCCACTATATTTCCAGGCCCGACAGAAACGATAAATTAAGAGAGATATTTTGCCGAACGGATAGGTATGGGAATTCGTTTTTCCCCCGAACAATAAGGGACTATAATAAATGCTAGGCGTAATTTCATTGAGCGTGTCCATTTTATATGTAAACGGCTGGTGTCCTAACACCCCCCGCCACACGCCTATTGAGGCGGCTTGCGGGGTAATATGTAGATGTAGATGATGTAGATGTTATGGTGTGGAAATGAGTTTTTTCGCCAATACGCGCGTTCGATTAGACTTTCTTCGATCGTACGCTGAAACCATTCATTTTACAAAAAAAACATATTACATCATATATTTTAGGAAATTTTCTCTATTTTAATTTTTCACACAACTATTTTCATCGAAAAAATGAATGGGAAATGAAAAATTGCCCAAAAACTGCTTTTGGGCGCCATTTTTCCAAAATGGCGGCGCGAGCGGTAATAACACGAGGTAGCAAAGAAAAAATTCGAAAAGAGCACGTCGAAATCTATAAAAAAAACACCAATTTTCACAACTCCCGGAAAACCTTCCAGGTAAAACTCCCAAATGACTGGACTATTGGGTTTTCGGCTGTTTTTCAATTCGTTGACATTCGGCCTTCGTACAATTTTGTGCTTACGTCGGATAGGGAGCAACGAATTCAGTGAGGGCGCACGGGGGAGAGGAGGAAGAGGTTAATGGACCACAGACGCTCCTTCGCCCTTATGCCCCATAATCATCACGCTTACGCGATCCAATTCATCGTTGATAATAGTTATTTTTATTTCCGTTCACACTGCTTGGCGCTAGTAGACATTTTAAAGATGAAAGAAAGAATACCGGGGGAATGAGAAAAAGGGAAGTAGTAGTGCACACTGTCTAATTAGGAAACATTCTTAAGCTTATCTTCACGTGTAAAACTCTTATATATGCTGATATTAAGAATTATGTATCAATTTCCGTTTACCAACAAATATTACAGCCGTTGGCAAACCAAATACCTGACGGTCACATTTCAGACGCACGTATACCCTGCAAATCTCTTTTTATTCCAAATTCTACATTTATCAGCTTCTTGGGATTGTAAATACACATTCTATTGTAACTACAACATCATACTATTAAAATCCCGGCACAGTTGTAACAATAATTAGTCCTTTCACAAGGCACTACTTTTTAAAAGAATGTGCTCCACTGCCCAATTGTTTTAACATGTTATATTCTTCTTTCCCCCCTCATCATTTCGTAAATATTTTGTTTTCTTTTAATTCCAAGTATGAATGTTTCCGAATTTTTCCTGCTAGTAAATACTTGTCCTACTCCGTATTAATACACTAATACTTTAACACTGTTGAGTTCATAATCTGAACTACTGACAGATTTTTGTGCATAAAATACTTCCGCCGCTACTAAGTGAGTCAAAAGAAGTACTGAATGCCACCTTATCACTCCTACTGTTTTAAAAATATTGCTTTCATTGATGACAGTTCTCATATATTAAGAAAAATGTAAGATACAAAATAAGCAGATCATTTGACTAATATATTTTAATGGGCTCTTTTTTAAGGCCATAATATCTTACGGCAACGCCATTTCTGTCGAAATAACGCATTTTGACTTCGGTTCCTGTAGTTATTTGCTAATAATCCATAAACTTTGGTTGTTTGGTGCCAGTAGTTTCTTTCCATTCTATTCCTGAGATAATTTATTTTTAACAGTTATTTTAGGGTATGGCATTTATATTAGGTAAATAATTATTATTTCAACCATCTATCACGTCTCTCCCATTCCAAAATTTCAAAACATGTTACTTAAAGCTCACGTCGCGAAAAATGTGGCATGGAAACAGATTTTTGTTACTCTTATCAAACAGAGGACACTATAAGTAGCCAGAGTATGAATAAAACAACACTTAAGTCCTTTAACAGTGGACCCATATTAAACAGTACTTGTTCTTATTAGAAATGCGTTCTCCTCCATACTCCACAGTAAATCAATCCCTATTGTAGCTTCCTTATATCCACATTTTTTTCTACTTCGAAATTTCTTAAGTACTTATTTATTTTTTTAACACTTCGCAAAACTTAATTGCCATCCGCTCTATCGAACATGTATACTCCATTCATCTCCATACCCACGGCTCAAAATCCGCCAACCTAAGCTCATCCTTTTTCCTCAAAGGCCCACCTTAAGGATCATAAAACTACAAGCTGGATATTAAAGTTTTAATTAATATTTTCTTTATGTCTTTATGAACGGTCCCTGCTCTCAATTACCTTATCTTTCAGTGTGCTACTTTCGTTTCAACCATAGGGTGAAGAGTATTCTCTTGTTGGTTTAACGCAATTATTTTTTTATTTTCACAAATTGCTGCCCAGAAACAAAACCTACTCATATAGCTTAACTACAATCTCCTATACATCAATGTTTGGCCAAACTGAACAACTTCTTGATCAATTCATTGCTTCCACTTACATCAGGTTTTCCTTGATGCCATACTGGCAATGTAACATTTAACCTGCTGCCACCATATTATCTGCCACTGAGACTTTAAAATTAGATTTGTTGTTAAGTAGCTTAGCCAATTATTTGACTTCCTCTCTAACGATTGTTTCTTAATCCGATATGTAGTGTTTAAAGCACGTCTGGCATGCCACTTATATAACTCATGCATCTCTGTGCAATTATGTATTTGCAAAATACTCTATAGGATTTCTAAATCGTAAGTGAATGTTGATAAAATTTTATCTGATGACACGTTTTTGCGGGTTTTTCTACTGCATTAACAGTCGGTGTTTTTAAATTAGTACTGCTTGTTGGTGAGAAATCACCCTCTGCCACGCACCCTTGGGGTGGTTCCCGGGCTTTTATTAAGATGTAGATGTAACGTTAGGACGAGGACTTCAAAACCCATTTCTGACAGGTAATCGATGGTTTTCTATAATTGAACTAATTTAGTTTGTTTGGACGCAGAACCAGGTACATATTTCACATCTCCCTTTATTAAACAATGAAAATAATATCTTGGATGTAGATGTAGTAAAAATAGCTGTTTCCCTAATATCTTCCACTCTGTTCCATCCATACAATCATGTATTGTATTTGTTATACTTATGCAACTCTTAATATATTCCCTTTGCTTACCGGACCCCTACATTTATGTAGCAAAATAAACAGCAACGCGTTAGTTGCCGTTGACAAATGTTCTAATCCTCGGTAATTGCATACATTAATATTTCACTAATACCTATTGAAAACCATCCAAACTTTAGCATATGAGCATAACATTAAATATTAATAAGATGAGTATTTATGATAATGTCACATGCTTCCTCACTGGTATTCAATCACCGATTAATTGAAATATCGGGAGAAAGGTATCAAAAATGAAGTTCTAACCAAAAATACCAATAATTTTTTATTTAGTTAGAGAATATTTAATCAATTAAATTATGTTGTTGTTAAAAGAACAACAGGACCAAATAAACGTCAAACTTGAACAGCCAAACTTCTCAAGTGAAAGAATTCTACCATCTGAGAAGCAAGATCACCAGAAATAGAAGAAAGAAGAAATATCTTCACAGTAGAATATCCCGAGCAAAGAAAGTATTCTTCCAGAAGAAGAATGTTCTTATACATATAACTCAAGCCTAAAAGTAAGAAAGCACTTTATGTAAACATATATTTTGACCATGCTCTTTATGTCAGTGAAGCCCGGACAGTAAGAGCTGCCGAGCAATATAGATTGGAAGAAATGGAGATGTGGCGTCATAGAAAAATTATGCATATCAAATGAACGAAAAGAATCACCAATTGAAAAGTCCCACAAACAGTTGGAGAAATGACATGTCTAATGAAAACTCTGAGAAAAAGAAGAGGCACCATATTGCGCACATTTTGGGACACAAAATCCTATTAGATAAAATAATGTACGGATAAATTAATGAGAAAAATAATTACATAGGAAGACCAAAAATAAAATACATGTGGCAAGTTAAAAGGGAGCCATGGATTATATGTATGAATGAAGAGGTTGATGGAGGGGAGAGCTGCAGCAAACCCATATTCGAAATTTTCCAAAAATAAGCTTTACTTACTAAAACCACTATTGTTCTCAACGGCATAACTGTTCAAATCATTCCCAATGTTAATACATGAACATAACATAAAATCGTAACAGGCAGACGTTTCAAGATAATATCATCTCACTGGTTTTCAATCACTTATTGATTTAAAAATTCTGGGAATTATATCTAAAAAAGAAGTGCTAACCAACAATACCAAAAACTTTTATTAATGTAGGGGATTGTTTTCATTCATATATCTTTATGGCAAAAATCATTTATGCAGGCCCTTTTGGTACACGCAGCCAAAGTAATTTGGAGTCAAATTACATAAAAAGTGACTTAAAAAGTTTAAGGCGATAATAAGTTCCATGATAACGACAACGGGGAGCACAACTTGGTAGAAGGGTTTGACAAGCTCTTCCAACTCCCTGTCCCCAGCTGTGTGTTCCTTCTACTCATCCAGCTAAACCTTACTTTCCCTCTGGTCTCGGAATTTAACGCAAACATTAAACTGAGGTATTGCATAAAAACGCCAAACTCCCACGTAATTCCACTTTATTTATTCCCGTAAAATATGGCTCCCTGTGGACCCTCAGTCTTTTAAGGTCCGTATTAATCCGCGATAAGCCGTAGGAATGTCGAATAATTTGCATGGAAAATAAAAAATAAGATATAAAAAAGTGCCCGGGTCTTTTCCCCTGGCGCTCTCAAGCAACACACCCCACTTTTTTCATTTTAAACGCCATTAATAAAGCATAAAAATAAATAAGAACGTAAGAGCTATCTTTCTCTCTAAATAAAATATAAATTTATGCGGGGACCGGTTGATGGTCTTTCACATTTTGGTTTTTTCACCGGACTGAAAATTAAAGAAGACCAATCTCAAAACTCAACAATCGAATTCAATCAAAAGACTGTAAAAACCGGGAACAAATATCAATTTGCGCCATAGGTATATGACACGAACTAATTTGATTAAAAAATGATATCCGAGTATTTTCCACACGCATATTTCATGAAAAGCAGTGCATCGCTGCGGAAATTTCGACGAAATAGGAATTAGACACCAGCTGAAAATACAATCTGATTGCACTAAGTTCCAATAATTTAGCAGAATACGATATGTTCCAAGGCTGTAAGAATTTATCGGAAAACGCAGGCAGGGCTTCATCATCACATTACAGAGACTACGTTATTGGATATCTAGATTATTAACTGGAGCATCGAAATATCATTTAGCATGTATCCACTGCATAACGGGATCTGGATTCTTCTAATAATAGACGAGTCATATGGGGCCGTTTCATAGCGAACGATAGAATATACGAGTAGTAACAATATGCTTGCAAAAATTCATACATTACATATATTTTGCATAAATAGATACATACCCATCATGCCATTCCCTTCCAGGGTAGGCATTGCCAAATGGAGCTTTATTCTAGGCGTTAAAACTAGAAAATTGGCTTCAATTTTCGTGATTTCCTCTATATTACTGTTTTATTGAAAACATTATTTGCTTCTGCCGTATTCATTCCCTGCTTCACACCAGTTCTCCTAATCTAAAGACCTAATTATATACTTCCTCTTTAGGGTCCCTCCCACAACATTCACTCATGACTTTCTCGGTCTAACTAGTTTCTCACATAATAATAATATTTTGATTCACACACCATATTGTACAATTTCCATTAAACAATTATTTTAGTGAAATTAGGCACCCCTGCAGTAACCTGCATTGGGGTTGCCATCCATTAATTACTGAGTGTTTAGCAGCAGTCTATTTAACAACTTATAAATATATTTATAGGCACTGCAATTGACACAAATGTACGCTCAATATAACATAAGTTGAAATACATAGACTTTATGCATTTAACAATAAATCAATGCTAAACTAGTAACAATTTAGGAAATGGTGAATAAATATTACATAGTGATATCAATGACATAATTCTTACTGCCATTCTACTATAAAACTCTTGTTCATTCTCAAATTCCGTTCTGAAACTATGAAACCATTTGATAAAAGTCCAAAAGAAGGACAGCATCGCCGTTAAAGCCACGTGAGTATATTCCGAAGGGGAGTGTCGGCTTGAGTAATGACTTCACATCCATGAAAGGAGCCGGGTTCGAGCTTCAGCATTAGCGGAGGTTTTTCAGTGGAATCGCGGTACCTACTTTCTTTCTTTTTACATACTTTTATATACTTGAAATACTTTTTTTATTAACAATTAGTAGGTTTTCGCAAGTTTTTCACACTCTCCTTCACGTATGGGTGTTTTCCTGCAGTGGATTTTTTCGTAAAGGATATCAGCTCCTTATTCCTTACGTTTTTCCCACAATCGTGTTCATCATTCCACATTTTTTATATTCTAGTTTATTCATTATTAAATATTGATGGTAATTTTTTTGTTCATTTACTATAGTGTCAATAGTCAAATTGTAATTCTTTCATAGATGTATTTGAAGAAGGGTTAGACGGACTATCCCAGTCTCAATCTCGCCCTAATAAAGTCGCATAAATATAATAATTATTACTTGGGTGTCGTGAAGGGAGTAATTAAAAAGTACAGCACCCAGTCCATCGATTGGAACATTTTATTATGGTCCCCTTGACTCCTTCCTCTCACGTCATTCGCGATATTTGACTGAATAACACTGTTTTTCCTGTCGGTTCGGTTCCTGTTGACAGTGTTGAAAAACAGTGTTATTCAGTATTCAAACAGATCTTAACAATTCTGATACCGTTAGAATCACAATTAAATTTATAATCATTTTTTTACTAGAAACTTTTTTGAAAATATTACAGGTTACCATTAAACATTTGGAACGACCGCCATTTGAAACGGCAAAGCATATCAATTTCAGTCAAATCTTGACCGATCTTAAAAATTCTGTCATCGTTAGAATCACAATTAAATTTATAATTTATTTGTTTCTGGCAAAGTTTTCGTAAAGTTAATAGTTTTTTTTAACCATTGGAAATTTGAAACGAGCGCCATTTTGAACGGAAAACCATAACTGTTTCATTTTGTCTTCCTAATAAGATGTTTATGAGCTTAAGGCTTCCATCAAATTTTAAAGCAAAATATTTATCCGTACATAAGCTATGATTTTTTTTAAATACAAATGCAGACAGACGCTAAACGAAGCGGAATAAAAAAAAAACTTATTCAACATTTTTTGTTCCATTTCAGGTGTAAAATCCGAAATTGTACAGCCAGTGTACCTTTTTTGTGACATCCTGTATGGTATGTGTGTCGGTTGAAATGGGAGAAATGTTCCCCAATAGGTACTCATAAGAACAACGCGGACATCCTCAGAATAGAGTAAGCACAACTACACCATTCTCATAAATGGGTTAATACAAATTAAACGTGATCATTACCGCGGCCTAAATTACTTCATTACTACAGTCCATTCGCGTTAACCTGGCCGATGACAACTCGCGAGAGGGGAAATAAGTGGAAGAGAGGGGGAGTATTTGAGGGGTATCTGCCGGCCGTGCGTCGTGCGAGTCGTCGTCGTCGAGTACTTAGCAAAGGCAGTCCAAGAAGCTATGCAAATGAGCATACCAAAGCTCAGAAAGATCCGAAAGACCCGAAAAACCCCATTGTGGAACGACGACATAACCCAAAAGAAGAAAGAACTCAAAAATCTTCAAAGATGACTACAAAGAAGCCAATGGGAAAACAGGGCAGCACATAATGAGGCCTATATCAGAAAACGAAAGGCCTACAAAGAAGCCATTTACTCAGCAAAAGACCAAAGCTGGAAAAATTTTGTACAAAAGAATTTTGGAGAGAACGCGTGGGGCTTTGTTTATAAACTATTCTCCGAAAAGCTGAAATTTCCATCCAAGGAACAGCTCAAGATGCGGACGGACACATCCCACTACTCAGAGAACACCTTGCTAATATGTTAAACACCATCCTACCTGACGAAGAGGTGGCCGATGAAATCCATGTGGGGGATAGAAAGCCGATATATACCGGACGATACAGCACCATTCTCACTTGAAGAAGTAAAAAAGGCAATCGAGGGAATAAAGAAAAACATAGCACCAGGATACGGAGGGGTACCTGGAATTGTCATTACAAAACTGAGCCCGCTACTTGAGGATTTACTACTCTCTATTGCCAATGATTGCCTGCTCTTTGGATATTTCCCAAAGTACTGGAAAGTGGGAAACCTTGCTACAATATTAAAATCGAACATCGCTGATATGGAATCGTACCGGCCGATAGCGCTACTCCCAGAACTTGGAAAGAATGATCAAGAACAAATTGGAGCAAGCTGTCGGAATGGAAAATCTGTAACATGACTGGCAATTCGGATTCAGAAAAGGCATAAAAGCAGTAAAAGCAATTCTCAGGCTAAAAAACTACATCAAGTACGGAAAATTATGGTCTTGGAATTTTCGTAGATATCCAAGGAGCTTTCGACACCGTATGGTGCCCAACGGCTATTGCTGAGCTAAAAAAAATAAATTCATTGAGAAATATAATCAATGTTTTCAAGAGTTATTTTACAGACAGAAATATATTTCTTAAAACCAACCACGAAGCAGCACATAAAACAGCCACAAAAGGATGCCCCCAGGGATCTGTTTTAAGACTCCTGGTCCGGAACCTAGTAATGAACAGCTAATTAAGAAACAACCTCCCAGAGAACTGCGAGGTAATTGCTTATGCGGATGACTCAGCAATTCTGGTCAGAGCCAACAGGCGGAGGGAGATGGAAAACAAGGCAATGGTCTGCATGCGTATTGTTGAAAAGAGAGCACACGAGTGCAAGCTCAAGCTTTTCAAGGCCAAAAGCAAACTTTTGGTTTTCGGAAACAAGCTAAGTAGAAGCCCGAGCATCAAAATGAATGAGAAACAAATGAAGATAAGCCAAAGCTTCAAATATCTCGGTGTTTACGTAGATGAGAGCCTAAACTTTCAAGCACATGCCAACCACCTAACGACCAAAATAAAGAAAATTTTCCATGCTGTTAGGAGATACTACCGTACCTTTGATGGCAACAAATCCATAATGCAAGTATACAATCGGGTGATAAAACCCATCGTCATGTACGGAAGTGCCGTATGGGGAGACCGAGCCGGATATAGCAGAATTCATCGAAAACTACTTGAAGCACAACGATCCTGCCTTTTACCGGTGACGCATTGCTACTCCACAACAAGTACAGATGCATTGGCAGTCATTGAAATAGAGCCACCGCTGAAATACATTGTTTGGGAGAAGAAGGCGAGAGATGAATTAAAAAAAGGAGAGCCAAACAATTTATTTGGTAATAAAGCTAATAAACGACAAATACCCGCGAATAAGTAAACTAAAGCGGAGATTAAGAGAGATAACAGAGGAAAAATGGAAATTGGAAGGAGCAACTCAGAAAAAGGCCAACACACCTGGGATATTTTTCTAACCATCTATGACAGAAAGAAAATAGATATAACACACACCAAAAGTACGGTCCAAGCACTCTCAGGACAATGCTTAAATTACCTAAAGAAGATTGGCCAAAGCGAAGACGGGAAGTGTACCATCTGCGGTGAAGAAGACACAATAAAAAATAGAATTGAAAATTGTCCTTGGTTCGAAACATGGCGAATTAAAAAATCTTTGGAGATAGAAGACGCCAGCCAGCTAACCAGCAGAGGCGTAATAACGTTCTGCCTCAGGAAAGGCAAAACTAGGGAATTAGGAAAACTCACCCAACTCACCAAATTCTGCCTTGAGTAAACGCGATGGCCAAATTGTGGCATTAAGTCCGCGTCTTTGTCTTTGTAAATGTGAATTTATGAAAATACTGAAACTTTCAAAAGTATCTGGAAATATGAAAACGGTAGATAGCTGTAGTAATACGAGAAATAAAGTATTAGTAAGATAATGAGTTGCTATAACTTGTTTCCAAATTCTAAATTGTGATACTTTTGATATACGGAACGTGTAAAAAACCCTATGATGTATGATAAATTTTAAAACTACATACATGCAAATATGAAATGAAAGATAATTGTAATAATGCGAACAATTTTAACCTTGTAATGGGATTTCTAAATGTAAAAATGTGCTATAACTCCTTTCCGAATTCCTAATTGTAGTCATTTTGAAATATGAAACGTGTGTAAAAAACCTATACAAAACCGTACCCAATGTAAAATTCTACAACTTTTATGTGTGTAAAATGAAAATCTTCAAAAAGTTCAATGAAGAGGAGTAAGCAAAATTGTAAATACCCTCAAAATAAATAAACTTTCAAATGAAAAAAAAGTGATTATGGTTCTGACAAGTCCAAGTTCTTACAATTTCGCCCATCAAGGGGTAGGGTTTTCAAGCCTCAATTGGTTTACCTCTTCTCTGACGGTGTTCTTGCCTTGGCTAACCTGGACAATATGCGGGCGTAAACAAGCCAGCCCATTTGACTTCAGAGTAGAAGGGGAACCGTCCTCCCCTACTTTCCCCATCTCTTTCCACCGCAAGAAAACTGATCGCGCATGGCTACCCTCTCAGTAAGCACTGCTTCCCCTATTTCTGAGTTGTACTAGGCCCACCTGCGCAGTAAGCTACTGAGTGTCGGCTAAGTTATCGCAAATGAATTGTACCTAATGAACATCCTACAGTGACAGGATCAATTGTAGAATTAAATTAAGTACAATGGAGAGAATATAAAAGTTTAAAACGTTGTAACGTGACCTCAGATCAACCAAATTTCTCACATGAATTACGGTTCTTGACAAGTGTCGGTTAATACAATAAACTAATATTTATTTTGTAGTTAAAATGGGACAAATATTTTAATAATGAATTACATCGTTCCTTACATAAGCAGTTGCTTGCAAGGCACTTCGTAGACATAAATAGAATACGTCCACCTCATCATGTGAGAAATGAAAATAATACTTACAACTAACATTTGTTAGCTTCTAATATATTTAAGTGGGGTAGCATCAACTCAAATGAGTTCAAAAGGACTCTTTTATATTTACTCGTCTTATTCCACTCTCATAGCAGCTATCAGTGTTATCTGGAACTACTGGTTACATAGCAGCAGGAGCATGTAGGTGAACTTACTCATCGGAAACTTTCCTTCTAAAAAAGATTCGATTTTTCTCCCAACTGCAGCAACTCCCACAGGAAAAATATTGGATTTCTTTTCACGGATTTAAATGGCAAAGATTCGTGATAACGGGTCATTAGTTTTCTGCTTAAGCACACAAAATTTTCAGAAATGAGATAATTAATAGAGACTTAGGTATAGGATGCCTTAAAATTAAAAGGATACGCGGAGAGTAAAAGCACAGTCTAGAGTTTTGCTCCTACTTTGAAATGTCTAACCCATGAACCTTACAATGAGGACGGAAATCTTGGTGCGCTTCCGATCGTCATTTGCTCAAATTACGGGTCGCCAGTTAATGCGCTGGTGTTGCGAGGTAGGCTTCGGTAAATATGAGCTTTCGTCCCGCCAGCGTTTTCGTAATTTCACCCACTTTTAACAGAGATATCGGAACCAAATTCACCTCACTTATTATGCAAACCTTGCGCATTTGTAAAATACTTTCAACACAACAATGCATCATTTACTCTAGGAATGGGAAACTTTTAAACCTGAGAAGTGCGATTTTTCCTCTCCGCCATGTTGTAAAAAAATGCCGTTTCCTCGCCCCGCAACAGCCATTTAACACAATCATTTTAAGACTAGAAATTCTTGGCCTACCACGCGATTGCAGCCCCTCTAGTTGGAACTTGATTTCTTTCGCGGCCGTTGATAACACGATCGAAGTAGGAGATAAACGTCCTCTTATAAGGTTCTTGGTCTAACCATTGAACGGACCATTTATTCCGCGTACGATTGTGTGACATCGGTGCTCTGAACGAGATTACGATAATTTAAAGAGAATGAAAAAGCCGTCACCATAAAACATTACCCGCAAAAATCAAATGTTTATAAGGCAATGCAAATGTTGGCGAAAGTGAGCAAAAGTTAGCTTCATTCACACCGTAATGAAAGTAGTTATACACGTTCACCACTAGAGGCGCTTGCATCGGCGCGCTGCAAGTCTGTATAGGGAAAATTAGATGGCATGACGCAACTGTATAGACTGTGGTAAAAGCTGGTTTATATGAAACACGATAATATCACTTCAGGACATAACGTAACTTAAGTTCAGGCTGCAACCACACACGTGTTAAAACCAACCTATGAGAACTATTCTCCCTTCCCTTAAGTATTTCAATGGAAATCTTTATCTTCTTTAACACTTAGAAGCTCCAGGTGACCATATATCGTCTTCCTCCGGTCGTTTTAAAAAACTCATGGAGCTAATATATCTGCACACAAGGCATTTATTTTGGTTTAACATATTTTATTTTAAAAATTATACGCTTACGTCTTATGTATTTCTTCATTTTAACAATGCTATTTTATTATCACCTAAATATTTCGACATAGCAGCTAGGTGAAAAACTACAATTAAAAAAATATTTTAATAAATTGTCGACGGAACATTTTTAGACCGAGCTTTCTTAGACTGAACAAGGCAAATGCCATGGAAGCGAAACGGATAATGTCGAAGAATGGTTCCAATGTATATAAGTGCGATCCACTAAGGTACAAATTCTGTTGCTAGGTGAATCATCTCAAAGATTAGCTTCGCTCCACCATTGCATATTATTTCCCATTGCTGTTCGCCCAAGTCTACCTGTCATGGTAGCTTCTGATAGTCAACTTGAAACATTTCTATCTCGACTAGCCGATTTGGTTCCACCGTAAAATGACTTCAATATCATTTGATTCATATTCTGGCAACTTAAAGAACAATATGTCCTATAATTGTAACGAGAGGCTAAGGTTTTCCTTTCCTCACTATGTTTTCCGCCAATTGAATTTGAAATAAAATGGCCTTTCGTGCAAGAATGCGTGAATCATGGCGAAAATAGTATTTTTACATAAAATATAAACACCAGTTTCGCGACCAACGGTTCTTAAGTAGCGAAAACTCGGAATTACTTGAATAAAAATAAAATGTAGATACCTTACCATTTATTTTATGAGTTATTAGCAAATTATTACCATAATCAAACTCAAAATGGGGTGATTCAATAGAAATGGCGTAACAGTTGGCTTCCATGGTCGGAAAAAAGTGTTCCTTAAAATTATATTTGTGGAAAAATGTTAACATGTTGTACCTTAATTTTTGTTTCATATAGCTCAGGCATGTCCTCATCAAACACAGGATCACTTAAATCATATTTTTAAGTGAACAAATAAAAAGTATAATTAAGTATTTGTTTAGACTCGTACAGCGGTGGTGGAAACCCCTTAACTAACGGCGTACACAAGAGGTATAGCGAAAAATTGATTTCCTTAAAAGTTACTCCGCCTTATCGAGGCTAAATCGTAGAAAGAAATAAATGACAATATTTGGATAAGTTTAGCTATTACAATAGTTTAACTTATCCACGATATCACACCTTAAATTACCAAATTTATTCTCAAGGGGGATTGTAAACGCTCAGCATCATATACCCAAGTTCAACCCCTTAGGGCCTACATTCATAGTAGTATAGTTCAAGGACATAACGTAATGCAGTTTTACTTGAGCTTGCTATAGGGTGTTCAATGTTGGGAGTATGAACACTTATGAAGATTCATTTCCTGTGTAAATATCCATAAGAGCTTAGGTGCAATGTTGTCTACACAGCAGGAAAATTATAATAACACTATATGCTGTAGACTAGCAGCACATCTAAAACTCTTTCAATATGCAAATATTATCGACAGAGTAACTCACGTAAAATATTG
Source organism: Pyrrhosoma nymphula (assembly GCA_963573305.1). Classification (NCBI taxonomy): domain Eukaryota; kingdom Metazoa; phylum Arthropoda; class Insecta; order Odonata; family Coenagrionidae; genus Pyrrhosoma; species Pyrrhosoma nymphula. The sequence continues at coordinate 41,521,302 of OY754339.1, read as the reverse complement.
TACAATGGTGTAAATAGTTGCCTATGTGACCTAGAGGGGAGCACAGGTGGAGGAAGTTTTGCAACTGTGTCATTCATAAGACCCACACTGTAAAATAAATATGTAACGGTCTATAGAAGCATACTTGGATATTGGACATTAAAGAAACCAAATAATACGAACCACAAAAGGAGAAAGAAGTACTGGTTGGTTTGATAACACGGGAGATTTCAGCCTGAGATTAACTTAGAGAATTTTCTCATCTTTTATTTTTGAGTTCTACGTCAATTGCCTTCTCAGTTGCGTCCTAGAGTTGTTTTCAAGTTCAATGTGGACAGGCCGGCCAGCTTAAGTAATGATCTCAAGGTAAGATGTTGTGCACAATGTGAAATGGCTCTAAATTTAAGTTTTAAAAATAAACTCACATGAACCCGCCTTTGTTAAGTTCGCGGTCTATGTGTTCCTGCCCTCAAAGCGATTCATCTACAAATATTCAGGCATAACCCGTAGCGCAGGAATATTTCCAAAGTTATTACTCAGTAGGAAATTTGTTTATTTTCCCAGCTGCAGGAATTCTCACTAGGAATGATGTTTGATTTTTTGTCTCAGATTAAACTGGCAAATACTCGTGATAAGGGAACATTAACTGTCTGCTTAAAACACCCTAAAATATACAGCAGAAACTTGAATTAAATATCGGCAAGAGAGCATTTGCATGAGGGAGAATTTCCCATCGACTTGATGGTTGATTTTTAAGCGCAGTTTAATTTTCAAAACGTGATTATCTTTATTGAAAACAGTTTCCATGTCTAATGTCATTTTTCAAACAATTCTCGCGGACAAGGCGGCTGTTCGAGATAAGCACCAAGAGCAGAATGGAGGACAGCAACTATTGTAAATACCCCCAGCGAGTTCTGACGTCAGCACATTGACAAACGTCGATAAGGCGATAAAAAAATAATTTCTAGGAAGAAAGAAAGGGGGAAAATGTTTTTTTTTCAAAAAAAATTTACATATAATTCTGGAGACTTTTTAACCAAAAAAAAGGACTCAATGGCTTGAAGAGAACGCATTCTTTCTGGAAACTTCCACACGTCAAAAACGTTAGATTAAAGGAGATTGTGGAGGCACTTCCAAAGCACTTAAAGTAATCGATTGCTGGAGCTCTCTCAATCCTACTTTCTCGCTTTTACATCCTGGCATATATTCAAACGAACTTCTTCGCCCATATACGTGCAGGGTTATGTAATATTTGATAAAATTGCAGTACATTTGCACGTAAATTTTGCATATTTATAGGCTTGAAAACTAAAAAACATTTGTTAGGTGGAAAATGATGCTTTAAATTACTTTAGAGATATTTCGAAAAAAATAACTCGTAAGTACTGAAATTCAAAATTTCTAGCATTTTTAGCGCAAGCATCATTAAGATATAAATTAAGAGACACAAGCATTCAATCATAATATGTAAATTATAAGTGAAAATCATGGCATATCGTAGAAAATTAATTCCTATGTAACAAAACATTGCATATCGAGTGATTAAACATATATAATTTCGCTCTTAACTGTGGTCAAATTAACAAATTTGCAGCATCATCTTGTTAGAAGTAAGTTCTTCCCGGAGTGTTGCCTGGAAAACATATAATCATAGATGTGAAAAATTTAACATTTTTGCGAACGCTTTTTAATGTCACTAAGGTAAAGGTTGAGCTTAAAAAAATATTAATTGTCCACGTCTCTAGTCGATCATTGAGTTAAGTAATTCCCTCGAGATATTCATATATAATACTGAAAACTAGATAATAATTAGAAGCTCAAGATGTAATACCATACACGAAGTACAAATGGGGCACACTCTTTGGTCGAAAAAACGACGGATCCAAATTATGCATATTCATTACCTAATTTGATTTTTCGTCATATCGCAAACTTTAACCTCCTGATTATATCAATTGCTCAACGAAACACGTCGGATTCGATAAAACTTGTAAAAACTTGTTTTTTTTGCTAACACCATGAGTTTTGACAATGATTTAGCAGTTAATATGGAATTTATAACTGAACCAGAATGGAATTATGCAAGGTCATTAACGAAGAACTTTCAATACCACACGAGGTGGAGGTGAGGTGATTTTAACCATTTTGCGAATTTTAAGCATTGTCATGTGCCAATAGTCATGAATGAAATGTCTAAGTTAAATGAATATGTGTTTAATTCTTTACCTGCCGTAATTTATGTTGATTGCTATCAATTTTCCAATTGGTAACGGAAAATGGCTAATTTTTTCTTCATAAAAAAAATATATTTTTTAGATTAACTTTTTCATCTTAAAGGATATGAAAATATTTTTAAAAAGAAAGAATGTCGCTAATCTAATTTACTTTCTACTTTTAAAAAAATAATTTTTGCCAAAATCTTAATAATCAAATTTTATTAAATTGCGATACCATTACATAATCTCATTCATTAACGACTCCACGACGCGCACGGAACAGGCATTTATTTTCAGGGAAAGACTATGAAAGTCACTGGTTGAAGCTCAAATATTTCCTTTAGAATTCATTGAAAGGTTTCACCAAACACGGAAACTGGGATTAAGACCATTTTGTGGACTAAAGAAAGTGATCAACCAACCTTACCTACATGGCCACTCAAACCTAAGAAGGTTTTTGGCCTCAACAGCAGCTCGCCGCCATCGAACTCGGTTTTGCGACAGCTGAGGCGCCACATTCAATCTCGCTATGGTTTTCCACAGTTGGGCTCCCCAACGCAGTCTTGGTCTCCCCAATGCTCTTCTGCCTCGTGGAACATTCTCTGCCACTACCTTGAGTATAGAGGCCGGCTCCCTCCTGCTCACATGTCCAGCCCATCTAAGCCTTTTACTCTTAATCTGGGCAATGATGTCAGTCTCTTGGTATATGTCCCCTAATTCAGTATTGGTCCGTATCCTCCAGGTGCCTTGACCACATTTTGGGCCAAAAAATAGCACGTAGGATTTTTTTTCAGAAAAAATATTTTCTGTTCTGACTGCTTGCTTAGTGCCAAAATTTCAGGCCCATATAGGACTACATGTAATATTATACTCTTGTAGTCTTATAATGGTTTCTTTTGATAAAATCCTCCTCTTCATTAGTTTTTGGAGGGCCTAAAGAAACTTTGCCTTTAAAAGGCATTTAAACTAAAGAAAATGAGCAATCAAGAGGCAGCAAAATACTCAAGAGGCAATAATCGGCTTGGATTTGTGCCAATTTTCCCTCCTCGAAACCTCGAGACTCGAAAAACCTCGGAGACTGACTAAAAAGTACTAGAGAGCGATGAGGCAAGTGCCGCGATCTGCTTTGGTCAACGCGAACGCTCATCTCGCTCGCTGACATCTTTTTCCACTTTCAAGTCGACCTGTGAACATTCCCACCAATCCAAAGTGTGATAGCACGTCCCCTCCTCTCCCCACTCCTCCACTGGTCAGCTGATTCCCCTCCTGCGCTGACAACGTGTACCGTGAACTGACTAGCTCTCTTTAAACCGGACCGCGGGCGGAGAAGGTCGTATCTGCTTGATGCCACTTGTGACTTGTGCTCGTCTTGTATAGGCAAAGTGAACGGTATTTAGCCTACGGGCTTGTTTTCTATTGTAATAATAGTGATTATATAAATGCTGTTACTGGAAGTTAATCAAACTAGCTAAGGTAGTTTTTTTTTCATTTTTCTCTCGTTTCCGTCCACCAATCGCAGTCAATTCACTCGCGACGTCAAGTTTCACTGGCTTGCGTTGCAGATTGATTGCCGATCACATGGGTTGAGACGCAATTCTATAAGAGGCAGATTTAACTCACCCGCCAAAACGTAATAAATCAATTACATATATAATTAAATATATTTATAATCACACCACGAAAGAGCATGAAATCGCATCGCTTTGCTAATCACGTATTTAACATTTCATTATATCGCATCATCGGGCGGATGGGCATTGCCACGAGGTGTACGAAAAAATAAAAATTGCATGCCGTGGCAAATATATCATGATGTCACACAGTTATACACATGCATCTACTTGTCAGAACTGACTGTGTTTTTAAGTATTAAAGTAAGAAGTATAGAGTTAATTGCTGCAGAATCATTGCTTAGTAATACATAATACCTACGTACATTAATACATATACATATGTAGTTAGTATCATGGGGCTGCTTTAGGTGTCACCGAAGGATACTTGCAATATTGACACCGTATTTTGTCTCTGGTACATGTGTAGATACTTAAGCTTAACATAAATTCGTGTTGATGCGTAAAAATAAAGTCTTGAACAAAAAGAGAACTTACATCCCGCAAATCTAAGAGAAAGAGTTTTGAAAAAGGAGTTAAGGTCCAGGAAGGGTTTTTTCTGGAGGAAGGATGCAGACAAACGAGGGAAGTCTTTGACATAGATCTTTAAGAGCTGCCAGAGGATAGACGTTCACCAGAGTGCACATGCTCCCCTTGAAATATGCACATAAGGAGATGGTATTATCGACTGGCTAAACCTTCTAACTGTTGATAGCTAGAATTTGGACGATTTGATAACTTATTTTTCTTTTTGATATGTCTCCGCGTCTCAAGTAGCGTCAAGTAGCGTCAAGTACCAGATCTGCACTCACAAAAAATACGTGGGATCGCCAACATAGTAAGCAGATATGATTGTGACTGAAAACATTAGCAAATGAAACATTGCATCATTAGAAATGCGAGTGATTGGGACCGGTCGGAAAAGCAGGGCATCAAACATCGGACTGGAGAAGAGGAAAAGTAACCAGGACAGCGGTTTTCACCGAGTAACACACGGAAACAGACTTGAAAACTATCAAGGAAGCGTAGGGAAAGGTGAACAACCATATGGCATCCGACAACCCAGCTTAACTATAAAAAGCGGCGTATTTCTGACGAAGCCACTCATTACACCGACGATGACAACATAGTAATCTATTGAAACGCTTCTTCTATTATCTGACTTGCATGAAATTTAAACCCAATCCTCCCAATAGCCAGTTGGATGGGTTAAACAGTTTTAGTAGTAGCAATTATCGTTGAGTAGAATAAAAGCCTTCCTGGTTCAGCAGGCTAACTCACCTCACAGGAAATTAAGAAATCCATTTTCAAATCACGATCGAATCTAATTTTTTTCACGAATTTTCACGTTTTATTGTTTAAAATTTAAGCAGAACAAACTTACACATGATGCATGCGTAAAATGTTTTCATTTTACAGTTCATAAAATATCATCACTGTGGGACATTAAACTCTAACCACTGAGAATTTTCTATAAAATTTGACCTGATACAGCCACTCATTCTTTAATGGTGCCGTCGAACTCAGCAACTAGGGTATAAACGAGAAAGGCTGATAAGATGTAATAATGCTAACACTTTAACTTTGAGAGCATTGACCCACAGAGTCAGCTCTTGATATGTTTGCCAGAGAACGTTTTGAGGGAACGTCATCACGAATACAACATTACAGTTAAAGCCAAAAGAATAATTCTGAAACCACTAAGCATAGAGTAACACGGAGGTATTTTGTACATATACCCTATAATAATGAAAAGAGCTGAATGATTTTTCTCCAGATTGGGAAACCGTAGCGTGATTCTTTAGTGTTTATTATCGTAATCACAGGCATCTTGGAAACACATTTCATGCAAAATTGTCTGAAATTGGCCGTTTTCATGTAATTCTTACTGGTTTCTTTTTCAGAAGTTTCAGTGGATAAAAGTTATCGACGAAAATTGATTCCTTACAAAAGAGATTTTGAGCGTATTTAAACCTCTGAACCTCTAACCACTGACTTTTGATTTTCTCATAGTTTTCGGTATCTTTCCGAAACTCAATCACAGTAAGAACCGATTACTTAGGTTCAGAGTGGAGGATTTGGGCAAGGTACAGTGTTTATAGGATCTGATGATTATGTAGCTTGTTAAGGGAAATGATTGAAAGTAATAGAAATGTGGTGTTTTTGGAGAATTATTTAAATTTAAAAAAGAATTAGCCAATGAATAGTCGTGCAAAGAGCTGGGGAGAAATTACACTTGAACACTCAAAGAAGAATAAGATACAAACTTATATGGAAACAATAGTTTGGAATTCACAGTGAAAAAAAATAATCAAATGGACAGGGATTCGAAGCCAGACCCCTCGAAATCTTGCCAAGTCCCAACCAATTAAAATACCCAGGAATTTTCTTCCTCTGCGAATTTCACGGAAGATTTTGAGGAGCAAGATACCGTACTTACGAGTATGATGCGCGATAAGTACACGTGTTTGTGCGCTAAGCGCCGCTGTCTACGATAGGTAGCCCTCATATCATTTCATACAAGATCCAATAAAGTTGGCCTCGTGAATAAAGTAATCTCATATTTCTAATGATACAAAAATATCACTTCTAACAGGATAAATTTTCTAGAGATGTTCTAAAAACAATTGAAACCGTTTTCCACGTATTATGGTATGTCTCTGCACAAATCGCATTATATACATTACGGAAGGTAGTTCTTACGTTTTTTCAACCATTTTTAACAATAAAATCATTACTCGCCGAATTGCGTTTTCAAAAATCGCAATAAACCTGTTTTAAAATCATTTTCAGCGTACTGTGCGGAAAAGCTATCACATTTAAAGACTGTGCATGCATACTTAAATAACTAATGAGAAGTTAGATAAAGTAAAAAAACAAATTTTGCGGCTACATTTGATTGTTTCATGCTTGACTTCGTGGAAATGATAGATATCCATTTTGAATTTTTAAAAATTTGTACTTTTCCACACTTCATTTAAAAACAGCGACCGGTTTCACCTTATTAAGACATCTTCTGGGCAGAAAAGTTTTTTATTTTTTTTTTATTTTAAGTTATTTATTTGAATAAAAAACTTTTTTTAAATTTTTTATTCGAAATGAAAATTTTGTGACATTTATATTTACGAAATTTGCTTAATGCTGATTACATCAGCTGAAATTGTAAAATAATTTTCGTGTATGATCTATGCCATGACGAGGGAAAAATCTCGCTCGAGCTACCTTAAATAATTCAATTGAATGAAGTCTCAACATTGATTAAATTGTAACAGAAACATTTAGTCTTGAACAAATGAAGCGGCTAGCTGGAAATAAAATGGAGTGGAGAATTGTAGCAAATAAATCTTAGAATCGATGATTGCTGATGATGACGACTTGATAGCTCTACCAATGGCACGTCCTCTCAACTAATGAAAGGTGTCTCTTCCCTCAAGACGACAGCTTTTCAGTTAGGAGAGTCAATGTGGAGTAAAATACGTGCTTTTGACTGGTGGGTTTCAGCAAACGGAGATCTAGAGTTGGATCACACGCTGACTCAAATGATGCCACAAAGGGAATATGAGATTGTACTCGCGGTAAAGTTTGAGACTGAATGACTGAGGAGGGAAAGTTCCCCGGTAGGAAAGTTTAATGACAGGAAGCAAACCAAGCAACTTCCACGGCAAAGAATTCAGTAGCACAAGCTGACCTTTCCGCATGTGAATATAAAAGGGAGAAGTAATTGGAAAAAATTTCACAAGGGCAAGGATAGGCAAGTCTAGTCGTTTCGATAGGAAATTTAACGAGAAAAGAAAACTTTCTCAAACTTGGCCTACAATGTCAACCCTTGCCACTCATCATTATCAATCGACATGTCTGCTAAGCCCGATTAAATTTTTAGCTCTGTACCTTTTGGAATTTCAGGTCTACGTCGTGGTGAGCAATGTCGTTCTGAGATCATTAAAACATTTTCTTATTTTTTTGACTTTGACCTTCTAAGGAACCACGTCAAATAACCAAATGCTTTCATTCTCGTTTTTTATTTCCCACGTCTTTTCTTGATCTCTCGTAATTTTTCATCCTTCCGCTTTGCTTTCTCCTCCTCTTCCAGGGTCCAGGTGTTATATTCTTCCTCCTTCCCTTTCTTCCAGAAACACTTTAAGTTTCGTGTCAATCTTCTTAATTTAGTCCTTTCCTGTATTATGCCTTCCGTTAAACCCATCAGTGTCTTTCTTTATCCCTTGGGCCCACAGGTTGCCATTCTTACTATTATAAACGATCTTACGATTGGAAATTTGTTTTGCAAGTCTGCTTTTGTCCAACCTCATTATGTGAAAGAAAAACTCAAATCTACTTTCCCTAATCGTATCTGGCATAATATTAATGAAGAGAAATTGTGACTTCCACAGTTTATTTGAAAAAGAAAGACCGGTTTTGGCTGTCAGGCCATCTTCAGGTTCATTGAAAAATCATAGAGAAGACAGGTTTATATACACTATGAGAAGATGCTATCGGAGGGAAGGGGCTGAGGTTGGTTGAGCAGGGAGGGGCAAGAGGAAGGGGAAACAAAGTACATATGTGTTGTAACTGGGAGAGAGGGTGGGGGGTTAATCACTCGGGTTGTGGGGGGGGGGGGGTTTGGAGGGCGATGAGTAATAAGGGGGATGGGTTAGGAAAGGTTATGTCATTGAGGAAGTGGTTTCTTTGTAGGCTGATCTCCCGAATTTCTAGGGCATCCATCCCCCTTCCTTCCCGGAAAAATGCAGGATTTCTGCAGGATCATCTGCAGGTAAATGCAAGACTCAGAACGGACAGACGTCATCTTCCAATGGCGTACAAAAATTAGTTATGTTTTTAGTACCTGAAGATGATACCTATGAGTATATATCTACCTAGCACCAAATGTAATCATTAGGTGGAAATTTACCGAGAGTTAAGTCCACAACTTGCATTTCTATAGAGCTAAAACTATGTAACTGACAATACAAATTGCTGACGCAGGACCATTGAATTTTAAACGACGAAATTGCCGTGCCTTTTTCCTTTCAATTCAAATTCTATAATGACATATTTAGAGCGAGAGTTGAATTTCTGTGCACATCAATTAATAAAATTGAAATGCACTCTTCATTACTTGCTTTTCAAAAAAAATATTTCTCTTCTTCCGTAAATGCCTTCGGTTTAGTTTCAAAATAAGCTTTTCATAAATACGTTAAGCTGACATCTGAAGTTATAAAAAAAGTGTTACACAGCGCTAATGGATGAAGCATTTTTATCATACTTCCAATATGAAAATGTAAAACAAAAAATAGGAAAGTGCGTTGCAAGCAAAAATTAAGATCCCCAGTTATTTTATGATAGAAAAAGTATAAGTTAAAAATACCGCACATAAAAAGAAGTCAAATGAGTGAATTCATATCTCCTCGTTTACATTATGCCGACTGTACCAACGAAAATTCAAATAGTTACGCATTTTTTAGAACCAAAATGCTGGCCAACGAGTTGGGAATAGTATGAATAGGTATAGTACTCTGTTGAAGGATAGTATTGTAACTTGTAATATACATTAGCAACAGGACACCATATATAATACGTGGAATCCACAGGTAGTGTTATTTTTTCTCTGGCTGGCAAGGCAGAGAAAAAGGGAAAGAAAGAAAGAAAAGGGAAAGAAAGTCAGGCATTATAAAAGTGCAATCTATTACCCAAGAATAGTAAACAGACATTCTGCAATTCACACAAAAAGATATTTTTTCGGTAAATGAACAAATTTAGTCCAAACTTGTTTTTAACTCACCAAATACGTTTCTCTCCAAAGTTAAATTTGTAGAACAAACACTCATGGACCAGACTTTGATTATGAATAAAAGTAATAGCGACATGATTTCCCTAAACTCATTCTACTTCCTCAATTCCTGATAGGCATTTAAAAAAAACACCATTAAAGATTGCTGATGATAAACCAACAGCCACAAATTACATTCATATATTTGTTGATGCCATTTTCATATTTGCTGTAGAACAAATTAAGTTGACTCGTTGACAAAAAATGCTTTAGGGAGATATCAACATTTCATTCTTCAAAGGAGTAAATTAAAGGCATGCGTCCCGAGCAAGTAACTACGATGTGTCCCGTATTTTTTATTAAATATTTTTGTTAAACAGGCACAAAATTTCAAGAAATATAGATTGACGAAGGGAAGGTAGAAGCTACAGAATATTCTTCTGTACACCTCCTCGTTTCTGGTCCTATTGATCTTCAGCATCCGCCACCAGCACCAGGTTTTAGCCTCTATTATCTTCCGCTCCATCTTTCCAACGGTCCATGTATCTGAGCCATTTAGCACAACACTCCACACGACTAATTTCAGGTACCGCTTCCTTCTACGTAATCCTATTTTCTTTTAGCAATAACAGCCATTTGTTCATCATGGTTGATTCTAATCTCACTTCAAGGTCAAGTCTCACACGCTCCCCCGCCCGCCAGGCGCAGACCAAAAACCGGTCATGAGAGCAATGCGCGGCAAAACCAGAAATTGGGGAGAGTGCAACGTTTGCGAACACGCTAACTTGCAGTACACTGGTTCATATACAACTGCTCATTAGTATTAATAATACTATTAATTCACAAATATTATGGGATACTGATTCATGTAGAAAACAAAACCATACGGAATGTTCAAGAGGGATGAGGTAGTAGAAATAACTATATGATATTTTACGCAAGTACAAATTCGGGTCTACCTATCGAGGGCATGAATTACATGGAAATAATCCATCACAACTATTAACGTCCCTTATTGTCCGGGGAAAAATGACACGTTAAACTATCATTTATGCAATCTAATTCCTCTCTCTTATGCTTGTGATCTCAAAAAGAATTTGCTCGAGCAAAGAAAGCATTTATCAAGAAAATAGAATCACCACTAATATAAATTAAAAGATTACAAATTTGACAGTATGTATATAAGATCATTAGATTTGGAAGAGTATACTTAAATAATTCTCTCTAATAAAGAATAATTGGAACAAGCTCATAACCTGTTATGAATAACGGGCATAATGTCCCGTTATGCAAATATACTTAGTATAGACTTTTTTTTATACAGGTTTTGTTTAAGTTATTTCACTGTTCACAGATCACCAAATACAAACATCTGCGTCAAAATTCAAATTTGTTGATGGTAGCCATTTAGTTGCTATGCACACTTAACATGGGGCTTATGAGTCTGATCCCGTTTTAATTTTTCCAACTTTGGGATTTGATTACGAAATTCGGGATATTTCCACATGCATGCAATGCTATTTGTTAAAAATAACACGAAACCCAACTTAATCAGTTCAGCCTTTTTTATCATTAGCATCTTTCCCCACCCCCTACTAATCCCCAGAGACTTCCTTCCTGATTTTATTACTTAGAATAGATACTTAGATAGAAGCACCTCACATCACCTTGTAAATCTACTACTATCCGTCTCCCCTGAATCCTCGGGAAAACATTCGTCCCAGGTGGTCAAACACTGAAGCACGTTTTTATGAATGGTCTCTCTTCTTCGTTTATGGAAGAAGAGAAAAAGAGAGAAAAAGAAACGGACACATCTATTCCCTTATCTTAAGTGAAAGAGTGTTCCTCCGCTAATGCAACGCTTCCCGCACGTATATTTTCTATTCCATTCAGAACTTTCAGCCGAGGAAAAAAATACTTCCGTCACCCTCTGCCACTTTGCTCCTAGCGACGAATACCCCAAGAATCAAGACCTAAGAGGATTTAAGTACTCGTCTTGGCATTTAAGGTTTCATGTCCAACACGTGTTTGTTATATAAACGTTATGTTATAAATGTTATAATACAGAAAACAGTGTAAACGCCATGGCGATTTTATTAACCTCCTGTCGTTAATGTTTCAATTTTTTTAGTTTCATATAATGCTGATGCCCTTTTTATGAGAGATTTATCCAATTACAGGATTTTATAAAAAAAAGAATAGCTGTGAAATATAATTTTTTACCTCCCCAGTAAAAATGTAATTTTTTTGTGTGAATGTGAACATTTGTGATAGCCTCTATCACAAATGTTCACATTCACACAAAAAAATTACATTTTTACTGGGGAGGTAAAAAATTATATTTCACAGCTATTCTTTTTTTTATAAAATCCTGTAATTGGATAAATCTCTCATAAAAAGGGCATCAGCATTATATTAAACTAAAAAAATTGAAACATTAACGACAGGAGGTTAATAAAATCGCCATGGCGTTTACACTGTTTTCTGTATTTTGGAAATGAATATATAAATAAGACATTAAGGGTGTCGACACCAAAAGAGAGAATTTAACTTAATATATTTTTTAGAAGTTCATTCGCGAACAATTTTATTGCCAAAACTGGCGAATGGGAGGATATGAGCAAAATGTATCACATAGAGGAAATTAGCTGTAAAGCATAAAAGTAATCACAGAACTTTGCAGTGGCGTCCAGCATAAAACTTTTTTTATAATTCAGGGAGAGAAGCAACGCAGAAATGCGACGATGGTGGCAGAAAATTGCTGAGAATCCTAAGAAGGTCTCCCAAAGGGAACTTCAGGTGTTCTATTCGCTCATACCTGGCCTCAAGATCTTTTCTTACGGTTTCCACAAATATGTGCGCTATTATTAAGGTAGTCTAACAGTTAAGAAATTTTAAGAAGAACAGTTTTAATGGATGTGTAAAAAATCTTCTATCTTTTTTCATGTACGTTCAATCTATCAATAATCTTTCTTTATTCATCTAATCGTACGTTCTGTCCTTCTTCTCGTCCATAAAACCTATTACCTTTGTTCCCCATCCTCACTTGCCCAACATCCTTCCCTCTAACCCGGTGTAAGCCACCCTTCGCCCCTCGTTACCTCCTACAACCATTCACTCTTTCTTCTCCTAATCTCATACAGAAGTTTAGTTAGTTAGGATTAGGCTTTAGGGTGCTTCGACAGCAAAGGTCATTCGCACCAAGGACAACCTACATTGGATCTTGCTTTAATTTCTAAAATCAAGTTAAAGTAAATAAATAAATACTTTAATAAATAATTTAAAAAATTTAAACAAATACATTAAAATAAATTGGGTAAAAAAATATTCTGCGATCTATAAACCAAGTCATATCATACTTAAAATCCCAGTTTCTTTCTAAAACTCGATAACACATCTGATGCAATCAGGGTCGTTCCCTATAGGACCTGTTTTAGGTCCCGCCTGATGCCCAGCCTGTCACCTTCTGCACGGTACTACATATCACACTCAGTCAGGAGGTGTTTCACAGACGTGGAATAGTCGCAGTGATCACATAGAGGTGGAGTCTTCTCCTCTGAAAGGAGTGTGTAAGGGCAGTGTGTCCTATCCTCACCCGTGTGATCACCGCTTCTTCCCAGCGAGTCCTCCCAACTTAAGTGGGCCACGCTGATATGTCCGGCTTGATGCTGTGTAGATTTTTCCCAGTTTGAGAGCGCCATAACTCATACCACTTATTTAGGGCTACGTTTTTTCAATGTAACCCTAAATTTCAATGTAGCGTGTTTTATATATATTTTTAATCTACTAAACCACCCCACGAAGCATTTCTTTGTTTGTCTTATTTTTCCCTTCTCCAAACCCACATATCAAATTCCTCTTCTAAAAACATAAATAAGATCTGCAGAAAATTTCTATAATATTTCAGGTGTATTTGAATGCTTTAAATACCAAAGAAAGCCGAATGACACAAATATTTTAAGATGAGAGTAGTATTAAGCCATTTTCTGAACAGGGTGTTTTTAGGTACAAATGCAGGATCGTTGGGAAAAACATTCCGCCAGGAAATTTTCAATATTTATTCTATCACTGAGTGCTTTTCAATCTGGAGAATGCCAAATCTCACCACGTATTATATTTTTTTTCTTTCACGATAAGGTTTATGGAAATGTATCTAAAACTGGAAAACGAAGGAATAAATGCGTTTCTTAATAATAATTAATATAGCAGAACATTTTTAAGGATTAAATTACAAAAACAAGGTTTTTAAAATATAAATACTGAAATATTTTTTTCTCAATTGATTTCAACTTCAATGCAAAATAAGCATGATGAAAAAACTATGCCTACTGCGTCATTTTCAAGGTACATTAAGGAAATAATGGAAGGGATGTAAGTGCTTTTCAACGTGCTTAGCGTTGTAGATTTTCACCAAGTGACGCCTAACTCCATCAATCTAATTAGATTATAAAATTTCGAAATATTTCTTAAATGGAACTAAAAAAGTTCATGAATATCTAGTGCAGATGTATTCTCGGAAAACACCCAAGAGATGGTGCTTCAACTCTCATAGATTAATCGTGGTGAATTAGACGCTCATATCCTATTATTTATATAGCATTCTCTAATATCAATCCTTTAGTTAAGTAGCTAAGTAAAATATTCAAAAACTGTTTTGTAAGACAAATTATACCAAATATTTTCAAACTATTATTCATTTTCTTCTTCTTTTGCACAATTTTTGTTTATATGCAATAATATTAGTTAACCGATAGAACATTAGCAAATTTCATGCCACCGAAAAATGGTTATTTTGCATCTTGAGGTGTCACAGGATTTAAGAGTTTTCATGAATTTCATGTGTCCTCCCCGACGGAGTACTTCTTTGAAGCATCGAAATTTGCAAGAGGTACTTTTTCATCGTCATCAACATTTTCAATATCATTAGGATCCCTTCAGGTTTGTTATGGTTCACGAATAACTTCCTTCTCTATTTTTCACTAGAAGCATTTCCAACGTTTCATTTTCTTTAGAGATTTTCCCTTACAACAGAAAAAAAAATTGCTCATTGCGGGAAGTGATTTATTGGAGCTGTGCAAGCTCTTTCGGCTTTACGCAGATACAGACATAGACGTTGAACTACATGTTCGCATTATTCTTTTGTTCGACCCTACTTTATTTTAAAAGGGAACAAGGAGAACATATTTTACGTAAAAAAATCAATATCCGTTATTTAAAGTTATTTGCATTCATGACGTGATTTAAAAATCATAAATAATCACAGATGGTGGCTAATGACAACTGAAAGCATGGAATAGGAAAACTTTAGAAGACATGCACACGAAAACCTGCCTTTATACTAATATTGATAGTGACTTATTTATTCTACTCTATCCGAAAAAATAACAACCAAAACATTAATTTCACTCAATTATATAGAAATTTCTCATTACACAATGTCTGCTATAAACGACATTATAATCTTAGATAATAAAACCACACTTTCCTCAGCGAAAAATTCTATTTTTATCTGTTTTAATTGCTTTTGATATGAAATCAAAAGCCCACTGTTCAGTCATCTCGATTCCTTATACAACAGGGTATTGGTTATGAAATTTACGGATAAAGCCTCATACACTTAGTTTCAATATTCCACTCATATTACCACTACGTGGAAGACTAATAATTATATATTAAAATATGAAGCATGATAAAATGATATTACATGCATTCATTTAACCTATCAAATATAAGGATATATGAATTGAAGGCTCTTTGTTGCAGTAACATTAAAATTAAAAATATGGGAGCCCTGAGGGTACAAAGTCGTAAATGGCCATGTTTCTTCAAGACAGCATTCGACAATTTTAATAATTTGTAACAAATGTATTCATTGCATTGTGCGAATATATCTACATTGACATTTGGGCTATTTTGGTGGATGAGAGTATATACATCGTATGGCTGATTTTTCAAGTTAAAATTGCATGAACTTCTGACAATCATTAAAAAAAAGATGCATTGCCCAACAGAAAGACAAAATAAATCACTAAATATGGAGCTTAGTATAATTTAATGAGTGGTCTTTCCAGCCAAATAAATCCTTAGCAGCGCGAATTCTACCGAGTTATCACAATTTGACTTTAATAATAGTAGTAAATTTGATGTGCATATAATATTTTCCTAATAGTAGAACTGTATATAGCAGAAAATATTCTAGCAATCTCAAATATAAAATCAATAATTAAATGCGTCAACCTCAGGCATCAATAAGTTAACACTAAACGCCTTTAAAATGTGCTTTAAAATTTGAAAAATTCACATGGTCAAAAACGGCAACTCTGTGACATGACATCACCGCACGGTATCGCTTCTGTATTCCACATGCATGCCCATGGTAAGTATCTAGTAATACTAGTTCATTGTCTTGAAGCTAAATTAAAATGATTGTTAAATTAAGATAAAAAAATCTCAATTAAATAAGAAAACGAGTCGCATCACTGCAAGTGATACCGTTCAGTGACGTAATCCGCTTGGTAATCGATGACAAAGCGGGAAATGAAAGAGACATCCTAGTGACTATATACATGTGTGTGTGTGTGTGTATCTATATATATATATATATATATATATATATATATATATATATATATATATATATATACACATATATATATACACATATATAATCACTAGGATATCTCTTTTATTTTCCGCTACATATATATATTCCAAGCCAAAATTACGTGGAGGACTCACCATTTCTGTCACCAACCAAAAGAAATATCCATTCTCCAACGCGAGGCTTCTCCTGGAGTTTCCATCAAATAACAAAGGGAAGCTCACGTACGGTAAAAATGAAAATAAAGGAGCCATTCAGACGATATCTATCACAGGACACAAATCGACTGGTACGTTATATCACACTGCGCGACACTCAACTACTCTTACTTTCACAAAACAAACGAAAAATTACCTTGAAACACAAAATAAAAGCGATTTTCACTCAATGCATGGGAAAAGTGATAAAGTACGCAGCCATGCAAAAAATACAACTACCACATATTAATTACTTTAATTTGAATGACTCAATTTATGTTTTCCTCCTTCAACAGTTTTTAGATTTGGGCACAAGATTGAAGTTTTTAATTTATGAACTGCTTTATAAAAACTTTCAGCGCAGCATTATTCCTTTGACTAAGTGAGAACCTTGAATTTTCCCCCGATTTTAAGGAAATCAGATCAGCTTTAAGGCAATTCGATCTATCATTATTTATTTTCCTTTTCTAGGCTTCAAAACTGTTGATTTTATGTCACTGGCTTTGTACCATTCCTTTATCTGCCCAAGAATGCCTCCACGTAAAATGTTTTAAACTGATAACTACCATTTTATTCATTAAGAGGCATCAATTATCCGACGCTTACAGCAAAAATATCTTGAATGCAATATCACTTTAAATGTACATAACTTATGGTCTTCCTTCTCCATACTCACTTAAAGAGTTCTTACGGAATAAAATTGTCGCATGTGCATTAGTGGTCAATAATAATTCAGTTATTACGAGGTTGAAAATTACTGGATATGAATTAGGAGGAAGCTATGAAAATAAAAGCTCCAACGAAACATAAATATTCCATCACCCTCCAATGAGAATAAAACCTACCGCCATTGGGAACAATATGAACGCTCACTTCATAAGGTAAGCCCATTATGCAAAATAATAGCATCATGAACTATTCAACAATTAAGTTGAATGTGTTAGTTTAATTTTTTTCCTAGATTTTTTATTTTTTCCAGAATTGTAATTAATTTCTTTAAAGTAATTATATAAGAAATGTCAATAGATTATACTTACAATTAGCCAACTGCATAGGTGTTTAAACATCACTTTTCAATTTTCTAGATCTAAAATACTTTGCTAAAAGGGTATCTATCTATAGACAGCTATAAACACATGCTATGCATGACTATTCGCAAACTAATATACGTTCAATAGGATGAAACTTGTAAGTGAATAAAATATGTCAAGAACCTCCTCGCTTCATACTCGATAGTCAACAGTCAATCCTTAGCGGGAGCTGCAAATTCTCAGAATGGATGATTTCTCCAAAACTTAAGGCCTAAATCGTTACATTCCCTGATGGAGTAACTTCGTTTTGCAATACTTTTTACAGTACAGAAAAGCAGTCGGTGCGAATTCGGGTTTGGGTTCCAGTCATGGCGAATGATCTTTCCTCTGTGGAAGTTTCGCAAATAATTTAATGGTGGAATTATTCGCATTTGGTCCACAAAGAAGCAATTAGTAATGCATGTGCCCCCCAACCTCCAAAGTTCCACCTCGCGACTGACCCCTTGGACAGGGAGGTCTGCTCGATTCCCTTCAAAAACAAAGCCGAATACGAGCGAGAGGAGTTGTGAGAAAGAGGGGCGGGGTCTTTTCGTGGGTACGGGGGTAGTGAAGTCTCTTTTTATTTGAGATTCTCTCCTGGCACACAAGTGGAGAGAAGAGAGGGGGTCGACTAGTAGTCCTTCCAATTTCCTCCGCTTTGGCAAAGAGTTAAAGGGTGGTGGAATCTGTAAAGAAGGAGAGGGAGGAGTTTCAGAGGAGAATGGGGTGTTGGGATGGAGGAAAGGGTTTTAGTCTGGAGCGAAAGGGGTTTTTTTGGAGCTCAGATAGGGAGGGGTTTGGCGAGGGGATCGAATGTCTGGAAGGGGAAGAAGAAAGGGGTGGGCATTTGAAAGGCGTCGCGGCCGAAGTGTCGTGAGGACCCTTCAAAAGGGCGGGCCAATTGATGAAGGACACTTCATCCCTCCGCCTTTTTTTATTCTTCCTTTTCTACCTCTTTTTCCAACTTTCTCGATTCTTTTCCCTTTCTCTTTTTTTACGGTATTTTTTACTCGGTCGTCCTGATTTTTATATGGCTTTCCCTCTTACTCCATTTTCGTCTTTATTGTATTTCCAGTCGTATACGAGGATGTGCGACGTTTAAATCTCGACATTGCCTTTCGATATTTAAATTTTGGGATGCTCAGCAAGCGATGCGACATGCACGACTTGGAATCGCGTCTCGTATGATATCGCATGAAATAGCATATAATGGAAGCAACTGTCGGAAATGCATCTTTGTGGAACGGGTAAAAACTACATGGCCATTTTCCACTCTTTTTACCTTTCGGGCCAGACTGGTTTTGATGGTTTCACATCACTATCAAAGGTCAAAATGATAGCTTTGATAATGATATGAAACAATCTAAATCGGTCAGGTCTATAAAAATTAAGAATGGAAAATAACCAGCTACTTCGATACTCATAATAAATATTCGCATAGTATCGTGTATCAAACAGGGGGCAAAACCTAATCTTGGGGAGAGAGAGCGGGAATAGATTGAAGGAATTGTGAGCTTATAGAGTGACGGTAAAAGTTTGATGAACAGAAAGGAAGATATGCAAAGTAGTACTTGACTTGGCAGTGAAAGAAAGTGAGAAGCTAATAATAAGTATTAGGAAGCAAAAGAGACGGATCTATCATGTAATTAGACACAAGAGAATTTTAAAGTCGTTTTTGAGGGCGGAATTCAGGTAACGCAAGTTAGAGAGAGGAAATAAATAGGTGAGTACGGAAGGATGAACAGACACAGGATACGCGCTTAGCTATAAATGGATACAAGGTGAAAGACGCGTTGGTGACAGGAAATCAGATAATGAATATAATGATCTTTAGAAACCTAGAAAAACCGGGATAGTGCCGTCAAAAATTATAACCCTTTTCGTAGAGTGCTCCAATATATTTTCTAAGATGTACAATAAATACCTGAATCGTGTTATCAAGTGGGTAGTCAAGTGAATGAAAAGCATGCACAACTGCATATACATGCTACTCAGCATTCGTCATATCGACCTCATTTAATTTACGACATATGCTAGCTCGAGGAGCTGTCGGTAGTTTAAAAAAATCCAACTAGTCTTAATCAACATTTCGAAATTTAGTCTATCCATCTTCAGGCTCAATCAAGATACATATAGGTCAACAATCAACTACCAAAGATATTATACGTCACTATGCATAATATTGTCACCGGTTATTACCTCAGAGTATTACCTCGTTGAATTTGGATGCAAAAATATTTGAGAGTATAGTTAGCATTCTTGTTCCATACGTAGGACTAAAATTACAATGTGATT
The DNA here is from genome assembly GCA_963573305.1 of Pyrrhosoma nymphula. Taxonomy (NCBI): domain Eukaryota; kingdom Metazoa; phylum Arthropoda; class Insecta; order Odonata; family Coenagrionidae; genus Pyrrhosoma; species Pyrrhosoma nymphula. Next base: position 41,501,570 of record OY754339.1, on the reverse strand, counting down.
ATATTTTTGATTGCAAAGAACTCTATACATTAAATTGGATATCACATGACATCCCATTATATTGCATTTCATGCCACTACGTTGCATACCTATCGCATTATAAACCATAACATTCCTGAAAGCATGGCATTCCTTCCCTTATGGAAATTTCTAACCAGGTCTGATCTAAACCTGATCAGGTATGATCTAACCCTGATCAGGTCTGATTTGAACCTGATCAGGTCCGATCTGAGCCAGGTGAGGTCTGATCTGAACCAATTCAGGTCTGATATGAGAATCAGTCAGGTCCCCCCCTTGCAGAAATTTCTGCTCCATCTTGATCAGGCCTGAGCAGAATCATATTGAGTATGATATGAGGAGATAAGGTCTGATCTGAACTAGTTCCAGTCTGATCTGAACCAGAATAGGAGAGATATAAGGAGATCAGGTCTGAACCAGATAAAGTCTGAGATACTGCTGCAAATATCAGATCTGATTTGAAACAGAATATGTTTGATATTTCTTTCAAACTAAGTTTGATCAAAATCAGCATATCAAATAAAGAAAATGAGGTCATTACTGATCCGATAAGACTGTAAATCTGGTCAAGAGATGGTGCTGACCGCCATGGTTGTTGCTGATGGGCTTTCGAGTGTTGCCGTGCCAACTGCAGACACAAGTGGATATGGTTTTACCCGGCTTAGTTGATTGCAGTATACCATATTATCATGAGGTGCAATTCCATTAGCATAATATTACTGATGAGCGACTATTTTAGCATGTTTCAATAGCTCTCACAATGATGTCACCTTGTAAAACAAAGAACACTTGACATACGACTGTAACAGGTAAAACGGGAGGGACAAAAAACCGACCCAGGTCGGGCGACACAGCTACTGCCAGGTAAAACATTTCTAGCACCGTTTAGTTACGTTTACGTTACCAAATGAAACAGATTTTGGGCAGACCTATTTACTGATTAGGTTTTATGATAAACATCCTTAAAAAACGGAGTAAAACTTTTCTATATCATTATAGTGCTATTGGGGTTTTCCAGATCAGACCTGGGGGGTTATTTTATAATCTCACTTAAGTGAGAATACGTCATTAAATGTGGAAAATTACGTCATTTTTCGTAGTTCAACTCCGCCACCCAGCTGGCGTAACCATCTTCGGCTCTCAAGCGGTGAGCAGGTGAGAGCGGTGAGCGGTCTATTTATTTGATTCATCCGATCTTTCGACTCTTGATCCGTTTCATTTGGCTCTGCATTTCCTTAGTTCCATCTCACCTGTCGTTAGGAACCTGAAATGGAGCCACCATCGGACAGATGCAGATTGAGCCAATCACTAGGAGGGCCAAACGGATCTCCCGCCTTCCCGCAAAGAGTCATTAAAAGGGTGAGATTACGAAATAACCCCCCTGGGGGGTTATGAAAGAGTATATAAATGAGTTCTCTCTCTAGAAATCTTCTTTCTTTGCACATCAATATCCAAGTTACGCATGCTTTATGGAAAAAATATTGCAAAACTTTTCATGTAAGGAAATGTTCATATTCTTCCTCTTACTTAAAATAAACTACAAAGAAGAAAATCGCCTCGCGGCAATGCAGACTACCATTTTGCGCAGTTGGTAATGATGAAACTCCTGGCCGCGCGCGCCTCAAATGTCATTGCCCTAATCTAGTGAGTCCTCTGTCCAGCGCTGATTGGATAAGGAAAGGGAAGGGCTCTACGGGTTTTATATTTTTTTAACTCAATGTGGATGGATTTATCTTGAATAATTCAAAATTAGATATTTAATTCAGTGACAGAAATCACACACTTTAATTCAGCTCGTGACAACGATATAATCCAGAGAATCAATAAACTTCGAACATATAAAAAAACGTTTAATTTATTTATTGAATAAAATTTATAGTTCGGCCTTCCTGGGCGAGTAAATGTTTGAAGGTGTATCTTTTATCTACATTCTTGAGATAACCCATTTATTTGTTATTCATAACGATTTTTTACTCTTGAGACATGTTTTGTGTGATATTGATAAAAATGCAGACATTCTGTGCGTAGATGTTTTTTATATGAATTCAGTGTTATTTTATTTCTATTCATAATATATTTGTTAAATATGAAGACGTTTTCAATGGATAATGATATAAAATTCATGTTAACTGTAGGTATTGAGTGTTCAGATTATTATATGTGCTTTTTTGTAGACCACATAGGTCTCGACGGACGTCTTACCAGAGATTTGAGGCGCGCGGCCAGGAGTTTCACAATTACCAACTGCGCAAAATGGTAGTGTGCATTACCGCGGGGCGATTTTCTTCTTTGCAGTTTATTTTAAGCAAGAGGAAGAATATCAACATTTCCTTACATGAAAATATTTGCTATATTTTTTCCATAAAGTATACGTAACTTCGATTTTAATATACTTTTCTACATCTCGGAAATGAATGAATTTTTAGTCAAATAAACAAGGAGTAAAGATATATTACACGACTCTATGGAGCTCCGGTGGAATTTCAAACAAATGCTTTAAGTTCAGCGTTCTAACTTTTTTGCGCCAAGAGTAGGCAGGATCGCGTTTATGTTTATTAAAATTGGTGAAATGAAGCAGTGACTTACACACGCGTGCTAAAGGTAATATATTTTTAATTTTTTAAATTATGGTTTTAAATAAGTGGTTAAACAAATTATACTAATATTCCAAAAATTAGATCAATGCGATGGAGTTCAAAATCAAGGCGAAGTGTTGGACGTTTTCGAAATATTACGTGTAAAATAAAACCCGTAAGTAATAAAAGGTCAACCCATTTACTCTACGTGTATTGACAACAATAGAAGTTTAATATTTCAATTGATAATTGGACGGTGTTTATACTGCGTAGTGGCGTCAAAATCAAATCCAAAACGTTGACGTGCCTAGTTCATCGCTGCGTCAAAATACGTCTTTCTATAGCGTTTTACTTGTATGTATGTCAAAATAAAATTTTAAAATATGACGTCTTATTATCACCAGTACTTCATTTGTGAAAGTATGTTTTGACTGCTTTAATAAAAAAATCTTTTACACAACCCTACTACCAATAGACTACGCTTTGTCCAAGTTATGACTCCGAATGAAAGTTACAAAGTAGGTACAAATGTTCAATTATTAGCCAATTATTAATTTTATGGTTATAAAAGCATAGTTTTTCTCAAGGACTTTCCAAATAAATAAGTCTCTGGTTTTGTCAAAACATACCATGGCATTATTCCTAGCCGTGGGAAAACCTAAAAAAGTCTAGGAGAAATCCGAAAAATGTAGGACTGTCAATTGTGATTTCTTGGTTTATAGCGTTCACTAGAAAACCCCTGAAAAATAATTGAATCTGGCAACAATTTATTTCAAATTAGAAATAAGTCATTTGTTGAGTCTTGAGCCCAAAACGTTACCATTATTTCAAAAGCATAGTTTTTCTCAAGGACTTTCCAAATAAATAAGTCTCTGGTTTTGTCAAAACATACCATGGCATTATTCCTAGCCGTGGGAAAACCTAAAAAAGTCTAGGAGAAATCCGAAAAATGTAGGACTGTCAATTGTGATTTCTTGGTTTATAGCGTTCACTAGAAAACCCCTGAAAAATAATTGAATCTGGCAACAATTTATTTCAAATTAGAAATAAGTCATTTGTTGAGTCTTGAGCCCAAAACGTTACCATTATTTCAATTTCAAAATGAGGCTATAATTTCAACCGCACAGTATCTCTATGACTGATAGAAGCAACAAAATAAAAGTGTTAAACTGCAAAAAGAGAGGCAAACGGCCAAACTGATGGATACTAAATTTCAGTCCTTCAACTCAATATTAAGGTTTTTTTACTCAATATCGTGACGACATTTACGTTAGGTTAATATCGTTTACTAAAAAATGCGAATAAAGTATAATTTTTGTAAGTGCATATCAAACAAAGGACACGACATTTTGTATCTGCCCAGGATAAAATGACATTCAGGTTATTTTGCAGTGTAATCACCTAAAAGTAACTCATTGGACGGAGAGGATACTGCCCTTGTACTTACGTGTCCTCTGAAAATACTTCAATTCGGAGTCAAACTTGAAGACTTCTGCCAGAATTCTTACCCGTGCGCGTCCGGACTAAACGACAGCACTCTAACCATGAAGCTAACCAAATCCTAAAGAAGAATGGCCTTTACGCTATTCATTCCACATCTGACTCGGGAATGAAAAGTGTAGCCATCAACTAGGAGGCAAAATAAAAACGCACAAAACTGATTTTTTCTCAATTGAGTTGACACTTTTTTTGCAATTTATTTGGAAATGAAAAAATGTTTTGTACGCTGACAAATTGTGACTTTCTCTCCTTTCACTTCGGGTTCACGGCAGTCAATTTCACGCCATCCCCGGGCTATGCCCTATTTATTTTCACGGCCGACAGGATTTCAGTCGTAGGTATGTTATTTAATTTCTTCCTCTCGCCTAATTCGAGAGAAACGTGCCACAAGACCACGGAGGGTGAGTGATTTGCGAAGTTCAGTTCAATTCACATTTCAAAAAGTACACATATAGGCCTAGTTTTATAACCCATGATTAAGTAATTTATCGGTAAAGTGGAATCAAAACATGGCGGCAGTAGCCAGCGTATTGTGTGGCGTCAAGGTGAGGAAGGCTCGAGTGGCAGGGGTGGACTAATGAGAGAAGGGGAGGGGACAACGTACTGTAGCTAACACTTCCAGCGTAACTACATTCAGCTTGAGAGGGCGGGAAAAGGTCAGCAGTGCATTTCACGACAGTATTTGCGATCCAAACAAAGCTGAATCAAAATACGCTGATATGGTTCTCAATCCAACAGAAAATGCCATCATATAAACAATTGGATAAAGAGCAACATAGATGTAAGTTGATGAGAATAGAGAATTTAACATTTTGAAGTCGGAATTGAAGGTTTGAAACCTTGGTAATCATGGTAGAGAAATGCGGAGAAAACCTTACACCCCTGTGAGGACCTGAGCAGACCGTGTAAATGCCGGCATGTTTCGCTACCACTATACCAATGTAAGCAAGCCAAAGTTAGTACGTTCTCTCATCCATAACGCTCACGTCACCTAGCCGACAGTCTGATGTAATATACAACACCCGAACTCTCAAGCTAACATCAAGTAAACCAAACTGCTACGTCATCTTGCAGTTAATGTTAACTATACGACAACCTTTTACATTACTATGCTCCGGAATGGTAGGCTCTCGAGATCTTAATCTTCTTTTATAGTAATTCATCATCATGGGTAAACAACCGAGCACATGGTAGGTCAATTGACATTGCGGCAAAGTGTTTCTACAACCTAAAGACGACTTCTGTTACGTTTTCTGCGTAATTAGGTGAGGGTCTACGTTGTAATTCAATGGAGAGATGAAAATACTAATTTTATTTCATGTGATTAGAGGAATATTTTTAATGTGACGATCAAAATTTATACAACATGCAGGACTCGTCAACGGAGATAATAGGGAGAAAAATAGAACAAATAAAATATCACCGTAATTCTCATATTCGACTAGTTGGCCTAGGTCATATGGCCTTAGGCATAAGTTCCCACTCAAAGCCTATGCTTCAGACTATAAAGAAATTAAAAAGTTTACAATCGATATAGTTGTGTTCATTTTCCTCCCGGAAAATCAAAACGGAAGATTTTATTCAAAAACAAGATCCGTGAGGTAGATTTCCCTGGGGCGATTAAGCCTTGAACCCTCGTCGCCGTACTCCTCTGAGGACATTACATGGACGGTGAACATGCCGTGAAATTTCAAATCCTCCTCAAGGCCCATGAGAACACGACCCTCGGTCGGCGGCGCTAAACTATGCGAAACTTAAAAGGTCATGAGGTGGACGGTATGAGTTGAAGATAACGCCCGGGAAGAACCGTTTATCTCTTGAGAGGACGGAGAAGAGGAGGGAATTGGGGTGTATATTTGACCGACTAGGAAATGGGGTAAAGGGTGCGTTGGGCCCATTAAGAGCAAGGATGACCCTGGGATGAGCAGGGAGTATGCGGGAATTGAAGGATGCCGGAGTTAAAAGGACGTGAAGAAGGGGGAGAGGCGGCTAAGAGGACAAGGTCAAAGGGCAGAATAAAGATGAGACGGGAGGGCACAGGAATATGGGGACCTGAATTGAGTGGTGAATAGATAGAGAGTTGGGGTTTAGGGAGGCGACAGGATAGAGAGCCGGTCAAAACCGCTAAGGGTTGACCTTGTGGCTCACCTACGGTTTTTCTCATCTCAAACCTCTTTACAAGGACGCTTCAAAAGGCTCCTCGCGAAAATTGAAAACGGTCGCAATATATTCTTAATTAAACGTTCTTGCCGTCATGAAAAAGGACGAAGTTCAATCGCGCACCAGTTCGAGAGAATTCATATAAAATTATCTACATAATACCCTGCCAGCCACCTCATAGGGTGTAAGGTCACCAGCCATTAAAGACGAGGGAATACGGAAAAGGAGGCGGGAAAAAACAAAGGTGAACTGTGTGTCAGCGGTGTGTCTCGCTGTTTTTGTTATAACCCCTAATATTGCGAGGAAAGGAGGAATTATTGTACCTATCAGTTCGGCATTTCTTCTTATTTTATCGCATCTATGAGTTCACGATATGTAGTACAGCGTCAAAATAACATACTCCGAGTCGTACTGAAACTCGACTGATCAGAATTTTTTGAGTGCACTAACTTGAAGCCTCCGAGTCTCTAGCGACTCCCAACCTAGTCCTTTCATTAGCTGCTTGACTCTTTCTGTTCACTCGTAGCCGAGTTTAACGAAAAGTGCGGCTTTCCACTTACTTCACGAATAAAATATTTCTGTGCAGTGTCCCAAATACTCGCAGTGTTTTCACGAGGTGGCTCAGCCATAGAAAAGCAGAATTTCACTCAATTTTTTGCTAAGCTGACCGAGGCGAAAAGAGGACGAGAATAGGCTGTAGGCGTTTCAGACGCGGTAGTGGAGGAGGATGGAGAAAGTGCGGTGGGTGGAAAGGAAGACGTACGAGGAAGTGTTTGGTATAGTAAGTGAGGAGATTTGAGGAGGAACTTCGGAGGATGCACTAGTAGGTGGTTGGAAGAGGTAATGAGGGGCGAAGTGATCCTGATGGCTGTGATGGAGGAGAGGATGTTTGGCAAGCCGGGAAGGGGAAGAAAGGAAATTTTATGGACCGAATGAGGAGAGCTGAAATATGGTGAAATTAAGTAAAAAATTGCATAAGAAGATAGGAGCAGCGCCTGGAAATACGTTAAGGGATTTTACTCACTTTCATTTAAACACACATTAACTGGTATATTACTCTAATAATAATACATATATGCGAATCCAAAGCCTATTATATACTGGATGACGTGCATGAATGGTTTTCATGTATGTGTTACTTCCAACAACAATATTTAGGATCGATAAACATTATGTATTACTATTAGCCTGTTGTAATTCAACGAGAAAAAGAAAAAAAATTAAACTGTTTCATAGTGAAAAGAATCCCCATGGTGTGACGTACATATTGCAAATACCATTAACGATACCATACAACATTCATTAACCACTTATGGAAAGGATGAGGCGAAACATACCCCAATTAAAAACTCACTGCTGATCTCATATTGATCGAGAACTACGTCATGAAGGCCACTGGCATAGGTACCCATTAAAAGCCCATGTCAAGGAAATTAGAAAATTGATATAGTTAAACACGTGAAAACATTGTTTATTTTTTAGCCAAAACTACAGTTTTGACAAAAGTGAAGGGTATAGGAAAATTGAATGTAACAAATCATATCTTCAATTTTTTAGCCACCCGAAAGTGAATGTTTAAACCTTATGTCTTCAGTGCAAGAAATTTAAAATTTAAGACCTCTGTACCGAGTTCAATGCTGTTCTTAAAGGGCTAAAAGCTAACTGTTTCGTAGTAAAACAATCCCTTTGAACTATTGTTCGGCGATTTTATTAGTTTTTCCGTTGGTTTTAAGCCACACCCAGTATTCCAGCGAAATTTCAACTTACAATGTTACCTGGAAGTCCTTCAAGCAGGCTTGACTGACAACTAGATCGCAGCGTCCCTTGCAGCGTTACAGACAGGCATACCTAGGTAATTATGGGAAGGTTGGGATTTTCGGCCTATAATTTAGCAAAGCAAAGATGAAAAATTCCAATAGCCGTAAAATTTTGCTTTCCATTTCAAACTAATGTGCTGCACACGTGTTTCTTTCTTGGTTAAAATTTGACAGTACCAAGAAACGGTGAAGGCTGTAAAACCTTTCTCTCCCCGGACCTCCTGCAAAAGACACGGACGAATTAGCACGCTTGTGTTATTAGCACACCCGGCGACGGAAACAGACGAAGAGGATATGCGCAATTTGCATGGGAGGGGAGAGACAGAGAGGACAGAATGAAAGGAGGACGAGAGCAGCAAGAGATGGGACGAGTTGTGGCGGTAGGTGATTATACTTTCAAAAGGACGCGTTTTTGACCCACCTCCATCTCCTACTATGTACGTACTACTTCTCCTTCACTCCCGACGGAATCATTAGGCTGATGGCGTTAATAAGTCCGGCACCGGAGATAAGAGTCACCCCATTCACCGACCAATGGCGCTGACTGCCTGGGAGACATTTCAGCGACGTGGGTTCCCGTAGGAAACAAGCATGGATGAATAGGTTGATCCAGAGCTGTGGGACGGAAATTCTGAGCAAGCTGCACTATTAGCAAGCACTGCGTTGCTTTGAGTGCTTTGTAAGTGATGAGGAATCGATTCCATCGTACATTCCATTCGCGGAACGATGTCATTCTATTTATAATACTGAGAGAGCAGTTAACCTAATTACTCGAGTTTTGTAATTTTCACATAAAGAAATAATAAACAAAGGAAATCACCGACAGGGAGATGTTTAATAGACAAATTTCATACTTCAAATAATACTCGTGAGTTACAGTATTGTGTCACGTTGTGTTAAAATGATCTGCTAGTACGGAACAAGCAGTAATTAAAAATCAGTATACATTCTGTTCGAAGTAACGTTATATTTCATTACAATGTGCTGAAATTTGACAAATTTTTATCAGGCGAAGTTTAACATTTAGTAAAACTACTCTCGTTTCAATGAGAGTACAAAGAATCACACGCAAATAATACAATTTTGTCTTACCACTGTTTGCTCCTTACTACTACGGATGATATTAACATAAGTCTGCTTAGCCATTGATGTAAGCAAGTGACCTCACGGAAAACTCTAACAAACATACCTCACAACTTAGTGAATACTTCCTAGAATTATTTTTATTGCCCAGCTTCACCATTATCACATTGATAATAGCTTACTTTTTCATCAGTATGGTGGCAGTAGCGTAAAAAGACCCTTTTTAGTGGAAGATTCCATTCCCTGACTCCGCACGGGGGAAAAGGTTAGTCTCCGCGTTCAACTAACAGGGTTTCACAAACTAAGGTTGCCTAGTTCAAAAACCTTCATTGCCAACTTCAAGTTGTTTATCTGTTAATGACTTCATCTTGATCTTTAATGTTAATGATTTTTTACGAAGGTTTCGAACAATATCATCATATTTTGACCCAGTTTTCTGCAGATCATAAACATAGTTGTGAAATGCGTTGCTTAAACGTTCACTCCTCTCTAATCTAGATGAAACTTATTCAAACCCGTTGTGCAAAAATGTAATCATTTTAAGGTAGTTGGAGGTATTTCTGTTTGCGTACAGATTAGCGTGAAACTTTGCATACGTGTAATAAGTAATATTTTTAGATAACAGTGGAAAAAAATTAATGATGCTGAGTTGATTTCTTGGCATTTCAATGATATTTTAACGCATAGACTTATGGCACAATAGAAATGTTTCTTAATAATTCGATTACATATGTTTAGATTTTCTTATTAACGCGAAATGATATATTTCTTATTTTTGTAATTGTTGATAAACAATATCAAGGAGTCACCTCAAGTCTAACATTCGAAAAAAAAAAACATATTTCAATATAATTTCGTCTAAATTTCGGATACCACTTCGAAACATCTAGACAGAATACGCTTCAATTAAGGTAAACAAACTTAAATAAATAATTCTTGTACAATTTCAATTACTACCTGTATGGAGAGTTCCAACGCATAAACAGATGCACCTAAACGATATTCGGTTCAATAATTTCATTTCAACTCACCCAAAATGTTATAAAAATGCGCTCTCCATGTTCCACAAATACCGCAACAGCCACCTTAAATTGGAGTACTTTTACATTGGTCACAAGAAAGACAGCATGAAAGGGGCACATATAATTTTAACTTTAAACGGTTAGCGACCATAGTATTCCAACATGAAAATAACTCAAAAAGTACCTAAACCACTGTAGAAAAAGTAATATTTTACATAAAGTGTTACAAGCGAAAAACAAACATGTGACAATGAACGCTAGAATCAATATGAGGAATGCTGTAAACGGTACGACGAAAACGCACAGCATAAATGCATTCGTATTTTTTCTTTTGTTTATTTAACTACTGAAATGAGACAAAAACGAATAAATAACATTTTATAACAGCGATAGGAAAATTCTGCCTACAAATTAAATCAGCCAGCAAACAACAACAACATTTCGAAGAGAAATATTAGATGCACGAGAGCAGAAGATATTAAAAACTATAGTGTTAACAGTATATATTGAAAATCGAAGCCAAACCTCAGGCATTTCACTGCTTTTAAAATGAACATTTAAGAGCAACAAATTAAGTATCTCCAAAAAAACTTCACGTGGGCCAGTTTTTACGCGTGAAAAAGATAGTAAATGACAGATAACGTCCTAATGTTTCATGTAATAAACGTGATCCTTTACCAACTCCGTTTTTACATGTAATTTTTTAGTTTATAAACACTGAAAAACTAGCCGATATAACGATAACAATGCTTTTCAAATAATTAAATTTGATAATGAAACGCATTAATTAAAGTTAGTTGGCAGTTTTAAGGGGTTACAAGGAATTGTACTAGATTTTTAGTAATTTTTTTTAGCTTCAAAGTAGCGAACATGAATAAACTCAAAAGCGTTAAAGCTACCTTGAATGATCTATGATATGAGAGAACTATGAGATATGATTCATCTCATTCACCAACCTATGGCGCCTACTACCTGGGAGAATGTTTAGCGACGTGGGTCTCCGACAGAATAAAAGCGCATGGATGAATTTATCCAGAGTTGAAGGAAAGTAACAAACGAAATTCTTAGAAAACCCCAAAATCACTAAGCACTCTGTTAATTGAAGTGCTAAGCAAGCGAAAGAGAATTCTAATGCATCGAAAAATAGGTACGTGGAAGGATGTCATTTTATTCATAAGACTGCGTAAATGGACCATCAAATTTATCAAAGAGCATGCTTTTAATACATAGAACAAGTGGACAGTGACTCACCAATGAAATAGTAAACAGATGGGGAAACATTGTGGGGTCTATTAATTTTAAATCAACATTTTCGTTTTTTTTAAGGCTATTCAGTATCTCAGATGTTAGCGAATTTAATTTAGTTAATTTAGTTTAAATTTTTTAAATAAGTTAGTTAATTTAATTTGTAGGAAAACTTTTCACCTTGAGATATAGCCAAATATACACCATTTTACATAATACAGAAGTAACAAAGATATCATTGAAATTCATGAACACTTAACTTCATATTATTGAAGTTGTACGTAATTTCTTGTATACCCCTCAGTTTAGGACAACCACATTTCAGAGGTCGTTCACTGTGGCAGATTCCAAACTCTGGAATGGATTGCCAAACCATGTTAAGGGCAGTGGTTCGATGAGGGTGTTCAGAGGGAGGCTTTGGAGCCTTTCATGCAGTGGTAATAGTTTGTAACTGCAGTTGTATAATGTGAGACTATATATATTGCCAAAGTAATTACTGTGTAAGTGTTGTAGTATATTGTGGTTGATCACTGAAGGTGTTCAGAAAGAAACTTGGAGCCCGATGGGCAGTAGTAATAATTTGTAGCTGCAGTTGTATGTTTTATAACTATAAATTGCTTGAGTAATTGTTGTATGGGTATTGTGATATATTGTGGTGAGTTAATGAAAGTTACAATTGTATTTATTGTATGGGTATGTATTGCTTGAGTAGTTTTTGTGTAAGTATTAGAAATATTGTAACCATTGCATAGGTGTGTCATGTGTGGCTGTTGTGTTCTATAGGTTGCAAATTGCATGGTTATATGCTGTATATTGCAAAATTTTTGTATTTTTCAATGCCACCCTGAACTCGTCTACTTGCTTATAGTTCATTTTGAGTAATATTTTTTTAAAGATGTATTTACAGTTCATTTTTGTAATCTTATTATTGTATTGTAAACATTATTATTGTACTGTGTTCGTTTTTTCTGCTAAAAGGGAGGGAAACTCCTAGAGCAATAAAGATTATTATTATTACGTCGACTTCGTTGAAAAGAAACTTGCACAGAGTCATTCTTTGCAAATCTGGGCAGCCAACAAACCAAAGAGCACCCCAAGTAACAAGCCATTATTTTATGCCTTAACTGTCACGCAAACGTGGAGTATTAATTATAAGTTAATATAGATTTCGACCAACCGTCAACGAGAAAATATCCCGGGAACCTGAGACATTTTGAAAAAAAAAATGCTTTGCCGAGTTTAAAAAGTACATGCGGCACAGGTTTCAAAAATCTGGTAAGTGCTGATCCAGCAAGCCCTTTAGATGTTCTTTCACGAAAATAAAGGATTGAGTTGAGGTGTCTTGGTCAATTTTGGGGCCTGCATGATCAAACATAATATATTTACGTGCGTTTTGTTATTGAATTGGGGAGGCGACCGACAACTCAGTTCATTTGGGCCAAAGGAACATATATGAAGGTTGGTAAGGGAAAGACGCTTTGAGAAATGGAGGACTAGTGGTCAGAATCCATCGCAGGATTCCCTGAGTTCATAAAAAAAAGAAATTCCAATATCCATGCGACGAATTTTCAAGGTAATGCGCAAGGTATTCCTCTGATAACCCGTTCGCCTAAATACTTCTCTCATATTTTATCTTGCCCGGAAATAGTAACGAAAAGTATCCGCAATAAGGTTATTATGTAGCAGGGGGAATTCCCTCTTGCATTTCATGGAATTTCTAATTAAAGACCCTTCATGCTGACGCATAAGAGAGAACTGGACGCTCAAAAATTGAGCAGAGCGGTAAAATTGCCTTTACATAAGAAGTTTAATTGCCTTGGCTACATTCATCGAGGATCATTAGCTCACTTTTATCCAGTCGTGACCGCATTTTAAACAATGCGACGATATCCTTGTTAATTGGTTTTTGAATTAAGCCATTCTGCTCTTTTGAAATCCCATCAGAATATTAATTATTATCATAATCGATATGTTTAGACCAAAATATTTCATTGTCACAAGATAGGGTGGTGTGACGATTGAATTTTCACGACGGAAATGGACGGTAGCGTTCTTAAAGCTTGGTGATTAGGATGTTTTAGAAACTTGCGAGATTGCGATAGCTGGACGTTAAAACGCAGTCAACGAACAATTAGCGAAACTTGTCAAATTCTAACTTCAATGTCACGCTACGTCAAGGGCAGCCAATCAGAGGAGACCTTTCTTTTTTATAATAATTATAAAGTTTCATTCCCACGCACGACTTCCTTGATCTCCGAAAATCGTCCTATCGCAAGGTGGATGGATGCACACTTGTCCAACCCGAACTCCATCTCTATAGCCTCATTTTATTCCAGTACGGTGTCCAGGGCAGTGCGAAGGTCTTTCGTGTTATAAGCATAAGCTTTAGGCCATACATATAGAACAAATGGGTAATCTTATGCTCCCTGTCACCTGGAACACCGCACATGTATCCTCTACCTCGTCGCAGCCTAAAGGATAGGGGTAGGAGGGAAATACAAAACAGTACGGGGCTCAAGCTGTCGCCTTGAAAAACGCCACGGTGGTATGTTACCAACTCAGTGGAAACTGACCGCTTGCCTGAAGTCAGAACAATGCGCGTTTTCCTGAGTGGTAACAGGCGTTGGATGTAGGACACTACCTCTGGGTGGACTTTCATCAACTTCAGCATGACGATCAAAAGCTCATGCGAAGTGGTGTCAAAGGCATTCATGTAGTCCAGCCAGGCCATTGATAGTTTTCGCTTATACCGTATGCCATCCTGGTATATGCACCTATCAATGAGCAAGTTATCCTTGCATCCCGCGATTCCACGCTTTGAGCCTCTCTGCGCGTACACCTCCTCCCACACAAGCTGGACGTGGTGGAGGATAAGGACGCTCAAGATCGAGGTGAACGCCTTATACACAGTGTTGAGACAGGTTTTAGGGCGGTAGTTCTTTGGATTGGACAAGTCTTAGGTATCAGAACCATGCGTCCCTCAGTCAGCCAAGGTGGAATAGGTTCTCTACCTATCATAAAGGACGTGAAGATTCTGGTGAGGTGTTGGTGGGTGGAAGTAAACTTCTTCCACCAGAAGTTATTCACGGGATCCATTCCTGGAGCCGAGAAGTTTTTTATGTCAGAGAAGGCCTTCTTCACGTCACTTTCGGTGACTGAAAGAAGTCCATCCATATCTTGTAGAATGTGGCCACATAACTCTTTAAATAGGCCTATGGTTGTAGTGTCACCATTGAATGGCTTCGACGTTTCGAATATTTCCTTCCAGAAATGTTCAACCTCTTGGATGGGTGGCGGAGATTCGACAACAGGCGGAGGTGGTCGAAAGAGACGGGACGGATGAAGGAGAAAGGTGGAATTTTCCCTTACGGCCCTACTCCTCCTGAGGAGTTTATTCCGGGAAGTGGTGAGTGCTCGTACTCTATCGACCGCGTGCTGCTACTATTATATTATAATGTTTTTATTATTATCTAAAACTCCAAAAGAGCTGAAGAGTAACGTTGTTTATCCAATACCATGTAATGATTGTGATAATATGTATGTAGGTCAAACATCACAATATCTAAAAAAATAGAATTTCCCAGCATAAAACTTCAGTTAAATCCAAAATTCCATTATGTGCACTGGCAGATCATGCAATCAAAAATAACCACACATTCAATTTTCAACTCACAAAAATAATATATTCAGAACACAACTTATGTAAAAGGTTATTTAAAGAAATGGTGCACATAACACAAAACAAAACCTCCTGCAATAAAAACAGAAATCGCCTAATTAAGTAAATATGACTTGAGAATTAGCTCATGAATAATATAAAAAAGATGTTTTTTGGAGTTGGTCATCAGTAAATCAAAATCACATGGTACCTCGTGCCAACGTTTCAAAAACATATATTTTCATCATCAAGGCTTGAGGTGAAAAATTAGTTTGAGAATACAGATTATGCAAACATTTGTTTTGGATATTGGACTTTGTCATGGTAGCAGTTACCTAGCTCTCATCATAAGAGTAATGGATGAAAGCTCCGATAGTTTAGTGTTTAGCAATGGAGTCAAATACTGATTTACAACATATTTGATCGGTTGTACTAATTAAATGTGTAGTTCGTGAAAGCAATCTTTTTAACAGCGCAAATAATACTAGCAAAAATTTATTTACAAAAGAAAGTTGTAACTCTTACCATTTTCAACATCACAAGCTTTCTTGTCTCCGGTAAACCTGAATCCGCTTCGCCCTTGTGGAAGTCTTTCACAGGTATTCTGAGGAAATGAAATAAAAAAATAAATGAAGCGTGGCTACGGATTTTATTTCTGCAGAAAACAGATTTTTCGCGGATATGGGACCAATACTAATCAATTCCTCATACTCCAAAACCTTTAAATGCCAATATTCGGGTTCATCGGGTAGCCAGTTTTCGATAACAACCTTATTATGGTACATAAATGTATACAATTATTGTCGGTTTAATAGATTAGGATTAAGCAGATAAAAATCAATAATATTTTTATTTTTTTTATTTTTTTTATTATCTCACGAGTCAGATGGTGCTCTTTTTTACTCTACAAATAAACATATTACTGTGTCTATATAGAATGATAGGAACCAATAAAATCAAGCTAAATGCTACTGTTAATTTAGAGCTAGTTGACTGACAGCAAATGTAAGAGAATTGGATGGAGAGAAGGCATTACTAAGGAATACTTCGGAGAAAATGTAAGAATAAATAGTAAGCTTACTAAAGATTGAACGACAGTATGCGGTATTTCTCGAGCTAATAATGGAGAATTTAATCAAGTACTTACATAGGATTTATTGGGATCTGTTACTATTTCTACTCTTTCAATGTCGGAGTTGGTCTCGCTAGATGCAATACAAACGGAAGACTGCAAAGAGTAGAATAATCGTCGCTGCTTAGACGTTTCCAGAGAAGGGGAAACATTTTTATGTAGAGAATTCTCTGCAAAGGCAAACATCAATCAAACATTTGAGTTATGAGTGAATTTTTTTTAGTGCTATGGAACCTTGGAGATTTTATTCAAAACAAACGATTCATTGAAAAAAGTTTTCAAAATTGGAAAAAAAAGAATACTTTCGGATTATCGCATTTCACCGCTTGTTAATGGATTCTGTTTGCCTTTACATTTTGTTAAACATTTTCACTTTTTACCTCTCCTTAGTGATACATGCATTTTTCTGTCGATAGATTTTCCCTCATAACCATAGCTTGTTTCTCAAATTTCAGTTGAACCAGATGTTTTGATGTTTGTGTTTTATTCTATCCTTCCTAGGATTCATCACATCAAATATGAGAATTTTTGGGGTCAATTTTTTCAAACTATTAACTAAGCACTGTCTATTTTTTATATTAAGAGAAGGAGTGCTGTCCCAATGATTATATACTTGATGATTCACGAGAAAACCTTCAGTTCTTCAGGAGGTGGGTTTAAGCATTTTTTGAACTGTGATCATGGGGTCTACCGCAGCTTCATAAACAATTTATCTCAGGATCTGTGATCAGCATCCTATCCATGGCGATAATCAGCGCTTAAAGACCGCTTTAGTCTCCACTTGACTGTTTAATTTATTTAGACCACAAGAAAACCCTCACCTCGGTTCGAGTAGTTGATTATCCATTTATTTACATTTAAAAGGAAATAACTAAGCTTGAATCTATGAGTTTCATTGTCCTTCCCGTTAAAAAAACATTCCAGCTCCATACGTGGGGAAGAGCTATCAATCAATGAGCTCATGTAACGTTATAACTTGAGATGCAATATCTCTGATGATAATCTAAGACAGGAAAATAATTTTTATCAGTAGGAGAACGGAAATAAAATCGGCTATTTGTTTAAAAATTGTATTTAGAATAACTAGAAAAAAAGAGGAATTCTAAAAAGCAATTATTTAGGGCGAAAATTTTGTTTTGTCAATTTTGATTGCCATATTGAAAATAGGAAGCGAAAAAATAATTTTAGGCTGAAAAAAAACATGTAAGTCTTAACCACAACTAGGCACGAAATGTGTATTAGTAAATTAATTAAATTATTAAATTACCCTTAGTACAAAATGGTGGGGCGTTTTCATGGTAACAACAATACACTTCTGACAAAATGTTTGCATTGCCATAGCTCGGCAGGGAGTTGCCATTGTTACAACTATATGGAAATGAATGCTTAAAATCACCTGCGCTACCACCACCTGCAGTGTTTCCAGTTCCTTATTAAACAATTTGGCTAAATGAGCGCTTTCGTCCCGCTGGAACAAAATGTTTTTTACATGCTTAAAATGCTACGATTTCCACCAACTTTTGTACACATATTAAGCACAGCCTGCTTATATCTGCCTGCTGCCTTTTTTCTTATATCAACAATATTAAGGTAATAAAACTCTATCAAACCTGGTAAATGCAATTTCCGGAGTCAGCCATAATTCATAGAAGACGCCTTTCTCGTAACCTCCGATGGATAGCGCAGCGGTCGCCCAGTTGCTATTCTACGCTTCGTCGTCATCTTTATCTCGCGGCAGATGCAGTTTTAGGCGCCTTCACATCAAATATTCCCTCAGCTACATATGCAAATTTCTTGCGTTTTCATCGTAACTCCCACCAGCTCCGATAAGAACGAGAGAATCCGTATTGTGTTCCTAATTTCACAGCAATAACCTCACTTAACTAATTACCCCGCGATAGAAAGAGAACTCACAATGAATGGACTTCTGCGGCTCTAAAATGCTTTTTCAGGCAAAACGCAAGCAAATATTCGCAGCGAGGGCTTTTCTGCCCTTCCCTTGGCAGCAAACAACCGTGCTTTTACCGTGCCGCCGAAAAGAGAAATGGTGACCTGTAATTGTTAACCTTTCACCCATCATCCCCAAACAATGACCGACGGCATTTTTTGCACACATGAACTCAGACGCGTTGTCCACCTCGTGTTTATGTGATAATTATGTCGATTAGGTTCTTGCACCAACAACGATACTATAACTTGGATATTAGGGAATTACAACCAAATTTCTCAAGGGATTTAATTCCTTTTAAAAATAAAATAAATCTAAACCTCCGGCAGAAATAAATTTACGCCCTCAACAATTAACTTTATCAAGGGATTTCATTCCTTTGAATAATAAAATAACGCTAATACTCCGAAATAACTAAATTTACGCTATCAATTACAAACTTTCTCAAGGGGTTTCATTGCTTTCACAAATAAAAGAATACTAAACATCCGACAGGACTAAATTTACGCTGTCAATTTATCAAGGTATTTCATTCGTAAAGGAATATCGACGGAGAGAAGAAGTTCTGCGTTTACACCATTGAAGGCGCTTCCCTTTACCACAGTTTCACCTATACATATTATTTATATTTTTCTGTTTCCATTTCACATTATCACGGTAAATTAATGAAAATTAAGGTCATAAAACAATAAAAGTAGCGTATTTAGAATTTTCTCAAAATGTTATATGGTTAATTGTGTTAAATTAAATGAATTCGATCGCAATATAAAATAGTGAAAAATGATATAAAACAGAATTTCATGTATACAGTTGCAGCGTCATCTATTGCATATTTTTACCAACTACTTGTAGTATCGCGCCAGCACCGCCAACTGTCGGAGCGTCTATAAAACTACAACATTAATAATCAAAAGAACGCACTCTGGGAATTTCACCATTTCAAATATTGACATTACCTTACACACAGCCAAAAATGCACAACTTACTAGAAAAAATTGCCATTTTGTAGCCGCGTACCGTACCACCCAAGTTCTCGTTTCACTCCACAGGCTCGCAAGCTTGTTGGGAGGAGGGGGAAAAGGACATCTTTTAGACGAGAAATTGATCAGTATCCCTCTACTGGTACGTTGGCAAACGTCTGAAAATGGTGTCGAAAACTAGCGAAAAAGTACCTAAATTAGTGTTTTTCGAAACGCTGTAACTCCAAAAATACAAATAGCAAGGGTAAGTACTATACATTTCCTAAATGCGCAAGGTTTCTTCTTTCATTTGATATTACTCTCAAGTTCGTACCTTTCCTACATTTTCGTCAAAAGATTTTTGTTCCAACGGGACGAAAGCACTCATTTACCTCAATTTGGATATAGATATATCATTCGTTGCTACTGGTAAATCGTAGCTGACTGGACTGAATTGATATTTTTAGCAATATCGGAAGATTGAACGGCATTTTGAATTTTTACGAGCAAGGTAAAACTTCAACATTTTCAACTCCAATGCCCAGAGTAGAATTCTTGATTGATAACACTGTTGGTGAAGGATTTATATGGACCAGATATATCGCGTGTCATTTGGCTTAATCAATGTCGGTGTTCTTGAGGTAAAGTCAAATGATGTTTTAATTTTTCTTTACAGATTGCTGTGAGTTAGGGTCCTTTAATGGTGCACTAGAATATTATGATTATTATTTAATTGAAATAAGTACTTCAAAATAGGATGCTTGAAGATAAGTTTAAGAAAATGAATCTCTCTTTGAATAAAATTACATTTCGCTACACATTTTTTACATTCTCGGGGTAAATAGGTTGCTTATCATTACTGTGAAAGCTATTGTCGCACATTACTAGTACCCGATCGTCTGCTTGGAAATATCGGAAAGTAAAGTACTAGTATCTGATGGTATTGGAAAGTTACTATCGGGCCAGAGCAATCAATAAATTAACGAAACGACCCCTTTGACAATTCAAATATTTGCCTCGCTGATTAGAGAACTATTAGGGATGGATTTTAAAATTGCAAAGATGATGGAAGTGAACTAAGCGGATTTTGGTAATCGAAGTACACATTGATGAGAATCTATTCATTGTCATCTGAATCTCTAAAATCGTTCAGTCCCTTTGTGGGGACTAATGATGTCGCCAGCGCTTTTGCCATTTAATGCAATTATCTAGGAAATTAGTATCGGCCTGAAGATCCGATCCGATTACTCGATTACCCTACCGATCCGATCGGTAGGGTAATCGAGACATTGTCCAACGGTGGAATAACACATCTATCATATCCCTCTCGCATTCACTTTGTTTTTCCAGAAGGCGTCGCAGTAGTTCATGACTCGACTATTGCTTTCTTCGGGGTTTAGCTTAATTACGGATTTTATTTTAAATTAACTAAATCTGTAGCATTTAGGGGACGGGGTGGTACTAACTGTACTCATTTTTAAGCATCAAAACTCCATTAAGTCAATTCCCCTAAGATTAACCTCGAACTACTATCGTTAAGAGTAATCTCGCGGTTAAGGAAAGTTCAAATTTAAATATACTTTAGCTTTATCTCTATTTATCTCTATTTAAATATACTCTACAGGCCTGTTTTAAATTCTTTTATTATTTTATGACTCAAATAATTCTTTGATCCATTTGTATACGTTTACGCAGCAACAGATTTCATCGTTAGGGATTTGTGTTTATTTCTTGACCATAATTTTGTCTTAAGGACTTTACCATTTCTTTTAACATGGGCCTAAAAAAAATTGAAATCACCGAGACCATCTGAATGATAAATGGGAAAAGAATACTTTAGAAATGAGCGAGGAATTATTAAAAATACGAAACATGAAACGGCCGTGCAAGCCCTCGGGCGATAACTGCTGAGGCCGCTGTTGCAGAAGGAAAGAGGAATTTTTTATTACCCCTTATTAAAATAATATAATTGATAAACGATGCAAAAATATATTTTTAAGTACCTTCACGTATACTCCAAGAATAAAAACCACAAATTTTCCACAATAATTATTTTGTAAGCACACACACCTGATGATAGTGGATTGAATTCAAATGCGCTGCATGCATAATGAATGTTTAATAGAAATGTGCCAGTTTTGATACATTAAGAATGACTTCCTTCCTGCACTTATCACCTATTGCCATTTCTTCCAACCATCTTCTTAGTATGAATTTATGCTAGGACATGGAAGAATTCCCGAAATTTTGTACTTATATTCTTCAGAAATCAAAAGCAAAAATTGCAAAGAAAACTGCCAAAGGTTGTTATTCTCGATGACAAGGAAGGTCCATCGCATCAATATTGTCACCTATTTCCAATATTTTGTTAATAGAGTATAGCGAATAAAACAAGAATAAAGCATTATTATTCATAGGTACATAATTTCACCAGAGGATCCCAGTGGTTAAATACCGAATTAGTATTCAAATGTATTATATGTTAGAATCCAAATAGCATAACGAAGCGCTTCAACTCTTGAAACTAAGTCTCTCTGAGTTAATAATCCTAATAACTAACCCGTATCATTAATCCACACATATTCGGAACTTTTCAGCACACATCTATGGAAAACAAAGCGACAATTTTAAGTATACCTCTCACAGGCAATTTAGCAAAGGATCATAAACCAATTCTTCACTTTCGTAACATTGTGATCAGAGTATCAAATATTTTCAAACGTATATTCCGGACGTAATTTTGAATGGACCGGTTAATTCTATCTAATTAAGCTTTGCAAATCATACGCGGCATTTTTTTTAATGGAACACGTACCTGACCTCTCCAAAGCGATGTCAATAAAAGCTTCATTTTCTAAGCAAGGGCGGCAACGTTGCTAACAATGGCTTTTCAACCTTCCAAACAAAAACCTGACTTTCCGCGTCATGAATAAAAAGGCAAAGGCTAAATAAAAAGCGTTCCGTTTTTTCAAACGATAAATAAAAAATGTACATTAATTAATTATTCCGTCTCCGCGAATCTAAAAATCAATCTGCATTCCAATTCAAATGTTGAAGAATCGATGTAATTTTTCCATTTATGCATTACTTGGAACAATGAAAGTCTCTCAAACAAATTATGTGTGAAGCCAAGGCACTCAAAATAACCTGCGTGGAGATATTAATTCACGTAGTAGCATGCTTTCAGCCCTGGAGCATTGCCAAGGTGCTGGAAAAAAAGCAAATACGCCTCTATCGAGATGGAAGAAGTAGATATATCAATACACCCTGATACAAAATTTCCAAGCCGTCACTCGAATTGAAGTAATTTACATGCTTTCATGCATAACCATACAGTTCTTAGAAAAAACAAAGAACTTAGTTATTGCTGTTAGGCCTAGAAAAACTGGCACTCTTTTAATAGATTCCTCCATAGTGCATGGTATCCTTGCATGCCTTTTCTCCCTTCCCATACACTCAAACATCTCTTCATGCCCGCTCTACATTTCTTATTTACTACTAACTCCTCAAATTTCCTTCTATTTAGAGTCTCTTCCACCACATTTGCCCATGAATTTCTCAGTCAATTCCTCTCCCACGATTCACTCGATTAACATATACCTGTATCGTTACTGGAGTCTCATCCATTCTCTCGACGTCGCCAAGCCAACGAAGCTCATTTCTTTCATATATTCCTAATACTGTTATTACGGCATTCTCCTTACATTCATGTCCAATGCCGCAATTACCACCATGTATTCACTCAGGGCATAATAATAAACATTTGCTGGAGTGAAATTTCAAGTCTTGCAGAATTGTTGAGGTTTAACTTGTCCTGTCACACCAAAGTGAAACCTGCTTCATTGAGAAAAATGATCCACATAGCATGGCTACCGCGCGCAATTGGTCGATACATTTTATGAATAATGTATTTATTTTTTTATTATTTCCATTCTGCATTGAAACAGATGTAGAATTGTAAGGTCGTTATAGTTCCGCTACTAATATTTATAATTTCTGCGTATTAACTTCACATCTGACCCCTTCAGTATGACCGATGTTGTATTTTTAACAGCTTCAATATACTTTTGTGCTGTCTAACCTTTTGGTTCCATATATTCTCATTTCGATTTATTCTCTGTTCACATAAGCGCGAGCCTCCACATTTCCGAGTTTTTTATGAATTGCTAGACGGCTTGAACTAGATAATGTCCAATTTCGGCAGGATTTACACATACACGTAAGAAGTTTCGTGAAAATGTAAGTTCGGTCGCGATGTGACGATAGTTGAAATTCAATGCAAAGAGGATATGCGTTTTACTAACAAATTATTTCACTTTTGTGATTGGCATACGTTTACTAAAGCCATTTTAATCCATCTAACTATAGTCGTATTACTCCATTACTATTCACATTTCGTTTGCATAACATCCCGACCCAATTGCAGAAAACGTTATAATTGCCATTCTCCCAATTTATTTAAACGGAATTCATACGCAATCATCGATTGAAATAAGACGCAAAAAGAAGAATTAGGTACAAGGAATTCTTTCAGTAAATAAAATTATAGCTACAATATTTAGGCGCTAATAACAAAAATTGAAGCGCCTAACACACAATCAATCAATCAACAATATTTGAATTTTGATTTTTCTTTAATACTGCTCTTTATATATGTATTCATATTCATTCTAATATTCCATGAAACATTCTTATGGAATAGGTTTCATAGAGTATTTTTCTTGAGCCACAGCGAGTCAAATCAAGCGCCTATATCAGACACAGCCCTTTCGTAGGGTCGTCATCAACCAAATGCCTCACGGTTTAGGGGTGATCCAGAAATTTTAGTTTTATGGCATACGCTTGGTTGGGAACAATATCAACGTATTATTATTCATCTTTGTAGGGATGTTAAGGTAGTTAGGGCGAGATTTTTCCATTTTCATAATAGAAACGATTTTTCAAATAATACGTATAACAGTATCAGTAAGAAGAATAAAGTGAATGCTGTAGCGCTATTGAAGCAAAAGCTTTGTTTTAAATTACTGAGATTATCAGTATTTAAATAAATATGATCTATAAAGTTTCGAATTGGCTCATAGTTTTACTACGCATGCTGAAAACGCCGCCAGAACCGAACATTTTTTGTGATACTGTAAATATAACAGTGTTGAGTAATTAATGTATTCCTAAAATTAGTTAAGAAAGCATGCAAACTATTCAGATAAATTTCTGACGAGATATATACCCTAGAAATTACTCTTTTTTTCAAATAAAGTCTCTGCTGGTATTTCTTGTCAAATACGTCGAAAATTATAATTTTATGTGGCTGATATTTTGTTATTATTGGAAAGTTGAGATCTTTTTTTTATAATGAGGTCCAATTTATCGAATTTTATGTGAAGTGATATCTCGCTCAAACTACCTTACAATTTGCTATAAAACGCTTTCTCTAACACTTTTCCGTCCATTCAAGTGGAATATAGTTTTGTTGGAAGCCTTGCCCACTAAGTCCTTACACCTCTACCCCGCTCATTTACCAACTCCTTTCATGCCATCCTTCCCCTTCTTGACGCCACGCTACACGCAGGTGATTGCCACCATGTTTCCGTTATACCTAGAGAACTTCACAACTAGGGATTATAAAACCTAGTCAAAAGCATATTTTAGCTGCCGCCAATTGTCGCTACCACTAAAGGTAAAATTATTTCCCAACAATAAATCACAATTAAAATCTTCACGTATTTATATTCCCTCTTACCGTCCTAAGTTTCAATTATCTACTCCATCTTTATCACCCTCTGCAGTATACTTCACCGCTCAAAATGTCTACCAGCCGCTTTTGCTGCTTCTCCGAATTTATGTTATCAGCCTCCTTTCCTTTACTGCCATATTCAAACGTGACTTATTTTTCCAAAATTTAGCATAAGTATATCAAAGTTGTGAAAATAATGTTGTCGACTACTTACTTATCTCAAGGTTTTTACCGTTTCTCACCGTGATAGATATTGTGAAAACTCTTGAACAGACTTTAATTTACGCGAGAACAAATGCACCGCGTGAAGCAACAGCTGCGCGGTAACAAGGATAATGACACGGAAAACAGCCCTGTTCTAATTCCACGCAGACTTGTACCCAATATATATTATTTAGAGAGCAGTAACGCAACGAAGATATGCTCTTCAATGTTAATGCATTGCTGCGTTTAGCAGCGCATCATCAGTCAAGTTGTTTACATTAATTTAGCTGCTCACTAGACATTTGTGTACAACTGTTATTGATACATATGGTGAAATTTCACGCATTCGGATTCTCATGCTAAGCTGATGGAATCTGTTATCACAAAACACTTTTTCGCCTTTTATTGTGCAATCCAATGTTGCTCTGAGTTATGCAATTTTCATCACCGATTAAAATGGCTCAAAGGGAACTTCCTATATTCACTAAGTTAGTCAAATGATAAATACCAATTATTATTTTACGTGATATAAATATACTTATATCAATATCAAGTTGTCACCTTTCCAAACTAAATCTCAATGGAAGATACTAAATATAGGTCACTGACCTATCAATTGTTATTTTTTACGATTATCTTACAGTTGAAAAAACCCACCGCAGCATCGTTTCTAATAGGGTGAACGCATATTGATTTTATTAATGACAAAGATATACCTATAGCTCAAAATCTGAGATAGTTCTTTAATTTTATTATCATAAAATTTAGTTGAAAAATTTATTCCATATTTTTCACAAACATGAATTTTGTAAAAAAAAAAAGTGGAAAAAATTACTTTTCTTCAAATTTTTCCTTAAATCCTAGGTCATCTTATGCAAATAAACGCAATAAAAAGACAGTGAAGAAAGGTAATACTTGGAAATTTTATCACATTGGAAAACATTTTTCCTCAAATGGCTAGGGCATGAGGAAATGACACATATTTCATTTAATGTTCAACACCCTAGTCTATTGAAAGTTTATAATGATTTAGTCTGGCTCAAACAAAATCCCTCGGTCACCCAAATGTTACCGCATAGCATATGGATGGTAAAATAAATTTTGATCATAGTCATACGATACATGATTCATACTTAATGTCGTTCAAAAACTTCGAATGTTATTTCGTTCACCGTAAGTAAATTTCAATAAGGACATAAAGTAGTTAGAAGTGGAAAAGGTTGAATGGAAGACTACAGAAAACCAATCTGATGATTGAATAACTAATGACGATATGAATAGAGGAGAGTGGATTCCTCTTCCCCAGCAACCAAATGATACTTGGCAAGGCGCGAAACTGAACTCACAGCTACAGGAGACAGAAAGCGAACTGCCTGCACATGAAATAATGAAGATCAAAGACAATTGCTTTCAACTACATTATTCTCTTCTCTGGCATTTATAACTGGAATAGAATAAAAATAGAGAAATAGCTGGCATGCGCGCAAGCATGCTCATAACAAAAGACGCTCAGGGGTCCACTTCTTAACATCTCACCAAATGGATGAATACCACCTTTGATGTGCTCCCTAGATTATTTATTATTATTCGCGTATCTACCGGATGAAAAATGTTTAAATGGAAGAAAATAAAAATCTTATGGGTTTTAATAGGCCAAGATCCCTATCTATCTACAGAATTACTTCTTCCCAGCATACGTCCAGCTTCTCTTCAACTTGGCCATAAAATTTATTCTCTTCCTTTCCTTTCCCTGCTTACCCAACATCCTACCCTCTATCACGGCCTTCAGCATCCCTTTGCACCTCATTACCTGTTCCAACCACCTACTGTGCCTCCTCCTAAACTCCATCAGCGGTTACCTCTCTTAACCCACCATACCGAGCACTTTCTTGTTCGTCTTCCTTTCCGATCACTGCAAGTTCTCCATTCCCCTCCACACCCACATCTCAAACGCCAGCAGCCCATTCTCTTCCCCTTTTCTCGTCAACGTTTCTGTACCATACAACGCTATTCTCCGTATTAAACTCTTTGCCGTTCTCTTCATTACATTGCTACCAAAGTTTGTCTTCATCATCCAACCATCACCAAAGGTCATCAGCTAAAGGACCTGAATTGGGATCGGGATTCGTCTGAAAGCTATCTGGTCCACTGCCGCGACTGTAACCCAGACCCTCTGGATGGAAAACCAAAACTCTAGCCCTCGAATCAGGTTTGTTGGTTATGTGGAAAAGCCACCGACTAATGATATCATTTGAGATATTTAGTACCTACTACTGGTTTTTTTTTGAAGAGAAGTGTTATACGGGGAGTGAAGCTAGGGTGGAAAGAAACCCGGCATCGACATCAGCCCGGTCTAAATGACAGGAGCCAAGGGGACTAAGGGTTAGCGTTCCATCCCACGGACGGAGTACTATACTTGATGTGATATCCACATGGCATCCAAGTGGGGATCGGAATTCCTCTGAAAAATCTTTCCCACCCCAGGGATTTTAAAAAAACCCAGGTCCTCGTGATAGTAATTCGTTTATTCATGTATCGAATCATGCTTTTCGAGGCTTGACTTCTATAATTCCATATGAAGTACACTATAAATCGTTTAAGATCTAATAAAAATAACACACCGTTTTCGTGCAAAGGAATACTACGCCTAAAGTGGTCTCCGGACAGCACCCAATTAGGTATTCAGGTGTCACAAAAACTCCACCGCTGCTGGAATTCACAAACGATTCCTCGAGATGGGAATCCAGGACTCTAGCAAGCATACCTATCCGATCCTCACTACCACAAAAATACGAGCCCAAAAATGCAATCCTCTTTCCAAAGAAAAAGAAAACTAATTTGAAATATGGATTGATTTTCGATCTAGCACAAAAAAGGCCAGGTGGAAGATCAAGAGTGCAATACATCATACAAATCATGAAGGTACGTCAAAGTAATAGATGGGGATCATTCATTATTTTAAAAACTGTTTTTACAGGACATACTTATTCTTAAAAATGCAGGACATGAGTTTCATCGGAGTATAACTTTGTATTTTGAAATATTTCTTCTTAAAAATTACGGGCGCTTGGAGGCGTTGAGCTCGAGGGATGACGGCATGGAACGGTGTCGCTTACAGCAATACGGCGTATTTTCTCATGAAGTTTGGTTTGATATTCGTAATTTGACGAAAATTATCCTTTCCATTTCCTTATTAGAAGACAACCAACTTGTATGATTTGCTCCTTCACGTTGAAATGCATGTAAAACAGAGAAACAATGCCGTGCGGTGACGTCAAGCCACAGAGATTCCGTTTTATAGCACGTGATTTTTTCCAAATGGTTATGCACTTTCTAAAGTCAATAATTAATGCCTGCGGTTGTCGTACACAACTATGGATTATATATATTTGAATTCTTGAAGGGTAGTTTTTGCCGTACACACTCCCTTAAAATGAGAAACAGATTTTATCCATGTTCCCTTTTAAGTAGGCATTAAGCGGTAAGCTGTCAGGAGAGCAGAGGGGAGAGCTGTAGTACACCTATCTTCGGATTGCTGACTGCTGATGACAACAAAAATTTGCAAGCTTTTTCTTCTTGTAAATTTCTCTAATGAATCAATTAGGTGTAGCTGGGTAAATAATTTGGGTCATGTTGACCCCTTAAATCAACCAACTCGATGCAGATAGCTGGTGATAACATAAATATACGAACTTTTTCTTTAAACGTAATGAAGAAACTAAGGCACAGGTGCGAAAGGTTAAATCGAGTAATCTTTCACGGATCATCTTTTCAATTAAATCAACCATATCGCTGCTGACTGCTGATGATGTCACAAAATTTTATGTATTTATTAAAGGTAGTCATTAATGTGTGCGGTTGACAAAGACACCTGCGGATCATGTATGAACTCTTGGTTCTGCTTTGAGTTCTAGAGGACTATTTCGTTAAATTAACTGAAGAATGTAGGAAAATATGCGGAACATTAAAGCGAGTAATCTTTCACAGGTCATGTTTCCAATTAAATCTAACGAATCGCTGCTGACTGCTGATGATTACACAAATTTACAGACTATTTCTTCAAATTTAATGAAGACCGTAGGCACAACCGCGAAAAATTAAATCGAGTACAGTGTTTCATTGGGCATATTTCCTCTAAATCAAGCAACTCGCGGGTCTACTCGCGATAACGACCCTGACATGAGCACGTTGTCGTCTGGCAATGAGTGATTATGGCACTTGGCCAGGAAAAATACACACGGCTTACGGTTCAGCATCGCGTCCATACCACGGCTAACCGAAGATATATATTCCCGTTTCCGCTACTTTTTTTCTTTCATTATTATTGCCTCGGGGGCAGGGGGGTTCGGGAGTGATGGGAAGAGTGTTTTCAGAAAGCTACGGTGTCGCGGTTAATTCGGAAAGGCACTCTGCTCTCGAAAAAATAAAAAAAATGTCCGTGTATGTGTGTGAGGTGTGTGTGATCGTTCACCGCTGATCTACGCGGCGTAGTCTCGTTTTATATTTCTATCTCTCTTCCCCACTCTGGATTTACGTGCTAAATTGAAAAACAAAAACACGACGTATAGCGAATCATGTCGTCGTCCTGTCCGTCTCTCGTTAACTGCGAATGCAGTTTCGGCCTCTGTCATAAGTCATTTGTTTGTTTCCGAAAGGGACATGCACTTTCCTCTCGGTTCACGATGGACTTGAAATTCACTCACGGGGGACTCAACACATGCGAAATAGCAATCGATGAACGAGGTTTCCTGAACGACACTAGGATGTGGGACCTTGATTCGTGCTGTGCCCGAACATCATTTTGAAAAG
Source organism: Pyrrhosoma nymphula (assembly GCA_963573305.1). Taxonomy (NCBI): domain Eukaryota; kingdom Metazoa; phylum Arthropoda; class Insecta; order Odonata; family Coenagrionidae; genus Pyrrhosoma; species Pyrrhosoma nymphula. The sequence goes on along the minus strand of OY754339.1, from coordinate 41,471,705 downwards.
TCTAATTTGCATCATCAGAAACCATTAACTGTGAGGTATTTCGTGAAGATGACGATGGGGTTACAACTGATTAAAAAAGTATAATTTGACTAGTTATTCCCAAAAAATGGAAGTTCCAAAGCATTTTGTATTTATTTTTTATAATATTTCTGACTATTAAAAAAAACTTGGCCTCTATCGGAAAACGTTACCCCATTTATAACTATCCTCACAACGTTTTTAAAACTTATTCTTAAATTTGCTGGCTTACAGTAAAAAGTTATTGAAAATCGGAAGAATTCGGAAAAGAAGGAAGAGACGGAAAAAAAATTCTCTAAACAGGGCAATAACTTTAACAGGTCCTGCAAAACATATGGCTTATCCAGGCTTCAATATTATGTTCTCGTCATTCACAGCATTTCCACTTTCATTTGGAAAGTTTTCCACAATAGGGAAGAGAATGAAGTATGTTTTATACCACAGTCTCATCCATCCACTCATAGACGTTCCTATTCCTCTATGTGTGGGTATAGTTCCTAACCAAGCTTCTACATTTTTTCCCATCATGCCATGTTTTATCTTTACAGAACATCTTTCCAAGATATGTCTCTTTTCCTAAAGGTCTCTTTTCACGTCATTTATCTATCGTTTATTTGGTTTCCCTTAAGTCACTTCTCACTTTCTCTCATACTCCCGAATTTTGGAATTTCTACTGCATTGAATCCTTTTTAACTGCCCAAGCCATCTTAATATATTATTAAAATGATCTCCATTTTCAAATGAGATCACCCGAATCCAAAAATTGAAGTCACCAGGGGGATTGTTTTTGAACCGTTCTAGATAATCCCGATCACGTAAACACGTGGTACAGAAACGAATTAGTTCATCAACTTGGCCACAACACATCTTTCCGGAAATGGTCATTAATATAGACAATAATCAACAATAATCAGCATCCCTATTCCATCTTCGTTAAGTTGTTTTTTAGTTTTGTTATTTTGTGTTGTATTTGTGTGTACAATTTGTGTGTGTTACAAGTGTACTTTAAATTGGCAATATTGCTGAATGCCATTTTCTTTAAAATAAAAATATTAAAATCATTCGGTGTATTTGATCCAATCGGATGAATAATTTATTTGTCTCATATGTTGTTTATTGCGTCTCTAACCGCGATATTCAACACAATCTACGGTATTACGATTTCAAGGCTGCGTAACATATTTACGAGTGGTTTAAATACACCATAAAATCTTTAACCGCTCGTGGTTGTACAACGTGATTACTTAGTTTCGCAATCGCAATGATCTCGAACAGTTCAAACACGGCCCCCCAGGTCCAATTGTGAGACAAACACGGAGGGCATCTTACCGGGACCCAAAGATAGAATAACGCAGGACCTTCACGAAGGGCCTAGTACAATGCGCATGTGGTTGATCACACATAGGAGAGACTTGCAGAGCAATCCGAAAAGTCCGCCTACGGGCACACATTAGGGCTACGTAGAAAAAATGTTTCAACATTCTGCCATCGCGGAGCATGACTGTAGTGAACCCGGCTTAATTTTTGAGGAAGCATAAATAATGATGAGAGAGAAGCGATACTATCCTAGACCGATATCGTAAGCAACTTTAATTTCCAAAACTCTCTCCAGAACATCATCAGATAGAAGGCGGACACAATCTTCACCATCCAATATATTTAAAAATCAAATGGCGGAAACCTAGGGAGCAACGCAAATCTAAGAGGCTGATTATTATTAAACGCTTAAATTCAACTTCACCGAAATGTCGGCGGAGACAAGTGAAATCTTACGATCTCATTTTCATCCACTTCTCAAAAACTTAGGGCAAAAAAGTGGAATTTAATTAGTAATACATTATTCTGAAAAATATATAAAAAGTTATAAAATGTTAAACGCATTTTCCTTAAAAAAAATATGAGTATAGGCGTTTATTTTCCCAAGTTCCCTAATACGCCACATTTCACAATTGCTATATATTTTAAAACAGTGGTCTATCTCTCATACTACCGGTAGGTGGCAGCAACGTACGTGTATTCATTTAGCAGTGCTGCTCATTTGTTGGAGTTTTGTGTTTCGCCTGACAGGAATGGCGGTGGCACGAAACGAGCAGTACCTACAAAGCAATAAAATTCTGTTTTCGTTTGACCTTCGTATAACCATCTAATACCAACATAATCACCACCATCTTAATCTGCGACCGTATTTTCATGAAGTTTAAAAAACTGATACAAGAAGCGAAATACTGGAGGGTAACATAAATAGTAATAAATGAAGACACCCATTAATCTTTTTTTTTATTATCATCAAATTGCTGCAATAGTTGAATGGGAAACGCGATTATTCAATAGGAATGACGAAGTGGTTGGCACCTCCGGCTTGAAAAGTATTTATTCACTGTTTATTCTTCTTTAATCTGGTCCTCAACTCTTTCCCCTACGCTCCACCCCCATCGCTATATCCCCCATTCCTCTCTTGATACCTTTCATTTGTTCACTCTAACCAATCGATCTGTCACGACATTCGCCATTTTTCGTGACACTCCTACCCTCATATCTCTCCTGATCCCTAGACCGGGCTATCTCCCAATTTCCTCTACCCTATTTTGGGATTGGATTGCCGTGGTGACTATATTTCGGTTATATTAAAGACTTGTAAAGGTGTAAAGCTGTTTGTTGATAAGAAAATGGAGTGGATATCTGTAATAAAACCAATTTTCTGATCGATAGATGATGATAATTAGGAAATATTCATGACCCTTTTCCTTGAAATCAAGCCTTTCAGAACCGCATTCAATGAAAACATTACATCCAACCTTAGCAGTTTGCATATCAGAGTACTGAATTTCAGTTTTTTTTAATGTATTAAAAAGAACCATGATTACAAGCAAAAAGAACCTGAGAGAAAATTCACTGATATAGAAACAATTCTCTACCTTGCTAAATGAGTTATTTAGTTAATTATTTTCAAACGTACGCTGTTCGCTACTTTTTTAAACCCCCTTCAACCTATATCGTTCACGATGAGCAGCAAGGGAATACGACATCTGTTCAGAAGATTTAAAAAAATGTCAGGCATTGCTGCACATTAAACCATATGGTACTCCATACGACGCAGAATATCAACCATTAAATTTCATACCTACATATAAAATCACATTAATGACTGAAATACACGGTACAACAATGTTCACCCCCTGTTTCGTTGGATCAGGCTGATGCTGGTAGTCTTCAACAACAACCCGCTCGTCTTTTTATAATTTTTCTTTATGTTTCCTATTACTTTTTTAATAATAATAAACACTTGGTTGTTATTCCACACTTTATTGGAAACAAAAAAACCCGGGTTTCAGCATGTCATGCCATCATCAGGTACAAACAGTTGGGTGGCTTACACTTATATAGGTATCCGTGGGTGGAGGGGGGGATTTTAAAACAGGGGAGGAGGGTGGGGAGCACTGTTAACGGACAAGGCTGTTTTTTGAAGGGGGGGTGGGGTGGGGGTGGCCTTGGGTTTGCTTGCATAAGAAAACAACAAAGGAAGGAAGGGGGGGGGAAGGGATGAAGAAATAGATTCCCAAAAAGGTTTAAAAGCATGAGCAAATTAATTTGAGAGTTGTGGAGGGATGGTACGCTTTGGTACAACCATAGCGTTAAGGGTATATAGTTGAGAGCAGTTATCTCAGGAGGAGAGTCTAAGGCACAAATTTACAATGTCTGTTTAACTTCAGCTACAATGTGACGTAGACTTATCATTTTATTAACGATATCCGAGAGCTTGGATTATTTTACATCAGACTGTCGGATAGTTGACGTAAGCATAATCAATATGAAAACTTTTTAACTATTATTTACATTTTTTGAGAAATCATTCATCCAAGCATTATAATAAGCATTTGTTACACGCATTTTTTCTTAGAATTCTGGCTACCGCTACACGCATTTTCGCCCTAAAGAGGCAAAAATCTCTTTCCATTCCGAGCTCTTGGATGGTGTTAATTTTACCTGATATTTTGTTTGGTCCAAGATTAGGGCCTGATAACTCATTTATTAGTCCCTAGAAATAACTAAAAACTTAAATTTCCAAAACATACACAATATATGACTATATTATGAAGTCATAAGTTTTTATTTTTCGCTCGTAGCCATGGAGCCACGCTGGAGCGGCAAAGTCGAAGGGGCGAAACTTTTGGTTACCTACATTAGAGAGTAAAATTAGGGATAATTTGAATAAGAATTTTTTATTAGGTTTGACGATGGCTGGAGTAACTGCGTATTTGATCATCTCTGTAATGCTCGCGACTTTGTTTTGACAGCACCTACTACTCTTCTACCTGCTACGTAGTTGTCACAGCACGTGTCGCATGCTTCCTATGTATTTCTTGGATCCATGTGTATTTTGCATACTAAATGATAAATAGGTGTAAATAAGATAAGGCTCTACCGAGCAGCAGCCAGAGTTAGAAAAGGGTTTGAACCAAGAGTGGAAGGATGTAAGGATAAGAACGGGAAAGTAATAGACTGGTCACAAGAATATAAACTTGGTGTTTGCTGCTAGCATATGGGACCCTTACGAAGTAGGACTAATCTCTTAAATAGATCGAATACAGCGGAGAGCAACAAGATTTGTGAAAAGTTGTGACGATAAACTTTGCAGTGTTGCCGAATTGTTGAAGGAATTGGGGTGGGAATCTCTAACTGATCGTGAGAAGGGAGGGAGAAATACAGGTTAAATCTTTTGCGCAAGTTCGGAGCAGACAGTTTTTCTCCGGACGTTCAACATATACTGCTAGAGCCAACGTACTACGGTAGAAGCGATCATAGGAATAAAATAAAGGAAATTGACTGCCGAACCGATATATTTCAAATGCCATTTTTCCCACGTACAATTAGGGATCATAATAGTTCGATAGATCAATCATATGAAACTCCCACCCTCAACAAGTAGAGTAGAAATTTCACTTGTGCTTAATAACACAACATCATTACAAACACTTCACTCCGGTCGATTTGTCCGGCATTATTTTATTTTGTTTTCTGCATGAAGTAGCATCTCGTAGCATTCATAAATTAACTATATCAGTAATATTAACCACTAGATGTGTGTATAGCATTGTTCTGCATGTTTGCATGTTCATTTACGTATCACTCTCCCAGTTTCCGGTTGGACTGCGCACTGTTCTCCTGACTGCTCTTGGCCTGCGCCTAGCGCCAGGGGGGGCGTGCGAGGTTCTGATTTGTGCTGGGACGAGTGCTGCATGCCTGTTGTGGAATCACCTCGTGCCACACACCCTAGTGGTGGCTTGCACGGTACTTCGTAGATGTAGATGTATAAAAACGAGACTATAATGAGAACCCTTGAATTTTTTTCGAGAGTTTAAAAAATATACCTTGAAGGAATTGGAATAATTGCAAAGGAAATTAATGCCAGGAAAAAATACAATATACGTAAAATTCATTAATAGACCGGTTTGACGCTGACAATTCGGCATACGTGAGTTTGGTTTTAATTTACCGAGCGCATTGACGGTACCAAAATACTTCAGTTATTATTTCTAGGGAAAATTTAAGAAAACAGTAGCAATGTAGGGCTTCTTATTCTACGGGTCTCTCACTCTCTCATCCCAAAATGCACTTCACCACTCTCCCCAGATCTCCACCCATCAATTTATGTATATCTATACACTTATCTCTAGCCAAACAACAGTCAAATGAACGGTACTCAAGTGCGTGCCTATAATTCACACTCGATCCAAAACAGCTGTCCACGAAAAACAATACCCGGGAATTGGACGAATTCAAAATGTATTGGTGCAAAAAGCGAAGAATAAGAGAAATTTTCCCCTCGCCAGCTGAAAACGTGGCGAACAAATGAACAACGGTAGGGCATTTAATGCTTTCGAAAACAAACGAAAAGATTGCAAGGGATGGTATAAAAAATAGGGCTAGCCAGATATAATTTTTTTCGATACCGATATATTATTTGCGGGTCTGCTGATACCGTCATCTCCCACTTTGATGTTGATACCGGTAATCCTGTATCGATTTTGTCTTTACTCATAAAATGGCGATTCGATACTCATTATGGACAAATACTGAATTTTCATCTATAGTAAGCATTTTTAAATATTAACGTATCATTACTCGGGTGTATAAATTAATGTCAATCACACTTTTCCAATTGAAATGTGAAATGTCAAAAAGGTTTCATGTCTTGAACTTCAGTTTTCTTGGCACAATCCCGTCAGCACTTTCTTTTTACCTTAAATGCCCTGTTTACATAACCAGGGTTTAATGATGATTAATATGGCGGCTCTAACTTACTTGCGTTTAAATGATTTCTAGTTTAACGTAGTAATGCTCGTGACCTCTGGTGAAGAGTAAGGAGTCGTTTAAAAACAACTGAAGAAAACTACGCGCCTGTAGCAGTACTGAGCTGTTATTCACTTTTCATATTTGTCTAGTCTATTTGGCAAGTTACTTCCGCAAGTTTCTTTCCAAGAGCTTGCGGAGGAATTTACTCTGACTTAATATTTTTCATGAGTTAGTGCAGAGATAGATTGGTTGTTATTACACTGGCATCAACACGTTTCTGCAAGCAACTTAACTTTCTAGTGTAAACCCAATATTATATGAGCAAAATTCCTATATAAGTATGTAAAACTTAGCTCGAAAACTGCTACCACAATTTAAGCGAGAGATCATTTCATGAGGGTTTTAGAAGTGAGGAACACAACGTGCTTGTTCTATATTCTAGGTCTGATCTTAGGGAAATTTCTTTAAAGAGCCGATTTTGTGCCCAAAAAGGTTCTGGACCAAACCATGAGAATCAAGGGGTTCAATTGAATGAATAATGACCTCAGGTTTGAGTATTTAAATTTACAAATTTAAAATATGGTAAAAAAAATATATTGTGTGTATCTTGGCCGAATGTTTGTGAAATATGGAAGGATAGATGAAGAGATTATAAGGCGTGCGAATAGCGGTAGGAAAGTCGTGTGTAGTATGTGGATCATGTATAGGAACAACTGTTTGTCTAGGAAAGCTAAAATCACAGTGTGAAAACTTGTTAATATACCCAACGTTATTATATGGCAGCGAAACCTGGGTACGTCGGGATAAGCATGTGTGAGAAGGCTAAATGTAGTGGGAGTGAAGTATCTAAGAAGTGTTCGCGGGAAGAATTGGATGGACATGGTTAGAAATGTATGGGTCATAACAAATTTGGGTTGGATGCTACAGTGATGGACATACGTATATGAAAGGAATGTGCTCCCTTGGTCTGGCTATATCGAGAAAATAGATGAAAGCCGAGTCACAAAATACATGCGTGTGTGAGTGGAGTGAATGGTGTGAGAGGAAGGGGTAGGTCAAGAAATTCATGGGTGAATGTGTTAGAATAGACTCGTAAGAGGATGAATATTAGGAGTCTGAAGAATAGGAGAGCGTGTGTAAAGCAATGCATTAGTGAAATAGAAGCGAAAGAGATTTTCAAGGATAGGGCATAATGGAGGAAGTTATTAAAAGGGTTCCAGTTTTCTAAGACTAGCGGAATAACTAAATTCTTCGAATTTCCCTACCCCAAAAGGGAATATAATAATAATGATGTTTATTACTCCAAATTTTTTACAAACAAAGACATATACAACATGTACGGAGCTTTAGGTAACCTAAAAGGCGGACCTGTGTTAAGGTTACCATCAATACGGATGGTAACCTCATGGAATGGCGTGATGGATATGAATTTATGTATGCATGAATGTAAATATGATATATTCACTTAATAAAATAAGACTTGGAATACATGCGTCCGATTTTGACTTACTAGTCAATAAATTAAGACGCTTTTAAGATCAAACAAACCATTATAATGTTTGTATCGCCCTTTTCAAGATAAGCACCATGGTTACGGCCGCTGTTGTATCCGAGGCTGTGCGATTATGCGTTTGTTAATTCACTTAAAATGATGAAGATCAGTAGTCGGAGGAACGAGCAATGGGTAGCTTTTGCCGCAAGTTATTTTGAACGACGCGACGTCGCGACATGTCAAATATAAATTCTCTCAGAACATATGACTTCTTTATGATTTTGCTGATGGAAAATTACAGTCCGGACGTTCTGATATTTTACTCAAGCATTAGAAAGAACGATGCCAAAAAAATACCGGAGGAATCGGTAAAGGCCCTTACCATGATATTAAGGCAATATCGGTATCGGCCGATATGTATCGTAAGAGCTCTGAAAAAAATAATCTCTCACACCTCTCATATTTTTATTCTTCTCCCACACCCTCTGCCATTTCCCCTTTTTCACCCTCTTCGCGATGCATCACCAAAGCAACGTTTTGCTCTGCGCTGATAAGCACATTCACTCTTTCCTTTTGCAAAAAAAGAGGAGTGTGGCGCGCTCTGATATCGAGGCTATTAAAAAGTTGAATGATGGCGAGTTTTCCGAGTGTCCCCCACAGATCGCGCCACCATCTGGAGGCTGTTATTGTGAAAAAAAAATAAATATAAAAAATCGTGCGGTGACGAATATGAAGTCCTCTTTTTTCCCGCATAGAAAACGATGAAAAGCACCGGTGCTCTCGTGAATTGTAAAACGCGGCAAGATTCGCTTTACAATCAAATGTCCCGAAGATATAGAAACGAATGCAGTAATGATCCGCAGTTTTATTAACAAGTTTAACGAGGTGTTCTCACATGGCGCCAACAGAGGCGGTGGTACTATTTGACAAAGATGACTTTAGTGAAGCAGGTCTCTCTTTATCACGAGTTTCACGCTGAGGAATCGACAAAAACTTGTAATTGAGGAGTGACTGAAGGCTAAGTAGGCAGTTAACAGATGGAGGAACGTGACACTCGAAATTTTCTACGTTTAGCATTGCGAAAAAAATCGCCTGGCACTCCTCCGCTCAAATTGTTTATTACCCATCGATTTCAACGTCTAAGGAACAAGGCCAATTTTATTTTTAAATGGAAGCTTAGACTTTGAAATCGATCGATAAATATCAAATTAATTGAAAAGTTTTCACCATGCAAAACTAAGTCGGGAGTATGTATTTATGTTGCATGAGCTCAATGATAGAATCAGGAGTCATATCTTAATACACCGGCATAATTGGTATATTTATATGCTAAACATCAGTATTTTAATACGATATACCATACGATTGATTTTAAGATAATAAGTTTTAAGTTCTATTTTCTAAACACCGATCCGATCTTGCCGCCCTCGGTGGCGGTACGGTAACGTCCTCGCCTTTCGTTCGTCGGGTAACCCGAAGGTCGCGGGTTTTTCTCCACTCAGGGCATGGGTGTTAATCAATGTGTCAATGAGTTCAATATATGAAAGAACTGTACAGTCCTAATTTCTCTCATAATAAAGTGGTCATTATTATTATTATCTTACGGTAGATTAGTGAACTCGATGCGGGGTATAGACTCGCCAATATCGATAAATACCGCCAGGGAGACGTTGGTGGACGAGTGACAAATATTACAGAACTGAGATTACTGTAATATACATAATATACCTCTCAACGATTGATACCGGGAGCCTTCCATTCGCTCTAGTGAACCACTGTCTGTAAATACATAGTCGAAATACCCGAGTTTGAGGTACTCAACTGCATGTTGCAAAAATTCACGGTTTTCGGCGCGTAATAATTGATTTATTAGAATTAAACACCCGGTAGACGAGTACACGGAAATCTCACTGGTCCCTTATTCCACTCCCACACTAAAGCTGGCGGTACAAAACGCGCTAAGTTAGCATAAATAAAAATCAATATTGACAAAACTGACAACATTTAAGTATTTTAGTTTAAATATTCGTAAGGCTGACATTATAGAACACACAACCGTCCCAATCATGCCTTATGCTTCGAATTCAGCAGAGTTTTACTCTTATTACAACAATTTGTGCACTTTTCGTAGAACAAAGTATTGTTTTTAGGAAACTAGAAATTAAAAATATATATGGCTTTCTCATATTAAAATTGGGAGTTAATAGAGTGGAAATTAACCGAATACCATGCGCTCAAACATGGGCACTCTACTGTTATGTACCAAAATCCATGGCTTTTTGCGAATAAAATTTATTAAAATACTGTGAACGCGACAAAAATTTTAAATTTACATAACAAACAAATGCAGATGTGAACAAGCTTCCAGCAGTAGTTCTCTGCAGTAACATCCGTTTCCTCGTTTAGAACATAGAACATCTCAAAGTCTGGTATCTCAACTTTGTATACAGATAATAGATAACGCACTTTAAAAAGGATTGGGAGCAGAGTTAATGGGCGCTAAACAGCAAAAAAAAACTTCGATAATAACACCCACGATTGTTGTTTTGGTTTTCATTTGACACAAGGATAATTCAAAAGTTTTTAATCACACAGTGGTGAAAAGCATGCGTTTTGAAATAAGTATACTCAACGAATTCAACCATCCACAATTCCACCACGAAAGTACACAAAACATACGGTCGATATTATATTGAACCTGAAGTACGCTAACTACCGGCAGGTTACCAAACGTTTCGTTAGCGCACATCGCTCCAATTATCCTCATTCGTGTGCGCTGAAGTTCGCTGACATGCTCCGATCAGCGATAAATTCGACACCTCGAATGAAAAGGTCTCATAATATTGCTTCAAGCAGCCAATAAACTGAGGAATGTATTACTTTTGCGACATTGGAGCACAGGAACTAATGCATTTGGTCCAGAAATGCGGAAAACACTTAACCTCATAAGATTTCATATGAAGCCACAGACCGTGACCATTATAAAGGAAACATAATTTCCGTGCTTTTGTGCAAGTAAAGAAAAGACACTGACAGTGAAAAGAGCCTGACCATTCTTCCGTGGAGCTTTAATTCAGAAAGAAAACTGCAAAAAGGTTTTTAATGGACATCAGTTATGAGATTTGAGAGCTTTTTTCTCCACTGTTAAAAATATCTTGAGTCACAAAAATGGAGGGGACGACAGAAAACATGGAAATGACATCAGGATTTCACGATACACAAGATAAGTGTATAATATGTAACCCAACCATAAGGTGTATAAAATTTGATGAAACTATGGTATTCCACTTAGCTTCCCTTAAAAGGCATTGGGCAAGAGCATTTTTTTTCGTCAGGTCACGGCTGAGCCGTGACCTGACGAAAAAAAATGGTGAAATGAAAAACGAGAAATGGTGAAAAAAAGTAACGAGCGGGAAGGGCAGGAGAGTCCCCAGGCAAAGGCGTATCTCCTCTCTAGTGCAAAAGTGGCTTCTTTGATACTATCTGATTTTGTGAACACAAACACTAGAAAATTCTTCGATTCCCTTGGAATTGACAAATCCTTTTTAATGCAGGATCCACATTTGTGGATGAAGAATGAAAATTATCAGGCAGGACTGCAAATAGTTCAGAACATTAGAGTTGTAAATGACACGGCTGAAAGAGGGGTTGCTTTGATAACGAAGTTCCTTACGGGTAATAACCTAACCAAAGATGAACAGCAAAGGCAATACTTGTTAGCAGTTGTGGCTGAGCATAGGAAAAGATATTATAAAAATGCTGTAGAAAATCTCTAGTGACATTTGGTTTGTGTGATCATCGTTAACAAAAATAAAAATAAAATGTTTTTCAACACAAGGATTTTCATTGTTCCCATGCTCCCAATGTACAGCGTCCCTACCCACGCCAAAGAATACAGTAAAGTCCCCGCCCCTTACCCCTTCCTCTGCCGCACCCACGCATCGGGTGAAGACGTAATTGGTGTCGTATTATTGCTAGAACACTGTAGAACCATCTCACGTGTTAAAAAACCACCCACGTGACCGCCATGCCCCTGGAAGTTAGGCAAATGTGTCTTTTTTACCATGAAAATCGCTATTTTCAATAATTTGAAGCCGTTGCGCGACCCCTATACGTTGTCCGATCGAGCCCAAATTTTTTCCCCTTTCTATTTTACCGGATTGGAACCAAGAACCGATTAAGCCCGACAACATTTCGAACATTGCCAATTTTGTAATCACCCTATCACGGCTCAACACCGAACGAGAGAAGGGAGGCAAAGGAAGTCTAAGTCCGCGACGCAGATATTTGCAGCGGAACAAGGGAGATAATTCACACACGATACACGAACGATGTATTAACCGGTTTGCTTACTTCCGGTGTACCCTATGATGCTGTATATCGGTGGCTCCCAGAATGGGCGCTACCGCCCCCTTGAGGGCAGTGCTTTAATCTAAGGGGACGAAATGAATCAGGGGGCAGCAGGGGGAGCCGAAGGCAGGGTCCTAACCCAACGGTGAGTATAGGTAATTGTCTTGAGCAAATTTTTACGTCTCTTAAAATGGGTATATATATATATATATATGCACTGCGTTTAATGGTTTCCAGATCTAGAGAACAAATTAACGCTAATGTTGTTCACCACAGTCGTCACTTTATTCTGTAAAGTAAGGACAAATTAAAGTAATATATTTCAAATGATTTATTCTTATGAAACTTCTAGTATCTTACGTGGTTTTTTCTTAATTTTTTTGCAAACCCTGACATAAAGAACACATACAGATCCTGGAATAAATAACTCATCTATCCATTGGATACAAAAAGCACTAGAGTAATCGCAATTGCTTGACTTTATTTTATAATTTTCCTGATTTGGTCATTTAGCCTATGGTTTTAAAGCTTACTATTGGGAGGCGTTGGGTATTGGCTTATGAAACGAAATGGCTCAAAAACGTCTGGGAAAAACTTCTTAATATCATAGTCTGTTTGTCCAAGCAAAGTCACCGAAAATAACAGACCACAGCTATACCACAAACTGTTAGGCGTACTATTAAGCGTACTATCGCTTATTTTTCTACTTTGTCATTCAATTCCAGCAGAAGCATACCAGAACTGCGACTGGAATCGCTGCTTCCCTATTGCATATAAATTTTATCAAACTTTGTTTCTTCCCTTTTAATTAAAAAAACCTTTTGCTCAAAGGCTTATGTCTCGTGCATTGTAGTCATTAACACCGCTGACTACAACGTGTAAGCCTACCGTTAACACAATAATGCTAATTTTTATAAACCTCTCACAAGCGACTCAACTCCCGGCTTTCAAAAAATCATCTCGCCCTTCCTAAAAACTCATGACCCTAAGGAGGGAATATTACCAAAATGCATTGCCATTATTTCTCCTCCCAATCCTAGCACCCCCTGATTTTATCTCCTTCCGAAAGTACACAAAGCAAATAACCCCGGCCGTCCAATAGTGAGTCAAGTTATCTCGCCCACCGAAAGTATATTTCCTTTAATTGATTCCTCTCTCCAACTCATTGTATCGTCACTCGCATCTTTCATCCGAGACAACTATCAGAAAAAAAAACCTTCTTCATGATAAGCAAACTTTCATTAGAGATGAAAAAATTGTCACCTGCATTTATCCACACCTTTATTGCCCGACCCAGGTTTCAAAGGGTTTGCGGTCATTTCCCAGTTGAAGAGACCACGAATGCACTGCTACAAAAATAGGTCTTGTCAAAGGCATCACCATCACCACAGACGACGTCAATAACATTTTACGAAACTCGACATAGTACGGCAGATTAGATCATGAGAATAAAATTTGGGAAATAGACTGCAGAACAGACAGGTTTAAAATGTAATTTTTCCCGCGAAGGTAAAGAGACCACAGTATCTGTTAATGAGACTTTTAACTAGCTTTGTAGCTAGGTATTGTAGCGAGTTACTTGAATTCCTCCTTAATGCTTGTATCCTTAACAACTACCTAATACTAACAGCACGTCGTGCATGTTTCCTTTATAACTCTTGTATTCTTCTGCATGCATGTAGTTGATAAATACAGTAATATAAATAGATTATATAACATTGGTAGAATTAAATAATTTCTGGCTTTGTACCTTCTACACTGTTTTATTATTACCGACCATGGTTTCGAAATATAACACAATTATCAATAGACCCTGATAATGGCATTATAGGTCGAAACCACGATCGGTAATAATAAAAAACTCTAGCATATACAAAACGAGAAATCATTTCAAGAGTCACGTTTCCACTAATTTAAGCCTGAAACTGCAACTTTTATTGGTAGCATACCTATAGTGTAGTGCATGTTGGTGAAATATCACCTCTCGACAAGAATTTGCAGGATTTTCCGAACGATTTAATAGTCGCAGTTTCATTAATCTAATTAGGGTAATGTTGTAGTGCATATTGGTGACAACTCACCCCCTATCACACATCCCTGTGGTTGGTTACAGAGTAGGTATTATGAACATGTAGATGAAAGGGAGGAGCGTGGAAAGGGGGAGTTGGGGGTGAGAGATGGTGAGCGGATAGGTAAATTAAGAGGTGGGGCTGGAGAGATAGGGGAAGATTGAGTAAAACCTAAATATTCCTCCAGGGAAGAGGGAAAGTAAAAATTTTAATTTTAGTTATGTTATTATAGCAGTATGTTATTATAGCAGTACGTAATTACATCATTACGTGATAAAGCAAGTAATACAATGAAAAGGAAGCAGTCGGTAATAAAAAGGGAAAGAAAGGGTGAGAGACTCAGATTCAACTTCTAGAAGGGAGAGCAGCGGACAGCATAGGGCAATGACGTTCAAAGTAGTATACGGTCATTTAAAAAAATGCGTAGTGGATGCGTTCACGATTCCATTAATCTACAACATATATATGCTCCTCTTTTACGTACAAAATTAAAATTGACAACATTTATTAACGTTTACTTTCACGAATCCGATTTCACGAAGTCATTTTCACGAATGCGAAAATCACGAATCCGATTCCGCGATCGCCTTTTTAACGAATTGCTTTTTCAGGAATAAAATGTTTACGAAAAAAAACTTCATAATCCTTTCAAACGAGACGGAAAATTAGAACTGGGAGCTGCTTGCAGTTATCTATAACCTATTGTTATTTTTTTTGGAAATGGCAAAAGCTTTAGGAAATAAAGTTATCATCAATGGATACTTATTGAAAATCCTGGACAAGGTGAAGAAGGAAATGGCAAGCTACTGGGACTACAGCAGGTTGTGCTCAAAGCACAACTCGGGTAATTACATCTTACCGTCTGAAACTGACAGAGCCACTGTCATTTTTTGAAGGACTAAAGGAATTTTATGTAATTAAAAACAATTTTTATTTTTTACGAATCCGATTTCGCGAAGTAATATTCACGAATAGCTATTTTCACTAATATAAAACTAACTAATCCAATGTCGCGAATACCTTTTCACGATTTATTTTTCACGAAAAAAAAACCTTTTTCGAATCCTTTTCAATTTGACGAAAAATTCAAACTGGGAGTTACATGCAATTGTAGTTTGTAAATATAGTCATTCGTGACTTTAGTATTTGAGTATATAGCTGTTCGTAAAATGTCTGGCAACGATCAACAACAGTTTAAGTGACAACTTTTTCTATGCTTATGAAAGTGAAAGTATTCCTCAAAGTTTAGTGCAAGGCTATTTGAAATATTCGTGAAGATAATTCAATATTTTGTTTCGAATAAAAGAAATGAACGCACAGAAAACCGGAAATGAGGAAGAAGAGAAGGCAAAATGAAAGGAGAGAGGAAAGAATATAGAATGGAAGGAAAACGGGAGAAGATGAGGAGGCATAGAACAACAGGACTAAAGGGAGAAAGTGAGTTTGGCGGCATATGCGGGTGGGTCGCGCCGGGACGATATTGCTTCCAGGGACGACATCCCGGGGACATAAATGCCCCATGCATTCGCCATCCCATCCCTTGATATGCCGCCGAGCCCACCCCCCTAAAAACCCGCATGGCCTGACTATTCTGCTGCGAAAAGGGCAAAGTGGCGTCGTAAGGGACTTCGCTGGGCTGACTATGCGTGAGGGGAATTTATCGAAAAGTTTGTAATTGCGAGCGCAGTAGCGAGAGAGATGCGCGACAGACATTGACTCCGTAATGCGGTTAAGTCGTACATACAGTAAATAGAGAGAGTGCATATTCACCGCCATCGTTTACGGTCCGAGCTGGACATCGAAAATTCCATCTGAATAACCGGTAGCCGGCGGCGGTGAATTCAGCAGACCAGATTGCATCAATTCGGATGAGGAAGTAAGAATGAGCGTTTAAGTGTTGTCGTTGAGTTGCACCCGAATTCGTGTCTAACTGCGTCGGATGACGAAATCAAACGCATGTTTTTAATGATTCACGGATTTAATAAAATCGCAAAGGTTTTAAGCACGCGGCAGTTATCTCATTTAACGACTCTTACCATTTATCGACCGTGCGTATTACCAACTACAGGAGGCAGTGTGGAGTCAAATACCCAAAAGATCAAATATCTCTTTCCTTAAAACCCTTCATGATAAATTCCTGAATTTGCAGTGCTGTTGTTTGATCTTGGCTATATTATTTTACTTAAATTTTCCGTACATTGTTCAACATAAATTATATCAATTTTTATAAAATTAAAATAGCTTCTTTTGGTGCACGGCAGAAGAGCATGATTTTATTAAATTAAATTATTAAAATCACACCTAGTTACAAGAGTAGTTACTTAAACAGCTACAACATACCTTAATGTAATATCCTTGCAAAGAAATTACAGCAAAGAAGACTACCAATATGCTTGTTACATCAAATGACACGGTAAAATTATGGGTCATTTGTTGAATCGTAAATTTATCATTTAAATAATATTGTTAATACCTCGAAGAACTGAAGAACACAATTTTTTTAGGCACGGAAGGACATTTTTATCTAAAATCACAGCTGTGCACACACACATGGCATGACTTGAAATTAAATGCATTTAAATTCAGTTGGCATGATGACTAGAACTATGCTTGCGAATTAATTTACTCTGACATTTTAAGCGCCAATAAACTATTTACGTAGAGTAATTTCTTAAAATTTCACACGGATAATATACATTTTTTCATTAAAAAAAGATACAGAACAATTAATACTGTATGCACCAATGTATGTTAAGATCCATAGCAGAATAAGTTAGGAAGCGGATAGCTATTATTAAATGAACTAGATAGGGTATACAAAACATAGAAGTAGAGGGTAATAAAACCAAGATAAGATTCAAATCATCCGAATAATGCCAGACGCATAATTTCATTATTAGTTGGGTACATTGAGGAATAATTATTTGCAGAAGTTTGCCGTCATGAGAAGAAGAAGAGTCTTTGGTTGGTAATCCCTCCGAGATCGAAGTCCTTCCATACTAATCATTTTTAAATATTACACATTTTTATTGAAACTTCTCTTATACTTGTATTCGAATTATACAACAATTTGCACGAAAATTCGTAAAACTAACAGCAATTGGCCAAGTTGATGGGGGGAACTTTCATAACCACTTGGAAGTGGGTTGGTGTGTGGATTGTGGAACAAGGTTTTATTGCCATCGCCCCATGGAAAACGCTTGTCTCGCGTCCTTAATGTGCTCGTAAGGGGCATAGTATGCTCTTTTTTTTTTAAACCATCGTAAATAAATCGTGAATATGACTTCATACCTCTAAGATAACGACAACCTACTCTTTCAGTGAAAGAATTGTATATTGATAGCATTTTTAGGCTTCGCCTTCTATTATGAATACCATTATTTCTAAGTAGAACAAAATTTAATGAACTTAGCGAAGATAAAGATGTACAAACGCTGTTGAACCATCAAATCCCAGCTTTTGAAGTCCATTAACCTTCCTATGCCAAAGACTAACTGATCGATGAATGTGTTAATCATTTGACAACACCAAATCGTGATAGCTAATGTAAGCAATATAAAATAAGCACTACTAAGTATAAGTAGGTGATGAACGCCTGTAATGAGTAAGAATTATTGAAAAAATCTAAATAGTGAGTACGTCCTTTTTTTACGTGAGACCTCCTTTTGATTACAAAATTAGGTATCACATAGAGCATTTATTTCTTTGTCAATGGATTTTGAGAGTTTTAATGGTCTTTGTTGTTGTAACAACCAATACTAAACTGTTAGAAAGACATTTTGTTTGCTTTGTGGGTCCAGTGAACATGAGATAAAGGCTCTGTGAAAAAACACTGGATTGAACATCCGATTTCAATTGCTTACAGAAATGCGACACTTCCACTCCCTTTGCGATTCTACCCACTAGCTCATTAGTTGGAAATTACAGTCAAGCATGGCTATGTTTAGAATTTTCTCTCTAATTTTTCTTCTGCAATTTTTCTACAGGAAACCCAAAGTAAATAAGAATTACAGCAACCATTTATTCGACCAGTAACTCTTACCTCCTTTTGATTTTCAGCGCCTCTCCGTAAAGTTTTATTCTTTACTCAGAAGCCGGGAATAGGTAATGATGACTCTGGCTGTATTTTGATTATTTAACTTCCAATTAAAGTGTATTACTAACTAATTATTATTTAACTTCCAATTAAAGTGTATTACTTGGAGAATTTCATACCTTGTAACTCCAATTAAAGTGTTAATGTGAAGGGTGAAGTGAATTAGGGGAGTAGCATGTTTGATCATTCCATATCCGAAGGTGTTCGGAACACGCAGATTTACTACCATTACTGTATCGCATAGGACTTACTCCAACTTCATAAATATTATTAAATCATTATTGACACATTATTTGCTGGCTAAGATCACTAATTGTCAACTCTTCTAATGGCATATCCATATTTTGAGTAGATATTTTCTTGGTTGAAAAGTGAGATAGGCTTATATTGCATAAGAATAATTGGCAATAATTGTGTCTATTTGATAAAAAGGCAACAAAGGACGAATTATAAGACTTAAGAAAACTATTTCACATTATGCAAACAAACTTCAAGACTTCGTCTTCAAAACGGAATTTGGAAGAAAACGTCTTGAAATACATATTTCACTATCTAAGAGGTCTCGTCACATAATATCAACAAGTTTAAGAAAAAAACAAATTTCTCGCATCAATAAAAGAATTTATATAGCGCTGCTAAAGCCGCAAGTCTTTGCTAAAACGGCTCAGTCCCTCTCAAAATGTGTAGTAGTCACAGAAAAATTATGGTAAGGTTTCAAATTTTGAAAAATGCCGGTAAAATCTCCACATATTTATCTCACCATCATAAACAACCCAGAGGATATCATAGATACTAAGATTCAGGAAATGTACACACGAACCAAATTTATTGAAACAGAGGGGATAATTTCGACAATAAAAGGAATACGCTACACGAGATATGTTACAACACTGACACCATTGCCGGTGCCAAAATCAGAATGTGACGGTAAATTTTTTTTTAAACTAACAGCCGAAACTAGGAAAATAATAACATTAAAAAATTGCACAAACACATTTTTTGAGGTAGAAAATACCAATGTCACTATAAAAGGCAACGTTAAAAAAATGTTTACACATGTCATTGATAGTCCGAAGCTTGTATCGCTAAATGAAGCAATTTGACGTTAAGCGGTTCGATAATTTAAACTGATATTAGCCATTGTTTAAACGGGCGGTCAAAGCTTTTCTGGTTCACCAGCGCGTGTGAGAGGGCAATCTGAATAACACAGCGTGACCGCATTGTAAAATGAAAGCACCAAACGATAAGGGGATTGAAACTTTAAATTTTCCAAGCAACTGATTTGTGATCAATAGATTGAGAATTTACAGAGCGCAGCGCTATATTGTATTACACATTTGTTTGTTTGTTTTGCAAACATTAGTGTAGCAAAACAAACAAGTTTGGAAAGAAAAAAAGAAGAAATTGAAGACGCATAAGATTAGGATGTGGAGTTTGGTGAATAAATTACGATTTACCAATAGGAAGACAAACGAAGAGGTGCTCAGCATAGTTGAGGAAGAAAGTAAGGTACCCTTGTGGTATGCGGCCAATAGGAAGTACCTAACTCCAAATATAACGTGTGGCGTGATTTCGATTTAGTTTGGCAATTGTAAATAGATTGACGGTAGTGATTGGCAATGGCCAAGGCGGCTTAAATGAAATGAACTGCCAAAAGTGGTTATTCATGCATCCATCTCGCGTATACTTAAGCAGTAGCTGATAGCTGTTAAAAAAATGCACATGTTGTTCCTCAATTGTTTGGTTCATCTCGGAGAGCAGAGCCACCGACAGCCACGGATAGCCAGCCCCACGCAAAGCACCACTACGTGGCGATCGCGGTCCATCGCCGGCTATCGCTGCAAATTGAAAGCACCCTTTGTATTTTCTATTTGTTGATAGGAATACGGGATTGCACTGTTGCGCTTAGAAAAATGTTTATGTATAGTTATATTGTTGATAAAAACAAATAAAAATATAATTGACCCATACTATGGACTGGTAAAATCATGACGTCAAATTACTTTCCGAACAATATTTTCCTGCTTATTCAGCATCAAATTCCAATTTGTTCGGAAAAGAATTCGTTGGTATCCAATTGCTCGTGACGTCATGTATCACCAGTTCATACTGATTGACATGCTTGTGAGGGTATTCTACGAAGTTATACGTACCGAAAAAACTATTATCGTGTTCCTAAAACAAAAAAGGGGGGAAACTGATGATGGGTTTTGGTACGACCAATGTCCTTGAAATTTGGGGGGGGGATTTTATTAGAAACAAGCCCCTCAAGTTCTCATAGAGAGTGGTAGACGTTATCTGTGTATCGCTTTTAAGAATGGGCGTTGTTGCAGATTTGGTGGCCGCAGATAGAGATAAAATCTCTAATGGAGTGTTTGGTATGTAGATACGCCTTGTAGAAATAGTATTAACAATAAACCCTTTCTCATAATGAATATCGAGAATTTCCACCATATCCAGCCTGAAACAGTTATATTTAAACCCGTTCTCCTTCAATTATCAAATATTCCATCAGGTCAAAATCACCCATGCCATGTCAGCATTGGGTTCTGGCTCGGCACCATCTTGAAATAAAATGCTTCAAGCTGAATGGTTATCCTGAAGCTATCCTAGACAATTTAAAGAATGCCATCATATCTGCAAGAGCCAGAAATTATCCAAATACAATACTCTGAGTTTAAATTGACCTTTGTTACATTAACAATGCCCTCAAAATATAATTACTTTTGTCTACAAAAATCCAATTTGTTTTGGAGGACGAGAAATATTGAGAACTTTGGCCAACATGAACGAAGTTGCTGAAACTGAAGAGAGGAAGTTTTGATGACAAATTAGAATACCTCGGGATAATAATTGCCGGGAAAACGAAAAATAATTCTTACGGATATGTGTTTCCGCAATTTATGTGTTTAATTCCTTAGCCTGCGGTGACGATTTTTAAATGTGTCGCCCAAGGTGTCGGTGGCTTGGATGTATAATCCCTTTTCACCAACAAAATGTCATTTAGAGATATATTTATATCAAGTTAAATCGTATGCATCAGCTACTTTTGACCGCGAACCCATTAGTTATAAATGTTACCCAAAGATAAGGGAGCGTACAGACATACAGCCACAAAGTAGTTTGAGCGAGTTATCAATTCACATAAAATTCGATTGATTTGGTCTCATTATAAGGAAAAATATCTCATATTCCCATAAATACTAATATAACAGCCACTAATCACAAAACTTTTCGAAATATTTGCAAAGAAATATAAACCATTTTCAATGGGAAATGGTTACGGGTATTCACTACAGCGGCTCCTTGTTAAAAAAATTAGGAATTTCTAACGATTAGATCACGTCAGGAATTTAACAATTTGTACTTTGTATGTTCACTCGATTATTTAAAAAAATGAATCAATTACTTATCGCAGTGATATTTACAGAATCGCAAACCAAAATTCGGTTGTGCTATTTTCAGTGAACGGCGTGAAAAAATTAGTCAAGTAAAAACCATATATATTCATATTTAGTTGATTGCAGGTGATTTCAACGGATAAAAAACGTTATAGCGTCATTACTATGCACCGCAATATTTAATTCATTCCTTCGGCCATTACTTAAATTTTAAAGTAAAATTTAAATATCGTCAGTATAATTACTAGGGAAAATCTCGCTAAAACTACCTTAATTTGACTGAATTTAAGGCTATAAATAGAAAATTTTATACCTAAGTACGCAAACATAATTTCAAATTCGTGACATATTTATCAAACCAGAAAGAATAGCGCAGGTTCTTCGAAATATCGTGCCAAATAAAATGTTAAACCATGTTGGCGACGTCACTATTCAGGCAATACCACGTACACGTTCTTGTTTACCATAATTAACAACCTAACTGCCTGGTATTGTCACACGCCTAAAACACACATAATTTCAAAGGTCTTTCACGTAATTGCCTGAATAAAAGTGAACTGCGGTAGGAAAAAGTCAGTTCCAATATAGTCCGAAAGTAAATACAAGACACGGGCTTCCTAAGACAAGGCAAAATATAGTTATCGAAATAGCGAATGTGAACTTGTAAGTAGCAAATATTTAATATGTTCTATGCATATGCATAGTATAGAGAAGTTAATGTGTATTTCAAGTGATACATCTAAGGTGATAACTACCAAATTACAGCCAACATGGTGGCGTGCCTTTTACAGTGCAGCGTCAAAATATGCCCTTCTGAAGGGTTTTCTCAGCAAACTTTAAAAGATTACTTTCGCAAGTTGTAAATTTATCACTGACTATCCTCGGTATCTTTCGTTCGACGTGAACTTTTGATTAGGTACAAAAAATAAATAAAATTAGAACAAAAGCATATAAAAGGACTGAACAGAATAACATTTCTCATTCGTATCATCAAAATTTATTTCCGATTTGAAATCGCGAGAACTTTTATCTACTAAATACTCCATAATATCCTACAATTTAGCACTTCTTCAAAAATCTGGAAACAGCCAACAGACTTCATTTCTCTAGCAAAATTGAATCAGAAAAAAGGTCCTACGAAATCGCTAAGAGTGCCGTGTGTAAGAAGACCCAATAAAAATTCCAATCCACAAGAAGAAATGACTTCGCAATTTTTTCTTTCCTTTACATAAGTGGCGACGAAGCGTGCATAACGAAAGCCGTCATGGGGCATATTTCGCCAATCAAGGAAATAAAGCTTAAGATGGTTGACGCTGTTTTTGTTTAAGCATATACATATTTGCATGTAACTTTGTATACCAGTTCCTATTAGTGATATTTGCATCTAAAATTGAAAAAAATGTATTTTACCGATTTGGTTTTTTGGCAATTCAATGCTACTTTAACGCGTGGCATTGCGATGAGACATATATATTGTAATAATTCTATTCCATATGTGCAGACTTCCTTTTAAACGTAAAATAATAAATTTGTCATTACTCTAATCATTGCTAACAAGTATAAATGCATCACACAGTCCAAAAGTCGAGAACAACAAATTTCAATGAAATCTTGCCTAAATTTCAAATACCACGCCGAAAATCTAAGTCGTAACATGCATTAATTAAGGAAAAAATATAATTATTGCATCATTTCCATTATTGCACGTATGATGGGTTTCCCCAATGAAACAGATGTACTTGAATGAATTGTGATCCTCAAATAATGTTTCGACTTACTAAGAAATTATTAAAATGTGCACTGAATGACCTACGATTACCGGCCCAGCTCTGTAACTCCTTAAGAGTTCGTCGTTAGCTCGCCCGTAACAATAATCCTCGGGTGTAACGAACCTTTCCTACTGACAACGCCATTCTGTAACATGGCTTAACGCCAGGCAATCGTTACATTTTCGGTAGCGAAGTTTCGGTTCTACCTTCAAAACATAAAGCACCTCGCATGGAGGCTACGAGTTTCCACCAATCAGATGAAGCTAAAGCCTAGGAATTCATAGGCCTCTGGTTTGCAATTTTGGAACTAATAGGTGAGGAAGAATTGTGGTAGTGTTAAGAATGCCCTAGAGAGGACTCTGTAGGAATAAACTAACAAGTATAAATGTGGTAGTAAAAGTGCCCTAGAGAGGACTCTGTAGGTCCGTAGAGCTGTAGGCCAAGGTAACGAGTGGAATTGTTGTTCTTACAATTATTTACGAGCTGCAGGCTATTCAGTTGTTTGTAAATACGTATTCAAATATAATAGTGAAGAAATGTTTTGACCAACTCTAATTTGCAATTATCTTTTGGTTTCCCTCTGGATAATTGATTTTTGCGTGGGTAATTATTATTTATAAGTCTAAATTGTCACTGTTATTTTACGTGATATTTGCCGTGTGTTGCACGGAAGGGATTATCTGTTTTTAAAATATAGTTTGGCGTTTCAACTAATAAATATATCAATACATGTCAGTGTTATGAAATTAAACTTATATATTGAGACGATGGTCATGTCTTATCGCCGAAAATGTGCCGAGAAAAGTGTTATATGCTTGAACGTCTATATTGAACTGATTTAATTGGGGTGATTCTGTAACTTATAACGCCTGTGCTATTATGACGTATGGCACTATTTCGGCGTTATGTACCGCCCCCATGATTCTGTAACTTCAAATAGTGGCCCCTAGCGTTATTTGGGGACGTTGAATAGTACCAACAATAACGCCAGCCTTCTGCTTGCGTTATCCCTAATTCCGACCCCTCCGATTGCTCACCGATCGGCACCGTCTTTTGTTTTGCATTTGAGATACTTCGGCACGACTGGGTATGTGGTTTGACTGATTAAAACTAGAAAGCGTGCTTTGTTTAAGCGAATTATGAGTATTCCGCTTGGAGAGAATACTAATGACATGATTCCTTTCTTATTTGACGAGGTTTTTATCATTTTATGACGAGTATCCAATAACGTAGTTACTTTGCAATTGATCGCTTCGCTACTTGTAAATATACCTAATGGTTCTCAACTTATAACCGAAAGCTCCGCACTAAAATGGGTGATTCCGTTTTGTAAACTAAAAAAATGTTGCTCATAAGAGATAGACGCCCAAACATGATAAAAGCCTCCATAAAAAGAACAATGTAATTAGTAAACCATCATATGATAGTAACAACCAACAAATGCAATCACGATTTTTCTCTCGTCCCAATATAAGTCAATTTCTTTTGGCTCGTTCACGTTGCTAGCTTATTTCATTTGGGCTGTCGCTTCAACGTAAATCATTCATAGCACTGCCTCTAATTTTATAATTGCAACCGCGGGGTTATTAGCAAAGGATACTTTTGGATTTAAAAATACAGCATGGAATGTCTTATCTACGACGGTACCTTACATCTTCGATCGATCGATCGTTGTCTCAAGAATCGATCGATCGATCGATTCTTGAGACAACATTTTGTCACAGTTATGACACTTATATCATCCCTTGCGTTCACAGAAGATAGCAACAATCATGTATATGCCCTCATAATCAATAATTTACTACAATGGGATAGACACATTCATAAGGACTGAAATAGCTTTGACTCCACGGGATTGAATGCGAAAATTCTCGAATAAATCGTTGCCAACCAAAAGCCAAAACAGTTCTGAACATTTCAAAATTCCCTAGCCTTTTCCAATGTAATCCTTCATTGAAGTTCTCTCCTAATTTCCACAACCCCTGGAAAAATGTTTTCAACACAGACTTACGACAAGTTCCGTTCACGAAATACATCCATAGATTTATATATGAATATAATGTGTACTAGTAGGTGACCATTATATATAACTCTCAAAAGCGTACACAATAATATATAACATTTGACTTTTACTATGCAGTACATTACTCACATTTCCATTCATGTGTATCACGAAGACCATTCTTCGTGATTTGTTTACAGGCACGGCGGCGAGCCCAGGGAGCCGTCACTCCGTTTCGCTACACTTATGTTTTTCGATATTAACTTCCACAAAATTAAAATTTAATTATATCTTTGTTTTTTTTTGACGCAAATAAATATAAATTGAGAAAAAATATAAAAAATGGGCAAAACCAATATATTCCTGCCAAATAATAGAGCTTTTAAAATTAAAAACATAAGTTTTGGTATTTGCCCTTAGAATTTCTCATACTGTTCACCGACGTCGTGATAGCGTAATTTAACGTCCCTGAAATCGGCGGAGCATAGCGCGGCGGTGTTTACAGAACCGCAACAGCCGTTATTTGTAGGCGGAGAATACCGCAGGCGGTACATAGCGCTCCAAGTTACAGAATAGGCCCCAAGATCAAAGTGTGACCTTAGTCTTACAAATTTAGTACGAGCGGTGTATTATAATTTATAATATAATTTAAGTGCGGTACAATTCAACTAGATAAATATAGAGTTATTCCTGATAATTTCTCACGCATTTTTATAAAGAATTTCTGAATGTAAACAAGAGAATTTGCTTGGAGCTGCAAAGTGTAGGTCAGCCCCGCCAAGTTCATTGCGCTTTCATTTTTTTTGTTACATTTTTTGAAGCCGTTCAATAGGTGGCAATAGTGAGGTATCTGATTGAGATTGTTTACGTTTTGTCACTATCGTCACTTTGTTTACGCATGACGGGATGGCGGCTTAATAGGATTTTCAATTGTTAATATAGAAAAAGATTTATTACTCGACTAAAAATGGGCTAGAGATCTTACTTTGTTCCTGGATGCTCCATTGGGTATTCCGTAACCGTGAGAAAGAAAAAAATGTATGTGCGAAGAACAGACAGCTTGTTTAAGGCTAATTTATGTACTCTGTTTTATTCTCCACGTTACCGTATAGCAAGGGTTTTCTGTGATTATATTGATATAAGATTTAGTTAACATGGTTATATCTGACGGATAAAATCATTAGTTGCTTCCTAACTAGCCGTAATTTCCCTCAGTTCAAAATGGAAAAAAGCGAAACTACGTTTGTTTACATTGGGATCGTCTGATTCCATCACTGGCGAATAGTGGCGCCGCAGTTGGTAGCTCCAAAAAAGGTATCACGCCGAAGTTGGAAGTCTGTTATCCTTAAAATTCTAGTATCCATGGTGTAATTATTTGATTAGATGATTTCCCTTCTATTTACCTTAATAATTGCTGCTGCTTTTTTGAATTACCTATATGTAATTATGTCTAGCAATGTCGTGTATTTCCTGATGATCTCCAAGCTATGAGTGTTATACCAAAAAATTGAGGTTACACTTTAACACTATTCCGTTTCCTCACAATCACCAATATAGTCCCATAGTATATATTTTTAAGGATTTCTCAGGTAGAGGCCGATATAATACTGTTTGCATGAATGGGAGATTGACCCAAAATGTATTCTACATGGTAAATTGTGTATCTATAATATTATATATTCGCGTTATTAGAACCTATTTTTGCTCATTTCATTTAACAGTACATTAATCATTGTTTTTGCCACTGTATTTATTCAGCCAGAACGCCCAGTATCCGTGTATATAATATTTTCTGTTAGATACTTGTGCTTATAAGCGTGTTAGGAGCTAAAGTGGAAATGTATTCATGCTTATGACTTTTCTGGTCCAAAATCGTGAATAATAACGAGTTTATGGTAATTATCTGGGTAAAGGTAGTTGACTGGGTTAATCGAGGTTTCATCAAACTATGTATACATACGTTGTAAATACACTATAGTACCATAGGTTGGTGTAACATTAATCATTGGGTAATAATCTTTTACATTCACGTAAAGGTAGCTCAATAGATTCTGAGCATTCTGCAAAATTTAGCTTCGCTTTTTTATTGTGCATTGTCCACTGAGTATAGAAAATATACTAGTATTCATAGTAATGTTCCAGTTTAAGTTTTGAGTAATTTAATGGTTTTGAAACCAACATCAGTTTAACATTAGTAGGTTCGTGACCTTTATTTCCATTGAAAACAATATTAAACGACTTCAAATTTACTCTTTGCCTTCAATCCAAAGACAAAGTGTTCCGACGCATCCATAACGAATTTCTGTCAACCTTACCGGGGGAATCTGGACCTCTCGCTTCAAAGCGACGGGTTATCGAAGATTTTCGCGACACACGGACGATTTTACCGACGAAAGTCGTTAATTATGAGTTACAGGATACCGATTTTTGCTAACTAGTGGTTAGGGCAGATAACGAACCAACATATGTTGTTAGGATGCCTTAACGAGTTACAGAATAGGGGGGCAGCCACCTTAAGCTGTATGATTAATGACGGGATAAAACTGTTTGCCGAGAGTAGAGCTGCAGATAACCAATATTCAGATAAATGAACCCTTATGATGAAATGTTGATGTTCAATTACAGATACTTATGACCTGAGGGTGAGCTATGAAGAATTTAACTAAAAAAACGTTTTAACGCGTTTAAAGCCTACGCTTTGAGACGCTAAACACGGCAATGCAAATAATGCGGCAATGCTGCCTTTCAACAGGTTTCCAACGCTAACTCAGTGTAGAAATTTGGGAAGAAAACTTCACGATCAGCCAAATAAAAGTTCCCCCATACTACATTGCTGAGTGCTTGAAAATATGTACTCATATTTTATCATACAGCATTCCATATCCAAATAAGTGACTGATGTAAAACTCACCACCTCTGAGCGATTCAGAATGAGTCAACGGAAATGCATGGCACTGACTAAAAGTTCACGAATTAATTAGCACCAGGTATATAAAAAGATAGTTGATAATCATTAATGTATTGCCTCTTTAATTAAGTGTAGGCTGAATGCAGTGGGATACGGGGTATCTGATATATGCTTGCGGTAATTGCAGAAGGGTTGAGAAGTAGTGCATGATATATGAATGTAAAATGTATGCTCCAGTATTGGCCATGTATGAAATAAGCGTGTTTTATCTTCTAGACCATGTAGAGAGAGTGGATGACAATCGAATAAAGAAGCCGATTCAGTGAATTGTGGAAAAGGAAGGGATTGACTGAGAAAACCATGAGTGAATGGGATGAAAGATATTTTTATGAATAAAAATATTAGGAGTCTTTCAGAACTGAAGGGCATATATGAAGAAATCTATGAGAGTAACTGAAGCAAAAGAGGTATAAAAGAATAGGTCAGTATGGAGGATATTATTAAATTGGAGTCAGCTTCATAGGCCAATCACCGAGAGTTAAACGTTTTCTAATACGGAAACCCGGAAAGAAAACGATGCGCCGCGTATACCTGCGTTGTAACATATAATTATCATGCATTCGTATATTTTAACACGCTATTCGTTTATAATGTAAACTACGCAGTAGAAATTGCTTCATTAGAGATTTAAGACAGCTTCCGTACGAAATGAAACGCAGTATAAACTTTAAATAACTTATTTCACTGCAAGAACCAACTCAATGCGAGTACTAGTTGCGAAAAAACGAGTACGAGAAAATATTTACTGTACTCCGCATTGAAAATCAAACGTGATAATTTAAAATCATAAAATTTAAACTTAGGCATTTGGCATCACCAAGTAATTTCGAGGAAAAGCTCAATCGCCTCTCAAACTTTATTTTTTAGTTAATTTTCAAGTTTTAATAATCAAATCATTAATTGCAAGTTTTGAAGTGATGAGCATCATTCAGTACATTTACGCGTCTATTAGTAAATATAAGAACAAGATAAGGAAAACGAAGCTCAAAATCTTTTAAATTTACATTAATTCGGTTGGTGATCAATAAAGAGTGTCAACTCCACAAAACTACAATATATAAGTTAAATTCAATTTTGCTAGTCTAATGAAGATTAATAATGAAGGGATAAAGATAAAGTTTTTTAGCGGAATCTTAAAACAATTTTTAGCTAAGTAATGGCCTCTTTATGTTGCGTACATTGATTTTAAGCCACCCAGTCAGACCACTGCCGGCTTCCAATGTACCTAGCTGATGGTGCAAAGAAAATTAATCACTCTAGAACTTACAGAAAACATAACATAAAAATAAAATCTTACACATTTCCAAAGAGTTGAAAAGTACTCTTTTAGTAAGGGCAAGCACTCATTTTTAAAAGTACTCTTAATAGTAAAGAACTCTGTACAAAAGTACAAGTATTCTTTAGTATAGATACAAAATACCTCCACGAAGTGAAGCCTAATGCGGTAGACGTAACATACACAAATTACTTTTTTTATCAGTAAATGTTAGGGTATTTTAGCCTTATAATAACTTTTATATTCTATATAAAAATAAGTTGCAGTATATTTAGCGTCTTGCAAAACCGTTACTGAAGATTATTCCCATTTGGTTATGAAAAATCCTACTTTTTCTCATACAGAGCAAGAACTTGGTTACATTCTGACACAAGGGCCTTCCCTTGAAAAAGTCAAGATATCCCAGAGAGAACTCCATCAGCTACAGTGCGGCTGTTGAGTTTGTAATACAGTTGTAGAGGAAATGGGTAAGGAAAAGGAACATTTCCTCATCTTAAGAAAAAACATGGACCATGATGCGAGCAAACTTGCGGCTCGGGGTAAGGGTATTATTCCGCAGATAAAAAGCACACGCTAGAAGAAAGGAAATAAGCCTTAGGCACAAGGTCATACAGAAACGTCCGTGTTAGGATAGGCTTCTTTTTCACCGCATCATTAGATAGCTAAAAATAACTGAGAAGAATTTCATACATTTTTTCTGGTTAGTAATTCCGTACGGTTCATCTTCTCCGACGATCTAATGAGTTGCACTGGCAAACAGAAACGATTTGACCTTGTTTTAAAATTTAAGCTTTACGCACACAAAGGAATCTCTGGCTTTAGCGCCCTGAATTCAGACTTGTTCATACACAAGACGGTACAATGAAGAAAATTGCGGATATTTCAAACAAACATACATCTGCCGGTGAGAGTACGTTTTTAATTAGAGATAATTTCAAACAGTTAGGGTATGAGAATTATACCTTGCATTACGTATAGTGTATGAGAAAGTATAATATTAATGTAGATTTTTACATGGAACAGCGGAAATAAATAAGGAAAAATGGTCGGAAATAAAAAATTGAAACAATAAAAATTGAAAATGTAGTCCATTTATTGTCAAATTTAGTGATAATATAGGCACATTAAATTTAAAAAATATTTTTTTTTAGTTTTACGAGATCTGTTTCTTTATTGCAGGTCGCTGCAGGTTAAATAATATAAACCATAATTAATGTACCACTTCTTTCAATAATCTTTAAATAGCTCAGGTTTTGAATTTATTATTTTTATGTATTTAGTTTTAAGATTATTGCCAGCATTCATTAGATATATCTTAAAACGAATGATTTATCACTATAGGCTAAACGATGCATTCATATGTTTTTCTCCACAGATAAACACGATAGCATAATGATGACGTATTTTAGCGTTGTTATGATAAAATAGTATTAAGGAAGTCGTTTGTCGTTTTCATATTATATTACATTATAATAACGGCAGCGATAATATCCCATTATCATTTCACTAAGTTTCTCCTGCACTAGAAATTACCAATACACAACAGATTACCATTCCACCGATGGCACGAGTTAATTTGAAAACAATGGGATTGGCTTTACATCATAATTAACTATATTTAAATGAGCATTGTTCTTCCATACGATAAAAGTGTGTAGGAATTTAGACTCGGGCATGTGAGAGGAAAGCCAAATTTGCGAGTGTAACATGACGGGTGAATTTCTAAGCGTAGGCGTTCATCAGATGCAACGCCACAATGAATAGCACAGGTCATCGAGCTCGCTTTTGGTACTTGAAATACGAAGGATTAATTCCAATTCCTTTTCCTCGCGGTTGATGTTTTCTATCGCGGATGAACATTGGCGTGAAACCTGGTTTAATAAAAAGCTTTATTAATAATGCTGGTTGCACTAAAAGTTGTTCTTTTCACAATATTTGTATAAAACATATAGTAGTTCATTTTTTTAGAACATTTTATCGTTAGTTTTATGAATTACCATATGCGTCAGAGAATAGAAAAAGTAAGAAGAATAGATTCAGAATACGTTTCATGGATTTGGGTGAAAAGAAGTAAGACGTTCGCCGAGCTGAGGAAAAACAACAAGGAAGCAGGTGTCTTCAAATTACAAAGATTGGTTGGTATAGCATTGTCTCCATCTAAACCTACAACAACTGGTAATAACACTTAATGATAATACTGAGAAAAGGTAGTATTTTATTAGCTTTTATCATAAAAATCTGTAGAACTATATAGAAAATAAAGTCATAGCATGTGAATTTAGGATACCTATGCAGTAAATATCAATACCTACCTACATTCCATTATTTATTAATCCAATCCCACTAACTCTCCCTTTCCAGTAGTCCCCACATGGAGATGCGATTTGGGGACTATTTTACCTCCGGAATGAATATTAAACCCGGAGGAATGCCATCACGCTATAAATATTGCTCCATGCAAGGTTGCTCCTCATTGGGAGACTAATGTGGCGGTTTCCCGTTGCCTTACACATCGCAGTACTCCAGCCGATTCCGTGAACTTCACTCTCGCCCGAAGCTGTGGGAAACGATCTTCTTGATCTGCGCCTTGATAGCCTTCCTCTGAGAGTGCTGTTTCTCAGCAGTGGGGCCGGGGCCGAGTTTCGATAGCATGTAGAAAATTCTCGTTGCCTCGTTCCAGAAAAATAGGACGATTTGTGTCATAATTATTATTTTTATGTTAATTTTTTAACATTACCCTCCGGTTTCATTGCCGTCATAATGGCCGGAGACTAGGAATGGGTTGGACAGAATTCGCAGCCACATCCGAAGTCCACCGGATAGGTGGCTACGCTGCGTTAGGGTCATGCCTACGCAGCAGACGAAGTGATCCCAGGATGACGGCCTTCTGCATGCGAGCTGCAAGAGATTCCGCCTGTGCCACGCAGGACAGAATACACTTGAAGCTATATATCAGCGAGTCATTAACTCCACCAACTATTTTTATATTTAATTTCACGGTATTATTTATATTATTAATTAATTAATATTTATCAATATCAGGATTACAAATCGCATCTTCTTCTGCTTTCATCCGTTATCGATGAAAGTTAGCTTCAAAACATTCTTTTTTTGAAAGACAAAGGTAAGTTACACAAAAGTATTGAAGTTATAGGATGGTGTACAGGTTTTAAAAGTACTACTTTTATGTAATTCTGTAAATTGTTTTAGTAATATAATCTTAAGAAGTTATTTTTTTCAGGTTTTCCCTAACAGGTGTTTGAATGAAACCAAAAAATCGGTAGTTAGAGAATACCTCATATAATACTATCGACATACGCATTAAATTAAGCCTTTGTGGTGAGATAGTTGAGAGTTTAAGAGATGAAAATTTTTTTTCAAAATATTCCTGGTATTATTGGTTGAGAAATCTTTCTCGAAATCTTGATGAATTGAGTTTTTGAACGAAAACGATTTCACTTAGCATGTCAATTGGAGCTTGAACGCACTCACTGTAATCTCTCCTGCCTCAGCACTCTAATTTCGATCCTGATTGTCACCAAGGCATTTCGATACGTGGGCAAAGGAATTAGCCTGTAGCGAAAAAGTGATTGCCGTCATAACGGGAATAATAGAATCCATTTTTGCGCCCCCATGGAAAAACGTGGAAATAGGCGGAAAATGGCATTTCAAAGGGAAATCAAATCGCCAAAGAAATCTGATTGGTGGACTTCTGATTACTTGCGTCCATTGATTGCGAATCCTGGGGAAATTTTTCACTGAAGCCATATAAAAAGGTCTCCTGGCTGTAAACAGATATCCTCACAATCAAGAAATGTTATCAACGGATACCATCGAGAGGACATATGATCCATCACATTAGTACAATACTTTTTTTCTAATTTTCTTTTCCGACTCATAAAACTACTGAGTTGTGGTTAGACGCCAATAAAAAACTGATGCGAGCTTTGTTTGAAGTTAACTGAAGTGATTTAAGTAATTTCTCGTAAAAATTTGACCTTCACTTACTCCAGACACCCCATCAACCCGTAAGGCTTCCAATCTTATTCCTTTCCTACATAATTCTTCAATTGGTACATTTATCAGTCCCTTGCTCTTCTCACGGGGTCTTTACTTTTTAATTCGTTACCTATACTACGAATTAATTTACCTCAATGTCTTCCCTGTTTATTTGGCTCTACTTTCAATATGGTTTTAATTTTTCCGGCGATACTTTGTGGCACTCCATAACTAAGTAAAAGAAAACTTCGTATAGTTCACGAAATATTTTATAGGATATACCGACCAAGGTTTCCACTTACACAGTAATCATCAAGGCCTTGATAATGACTACTTAAGTAGGGAAAATTAAATAAAATATTTTTGAGGACTAGACAAAGTTTTCTTTTACTTACAGTATGGTGTTCCTTAAAACTTCCATAGCAATCAAAGTTGAGCAATGTCGTAATGTTCAACCTTTGCCACCCTTTCTTAAAAGGGTTGAAAGGGAACTACTTAGATCAAGATGAAACTGAGACTTTATTTTGTCAATAATTAGAAGGAGGAGGTTGAACTGGCACTTTTTTTTGGGTGAACTGCGGGGTCAAGATATTTAGGATAAATAGGTGTTCCACTTTCTAGCTTCAAAGATGCTTTATTCAATGATGAGACTGTAACTACTCTTTTTGTTAATAATATTAACAAATGTGGCTGAATGATAAATGTATTAATTATATGCTTTATAATGCTACATGTAGAACTGGAAGAAAATTCCTCTATAGGAAATGTGACGCTATCAAATAATTCTAATCTTCTTAGTTTCACCTTATAATTCATTGATATTTATCCTTTTTTATAACTATTATTTGCATAATGTCACCAAAAGTGTTACTGTAATGAGCATTTACATTTTAATAGTGAGACGACGAGAACCAAGGGTCCATTAAATATTATCATTTTTGCTGGAAAGCTAATTTAACTGTAATCTATCACGTCAGAAGTAATTTCACCATACATTCATTATAATTATTTTTCTGGCAAAAAAAGTACTTGAATGTCATGCTAGTAACCAATGTAAACATTTACTTTGGAGATGTAGATTTGTACGTCCTGAGTGGAGTAAGAGCAAACATACATGCCTCATTAGGCTCAGGTAAAGAAATGAAATGTATTGATGTCATCATTGTTAGTTTTCAATCCGAATACTGGTTTACTGCAGTCTTTCATTCACCCAATTTAATCCTCTCTTACACATTGATAGTTCATCTAAATCTTCTTTTGGCACTCCATAACATTCATCCTTCATCCTTCAAGAATTCATCCTTCTTTTATATCTTATTATATTCCTCAGGAATCCGTTGTGCCTCAGGACGAGCCCTATCCATCTAATTTTTCGCTTTAGTTTTCCTTTGTTCTTCTCCTGTCCTGCTATCCTGTATTTAATTCATTAATACCACTCGTTTCTTAATATAATCCTCCTATTTCATCCTAAGTGGCAGCCTCCATCACCAAGTTGCGAAAGTGACTTTTGCTCATGGCTCTAACTTCATATGGTTGAATACCTCTGATCTATTAAAAGCCCCAACTCCACATGAATGCTATCGGAGGCTGTTTCCCAGTTGGGTATAGCATCCTATTCGAACACGGAAGTTGTTTTTACGTCGAGAATTCGTCTTACTCATTCGCGTGGAAAACATTCGCCACAGGGCGTGACAATTAAAAATCTGATTGAACATTACGCAGTCGGCAACCATTCGGATTACTACAGCGCCAAAAATAAGAACATTAAGGGTCATTCGAATCGTACGTTAGGTCAATGGCCCAATTACCATCAGAGGATTTTTTCACCAAAAGGGCTGACTCAAAAGTGTTAACATTTAGGATTTAAATTTTAGAAATCCTAATTCGTCAACTTTGTTTTTTCAGTGAACTATTAAACCGTCAAATATTGTATCGAATTACATTTTTTAAGAAGAAAAAAACGAAAAATTAAATGAACAACTTACACCGGTTTGAAGCTCATATTGAAATTTAGGAGCAGTTCTGGTCATGCTGCAATCAATTTCGTTATTTTTTTTTTCATTAAACTTTTAAAAAATTGAACAGATATATGATAACATGTCTCCACATTCCAACTTTTGTCCCAACTGTGTTGTACCAAATTGCGAATCAAAAATACTGCGCCCAGAGATAGATGATGGCTGGTGAATTTTTATTTTCATGAGTGATTTTGAATGGGCAGCTACTGTGGAAAAACAATTATCGTAGCTTATCTGGTTGACCAGCATTACGAATCTTGTCACCAACTATCGCGTTTTTGGCAACTCGAAATTTATGACACATGGGACAACGAAAACCATCGTGTGCTTTTCCTCTGCTAACTCTTCTTTGCTGCTGAAACCATAACAATGCAAGCACGGGTCCTGAGATGACACGGTTGTTATTTTTGCAGGTAATGATCTGAAAGAAGGAATCGGTTTTGTTTTGCGGCATTGACAGCCATTCTTCAGTCGACGTTAATTAAATAAATTCATAAAAACTTGGATCTGACGCCAATTACGTTGTTATTTTAAAAAAGGCATTGCTATCGTTAACAACATCGTTACTATTGCTACTACAAATGCTACACTAATACCCATATTTCCTTCTAACGATCGTTTGGATCAATTCCTTTCACAGAACAATACAACTAATGCTCATTATGCCTCAAAATTGGGCACTATTATGGTATTTATGAGGGTTTGCCAATTCAGGTCTTCACTAATTGTGAGACCCAGAAATTTCGCAGTTGATGATTGTGTAACTATCCAAACAGAGACGCACAATGATTAATACCTGCGTAAGGGATAGCTACCGCAACATTATTGGTGCTACGTAGAGGGCAATTTTGGGACATGGGCTACGGAACATTCGAAATACTGCAAAACGGGGGAGGAAGGTTGTTAAGTGTGGAGGTTTAGTCGGACACACTTCCCAATTGCTGCCAACTGAATAGCTGAATATATTCTTTCGAAACTTTGACTCGGCCAGACACCTTGATATTCGTTAGCTCCCATTATAAAAATAGAAAATGTATTATTTCGCGTTTAGAAGAAAATCTGTTGATATGCATAAATTCGAATCATTGCGAAATATATCTCATGTGCCAAATGGCTACGTATTAAAATAGCATTGAAGTGTCAAAAAATTAAATCGTCAAAATGCACCATTTCACATTGTATTAATCTATAGTTTCTAAGTCACTCCTTGGAACACGTATGCCAAGGTACACGCAAATCTGTATTAAGACATGCTTTTGGAACAACGGCTACGGAGCTTTCAAAATCCTATGAAACCAGGTAGTAATGTTATTTAGCGTAGAGTCAGAAAACATTTCCAATAGCTGCCAGCATCACGCTTCGAGAAGTAGGACTCACTACCACATGCCGTCCCGTTTCGATTCAACTTGGAATTAGACCTCTAGATAGAGTCCCTGGAAGAGTCGGGTGGGTTATTGTAATTACTTGTCTATCAGCCATACGTAGGTACGTGAGCCTCGTGCCTTTTTACGAAGAAGTTTGTTTCCCCTGCTTCTCTCTCTTTGCCTCCCTCTCTTCCCCTCCCTCCTTTCCCTTCACTCCCTCCACTTCTACCTCCCTTCCTTGCCGCGCAGGTCTGCGCCACGAACTTTTGCGAGAGCTTTGTAAGCGTTGTAGCTTCCTCATCAAAAGGAAGCCTTTAGGATACAGTTTTTTTTGGAGTTTTAAATCAAAGAAAATTTTACGGGAGAGAGTAAAAAAAAAGAGAATTTTTATTTTAGCTTCAGTCGATTTCCCAGTTGTGGCCGCGGGGGAAGTGATGTTTAAAAAAAATATAGTCTTTCCTGCGCGGTTTGCGGCCGAATGAGAGCATGAAACAGCATCGATCGAAAAGGTACCCGTTCGGGGACGGGATAACTTCCGGGGTTTTGTAGTGTTCGGCCGATGATGATGGGCGTTGCTGGTTTATTTTGGGGACCACGAAAACGTTGTGTGGTGTGTATATGAATAAAAAGGTCGCCTTAAAAGCGAGTGTGAGAGAGAGAAGGGAGGGAAGGTGAGGGAAGCAGTGTGAACGAACAAGAGACCTCCAATTCGCTCCGGAGAATGATAAAGATGCTAATCAGCCTTGTCGATCAATCAGACTGTGGAGCCATTGTGGAGCCATAAGGAGATGGTACACTGGAGTCCAGGCAACCAGAGAAGGCTATGACAAACAAGCAGAGCAGGGGGTGAGGAAGGTAACGGCTGGGCGATACTTCGTTGCATCGAGTTCGATACGCCGGCATAGATCGCGATATATCGATATATTTAAATGTCGTGATGCATCGCTATACTGATCATCCGAGTTCTTAAAGTTCATTGCATTGCGATATATAAAATCACTTCGACTTGCGATTCATAATTTCAATTATGATATCAATTCAATAAGCAATTTCATGCGATATTTGAGGTATTAAAATGATAATAATAGTTCAAGATATAGTATAGATTTATTATTATTCTGATTTTTGCAGTACATCACACTGCAATACATGATGTCACAACAACTTGCGATATCTAATATCACTCATAATATATCACTTCGATAAGCAAAATCGAGCGATATATGCCGCATCATAACTATAGTAATTAATTCGTCCAAACAAGATTTACATCTTTCGGGACAAACATAACGTGTGGTCGAATATGCGGCGTATTAAACGAGATAAGCTGGAGATATCGCATCGCGATAAGGATCTTACGAGTTTAGCAATACATCATATGTAATGCGATTCACTTTGAGCTGTAACATCAAGCGATAGGTATATTTCGCATAATAATAATAATAATTTATTCTTACAGACAATAGTTTGACATAATTTAATACAATGGTTACGTGTGGGCTAATTTCGATGTGTCGCGCGCAATACGTCCGAGATATCGCATCGCGATATTGACTTTCAAAGATTTGGAATAATTCGCATTTCGATATATTTTGATCTTCAACAATATGCGATATATACCGCATCATAATTATAATGCCCAGATATAATGTTTTCTTGACCTCTTTTTTATAAATTATTTTATCTTTTTCAGGAAAAGATAGGTCTTGACTAAGGTGGTTCCACCGCGACTGTGTGAGTCAAAAGAAATGCTAAATTCATAATTTTTATTTCATTGGTTTAATAACCCTAACTTGGCTGACGACATGCTTTAGCTACTGAAAATAAAAATGAACATACAAAATATGCTGATTATTCCGGAAATATATATATATATCGCAATAATTGAAGTAAAAATATGCTAATTCCATGGAAATGGTGCTTCAGTCGGCGTCTATAGCTTAAAAAAGTGTTCATCAAAAATGTTAAAATGTTAAAAATGTGTATATATATATATATTTGCTCTAGACGCCGACTGAAGCACCATTTCCATGGAATTGACACATTTTTACTTCAATTATTGCAGTAATTAGCTAATAACTCAAAACATAAAGCGGTAAGATTCGTCCCTTCTATTTAAAATCAATATCTTGGAAAAATACTATTTTCCATGAAAAATAATATTTTCCCGTGCTTCTCCCATTTAACATTATGTAATTTCAGGTTAATTTAGCTAGAAAAATAGCGCAGAAAGGTAGCATTTTGATGCTCATATCAGAGAGAGGACAAACGCTTCTACATGTACTCGAAATATGAATTAAATGACATTTAATTAAGTCATATACTCATTTTTCAACCATTTACAAATTTATTTATGCTTCATCTGGGATTTCGGAGTGCGTAACGGGGAAAATAAAACAATATAGGTGGCTAAATGTTGGAGAAAAAAAATTAAAAATCTGACAATCAGCAAAATTAAAAAAATGTAAAAAATATGATAAAATGGTTATTCAATTCCCTTTGGAGCCAATAACTATTTTTTAACCAATCGAAGTAAAAAAATAAGGACTTTTCGCTTCCATTATAACGTTTGAAAGCAAATAATAAAATGTTTGTCATACACATACATTAGAAAGATCTTACGTAACAAGTCAAATTCACTGTAGGCATAAAGAAACAGACGCATCCGCGAAGACTGGTCATCAAACTAACCTTCCTAGCGAAATATCTATCATGTTGCTTCCCACTGTTCGTTATTTGTTTACCTATAGATAGCAAGACCGAGTGAACGCATTAGCGGATATAAAGCAAGAATATCTGCCATCTGTTGAAAATTGAAGGTAATTATCTCTTGAAACATGTCATATCAGTGACTTGCATTTTGATTCCTCTCGATTTTACTATGCTTTTTCGCTGGGATTATGGATTATTATTAATTTAAATGAGATAAAAAGGTATATAAAGAATTCATTTTCAAGGAAGTAAATTCGTGCTGCTTTCAATTAAGCTATCGAAGGAAAACATCGTAAAATTGCAAAATTAGTGGGTCAGCCCGAAAGTAGTAAGGTTAATCGGGGGGAAAAAAGATGGCGGACCGGCCACGCCCACATAACAGCTTCAAGCATTGGTCACTACAGCAAGCGCTCTCTCCATATACCTCAATGACTTAAAGTATTATACATGAAGTAGGATATCAAGTGACAAACGATGCTCTGCTACCAACTACATCGTGCCATGAGATCTGCCACACTGCTCGTATTTTTCGATGCAAAATTTACACTCCGATGCGATAGTGAAATCTGAATATCGCAGGAAGAGATAGGTAGACGTTGTTAAGGATGTTGGGCCAGGAGGCAAGCGGAGAGAAGAAGCGCCACTGTCTGGGCGGTTTGAATTATCCGGGATCCGGAAGAGGAAAGATGATTCGGTGCGTCTATTTTTTTGCATTTTCAAGCGAGGTTGGTGCAGCGCAGCATCCAGGGCGAGCCAGTCAGCCAGACATCTCCCTCTCACCCCCTCTCTCTCTCTCTCTTTGCCTCTTTACGACTAATTGGGCGCCCTAACCCTTCCCCATTCCTCACCTCCCCTTAGGGGGCTTTTGAGTGGACATCCCGCGTTAGGGATGGAACGAGTGAAAGGCCAGGGGTATGGAAATGCTTTCGCACGGAGTGTGTGTGTGTGTGTGTGACGAAAAGAGTTTGTCTGGGAGTGAATTTCCAAAGGAAATGGACCGAACCCCTTCCAGCTACACTTCCCCTCGCTCGTTCCCCATGCACCCCTTCCCTCGATGTGTATTTTTTTTATTTTGCACGGCTCATGCGATTCAGTAGGTACCCCCTTCTACTTATCTCCCCCCCCCTTCTCATTGCCTTCCTCATACCCACATAGCTTCACATATCACAGAGAGCATTTCCCCTTCCCTCATACAAACCGAATGCCAGCTGCAGACTTCCCCGCATCATCTCTCTTCGTTTTACAAACGCGTCTTCTAATGTACCCCGAGGAACCGGCAGTTCTTGTTCCCTATTCATTACTGCCTGATTAGGGCGCGGTTTTAGCCCATCGATATGATTTTGGGGTTTTGAATGTGGTAGTTAATCTCTGTTTTAGATTCCTAACACATTACGGCTCGGTTTTATTAAGTCTGGCAAAATTATTTTCTCAGATTAATATCTCATGAGACTACGTCCACTCATCGACACCGTTTGCGTCAAATAACCCAAGGTCTATTGTACTGGAAAAAATATCCCGAACTCTCAGTCAACCTTCATGTCAATTGTCATCAATGAACTGACTGGTCATTCGAATCACACATGGTGTCAATTGTCCGATTATCAATTGGAGGGTTTTACACCAAAAAGAAATGAGACGGGGGTGGCAAACTGGAATTGAAAGCTTAACCCATATATCAAAAACTGAGTATCCAGTAGCCCAACTCAGCATTTTTTGTTAATTATTTTTGTTCCGATTATTTTTATTGCAAAAATGTTTAGGATCGTCACGATTAAACATTCAAAAATATATATATATATACATTCATTTTCATTCCGTTTCTTTCAAACAAAAAAATCTTGCTTAAAAATTACGCCTTTATTCGCAATAACCGGGTACCTGAGTATCCAACTGTTGAAAAATTAGATTTTTACAAAAATATGAGATGAATATATAATTTTCAATTCCAAGATGATGTTCTTTCTTAGTAATAAAATTTTTCAATATTCTATCTTGAAGATATAGAATCACTGGTAAATTGTCCACACTTTTATTAACCGCAAACGACGGTTATTGAAAGTGTGAAAACGACGTCGGAGGTTATAATGTATGGAATCCTCACCTCTATAAGCAACCCTTCGCCTCTCATTTCCTGTTCCAACCACCTACCCTGCCCCCTCCTAGTCTTCTCTAGAAGTTTACTATCTTCACCCAAAACATCAAGCACTAAATCTCCTTCACATTCACCTTCTTTTCCGTCCATAGCACTTTCTCTATTCTCCTACACCCCACATTCCTGTAGCCGATTTTCGTTCTAATTTTCCCAGAGTCCGCGATTACTGCATCATACAACGCTACACTCCATATTTAAATCTTTGCCAATCTTTTTTACATTCTTACACAAGTCCCACGCCATCCGCTCTTTCCTATTGCTGAACGCTTCCTAAGCTAGCGCATTTCTCCTTCGTATGTCCTTGTGGCTATGTCCATTTTATTCCTACGCACAGCCCAACTAACTTATTTGTTTTACTTCCTCCAGCTTGTGCCCTCCCATATTTATGATAGCCTTTCAACTGTGTCTCAAATGTATCCCGACAGTGTCTTGCTATTGATTCATAAATGCCTCAGTATAGCACGGTTTTACAATGTTTGGATGATGTGGTAACATTATTAAAAATGTGTTTTTCCGATGTCTCTGGCGTTACTTAATGGAATATGCTTAACCATTTGAAATAAGAAAAATAAATTTGTAATTCCACATAAATTTATCCAACACACGACCTGGGAGCTACTGGCTGTACTACCACTGATGAGGACGTACAACGTTTAAAAATTAGGTTCTATGTTCAATAAAGTTATATGGAATTACTAAGTAATTTTCCTCATTTCAAAAATATATATTTCGTTTGTCCATTTTGCTCGGAATGTATTCTCGCAATTTCCTACCTTCAGGTTATTATACCCTTAGACATACACAGAATAATAACGACGAAATTCCACAGAGGAAAAATCATTGGACTTCACCGGACTTCACAGTCCTGACCTCCATCAGGACTGTGGAGTTATGAGGTCTTTAAAGAACCAAGTTGTTCAGGTCTGCAGGACATATGTCACAGAAGCAGTCCTGAACAATTTGTTTTTTTAAAGCCCTCAAAGGACGAAGGATGGGAGAAGGACGACCCGGTAACTTAACTGGATAAAGCACTCGGCGAGATATTGAGTGCTCCTGGTTCGAGTTCCAGTCAAGGCGAATTATTCTTTCCTCAGTGGAATTTCGCACTTATACGCACTTGCGGGAGACCCCATTTAGATGACTCTGTAGCTTGTCCCAGTATCCTCTAAATTCGTTCAGATTACTAATGCCCGAAAAAGGCAAGATGATTTTTGGATTCTGAAAGTGGTGGCTAACGTATAAATAAAATTCTGAATGTGGTGGCTAACGGCTAACTGGAGTTTTAAAAAATGCATCTAATTTAACAATGAGTAAACTCGAGTATCGCACATGAAGGAACGGAATGGATTACTCTGCACACGTTATATATCGTCGTTTCCATCCTTATGCCTCACTGTCAGGCCCATATTTAAGACCTATTCACGCAAAGGATCATAATGGATGCATGAAAATTGAACCGGGCATAGCGTACAAGATTTGAAAGATAATATAAGGAGACGAAGAGAAGATGAGAGAACACATGGGAAGACCGTTAACTCCCACATTAAGTCCTACCTGTACTACCAGATTAATAGCAGCACCAGATGGAGGGAAAAACTGCATAAAAAACTAAAATGTAAGGGTTAGGACTTGAGGAAACATAAAAAGTTCCACATAAGGATTCGCCGGACTTTCACATTGCCCAGCGTCCTTCTTCTTGATGACATGCCTCCTAATAAAAAAACAGAGCGTCATGATTCCATTTTTCTTCTCTCCATCTGAGAGTTATCCAATTCGCATTTTACTTCCGCAGGGTATGCTAAGTAATATCAGCGAATATTGTGCCTTTAATGAACATATAAGATACTCGAAGAAGAGACGCCTTTGAAACATTGACCTCACAGCAGATGCAGGATATGAAATGTACGAGTAAAAAGGTAAACATTAGAGTGGATTAATGTACAAATGAGGAAAGGCCGGCATAGAAAAAAACTGAGATG
Organism: Pyrrhosoma nymphula; assembly: GCA_963573305.1. Lineage (NCBI taxonomy): Eukaryota > Metazoa > Arthropoda > Insecta > Odonata > Coenagrionidae > Pyrrhosoma > Pyrrhosoma nymphula. The sequence goes on along the minus strand of OY754339.1, from coordinate 41,427,746 downwards.
AATGACATTGGGCTGAGAAAGTTTGGAAATGGATATATCCATTTCCTAAGGTATATATACCTTAGGTATGATAAAAGAGGAACCAGTGGCAGTTGCGCTAGAACCGTTCAAAATGATTCCAATCACGTACCTAAGGAGTCACGTGGTGCAACCACGAACAGTTTTAAATTGTGATTCATTTGAACCACTCTTAAAAATCTCACGCAGCCTTCCCGATGTAGTTTCTATCCCCGGAATATTGTTGATCAAGATAAATATTGGTGACGCATTTAACAACATATCGGAAGCATAAGGGGACTTTCCATTGAGGTGTTGAAGTAATCGCACATCGGAGCACATCAGCGAACTTAAGCGCACACGAACAACGTGGAATGGAACGATGTTCGCTGGTCAAATGTTTTGTAACCTCCAGGTAGGTAGCATTCTGCGGTTAAACAGCAGTCACGGCCGTATGCTTTGTGTAAATTTATTGAATTCGTTCAAATCAAGTATTTTAAAATGTTAGCTCTTTGTCACTGACAATGAGTAGTTATAGACTAGACACTGTGCATGTTTGCCGCCTATACTGAAAATCAACAAACTTGACAACAATCACGGATGCAGTAATTGCCGTTCTTTTGTTGTTAAGCGCGCATCAACTTTGCTGCCGATCTGTTTTGAAGTGCTCTGCCTAGTGCGCAGGGTCTGTAAAGAATGGAAGGCAAGTGCGCTGTTGTGTTACGAAGTGATTTGCGCACTAGATCGAATGGAAGGCACTTGAAGTTATATCCATGCAAAAGTTTCAAACCATTTTGGCAGACGGAGAGGGCGCTGGCTATGGTAGCCAAAGCTTGAAGCTCTAACGTGGGCGTGGTCGGTCCGCCAACTTTGTTCCCCCCGATTTACCTCAGCGCTTACAGACTGACTCACAAATTTTACAAATTTACGATGCTTTCCATCGATAACTCGTTTGAAATCAACATGCATTTACTTCTTGAAAATTCGTTCTTCAAGTACATATTTTTCATTAATTTAATTTCATAATAATCCGTATTCCGAGAAAAAATGTGTTGTAATGTCGAGTAAAATCAATATCTCTATATAACTACTACATGTTTCAAGAGTTACTTTCCTTAGATGTCAACAGAAAAATTGATATTTTTGCTTTATATCCGCTAATGTACCCACTCGTCCGAGTTAATCAAAGGCAAGCAAGGAAATAACATGGGGAAGCAACATATAGTGGGCATTTCGACTGTTAAGTTAGATGTTGATGACGTCTTTCCTCTTCATCTAACTCAACGGTTCAAACACACCAAAGTCTCGAACCGTTCGTTATTGTACCACGTGACTCCTTAGTTACGTGATCGGAATTATATAGAGAGTTTCAAACCTTTCTCCTAAAGTGTGCGATCACGGGTCTTTTGTAATGCGTGCGCTCGCGTTATCGTATTTTTTAATTGCACTAATGAGAGCGATCGTTGTTCTTCAAACTAGTTCATGTGTTTCAAACCAAAATTTTAAATTTATCGAGTGCGCTGCAAGGACAGTAGCTTTGAGTAAGCTTTTAGAGAGGAGTACGTTTTGCATTACATTATCGACAACACGAAAAGAAAGAACCGATTCCACCCAGAATAGTGAACTCCAACGATGAAATATCAAGGGATAATTGCATTACCAAAGAGATAGGACATTAGGCAAGAAGATTTTAAAATAAATTCCAGAAAATAAGCATTGAATGTAGATGAATGAGTTAGCCAGTTAGCACAAAAATAATGTCGTCATTCAGTTCTCTGAAGCAACTTACTTTAAGCACTCTTCTCATTCAGGTAAATTAAAACAAAAGCATCAATTTTCACCCAGATAAACCAATAAAAGTTCGTGTCAGGAAGGTAATTGTTGAACATGTACGTCAAGAAGTTTTGTCAAGGAAATGTTGTCATTTTCTATTTTTTGCAAATTCTTCGAAAAATAGAGCCATTACAGGTTGATATGTTTTTACCGGCTATACAATAAACACATCGCGTCATCTAATTGTTGAAAACATAACATATCAAGGTGTCTTGTACAGTAAATGCGTTCAATTTCTATTTTTTGGCAAATTCTTCGAAAAATGTGCCTAAAGAGCCTGATATTTTTAATTACCAGCTACTCCATCTAAATTTCGCGTCAATTAATTGTTTAGCACGTTTGTCTAGGAGTACTCTGGAGTAAATTCTGCCAGTTTCATTATTTGGCAATCTACTAAAAATAGTTGCATAAGAAGTTGATATTTTGTTATAATTTAACAGATATTTTCCTTCATGATGAGGCCAATTTCATTGATTTTGATGAGCATCGTATCTCGGTCAATCTACTTTTAGGTGGTTGGAGCGATTTGTGTTTATGTATATTTTGTGTATAAATAAAAGTGAAAACTTTTTATCTTTCCTTATTGGTTTTATGGCAACTCAAGGCTATTTTAACACGTAAACTCTTGGCACGTGACATATAGTTCGTAATAATTCAATTATGTGAGTACATATATTATTCTAAACGAGAAATATTATATTTATTGTGATTATTACAGCTAAATATATCAAGGTATCATACAGAGTCCAATCTGCGAAAATAAACCGCGTTTAACTTCAATATAACTTCGTTTAAATGTCGAATATCGCGCCTAAAACTTTGGTCATAACATGCATTAATTTAGAAAAAAACATTTAAAACAAATCTTGCGTCATTTCCGTCACTGCCTGTGTAGTTAATTCCAACACATAAACAGACGCACTTTAATTAAATGTGGTCCTAGTATTTTTTTCGACTTGAAAAATAATTAAAATATGATCTCAATGTCCCACGATTACCTACCGTTCCAGACACCTTAAGGGTACAGCAACGGAGTGAAATGAAGGGAGATGTAAAGAGATCGGTGGTGCTATTGCACTCGGAGTGAGCGCTACGAGGCATATTGCAATGGACAGTGGGGATGGAGGACGGCTTGCGCGGCATTCCGTTACTCAGGCGGCCCTAATGCGAGACGAGACCGTCCGTCGTGTCCAAATTTACTCGGCCTGAAACGCTTCCGGGAGACCCCGCGCGCACGAACGGACTTAGTCGTGTGGACGTAGTGAGAGAGCAGAGATCCGGCCCTAATGGTGCTCGAATATATTTCCCCGAAATTCGCCTCCCAAATTTGTTGGATCTAATCATGGAATGGACGCGGAGTGCATTCGTCCGAGCACGAAATAATCACGCCGCGGGCCTCCACCGTGGCACGCGTGGGATAGAGTATGTTGTTTTAGCGTCCCGTTCACTCCACTACCATTCTATTCCGATAAGCTCATTCATGAGGCATTTCCAGGGAATTAATTACGAATCTTAATAACGTGACCTAAAGCGTTATCGTCAATTTGTATTAGCTCTTAATATATTAGTTAAATTGCGATCATTTTTCTTCACCTTAACTTGCTTGTTGCTTAAAATCACAGTTCTCTCATGACGGAGGAAGTTGCAAGAACAGTGACTGCGGACATTGAGCAACATTTAAGGTTGATGTTATATCATAGTAATTTACATAATAAAATACTTTTAGAAAGGTAATAAAAGTCATGTTATAGATAAGTTGATGTAATAAATAGTAACAAAAACCACAGTCCAATGGATAAGAAAGACTTGAATGAGATGGGGATAGCAGCAAATATAATGTAGGATTATTATAGTTTGCAGATGTTAGTACATTCCAATCAAACCTCATCCTGGGCCCACCTCAGGAACCAAAATATTTAGCAAACTCAGCAAAGAAAATTTCAAGCTCAGTATTTTGGAATAAACTAATATAAGCACAGAGAGAACGTGGCAAAACAATTTAAGGGATTACGATGATAGCCATTAGAAACTCGGAAGGCTTGCGCAAGTGTACTATGAATCTAGAAAAAACTTAGATTAATAATGAGACGAGGGATTTTATTTCAACCTTGCACACGTTAAGGAAGACGAACGAGGAAGTGGTTGGTATTGTGGCTAGGAGAGGATATATTTGAATGAAATTAAGGGGGACTAAGAGGGCGGTACGGTATTGAGTTTGAGGTATTTTGAGGGTATGATCAGGTACTTGAGAAATTGTAAATTGATGCTGAATTCCGTCATAGAGAGGAGTAAATTAGATATGCGGGGGAGGAGGGGAATAGGGTTTAGGGACAGAATGAAGAGAGGTGTACTGAGATGAAGAGGAAAATAGTATTTTGTAGATAGGGGCATCCGCCCGTAAAAACCTAAAATGTTTTTACTCTCTCCTATTTAAACCTTTAAAAAACAGTTTATTGCCCTAGTAACAATGATTACGTACCTAGAAATTTCATAAGTGACAATATAAGAAAGTTCCAAGCAGATAATTAAAACAATTCCTTATTCACACGCATAGTTAATGACTACGACAAATGTAACACTTGAGAATGACCTGAAAAGGTCGAAACCAGTCGTGTTCTTAATAAAATTGTGTAGAATATAACCAAGTTTTCATTTTAACTAAAATGCATTCATTCTACGAAGTAAACTCGCAGACCATTGATTTTTACTACGACAAAAACACAGTGAGAAACCAATTCACTAAAACAAAATATTTCTTTTTCCCCTTCCCGCTCTTGATTTCCTGTACTACATTTCCCCTATTTCATGTCTGCTGTCTCAACACTCACTGTCCTACACTCTTTCGATGGCTCGCTGGGTAGTATGAATACGTACATCTCCTTCCATATCGTCTGCCAATTAGCTAACACCCCTCAGCGTATCGTTCGGGTACTTAGAGCGGCTGATAATCATGTGAAAACGTAAATATTTACCTTTGGCGAAGGTAAGTTTCCCAATATCATGTCCTTCCTCAAGGGATATAATGAGAAAATAACTCAGGAAAGGGATTTTCGACGCAAGGGCAAATATGTTCAGGCAGAGTGAGTATGATGGCGGAATGTTCATTTTGGAGTGATTCCCTTTTCATTTTAACAACTCTCACTACCAAGGAACTCATCGCACATGAGCGATAATGAGGAGTGATTTTTTCCCATGACGAACTTCCTCCAACTCCGATAACAAACTTGTACTCATAATGAAGAGAAGAATACTAGGGAAATTAGACGTTAAGAATACTAGGGAAATTAGACGTTAAAAATACTAGAGAAGTGCAATGAGATAGTAAAAAATCATCGATAGTTCGGCCACACCCAGGATAACCATCTAGTATTTGGAATCCCAGTGAAGCAGGCTTGATATCAGAATTAGATCGTGTGCAGCAACGAGAAGCTAAGTTTGTAATGGGATGTTATGATAATATTTTCAAGTGTTTCGAGGCAAATTAAAGAATTTGGTTCGAATCTCTGGATGGAATGATAAAAATTGGGAATAGCTATCACAGGGTAGAGCTCTAAACTCCTGCGCAAATATGAGGCGAGTTACTTCTCCTAAGACGTAAGGAATATTAAATACTCCGAGCTACTATGGTAGGTTCGATCATATGCATTAAATTACAGGGAGATAGGTTGCTGGAGAAATAGATTTAAAATATCATTTTTCCGCGTATGATTAGGAACCACAATAGCTATAGACAGATACCCCCAATAAGGTATCGTCGTTCGGACTTTTTAGAGAAATGGTTTTCATAGCACGAGATCAAAATTCATGTGACAAATGAAGTGATATATGTAATCTAAGTGCCATTTATAGTGGTTTAATTTTATAATTATTATTTTATTTTCTAATCACATAAACAAAATATTTGTTTCTATGTGGATTTGTAGTTATTGAAATATTATTTGTTCTGTTGCTTTGTCTTGTCAATCACCACACACTCATGTTGTTCACAGATTCATGTAATATTTTTTAAAAGAGTGTTGAAGGTATGTGTAAATTTTTAAGTTTGTACTGCGGCAAAATTTACTATAAATTGACTGTAATTATTTGTTGATAGAATCAAAATGAGGAAAAAAATTTAATTAAATATTGTTCTGATACTTCTAACTTGGTGCTGTTTATGTTTTTAGCCCTGATAATGTCAATAAAAGTTGACGAAACGTAGGCAAATACGCTTCTATTATTTTAATTTACCAAAACTTCAGAAATAATTTACAATTAACATTGTATTGTTAGATCAAAGTTTAATATTAATAAAGTAAATCAAATTGTTTTTTTATTTTGAGGCTGGCATAATTCTGTTAACTCATCGATAAGTAATTATAAGGCAGTATATATCAATATTACAGTCTCCTGGATAACTTCTGTGAAGCAACAGGGCAAATTGATTTGACAGTAATTTCGTCAAAGGCTAAAGCAGTTGTTTTTGAAAGACAGAGTGGGAATAATGATTTTATGATGAGGGTAAACGATTATGGAATGGAACAAGTGGACGATTTTGTGTGCCTTGGCCAAATGTTGGCGAAAAATGGAAGGTATGATGACGATATTATGAGGCGCGCGAATGCCGCAATATAAGTCGTAGGTAGAATGTGGAGTATAGGAATGATGGATGAGAGTTTTTGAAGGGATGCGAAAATCGCATTGTACAAACGTGTTATCCTCCCGACGTTATGGTTTGGCAGCGAAACCTGGATATGTATGGAAAAACATAATAGTGGGATAAATGCAGTGGGAATGGGGTACCTGAGACGTTTTTGCGGCAAACGTAAGATTGATAGAGTTAAAACTGTGTGGGTCATGAAATAATGTGGGTTGGATACTCCAAAAACGGACATATTCGAAACTAGTGTGCAGTTCTCTCTTGGTTTGGCCAAATCGAGAAAATGGACGAGAGCCGAATAACGAAACATTTACATGTGAGTGGAATGAATGCTATGAGAGAAAGGGGTAGACCAAGAAAGTCATGGGTGAATGTGGTGGAAGAGACTCTAGAGAGGAGGATATTAGAAGTCTTAAGAATAGGAGAGCATGTATGAAAAAATGCATGAGTGTGAGATAATCGAAATATGTATGCAAGGATAAAGCATAATGGAGGACATTATGAAGCGAGACCTAAGTTTATAGGCTTAAAAACAATAACTAAACTGAATAAATTCTTCACGGGTTTCCCAACAGGTGATTTGTAGTGGTGGTGGTCCAACTCACTCCAAGTCCAACTCACCTGGTGAATCACCCGTGAAGGATTTATTCACATTGTGTGCCAGGAAAGCACCAAGTCTCACCATAACTAAACTGTTTGACTTTTTCTACCCCGAAAGGGAATGGCGTGATGGGTATGTATGAACATACACATTTCCATTGATCTACGAACTAGCGCATTTAAAATAAATTTGACATCTCCCCAAATCACGAACTGGCCTGAAAATTATTTCCAGAGCCAAAATCTCGCTACAAACACCATCTTCATCTGAATGAGGCTTGGACTGCCGCCACTTGGACAATGGGAGACGAGAAAGTACTTCATCTAAGTTATTAACGTCAGCTCAGCACTATTTTTTCACCTGAGTAATTCACATATGATTCAAATCTCTTCTCTTCTTTCCCAAGCGCTATTTTTTTCTTACCGCATATATTATTACGCAATTACTTTTTAATAGGGTATGCCCGGTACAAGCATTTTCGATCCAATGGTATTCCGTTATATTTCCTGTCCATATTCTGATACCGCCGATCCGAAATTAATAATAAGTAAAACTAAGTTTTTTACTAATGAAAATTATTTTAATATACTTTCTCAGTTTTTCTCGGGTAAATAAGTCATGTTTACTTCGGCAAATTTATACTCATAAATGTCTCCTCATGACATCCAATACCCGTCCTATTCTAACCAGAACGGGCTATTTTACTAACTATTATTTTCTGGTAATTGATATGTACCATGCAATATCGGCAATTTTAGCACTGACTTGCACATATTGGGCAGATTTGAAATGGTCAAATGACAAAGATTTACACGCTCCACTTCATATTCACACACCACAACGGTCTCTTGTCTACGTCAAAGAAAAACGTGAAATGTTGTCCTAAGATGAATATAAACAGTCATTTGGCAGCAATTGAGTTGGGTTATAACACTAACTGTGAGGGAAATAATTAATTACACGCCCCATTGTCCCGAATCATAATGATATTTTACTTTATACCTTCGAATACGATTGATTAATCGCAAATTAGTAACACTGCCTGCATTTGTTTACAGTACCGAGTTCATTGCAATTTTCCGAATTGAGAAAATCGTTCAGGAAAACAGAACCACATGTGGTTGAAATTGTAGAGCGATTGATTTCCTTATAATTGCCACATACTTGGGGCAATTCGTCGAGGCTAAAATCGAACATGAAATTGTAACAGACACATACAGGTCACACCATCGTTCTCTAATTCGCGAGCGTCAGAATGGAGTACTTACATTTTTAAAACGCTAAAAGATATGGGTAATTATAATTTTTTCCATGCCCTTCCAAGGCGCAACGTATGTTATCATTGCGTCACTTCACTTTCCCATGCAGATTTAAAACACAACATGCACATACTTAACACGGGTTACTCTTCAAGCTTCATGAGTTTTGCATAATTAAAAATCGGCAGAAGTTATTTCATTCGCTTGCCAACGTAATATTAACAAAGGAGTGCTGATTTTTTTTAAATTATCAGAAGCTGGCTCTTGGGAAAAATGGAGAAATCCCATTAACCGCCTGTTAAAATATTCATTACAACTAAACAGGCTCGATGACCCGAAGAAAATGTATTTTTTTACTCTACTATTGCAATAAATACAGCATTTAAAATTATGACAATCGATTCCCGCTGAAAAGCCACTAGAGGATTTTAGGAACCTAAATGTTATATTTATCCTCTTTGCAGACAATTTTTATGTGAAATAACAACAGTAGTCTCTAATTAAACCAGTAAACAGCACACATTTTCAACCTCTACATGAAAAAATCAATCATTTATGAGTAGGTTCGCAGAAGAATCACGCTAGTCATACTGTATAAAAATGATGGCACAGGTGAGCCGGTTTGTTCAAATGGTGTGAAAACTAAATATGAAAAGAACAGCGTAATTTATTCGATTTCTTAGTTGCCGATTTGTAATCTTTTCTTACAAGAAAAATGTTTACTGCGGCCGAGTCCTTCTCTATACATACATTCACACGTTACCTTTGCGTGTGAGAATAATATATTTACCCCTAAGTCGTGCGTTATGAAACTTTAGAACATTAAAGCAAAGAATAAAGTAGGATTGTTTAATGATAAACCATAACTCAAAGAACATTTCATAGAAAAAGGAAACCACTTAACGTAAAAGACGTGATCGGGATCCCAGTTCCCAGTTTTTTCTCTAGTAGCGCTCCCTAAGCGGTAGTTGACATAAATATATCTATGAACTTATCCGTAGAATAACAATGCCGATGGCTTTATCTATCACACCAGGCTGACCTCGTTGGTCTCTCGTCTCTTATTCAATTCCATGAACAACTGCCACCCCAAACCTCGTCCTTCCCATCCCAACCTTACACCCACATTCTCCCACATCCTCCAAAACCTACCCCATAGCAATCATCCCCATCCCTTTTCGAACACTCCCCCACAACAGTATATTGCAGGGGTGTCAAAATGACTTCGGGTTTTCGGGGCCGCTCAGGAGAAAGATCCAGGATATATGGGCTTTGGCCCGGAGTCAGAGACTGAGGGTCGCAAAAGGAGAGGGAATAAAAAAATAATAAAAAAAGTGGCCAGCGACGGGAAGTTCCCATCCAGTAATTCCGTAAGATCGATGGATCGATTGTAACGAGAATAATAACCACCGCAAAGGTGTACTGACACGAATAAAACTAAACACAGTGACCGAAGGAGAGTTATGCATCTTAAGATATTTTTTAAAATACATTTAAATTTGCTTGAGAAGGGTAAAATTCTTTCCTGCTCCTCTAAAAGTCAGCATGAGGGCCCGGATAATAAATTTCGAAAACATTTGACCAAAGGGTTAAGTCTTTTGATTTCACGTTGATATCCTGCTTGCTCTGTCGTTAATCATAATGCATAATGACTCGTGTAAAGGCCACAAGATCCAATTCAATGAAAAGTATTCTTACTCAGTTTAGATTCCCTGAACCACTAAGTTACCTCTAACACATAACCTAGAAAAACAGGAATAAGTACCCGTATTATTCGAGAAAGCGGGCTACTAAATTTAAAAAATCATTCTTCATAACAGCTATCCCATGCTGTTACTACCGTGTGTCTTACGTAAAACAATAGAAATTAATGTAAATAAAACTAACCATTAAAAACATGCTCTTAAGAGTTTTACTTGTCAATTTTTGCATGGACGACCTATTCGATTCATATATTTAAAAATTAATTTTTAATATTTAAGATTAAAATATTTAAGGTTTTAATATAATCTTATGTTATAGTAAACATTGCCAACCGTTTATGAAAATGAATTGTGTTTATAGTGCCCATCCAAAACTCCACTTACTAATTAAGTAGGTATTATAATATTACAGTTCCCAATCCCAGTTTGGCATTTTACAAAAGATCCTCTTTTTACATGGGACCTAAAATTTACAATATTTTATCGGAACCAATATAACGGGTAAATATCAGAGTGGGATTCTCAAAAATGGTTAAAAAAAATGGTTGCTTTCTCTCAAAAATATAGATTTGTTGTTTTGAATTTAATATTTACAATACATATATTTTTGAGCTGTTAATTTTCTTTTCATTATTCCGATTTTATGGGAAATTACTAATATATATTTAATAATAATAATACTATAACTTACCACCTAACCCATTATTCTTTTTGTAAACATTAATTAAAGATATTTCCCATTCTGTAAAGAGATCTATATCATGATACGCCAAAACAAAAAAAAATATTACATGATTTTTAAGAGAAAAAAAGATTAATTTCAAATATTTTCCTTGATACTAGAGCAACTTTCATGTTCCAGATCGTTTATTCAAGCGGTCACGTTTTATATTCACCATTTATTTGAACAATTCCCCCATTTCTGACAACGTTCCATTTGTTAGCGCGTAGGTAAAGTGTAATTCTTTCAAATTTCAGTATTTCAGTTCTTATGTGGCACAACTCCATAGCAATAAATTCTGTCCATTCATTCATAGGCTTAGCTTGAAGGAAACTCTTACCATCCAATACGCAGGAATGGAAAACACGGGTGAATTTCCACATTGGATCCCAGCATTACTTCCTCATTTAATCTCCTTTATAGAAAACAATGGAACGAGTTTTCTGGCACTGCGGGGATTATTTATTAACAAAAAAACGAGTAATTCATTAATGTTTCCTTTCCTGCAACTCTCTGATACGCCTATCCAAGATAATTAAAAAAGGATGAACAGGAAAAGGGATAGATAACGAACCAAATGATAAAAATAGTAGTTCCTGAATTTGAACCTCACGCTACATTAATCTATGAAAAAATAATATTGATGGATTCGGCGCAAAATTAATGGTATAGGACATATGCAATTCATTCCGGGGAGAAATTGAGACGAGTGAATAGAACATTTATCGCAGCGCCGCATTCGAAGCTGCGGCGACGGTGAGAGCCAGGAAAACGAGTCCATTGTTAGTCGATTGGATTTTGTGATCAATTACCAGAAAAACATTCACTTTCTATCCGGCTTACAAAAATAATGATGGAACATGGAATATTATTCCAGCCGACAGAAAGAATTTTAAGAGAAATGAAGAGATGGCTGAGGTAAGTAAGAGTGGGTGGACAGAAGCGGGAAAGGGAATAATAATTTGCTCTTCATTTTTTTAATGCAAAATATTTTATGAATTTGACGTGTGATCTACTCCTTCGCTAACTTCGGGTTTACTGAATTATTATAGGCCGAGTTTTTTGCAGAGTGTATTTTTAATTGAATTTATTAAATTGAATCCGCTATTGTGGAGAAGCCCAAATTTAAGGGCCGTTACCTCTTACAGATGTATTTAAATATTAAACGGCGTTTTATCATGCGTATTTAAATGAGAAATGAAGCAACAATTTATAAATTTCTTTTCATACTTCCATATGATACGAATTTACATAAATAATAACTTTCCTTTCAAGGGATGAGTGTTTGTCTAGGGAGGCGAAAATAGCTGTGTACAAAAGAATGTCTCCATGCAGTTGGAGTGGGTTACCTGAGAAGTATTTTGCGGTAAATGTAGAATAAGTAGGTTTAGAAAAGACCGTGTCATGAAAGAATGTGAGTTGGAAGCTCCAGCAACGGACATGTACGGAAGGAGTGAGCTCCGTTTGTTTGGACAGGTCAATAAAATGGGAGAGAGCCAAGTAACGAAACAGATATATGATAGTCGAGTGAATGTTGTGTGGGAGAAAGAGGTAGACCGCGAAAGTCATAGGTGAATGTGGCAGAAGAGACTCTAAAGAGAAGAAATATTAAGAACAGGAGAGCATGTATGAGGGTAACTGTATGTCTGAGGGTAACTGAAGCAAAAGAAACATGCAAGGATACGACAGTCTGGAAGAAGTTATTGAAACTGAACCAGCTTAACAGGTCTAACACGGGCAATTAAAGTTTTTTGATTGTGCTTACCTCGAAAGGGAATTTCGTGATGGGAATGTATTAATGTTATATGAGATGCACAGAAAATGTATAGAATTTTAAAAATAAAATATCATATAATTATGCGTAAGATACTTCATATAAGAGAATGAATCAAAATAGGCTTAGTAACTTTTCATTGAGAAGGACACACAAGTGTTGACACCGGTCGGGGTTTACCATTTAACTGCGAGGAAGTTAAAATGTTTATTTAATTTCATTCTCTAATATGAACTCTAAATTCAGCTCGCGAACCATTGAAGATATGCATGAGCTAATTCGGCAACTTTCCCTTCTTTATCGCGATTTCATATGTTCCGGCAATGAAATAGCGTTTTCAAACAGGAACGAAACACATGGATAACTTTCGAATAGCACTTAAGTATTTAATAAAGTAAAATTTAATAAATTTAAAACGTACAAGTAAATTTAAAACTAAAAGTAAATTTTAAGTATTCGGCATACTCAAAACAGGACTACCGTTCTTAAGGGGTGTTTATATTCCTATTATTTCTGAATAAGGCATATTTGTTCAATGAGAAAATGCACTATAAGGAATAAAATTATTGTAATTTATTTTGAAAGGCTTTCGTCACTGGGTATCTTTTCTTTCCCTTCAACCACAGACACGGCTTTCTCTACCGTATCCACCTCTACCCCGTCTCTTCCGCATTCTTGTTTACGCCTCAGTCGTGATTTCAGCCCTTAGACCTTTCAACGCCCACCAGCCTATCTCCAAGGCGATACCTATATCCGCCCTATTTCCTCTCCCTTTTCCGCCTCCTATTTCCACCCTCTTTCCCTCCTCCAATCCTCCTCCACAAAACTATCCAACTCCTAACACGCCGCTTTTTTTTCCTTGGCTCAAACTAATGAATGGGAAAAAAGGAAACAAAATATTTTCTCTTATCTGTCATAACTTACTGTGGGAAGTATGTTTTTCGCTAGAAATCTTGTTGAGAAATTTTTAATTTCTTATGCTACAGGAATTATTTATTGGCTCCGGTGACAGTAGTGTAAAGGCCTATAGTCAGTTAATCCTATGGTTTCGAGCTCAAGCCACACCATAATGGATTTTTCACCATTCAGGACATGGTTGTTTGTGTTTCACATATATTATTTGTTAATTGCCAATATGTAACAGGCCTTCGTTACTGGTTAGTTTTTCTGGTGGTTGTGGAACAAATTACAAACTTTAATGGAAAAAGAAAATATAGTATTTACTTTAATCGGACGTATTATTTATGCATTGTGGGTACCATTTTTTCATGAGAAACATTTTCTAAAACTTTATTCACTGGTTCAACACAAAAAATGCGGCAAAAGGTTTTGGGATTCGTCAATATGAGAACATTGCTACAACAGCGTTGTAGAGATTTTTTTATTTGGTACTGACTAATTCTTAGTTTTTAGCTCTAAATCAGCCACATGAATTCAAATTATACATTAGTGGTGTTGGATCGTACGTTGATATAAATCGCCTTCGTCCATCCATCATTTGATGCCATGAAACTTCAACGTAAAAAGAGTGCATGACGAAAAATAAAAATTAATATCTCCCTTAAAATAAAAATTACCAAAGCAAAATTTACTACGATACATAGACAAGGTACGTCGCTACAAAATATGAAATAGGGAGAAAAATTAATAGGGTACTTATTTTGAAAAAAAACGAATTTAAAGTGTTCAAAATAAAAATGTACGCACTATATCGAAAAATATTTAATTAATGACGTCATCATATTATGCTTTCTTATTATGCAAGTGCTTCCTCTTTAAAACGAGCATTTTTTCTCAAACATAAGTATTATATGTTCGGGGATATAGAGGCCCAATCTAACATAAATTTACGAGAAGAGCGAGCAATTTTTCATACTCCGGTAACTAGGAAATTGACGCATATTTAGTTAAACAACTGGGAAGGGCTAACAATGTAGTAAAACGGAGGAAATCCTGGAAATTCGTTGGAAACACGATATGTCAAGGGCAACTCGTTGCTCGAATTAATGTGAAATGACCCATGTACTTTATCCTAGTGTTGTTACATAATAGCAAAGGGCTCATATATTATTCATGCGATATTTTAGTAGTGTGGGCCCTGCACATGTAAAATGTAGAGGATTTGGTTATTGTATGGTTTTATCGAATCGCCAGTTTTTGTCGGTCACCAAAATTAGGATTAAGCACTTATTTCACATTCTAAACAATACTAGATATGGATTAATGCGCTGCGACAACATTTAAAAGGTAATAAATACGGTACTAATCTTGATTAGGGAAGGGTACCTCGTTTGGATAGCCATAATACACAACAATAGACGATCGAATCAACAATCGATGAGGCTAATTGCCAGCTTTTGCTGCCAAAATGGAAATAACATATACAGCAATATCAAATTGTTAAGAATTATTGGTAGGAGTGAGTTTAACATCATGGAACTACAGCAATTGTTCTTGTGGTGGAATAATCCTGTCAAAGGTTTTAGTCGCCGGTCAAGATACTGGGCATATTACACTTATCTGCGATGTCTTGCTGATCTAAATGGGAAACCAAGGCCAGTGCAAGAAAAATATATTTTTTTTGAAAAGATGATTTCATATAAGAAATTCCCCTTCTACTTTATATTACTTAGCTTCATTTAGAAGGGAAAAACTTTGTTTATTTAATACCTATTGGTGAACGGAAAATAAAGTCAATGATACTTCCCGCTGGTTTATACGAAGTAGTGCTACACATGTCGTCTCGCCGCTTGTTGATTCAATCGTCTATTTTTGTCTGTTGTGGCTGTCGAGGAAGGCGAGGTACCCTTCCCTAATCAAGACTATCACTTTTTTAAAGTTTTTGCAGCGCATTCCTCCATATCTAGTATTGTTTAGAATGTGAAATAAGTGCTGAATCCTAATTTTGGTGACCATCCGACAAAAACTGGCAATTCGATAAAACCCTACTATCACCGAGGATTTTACTTACTTACATTAAAAGCTACCTTAACCAGTAGAATACCATATAATAATAATAACTCAAAACTCGTACTCTCATTGTCGCCATGGGCATCAGGCACCCTGCACTGAATTTAACTTTTCGCAAGCGAAAAGATTAGACTCAGCATTTGTTTTGACTCTCATAGTCGTGGTGGAACCCCTTTAACCTGCAGGTCATATTCTGTTGCTTCCATCACTTCTAGAGACATAGTTCGGGGTCAAAATGATGATCTCCGTGGCATACTAGCCTACTCTGGAATTTTCAATTTGGACCAATATCTCCAGAAGAAATAAAACAATAATTATACAAAAATAAGAGGTCATGAAGATGAATCAGCTTGGTATTTTTTAACGAATCCTACTGCTTATCCTATTGTATTGCAAACGTAACAAATCATTCAGTTCAGGGTTCCTAATGCCCTTTAGCGTCAAAGAGAGTACTAGTTTCGAATAATTATTATACAGTAATCTACTAGCTCAGGTAGGTTTAAATGGAAGTAAGTAAAAATTCTCTACATTATTACATGTACAGGGACCTGTCTAACAATATTTCTTTTTTAATCTCAACATGCTTCCTACATTTCTTCATCCTGTCTATAAAACCTATTCTCTTTATTCTTCTTCCCCGCTTACCCAACGTTTGTTAGCCTTCCGATAGGTAACCATTCTGTGGGTGCACAACAGTTACGGCCGAATTTTTTAGTGTAGTTATCAAATTTGTTCAAAATAAATATTTAAAATGAAGTTTTTTATCACGGAGTAATTAAAAAATTTAATTTTTTACGCCTGTACGGAAAATCAGCACAAGAACAGCTATCACGGATGCGATTATCGACGTTCTTTTATTGTTTAGCGCACATTAACTCTGCTCTCGATCTGTTTTGAAGTGCGCTGCATAGTTCAAATGGTCAGAAACAAATGGAAAGTGAGTTCACTGTTGTGCTGCAATGTGACTGGCGCACTAGAGCGGATCGAAATCTCCCTATAAAACCGAACCTAATAGTCTATATATTTCCAAGCCCCACATGACTAGTTCCAAGCCACTTCGACATTCTCTCCATATGCCCTCTTTCCTGCGATGGTTTTAAAACCCCGAACCCTCCCACGGTCACCCCTTCTCCGGTCCCTCAATCCCTACACCAGGATCCCTTCCACTCCCACACTCCACCTCCGACAGGACGAGGTCAATCGCGTGGGAAGGTGTGCGGGGTCCATCTCCCTCCGGGTGGTAGACGGCGTGAGCGAGTGACGCCGCCGGTTTGAGATTGTCGCATCCAATTTAGTCACACCACGGATGCCGATAAATAGCCGATATTTTTTCTCCCCACCCCCTCCCCCAAAACACATTCCCCCGGGGTTGACCGCTGCAGACCTCACTTTCCACTCCTCCTCCCCCATACTCTCCGCCCCACACCCCCATCTCAACAAGACACCCCTCCCTCCCCACCTTCACCATTCCTCGTTCCGAGTAGGCATGTGCGGTATTTCATCGGCATCTACGCGACACCCTGCAAACCATCTCAAGAAGGCGTGGCAGGGGATGATTACACACCAAGGATACACGGATCGTAAAACACACGTAATCATTATATCATTTAATATTAAACAAATGACCAGCTTCCCGTACCGCCATGAATGACGGCATCGATTGTATTCTTCTTCTGATCTGTTCTTTACATCTACATATAAATACTACGCAGAAGCGTGTGGCTACGGGGCGATTGGGACTACAGCCATGGGCTGGGAGTAGAATAGGGAAAAGGAGGGTGATCAAGACAGAGGTGAACTGTGTGTCAACGATGTGTCTTAAGATAGTATCACGCTGTTTTTTGTTGTAATCACTAGTGGTGCGAGGAAATAAGGAGTTTTTGTACCAGTCAGTTCGGCTATGAATATTTATTATTTTGTCACTCCTGTAAGTTCTAGAGATATAGGTCGGGGATAAAATTATTTTCTCCGTATAACACTGAAACTTGCATGACCTCAGTTTTTCAAATAATCTAAGCCTAGCATGTAGTCTCCGAATCTCTAACGGTTCCCAAACTAATCCTTCCACCAACTGTGTGACACTTTCTGTACGTTCGTAGCAGTTTTTAACAAAAGCATGCGACTTTTCTTTGATTTTAACTACTTCGCGAATAAAATCTTTCACAGTACGGTCCCAAATGCACGCAGCGTATTCGATATGTGGCCTTACCAGAGCCAAATAGCATCTTTCGTTCATTATTCATCAGATAACCTACTATTCGTTTGATTAATCCTATATTAAAGTAGTACCCCTCTTTCAATTTTATCATCAATGGTGCACCAGACTCTCTCTATTCCATTGTCGTTTAATGTGGGTGCGGCGCGGCGCTATTAACTGTGATTTTACTGCTAAGAATACTCCGCCGCCGGTCCTGATAGGTCAATCATGTCTATAGACTCCTGTACACCTTAGCGGAAAAATTTACTATGGCTTATGTCATCGGCAAGCCAGCTCTGTTCCTATTACTGTAAGTGCGTTTTGAATGCTCTTAACACTGCGAGAGTTTACTACTGATAGATTGATGTTGTACCTGGCGAATGTGAGTCAGTTCGTTCTAGTCATTGTTTCTAAGTGTTTTTTTTTATATTCACTGACGGCATATTTCTGTCATTCAATCTACATCTCTAATTCCACGTACGTGATCAAACCTACCATAGTAGCACGGGATAGCCATTCCCATCCTAGTTGTATTTCAATTTATGGGTGTCGATATTCGATATTTACTTGATATACTTCCGTCTCAATACGATATTCATAAGAAATAAGTATTGAAGGAGGCATGCTCAGTGCTGCGTAACCAATAAATTCATAGCAAAAAAGGAAATCTCTCTATACAATTTCTAAAAACCGTACACATTATTGATTAATTAGCCATGGTAAGTAGTTTACAGCATGAGGGGCAACTTTGTGGAAATATTTCAAGATTGGAACAAATGGTTAAGTTACTCAAGTTACTGCAATTTCCACCAACTATTACATCACGATGTTGCTTTTCAATAAAACCATGGGTGTCAATAACAAATGAAGTTTGTGAAAATTAACTAATTTAAATTCACTTTCAGTTCAAAGTATTGGAAAAATAAGTAGACCGCTAAAAATACCCATTTATACAAGAATACGAATATTTACTTATACAAAATATCGCATGAATAATAAATGATCCCTTTGAAATTAGGTAACGAGACTGAGATACAATACATGGGTCATTCCACATCGATTCGAACAACGAGTTGCCCTTGACCTTTCGTATTTCCCCCATTTTGAAGGATGTATTTCGTTTTACTACATTGTTGGCCATGCCCAGTTGTTTAACAAAATATGCTTCAATATCCTGGTTACCTGAGTATGAAAAATAGCGAGTATATATCCTGTTTAAGGACCGAAAATTGAAACAAATAGCTATTGTTACAGGGTCAAGGTTCAATTATTGTATTAAACTAGCGTGCCGACAAAAGAAAAGTGTGAGTGTTCCTGCAAAAGGCAAAAAAAAAAACAATTTTATATTTTTCGATGTTAGCATATACAACATCGTTTTCTCAGCATTTACTGATTCTTCATAAGTCCAGGGAATTGCACGAAACATCGTTCATCGAAAAGCTTATCTATACGCATTTGTCCAAAATCTATTTTTAATTAAGGAAGATGGGGGGGGGCTTCATGAAATATTTCGTTACCTTACATAATATGGGTGAGTAGGTGGAGGTTTAAAAAAATCGAAAATCGTCTCGAATATTACTTGAATGACCCCTAATCTTCAAGAGAAAGAAATTTTTTAAACTGAAAGTAGGGTTGTGGTTGGAGAATTTCCCCCTGCTCCCTTTTCCTCAACCTCAAACCACATACCCCCCCCCCCCATGACCAAATTTCTCTGAGTATAAGCATGTCGAAACTTTAGAATCTGCCATAAGATGACTTACAAAGGTAATAATAGTCGCGTATTATCATAAAATGTGGAAAAGTACAATTTTTTGTTAAATTAAGTCATTGCGGTTACACAAATAATACAGTACGCAGTCACGCGCACCGGTAAGGCATCTAGTTCGTTAAAACCACGCTGAAATACGCTTTTAAGACGAGATGAAGGTGCAACTGGCTATCAAACCTGCATCAAAGAATCTGTATTCTAAGAATTCACTATTGATCGATAAACTGAATTATATGAAGTTTAAACACGAAATTAAAGCAAATTTCGATCTTTTTTCATTTTCGTTGCTAATCAATTTTTCCATTGTTTCTGAGGATTGAAGTACCTTATACTGGCTGTAAAGGCTGCATGGAAGGGAATTTAACTTTCTCGGAGCGTATTTCAATAGCTATTAACGATATGATGCCATCAAATTACACGATTTAAAATGTTTTATGATGGTATACATAACTTATGGTCGTTTATATGGTCGTATTCTTGCAACCTATCGTAGCTTTGATACTCTCCTCCACTCGCTCATGCCTACGGCATCCGTTGGGATCGCAAAGCATTCATCCATTGTATTTCTGAAACAACCCCTTCCACCTTATCCTGGGTTTCCATCTCTCTGTTTTTCCGGGGAACTTAAATCCTTGCTCCTCCTTTCCCAGTGGGGAATTTATTATCCAAAATATGGTCAAAGAACGTTCAGTAAACACTATTAAAATTAAATGTTACTATCGAAAGACATTTAATGAACGTTCAAATGGAACTCATAGATCGTACAAAGAATATTCAATGGAATACTTCATGGATTGTTCGAAGAATGTTCAGCGTAAATGATTCTCTAAATGTAAAAAATAGTTTCACCTCCGTATCATAGAACCACAATGCATACTTATACCATAGAATCATCATACCTCCTCATAGCTGTCGGAATAATACTGTTAACGCATGCCTACCTATGATATGCCAATAAATACCCATACTCGCAAATGATATGAATTACGAAACTAGAGGTAGGTGTTATACACTTGGCCACTCCCGTGCGTCAATTTAACTATGAGTTAAGTTATTTTTAAATGTTAATAACGTGATAGTATAAGAAAATACCATCCATTCATGATAATAGTTCTCTGACGTTAATTAATTGAAACCTATGTTGCCACACAGGATGAATATGAAGTAAATATTGCACTCGAAACCATGCAATACGTAAATATGGAAATAAGACCACTGGACCAAATGCAACACGCCGCACACACCGTGCTTATTTCAGGATCACATACAATGCAACTGACTTCAGAAGTGAAAGGCCGGCAATAAAAGTCAAAATAAATCTACGAATATATTTCATAAATTTATTCATAATTCAAGGTTGAAATTTTCAAAAGAGGGTTGAAATTTGGTGACGAGTCAGGAAAAAAATCGAAAATACCAACATTTTTAATGCGATTCGAGTCCAGATAGGATTTTGTTTTTTAATGGGATTTTAGTTTGAGAGTGTCCCATTGATCGTGTGTAATTTCTAACCTATATTTTCACACACTTTCTTTCGTGCCACATGGATGAAATTTGGTACCTAGGTAGAAAAAAGTCAATTTATGTTGACCTGTGACCTCTGAATGACCCATGAAGGTCAAGGAATGACAAGACGGATCTGAATACCTGACCATCGATCTTGGAACCCTATTTAATACTATGATTCGATACGTTTGCAGCCCCGGTTCACTTTTTGTCACCCCTGTAGCCTCTGAGTGACCCTTGAAGGTCAAGGGAGGTCTTGTCACTCAGAGGTCACGGTTGCAATTTCGAACTCGAAAGTTTTTCCATTGTGTTTCTTGTGCCCAAAAACCTAAAAATTGAAAGTTTCTCAAAGAAATTGTGTCATTTGTATTTCGAAAAATTTAACATTGAAAGCCGATAAGGCAACATTTGGATTTTTGGTTAGACCCTATTTATGGGGTCAAAAATTCATATTTATAAAATTTCGCCTGCACTCAACAAAACTTACGATTTTTATCTACCTAGGTACCAAATTCATTCATGTGGCACGAAAGAAAGTGTCTGAAATTATAGGTTAGAAATGACACTCTGTATATATGTAAGCTGGTTGCTAAGGCTCATTGTTAACAGCTTCTGTAGTTTTAGAGATCCTGTATTAGGAGAAGTTGGCCAAGTTTCGGACCATTTTATATTGGCTGAGCTCTTTTTACCCAAGAATCCCTCTGATTGGAAGGCACTGGACGCCATTGTTAGTTCATTCTGCCATAGAATAGCATTGAACTGAACGGGAGGAGATTCCTAATTTGTTCTTCAGAGACATTTTACGGCACTATTTTTATGAAGCTATGAGCTAAAAGACTGATGAATCGATTGAAGTAACTGAAATGAGTGTTTCTTAGGCTTTTCGTATTTTTAAGCTCTATGAAATGACTTGCATGTGACACGACCCGTTGCTCTCTCTTACTTTGGTATCTTTTGTTGTAAAACTCTAAGTTATCTCATCATTTTTTGATTGTCCATTACGCTGAAACCCTGAATATATTATTATCTATCTAATATGCGGCAAAAGTGAAAATGAGATGGCGTGGTCAGGCCACTTATGTAATTCACAACCACTGGTACTTATCCCGTTGTATTGCTATCCTTGGTTGACTAATGAGAATGATCTGTTTCACTGTTACTTATAATGATGTTAGTGTTTAATTTTGAACGTTTTTCGAACACTGAATTAATTATTTTCCGAGGATAAAGCAAGCAAAGAATGTAAGACTGTTGTCCCCGCTGCGAGTAATCCCTCATTTTCGTTCCCATTGCTAAAAATGGCGGGAATAGAGGCGTTGGCAATTTTTGCCGCAGGTGACGATGATTTCATGTTTAACGCGTTTGTTTTAATTAGCATTTCAAGCAGGCAGAGGAAGGAGGAATGCTCTCTCAGTGAGACGTTCGACGATTTTCTTTAGATTCCTCATTTTAAAGTCTAAAATATCTTCTGTCACCTTACTGTAGCCCCTTCCTTGGAATACTTTCTCTATTTCCCCCAAAAATCAGCTACCCTACGGTTGTACGCTCATATTCTCGCACCCGAAATCAATAAGCCTGCGTCAAGAAAGTCTTATATATCTGGCCACTTCCGAGGGATAATTTAACTTCGGGAACTAATTTTTAAATGGCAATTCCGTGTTAGTCTGAGGAAATACCATTACATCACGATAACAGTCATTTGTCATTATTCAATTGAAACCTCTACTATTGCCACATAGTATGAATATAAATGCAATATTACTGACGCCTAACTCTTGCTAATGGATATTTAGTTGAGTTCTTTAATCATTTAACACATTTCAAACGCACAACGTCCTCCGGCTTTCATGAAAGTATTCGATAATCACAATGTGTCGAATATTTGTGACAAATTCGTCCAGATTTACAGAATACAATTATGAAAAACGCACCGAAGTTATACTAATTTCACAATTTTTTCGAAGAGTGATATTATCAATAATATATTATTATTTACACTGGGATATGCACACATATATTTGTATCTAAAAAAACACGCCGTAGCCTTTTATCGTATGAACGTGATAACTTATTCCCTATCAAATGACTCCGTGCATGAAATCTTTCGAAGTAGTATCCACCCGTTTGAGACCGCAATTTTGGTTGATTAGCTAATTTGAATGTATCCGCGAAACGTCCAGCCTCTTATCCTTGCTGATCTTGAAGTATCAATAAAACGGATAGACCTATTACATCCATGGTGCTGACATCTTCTTAAGTCGAAGTTGCGGGGCTGAGATGTACACCTGTCTTCGGCGTATACTTCGTGCAAACTCCACTGCTTTCGGATATAATTATCAATTACGGCCGATTTTTACGGCAATGGTCATTTAATTTTGTGTAATAACCTTCCTTTTTATGCTACAAATATTTTGTAAGTCATTTTAGTCGGCTGATAGAGGGAAAAATCGATAATACTGTCGGCATTGCATCGTACGTCCGTAAGCGGTAAAGTATTGGGCACGCCCCAATGAGCTAACAACGGTGCCTGTCGCTGACTTGGCCAACCTCTCCTAATATAGGGCCTCTATGTAGTTTGCACATGGATACTGAAGGATAACAGACTCCTAACTTCGGCATGATACCTTTTTTGAAGCTGCCAACCGCGGCGCCACTGCCATGCTGGATGCATGGAATCAGACGATCCCTATCATCCCAATGTAAACTAACGCGGTATTTGCATTTTTTATTTCGTACTGTGGGAAATTACGGCCACTTAGGAAGCAACTAATGGTTCTTTCCGTCAAATAATAATGTTATCCACATGCGATATATGAATTGAATAACAGAAAACCCCTTAATTAACCTATCATGGATCATTCGAGAGTACCAACGATCTACGGCAGCCGTGCGACTGCGATGATGTCGTAACCAGATCTACGTTTCAAATTTTCCATCACAGGGGTTCAACAGATAAAAGGAAATCCTTTGAAAATTATGGGCGCTGAGAAATATTTTTATATAGAGAACGGCTACAAAACAAAATCATTAGCGTCGGTATGGGCAATGAGCGTATTTCTCGAGTACTTGAATTCGGTAATATATACCTTCAATTATCACCTCAAAGAAATTTCATTCACATTGCGAAAAAAAACCATTTCTGTCAAAATAATAAAAGTTCTGCAATGGATACATGGGTAATCATCATCATCGACCATACCTCCCTTTCTATACGGTAACGTGAAGAATACAAAAGAGTACTTACATTAGCCTTAAGCAAGCTTTTTTTCTTCACACCTAAAATTTTGTTCTTTTTAAAGGTTGTGGAATACCCAGTGAAACAACCAGGAATAAAGCAAGATCTTTTACCCATTTTCAGTGAAGCAATAAATATTCTTCTATACCAACAATCGGAATTCCCAAACAAGTCGCCGTTCGTAAACAAAGTGAGAATATGCATGCATCCGACCCCTTACTAAGCCACCTATCGTACGGCTTCAAAAAAGGAAACCAAAAAACAATGAAAGCGCACTGAAATTGGCGGGGCTGAGTTTGTATTTCAAGCAAAAATTCTTTTCCTGACGACGCGTCGCGACGCACGCCTCAGTAACGCCGTGAAATAAGCAACCAAACGCGATGGACACCGAAAATGATAAAATATAAAGATAAACATCTATGCCTAACTGCAACGTATTTACGGTAGATACGAGGTTGTTACGCATATTTAACCAGGGGATAATGATTTTGAGTTGATGAGAGTATATTTTTTTTAATTTACAATTTATCTGGGTTGGAAATGGAAACGCGGGGTTTTTAAAGATACATTTGATGTTATAAGAAAAAAGTAATACTAAAAGCCACTAAATCGGTTCCCCCGTTTTCTCCATCATTACCGTTACTACTCCCTTTCCCCGGCCATTGGCTTTTATTAGCATAGATTAGGTTAATCAAAGAAGTGAACGCCAACCCCACATGAGTGGGACAAGGCGAAGACAAAGAAGAAGAGGATTAGGGTAATCTACCAGTTAGGGTAGATATGAGAATTACAATATTTTATTGAGCCTTTTCTCGTGAAAAAAATGAACATTCACAAAAATTCGTTATGTACCTACCCGTAGTAGTAAAAATAATAAAAATAAAAATTTGAGAAGCATTTGGAAAGGTTACGTTGAACCATCGGGTTCCGCGAAACACAATTCGAATATCACTGCTTTAAACGATTATCTCTAAGCTGGGAAGCCATTGTAAAAATAACAGGAACATACTCAAAAGTACAAATGGTATCCACAAAATGATTGATAGGTATACATTTGAGCCATCTTCGGATACCGCATACGAAATAGAAATAATCCCCGTAAATCGGTTAAAATTAAAGATTCACTAATTTATATCGTCGATAATCCAAAGCATCAGCCAAAAAAAAGTCAACTACATCCTGGGAATCCCAGCGATATTCGTGAATCCCGTCCCATTTCAATTAAATGCTAAATTAGCAAGGAACGAGAGGAGGAATAAGATTCGGTTGAGCCGGAAACACGTGTATATCTGTTAGCGGTCAATAATCTACACATCCCCTACCCTTGGACTCGGTTCATTTAATACTTCTCGAGGAACGATTGATCCGTGAAAACTCCACCGATATGCTTCACCGGCAACAGTGGTGTTCCCCCTATGGAAGCACAGTCGGGTGAATAAAAAAAATAAAAAAAGCCTTCAAATGTTTCACGCCATCCTCTATTTGGATGCCAAATGACTAGGAAAACTCTTTCCGCGAAATTTTAGCTCAATACGTTAACTAGAGGCCGTTCTCCACTAAGTTTTATTTTTTTGCGAAAACGCCCTTAAAGCCTATGGGCAGTGATATAGCCAGGAAAGGGGGGGTCAATGAGATCCCGACTATATAATGCCTTAAAATATTGTATTATCAGTTATTTCTCCATATTCAGCTTCAAAATATATATTTTAATGCTGTTCCTTTCACGTCCGAATAGAAATTCAATCTTTCTGCTCATAATATATTGTCAATCCTGTTTTGGTAACTTTCCTTGACAACACACCAAATGCATGTAATTATTAATGCTTAACCCCTCCCCATTTTTTAACACATTCTATTCATAAAAATACAACACACATTCACCAACAATGCAATGCAGCATAAGGCAATCAATAATTAATTAATCAATTTTGAATTCACATAATCAATTAACCTTCAGTAATTAGAATTTGATCTTACTACTCGTCTACATCTGGTTACTTGATTGTTTAATATATAGTTTATAACACTTAATATATAACATATAAGGCCCCGGGTTAATTTCCGGGTGAAGCTTTTGGACGCCAAAAAAATCCTCTAGTGCAAGGTGGCCCAGGGAAAGGAACTGGCCCCCCTACCCTGAATGTGTAAAATTCACACGCCTGTGGCTTAGTGCGGGGTGAGCTCTACCCTCAAATATTCAAACCAACCTCCGGGTTGAATCACTGTGTGAGTGACTGAACGCTTAATACAATGAGCTGTAGCTACCAGGCTAGTCAAGTTCTGATATCCTAGCACTCTCTGCTCCAAATCTTAACTTCAAGGGCTTGATTAAGGTGGCTCCGCCATACAAAGACTTATAGGTAATTATATTCATACATTTGCTAATTACAGACAAAACTTGTCCCTTTCTTTATTAGTACAACAATTTTTTGCCCCAACAAGGCATTTTCTCGAGACTTCTTTTAATGGAAAAGCACTATAATACCCGTTGCTGCAGTAGCATATCCGTAGCAATTAGAAGTGTATTACGGCGTCCTCTAGGGTTAACAGTTTGTTTTTAGACCAAATGCTAATACTTAAAAAAAAAAGTTTCCCACTCCCCACGTTTTTATGTGAATTCGCATTACAGCGATGCCAGGCGGTCGAATTAACAATTAAAACGCATAATTTGCTAAAGTGATTGACGCTATTGTTCCGCGTCTTATACATTCAGTTAGAAATTTAAAGACAAATTCACTAATTCTCGAAATGTCTTAGCAAATATTGGCCGAGGACAGAAGAGTACTGTTGAGAAAATAGCCTGCTTTTTCTATTTCTGCATAAAACACATTTTTCGCCGTTATGAGAGAAATATCAATCGATTCCTCATACCCGCAAAAATCCTAAATGCTATCATTCGGGTTGATCGGAAGACCAATCTTCAATAAAATCATTACACAGCAAATACATGTAGTCAATTACTGATCGCTTTTTAGTATAGGATTACTAGGTGTTCGATATGGGATGGATGAAATACCTTTTATCCACCTAAAAGAAATGCCATCTTTGCGAAAAAATTAATGAGAAGCGACTTCTACCAGAGTAAAGAATGGATATACTTCGTAAGTACTTTCCCATTATATGTTTTGTGTTATTAGTAGATGCGTTATTACAATTGAAATTATGCTGCAGTCACCTCCAATGGCCATCAAAAAGTGTTCATTAAAAATATATTCGTAGACTTATCTGCACATTTTGCACCTTAATCATGTTTTTAATAGCTTAGGCATGTCATCAGTGAAAGCGGTATTTTTATTGAACAATTAAAAGAAAATGGTGGGAATTTATTACTTGTTTTGACTCACAGAGTCATCGTGGAACCTCCTTAAAAAAGAGAAAGGTCCCGGGTTCAAAAGGTGACGCACCTCAACTCCGTCTCTCACTTAAAAGCTTCAAATAAAATTGGAGCAATCGTATTCCTCGCACTGGGTGCAGAGCGCCCTTCAGTGAATGTGGAATTAAATTGTCTGGCAGTTGTTTTGGAGATTTATTCAAACATGGAAATCGCATGTCTACGAAGCGAGAAAAATACGAAACAGTAATGCAACCGACAAGATGGCCGAGATAAAAAGGTCGTCATATTGATAATTCCTCATTGCTGAAGGCATATGTCTGAACAGTCTACCTGCCTAACTATTTGAACAAACCCCCTTCAAGCAATGCCATCATTTAAAAAAAAGGCGCAAAAAATATCTTGGGTGTTTGTTTTGAAAAAATATTTTGTTTTATAGATAATTTTTGCTCACTTCTACTTTTGGAGGTTCACTTTGGAAATGTGTATTTAATATAATTTGAATTTGGTAGTCAATTTACATGCATGTTACTGCCAGACATTGAACCAACTTGTAACATTCTTATCAGTAATATTATTTTATTTTGTAGCATGGTTATAATTAACCATTGTTTAGGCTATTCCTATGAAAAATGAATTTTTTGTAAGTTACTTCAGAGTAAATGTATAGAATTCAAGACATTAGTAGCTAGGAAAGTTAAAGGAAATTGATTCGAGAATGATAAAATTTAATATGTCGCATTTTTCACGATTATTCTTCATTTTTTTCACGTAAAATACGACTTTCAATTTGTCCTTTCCTATCCACTTTCAATTTTCTATAACTTTTACTTTCCGGCCACAATAAGGTGCAGCATGTTAACCATGCTGATTAACTACGGAGTAATACTCAGAGTCGTAAGTATGTCTTGTAATATTAGGTAATTCTTCAAAAACAAGATAATTATCCTCTAAATATAAGGAAGTAATTTCAATTATCTACCATTACCCAAGAGTCCAACGAAATTAAAACAGAAGTTTAATGAAAAATAAAGACCAATAATAGTTAACAGAGACTTGGTAAAAATCTTGGACTACAATGAGATATCAATGAATACTTCCTCAATATTTCAAGAGTAAGAGGTAGCTCGTTGGTGGGTTTTATCTATAAATATCTATTGGTTGTCTCACGCAATGCAGGTGAATGCTACGAAATGTAGCTTAATTTTTCTCTTTTGAAGGATGACATCATCAATGGAGCAGGCGAACTTAATATTCATCTTTTTAATTCTTGACTCGTCATATTAGCCGGAGACCATGAACTAATCATTGCTTCATGAATTTTCCGACTCAAAAAATGGATAAATAATGAACTAAAATATCCTTCTTGGCAGTCGCTATCATTTCATCAGGTAAGAGACGACTGCACCCAATTAATATATATAGCTCACCAAGTGGGCAATTTTCTGATAGTAGGATGAGATATAAAAGACTGGAGAGCCTGGACACGGACCTTGGACATAGTTATCACACAGAGATGATCAGATAATGATCCATATTTTTCCTTAAAGAAGTGAATAATACATCACGTTAACGCGTATAATCTATGCGATAACTGAATTAGAGCTCTAATATTCCAATTATTTAGTGTTATTTTTTTAATAGCAGGGAATTATCCCGAGAGGAATGAGAAAATATTGAATAGATTGAAATCAACGCGATAACGAAATTTATTTGAGACAAATTCATGGGCGTTAGTTCGGAATGAATGCAAATTCATCACGTTTGTATTTCCTAACGGAAAGAAAATTTGTTGAGTTCACTTATCTTAGATATCCGATAAGTCAATCATGTAAATCACTCTATTGTTTAGTGGGGGTATTTAATGGGGCAATTATGGGAAATTAATAAATAAATTCGTGTTATGCATTTAGTACATGGAAAAGTTCAAAAATAAACATACAAATAAAGTCATCGGCTATATCTTAAAATTAAAGTTATTGACAAAAAAACTTCAAATGCCTAGTAGCTTTAAAAGATCAAATTTATCATTAAAATACCATTACGCGCCAATATGCGGCAAGAGTTGTACCTGCGGATCCAATTTGCACATGACTGCGACCACAAAAGCCATTTGCTAAGACTTTCAAAGAATTTCGATCTTAAAACCTAAAAAACAGGATTAAAGCTAATTGATAGACAGGAGTTAACAATATCCAAATCACTGCGAAATACACCAATGACTTAGTCACGCGCACGGGGGCAAAGTTATACAGCAAAGGAATGAAATTCGACATTAAAAAATCATTTTCGTTGAACGAGGTTCGAACGCAAATATCGCAATGGCCAGTTTGGTGTGATGGCAAAACTTAGCCAGCTACGTTCAAGGTGAATTTCAGCGGGGAATCACACCAACGTCATTATATAGTAACGTGAATTATAGTAACGTAAACATTTTTTCCAACACACCTGACCGACTATTGGAAGATCCGGGTTTGATTCCCGGTGAAATCAAATGATTTGTTTCATGTTGATTTCACCCTTGGTGCACATGCATGAAAATGGTTAAACTAATTTAATAAACATTTCACCTCGATTCTACGTAATAACTAACGAGAACCCATGAAAGTCATTTTCACTGGCTGGACGCTATCAATTTACATTTAATAACTGGATGGCACATACCACACGTCTATCGTCGAGGTAGTTCTGAAAATCGGCTACTGTTGTTAGATGATGGTAATCAGTATAGTTTGCTCCAATCCCTCACTTACCCCTTATGATTCACAAGAACATAGAAAATATAAACTAGAAAAGAGGGCAATAAAAAACCACACAAAAATGCGCCGTCAAGTTAAAACCCACAGTAAGTCTAATTGTTAAACGACTACGGAAATGTATACCTTAACACGGGTTTCAGGCTAAGTTGCTCAATAAACTCCACCAGCCTGAATGACCTTGTAAACTCGCGTTCATTTTACTATAGCGTCATTTTTTTATTACAAACAATTTTTTGTGCAAACGTCGATATTTTTCTCCAATATATATTTCTGAGGGTTAGATTTTTAACGTTTCGTACACCGGCTACATATACTGTAAACATCTTAATTTTTGAGCTTGGAGTTACATGCTTAAGTGATTAAAAAATGAATCATTAATGTTCCGTTTCCATTACTATCATTCGTTCTATGGTAAGTCTCTACCCGCTTAATACTAGCAATGGAAACACTCGAAAACGTCTACCATAGTAGATCATCTTACTAGGGTTGAGCTAACCAGGTAAGTCGTCTACCGTGCTAACGCTTTCGTAATTTGAACGCAATTAAGGTAAAAACCCGGGTGTTAATGAATTATGGGAAACATTTTCAAACACGAAATACGTAAGTGAATCCCGGGTTTGCGAGTGGTGGCGTGCTTATTTAATAGTAATGGGGCGCTAATTAAATATTTATGCAGGTGATGTTATTCCTAAGTCCGTGACGTAAACTTATCACTTCCATATATATTCAATTCGGCACTATGTGAGAATTCATGCGCCTTTTAATATCCTTAATCGATTTTCTTATGAGCAGGAATATTTGCAATTGCTACGTCACAAAACGAGAGAGTTACTAGGGTATAACGCAGTTAATTGAAACGCGGGTAGGTTATGAGACTTAAAATAACAATGGTAAAATGTTAGCAAAGAAAATGTTTTAAATTATACTCTACTTAAATATGAGAAGTTAATTTAATTCATTTTTCCCATTACTCAAATTAGGAAAGTAAGTAACAGGCAATTGGCATTTATTTCAATGGTAAGAGAGATTCTTGGGAAAAAATACCTAGAAAGACCGCGGATGAAATATACCCAGCAAAAAAAGGAGAGAAATTGTTGAAATTTATAATCGTTCATATAATATAAGATATCCAATCATTCATAATATATCCAACCTCGAAATTCATCTCAATAACCACACAACTGAATCAAGGTAAAGCAATGGGATAATTTAGCTTCACTTAATACCATTTACTAAAATGTCTTTAAGATATTGACCGAAAATGTGATCTACACTTCTGTTTATTTTCTGAGCACCTTCGGAATTAACATTCGCCCTCATTGTTTTCATTTGATGAGAATATGAAAGTGTTAAAACTCAAAAAATATCCCCATTGGAGAGATACTTTCCTGAAAATCGTACATCCTAACTCCTTCTTGCTCGGAAAACTGTTTTACACAATGTGGAAAATTTTGGGTTACATCTGGTCAAAAGTTTACTTTGGTAATTCATAAAAAATTTTCTCACCAAAAAAATTAATGAAATTGATATCCAAACAAGAGGAAAATCCTTCCAAGAATCGAATAACGGTGAGCACACACATTCTCACAAAACTTGCATTATTCATTTCAGCGTTATCTTAAAATAAAATTCCTTAATAAATTATAATTAAATAATTAAAATTTAAAAAAATATAATGAAATTCCTCTTGCGTCCAGTGTTTGCAAAACCAGGATACTTTCCGCTAAAGGCTCGTATCTCTGAAAATGTTTTACTCAGCTGGAAAAATGTTATTGTGTTAGTTGTCCTTTTTGTCGGTATTGTTAAGGGCTCAAATAAAAAATGGGATACGCGTCCCTCGAGCAGATTGAACAGCAATCTGAAACGTATGGCACGCGTGCTAGTAGGTGACATGTGAAAGGTTGTGTAGTTTGCACGCCAATAAAACGATGAGTAAATTTAATATTTTGATATTGTTTACCATATGAGGGCAGCTTGATAATATTAAACATGAAATGGAGAGATGGAAAATAGATGCTTTGGGGCTGTGCGAAGTGAGATGGAAGGATAGCGCGGACTATTGAAGTGATAGTTACAAGATAATCTAAAATGGGGGAGATGAGAGCCAACGTGGGTAAGCTATGGTACTGAATACAAAATTAGGACTGAGGGTAGAAAACATAGAACAGGTGAGAGATAGGATAATAGTGATACAAATAAAGGCAAGCCCGACGAATTTCGTAGGTGGAATAGGTGGAAGAGGTGTGCGAGCAACTAGAAGAAATAATTAGAGAAGTAACCGGGAAAGAAAAATCTCATAGTGATGAGCGACTGGAATGCGGTGGTGGGGAAAGGCAGGGACGGATTTGAAGTGGGAGGGCATTGGCTTGGGACAAGAAATGACCGCGGTGAGAAGGCAGTGGAATTATGTAGAAGAAATAAATTAGTAGCGACCATGGGCGGGGTTTTTTAACTGGGGTGGCAAGGCCTATGAAATACCTCCCAGGTGGAAGGTGAGTCTGGGGGTCCTCATAAATTGGGCGTCATTAATGAAGAATCAAGAAAGTTCAAGAATGTGCCGTGCTTGTAAAATTTTATTTTCCAATTGTTTGTAAATTATAGAGTTTTTTACTTAAAAATTCTGGGGTGGCAAAATTCTGGGTTGGACAGTTCTGGAGTGGCAACTGCCATCCTCGAATTACGCCACTGGTAGTGACAAACACTTGGTTTAAACATCATCTCAGGCGTAGGTACACATGGAAAATGCCGGGTGATACTGGGAGATACCAAAATTGATTACATTATGGTAAGACGTGAATCTATCCAGGGCGAATGAGGACTCAGATCATAACTTGGTCATGATGAACTGTGGTATTATATTCAAAAGGCTCTATAAAGGTAGAAAGATAAAGAGGTGGAACCCTGAATCATTGAGAGAGTTGAAAAAAGGGAATATCAAGAGCTGGGGGAAAAGAACAAAGGCGAAGAAGAGCGGATGGGAACAATCGAGAGAAGATGGGAGATTATAAAAACAGGCATAGTAGGAGCGGCAGAGAAAACAATAGGAACAGTGTAAAAGAATAGGGTTAAGAAGCAGTGGGTTACGGAAGAAATGATTAGGGAAATGTCGGATAGAAGGATGTGGAAAAACGACAACACCGACGTAGGCAAGAGGAATTACACGGAATTAAATAATGAATTCAGGTGAGTGGCTAATTGGGCAAAGGAAAATTCGTGGAAGGGACAATGTGAGGAAATGGAAAAGCTGCTAGAAGAGGGGGAAGTGGATGCTTTATACGCCAAAGTAAAAATGCTATCGCGTGATAAGAGAGGGCAAACGATATCAAAGGTTAAGGACAAAACAGGGAAGGTATTAATCGAACAGGTAGATATCCAGGATTAGTGGAGAGAATATGTAGAGAAGATATATTACAGCGAGAATAGACCTGTGAACCTGGATGAAAGAACATTAGATAAGAATAACCTCGGGCCGGAGTTACTTGACTGCTAAATAGAGAGGGCATTAAGGTAGATGAAGGGTAGAAAAGCCGTGGGAATCGATAACCTACCTTCGGAGCTGCTGAAGAATCTAGGTAGTAATGGGTGACGATCCTTTTTCTAACCTATTCGTACAATCTACGAGTAAGTAGTATGGCCAGAGGATTTCGAGAAAACAGTATTAATACCGATCCGGAAAAAAATAAAACGTAAGGATGCGAGGAGTGTAGAACAATTAGTTTAATTTCGTACGCGGAAAATGTTTTGCCTAGAATATTAAATAAAAGTTTGGAGAGTATAGCAAATTACTATTTAGATGTGATCAGTTTGGGCTCAGGAAGAGTAGAGCAACTCGGGACGCTATTGCGGAAATGAGGACACTTATAGATAGAAACATAGAGTATAATCACGATGTTTTTGCTTGCTTTGCAGATTTCGAAAAGGCGTTTGACAGAGTAAACTGGGAGAAACTAATGCAGATACTGGGGTAAATAGGAAAAGATTGGCGTAATAGGGGACCCATCCGAAACCTATATTTAGGCTAGAGTGCTCAGGTGAGGGTAGCTGAGTGTGAATCAGGGTAGGCAGTTACCTATAGGTCGCGGGGTGTGGCAAGGATGTCCGTTGTCGCCATTGCTTTTTAAGATCTATGCTGAGGAAATGGTAAGAGAGGCATGGGATGAGATAGATGTGAGAATCAATGTAAGGTGGCCAGCTGATAAAGTCGGTTAGATTTGCAGACGACCAGGTTTTGGTCAGTCGGTCATCAAAGGGATTGCAAGATTTAGTAGATGCATTGGAAAAGCAGTTCGAGAAATACGGAATACATATCATTCATAAGAAAACAAAAGTAATGAGATTCTCTAGGGCAAAGAAAGCGAGGCTGGTCATAAAAGTAGAAGGACAGAGACTGGAGCAAGTGGAACAATAAAATTACTTGGGTAGTACGCTAGAAGTAACAGGGAATAGTAGCAAAGACATTAGGAGGAGAATAGCGCTCGCGAAAGAAGCGTTCAATAATATAAGGGAGCTGATGACGGGAACCTTAAGTAAGTATGTAAAAAGAGGCTGGTGAAGAGCTTGATATGAAGTGTGGGGTTGCATGGGGCAGAAACGTGGTCTATAAGAAGGGAAGACAAAAATATGCTGAAGGTGTTCGAGATGTGTGGAGGAGGATGGAGAAGGTGCGGTGGACGGAAAGGACGACAATGAGGAAGTGCTTGACATGGTGGGTGAGGAGAGGAAACTTGTGGATGAGATTAGGGGAAGGCAGGGTAGGTGGCTATAAGGGGTAATGAGGGGTGATGGTTTGCTGAAGGCCGTGATAGAGGGAAGGATGTTGGGCAAGCGGGGAAAGGGGAGAAAGAGACTAGGTTTTATGGACGGGATGAAGAAAGGTAGGGCCATAGAGTAAGTATACTCTATGGTAGGACTTACGCTGAAATGAAAAAAGAAAAACTATAGGTAGATAAGGCACTGCACGTGTAAGAGTCTGTTGGATTTTCTCTGGCTTTCAGCATAATCTACCTCTAGCCAGTAGATGACTCTGATGATGATGACCCTCCTTTATAAAATAATTTTCATAAGAAAGTAAATCATAAACATTCATTATAATATAAAGTTTGGTACTTTTCTACACTTTTTATTTTTTTAAACACACTACGCGTTTCACCAATTTTATGGCATCGTCAGGTGTAGTAGTTTGTTTACATATATTATATTGTTGTCGTTGTTAGATAATGAACATTAAATTTGATTTAAAGAAAAGTTTACACTAAAAAATTCAAAAAAGGAAATGAAACAAAAATTAAAAGGATGGCAAAAAAATATTAACATGAAAATAATAATAACAAAAAAATTACATACAATGCTTGGCAAAAACAATGGAATCAAGGGGTGGTGGAATGAGAAAGGTCAACGTTTTTTAACGAAAATTTTCCAGAAAGTAGTGGGGATGTATGTGTAAAATGCTGCTCATTACATAGATTTGGAGAATACCTGATATTTTCAATTTGTTCCTTTTCTTCACAAAACGGTTTGAGGGTATTCAGTTTGAGTTGATATTGTACCCATACACCAATTTTTATCGAAATCTGAGACCCTAAGGGACAAACGTTTGTTGAATTGACGTGGAATGCCCCATATCAAATTGTGTGAGGTCGATATCATTAACAACGAACTAAGGAAGCACTCCATAAACTGAAAATAGTAAAAAAAAACACCTGAAAAAATTTAAAGAATGACGCCCACGTATTCGCTCTCATGAGGAAAATTGAAAAATAACGATAACGCAAACGAATGCCTTATGGAGACCATGATCGCGCCCATTTTTCATTTTTCAAGTCCATTTTTAATCATTGAGAACTTCACTTACCAATGATTTATAGGAAATGAACTTCCTTATTTTGATAGTGATTAATAGAGCATGGAAATAGCCTTTCAAGTTTTTTTTAATTGGGACAATTTTGATTTTAATGAAAAATCTTCACCAATTTCTTAAAATAGAGCATCTTTAATTTACTTTCTTAAGATTTTGTTGGCACATCGGGAGGAGGAGGGAGAGATAGATCAATCAATTTTTTT
Organism: Pyrrhosoma nymphula; assembly: GCA_963573305.1. NCBI lineage: Eukaryota > Metazoa > Arthropoda > Insecta > Odonata > Coenagrionidae > Pyrrhosoma > Pyrrhosoma nymphula. The sequence continues at coordinate 41,391,393 of OY754339.1, read as the reverse complement.
CGATAAAACGGACTTTACTAGGACTTTTCATTTAAATCTCAGTATTTAACCTTTAATCACCACCAGATATAAACCAATTTATAATACTTATTTGCAGAAAGAAAATGATAAAACAACCGTCAAGAACATTTTGGCTCAATTTTACTATGGAATCCACCGAGAATTATCTTGCCTGCCAGAACTTGATGACACGCTCTAACGGGGAAATAAAGCTGTGATGAATGTGAATTTTTAACATTATGCCAATAATTTCTGATGTGATTTTTCAATATAAAATTGTTTGACTAAAATTGATATATTTACTTTAGTGTTCCCTAGCGGAAACATTTTAAGGGATTTATCACTTTCGAAAGAATACTATTAATTTAATAAAATATTTTACCATCCCTAAACTGCTAGCCCTAAAACGGAGAGTAAATCAAAATTGACATGAAGTATTTTGAAAATATTACCGTGGTATTTCTTCCAAAAACACTCATAATAGCTCGTAAATCCATAAAACTGTAATTAATAGCACTAAATTCTAATAATAACTTCAATTTTGCTATATGTTTACAAAAATACCTTGAACTTTTTATTTCAAATTATTTTTAAAATTTACAGAATGCGACTTTTTAGGTGATGTTTATTATTAAACTTGAAAGCTATTTCGCGCTCTAGTTAGAAGTATTGATAAAATGTGAGATGAAATATATTTATCCTATAACATAATACACGGACGTCGTAATTACCATTCTGAAATTCAAGATCCGCTCACACACCGCCTTTCTGCAACCCCCTTGCTTGTGATTGTCTAGATGAATTTTCGCTTTCCGCACCTGTTCCGGCTTCATGTGAACCCCATTTAATATTTCCTCTATTTCAACAATAGTAATTATTATTTACTTGGCAACCAAGGAATAGGTTTAATATGGGAACTCATGCCATAGGTACGGCTTAGATTTAATGATCAATATAACATAATTAATTACAGCGATATTTTAGGTAGAGTACTTTTTATCCTAACCTATACATGTTTCCATCTCCTATTTTTCATAAACGCAGTTAAAGGATTATAATACTTAAATTTTTTGGTTTACGCAATAAGTATTTATATGAAGATTGGCATTACTCTCATCGAAACTAACCGTAAAAACTACTTCATTGTACGTAGGTAATGCAATACGAAAGCAGATTAAAGTCATGAATAAGTATATCTCTTCGAAAGAGTTGCACACGAACCGGATTATTTATATTTGGAAAGCACACGGGAAGAAAAAAATTAAAAGCAGAAGACGAAGGGAGCAAGAATCAACTTTACTGCGCAAACTCTTTTGCAAAAAGAGATACAGAGCGTTTCGTGCAGAGAGGAAAGTCGGATGCGATATAGATATAGCACTAAAAGGAATGAAAAATGGAGAATGTTCTTCTGCACGAGTTTCTGTGCAGCTTGTTAAACAAGCCGGCCGCTTACTCTGAAAGAAGTAGCAACAGACTTTTGCTGCAGATGTGAAGCGGCGTCGGAGATAATGCAGAATTAATGGACTTTGGCTTCTGCCCTCATGCTAAAGGGGAGATGCCAAAAATAAATCGTTGTACTTTTTCATTCAAGCTCGGGGACGTCCCCGAGTGTGCTGGAAGCAAACGGTAATCCACGTGTCTGATGCAATTTATTTGCTACTTTTTGGCATTTTCCTCTTACAATTAGTATTTCCATCCCATTCGCGTACAGTTGTCTCATAACCACGAACATAGAATGCGTAACTCATCAGGCCTTTGATAATGTGTCAAATGCAACCTTTGTTGCGACGCTTTTGTCGTTACCGTTGAAATAGCATCGTGATGTTCCAAAAGCGTGCATGCTCGATTGGAATTAGACATAAATTCATTCCATTGCAGTGGACTGGGGAGTAATTTGTTCGTTTCCTGCAGCGAAGGCGACAGTATCATATCAATTTTCGATTGTCATGCGCTCGTTTTACGCAATTTCGACTCGCTGCTGTTTTTTATACAAAACCACATTTTGAAATTGAAAACAAACGAAAAATAAGAAGTGACGTTTAAATGACTGACCAAGTGTACTGTTTTTTGTCCCATTCATCCCTTAAGACCAGGCCCTCTTCTTTAAACTACTGCGGTGGAAAAGGTTGAAGGAGATTGTAAAGAATTAGGGAAAAGTGTAAAAAGGTCTTCCATTGTTCTTCTCCAACCTTCCTAATCAATGTTTAATGAAGGAATTTTTACTGCCATATGAAATTAAACAACCTACTTTGGATAAACTCCTCAAAAATTCGTTTTGACTCTAAATGGTTTTGTGGTTTTAATGGTAAACACACCTGACTGGCAACTGTGAAGATCAGTTTTTCCGCCAAAAAAAATGGAAATTATTAGGGATTAATGTCAAGAATAAATTAACTCAGGGAAAAATAGTATTTCTGTCAAAAATGGAAGTCATTTACATTATATACACTGATATAAATTGTAAGCTTTTCAGGTAAATATCAAATGTTAAAATAATGAAGTCAAGTTTACATAATGAGTAAACTAACTATCATAGGGATAAATTTTAAAATCATGGCTCATCAGCGACTTAGCAATGCCTTTTGAAAAACGTATTAGCTTGGTTCCTCAGATGTCGTGAAGTCCAACCAGCCCTAATAGCATTGCTCTATATTCCTAAATGCTAAATGGCCGGATAGAATCGGTGACAATTCCAAACATCGGAAAGAAAATATTCCCATATATGAACGAGTAGGGATAGAATTTCAACCTTGATAGTGTTTATTTATCAGGAAAGTATTTCACGGGTATACGTTAATTTCTAAAAAAAATTACATGATTTACTGTAAACGGTGAATGCCGAAGCATAATTGTTAAACTATTTAATGTTCTTCTTTTAAATGCCAAAGGGGTTACATCAGCAAGTAGGAGATTTAGGAAAGACTTATTTATCTCTGAAGTCCTTCCCAATACTTTCCTTGTGTTTCCTACACTCTTACAGCTATTCTTTTAGCACAATATTCTATGAGAAACAGGTTCCATGTAGAAGGTTGTAAAACATTTCTGTAGCAAAGAATATAACTTTTTGAGTTGGAGTTAATGACAGCAACCCTACCCACTGACGTCAAGGGAAGATAGTTTTCAGAACTTATTGTCGTTTATTGAATTACGATAATATACTTAAATTGGCTCTACACCGTCCATGTGAGTCCAAACAGGTATTAAATTACATATTTTTAATTATTTTTTTACAAAATCCTAATTTCGCTGATGAAATGGGTTACTTATAGAAAACCAAAATTAAGGCACAAAATTTGCTGATTACTTTACGAATATATATTTAATGATCACATTAGTCCATCCGTAGGAGCCGATTGCAGCACCATGCAGCACCATTTATATGGAACTACCACATTTTGACGTATATTACGGTAGTAATTCGCTTATAACTTCAAAAACATGAGGTAAACTTCCTATATATTTTATTCAATTTTCCAGGACTTCTCGCTTCTTATTAACAGTTTTCATTGAAATCTAAAAGATAGAGCCATCTTTAGATATTCGGGATGAACGACAAGAATATAATTCACCATCATGAATCCCACATTTATACCTGTTCTTTTTTTTCCTGTCGCATCGAACTTTTATACTTAAAGACGGGACAAAGGTCTGTGTTGTGGGCTTGCGAGTAAATTAACTTCTGGCGATGAAATGATGCTCAATGGATAAGGCAAACTCCAAAGTGAAAAATAGTTCTCGCAGCAGCTAACAATATATAATAGCGCATTCCATTAAACATTCCGGTTTGTACATATCTTTAAGTAGACTCTAGCTGTGTACTTGAAGAAGACTACATTGAAAAAACCAATCCAACCGATTGTTATTTGTTGCGAAAATATCTATGAACTGATCACAATAAGATATGCCTAAAATGTTTCTCTTAAAGTTAATTTTCAAACATCAAAGACATAAAACAATTAGAGCTGGTTATTGGTCATCGATTTCATCAAGTAAATTTTTCATGTTTTAAAAGTGCTGATACTTAGGGTACGACTAATATATACGACTGAACAAGGTGATAATAAAATAAGGGTGATATTTGGACAAAACTAGAAAATAGCTTCATGCGGCATGTTTATTTCGAAGTGATTTGGTTCGAGATTGAAATATAAACTCAATAGTCAAGTTACCAGTATGGTATAAGCATCCTAAAGTTAACAGTATGGTATAATTCATCGCTTTATGTCAGAGTGAAAATACTGTCATTGTAAGAAATACAAGCAAGTTATCACATGAGATCATTCCGATGACAAACACGCCCATGTAAACTCTGTAAATGTACTAATGGTTCTTTTACAGTTTGTAAGAATAAAGTCTATTTCCAACATAATACCAAGATTACAGCAACTAATAGCCAACAGTGCTTTCTGAAGAGATTAATTTGCCTTTCAAACTCTCTGCGATTTTCGGTATTTAAACTCAACATAACCTATATCTTCTCAAACTATCTCATCAAGAAGAACTTTGTGTCACGAAACCTCGTATTCACGGCAAACCGACAACTTTCCCTTTCCATTCTTGATATCAGTTTGAAAGCAAAAAATATTGCATGATAAAAATACCAAATGCTGCTCAGATCTTGTTTTGCAGATTTAAATTAAACAGTGATATGTTTACGTGCATTGAGTATTAAATATTTCCATTTGGCATTCTATCACCATTAAACAGAAGCCGTTTCAAATGCCCATACACTCAATCGTTTCCACAGCAGACATATTCACGAAAAGTACTTGGAAGGATAGAATCTCGACTTGCTCTTCTTCCAATGTGTATCCACTAATGGATGTACGCGATCATCCTCTGCTTCTCTATTTCCCACGGTGTGCATCAGCGCTGAACATCACGCAGCCTCGTACATTGCTTTATGTTCTGCATCCAAGACATCTTCTTTCATCCAACTCCCATTCTGCCTTCGATTTTGCCATCAATTATCAACTGCAGAACTTGGTTTTTCTCATTTCGCATGATAAGTTCTATACATGTCGTTTTCCTCTACTTAATTATGCTTAATAGCTTGCGCTCTTTGCCAGCACGCGTAAGAACTTCGTCACTTGCCATTCTCGCCGTCCACGGCATCTTAATGATTCTTCGGTATATCCACATCTCAAAACTTCTCATTTGTTGATGGTGTTTACTTTCAATGTCCAACCCTCTACACCATTGAGAAGTATCGACCAAGTGTAACATCTCAATTATCACTATTTACTCCGCCACATTGGATCGATCACCCTGACACCTATATTTCGCTAAGACTGCGAATACCTTATTTGGTACTCACCAATTTTTTTCGGTCCGTAAGCTGTAAAAGGGCAAATAAGTTTATCTTTGTGTAAACGTATATCATAACACCTGCTTTTTAAAGGTCAACTAAACGTCAAATATTTATGAAAAAAGGATCGCCTCACGATTTTTCTCGAAACAACGCCCCTTTTACAAACTAACAAGTGCTCCCCTCCCACCCTCCTATATTCTCCATCCCGTTAAAATCCCAAGTGTAGTGAAGAAAATTACTCAAGAACAAGTGTACTGACAAAATATAGTACTGTACAAGCAAGAATGACAGTATAACTCTCCAACTCCTTCCATGCATTTGTAAACAAGACTCTAAGTTTACTAACCACGTTGGAGGCAACAACCATCACAGCAACTTTGTGCCAAAAGTCATACATTTTGAAATCCTACAACCTCTCGCCCACCTCCCAACCACCTAGCCCATAAACCTAGGTACCTCATATCCACCTCCCCTCCCTCCAACTCCTCCCTCTTCCATGAATTTGTATGTACACTCAACCAAAAGATGTAATTTCACCTGACGATAACACGAAGTCTCGAAACCCGGTTTGATCTATAAAATGTAAAAAGTGGTTTTCACAAAGTTATTTCCCGTTTTCTCCGTGATGGATGAACACCGCCTAATCAACCCTGAAGCAGTTTACTGTCTTCCATTTAATATCTCATATGCTTCGTTTTTGCCTACATATTGCAGTTTCACCTGCAAAATCATCCATTTTTCTCTCATTCCAGCAATAGATAATTTCTAGGCAACATGAGCACTGATGGATATTCATAGTTCACCCATGTAGCATTTAAAGATTCCCTTAAATGAGTAGCTTGAGGTACTTGCGGTTCAGACTTAGGTTGGGTAACTTTAACTCTAAACTCTCCATGGGTGGAACCTGAGTTCTCTCACGACCAGCACCAAATGTATGCACACTACATATTATTGAAATAAAACAAAAAGTTTTGGCGTTCGATAGAATTTCAAACATTACAGGACCAATTGTGAGGACACTGGGATAAGATAGTCACCATAGTCACGATATTAACTTTACGGAGTCACCCGTTAAAGCCCACAAAACTCTACAGGGGATCTCGAGAAGGCCGCCTTGGCAGCTTAACCGGCCAAAGCACTCGACGCGATATCAAGGGATCCGGGTTAGTACCCTGGTCAAGGCGAGTGATTTTTCCTCGGTGGAACTTAAAAATTATATCTCATGGCGATATAGAATGCGTAGTGACGGGTTAATAGAGGAAAATTGTTAACTTTTACTCCACTAAGAATAGCACTAAATTTGGTTCACGTTTCTTCCTTAGTTCTCAAAAATAAACGGAACTAAACATAGTGGATACACTTTTCCATCACTGGACGGCTTAAAGAATGTAGTATTTTATTCTTCCATTCAATTTTCTTATATGCTTAATTTTTGCTACATACTCTTTTATATATTAATACCTGCAATATACTCTTTGACAACTAATTGAAAGGAGTTTTTGTATCCTATGAGTATATTATGTTCATTGCTTTCTTACCCCCGTCAAATATCAAACTGGTGCCCTCCATTATTTCCGGATAATTCGGGAACCAGGTTTCCGTCCACCATTCTTCCATTTCTCAAATAATCGTTTCACGATCGTACCCACGTTTCCTCAATGACAAACATGGCCTCAGCGGTCGGTTGGCTCAAATAATTCTAATTAAACAACTAATCGAGGAACAAAAGAAAAAGGACAGTCCATGAAAACATTATTCATTGCACTAAAAATACTTCCACAAAAAAAACGAAATTCACGACGATTATTTCTGAAACCTGACCGCTAATGTCTTTTTAATGTCGATAGTTTGTCTTTGTAACAACAGACGAGAGCTTAACGTACACGAGTAACTGAAACCCATAGAGGGTTTATTTTTTACCCAGGGGAGAAATAAATAGCAAGCTACTTACGCTTTGCTGATGATACAACAATTCCTACAGAGAAGATAGAAGATCTGACGAAAATTCTGAGCTGTATGGATAAAGCTCTAAAAAAATACAACTTGGAAGATTGATGTTAAAAAAATAAGGGCAGAGGAAGAAATCAAGATGACAGAACCAACATTAAACATGCACAGCAAAACTTCCGTTGGTGGAAGAATTTTGTTGACTGGGAAGCAGGATCGCCAGAAATGGAAGAAGCAAGAAAGACAGTTTAAGCAAAATAGCCCAAACAAAGAAGGAATTCTACCAGAAGAGGAGTAAAATGACAGATCGTAACACAAAGAGGTAGTAAGAAAGCACTTTACGAAAACATATATTTGGAACATATTTATATGGCGGTGGAGCATATGCAATAACAACAGCAGAATAAAAGTGATTGGAAACAATCGAGATAAAATGTTACCGAAAAAGGATGAAGATGAAATGGACGGAAATAATCACTAGACAAAAAAGTCCTACGAAGAGCTGGAGAGAAAAGAACCACAATGAAAGCTCGGCGACGAAGGAGTGACAAACGTTTTGGACACATACGGCGACATAACAGCCCGATGAAAATAATATAGGAAGGAGAAATAAATGTGAAGAATTATAAAGGAAGATAAAGAATGGAACACGTGGAATTTATGGCTACTGATGATGAGTCGCACTGATCAACGAATATCTGTTTCCAGCCTCCTCCCATATCCTGAACAATTCCCCCTTCCGTCGTATTCCACGTTAACTTCCGATCTATGCCATCTTCCACTGTCCTTGAAGATCACGCCGATGTCATTACCACCTCAACCCCCATCTTATCACCACTCATTTCACCCACCCCCTCTCCCACCACCCACTCCCTTCGAGTGTCACATGGTGTAATTAGAGAGAAGGAATGCACTACTTCACCTGATGATGACGATCACTCGTCTAAATACGGGTCGTGAGTGTTGTACTTTTTGTGTTATTTTGCAGGGATGCCAACAGAACCAAAACCAATGGCTTGAGCCGGTCTGTAGAAGGTTTGGTTACAAAGGAGCCCATTGGTCAGATCCCATTTATTAGTGGAACCCTTTGTGGAACCAATGTCCAGAACCCATTGAAGGTCGGAAACTTTTGAGAACATACTGCTTGGAGCCGTAGACGAAGCCATGCCATAGCGCCAATGAGTGCGATAAAGGTCCTTTTAAGTTTTTAACCAAAGCTACATCTCACATTACAAAGACGGATTACTCAAATATTCAAATGCTAAAGTCAGTATGGAGTAATGTTATACAACCGGTGTTTTTTAAAAATACTTTACGCCCGTTTTTTGCATCTATTGCATTATAATCTATGCGCGTATTTTGTTGAAAGCTATCTTGAATTGAAACTAAAATACAAAATATAACTTAATGAACTCTAGAATATTAGCATAGCAACCATGTAAACAATTACAACTCTAGTTTAACCCTATAGTGAAAGCTTTCAAGTGGCCCAACAATGGACTCCGGAATGTCTTACCAGCCAACCCCTTATCCCTCTCAATAATACGTAACTTAACAACAATAGCAACGGGATCGGGTAGCAACTGAAAAATATATAAAGCATGACAATAATTATGATATTTAAACAACCTTAATATCCACCCATATGAATTCTTACATCACCCCCTATAATTTTTATTGATGCAAGAGCAATAGATTTCTAAATATCAATTAGTGTGAATATGTATTATTTTGCGTACGTACATCTACTACCCCAGTACTGATCAAAATTTTGTATAAGTTATAAAAATGTATACTGTTAAGTCAACATTTTAGCGCAATAAATGGTGTTAATGACGGAATACCACCCGGTGACTGAGGACAGAGATTTATTTAGTCCATAAAAACTCCGGAAAATCGGCAGGAAAACCTAATCTATCGGACAACAAGGCCTACGCCATTGTCATGACGCATATGCCGACGGATGACACACACACATGCTTTTCGAATAAAAGCTTTTCGCTACCGTTCCAGGAAACACCGTGCCCGAATATCAGTCTACATTAGGCAGCGTGAAAGGCAGGAGTGAATTCTGGGAAAAGGTGTTGTTTTCTCTTTCGCCTATCGAACATATTCCCTCACCAAGAAAAAAATAACAACCTCTTATGTAAATGTTGGCTTTCCATACTAATTTTTGAGCACAATTAATTAAAAATAAAACCTATATACATACACCGTTAAATCCACAACTGCACAAGTTTTAAAAAAACTAAATAATACTTCTTAGAATTACCTTTTTCATTTTAGTATCTAATACTAACCCCTCCAAGGACGTTTGTTTAAATGTTTTGTCCGTTATTATTCAAGTTCATACGTTCCCTTCTTTCACCCAAGCACTCACAGCACGCTTATACTAACCAAACATCGCAACTGTCATTACACCGGTTGTGGAGACAACCATTGTTGTTACCGTCACATAGATATCGCGCCTCCGGCGCGCTAATGGAGCGTGTCCACTACTAATTTATTTTTATGGGAAGCATGCATAGTCTTTAAATTTTCAGTAAAATAAATTTATATTCCGAAACAAAACTTCAAACAAAAAGTTTCCCGACATGAAAATATTTCCACGATTGTGAGAAATTGTTCATGAGTAGCTAAACCAGTTAGAGCACTCGGCGCGATGTCGATGGGTCTGGGCTTGAATTCCGGGCAAACTATTTTTCTCACAGTAAATTTCACATAATCGTGTGGTCACTAGCATGTGACTTCGTTGCAGTTACAGAGCGGTCAGTGCCACAGATTTTTGAAAATATTTCCTGTTAAGTAATAAACGCTCCATCATTGATAATCCGATGGATGACGTTAAGGAGCTGCATTGCTTCCAGTAGTAAATAGATCCACTTTTTATCCACAATTTAGCTGGAGCATCCTAATTTTACACAAACATCAATTTAATTCCCTTAATGGAAGACTACTAATCGCCGCAATAAAGGTAGAACGCTGAACTTTAAGCATTCGTGCGAAATGCCGACGGAGCTCCAAAGAGCCGTGTAACATATCGTTTTATTCCTTGTTTATTTGACTACAAAGTGCATTCATTGAAAAGTGTTTAAATGAAAACGTTAAGCTCCTACGATCTAAAGAGTGAAGAAAAACACGCGAAAAACTAGGAGAACGGTGAAACGGTCGTCTTCTTGATCTCGTCACGGCCAAAATATTTAGTTGGCTCACTTCATTATTTTTTTTTACAAAGAGGACGACATCTCCGTATCACAAATATTCTTTTAAAATTTTATTTCACCCATTCTTTGATTTTTTAAATGGCCGAAAGCTAGATTTCAATTTCCGAGGTGTGGAAAAGTATATGAATATCGAAATTACGTATGCTTTATGAAAAAAATATTGCAAAACTTCTCATGTAAGGAAATTTTTATATTCTTCCCCTTACTTAAAATAAACGACAAAGAAGAAAATCGCTCCGCGGCAATGCAAACTACCATTTTGCTCTGTTGGCAATGGTGAAACTCCTGGCCGCGCGTGACTCAAATCTCATTGCCAAGACCCCTCTAGTGAGACCTCTGTCCAACGCTGATTGGACAAGGAATGGAAAAGGCTCTAGGCATTTCATATTCTTTTAACTTTATGTGGATGGATTTATATTGAATATTTCGCAATTAGATATTTAATTCAGTCTCAGAAATTACACACTTTAATTCAGCAAAATACTGTTTGTTTATGTGTTAGAAGTTTATTGATTCTATGGATTGTATTGTTGCCACGAACCGAATTAAAGTGTGTAATTTCTGAGACTGAATTAAATATCTAATTGCGAAATATTCTATATAAATCCATCCACATAAAGTTAAAAGAATATGAAATACCTAGAGCCTTTTCCATTCCTTGTCCAATCAGCGTTGGACAGAGGTCTCACTAGTGGGGTCTTGGCAATGAGATTTAAGTCACGCGCGGCCACGAGTTTCACCATTGCCAACAGAGCAAAATGGTAGTTTGCATTTCCGCGGAGCGATTTTCTTCTTTGTCGTTTATTTTAAGTAAGGGGAAGAATATAAAAATTTCCTTACATGAGAAGTTTTGCAATATTTTTTTCATAAAGCATACGTCATTTCGATATTCATATACTTTTCCACACCTCGGAAATTGAAATCTAGCTTTCGGCCATTTAAAAAATCAAAGAATGGGTAAAATAAAATTTTAAAAGAATATTTGTGATACGGAGATGTCGTCCTCTTCGTAAAAAAAAATAATGAAGTGAGCCAACTAAATATTTTGGCCGTGACGAGATCAAGAAGACGACCGTTTCACCGTTCTCCTAGTTTTTCGCGTGTTTTTCTTCACTCTTTAGATCGTAGGAGCTAAACGTTTACATCTAAACACTTTTCAATGAATGCACTTTGTAGTCAAATAAACAAGGAATAAAACGATATATTACACGGCTCTTTGGAGTTCCGTCGGAATTTCGCACGAATGCTTAAAGTTCAGCGTTCTACCTTTTTTGCGGCGATAGTAGTGTGTTTACCCATTTGTGCTTTAAATAATTGTTGAGATGTCTGGAGTTGTGATTGTTGGTCATTGAGGGTATATTTAAATAATTTTTCAAGTATAAGTAAAGAAATCTTTATAATCACCATTTATCATCTGACTGACTGTTGTCTCCTCAATAGTCCCCGTACGGAGGGGGGACTGGGAGACTATTTTACCCTAGAACTATTTTACCTCCGGAATATTTAACCGGGAGGAACGCCATTGCGTCAAATATTAAGGCCGTTTTACACGAGACACTTAATAGCGCAATTTTATCTACAGAAATTGCGACAACGCGAGCACAGAATTAGAGCAGGGGCTATTTTCCCATTTCTCGTTTACGCATTTGCGCGAGAATTTTTGCAATTCACCGCTTTACACGATGCAATTTTCAATGGACATCCATACATACATCAGGTTGTGCAATAAAGTGACTCATGTAAAGCGGCCTTTAAGGCCGTTTTACACGGGGCACGTCATTGCGCAGGTTAGAGCTGCATTAATTTCTAATATGGCGGGCAATTGCGCGAATGCATGAACGAAATTAGAACAGGGGCTATTTTGCCATCTCGCATCCATGCATTCTCGCATGCGTTCTCGCAATTCACCGCTTTACACGACGCAATTTTGACTGCGCCTTCGGACATACGTCAGATTGCGCAATGACGTGCCCCGTGTAAAACGGCCTTTAGCGAATGCGAGGCCGCATCTTCTATGGAGACCAATGAGGAGGTTTACCGTTGCCTTACTCATCGCAGTTCTCCTGCCGGTTCCATGAATTTCACTCTCACCCGAAGACGTGGAAGTTGATACCGAATCAATCTTCTATCTCTGCGCCATCAGTGCCTTCTTCTGAGTCTCCTGCCTCTCAGCAGCGGAGCCGATTGGGAAGAGTGAAGGGGGCCGAAAATTTTCGTTGTCTCGTTCAAGATTGTTTCAAATTACACATTTGATTATGAAATTCTTTGTCAAGTACTGATTCGTCTACTTGAACATTGAGGCTATGCATCTTGGTACCTGCCATTATTTGGTTAAGGAAAATATATTGAATCTTTAATGATGAATGATCGTGCGACATATGCAGCTGCAGGGATTGTATATTGATTCGATGTATACATTGTCGACTTAATGAAGCTGCTTATTTTAGTTTATAATTTGGATCACCCTATCGTTGGTGCATGCTAACATTAATGCTACTTTATCTTTGTATTATTAAATCAATTTTTTATTTGGACTGTTGTATTTGAGTTGCGAGGTTGTAACTACACTTATTTTACCTCGTTTTTATTAAATATTAGAAGTCAGATTGTCAGTAAATACTGTCATAAACTTCGTTAACAAAGTAAATATTTGAACGCAAAGCAGGATATCGGATAAATTCTCGAAATTCTTCCACTCTCTTAATGCTGACCTCTTTGTACTTAACTGTGCTTATTCCGATTTTTGAAGCATAGTGATGACTTGATTCTTCTTCTTTAATTTTCTTCGAAGTAATCTACTTCTTTAATACCCACAGCCACCCAGCTTATTTGAGGTTTTAAGTCCTTAAACAATAGAGTAAATACTGAAAGAAGATTTTCCAAACGGATAACAAGGGACAGCCCACCTTTTTAGAGGTACGTTTGAAAATTTCTGTTGCTAACTGACGCTTTGTGGCTAATAAACTATTCCGTAAGACGGTTTTTAACGCTCTTTTACCCTCCATCCCTCATATGTAAAACAACTTAATGTTTAATGCGTCGCCCCCAATTTTCCTCCCATTCTTACGTAAGTTGAGATAGATTTTTGGGTGGATGCACATATATGAACTTTTCAATTAACGACTTTTTCCGCAACTCATTGAACTTGTGCAAATCAGGATATATTGAGAATACTCCAGGTAATATAGTGGAACATCGTTGGTGCTCATCACGTAAACTAAACTTTTACATAAGTTTTGTCTTTTACATGAGGTATTATACATTCGAATTCCCGTCGGCACGCCAGTATTTATTTACAGTTGAAACTTGACCCTTAAACAACCATTTGTTGTCTTACTTTTCGGTGCATGAACCAGATATTTAAACATATACCTATTAGTCCATCATTTTTATACCATTTAAAAACCTTTCCTCAAGGGAAGCTACGTGATATTTTCAGTACCCCTAATTTTTACCTGCGCTTTTTCGTCCAACTATTATAAAAAAGTGATACAAATACTATCCCACTAGAAAATAAAATCTTACGTAAGATATCTCGGATCCCCGCACTTTGGACAATGGAGTAGGCTCTTAACCTAGAGAAAGGTGGAGCAACTCTTCACCGAAATATCGGAAGTTTTAATTTGTAAGTGTCCTTTTTTTCTATATGGGATTCTTTTTAGAATACGATTTTGCTCTGAAGGCAAATCAATTTCAAATTTCAATAACTGTTTGACATTATGCTGGATCGCGTGTATAAATCAGTTTCACTCAGAAAGGTTAATTAACATCAACCCTCCATCCATTACTTTTGCAACAGCGATGTTAATTTATCCCCATGCATAACTTTTTTTTCATTTAAATGTAACATTTTAAGATACACGAAGTTATGCTGAATTACCTACCAGTTCTGCAATATGCAGTGTAGAACGTCATCAGTAAGGTATCGGAATACCGTCGAATGAGATACTGGTATCTAGTTGTACCTGGGCGGGAAAACTGTCTTCGTGCTCGCAATAATGCCGATCTTTCGTTAGTTTTAATAGCTCTCCTTATATTGAAATCATCAGCTCTAATAATCTTCTTGCACGTCCTGGTTTTCGACGAGTTTCCAATTGTACTCCAAGAAGGAAGAAACTTGACACAATTGGCAAAAATCTACCGAGAAAATGCCGTAATCATTTGACACATTACCAATGCTTCATTCGTATTAATAGCTCTCCTTAAACCAAAATCATTAACTCTAAATCTCCTTGCACGTCCTGGACTTCGAAGTGTTTTCAATTTTATCTCAAGAAGGGAGGAACTTGCCACAATTGGCTGAAATCTACCGAGAAAACGCCGTAATCTTGCGACACAATCCGCTTAATTTTCTGAGCTCCTCCTGTCTGTGGATGGCGAGTTTATTAGTGGAAAAGGCAATCACTCAAATTAGCTGTCTACTTCATTACATTTCTCTCCATTCGTCTCTTCATCTTTTACTCAAGACCTTACTCTTGCCAAGATTCCGGGAAGCTGTTTTCAAACTTCACGACAAGAGTCCCACCATCTCGAAAATAGAAAAGCTTAATATTTCGCATTAGCATCGTTGGAGTGTGTAAGCCTCAGCCACTAAAGAGATTCCGCACCGACTGTTGATTCTACGCCGAAGCTGCCGCTTAGAATCAAAATGAGGGAATTAGTTCGGGACCACTACGCCCCAAGATATCTCATCGCCATCATTCCGCTCTTCAATCTTTGCCGATCCCCCACTACTTAAGATTTCTTCCTTCCCTCTGTAATTCGGCCCTATTTTCGTAATGTCCCATTCCTGATTTCTCGAACCATTTTCAACTGTTTTATGCAATTAAAACCTTGAGTGAGACTTTTAAAGTAATATCGTTTCGCCGAGAAGTGATGAAACTCCGTGTACTTCATAAAAGTCAGATATTCAGTCTATAAATTATAATATATTGTCGACATTATTTATAGGTATTTAATGTAGAATTAGTGTTTTCGCAAACATTTAAATTAAATATCAGCAGTCTTGGTAAAATTTGACAAATCAATAAAACCAAACATAATTCACTCATTTCAAAAATAAATTTTTTATCTATCCAAAAAAACATTTAATTGTAATAAGTAAATCTATTAACAACTGGTGACACTATTTGGAGAAATGATATATGTATATGAATGATAGATAGAATGTATATGCAAAAAGCACAATAAAAATATGGATGATTACACAGATATAATTATTAGAGTTACAAGACAAACTCAATGTCAATGCAATCCTGAAAATATTATGTAAGAAGGAGTAAAACGTAAGTATTTCATCTAAAAATAGGAAACGTTTGAATTTTAACAAGGTCATTAGACTTTCTTCATCAAATAAGCACTTAATTTTAAGAAATTTCGGCTTCCCTTTAAATATATCTTCCGTCCAAATCACGTCCAGCTCACTTTCCATTGTCAAAAATGAAATCGGGTTAAATGCGCAATTTGAATTAACTTACGTCATATGAAAAGAAAGAGTTGTAGATAGAGAGACCACTCAACACTACAAATTTGGAATAATACGGAAGATGACAACATTTTAGACGTAATTCTAAGATTTAGTTGCAATCTAGATGTTTTCGGAGTCATCTACATTCCGTCGCTATAATTATTAAATATTTGGACAAATGAATTTAACGTTGTTGTGGCATTTAGATCATTCTGCCCCAAATGAGCCGACATCTCTATCTACCGATTTAGATCTTGAATTCTTGGCTGTATGAGAGGAATGTCTAAATGCCAATATTTGACCCTCAAAATTGGAAAGCCTTTACTTTATTTTCAGTTAAGGTAAAAAGGCTCCGAAGCCGTTTTATATGCATGGTATTGCGCCGGTATAACTACGGGTCAAGATATTTAGATCAAATGGATGGACAAAAGGAGAAATGAAGAAGTTTACAGAAGAGTAGATGAAGAAAGGATCATATGGAAGTCTATACTGAAAAGAAAAACCAAATGGATTGAGCACACCCTGAGACAAAATGGAATTGTGAATAATATAAGATAAGGAAAAATTGCGGGAATCCCAAAAATAAGTCCAAGGGATAAATAAATAGACCAAATAAAGAGGAAATTACATAAGAATAACAACCAGGAAGAAAGGGTAATAGCATTAAATAGGGATGTATAGAGGGCTACAGACAACCAATCTTAACAACCAAGATCAAATCCAAGATGAACCAATGATGAACGGTGATGAGCTAACCCAATTCTAAACCCTCTTTGGTTGGAACTCCTAAAAGGACGAAATCTACTACCACCTAGAGATTAACACACCATAAAGTAAAAAAATCCAAAATCAATGAACGTCTGGTATGGTTATGGTATTTTGTATTTTAAAGGCGTAACTTGATGGAACCCATTCATACTTTATGCACAAAAAAGCTTGGTGAACAAACATATTTTCACAGCACACCCCAGGTTTCAACGCGATTTCATAATGTAAGCAGTGGAATTACGAAGATTTTACAGTTTCATTTCAAGTTTGGGTGGATGCTGAAACTTTTTCTTCATTACTTCTCATTATTTTACCCAAGTTATTCTCATTTTCATTAAATGGTGTCGGAATGAAAATCATGAACACAAACTGAATCTAATTCATTTAGTTTTCTGAATCTCTGATGACGAAGAACGAAGCGTTCTTCTCAACGCAGGCATATATTGAGCATTCAATCTTGTGCAGCACCCGAGAAACACCCTTCATTCACATGAGTTTTATTCTTAACATTCTTACAAAAGGTATCTGTCATCAAATCTCTCCTACTTGTGAAAGCCTCTTTTGCTAACGCTATTCTTCTTCTTATACCTTCACCACTCTGCCCATCTCCCTTCAGCAAAGTACACCCTGATTGTTCTACCTGCTCTATATTGCATATTGCATTAGTATCCTTAATTATGACTGGATAGATGATTTCCTAGCTACTATGCCCATTTTACTTTAACGTACATACTACAATAAAATATTTATTTATCTTCCCTGATTATCACCTATGGATTAAATATTAGTAAAAAGTATTATTTTTGGCTCAACAACATGGTGAATATAATATATAAAATATAGACATAAGTAAAAAACTAATCCTGCAGACAGTAAAATGGTATATTAGAAAATCACACCAACGCTGTATTAAGAAGAGGCATGTAAATTTTTATTTAAATGTATGCATGAAACCCGTGTTTTTCAGGTTTTGGGGGAAAGCATTACATAGTTTGGAGGCAGAGATTAAGAATGATTTAGGATAAATATTTGTTCAGAGTACAGGATGGTGTAAAAACAGATGCGAGATGTCTTCTAGGTTATTTAATACCTAAATATAAACATTTAGGAGACGTAATTCAGGGTTCCATCCCGGATTAGATTAAAGAGGAAGGCTCATAATAAGTATTTCCTCCTCGAGTATTACTAACGTAATACTCAATTAATTAAAATTTTATATTTGATCCAGTTTGTGCGGTCATACCTTTAAGACCAGCGTGGTAAAATGC
Organism: Pyrrhosoma nymphula; assembly: GCA_963573305.1. Classification (NCBI taxonomy): domain Eukaryota; kingdom Metazoa; phylum Arthropoda; class Insecta; order Odonata; family Coenagrionidae; genus Pyrrhosoma; species Pyrrhosoma nymphula. The sequence continues at coordinate 41,373,408 of OY754339.1, read as the reverse complement.
ATAGGTATAAGATAGACATAAAGTTTGATAAGGGTAAAAAAGAAAACAGATACCTTTCACAAGAAAATGCTTACAGTTAACTACTGGCTCAATCACTACTGAATGGTTTTCACAACTATGCTCCTCTCAATGAAACAACTGACCAGAAACGAATAACTCTCCGCGTTACCCAGAGAGCCAGAAGCCAATGCCGAAGTCCTGGCCAGGATGAAGCCCGTTTCACAGAGAGAATGGGTATCCAGGGGGCTGTTGGAAGGGTATCGGAAACCGGGCAGATGGGCAATTTGTTCGAGAGCGGGAAAGGGCAAAAGCTTAAACAATAGAAAAACGAAACTAAAGAGATCGAGGAATCGAACGGATGAGAGTGGTTGAAAAGGGCTCCGGCCGCCGCGAAATCCTCCAATCTGCTTAAACTGGGCACTCACTAATTAATTCACCGTGGAATCAAGTTGGCCGAAGAATTCAGCGTAAGTAAATAACTTATCAGCATCGAGCGGTGGAAAGTGCAGGACCTACTCGGAGGGGTCAGGCGGAAAGTGGAGGAGGAAAGTGTCAGAGGAGTGCGGTGGCGCCGCAACGCGTACGCGGTATTGAAACTCGGGAAATAATTGCCGCCCGTAATCCGGAGTGCGAATCGAGGGAGGGTTTCGAGGTTGGCAGGTAGCTGCGCCAGACAAGAGGGAGGATATGGATGACGCACCGTCCTCACTATAGCGGTACAAATATTTTGGCAGTGGCGCAGAAGGTCCTTTTCAATGAAAGAGTCCTTTGGTACGGAGGCTTCCGCGGTGATTTGATGAGTTCCTTTTATTCGAGTTTTTTCCCGCGTTGATTCATTTTTATGGGCAACAGCTTCGTTAGCGTTACAGCTAGGTCATGCATGCGTTGCGTTGCGTCAGGTCATGAATGAGAAGAGTCCATTGCCTACGGACCAATGCCGGTCTACATTACATGCTCACTTTAAGTGACCTCAATTTAGACTTATTTAAAAAGCACTATGCTCTCTTCACGTGTAATTTAAGCGAGACTTAAATTGACTACAGAGTCGCAGTTTCTCAGAAATAAGAACAAAAAGCAATGAAACTAAACAATTGACAAACAGCATGGCGTGGTGAAGAAAAGTCTTGGAAGGAATTGATCAAGGAGCTCTTAAAAGGTATTTAAAGCTCCTTGGCACTAATATGCTACTGTGTATAGGAAATGTGTATAAGGAAATGAAAGAACTCTATATTTTATCATTTAACCGAGGTTTAAGTAGGTATTTATAATCATCGAATTCTCAATTGAAGTAATATGGTTAAAGGAGTATCTTAACATTTTTATGGCTATTTTATCAGTACCTGATTGATAAAATTCAAGGCTTTGAGGGGAATTTTATTTCAAAATGGAACGTGAGAGGCATTCATTTTTTGATTCTCCATCTTTCAGACGACATGCTTCGTTATGAATTCGTCAGATGTTATTTCAAGGCTGGAAACTTATTTTTGAAGGTACTCGTTTGTGCAGACTGAAAATCGTTCCAATATAAATGCATAATCCGAATTTTAAAATGCTAATTAAACTGGCTGTCTATGCAACATATTGCTTTCACAGATATTGTTAATTGCATTTCTAATTTTAAAAAATGACTGGAAATTCGGTGTTAGACTAGAAAGTACCTACAATGAAAGGTAGTTATTGTTGGGTAAATATTTAAATTTACAATGGAAAATTACTCGTCAGTAACCATTATTGGGCTACCACTAATAATCAATAGGTTAGTCTCAGCAACACGATTTACAAGAGGCATATATGTAAAAAATCTACTACAAATCGCGGGATTCACGATTTTTTACTACCTTTTAAGTTCTCAGAGAAACAGTTATCAAGATGTTTGATTCTTAATACTATCAGTGAGGCTGAAAATCACATCTGGGTTTCAACAAAATATTTTCATCATGGAATAATGTCTTAATCCATGTAAATTCACGGCAAAATTAAACTTAATTTCGAACATAGCCCATGACGAGTACCGGGAACGATTAATTGTGAAACGAAAGAACGAAGGAAAGTGCAGGTATTAGCAAATTACATACAATTCTTGTTGAAATTGCTACAGTTTCGTTGAAAAACATTTATTTACATTTTTAAATAAGTCAACAGTAAGTAGAAATGTAGATTAAATTGCGCTTAAGGACAAATTAATAATTATAAGAAAGGACTATGTAGACCTAAATTTCCTCGGAATACAGACGACATTAGTAGCATAATATTTCATGGAACAATTAACTAGGCTCACCTTAATTAGAGGAGCCTCGGTCACCTTATGTATAAGGCCAATTAAAGTGAGCTGCTGATATTTACATCACCACCTTAAGTGACTTATCACTTTATGCGGACCTTAAAGCGCTAATGTATATCCGGCAGCAGTCCGCAGGGGTAAGCACGAACTTAGAAAGTAAAGTAGTCTCCGCCGATGACCACCAGGGTTCCCAAGATCGCCAATCTTCGTTATCAATATCAAAATGCCTAATACGTCATTCATGTCAACTTTCTAGTTTTCCCACGAACAAGCAATATCAGAGTATTTTGATGCAGCTTCTTTTTTTATCAAGGGAATAATGATACGCTTCGTGTAATAATACTTGTGCTAAGTATGACTGATTATATTAATGTGTTAAGGTATAAACTGATGAAATAGATTAACAAAACTTTCCTTCATATTTCCCTCCCGTAAACCAGACAAAAACATTATAGTACATACGTAGCTCTTGAAAATGGTTGGGTTTTCAGATTTTCTAGCATTTTCTGTTAATCGGAACTACCTCCTTTTCTTTACCAAACATGCTTGCTTTAGGTCTGAACCAACAATTTACACAACTTTCCGTACTACTGCTTCCGTAGTACTACTTCCAACTATGAAATTCGACAAAATAAATCCCAGTTCGCATGGTGAGGATATCAATCTTTGCGCCGAAGGAACTGGCAAAGAGTATGGTCGGGGCGAGCACAATCATTTAACAATTACATAGTGCACCAAGTCAAGCAACCAATTTAGCCTCTCTATAGATATATGCTATGTGTCTGTGCTGCAATCTGAAAAGTTTTTCAATGATTCTCCTTCACGATAGATCCGAAGTTATAGTAACTCCCAAGAGTTACCTTCATCCGAAACGAATACAAGCATTTCCTAATTCAAGAATGTGGCTTTGAAGGTAGTTGGAGAAAGATACTTCCCTAGTAATAATAAAGATAACACTTAAATTTTATTTTTAACTAGTTGAAAATCCTGCTGAAATAGGATTAGTTATTGGCGAAATAGCCAAAAAGTAATGAATAAATAAATAATTAATTAGAAACTAAAGGGTAATGTTTTGTTTTTAATGAAAACAATACATATAAAGATGGTAAAATAATGTATAAATCTATACGTCAGAGATATCTTTATATAAAACATTTTTGGTAAAGCTGGCGGAGATGTTACTAAGCAGTTTTCCTGTGTACTTTGAAAAATGCATAAAAAGTTACATACACCATGTTTCAGTTATTGGTGAGCGTATATGGGAGCTCGCTTGCCATCTATTGGCGTACATCTGTATCACTACGCCTAGCAACTGAATCATACATACGTTCGAGTAGCCTTTTGCATAGTAAATTTAAGCAACTTTAAGAAGCATGAAATAAATAATATACCATTAATGACACCAAAATTTTGTTCCTCATTAATGAATTTCTCAGTAATTAGCTAAATATGCATGTAAGAGATTTATACTTGACTAATTTTCAAGCCATTTTCAGGCTCACAACCGAAATTTTTTTTGAGATTCTGTAGTAGTGCGTAGAGTGATTGATTCATTTTATTTAATAGTAGAGAAAGACTACAAACTACACACTTTAATTACTGACGAGATATATGCGCTAGAAATTACTCATTAATTTAATAAAGTCTCACTGAAATACATACCCCTACAATTTCCAGTGTAATATAGCTGGTATTTTTTGGCAAATATCTTGAAAAGTATAATGGTAAGTGTCTCATAATTTTTTACAATTGGAAATAAGATATTTTCTATATAATGAGCGCAAATTAATCGAAAATTATGTGAAGTGATATCTCGCTCAAACTTTCATCAAGTGACATTTTGTAAGAAGCGTATTGTCGTGAATTTTGTAAGGTTAATTTATAATTATATTAATTAATATAATTTTATAATTATATTATTATATGATACAGTTAAAACCTGACCCTATGGTCAGGTTGTAACTTAAAAATACATATCAAGGTATTACATAAAACATTCATAAAAAACAATTGAAATACATGTCATAAATTAAAGAGCTGAATCCGATTTCAGTCTTTTTTGCGAAGCACCAGACATTATTAGGAAATGTATTGAAAGCATTTGCATGTAAGCCATTCCATGCATCCACCCCTCCGTTTAAAAAAGAGAATTTGCCCCAGTCAATTCTCTGTTTGGGGGACTCAATTTTGAGCCCATGGTCATTCCTAGAGAAGTAAGCCGGTTATCTTAGCCTCCCTGAGATATCCACCCCGGCAGTTTCCCCAACATATGCTTTATATATGGCCCTCAGCCGCGAGATATTCCTCCTCTCTCTCAGTGATTCCCATCCTAATTTAAGGAACATTGCACTTTCATTTAATTTCATTCCATCACTCTAAGGATTCACGTAGTTAGGTTCCGTCCTGCATGAACATATCTTCTAATGAATTACTGCTATTTGCTTGATAAATCCAAGTCGATTCTCCGCTTTGCTGCAAGCGTTTAGAATAATTTACCTCCATGATCCGCCCAAAGTGAAAAATGTGATAAGTGTCCAATCGATCAACCCCTTCACTTGACCCCCTAAATCTATTCCTGCTCCCTCCCCGGTGAGGTAGCATTGAGGGCCTCGGGTACTGCGGCTACGGTGCCCTAATCTCCGTGGCTCTAAGGTTCGGTGGAGGATTAGCGGCGAGGGTGGCTTCGCTTGGAGGCAACAGCCGGATACCACCGCCGCGGCCGGACGTCGTCGGAAACGGAACTGTGGGTGTTTTGTCGGGAGATAAGTGACGCCTTTAGTGGGGCACGCGAGAAAAGAAAAGCCGTAGACTGGCACTGGGGAGGCGGCCGTCGATTCCAATTCTCACGCAGCCTGCAGTCACTTGTCACATCGATATACAAAATTATTTGGGGGCATTAGCGTAGATATAGTGGTAGCGAAACATGATGGCATTAAAGCAGAAGGTACTTTACAGGGAAGAATCAATTGTCTACGAATTGGCAGCGCACGGGGGAGAACGATACTCTCAGCATTTCACTAACAAGGTTCCCAAGGTCGTAACCTTCATTGCCAACTTCAAATTGCTCAATGAGTCATTGATTGGTACACCTAACTGTGGATCTATTGAGCTGAAGCCCAGTAAAAAATGCCTAAAAGTAAGAGAAATCTTTGCCGAAGCAATGAGATAGAACTCATTCATATTTAGTTAGTAAAAGACAATTTTCTATTTACTTGCAGCGTAATCCTTAAAAATTATATCAGATACCAAAGCAAGTCATAAATGTTCACAACCTTACAGTGTGTCAAGTTCGAGGTCACCTCATCCAATTTTCTAATCATCCAGCTATTTGTTTATTTATAACCTATTTATTCAAAAACATATTGAACTAGCGAACTCGACTTCTTAAAATATTCATAGTACTTGAGAATACTGCTATAGAGTAAATTTGGTGAGAGAAAGTTAAAAACTTAATATGAGGTGGTTATAAAAGTATGTGCTAGCAACAAGGCGTTGAGTTTGGGGAAGGATAATTAGGAGATTGGACAAATTTACTTCACATTGAAATACACGGTCGACCCTACGTTCTATCTTGATCTAATCAGATGTGAGAGCATGAAGAAACACGGGCATCTTAAAAATAGAGAACAGGCACAGCTTACATATTCGTTGTACAGCTTTTAAGTGAGCATTAATGCGGTCAATGTTATTAATATTATAAAAAAACTAATGTCTAGTAAATCCATTGAAGACCATGGACGATGAAACTGGAAAATAAGGATACTCAGCTATAAGTACCCTGTTAAGGTTTTTCTTCTGTATTTGCCTCTGGGTTAAGAGTAAACATCCCTGCGTTTAAACAAAATTTAGAGGAAAAAAATATCGATGTCCAAGGAAAACTCCGCGGTACATTCGTGAGAACATGAAAAAAACGGACCAGAACAAGAAAAAGTCCTCGTTAAGCACGCTCTCCCTGCGGTCAACTCTTCCTGGTGGACGGCATTTTCAAGCAGTTCCCCTCTTGATTTCGTTACTCAAAAAAATGTAAACATTCCATTTTTATTTGTACCGAATAAAATTCATTACATTCCATGACGAAACGCTTAAGAAGGTTCCACCGCTACTGCGTGAGTCAGAACAAATACGGAATGCTACCTTTTCACTTGGGTTGTTTTCAAAATATTGCTTTCACTGATAAATAGCTTTAGGCATTAGATAACAATATTAAATAACATAATATGCGGACTGTACGTCAAATATATTTTAATGAACACCGTTATTTGCCATATCAGCTGACTTCTGCGCCACTTCTATGTAACTACCGCAATTTTATTTCAGATCCAGGGGTTACTTGCTAATAGCTGAGGTATTAAGTGGATGGAGGCCTTAGTTTTACAGCTATTCAATTTCCTGGTGAGTTCACATCTTACAGTATTTCGCGAAAATGGAACATATAAAGCGATAAATAAATATTACTTAACCTCGTGTTTTCCTATTCTAGTATTTGAAAGTATTTAATTTCAAATTCCGCTAAAAATACAAAAAAGAGGCACCAATTATGATTAATTCTTGACATAATAAACAATAGTTTCAGTTTAAATAAAGAAATGACTACTTAAGAGAGACGGTCAAGGTGGGACCACTGGGATATAAGATCCAAGAAAGCAGATTTAGGGGGTTACCGACACGTCCAAAGAAGGGAAGAGGAATATGTGAGAAGAAGAGTAGAGTAGCTGAAATTGAAAGAAAGAGAGAAAAAGGGGAAGACCAAAGATGATACGGAAGGAGAAGGTATTATTAATAAAATGTGCATTCAATGACCCACGATTATCGTTCCAGCCATCTTAAGAGTAGGATGGAGGAGGGGAAGGTTTGGCGGGTTGGCTAGAGGGAGGTGGGATAGCGGAGATTGATTACAGGGAGGGTGAGGTGAGGGATTGGGTTAAATGGTACTTTTAGCGAAGTTTACTCGGCAAAGGTTCTTTACACGGTGAGTAGTTAACAACACGTAAAGATTGGGTGGCTCCCAGGAAGGGGATGATGTTTTTCTACCATAATATTAAAAATTAGTTCCACTTGCATCCTTTTTCTTATCTCAAGCTCGTATTACATATTCATCTTCTTCCCCTTTCTTGTTTGATGTAAAATTGCAGGGACAAAGTCACTGTAGTGTCCTTACTCCAGCGGGCGTTTTGTGAAGTGGGCACCCGTACCTCTGCACCAGTGAGGAAAGTCGGACCCGTTTGTCCAATTTAAAAAGCAGTACAATTCAGGGAAGACTTCTTGTAACCCCCTTCATGACTTTATTGCCCCTTGTTCATTTTCTGGTGACATATAGAAAAACATATGTTCACTGTTTGATACCAACACAAAAATTCTACCTTCTATTGCCATTTTTATGCAAATCGCACTTGAAATTACATGGTGATAAATACTAGAATGAGGGAAAGATGGGGATAAATAATATTTCTCCATCTAATATAAATGTCATTCTCACAAAACACTGTTTGTAAGAAGCGAATTCGCCCAGGGAAAATCTGAACTTTGAATTTCCAAAAACTAAATCGCTATGATGTTATATTTTTCACTTTTATTTATAGATATTGCTATAACGAAAACGTATGCACACTTTCACGCAAATCTATTCATAAACAAAAATCGCTTCAACCACCTTAAACTTGGCTCAACCACCACCTTACAACTCCTGCGGGAGCGATTGATTGTCGGGCAGCGGTAGAAGCTTGAGCGCATTCCTTCCTCGCGTTCCCTTCCCTTGGGGCACTCCGAAATAGGAAGTTTCTAGGCAGAGAGTGGAAAAGACGACGGAAGTTTGACAACTGAACTCCTCTATTTACAACGTATCATAGACCAAGAGGGAAGGCGGTTACTTGACGGAAAGTTTTCAGGCTCTGTTTAAACGTCTTCAAAACACAATTTCTCCAGCCATGAGAATTTATGCCAGAAATCCAATCATATCCGATCAAATGATTTAAAACGATCTCCAAAAGGACCAATGCATATGAGATGATCGCTGCGATAGATTCCGGCGGGGATAGCCACCGCGAAAGGCCTTAGAAAGATGAGCTTACGACTAGTAAATCTTGGATTTGCTGAAGTTCACCTTTGTGGAGAAAATGGATTGGAGCAGGCATATGCTACCTCTCCGAAAGCCACTGTACTCTCTCTTTAAGCGAATATTTCCAATTTGTTAAGACAGAAAGAATTGTTTGGAGGAACCAACGGCGAATATTTAGAGCAAGCTGCGATTTCCCCAACGTGAAATGTACAAACAAAAATACTGGGATGCTCGGCATTATATTCGGAATTTATTTCGGAATTTATCATCATAATATGGTCATATTCAATTAATTTTATGTAAAGTGATAGGTATCTCGCTTAGACAACATTAAGGTGGCAATTTTAATAGATTAAAGAGAAGAGAATTTTATCCACTCGTTCTACATTTCTCATCATTCGCGTATGATATTTCATACTATTTGAGGTAGAAATGGTATAAAAAATAAATCATTTTTTTGAAATCGATAAATTCATGCCATTCCTTAATTTATTTTTCCAAATTAATATTGTACCAAACGCTCACCTTAGTGACGGCGTAAACAAAATAATTCGAAAGAAGGAGAAAAGGACTACGCGAAGGAAGGTGGAAGAGGGAGGGGCGGCTAAAGAATAAGGAGCTTTTGTATTCCGCTGCCAATAAAGGCACGCCTATTTGTTTTTTAGTGTTCTTGTATTATTTCCATTACCACCGACCCTTTACGAACCATAGAACGCGCTACAAAATTGTTCCAGAAAATACCATTTCAGAGAAAATACGACAAAACCTATTATTATTTCTTAATTTAGCATTAATTTAATGAAATAATTTCAAGACAAAAAAAATTGTTTCATACTCTTGTTGAATAAAATATTTCCATTCCAAACCCGTTTTTATCCCAAATATTTAGGATATTTTCAGGTCTTGAGCGAATAGAACCTGACCAAAGAAGATGGCCGATGAAAGACTTCAATCCATCAGTCAATTTTGCGTCTGGATCCATACAGAAGAGTGATTTCCGTATTAACGTCAATATTCTTGTAAAACGTGTACATACTGACTAATATATATAAGTAATATAAACAACAATCCATGGTAGCCTTGGAATAATTTCGTGTAATACAGTTTGAATACTGCTGCTCTATATCTGCCAATCGTTCGCGAGCTTTTCGAAAGCTGAGATATTTTAACCCCAATTTATGGAAGGTAGGTATTATGTGATAACACTTAAAACGTGACTGCCTGCTAACTGGCTAGAGTACGACTGATGTAAAGGAAATACAGCAATTTACGCCCACGCAAACGAGAGATATTTGGACGCATGTGAAACAAATGGCGGGGAAATCCGGGGTAGTTCTTTAGCAAAGCAGTCTTCCTCTCTCCCTTCCATCCACGCATAAATTGGACAGCTGTGTTCAAGAATTAACGGCGGCGTGAGAGGAAAAAAACTGTCTTCATAAATAAATCTGGCGGCCACCATCGGCGGAGTCCATGAAAATATGCAAATTCAAACGATCCGCCCAGCTCCCACCACTCCATCTTGCGGGAGGCATAGCATTCGTGTTACCGCCGTCCATGCATCAACACTGACGTCACAACTCGCCCGCTTGTGAAGCGCGTTGACGCAGCAACCAGTTCATTTTTTACTCAAGTGACGGAGAAGAGTTCTAAGAATTACTTACACTAGTTGATCCCGCCCAATGTTTGCGTTTATATTAATTAATAAACGTTATGAAGACTTATGAGTAGGTATTTGGATTATCGTAAGGGCCATTAAGTTAGATATTTTTAAATTTCAATGCCAATTCTTAATTTTAAGCTGAAATATATTAAGTAGGTAGCCATTTTATAATTCAGAAAAGTTTCAATGCAGTAATAAAAACCTGTCATTACGTACCGTACATTTTTTCTAATATTAAAAATTTCCCTCCTGAAACCATCCTTGGGATTTCATTATACCTTTACGTAGTCATTTCATTCTATTTTAATGCAGTAGTAGCGAAGGCTTCCGAAGAGGTTTGATATGTCGGATGCCATTCCTTCTGATGGAACTGCGTGCGTCAGCAGTTAGGTGACAACGGTTACTACTCCGTTGCAGGAGGAATCTTCAAGTATAAGTGACCTGACCTGATGACCCCTCCCGCAGTGGAGGAGAAATTGTCATCGCCAAAACTCTGACATACGCAGAGCACCTGAATAAATGGGATGCAACATAATTTTAAAATAGATAAGGAACCATGATACAAACATAGATGTTTGACAACGCACGACATCGAACCAGGTTATGTGATTTTTCCTAAAGTTACGGAGAACTGTTCCGAGAATTACGCAAATATTTTAAGGATGCATGTATAGTACATCCTACGCGTAACATCTCTCATACTTTGACAAGATTAAGTAACAATAGGGATTTTGGACAGAAGGGATACAAAATTAAATGAAATCACCTTAAAAAAGTGTAATTTTATTACTACGCTAGTGTGTTCTCTGTGCTGGGAGATGTGAAAAAAGGGTTCAGTTCAGATGAAGTAGGATTCAGATTTTTCCCGGCGAATTATATTGAGGAAGTCTTCTCGGGTCATCCACCGGGGTAGGTTTTTTACTGCAGACGTTTCTGAGTACGTCTCACACTCCATTCTCAAGGCGAATGATGATGTTTATGAAGGCTTCAACCGTCACCATTGTTGCGCGTGGTCAAGGGCTGGCCGTTACGATTTGAATACGCCAAAAGTTTTAATAATGGCTTCCATGCACCGCTGAGGGAAAAGCCATGGTCTCGGTTGAAATTCCTTCTTTCTAATCGAATTTAAATGGCCATCTTAATAATTATATCCCATTAACCTTGGGAGCGGGCGAGCACTTAAGTTTCATGGAAATTGATGGAGTGGTCCATGGTTATGCTGTGTTCAGCAATGGTGGATTTTCCAATTTGTGGTCTGGCCACACGGGAATTCTGCTCTCGACCAATTCCTAACACACATGAAGAACCAAAATCCAAATATCTCCTTCACAATGGAATTGGAATGCATCGGTCGGCTCCCATTCCTCAACATTTTGATTTAGCGGAAGATGGATGGCTGACTCCGGCATAGTGTTTATCGAAAACCAACACACACCAACCTGTATTTTAACGGCCGTAGTCATCACCATCCCTCTTAGAGACTGGCAGTGCTAAACACTTTAATTCATCGCGCCAGGTCTATTGCCGACAAGGATAACCTACCTCAGGAGTTAAACCACCTCCGCAGGACCTTCCTCGAAACTGGACATGAAATATCGTTGTCACTGAAAAATTGTTTTGACCATCGGGCGCCAAATACGCAGGAAGAGAAAAAGAAACCTATTGCAAGAGCCTGCTTACCTTATGTGGCCACGGTTTCTGGTAAAATATCTAGAATACTCGCAGGCACAAGATCGAGTAGACTCACATGCCACTCAAAAAATCCAGGATTTCATCGTCCAAGCAAAAGACTGTATCGGCTTAAAGACACCAGGCGTCGACCAAGTGCCTTGTGAATGTAGCAAGGTGTACATTGGAGAAACGAGTAGGATCATTGAGACCAGGGTAAAAGAGTTCCAACGACATCGACGCCTGGCACAGATTGAAAAATCCGCCATTGCTGAACACAGCATAACCATGGACCACTCCATAAATTTCCATGAAATTTTTTCGTGCTCGCCCGCTCCCAAGGTTATTGGGATAGAATTATTAAGGAGGCCATTGAAATTCGATTAGAAATAAGGAATTTCAACAGTGACCATGGCTTTTCCCTCAGCGGTGCATGGAAGCCGTTATTAAAACTTTTGGCGTATGCAAATCGTAACGGCCAGCCCTTGACCACGCGCAACAACGGCGCCGGTTGAAGCCTTCATAAACATCATCATTCGCCTTGACAATGGAGTGCGAGACGGACTCAGAAACGTCGGCAGTTAAAAACCTCTCACGGTGGAAGACCCGAGAAGACTTCCTCAATGTATTTTGTTTTCTACGAGTTTCCAGGGCAGCCGATAACATGCCGTGCAGAAAAATCACGCGCCAGAAATTAAATAATAAAACAAATATTTTAACCCTCCGCGCTTTTTAAATTAAAAATAATTCAATAATGAGATATCACATTATAAATATGTGTAACCTGTACATTAAAAATTGGCTGTTATAGGGTTACAGGCTATGCATTCAAATTTAAAAAATCAAGATGAAAAGTGCAATACTAAAGCCGAGTTCACATGGATCCGGAACGGGTGCGGAATGCGGAAATGCATCTGGCCAATCACAAGCAGGGAAATTGTGAAAAGGTGAAGTAAGATTGGCTAGATTCAATTCCGCATGCCGCACCCATTGCCGAGATCCATGTGATCTCGGCTTAAGGGTTGTGATTAGCTTGAACGTATTCGAGCAAATTTTATCAACGCGAGTAGTGCAAATGTAGCGTGCTCGATCCCCGCTGATTTTATTCATATGGACAGCTTAGATACATCTATTAAGCTGTATGACATATTCCGAATAGCTCTCTAGTATTCCTACAGATGGAAGAGATATTCACCTTTGATTTCCTCCAAAATGTCGATTTTTGCGACACGTGGGATCTCGCGTGATTAATTGCTATTCGGCGCTGGTGAAACCAATACAAGCGAAATCCGTTCACTCATCAAAGAAAAGTTACATAACTCAATACAATCCACATTTATTCTGCGAAATATCAGTAAAGTACAACATTTGAAATAAAATGAAGTCTTATTCAATTTTGTGTTGGATGCTCCAGTAATGGGCATACATAAAATGCGTGTGCTTCGTTGGTTCGCCCATGTTGAGAGAATGGATGCGATAGGAATAACAAAACAGATAAATATATAGGACGGATGATAGTGGAGTGAATGGTGTGAGAGAAAGGGGTGGAAGGGACTCTAAAAATGAGGATTATTTGAAGTCTTAAAATTTGGATATCGTGTAAGAAGCTATGCATGAGAGTAATAAAAGCGCAAGAGATGTTCAAGGATAGAGCATCTTAGAGAAAAATATTAAAAGAGAGCCAGTTTACTAGTCCTAACAGCTATGACTAAGTTCTTTGACTTTGCCAACCCCGAAAGACAATGGCTTAAAGGGTATGTATGATGAATTAATGCATCTTTCTTCACATTATAATTTAAAATAGTTAGCAACAACTCGATATATCACTTCTTTCATAAGAGAATCAAATGATTATTTTAATTAAGAAAAAAATTGTATGCGAAGTAAATATTGCTAGATGTTACATAACAATCTTATAGGTCGTCCAATAAGGTATCTCAATACAGTCGCCGTATGCACAGAAGTAGTATATAATTTTAAAAAATAATAAAATAATAATAATTTTTGGATAGTTTTAAAATAATTAGAGAGGAAACTTACGACATATTTCATTAATTTATTCAGAACAAAATCCAATACATCCGGCGTGAAACTGTTAATGTAATTTCTTAAAAACAAAATTTGGAAAGTTTAGACCTTCGTCATACGCCTACGGATCAAAGATATAATGTCTCTGACGTAAAAACTCCATTTCTTCGTTTGGCATGTTTCTGTTAAACGCCGAACTTGATCCCCTCATCTCAGCAGCCCCAACGGATCACTATTGCGTACCCTTACCCTGATGTCAATGAGTAATACTTTTCACTTTATTAATAGATGATGCTTTCGTTTTAGACAAGTCTTTAAAATGCCCAATGGAATGATAGAAAAGAGGCCATGTGTGAAGTTAGTATTTACAAAATATTGTTATTCAGACTTCGTCATTTGAGTTTCTTCTTTTTCATTAAATACATTAATACTGAATGCAATTACCCCTTATTTATTTACTATTAAATCATTTCACATTCAGGACACCATCCGTTCTGACAAACTGTTTGGTCGGCTCTGTTCCATTCCCTCCAACATGTAGGTTGATATCATCCCGGAAAATCATTTCTACTCCTGGAAAATTGTACTAGTTTGTTCAATAAATTTATAAAAAGAATTTCAACAAAGTCAGGCTTGAAGTTGTGTAAGCATATTAAATGAAACAGAATTCACAATTCTCTACGGGATATTTAATTACACTATGTATTTCAACCCGAAGACACCTACCAGCGCAGCGGAGCGAGGTACGCCCTGTGACGTCATTTACCCGTATCGAATGCGGCAAGCCCGGTGGACATGTAACGCGAATCCAGCTTCTACGGCGAGGAATATCCAGGGATACCAGAAAATGACGTCACGAGCCTTTTGAGGATGACCATATTGAAAGCTGTTTTTAAGCAGTTATAAATAATACAAATGACGCCCAGATGAAGGTCTAACACATGTTCTCATGTTCTGCATACCATGTAGGTACTCAAAGCTATTGATCTCAGGAAAAATCACTAAAACACCCAATTCAGTCCAATTCTCAATGTCTTCAGTGTTTTCTGTCATATTTTAAAGTCGTACAGTAAAATACTCTACCGTTATGTCTGCATTGATTCCCATGCTTTACATGAGTTGACCTGGAATTCTATCATGGATAAATGTTATTTACGTGGATAAAGAAAGCAAGGCTGGTCATGAAAGTAGGAGGGCACAAACTGAAGCAAGTAGGGCAATTAAATTGCTCCACTTGCTCTAGTTTGGGTAGTATGCTAGAATATAATGAGCATAGTAGCAAAGACATTAGGAAATGAATACATTTAGCGAAGGAAGCGCTTAGTAATAGAAGGGAGCAGATGACGGGAACCTTGGGTAAGGATATAAATAAGGGGTTGGTGAAGAGCTTGTCAATGAGTGTCACGCTGTATGGGGCAGAAGCGTGGTCTATAAGATGGGAAGACGAAAATAGGCCGCAGGCGTTCGAGATACTGGTGATGAGGAGGATTGAGATGAGGAGGATTGATAGTGTGTGGTGTACTGAAAGGAAGACAAACGAGGAAGTGTTTGGCATGGTGGGTGAGTCTAAGAAACTTCTGTATTAGAATTAGATTAGGAAGAGGCAAGGTATGTGGTCAGAGGGGGGTATGAGGGGCAAAGGGTTACTCATGGATGTATTAGCGGGGAGGATGTTGGGCAAGCGGGAAAGGGGAAGAAAGAGTCAAACTGGTTTTATGGACGGGATGAAGAAGGGTACAAAGTATCCCGAGACTAAAAAAGAAAAAGTTGGTAGATAGGGCCCAGCACATGAAAACATCTAGAGGATTTTTACGTACTTCCATTGAAACCTACCCTAACTGGTAGATCACCTAATATTAAAAAATAGCAAAGTATTGTTAATCTTTAAATGGCCAGTTGCACAAACATTTGGTTCTGGAATCAATATTTATGACATCCATAAAGTTATGGTGCTCACTAAAAAGTTCGGGTTGCGTAAAACTATCGCTTTCGTAACTTATTTCCCTGTAGTCATTACGTCTAATATTAGGTCTACTCTCCTTCCGCTGGATAAAATTAATGTATATGATTGATATTATACGGCTAATGAGATATTCAATGTATTTTACAGTGGAGTCAAGCATTGTAAGGAAACCTGCTCTGACCAAATGTATAGGACCGATTTAGGTTAGATAAAAAAGTTTTGTTTCCGATTTAGGTTGGTAGATAAAAAATACAAAATAATGACGTTTACAAAAATGCCTAAAAATAAGGAGCCAGATAGAGAGAGAACCTTCAGACATTATTTCTTCATATGGCCGAGTCAAATTCATCATACAGTAATTTTTTCTTTTGTTTAACAAAATTGTTCTTACTGAAATTTTCTTTGCAATGATTTGTTTCTGTTGTTGTTTAACGCACTTGTTTATGACACATGTTATGCAAAAATATCAATTCGCTTGCCAAAATTGGAGCCAAAAGTCGCAAAGAATAATGAGCCTCAAAATGGCCAATCCCAGCTGTTTGATATTTTAGAACCTTTACTTCGAAATTGGAAATCCTAAACTTAGAACTTCGAAAATCAAGAAAAAATAAAGGCCTTTAACAATATTTAAATACAATATTGACCTAAATCTAAAAGTGATTGCTCTTTTAAACTAGAAGATATGGCAAAGACATAATATTTAACTAAAACAACTCTTAATTTTTTGACAATATTAGATATAAATGCTGGCTAGGATTTTATTGTATGTAAGGAAATCCAAATGTAAAAAACGTTTCCCCGTTTATATTACTAGCTTTCTATGCTAGTAACTAAAATTGCTGTTAACCATGAGTAAACCCAAGTAACTCTTACGTGTTAAACAAGTTTACTACGCAATTCCCAATCATTGTGGTTGCACAAATGATATGGTACGCAGTCACACGTACGGGTGCGAAGATATACACCAAAGACTGAAATACGCCATGAAAAAATTATTTTACTTGATCACATCCCGGTCAATTCAAATATTTTTTTTTCCATGGCAAATTTGGAAAATTGTCAAGTTAGTCGTTCTAAAGCGACAATGCTGGGTTTATTATACGCGACTGTAGCATATCATGCACGACAACGTCTCTTGTACTATTATATTGACTGGGGAAGAGAACAAATTGTTCGTATAAAGCCCCGCTGTAATTCACCTTGAATTAAGATGGCTTGGTGGTGTAGCTAGCTAACACACACCTGACCGGCAGTTCAGGATCCGGGTCGCATCCCGGTCAAGTCAAATTATTTTTTCATTGCGAATTTCACCGCCTTTGGTGTATAAGTTGACTAGGGTTGGCGCTAACCTGCGTTCACACGTGCAACCTTTTACTGGGTTTAGAGTTACTAGGGTAGAAAGCTTTTTTTCTTCTTCTCCTCAACCTAAGTCTTCTTTCCCTAGCAAGTCCCTTTACATTTATATATCTTCTTCCTGCTAAGATCTCCTCCAGGTATTCTTTTCTTGGTCTACCTCTTCCAGCACGGCCCTCTACCACTCCTTCCATTAAGGTTGTCATCCACTCGGAGTGACGTAGTAGGTGTCCAATCATTACGTTTCTTCTTTTACATATTGAGTTTAGGAGTGTTTGTCACTCCCCAATTCTTTGTAGCACTTCCAGGTTGGTAACCCTTTCAGTCCAAGATATTTTTAATAGTCTTCTCCAGCACCACATTCCAAAGGACTTCGGCTTTTTCCTCTCAGCTTTTCTCAGAGTCCAAATTTCTGATCCATAGGTACACATACTCCAAACATACGTTATAACAAATTTTTTGCGGGTTGATAGAGAAACATTATTTGATGTCAAGAGAGTTTTATTCTCGATAAAAGCTTGTTTTGCTTGTGCTATCCTTCTTGTCACATCCGCCGTGCACCTACCATCAGATGTGAAACAGCTACCCAGATATTTAAATGTAGTGACCTGCGAAAGTTTTTCTCCGTCTAGATATACCCCGGCTTCCTCTAGTCCATCTCTACTGCATTTCATTATTTTAGTTTTCTTTTTGTTTATTTTCATGTCCCAGTTATTTTTAAAATTTTGTTTCATTTCATGTAATGTATCCTGTAACTCATAGTCACTGGTTGCTAAAAGTGCGATGTCGTCTACAAATCAGATAGTTATGTAAGGGTTACCATTCACTTTTATTCCATTCTTACTTGTTTCTGTAAATTCCTTCATTGCCTGTTCCATGCACAGATGGAGCATTATTGGGGATAGACTGCATCCCGGCCTAACACCTCGAGAGATCTTTGCATTTATTCCATCTACACTTAGGATAGCTTCCTGGTTTTCATAAAGTTGGAGAATTATCCTCCTATCTCGGTAGTCTATTTTGGCATCTTTAAGGATTTTAAACATGGTGTTCCAACTGATGTAATCGAAGGCTTTTTCAATGTCAATAAAGGCTATGACTACCTTTTTATTAAGTCTCATCATCTTTTCCATAATTAGTCTTAAGACTAAAATGGCCTCTCTTGTGCCCCGGCTCCTTCGGAAACCAAACTGGTCATCTTGCAGATTTTCTTCAATTTTATTTTCAATTCGGTAATATATTATTCTAGTAAGTATCTTTGAAGCATGGGAAACCAGACTTAGGGTCCTATAATCCTCACATTTTTGTGCTATGCTCTTCTTAGGGATAGATATCACACGTATTTTATTAAAGTCGTCTGACACTATTCCTTTATCGTACATTTCAAAGATCATTTCGAAAAGACAATCTTTTGCCTTTCTACCAAGAGATTTTAAATTTTCTCCCGGAATTTCATCTACTCCTTGCGCTTTATGATCCTTCGGCGATTTTAGTGCCCTGTCAAATTCTTCTCTTAGTAATGGTGGTCCAATTAAATCCTCTTCTATGCTTTCTTCGTTTTCTAAGATGTTTTCATCCAACTCTTGTCCCCTATAGAGCTCTTCAATGTATTCCTGCCACAGCTTGATAATCACTAATTCATCTGTTATCACTTTTCCGTCTTTATCTCTCATAACTGATAGGGTCTTTGTTTTTCTGTTGAACTCTGATCTTATGTCTGCGCATGCTTCGTCTAAATTTTCCTTTGCCATATTCTCATTAATTGCTTTACATTTGTTTTCCAACCAACTTTCTCTCGCTTCTTTGGCATCTCTGTTTATTTTGTTTCTGTATTTTCTGTACTCAGTCTCCTAAATTTTTACACCTCCTTCTTTCTTTCATCATAGAGAGAATGTCATTTGTTATCCAAGGTTTGTATGGAATCTTTTCTCTTTTTCTAATGCATTGTTTTTTAAGCTTTTAGGACTTCCTCCTTAAATAAACTTCATTTTTGTTGTACACTGTTGGCATTTTTGCATTTCTCTTTCACTAAATTTGTCAATTCACTAAATAACTCTTGAGTTTCACTGTTATCTCTGATTTTCGTTAAATTCCATTTGTTGTTCCTTGGAATAACTTGCTTCCTTTTTATGCGAAGTTTGCTTATCATTAGCATAGGATTATGGTCAGAGTCTTTATCAGCACCCGGGAAACTTTTAGCTGTTTTTATCTGGTTCTTAAAACTATTCCTTACTAAAATATAATCTATTTGATATAGTTCTCCATTTCCAGGCATTAATCTTTTTCTTTTGGGCTGCTGAAAAAGTGTGTTGGCAATCAGTAGGTTGTGCACTTGACAGAGCTCAAGAAGTCTGGCTCCTCTCTTCTTCTTCTTTCCAAGTACATATTTCCCGGCTAATTCTTCTTCCACTTCTTCTCCAACCACTGCGTTCCAATCCCCTAAGATCACATGGTTGTCTCGTTTGTCTTATTTCATTAGAACTTTCTCGAGTTGTTCGTAAATGTCTTCTACTTCTTAGTCTGGATGATTAGACGTAGGCATATACACCTGAATCATGACCATATTCCTTCGTTTCATTATGATTTTAATCATTATAATCCTCTCGCTAAAACCCCAAATTTCCAAAATATTTTGAGCCATTGTCTTTTCTAAAACAAAACCAACCCCGCCACTTCCTTCGTCATTTCCTGAATACAATATTCTATATTCTCCACTCCAGAAATCACCATTTTTGGGCCACGTAACTTCACTTATCCCCATGACGTTTATTTTCAATCTGGTAGAAAGCTAGTAATGTAAATTTTGATACATTCCGAGGAAAAAATATGAAAATAAAAACACCTACTGGATGTTTATGGTCGTTAGGAGTGACATATGGCAACCAAAAATTTCGAAAAATAGTATTTTCTAATGCCAACCTTCAAAAAAGTCCTCTACTCAAAAAGGTTGGGGGACTATTGACTTCATGATTCCGCTAGACGCTTTATCGAAAATATTTACAACACATATTGAGCGAATGCTTTGACTTATAGATTTCATAACCCAAAACCGACCATAAGAGAATAAGATAAGGTAACAAATAATTAAGCAATTTACACCCTTTGAAATATCGGCGAATAGAAATACTGCCAAATTGCTTGACGCAGTAAAATAGGTTTTCTAAGCCACCCTGTTTTCCTTTAATATCGAAGTATCCCTAGAATACATTCCTGCTTATTTTTAAGGAGCAGTGGTAGGTAACCGGGTTGTTTAAACACGGTAAACAAACAAAAAAAGAAATACGGACCGGCGATACTCGACGACTGCATTATTTGTAAGTATACCTCGAAGCGGAATATCTTGACCAGTAGTCCACGTTCCGGGCCTTTGATCTTTTTATAGGGTCTCTTAGAGATAGGCATGACTTCTCAAAAAGATAAATTTTCATTTTCGTAATACGGAAGAAAGAATTGGAAATTTAGTCCCGCACACAGAAACACAGGACGACGTACTACTCCCTGCAGTACGCTGGAAAATACCCAGAGGCAAGGAAAGGTATCCGAAGTCCTTTATACCAACCGCGAGTCACGTTCAAATTTCATTTTATCCGGCAAAGCCACACATACATACGATGACCAGACGGTTGGCCGCATGTGCCTTGTGAACTTAGAGTTGGAGAAGTAACGTAGGGAGTACATTTCCTACTGCCTACGGGGAATAATAGCATTGCTTTTATTGGAACGCTTCTATCTGCTCATGTTCCACAAGACCCATGGGTTATCTTCTGTTTATAAAAACTGAATAAATTTTAAATTTAGTTGGATGTCACATCGTCTTGCTATCACATTTATGTTTCATCGTTGTAAACTGTACGGCGTATCCTCTGTTCATAAAATAGAAAAATTACAACTTACTTCTTTCTATTACATACATGGTCCACCACAGTGGACTAATCGAATTCGAAAAAGCATGTTTTTGAATAAATCCGTAAAAATGACCTCATGATTAATTTTTTAACAAAGAACTTGACACAGTGAAATAAAATGACAGTAATATTGATAGTGATATTAATTACTATGAGAGAGTCGGCATTTAAACCACGCAGAATGTGTGTGAATCTCATCAAGGAAAGAGTTGCCTGTACAATTAGATCAAGTTCAAAAGATATCTTCCAGATTTGTAAACAAAATATTGTGAGAAAAAGTAAAGATCTACTACGTTATTGAATTAACTAGCTGTTAGTCCCTCCAATATCACTGATGCATCATAGCATTGATGAAGATTAAGAATTATTTACAAGTCCGGGGTGATAATTCTATTCAGGTACAACTGTAATTTTAAAATGAGCGATGAGGAGAAACAACAACAGTATTTCCCAGGCAAACGAGTACACATATCATTGCTTTTATTGCAGCTGTACTTCCTAATTCATATTTCAGTTTCATTAGACTTAAACGTCAATATGTCTCGCAATCAAGTGCATGAGGTTTTCTTGTACAAATAAAGTGAGGCTAACCACATACGTAGGAGGGCACAAACTAGAGCAGGTAGAAGAATTTAATTTCTTGGATACTACATTGGAGAAAAATACGCACATCAGTAAATATACCAGCAGGAGAAATACGTTAGCAAAAGAGACGTTCAGTAAGTAGAGAGAATTAATGAAGTGTACAAGAATAGACTGGCGAAGTAATTTAATATGGAATGTAGTGTCTTCAGATACAGAAATGTGGGCACGAAAGAATGATGATGAGAATAGGATGCAGGCGTTTGAAATGTGGGTGTGGACGAGAATGGAGAAAGTGCGGTGGACGGAAAGGAAGACGAACGAGGAAGTACCTATCATAGTGGATGAATAAAGGAAATAACTAGAGGAAACTAGGAGGATCCAGATTAGGGGGTTATAAAGGGTTAAGAGAGGCGAAAGGCTGCTGATTACCGTAATATAGGGGAGGATGTTGGGTAAGCTAAGAAGGGGAAGGAAGAGAATAGGCTTTGTGGAATGGATGAATAAAGGTAGGACCTACGCCTTTATGAAGACAACTCGTGCAGGGAGTCAAGGGCCTATGATTTTTTAAGGTTAGTACGAGTAGTTTATTTCTTCTTCCAAATAAAACTACCTAATCCGGTCGATTTTCTATAGTCAAAATAATATCACTATCACTCTACCAGGATATGAAATTTTGAGTCACAAAATGACCTGTTAGATCGCCACATATGACACACCTTGTATTGGAAACGAAGCGACGTGAAAAATAGAATATTTTATTTCGAGGGAGTAAGAATGGGGGTAATAAGGAGTCACGCTCCTAAAGTTTCTTCCGGAGCGCACATTTTACCATTACAGTTAAATCGAGATCATGGCTGGCAGAGAAGAAATTACGTCCGTCCTCAACTCGTTATTAGTTGCTGATTCAGGGAGGGCTTCTAATATAGAGAGAGAGAAACATTTATTGAAGGTTTTACGATGGGAAGCGGTATGTTTAGGAATTGTATCAATGAAGGGAGGCTGATTTTTCCATCACATTTCTGGATGTTAATATCCTACTAAAAAACATCAAATTCATCACCTCCGTCCATAAAAAACCCACTAACTATAACCTTTACCTTCATTTCAATCGCAGCTATCCACCACATACCAAACGCTCCATTCCATATTCCCTCTCTGTCCGCGGCCACAGAATTTGTAACGACGCCCACTCCCTTCAACAATACATCGATAACCTATATCACTCCCTCAGAGAACATGAGTACCCCAAAAATCTTCTTACCAATCAAATCCTGCCCCCCTGTGCCAATTACACCCCTCGGGCCAAAACCCACCACCCCGACAGACTCAGCCTCATCACCACATTCTTCGCTGGCTTCCATAAAATCAGAAACATCTTCCGCGATCTATACCCAATTTTAAAGAATAATAATTCCACTGCCCTCCTATTACCTTCATGTCCCACAGTATTTTTAAGCGACCCGCAAACCTGCGAGATATCTTAAAATCTACGAAACCCACCTTTCAACCAATCCTCTTCAAGGGATATTTTCATCCCCATGAGTCTTATTATGTGCAAAATTAAATAGTTATTTGAAACTAAATATTTATGGCACTGTGTTATAAGTAGTTGCCTATGTTGTCAGGATGACGCCCACGGAGCGGAAGCTTGGCAACATAGTTCTCCATAGGCTCCATATTGTCAACTAAATGTGGAACGCGCCAGAGAACAGAACTACCCAGGTATCATGGCGGGGTCATTTTTTCAGAATACCACGAGGATATTCGCAAAAATAAATAAATATCCCCAAATGACGTAAAATCAAAACTAATTCCCAGATTTAACAAGAAAATAATTATTCCCGAACAGAATAGCCCATCAAACGCAGAATGTGTAACATAAAAACTTGTCATTTGATCAAAGACAAACTCTAATACAAGTTGGATACAAATGTTTTCTAATGTAATTGAAAGTTTCAGATTTTTATGTTTTAGCAAAAAGAAAGTTGTCATCGACCAACTAAATGCACTTTTCTTTTTGACTGAAAGGTCGTACAAAAGCGAGATTAGTCGCGTTGTGGAGCGTAAAAGACGAAACACTCACTGATATAATTCTCTGTATTATAGTAAAAACCAGTGTATTTACATTGAGAGTTATCTGAAAAGCGTTTTCGTTAGGTCTAGCAGGCGACCGGCTCGGCCGGATTTACCGTTATCGGGGTGCGCTGTTGCCCAGTTCGCGCGCTCTTCCCCGGACAATACTTGGTTGAAAGGCGTCAAAAAACCTGTACCTTTTTATTCTCGATACCATAAAAAATAGAAGAAATATTCAAATAAGTCTTTTGCTTATATAAGTAAACGTAAAATGAAATGAGCCAAAATTTGATGTAACTATTGTTCATATAGGTTCATTAGTTCATTAGCTAACAGGCTGCAAACTCGGGTATCCATAATTTTTATTCCGAGATAGTTGCTGCTCCAGGTCACCGCAGCGTCTATTCCCCCATAGTTAAACTGCAGTAGTGGTACTGCCCACTAATATTTAAGGTACAATAATACACAACACGTGTTTCAACGCTTAGGGCGACATCACCAGGTATAATGACATACCTGATGATGACGTCCTAAGCGTTAAAACACGCGTCGTGTATTATTGTACATTAAATATCAGTGGACAGTACAACTACTGCAGTTAAATTTAATTACTGCAATGCTGTTTCACCACTAAACGCCAAATACGGTTGAATACATTCCTCCGATTTCCGTCTCAGGGTCTGAAAGATGGGAGGGTTTAGCCTAAGGCAAGATAAGTAAAAGGACCTTAGCAATTGGCGTCAGGATAGGGTACCCGTAGGACAATGAAAGGGGATGGAGACGTGGCTCAAGATGCTTATGGGGGGCACAAGCAAAAGGGGAACGTGGAAAGGAGGAGGGAGAGATGGCGTCCAGTGATCCAGTCTGGATAAACCATGAAGGGAGATTCGGACATAGCGGTCGTGGCAAGGGAAGTTTACGGGGTGTGGTATATTTTATCATCACATTACAATTTATGATGATAAGAAAACAGGAAAAAAGATTTTCTCAAATGAGAAGTTAGAAATGACTCTAAAAAAATATGATGAACAAGCCGCAAAAAGATATAATTATTTTTTATTTCCCTTACTCAAGGGCCCCAGAAGCGCTGACGTTTGAAGTCCCCCACCTTGACCCCTTCCCGCCATTTAGAGCCTCAAGCAAAAATGGGAGAGTCGATACCACTGGCGACCTTTGCATTAAGTTTTTCTCACCCAAAAATCTCTCGTGGCACAATCGGAAAGTTTTTCCTTAATCAGGCATGGTAATTCCCCATATTTCCTCAGCAGTCTTGAAAAAATCGATCTCCCTAACCTTCATATTTACGTAAACATCTGTACTTATGGCATTAATAATGCTGTAAATTATCGACACATGAGGTGAATGAAACTTATAATGAAGCGTTAAGAATTAAAAAATTTCCTATTCATTATTCAGCTTATGCATGTACGTAACTTACATTTTAAAAATACGGGATTTTGAAAACAAAATGTTTACTTTATATTCCGGTAATTCATGAAATCTTTACATGGCAAATTTTCATCCCCATGAGTCTTATTAAGTGCAAAATTAAATAGTTATTTGAAACTAAATATATTTGGCACTGTTATAAGTAGTTGCCTATGTTGTCAGGATAACGCCTACGGAGCGGTAGCTTGGCAACAGAGTTCTCCATAAGCTCCATACTATCAACTAAATGTGGAACGCGAACAGAACTACCCAGGTATCATGGCGGGGATATTTTCCAGAATACCACGAGAAGATTCGGAAAAATAAATAAAAAATTGCCCAAATGACGTGAAATCAAAACTAATTCCCAGATTTACCAAGAAAATAATGATTCCCGATCAGAATAGCCCATCAAACGCAGAATAGCCCAAGCTAATAAAGAGTTCGTGATGAAAAGGCCACTACACTGTGAAAACGAGGAAACGGTCTGTGAAAATATTCGTGTGGCGCGTGGCACTCAACGGATCGGAAACATGGACCATTGGCAAAGCAGAACAGAAAGGATTAGGAGCTTTCAAAACCTTCTGTAGGAGACGGACGTTGAAGATCAGATGGACGGATAAAAAAGAAATAGATGAAACTTTCATTTTTCTGAAAACAAAGTCCCTTGGAACATAAATTCATAATACATGCCACAATGGGGAAATTTATACGATACATAAAAACCACAAATGATACAAAATTGTGGCAACTGAATCAACTAGAGAACCCTCTTGAGCAAACAAAATAAAACTACTGTCACCTTTACAACACCGAAACTCGTAATTATTAATCAGCCAAGAAACTAAAGGAAACAAATAATCAGAAAATAAAAAATAATCATAATAACAATTTACACATATTATTGGATTAGCTCGAATGAGAATGTGATGTTCTAGGCACTGAAGAAACCAATGATCAGCCAGGACACTTATGGAAACAATTAATCAAAGGATAGCTAATAATCATGATAACAAATACAAATAATAATTATAATTCGATTTCTATGAGTCAAAAATGTGGTTTTCACGACTCTGAGGGAAAAAAATTATCAGTCATGCTCCTTTTGAACTGTGAGACGTTTCTGGATAATTTGATGTTAATTCACAAGGAGTTCCATAGTTTACAAGAGGAGATATAGAATGACTTTTCACATTATGTTGGGTGGTATTTGGGTAGGTGCTATGTTTTCGTTAAGTAGGTTGATGTTTTAGTCGTCTGGGCATTAAATATCAAGTTTTCATATACATATGATGGAGTTTTCAAGTTCACTACTTAAAATAATGTTATGGTCTTTTTCCTCTGCTCCAGTTTTAGCCAATTCAACTTAATGTAGTAACGAGATACGCGTTCGTCATAACAAATATTAAAGGTAAGTCGTAAACAGGAATTTTTGAGTCTTTGTAATTTTGTGTTTAGTTCTTTGTTCACATCTAAATAAACGACTGAGCCCAGATGCGGAAATAATGAAGTCTGAATAAACCTCTGGGGTAATTTTAAAGGGATTAGGTGCCTGAAATACTTCATCCTGTATAGAGTATTGTGAACTTTCCTTGACACGGCATTTACATGCTCGCGCCAGGTTAAGTTGCTGCTCAGATACACTCCTAGGCTCTTGACTGAATTTGAGTAGTCAATTTGGATATTTAAAACATTAATTTTAGAGATGTCACTTGAGAGCAATATATGCAAATTGGAAGCGCTTCCAAAGATTATTGACATAGTCTTATTGGGATTTAGTTTTAATCGATTTTCAGTCAACCAGTCACAGATAAATTGGATATCCTTGTTAACTGACGTGACGGTGTGGTTGAATCCCAAGGGGAAGGACTCAAGGTATATCTGTAAATCGTCAGCATAAAAGTGATATTTTCTGTGGGTTATTATGCTAGTGAGTTCTTTGATAAAAGTGCTGAAAAGTAGTGGTCCAAGAATTGACCCCTGAGGAACTCCACATAAGACGGGTTGGAAAAATTATACATTACCGTCTTCATCATTAACAGCTTGCTGACAATATGACGCATAGAATCGATACCAGCGAAGGAAAGAACAATTTGAGAACTTAAGTTGACTCATACCTTCCAGTATTATATATCGTGGTCGACTGAGTCGAAGGCCCTTCTAAGTTCGTATTGCACTAAAATTGTTACCTTTCTTGCACCTAAAGAACGGCGAATATAATAGGTTAACCGTCATTAAAACCGATTGAATGCTATAGTGTTTACTAAATCCTGATTGATACTCATCAAAGACATTTTGTCGCGTAAGATGTTCCACTGTAACAGTGAAGCGCCCGAGAGGTTTGGAAAGAGAATATAGATGTGTAAATGGGTCGGAAGTCAGGCATTTCTTTGGGAGTCAAACTAAAGCAGATTTCTGCAAGTTAGGAAATATGGAGTAATTTAGTGAGCACTTATAGATGTCAAGTATCATTGTCATTACAGCGGGGAGAAAAGCTTTGAGCATTTTAGCACTGATTCCATTGACACCTATGGAGTTCGATTTTAAACCATTCACTTGACTTAAAAGCATTTCAGGTGTGTTTTGAGGCAAATAAAGCTTTGCGCTATCAAAAACTGAGAATAATGCACGACTAAATGAAGTGAGACTGCAATTGATTTTAGTAGAATCGATGTTGTTAAGGCGTTTGACCGAATGTTCATCCTTTAAAGTAGGAGTAAGGAAATAGTTACCTATTTAGATAATCCAAGGAGAAGTTCATTTTGGGTAGAGCACGCTGAGGCTTTCCAATACCAAGGCACCTCCGCTCCTGCCAACTGAAATTCGCGTCCAATTTTGCAGAAAAGCATTGAATAGAGTATAAATGTTTAGCTGTACGAATTCTGTGCTGCAATTGATTACGAATCACCAGGTATTGCTCGTGTAGGTAAGGAAGAAGAGGTCTCCGAATATTTCGTCGAAGACGATCCCTAAGTGACACAAATTGCTGATTTGATGTAAACCATCGGGCAGGATGACGTTGGGGCTTAATTACTTTTCTTGGCGCGTGTATATCGAGAAATTGCATGATTTCTGTGTTGAAAATTTCCACTTTTTATTCTATTAGGTATATGAGTATGAAAAATTCGCTCAGGTCAGTTTCAAATAAACCAGATGCAAATTTTGACAAATGAAAATCCTTGAAGTTACGAAAACACATTTCATCAGGTTTATAAAAACGTAGTTTAAATTTTCAGTTAATATGAAATAGGATGAGTAACACGTTACATCTAAATAGTAGGTCACTGAGATATGAGCCTATGTACTCTATTGAAGATGTTATTGTTTCGATCACCACACAATGTCAAGTTTTTGGAGCTGGGAAGAAGATAATGCAGGGAGGGCTCAAAACCTACAAACATGTAACCTGTGTTTGGGGGTCTATAGCTACACAATATAATATTTTACCTTCCTTTCCAGTTATTTCAATGAAAATATATTCTGGCCTGAAGGGGGTGTCCATCAGACTTCAACAGCAATTTAGAGGATAAGGTTTCATACAGATTATTCATACACACAAACACCACCACCAGCTCTTCCTCGTCTATTAATACGTAACATTTTATAATTACTTAGTCCACCGGAGCCCGAAGAGATATTTCCGTTGGGTCAACTTTCTGAAACAGCAATGACGTGATAGGTTCAACTATAAATGTAGTCCCGGAATTCTTCGATATGTCTGAATAATGACTGATTCGAATTCTAATATTCTAATTCTTCCATTCGAATGCTTCGAAGGATACTATAACATAATAGATGCATTCAAAACCTGGTGTGGGAGGAGGAGAATGCTGAGTATCAAATGGATGGATAAAATAAGAAGTGAAGAAGTATACAGAAGAGTAGATGAGATAAAGACCATATGGAACACTATGCAGAAAAGAAGAACCAGATGGATTGGGCACACTCTTGAGGCATAATGGATTTGTGAAGAATATAATTGAAGAAATAATAGAGGGAAAAGTCTCAAGAAGAAGTGGCTCATATGATATAAAGTGGAAAGTACGCAAGAACTAACAGGGAGTAAGGGGTACTAGCATTAGATAGAGAAGAATGGAGGGTAAAAGTCAACCAATCTTAGGATTGAACGACCTATGATGTAGAAATTTCCCGACCTCCGAAGATGTGAATGAGCGTTTTACCCCCTGCTGAAGTTATTTCTTCTGCTTAACATATGTAGTTTAAACACATTTATAAACTAGCTACTATTCTCAACTCTTCACAGACCTCCATCACTCTTGATTTCTAAACCCATTGATTTCAATCATTCTTCACAACATCATACCCGTCCATTTTACAATGAGAGGAAAATTAAGAAAGAAGCAAACGCAAACGTACTGACAGATTCTTCTCCGACGAGCACTGCTAAAAAACCTTGGATTGTTGAAAGGATATTTTTCACAGACCGTTTAACTGCCAACAATTTCCTCTCCAACAATCGGAATCAAACTCCCATTGAAATGGTATGGAGGTATTTGATTTCCCGCCACGGTCAAAAGGCCCCCCGCTACGCTCACTCT
Organism: Pyrrhosoma nymphula; assembly: GCA_963573305.1. Classification (NCBI taxonomy): domain Eukaryota; kingdom Metazoa; phylum Arthropoda; class Insecta; order Odonata; family Coenagrionidae; genus Pyrrhosoma; species Pyrrhosoma nymphula. The sequence continues at coordinate 41,343,850 of OY754339.1, read as the reverse complement.
TTGCACAAGCATTCATAACCCTCTCCTTTGATCGAGGCAAGGGACGAGAGAATAAAGGGTTTGAGGCATAGGGGAAATATTGAAGAGTGCGTGTATGTACCCTGGATTTTACTTCTCCCCAAAACCCTTCCGATCTCACCATCACGACACTACGCCGATGCGAATTTCGCCCTCCCATTGTTTCTCCTCCTGCTTGGAACCTTTTGTCCCAGTCGACCACCGCTATGCGGTGGTGGCGCTATCGTCCCGTGGCTCACGCGGTCAAAAAGGGCCGGACGGACGGGCTTTCTCGGTTTCATTCTGACGGCCACCACCAAGAGAGGTCGGTTTTCCCCCCGGTCCGCCCCCTCATCATCCGTATGCCCTCTTGACCAACGGGAACCGCAAACTCCGGCTTAGTATTGGGTTATTCATCGTCAGACGGGGAAACGCCACATTGGGATAAAGACCACGCCATAAAGAGAGGGAGAGAGAGAATGTCAAGAGAAAAGATCCGGGTAGGCACTTTTCCAAGGCGCGAAATTACGCCGGAATATCCATTCTCTCGAAATCCGTTTCGATGAATGGTAAAGGAAATTCAGAGTGGTTTCGGGAAGATATCGCGCACACACTCTGCTCCCCTCCCACTCAAAGCCGCTGCTACGAATGGACACACCGCATGCATACACACAAAGATACAAGGCCCTGACGAGGCCGCGTCCAGAGAGCGGGTCATATTTAATAGCTGAGGTAAGCACGAGTCTTAATAGCGCGAGGAATGCTATGCGGGAACGTGGTAGCGGTGTGAGGAAACAATAGGGAACTCTTATGAACCCAAAACAGACTATGAGGAAGAATTCTCTACTGCATTTTTTCCAAGAGTTCCCGACGCCTTGAGATAATACCACAACGGGAATGACTTCAGCGGAAATTATGTGGACATACGTATAGAGCGAAACACAGTGGTGAACGATATACATGAGCAGAGATAGTTGAAACTGGTTGTCGCAAGACTCAACAGGGATGATGTTTATGACGCCTGAATTGTAACTAGCGGAATGATGGTCAAATTATATATCCAAGAATTTAGATTCAGATGATTTATTTCCGAATGAAATTTTAATTCACTTGATCGTGTTAATTATAACTTAAGAGCTTATGCTATAGCTCGACACAGCCCGTCACCACCAACCAATCGATTTACATATATTAATTGAACATTGTCCGCAACACGAAGGTAGTTAAACACATGAAAAAATGATAGCATTGACAAAATACTCGTGCGTTAATGATGGTTTTACAACATTACCAGAAACTATTTCCATTACACTAGTTTTTGAAATCCAAAGGTCCAAACATGTTATGCTATAAACAGAAGAATAAAAAAATGGAAGGCGTGAAATTCGAGATAAAGAATTGAAACTGGTCAACAACCTATGCTTCTTGATCATATGCACATTTTTCAGGCTCGGCCATTGTATTTTGTTGTTTGCCATTGTTAACTTGTTCATTTTGACATTTTTAGGTGTAGAATTTCTGCCTTGGACGTTTTAAAAAGGGATACATTGTAAGGAAAATTTAAAATGGACAAAATGACTCTATGAACGTTTTTGAGTGGAGGGAAAACTTGAGATAAAGAGGTCATACATATGGGGGGAGACCAAATTTTATTCTACAACAAATTGAAGAATACCTAGGCGTTATGACAAGGTAGGTAGATACTTGTGTAAAAAGTGCCATCCAAAACTAATTGTTATTTCACCAAACATGGATTGCTTAAAGTGATGAGACAAAAAAAAACATTTTTAAACATTTTTAGAAAAACGCTTTTTATTAAAAATTCCGTTTAAAATAAAAGTATTTAAAGGATTATAATTTTATTTATCTCTTAACTAATTTTATTCTGTATTATATACTGCATGTAACAAGAATAACGATTGCGTAAATGGAATTAATGGCATACAATTTTTTAAACAACTTCAAATTGTATCAACTATCAAACTACATCACATCATGGTATGCAGTTCCATGATACTCAGTTGAGCTGTTTTGTTAATGAAGATCCTCACTCATCAAAGCGGCGGAAGGTCGATCAACGTCATGGTAATGAAACTGTGTTTACTTGGTAATTATTAAATCTGCGCTCCTGCAGGATCATCAATAAATATTGAAGTACGTGATTACGAGCTCTTGCGTATCATGATTCCTGCCCAATTTCCTACATTTACATCTTATCAAACATCTTCCCGTCTAATCTCCTCTTTCATCTTCACTTTCATCTCACAGTAAACTATCCTAGAGCCCATTTTACCGTCCCTCTTCGTAATCTCTGTAATTGGTTTTCCGTCTTCCTCCACTGACGTAGGGGAACTAGAAACTCTTGATTTTGCTCCCAGGAAAATTAATCTCCTTAATCAAAAGCCTAGCCCGCTAGCCAGAAGATTTATGTCCCTCGATTTTACTCTGGTACCATACTGGAGTTCATAATGTGGATAGTCGTCATCCAAGTGTTGAAAAGGTTAAAAAGGTTCAAATCAATGCGCCTCGGTCATAATTCCTCACATAACGCAGGCAGTGCAACGAAAAGAGAGAAAAAAGTTTACGATTTGCATTTAAATTTGATTCTGGCTTTGGAGAACTGTCCTGAAGTTTCAACTATCATGGTGGTTTGACTGCTTTACGACTGAACTCCAAGCCTTCTACGTCTAGCTCCCAAAATTAGGGAAGGCAAAGTTTTGCAGTTCATTTAGTGGAATAGGTGAAGGATTTATTCCCGCTAACCAACTTTCAGGGTCATGCATAAACATTCGTTGGTGCTGTGCTAGAAAAAATACCTAGAGTGTGAAGATGATCAGCCATTTTAGGACACTTTTGAGTTCGAGTTGGATCAAGAAATAGATAGGGTGTGCATCGGAGAGCAGGTAGATTAGTAAGAAGTTCTTATAATCAATAGAAAAAAGTACACAGTCGGGGAAAAACACGTGAATGAAAAGAACTATCGAGGGAGATTAGTGGTGAAATAGTTAAAGAAAGTTATGAGAGACATTCAAATGAAGTCCTAAAAAGTTAAAGGAATGAAACTGTTAAGAGGTCAGGAGAGTGTAATGAAGTGCTGCAGCAGACCATCCTCCGGATTGATGATTGCTTTTGGTAATGATGTACTGTGACCGGGGGGAGCGTCGTGGCCAAGTGGGTAGAGCGTTTGCCTAGTGATCGAAGGGTCCCGGGTTCAAATCCGGGTGAAGCCTTTGGACGGACACGGACTGAACAAAAAATCCTCGGAGTGCGAGGTGGCCCAGGGAAAGGACCAGGATGGTCCTGGCCCCCCTACCCTGAATCTGTAAAATTCACACGCTTGTGGCTAAGCCCGGGGTAAGCTCTACCCTCAACTATCCAAACCAACTTCGGGTTAAATCACTAAGTGAAGTGAAGTACTGTGACCGCATTGTGATATTAATTATTTGGGGAATTTCTCTCCCAGCCAGGAAATAAGTATTATCAGAGTACAACAGGGAAATAGCGAGTGTATCGAAAATATGACAAGTACATGCCCGTCAAGACAAACAAATGTCAAGTAATATGAGACATTATTTTAATAACTCCGGGTAAGAAGGCCCGTAAAAAGACAAGCTCCTACATATTATTTGAAATCTGTTTGTTTTGACGTTGAAGTCAGTCTCATCTTAATAAGTTACGTGACACCGTAAATAGTGGAAATGTGATAATTAGTCTATTTTATCTAATTCTAATAGTAAATAATTTCTTGAGAGCCATCATTCTCTATATTCCACCCCAATCCATCCAAACCCAAGCCATTTGGTTCTTCTTTTCTGTATAGTGTTCCGTATGGTCCTTTCCTCTTCGACTCTTCAAACCTTTCCTGGTCTGCTTTTTCAATAGTACATGGTTCCGATCCTTGGAGTGTGAACCCGTACGAATTTCCCGTACGAGTTTCCCGCACGAATGTTATCACATACTGTCCCCTCGTTCGTATTCCTATCTTCTTTGAACACAATAGTTGCCTTTTCATCATGAACGCTTTTTTACTTTGGCTGATATCAATAGAACCAGATGTATATCGAATCGAACGACCCTGATCAATGATCTAAAGGGCGTTTTACATTAGACAATTTACTGCACACTGATGTATACACATATATGCAGTGAAAATTGCGTCGTGTAAAGCTTGCCAGATTGACTGCGTCAATACATGACCAAAATACATAAAAATAGTCTCTGCTCTAATTCCATGCCAACGTTCTCGCAATTTCAGTATTTCATACTGTGCGATTTAGTTTCTAGTGTAAAACGGCAAATGAGCTGTAATAAGAGTTAGCATTTAAAAAGAAGGCATCTAGGGATGCACTGAAACAATATTTGGGAATTTCCAAATTATGAATATTTCCAAACTTAGCTCGGGTAAGGCGAGCTACGAGTGGCAGTGGCAAAGTCCTGTGAACTAACTCATGAAAATGTAACAGGCATTCGTTTTCACATGGGATCACTCAAAATATTATTGAACAATAACATTTAGTGGAGAATGTAAGAACATATTTGCAAAATGCGCTGCTCAAAAATTAACCGCATCACAACCGTTGAAAACTTAATAATACGACAAACATTCTTCATAACAACGAACATTAATGGCTTCCTTTGCAATACGATTGAAAGTATAGAACAGAACAATTTAATCAAGTTCAACTAAAAATTTTCGTTCATTCTAATGATTAATGACAATTCTAAGAGGGTGAGACGAATAGGTGATCAAGTGAGTGAACCAGAATGCACTCATAAACTGCGAAGTATCAAATGAGAATCATTAAGAAGAAAACCATCCTATTTACCCAAAAGAAAAGGTTAATACAAACCTTTCTGTTTCAAGGATAGGTATTGCAATATGTAATGAAAATTAGCACTTTTCTGCAAGGTACTTTCAAAAACGCCTAGGTTTTTAGGAATTGGTTAATAGTAATCTCGGGTTTGATAAAATTAGCTATTTTAAAATGTATTCATAAAATTTTCCAGCAAAATGTTACCGCGAACAACAGGTAACAATTAAAATACCAGAGCTTTATTTAGGATTGTAAGAAATCAACACATCATAGGCCATGATAAAATAAATAAACTCAGCATTATCCACCCTTTTATTATACTCAAACACGGCTGATTTCAACACTCTTGCGGCTCTTTAAAGGAAAATTACTGGTTTAGGCGAAAAACGATAAAGTAGGCGATGAAAAGAAAATTTTTAAAACGAACTGAATGTGAATTCAACGGAAAATTAATCAGGAACGTAGGGTAAGTCTGTGATAAGGAAGTGGATAAATGTTGCTATGAAGTCATTTAACAATTCCTTTCTTAAAATCTCGGAAGGTGACATAATTTCAAAATTTTATAAAATAATCCAGCTTTGCAGATCTGTCATTTGCTTGTAAAATATTTTTATCAAAAATACTTTTGTGCTTAAATACAGACAAATGGTTTGAAAATAATGGCATTCTGCCACAACCAATAAAAGATTTAAAATGTTCTTTGGTTCCAGAACTAAAACTTTTTCTCGTCAATCCTACATAAAAGTAGTTGCAGTACTTTACCTATATTCACAATCTTAACCCGTATACTTTATTTCTGATGCAAGTTTTAAAACGGTCTATAGAATTTTAAAAAAATTGTGCGATGGTTACAAACTGATTATAACAACTAGCTTCGAGATTTTCATTCTGAATAACTCTGGCAACCATCTGCGACTTATTTTACGCATTAAGCACCTTACTCCAATTGAGCTGGGAGGAAATGAATGGGGAAAGGTTTGTGAATGACTTTACGGCTTGTTTTTGAAGTTTTCGAGCGAAAGTTTGTCTATTATGAAACCATCGTAGTCGTTTCCGGAAGCAATAACGTTAGTAGTTTCCAATTCTCTATCAAAGTCCACTCAAAATTCAAATGACATTCCCTATCAAACTCTCATAGAATATATAAATTTCATTTAGTATTTAAGCATGTCTTATATATTCCAGAAACTGCCAAACCATTCAAGTTTTTACCAGATACGCCATTTGAAACATCAACACGATGATTTCTCTTAAAATAAATAAAACGTCCGCATTTTTCCCTGCCACTTAACCCTAAAATCCATATTACCCTCACCTGCTCCAGACGCCCTCTCCTTGAGCAACACTCGAAAAAGGCGAGGCTTGGATGCCGAAAAAAAGAAGGCGTGTCGTGTTTACGAAACCAATCAGAGGACCTCGCGAAGCGTGCAGGTGAGAGACTAGCGAAAGAGGAACGGCAGGCGATGAGAGGAAGTGGGACGCACTGAAAAGAGGGCGAGAAACGGCAGGGAGAGACTTTTAAGAGCAGGGCAATGCCGTATCCCCTCCAGATCCGATATATCGATTATCTAGCCAATTTTGCAGCAGTGAAGTCCTGCTACCTTTTGGAAGAGGATCACAAAAAAAACTTACATCTCCACGCATTGGCCTCCCTAAGCCACACAATGAGGGTTCCTAAATTCCCGGAATCATGGAACTTTTCGGAATCTAGACCGGGAAATCGGATTTCCTGAGAATCCCCGAAGTCACCATTTTATTTATTTTTTTTATTCTAATTTTTTTTAATGACCAGGAATAGCATTCGGCTACCTGAGTAGCGTTCCCATATTCCCGAAACCTTGGAACTTTACGACGTTCTAGGCTGGGAAATGGGATTGAATGCGAATTCCTGAAATGATATATTTTAACATCTTATTTACATTTTTTAATATTGTGAGATCAGGGAATTTGATGTCTTTAACAGCAACTTTTAATTCACAGCAAATTTTTATGGAAGGTGGAGTGGGTTAATTAAATTTACCGTCATCCATGACTGAGTAACAGTCAAAACAAGGATTACCAAATTTCCGACGTTTTTCATTTTATTTTTGTTCTAATTAATGATCAGTTATGGCTTAAGACTCCATGAGTAGGGTTCCCATATTCCTGAAATCATGGAGCCTTCCAAAATCTAGATCGATAAATTGGATTTCCCGAGATTTCCCGGAATCAATTTTTTTCTCATATTATTTTTCTTTACGATCAGGAAATGTGATATATTTTATGGTAACTTTTAATTCACAGCAAAGTCGTAAGGAGGACCGAAAAATAAATGTAATTTACAACTTCATTCATCACTGAGAAACGTTTAACACTATGGTTATCAAATTCCTGACATTTTGGAACATAGGTACCGGTGGATAGTATCTATACCCCGGAAATTCTCGAGAACTACCGAAATCCACTTTTCTATCTGATTTTCATAGATCGTTGGTGACAGAGACTTTGCTCTAATTCTCAATTCACCAAAAAACTTTATATTGAGGAAGTTGCAACCTCGGGACGTTTCCGGGGGGCTAGGTTAAGTCTAACAAGGGTACGGAGACGCTGCTTAAAAAAAGCCATTTTGAAGACAGAAAAACACTGGTGAAACTTCCACAATTAAAATAACCACGGACCAAGGTTTCGGCACGTAATGCAATGAATAAGGGTACAGTTATACAAATATCTCGGCCTTACATACCACAAAGTTGGGGATGGGGTAGGAAGCTGGGAGAAAGAGGGGTTTAGTAAAAATAAGGAAGGTTGTTTGACTCAGACTGACGTAAGAAAACGGCAAGAGAGCGGGGGGGGGGGATGTTATGGAAAAGTGTAAGAGTTTTTTTGAGGATAAATGGGATTATGGGATGGGTGAAGGCCAAAATTCTAATGGCGTACGCCTAGAAAGTTTGAAGTTTAGGGCGACAATAACACCTCTCATCTTTCAAGTATGATGAGTCATCACTTTCTGAATATAGAGATCGAATGTAATTTCTCGAGTCGGATTTCCAGGGCACTAAATCAGTCTGCATTACCAGTGGGAAATTTCCATTCAAGGTATTGAAGTCAGCGCAGTACGGAACGCACCAGCGCACTTGCTCGCATATGAACGAAGAGGAACGGGACGATGTGTGCGAGCGAAACGTTCGGTAACTTTATGCTTAAAGCAGGAAACAAGAACTCGTCGTTAGAATGTCCGTAACGTCTCACGATTTCATACTTGTGGCAATCGCACCATTCTAGGGACTGCCAGCATGGGCAATAACGGCTGCACCTGAAGTTCGCCAGGCCACCTTCGCTGAACTGTATACCTCCTCTTGGTTTTTTTTTATTTCGGATTTTCCTCCAGTATTCCTCTGAAGTTTGAATTTTCGTAACTACTCTGCACATGTCCGGCTCACTGCAGTCTTCTACCCTCTGTTTGTGTCATTGTGCCCCTAAAAAGTTCTCATAATTCTGTGTTTTCCTAATGTTTCAATAAGTCATTTTTATATATGGTTTCGTATCTGGTCCTTAGAATTTTATTTTCAAAGACTAAATTAGTCTCTTTTCTGTTTGAGTAGATATTGTCTATTTCAGAACCGTACTTGACTATAGATTGTAAGATGCTCTTGAATTTTTCTCTTTCACGGAAGATTAAATTAATAATTAAGTCTTCCGTGAAAGAATTCAACTCTTCAGAAGGTTTTTAAGGCTCAAAAGCACCTGTTTCCTTTTCATATTGTAGTCCTTATTTCAGGTTCTTCGAAGTACTTCTGGTCTATGGTAACTCCTACATATTAGCATTTCGTGCATCTTTCAAATGTGTGATCCCGTACTTTCATTGGGTTCAAAAACATTTCTGAACTTCCTTGTATTATTATATGCTTTGTTTTCAATTTGAAATCAACATATTTAGTAAAAATAATGCCGATGTAAATGCCCTATTTTCCCAAGTTTCGTTTTATCCTTCCCAGCCCATTTTCTTTTCTATTGATTTGACTGTCTATTAATGACTTTAATCAGTAATTACTTTAATTAGCATTTAATTCCATAGTTTCTTGACCAATGTTTCAATCAGCCTATATTTAACTACACTACTTGAAATAGTTTTGCTTGTTAATTCTTCCGTTTTCTCCCTTGCAGACTAATTTCCTTACCCTTGATTTAACTAATTATATCTGACTTCCATGAGTAATTATTGTTTTATTTCTTTCTCTTCATTGTACTTATTATTATTCGCTTCATCGAGAGGATGCTCCTCAACCACTTTTAAACCATTTTATTATAAACCAACATTTAAAATGTTATATTTTAAATACTTCAAATATTCCTTCAGAGCCCAATTTTTTATCGCTTGATTTGACTGATTATATAAATGAGTTCACTAAGTAATAATTTCTTTATCTTCACTGGACTGATGATTTTTCCATTCAATGAGTGGATTTTCCGATTAAATTTTCTCGAGAATCGGCAACGCGATAAAATCGCAAAAAGTCTCGTATAATGGTCGAAATAAGATATTCTCGCTTCGGAAACACACGCTGGACCGGGAAGCGGAGGATAATCTAAAATTCAGGGACCTTCAAAAGTGGCCCAGTGCAATCAAGGGATAGGTTTTTTATTGGTGAGGGAGAAAGAGAGAGGTGTGGAAGCTATGTTGCAGTTTTAATGGGCGTTCCCAGTCGAGGAGTACCAGGGGCATTCCTCAAGTCGCGCCAGGGATAGACGACCGTGGGGATAGCAAATATTTGCCTCACTTGGATGCTCCTACTGCTGCGTATTTCAAGCGCGAGCAACACCCTTCCCAAACTCCCCACGGACCGGGCCCCCTTTTGATGAAAAGAGTCCCCGGGGGATTTTTTTTACGGAGCCCCCAAAAAAGGGGAGTTTTTAGCAGAGGGCGGGAGCAACGCGGATTGAAGAAGAGAGAGAAAAAGAGGCAGGGAAAGGATCGAATGGAAACTTTTGTACTAAAGTACGAAAGCTTAAACATATAGAAAGAGTGGGTGGGTTACAAAAATAAATAAAAAAGGAGGAAGAAAAATGGCGAACGATTGGCCCCATTTGATCGAAATCGACACCATCGGTTTCTTCGTAATTCCCCCCCAGCACGTTCTCTTAGCTTGGTCCTTAACTGGAGAAGAGCGCCGGCAAGGAGGGAAAAAAGGTAGAGTAGGTTCTTTTTTCCTCGAAGCTGGGCGAGAAATGCAAAATCAAGGACCCAGGAATGCAGGAATATATTTTTTTTTAACTTGGCACAAAGCATTTATTTCAACAAGTTTAAGTTTTTGGATGTCATTGTGGTGCTTGAATAGGGTAATGAGAAATTCGAAAAATAAATCATATGTGCAAATCAATTATGGTGCTTGATTCAGTTTAGTTTGGGTGTGAAATGCAAAATTAGGGATCCGACTGAAGGAAGTTAACAACTTGCCACAAACTAGTTATACCAAAACGTTTAAGTCTGCGAATGTCATTAGGAGCTTGAATTGGGTATTGAAAAAAAGAAATCATTCGTGCAAATGAATAACGATTCTTCGTTCTGTCCAATATCCAAGAATTTCCAAAACTATTATGATACAAATTTCCTCTTTCATTTAGGGCAATACGGTTTTGATTTGTGCAATTATTGGAGCACGCAGATGTAGCATTAATGAAAAATGCTTGAATATCAAATAAAATTAAACAATGATTACCAAATGCATATGTTTCAGGATTACATTACAATTCCGTAAAAATGCAGGGTGGAAATAAAAAATACATTCATGGGATTCCTGTACTTTTTCATGCCAACAGCCCTGAATCTTGCCTAATTCATGAAGAAATGATCCTTCAAAGTGAATACCATCTTCCGGCAATTCTCCAAATTTGTGTCCAAATTTGAAATAAAGAACTCAGGAAAATTAGCTGAACGCTTAAGTGAATAAACCATCCCGGAAAACTTGAAACTTATATCACTTCAAGTAAAGAATCTGTTCACTTCAGTTCCCGTACGTTGAAAATTGCCACGGACATATTAACTCATTCTATCATCAAACGTTTGGTGATTGTGAACGAGATGACAAGCCTTTTAGAAGTCTGCACGAATTATAATTATTTTGATTCAATTTGAAATGTTATCGTCAGGAAGAGGTACTAGCCATCAGATCACGATGTTTACCATTATTAGACATTATTAGGACATCTTTATGGATCATGTTGAAAACAAACTTTTAATTCTGTGTTTAACATCTTAAACAATGTTCTTACTGGTTTAGATACGTGAACGATATTGTATGCTGCTGGGCAGGTACCTACAGGCAAGCCAGCAATGCTTTAGCTCTTATATACTAGTTACACACATCACTTTTACAATTTACTTAGATTTAGACTGACATGAAAAATGTCTAGACCTCAGGATTTCCAATTCCAAAAACAAACATATATTTGCAATGTACTGAAAGCCTACGTATACAGATCATCTCCTGCCCTCGGACTCTGGCCACTCAAGGTCCCACCTAGTGGCGGCGTTCAGCCATTTGGTTCATCGGACCCCAAATGCTTTCCGCTTTCTAATTATAAATTTGACAAAGAATTAAGCACTATTAGACATATTGCGTCAGTTAACGCTATGACGACCATTTAAAAACATCATAAATAGAAAACATCATAAATAGAAAACATAATAAATAGGAAACATAAGACGATAGCCCATATCCAAGAACAGGGCGAAAGAAAACAAAATGGGTAACGCTATCTGACTTAAGAGGACGCAGTACATAATTTTTTTTCCTCCTCCGAGGGTGAGGTTAGTTTTCTTATCGACCAGTAGAGCTACCGAAGTCAGTGCCTACCTAGTCGCCGCATTTGTCGCGAGTGTAGCCTCTATTCTGTAGTATGAAATTTAGATTTGTCTTACGTTAATGGTTAATTAAATTGGTAATAAGCGCTAAATAGTCGATATAAACATTATTCCGGAACCACAGCCGTCCGTGCATTGATGTCAGCAAGCTTCCTAGCGAGAACTTAGAACCACCTCGGCTCTAACATCTGTGGTGCAATCTAAGCAGAGCTCTACTCAATGATGGGATACAGAAAGAGCTATTGAAAGAACACATCATGCTGGTTATAATTGTTTTATTTCTTTTGCTTTTTGCATTTCAAATTTCCTTTCTGATCCCTCTCCCCATCCTTACGTTTGAAAGACTCTTCTCTTGGGCTGCCAAAAGACTAGGGGAATTCCGAATCGGCATTGACCGGGAAAATATCGCATCGCCTAACTCCGGAAGCATGCATTCAAAATAGAATTGTTATAATTTGTCCACCATGAATATCTCCCAGAACCCATTGTCCCTGAGGATCCTCTCCACTTTCAACCCCTTCTTCGTCCGCACAGCAAAGATGCAGAAGTCTCGCTGAGAAATATGGAGCTGGCCTTGTATCTAAGAGTGGTAATGATGCTTCCGGTTTATTCTCATTCCGTGATTCTTCATCCAAAAATCTACTTTTCCATTTCCGATCGCCTCATCTACACTCATCTCTGCAGCCGATGATGGGCATTTTATTTCCACAATTCTCCGATCCCCTACTATTCTATCGGAAGTTGCTCCTTGGAAAGGGTAAAAACTTCTCTACTATGCTGTTTCCAATGCCACGCGAGCTTTGTCCTCATTTACCCTTCCATACTCTAGGTGAGGAGAATCGAAATAACGGTACATGATTAATTTTTCGCAGCCTGTGTGTGGACGAATTTTACAGACCTGGCCAAAATTAGAGGCAGTGAGCATCTTCTGACGCATCGCAACCCATTCCACGCTTTCCCTCTGTCGTATCGTTTTCCTCTCTATTTCTTTAATTTCTTCCTCATTCATTTTTAGAGATTCCTTAAATAGTTGACAATCAATGTTAAATTCCTCAATAGGCATATCAGGCCTTTCAGAATTGGGACCGTAATCGAAATCAGGCTTTGTCCCAATCAGTTGATTAAGGAGGAACCTGCGCCCTTAAGTACTGTATTCATAAGAAGAATTAAATATCACCTGGCGGGGGAATTTAGGATTAATATATCATTTTAGATATTTCTCTTCGATCTCGGTGTTTTTTCCTTCGGTTGGAAGTAGCAATTGCCTTCAGCTGTCTTCTTTAGAGTGACCTTTTGTAGTAGTACCCGGGACTCAAATTACAAAAATTATTGTAAAGGGAATGCAAAGGATTTCCCGAGTCAATGCTGACCACAGATCCGGCACATCTTCCTCTTAATGAGCGGGTAAGAGCAAAATTAACTTATTTCCCGCCGATAAATTTTGCTATGATAGCGTTATAATGCTCTAAAGGGCTGTTATAGTGAATAAGACTTCGGCTGTGGCGAATATTGTTTTGTGCTAGGTTTTCAACTTTTCATACACCCGACATTCTTTTAGTGCAGTACATATGTTGTTTTTTCTTCCCGGGGCGTTTTTTCCATGATATAAATATCCTAAATCTACAAATCGCTCATTTTCTCCAAAAACATGGCTGGGCCTATTGAGGATATCCTGTTGCAGTAGTTAAATTTTTTTTCGCTAGTGCTACATTTTGGCATTTCCTAAACTCGACAGCTTTTATGACCGCCATTCTTAAGCGTAAAATGTTATCGGCGAATAATTTTATGTATGGCGGTATTTTTTGTATGTATAGTTATATGTTTTTAAAAAGTATGACGGATGTGCTTTTACCTTTGCTCCTCTCGCCATCGCGCTAAGTTTTCTCCCTTCCATATTTTACTCACGGCAGACAAATTCAATTTAATGCTACTATGCCTCTTATTTATACGCTGCTTATCAGGAGGCATTTAAATGATAGAAGATACAAGTGTAGTAAGCTACCAATGCTGTAGGAGGCAATGAAATCCTCAATGTAGAAAAGTTTCTCCTAAAGCGGCCAATGCGCGCGTTAGGGAAAACTGAATGCGAGAGAAAATAACCCGATAGCTGCTGCTCTTGAGCGACTACATGCTCCCCTCACGCATTGTTCTCCTCTCGTCCCGCAAACGAGCAGAGAAAACACCATATCTGAGATAGTGTGTTCAATTTCTGATGGAGCGCTCGCGGCGAGAAAATGGAGAACTGCGACGGCAGTGGGAGCTATCATAAACGCCCATTACTGCGCTGCAATTCATCAAAACTCACGTTCGCTTTTCCTAAATTATACATTTATTTGATAAAATTTCGCATCGGCAGTCGGCGTATCAACTACAGACAAGTAACTCTTGGGGGCTACCTAGCCATAAATGGCTTTCCTTCAATCGGCATTCCGCAACATCTCGTTCAAAAGGCCTATATTTGTTATAAAACCTGCCTTCCAATATTGGATTAAGAAAAATTTGAAAAAGGTAGCCCCCTTATATCACTCCTTGACTTTAATAACTCAAAAAGCTTGAGTTGAAATAAGCAAAATTGACTGATTGAGAACGGAACGCAGAAGAGTCGGCAAAATAGGGGTGTCCCACGTCCTCTTAAGGAAGGGTCCTTCCACTTAACCAAAGCGTTCCCCAGGGACAAATTTAGCTATTTTTTATCCACCGCTTACTCTAGGCAACATTTTTAACAACTATAAAGACTCCCTGGACCCAATGAATAAGACGGGGTATATGAAATAAGTTGTGACTAGTGAGGTGCAGTATACGTGGGTCAAACAGCGAGAAATATCAGAACACGTGAGAGTGAACACAAAAAAAGCCTTGCCAATAGAGACCACAGATCACATTTAGCACACCCCCTAATGGAAGAAGCTCTTCCCTCGTAATTCCAGGAGAACATACTACGATTTCAAAATAAAGGACGTCGCCCGGATGTGTTGGAGCATTGGGAAATAATCAAGAAGAAAAGGAAGAAAATCAAATATTTTTAAACTGCATTGAATTTTAATATCACTCCCTAATCCCAGGATCTCACCTAACATGTGACCAGAGCCTGAAGATGTGACATTTCTTCCCTCCCCCATCGTATTGCCTCACTCGTTCCTTCCTTTTCCCCCACCCCCATGACGATCTCCACTTGAAGGAAGACAGCAAAATGACCTAAATCGCCCTATCCCTGTCTCGACCTCCTTTCATCCTTCCCCTCCCAATCCTCGAAAAGTCTTCCCTTTCCATTAAAAAGAAGTATAAATACCCCCAATAAACCGGAATTTGGGCTATTGTACCAGATTATGGCAATGAAATACGCCGAAACACCTGCTATAATGTAAAATAAAGAAAATAGTGGATAGTACTACATCAACTATACAAATAAGAAGACGTAAGTCCTACAGTGCGGCATAGAAGGAAGCTGAATAAAAAGTCAACTACAGTGTTTACAGAAGATAGGACTTTGAACGAGGAAACAGCTTGTGAAAGCATTCGTGTGGAGCGTGGCACTTAATGGATCGGAAACATGAAAAGCAGACTAGAGATGATTAGAGGCATTTGAGACCTGGTATTGGAGAAGGATGCTTAAGATCATAAGGACGAATAAAGTAAGAAACGAAGAAGTTTACATAGGAGTAGAAGAGGAAAGGACCATATGGAACACTATACAGAAAAGAAGAAGCAGATGAAATGGGCACACCATGAGGCACAATGAGTTTGTGAATAATATAACTGAAGGAAAAATAGAAAGAAAAGTCCCTAGAGGAAGGTCAAGGGATACATAATGAGACCAAATAAAGAAAAAAGTACATAAGGAGGACTACGAGGGAGTAAGGGAACTGTCATTAGCTAGGGAGGGACGGAGAGCTGCACTCAACCAACCTTAGAATTAGACGGCCAATGAGGTGCTACATGTGTTAATTTTCATTTTCAAAAATGCTGTTCCATCACATATCAGCGAATACGGTGACTTAATCCATTCAGTAATCTCGACAGTAACCTTGGTAGTTCATCGTATCTCACATGTGAATATACCAATCGCTCATCTACCACAGGACCTAAAATATTACAATTCTGTTTCTCCGAAGACCAGAAAAATACCCCCAAAAACAGAGGTAATTTTTAGAGCAACTAACTGCTATCATAAATTATGTATTTATGACAGAGATATCTGAGAAATTTAATGGTTACCTTTTCACGGTAAATCATCATATTCCAAGATTCCTGGAAATCAGACATAATAACGCTACCTTTTTCATTTTTTGTTATACAAAGACAAAAACTTGTAATTTGTGACGTAAAATTATTTAACTGGGCATATATACATTTGTGGCAAGGTATTAAATTTTGATATCCTACGCAATGTAACTCATTCTCAACAACAAAACAAGCAACGCAGTTGATTGACTTTTTTATGACTTGTGCATTTATATTTAATTTCCAGATTTCATTTCATCATTTTTTATTCCATTAAAAATAAATATTTTAACTACAAATGACTCATGTTTAAATACGTAAATAAAGTCTGAAGTAAAGAAGGTTCTCTGTATCGAATCACGCTAAAACTAGCTGATCGACAATTCACACATTAAATTACCCAAGTTTAGCTAAAATGCCTTTTCATAATTCTACCGCTGCGGATTTCGAACAGAGCTAACTCGGGAGAGTGAATAAATGACACATGCGTGGCTATCTGCGCATCAATTCAAAAGATGGCGTGAAACAGCAGTCGCTATTTAAGTTCTGTAGAAAGTTCCTCATACAGAAATGTAGTCGCCATTGTTGTCACGGGCTTAACGAAGTGACGACACCTGGAGAGCCTCTGCCATTCGCGTTTTTACTACTTAATGTGCAGGGGACCGATATACACCACGAGACACATTAAGGTCTGTCAGAACAGGAGAGTTAAAAGGCTGGATAGAGGCTAACGAAAACGTAACAAAATGCTTTTAACTGAACCAACACGGAATGTATAGGCGCGGATTTTTATTTAAAAGGATTTCCCCATCAAACTTATACGCCGTAACCCTCAGAATAAGTGAATAAAACGGCGAAATAGAAAAAAAGAGGCATTTCCCCTGGTAAGAGCTCGTATTCACCTCCTATCTCGGAAAATATCCAACGTTAGTTATGCATGGAATCAAAGCTATACGATCAAATATGGTCAGAAGGAGGTCAATGTATATTGTAGTCACGGTCGCGTTGTAATTGCAAGCCAGATCTGTAATACTAAAAAGTCACCCACAGTCACAAAATACCTCCAAAATGTCAAGAAAAAACGTCCTCGTCCAAACCTCTAGAGCTTTCTCCATTCCATTTTCCAATGAATGACGAATTTGCACAATTACTGGATTAGTGCAAGTGAGTGGAGTATACAACATGTACCTAATATCCTATACGGCTTTTATAACGTAATAAATGAGGAATGTAGGTGAAATAAACTCATAAGGTCTATTCATGTTAAAATACGCATGAACGTATTTCAATATATTTTTATTCACAAGCCAAAGCTTAAGCATTTAAATGGCTCATTTTTATAAAATTGGAGTTATTATGAAATATAAATTGAATAAAATATTATAAAAATATTTGGTAATAATAATTTATTTGCTGCCACCTCTAGCACATTGCATACATAGAATTAAAAATATTACCTGCGGAAGCCTTGGGTGGATGAGTGGGGGGTGAGCTTGGGTGGCTTCACGGCTTATAACCTGAATTGAGCCACCATCAATCTTTAATATACGTCATTCACAGTTTGGTTTTTACAATAATACGTAGCTTTCATTTTTAATAAACACAAAACAGAAATAAATCAAAATTTGCATATTTTAATACTCTAAGCAATAGATTGACTATTAGGCCCTAGGTTTATAAATGATCTTTTATACAAGGTCAAAGATCAAATCATTTCTAAAGCTATATTGTTTGCTTTCGAAGTTTTTGTATTAAAAGAAAAAGTTATAGTTTATGAAAAAGGCCTGTTTCATGTTATAAGTAGTTCAGTTTTGGGCTCCACGGCAGAACCTTTGGTGCACCTTTGGAAATCTATAACATCAGATCTACTCGTTTTATTAGTTTCCTTTTCACAAGATGTAATCATGGCCCTGGAAATACGTGTTTATGAATATTAAAGTATTATTTTCTTTGTAAATGAAAGAAACATCTTTCTTTCTTGAGACGTCTTTCGTCCATTTTCTAATCTTTTTGTAGCTGCATTCTCTATCCTACTATAACTATCACCTCCTCCATACCATAGAGTAAGCATATGATAGTATAATGTATTTACTCTATATCCATACGCTACGCTAAGAATGATTAAGAAATTCAGAACAGGCTTGTTTTAGTGTGACACAGAGAATATCATTTTTACGCCGAACTACATCTCTAAGTCTGACAGAAAACATAAAATAAGAAAGATACATTGCCAAATAACAAAGGGAGAAAAATACAATAAATATTACTGGGAAATGTGAGATGTCGTTTTTCCTTTAAACCCGACGTACCCGACGCACTACCCACGCACGTACACGCGTAGACTCGACGCACGAAAGTTGCGCGCCAAGGTGGGAGGCGTATACGTTTTTCCAATGGCCATTGTGGGTTTACACTAGCAAGTTTCTTGCGAAAGGTACTTATAGCAAGTGACTTCCAACATAAATTGCAGTTACCAACAACTCATCAAATCCGCTGGCAGAACTTATAAATGTTTGGGAAACTCGCTTGCATAAGCGTATTGTTGCAATGGTAAACGGCATTCACTCTGACTCTGCACCTATTATGTTTTGTTCGTGCATTGAATTAACTTGTGAAAAGTGTCTCCTCAGAGATAAATCCCCCGCAAGCTCTTGCAGAAGAAACTCGTGGAAGTAACTTGGCATTGTAAACCAACCCTTAGATTCGATGACAAGTGAACCATAGGAAGTAGAAGAGAAAAACAAAATGTATACTTATTCGTGCAGTATTCCAAATGGCTACAGAGACATTTTACAAATATTAATAACAATCGTATGTTCAGAATTTGGCTAGTGTGGTTGTGAAAAACAGCATAAAATAACCAAACATTTCAAACTTTAACAGTGACATTGTATGTCGAAACCATGGTCGGTAAAAATAACAAGTGTTGAATGTTCAAAGCGATAAATTATTTCATATGTCGCGATTACACAAAGTTAGGCCTGAAATTGTAACTTATTTTAAAGATGTGGTGGTACAACTCAGAGGCTGCGTGGTAGGGAACGCTGCCAACTTAACTGCGTTCTACATTAGAGGGCGGTAAAGTGTCAATTTCACGACAATGTTAACGTCCCAAGCAAAGCTGGGTCAAAATTGCTGAAATCGCTCGCAACTCATCGCAGAAGCCCATCTTAACAATTGGATTTGGAGAAATAGAGAGCTAAAAAGTTATGTTAATTAAAAATTGACCATTTTGATATTATCAATGAAAGCTTGCGACCTTGGAAACTCTGGTGTTTAAACGCGGAGTCCACCTTAAGCCCTTATCCGACGGTAAATTTTTTCTCGTAAATTTATTCATAAAATCCATATTCATGATACGAGTTTCATGAACGTGCATGCCTGGATGTCACACGAGCAGGAAAAATTCATTAATTTGGAGCAGACCGGCCGACGGTCTGAGCAAGAATTTTTTTATATCAATACATCGGTGTATAATTGGTATGAAAAGAACAAATAGCGAAGCGTTTCCCGCAGAGTTTAGGATCCTAAGTATAGTAATAACAAGCTTCAAGTATCATCGGAATGAACTGAATGAACAAACATGCTGCATGCATTCAATCAAGTTAGGGTTTGTCAAACCAACTTTAAAATCTCCTCATCGACTTTGAAATACCTTCATTAACTAATCAACAGGAAAAATATACTGACGATTTTGTCTCGAAAATAAATCATAACCCTGATTCTCCTTAAATATTTTTTTCCCGTCTCCTTTGGTCAGTTACAATGATCTAGGTTGTTCAGACACCAAGAAGTCTGGGGTATGAAATCGCCTTTTTTACACGTTATTCACGGGTTGTCAGCTTATTTCACAGGTGAACTAATGGCAACTCATCTGAGAATTGGATGTTCGGTGGCCTTCGAAAGCAAAAGAGCCGCAAATTATGGAATAGGGTGAGAATAGAACAGGGGAAATTAAGTCGGTTGTGAGGCATTGATAACCTATAGAATGATGCTGAGTTTTTGCTTCCCAGGACGACGTTTGAAACTGCACACCACAAGAACCATCCTTCTGGAAGAATAACGTTGTACAGGAATGATTAGCAAGATCCTCAACGAGTCGACGTTTCAGCGGAGTTGCAACAGTGATTTTATTTTATTACCTTTGCTTGCTTATTAAGATTTTGTTGCTCTATTACATTACTTCTCAACTGGGGAGTTGGTCTCTTTTCACATACCTTTTTACTCACCATGAATAATTCCTTCTAGTTGAAATACGCCGAATTGATATTACAGCTACGCTCAGCGTTCTTAGGCTCACAAATTACCTCTCTCTTAACTAATTATTATTATTTCAAAAGTTCATGTTGAGGGAGGTATTTTCCACCAGTTACTCTAAAATCCTACCATTAATGCGATTAATAAAAGCATCTTAAGATTAATTTGTTAGTCGTTGGATTATTAAGGAGTGAGATCGATGAGATTAATGAGATAGGAATAGACATAAAGCTTGAGAAAGACATCCTGTTAAATGGAAGTACGCTGAATGTTGTGGAAAACTCTACTCATTTAAGAGTTGAACTAACATCTACATACTACCCTGAGAGCCGCCACATGAGCGTGTGGCAGGGGATGCTAGGACACCAACCGTGTAAAGGTGGGAAGGAGATTGTTAAAGTGAGGTGAATAGGTGAAAAGTATTTCGGGAGTGTTTTGAGTAAATCTCAGTATTCATTATGATCTCTTATTGTTCGTAGAGAGAGCAAATGTTTCCACCTATCTTTGCAAATCAATCTCCCGACGTCGGTTAAGGTATTTAAAGCGGTGTTGAAACGATTAGTTTATGAACAGATTTGCTAGAAACATTGCATACGTATACTTATTGGTAATATTTATGGATGAGAGTGAGAAAAATTTCATGTTACCGAATTGGTTTCTAGGCATTTCTATGCTAATTTAGCACGTAGCCTTTTTGGACATGACATATATTTTGAAATTCGATTACATATGAACAGATTTTCTCTCAAACCGGAAATAATACGTTTCATGTAATTATAATGGTTACTAACAAATAGATTAAGATAAGATGCCGAGTATTAAACCATATTTAGCTATAATGTTCGCTTAAATTTCGAATTGCGCGCCGAAATTCCGAGTCAAAACAATGCTTTACTTGAGAAGGTGATTATTGTAAAATATGTTTCTTGCATCTTTACATAACTGCGTGCATGTTGATTCCCGCCACATAAAAAGATGTACTTATGTGAAATGTGTCCCAAGGAATTGTCTTCAACTCAAATGAAAATTTATTAAAATGTGCACTCAATGACTCACGATTACCGACCACTTCCGCCACAAGAATTTCAGGATTTGAAATTTTTCCAAAAGACTTATACTTGTTTTCTTCTTTTCTCCTTTCATCCTTCCTATTTTGGTGCCTTCCTCGCTCCACTCTTTTTCACGCACGCCAGTTCCATCAATCCATTTCCAAAATGCCCCTTTTCCACGGAATCCCTTGTTTTCAACTTCCTGTCCATTAAAGACCCGTCTCTTGAGCTCTTTTTTCCAAACAACGCCTTAGTATTTTCCCGAAAACGCTGCTACCTAGATTCGTCTCATAAATATCAAGCTGTACATTTTGTTTACTTTGTTGATTTTCGACCTCCGAATTACGTTATTTCTAGCTTTAGTATTAATTTACGTATTTGATAATGCCCTATATAAAAGACCCTAGTGGATAATTTTAGTCGTGAAATTAAACAAGTTCATTAAATGACACTGGTAAAGTAATAATTAACAATATGAGCTTCATCATTAGAACGAGACCTGTAGAACAATGAACAGTGCGGATCGTGCTTTCTTTAAACATTTATAAAGTCACAAGATGAAGACAGTATCCAACTGCGCATGACGGAATACTTAAGCCTTTTCACAACAAATGTAGTCCAACATGAATGATGGAGGGCCAATAAGAAGTTCCTGGAATCAGTATAAATGTAGTAAATATTACATACCGTGTATGTTACAATGACACATTGATTCTGTATTTCATTTCAAAAGAATACGTCTTCGTTTCTACGCATAAAATATGAATACCACATCGGACATTTTCTCCCATCAACTCTTCAAAAAATAAATACCCTTCAATTTTTTAAGGGCCACTCCAAAAACTTCCATTACTTTTTAGCTTCTTTAAAAACTTTTTACCTTCTTCAAAGTCTTTAAGCTTCCTCTGCCGGAATTTAGGATTTTGTTTCCACATTATCGAGGAATCACAAAAGCTACAGCTCGGCTATAGCGCAGATATCTGAATATTTCAGGTGATTATAAGCGAGTACCAAAATCAATACAGAAACATAGGTGATCGCTTCTCTTTAAAAATGGAGGAAAAGCCGTCTGCATCCGTCCAGAAACATTTAGCAAACGAATTCCGCATCCAAAAATAAAAATAACTCACCCGTCAAATCATACGTGTCATAATTCATTTCCTGAAATTTTACCGGTGTCGAATGATATAAATTTTTCACTCAAATGTTAGAGAAAACTCAACTTGATACTTGATATATAGCTGTACCCGACATCAGCTCATAACTCTCTAAGATAATTTTCTAATTCAGCCACGTTTCTTTTGACTTCGAAATATAATTGCGAACACCGGATTAATAAGCTGGTAATGACATTTGGTTTTTTTTCTTTTATGATCATTACTTCTTCTCAGGGTTCCTGGCAGATTTTCCACTGACACCATATTAGGTGCAAAAACTTTTATTGCGGTACCAATAGATAAACATTTATGACATGGCGAAGCTCCGGCGACGCAGGCTCCGTCGAAAGTTGAAAGACCCCGACGACAACGCAGTCTGCAGTGAAGATTTAATTTACGATTGGCTGTGCAGTGTGCGGCAACGCAATAGCGGACGAATGAAAACGTTAGTTTAAGCCGCAACGCCGCGACCTAAAGGGTAAACGGTGCCTATTGACGCGCAACTTGGACCGAGTTTCCACAACGCCGCAATGCACGCATGGAATAGCGCAGGAGGAAAGAAAAACTTCCCCAGTGCGTCGCCAGATTTATATTTTAACGCCGGAATGATTCGCGTTCATCCTTGCCGGGAGACAAAAAAAACTCAGTTCGACGGAAGAAGAGCTAGATAGAGAGAGAGAGATAGGAAGGAAGAAAACAAAAAATCGAGAAAATCACGTCTCACGATAAAATAATTTTCAAAAAATAAAACAAGTTCTCGCAAATAGGACCGGGGATTTTTTTTTTTAATATTCGAACAAAAAATAAAAAGCACAAGACCACATCAAACTCAATGTCAATAGAGCGAACATCCGACCCGGAAGACGAGACTCGCGTTAGGATGGGATCTGCGCTGACGGCCCGAATGAAAAATTAAAGGCGGAGCGATGGAAATAAAGCAAAGCAATCGCAAATACAAACAAGAAGTAAACTAAATCCAGAGGCTGGCGACCGGAGGGCCGAGGAGTTACGCATAGGAACTTTTTTATTTAGTAATTTAAAATTTTTGTTAAGTGAGCAAAGAAATCAAAACACGAGGAAAAGGAATGACATAACAAATCAGGCAGTAATATTGTGCGCGTTCTCTGCTACAACAGTCGGGTGTCTGAAAAAAAAGAGATAGGGGTTATAGAGCGTTAATAGACGTGGGTGGGTTTTCCGGTGGTTCAACCGTAAAATGATCTAAATCCCATTAACTTAATCTATTCGAGCAACTAATAGAAAACCTTGGCGTCCACATATTTTCATTCATTCCTCCATTCATATCCTCCCATTCTATTTAATTCTCAACTTTTAACACGAAATCACAAGGTTTTTAATGCAATAATGGATGAAACATAGTGGAAACGGTATTTTTCCACTTTTAATGAGTGCCATTTTGGCCAAGTAATATGTTTCCATGATGAAAACATTCCCAGGGATAAGTATAAAAATAAAACGTCGAGAGATGAATCTTTCATTTTCTATCATCATATTCTATTAAAAAAGTAATATTAAGTATCAGATTTTTCGAGTAAGATCAAGGTTAATGGAGATGGCTAAAGGAGTGTAAAATATTTTTTTTTCAACTTTGCAGCTTAAGGTAGTTTTTGCGAGATCTTTCCCTAGTATTAATAGAGACCATATTCAAATTAACTTTTAAATGTCAGCAGCACTAAGAAGATGAAGTAAATATTAAAACATTAATGATGCAAAAACTTTGCTTCAAAATGTACAAGTACTCAGTAATAACTATGTATACATCTATAAGATTTCAACTAGACTTTTTTTTCACGCCGCACGCTGAGAAACGCCTTCACGACCTATAATATTTTTGCGAATCCGTAAACTTTTCTGCGGTCATTAATTTATTTATTTTTAAAAATAGTTGAGAAAGCATTAAAACTACACACCGTTGAATTTCTCAAGAAATATATGCGTTAAATGTTCCTCTTTTTTTAAATATAGTCTCTCAGGAGTGCATACCCGTACTATGTCCAATGTAAAATGATTTATATCTGGGCAAATATCTCGAAAAGTATTATGGTATCTG
Source organism: Pyrrhosoma nymphula (assembly GCA_963573305.1). NCBI lineage: Eukaryota > Metazoa > Arthropoda > Insecta > Odonata > Coenagrionidae > Pyrrhosoma > Pyrrhosoma nymphula. Next base: position 41,319,443 of record OY754339.1, on the reverse strand, counting down.
ACATTTTGTTCTCATCGGAAAGATGAGATCTTTTTCTTAATAGTGAGGCCAAATTCATCAAATTTTATGCCTAGTGATATTTCGCTCAAACTAACTTTTAAAAACACAGATGGGGTGACGGAGAAGAGGAGTGTGAAGAAGAGTAGAGAGAGCGAGTAAGGGGCGGTCATAGTAGGCGTGGTCAGGGGAGAACGGGAAATATATTAGGGAAGGACAATGGAGGGGGTGGAAAGAACGATCCCTCCCCTAAAATAAAGAGAGCCATAAAAGGGAATCGGACGAGGCTGGCGCGAAGCGAGGAGGCAGGACAGGCAGAGAGGTGGACGGGTCACGGGGGTTTGGAAAAAGGAGGATGAGGTGAAGGATTGTGGTGTGGGGCAAAGGCAAGAGGGAGGATCGACGGTCTATCGAGTGAATCAGGGCAGGGTCGATACGTATCAGCCGATACCGATACTTTCTATTGTTCGCAGTGTCGGGCCAATTCCGATAGTCAACCCATTATCGGCAGATAATTGCAAATTCAAATGTTTGACGAGGAAGTGAAGAATGGCTGATGTAATCTCTACTCTAGTGAAATGTTTCATAATGATGAAGAATGAATGATACGATAATATATTTCATTCCACTTTTAACGTTTATAAGTTTATAAACTATTATATATATAATTTGTGAATATGGGTACTATAGAGTCAAAACCTGTTTTGTGGTTACTTATAAGAAAAATTTAACAAGACCAATAAGTAAAATAAAATGGCAGTTTACTACAGAAATAAGACATATTTCACAACGTATTCTGATTTTCCTGTATCACATTTAAGACAATTTGAACGAGATGACACTTCACATACATATAATCAATTAATCATAATGAATCATAGAATTAATGAGTTCGGTTTCCTTAAGGTGGTCCCACCATAAAATGACTTAAATGTATTTCAATTCATATACTGAAAACTTACAGAAATATTTGTCATCTGTTTGATATTTACGAAGAGAGTTTTATCTTTCCACGCTGTTTTTTCGCAAATTGAACTTTAAATTACATTGTGCTAAATGAGATATTGCGTGAACCATCGGGAAAATAGTATTTTTCTGCCTAATAAAAGTGCCATTTTCGCGAATAATAGTTATCAGTACTGGGAAAATTGAACATAAGTACCTTACCATACTATTTTTTGAGATATTTGCAAATCACTACCATAATATAAATCAAAATCAAGTAATGCAATAAAAATGGCGCCACAGTCGGCTTCCATGGTTGAAAAATAAGTGTTCATTAAAAATATATTCGCGGAATAATGTAAATACCTAGTTCCTTAATATTTGTTTTCAATGGGTAAGGCAAATTTAAAACCAAGAAAACGGAAAAGTATAATTAAGTTTTTGTTTTGACTTACCCAGTCGCGATGGAACCATCTTAAATGGAAAAAGATTCCTATTTTAATTCTTATTATACCAAAATATAATCCACTTATCGCACTACTTTCAGAGATTTTGACAAGAAATTAAGCAATTTTCAACGGGATAAGGTACGTATTGTTGTTCCCTGGGTACTCTTGGCTGCTCGTGATTGGCTGCCGTTGACGTAGCATGACAGAAAAGTTAAGACTGTGACGAGGTTTGCTCATCGTGCGTTGATGACGCCGTCAACGCCATCGTCATTGTGTTATAGGGATACCTCGCCATCCATCGCAATTCCATCCTGAAGGATAATTTCCTCACGCATCTTCCAGCAAGTACTTCATAATCGTTTCAATCTTCAGCTTGGTTAACGGCAGCCCTCCATTCTTCCTTATTTAGTGCTAACTCTATTACACCCAGGGCTGGAAAAATACTCTAAAATGTATTTGAAATACAAAATACTCAAAAACAAGTATTTGAACGATAAACTCATTTTGCAGGGAATATTTTACATATATAATTTCAAATACATGCATTTAAAATACTCAAAATACTTAAATACATTCCTATCAGAATAAAAATGGTAAACAGTTTACAGAGAAAACAATAGAAATAAGAACACTACAATATATTAATATAAAAACTGGGTTCCTGAGCTAAAGAACATTTGTGTTTATGGAACATCTCTATGTAAAACTTTAAATACGCAAAAGTAAATATGCGTATTAAAAAATTTAAATACGCAATAAGTAAATAAAATTCAATGATTCAATATGAGAATGGAATCATTTTACTAGGGTAGAATATCCTGAAGCGTATTCATGCGAATTTCTTCGAAAACTTGCCAATGAAGCCCGTTTTGAACCGAGTTTGAAACCAAACATGACAAATGAGAATGAAGCTTAAGTGCGAAAGAAAAAGTATGGCAACACAATAAAACCACACTCAGTACATTTGGGCAGATATCAAAAAATTTCAACTGGAAAAGGCTAAGCTTCAAAATATCAGCAGTAACCAAAAAACGGAAATATTCATTCTCGTATTCTCACTCATAAAATTTAAGATTTTCCTGAAGTTCAAAACCAAACAAAATCTACTCTCACGCCAAACACCGTCTTAATCCCACTTCAGACCAAGAATTTACCTACTGCTCGGTGCTCCTCCTCCTATGATCTCATCGGGAGATCACTAAAGCCTTTCCTCCTAAAACATAATGGGTAACATCATTTACATTGTATTTTCAAAATACCTACATCAATTCTCTCCAGTCAAGATTTCCCCGCTGTCTCATGGTGCGATCAATGTAAATGGCTGCTTGGACATCATCTACCTAAACTTGAAGCTCGTAAATAATGCTCCATGAATTTTTGAAGGTGAATCACGCATTATATATCTTCCCTGTTTAAAAAAATCTATTGTTCCATGATTTTAAATGTCATTAGGTTAATGCCAAATATTAACGGTCACTTGTGCTCACAAACATGAGTAGGATCGAATGTTTACAAAAATTTTATTTCAGAAGACTATGATTTGGAATTAAATACTAGAGTTTGGGATTCATATAAAATACGCAGCCATTCTCAGATTCACAAGTTAAATGATTATTTAGGTTTCTCAAGAAACGACAATTTTCATTTCTGTCCTTGGAGTGGCGACCATAATGTTATAATTTATGGCAACCATAATGTTGAAATTTAGACAAAATATTACCACTACAAAGGCCTTTTGCTACGCGTTGTCAGAAATTCCCTCGTGTACATAAAAGAGATTCGGAAATGTATCCATCAGTATTCAGTGACGCTGACGATTCTATATAGCGATTATCGCAGATCTTAAATCCGCAATTCTATTGGCTCATTCACCATTCTATTGGCTTGAGGCATTGACGTTGAGTCGCAATGCAGTTGAGTGACGGGCGCAATGCAGAACACCAAAGTGGCCCTTGTTGGAAATGCTAGCATCATTTCTGTAGGGGTGTACTGCTCTTCACCAAGAATTCTGGACCGGCACGGACTGTATCAATATGTATGAGGCCATTTTTTTCCTTTGTGTTGCAAATAGACTATAACGACGGTATGCCATAGTTCAAAATTGATATGAATTCACATTGGCTCAACTGAGCAGCATTGGGTGGAAAATTCACAAAGTGGAATTTTGACTCTATTGTACAGTTCTCGGAAGTATTTGGAGTATTTTTTAATACTGAAAATACCTCAACTATTTAAATTAAATTCAAAATACTTTTTGAAAAACTTCAAGTATTTTAAATGCGTATTTCTAATGCATATATTTAAAATACTGTCCAGCCGCGAGTACATCCTAGTATTCCTTCTTCCCCTTATCCCTCTTTATTTATACCACGTATGTACTAATCCCTTGGTCTTTCTCGGTGTGTGGCTAATGTTGTGTCTTTATGTAAGTATCTAGCTATTTTTTTATTATCACTAATGGTGTGTGGAAAGAAGAACTTTTTGTACCAATCAGTTCGGCAATCCTCCTTATTTTGTTGCTTCTATCAGTTCTAGAGATATATCGCGGGGTCGTTATGTTTATGATAAATATATATTGAGTCTCACGGTGTTTCCAATCCACCTTTCCCTTATTTGTTTTACTACACTCCATTAACACCTTTCTTTGGCTCCCCTGCATGCTTCTTCATTTTTCACAAGTTGTACATGCATTCTGTAAACAGGCTTTCCCGATTTAAAAACTCATGACGATGATGAGTGTGTCCGATAGACAGTAACGGGATATCGGTAGGTAACGTATCGGTATTCTGTATCGGGAAGTGAATTATCGGTACATATATATAAGTATCGGGTATCGGAAATTAAAGTATTGGTATCGGATAGCATCACTTTAAAAACCGGTATCGGGTCACCCCTAGTTTGAATATTCATGGCGTCCACCCACATTGGGCCATAAAAGTCTTAGCCCTTCCCCCTTCTACCCTTAAGCATTATACCCCACCGCACATTAGAGCCTCACACTCCGTCCTCACCGACCACCCCCTTTCCCTTTTGCCTAGGGAGCCCTTTTACGTCTCAAACGCCTTTAACGACCCTGGCAACACACTACGTTTCCACTCGGACGGTGGGAGGGAGAACGTACAACCTCCTACCACATCATGTCCCCTGTTATTTTCCCCCCTTCTCACTTCGTCCCACTAAACCCATCAACCCCCTCACCCCCTGCCACACACCTACATACGAACAGAACTCCTATCCCCCCACCACCTCGTACCCCATTTTAAATCCCCATGCCACACGCCCACCCGATCCAAATCCCTTCCGAACCCTGACTACAAATCCTTCCGAGCAGAGAGAGGTGACCCCTTCCTACCCTATCCTTACCCCTATCCAGCATCTTACTCGTACCTATCCTATTCTTTCTCCGTCCCCCGCGACAAATACAGCAGGACAAATTTTACCTGCGGCCACCTTAGATAGAGACTTCATCATCTTTACGGATGGATAAAACATATGCAATTCTCCACAAAAAAATGAAGGCCTATTATGATAAACTAGTTCCATTTTTCTATTTCTTAAGGTGGGTTTACAAGGGGAATTTTATTGCGCAAGTCACCTACAGAAAGCCACTTTCGACGTAAATTGCAGCTGTAAACGGATCTGCAAGTCCGCTTGCATAACCTTAAAAAGTTTTGTCAAATCGCTTTCAGAAGCGTATTGTTGCCAATTTAAACTGCAACCAATCTGTCTCTGCACTAACTTGTGAAACAGTTTCATCAGAGTAAAATTCGCCGAAAGCTCTTGCAGAAGAAACTTGAGGAAATAACTCGTCAATTTAAACCCACTCTTAAGTAGCAATTGTACAAAAATGACTAGAGTCGTATATATTTTTTATTTGGTGGAATAAAGTCCAAAATTTGAATATTCTGGAGAGCTCTGAGTACAGCTGATTTGCCGTTGAATACACAAAAATTTTAACGCATTTTCCTCCTAAATTCGCTGCGATGGTCTTGGCCCACTTTAACAGTGAGCCCTCCGACAGCAACTTAAATGAAAACCGTGAGTTCAATTTTCTTGTATATTCATCATGTGATTTAATACATTGAAACATAGGCCTTAATTAAAGCAGTATTTATTTTTGGAAGTTTTTGCATCTTTTAACCATCCATTTTAACCATCCATCAAAATTCCCCGGGTTGTCTGAATTCGTTCTTTATAACGTATTTCCACAGGGTTCTTCACGTTGACTCTGTGTTCACTTACTGGAATGATTTCCACTCCAAGGATTTGAAAAACATAGCAAAAATATAATGAGTGAATGATATCTGGCGTACGACAAACAATAATGTAAGTAAGACAAACAATAATGCAATGAAGTGCAGAATAATGAAAGGAAACGGGAAGGAAAGACACAGGGTACTCATTCGCTACTAATCCGTGAAAACATGTCTCTCCATCCCAAGCCCAGTTTCCGACTTCACTCCTCGAGTGCACATAAGAGAGTGTGAGAGAGAAATAGTGTGAGCAAACACCTGGCAGCAACCAACAGAACTAAAAATGACGAATTAGGCGAGTGCAGTCAAGTCCGTTTCACACGATACTTGATGCAATACAAGTTACAGGATATTCACTAGTATGAAAGCTTAACAATGTCGTGTGATACTGAACCAGCATACTGGATAACAAGCATTATCGCTATCAAACTCGCTGAGCAACTTGATTTCATAACTGATGCGATACTAGTTTGCTACTCGCTTCTAGTACGACCTAGTAGCCGTCGATTTACATCAGCATTTACAGTCGCTGTGCGATCTTCAATTTCTGAAATCAGCACCATCATACACCTCCTTGACACTAAAGTATTTTTCTATCCGTAAAAGCAAAAAAGCTTAAAATATCCGAGTTGTTTAGATCCTCTGCTACCACAGATAGGTTAATGTTCAATTATAAAAGACGTTCGCTACGATATGGATGAAAATACCACTTCCTTGCCAGTACAATTCCAACGATCGTGCGAAACCCTCAAGGAAGGCTTAAGTCCTACTGGAATACGTTATCAACATCAAGTACCGCCAACATACTATATCTTGCCAAACTGTATCAACATATTGTACTGAATCGAGTTGCATGTGAAATTGACCTAGATATTGAGTGAGAAGTATTTTTAAATTTAAAGGAAAAATATGCAGGGGAACTGACCCCACAGAGCCAAACTCTGGCTCATAGAATTTGCGTATCTTCTGGAGGTGATTGGTGATGTGATATTAAGTCAAAATCTAAACCGAAAGTCTGATAGTTATTATCATTCTAGTTACGGTACTGGGCTTCATCGTCATCAGTGGTCACCAATCCGAAGATTGGTTTTTGGCAGCTCTCCGCTCCACTCTTACATCAGCTAATCGTTCCATTGTATTCCTTAATTTTGACGTACATCATAATTCGCCTACATTTATTCCATTATTGGTCTTCAAAGGTAATTCTTCCCATCAATCTCTTTATTGATTTCATGAGGCTGTTGAGAGGAAAAATGTGTCCAACCAGTATGACTCTTCTTCTCAATATACATTGAACAAATTTCCTCTCTAGCTTTCGTAGGACTTATTTATCGGGATTTCTATACTTTCATCATTCTTCAAAATCACATCATTTACATTACTTCAAATCTGCTTGGAATATCAGTGAAATTACTTTAACGGTCTTTCGCATACATTTCCGAACGTTCCAACTAAGTACGCATGCTTTTCTCGTACAATATACTAAAATAAATAAACTTCATACATACTGCACTGTTATTTATTGTTATAATTTCGTCATCTGGGAAGAAGGATTACCAGCGATGGAAGAAGCAAGAAAGGCATTGTGAGCTGAGTAGCCCAAGCAAAAAAGGAATTCTACCAGAAGAGGAACCTGCTGGCAGCTAATAACACAAGCCTGAAAGTAAATACGCACTTCATTAAAACCTATATATTTGGAGCATTCTCTTGTATGGCGATAAAGCCTGGAAAATAACAGCAGCAGAGCAAAGGCGATTGGAAGCAATGGAACGTGGAGTTACCGAAGAAGGATTATCAAATGAACGGAGAGAATTACCAACGAAGAAGTCCAACGAAGAGTAGGAGAAAAAAATAGCACAGTGAAAACTTCTCTAAAATGGCGAGACAAACTTTTTGGACACATTTTGCGACACAATGACCTAATGAAACCGATATTGGAAGGTGAAATAAATAGGAAGAATTAGAAAAAGAATACAAAAAATAAATTACATCAATTCAGGATGTCAAAGTAAATAATTATGTAGGAATGAAGCGGTTGGCAGAGAGGAGAGTGGAATGGAGAGCTGCTTCAAACCACTCCACACATATTTTGCAACCCCCTTGACTTTAAAATAAATCCTCATGAAAGTAACGGGAGACTGTCAACCGGTCGGGTTGCGAAAAATAAAAATCTGGAATATTCACAGTTAATTTATTTCAGAATATCTAGAACATACTACTCCCACCAATTACTTTAATTTTTCACTCACGATTCAACACTTTTCTCGTAAGGATCGCGTCTTTTACAATACAATGCAGGTTGTTTCCGGACAAAAACTGCGCAACTTCAGGAGGTTATGAGAGGATGTGATTATTTACAGCCTATTTTACCCAATGGGCATAGGGTCGCAACTTCTTACCGTAAGGGAGTTATGACAACGCAGAACTTTTATTTTATCCAGCACGTTTGGCAGTTGCCACTAAAATGCGTCTCAAATATGAGAGAATGAGTCGTGGGGACCATGTGTAAGAATGTAAAGAAAAGACTGGCAAAGTGTCTTATTTGGAGAGTAGCGTTGTATGGCATCGAAACATAGACTTCGAGGAAAGACGATAAGGATAGGTTGCTGGCGTTTGTGTGTGGGTTTAGAGGAGAAGGGAGAAGAGGAGGACCTAAAGAAATGAACGAGAAAGTACTTCATGTGGTGAGTATGGAGAGGAAATTACTTGAGAAAGTAGGCTTCATGGACGGGATAAAGAGAGGTTGGACATATGCCAAGGTGAAAAATAAAATGGTGTATGTAGACAAGGACCATGAGCTGTTTAAAATTACCATAGGTTTTTCTACTTCCTAATAAACCAACCTTTACTCTTACATCTTTTTTTTCATTAGTCAAATGTTTTACATTAATTTGAGTTGAAATGAATAAACTTCTTTTGCAATAATACCATTCCATACATAATTACAAAATACGTCTGCAATCACGATACATATATTTATTTTACTATTTATTTGTAAGTACCTTACAATTCAGGCACTCTGTTATAGACATACTTATAAATCTATCATCATTATGGTCCTGCGGAAGGCTTGTCAGCAGGTACCAAGATTTTTTAAATTTCTCTTGGATCAGCAATATTATCTGTGCAACAATTTATGCAATTACCGTTTTTAAACTCCTTTTAATAATCCCATTGTATTTATATTTTTTCGGTCGTCAGTTAAATAGTACTGGTAGATAAACATTTTTTGCTTTCTTTAACATCACCACTAATAATTATAGTATTTACCCAAAGAAAGTTTTTTTTCTACCTAACGGAAAGAGGGTTCCATGGCGTGAATGTAGCAGTTGGGGTTATGAGGTAGGGCTATCCCTACGACCAGTGAGTGAGATATTGCAGCCAGACGAGCCGACGACAAGTTGGACAATGAAGCTAGACATATTAATTCCACAACAGCTCCAAACGCCAAACCCTCCCACACGTCCAGTCGTATACCACATCATCAGAGTGCCGGAGGGCGGCAGATAGGCATTCGATAAGCTCAATTGAACTGGACGAGGTCCAAGGAGGGAGATAGGCGAAGGTACGATAGTTGAAGGCATTGGGTGCTCATGTGGGAACAGTTTGAGGTTGATGTCAGCTTTTTTTCCGTTGATGGATATTATTTCGACCAACGGCAACCTTGAAGGTGGCGGGAGCGGTAATCTTGGGTTAATGAGCGTTTATTTTAATACTTTTTCAAGTAAAGTCGAAAGAATGCCCAGACCACATTTCATTCCAGTAATTACCTCTGTTTATGCGTTGGAAGGAACCATGAATTCAGTAAGATAAATTATAAAAAAGTAACATTTCACACTTATGCATTCATTTTTGCAAGTTATGACTCAAGAGTTTTCGGCGCGATATTCGAAATTTATACGCAAAATTATATTTAAATAATATTTTCGAACCTTTGGCTCAGCGAAGGCGAAGTGCCGCCTTGATATTTATTAGCAACCGCTATAATAATATGAAATGTAAAATTTCAGGTTTAGAAGAAAATCTGTACATATATAATTGAATCATTACGAAATATATCTCATATGCCAAGCTACGTGGTGAAATAGCATTTAATTGACAAAAGAAAAAATCGGTAAATGATTTGTTTCACATTTATCAACAGATATTACTAATAAGAGCACGTGTGCAAAGTTTTACGCAAATCTGTACGTTGACAAAACTCGCTCCAGCCACTTAATTCGATACACAAGGCGTTTTTCCCAACGTTCTACTCTGCGTTCAGTTTTGGGATCTCCTGAGCGTTTTATTTTACGGATATGATACGTATTTTTTTTCGAGATATATATAGTGCTCTTTCTCTTTATTCTCAGCGTAGCGTGATCCAATTAGGAGAAAGGATTCGTGTCACATGAAGTATAGACCAGGCATATTGTTTTCAATAAGTTTTCTCTTATTTGACGGAGACAGTTTTATAGTGAGTTTCACCCATGGTTTAACTGGCTAACACACCAGACCGGCCGGAGATCCGGGTTCGAATTCCAGTCAAGTGGAATGTTTTTTTCATGGCAAATTTCACCGTATTTGGTGTATATTTAAAATATGTTAAAATTATATTCTACTTGGACTACATTTCCTTTACAATAAAACAATGTATAAAATTGCCACAAAACTGAAACTCAAAACATGCTCACTTATGGCCATTTTATCGCATTATCATAAAATACGCATGGGATGTAATGCACTCTCTATAAACACACTGTATAACGTTTTCACTGATTCAACACGTGTCATTCAGTTATTAGCTAATAATATGATTTAGTTTTGAAATATAAATATGATTTTCAAAGGCTGACTGGCAGCAGTCGTAGTGGCTAAATCGTGGATTGAAAAAATGTAACAATTAATTAATGAGAAAAATAAGGCATGGCAATTAACATTACGAAACCAATTAAATTGGTATCCCACAAAACTGTTTAAATCAGCCGGAATTCATAAAAGGAATCCCGAATGTCCCATTGACATAGTATAATTCATTGATTGATTGATTGATTCGCAATCATGAAGTTTGATTTGAATTTTCGATGATTTTAGACAAAAATGCTCTTATACCTCGTAGACCTAACTACGAAGCCCCTCTGCGAGCAAAATTTTAGAATAGACAATAATTACCTTATATATTAATATAGCTTTAATGAATATATATTCAACACAACACAGTATATACACAATAGTACACAATATATTTCATTTTGAGAACTTTATATATATTTTAATAGCAATATCATTAGAGTGGCACAAGATTGTTTACAAATGCGACGGTAAGTCTATTTCTTACCAAGTTTCAATAAAATTACCACTTTTATAACACACAACTGGGTGACTGAATAACTCTCATTGAAGCTTCGTATTTCGGTGTGCACAGTTTTAACACCAAAATTGCTAATTAATTTGAAAATTGACACAAAAATTGCAATATACAGTACACAATCGCTGTCAGACCCGTTTTATAAGCTCTGGGCAAATATTTTCTCGGTGAGAATATCATACGTTCTCCCATTGATAAAGCTCGCATCAACTAACCAGAAGTCTGATGCAATATACTAAACCCGCACTCTCAATTAACCGAAAGGCTACGTCATATTGCGGTGATCTCTAACAAATATTATTAATTCGGGCGTAGGTCTTTAAGCAAAAGATTAATCAAGGGCACATGGTAGCATCATTCATTATCTTGAGCTAACGCAACAAAATATATATGAGAATTTAAATTTCTCACACAAAAAAAACTTAAAATACTACTTAAAAACCTAAATATTTCTTGGTAATAGGTACAAATTCCGAAGCATAATAAAACTGTCCACAGAACACCGAATGATTTTGACAACAGATATGTAATTTCATTGTACTATTGAGATCATAATGAAGCGGTGAAGCAAAAATGTGCTTCACGGTATGTGTCTTAAGATAAATTTAATTAATTAGGTTTACTTATATTTTCCATCGCAATTCAACTTTTACAAGCAGCACTTTTCATTTACCTGTGCGCTACACTTAAGGGTGTTCATATTTAAAACAAAAAAAATGACTTTCGTCCTCTTACCAAACAAATCCCAATCTAGACCACTCTTCAATCCCATCCAATTTCTTTCGCCTTCTTCTCTCACTCCTTAAAGACTTTTCCCCCAATTCCGGCTGCACTTTTCAGCACATGCTCCACCTCCTCCCCCATGAAGAGTCCGAATCTCTGCGGAATTCAGCCTAATCCTAATCTCCTTAATTGGGTCCTTCCCTCCCCCAGCCCCCTCGCCCCCAAGGCCTTCCTCCGCTCAGCGCAAGACCGACATTAGCGAGCATTAGTCGTCCTGGCTCTTGGTTCTTGCTACCACCCCCGAACCCGCTTTCCTCTCAGGTAGAGAGACCAAGGGGACAAAACCCACAAATTAAGGTTACCCTTGATTTGTGACTAGGGTTTTCCTTGAAACGAAACTCTGAGGATGAATTGCAAAGGCTCCGAGTGAAATGGGAACGGGATACTGGAATCTTACTGTCACGACATGTCGGTTTGAACTTTCAACTTTGTACGTATTATAAAATTCCAGAGTTTAACTCCACATAGCTTAATAACGTGATTTTTATTCGTGAACTGCGAAGTAAAAGTTATAAAATTTTCCATACTGACTCACCAAATACGTGTTACGGGCCAAAATAGTTTTTCTTTTCATTTGAAAATATTTCATAATTACTTTTTTTACCACATGAACCATTTTTTTAGATTTTAGATGCTCTTGCTGCAGCGTTTTCAATTATAATAATTATTAAGCCTGGAAAACCATTCTCAAAAATATTTTTAATCAGAGTTCAATCAAAATTAAGCCAACAAGTATTATAAGACTTATTACACCCTTAGATAAATAAATAACATTAGCTCTTTGGCAGCCGTCCTATTTTTGGCAGAATTACGAAGGAACGCCAAGTGATTTTTAATTTAAAACAAATATTTATACAAATGTTCAATAAAAGCAAAGGAATTTTGACTTCTATGCTTGCATTTCGGTCATCCACGTGACCATCGGCAGGGAGAATTCAAATCTCGTAAACAGGTGCGTGTTGTTTTGTCTACCTTTCGATGGTAACCTTGATGACCAAAATGTATTCTTAGTAGTCAAAATTCTATTGCCTTTACTGACATTTGGATTAATCTTCAATTTAAATTAACTTTTCAATTGCTCTCTTCTTGTAAACACGTGCGTTTTGTTTTGTCTCCCTGTCGATGGTCACTTGGATGACCGAAATGCATGATCAGGAGTCAAAATTCCTTTGCTTTTATTGGCATTTGGATTAATCTTTAATTTAAATTTATTTTTCAATTGTACTCTTCTTGAATGGAATCTTGAATAAAACATTTCAATTGGTTGACTGCAGCCCTCCGTTCTACCGTGTCTCTTACTAACATCTTAATGCCCATATAGTTCTTCCGTTTCATAGCTTGTATTATAGTAGGTCTATGTATCTATCCTTTTGTCTTCCTTGAGCTACATTAATATAAAAACAGAAAAAATTCATATTAGAGAGGTTTTTACAGCCTGTGTACCCCTTTCTCGATTCCAATTTCCCATTCCTTCACTCTTGCCCACTTTTCTCCTTTAGCCCTATCTCTTGCATGACCTTATGAGCGAAATATTTTCAATTTTTCCTCAGTTTTCCTCTCCTTTTCCCTTCTTTCGGTTACCATCTCCATGTTCTCGGTGGTAACCTCATCTTCTCCATCCTATGTCCACATCTTTTAAATTTTCTTGTTATTCCACTCAGCTGTTCTCTCAATAACCTTCATTCTCCTTCTGTTTCGTCACATGTTACTCTCTCTGCAATATTAAGACATCGCCTTCTACGCCAGAAATACATTTCAGCTGTTTATAATTTTCGTTCAATAGCTCAATTCACAACAAAATATTTCGCTGCTTTCGACACTCGTCTTAGATGTTTCTTTTAGTTTTCTTTGTCATACCTTTCTTCCATAGTGCAGAGTGTAGTCTTCTTGTAATCTTTGTTCCACTTGCTATTGGGTTGGAAATGATTTCATCGTATATGACGGTCTCGGGCATAAGATAATGGAAATCTTTCATCGTAGGAAAGAAAGGTGAATTTATAACACTACCATTTCCACAGTATATTTTAGAGATCATGGTCGTGGTTTTTTTTTAAAGGAACCTCATCATGTGAATTGGGCAGTAAGATTTACGGCTTATATATTCAAGTACAAGAAAGTATATACTTTTCATTTTTTCATCACCTCTTTCAGTATTATGTACTCCTAGGTAATTATAATCATTTATGTGCTGAATGAATACATATTCCGGACTTAAACCTTGACCTGTACCATTAATTATGGCATATCTTCGTTTTTCTGTATTGAGCTCGAGTCCGCACTTCCTCTTCCATTCTCTCGACATGGCCAATTAAACGAAGCTCATTCCTATCATATGTGTCCTTTACTGGAGCATCTTACCCACATTCTTTCATCTTCCACTCACTCACCCGCTCACCAACATGATTCGTTAAATTTAAACCCTTTGGTGATAACAACTGCTTATTTGTTTATCTAGAACTTTTCTAAATACAATGCTGAATACTTCCCTGATGCAGGGAATTTCAGCAACACCATATACTAAATAAATATTACTTCTTCATTTCAAAGCATTAATTCAGCTTTAACTAAGATTCGTCACAAAAAATGTACGTGAGAGTGTAAATAATCCTACCACTTTCAATCAGAATACACTTCAATGAATGTTTAAAATATTGTTATCACAATGTAAAATACAACAAAATTCACAGAGACCAATTGTTAGGCTTGAGTTGCACATTAAATTGTTGCACAACCCTCACGGGTTAAATGAATTACGCCCCCATTCCACTTGCGTAAGTTGATAAGTTATTTACGAAAAAATTGAATTTTGAAAATATTATTCACCAATAAATTTCCTGTTCCGGTTGCCTCGTCACGAACATCGAAGTTAAAAGTACTACGGCGTATGATCTGCTCCCAAATCGCTAGGCATATCCTTGGGTTGCTTATTTTTAAACACCGAAAGAGAGTCAAAATTATTGTACAATGATTCTAAAGGAAATCGCGATCGAAGTTTAGACATTATTCGTATTCTGACAATTTGTATCAATCATTAATAAGAGGGACTTCTACCGTGAGAGCCAAGTAAAATTATTAACAATCTGATATTATGTAAAGCTCCAAAATATGCAAGAATGTAAGATAAATGCCCTCCTAGTATTAATAATCGAACACAGATGAAATGGTAAAACACTAAAAGTTCAATCTTGGTCCGTGGCATTTCGCACTTAATTTATTGGCTTTGAAACGAGATGGACAAACTCGGCTAATAAAGCATTTGCGACAATCAAAAACCGTGACATAATTAATGCAACCTCTTGGATTGTGATACGAACCTCGATTCCCGGAATTCACAGGGTTAACGTCACAGATAGCAGGGCGCTTGGAGGTTTTTTATGGCACTTTTAGAACAATCGCTTCTCGGCCAAAAATCGAGATCTACGTCACAATCGACCGAATTGTCAGAACCGTGCTACTGAATACATTTATACCAGTAAATTTATATTTTTTCTGTCCAAATTTTCAAATCCTAGCCGTTAGCAACCAAATATATTGAATTGGATCTGAAAAGTTACAAAATAATATCATTGAAGTACTAGTCCCTGAGTCGTTAACAACTTGTTGAGAGAGCATCGGCATCTATCATCTCAACGGCAACAAATTAGCTCGCTTTCAAGAGAAGGTAACGAAAGTCAAAGCTATCTAGCAACGATTTCACCGACTAAAATCATAAAATACAATATGCACGATAGAGAAGTCTTTTAAAAAAATTAGCTAGCATGCCTCCACGAGTTACGGAATAGCACCGTTGGTTAGCTGAATTTGACGAAGCATGGGGCGAAATATGGGAATCTGGATTCAATTCCCAGTCCAGAAGATTGCCTTCTTCACTACGAAATACGCGTAATCGTGTATTATCTCACCGGGCGACACTCGATAAAGATACAACAGTATGGATTTTTTATAATTGACTCATAATTTTGGAACGTTTAGTGATCATCGACATCATAACAACTTTACTCATCCAATATCAACAGCAACATGAGCGTGATAAATCCATTTCACCGATCAGAATCTTCCGATAGTCATCTTTCAAAACGTTTACGCTCCATTCACAATGTTAAATTTAAACGAAATGCCCTTTTCGGTGTTTTTAATTTCCCAGTTATCATCTTAGGCTTTCTCAAATAGAACAAAAAATGAGGATACCGGCTGCCATGTGTTTAATTATATATATCATCTATACCATCCCGACCGTACCGACAAAAACCGAAAGAAGTCGAAGTTATCTGCTTTAAAAAAAACCCACTGGCAATATGAACAACGATGAGAGATCGATAAAGCTCCCGGCTGCTTCTCATTCCAGATATGCAATGCACTTGAAATTCCGAGTTGAACCTCACTGACTGATTTTTGTCGCGGAATTTTTTAAATGGAATCTAATCAACACCATGTAAGGCGCTCAGCGCCGATCGGAAAGCAGGATTTTTTTTAAATAAATGTTTTTCAACGCACAAACAAACACGTAATGCGAGTCCGATGGCGTTTCGCTTCGGCGAATGATGCGTACATAAAATGTTTTGATGCGATGAGTCCGATAAGCAAGCGCTCACTTGATGGAATGACAACCCGCTCCGATAGCATTTACACCGAATCTCAGCACACACGTTGAATTCTTCCTTTTTTTAGTATAATATGGTTCCATGAGTCAATGACATCGCGAAAATTGAATATAAATCTTCCAAACTCGAGAATTACACGATATCATTTTAGTTAAAGAGCGATTATAGCAATTGTAGCTGGAAGAATTTACCCGAGTTATTTGTTTAGCGTTATTTTTGCTTTCACTATAAAATGCTATTTTTTACCGTTGCGTAAGGCCATCATTTTGTTTCTTAACACAGTTTTTAAGGGAGAAAGGTGAAGTTTGAGCAGAATTTCGTTACTCTCGACCTAAAAATGCCGGGAAATTACATCCTGTTTGACCCAGGAATAAGTAAAAATAGATTTTTAGCTATTTTGTAAAAACAAATAGCAAAATTAGACTAAGCATTTGTATGTGTGCAGCGATTTATACCCAAGAACTATGCCTAGACGAGCATTATTTGCTCGTATTTTATTTCGGAATCATTAATTAACGTCATTTTTACTTAATTTAGTAAACCGCCAATTTGGAAAACTGTAGATATGAAGGTGTACTACATGGGTTCCGACATTGCACTGAACCTCATAACATTTTTTCTGGCCATATCTACCTCAGTGCCAAGTAGCTTATCTCAGTCAACATTTTCAGTTTTTTTTCTAGAACTGCACCTACTACAAGGGATAGTGGCATAATTTAAATTCTAGGAATTTATACAACGGCATGAAGATCTTGGGCCTAAACTCTTTATTTCTTTTTCCGCGAAGCTGATTAAATTAAATTTGAGCACTAAGATATAGATAACGACCCCTGTTGTGAGCAGATGTTATTTTTAACCTTCAAATGTTTCACAGTGAAATGGAGTTCGTTGTGACCATATTTTTACGGCACACGACGGCAAAGTCCCAACACCCAAGGAAGTGGGGCTCGAAATATGGAAACTGAAAACCACATTAATCGAAAAGAGCTGATTCCAGCTAGGGCTTTATTGAGGAAGGACTCGGCATCGACGATGTTGTAGACGTGACTTCATGGACTCGACGAATATTAAAATTGAAATTATTTAAAGTCCATCCAAGATAATAGTTCTGTTGAGCATTCAAACCTACGATCAATAGTGCAAAGGTCTTTCAGTGAGGCAGACCTGGCGTAGTCGCGACGCCATCATGGATTAGCGACAACCGACGCGATCTTCAATTAATATTTTCGATGCTATGTTATTCTATAGTAAACGTCAATTACTTCATGACGAAACGTTTAGAAACTGTTTAAACTATAGGCTAATGAAACATTATACAGAAATTAGCAGAGACGTGCTAAAATCCCAGTTCCACCATTGTATACAATGAAAAAAAATAAAGCAGCTTCATCATGGCAGAAAAAATACTCCCATAGTGTGTCCTAAGTGACCTGTGTACAATACTTACAATATCATAATTCGAGGAAATATGCTGATTTGGCTAAGAAATTAATGAAAAGTAAAAATCTTTTTCGAGATCCTACGATGTAAACGAAGGCCACCATCCTGGATTCTTCGGTATGTCATTCACTTCCCAAGACGGCATTAAACGTGATTAATGACTGGCTGCATTTTTAAATGTCAACTGCACTATTAAACAAGGAAATCTATCGGCAAATTTCGAGGTTGCAACGTCATTTTCGAGGCTTGAAAATTTCGAGACTTTCTTGAGTAACGCCCCTGATCGCAAAAAAAATACCCAAGCAACGACATTTTTACGTATTTTGATTAATAATTTTATAATGAGCACAACTTAAAACTACCAGAAAAGTGGTTTCCGTGGATGATTATAAGATATAAATCGATGAAACATTTAACTTTTTAAGGAAAAGCACAATTTTGCAAAGAAGGGAAATATATGTTGAAAGGGTAATTACTCAACCTAGTTATTTATATTTCTCGAAAGAATATCAAATATGAAACTACCACGTCATGGGTCGTTCCATCAAGTTTTAAGGTCAGATAAGGGCTCCTACACTATTGAGAAAAACTAGGTAACTAAAATCCATGCTTTAAAACACCTCTAAGTTTAGATCAATAAACAACCGTAGAGTGACGCTTTTCTCTATGATACAACTCAGCGAGACTCCAAAAGGGCGTGGGGTAAGGAATGCTAAGGCAGCAGTCATTAAAAGGTAAAATACAGTAAGTTGGAAATGACGGCTGGAAAGAGTTTGTAATTGTTGAGAGTACACGCCATGAAAAATTCATTTCACTTGACAGGGGTTCGAACTCGGATCTCCGAATTCCCGGTTAGGTGTGTTAACAGTTATAACGCCAAGACATCATAATTCAAGGAGAATTTTAGCGGGGATTCAAGCGAACTAGGTGTTCTCGTCTCAAGTCCACATAGCAGCACAAGAGAAGTGGTCGTGCATACTATGCCGCTGTCACGGAGTAAGACGAGGACAGCTCACCTAGTTAACTTAAACCCTCGCTAAAATACGCCCTGAATTAAGATAGCTTGGTGGAGTAACTAACTGAAATATTTGATTGGGTTCGAATCCCTGTCAAGTCAAATTACTTTTTCATGTCAAATTTCACTCACTTTGGTGTACACCTTTCTACATATCTACATCTACAAAATACCCTAAAAGCCTTCTCAAGCGTGTATGGCATGGGATGGGTTATCACCATCAAGCATTACACTAAACCCTACTAAAGTTAATGTAACTACGACTATTGATGCATTTACAAAAATCACTAATTCTTGTCGGAAGGCAAAATTTCACAATCATGTACTATATTAAGGTATGCTATCTATGTTATAGAGACTGTTTGTATGAATATATTTCGCAACTACATAAATGGACAGAGATACAAGAGTTATACCGGAAACATTCACGGCGTGCTGTTAAGGTAGCAGAAAATAATACAAGCATTAGGGAGTAAATCAACTAAATAGCTACACTACCTATCAACAAACCTAGTTAAAATTATCGTTAGCAGCCTTATTTGGTCTCTTATCGTTCGCGGGTAAAAATGTCATTTCAACGTTCTGCAGTATTTTTTATTATCTTGTGATCTAATCTATCGCAGTGTGTCGGCTTGCATTTGCACCCGTTCGCGTGACTGCGTACAATATTTCCCAAATACTGGAAATATGTTGTGTATTATGGTACAATTAGAGCCTAAGCCTCCTTTTACAGTCATTAGAATACTACATTGAATGTTATTTTTCTGTCTACTCCAATATACCTAACCCTTCCTCTAATACATTTCTCTCCACCCAGCTCATCCTTTCCAATCTTCTCCGCACCCACAGCTCTGAGGCACGCAGGCTATATTCATCTTTCTTCCACAGTGACCAGGTTTCTGAACCATACAACGCTTTGTATACGGGTTCTGACTTTTAACTCAGAATCGTAAATGTTTTGGTTCAATTTTACCCTCAAATTTACCCTCCTTATTCCTTTTCGAATTCAAATACTTATCTCCTAATTGCTAAAACCAATTCTCCAGCAGAATACTACCAAAGTATGTCAGCTGTTACACCTGCTGTAGTTCATGCTTTCCTATCTTAACATCTATTACATTCGTCATGCTTCTCTATAACTTCAGGGTCTTTGTTCTCTTTTCAAATCAAGCATTTATTGCTTTGAGTGTCCTGTAAGGAAATTAAAAACGAATACATTTTATTTAGGCCCAATTTTATAACCGCTGGATAAACTCACAAGGAAGTGTTTTATTTTCAGAAATAAAATATGTTGCACGTAGATCTGCAGCCATACATAGTTATAGAAAGCAACGGGACATGACTAAAGCATTGAATGACTGACTATTTAGAGAAATGCAGAATCTCAAAGGCACCGAGGACACTCCCTCTCCGGAAGTCAACTTCGTCTCCTCAGTTGCACTGTCCTCCCACTTCCTCCAATAGAGAATTAGTAGAATGGGAAAAAGAACGTTTTTCATTTAATATTTCGTTCTTGGTGAATGTAAGACATTTAAATTAATAACAATGTAGAAGTTTACAGAAGATTAGAAGAGGAAAGGATAAAATGGAACACTATACATAAAAGAAGAACCAGTTGGATTGGTGACAAATTGTGTGTCAATAGCTTTGTGAAGAATATAATAGAAGGAAATACAGAGGGAAAGTCTCAAGACGAAGGCCAAGGGATAAATACAAAGAGAAAATAAAGAGGAAAGCTCATAAGAAGAACTAGCAGGGAGTAAGGGAACTAACATTAGATAGGGAAGGATGATGGGCTGCAGTCAACCAATCTCAGGATTAAACAACCAATGATTAAATTCTCAAGAAAAAATAAATCAGCCACAAGACCTCTTTCTCGTACTTCACATTTCTTGCACTAGACTTATGAGAGTAACTATTTTTAATGAAATTAAACCCTAGACCAATCATGCCTCCTCAAAAAAGGATTGCTAAACCTTTTGATGCTATTTTATCAGCGATACCTAAAGACTGATTTAGTAATTACACTATTGGTTGCTATTCAGTGATTAGGGCATTCAAGGAAAATTATTTCCGTAAATGCATGCAGCAAAAACGTTCTGAGGTTTTCTATATTGATGCAATCATGGCCTGACTAATGGTGGAAAGGACTAATTTCCATATTCGGAAAAAACCAACTTTGTTACTTCCTGTAATATCCTGGCACTTTCCTGGCGTACTTGATGCGGGTATTTTCCTTAGCGTTCTCCACTGGGTTCAGGATCCCCATACCGGCCGATGTTTCGATTCCTGACCCAACCATTGTCTTCGGGACCGTTGAATGATGTTTTTAAATTGTTTTTTTTACTTTCTTTGATACTTAATTCAGTCTTTACCTTCATCAGCCAACGTACACTTTCACCCACATTTTTGGAAGGAACGCTCATACTTTTTTGCTACTCATTTTTTTACCCCGAGGACCGAAAGTTCACAGACATGCAGTTTTTCCACTGTAGAGGAGCGTACGGTAGAGGTGAAACTGCAGAAAATTTTCTTTGGAATTCCCTGTTAATTTCCTCGTAACTTGATAACAGCGTTTTCTGGCTTTTTTCGTGAACTTTTTTGACATTCCTTTGAGTGAATAAGCAAAGCAAATTAGCCTTAGAAAAAATTCAAATATGTATTTTCAAGGCGAAACACTTTCGTAGCATTTATTTTTTTTTTATAAAATTGCTCTCAATTTTAGGTCTTTTCGTGACTTTTTGTAATAATCCTTTCAGTATATAAACAAAGAGAATATTTAAAATAAAAAATAATATAGCATCTTTAAGGTCACATTACCTTGATAAAGTTGCCAAAACCTGCAACAGTTTAATAATATAACCTCTGGAAATGTACAAGTATTTTCTTTGAGATGTTATACGTCGTTTATTTCCACAATTTGACGCCTGATACTGCGAAATTTTATACAAGAATAACATTTTTTAAGAATATTTCGCTCTTAAAACCAAAATTTTTGTAGTATTAACTAGAAAAAACAATCAACACAGCAACCGTCAATCCGTTCGTCTTTGTTCAAGCTGAGACAGAAAAAAAATAAATGGTGCATCGCTACTTCATACACTGACTGTGTGTGTGTGTGTCTCTCTCTCTCTCTCACTCTCTGTTCAAGCTGAGACCGAAAAAAATAAATGGTACATCGTTACTCCATGCACTGACTGTGTGTCTCTCTCTGAAAAAAAACTATCACGGGGTCACAAAGGTAGTAGAGCGATCGGACTCGTGTGAGCGTCAACTTCGTGTCCGGTCACCTGAAACCCGGGCCTTCCCTCTTTGTGAGCGAAGGGTATCCATCCATCGGCATTAAATCCCTTCTCGCTACCTCTCCTCTCTCCCGCAAACGAGACACAACTCACGCACGACTGACCTTTTTAGCCCTTTACGTATCGACCTCTCTTCAAGCCCCAATGACCCCTTATAAAACACTGCCCCACGGCCCGCCGACGAACCAAACGTCACGCAGGAACACTCCCTTATCTGCGCCGCCCGCATTCGTTCGGCATATTTAACGCGTGCCTTTCCCCGAGTTCTCCCCTTGAGAGCATTTCTAAGCGTATCGACAGCCGCGCGAAACATTTAAATATATGCATCGCTGCGAGATACACAAATTAAGAAATCTTTAAATGAATATCTATAAAGGACTTTTCTTTAGGGATTACCAGCGTCAGGATTTAAAAAACAACGTTTCCTTTATACAATTTAATGATAAAGATTATAAGGATTAATATAAATTTTTATTCATTAAATCTTCTACAGCAATGAATAAAAATGAATGTGAAAGACAATCAATCTATGGTCCCGCTTGAGGACTTTTTTGCCGCTTGATTGCTTACTTTCTTTAGTCTACAAAAAGGCCTCCATTCTGATTTCAGTGGTTGACTATTCTTTTCGATACTTACAAAAAGAAATGTGTAGCGTAGGTTTAGATCCATGAAGATCGCTTTTTCGGTAAATGGACGTAATTTCCTTGCTTGGGCGAGAGACGTTGATCAATGTGCTCATGTAACGGTATCGTTTAAGAAGCCATATCTCCGCCAAAAATGAAGAGAGGAAAATAATATTACCAAGTTCAGAAAGAAAATTTTATTTTCTAATATTCTGGTTGGTAAAAGTTTTCGTATCTCTGAAATTAAAAATAAAATATTACTTTAATTATTAGATAATTTTTTAAGATAAACATTTTCACAATTTTAGGGTCCATCTTAAATTTTGTAAGCCATTACCATTACGTTCGGCAAAAAAAAGAAAGATACTAGTCTCATAAACAATTTGGACTAGTTTTTCTTCTTTCAAATTAGTGTACGCCAACGTATTTTTGGATTTTTTATGGCAACTGCAAAATTCTTCGGAGAAAAGTTTTGCGTTGCATTTCTAAGAGATTTTTTTAAATTAGAAAGGTAAAATTTGAAAGCATACAAACAAAATAAGCATGATATGCATTTGTAAAGAACATTATAGGTGAATTAAAATTCTAATAATTTCATTAACTCCTAAGAAATACTAAAATGAGAAAACTCCGTAAGCAACAACGTAATTGAACCCTCTTATAGAAGAAAAAAATTACTGCCAAATTGGCTCTGTTACCTAAAAAAAGAAATTAAAATAGAATTCAGCAACGTCCATTAGAAAGTTTGAATATTTGTTTGCATAGTTTTGGTAATACCAAAAAACGATTTTTTACCAAAACCTTAAAGTTTTGAATAAAAGATGTAATTCAACGAATTTAAAGCATACTCTATTTCTCGCTAACTGTTAATTTTAAAAAAAGTCAAATAATCTATATATTTAATACAGGAATTTCATTAGTTTGAACGCAATAGAATTCAAAACCTCTAAGATTATAGACGGATTCAAACAAAATTTAGCACAAATGATCTACAGTGATTAATTCACTACATTATAAAGGCACAAGAGCCCCAGGAGCCACAATGAGTCCCCTTATTTAAACAACTTTGTCTTCTATTAGTGTGGGTTTTCACTGGCAAGTTAACTCCGCAAGTTTCTTATGCAAACGCTTGCGGGGATTTTTTCTCTAATGAAAACATTTTCACGAATTAGTGCAGAAACAGACTGGTTGCCATTCACGCTGACATCACTACGCTTCTACAAGCGAATTGCCGAAACTTTTAAAACTTCTACAAGCGACTACTATCGCAATAAACTTGTCAGTGTGGACCGTGTGGATCCACCTCAAGAGAAATACTGAATTAGGTGACGAGGTTCCATTTTTTGCCTATTTAAATTTCTATCACTTATAATACAAAACCTTAGAGTTTTTAGAATCGGATCCGACAGAACCAAGTTTCTCACTCGTCTAACTAAGCATCGTTTTTTTCTGAAATTTAAGTTTCTGGCTCCAAATTCCTAAATGTTTGTACTACTTCAACAATAGACCTGTATTTGCTCGGAAGCCACAGAACCACTAGGCTTGGAATAGAAACGAATTCCAAAAACCATAGCACTATTAACACAAAGTAGGTTATGCACCGAAGATGGTGAAACTCGCCATGAAGAGATCATTTGACTTGACCGGGATCCCGGTCAAGTCCAAATCAAATGATTTTTTCATGACGAATTTCACAGTCTTCGGTGTATAACTTCGCACCCGTGCGCGTGACTGCGTACCACATCATTTGTTTTAAGCAATGATTGGAAATTTTACATCGTAGGTTTTGCGTATTGCTTGCCTCGATCGCTGTGACGTAGTTTGGATTATATCAAGAGTTAGTTAGGTACGGAGGGTACGGAGTGCATTGAGTATTTGATGCTTGTTTGGTATTTGAATACAACAAAAATGCAAGGAAAGATATGAGGGAAGAGAAACTTTTTAGATATGATATTGATACACCTACGCGGTCAAAGTGTGTCGTTGAAAATGGTAAAGGCCTGGTTACACGGTACATGAGAATGTACAAGTGTCTGTACATTTTTGTGAATGGTTTCATGTACAGATTCTTGTACATTCTCATGGACAAGATCAATGAATAGGTGGTTACACGGCACATTTTTTCGGAAAGATTTTCGTACATTTTTATATGCGCATCATGCGTTTTCGTTTGTTTTTCCTCATTTTAAACCGTAGGCGCGTTATTTAAACAAATTTTTTTGCCATGGATACGACACATTTACTTGTCAATTGGCTTGTGAAAATGTGAATGTGTCATTTGCGTCGTCTTCCACCAGGTGTCTCTGTAATGAGGTCAATTTGTACGATTGTCTGAACGAAATTAGAACCGGTTCTATTTTCTGTTCAGACATTCATACAATCGTACATTTTCGTGTGGTTACACGGTGAATTTTCGCGTTCATTCTGACATTCAGACATTCACATATTTTCTTGTACATTCTAATGTACCGTGTAACCAGGCCTTAAGAGTTTCAACTTTCATTTGTAAATAAATTGTTGCTATGACTATTTCCGTTGTAAACAAGATTGTATTCTCTAACTACACGTTTACCTATTTTAACCGTTAAACTAAGTTGTAGGTCAGTAATTAAGGATGCAAATATCCACTCCACTCCATTCAGTCGTTGCTAAAAACTAAATTATCGGAAATTTCATCTATTATTCCTATGCTAATTCTCGAGTCGCCTTCTGCTCGTGTTATCCGGATGATGTCATGCGAAGAACGGACTCATTTTGGTCACTGGAAGGTCCTACTTTCCATTAGTTGTACCACACACAAAACACTTAATCCACATGTTTAATAATCAATATAATAGAGTTACTAAGAGATTTTTGTTGGGGTATTTTCACCCCAACCTCTCCAAGAGAGGTTAAAGACTGCTACATAGTACAAGCGTTTTGCAAGTCAAATGGGGAGGATTCTTTAAATCCAAAGCTGCAAATTTTATTTTTTTTACTTCCCCTAAAAATTCACCGGGATCATCCTCTAGTCACTCCCAGATATAATCAATAATGACGGGAAAATACAACAGACGAATTTCATATCCGGCTATGTTTTTTAACAAATCACTCTAAAAAACTTATACTCTTTGTAACCATTTCATGAGGATGAAATCAAACAAATTTTCGGCATAAAATAACGAAATAGTCTGCATTGCTCCTTTCATATGAACGCGTACATATTCCAAATGACCCCTTAAGACACCGCACGATTGTGACGAGCCTAAAATCACGCAGGAATATGTACGATTACATCCATCTACTTGGCATGAAATATGCAAAATTCTTTTACAAATCTATTTTTTTTATTTTAAAAATTATGATTAATAACTTTTTTGATATGTAGTCAAACTAAACAATTGTCATATTTATTTGAACCTTTTTTAAAGTTGCCATGTTAATAAGGTACACATCAGTTTTCACATTGTTCTAGTTTTTCTAAAGAACCAAAATGGCCTAGCCATAATATGCTTCAACCTAGAAGAAAGTCCAATAGAGTTATGATTTCTACAGTCACATTACTGCAGAACATAGGTCTATCATTTCCTCGGTGTAGTTTCAAAAATTTGCTAAAGCAAAACATGTCTTAACTCCTGAAAATACAGTTAAGTTACTGAATAGTAAGTTTTTTATTCGAGGCGTTGGTGAAAACCTTTGTTGACCCATGGAACTAACTTCAGAACAAATGCTATATATTTAAGTTTAAACAATATGTAAGGCTGATGCCTAAATTTGATTATTAATTGATTTTCTGGAAAATTGCTCCTAAAATCACTAGTTCTCAAAAAAGGTAGTTATTTTTGCAGATAAGGATAATATTCTTCTTGTGTTTCACCCATTCTCGCAGTCACGACTGCAACTTTAAGTTTTTATAAACAAAAATAAGGTGGTAAAAACTTTTGATTTTGCTTTGGCCATCGGATTGTAAACGTTTTCCTTAAAAGAATGCGAATATGAGAAAGATGTGGAATTCATTTTGCGACGTAAATTCGTTAAACTTATCATTAGATTAACATGTAAGAAAAAAAGCGTCCATAAAGGAAGAATTTTGTCAACACTTTCAGGTGCAGTACATGTTTATTTTCTGCAAGCAACACAAATGTGAAAAAATGGCACTGACTGACGAAATCTCCTCAAGCCCATGTATAGGTATAACGAAAGTTGGTGGTACTCACCAGCAGAGGATTAGAGGACGCTGACCGTAAACCAAGCGTTGATGAGCGGGCAAATTATCGAAGGACTCCCGCAGGGGCCTCTGGAAAAAGGCTCGACCGCTTCATCCCACATCTCATGTATGCTTTCCTCTCCTTTGCGTCATGTTCTTCACAACTGAGTGCCACCAAGTTTCGCTACACCTATATTCTCGAGTTTTATTTGTGGAAAGTTAATTTTTTTAAACGCCATCAGATAGAGTGCTTCTTTTTCCGACGAGTAACAAGAAGACGAAAAATAAACAATCCAAAACGTCGATCAGGGAGCAAACGCTGCTTCGATCAGGGACTATCGACGGCGCGGGCGGTGTGTCTATGCTCACATAGTGATACGCCTAGACGCCCGGCCAAAACTTTCCCCAGGGAACCAGAACGCCACCTGCAATACATCTCCTCTGCTGCTCTTGCAACCCCACCTTCTGTTCTCGTCCACCAGCTCCAGGAAGCCAAGACATAAAGTTCTTATTACATGAAATTTAAGGTAGTTTGAACGTGATATCAATTCACATAAAATTCAATGAACCTCATAATAAAGAAAGAGATCTTATCTTTCCAATGACAATAAAATCTTGTTTCAGGACTACCTTGCCTTCCACATTCGTACTCAATGTCACTTTACCCACATAATCGTCAGGTCTCCTCATTGAGTGTCCATATTATCACAACTTTTTATAACGCTTTAACCTATAATTGTTTTTACTTATACTTATCTAATTATGAGTGTTTATCTAGGAAGGCGAAAATCGCAGTGCACAAAAGTGTTCTTCTACCGACTTTATCATATGACAGAAAAAACTAGGCATGTCAAGATAAGCACAAGGGCAGGCTAAATGCAGTTGGAATGGGGTGCCTGAAAAGTGTTTGCAGGAAAAGTAGGATGGAAAGAGTTAGGAATGAGTGGGTCATAAAGTAATGTGGGTTGGATGCTCCTGTAATCGACATGTATGAAGTGAGTGCGCTTTATTTGTTTGGTCACGTCGAGAGAGTTGATGTGAGTCAAATAACGAAACAGATATATATGATATTAGAGTAGATGGTGTAAGAGGGGTAGACCACAATAACCATGAGTAAATGTGGTGGAAGTGGCTCTAATGAGAAGAAATATAAAAAGGATTAAGAATAGTGTAACGTTTGCGAGAGCCGTCGCAACGTTCGCGAGTTCAAGAGTCGTCGCCATGCGCGAGTCCAAGAGCCGTCGCCAAGGACGAAGATATAAATAAACAAGACAACAGAGGAAAGGAAATAAGAGGAATAGGCAGTCTAGAATTAATCAGACGGAAAAGTATTAAGATTAAAAATATTGAAAAAGTGTAATATAATAAATTAAAGTGAAAATTAAATTGTTACAACAGGATAGCGTAAATGAAACATTTCATGAGTGTAAGAGAAGCGAACTAGGTATGCATTATGAAGGAAATTAGTAAAAGAGAGCCAGTTTTCGAGCCCTAATAGCAATAACTTAATTATTTGACTTCGTCTACCTTGAAAGGGAATGCCGTGATGGGTATGCATGATGTACATATGTATCTTTATTCAACTTATAATTTAATTTAGTTAGATAATTATGATGTCATAGTAAAAACTCGTTATATAATAACTTTTAAACGAAAATCAAATAATATTTTAAGTAAGATAAATAATTGTATGCGAATAAAATATTCCTAGATAGTACATAACAAGCTCATAGGTCGTCCACTGAGGTATCTCGATACCCAATGTCACCACTTCGTCGGCATATGTCTCACCCTTCCCATTCCAACGTCTACCATCTACCAACCACCCCAATGCCCCATCTCCTACCCTGTAACCCTACCTTCTGTCCTTCTCCAGCCCCACTCCTTCATGTACCTTGAAGGTGACGAAGGCAATCGGAGTGTATACGATTGTCGTTTGGTTAAGCCACCCGTAACAACGTGCAATTCATCAGCTCCACCACTACACAACCCCTACCCAGCCCCCCACCCCAACCCGTCTTTACCCTAGTTAGTCCGTCACCAGGTGATCCTAGTCTACAGAGAGTCAGTACATAATACAGTGCCAAAAACAGTCTTTCTCCGGGATTCTCGTAGACATTCAGCTGATATAATTTTCCGGGAAATCTCAAAATCCTATTCTTTAAATTTAATTTTGTTTATCTTGCGTTTTAACTGGTTTTTCTTCTAATACAAAACTTGAAAAAATCTCCCTTCTATTGTATGCATTCATTTACTGCCACAGGAATTTTATTAACTAAATATTTGAACAAAATTAAGTGATCATTGCGTGTTGACCAAATTTTTTTGTGGCACTCCCTCCCTCCACTTTCCTAACCACCCTCACCCACCTTCTCTTGTATATATATCTTGATTTCCAAATTTATGTACATGATGATGATGCAGTGCATCGAAACCCGGGTCGAATTAAAATATTTATCGGTTGAAAATTGCTACTTCTAAGTTCTTATTATGTTCATATTCCACGACATCTCGCCTGATTCCTCCCTTTTTGTTGTTTTCTCATTTTGGAGATTGCGCAACGCAATAAAAGAATATAATAGTAAGCAATAATTACTCTTTTATTTCACCTTTCCAATATTTTCTACGATAATTCAGTTTATAGAGTATTTCTGGGATAGACTCTATCTAGGTGATTCCCTTTATCTCGGGAGGAGAATCATTTTTGTCCCGAAACCCCGGGATTAGCAAAAGGCCGGGGAATGAGTAAACCTAGTCAAACCCATGCCCTTATATCCTCTTTTTTTGCGGCGGCACATTGCTCCAGAGGGACACTGGATACAGAAGAAAGAAATTGGAATATAATTAAGGCCGGCAGTAATAATTTAAAATCGTAGCGCTAAGGGGAGAATACGTGATTTGAATATGACAGTTTTTCAAGGTTATCAATACAATCTGACTAATAAATTCGAGAAAAAAAGCACTTGCATATGAAAGTTTAAAACAAAAATATACCAGGGAAAAAATACCGGTCATTAATAAGCGAAACTTGTTTTTACTCGCTCTCAATAGTTATCCATTGATAATTTGATACCAGGTTTTTAAGCCAATAACCCCAACAAGTCATCATAATTCAAGGCAAATTTAAGCGGGGGTTCATGCTAACTAGGTGCACTCGTCCACATTGTAGCACAAGAGACGTGATCGTGCTTACTAAGCCACTGTCGCGGTGGATAAACTCAACTTTGTCGCTATGAACGACAAACTCTTGACATTTTTCCAATTCACTGGGAAAGTGCTCCAATGACATGGTATGCAGTCACGCGCACGGGTGCTGAGATTTAACTGGCTAACACACCTGACCAGCAATTGGGAGATCCGGGTTTGAATCCCGGGCAAGTCAAATTTAATTTTTTTACTGCAAATTTCCTCCCCTAGGTGTATATATTTGCATCCGTGCGCATGACTGCTTGCCACATCACCTGTGAATTTTCGCTGTGATGAAAAATATAGCAATAATATATTCGATGAAGGAGTAATAATACGCTAGGAGTGCCTAGGATTGAGTTTAGTGCCAACTGAAATGCCGGTAGAGGAATGTACCTGGTGATCCTGAAGCTTCAAGGGACTATTTGACGCGGTGGTACAGTTGCCATGATCATGCGATAGTCGGAGATTCTTGCTTCCTTTGGGGTGGGATTACGGTTCCTTCTCTCGCGTGTTAGTTATTTTCCAAAACGTAAACATCTCTGGAAATGCAGTGCTCCTAAGAACGCATTAAATATATTAAAACTAGTGATTTAAAGC
Source organism: Pyrrhosoma nymphula (assembly GCA_963573305.1). Classification (NCBI taxonomy): domain Eukaryota; kingdom Metazoa; phylum Arthropoda; class Insecta; order Odonata; family Coenagrionidae; genus Pyrrhosoma; species Pyrrhosoma nymphula. The sequence continues at coordinate 41,288,716 of OY754339.1, read as the reverse complement.
CCTTGTCCCAAGGTAATTTTTTTCGTAAATCTATTCATGAACTCCATATTCATGAAACAAGTTTCATGAATATGGAGTTTCGGCTGACAGCCTGAACGAGAATTTATGTTTGGGAATACATCTATTGTGCATAATCGGCAAGAAAGTAACAAATAGTGAAAAGTTTTCCACAGGGTCTACGAGACTAAGTATAGTAATCACTAGGAAATTAGTATATCCTGAAGTATCATCTGAATGAGTTGCACGAACAAACATACTGGCCCACGATAATACATAGAAATACGAACGTTTCCGTTCCTTAACACCTAATAATGCGGGATTAATTTATCAAATTACAACATGTGATTTAACAACAGATATTTGCACTAATAATTATTCTTCTGCCATACAATACAATAGTAACAACAATAATTGACTCAAATATATGATGTTTGTAATACTAACCTCTTTACCTTATTTCAACTACTGGCACAGATGGCATACTTCAAGTAGGTTTTATTCTCAAGTAGTCGAAGTAGTCATAGATAATTTCTTGAAACCATCATGTCCAAAATGTTGATGTTTTCATGCATGCATAGTAGTGTGGCTCTTATTTTGCAAATTGAGAAAAGTTATGTTTTCTACCCCTCAAAATGATCTAAGTGGGATGTGAATTCACTTGTTAAAATTCTGTTACCCTTAGTTATCGGGAACCCGTTCCCCAAGGGCCCTATATACTTCGAAAATAAATTTTTGAGCAGAAAAAACGCATATTCTTAGTAAAATGCAAAGGTAAAGCCCTTTTGAACCAAAATTGCGTTAGTTTTTACGTATCTTGATGCGTTTCTGAGATATGGGCCTAAGCATTTAGAGCGGCTCCACACGGCGCCACCCAGCGCCTCTGACACACCGAGGGTAATCCCTAGCCATTCACTTCCCCTCCGAGACTGTGTGAGAAAGTGATCCCTTAGAGAGCAATCGCACCCCTGCACTGGTCTCATAATGGACTTTCAACTGGATATCCTAAGCCGAAAGCAAACACGTACGATGAAGGTGGAACGAATCAAATGGTGGCGATCACAGGAATGGAAGATTCGGCTTGTGGATGCCCTTGGTGCCTTGGAACTATATGTGCCAACCAGCATCAATTATATGGGAAAAATTAGTCATACAAGTCATCAATGCAGTGGTGCAGATGGACGACATGAAAGTCTGGTGGTGGAACGAAGGCTTCTGGCCGTGAAGGATAAAAAGAAGGTGTTTAAAGCGTGATTTCAAACCCGCGATTATCACCAGCGCTGAGTATTTCTGTTAAGTACTCTGGGATGCAATTCACTGGAGTTTCAAAATGCTTACTTAATTCAAACATGAGAATTAAATCTATCAAATAACTTGGATTAAATACAAGTAGTCAATCCGTGTTAGTTAGAAAATATGCCCATTGCTTAACCACTATGGAACTGTGAAAACATTTTCTAGTCCAATCCAGTTTACTTGATCTGTGGAAATACGTCTTCCCATGAAAATTGACTGAAATGCGTCCGATGATCACCGAAAAATCGAAAGTTTACATATTTTTCTTCCGGTTGTTGCTCCTTTTATATAAATAGTGCATAGGCAAAAATCCTTCAGTTGATAGCTGAAAGATTTGATGCTAATTTTACTTTGGAGTACGATCCCATAGAGCCAATTCACATATAAGATGTCGCTTCCTGTGCATTGATTTTATATCAACCACGGAATGGTTTAAGGGTATTTGATAAAGTAAATTGTTTCGCTGTTACACAAATAAACAGCACGCAGTTTCCTTTCGGAGTTACCATAGTCCAAAGAAAATACTTTTTGGCGTTAAACCTAAAAAAATTGGCTTCTATTTTAATAATTTCCTCCATACTGTCCCATCCATGCAAACCTCTTTTTCTTCTGCCACATTCATGCACCGCTTCATAAACGCTCTCCTATTCTTCAGATTCCTAATATTCCTCCTCTATCAAGTCTATTCCACCAATCCACCCATGACTTCCTCGGTCTACCCCTTCCTCTCACACCATTTACTCTACTATCACATATCTGTTTCGTTATTCGACTCACTCCCATCCTCTTAAAGATGGCCTAACTAACGAAGCACGCTCTTATCACAAACGGGTCCATTACTGGTGCATCTATCCCACATTCTATCATTGCCCATCATTCCTAACCTTTTGCTAGAAACACGTCTCAGGTATTTCATATCCTCTGTATTTAGTATATATTTGTTAATTAACTTCTTTTCGTAAGATTATTATATTTACATACCCAAGTTTCACTGCCATGCTATACCCTTTTGAACACTGCAATTTCCGCTTCCTTAAACGACTCTCATCTCATTCACCCTTTTGTCAGTCCAAACGTTTCACATGTTATTTCTATGTAACCTACCATATATCTTCTCTAAATTCACATCTACACAATACAATTTCTATCGGATGACAATACATTTTTCTATTACTTGCAAAAGTGCAAACTACTAATCCGTTATTCCCCTCCCAGGCATTAACCCATATTTTACACTAATTGATTCTGTTAATTAAATAATTAAAAACTGATAACATTTAATTACTTAAGTAGATGGGGTTAAGCTTTTGTAACATCCGTTACTAGTAGAAAAATGTTTTCTTACGGACTTACTGTGACATCATAAACTATCAATCCTACCTAAGCAGCGAAAAAAATATATAATACGTAAGAAATTGTATTTTTAGCTATTACAAATGGTTATAAGGGAACAGAGTTTACAAATATGAGATCAAAATTTTGCAACATACGTTACACGGCAAAGTTACTCATGGTGTATTTAAATTTATTTTTTGGAAGACAAGATTCACTGAATGAATCCCGAGAATACCTGAAATTTGTCATTCGCCGGGAAAACACCAGATATTACATAAGATTCACTGTAATTTAAAAATCTAGCTATTTAATTCTATTCATTTATTAAACGAGAGGAAAACTATTTATATATATAAATAAATACATTTACAAGAATAAAAACGTGACATCGTTTCCATACGGATTGGATTTCAAATATTGGGACCTTGTTGTAAACGGTTTTCTGCCTGGCTGTGGGTGTCCACAACTGTTCTTCAGAGCTGCACTTTTTTATTTTAATGCACTGAAAATTACTTCCGGTTACTTTTTCCGCCACGCGAGGGGCATTAACAGCACAGGCTTGCTTCAACCTCGAAATAGTTAATACTGAAAATACAAATCACCGTTCAAAAGATTTGTCATTTATAGATGTGGATGAACTGCGTGGAAACATGAGTGGAGCTAGGCGCTACGAAGATCAGAGACTGGACATAGGAATATTTGGGCCCCCGAAACTTAATGCCGGGAGCAGGTTCTTACATTAAAATGTAAAATTGATGATGGTGGAGAGTTTATTAAGGCGGGAAAAGAGAAGGGTTGATCACAATGAATTTTTACCAGGTGAATCGGGAATGAGGTAAATTGGATTTTCAATAAATAGCTTGCTCATAGATAAATATTACCTCTCAATTTTATATACTTTTTATCAAGATGCTTGATCAGAATGATGCATATATCCGAATCAATCTGTGATGGATTTGTTGCAAAATTGCTATTATTGCTATATTCCATAACTTATCCGAAAATTCATTTTCATAAATAACAGGTGAAACCCTGATTTGTGCAATAATTGGAAACTGCGAGGCGTGGTAAAAATATTAGTAAATGCGATAAGTACTTCGAACGAATTCGTTATCTAGTTACAAGCATTCGGCAGCGACAATATTGTGTGCCCAGAGAATGGCCTAATTGGCCTACCTAATTGGCCCTACGTGTACGGAACGTTATATTCCAGAGTAAGTTTAGTTGCTAAAAAAGAAACGCACGAGAAAACGACGAATAAGTTCGTGTCGAACATACATAAAAAACGAGATGAAAAATAATCAAAATGGAGAAAACGCCTTGGGAAATGCCTTTAAAAAATGGGAGAGAGGCAGTAAATCCAACTGCAAAACCAATACAAATTTTTCTATATCTTGAGAAAGCAATTACTGAAATGAGGGTTCATTATTTAAAATTAGATACGTTTCTTCATTACAGCCAAGTATTCATCATACAGAAATTATTTATTACGATTATACAATTAGAAAATTGTATTTGAAGGCATGTAAACTCAGCTCATGAGAATCTTTAATATCCTGATTTCTTTTAATTCATAATTGGCCTTTTTTGCCCAGAATATCATGATTTTATAGACTTTATATATAATTGGCTTATTAAACAATGATGAATGGAACAACAAATGAGAAATTAAGCGCAACGTTTGGGTGTGCCGTTGGGAAGAACCCTACCTTTGCTGAGGGTGTCTTCCACCATTCCGTTTTCTGTATCATTCCCACTGTCGCGATGCAACCTCTTCCATTAGTCTGCCTCCTTTTTTGCATGATGAGTATCCAGCGTTGAAACCATTCATTTTCTGAGCAAATCCGTATTTCTGAGCTGGACGGCCCTCGTTGAACGTTCCTTAAGTCCATCTGAAATGTGTAAAAGCAACGGAAATACTTAGCTATGTTCAAATAAATGGTCTTAAAATGAAATTGACGAGGGAATGAATTTCCTGCATAAACTGAGGAGATGGTATAGATATTTATGGTAAAGGTTCTCAAATGTAACTTTGTGGAACTTCATCATTCTTAATTTAAAATCATATTATTGGCATAAAATGGCCAATTACCCCAGTTCTTTCAGGAATTGACGACGTAATGATTATTTTCAACATAACCAAAAATAAAGGTATGGCATCGAAGTTGCTCTTATTAGAGGTACCACTTTAATTATATCGCCCATCATTCCCTAATTCATGGTGTGCCCAGGTCTGGCCATACATTTTCTGAAGGAATATAACTCTAATTTTTAAACTCCTACTGCCAAGAGAGTTCAGATGCACCAATGCAACATTTCCTTTCAGCTGCCCAAGTAATTTTCTTTAGCAACGAATCCCCTCTTTCTTTGTTGTTTCATATGCTCCTCCCAGAAGATGCACAGAGGGGAGTGAACGCCACTTCACTTCGAACAAATTTAGCCGATTAACATTTCTTAATGAATTGCAATCTAATGATGCAAGCATATGTATCAAATTTCTTCCAAGGGTTTACCGTATAGCTCTGAGTTATCCACCCCTGATCTGAAGAACTAGACTTTTTCTATCACGTTAATCAATCAACATGCTCCAATCAAAACGGATAAAAGGGCAAATAACAATAAGACTAATCTTAGTAATATTCTTTACTGCGGCAAAAGAATATGAACGATCATTCCTCATCATATTCCCTTCCGAAGTTACTTTAATTAAGCTACAGAGGAAGCGAGAAAGCGAGTCTCCGAGGCCGGCCTGCCTCCCTTAATTTTGTCAACAATTCCTATAGTTCATCTTCCTCTTCCGAAAGCAACCACAATCATCCCATTCAATATACCGCTCCTTCGCAGCAGGTAGTACATCGATCCATCAATTTTCCTGCCTCCTTTGAATCTTCGCCACCTCTCTCCCTACCATCTCTAAAACTTCCTTGTATCCATAGTAACCCACCTGAACTTCTATTTTCTCCTCATCCAATGATCAAAAGCCTCCATGGGGATCTGGTTGATATTGTTATTATAATGCTGGATTCCCATCCCGAGAGCCCAGATTTCCCTCCTGGTTGCGAGAGATATTTGTCAATAGAACCCCGATGCCTACAATGGTAAGTGCACTACGAGTGTACTACTCCGTCCACCGAATGAGACAATAATGTGTAAAACCCCCGAGCGAAAAACGTTTATCGCAGCGGCATTCAAACTGTGTTCCACGGAACCCTGGGGTTCCACGCAACCTTCCCAATGGTTCCATGAATTGTTTATATTACTCATACTACTAAGCTTATATTACGAAATTCTGAGAGTATTTTATTTTTAGCATTAAATGTATTTATATTTTTCCACTTAATTACCTCTTTTTTATATAATTGTTTTTATTTAAGGAGATATAGGTCCATTAATTGATATATTATTTTATTTCTCGTTTGCCAAAGTTTCACATTTATATGTATGCTTCTTCAGGGCTCAGAGAAAGTTCCATCTGAATTTTATGGTACAATAAAAATTCAGATGGAACTTTCTCTCAACCCTGAAAAATCATACATATGAATGCGAAACGTTGGCTAAAGAGAAATAGAATAACATATAAATTAATAAATCTATATATCCACAAAACAAATTATTAAATATACTAGCACTCATAAAGGTTCCATGTAACGAAGAATTTTGAAGACAGCTGCTTAAGAGTAAACACCTACGACGCCGGGTTTCTCTCCCGCCTTCCTCTGAACTTTGAATAATCCTTCCCATGCCAGATTGGCCTTTAGATTACGCAAATGACCCGTTGGTTCCTGGGTTTTCGCGGCGTTGATTTGTAGATGTTTTCTCCCTTCTTCCGGATCTTCACCGCGTGTGCTGACTCGAGTTGACAAAAGCTTTTACCTGAAGACGCTGGTTGCAACACCAGCGAAACTGCTGTCAACCCAATTTAACACACGCGGTGAAGACCCGGAAGATGGAAGAAAACATCTACCCGTCCCAAGCGACCAACCAAGCAAAAAAACTTCCATTCTACGCACATCAACTCTCCACGATGACCAAGCACCCGAACAATGGGATCAGAACACGACTGGGGATGAGGATCTTGTGGTGGTGACTGGCTTACCATCCCGAAGGCCCGAGTTGAAAACTAAGGCGTAGGAGATTCTTTCCCCCTTTCCTCCACTCCCCAATAATCCTTTCACTACCACCTAACCCACCTGTCCTCAGTGGCAGAAATTACCTCAGTTATCACCCGCCTCCTAAAATAACCAACCAACCAGCCGAACAATGTAATGCTGCGCTTCTCATTAAAATCATCACTAATTTATTCTTTTTGCGTATCTTTAGGACCTCATAATCAATTTCCTTCTATTTGAAAATACGTAATATGCCAATGTAACTGCACTCCTTGAGACCCTAAGGACTCTCCTCCATTTATGCCCTCCCGAGTTTATATTCAAGCCAGCCTCTCCACTTCTCACAGGAAAATATCACAACATTCGTCACCTGGCGATTAACCAAATCGCAGACCGATCATACTGCTACCTTAATGCCCTTATATTCAGCTTAAATCTCTTGGCTCAATGGATTACTAACGCTTGTCCTCTACCCCCTCCGACACCATAAAAATATTTGTCCGAGAAGGTAAAGAACAAAGAGTATTTTATGAGGGAAAATTTTGGACACTCGAATAATTTTATCTACTAATAAATATTTTAAGTACTTAAAAATATTTTTTTCTCGTAAAATACGGCGCATAATAGTCCAGAGATAAACTCACAGAAAATTTGAGTATTTTTATACCACATATTTTTGTCACTTTAAAAAACTATGTATTTGCCTATAAAATGAGAGGACGCAATTGATAATGCCAAATGCAAATATACTTCTAACAATTGCGATGAAGGCTATCTTTTTGACATCAAGGGATGAGTATCCACTAACTGCTGCCCCGATTTCGGACATTTTACCGGGAAATTACATGGGGTGGGAGACTTCACATCTAAATACTAACAGCCAGGCTTACAGCTCCCAGAAATGTGGAAATTGAACATAATCCATCAATTGACGACATCCCCGATCTTAATTCCGTTCCACTGGTTTCTGACTAACGGACCCCTTTTTTTCATCACAAAACAATTGTAAAAAATCATAATTACATATTAAATTTTAATATAAATTAAGTATGCAGAAAATGGAATGCGAAGCGCACGACGTATCATATGAATACGTACAACACTATGGACTACTCCTGACCGGAAGGAAAGTTAAAAGCACCAAAATGATATGTGACGATGGATTTCTCAAAATGTAATAGAATGAAACGCAGAATCCTCAAGACTTCAAATGCCATAATCATGCAATTTCTAAACCGAGAATTAACGTAAATAGTTTTACAAAAATTATTTAATTACATAAAATTCAAAGTTCAACCTTCCTGTAAAATACCGAAGTTGTCAATTGCTATGGAAAATTAATTTCACGAATATAGCTACGACAAAAAAAATTACCTAGACCGAAATGCGAACCACAGGCCTTGGACTTGGCAGAATTCTACAATCCCGTCTGCCTCCCACCATGGCAATTTTCATGAATTTATGAGGACTGTGTTTATCTTTTCATAATCGTAACTCATAATCTCTCTAATCCCTCCTAATGTGTACAAATCATCGATAAAATTTGTAATTAATGATGAAATTAAATCTTATTCCCGAATAGATATCATTACCTAAGAGTTTTACATACCAGCACGATCAGGAGGCTTGATATCGTCGATATGCAGAAGGATACGATAAATATGCATAAAATTCACTAATTGTGACATAAAATCAAAGTCTGCCCTTACAAAACACCTCCTAAGATGATTGAAACATCTGTTTCAATACAGCGCACGCACGATCAGCGACAATGATCAAATATATCGAACGGTTAAATTTACTAAAGGCATTACTCACAAAATCTCCACTTCTCTATTGTCTCGTCGCAGATTCCCTTGGATGAACGATGTCAATTCTCGTCCCAGTCCTCGCGTACTCCCAGGAAACACCAACACCAACGCTCGCCAGCAACGTGAACACTAATGAAGTGATTACTAAAGCTCTTGATAGGAAAGTACGGTCAACGTTTGATCTCGGCAAATGCCGACAATCGAGGCTTCTGATTGGTTCCCTACATGTTCCTTGCGCATCTAGCCATCGTTGGCCTTTCATTACATGGGAGAGATAGGGACTAAACATGTTTTCACGAGATAAAAATTAATTAACTATGTTTCATCGAATTTGAGCCATGATAACTTGTGAATGATTAAATTGCCTATAATACCACATCATTTTCATATCAAGTTTATCCTCCAAAATGCGGGAGTCCAGTATAATACGAGCCCAGCAGACGACGTCGTCTGCAATATAAGTGGAACGTCGCGATATTTTCCCCGCTCGTAAAGTGACTTCTCGTTGATAACTGGCGGAATGGTATTTTAATACGATCGTATTAATACGATCTACTATCTAATTTATGTTCTGCAGTGTCATTGTCAAGTCAAGTGAGCATTTTGACAGGATTTCCACGATCAGCACTCCATGTTTAACTGAGGCACTGACCATTATGCACAATGATTAAGATTCCAGTGACAATACAAGGTTGGTCACCGTCTGCTCTCTATGGGGATTCACTTCATGGTCGAGGAATTGACTTGACGTTTTACTCCTATTGCAGAGAAATATTCTATACCTAGTCGATTTTGATACCTAATTGACAAGTAAGCTAATATTTAGGTAGTATTATAATATTTAAAAATGCCATTCCGCCAGTTATCAACGAGAAGTCAATTTACGAGCGAGGAAAATATCGCGACGTTCCACTTATATTGCAGACGACGTCGTCTGCTGCCGTTTGAGGCGTCTGCTGGGCTCGTATTATACTGGACTCCCGCATTTTGGAGGATAAACTTGATATGAAAATGATGTGGTATTATAGGCAATTTAATCATTCACAAGTTATCATGGCTCAAATTCGATGAAACATAGTTAATTAATTTTTATCTCGTGAAAACATGTTTAGTCCCTATCTCTCCCATGTAATGAAAGGCCAACGATGGCTAGATGCGCAAAGTTGACCGTACTTTCCAATCAAGCGCTTTAGTGATTACGCATTCCCCCGCGAGGAGCTCTCCTCAAAGAACGAAAAAAAATGTGGTGGGCGATGAACTGTAACCGGCCTATCAGAGCGCTAGGCGGGAAATACGAGCGAGCCGACGCTACCCCCACCCCGTCTCGTTACCATGGAGACGACTCCGCGCCAGACACCTCCGCGCGGTTTACAGACCTCTTTTAGGGACTCGGACGTTTTGCATAAAGCACGGCTAGGAAGGAGATGCAGACCTCTAGTTTTTTCGACTTAAAAATTATCCATCAATTCACAATTACGAAAATACTGGCACCTTCGTGCGTGGAAATAATCATAAATTGTATATCCTATTCTTAGTTTCGGAATACCAATCCATTTTGGCAGAAAATTATCTCTAAACGTATACATTTTTTCGCTCCTAGCAGCCTTCTATATTCGCCCATCGCCACAACGGGCAAGCACGGAAGCTAGTGGATTTCACTTTCTTTAATTTTAATTGTTCCCAACTGCATTTACTCTAGGAATACGTTTATCTTTAATTTATTCATTGTATGTAAGACATTGATTAAGACATAGGCCATTGATTTCCCAAGATAATCTTAGTAATTAAGTGAGTTTATATCAAAGATTAAGCTCACAATAACATCAAATGGATTAAAATGTGATAATATCTCACCTTGGAAATGGGGTAACAAACTTCATTGAAAATAACTGTCTCATCTACAAAAACATTACTTCATTGCCTCATAAAATATGGACATCAAACTACACCCTGAAATACCTCGACTAATGAATATTTACTCTATTACATTTCATTAACTTTAAAAGATAGGTGTCCAAAAGTCCTAGCATATGAGTTAACCGAATCTAACTTTAGCAATCAAATTTCAAAAATCGGCGCTAAAAGTTGCCCTAATACACTTATTTTTTTAAAACAACAAGCATTATAAACTAATTGGTAACTGAGCTGTATCTAGCACAAATATACTTGAAATAAATTAATGAAAAGATTATTAGCGATCACAATTTTGATCAGCAATGAGACTTAAGAGGTATATTCATTAAAGTATCTGTTTATAAGAGAGAGAGAGGTTAAAGAGTGACGTGGTTGGTGATATCTATACCTGCAATTTTCTACGGCATTCAAGTCTCTCCCAGCTTGCGTCCAGTAGAATGATCGTCTACCGATTGCCTCTCGAACAATTTAAGTAATCTCAAATTTTCTGCAGTTACTGATAATAGTCAAATGCTAACAGCTATACAAAGAGACACAGTTTCAGCCTTATTTTATTGATCTACCGATATCAAACTCTTGCGCGTCGATTTTGATATGCAATAGAATAAAAATAGTACTTTATGTCCATATACCAACGCAATAATTGGTCAGCATAAGCTCAAGGGCTGTTGGAAAGAGTAACAATTGGAATAAGGGATGGACAAGAAAGGGAGAGGAGTGAATAAGAAACAATGTCGAGGTCTGAAGGAGAAACCACGCGGGTGGCATCACTTTTCAGGAGGTCATGTTAGGAGATCGTTTCTGTGGAAATATTTTAGTGCATAAAATAACTGTGGAATTGTTCTTTGTGTATCGTAGGAACCAAGATTAACCGTCATTCCCTGTGGGGAGAACGGGAAAAGTTACGAGACGCATCTGCTAAAAAAAATAAATGTAAAATTTACACCAGATCGTGCGCTCACTGTTCACTGATATGGGAAGATTGTTAAAATTCCTTCCAGGGGGAGCTGTTGAGGAACGGCAGGCTATCATAGTTTCTCGGAAAACTCTCTGGGAAAATCAAATGACGGGTGCTCCAGCTCTTTCCAATAGCAGAGCTTCGACGATCGCTAATGCTGTTGGTGGACGCCCCCCAGCAATGGGGAGTGGAAAATAATGTCCTTCGCTACAACAAATGTAAACTCAGGTAGGTTCAGTTGAGCTACGTGCACCTCCCCATAGTATCGTAAAATATAAAGCTATAATTATATCATCTCCCTGCAGCATTTTTACTGTGGTCTTTTTACTCCCTAAGGTCACAAAAATGGTGCGGCAATGTCGATTGAACGGCTTTTGGGAAGAGATTTAATATGGCTACCCTGCCGCCATCACGTATTTCAACGAGTGCTTGAGAATGTGTATCAAAGGGTCATCTACTGGGTCATGGGGTCATCTACTGGGCCAGAAATAGAGATATTTAAACATTTTCAAGACAAATGGCCGAGAATTAATTTTAATAATTTTTCAATTATGAAAAGGCACAGGTAGGCAATGAAAATGTTAAAATATGCTGGCGTTGCCATTATCAACTAATCAAGAAATCAGATCAAGGTAACATCAGCAATTAATTTATCGATTCATGATGCTTTCCTTTTGCAATATCAAAGTTTTTTACCATAAATAATCTATTTAAAAATTCTCTTCTTCTGGTAGGACAGCCTCGAGATGATTATCGAGAGTTACTGGAGCTTTGTATAATTTTCCTTGGAGGAGTGAGTGCCTCCAGGTGGCATCCGCTTCAAGCAGCCGGGGCCAATGCACAACGCTCGATGGATGTCTAAAGTCATTTGCTCAATTAAGGTGTGGCACTTTCGGGCGCAAGTCTCCTTAAGCCGGGCTCAGGAAGATGGCTTCCTGGATGTTTCACTCTTTATTCTAAATACTAGTAGAGGGTTCCCGTTGAAATTCAACGGGAAGAAGAAAAAAATATAACTGTTTTATAAGATAAAAAGAATCCCCTTGATGTGAAGAGCAAGTCGCAAATACCATTACGTATACCAAAAACAAATCATTAACCGCCCATGGAGTTGGAGATGGTGGTGGATGAGGTGAAACATACACCTTAATAAAGGCAAAATAAGAAACCCTTGCACCAATTCAAAGCTTTTCGCATTAAAGTAAATGTTATTGTGAAAAAACAATCCCTTTAAATTATTGTTCACGGTTATAAAAATTTTCGCTCGTCTGTGATATCACGTGCTTCCTCTCTTTCTTGTAGCTAAGTCGTATGAAGTTAAGTTTAGTGTATTTTGTATTTCATATGGTCATCACAATATCCGTAAAAAATGATGCGTGATAAATTTATAAAAGTATATTTACTAACTTTATGACACTAACATTGTTTTCACAAATCTTAACACCGTTATTCACGTAAACTTTCACTGCTAACGAATTCTAAAGGCTAATAGCCAATTAATATCTCGGTAAATATTCGGCTGCTACAACAGTATTGCAGTATTAGGGTACATCGAAAAAACATTTTGTTTTAAATTTCGATTTTAAATTTTGGGAAAAGGTGCGACTCTAGCCAAAGATACACCGGAAAAAATATTTTCGAAAAATTACAATAAAAAATCGCCGTTTTGGGGCCAATTATAGTGAATTTCTCCCGGATTTTTTTAAATCGTAAGATTGAATTAATAGGGAACTCAATACTGCTCCGACAGTTATTAGTCACTATTTTGCTTCATATTTTCAGATAACTAAAATATTTTTTGTTGAAAATGAAGGTTTTTTGATGAATGATAGTTTTTTTTAGGGTGAAAGCCAGTCGTTCCTCTGACACATGGAGCCGCGTAGAGACGTGGGGGGTCATGAACACATTCTGCAAGGGAAAATAATCATTACCGCATAGCTAACGGCAGTACATTGTTAATGTGAACTGTATTTCCCCTAAAAAACCTAAGGTTTGGTTGGAAATATGTGGTACCCTAAAAAACTATAATGCATCAAAACACCTTTATTTTCATCAAAAATTATTTTAGTTATCTGAAAATATGAAGCAAAATAGTGACTAACAACTGACGGAGCAGTATTGAGTTCCCTATTAATTCAATCTTACGATTTAAAAAAATCCGGGAGAAAATCACTATAATTGGCCCCAAAACGGCGATTTTTTTGTCAGCTTAAACTTCAGGAGGGGGGGCGAGACCCCTTAATAGAAAATATAATTTCGGTGTAACTGTGGCTAGAATCACATCTTTTTCCCAAAATTTCAAATCGAAATTTTAAAAAAATGTTTTTTCGATGTACCCTATTTATCGGTATTTAGTATTTGTTGTCATTTATTTATTCCTTAATTAGTCCAGGGGGGTTATTTTTTAATCTTACTTAAGTGAGAATACGTCATAAAATACGGAAAATTACGTCATTTTTCGTAGTTCCACGCCGTCACCCAGGCGGCGTGACCATCTTCGGCTCTCAAGTGGTGATCTGCAGGTCTTTTCTTTGAATCACCAGCTCTTTCGACTCTTGATCCGTTTCCTTTGCCTCCGCCTTTCATTATTTCCATCTCACCTGTCATAATGAACGTGAAATGAAGACACCTTGGCCGATCGTGAGCCGATCATTAAGAGAGCGAAACGGGTCTCCCATCGTCCCGCTAAGAGTCATTAATAAGGTGATATTGCAAAATAATCCCCGCTTGAACATAAATATACGGAAATCTCGGCTTCAACAATTAGCATGGTCGTCATAGGGGCGATGACTCAAAAAACGCAAACATTCTGCTAAAATATTGATACATTTTATTACTTTTTCACAATATCGATTAGAAAACAACATTCGGTTATATAAATAAAAATCTCTAATCAATTTTGTTTCTATCAGTACCTCTTCCGATTTCACACGACTTGTATTTCTAATTACATATTGCAATTGAAAAAAAGGCTGAATGAAGCCAAACATCGGCTTTACGTGTTTTTCCTATGGAAGTAACTGACAAACATATAAATACATACATAAAAAACATATTTTACTTAAAACAAAAGTTTGGCACTTTTTCTGAAATCAGCTCATCAAGACGATTAAGTTGAGTATAAGTTGATGGGAGTCCGACTCCTGGAAGTGGCTAAACATTTCGAACATCCAAACAAATAAACACACTTTCTCCTTTATATATAGAGATATAGATTTACATTCAAATGTGGTTTTCCACTCCCTGTGCTCCAAACAATGATTCGCAGTTCTTGAAAAGACTCATACAGTATAAGAGCATTTGTACTACCATTGCCAAAGCTGCTCAGAATAGGTTTATAAACCATTTTTTAAACCACCACCTAAGTGAAGAGGTCGTGGGCTCTCAATATTTGGCAGTTCTCTTCCTGGTCTTGAAAGAGAAAATATCATTAAACGTTAAAGGAGACGTAAAGAAAGCGATGAACCACCTAAGAAGGCCTCACCCCGACTGTACAGTAGGGTGGGCCGAAAAACACGAAAGTTTCCGAATCGAATCGTAATAGTGCGGAAAAGTTGTTACTCGTCACCCTGATCACAAAGAAAGAAAATTTTTCGAAATCGGACCATGTCTTCCGGTCGCACATCTCGTTCGATGTTTTGAAAAATCGTAAATAATATGACTTTTTAGGGATTTTTTAAAATAAGTTACAGTGATTGGATTACGTTCAACATCGGCATGTGGCCTCTTCTTAAGAACTTCTGTCTTAAAAAAATATGTAACACCCCTTATCTCCTTCTTTTAGGGAGAGGGGGAGTCGCTCATCGCGTTCAAATTATCGAAAAATCGTAAAAAACATGACTTTTTTCGGAATTTTCTCTTAATGAGTTACAGTGATCAGATTGCGTTCAAAATCGGTATGTGGCCTCTTGTAAAGGTCCTTTGTCTTTTAAGAAAGATATAATTCCCGTTCCCCCTTCTTTTATGGGGGAGGGGAGGGGCATGTATCGTAAAAATGAGTGACCATACGGTAGGCCTACGCTTATTTTTGAAAATTGGTTTTTCTTTTGATTACTCCCTTCAAAATGGTTGTTTTGGCGAGAAAACAAATACATTTCAGGCTGGTTGATGTGCGACTACCCATAGCCGTGCCTAAGGGGTCAAAGTGCAGGTGCACTAGAATAAGCGGATTTCGATGCCAGACACACGTCTTTACTGTAATTCGCTGATTGTAGAGCTCCGCAGGGGCGAAAATTTTAACCATTTTTCCGTATTTTGAAGCCATCACGGAGTAATATTATAGTTATAACTCCGCACCGGCCTAGCCGCTGCATCGTACGGGCGCTTGGCTGACGGTCGCCGCTACGCTGGCATCCGTGCCGAGCTCTGAGCTCTCCCCCCTCTGTCCCCACCCCTTCTTTCTCTATGTAGTTCCTCATGCACTTCTGAGGGTAAATAAATGGTCAAGATTATCTGATTACCTGGATGTGTTTAATAAACATATTTGAAGATACAACGAGTAAGTACACAATTCAGTTCCGGACTCTTGATGTAGATGGTGTATCATATTTATGAATTAATGTTGACTTTTGGATGTCAGGTAGGGACTTCCGGTAGGAATCTACGGATATGAGCAAGTCTTGAAAGGCGTCCTCTTTTTGTGTTATTGTTCTGTTGAAATCGGACATAAGTTTTACGCCTCGCCCGCATGATCATTAACCACTCTAAGGTAAGAAGCAATTTGCTTTTCCCTTTTGTAATCCTCTCTTTCAGCCCATTCAGTCACAGGGTACTCTTAAAAACTCTTGACTAATTCCTAGTATTTGGAAAAATCTGATGGAGCTTGTTGCGGCTAAGTCACCAAGTGTTATATTGGGAACATCCCTCAACTGCACCTGTCTCTTCTTCAGCGGCTCCTCTTAACCTTCATTATTGAGAATACCGGTGGCAACATGCGTTTTGTCTTCTTCAGTGAGTTTCACATTAATTTTTCCTCACTGCCCTCCTCTGATCATCCTTCTTCATCTTTAAATGTACACATTGTACACCCCCGATAACTCCAAACCTCGGTCCGCGTTGATCACACAAGAAAAGTATTTATTCCTTCCAAACCTTTTTTCTGCTTCTTTAGTTGCATCATTTGCCTTTTTTTTCCAGCTGCTCCATTGTATCATCCTTTCTCAAGTCAAACAGAGTCTAGCGTTATCTGAAACATTTCTTTCTTAACCATCGCGGCTGCACTTGGCGGTTTATTAGTGGAGGTATTCTTATGGATATTCCTCCATTCCTGATAAAGTAACTCAAATTGTTCAATAACCCGAATGTCTTGGATAAGGGAAATACGGGATAATTTGTTCTACAGATCAACAACTTCTTTCATTGCAATCCAAGCTGCGTCCCGGACGCCATGATTTTTTCTCATGTAATAAAAGAACACACACAGTCCCTCACGTATTGTTGGAAGCTCTAATAATACTTAAAGCTCCACAGATTCTTTTCCAACAAGGTCAATCACAGCTCCACTCCGCATCCACGCCATTGTGCAAACAAACTGTTTCACTTGAAATAGATTTCTACGCAAGCCACACACTTGCAAGGGAAATACCTCACTGAAATTCTTTGGCCAAAAGAGAAGAGACTGCGATTCTTTTATTCTATATATTCACTATGTCAAGGCAGAGAAACATAGGAGGACTGCCGATAATTTAACCCCATCCCACAGGGCTCAAATGATTATCTTGGAAGGATAACAGGAGATACCAAAATGATTACAAAGCAATGCTTTAATATGCATTGTATCACTATAGACTAAGTTAGCAGTTTTGTATCAAACCACTTCACCAAAACACATTCATAAGATAGCAGAACTATCAGGTTATTAGCTTTTCGGTGTCTGTTCAGAGTGAAAAGAACGCTGTGCGCTCCAGAGTGAGTTTAGGAATTTGTAACTGCTAGATTTCGTCAAAAAACACAAAGAAATTTTTCGCCCCTGCGGAGCTCTACAATCAGCGAATTACAGTAAAGACGTGTGTCTGGCATCGAAATCCGCTTATTCTAGTGCACCTGCACTTTGACCCCTTAGGCACGGCTATGGGTAGTCGCACATCAACCAGCCTGAAATGTATTTGTTTTCTCGCCAAAACAACCATTTTGAAGGGAGTAATCAAAAGAAAAACCAATTTTCAAAAATAAGCGTAGGCCTACCGTATGGTCACTCATTTTTACGATACATGCCCCTCCCCTCCCCCATAAAAGAAGGGGGAACGGGAATTATATCTTTCTTAAAAGACAAAGGACCTTTACAAGAGGCCACATACCGATTTTGAACGCAATCTGATCACTGTAACTCATTAAGAGAAAATTCCGAAAAAAGTCATGTTTTTTACGATTTTTCGATAATTTGAACGCGATGAGCGACTCCCCCTCTCCCTAAAAGAAGGAGATAAGGGGTGTTACATATTTTTTTAAGACAGAAGTTCTTAAGAAGAGGCCACATGCCGATGTTGAACGTAATCCAATCACTGTAACTTATTTTAAAAAATCCCTAAAAAGTCATATTATTTACGATTTTTCAAAACATCGAACGAGATGTGCGACCGGAAGACATGGTCCGATTTCGAAAAATTTTCTTTCTTTGTGATCAGGGTGACGAGTAACAACTTTTCCGCACTATTACGATTCGATTCGGAAACTTTCGTGTTTTTCGGCCCACCCTACTGTACAGTGTACACCCTGCTGGCGCTGTCTTAAGCGGATTTCACCAACACGCATTCGAGAACGTTGTTCGAAAATCAGGATATACGCACAGGGTTCTTCGATGTACCCGTGCGAGAATGGAAAACCATTCTGATTACATAAACGGCAGGCAAGTTGTTGATCATCTTCAAGTAGTAACTGATTAGGCAGATAGAGGAGTGAAACTACTCTAAGAGTTGAAGAAATATGTTACCACGAAGGAAGAAAGCTATCAAAATCTGTTAACAAATGTTATTTTACAACAGAGGACTATTCCAAACGTGAAAAGGGGACTTTAATTGCAAAATATGGAGAGAGAATAGTATAAAAAGGGACTAATTTTTTTTTTATAATTTCCTGTTTACTACATTATTTGCTTACTGTTTTATTCATAGAATTTAATCCATGAGTGAAATAAATGTTTCGTACCCTTAACTTTTCGATGCTCAGGTACATCAGGAGGGATTAGTCTCGGAAGGGAAGTGAATGGTTAGGGCTTAGCCTCGGTGGTGCAGCGACGATGGATGGCGCCCTAGGGGGCCGCTCAAAATGCGAGGGCCCTTATCTCAGAAACGCATCTAGATACGTACAAACTAAAGAAATTTCAACCCGAAAGAACTTTACTTTTGCATTTTACTTCGGATATCCATTCTTTCTGCCAAAAAAAAGAATATTTAGTTTCAAAGTATCTAGGGCCTTTGGGGCACGGGTTCCCGATATCTGAGGGTGACAGGATTTTAACACGTGAGATCTCACCCCACTTCGATCATTTTGAGAGTAGAAAACATAGCTTTTTCTCAATTTTTAAAAATAAGAACCACCCTAATGCATATACCGAGGAGTTGCCGCTTATCATCAACTCACTGTTAATTCCTTTTTTAACGCGATTAAATTCCTGGAATCGACTGAAGTCACAGAAGTCATTGGAAAGATTATCAATCCATTTGCATTTCACCAAAATTTTGGTGTGCGCAGCTTACGGCGTAACAATTTTTTTGTTGTGGATAGCACATATTAAAAGAAATAAATCACAAAGACCGCTATCAAAAAAATTTTTACCTCTATCTAAAAAGTATCACGTTGGCACGGAGGATATTAATCATCCCCCATTACAACTGTACAAAGGGCAAAAGAAGAGATATGACTTCGAACATGTATGTATGCGATTCCCTTCTTCCTACAAGGTACTAATAACAGGAAAACCACAACGAAACAGACTTGGATCCAAAACCTACCATTTCTCCATTCCTTTTCCCAGAAGGTACACATCATTATACTCTGAACGGTGTCCTAACAGCCCCTGCCACACTCCTTGCCGGCGGCTTACAGCGTTATATTCAGATTTATATAAGAATACCCTCAAAAAAGATATCATCGACATGGAAGGGGAGAAAATCGATAATTACAATTTGAAACAATTAAAAAACAATTCGAAACGCGAGGGAAAAAATCCATTTGAATATCGCTTTTTCAAATCTTATCGTACTTATCTTAACTTATTAATTCCAGGAAAAACTCGAAATCGCGAGTTTCAACAAAAAATTCACCGAGCGTGAAAAACGTTCCATTAGCACGCGAAATTTTCCGGAGGCATTTGTCGCGATTTTTTTTAATTCGATAAAAAATGCGATAACGAATGCGCGACAAAAGAACTTCGGCCGAAAAGGAGAAAACACTAATTTTTAAGGAAACTTTTCAATATGCAGTATTTATTTTGACAAACTGTGATGACTGAGAAAAGCACAAAAAATTCGACGCGAAGAAAAACAAGGGAGTGAGAATGGGTAAATATTTCGTTTTATTTTAATCACGATAATGTTTTGTTGTAATTGGAAGAAAGTGAAATAGAAATAAATACATAGGATGTAATTTGTCAAGGAAATACAAATATCTGAAAAAGTGAAACTTTTTTTAATTTCTTATACTTTCCTCTAATTTATCTCCCGGTGAAATGATACTGAACAACATGAAATGAAAATCCCAAGTAGAGTGTCGTATTTTGTTGAAAAATTGAGTAAAAGTAATTCAAAAAGAGAGGAAAACCTAAAGCGAAAGAGCAAAAATGGGAATGATTTTTCATTATATTATCGTTAAAATTAAATTTCCAGTCCTTTCAAAAGCTATTCGGTTTTGCATCTAATTACCAATGTATGATTTCATAGAGTATTTTTTTTAATTTAATTACATTAGATTGATTAACGAGTCAAATGCTGCAGAACTCAATTATGGTAAACCGTACCCTGTAATTGAGTACGTGACATTACTTATCAATTAAATGCATATTACATCATAAAGCAACTAGTTAGTTTAATAAAAATACCTAATTTGGTTTCTGATCCAAATTCATGTAATACTTTGTTTAAATTTTTACGCGGGTATCCGTATCATTAATAATTAACCTCTCATAACAATTATGCCGTTATCTCATTAATTTGATTAGCGAACGGGAGTTTATTATTTACATTGGCGGTGAAAATAAGAGCCTTTAATAATAACTTTACAGTTTTCACCATAATACTAACGAAACTAGAAATTATATTTACTTTTATGGCTGAGGAAGTTATGACTCAAGAACGAAGAACTGATTCGGTATTTACACTTGGAATTGTTTTATCAAGATGTATAAAGACAATATTTCATGATGCAATGAACATTCTTACGATTGCTGGCATTTGATTGCATTCGCCAGGGTTGCCGTATTCCACAGCAGGATTGCAATCTTTGGGATTTGAGCGGAATATTGGAATTACGGGTAAAAAAGGAATAGGTACATCCTGAATCAAGATTGTCCTTAAAGGCGGCTATACAAACATGGAAAGTACATATATAGCAGTAGCATTGCCAGTCACTTGTAAGTTGTACTTCGATGTGTATGCACGGACTTAATGGCATGGATCTAGAGGTTCATAAGGATAGCATTCGGTATATCTACCATCGACCACGAACCGCACTTCCACGGGAAAAACACTGGCTTCCATTTTGCAGGCAAGTAGTACCTATATCAAAGCTTCGATTGCATCGCAAAGCATTCATGAAAATCCAAATAACATGATTGTGTGTTGGGATATGAAATGAAAAATAACAAATTAATTTGCTGGATGTGGACTTAGTTTTATATATGTAAATACATGTAATTATTTCTGTTGATAATGGTTAGTTTGAGGTAAGACGTGTGACTGTTCTTGCATTGAATGATACAGAATAAAAAATTCTCATTCCTAATAAGATAAATAAATGTACATATAAAAGTATTCTACTGCCGACGATGGTGGCATGACCGACGAAATGTCCAAAAATATTTTTGTGAGATTCCTCTCCATTTATTTTCATGTGACTGTGTTTTTAAAACTATAAGTGAGCCACCTAAAAGGTGACTACACTCATTGAAGATAATAGTGAATATCTACGGAAACAACGTAACTTTCGAGTTCCACTGGCATTCGAGGATTCATCAGTTTATATTAGATTAAATATATACGTACGTACGTAATCAAGTACGTAATCGTAATCTGCATACTGCTTGCAGTTAAATAAATAGAAGCCAGTCTATTTCCCTTGCCGCGTGAAGCGGTCGATAACTATTGCCATCCGCCCCTACTATCCCCTACTACGTTTATTTACCGACGACGCTGTCATCTATCGTGAAATTAGTGATCACTCTGACTTTGAAACTCTATCATCGGATTTAAACAACGTTCATGTGTGGAGCCAAGAGTGGGGACTCGAACTTAACCTGAGCAAATGCACGGCGTTACATTTATTGCGGAGGTCGTCCAACTATTCCCATGTATATGCTGTGGATGGTGTTAACATAAAGGCGACAGATGAAGTGAAGTATCTAGGAGTTACGATAACTTCGGACCTATCGTGGAGAACACATATAAGAAATATTTGTGGCAGAGCTCTGAAGAAGCTAGGATTCGTCAAGCGTATTGTTGGAAGATTTTCGGATGAAAAAGTAAAAGAGAGGTGCTATTTCGCACTCGTCCGGCCTCACCTTGAATATGCAGCGAGCATATGGGATCCGGTGCAGAAAGACTTACTCCGGGAGCTAAATAAAATACAAAGGAAAGCTGCGCGATTCGTCAAAAACTGCTACGGGCGTACAGAGAGCGTTACACAGATGTTAAACGAATTAGGCTGGGAGCCGCTAGAGACTCGGAGGCTGCGCGCTAGGCTTAGATTACTTGAGCAATTAAGAATAGATATCTTTAAGAGCGACACGGAGAACATCATATTAGAACCCCACTATATTTCCAGGTCCGAAAGAAACGATAAATTAAGAGAGATAATTTGCCGAACGGATAGGTATGGGAATTCGTTTTTCCCCCGAACAATAAGGGACTTTAATAAATGCTAGGCGTAATTTCATTAGAGCGTTTCCTTTTTATATGTAAACGGCTGGTGTCCTAACACCCCCCGCCACACGCCTATTGAGGCGGCTTGCGGGGTAGTATGTAGATGTAGATGTACTACCATAGAAGTGCGCTCCAACAAATCGAGGTGCCACTGGCAAGCGACTTCCAAGGCTACTGTCATAGAATTGATTTCCATGGGTACAGTCGCCTTAACCCAGTGCCAAAAATCTCTCATGTACAGGAAAATACAGGCCGTTATTCCAAATGTGTACGATTCTCAATCCAATCTAGAGTCGAATAACTAAACAGATGTATGAGAGGAATGAATGGTGTGAGAGGAAGGGGTTGACCGCGACAATCATGGGCGAATGTGGTGGAAAAGGGTTTAAATAGGAGGAATATTATAAGTCTTAGGAATAGAAGATTGTTAATGAAGCAATGCATGAGTGTAAGAGAATCGAAAGTGGCTTGTATGGATAGGACATCATCATGGAGCAAACAATTAAAAGGGAGCCAGTTTTCCAGGGCTAACGGCATTATCTTAAGTCTTTGACTTGGCCCACCCCGAAAGTAAATGGTGAGATGGGTATGTATGTCTGATGCTCAATCCAATCCTGTTTCCCAATTCCACTGTTAATTCATGCGGGGAACATAGAATCGCGAGGACTGCCATTATTCAAAATATCATTTGGTAAATACTTTATAGTTAAATTTACACCAAACTCCGGTGTAAACATCTCTTTTGCAACTGATTTTAATCCGTTTAGAAACTCATTTTAAACGAATTCGCATTGATTTCCATCCAAAATTTTCTGTGTGCAAAATTTTGGAAATAATTTTCATTCACACATACGGGACATTTTCAAACAATTTTTCAACGTATTTTCACTTGAGTAGATATGCAAACTGATTTTTAGCGAAAATACCTCTTTCAAAATTGATTATAAACCGTTAAGAAACCAACTATCGAGTTTTTTTTCGCCTTGGAAATTGAATATTAACAGATTTTCTTCTTATTCAGATTTGTTTCATTTTGTATTGGAATTGCAAAGAAATTGCAGATAAATGAAAAAAATGGGTTTAAATTCAGTTTTAAAAATTTTGTTTAAAAACATTTTTGACAGAATGAGTATGTAAGAAATATAATTGAATGAAAATAGAGGGAGAAGTCTCAAGAGGAAGACCAAGCAATAAATACGTAGAGCAAATAAAGAAGAAAGTACATATGAAGAACTACCAGAAAGTAAGGGACCCAAAATTAGATAGGAAAGGACGGAGTGCTCCAGTCGACCAATCCTAAGATAGAACGACCAATCAATGAATGATATAATTTTACCTGATGAATTCTTTAGCTACCCGCCCGGATTCAACGCACTAAAGTCGTTTAGTTAATAAATTAAATTATTTTACACAAATTAGAGCTCCAAGTCAATGGCGTCAACGGAAAATAATTAAGGTTATGACATATTGATAAGCCGATTTTGTTCTCATCACAGCTAGTTGAGCCTTTTAGTCGCAGGTACATATCGGCATCGAAGTAACCTTATGAAGAGTTTAACAGCAAAGAAGAGTAATTAAGGCGAACTGAGCAAAACTGCATCCCAGTGTAAAAGTAACAATAAAATAACTCACAATTAAGTTTCAGCAATGGACATCAAAAGCTCCCTCTCTTTCTCTCGCAAAAACTTGGAGGAGTCCCCTGGGGAAAAAATTAAAATAATAAAATAAAAATTAACGGAGATAATGACTCTTCGCTCTTCAGATCTTTCGATATCCCGATCGCTCGTCAGGTCACGGATTCGAGCCAGCTTCTGATGGCACGAAAAAAAAATAAAGCGGAGGTGATCGAAATTTTCCAAATTGCCCCGCCCTCCCTCCAGCGATTACGCCGCGAGGAAATCTAATCACTGGCCGTCGACACGCAAGACATTCGCCCTCTGCGCTGCTGGAGGGAGGAAAGTGTGGGAAATTAATGTTTTTTCAACGTCCCTCATAGCTTCGAGGTTCCGCACTCTTCAGGCGAATCACCTGGCTTTACTGCATTGCGATGCATCGATTGCAGAATGCGACATTACGGTGTCATCGAATGACGATATTTATAGCGACGATTACACACAGGAGTTGACTCCTATAAGAGTCCACTTGGAAGGTCAACTTGGACGTGTATCATACCTACTCCTATAGGAGTTCGCCATCGATAGTGGCTGAATTCGATTCTTGTACGGAGTAGCCGCCATCCTAGTTGTGCTTCCAAGTGGAGTCGAACATCAGTCGACTCGATATTAATCGATCAGATAGGAGTCAACTCCTGTGTGTTTGTAACTTGGGCTTAACGCCAAATAAATGCGATGTATCGATTTGAAAGGTACCGATTGCGGCATGCGTTATCTGCGTTATTCCGAATATATCGACTGGCGATATTTAAAGGCGGATTTACACATGAAAGCGATGGAAGGAAGTATATATGGAAGTAGTGAGTGTAGCGATATATTGAATCGTATTGCTACTTGCAGGGGAAAGTTCTCTCTACCCTACATTTCATTGTTTTGTTCTTTCATTTCTTTAAGCCGGACGATAGGTGGCTTAGTGAGGTCATGGAGTTTGTTTACGTTTTTTCACTATCGTCACATTGTTTACACATGACGGGATGGCGGCTTGTGAGGATTTTCAATTGTTGCTATAGAAAAAGATTTATTACTCGACTAAAAATGGGTAAGAGATCTTACTTTGTTCCTAGATGCCCCACAGGGTATTCCGTAACCGTGAGAAAAAACAAAATTTTATGTGTGAAGAACAGACAGCTTGTTTAAGGTTAATGTAAGTTCTCCGTTTTATTCTTCACGTTACCGTATAGCAAGGGTTTTCTGTGATTATATTGTTATCAGATTTAATTAACATGGTTTATCTGACGGATAAAACCATTAGTTGCTTCATAACTAGCCGTAATTTCCCTCAGGTCGAAATGGTAAAAAGCTAAACTACGTTTGTTCACATTGGGATCGTCTGATTCCTTCACTAGCGCATAGTGGCGTCGCGGTTGGCAGATTCAAAAAAGGTATCATTCCGAAGTTGGGAGTCCGCGTTCCTTAAAATTCTAGTATCCTTGCCCTACATATTGCTTTCGGCTTAAACGCTAACAAAAGAATAGTAGAACTAAAATTGCGTAATTATCATATTCTCAAAATTATCGAATTCTTTTGGTTTATATTTATGCATATGTGGTATACGAAAAGTTTCAGCCCACCTCTTTACATCTCCACTCTTTGATTATTTATAAAATTGCAAAAGATGCGCACTCTAAAATGACCATGAACGACAGGCGATGTTCTCCTTTAAATTGTTATCATTTAAAACATATTAAAACTCCGTACGGAAGCTACAATTTTATGTTAATACAATATTTAATATACAATTCTAAAACAGCATTATTGTGCTATTTCCATAATACAGTTGAGTGCAACTATAGTTTATTGCCTAATTCAATGCAACTCAATTTATTAAATGTCTATTTTCTTGAAACGATTAAACAAAGTTTTATAATATGCACAACCGTATGCACATTCTTACTTGATCCCAAATGTATAATAATCTACACAATCATTTCTTTTAAATTGATAAAGTAAGAAGTTTCGAATCCAAAATAAATAGCCATGTACCTGCTAAAAAAAACCATATTACCTACCGCCAGAATACCTCAGAACTGTGTGAAATTCACAGTGTACAAATCATTCGCCTGGACTGGGATTCGAACCCAAACCTCCAGATTTCGCGCCGAGTGCTCTACAGGTTAAGCTATCCAGGCGTCTGGGTTCGAATCCCAGTCCTGGCGAATGATTTGTACACTGTGAATTTTACACAATTGTGTGACCATCAGTGGGTGACTCCGTTAAAGTTACTGCGCGGCCAGTTCCGCAGTTTATAATTCTTAGAATACCTCAGTATTGTCAATACCGAAGAAGAAGCATTCATAATTCTTACCGTATGTCTCTTAACTACTGTGTATAATAACGTGACATAATGTTTTGTACAAAATATCCCATACATGTGTGTATATTATGTCATCATATTTATTTAATATAACGTGTTACACTGTTAGTTCAATTTTCCATTTTCCGATACTCCTAATAAATTTTCCTATGCGTGGACAAGAATAACGGGGCCAATAAAGTTATTTATTTATTTATAATCTTCCACTTCCAATTGGAATGCTCGTTGTTTCACTGGATTCAATGCGATTATATCGCAGAATCGAAATGCTACTAGCAGAAAAAGTAGAAGCCAGTCTATTTTCCTAGCAAGTGCCTTCCGCGGTCGATTACTGCCGATATCGACCCCAACTGCCATTGAAGTCCGTGCTTACACCTCGAATGTCACTTGCAAGCGACTTGTACGGCAACTATCATGGTAGTAACGTCCATGTACAAAACCGTCTTAACGTCTGAAAAATGCGAAATATCGATTTCCAAAATATATCATTCTATATTCGATACGATATCAAGCGATAACTCGATATAAGTCCCTAAAGCAACAACACACGTTTCTCACATGATGGAATGGACGATGAGATAAACTGTCAAGCATTCTCGTTTAAATAAAATAATACATTCGAGTAGGATACTAAAATAGAATTAAAAGAATAGGCTTTTTAGACTAATTAATAGACAACATTATAATTCAACTGAAGTCATAATAATCAGAAACTCTTTTCTTCACAAAATTTTCACATGCAAAACACCTAGGGCAACCAAAAATGTTAGTGAGTTAGAACTTTTTAGTACTGCACTTTGAGTTTAAACCTGCAAATATACGATAGGTATCACACGATATATAATTATCATTAATCATTCAATCATAATAATGGTTGCCTGCAGCCCTCTATTCCACCCTGTCCCGTGCTAACTCCTTTATGCCCTTGTACCTCTTATATTTCATATCCCGTTTTACCTGGAATATGCATTCGTCCTTCAAACTTTCTCCTTGGACTTTCTCTTCTGTCAGGTTCCTTATAAACTTTGTGTTCCTTATAAAACTCTGATGTATCTCAGAGTGATTTGTTCAACTGGAGCTTGTCTTACAGAAAGTTGTTCTTTATGGTTTTCTCCTTTTCTATTATTTCGTATACTTCCTCCCTCCTGATCTTATTCGTCAAAATAATATCCAGCATCAGCCTCCATCATCAAGTCTCGGAAGCCTCTATTATTTCCTGTTACATCAACACCAACACTAATTTCTTAAGTTCGACAAGGCGCTAGCTTGCTCCGTAGACACATTTGCTTCAGTTAACCAATACCAGCCTATCTATGCCATTTGCTCCAGGTGCCAAAAAAAACAATTGCAAGACCAAGTAATAGTTTTCCTGATAAGGGAATTCTTTCGTTCTGACGGCCAGCAAATGGGTTTTTGTGAGGGTAACAATAATATTTCATTACATGCAGCTCTTTTGTTCCAGCTTCCAAATGGTTCATGTCTGCGTTATTCATCGCGGCATTCCACACCAATATTTTCACGAATTCAACCAGATATAGTGATTCGTTTACTGTTCAACATGAGTATCGAAAAGTGACCTTGAAATTTGAATATAGCAGAGGCTATTGTATAGGTAGGCCTTATTGTACGGTAGTTGGGGGACTGTAAAATTAAAGGGATTTGTAGCAATGTGTAAAGCTGATGGGGTTAGTAAGGGGAGGGACATGGAGTTGGGAAGGCAGGATGGAGAGGGGGAGACAGTGGGAGGGGTGGTAGGGGTGGGTGAAGGGTGGTATAGGGGTTGACGGAGGGTGGGTGACACTCGAATAAGTCCAATTACTACGATAGACTGAGCAGCCCCCTTAAGCCTCCCCCAACCTTCCCTTTCTCCTACACCAAGATGTGTGCCGCTGGGTCTTGCAAGCAAGAAAACAAACATGAACATAAGGGCACGTCTAGAGCTCTAGATACAATTTAGCAGGGTAATCGTGTTAGCTATAGAAAAACATGCGTCATTTTCTAATAACGTGGACAAAATCTGATCTTCCCAAGCTATTTATTTGCCAAAATCGCGAAGAGTGGCTTTGACCTCATGAACGGTGCACGGCACCTTTAGTGAGAATGCGAGTACCGTATGGTACTATTTCCCCTAAATTATCGGTGTGCAAATTTCGTATATGCATGCAAATAAACGGAACTTTTTTTTCTATTATCAGGCAAATAAAATGAAGTACTTGCACACTATTAGTAATCGGAAAACTTAATCTTTCAAATTGAAGGAATTTGATTGATATTAGTGCCATTTCTGTCGAACTAACGCATTTAGACTTCAGTTCCAATATATATTTTTAAAATCAGGAAAATATTTGCAGTCACTTGGTCGAACCTGCGACCCTCAGACTGAGAGCATAACGCACTAGTCAGGAGTCATTTGCTAATATCTCAGATTTTTTCTATGAATTGGTGCCTTAATGTTATCACCATTCAATTCCCTGAGAGAATTCAAGTCTCAAAAACATTTTTTTGTAACTATCATTACATTAGGCAAAATAATATTACTTTTCCCATATTTCACCAAGTCTCACCTCTGACACCATGAAAATTCGTGTTCCATTTGCGGACAAAAATAACGGGGAAAGGTAAGATTTTGTTGTTCATATTAAACAAAGGGCGCCTTTTTCTTTATTCTGTCAGAATATTAATAAGCGGAGCCGGGGTGGCCCAGGGGTAGCGCGTTATGCTCTCAATCTGAGGGTCGCAGGTTCGACCAAGTGACTGCAAATATTTTCCTGATTTTAAAAATATATATTTATGGGATAAATCAGGAACGAGACAGCGAGAATTTTCTATACCCTTGGTGCTTCCCAAACTACCCAGCTCCAATGCTGAGAAGCAGCAGTCTTAGCAGAAGTCACTGACAGCGCACATCAAGAAGGTCGGTCCGGAATCAATTGCCAAGGCTTCGTACAAGAGTGAAATCCACGGAATCAGCCGGAGTACTGCAATGCGGAAGGCAACAGGAAACCACAGCATTAGTCTCCCTAGAAGATACAGCTCCACATTCGCCAAAATATGACGACATGGCATTCCTCCCGGTAAAATATTCCGGTGGTAAAATAGTCCCCCAATCGGATCTCCGGGTGGAGACTACTGTAAGTGAAACATCAGTCGGAGTGGAAAAATGCAGGAAAGGGACGTGAAATGAATAAAAATGACATTTAAGTCATCATACATATGTCATTTATAAGTTATCTTACATAAGTTTTAAAAATCACCTTGAGCATATCCAAGGAGTTTCGGATGATTTTCTCCTTCACATGACCCCACAAATACAGACAACACACACAGTACCGTCTGCCTACTCATCGCCAGTGCCTGCTTAATCCCCAGAGCCACGGCCAGCGGATGATGGAGAGAGATGATTTGCGTCGAATTGAATGCAACAATCGCCTCACTCTCTATCGATCAAAACGCGATATGCGCCGTGAACGACTGATCTAAATAAGGTGCCTCTATGCTGACTATCATATACATCTACACACATCTACATTATTGTATGACACTCTATTTAAAGAATATTTTCTTGTCTAGTGAAGCCTGTTTAAATATTATATTCTAATTTTTGTAATTTTTTAAAGTACTTTTGTCATTTCATGGTCCATTTATTTTTTTGTTGATCTCAAATGTTGAATAGTTATTTTTAATGCTTATTTTAACCATTGTATTACAATTTTATGAAACACATGAGCAGTTTCGCTGTTTCATTACTTTTGTGATTTGAATATTATTACTTTGACATATGTCATTCGTCTCGCTGCCCACTTACTGTATGTATCTTTTTGTTTGCACAAGGGACATTCATGTTCCAGAGTATAATAAAGGCTTATTATATTCCAGCGGGTTTATTCACGAAAATTTCGGAAATGTCGCCTCGACAATGGACAATATACTACTCTGCGAGTCACCGCCGCGGCGTTTGGCAGTGGTTGCCAAGAAACCAGAAATGAAAGGAGAAGGAATTGGAAAAAGGAGGTGGGAGAAGAGAGAGAAGAACTGTGCGTTCACGAAGTGTGTTATGTTAGTGTCACGCTGTTTATGTTATAATCACTAGTAGTGCGATGAAAAAAGGAATATTTGTACCTGTCAGTTCGGCAGTGCATTTTTCTATTTTTGTAACATCTATAAGTTCTAGAGACAGTGAAATAAAGTGAAATAGCTCTGGTTCTAGTTGATGTAGTTCGTTCCACAGATGTAGATGTAGAGAATCAGTCGCATTATGATACTGCTGCAGTCCGCGACGTAACAACATTTTGGATTTAAAGGGGGTCAACCGCTAGGCGTCCCCGTGGCTGTATGCTTAACCACCCTTGCCAACAAATGCTTCTATCTTTAAAACAACCCTTCTAAAATCCTCAAG
The DNA here is from genome assembly GCA_963573305.1 of Pyrrhosoma nymphula. NCBI lineage: Eukaryota > Metazoa > Arthropoda > Insecta > Odonata > Coenagrionidae > Pyrrhosoma > Pyrrhosoma nymphula. The sequence continues at coordinate 41,257,844 of OY754339.1, read as the reverse complement.
TTTTTATTTTCAAACTCGCAATTGAAGTTTTTCCGTTTTAAATTCTGCTTTCACTAGAAACATCTTAGATTGTATTTTGAAAAATACACATTAAATTTTAAAGTATGTACCTTCTCGCTTTTGGCTCCCTCCGCTACATTAAAGAAGGAGGGGGGCAATGTATCCTTGCTTCGCCCCCGTTGTTACGCCGCTGGCTGCAGTCACTAGTGGAAGTAGAGTTAAGGTATTATTTTATACGTATCCGTTCGACAGCGCACCTCAATTCCTTCCTTACTTTTTTAACATTCGAGTATGACTGTTTCAAAGATATAGAGTGGGGATGGGATAATATATGCACAATGAATCTGAAATTAGAGGAAGCTCAAGGGTAAGATACATGTAAATAAAATCAAGGAGTAAGTAGGAAGAAAATAGTAACTTGGTGTAAGAAATTGAGTTGCGACTGTGTCATAGAAGAGGCGCTTGGATGGAATAATATATTCGGACTCAATTTAAAATACAAGGATAATTACAGCTTCAGATACTTGTACTAAATCAAGGAACGTAAGAACGAAATAATACAAGGTGTAAGATAGTGAAGTTTAACTGTTTCACAGATATAGTGCTGGAATGAAATATTGTACTCCCATTCAATTTGAAACTAGAGGAATATCATTGGGTGAGATACATGCAATAAATCAAGGGTGGAAAAAGCACTAGTCATCTGGGTGTTAAGAGCAGAATACAAAGGTTGGCCTGGGTGTAGAACATAAAATACGAAGGCACGCAGGACAGCGATGAACCAATGAATTAATTGGATTTTTTTTTAAATGACTATGGTCCCCTTAAGCAATGCAGTATAGAGCCCTGATACAGTATACTGTGTTCTTTCTTTCTGAATCAGTCTTTCTTTTAATTGCAATATGTTTTTATTAAGTGAATATAGTCATACAAATCTTCACGTTTATACGAAAAAAAATTTCAAAAGCACTTGCAAAATGCAATCCGAGTTGTTATGTCACCACTCTGAGATAGTTACGAGAGAATTATAGCGAAAACGTTTCACCGTAGATATGAGGCCCCAATGCGAAAGACCTAATATGGCGGCCGGGCGAACCTGTCATTACTTTCTGCATCCAGGGCTTTAATGCAGTACGGATCCCAGCGCCGGAGAATGCGAACGACCAACTTCATACCCATCAAACAAACAAACCCTCATTTCTCTTGCCTTTTTTTTAAGGGTATGCAATCGGTCTGGCACCGGTCACAATTGCCACCGTCATCTCTCACCCCCTCCAAAGCCACTCCTTGCCTTGCACCACGTCGATACCCCCGCCCTCTAACCTCTCCAGTAACAAAGCCTGCTTTCTCTGACTGCAAATGTGGAGCGTGATGACCTGAATTTCGCCCGAGCCACGTAGCCCAATTGTTTATAGCCGAATTTAATGCTTTGATCCACTCCAAAAAATCACCCACCGACCTCATCCTTGTCTGCTCCATTCCTTCGAACCCCATACCCCCGGAACACATCATCCCCCCAGTCGCATCCTCCCTTAGTCGCATCACGGATGGCGATAAGCAGCTGTTAAGTAAGGTACTTGCACCGTAAAATAACTTAATAGTCATTTATACACATTTTGGCTACTTAAAAAAACGTAACAAAAACGTGCTCTTTAATCTATGTATAACAAAATCATAGGTAACTTGAGATAAATTTAGGCGTCACTTTGTGAAAATTGCTAACATTAATGATGAACAATGAAAAATTTGTACTATTTTCACACTTATTTTATTTTCTGAACAAGATTTCAACACAGCAGTGTCATTATCAAGGTGAAACACACTGATAATGTGAAACACTTGAGTTTCACCAAGGTAAGAAACCTTTATAACGACACTGACGCGTTGAATTCTTGGTCAGCAAGTAAAATTTTTGCGAATTTTCAATTGCTCCTCATGAACCAAAACCATACCCTTCCACGACAATTTTTTCAGACAGCTTGAAATTGCATTGAGTTGATGCAAGACTGAGTGAGACAAGGGAATAACAGCATTTTTCTGTTCAATGTAAATGCCAATGTTCACAAAAATACTGTTTAAAAGAATAGAAAGTAACAATTCACGGCTGAAATGGTGTAACGCTTCCATGATGGAGGTAAAACACAGATGTAGCAGTTTTTCACAAGTAATAGGTTAATTTCACTAGTTTCGAATTACAAAGCCATTATCAAGTGATAGAAATTTATAATGACATAGTACGTCGAAAATAGTCGTGAAATGAACCGATTACTTGCGGAAAACAGCAATATCAGTGTTTATTAGAAGTGTATTCCCCGGATTTTTATTGATAATAAAATATAGGCATTTTTTCGTCCAGTTTTCTGAGATATTTTATAATTACTTATGTGATTTTAGCCAAATGCTTTAATTCATTAAAAATGGCGCTTCAACCGGCGCCTGAGGTTGAAAATATTATATTAATATATTCGCTGATTAACCCACAAATTTGGTACATTAATTTTGTTTTTATTTACCAGCGGAGTCATGTCATCAATGAAAGCAAATATTTTTCAGACCAAACAAAAAAATTGGAAGTTCGTATTCGTTTTTATTTACACAGCCGCGGTGGAATCCCTTTAAGCTCTCCAACTTCCCCCATCGAAAAATAACGTATGTGTTATTTCTAAAATTTGGAAGCTTTTAAAAAAAAGGGATTCTTTAATGATGAAATGAACAACCAAAATTAATTTTATTCGAAGCTCGTATTATTAAATACACAGGACATGAATTTTATCGAAATATAATTATGTGTTATTGAAATATTTCTTCTTAAAAACTACGCGCACTTTGCGACGTGGAAACACTAAGTCCTCGGGAAACATGAGGCATAACGTCACAGAACGGTATCGTAGAATCGCAAATCGATGTATTTCCTTGTGAGGTTCAGTATTTTTTTCTAATTTGACGAAATAATCGTTTTAATTTCGTTTGCGGATACAATGAAGTAGTATGATTCATACCTTCACGTTGAAATACAAGTAGATTATAGGGATTATATACCGTGCGGCGACGCCAAGCCACCAAGATTCCGTTTTGGATAATGTAATTGTTTTCACATTTTTATCCCCTTTTCAAAGGCAATTGTTGTCTGCGGTTGACACATACACAAGTAGATTATATATTTGAGTTCTTGGCGAAATGTCTTGCCGTATTACCGATAAATTATGTGAAATTTGTTGCATGTTCCTCATTGCATGGAGTTAATGCAATAAAGGGTGAAACATAGGGGAAAATAGTATTTTTCAATTTATTATAAATGTATTATTTGCGAAAATAATATTTAAAAGAACCGTACTCGCTAAGGGTATTGAATGGTGAAATGATGTAGCGACTTTCTCATCTTATGTTTTGAGTAATATATCTGCAGTATAGAGGTAGCCTGTCCTACCTCAATGATTTGAAAATTACTACCGCAAATCAATTGCCGACGATATTGTTATGCTAGCGAAATTCACCGCAGAAAAGTCATATTTCCTTAATAAAAGCACCTTAAGTTTTAAAAATATATATTACTTGGAATATATCACGTTTTCTTTAACGATGATAATCACATTCGGGAAAACGGGGTAAAATTTCAAGGGTTATCATAGGGGGGCATAAGATTGCATTTTCCTCTTATCCGCTGATATTTCTTTTAAAAGGAAAATGGTAATTTTTACCAAGTCGCTGCACAAATAAATGTTTCCTTATTTGTTTTTATTCCCTATAACCACCCATGAATACATTTGACGTCCCCCATTTAGTCGTTTTCTATGCACGTCTTAGGGATTCCGAATGAGAAAAGACAATACGGTGGGCAATGAGTTTTTAGAAATTTTTAATAATTGAGAAAACGTATAACCTTGCATACATAAAACCGTAGCATTTCTGACGGCACCAATGCGTCAGAACGAATTATTTTTTTACAATTTCTTTTTGGAATGCACATCCGCACTATATCCCATGGAAATCGCCTATACGTTTTTTTTAATATCTCTAAATCTATGACTAATCTCGAAAGTTAATGCGGTAATTGGCTGATATTTTGGCATCCTTATAAAGATAAGATCTTTTTCATTATGATTAAGTCATGGTCATTGAATATTTCATGTGAAAAAGTTAGCCTGATGATAGACGAAGTAACTTTGTGGAATCGTGACATAGTTAAATAATATATCACTTTGTAGTTTTACGCACCATTTTTTTGTATAACTGACCGATTTCGATTCCACAAAATCATCATCAGAGTTCAACTACATGTTCGATTACAGTTGGCGTATTATATAGGACGGGATGTGGGGGAGGGTTTGAACTGGTTAAGGGAAGGGGGAGAGGATTAGGTCCGTCATTCAATACAAGGAAAACATTACTGACGGAAAGCATAAAGACAACACCAAAGATTAACATATAACAAGATAGGGACTGTAAAAATGGGTGACAATTTTTCGGGAACAATGTCATTTGAAATTCAATTTTTTCATCGTATTTTAAGTGACATTTCACCTCGGATAACGGATCTACGCATTTTCAAAACAGAAATAATTTCGAGAAGTCGAAGAATCTGATATTAATCCTTCCGTTATATGTATAAATCTATGACAAAATTGTTAAGCTAGATTTTTTAGAAACTTTTGAAATTGTTCCAGCTTTTAAAATGTGTGCTCGCTCAAACTAGCTTGTAGTACACTCCGTTAAAATAGTCTAAGATAGTCTCCGTAAAATGACTAAAAAAGGTCAGTTTATTCATATTCCGGCCACTGGTAGAAAAAATTGTCTTCTATCTGATACAAGAACAGCAAAATGCAACAATTCCACGATATTTTTCTAGTAAATAGAACTTTTTATCACACAGTGTTGAATGGAAAAATATGAGAAATGCGGAGAAAAATAGTATTTTCTCCAAAAAACATGCACGCCATTTTCGCGAAACACTATTAATAAGAAGGAATAAATCCGGAGAAATAAATCAAAATAAGATAAGGGTATTTACCACTTTAGCTTATGAGTTATTAGCCAACTACTGCGATAATTGAAGTAAAAATGAGGTAATTCCATAGAATTGGCGCTTAAGTCGGCTCCTTTAGCTGGAAAGTGTTCATAAAAAATATTTTCCGGGATAATCTGCCGATTGCCCTATTTTGTACCTTTATATTGGTTTTCTATATGTAAAACATGCCATAATAAAAAACAAGTTTTGTAACTGAATAAACAAAATGGAATTAAGAACTTGTTTTGACTCACTGTTTCAACCTTCGTACAACTCACCTTCGTACTCTCTTCCTTTCTTTTACTTTCCCTCTACATGGCTGGAATGTTAGTATCCCCTTCCACACGCCTATGCCGCGCCTCGAAGGGTAGAATGCAGACGTAGATCCCCAACCACTAGAATGAAAGCCAAAGCGAAATAAAGAAAATATTTTTTTTTAGTGTATCAGATGCTCGCCAAGCCGGTCGATCAACACGGATTCATTTTTGGTCCATGACCACGGTCAGGCTTTTTTTATTTTCCTTCTTCTGAATACACACGACTGGTGGTAAACGCTCTTTGTCGTCCTTCAAATTTTAATAAAACCTCTCCAAAGAGAGATAGAGAGAGAGAAGATAATATTTTATTCTACTATCCTGAAATATATACCCTAAGGAACCGCACGAACGCCTCCCAGTTGTTCGCTCCGCAAGATGCGGTGCGCTCTCATGAGTGTGTGAATAGGTGGAGGATCGAGTTAAAAAAGTGCTTTTGAAACCACGCACGAACATCTTTTTCAATTCTTCACGCCACATTTGATGGAAGCAATACACTCTCCTCCCTCTAGTCAATACACAAAGTTTACACAAACGGAATAAATGGAGATTTTCTCCGATTTCAACACTTATCGGCGGCTTGGTTAAGTATTTTTTTCATATTAAAATGCCACATATAGTACTCAAAACTTAGTGATGTACAGATGTGAGGTTAGAACCTAATTCTGTCCTTTTAAACTACCCAAACGTAGAATTTAACATTAAGAAAAAACAGTCCGACTAATAGTGAAAATAAAGTTAATTAACACGTACGAACATCCATATTTTTTATGCTACATTTGAGGAAGATAATGTACTCCAACTTACGATTTTCTTCCATGTGATAGTAAGTACAAATCAATCGGAGATTTATTCCGAGATTGAAACACGAGAAATGGCCCTGGCATGAATCGATATCGCTAACAAGGTCCTATAATTATAAAATAAATAACTACTGATATAAACAAATTAAAATACCAACCAAGTAATGAGCTGACTAATCTCAGGTTACTAATGCAATTCATTATGCAACCAAGTTTTTCAAAAATGAATCAATTGAAAATGATACTAAAACCTATAGGAGCCTAACTTAGATAAGAAAGGAGTACCTTAAACAATGTGCACACGTTCATCTTTCAAGTTTTCAAGCTATAATTAAAGGATACGTTGTAAAATCTTCCAAACTGTCAAAATAATAATGGAAAGATAACATAAAATGGAGATGTTTTCCGAGCTAATACTTAACCATTACTATCACTTGGTAGATTTTTTATTCCGTAGAAAATTGAAAAAAAGTAATCAGTGCCGAGTAATACAAAGATTTAAATGTCGAAACTAATCAGGCCTTATAAAGGATGAATAGTTCTCAGGTTTCCCACCGGGTAATGGTGTTAAACTGCACCAACATTTCAGTGGTGTAGTCTGCCATCGTCTTCTGGGTGAAGAAGAAGACCCTGAAGACGATGGCAGACGTCGGTGCAGTTTAACACCATTACCCGGCTGAAAACCCGAGAACTATTCATCCTAAGCATTCGCCGGGAAAGACTTAGATCCTACAGGTCTTATACAATTAACAGACAAAATGGAATACTATAAGGCTTAAGTCAAGTTTCGTCATTTTGAGCCACCTCAAAAGTTTTACAAAATTGTTGAAATCAGGGTCAAGTAATTTTAGGAATTCACAAAATCTGCACTTCTCTTGACAGAAGCACTAGTGATACGGCTCTGGTTAGTAAAAATAGGACCAAAAGATTTAGGTTTGGGGTTGTATTTAAATTTAGTAAAAGATGGAATACCTAATGATTATGAAGTATGTAGGCACTTTATAATCATCGATATCAATACTTTACAATATCAGTAGACTTTTGATATACGTGCAATTAACCAACTCACACGTGTCTGCGTATCCCAAACATTATTTCTGATGTGGCTGTGTCAAGCTCAAACTACAGCACAAGGTTCAATTTTAAGGTTCTTTCAATTTAGTGAATGGTGACTTGTAATCCAATTTATAAACATGAAAGCACTCTTCGACGACAGTACTGTATTGAAGCCGCGGATATCGGGTAATGAGGCATTCAATAAGTAATAGCTAGATCCTCGCTTCAGGAAGGCTTTTGAATTCAGCCAATGGTGGTATATTATGACAGTTATGAAACAAAAAACACGCTTCAATTTTTCTGATAAGTTCATGTACATAGTACCCGGCCATTCACCTTAAGGACGTGTGGCATTACTGTGGCCAAGAATATTGGGTTCTATCGTGCAGATACGATAGGGGGAGGAGAGAGTATATTGAGGTCAACTTCATGTGGTGGACGCTATCTTGGTCATCGCAAACTCAGGGTTCTGGTTATAGGTTTGTAAAAAAAAAGCAATCGCTAAAGGATATATTAACCTAAGAACGTGTGCTCCCCTGTGTTTCCGACACACACGATGCTGATCTAGCAGAGACTATCAGAGATAGATCACGGTAGTGCGCTTTCACGGTAACCGACACCCACTACGTACAGGCTACAAGAAAAGAGACTCATTTGGCTCCTGCATTAAGTGGCCCACAATCTTATCGCCATGCAACACTATTTCGGGTGAGCAAATAGACTCACTTAAACGAGCAAATTGAGCGTTTCTGGATCGTGTTCCTTTAGCCGCCGCACGCTTCGTTAAAACTGCTACGATTGAATAGAGAATGTACCGCAGCTGATGGAAGTAGGTTGAGAGCTGCCATAAACTCGAAGGCTAAACTCTAGGGTAACATTAATAAATAATGAGGATGATAATAATTGAACCCTGCACTGCATCTCATGATAAAATAGATTTTCTGTCAAGGTGATAGGTAAAAAAACTTCTTATTGCCACAAACCCTGAGAAACTAACAACCAAAAATAATTAATCCCGTTAGAATGCAACTTACAAATCCTTTTCCTTGTTCCCATCATTCCTAATATTCGCTGCAATACGCTCACAGTATAGAACGTAGATGTAGAAATAATCAAATCATTAAATTATGTCCGCAAAATATTGAAGTCAAAAGATATGTATAATAATAGTTCAGTACTTTACATAAATCGCACATTTTGTCATGATGATAAAGAGTGATATTGTTAATAAACTTCACTACACACTTCAAGGGCCTCCATACGTAAGGTGAAAGGGTGATCAGGATCAGAGAAAATAATCAAATAAAAAACCAGTATCGTACATAAAAAATAAAATTTTGTCCACGTGTGGGAAATATTGCAAAACTATTTCATCAGTTTGAACAAAGCACTTATTCAAACTCCAAGCGTTGTTCTTTTTCCTTAACTAAATTAGTGTTGGAGTCCATAATTTTTTGGCTAGAATAAAAAATTAAAATTATTCAGAGTGCTCACGTTGGAAAAACTTACTTCATAGTACTTCTTTCTCTTTTAATAAAGCCATTTTGTCTCACTGTCCACCAATGCCTAGCACTCTAGGTACTAATCCCGTGAACTGATGTTATTTGAATATTTCTGAAGAAAGAGGCTGACGTCGTATTTGACGTATTTTAAAATTGCAGTTCGCCAAAGTTGGCGGTAATCGCATGGCGGATTTTACAATGCATAGACTAAAAAGTCAGCTGATAGTATCTTGACGTACGAGAGTGAGCCTTTTTTGCGAACAATTATAAACCTAACATGGCTGTCGCACACCATTGATTCATTAATTTTATAAGTAATGCAGTGCTATTTTATAAAATATTTCCATTTTGAATGCTCCTAAGGGTGGTGATGAACTCTTCTCGGGCTCTACACCGGGTGAGTGAGTGTAGAGCCCGAGAAGAGTTCATCACTGCAATTCGCCGGGAAAGCGTTAAATCTTACTCCTAAGGGTGGTTTTACATTGGCAGGTTACTTCCGCAAGTGTCTTCTACACGAGCTGATGGAGGATTCGACTCAGACGAAATATTTTTCACGAAATAGTACAGAGCCTGTTTGGTTGCTGTTTACACTGGAGAAAACACGGTTGTGCAAGCGACTTGAACAAACTTCTTTCGGAAAGACGTTCTGCCAGTGGACTTGCATAGCCGTTTGACCATGGAATTTACGTGGACATTTTCTTGCTGCAAGTGAAATAAACTTGTCAGTGTAAGCCCACCTTATGCAATTAATTACGGTACCTCATAATGCCACTGCTAATATCTAGATGTACAAAATGACCCATTCAGCATGGCTTATTGCGAAATTTAAATACTTTAATGTTCCCATTCGCTATCGTACCATATGGTTCCATTTATTATCTTCTTTAATCTGAGGCGCAAAACAACACTACAGCCACTGTCACTTTTGGCCACTATGTATGCACTCCGTTGCATGAGCTTACGTGCCATTCGTACGGAGTGCTTTAAACTCACCTACCAAAAGAATGGTATCTACGAACAAACTTTTAGCGAGCTCGGTCTTTTTTTCTCCAGTTTTTGTACCAGTTACCGAGTGAGTGTCAGGTGGGAAGGGAAGGTTTTTTCTCACACCGCTCATTATGTGCGTCGGAGAAAAAAACTTGGCTCACACCCGTCTTCACCCCATCATCTCACAGCTCCTAACCTACTTCCTCCTTATAGCCCCCTCCCAGAGTAATTTGCGTATCGCTCTCGCAAAATTTCCTGGCGCAGACAGACATGCATGGCAAGGAAAATTGTTAGAAGTGCGCCCACGCTCAAGGCAAGTGGTTGATATCACCCATCGCTCTGACTTTATCAAACATTTGATTATCATGAGATCTCATTGGAAACCGAGCTGAAATGGGACTGCAAGTAGTGGCGAGTATCATCCAAATTCTCTAATCTCTTGAGCTGGCAGCACGTAGAAAGGTATTCTGACTGACCATCCTATGACTGAGTCCAAGTGGGTTCGTTTTTACTGGTCCTATATTAACTCACTTCGTGAGTTTAATCGCATAAATATTACCCAATTTCTGAACCCCTTCCCGTTTTTTAATCTATCCCTAATTTTGCACACATGTTTAATTTTAATGACAAAATGTTGTTAAATGTTTTCGAATTTTTCAAGTTGTCATATTTAATTTAATTAAATATATTTGATTTACTTGCTTTGTGAGTTTAATCGCATGTCTATTACTCATTTTTTTGAATCCCTTCACGTTGTTCAATCTTTCCCAAATTTTACTTACATATTTAGTCTCGATGACAGTACATGAATCAATTATTATATTCACTAATTTCTAAGTTAATCTACTAATTACTGGTCTTATATTAACTTGCTTCGCGAGTTAAATCGCATATATATTACCCAATTTTTAAACCCATTCCCGTTGTTCAATCTTCCCCAAATTTTGCGTACATGTTTCATCTCGATAGCAGTACATGAATCAATCATTATATTCACTAATTAGCAAGTTAATCTACTAAAATTAAATGGTTTCAATTTTATATTTCTTTATCCTAACATTACGCAAACCGCATTACATTGTCTACTCGAAATCAGCGCTGTCGCATTTCATTGCAACCTTTTTTATAGCATTTATATTGAGATGAAATGCTAATAATATAAATTTCAAAGAACCGTTGCACAATTAATATGAAGACGAATTTTCAACTTGCTTCGTGAGTTTAATCGCATATCTATTACCCAATTTTTGAACCCCTCCCCGTTTTTTTGCATACACGTTTAATTTTGATGACAAAATCTTGGTAAATTTTTTCGAATTTTTCACGATGTCAGATTTAATTTAATTAAATATTTTTTATTTAAGTTCATAGAGAAAACATTAATAAAGCAATCCGTAAAACATTGAAAGCATTGCAAAATATTGAGGGGGGAAACCACTATAAAGAAAAAGTGTGAATACTAAAAAGACGAAAATAAAAATATATAAAAAAACACTTTTTTTAAACTGGTCTTATTTCAGAATGCACTAATACTTAAAATTGAAATACACTAAGGAGTAGAAAATAAATTTTAGATTAAAATTTATAAAGTTGGCAGACCTTCTATTCAAAATTTATAATTATACTAAAAAGTTGAAAGTGAAAATGAATACTTGTTTACTTTATCTGTGAAATTAGTCGATGATTATGGGGCAAGAACTTATAATCGTAAGTCTAATTGATCACCATGATTATAAGACCAGGGTGCTCAAATTCAACTTAGTAAATTACTTTGCACCCTCGTCTTATAATCATGATGATCAACTAGATGATCAATTAGACGTACGATTATACGTTCTTGCCTCATAATCATCGACGAATTGCACAGATAAAGTAAACAACTTTAATATATTTATAAATATGAATAGACGGTCTCTTAACTTTGTAAATTTTAATCTAAAATTTATTTTCTACTGTTTAGTACATTTTTATTTTTTTACTTTTTACTGCATTTTGAAATAAGACCAGTTTTTAAAAAGTATTTTTTATATATATTTTCATTGTCATAAGAAATATATACAAGCTGTTTAGGCGTGAGTTCACATAAGTATGACATATAGGCGTATAGATGTATGCTGAGAAGCAGAATTACCATCGCTGAAATAAACAAGAAAGACACTATGCAACAAAATATCCCAAGTAAAGAAGGCATTCCACCAGAGAAGAATTCCGCTATTAGCTAGTAACACAAGTCAGGAAGTGTGGAAGTATTTTATTGAAACATATATTTGGACAGGCTCTCATATGGCGGTGAAGTCTGGAAAATAACAGATGCAGAAAAAGATAATGGAAGCAATGGAGATGAGGTGTTACCGAAGGATGATGAGGATCAAAAGTCACCGACAAAAAAAGTCCTACGAAGAGTTGGAGGGAAAAAGATTATAATGAAATCTCTGAGAAGATAAGGGAGGATAAATAAATTGGACACGTCTTGAGACAAAATACCCAAAAAAGTCAATAATAATGCGAAGAGTAATTACAAAAAAAAGACTTACAGAGGAAGACCGAGAATAGTAGCAGGCTAACTTCGAAGACCTTAAAATCGAAGACTCATAAATATAGAAATAAAGCAGTCGGCAGGTAGGAGAGTAGATTTGAGAGCTGCAGCAAACCAATTTTATATTGATGACTGCTAATGATGATGATAGCTACAGGGGTGTTATAGAAGTTAATAAGTTAAGCCCGTTTCACACGATACTTGATCCAGCACAAGTTAGAGGATACTCACTTGTATTATAGCTTAACAATACCGTGGGACATACAACCCACCATGCTAGCTAACAAGCATAAGCGCTATCATACTTTCTGAGCTTCTTGATTTCATAATGGTTGCGGTAATAGTTTGCTACTAGCTCCCAGTAGGACCTAGTGGCCTTCGACCAATCACGTTAGCTTTTACAGACGCTTTGCGATCTTTACTTTCTGCAATAAGTACAATTTTTTTAACATCAGCACCACATCCTTTTAGCCATCAGTAATTTTTGGACTACGAAATCATCAATAAATAAAAATGTCCCAGCTGCTGTTTTGGTGACTTGCTGTCATTGATTGGTTAAATTTCATATAATAGTAGACATGGGTTTAGATATGAATGAAATTACCGCTTCTTCGCCAGTATAAGTTCAACGATCATGTGAAACCTTCTAGGACGGCATACTGGTTTCAGACCTCAATATCTAGCTCCGGCTAGTACAGTAGGTCCTATGATAGATCATGTATCGTGTGAAACGGGCTTAATGCGCTAAAAATAGCAAGATCCAGTAAGTACTATAATGAGTAAATAAAAAAATACGTTGAAAATATTTAAGGATTTGGTTTTAACCAAAATGCATTCCCACAGAGCGGGAAGTTCCGGGAAGAACGGAGTAGGAGTCACGTGACAAATTCTCTACTCCCACGCTTGCGCCCATTGGCTTATATTGGCGGGGGGTAAGGTCTGGCTAGTGTGTTCAGGTTTTTCTTTCAAGCCGGTGGATTAGGAGAGGAAAAAAATGGACGGATCGAATGGAGGAAAAAAATGAAGGGAGAAAATAAAAAAAAAGAAACATTCAAAGAAAGAAATCCGTGACCGGTTGTTTCAACGTCGTGCATCGATATGAGTCGGGTCTTAATTAATGTGCCAACGTGTTCGGAAACTTCGCAATGATTTGCTCCGTTTCATTAACCATTTGTGTCTTTTGCACTCCGTGAGTTTCTTTTTTTTTCTTCTTCCTGCCATCTCGCGTCCCTTCATTGGTTTTGGCTCTCGCTAATTGGGTCGGAAATCCAGGCGCGCGAGGAAGAAACGGAGTCGAGGAAAGAAGGGATTTGCAGAGGGAGATTGCGGGTGCCATAAGTAGTGCCATACGAGAGAGAGAGAGAGAGAGAGAGAGAGAGAGAGAGAGAGAGAGAGGGTGGGGGGAAAGGTGGGAGTTGGAAAGAAGAAAAGGTGCGAAAATGTGAGATAAAGTTCGGTAGTGAGAAAGGCGGATGTAAGAGAGCCAAGAAGAGAGAACGCGATGAGAGCAAATAAGCACAGGGGAAACATAGTTCACATTGCATGCCTGTGCCGCGTCACTTGGTACATGCAGTAAATTCAACCTCAAGGTGGTTTCATCGCAAAATGACTCAAGTGTCAACTTAATCAAATTCTGTTTACTTGTAGAATACCTTGTCCTCTAACTCCTCTCTCTCTCTCTCTCTCTATGAACAACAAAATGTTACCTTTCCACTTTATTTTATTCTCTACCTAATTGAAATTGCATGGTTTCATTACAGTACGGGAGAAACACGAGGAAAAATATTATTTTCCCATATAATATTACAGCCATTTTCGCGAACTACTGTCCATAACGATGAAAAAATCCCGAGAAATTTAATAAAAATAAAATATAGGCATGTTTCCACTTTATTTTGTAAGTTATTAGCCAACTAGCTAAAGGTACCCGTTGAAACTCAACGGGTATAAAAAACACTGAATTGATTATACATATACAAAAGCCACAAAACCTGAAGAATACTGAGCGGTCTTCTATGAGTCGTCTTCTGAGTGAATGGACTTAATCGCTTCCCTTCTGTACATACATATATTTGAATCGCCCATTGCCAACCTAAGCAAGCCATCATGGGGACCTCGGGCTCTGGGCCCTTCTGATACAGATATACTTTCAACGTGATATCATGGGCCAGCAGGAAAACATGTTATTGACATGCTAGTGGCGTAAATATCTTTTGAAGATCAAATATTTGGTAGCCAAGGTATTATGTTATTGTTGATTTAAGAGAAAATGTGAGGTTATTCAGCTAAAAACATGAATTTCATACAAATACGAAACGTAATAGAAAATCGATTGAAAGAATTAGAATTTTCATTTATTCAGAAATCCGATAAAGAAAATTCCAGCCCTCTTGAGTGCCCTCAGCCCTCCAGATCTTGAGTGAAAATACTTTTAAAAAGCAAAAAATAAACCCAATGCACCGAACCCAATGATTAGCATGGACCACCATAGCCTTAGGGCCTTTGGGGGGCCTTAGGGTACCCTTAGGGCTTTTTAATATAGCCTATATTACCCACAGATATAAATTCTATCTACATGTCAAATTTCAGCTCAATCGGTCCAATAGTTTTTGCGTGATTGAGTAAAAAAACATCCAAACATACAAACCTTCACCTTTATAATATTAGTAGGATTGTTGCGATATTTGAAATCAAAATGCGGTAATTCCATAAAAATGGCACTGCAGTCTGTTACTATAGCTGGAAAAAGTGATCTTTTTCAATAAATCTTATTTGCGGAGAAATCTCAATATCTCCATATTTTGTACCTTAATTTTGTTTTTCAATAGCTAACGCATGTCATTAGCAAAATCAGGGTTTTGAAGTCAAATAAACAATGGAAAGTCGAAATTGGCGTTCTAATTATGCAAAATTAATATAATAGAATAATACTTCGTCACCTTCTGAGCAATTTGGCTGCCGGGGATTCAAAAATATGAATGTTTTTCTATGTGCGAGTTTGCTCATATGTAAGTACGAGTACGTTACAGGTGACATCACATGATTTCCGAAAGCAAATCAGTCAATACCTTCTTTCTCCTTATTTTCAATTTTCACGAAGATGAAAATGCTCAAATTATCCAGCAAACACCAGTGAATCTTGCCAGAGAGAGGACATAACTTATGCTACAGATCGAACTTAACCAATTCCGAAAACTGCTATCTTTAAAAAATAAAAACAAAACTTCACTTACATTTCTGGTGAAGAGAAAACTTTTTGCGTGTCTCAATACTGTATTCCTACCAGCTCTATCGATATGTGGTCATGTATATTTTTTTCTCGTGCGCATATAATAGTTCCGTTAAAGAGTCGTCTGAAAACGTCTCCCCGATTCGAAAAACCTCATTCGATCCCATATTCCCGCTGAATATTTTCTTTTACTTTTTCCCTCTCCTTTTTTTCAAAGCCTTTCAGCAATTTCCACCGCACTAGGCCGGGAGAATGAAAGAAAAGAGGGAGCACGGTGATCAAATTTTAATGAACAGTGAGCCCTAACGAAGCAGCATTTACTATTCGCCGCGTCATTCCACAGGCGATACGAGGTGAGGTGAAGGGCCATGGGCCTGTTGGGTGGGGCGCGGTAGAAAGTTTTTTTGTGTTTTTTTTTGTTAAAAAGAGCGGCCGCAAGCCTTCATTAGGGGGCAACCTGGCCTCCTCTCAAAAAAAAGAACACAGAAGCAGTCGAATGACTTTTTCTCCCCACAACTCGTCAGTTATCCACCCGGTGTTCACACAACATTTCTTAATTTTCTTTAGTTTTCCTGTCTTCATGCGAAATTATGCGACACCTCGAAGGTGTATCTGACAATCTTCATACATACATCTACATACTACTCTGCAAGCCGTGTAACAGCGGGTTTGAGGGCACCGCCATGAAATGTAACGGAATAGGGAAAATAAAGGGGGAGAGGATAAAGGTTATCTGTATATTAATGGTGTTCCTTAAGTTAGTATCACGCCCTTTTTTCAAATGATCACAGATGCTACACAGAAAAAATGAACCCTTTAATCTATCAGTTTTTTCTTTCACTTTTTTATTGTATTTTGTTTAAACAATTTATACGTTTTAATACGGCTCTGTCAGGTAATGCCTATCGACAGGACATATTTCCATACTTAATGTTACATGTTATTTTAGTACATAATTGAAATTATGCAGGGTCATTATTCAAATAAAATTCACCAATAGTTATAGTGAATAAAAGATTTAAATTTGCAATAACCAACCCCTATGGAGCACGTTTTTACAATATTTTTTTACTGTTGGTTTTATATTTGCACAATAGCTCTGTCTTTTCTACGATTATTCAAAAATTTTAAGAGAATATACCTCCTTTCCCTTTCGCTACATTTATTATTTACTTTTGGTACACGGAAGTTCCTTTTTTATGACAATGTTTTACAATTTTTTGCTGTTTTCATCATCATGGTATTCGCATAGTAGTATTAAATGGAGTAAGTATTTGGGTAACAGTATGTAACTATCACTATACAATAAATATCGATCAAATCTGTCATTACCTTGAATGAGGATTTTTAATGTACTCTTTTGTATGATAATAAATTTTCATCATATAGCATGGTAGTGTATCTTTCTGGTTCTGTAGCTTCTTTCAGTTTCACCTTTCCACCTTTCAGCTTTCCACCGAGTTAAGGGCTCCACGTTCGTCAACACTTTGATGTCCGACTCGGGCATCGTCATCTTCCCCGATCGAAATGTTGGCGAGCATGCAGCCCTTAACCCGGTGGGAAACGCGAGAAAACTCCTGCATGTACATACCTTGACAATGACTGTCAAAATCACGGTTGGAAATTTAAAAAAGTGGATGAAGTCACCTCGGGTGTGGCACTAGTTTTACCCTGAGGAAGATGAGCGAGTTGCTCTTCGAAACGTCACCTATGGAAAGCCTAACTCGGTGCCACACCCGAAAAGACTTAATCCATATCATCTAGCGGGGAAGGCTGTGGTCTATCAAAAAAGTGGGGAACGTATGAAGTAAAAGTTCATTCAGTGAGGCGTACCAACTCCATAAAGTTACGCCAGAAATCTTCGCTTTGATTCTTTCACTTTTAATTTCAATCCTTGCTTGTATAAAAAAAGAATTATCAGCAGTTTTACCCTATCTCTTACGCTTCCTTTATCCTCACACCCCCTGAATATATCTCCGATGCCTCCCGGCAATCACGAGGCGAGACTGGGGCACCTTGGCTTGTTCTCGCCGAGCAATCGAAGGATTCCCGTTCGCTCCACTGCGGGCATATATAGTCTCTCAAGCCGACGTCGCTACCAACACCACCTCCGTCGCTTACTATCACGGCACATACACACCCCAACCACCCGCGGGGCGAAGCTCTCTTTCCGGCAAATCGATCTGCTTTTGTGTGTAGCGGTTGCTTCGCTTCCGGTCGCTCGATAATCACTTGACATAAAAATAAACGAAAAGAAAACAGGCGAGGTATGGAATGGTACGGACGGTTTTTTTTTCGCGTTCTTATGGGCAAACGGAGCCACGCCTACTTGTGCGAATCGCTTGGCCAGTCTGGATGATCGCCAAAAAAAGGGAAAAAGAAGAAGAGTAAGTACCTACAAGGGAGTACAAAAAACATATTTTTATAACTTCTCCATCACCTATCCCTCTTTTAGTTTTTCGGTTTTTTTTTCGAGCCGGAGGTGAATCTTCAATGGCGAACTCTCGCGGTATCATATCGGCTCAGAGAGACAGGGAATCAAATAAAAACACACAAGTCGTATGCACGGTTAATAAGTTGAATGCCGATAGAATGAACGTGAAAATTGTTATTACTTGACGTTATCCACCGGTGTCCGGAGGTGGGCCAGTGTTGGCATGTTCGACTCCCAATACGAGGGTCACAGGAGACCAACTTTTTCCTAACTTTGGAAAAATGTATTTATTCACGAACGAGACAACAACAACTTTCTATATACCGTCCAAACTACCCGGCCCCAATATCAAATCTCAATCTACTAATTGGGATGCATCACATCTTTATCTGCCTGATGCTAACGGTAAACAATTCTGTACAAAAAATTAACGAAATCAGTTGAAAACTAAATTTTATAAAACGGTAGTTTCCCACCACAGTGAATATCCTGAAAACTTTGTTTCATAAAACGCTTAAAAAGGCTTGAGCTAGGTACATCCCCATAAAATCGTTTCACAAAATTTTAAAATGATATTTTATTGCTCTTTCAGCGGAAACGTTTACCGTAGCAACAGGCATATGAAATTTAAAAAAACGTTGGCTTAAAAACACGAAAGGAATTTTCCGTTGCTCTCACATCAATTTGGCTGAATAATTTTTACCGCATTGAAAGCACTTCATGTCTAAGTAGTTAATTTCAGCGCGTTGGATGTATTCTCTGATTTTAATAAACGATCCTCGGGCGGCGAGAGAAATAGAAGCTGGCATCAGACCATAGTTCGGAAAGAAATTTACAAGGATTACTTGCAGTCTAACTGTATGAATATCTAGCATAATCCTCCCTACCTTAAAGTGGTGGATGGGCCTCTGAGCTCCGACGATACCTTGAACTGAAATGGCTGGAGAAATTAATATAGACCCAATCTGATCCTACTGATTATAATGGCATTGTTTGGGTCATACATGCCAGATAAATCGAAGAGTACAAGACAGATGAATGGCAGACCTATTAATGATGGGTTGTAAGGATATAAGGGGTATGATTAGTCTAGGTACTGAATGAATCTCATAAGCCCTTCGCCGCCCTTCCGAATCGCCCAATTGCACAAAATTGGCAGGATCAAAAGACCCGTAAAAGGTGCACCATAAGGATCTATTTAAATTCTCAGCTAATAGAAGCAGCGTTAGTAAACATTAAGACAACACTCATTGAAGGCCATAAAATTGGCGTCAGATCGAGCGGTACGAAATAATTTTTGAATAAACTCATTAATTTCGCATAAGTAAATATTTCTCCGAAAACATTCACAATGAATGAAAAAATGTTACATAAATCGTTAAAATAATAAACTACTCGTGCCTAATGCTCACGGTAAAATATTCCCTAGAATAGTTAATTTAAATTTTTCATAAAATAGTATCAAAAATCTTCGTGAAATTTTCCAATTTTTTTTTTAACTTTACAATGTAATATTCATAAAAGTATTCATTGGAAGTTTATTACGGTTATTCTTCAAATATTATAAAATATATCACTTTACGAGAAATTAAGTGAGCATAAATTTAAAATATTAGCAGTTTTATAGCTGTTTCTAAATTGTTTCAAATATATTACTGTAAGGTGGTCTGAGGCACTCGAAAACAAAACGAGTTCACCTGGATAACCAACAGAAATATTTACTCCCCCCCCCCCCAATCCCCCACAGAAGAATGTTGTCATTTTTTATCGCAGAATATTAAAAATGAAACAGGATCCGAAAAACAAGCACTGATTTTTAGCATTCAGGCTTTCGCCAAACGTCAAGGGGATTATTCATCTACGTCTACGAAATACCGTGCAAGCCACCTCTAGGGTGTGGGGCACGAGGTGATTCCACACCAGGCTCGCAACACTCGTCCCAGCTCAAATCAGAACCTCGCACGCCCCGCCTGGCGCTAGGCGCAGGCCAAGAGCAGTCAGGAGAACAGAGCAAGGCCACACCAGAAACCAAGGGGGTGCTTGATTGACAAACATACTAACATTTAGTACACGAGCTAGCATACTACTACAGATTAGTGTTACTAATATTTTTCATTCACGGATACTACGAGATAAGGGGGTCGTGGGGGCCTAGTGGTTGGAGCGCTGGGCTATTAACCGGAGGGTTCAAATCCGGGTGAGTCCTATCTGGACACACCATCTGAAAATCCTCGCGGTGAGACTTTCTGACTGTCAGAACTTCATGGAAAATCGTAGTTGGCCCAGGGAAAATAACTGCCCCCCCCCCCCCTACCCTGATAGTGTGAATTTCACACAATGGCTTAGTATCGGGGTGAGCTCTACTCACATCAGTTGGACATTGAGTAAGTGACGAGTTATTTATTCGTGCAGAAAATAATAATCTTGCGAGAAATTTCAAGTAGGAAGTGGCGATAGAAATAATTATAATTAAAAAAGATGGTTCCTCTATAAAATTACTTTTATGTCATTTAATTCATATCCTGGCTAATTGCATAAAAATGTGTTTTACCTTTCCAAGCTATTTTATTTTAGATTGACCTGGAAATTACATGGTGTTAAATGAGACGATGAGAGAGACACGGGGGAAAATGTTACTTTTCTCTCTAATATAAATTCTATTATCATTATATATATGCACTCTACTAAAAAATTAAATATATTCCATCCTATTTCCAACCTCATCATCTTATTTTTTGAGTTATTAGCAAATTATTGCCATAATTGAATTCAAAATGAGGTAATTCAAGACAGGTGTTGCAGTTGGCTTCCACGGTTGGAAAAAAGTCTTCACTAAAAATATAGTCCGAGAATAATATAAATATTTTGTGCCTAAATTTTAGTTTTCAACAGCTAATGCATGGTTACACAATCCCGGTGGAACCTCCTTAAAACACAAGTGCAAAATCAAGTCTATCACGCGAAATTTTGACTCGTCATCACACCTCAAAAGACATACTGACATTGAAATAGTAATACAAAATTTTACACGCGTAAAGTAATTTAGCATTCCATGAAGACACTAAAGAGTGAATAAATTTATAATCACGCTTAAAAATAAATAAAGCTACCGATCCTTACCACTATTGAAGGCTTTGATCACAGCTATTGTGTTCTCTAATCGCGCGCAGAAAATGATATTTTAAACCTCTCGGTCCTGCAATCTATCACTCAAATTTTATGCATGTGATTAAGCCTATCCTGGTAGCACGGAGTTTTTAATATGTTCTTTACATCTTTGGAGAAGTAAGTCACCTAGAATATACTCAGGAGGTTAACCGAATATTTATGCTACAATTCAACAGGATAGTCAATACATTTCACGATATCTTTGCGTCGGTAGTTTTACCAATTAAAAAAGACAGTCAAGTATTAAATTTCTAACGGATCCACACGTTCCACCGTCACAAAATATGCAGCCAGAGATGGTTTCCCATTCTCTTAGTTGGGTGATCCGATGTCATGCTTTTATTTTCACGCTTTTATTCCCGCGCTCCGGACGTCTGAACCTTATTGCTATGCCCTTTTTGACGCGACTTTTTTTTGTTCTTTGCGTCCCTATTCAAAAGCACCCTGGTAACACCGTCAAAACAAGCCCGAAACGCTGTTTTAACACACGCTGCGCTGCCTGCAGGGATCATGATTCCATTTTTTATACATGCAACCAGTGTCCGTGACACGGCTGTTTTCAACAGGTTTCCTCCATAACGTACACCCGCGAAACGGGTAACGTATGCAATGCATGCACATATACCTGCACATTCAAGACTCTTCCTGAGACTTCACGGATCTCACACATCACGTCGACCACCTTTTTATTCATTATTCTTATGCTTTATTACCGGCGGGCCGGAAGACGTTCGTCACGCTATCTTCACGCTAAACCTCTCTTGTTTCAACTCGTAAAATTTAAATCTCCACATTGATATTCCCTTCTTTCGATTATCGTATCCCTGTTTTTAATGACATTACAAAAGAGCTTGAATAAAAACTACAAATGTCGCTTAATTCTTGTGTAAGATTTGTTTTCGATCTCAGAAGGGAAACTCACGTGTCTCAGCATCTACTATTTAACCTTGGCAGGTTAAAAATATGTGACCAAATAATAGCTATTAGAAGCCTTCCTCTTTAATCTATTCTGGGAGAAAACCCCGAATCACCTCTCCGAGATGTTTAATTTACGTATAAAATCACCTAGAACACATCTTGCGCGATACCATGTTTTTTACACTATCTTATACCCCGAACAAACCATTACCTAAAATCATTTTTAATCACCGCCTCCAAACTATGCAACTATTTTCCCCAAACCTGAAAAAACAGCTTCCATGCATGCATATAAAAAGGACAAACTATATAACCTCTTCTAAATTTAGAGTTGGTGTGATTTTCTAATGCACCACTGTACAGTAAGATTATTTTTGTACTTTTATCTATGCATTGTACAGGGAAATAGACTACAGGACCTAGAGGTTTAAAATATCATAGGTATCAATACGATAGGTAGACCAGACTTTGTACTTGTGTTTCTTAACTTATCGTTACCGCTTACACTTCTCCACGCTCGGGATGTCCTGATCAATATTTTTCATGCATAGATTTGTATCTTGTAGAAGGCATCAATGAGTATTAAATACTGCAAGTATTAAATACTTATTGATTGATTGAAATTAAATACTACTGAGTAAGATCATGTACGAATCAGAAACCTTGAAGACCCTTTAGGAATTAAATCGATCATTGCATTTTTGTAGGACAACGGACTGTAAAATCAAGCTGTCATATTTTAAATATCTGTAATGTATTCTTTAATTGTGTTCAGTTAAAATTTATTGTGTTCTGCGTTTGTAGTAGTCTCTTCGATTGGCCATACCCTAATTCACTCCTAGGCAGGGTAATCCCTAAGCCTTCTGGACAAGACTAAACTCTATTTTCATTACGTCTATCTCGAGTTCCTCATACCATCTGCCTCTCCTTTTGTCGCCTGAAATTCCGTTCTCATCCTTCCTCTTCCACGTTTACCCAACATTCTCCCGACTATCACATCCTTCAATATGTCACCTCTTCTAAATACACCCCTCACCAACTTTTACCGTTCTCTTCATATTTCCGCCGCCAAAATGATCACCTTAATTCCCATCGAAAGTTGTTTTTAGTTTATTATTTATTTGCTCCCCAGTTTACCCTCTATCTTCTTCTTAGCAGCCGTATCTCAAATGCTTCCAGTCTAGACATTTACTCTTTTCATGATGAATAGGTAGTATTTATCATTATCTAGAAGTTATAAAATAAAACAGAAATAACTTTGTCAGCTCCACACTAAATTTATTACCGACCATGGTTTCAGCGATTGATCGCCATTTTCAAGGTGCAGAAAATGTTAAGTTGTAAGCTTAGGTACTATGCGAAAGGGAGATGGGGAGGGGGAAGGTTTCGATTGGTGAGAATAAAGAGAGGAGGGGAGGGGCTTAGGTTTACGTCGTTCCCCTCCTTGTTGGCAGCTGTTGGTAATGATACACGTCAGGGGGAAGGCGCATTGAACAAATGGTTATTGACCAGCGTCCCAATAGACGAATTAACAATTTGAAATATCTCGAGAAAATCAAGCTTTCGTCCCTTCCCATGCATGTCATGGACTTCTGGGACGAAGCAACTATGATGACTACATTCTATTAAATATTTTGCAAAATTAGAGGACACATCAATTTTCTGTAAACACGTATGAAGCTCCTTTATCCTTGTACTTATTCTTCTCCCAGTGTAGCCGATGTACTTGGTCTCACAACCATTACATAACAGAGAGTCAACACCGGATTTATCAAAAGGGTCAAAAGCGTATTTAAAGTTAAAAAGGATTCTTCCTATCGTCAATGGATAATAAAATGCAACTTTGAAATCTTTCGTGGGCATATTTTTCTTTACTCTGTTCGTCAATTTTACACGGAAAGGTAGCTTAAACCAACTCGTAAGCGAATCATTATCATTAAAAGCAGAAGATATCATGGATTCAATCGCCTGCCGTTGAATTTTTCTGTCTAAAATTTTGAAAATTAACTCACTTCTAAATTCATTAGATTCAGCAATTTTTATAATAAATTGTAATTCCTTACTAAAATACTTGTCTGACATAGGTATACTGATGAGTTTGTGAACCTTTGAGTGAAAAGCTGAATATTTTTGGCTATTATGGTGGAAAGGGTCAAAGGGTATTACAAACATATATATCCAGTTCATAACCTTTTGCCAGCATTACACATGTTTTGCACATCTCAAGCGATTACTTTATCAATCCAATAAATTCCAGCTCTTCGTAAAAACTGCGGGCAGTAAGATTCCACGTGAGTATACTGTTATAGTTACTGCACACCATTAGCATTTAAGAAATTCCAACTCACTGTGAACTTATGCCTATTATCATCAAATGAAACGTATACACAATGATGGAAGGAGCCTCGACTTATGATCGTTATATTGTGAATTTTCATTTTCATGTAGAACAAGGAAATGTGCGGGAGTCAAAACGAAATTGTTGGCTTTTTTCTTAGTTATCCGACCATTCTATGAAAAATTTCCTGTGGTAATATTTGTCATATTGACATCATATTTTGCATTCAAATGTTTAGAAGGGTATATTATCTTACATACACAAATATTCAGCCTTGGTTCTCGTGCAAATATTCAATTACTCGTTCAATTGAAGAAAAAATCATGGCTACTCACCGAAGTGGTGAACGTTAAAAAGTATTTGATTTTACCAGGGTTCGAACCCAGATCTTTCAATTTCCATTTGCATTACCAAGACGAATTTTGGAGATATGCTGGTTTATTAATAGAAGCAGATTGCTGAATACAGAATTAGTGAGGGAATTAATATTTTAACAAAACTTTAGTAATGAACTGAAAAAATATCCATGCATTTTTAATGTGATACATTGCAATGTTTAAGTAGGATTTTCTGCTGTTATTCACTCTTTAACATATTATGGGTGATAAAACAAAAAGAGCATGAAGACAATAAAGAGTTTAAAAGCCTAACAGGGATGAGTGGAGGTCTGCAGCCGACCAGTTTTAGCATTAATGATGTTGATGGTGACCCGTAAATTTATATTTAATTTCTAATGCACAGGTATGCAGGTCTATAATGTAGTACATCGTATACAAATTGAGGCCGAATGGGTTTCTCCGTAAAAGTGGCTTTACACCGTCAAGTTTATTGCGCAAGATACTTGCAGAAGGGCGAATTTCTACGTAAATTGCAGGCCTAAATGGCTCAGCAAGTCCGCTTGCTGAAATTTTATAGGCATCGGCAAGTTACTTGCAGATACGTATTGCTGCTTCGCAAGCAGCAGATAATCCATCTTTAGACTAACTTGTGAAAAATATTTCTTCAGAGTAAACTCTCCCGCAAGCTCTTGTAGAAGTAACTTGCAGAATCAACATGCCAGTGCAAACCCAAACGAACAGAGATGAGTGGAGGTCTGCAGCCAACCAATTTTAGCATGAATAATGTCAACGATGAATATTCTTTTCGCCACTAACTTTGTGGGACAACTGTTAAAAGTGGTGCAAGAAATGACTTCCAGAAATGAATAAGGAAACGAAATTACTATTATTGGATGAATATAGATCTTCTCAATACAGCAGACACCAAATTCTTCATTTTCTCAACAGCAAAATTTCTTATTTCTATATTCCAGACAATCCTCAGTTTACTATAAAGTAGAAAAATCACCATTAAAATGAATAATAACACGATGACACATGTTTTCGAAGGCTTCCGTTGTGCCGGTTTTGTTTCCGGTACAGGAAGGGTAGAAAGGGTAGGAAGAAGAGTAGGAAGGGTATTTCATGGACAGTGCCGCAAGGGACAGTGGAGTCGAGTGCCGACTGGAAGTTTTCCTGGAGAGAAGAAGCGATCCAACAATGCAGTCAACAACAAAAGAGCAGAGGCAGTTCTCCTATCGGCGTGCCACGTTGTGTTGTGAATCTTAGGACCTGAAAAGTAACTAGTTATTTCTCTAAAAGAGAATTGTGTGCGTGGAGATTGATTCTGAGTTTCTGTATGCATGTTTTTTTTCATTACAATTGTTTATCGACTGCATCTGTCGTACGTTGATTTCATTCATCGTCTTGGTATGCGCGCGGAGATAGGGCCACGTAAACGCTTCACCGTATAACTATGATACACTCGTTATAGGTTAAACTGCTTCACCAATAGAAGGAACAAATGTCGGAGAGAGGGAAAATTTAAATTAATATTTTTTATTCATTCACATCCATTTGGCATCATTATCTTAAATTGTTATGTATGCATCAGAAACTTAAGTTAAGAATAGGAGTCAACATTCCTTTGCTTTGAATGACAATCCCAGACTACAAGCTGGGATTGTCATTCAAAGCAAAGGAATGTTGACTCCTAAGAATGCATTACGGTCATCCAGGTGACCATCGACACGGATAGTTAAAATATCGCAAACACGTGCATGTTGTCCGAGGTTCATAGTCAAAGAGTGTTCGGAATGTGGGCTTAAGCCGAGTTCACATGGATCCGGAACGGGCGTGAAATGTGGAACGCGGAAATGCATGTAGCAAATGCATCCAATCACACTTCGCCTTTCCGCAATATCCTTGCTTGTGATTGGCTAGATACATTTCCGCGTTCCGGATCCATGTGCACTCGGCTTTACTGTTGTTGGTGTGGTGACGTCATTTTGTACCGTGTTTTTATGCTCTATTCCCAGATGAGCATTACAAGACGGTTCATAATGACGCCACCACACCAACTACGGTAAACCCACATTCCGAACACTCGGACTTCGAACGCACGTGTTTACGATATTTAAGCACATAGAGGCCAGCCAGTCTCACCAGAAAGGGTTTACCTGAGGACTACCCAGAATTAATCTGTTTTCGCCTTAGGAATTCTTACTTCCGATGGAACAACCGATACTTCGAGCAAACGGAAGGAGCTGCGATGGGGTCTCCACTATCTCCGGCAGTAGCAGACATCTACATGGAGAATTTTGAACCGAAGGCCATTGAATCTTCCCACATAAAAACCAAACCTCTGGCTACGGTACGTTGACGAGACCTTCATCATCTGGCTTCATGGGAATGATGTACTGACAGTATTCTTCAACCATCTGAATGCGCAATATCCAGCTATCAAGTTTACGATGGAAACAGTAGAAGACGGACAGCTGCCCTTCCTAGACGTGATAGTCAAGAAACGCCCAGATGGCACCGTGGGTCATTCGGTGTTAAGAAAGAAGACCCACACAGACCAGTACATGAACGCTGCAACACACCACCACCCGATTCAGAAGAACTCCCTCTTGAAGACTCTCCTTCACCGATCTTACTCCATGTGCGACGAAGAGTCCCTACCCAAAGAAAAGGAATACCTGTGGGGTTATATTGTAATCTCACTTAAGTGAGAATGCGTCATAAATTGTGGAAAATTACGTCATTTTTCGTAGTTCAACTCCGCCACCCAGGCAGCATTACCATCTTCGACTCTCAAGCGGTGAACTGCCGGTCTATTTAATTGATTCATCCGCTCTTATGACTCTTGATCCGTTTCATTTGGCTCTGCATTTCATTAGTTTCACCTCACCTGTCGTTAGGAACATGAAATTGAGCCACCATTGGACCTTGGCCGATCGTTAGCCGGTCATTAAGAGAGCGAAACGGATCTCCCGCCTTCCAGCAAAGAGTCATTAAAAAGGTGAAATTACAAAATAAAACTGGTGACCGCCATGGAAAAGAACGGGTATTCCAGGAGGAACGCCCCCAAGGAGATAGCCAAAGGAGAAAGTCGAGTCATAGCCTCGAAAACGAGCAGACGATATATGCCACGATCCCATGCGTTGCAGCGACGACAGAGAAGATATCGAGGATCCTTGCCCAGCACGACATCGTGACAAGATACCGCTCCATCCAGAAAACCTGAGACTTACTACCCAAAGCAAAATACAAGCTGTCACAAGACCTCTACGAAGGAGTCTACAAGATTCAATGCTCTTCCGGAAATGCTACATTGGCCAAACAAAATGATCGCTTCTATGCAGGCTGAAAGAGCATGAAAGGACCGTGGCCAAGAAGCAATTCCGCCTGTCAGCAGTGGCTGAGCACGCTTGGTCTTAACTTGGCCACCAAATCCAATTTCACGACATAAAGATCAAAATACTTTTTGACTTGAATTGACAACGCACTAACATCAAAATTAAAAAACTGAAATACTTTTCGAGCCATTCCAGAAAGAAGATCTAACGACTACGTGATCTGATGCCGATCAGGTCATGTAGTTGTTAGATCTGATGAAATTAACGCCAAGGCCTCAATTAAATATTAAATTTATCTTATTTAAATTAAATATTTTATTTTCATTCTACGTGTTTAAATATAAAATAATACGACTCAAAGGTCCGGCTTTATGATCTCTAGTTCAATATTTTCACAGTATTAAAACCGACGCAAATACATTTTCCTATCGATAACAATCAAGTCCACTAACCGACAACTTAAACAACAACCGAGTAATACACAGAACTAAAACTCGCAGTTAACATCAACTTAACGAAAAGGCTAGGTCATATTGCAGTCAACCTTAAAGAGATATTACAAAATCATGCCTAAAAATAAATACATATAATTCCTATTGAACCCGGTTATACCTAAAATTCAGTCGATTAGTATTAGTGGGTCGCTCCATTACCATTCTTCTGATGGCTTCTGCTTCTTCATTTTTGATATTTACAAAAAAACCATGGTGATTTCTACTTACAGGCCGAGTCTAAAAACAACATTTTAAAAAATTATGCAAATAAAAAATATAGCAGTCTGACTACCAAAATGCCACAATGTTGCTTTCATCAACTATGAAAAATTGAAACTTCCATAACCTTTTTCGAAATTTTCAGGAATTAAAACGCACCCTTTAGAGCTTCATATGCACTGACCAAAATATTTTTAATCCACCCACTTAATTTTTTCCCCCGATTTCGGAAATAGGGCCCACAAATTGGGTGAAGTTTGGTTTTCTCACGACTTCACGATTTTTCTTTTTTAGTAAAAAGAGCAAAAGATACAACAGTTTTGGTTTTAATTCTAAACATATAAGGTCCTAGTATGCTCGCACAAAATTTCATTACATAGTCTCAACCCCTTCTTGGCAAAAATTGAAGCTAAACTCGAAGAAAAAATCGATAATTTAGTGAACTTCGACCTTAATTGGGTATTGTAATTTTACACATAGCCAATTTTAACTTAACACATGCTAAAGAACAATTAATTTAATTAAAATGAATTCCTGAATTTTTCTGGTAACTCTTACGGTTTACAGTTGGTAAAATTAGTCGCTAATCCATGTTACGACCAAATTTGCTCTGCGGCTCAAACTTTTTGGAGGGCAATATTTTGAGTACAATAAGTCCCAACTTTGTTAATGTAGGTTTTAGACTCAGCATGTAATTAGCTATCACTGTGATTTTTTTAAATGTCAATAATGAAGAAGGAACAACTTTTTGGTAATTCATGAGATCGGAAATGTAACGACCCCAGTACTTTTTAATGGCAAAAAGCTAATAAAGAAAGTTTTTTTTCACAAGTGAAAAGTGCTTTCTGTGAACCCACCCATTGAAGAAGGAAAGTCCTTCGACCTCCACTAGTCGGAGTACTTCCCTATAAATCCCATTAAGAGCACGAGAAAAACTCGTGAGCCACTCCGGCGAGAGAATTCATTTGATCCGCTTCGAGCTTTCGAAAGGATCACGGAATCACTTCGGTGGCCCTCATCTAGGGAGAATTATTGATGACTTTAGAATGGCTACGGAGAGCATGGAAAACATGGGACAGACATGGCCATCACATACGTGAGGTGGGATTTACGAATGCTTAGTGAAGAAAAATAAACTTGCACAAGCCATTTAAACACGGAGTTTTATCAAGGTGGTGTCACATGAAAATACCTCAAATTGCACTGAAGCACCCTCTTCATTTTCTTTGACGAAGACTATGGTTCTGAAGTTTAATGGGTATTCATGTCGTATATGGGAGTTGACGGTCAAACGTGATAATTACCATATGCGAAAATAATAATGTCATCTCATTATTTCAAGGAACGAAAATTATCAAGTGGTGGCGTGGCATGAGATTCTTCGAGGAACCTACGCGATAATCAGTTATTATCGCAGACGATAAATATCTCGTTTAAATTAATGACTTCATGGTCAATAGCCGACATCAAGCTGTCGTATGTGGTCTTCAGGATATACAGATAGAATAGAGCTATTAGAAAGCTCTTTTGAAGGTTTGGTCGTCAATTAAACAAGATCACACAGGTACCTTTGCCCAAAACAGCTTTTTAACATAATTTAGTGGTCAAAACCTAGTTCTCACCAAAGTAGAATGGAAAGGGCTGGGCAAAATACATGATTTGCTTTAATTAAAATACAAATTACAAAATACTTTTTCATTGTATTTAAAATACGAAATGCAAAATACTTTCAATTCGTGTATTTGAAATATAAAATACTAAATACAGTATTTTAAACATTATTATTTCAAATACAAATTACAAAATACATTCAGAACCTTTGATTGCAATAAACTGTCGCAAGTGCCCTTATCTAATGGTGCGTTTCCATTGAAGCAAAGCTGAGCAGAGTGAAGCAGAGACGTTCAAAAAACGACGACCAATAATATTGCTCAAAAGACACATCTCCGCTTCACTTTGTACACATGTAAAGTTTTGTGGTATTGGAGCCAGGCCAGGTGTTAGGTAATGTAAATAGAACTAATCCAGCCCAGCCTATTTATCAGGAAAATAAGAATTTCCTTTAATGAACACTAGATATTTAAATGTATCATCAGACAAACAGCCTCTTGTTGGGGCATGAATTAAACTGGCTAAATCAAACAATCTTTATACAGGTCCTGATGAGCACAAACCTTTGTTAAATTTTATGAACACTTCTTTTATATTAGGATAGCTTTCAAGAATGGTAAGCTCTTTTCTTGCGTCGTTTAGGAAGCTGACTAACTCTAACTCCATTTTTGATGTTTGTGGTTGATCACTGTCCCTGTCCACAAAAACAATAAAATCATCATCTTCTTAACTAGTAGTGCTACTCCTGCTGATCTCAATTATTATTTCATGTTTATTGTAATTTTCCTCTAATGCATGAATTGCAAGATTTTGAATCCTCTCTCTCGTCTACTGTGATGCCTTCTGACAACGCATTTTGCAACTAGGGTGGTAACACGACGCCAATATAGCTCCATTTATTTCAGGGGACAGTTCAAAAAACTTATCGAATCTTCTTTCTAAGTTCTCTTTTACTTTTGGTACAATACCAGTAAAATGCCTCAAATTTCTACCCTGCAGTCGATTTAATCTTGTTTTTACAGACATTGAAGTAGGCAGAAGTTTTCCATAACAACAATAATTGCCCTGAATGTACTCTAGAGCGGTAGCAATTGGTTTCAATACTTCAATAAATTCCTCTAATTATTCCAGTTCTATGGACAATAAAGTGTCTTACCCACCTTATCAAATAGTTCATTTAATTTTTATTTACTTTTCATGAGCTGCATAATCGTAAAGAGAGTACCATCTTGTGGGACAGGGATATATTAATTGATGTCCAAGACAGTCTTTTATGACTTCGGCTAATTTGGACCTTCTGGACATATTCCATAACAACGTACATTTAGCAACTGCTTGCATGCAATTTGTTATTCTATATATATATATATAGTGTATGATCTGAAATAAAAATAATATTTCTTGCCTAGTTGCACTAGAAGTTATAATCACTAATTGATTAAGTTTATTCATTTCTTACAACAGTGTTTTCATTTACCTTGGCATTTTTAAAGCTTTCCATTAGTATTATTAAATTTTAACTGTAGATTTCCCCGTTTATTTTAATTTAGGAGGTCAATCAATGTACTTAATCGATTAATGAAAATATACGGAAGTTTAATGTCCGAGATCAATTTAAAAAATGACTATGCACACTTCATGCATTCTATGATGATTTCATCAAAACAGGGCTACCATATCATTCGTATATACATGCATAATTAATGTAACCATTAACACCGTTACCCCTGAAATATAGAGCAACATTAGAAGCAGAAGGCAATCAGAATTATCACGGATATTAGAGAATATATTAACTTCTATTTGAGCAAAAATGGCATTACGCAAACTCTGTGATCTATAACAAATTTTCTAATTCGAATAAAGTGGCATAGTTAAAAATTTCAAAGCGTGCTGCGTGCTCCAGGAATATTCCCATAGATCAATATCCAAAACGTCGACCCGAGGACGGGTGGAAGTGTGCACCTGATGCATCCTCGATGGAAGCCCTCACACGGATCCTTAACGAGGAGGCTCAACCAGCAAACAACCTTCAACATGGTCGACCTCGGAAGGACTCATATGTGACCTTGGGTGGATCCTTACGGTGAATCCAAACGTGGAGTAAATTATTTTAGTTTATAGGCAGGTAAGTCCAAATCAGGCGATATAAAACTAAAATTCAGTTTTTTTCGCGTAACCTAGTCCAAGTCTCATTGTATTGAATGTATTAAATCATATTTTAAAGTCATAAAATAAAATACTCTAAACACGAGTCCCCATTGATTTCCGTACCTTTGACACCCAAATCTTTTCTAGGCTCAAACTTAGTCCGCTAACGAAATCATCAAAGCCTTTTCCAAAATAAACTTTGCATGAATAAAATTAATACTCATTTTATGGTGAATTTACACTGGCAATTAACTTTCGCAAGTTTCTTCCGTAAGATTGAAAAGAAAAACTTTGTGAGTTCCACATAAATAGATTTTTATTACGACCTACGTTTCGCCACTGAACGACATCATCAGGTGGTGATGACACCTGATGATGTCGCTCAGCGATGAAACCTGTCTTAATATAAATCTATTTATGCGGAACTCACAAAGTTAACTTTTTCTTTTCAATCATGAAGCTCTTCCATAAAGTTACTCCTAAAACCAAGAACTTCTTCTGCAAGAGCAGGTGGGGCAGTTAATGCAGAGCCAGATTGGTTACCGTTTACAATGCAACAATACACTTACGCAATTGACTTTCCGAAACTGATAAAAGTTCTGCAAGCGGACTTTCAGGTTCATTCATACCTACAATTAACCTCAAAAGTCGCTAGCTGCAAATAATTTATGCAATAAACTTGCCAAAGCAAACCCATATTAAAAGATGCTTTACAACTATAAGCAGTTCACAGATAATTTTGCATAACTGACAATTTTAAAAAGGCACTTTCTTCCGCATACAGTTAAGAACCAAAATGGCAAAGACCCATGCCACAAATTTGTTTATGGTAACAATAGGTAGCGCTTTTTCATGTTCTTTTCTTATTTCATTTATTTTCCAGTTTACAGTATCTGCATGGGAACTTTATGTTTCAAGTGTCTCTAATTTGATAATCATTTTTTTCATGTCCGCATGACTGAACTCTAACGAATGGTCGCCTTGGCGTAAGAGTGCAGAATATGTCCCGTAAGAGTAGGTTAGCAGCCGTTTCGCATGTTAATTCCCTTCCACGTATGTACGTCTATTAGTTTAACATTAAAATAGGTAATTATAGCATGAAAGTGATTTTGACGGTCACTGCATGCCTGATGTGGACTTCCCCCCCCCCCTGCTCTACACCGTAGAGGCAGCCTGCAAGGTATCACGCAGATGTAGATAAGTTAAGAACAAAGTGTCATTTTTGCTAACAATTTCTGGCTGGTATTTCGACTCCACGCAATAGCAACACATTCCTGTAGTTTGCCGCAGTTAACTTTATACTCCTGCCAACCAGGCAAACAGGTATGCACCCAGTTAAATTTAAATTTCAGAAATCCGTCCTGAAATTGAGTTCATAAAGTCGAA
The DNA here is from genome assembly GCA_963573305.1 of Pyrrhosoma nymphula. Taxonomy (NCBI): domain Eukaryota; kingdom Metazoa; phylum Arthropoda; class Insecta; order Odonata; family Coenagrionidae; genus Pyrrhosoma; species Pyrrhosoma nymphula. The sequence continues at coordinate 41,224,014 of OY754339.1, read as the reverse complement.
CACATAATGAAATCATGCCCAAAAATATTTTTAAAAAATAAACAATTCCAACAGCGACACGCAGGGCATTATTAAGCTAAAAGCGACATATTTAGCTTGTTACGTGAAACTAGTACGTTTCTAGGGAGCACATTTTTACTTAGAAAAACATTTGGACCACGCTGGAACGTAATCACATCTGACTTATCTCATTTACATTCTCTGGCAAACACAAAAAGTGCGGTGAAAATTTCACACGAAAATATCCGACACGTTACGTTGAAACAAGTGAATTCCTATAGATCCACATGTTTATCCACAACCAGTGATACGGTCAGACAATTCCGGACCCATAATTAGTTTCAAACTTATTTATTTAGCATATTTCTTTCCCTGAAAAATATGACATTGTAATAACATTGTAATTTCATGTATTTAACTCAGGACTATTTACTTTTCAAATAAAAAAGAAAAATAACCAAAAGGTTATAAATTGGTTTTTTTTAATTAGTTTTAGAAACATGCGATCAATGCAGCTAGAAAATCCCCAACCCATTATTAAATACCGACTATTCTATTGCATGTTTATTTCCCTAATGAAACGTGAGGTACAGACAAAAATAAAAATTTGACCTATTTAACCTTGAGCTATTTAATCCCAAAATATAAAAAAAGATGGAAATTCCTTGAAAACTAATTTTAGAGACCGCATGATGGATTTGGATGGGCAATGTCCGACGCTTTATTAGATAAAGACTCTTCTTTGGCATATGTATTTCCTCAAAAATTGTGATGGAGAAACGAACAAAAATTTGGCACACTTAACCTTGAGCTTACCATTTTTATTTTAATCTACTCTCTAGAAAGAAAAAAACAAATAAAACTGATATAAATTGCGTGGAAAATAATTTTAGAGACCGCAACACAGACCCAGAGCAAGGTCAGCCCAGTAATGACATAAAATATATGCTTACTTTTGCTCATTATTTCCTCAAAAACGTGACGTAGAGAAAATAATAAAATTTTTACAATTTTAACATAGTACATCTAACTAATTAGTCTCCACAAAGAAAAACAGTTAAGAAACTAATTTCCGGCCGGAAAATTCTTGAATCATTTTACGCAGAGGCAAACACAAAGTTTAACACATTTACCCTTGAACTATTTACTCACTAAAAATAAAAAGACAAATAAAAACGCGGAAAAAATAGTGATCGCTTGAAAAATAATTTGTTGGTAACCGCACGATCGCAAACGCAGTTAGTATTCACGCTATTCCACGCGGTTTAAATGTCGCCATTTCGTCCTCGCCTAATTTATATTCCGGGCGTAGCATTTGTATCCGTTCCGTGCGCACTTTGAAGTCGGAAATGTCTGTCGACGCCGCGTGAGATAAGATCGGATCCGGGAATTAAGGGAGGAAGAAATCACATCCACCCGATTCTCGATTACTCCGATCTTCTTCTTTTTTAATGAAGCGAACTGTAAATAATCAATTTAATTCCTACACCGTCATTGCAATGGGATTTCCCCATCGCTGCTCCCCCACTACAATAATAATAATTAATTTGTCATTTAATGGTATACACCACAATATACATCGTCAAGTTAAGGCATTGGAAATAACATCCATACATTTATACATTACACAGAACATATTTCATCATCAACATCAAAAAATTCATCAACTGAATAGAACGCCTTACAAACTAACCATTTACGTATTGCATATTCAATCTTCAAAATAAAAACGGCTCCCCCGTAAAATAACTAAAATGCCATTTAAGGTTCCATCCATAAAAAGACAAACCATTTTACAAATCTAACCTTAATGGCGGTAATTATTTATCATTGTTTGAACGAAGAGGTACTCAAATAAAAAATACAATTAAATAATTGTATGTAAATGTAAAAAGTCATCACAGGCTTGACAAGCACATACATAAAGAGCATCAAAGAAATAAACTTGCACGTAAATTTGAATTTTCGACAGCACAAACGCCTTCGTCGGAAACTGAAAAAGTGATGAAGGGGGAGGGTTAGGTTAGAAGAATAGAAGAGACGAGGCAGGCAGGGGAAATATGGTAATTAATTTAGAGGAATAAATTGATTCCCGGAGGATTTATATCTTTGAAGAGTCAGATTCAAGCTAATACCACAGTTTTGAGTGCAAGTGAGGAAATTGTGGTGGTGAGAGAGATAAAGAGGAGAATGGAAAAATGGTTGTAGTTGATGAAAGATGGTCTGTGGAGTGAGGCGTGCACCACTTAGAGAAGAGAAGCAGATAGGGAAAGGTTCTTGCTATATCGTGTATATGTAGATATATGAATATTTTTATATCTGTCCATAACATTGGAAACCCAAAGGTATAATATATGTTACGCTTAAACAAGACATTCATTTTCAACTTAATATTTATACTAACTTGGCACCTCCAGAAAAGTCCTTGGCTTTGGAGGACCAGTACTTTTACAGACTTTTTTATGCAAAGTGTACAAAATAACTTTGTATATATCCGCCTCATGAGCATGTGTTTGAAAGCCAAACACGGTGGCTGAAGGGTGAAGGTATTCGTGAGTCATTTAGTACGCTTTTCAATAAGTTTTCGAACAAGTTATGTAATAAAATTCTAGGACCACATTTCATTTAAGGACATCAGTTTATGCGGTGGAACTCACCATGCACGCAGTAATGTAAAAGATGCGAGAATTACATTTTACATCACTGCCTTAGTTGAAGCATTTTATGACTTGAGCTACTGATAGTATTTGGCGTGGTATTCGAAATGTAGGGGAAAATTAAAATAAAATATTTCTGTCGAATCTGTGACTTGGCGTGACACCTTGATATTTGTAATCAACCATTATAATAATATGAAATGTACTATTTTGCGTTTAGAAGAAAATCTGTTCACATTTAATCGAGTGATTACGAAATATATATATATATATAAAAAAGTAGCATTTTACTGCCAAAAAAATTGATAAAATGGATTTTTTTCACTTTTATCTATCTATATACGAGGTTTGGTCCACAAAAATGCGGAATATTCTAATTGCGCAAGTTGTACAAGTCCAATTGTCACAGTTTTTGTCGTTGTGTTGATCCTCGTGTTCCTGACGTATAACGAAATTGCTTGTCATATTAGTTGTTTAATTTACTGTTGGCTATCGAAAATGTCACACGTGTTTTGGTGTTCTCAGAGAATTTTTACTTATGTTAAAATTGAACAAAGAATTTGCATTCAATTTTCCTATAGTAACGCCATAAAATTCAGTACCGTATTGAAAATTTAAAATTGCTTTTGGCGAGTCGTGTATGCATAAAACAAGCATTTGCATGTGGTAAAAACGTTTCCAAGAAGGCCGTGAAGACGTTGAAGATGACGAACGCCCAGCACATCAACAACCTATGAAAACGACGAAAAATTGAATAAAATTGCTATGAACAATCGCCGATCCTTTATCAGAAATTTTGTTGATGATGAAGGCAAATTATTTGGCTCGTGCAAAGCAATTATTTTGGATATTTTGGGCATCACAAGAGTGGCAGTAGAATTTGTCCCGAAAATGTTAAATCGCGATGATACACCTGCTCACACTTCGCTACTTACTCAAAACTAAAGCAAGGTTTTAAGCGAATCCGTCCATAGACAATAATCGCTCCAAACACCTTAATCCATGTTCTGGTGTATTATAGAAAAACATCACTTCTGTTTCATGCGTAAAACAATATTTTACCTTTCCACTCTACATTTTGCGCAAAATAAACTTATAATCTTGAATAATAATGAACTTCACATGGTGTAAAAATTCCAGAATTGGTGAATAAGGGTGAAAAATAATATTTCTCTATATAACATATGTGGCATGTTCTCCAAAAACTATTCATAAGAAGTAAAGCATCACAAAGAATTGAATAGTTTGATAATTAAGGCACCGAGTTTTTTTAATTTAATTTTATCTAAATAACTGCAGTAATAACGTCAGTATGCCTTAATTCAATAAACATGGAGTCGCAGTCCACATATCCAGAAAATAACAGTCCAGTCCAGAGAAATAAAAGCGCTCATTAAATAATATATTCGTCAAATAATCTACATATTTTCCGTCTTAATACTCCTTACTGCTCTCATAGCTACTCATAAAACTCGTTAATGAGTAATCTGAGTTTATGTATTTTATTATTGAAACCAATATTTTTAAACAATTGGTGGAATCCAGAATTTATTTTGACTCACGCAGTTGCGAATGGAACATCCTTAGGCTACGTTTTCATGCATCCCTTATGCCCATTATGCGTTACCACATATAGCGTAGCCAATGAGATCAAGATCCCCAACGCAGGCTGCGCTGCCGTCGTAGTCCATCTATCAACTTATGACGCAGCCTGCGTTTCCGAAGCTGCGGCACGGAGGGAGACCCGACGCTGCCTGTCATTCGTTGACCACGTCATTCGTTCCCGAGGAATTGTGAGTCATCTTAAGACTGTTGTTTACGATTAAATTTTGGCGAAGGCGTGTCTTAAAGACCGTTTCCGGTGGTTGAGAAAATTATTGAAAAAATTCGGTATCATCATCATCGTTTGGTCATTTAATCCTAAGATTGGTTGACTACGGCCCTCCAACCTTCCCTATCTAATTCTAGTTCCCATACTCCCTGGTAGTTCTTCTTATGTACTTTCCTCTTTTTATCTGGTTTATGTATTTATTCATCGGCCTTCCTCATGGGATTATCCGTCTATCATTCCTTCAACTATATTCCTCACACACCCAATGCACATACATCAGAGTGTGCCCAATCCACCTGGTTCTTCTTTTTTGCTCAATATTGTCCTTATCTCTTCCACCCTTCTGCGTAATTCTTTTATTCTTATAACATCCGTCCATTTGATCATCAGCATCATGGAAGTGACTAAAATCCTCATTTGTATAACACCAAGGACGTTGAACATAGAGACACTTACACTCGCCGTGGTCTTCGTCTTCTTAAAAATTAATCGTAATCAAGCATTTTAAAGCGCAGCGCCATCAAAGTTACTGCTTGCAAAAAATCATTTTCCTGCAGCTGCGTCAACTAAGACAGCAACAATTCGGAAAAACGAACGCGTGACGGTTTACCACCGCCTTCCCTTTTCAATCCGGTGCTGCCTTTGCCATCAAAACGCACAACGTGAATGACGCACAAAGCTGCGGCAAAACTACGCAAAATCGGATGCGTGAAAATTTATCTCGAGACGGGCTTCATGACTCGGCGGTGGAAACCAGTCAATTAAAGCCCATATTTTGGAGTAATGATATCAGGCCGCTGACCTCCGCTGACTCACCGCATAAGAATGGTCCCGGCTGAAATTCCCAGAGGTATTTGCGGCCATGAAGTGGGAAAGTTTGCCTTACTTCCCAAGGGAAATCTCCTTCGCAGGTAGTAAGACGTTAAGCTTTCGTCAATGGGAGTGATGACTTCATTATTTCTACTTTATATTCCAACTTATTTGAATTTCATTTATGATTATTTGTCCAGAAAATTGCTGCGGAAAGGCAAGATGGTTTTGACATCATTAGAAACATTGATTTCCAATGATTTCGGTTGCAAAAATTGTAACGTGTTCGTATAAACCCCCACTGAAATTAGCCTTGAATGGTTATAAAAGAGCAATATTTTCTCATTTTTAAAAAAGCTAGCTATATAATCGCAGTAGAGAGGCAAGTTAAAGTGTTGCACCAATTGTTATAGTTACTCAAAAGACTACTAACACTAAGTGCATGCATAAGTAGATTTTTTATTATGATATATTATTTTTTCTACACATTTCACCCATTGCATTACCCATGGCATAGCAGCATCGATGAACGAGACATTCATATCGCTAAAGCCCACGTATGCACGAATATTCCCTTCCTATTACTCAGAATCAAAAATAATTCAAACCAGTCCAGTATGACCAGTTACATAATTTCCCATCATTCCCTGTTCTTGCCGTTTTTGCCCTCGTTCGAGATCATCAACTTAGTTTTTTTTTATTCTTCGCTAAAAATTCATTTTCTATCTATGAAAAAAAAACAAGTTGCCACGTGAAAAATGACGGAAATATTTTTTGACGCTGTTTCCAAAACTTTACTCATTAGCCCAAAAAGATGCGAGTGGTGTAACTTACTAACACAGCTGACCAGCAATTGTAAGATCTGTATTTGATTCCCGGTCAAGTCAAATAATTTTTTCATACCTAATTTCACCCTCTTTGGTGTACGTAACTATATCATCATCATAGTATTAAAATCCTAGGATTGGTATACTGCAGCCCTCCATTTCGCCCTATCCCATGTCAGTTCCTTCACTTCCCTATGGTTCTTCTTCCCCGTATCCCTCTTGACATGCCCCAAGTACTTGTCTCTTAGTCTTCCTCTGGGGACTTTCCCTTCAATTTTTTCCTCCATTATGCTTCTTATGTAATCGTTGTCTCTCATAACATGGCCAACCCACCGAGTTCTTCTTTAGCGTATGGTGCTCCACAGTGTCCTTTCTTCTCCACAATTCTTCTGTATACCTCCTCGTTTCTCACCCTATCCGTCCATTTGATCTTTAGCATCCTCCTCCAGCACCATGTCTCGAAGGCTTCTATTCTTTTCCGGTCAGTTTTCCAGGTAATGGTGCTCCCGAGGTAGGTGAATGATTCCACTTGCTCCAATCTTTCTCCTTTGGGGCGGACGTCGGCCACTACTTTCTCTCTTCCGCACACAAGTATCTTGGTTTTCTTTTTATTGACTTTCAAGTTGTATTACATAACTATAATAAAGATAAAATAAGCAAAACGATTTATTTCCACCTCTTCCCCCTCTTGCCCAACATCATCCCCTCCATTTTTCCAACATCCAACCGCTCCAACATCCTGTTAGTCCTTATTACACCCTCGAACCACTTCTTCTACTCCCTTCGAATATTCTCCTATACATCCTCCTGACCCTTTTTAACACATGTTAGTTCGTCTTCCTCTCTACCCTGTCGTGCTTCCTCCAACCCCCATCTCTAAAGCTTCCAGTCTGCACTCATCTCTCTTCCAAAATCACTAAGTTTAACAGCTCAATAAAAATATGCCAATGGCCAGGCTATCCGGTCATAAATTTATTCCCGGGACGATAACACCAATGATTATCTTGGTTCCTCATCGTTTGCGGAATGAAAAGCATTTAAAAATATTTTTAAAACTGTCCGTCCGTCTTCAAACTTTCCGATATTTTACTCACGTTCTCCTTAGCTGCTGCGGGCGCTAACTGGAAGAAGACCAACGTGAACATTACACAGTCTTTCAAATTCCACAGAAACTACTGAGAGGGTGATTTCAAAACTCTTTGCACCAACGTCAGGCAATTCCAATTAATGATCTTGAATGGCGGTCTAGGAGTATTTTCCTCAGCTCATTCACAGCCACCAGCTTAAAATACGGGCGTATTCTCCTTCTCTATTTACGTTGCACAGTCCAAAATTTGCTTTTTATTTCCCTCTTTATGTTTGATAATAACTGGACCGTAATTCCTAAGACTTGTGACGAACATTTGTACAAGAGGGGGGGCTACCATGGATACTGGATTTGCAACGATAGTCGTCAAAATCTTTCTTAAAATGTGCTATTCATCTGGCTGGGAAGTTTCATTGATTACAATCAACCCAATCTCCCAAACAAAAGCCTAAACGGAAAACGCTTGAGCCTGGAAAAAAAGAGTACCCAGCACCTTACCACAGTTATCGGTGGAAAAATCGTATATCCACCCTAAAACTCAAAACGATAGCAAAGTACCTGTTTATATTCATATTTTAAAATGAAAATAGAAGTAATCCACAAAGATAATGAAAAATATTACTTCAAGAAGGTAAATTATATTCCATTTTAAATTATAAAGAAAATGGACAATCTGGCAATGAAATTTTGTAAATTTTGAAAAAAAAGCTCTCTTGCCGCTGATGTAGCGCGACGGAAAAGTTGGACTTACATTGGTTCATTCATTGTCCGTTGAAGGAGCATTCAATGTCCGGCCAACGTAAAAGATTCACTCCTTCACAATCAACAAGCTTCACGATCGCCACCGTGCGTTTCCGTTTCGTCAGGAAACGTCGATCGTAATCCCGACCTTACATACTATTCAACAGGAAGGAACACTGCATTTGAAGCGCATTCGTCCGCATAGCACCCAAATATGCATCGGAATTCCCCCGAAATATCTCTGCCGCAACCTGTAATCGAACCCGGACATACATTCAGCAACCACACGTCTACCCAGTTCCTTTCATCAACTTCGATTTTATGAATATTATGTGATATTTTAATTTGGCCGGTTAATGACTTGGCTGGACTAAAAAAAGCAATGTGCCCTAACAATGGCAAAAACAACTGCGGGTTTCATGAGCGAAAGGTTTCATTACTTTCACGTTTTGACGTCTCGAAGGTACAGTGTACGAGGAACGGTAGCATCTACGTCACCGTTAGGGCGGCTTTAATCATGCAAATTAACTTCTATGGAATTCGGCGATGCCCGTAAGTGAATCGTTACTTGCAGGTCGTTGTTCTGCCTACACATAACTTACTATTTTTCTCCAAAAAAATGAATGACGAAAGTCAATGCATTTTGCCATTTCTATAATCGCCTAAATTCAGCTCTCAATTCGTTTGTACATTGAACTCTTCCAGTTCCACAGTCATTAGTGGAATTTATAAATTAGTATAAATTTCAAATATAATGCGTATTATATGTGCGTCTGAAAATCGTATAAAGCATGAGCATTATTCTAAATCTAATAATTCAATACAGGAATAGTCACAATTATTATCTTTAAGTAACCTCTAACAACAACAAAAATATTCCATGGTAAAAATAAATATTTACACAAGAAACGTAAGTATATAAGTCATTCTAGCTGAAAAATTAATTTTTTGTTGCATTTTTAATTCATGTTAACAGCAATGTGATAAATATTTCACCGTATACGATACGATTTTATCACATAATCAAAAAGCTACTTGCAGGAAAAATAGAGGCCAATCTAATTTTCCGCGCAAGTGCGAACCATGGTCGATGGCGAACCGATTTCTACTCCTATCGACACTTAATCTCAGGGAAGTCGACGCTTACACACACAAGTGCTATATGCAGACGACTTTAAGAGCTACGTTTTCATGCAGCCGTTTTTGCGTCATTTTGCCTCTGCACTGTGCGTCACGCGTATATCCCGTTTTCATGGCAACGGAAGCATCGAATGAAAACAGAAGACGCCGTCTTCTGTTTACAGCCGATGCGCCGTGGCAGCAAAGAAGCTACCGGGGAAGTTTCATCTACATCTACACATTACCCCGCAAGCCGCCTCAATAGGCGTGTGGCGGGGGGTGTTAGGACACCAGCCGTTTACATATAAAATGGACACGCTCTAGTAAAATTACGCCTAGCATTTATTATAGTCCCTTATTGTTCGGGGGAAAAACGAATTCCCATACCTATCCGTTCGGCAAACTATCTCTCTTAATTTATCGTTTCTGTCGGACCTGGAAATATAGTGGGGTTCTAATATGATGTTCTCCGTGTCGCTCTGAAAGATATCTATTCTCAATTGTTCAATCAATCTAAGCCTAGCGCGCAGCCTCCGAGTCTCTAGCGGCTCCCAGCCTAATTCGTTTAACATCTGTGTAACGCTGTCTGTACGCCCGTAGCAGTTTTTGACGAATCGTGCAGCTTTCCTTTGTATTTTATTAAGCTCCCGGATTAAGTCTTTCTGCACCGGATCCCATATGCTCGCTGCATATTCAAGGTGTGGCCGGACGAGTGCGAAATAGCACCTCTCTTTTACTTTTTCATCCGAAAATCTTCCAACAATACGCTTGACGAATCCTAGCTTCTTCAGAGCTCTGCCACAAATATTTCGTATATGTGCTCCCCACGATAGGTCCGAAGTTATCGTAACTCCTAGATACTTCACTTCATCTGTCGCCTATATGTTAACACCATCCACAGCATATACATGGGAATAGTTGGACGACCTCCGCAAGAAATGTACCGCCGTGCATTTGCTCAGATTAAGTTCGAGTCCCCACATTTTCGAAGACATTTCGTTTTTGGCGCAAAAGTTATGGCAGCCAAAATCACCTCGACATGCTCCACTTTGATAGGTTGTACTCAATATCCTGACGTATTCTATGCTCAATATAGTGTACATACTTGAAGAGCATACAATCAATAATATTTATCAACTATTTGCGGCCGTTTTACGCAAACTTCATTTTCCGACTTTTGGCCAGCGTTTTTTGATTTGGTCCCACCGTGAGACGGTGGAAAACCAAGATTCGTTCAGCCTTCTTAATTAATCCTGTTCAATGTGGATATATAATATGTGTTGCCGTGTTTCTGAAGAAAAATGGATATTCACGTGGAGATTGGTGATGAGCTGCACCTCTAAAGTTCAACTTTTGTCCACAATCTGAAAATGACGCACAATTCCTCGGGAAATAATCACGTGACCAACAAATGACGGGCAGAAAGCGTCCGTCCACCCTCCCTGCCGCAGCTCCGGCGACGCAGGTTGCGTCGAAAGTTGAAAGACAGGCAACTCAGCTTGCGCTGTAGACCTCACGTCTGATTGGTTACGCAGCGTCCAGCAACGCAAAACCGAGTGCTTGAAAACGTATATTAAGTCTAATGCCATAGAGGTAACTTCCATCCTTAAAGCTACCTTAACATACACACGTATCTCGCCATTACCACGTGCTTTCATGTCACTGCCTCAAATTTTTCTTTCGCACAAACAGAACGCCCAAATAAGTTTCTTGTTATTTTTTACTTTTATCATCCCAAGGTTTTTTTCAAGCATAAATCTTCTTCATTCCATCGTTGAAATATTACGATGCTACTCTAACGCTCCGCTCTTAGACGAGTTGTTGTTTTTTTCTTCCGAGGAACATTAAAAATTTCCACACTCTTTCCCATTCTCTTTTCCATCCCATTCGTAGGGCTTGTTTGTTCCCTTCCGCAATGAAAAAAATGTTGGAGAGAGAAAGAGAGCCCTTATTTTCCCTCCCGCAAAGCTTTGTGCGGAAATGAAGCATTTCGCAGGGGGCCTTAAGATTAACCAAGCGTCTTTTTTTTACGAGCAGCGCGCAACCTGAGATTCCACGGTTAAAAAATTCCCGTCTTTCGGAGGAAACACTGCGTATGGGAGGGAGCAATCCAGAGCATGTGAGGAGCTTTTTACGCAGGGACACTTTTCGTGTGTGAACGTCGAGAAGATGTGGGTGTCTATCCTGATTAAACGCAAGAAAAAATCCGACCGGAGATGTTACGTATGTGTAAGCTAAGTCTGCACGTCTGCGTCTGCATACCCATTACGCCAATCTGAAGGGGGAAAAAATACCAGCTCACGAGTAATTGGCTCTTGTTTAAACACTGCAACAAATATCTACACATTGTAGGTTGGTAATTTTGGGGAGGCAATTTCAACTGGTTCGGGTGAACAGGGTGTGCAACATGGCTGAGGGAAGGACTAGGTTGGAAGTTACTAAAGAATTAGAAGCAATACGCTAGACTATGGTCATCAGCAGTCATCAATCCGAAAATTGGTTGGCTGCAGCTCTCCCCTCCACTCTCCTATCAGCCAACAGCTTCATTCCTAATTAATCCTTCGGTTTTACGTCTTTCATTATAAGTCTGATGCATCCCATTCTTGGTCTTCCTCTGTAATAGAATAATATACATACATATATACCCATCACGCCGTTTTCTGTCGGGGTAAGTACAGTCAAAAGGTTCAATTCTCAATGTTAAACCTGCGAAGCTGAGTTCTTTAATAATATCCTCCACACTACACTATCCTTGCATACCTCTTTTGATTCAGTTACCCTCATATATTGCTTCATTCAAGTCTTACTATTCTTAAGACATAATATTCAAACCGAAAATTCAGTTTGAAAACAATTGTAACTGCTCAGCAATTGAACCGATTAAACAGATAAAGTATCTGGGAGTAATTTTGGATTATTGCCTAAGGTGACATTTGCACATTTCCAATGTTTGTGCGACTCTGCGGTGTAGTTTATCAAAATTTTATTTTTTCCAAAATAAGTTTCCACTCCATATCCGCAAACTTTTTTATTTTTCCCTAGTTCACTAGAAGTTCGATTATGGATTGATTTGTTTGGGAGGAGCATGATATGATTCAATAGGGGCTGCTATAATATTGCAGAAGAAGATAATTAGAACGAAAAATTCGCGGGAGCATACTCCCCCCTTTTCTCTATTCTAAGGATTCTTCCTTTAATAAATATGTATTGTTATAAGGTACTGAAAATATTTTATGTATAAAGCGGCAATACATCAAAAGTTATGGACAGTCACAAAAGGTTTAATCTTCGAAGAGGCCACTGGGTCCCGGTGCCTAAAGCATTTTTAACTCTATTTAAAAGATTCTTTTTTGTACATGGGACCGAAATTATACAATCAATTACCGAATAAAATAAAAGAGGTAAAAAATAATTATCATTTTCTTAGTTTAGTTAAGCAATGGTTTATGCCTTATAGTAATAATGAAATTGTGCTTAGTCGAGATTCATTTTATTTCATTTTTGCTACCAGAGTCAAAGTTGTTTTGTCTGTAAAAAAATAGCTTTTATATTTTATATTTTTTTTTAATTTCTCATGTACGCTCATTTATCATTATTGTCAATTTATACATCATATCTTTTCATGCACATATATTTCACATATATTTTTCAATATATGTGAAATTTGAACTGAAGGTACCCTAAAAACAGGCCAATTGCCTAGTAGGGTACCTAACTTACCATTTGTAAAATAATGTATTAATCTAATGGTTTATGAAAGAATAAATTATATTATATTATGATTATTCCCCCTCTAAAGAGTCACTTCCTCCACATTCACTCAAGACTTTCTCGGTCTACCCGTTCCTCTCACGCCATTCACTCTACTATCGTATATCTGCTTCGTTATTCGATTTCCATTCTTTCTCTGAACATGACCAAACCATGTATATCTCCTCTCTCACTCCTTTGATGTATATCCATGACCGGAGCATCCATTCCACATTATGTCATCAACCACTCATTACTATCCTTCCCTTCTGCTTTACCCCACACCTTTCTCAGATAACTCACACACGATGCATTTAGCATCCTCTTGTGCTTATCCTGGCTTGCCCAAGTTTCGCTACCATACGATAAAAAGGGAAGGAGTACACTTATGTGTATTAAAATTTGGCCTCCTTAGGCGATAAATAATTCCTTAATATATTCTTATAGCCTCAAACCTTCCTTCCCACATTCGCACGCCTTTTAATCTAAGATCCATGGACATATCATAAATAAAGGGTATTTTCAATCGAGCTCATCAATCTTAAGCACGTTCACACCAAATGGCAACTGTACATATCTTATTTAAATTATATTTTTCATTTTTTGTGTTCAAATTGTTTATTTAGTTTATTCTTTCAGGGCAAATTTTTTAAAATGTTTTCAATATTTATTTGGACCACGATATTATTCTCATAAAAAATTGAGTGAGACAGTAACTCGGTTAACATACAGTTCACTCCGTCTTTTCCCTCTCTCAAATCTTTTTTATTGTTTCCCTTACTTTTTACGAACGATGTCTCGACACCCCTGCCACACCCCCCTCCAGTGGCTCGCAGGGCAATATGTAGATATATTTCTATTAATTTATGTATTACATCTACATCCTCGAAATACCATGCGAGCCACCTACCAGGCAACCAGGCAAATCAGAACCTCGCAGGCCAACCCCAAAACCAAGAGAATGCTACGTTGACAAACGTGCTAACATGCAGTGGAAGGGTTTTAATACTACTATGCGTTTAAATATTAATACTAGTTCGTGCAGAAAACGAAGGACCACTTCACAATCTATAGCACGTTGATGCTGAGAGAAAAATGGTTTTGGTAGGGGGAAAACTTCAGAACTTTGTCCAGCACATTCTCCTCCGTTGGCAAATAAATATGCTAGGACAGATTGACAATCTGGAGGTGGGACTAGAAACTGCACTTCACTGGCGTGACCGGGATGATCCCTCGTCGTTTCCCCTGTGTAGCTTCCTAATCTCAAATTTAAGATACCTCAATACTCTATCGCCGAAAGAAAATTCTAATTCTGCGGCTTTGCAAAAAGTGCGCAGTCTCCCTGTTTAAAAGTTGTCCCTGCGAAACGCCATAAGCCCGGTTCAAACGAAATTTAATCAAGCATAAATTAGAGGATACTCACAAGTATTAAAACTTAACAATTTCGTGTATTGAAGATATACAACCATCTGACAAGCATAATTCCTATCACACTGGCTGAGCTACTTCATTTCATAATTGATGCGGTACTAGTTTGCTACTAGCTCCCAGTACGACCCAGTAGCCTTTGACCAATCATGTTAGGTTTTACAGACGCTATGTGATATTTACTAACTGAAATCAGCTCCTTCTATACCTCCTTTTGGTTGCCTGTAATTTTCAGGCTACGAAATTAACAATAAAGAAAAATATCTCCACTACTTTTTCGGTCGCTGCTGTCGTTGATTGCTTTTTTTTATTTTTTAGTAGGCTTCGGCTAATATATGAATGAAAATACCACTTCCCCACCAGCAAAAGTTGAATTATCGCGTGAATACTTCTGACCAATCAAATCGTACCAACTGATTCCGTCCTCAACATCTAGTACTGGCTAGTATACTAGGTATTGTGATGGATCATTTATCGTCTGAAACAGGTTTTAAAATCTGAAAACTCCCAAACGTCGGATTTTTTATTGTTTATGTTTATACGACAAACGTTTGCTGCTTCGTCGTCAGGCTCAATCAAAACCCTCTTCAATGTCTTGTTCTCAATACTCTAACGGGTGGTCGAAAAAGTGCACAACACTGTTCATCGGATAGCTAGTTGATCTCGGCACATGCATTAAAAAACCGGAAAAACTTGCGTGATAAGTATTTAGAGGGGAGGAGGTTCTTGAAATTATATGCTGTCTTACATTGGAGGAATATAGAGGTTAATTATTCTCCAAAATCGCCATACGTGGCCTTAAATGGCCCCTTAAGGTGGTAGGAGTTATTTTCGTTTATGCAGAATTTTGCGTGAAAATTTGCACACATATTATCATAGTGCTATTTATAGATAAAAGTATAAAAATTTCATCTTACCGATTTGTTTTTTTGGAAAATCAATGCTATTTTAACACGTAGCCTTATGGCACATGACATACATTTCATTAAAGTTCGATTATATACGCAATATTTCCTTATAAAGGCGAAATAACACATTTCAGATTATTAAAATGGTTTAAAACAAATAGTAATGTGTTACGACGATTCGAAAAAGTATATTTATATATAATGTACACCTAAATATTTAATACCACACCGAAAACCTAAGTCGTAACTTGCTTTACTGAAAGGAAAATATGTAAACTATAATTATTGAGTCATTTCCACTATTTCATGTGTTGTGAGTACCACCGCATAAACAAATATACTTAATTCATATGTGGTCCTAGAATGTTTTTTTACCTGTTTTAAACAATATTTAAATGTGCACTCAATGACCTACGATTATCGCTCCAGCCACCTTATTCAGAAACAGCCCTTGTACTTTGTACCAAAACAGTAACTTGAACTAAACTCCAAACGAGAATATTTACTCAACGTTTATATTCTATCATGGTGACTGAACTGCGTTTTGAAAACCGACTCGAAATTGAGGCCCTCCCAACACGCAAGCAAATAGCTGCGGGCTGATTTCAAAATTTTCCTGCAACTGATGGCAAGGACAACATGAAGTGTGAGGACTGTACCCTAGGCTTTGAGTAAAAGCAACAAGATCCTCACCCGAGGCGTTTGGAAACTCACAGAGAGATTAAAAAAAGATTAATTCGGACAAAGTCAACGTCCACCTGGAGAAATTCTTTTAAACATTTCCTCCCTCGCCACAAAAACTTTACAAAACTTTAAGGTGGCTTGAGCGGTAACCGTGGGTCGATGAGGGCACACTTAAATATTTTTCAAGTTAGTCGAAAAAATATTCTTGGGCCACATTTCACTCCAGTAAATGTTCCCTCTACTTCTTAGAGCTTTCATGTAGCCTTTCATTTACTCAGCAGTCATGAGTCTTCTATTTAACCACATTAATATATTTTCTGATGACGTCAATAACATTTTACGAAAACCAACATACTACGAAAGATTAGATCACGTGAATAAAATTAGGGAAATAGGCTGCAGAACAAACAGGTATCAAATTTCATTTTTCCCGCCTACGATGAGATAACCATTAATTGCCTATTAGACTTTTAACAAGGTTTGTCGATTGGTAGTGTAGCTGATTGGTTGATCCGCACTCTAATGCTTGTTTCTTTATCTGCTACGTAGTACTACCTTGCATGTTCCCTGCAAAACTCTTTGTGTCTCTTAGCATGTATGTAGTTGCAAAATACATAAATACAAATAGTTTCTCTAACATTGGTAGCATAATTACAGTATAGTGCATGTTGGTAAAAAAACCACCAGACAAGTATTTACAAATTTTCGCTAATGCATTAATAGTCGTAGTTTCATTGATTTATTAGGTTAAGTGCATGTCGGTGATGACTAACCCCATGCCACACACCCTTGAAGTGGCTTGTAGGTACTTATGTCGATGTACATATACGTTCTCACCAGATACAGACAGGAACGTCAACTCATAGACTCAATCGTTTTATCATGGATAATTCCGACGGTTCGACCTGAAGCCGTTGATTCCGATTATGCTTTTCTTTGCGACGATCCTCAAGCCTTATTTTTCCACAGTTTTTACCAGACTACATACTAACACTATCTCAAAAACCATAGCCTACAAATTCTAGCGGCCGCGCGACCAAATACTCGTAATTTCCCCCCGAGTTTCCCTCGACATTTTCTTCACCCCTTATCTTCCGCGGGGCCAAAAAGTCGCCCTTAAACGCCCAGTCCTCCGTCCACAACACTCCTTGCTCACCAAAACCCCCGCCCCCATTAACATATCCTGCCACTTCCCTTCCGACGTCCCCTTACAACGCAGAAGCATCCTTCCCCAGGCGACGGCGGGCGCTATAAGGCACACACTCCATCTCCACATTTCATCCCCCATTCATTTTAGCCGAAGCGCATATGGTTACTCGCATATCTCCCTTTTCGCGAGCCCAGTATTATCCCGCGGCCTAATCTCAAAGCATAAAATTATCATACACAGGATGAAGAGGCTGCGCGTATCGCTCTGATTTTGTTTTGTTATATCACTAATGGTGCGAGGAGAGAAGGAATTTTCGCACAAGACAATTCGCACAAGTAAAGGAATTTTCGGTATTGTAATTTTGGCGCGGTGTTCGAAACTTAGACGAAACTATTTTGAAATGTTTTTTATATTGGACTAGGCGTGACACCTTGATATTTGAAAGCGAAAGGCGTAATGATGAGAAATATATTATTTCGCGTTCAGAATAAAATCTGTAAATGTGTAATCGAATTATTACGAAATATATGTCGTGCCTTAAGGCTACGTGTAAAAATAGCATTTCATTGTCAAAAAACCAAATCGGTAGGACACAATTTTTTTCACTTTTATTTATACATATCACAAATGACAACACGTATGCAAAGTTTCACGCAAATCTGTACATTTAAAACAATTTCTCTAACCACCTTAATCGTTAGGTATGAGAATGATTGCCGCATTTCTTATTGGAGTTACCCAAGCACGATGCCACTCAAAAAGGCATAAATACTTTAAATGAAGAATGCACTGCAAAGAAAGCAATAGATGCTATTCTTAAGAGAATTAATAATTTGAAAAACAGAGTAAAATTGCAAAATTAGTACGCTAACCCGTTTGCGCTAAGGTTACTCGGGTAGGACAAAGATGGCGGACCGGACTCGCCGACGTTACAGCTTTGCGCATTAACCACCATAGATAGCGCCCCGTCTACCTCGATGGCGTTGCAGGAACAAGCCATGCGAATATATCCTAGACAGATATCTCCTTTAGTATATTTCATAATGTCTCAGACCACCCGCGCACGCCGCACCTCAGCTGTTCCTCCACTTTCTCTCTCTCTCTCTCTCTCTGTATCCTCATTTTATCTCTCTGCCGCACCCCTCTCATTTAACGCCACCTTCCTGACACCTGCCCCCGCACTCGGCCAAGGGGGCCCGCCCGGGGCTGAAGGGAAAGGGTTTTCTGGAAGGGCTGCCAAAAACAAATGGACTCATTTCCTCCACTTCGCCCCCACCCTACTAAACCCTTCAGCCTCACTCCTACTGCCCCCCTCCCCCTAACCCATACCCTTCTCTTTCCCTTACACGCCCCCTCCATCACCCCTACCATTAGACTCGCAACCTTCTCTTCAAGGTGCTTTCACCGTAAAATTACTTAAAAGTCATTTGATTCATATGCTGGCTACGTTGAAAACGTATCCGATTTTTTACGTGAACATCAACTACTTTCCATCCGACGTTATTTTTTTCGCCAATTAAACTTGAAATTATGTGCCTATAAACTTTTAGAATAAATAACATATTCCGACGTCAATGGGGGTTTATCACGATTTTTACTTTATCGTGTAGGGGACCATGGCAAATGATCATTTTCAAATCATCTCTTAAAGATTCCAAAAATTTCCAGAGATATAGGAGTCTAAAGTTGAATGGACGGGAAACCTTTCCATAACGGCCGTGACATCATTTCAGCCATCACCACTTCTCTCTTCTTCTCGATCAATTCCAAAAGATGGCTTAAAATGGCTTTTATGAAGATGTCCACTTCTGCTGGAAATATAACAGTATAAATATTTAGAAAATACTTTGAAATTCTCCGCCGGGAATCGAACCACGGATCTTTGATCGATGGATGAAATGGCGTCAGAGTTCGTTTTGCGGAAACAGAAAAAATGCAACTTTCTAAGATTATTTATTTGGTTATTAGACAATGTTTCAAAGCAACTCCGTAAATCTGTATGAAAACCTTTGAAAATTTGATTTCAACGGTAATATCGAAAAAGCATTCGAATGACAATCCCCCATTGTGGTACTCAATAGTCCATATGAGTTTAAGTAAACTTATTTTGCTCCACAATAAAATGTTTATTTCAATTTCCATCCAAGTTTTCGACTTGTTAAGTCATTTTCAAGGTAGTTTTACAATTTAAAGAGCGAGTAGGTATGTATAAATGCATGAAGAGATGGTGAGTGGTGGATAAGGGAGGGGAAGGACAAAGAACTTGACAGTGTAGGGGGGTAAATGAATTTGGTGATTCACATTGAAATCACAGGCAAGTAAATGCGAGAATGGGTGAAACAAGAGAATATATAGTATTTTTTATCTTATATAAATCTCACTTACGTGAAAATCAGATGTTTAGGAGTAGATATTCTACCACGCAAAAAGGGTACAGGAGGAAGCTCTTCTGCCCGGTTTCATAATGTCTGCTTCACGTTAAATCGAGGGTTGCGTAGTCTAAACATTAACTTCTTGATTGAGAGTTGGGATGTTGTACATTACATCAGGCTTTCAACCGATGTAATGTACAAGTTGGCATGAGCGTTATCAATGGGATAATGCATTAACTTCGGTTTTCATACCAATAAAATACTTAACTAGAGATTCTGGGACTCAGTTTATATTATCAATCTTGTCCCATTTAATGAAGTTATTTATGTACCCAGCTAGTCAATAGCTGGTATCCTAACACCCCGTTCCACACGTCATTAAGGCAGCTAAAAGGGTAGTATTTAGATGTAGATTTTTGCCAAAAGTTTTAAAGAAAAAGGTAACTCTCACCTGATATGTTAGCTCTCACCTGAGCAAGAGTCATATTTTAAATTCATAATTTAATGCTCCAGATAATTGGCAAACTCTCCAATCATCCCTGCCCAATGCTAATTCCTCTACGCCCGATAAATGCCCTTCCACTCCATGCACTGTTTTATCCACAGAATGAAGAAAAGAGTAGGTTGAGTACACATAGAAAGTGAAATATGTTTATTATGGCCAAAAATGACCCGCCTAACATCGCTACCGCGCGCAATAAACCTACGTGTCTTATTAATAATGCAGAGATTTTTTAAATTATACCCATTTCAAATTTTTCTAGATAAATCATTACGGTACCGCAACAATTTCGCTATCATTACTTTTGATTTCAGCGTATGAAGAGCACAAGTGATCCAATATGGCCAATTGCGCATTGCAAGGCGGTTGGAGCGATTTTTGTGTATGTACAGATTTTTGTGAACATTTGTATACGTGTTCTTGTTAGTAATATACTAATATAGAAAAAAAAACAAAAATTCCATTTTTTCAAATTGGTTTGTACGCAATTCAATTCTATTTTAACACCTAGCCTTATGGCACGTAATGTATATTTCGTAATAATTCTATAACATATGTGCATTCCTACTTATAAACGCAAAATAATACATTTGATGTTAATATAATGGTTGATAACCAATATCAAGATATCATGACGAGTCAAAAATAAAAAATAAAACATTCAACTACAAATTTTTATTAGGTATATCATAAATGTTGGCGTAAATTTTAAATATTTTATAATATCCATTACTGCATGCATTATGAGTTCCACCGCATAAACAGGTGTACTTAAATGAAATGTGGTCCCAGTATGTTTTCGAATTACTTAAAAAACAATATAACTGTGCACACTCTATGACTCCACGATTACCACTCCAGCCACCTCAATGACTACAATATTCCCCTAGCAAAATAGTACCACATGGTTGCATCTAGTCTCTTCTTCAATATACAGGTTAATCTGGGTAACGTATTTGTTCCAATACCTTCCTTTCGGAATATTCCCTTCGACCATCCTCATTATCATTTGATGGCAGCTGACGATCGCTTTTTGAGCGGAAGAATAAAGTTATATTTGTGAAGTGGAATAGTGCTATTTTATTGACTTTCTATCCCTGCCATTTCATTGCGTCTCAAAGCGTGGCCACTCCATCTGGATGTTCTCTACCTTAGCGTCTGGCATAGGGTTTTCCCTTTTTCTATTCAGTATACTTACTCGTACCTGATTTTTATCAGTCCTCTGGAATAATGGTGGATTTACACATGGAGGTTGAATTTTATGGATCTGGTGAGTGTATCGCTATTTGCAGGGCATCCCTCAGCTAACACATTACATTTATTATGGTAAGGTACAGTTTCCAGATCTCTAGAACGCACAAGCCTAAGTGATCCGTCACTGTGAATTCTCTCCCTTGTATTTGTATTAACTTATCTGAGAATTTTGGTATAGGGTAAAACATTATTTTCTAGATTCTGCATTAAATTGTATTGTATCGCATGGAGTTGCTTCTTTGATCTAATTATCAGCTTTGTGTATCGAATCATGCCCACGGGATATGTCCTCTTTTCCTTTCTCGTATTATTGTGTTTATTATTTAATTACTTATTTATTTGTTATGTTTTGTATTGAACCTAGAGTGTTTGGCAATTTTTATAATATCTTTTACAATTTTACCATTTGTAATTTGGCAATTTTGCATTAAATTCCATTTTTATTTTGCGTATGTAATTCCCAATTTTGTGTTTTGTCTTTTATAATTTGCAATGCTCTTAAAGGCCGCTTGTACCTACTATAATACATATATTACATGTGTTAATTTTGCAACAGGCCCCTCCAAGTCCCCGGCAAGCATCAGGTTTCATTGCCGTCATAATTTCCGGAGACTAGGGAGGGGTTGGGCAGCATTCGCAGCCACGTCCGACGCCCATCGGATGGGTGGCTACGGTGCGTTCGGGTCATGCGTGCGCAGTAGACGGAGTGACCCCAAGATGAGGGCCTTCTGCAAGCGTGCAAATAGTGATTCCGCGTATGCCACGAATATACATTATTATTATTATTATAACTTATGGTTTTTCCCTAAAAAATTGAATGACGAAAGTAATAAATAATGAGCATGGCAGTTTACACTTTTAATCCCCACAATCAGTCACGTAACAAGGATTTCACTGGATGAGATGCGATTCAATCGTAGAATCGAAAATCCACTTGCAGGAAACTGAAGACAGTGTACTTTCCGTGTAAGAGCGAACCACGATCGGTAACTACCGCTATCGACCCCTACCTACTACCATAGAAGTCCGTGCTTACATAAAGTACAAGTGTCACTTGCAAGCTGCTTCTAATGCTACTGTCATATATGTAACTTCCATGTGTTAGGCGGCTTTTACAAATACGGATGTGCAATATTGCGATCCATCGACTTGGATATTCGATATTCCTGAAATTTCGCCTTTCTATGCTGTTCGTTTGGGAGTATCGAAATTACGCATTTCATACTTTCGGCATCATGACATATGCGACGCAGTGCTATGCCCGATTTGGTGCCACATCAGGGGTTTCTTTTAATAACGCGGAGTTATTTCATGCTTTATGCGCTGAAAAAATCATTTTTATGAGCGATATTGAAGTTTAATTATCTGCAGATCAAGTCTTACGAATAACTATGGCTGCGCGGTATTAGACTATCTGTGTCACATTTGCCAAATTGATTTCGTATCAAAAAAATCTTATGTTGTGTTAAGTGCATTTAAATACATATTACTTGATATCGCTAATTTATCAAATTCATCTACATTATATCCTGCAAGCTACGTCATTGGTGTGGAGCAGGAGGGGGAGGAATTGCTTATGGTAATTAAATAGCATTTACACGCATAAAGTAAGAATAATTATGCAGCTTCGTATGACCCTCATGAATGCGTGAATCTTAAAATCCGTTGGAATGCTTCCTTGCTCGCTGTCTCCCTTCTTAACGGCTTGACCTAACGCGCGATATGACTTGAAAATTTCAAAGTATGTTTACACAAGGCACGTATTTGTGCGAATTGATGCTCAAGATCATACGAAATTGTTTACGAGAACATAAATATGTAAAGCCGCCTTTTAAAAGTGTACTGAATATCGTTATCGATATACACAGTGGTATCGCACCTCCACCACATCTCGAAAATTCCTTTTCCCTCTTTCGCCAAACTCACAACCCCCACCCTTTCTTTCTTCAACCCCCCCCCCCTTTCCCTTCAACCCACCCGCTCAGTAACTCCTTGACAATCTTCCCACTCAACAACTCTCTCTCCCCTATCTGCCTTAAAAAGGGAAACTGCGCTGGGGAAGATGCCCTCTCGCGGAATGGATTGCTGGCCGTGACTGCTCCCCCTTGCTCGCCCGCCCAAACATCTCCCCCTCCCTGCACCCCCTGCCACACTCCCCCGCGGCCCATTACTCCAGCCGCGGCTCACAAGAGGTGAGATGGGAGGATGGGGGGGTGAAAGAATCCTGCCTTCAGGTGAGGAAAGAGTAGCATTAGAGTGAAATATCACTCCATAAGTTTCTGTTTAATATACAATAGGACTGCGTAGAAGTATTTATATTTATTGACGCAATCGAAATGTCATGTCAAAAAAAATGTAAATATTAAGTTTTTTTTATAAAAACGCTTACTTATTTTATTATTTAGGGCTTTTAATTTTTCACAGTATCTTATTTTTAGTTGAGTTCTGCATTTGCTTCAAATTTTAAATCATCCCTGTTTTTTTAATAATAAACACTATAGTTCGGGCCTTGCACACAAATGGACCTCGGCCATATTTCGACTGCTGTGACGTTATCTCCTTTACTCGGCAATCGCTGTGGGGTTAATTTACATTCGTTTTGGGTTTCTTTTCCTGCCTTCAGCGGTGAATATTCAGCACAAAGTGCTGAAAAATGCCATGTTGGTGCAGATATAAACCATGAAAAAATTGGAGTGAAAAGTAAAGAGCTACAAAGAATAATGTTACCCTGTTACTGAACCAGCTTTCTTCAAAGATGCTACCCAGGTAACTAAATGATTCCATTTGCTCTAGTTTGTACCCTCTTACTTTCATGATTTGCTCTGCTCTCTTTGTCTTGTAAAATCTCATTATACCGGAAGGAATGCATTGACGGTAAAATGCCGTTCAAGTAAATAGCAAATTCAAGTTAAATAAGATTTAAAATGTAATAAGTTTTATTAAAATGTAATGAAATTGAAAAAAAGCTATAACTCCGTAGAAAATGAAACGCGAACACGATAAAACTACGTCACAAACATTAGTTTATCCGAAAAACGAATAAAATTGTGATTCTGCGGCCCAGCGCGTGAAACTCATAACTCACGCATTGTTTGTTTTGAAGCATTCCAAACAACACCGGTTAAATTGAATATCTCAATTTCGTTCCAGTTATGATGAATGTCGAGAAATATTTGCCACCTAACGAATGAAAACAAATAAAGACAATGATACCACAATTCACCAAAATACAATGCGTGGTATGAACGGTCTTTCATGGGCGTTAACACAATATTTTTTGGAAATATGATTTAACTGAAATATGAAACAAACGATTAAATATGATTTGAGAGAAAGATTATGCCATAATGGAAAAGTATATAACATATTATTGTTTTAAATTTAATCAGAAAATAAATATCAAACTCAAGAACAAGCGAAAAATGAGCACGCTGAAAAATCGATCAATACTTAATATTATTTAGAAAAACAGAATCATGTGAACTGGATCTTTAACCTCATTAATTAGCAAAATGTAGTATTTCGAATTAAGTATCGTCTTCGAGGACCATCACAACAGATGATGTGCAGAAGATATACTTACTTCTCCTCCTACCTCTGTTCATACTTTATTGTAAATCTTTGATTGGGTAGAAGTAGAGATTAGAATCGCATACCGTTTCACTTATAATAGCCTATAAAAATGGATAAAAATAAAAAATAGGAAAAATTAAAGTCATCTACGAGTTCATAATGGATGTCTTAGAAGCCAAATGTTAAAATAAAACGCAGATTGTTGTCTTTTTATTACTAAAATGTCATTAAATTTGAAATATAACCACTAAATTGACATTTATTGGAGTCGCAGTTCGGAGCTGCCGAACCGCCATATTTCGCAAACTTGAGAAATTCGAAGCGTCATAACTTCGACATTTACTATAATTAAAATCGAACATTTAGTACATCCTTCTTCTTTCTCTTTCCTTATTATATTCTTTCTTTGTGACAAAATTCGTGATAATTTAAGATGGTGGAGCCACGGCCTTGGTTGAGTTTGCGTGGGATTGCCCTGCTGAGCGTCATTTTCAGGTGATTCATTATTTCACCAAAATATGATGCATAGCATTTAAACTATGGACAGACGAGATTAAAAACACATATTATTG
Source organism: Pyrrhosoma nymphula (assembly GCA_963573305.1). NCBI lineage: Eukaryota > Metazoa > Arthropoda > Insecta > Odonata > Coenagrionidae > Pyrrhosoma > Pyrrhosoma nymphula. Next base: position 41,198,749 of record OY754339.1, on the reverse strand, counting down.
TGATATTGCCGTGATTATTCACCTTTTTCATGAAAAAAAAGTTCCACCAAGTGAAGCCAAAGACTCACTTTCGGGAAAATTGTTTATTTAACGTCAAAAACGAGTAACTTAAAGCCTTATTTTCGTTAAAAAAAACTGGGTGCATAACAATATCGTTACTTTTAACATAACACTGATTTATTTTTCTTCGTTTGTTGAGGCCTTGCTACTATGGCACAACAAAGGTATCCCATCTGTGACGCAGCTGGGAGAAGGATTTTTTAAATTTCGACTTTCTCAAAATCCTCAGCACAAAGTTTTGAAGCACTCAACAAATACCTGTAAACGCGTGGTACTATATGTTAGTGAAAAATGAAGCAAAATATCACTGAATAAAATCGTTAAAAATCAATAAAATGCAAACACTAATGGCATACACTGTTTCCTATTCCAATATTCCTAACACTTAAAAATTTAGAAAGGAAGTAAGAGCTAAATTACCGCAGGGTGCATACTAAGAGCTTGTGTGTATAAGTCATGAGTTTCACAATGAGTATATATATATTTTTTTTATTGTATTCACTTCATTTCTTACGTTATATTCTTGACCGTAGCCACCAGGCCAATTGCCTAATTATAACGAGCTATTTCATAAATAAATACCTCTCAAAAATCGAGGAAAAAAACAGTAGCAACGACACTTTTGCTGCTGCTGGTTGAGTTCAAGACAATATAAATTATTTATGTGCAAAATACTAACTTAGGACATTCCCATCTAGCGACAATACTAGTGACTTCTATCATTTTCCATCTAGTAATAAAATATGCGAATTTCTGCTTTAAGCAAGCGAATAAATCTGATGAGTGGGCAGCACTGAACTCAAGGCATTTAACGGCCCTTAAAAGATATGAACTCGAACTGTTTAAAAAAGTGGGTGATTAGAATACTATGGGTAACACGAGCCTAAAATACTTCTGAATACAACTAAAATAGATGGAGAACTAATAGGCAGTAGGGGTCGTTCAAGTAAGATTTAATGTCTTTCATGGGGAGGAAGATTTGGCTACTCATACATTGACCATATTTGCCTGGCTATTATAAGTGGGGAGGGGAAGGGTAACCCTTAATATATACCATTTTACTTAAACTTTTAGCCAATCACTGCATGAATTATCGATCGAAAAAGCTGAACCTCTTACACTGAAAACAGCGTGGCAGTCGTTTTAGTTTCATGTCGACGGAGGGTAAAAGCTTGTTCCAGAAGTTTTTACTTCCAAAATAAAACCTTCACTATCTTGTGCCCAATGCTTCCCTATAACCATAGGACCCGGAAATAGTGCAAAACGTATATTAAGAAAAAATTTCAAAGATTCTAATTAGCATAAGTTAGATTGGTAAGGGAGGAATTTCGCAAGAAACCATGCGCTTTCTTACTAGAAGGGTAGGGGTTCATAAGGTGGTCGAAAACCCCTTAGGTAATAATAGATTGGCCCCGGAGATCCTTGAACCTTTACTTAATAACTCTTCTTTCTGTAGTTTCAGTAACTAGAACACCTACCGCAGTTATGCTAACGATTTCAGTTAAAACGCTTGCAGGGCAAATTCAAAAGTAAAAATCTCCTTATTGCGTATACCCATTATACTGCGAACTAATTACATAATTATAATTCACTATTATCCATTTCAAATATCTTGGGGGCTGGGAGCCAGGCCTGAGATTCGTGGGGATGGGTGCCTTTCGGGAAAGCCCGGAACAGGCCGGAGGTTTCCGCATCCAGGGGGCGGGTGACCGCCTCAAGAGAGGGGCGACTGGAGCTCGGCATTTCCGATATTATCCCTCAAAACCTTCACCCGGAAAATCAGCGTGGCCCACAATGAGAGATGCACTCGGGGCTCACAAAATATGGCAACACAATAATCAGATTCACGGAATTCAACCAACGGAGGTCTGAGAGCGACTGAATTTCCAAGAGCATGGACCACACATACTGCATCCGAGTTGGCTCTGGGAAAGTCACGTGCCGAGCAACTTTCTCTTCGGGCATCCCCAAAAAAATGTATTCGTGCCTCTCAGCCCCCAAGATGTTTGAAAAGAATGGTAAGCACGACATATTCAACTCCCACTCTTCTCAATCAAATTAAATACTATTTATTTACAGTGTTTCAATCTAAGGTTTGATTGACTGCAGTACTCCTTTCCGGAATATCTCTCATCAAAGCCACCGCATCGAATGTTTAAGTGGCTGGAGTGGTGATCATGAGTCATAGGACGTAAATTTTAATAATTTTTAAGCAAGTCAAATAAAAATTGTTGGGAGACATTTCAGTTAAGTAAATACGTTTATGCGGTGTAAATCACCATACATGCAGTAATGGAAATGATAATAAATTATATTTTAAATTTTATTCTTTAAATAATGCATGAAATTACCAGAGTTTTCGACGCGGTGTCCGAAATATAGAAGAAATTATACTGAAATATGTTTTTTTCGAATATTGGGCTCGGAGTGACACCTTGATGTTTGTTAGCAACAATTATAATAATATGGTATTTATTATTTCACGTTTAGAAGAAACTGTGTACACATGCAATCGAATTATAACGAAATATATCACACGTGCCATAAGAGTTCGGGGTAAAGTAGCAATGAACTGTCAAAAAAAATCGGCATATTGCTAATATTTTTACTTTTGTCTTTAGATATCACTAATGAGAACACGTACGAACAGTTTTCACGCAAATCTGTACATGAACAAAAAATCACTCCAACCGCCGTAAGGGGGAGGAAGAAGTTATTAAGGTTGAGGTAAATGGATGGACCGGGCTGCGTAGGAGCAGGAGACCATCAGAAAGAAGTTCGTTTTATACTCTTCCCTGCGTGCGCGCCAGGAGTCGGATGATGACGTGAAGGATGTCGCGTTAGCGCGTCCCCTAATGTCACCCTGGGTCCTTTCGCTCTCCCTCTACAGTACCTACTCCCCGCCCACCCTTTCTCCGAAGAGGAGTATGTGTGTGTCCTTTTCTGGTTACGCAGCTGCTTGCTCATTTGGATAATGTCCCTCACCTACCGTCTGGGGACACCCTATGGCCTTATCCTCATCCTCCTCAAAAGAGTCGTAAACTTCCCTCTTTCCCATCTCTTCCCTCGTTTCGCTGTTCCATATATTCCCTTCATTTCTACACTCTCACTCGCCCTGCGCTGTTATGATTGCGCTTACAAAGATACACGTCCCGTTCCGCAACGCAATGCGTACCATTGAATCCCACCCTCTTTAAGCCCTGTACACCCGGTGATATTACTGATGCCAGAGCTGGGGTGGGAAGTGGCAGGCGGTAACTTTTTCCGTCATCATTGGTTGACTGAAGCCCTCCCTACTTCCGTATCTAATGCTAGTTCTCTTACCCCCAGGTCGTTCTTCTTATGTTATACTTCCCTCTTTATTTATTTTATGTATTCATCCCTTGGACTGCCTCTTGGGACTTGTCTCTCTTTTTTTCCTTCAATTATGTTCTTTACAAACCCATTGTATATCAGAGTGTGCCTAATCCATCTGGTTCTTCTTTTCTGTACAGCGTTCTACATGGTGCTTTCCTCCTCTACTATTCTGCATACTTCTTCATTTCTTATTTTATCCGTCCATTTGATCTTAAGCTTCCTTCTCAGACACCAGGTTTCGAATGCTTTTAAACTTTTCCGTTCTTTTTTAATGATCCTTGTTTCCGATCCATAGTGTCACACTCCACGAATGGCTTCACATACCGTTTCCTCGTCCGTAGTCCTATCTTCTTTCAATACAGTAGTTACCTTTTCATCGTGAACGGTTTCTTAGCTTGGGCTATTCTACGCTTGATGTCCGTAAAACATTTATTCATGTGAACAACCACATCGCATGCCATCTGCTGACATGAAATAGGATTGCATGCTATTTCCTTGCTCTGGTAACGATCAATTTTTCTATCGATAATTAAGCAAAATGTTGTGCATTTCCGCCTTCATTTGATTGTGAATTAAAAATAAAACCGTATGAAGAGGAAGATTTTGAAATACAAGAGTTTAACATTGATAAAACTAATTACCTAGTAATAAATCGATATTTTTTATTGAAGAGTCTTATTATTTTCTTCTGAGTAATGATACACAAATAAGTGATCAATGAGTATATTTCCTGCTTTTATCATGGTAAAAAATTAAGAAGATCAAGTAACTCCTACTCAATAAATAACGCAATGCCTTACTATTACCGCTAATGCAGTCTGAACGACATCTATTACATATACCTACAAAGCAGTCACCCGCTCTCAACTATGTCCACCACTTGGTCAATGCTTGTGGCTTCGTGTGTACACAGCTGTGAAATACTCGTCGCCATCGGTTGCCACCATTCAATTCGACATGGCTCGACGCAGGGTTGCATGAAAAATTATGGAACTATAAATGTTCCCGTGTGTAGTGTAAACATTGGTAATTTTGTGATATTGGTATGTTCGTGATACTTGTTCAACGAACCCTCACGGATTATCCATTGGGTGTATTAGTTCTATTTTTTCCGCATAGATAGCATAAGCGTACATTTTTTTCTGATACCAAACACCACGTGACATATTTATGTACTGATCTGAGATTGAATGTTTAAGTGCCGCATTGGAAACTCCACGTGTACTTGACTCGATGTTGTGCTACCATTGAATCACGGGACTGGTTTCGTAAAGGGGAAAGGTAAATACTTGAAATTCATTCATGATGTACACAGTACTTTTTGTGATTTTTTGGAAGTGTTGAAAACGTTTTAAAAAGTATTTCATGGGTGACAGTGTCTTATGTATGACTGTCAACATTTCAGCTTTTCTGCCAAAGATTTTTAAGTCCGCGACTTGATCATGTGTTCTGACTTAAAGCTGCAACTTTCATGCCCGCATTCAAGTAATGTTTATAAATCAATATAATAAACATTACTGCTAACATAATGCACTAAATCTTATCTCAATTTAACATATCACGAAATAATCAATGTATCACGAATTTACCATAATACGAAATAACCACTATCCATAATTAATAATCACAGTCTCAAAGTGTCAATAAAAACATAGGAAAATATACATGGGAATCGCATTTGGTTAGTTTCTTAGCCTGCTGCACATGTTATTTTGAGTTTTTAGTAAAATGTCCTTTAACCAAGTTTCATTCTCTGCAGATTGATACAAAATATCGACAATTCAAGTGTGGAAATTTATAAAAAGCTGCAAAACTGGTGCGATAAAATAACTTCTCTTAATATAAAGCTTCCAAATTATGCGGAGTTCCATGGTCTACCCTTAAGAATTTTTGAATAAATCATAAAGTGACGGAAATGGCAAACAAACCTTACCAAAATTAGGGAGGCCCTTCGCATTATCAGTGGAGTTTGGGCAGCGAATTTTCAATTTCGTAATTTCAATGCAGTAGTTGGGATTCGGTCTTACCGTAATTCAAATTTATAAGGAAATTAGATTTTAAATTTGCAGAAGCTTCGGAAAAAACACCCTTTCAACAGTGTTAACCAGGCAGGTGGCGAATGGTGGTGGAAGGATTTTAAGCGCAGATATGGTCTTAAATTGCGTGTCCCGAAGAATATTGCAGCAAACAGGTCATCATTGGGCAATAGGCAAATGTTAGACCATTTTTATGACAACCTAGACGGTTTGCTGAACAAACTGGGCATTATTGAAAGTCTTGATATGGAACTGCGATGAGACTGGTCACAAGATCTTCTAAAATCGTCACTGCAATAGGGAGGAAATATGTGTACAAAAGAGCCTATGCTGATCGTGGCGAAAACCACACAATGCTTGGATGCATATGCACTAGAGGGAGCTGAATTCCTCCGATTATTTTCAAAGAAGTTAGAATGTCGGAAGACCTAGTTAGAGATGTTATTCCTAGAACTCTAGTGAGGTTGTCATCAAAGGGTTGGATTAATGGCGACCTTTTTATGTAGTGGTTGAACTTCTTCATCAAATCCATACCTCCAACAAGGTGTTTTACTTTAAATGAATTCTCACGCATCTCATGTAGCCGAAGAAGTAATAACAATGACTAAAAAGAATGGAATATACCTATCTCTTTACTTTCCCTTCACACACCACTCATATGCTGCAACCTTTAGACGTAGGAATTTATAAACCTTTTAAGCAAGGATAGGAATGTTCATAAGCAATCATATGGTAAAATATCCAGATCAAAAACCAAACAGGTCAAACTTTCATGCATTGCGCCTTCAGCGCTAAAAATATTATTTCAAGCTTCCGAAAGACTGGAATTTGCCCAATTTAACAGAAATCCTTTGTCAAATTATGCATTAACAAAATCAAATCTCACAGACACATCTTTAGAGAAGGGTTTCCAGGCTGAAGAATTTGGAAATATTTTGTCAATTCCAAATATTCAAAGTAGCGGTTCTGTCAAATGTAGACATAAAAGAGACTCAAGAGCTAGGTGCTTAAACCAAGCCCCCACAGAAAAATGTAAAGGTATCTTCCCAGAACATCTGGAAGGAAAACAAAGTAGGAAGATTATTATAACTGTGGTGTTTGTGGTCATAGTTATTTTGAATACAACAAAAAAACCGGAGGAGCCCAATGGGTGTAGTGTAGTTTCTGCTTGGTATGGTACCACACGAGATGTCAAAAGACATATGAAGAAGATGAATACGTGCTTTTGTGTGACAGCTGCCAAAGCGACAGCGATTAAATTTGATTATTTATAATTTTTAATGAGTCAAATCATTATGCATAAGCATATAAGCAAAAATTAAACATTATTTTATTTCTTTTTTATTTGAATTTTTTTTACAATTAACAAGTGAATTTCATATGACAAATCCAGAAATACTAGGTCAATCTATTGATTATCGCGAACTCACCAATGTATTATCACGAAATTATCAAGGTTATCACAGAATAATCAATGGCTGGAAGTACTTTCTTAAACGAAATTAAGACATATTTATGTTAATTTTTTAATTCACTTTGTATATTCAAATGTAAAACAATGTGTGTCCTTATGATAATGTTTTTTTCGTCATTAAAAAATCAATTTTCAAGACAATATTTCAATAAAAACATAAATTGTCACGAAATTACCAATGTTTACCCTACAGGGCTTTTAAGGCCTGTAACAATTACGCCTCGCATTGAATTATCAATGGCTGACATTCTGGCCCCAGATAGGTAAGACATGGAAGATAACATCTATGGCAGCGAAAAATGTCACCTCTGTGTACACAATAAGCCAGGTGGCGGCGTTAACATAATTTATATTTATATAGTCTGTTTTTTACTGGAGTAGATGTTTACAAGACAAAAACTATTCACAATTTTGTTAAAGTTTTTTTAAAGTGTTTTGTTTTGTTTGCTATCTATTTACACATCATCTATACATGCACTGGTGCCGAAATGGCAGGGAACATAGCACACGCTCTATCTCTTGCCACTTCCTTGCGATTACATTGAATGCCTCCAGGTGGTATACGACGCAACGTACAAACGACGAAATATGTTGCCGGCAATTTATCTTTGCGAGCAATGTACGGTGCCAGAAATGTCTCCAACTGAACGGGCCTTAAATCTCCTCTCCCCAATCATTATTGTGGGGGATAGGGTTGTTGTGGTGATACTGACTTCTCATCCAAGGAGGGGACGTAGAAGTAGAGGGGGTGAAGGGAAAGGAAAAAGGATAAGAGAGGGAGGCAACGAGAGAGAGAGGCTGGAGAACCAAACCACTTTGCGAAAAAGGCAAGAGGAACACACACGCAAGTCAAGTGGTTAAAATCACCCATCACTATAGCTTTACCATAGCCCCGATCTTCAGGTATCATTCTGAACGAGTCGAAACAGGACTCAGGCACAAGTGACACATCCACTTCTCGAAGGGATATAATTCTTTTTCCCAACTCATGGCGTGTGGACGCCACAGAGCGAGTAGCCAATTAAAGACGTTTCCCTTTCCACCTCAGTTTCAAGCTCCCGACGACCGAAAAGCGCTGTCAGTTCTAGCGAACAAAATGTACGTTGGGCGGCGAGCGGTCGAATTAACTACTGACTTAGTCTTAACTAACGAAGTCTGACGCACACGCAATAAATTTGGCAATACACGATACGACACCGAAGTGAATCTCACGGCAATTGGAGAGACACTTCAGTTCCTATCCCCCTTCCCCCCCCCCCCCACAATGAATTCCATGCCACTCATCTGATTGGCTTGAAAAGTGAAAGGCACACCAGGGCATTAAAGGTCAGCCCCCAGGAGTTAAGAAAAAGGATACAGTGTTGGCAGCGATTGGAAAGGTTTCCTGATATTTCGTGTAAACGGGCCTTGAGAATTTGAAGTCGTATCGATCGTATGTCCAGCCAACGGAGCCAACGAGCAATGCAAAACCAGCGGATTTTAACCCTTTCAGGACCATAAGGATTGTAGGCCATAATTTGTTATTTCAATGACGTACTTATGCTAAAAATGACACGTTGATTTCAAAAATCTTTGTCTTGAAGTGATATCTCTAATAGTTTCTGAGATACAGCTTGGGACAAATATGTCCCTATGGCCGGTAACGGAAGCATATCTTAAAGGGGCTCTATTCCTGGGCAAATATCAACGTTTCAAACGTATGACTTTTTCCCTGTAGCATGATAGCTGAAGACTTGCGGTATTTTTGTCTCTCTTTACGAAGAATCATTTGTGACTAAGAATTGAGTCATTTTATTTTTAAAGATGTTTAGTTTTTTATAAATAAAAGCGAAAATTCCCATTTTTTGGTAATTTTCCGGGGAACGTTCCTAGGACTAAACTCCGGGACGAGTATTAAGATTTACTTACAGCAAAGCCTTATTCCTCAGATACGTGAACAACTAACAAGTATTTATGTTGCTTTTGTATCAGGACTACAACTAGGTAAAATATTCAACCCAGCATTTTTCTTTGTGCACGTCATCCGAGGAAGATTGTCGAGCGAGTATATCACTGATACGGCCTTTCGCCGATCTACCCCCACTCCTAACCCTAGACCTCACCATTCTTCTTGTTTATTGCAATAAAGTGGGTTCACGGCACATGGTGGGTGAGGTGGTTATAGAGCTATATTAAATAATAGAAATGTACGTATTTTGAAATTGATATAACTGTTATTTTCAAAAAATTGGTCAATGATCTCTACATGAATCGGCGCAAGATTCTTCTCTGAAGCCATATAAATCCATGGCTTACTTAGTAAATATCATGTTCAGAAAGTAACAAAACAGATGAAAACACACTTTTTCTGAACATCCGCATGCATATTTTATGATTATTATTAATATATCTTCCAAACACTGGTAAAAAGTGAAGAAAGTGACAACAGCACAATATCAAAAATTCAAAATACCAATTAGAGAACAACATTTATCTTTGTTTGGCTAAAGTCTCCCCTACGTATGATATTTCTCAAAAAAATTGCGTGCCGTTGTATAGAACAAGTGAATCTGGCATACTTCACACATATTATAAGTTCAATTTTCAATTTTATCCATTGCATATTCAGCACACCTCTTCCGTTTTGCCATTTTTATCAACTCGTGTTCAAGTTGAGGGACTGGACTAGTGCTCTTGCTGCTTCAAATGGGTGCCGCTGGAAGACCTCTCTTCCTATTTGTATAATATCCAATGAAGTACCTTGCTATGAGTTGCCTATACTGAAGAGGCGTTATGGCCTTATGCTCAAGATTCACGTCGTAATTCAGCTGAGTAAAAATACAGTGAACGTTGTTCACAGCTAAATTCATCAAATCGAAAAATATCCGCAAGTAGTACTTGATCTTTGCCTTTCTGTCGACTTCATATGTAATCCTATTTTGGTTCATGAGATCAACACTGCCCATAAATTTTTTGTACGCTATAATTATCTCCGGGCAAGGTATTTGGATCTTTTCTGTAATGTTTTATCCTCCTGGACACTATGAGATACTTGTTGTAATTAAAAAAAAATGATAAAATTACAACATATCTGTTGTCCATTCACTCTACACAGGTAAAAATTAGATAACATTACAACAAATCTGTTGTCCATCCACTTTATGGTGGTGGTGGAAGATTGTCAAGTGGAAGATTTTCTTCATCATTGCTGTTATCAGCAAGTAGAATCTACTCAAATGCGTTGTCAGATACTGCAAACAAGCGTTCTACTATCGGCATCCATTTTCAATGGGCTACAACTGCAATGAAGCAGATGACGGGTATATTAGCACTGGCGAAAACTTTATGCATTTCATACCAGAGTTGCTAGAGAGGTCGTTTGACTCACCTTGCAGGTCTCAGCATCCAACTGCTACAAAACGAACAGACACTCAATACCAGGGCAGGGGATCTGTTACGCCGTTTGGTGGCATGATTTTTGCTCCTTACTAGAAATGTTTTGAGCACATCCCTGAGAGTATTAATAGTCTTCGCTGAGGAGGAAATAATTAATAGCTTGGCTCCTAGATGACCCACAACGCCTCGAGGTACCTCGAGGACCTCTACCATCATGCCGAAGTTGTGGTGACGGTTTGTGCCATGGAGGGCGGCGGTAATCACTGTAGTCGAGGCGGTGATGTGCACTGGGGGTAACCGGAAGACCCATTATCAATTGGGTAAACCACTAATATACTTCTTCTTTGTAGCTTTTTTTTCGCCAAGCGACGCGCAAGTGAAAATCGTATGGACCGCATTTTGCCTCCAACATGCGATCAATATGTCGAGAGCAAGTTGTATTCTTTTGGTTGCAAATTCTCAATACACTAATGCATCTAAGACCACTAATTTTGTAACAATACCACCAAGCAATCTTCCCACAGGATGCAATTTAACTCGACAAGGCGGCGACCATAGTGGCGGCAATTGGAATACTACAAATGAGTATGTGTACTATGGAACAGAGCTCACAGTAATGATTTCCCCTCCCCCATTGTCAGCATCTTCACCAAGTAAGCATGGATCTCCTACATCAAGTAGAACATCGTCTTTATCCCCAGGTAACACCCATACGGCACTAATAATGGTTGGAATTCAGTTAGTGTGAATCAATTTGTGTAAACCAATGTCAAGTTTCATTCCGTTACGGGCCGTAGGGACATATGTGTCCCATGGCATAAAAACAAATATTTTGCAAAAACAAAAGAACAAATGCAGCGTTAATTATTCTGAAATCATATACCATATACATACGAAGACCAAACCGATAACAATTTTGTGTTTGGTTCAATCATTAATTTTTTATAAAAAATCAAATTTCCTGTTCCTAGAAGACATTTCAGGTGAAAGATCTTGTCAATCCGGAAACAACAATAATAAACATATATCCAAAATAGGTATGTAAACTTAAAGCCACTAACATACTGATTCCGTACGTATAAAATTTAGAACCCTAGACTGCCTTTAAAAAAAGGAAGCGTTTCAAAAATATGGGACAAATATGTCCCTTGGTCCTTAAAGGGTTAAGATTCATAATTAAATTAGGGTGGAGCTGCATGATATGTCATTGCGGCATACATCCCATTTTATTGCCATAAGCGATACGACACTATTATCGATAACAAGTAAAATGAGTTTCATTCAATTTACGCAACACTGCGACTTCTGTGATACGAAACTGTTATCGCAAATGCGATGCAGAAGTTCGTATTTCACACGACCATAAATAATCGCAAGAACTAGAGCTAGAAGGTAAGTAAAGAAGGTAAAATAGAAGGTCAAGAAATGTTTTCAATGAATAACGCATGAGATGATATTAAATAATAAAGCTAAATGTCTGACATCGCGATGCATCGCACAAAGTATTACGGCGCATGTCACATGAAGCCGAATGTTGTAATGCAAAATATCAAATATCCCGAGCAATCAATGTCGCAGCGCGATACTTCCGGCATATCGAATACCGAATTAAATGGATCGCAACATCGCACAGCTCTATTCGTAAGAACATAGCAGCACTAATAAAAGGTAGGACGTTGCCGTGACCAAAATGAGCCCGTTCTGCACATTACGTCATGCGGATGACACGAGCAGCAAACGAATCAAGAATTTTGTTATTTACAGAAAAGTTTATCGCTTAGGAACGACAGAATGGAGTCAAGTAGATATTTTCATCCAAGTAGATGTTTTATCCAAATACCAGACACGTAACAAATACACAATGGACTCCGTAGCTTGATGTAATCCACACTACTTCACAGCGTTCGACTCCAACGATATACCAAATCCCTTACGATGCTCAACGACCTACCTTGTATTAGTATTGCCATGAGTAAGAATAACTCTCACTCTTTCCTTCCCATTTCTCCTCCCCTCTCTCTGGAGAGAAACCTCATCCCCTTCCCATTTTTTTCCGCGGCTCTTTTCCTCGTAAATCCTAGCACTGCCTTCTCTCTCTCATTCGCGGGCGAGAGGAACAACTTTAATTTTATCAAGGGTTGAGGCGCCGGCTCGGAGATGCTTTTGCTCTCCCTCCCCCCCCCCCCCCCAACTCCTCCTTCGCTGCCTCTTTCTCTAAACCCCCAACTCCTCCTCCTTCATCTCCTATTGCCGAAGCAATTGGCAAAAGACGGAAGCCTTTTCCTCCCCCACCCACTCATGAATATTCAAAGAAATTCAAATGAGCGAAATAAAAAGGGGAAAAATTAATTTCGATCCACCCCCCCTCAACTCTTCAATGTCCCATTTACAAAATCCTTTCCCCGCAACGGATTGGATCTCTTGGGTGCGCGGAAGGGAAGAAGGGAAAGATTGAGGAAGACGTGCGGAAGTTATTCTTCATACGGAACGCTAAGAGTTTTCGTCACTAATTATTTGAGAGATGCGCCGCGGATTGGTGAAAGTGAGTCATCTTTGAGCTAGGTTTTTGTTCCCGTACTTGAGATGGGTTCGTGTCACTTTCGGTTGGTAGAATAAGGTTTTTTAAGGAAGACAGAAACACGTAAAAAGGACACTTTTGCAACCGCCTTCAGCGGCAACTACGATAGGAATCCGAGAACATCGGTGCAATATCGGTGGAACTACTCATCGGTGGATCATTAAGAAAATCAGACATCGCCATCGTCATGGTGATATACAAAGTCCGGACCGTATAAGGCATAAAATAAGAAGATTGCACATGTGAGATGATCTCTACATTTTTCGGGACTTTTTCCGTGTGGTTTGACTTATTATACAACCCATTTGTTGGCTTCCCTGCCAGCGTCTTCACCTCGATGGTGTCGTGAAATTATTTTTCCTTCGTTTATACAGCGTTGGCCAACCAGGTGCTGCGATCTCTTCGGTCTAGAGGCGGATAACCTTTTTCAGACCTGTGAATAATTGAATAAGTGGACGATTTTTTAATCTTAGCCAAATGTTTGTGAAACATGGAAGGAGACATGAATATATTAAGAGGCTAGCCAATGCTGGAAGGAAATTCGTATATACCTAGTATGCGGATCATACCAAGGAATGAGTGTGTATAGAGGAAAGCGAAAATTGCGGTATACAAAAGTGTTCGCCTCCCGTTTTTATAATATGGCAGCGAACCCTAGGTAAGTCAGGATAAGAATAAGAGTGGGCTAAATGCAGTGGGAATGAGGTATCTAAGAATTATTGGCGGCAAAATTAGGATGGATAGTGTTAGAAATGAATACCCCTGCAATGGGCATATTGATATGGGCATATTGATTACATAATAGAAGTGTGCTTCCTTGATTCGGCCACATCGAGAGAATGGATAAGAGTAGAATAGCAAAAACAGAATTCATGATAATAGAGTGAAAGATGCGAGACGAAAGGTTAGACCGCGAAAGTCATGGGTGAACGTAGAGGAAGATACGTGTTACCTGTTAAGATTAAAAACGTAAGGAGTCTTTAAGTCAGTCAAGTCAAATATGCTTATTGCCATGCTGAGCACATAGAATGTAACAAGTAACACTATAACGAGTGACAATGTAGCAAAGTGAACAATATGGCCCCTATTTTAGGCTTATTACCTCTTCGGGATTTGGGAAAGTTCACAGTGAAAAGGCGTGATCGTAGCCGATCACGTGGCGGGGATGGCCATAGCCCGACATTTGCCCGAGAGCGGTGGAAAACCCGCACATCTCCGCCAGGCCGCCAAGAACTGGGGTGATGCTAATAACACTTAACAGTAGCTGGAGAGAGGCTAGCACGTAACAACAAAGAAGATAAATAACAAACAAAATATGTGAATAAATAAATGAAGTAGGTACACACACAAAAAGTAAGTACATCTTTTCTTTATATATATAAAAGTCAATGTATGTATGTATGTGGGTATGTGGGTATATTCCACATCTCCTCCTAATCCACTGGATCGATTTTGATGAAATTTAGAACACGTGTGTTACTGGTAGACAACAAACACTGTAGGGATCAATTAACCAAAATCCTTTGTTTTCAGGGTAAGGGGTGTGATCCTTACTAATATATATAAAAATTTAATGATGTATGTCTGTCTGTTGCTCCATCACGCACAAACTACGGAACCGATTGAGCTGAAATTTGGCATGCTGATAGAAAACATATCTGGTTGTAACATATGCTATATCAAAAAACCCTCAGGGCCCCCAAAGGCCCCCTGAAGGTTCCCCCTGGTGGTCCATGGCAAGCATTGGGTTCGGTGCAGTGGTTTAATTTTTTGCTTATTAAAAGTACTTTCACTCAAGATATAGGGCTGGAATTTCTTTTATCGGATAGCTGAATAAATGAAGTTTCTAATTTTATCAATCGATTTCCTTCTACTTCTAATCGATGTATTTGTCTGAACTTCATGTTTTCAGCTGAAAAATCTCACCTTTTTCTCTGAAATCAACAATAACATATTTCCTTGACAACCAGAGATTTGATTTTCAGAGAATATTCACGCCTCTAGCATTAAAATATCACGTTCTCCTGCAGGCCCATGATAGTACGTAGAAAGAAAATCTGTATCAGAAAGGCCCAGAGTCCCAAGAGCCCCATGATAGATTGCTTCAGGGGGTAATCGATAAATTCAATACATATTTACATCAAGTATACTCTTTAGTGTCTATTCTCAAAGTAGCTTTCATAGGGGCACTGAATATATATGAGAGAACACTTACGTAGTAAACGAGAATCATAAAGCAATTAAATAGATTACACACGCAATTAAATGTGCAAGAATATTAACGTGCAGCGAATAGTAACGGTAATAATGCCTCTGTTGCTACAACAAACACGGAATTGTTTATTATCGTTTAATACTCAGATGTATAACACGTAGTGGAACCGTCTGCCTCTCATTACGATTGCGAACTGTTTTTTTAGACCAACTCCCACATCATTAACGTCACGAGTTATTTATTTATGTTTAAAAGTGCTAAAGTGCAGTTAACTAAGGTATATTCACTCAATCATCGAGTTGCCTATTCAAGACTCTCACTTGCCGCTGTGCTTCCCCTCCTTGGACATAAAAATATATCCATCAATATGCCTATTAGAAAAAAAAAACTTTCGAAAAAATCTTCTGAAGCAAAATGAATGTCTTATTTACTAGAAAATGAGCTCTTGAAAGAAAAACGACAAAGGTTAGACTTGGATGGCCAAAGACATGCCCACCAGTGATCTCATGAGCATCTCTCCGTGGTGTTTCTCGAGTTACGTTAAGAACCGCACAAATGTCATCCTTACCCAACCTACGGACGGGTAACCATCTCTAAATTTGGTTCAAATACAGACCCATCTGTTTCGAACCTTCAATCTATTTTAAGATGGCGGAAATTATAATGACCTTACTACATGCTTCTTACCCGAAAGAAGAACGGAAATTCTGCGCAATTAACGACATCTGTGCATGAAAATCGACAAGTGCACTTCGAATCACCATAGATTTTTTTATTTAGCAACCGAAACCAATGATTATGGCTATGCCGAAGGTGCAGTCCGAGTGATGGAGGATTCATAGGTCAAATAAACTTGGCTGCCGCTACAAATACTTCTTTTGACGTTGTCAAACGCTGGATTGTACCCTACTCTCCAATCCTGATTAAAATTCCTAACGCACATATCAACGTTGAATAGTGCAACTGAATTAAGTCATTGAATGCAAATATATGTATGTATACTAGGGAAGCTATTAAGCTGTTAATCACTCAAAAGACGGCTCAAGAGAACCGTAGGGACGAGGTGACCATCTATCAACCTTTGCTATTTAAGTAGTAATGAGTCTGCATGGCCGATTTTTGGGTTTCCTTGCATGAAAGTGAACCTACAGTCACTCATCTCTCCGTGCACCTGGAAAACGGTTTGCGTGTTTACTACAACGAACACAACATACAAGATAGGTTACGAACTCCTCAAATGACCACGCATAAAGTTTTTCTTCAGGCTTTGCGGTTATCTTATAAAATAAGTTTAATGTTTTCACACCCGTACAATTTCAACGGGTATCTGCCGCTTGTAAATAAATAAACGAATACGTAAGTCTCAAGAGCAGAATAGAATATGAGTCTTAAGGTCGTTTATAAAACAATGTATGAGTGTAAATGAGACAAAAAAGGGATAAAAATATAGGGCAGTATGGAAGAAGTTATTAAGACAGAGAAGAAATTATTCCCTATCGGTCTAACACTAATAACTACGCTCTTATGACTGCACCTACCCTGATAGGGGATGGCAAAATAGGTACGTAACTAACACCATGAAACATCCTCGGCATGGTGTTCTATGACGATTCAATCGAATATGGGAAGGAGATGAATGAAGAAACAAGAGGGGAGAAGAATTATGTAAATTTCTACTTCAGAAAATTGAAAATATATTTTTATAATACCGCTGACTCGGCAAATATGTATATGGATGTAACATGGAGACCTGCTTCCGTATGCTTAACATTGCGAAAAAATGTTATCGCGAAAGAAGTAAGTGCGTTTTGACGCAAGAATGAGCGGAAATGAATGAAATAAGGGGGTTATAAACACTAACAATAAAAAGATAAGTAATAAATAATAACAAGAGAGCATGGCAATCCCTACTTAATATGGATAAAGATAAAGCACCTAAGCATTTATATCTTTAAATGCTCAACTTTCGTGTCGGAAAATTGTACAATAATTCCTCCAAACAGTCTTTTCCTCTCCCATGGCGTATGTGACAACTTGAATGATTAACTGGTCAGCTGTAACATAAATGTAACTAAAAACGGCCCACACTAAAGAACCTCGTACAGTTGTAGCACCCTACCGACTAAACTGAAATGTATCCCTCCTCAACGAAGTTCAAGTGCCAAGTAACGATCTCCCTTCTGGAGAATGCTTTCTACAGCATCTCAGAATATGTTGAATGTAAATTTTTATTGTTTTAACCAGTACGTATATGCATGCATAATTGTAATATTGACGCCTACTCATGTCTGTATGGCCACATGGAATAATGATACGTATTATTACTATATGTAATAAATATGATTAACCGCAAGTGATCAAAAATCGACCATTTCACATAAAACAGTAAAATGTTCTCAAAAACTTTATTTGTACAGGACAAAGTTCGTGATTATGCTAATTCACCCCGACAACACTCGGTAAGGTGTGAACAGAGGAGTGATTGGTGTTAGAGAAAGAGTTAGCCAGAGAGAGTCATGGGTGAATGTCGCGGAAGGCACTCTTATGGTGGTTCCACCGTAAAATGACTTTAATGTCATTTTAATCATATTCTGTCTACTTGTAGTAATAGTTGTCCTTTATCTGATATGAACAACAAATTTTATGTATCCACGCTATTTATCTCGCAAAAAGAACTTGAAATTACATGGTGTTCAATGGGAGAATGTGAATCACGGGGAAAATAGTATTTTTCCATAAAATTTAAATGCCATTTTCGCGGAAAACTATTTCAAACAAGGGAATAATCCCGAAAGATTGGATAAAATAAAATATAAACATCTTACCACCTAATTTTGTGAGTTTTTAGCCAATTACTGCGATAACTTAGTCAAAATGCTGTCATTCCATAGAAATGGCGCTGCATTCGTATCCTTTGGCTTGAAAAAATTGCTCTTTAAAATTTAAATATGTAACTTACGTCACCACCGAAATCAGGACTTTTAAACCAAATAAACAAAAAGTTGGAATTTCGTATTTGTTTTGACTCAAACAGTCACGATGGAACCTCCTTAAGCGGAGGAATATTAAGTCTAAAGAACGAGAGAGCGTACAATAAACAATGCATGAATATAGGAGAAGGATATGAGGTTTGCAATAACAGACCAATATGGAGGAAATTATTAAAATGGAGCCAATATTCTAGGACTGGCGCTTACAGTGTTATTCTCTTTTTAGTCTACCTAGCCCAAAAAGACTAAATATTAGGAGCCATAATGAAATTCAGGAAAAGGTCAAGGAGATATTTCTAAACTATGTCATTATCAAGAAGAGATGTGAGAGAGAAATAGGGATTTTACATTGAGGAAGTTATTTCAAGGAGTTTTCCCAGCTTTCAAGAATTAACAGGAAGGGTGTCGATCCTGAATTTCAACCAGGAAGAGTTAATATAGAATTTAGAAGATGCAATTTTCCACAGATAAAAATTTATTCGACCCGGGTTTCAATGCACTGCATGCGGGTGAGGATGACCTGATTATGATGAAGTGCATCGAAACCCGGGTCGAATAAATTTTTTATTGGTGGTAAATTTCATCTCCTAAATTCTATATTATGTTTAAATTCCATAACATCACGCCTAATACCTCCCTTTTTGTTAGGAAGTGTGAACTTTTCTAACTAAACATTCCGACTTCACCTCAATACCTCGTCACGAGCGTCTAATTACATAATTTTATCTTAATTTATTTCCTTTACTTTATATATTCTCCTAGAATTCTTGAGTCCGGACCATTGTCTTGGCCGTCATTGCGAGTCGTAAATCGTTCACACACTGATGAAACCTTTATGACTCAAGGGCGATCGTATTTGAGCACGCAAGCGTGCATACTGACACACAAACAAACGAACGTATTCACGCGTGTGTGTGTGTACAGTGTGCACATAGATATATAAATGAACACGCACGTATCTATACACTGACGCAAACACAAAAGCATGGCGGGAGTAAGAGAATTCCGCTGGCAGAGGAAAATAAAACAATGTCGACGAGCGTTTGCAGGAAGAGAGAAAAATGGAGGTAGAGAGAGAGAGAGACAAAAAACAAAAGACAAAAGAAAAAGGGATTGAGGAAACGAGAACGATGGTTAACAAACACACTGCCGTCCGAACGTTTCACGTACGCGCCGATTTTTATCGCCCGAAAATTCCGATGCTCTATTTTTATTATGGTTGAAAATTCTGTCGGTAGGGGCGCGCGTACAAGCGTGTGTGTATGTGCGTGTTTGCGGATGACGTGATATTGGGGAGAGTGAGACGCGAAAAGAGAATGGAGGTGGAAGGGATGGATGGAAATGCTTAGGGCTGGAACTGGCTTTCGGCGAGGTATGAGAAGGCCTGAGTGACGTCCCACGACGTGTGTGCATTAAAATATGAGCGGAATTCCGATAGCGACGAGATAAGGGACTGCCGCCGTATAAATGAATAAACCGAAAAAGGAGTGAGATTATCTCTCTCCCGTATGTCCTCAATAGATCAACTACCCTCAAAGTATGACATTCACTCCCGGAAAATTTAAAAAATATTATTAATAATAAGATATTTCAATACAAATTTGTGAAACTAATATGTTGTGTAAATATTATAAAATGATCTTCCTCCAGTCTTTTTCATCTGATTACGAGCTCACTATACACATAACCGTTACCTCTGGTGACTTGATTTGAGGATTTTAAAAATTCACAAAACCAATTGGTGAATTAAAAGAAAAATCAACATCAGGAATATAACAGCTTCGCTGTTGATGGTAGAACAATTTGGACCCAAGATTAAGGCCTGATGAGAACGGTTACATCATATAAAAGCTTTGAAAAAAATACAAGTTGGAGATTCATATACAGAATATTTTTAACAAATTGGCTTGCGGAAGGAATCCGGAAGATAAAGAAGCCATGACTGAGAAGCCAAAAACTGGAAAATGAAGAAGAATCCTGCTAACAGAAATATAGGACTACACGTGATAGAAAGGCCAAGAAAGATAAAGTGTGCAGAGCAGACAAGCTAAGAAGGAATTCTATCGAAGTATGAGTCTATTAAAAGCCAGTATCAAGCCTTTGGAAGTAAGCAAGGACATACATACAAAATATACATGGAGTATACTCTTTTAGGTTAGTGAAAGTTAGAACAGAATATACTATTTATTTATTATTCTCTGGTAATTACCTATGGAACAAATGTCAGCAATAATTAAATTCGGCTCAACAAAATGGTAAAATACAATATGATCATGAAAGAAGATACGAATATATGGCTACAGAGATGAATATAGAAACAAATTAGTATTAACAGGCTGTGAATTGGTAAATAAACTGGAATATGTAGCACTATTCTGCGTGTAAAATTTATTTTTAAATGTGTTTGCAGGACTAGGGAATTTTAGTTTTGGGGGAGTGAATTCTAAATTTTGGAGGCAGTCATTAAGAAAGATTAAATGAATATTGGTTCGGGAAATTAGTTAGTACTGCGGCTCTTACGAGATTTCTTCTGGTATTTCGGTCATGACCTTAAATATTCCCGTGAGAAAGTTACATATTTCCTCCTTGAACAAACAAAACAAGAGGAAAGCCCATAATAGGTATTTTCTGCGATCACGAAGTTTAAGCCATTCTAGACTCCTTATACACATCATGCGACGTATGAACATCCCTTCTGTATGTAAAGCGGTACAAAGAAAAATGGAATCCATTAGGGACATGAGTTATATATGAACGATGAATTAAAACCGGACGCAGAAAATTCCCGACGAGTAAGTCCTGCCACGAGCTGCACAGATACGATATTAAATTAAATCATTGCCAAATAAAAGAAACAAACTAATTGGGCACATTCTTAAACACAACAGCTTCTTGAAAACAATAATTGAAGGTGAAATGAGTGGAAAGAATTACTAAGGAAGACCAAGGACTGAATACATTGGGCAACTTACATTAGGGATGTTACAAAAGGAGACTCTCGCAGGAAAAAAGCTGTTGGTGGAAAATATAATGCAGTGGAGAGCAAAACCAATCTTTGAGTTGGTTGCTGGTGTGGTTGAATGGTAGAAAAATGTATCCTGCACCCCGTGCAAAACTCAATCACGTCCTTAAGTACTTAGTATGCATAATTTGATCGCTGGAACCAAGGCAAGATTTAAAAGTCTTCTACGTAGTTAGTTCATTGAGGACTGAAAAAAAATTAATAAATACAAATATTTAAGGTTGTGTTCCTCAACTGAAACTGCCTTTAAGCTGGTTTTTCTTAGCAATAGAATTCCAATTCACTCAATGAGGTCGATGTAGTATATTTAAACCGAACAGCATTCCATCGTGAGACTGTAAGCAAATTTCATGCGGCAAGCATGCGCTGGGACGAGGCTGGCGAAGAAATGAAACCATTGCCAGGGATGAAGATTCCAGCCAGGCAAGCCAAGCTGTTTCCACGCTTTTTAGAAATTGTTGCTCTAAGATTTCGAAAGGACAAGTATTTCCAGGGAAATTAAAGCAATGAAAAACGCCACGCTTATCAAAATACTGTGGTAAATGTGTGTGGTGTCACAGAGAATAAATCTTACGCTAACAAAAATCCGATATGGTCACGGCGTGACTCAAATCAAATTTTAGATCTCGTTATCTCGTGTTCGCCAAATCCAGGAAGTTAAATCGTGCGCCGGTAGATGGAACTCGGATGGTATTTATTTCCGCCCAGCGAATATTTCTAAATTCCTGCCGTAGAGAAAATGAACAGGATTAGTACGGTAGTAAAATATCCTCATCTTGGCTCCAGTTTCAAAACTATTGATCACCAAAGAAGCAGTAAGAGCATGAAAACAAAGATCAAAATTTCCAATTTTTCGGCCGCTTTATTGACTGTTGAACGCATTTTCACTAGTCGTACTACACTAGACAATTGACCCATTGAATCAGTCGCGCTTGATATGTTAATCGCAACGTTTAACACCGGGTCACATAGAATTAGGAGGGCAAGCATATTCAGCTTTTTCTCATTCAAATTATGAATATTTCATGGATAACGTACGATGACGAGACATTTTATGTGAATACATTCAACTAAATGGCATTCATTCCATCCTTTTTCCTCTATTAAATCTACATCTGATGATTTAGATGACCTCTTAAAAAAGCACAAGAATGTTTGGTTTCCGTCTCACTCAATTAAAAATAATTTGGACGGTTAAATTCATTATAACCTTCTCTTTTGCCGTGATTCCAACGTAAAATAAAACCAATACAATTATTCTCATAAAAGTGATGTTAATAGAAAAATATGTCCTCTATTTGATAACATCACCAAAATCCTATATTTAAACACTAGTAATTTTCTAAGAAATCAACTTGAAATTATTAGGACTAAAACGCAAGAGGGGAGGTGAAACTCATTCAAAATATTATAATTTAAATAAATAATAATTTAACAACCAAATTTTCAAGAAAATTATAGGGTGATATTTTTGTATTCAAGAAGACATACATTCTCTATTTCGTTATATCTCCAGCATAATTATTATCAGCCTAAGACAACAATTGACAATCCCAGGTAGCAGCTAAATCATCATATCACAGACATGACAAACGAAAATGCTATCAGACGGGCATGGGAATTCTGATGGATTGATAAGTAACTTCGAAAAAGCATTTGATTCTGACAGAAACACCATCCAATCTATGTCATTTGCTCCAGTTGCAATGAGATGTTGTCACACCGATCAATTCTTTGCCAAAGAGACGAATAGTTTTTTCTAATCGCATATACTAATCCAGAAAATTGGTATTTATGTGAATAATTGAAAAAATATTCCTAGTCAATTTTTCCGAGTGGAATCATTTGACGTTTCAAACGCAACATCCGAGCTCCAAAACTTACGTGGAAGTAACTGAAAAACCACCTCTACGCCTGAGGATTAGATGAAAATATTCCTTCTCGAATTATGTATACTGATCCACAAATGGAACATTACAAAAAGCAATCATTCAAATCATTCAAACAAAATCCATCGCGCGAAATAATGCTGCATCAAAAGTAGAACTTCATTTTAAATTTTAATGTAATATAAGAGTATCCCTCACTATCATATTCGGTCCTGCATTAATTGATGAATATTCGATGAAATTGTGAATTGCGACGCATAGGGCAGACTTTGAATAATAGATCAATTACTAATAATTGTTGAAATTAAGGACTCATAAAAATGTATGGAACTTCGTCACTTCACAGGAAGTAGAGGATATGTTTGGTGTTTGGCTTTCCGAGTAAAGCGAGACCCAGGGGCCAGTCCATGTCAACTTTTTTCCAACTAGCTTTTACTTTACCCTTTCTATTCCTTGACATCAATATAAAAGCTTCCGAAAGCTCTGGAAACTAAATATTTTACGCACAACTAAAAATTTCATAAAAGGATTTAGGAAGGTACCCACTGCCCTTTCCGAGGACAATGGACATCACCAACTACCACCGGCCAAAGGCATTGAAAACATGACTCTGTTGGAACAGTTATTTCGGCGAAAAACGTTGAGGCAAGGAGTAATACTTTTAATACAAGCGAGAAATCATAGTCCTCGATTGCTTCCAATTTTTTTCACTCCCAATGGAATGATCAGGAAGCTCCATATCCAGGAAATAGGTGTTCTCCGTAGTGGAATAACACCTCGCATGGTGCATCGCTCTGATGAAAAAAATGCCTCAAATGGCGCGATGAAATAACTCAATTTTTTTCGACCAGAAATATTTTGCGAATAACTCAGATAGCCCGTCGAAGCCTTAGTGTAATGAAAGTATGACTTTGCTATCCGAAATTGCACGGAATGACCAACCATAAAATTAAATTAGCCTCGGGCGTCTCCACGAAGTACTAAAAGATTCTTATAAAGATAACGCACGAAGTACATACCTTCTCGTAAAGAGAGAAAATGTTTAGCGCAGTGCGAGGAGTTTCGTAAAAACATACCTCAAAAGTCAAAGGAGATAGGAAAGGAAGAGATTAGATAAATAATTTATCAGTTTTGTTTTTATTTTAACCGAATGTCCCCATAGAAGTATGATCTCCAATACGATCAACGACCGATATCAACTTCCATTAAACACTTCTTTTTGTTTCGTTTATTATTTGTTGAATTTTGCTATCTCCATTTGGCTGTAAATGATATCTTTGCCTCTTGTTTACTTGTAAATTTCACACCGCCGTTTATACCGAAGAACTTCGACGAAAATGATAAGGGTCCTTTAGAATTGAATTCCACCTCAGGAGGAAAACGTCTCTTGACTTTATTTTTTCCTTGAGTGTTTACTAAACAGCAATTCAAGAAAAGAGCAATTGACAAGTAGCTTTAAATTAAAGATCAATCAAATTTTTCAATAAAACTAGAGTTTTGACTCCTCTACGTGTATTTCGGTCATCCAGGTGACCGTAGACAGGGAGAGTTTAAATCTCGAAAACACGTGCGTGTTATTCGAGGTTCAAAGTCCAAGTGTACGGAATGTGGGTTTAACGTTGGTGTGGTGACGTCATTGTGTACCACATTGTTATGTTCAACTGGGAGTGGCTATGAGTCATCTATTGGCTTCGGGGCAGAGAACATTAGTTGGGTTAGGAATGAGTTGGGTATAGTTAAATGTAAACTTTTCGAATCGGTAGCTAGGTACGAACGTTCAAAGTTCAGAAAACGAGACTTCAGGAAGAATCGAGAATAAATCTCATACATCTACATCTACAAAATATCCTGCAAGCCACCTCAAGGGTGAGTGGCAGGGGGTGAGCAGTTACCAACATGCATTAAACTATACCCAAAAGTTAGTGTAACTACGACTAATTATGCATTAGCATCAATCACTAATGCTTGTCAAGAGGTGAAGCCTCACAAGCATAGACTACACTATAGATATGCTACCAGTGTTACAGTAACCGTTAGTATTGTATCCATACAGGAGCGCTTGGCTACTGATCGAAGGGTTCCGGGTTCAAACCCGGGTGAAGCCTTTGGACGCCTCCGAAATCCTCGGAGTGCGAGGTGGCCCAGGGAAAGGAACCCCCTACCCTGAATGTGTGAAATTTACACGCCTGTGGCTTAGTCCGGGGTGAGCTCTTCCCTCAACTATCCAAACCAACCTTCGGGTTGAATCACTGAGTGAGTGATGGATACATATGGATGATATATTTGAGAATTTGAAGGCATTCTTTGTCGTGAACACAACTTATACGTGAGAAATTGATTTTGTAAGAATATTTTCCTTGTTGTTTGTCAGAATATTTTTGCAAATATATCACATTCGTGAGTGACCGATTCTACGTCACGTGCCGTACATCTGCGTGACCATTGCTTTCAAGTTAACTTGGGTGAGAACCATTCGTTGGCTTTGATCAAGAGTAATTTGGTGGTTGGCTAATAGGTGGGGCGACCGGCAGCTGAGGTAATTTGCACCTTAGTGCGAGTGAGTACCGATGGAACACAAAGACGACCGAATGCATATCATGTTTCCACGCGGTTCACCGGTCGACATTGGCGTAGTACTTGAATGAGTTTTCAAAAAAACTAACCCTGGCTTTAGCTAAGTTTCACCTGCGTGCCAATTCACAATTCACCCTCTCTTTTTTTACAATCGCTTTCAAGAAAGCATGTGAAACCCTTTCGCGGGAAACTTTTACAAAATGAGCTTTAAAAATGCTAATTGCATGAAACTGTGCCTTATTACTTTTTAATTCTTCCGTTAAGGCTAGTTTAATAAGAGTACTCGTCAAATGGAGTTGGTTCTACTCATATTTACTTGTTTTCAAGAAGTTTAAGAAAATATAATTTAAATCTTTTACTAAAATATGTACCCCAAAAAACTGACTAAAATATACCTTATAGGTCCGTAAGCCTTGAACATCTTTTCCTTTAAAATCACAAAAATATACATGTGATATTTCGTGGGATTTTTGCACTCATTCTAATATTAGTTTAATGAGGATTTCTTAGCTACGCCTTTTGGTAGGCAAATACAATGAAAGTATGAGCAAAGTTAGTTGATTTTTCCGTACGATGAATAAAACGTTTCCACAACCCCATGCCTGGCTTACTTTAATGGAGTTAAGAACCTTATCATTGAGCATGCTCCAAATTTTCATTGACCAAAAAATAATATTTACAACGCCTATTTCAGATCTTCCAACTACATATAAAAGCTTTAATTCCCAGTACTTTCAACAGATTTACAGGTCGAACTCCTTAACCGTGTGAGGTCCCCGGGATTTCATTTAGTTTAACTGAGTCCCTGGACCGACTACTGAGTACCTACAGTTCACGAATGTCACGTAGGAAGCCTGGGAACTGAGGAAAAAATAAAATCCGCAACTGGGTCGAACCTGATCAAAAGTAGGAAAAAAATAAAACTCGGCTGGGACAAGAGGCTCGTGATTACGTCGATTTTATTTGATGAAGGGAGTGAGGAGGAAAAAATGATGGACGCAAATAGGATAAAAAAATACCCCTAAAGATGGCAGCAGTGCGTCGCTGGGTGCGGTTGTGGTGAAGAATAGGAAGGGAAGGCTTAGTTGAAGGTTGGTCTTGATGGGTGCGCCAATCAAGTAAAAAAATAAATACAAAAAAGACCCCGACGAAAAAAAAATAATAAAATTAAAAAAAAAAGATCGAGGGTGACCTCTCCGGACACTTAATCACACGAAATTAACCGGACGGTCAGGGCCGCCTGTCAGCACAAAGGAC
Source organism: Pyrrhosoma nymphula (assembly GCA_963573305.1). Taxonomy (NCBI): domain Eukaryota; kingdom Metazoa; phylum Arthropoda; class Insecta; order Odonata; family Coenagrionidae; genus Pyrrhosoma; species Pyrrhosoma nymphula. The sequence goes on along the minus strand of OY754339.1, from coordinate 41,171,922 downwards.
GTCCGACGCAGAGGGGTAGGGACCACTTCAATGGCTTGGCGACGACGCGTACGCAACGTAGGTCGCACCACCGCGGGGGAGAAGGAGAGGAATTCTGAGGACGCCAACGCCAGTTACAAAATGGAAGACAGAAATGACAAGAGGCGGAGGAAGAAGAGAGAAATACCCAGAAGGTGGAGTCCAGTTGGTAGAATCGTAGGATGAGCACACTGTCTACCGTGTGTTAAACTTTTAGACCCCAGTCGAGCACAAATTCAAGTATACTATAGAACGTTCCAAATTTGGGCGACCGCATAAGCCTTACGTAAAAACGCTGTTGCCAAACTTCAACGAAGGAATATTCTCCGAAAAAGTAATTTTCTCTTTTTTTTATTCTTTTTTTCCCTCAGTTGCCCTAAGTGGGCGCCACCGCACCCTGGGTGGCGGTGCTTTTATCTAAGGGGTCAAAGGAAGAAAGTGGGCGGAAGGGGGTCGCTCGAGGCAGAGTATTGACCGAATGGTACTATATACACACATTTCCTGGAATGAGTAAACTATTTATCTATTGGATTTGAAAAAACATTAATTTAATTACGTTTGCTTCAACATTATTTTTATGGCCTGCCCGATTTGGCCATGTAGTCTATGATTTTAAAGATTACGGTTGGGGGGCTTTGTTGTATGCGAGTGGAACCACGGTGGCGCTGGCTCGAAATATTTTGGGAAGCACTGCTAAAGAGCGTTCTACATTCATTTGTCAGTATGAACCTTATGGAGAACGCTGTTGCCAAACTTGCAATTCGAATGATCAATTTTACACTAAGGCGGCAACCATCTCTAACGCTGGGCTAAATTTTAGTAAATTACTTCAGGTAATAATATTTGCATATTGGAAGACTCCTAGATGCGTAGTTAATATGCTGTGTAGTACGATGTTAATTTTTCCGCTGATATTGGCAACATTGCACCTCCAGGCTTATGGAGAAATACGCAGGAAACAAATAATCCACAAGGCCCCATGTAGCGCCAGCCACGTGTGGAACGCTCTATAAGACAGTAAACATCACAGACCGTACAAGTTTGGCTCATACTTACGAAGCCGGACCTACGATGCCTTCAAGTGACAGGATTGAGCAACGGAGGCCAAGTTGGAGAGGTGGTAAGAGTACTGGCTTCCCATTCCGATGGATTGGATTCGATTCCTGAAAATGTGGAAGACGTTTCATCAGTGTACCGTCCTCTACTTTTGGGCTACACAGAGAGCACTTCAAGTACATAGCCGACTAATCTTTCGGATGAGACGTAGACGTAAGGACTCTTTCTCGTCTACCGTTAAGGACGTTCCACCGCGACGTTTGTGTCAAAACAAATACTAAATGAACACTTTTTGTGTAACTGGTTTTAAAAAATCCTACTTACGCTGATTAAATGCTTTACCTGAAAACGAAAATTAAGGTACAAAATATGCAGATTCTTCCGCGAATATATTTTTAATGAGAACTTTTTTATAGTCATAGCCGACAGCTGCGCCATTTTAGTATTTGTTGTGACCGTTGTGACTTATACATTCGCGATGGAACATCCTGATTGTGCACAATAGAATACACATTGATATATATTGCATAGAAAAATTATAAAATAAACTTTAAATAACATGGTGTTATATACAAGTATGGGTAAAACAAGGGTGAAAATAGTATTTTTCGGTATTATGCCGATGTCATTTTCGCGATAAACCGTTCAATAAAAGCAAACTTTCCCAGAGAATAGAATGGCAAAAAATGATTGGCATCAATCGATAAATAATCGGCATACGCTGTGTTTTATTTTCGTTTTCTGACAGCTTAAGCATGTCCTCAGTGAGAGCAGTATTTTTTAAGCACTGCAAACGAAAAGGTGGAATTGTTTTTTTTACACACACAGTCACGATACTTAAGACAAGCCACCAACAAGGTGACTACAGGTGCCTTCCATTGTGCACAGTCAGGATATTCCACTGCATATGTATGAGTCACAACAATTACTAAACTCCAACTTTTTTTCGTTGATTTAAAAAATCCAGCTTTCACTCATGACATGCGTAAACAATTTAAAACCAAAATTAAGATACAAAAGATGTGGACTATTCCACGGGTATTTTTTTAATGAACAATACATATAAGCCGACTGAAGCGCTTTTGCTATGGAATTACCGCATTCTTACTTCAATTATCGCAGTAATTAGCTAATAACTCAAAACACAAGGCGGTAAGATGTATCTATTTCATATTTTTCCGATTTCCCAGGTGTCTTCGCTACTCATACACAGTTTTCCATGAATATAGAATATATATTTAATAGAAAAATACGCGTATCTCCAACTGTAGCATTCACCACCGTGTAATTTGATATTCAAAATGGTTTTTAAAAAGTGTGGACAGAAAACATTTTGTTGTTCATATCAGATAGAGAACATACTTTTCTTTACGTATTTAGAATATGAATAGCATGCCATTTATGTGCGTAGACGGTGGAACCACCACCCTAAGGGATACGGCGATTCCGACGCCGGGTTTCAATCATCAGTCACCAATTCGCCGACTCATTTGCCGCAGTTCTCCTCCACTCCTTTCTATCACCAGAAAAACACTTTATTCCTCATTATGATGTCCCTCATGCTAAGCTAAGCACACATTTAAGGTGGTTACACCGCAAAGTACATTAAATGTAAGTTTATTCATATTCAGTCCACATGAAGAAAAACTTATCCTCTATCTGATATAATCAACAAAATGTTACCTTTCTACGCTATTTTATTCCGTAATTGAACTTGAAATTATATGGTGTTCAATGGGAGAACGGGAGAAATACGGGTATAACAGTATTTTTCCGTATAAGATCTAATACTTTCGGGGTGTATAACAAATTTTAGGTGTTCTCGGGATTCACACTGGGTAAGGTAACTGGCAACAGCATTTTTCTGTACCAATTCACCTAACAGTATTTTTCCAGATAATATAAATGCGTTTTTACGGAAAACTGTTTAAAAGAAGGGAAATATCCCAATAAATTGAATAAAAATAAAAAATAGGCATGTTACCCCCTTTGAATGTGAGTTATTAGCTAATTACTGAGATAACTGAAGCCATAATGTGGTACCTAATTCCATAATAATGGCCCTGCAGTTGGCGTCTATGACAGTAAAAAAGTTCATATTTAAAATATATTCGCGGAATAATCTGCATATTTTGCACCTTAATTTTGTTTTTTAATGAAAGTCATCACCGAAAGCACGGTTTTTAAATCAAATAAACAAATTGTGGAATTTGGTAATTGTTTTGACTCACACAGTCAAGGTGAAACCTCCTTAACCTTTGGTCTTCCTCAGATATCCATTCCATTGTTGATGCGATAGTATTTGTTATCAAACGAAGTTCGATAGCATGCAACGTCATATGATATGCCGTATATATCGTTTCTATGGCGCTGCAAAAATCGTGCCGACATGAAATATTGTACCCAAATATTTAAACAGTAAACGGAACAAAATACAAAAGAAAGTCACGCGTTTCGTAAAAAATAATTTTTTCGAACAATCAAAGAGTGATAAACCTACTAGGATTGAGTTGTGGGCTACTAAGGATGTGATTATTATACTATAATCTTAATATACACAACAAACTTAGAACTATTGAGAGTTCAAAGTAAGCACGCTTAATATTATACACGCTAAATATATATATTATACACTTAATTCGTAAGACAGACTGAGGGCATGATTACGTTTCCTAACGTGACGAAAACGGACGATGGCATTCTGTTTTCCGTCGTCTTCCCGTCATGGAAGAGTGTATTACGACTAACGGGAATATCAACGCCAATCGCTGCCCGTTTTTGCCAACGGAGTTCTAAACGGTAGCGAAGAAGCTGTTTTTCATATTTGACGATTAAATCACGAATGACACGCCAAAATACGAGCAATTATGGCTTCAAGAAGGTAAATTGTGTTTTATTTGAATTAAAAAAAGAAAAATGAAGCTGGAAATAATATTTTGTAAAAAGATAGCTTTCCTCCGGTTGGCTGACGTTGACGTAGCGTAATGGAAAACTTAAGGCGAGATTACGCTCAACGCTTCCCGGCGTGACTGAAACGGACATTAGCATTCAGTTTTCCGACGTCTTCCCGTCTAGAAAGTGAATTACGATGAAGGGAGTATCAGCGTCAATTGCAGACTGTTTTTAAGTTCTATTCGGTTGCGAAGCAGCTGTTTATTTTCATATTTTATAAGAAGTAGATAAATAATCCAAAAGAAATACTGAAAAATATTGATCCAAGAAGGTTAATAACATTTAATTTTTCAGTTCTAAAGAAAAATGGACATTATGGAAATTAAATATTGTAACTACATATTTTAAAAATTCTCCTCTCTGATTGGCTGCAGTTGACGTAGCGTGATGGAAAATTTAGGCTTCGACCAAGTTCGCTCATCATCCGTTGACGGCAACGTCAATGTCAGGTCATCGTAATGGATTATCACAATCACCAATCTTTGCGGACGCTGCCATATGTATCCATCACGTCAGGATGCGTCGATCGCAATTCCTCCCTTAGACTTTGAAAATGGTTCGCTCGTCTTCCGTTGACGATGTCGTCAACGTCCGACCATCGCAATACGACCTACTGCATCACAATCACTAAGCTTTGCCAACATCCCGTCCGTTTCCGTAACACGTCGATCGTAAACCCACAATAGGACCGGTTTTTCAAAGCTTGGTTAACGTTAATCGCAATATGACGCAGTCATCACATTCACTTAATGCAACTGAGAGGTTGGACTTTGAATATTACATCCAACTCTCATTGAATTGACATGAGCATTATTATCGATGAAAGAATCAGTTTTCATACCTAGAAAATATTTAACCATAGATTATGAAACCGGGCCTAAATAAGAGAGATACACCATTGGACAAAATTCTTTCTTCCCACGCACCATCCATGGAAGTTTTCCATTTGAACTAGTGCGCTAAGCAATTCACAACACAACAGCATACTTGCCTGCCATTCGTTATCGACCCTGTGCACTTGGTAACGCACTTCAGCACAGAGCGGGAGCAGAGTTGATGCCAGGTAAACGAAAAAAGAACGTCGATAATCGCATCCGCGATTCTTGCTTTTGTGTTTATTTTCCGTATATTTTAATGTTTTATAATTACACCATGGTAAAAAGCTTACGTTTTTTAATACATATTTTGAACGAATTCGATGACTATACACCAAAAATTCGGGCGTGACTGTTGAGTACCTAAGTAGAGAATGCTTACCTACGATACTGGGAGTTTACCAAACGTTTCGCCAGCGCACACCGTTCCATTCAACGTCGCGTCGTTCGTGTTCGCTAAAGTGCGCTGGTGTTTTTCGATCTCCGCTAACTTCAACGTCTTGAATGAAGCAAGCTCCCCACGACAACAGCACGAGCGGATCGAATCACTAATTCTATCAATACACACACATCAACCAATCATACCTTTCTCCTCCCCCTAATTCCTTTATATTTTCTCTACCCTAACTTTTCAGAGGAAGGCGTCCCAACACCCACTGCCACACACCGTATAGGAGAGGGGGGACGGGGACTCGCGTGGTGGGTAGTACGCGATGAAATTTGAATATCGCAAACACGCCGTACCTCGTTCACCACAAGCCCCCCGGGGCGTGAGCACACGAAAAACCAAGAGAGTGGAGGATGAGGGGAACCCGCATGGCCTCGTGAACGATATGGGAAACGCGGATATGGCTCCTCGCACACGCACTCTCTTCTCTACGGCAACCAAGAGACCGTGAAACAAACGCGCAGCGACGCAATTCACTCCGCAAAGGACATCGGGATGGCGGGAAAAGGGAAGTTTTGGGGAAAAGATGGAGAGAGAGAGAGAAATATTCATATCCATACACGTCGCCTCCAGATATTACGTTGTGCACGGAAGAACGGTCGCGGGATGAAATATTTTTCTGCCTTCATTTTTTTCGGCAAAAGGGGAGACGTTGTCTTCCAACACCATCGTCAACTAATGCAATTTCTCAACAACAGAGTGAATTGTTTTCAACGCGGGGATGGGAGTACGTGATACAATCCATAAACGGCAAAGATCTCGCAGTTTTGCCTTCTTCTCTCACTTATTCGTGAATAAGTGAGAGAGTATATGCATATAAATCGGTTGGTAAGTTAGGCTTTGGCATATAGGTACAAACGAAGTCTACCACAATTGGGCCTTTGCACTCACGACATTTTGAAATCGGGCGAAAGAAATAACCTACTCACGAAGATGCATTCCTTAAGGATCTAAAATATCAATCTAAAAGGTCCTCAATGATAAATTTGTCATTTTAGGAATCATGGAGAAAGCAATAAATTGTAACAAGAGACTTTTTATCAGACCGGAAACAAATAGTAATGGACTGTATGAGGTCAAAAGGGACGAGTGGCCGTGGCATGTCCCAAGGAAGTGTGATCGGGCCACTTTTTTATTGAATTATATTGATAATAAAATCACTTGGGTACTCAAATAATTACATTATTTACCAATGAAACAGTAATTTACAGGAAAATAATGTCTGATATTATGTCATTTCCCTCACAAAGAATTTTGACTATAATTAAAAATGGTTTAAAGGGATAATAGGTTTGAAATTTTATAATAATAAATGCACAGAAACTTATGGAGAAAAGGTGACGGAAAACACACTGAAACGCATAGAACCGAATTATGCTGATGAAATAAAAAATTAAAGATACAAGCAGACACACTCACCAAATTCGTCTCCAAGAGCGCATCCATTAAATAATTTGCGTCTGAGAGTTAAATTAAAAAATTGGGTTTATCAGGTGGTGGGTGAGAAAAGTAACCAGAGCTAACTTTGTGTCTGTAAGGCCCCGCTTAGAATTTGCAGAATGTAGTAGGGCCAAACACAGAAAATAGTTGATCGGAACGAAGGCATAGAAGCCGTTCCGCTTGTTTTATTAGGAATCCATTGCTCGTTCAGAGAATAATAATAATAATTTATCTGTCCAAGGATCTTACAAAAGAAAGATATAAGACACGTCATAAAAAATTATGTATAAGTACAAAAATTACAATTACATATGGTATTTGTTGGTCATATTAGGTGCCAATGATGTCACACACATTGCAGATAGATAATATTTCATAATAGAGAAAACATATATGTGCAGAGCTTATGCTCTTTTTTCCATTAGAAACTCTTCCATGCTATAATAGCCAGATCCAGCTAGAAATACTTTTAACTTCCTGATAAACAACTTTGTACAGGGTATAGATTTGATATCACTAAGCAGATTATTATAGATGACAGAAGCAGAGTGGTGTGGACCTTTCTGGGAGTGAGAAAATAAATACTGATGGATATGTATGTTTTCTTTTCCGCGAGTGTTATGGTGATGGAATTCTGTGTTCTTTATGAATAGGTCTGGATTACATTTTACAAAAGTGGCACAGGTGAGAATGCAGAGGGAGGGTAAGGTAAAAATCTTTGGAGAGATGAAGAGAGGTTTACCAGGAGTTCTGATTGATATTTTGTGTATTGCCTTAGGGGCACGTTTTTGCATAGAGAAAACTTTGCTTGATAAAGGGGAATCTCCCCAGAACATGATGCCAAAGCTAACTACGGACTCAATAGTGGCATGATAAAGGGGCATTAGAGAGTGCAGAGATAAAACTGGGACCAGTTTCCTTATTAAGTAAATCTGGCTTGCCAATTTATTTGTGAACTGATGTATATGATCGGACCAGTTTAATGTGTCATTTATATATAAACCAAGAAATTTTGTAGTTTGCAATCCTACAAGGGAGTGGTTCTTGATTCTGAGGCATGGACTACAGAAGGGTTTGGAGTGACCTAAATGAAAGTGAATAAACATGGATTTTGAGTCGTTAATGATGAGACCATTTCTATTTCACCATTCTGCCATTTCATCTACAGCTTTTCTAGTGTGGTGGATGAAGCTGGGAATAGATTCACCTTGTATTAAACATGAGGTATCGTCTGCATATAAAACTGATGTAGAAGAAGGAAGAGCTTTTGGAAGGTCATTAACATATATAATAAAAAGTAAGGGTCCAAGGAAGGAGCCCTGAGGAACACCGCTTTCCAGTTTCAGAGGAGTTGAGATGCCGCTTGTCCTACCATTTTTGTTATATTTTATACATCTAACAAACTGTAGCCTATTGCTCAGGTAAGAAGCAATCCAGCTTAAGGTGTTCCCAGTGACACCTAAAGCCTCAAGCTTTTGCAATAATAAGGGATGTTTGATGGTATCAAAAGCTTAGCTTAAATCATAAAAAATGCCTAAAGTATGTTGACCATTATTCAAGGCTGAATGAAGTGAGTTTCAAAATTGGAAAATAGCTGTTAATGTGGATTTATGTTTCCTAAAACCATGTTGATTTGGGCTAAGTAGATTTTTTTTATCCAAATAACTGAGTAGTAAAAGAAACTATTTTCGATAAAAGAAAATATTTTCGAATACCTTAGAAAAGGATATCAATACTTCTCCAGCAGAATTGGTTTATGGCGAACCCCTCCGACTTACTGGTGATTTAATTAGTTCTACTTCTGGCATAATAGAGGATTCAAGTAGCTTCTTATCACGACTTAAAAAGGTAATGTCTCACTTGCGTCCAGCTCCTGCTTCTAGATACTCAAAATCGGAGGAATTTATTTTCAAAGATTTGTCGAATTGCAGCCATGCATTTCTATGTGAGGGTCCTATTCGTAAATCGTTGCAGCCACCATATTCGGGCCCACATGAAATTACTGCACGGAACAAGAAGACGGTTACACTGAAGATCAAGGGATAAGGTTTCATTCGACCGGGTTAAACCAGCATATGTTCTTGGGGCCGAAAAACAAACCCAATTCACCCCTGAAGCTACGAAAGACAAGGCTACACCTGCGGGCTCATCACCAACAGGCGAAGGGCGAACGACAAAATCCGGAAGAAGAGTTCGTTTTCCCGATTTTTGCAAACCATAAGGACTCAACTACGTAGGGGGGTAATGCGGCGACCGTAAATGGTGCCATCATCTTTTATATTGTTGCCAAGAAGACCTTGCTGATTTGTTTATGTTTATGTAACTAAATCATGGAGTGAGATTGTAAGGGGCATTGCATAAAAGCTCTAATAAATTGATTCGATAAACGTGGAGATCTCCTCACTTACCCATCTCCACAATAATATCGAAAAATACGATGAAACTCGCCCAACTTCGCGGCCAGTTTATGTTTACAACATAGGGAAACAACGATCGCGCATCACGGTAAAGCCAATCTTTTGTTAAAGTTAAAATGTATGGCCTTGAACTATTCAGCGTGTTTTCGAAGTCCAACCTTATTATATTGATATTTTTTACACGACTTTGCCTTGAAAATTGATTAGGAAAAGTCAACAAATTTTTCCCAGGAGAGTTAAACTTTAAACGAACCCCCAAATCCAAATAAATAAAAACATAAGCGAGATCCATTTTTTTCCTAGAGCAACATAAGGGGACACATATGATGGGGTCCTTGACAGGACCGAAGGATTAAAATGTTTGGCCACAGGAAGGGCAAGTCGTGTTCATCCCATAATCAGTTAGTCATGTTGTTTGTGTACACGGTGGAAATTTATCCTTATATGCGTTACGGTCTTCATCAAACCCTTTATCAGTTTCACATCAAACAATGTCCTTTAATCTATACTTGTAAACATTCGCTGTCAGTTCAGTTTCATCTATTATATCCTTCTATCGACTTTTATGGCATCACTTGACGTGGGTATGGACTTAAAATATGTCGAATACAGTCTTAACTCCACACAACATCAAGCATATCGCGTTAATCTCATAATCAATCGGTCATCTGGTACACATATACACCTACAGTGACGATGTGCTCATTATACGTGAAGAGGGAAAACCACATGCCCTCGCATAAAACAATCTCCTTTCAGTCACATTTACGGCCGTTTGTTGCCAGTTTAGTTCCGTTCCATCCTATCAGATTTTACGGCGCCACTTTACAGGGGAAAACAAAAAAATATCGACTCCCCGATCAGCACTCCCCCCACAAAATCTGTTCCCCATTCCAAAAATTGTAAATTCGCATGACGTGGTGATGTTATTCGCAAACTCCATAACGTTCGTGGGCAACGCAATGACAGGCGGAATTCCTTGCCACTCAAACGTGGATTTCGTCCGCATTCCACGCGTTCCTTGTCGCATGCTTTCGGTTAACGCACACGTTATATAAACAGCAACGGGCAAAATTTATCCCCTGCGGGGATGTGGCCCGATGACAACGATTTTAAGCGTGTACATATCCAAAATATGTTTTTTTCTAAAATACATCACGCACGGACCCGCTATCACTCTACACAGAGGGAGGCAGTGATTGTGCGTGCGTAGGTGGGCAAGCTTCCCGATATGCTCCTGAGCGTATAATGCTCTTAAAAGGGAATAGGGACAAAGGGTGTCCGAGCTTTTGGTGGCCCTACTCCATTCTTCCGTTCATCGCTTCGTCTCATTCCATCCTCTGAAACCATAAAATGGATTTTCATTTAATTAACGGTGGGAAGATCCCAATCTAAAGACCCTCCCTCACAACGTACTGCCCCTGTCGCGCCCCAACCGCACCACCCTCCCTCCTTGTCTCCTCCTGCCTCGCTTGAACCTCAAACTACATAAACAAGAGAGGGATAACGTATTGCACGACAAAATCCATATCGACTTTGCTTCACATTAAGGCTCGAGAGAGGTAACTATCAAAAAAGGCTGACATAAAATCAACGGAGCTGACGTACTTATGGAGGTCCAACCGCGACTGTGTGAGCCAAAACAAATACTGAATTTCACTTCACCTTTTCGTAAGTGCTGTTCAAAAAAATATTGTCTTAACCGATGACAAAACCTTATCTATTACAAAGAAAAATTAAATTTATCATTACACAGATTCTTAAAAAATTATTAAATATAATACAAATGTAAAATTATTATAGTCGACAGATGACAAATTATCGTCAAGTATTTCTATAATGAATGCTCATTTTAGTCCATATTTGCTGACAACTTCCACTTGAAACCAAATTCCAATGACAATAATTTTAAAATAATTCAAAATTATAACATCAAGTTGCTTAAATTTTATTTTTAATCAATTACTTCGAAGTTTTTTCTTCTTTTAAACAATTTTTCGCAAAAATTGCATTTATAATAGATAATCACTATTTATCCCCGTATTGGTTCCACCGTAAAATGGCTTAGTCAAATTTTATTCATATTCTGTCAACGTGCAGACAAACTTGTTCTCTAGATGATATGAAAACAAAATTTTACATTTCTTCGCTATTTCATTGTATAATTTAATTTGAAATTACATGTTGTTCAATGGGGAAAACACGGAGAAAAATAGTTTTTTTGGATATTATAAATTCCATTTTCACGGAAAACTGTATATAACAAGGTAAATATCGTGATAAATTGAATAAAAATAAAATATAGGAATCTTACCACCTTATTTCGTGAGTTATTAGCCAATCACTACGATATTTTAAGTCAAAATTCGGTAATTCCACAATAAAGGCACTGTAATCGGCTCCGATGGTTGGAAATAAGGGTTCAATAAATAAATATTCACAGAATAATTTTCATACTTTGAACACCTTACTTATGATTTTCAACCGGTAACGCAGGTTATCACCGAAAGCAGGGTTTTTAAACCAATTAAACAAAAAGGTGAAATTTAGTATTTGTTTTGGCTTACATATCGTCGCGGTGGAATATCCTTAAACTGCGCGTAAATTTGAGAGATACTCTAGGGTGGTATGATCCTCTTAACATTTTTGTTTTCTTCCCCACAGAAACTCAATTTTTAATCTATAATTTGTCACCATGCTTCCGCGTTTGACGAGAAATAAAGGCGAGAATTGGAATGGTAGGAGATGTAGGACTCTGCATCAATTTCACTTGCAATTCTTTCCCTTTTTCCCCAGCCGTTAGACTGCGCTAACCGATGGGAGCATCTTTGTTGAAGAATAAAAAAATTATTTATGAAGATTCCTATAAATTAAATCCCCTCTTTTTCATTTCCTACACGTTAAGTTTTAAAAAAAACTTTTTCAACAAAATCATGATGTGATTTCAAATCAACTTTTAAGATTTACACAATTAAGTGTGATTTGACAAGCAATTTTGGACGCGCGCTTTCTTGTACCACAGATAGAAGCACATCTTCCTCTGGAGGTATTGGGCCCTTCACATGGTTGCTCTAACATCCTCTTACCCAAACATCTTCTTTCTTAACCCGGATCTTATCTCTTCATTTCTTGTCCAATGATTTTGCCGGCCTCGGTAGCGGCGGGGTTACGTCCTCGCCTGCCAAACCAAAGGTCGCGGGTTCGAATCCCGCCTGGGTAGGAAGTTGTATCCCCAGGGCATAGTTGTGTGTGTTCGTCCAAAGAGTTGTATGGAAGAGAAGACTATTAGCTCCTAATATCGCTCGATACAAGACCCCCAAAAAAAAATGATCTGTCTTGACCAGGATCTATATTTTCTGCTTTGTTTCTTCAAATTCCATCGTATACTACAGGGACTGGCGCAAAAATATCGAGAAAAAAATTCCTGACTGCGCTAGAAGGGGTAACGGGATGCGCCAAGTGATGGAGATGGTAGGGGGGAGTCGCAGCTACCAAACGCGCCGCTGCTCAGGTCTCTCCGAGCAACGGTAGAGTTAGCACAGTGATCCGCACAAAGTGTGTTTTGTCGTCGCGTCGGAAATCAAGATGCAACGTTTGCTGGAACAGCGGGCAGCCATCAAATTCTGCGTTCGGCTTTAAAAAAACCGGTATTGAGACCCTGGCCATAATTCGGGAAGCCTTCGGAGATGAAGCCATGTCACGGGCAAGAGTTTACGAGTGGCACAAACAATTCCAAAACGGCCGGGGATCAATTGAAGTCGATGTGCGCGTTGGACGACCGTCAACTTCCAAAACTGATGACAACGTCACGAAAGTGAGGGAAGTGTTACAGTCTGATCGTCGTCTCAGTGTCCGCTTAATAGCGGAGAAGTGCAACATGACCAAAGAAACAGTTCATTGCATTGTGACGGGCGATTTGCAAATGCGGAAGATTTGTGCCAAAATGGTACCAATAGTGTTAACAGATGAACAAAGGGAAACTCGGGTTCGGATTTCTCAGGATATCCTGGAACGCAGTGAAAATGAACCTCGTTTTTTTGAGAGAGTAGTGACGGGCGACGAAACCGGACTTCTTTTTGTTCCCCTGCATCAAGCGAAGCCTAATAGGACGCCATATGGAGAGTTTGATGGGGTGAAAACAGCTTCGACGCAGTGCCTTAAGGGGGTTCCGTCTTCTGCCTTCCAGGGTGCCTTCCAAGAGTGGGAGAAACGTTACCAAAAGTGTATTAACGCCCAAGGGGCGTATTTTGAAGAATATTAAGTGTTTGTACGTTTATTGGCAATAAATTGTCTGAAAAAAAATTTCTCGATACTTTTGCGGCAGACCCTGTATGTCACTAAGGTTTACTGAAAAATATTCTATAAGTTTTCTCCAGAAATTGCTTTACAGACAAAGGAGCTACTAATTTTCTGGGGTCGCCCTCGTTGGGCTCTAGGTTGTGCCAAATATTTATTCTGATCATTTTGCATTTTGGATAATGGAGTAACCTATGAGTGATGTCTTTGAGTCACTGCTTTCATTGCCTAAATCTACCAAGTTATCCTTTTTACAGCTACAACAGGTCGGATTTTCATTAGAACGTTCACACGATTTAGTGTTATGGTCACCGGCACAATTATTAATGTGCGCTTTTCTGCTTGACACTTAAAACATTGGGTCACTTTTACGGGATCTTACGGGATCGTTTACCTTAAGTTGGAGGAGTATGACGAAGATCAAATGGATGGATTAAATAAGAAATGAAGAAGTTTACAGAAGAATTGAAGAAAAAAGAACATATAGAACACTGTACAGAAAAGAATAACCAGATGGACTGGGCACACCATATGGCACAATAGGTTTGTAAAAAATATAATTGTAGGAAAAATAGAGGGAAAAGTCCTAAGAGGAAGGCCAAGGGATATTCATTACATAGACTATATAAAGAGAGCAAAAGATCTATATAAAGAGATATATACATAGACTATATAAAGAGAAAAGTACGTATGTAAGAATAAATACCAAGGGAGTAAGGGAACTAGCATTAGATAGGGAAGGATGGAGGACTGCAGTCAACCAATCTTAGGATTGAACGACCAATGATGATGATGCATGATGAACACTTCTTTTCCCTAGCACACAATTCGTGACAAAAAAACACGGAAAAATTGCTCGTAATTTTAATATAAACAAATAACTTCTTTTAATTTATTGAGTTTTATTTATTGAGTTTAATTTATTGAGTTTTGACCATAACTCAATAAATTAAAAGAAGAAATTATTTATACGTGGTCAATTAATACATTAATTATAAACAAATGACGCTAACACCCATCACTTTATCATGCACGACGAAACAAAAATGTCGGAGTCATAACATTCCCTGCCACACGTCCTCGTGCCTGGATGAAGCTGTTACGAGGTGACTTGAACGCACTGTAACTTACGAGATGGGAGACTTTCATCATCGCAAGCAATACGGTAACGTTCTCATCATCATAATTTCATATCGAAAGTTTTACACGACCCGCTATTCGACGAGAACAATGCCATGAAGGGATGAGTAAGCGATAAACAGAAGGTAGTAAAGTGCGACAATTTACAAGAGAAAGTTAAGGGAGAGGAAGAATGCCTAATATCGGACGACGTTATTTACGGCCAAAATATAAGGGATCGGTCTATAAAATGACTAAATACACGCATATAACCCCATACTAGATCAGGTGGGTGAATGGGGATAATAACGTTTAATGGGATATTCAAGGCGGCTTTAGAAAGGAAAATGTTATACCAACAGTGACGCGAGAGGAGAGAATTTTCGACGGCTTGATGAGAAGTGGTAGTGTGTTGAACTCAAGGCCCATACACAATGAGCATCAGAACATAAATTGAGAACGTGAGTAGAGACTTAAATTCTAGCATGTATATCAAAGAGTGTACACAAAGCGACCTGAGAAAATAATGCACATCATACCCTATTTCATAATACTAATAATAATTTATTATTCCACAAACGAGATTTTCATAGTTTTTTTACAAAGAGAAAGTAAGGTACCCCAGAAGGCCATTTTCCTATGCTTAGGGTACTTTCCGTAAAATATAATGCATTGCTAAGTTACAAATGCGTATGCATGAAAAAAGAGAGATATTCCTGACATAAAAAAATACTGCGTCAGGGAAAAATACTTCATTAAGTTAGTATTAGAAAAAGACAAATAAGCAATCTCATACAATTAAAATAAGAAAAAATAAATTTCTAAATGATACAATTTTTCAATATCTTGCCGAGCCAATAGCATTTTTGATCAATCTAAGAAAACCTTTACGAATGCCTACCTTTCAATTAAACAAATTTTCAATATATTGCCAAGACGAACACCATTTTTCAATCAATCAAAGGAAAACATTAAAACTTGTCGCTTTCTTTATGCGGTTTGAAAGCAGATTATACAACTTTGCGCCAAAACATAAGAAAGTTAGTCTAAGCAATGTCAACCATCTCCTAACCTCTGCCGTACAACGTTAAATTGGTCGATCTCAAATAAAAGTGAATTCTTATGTTGTCCAATCAGAAGTTACCTGGGTGGAAGAAAATATGCCACTAACGACAGAGGTAATGAAATGAAGAAGTAGGTAATCGATAAATCTAAGGAGTCACTTTCTGTGAAATGATTCGCGAGTGATGAAGTTTGTACAATAAATATATCCTATGCCAGTGATGAAGTTTATAAATAAATATATCCTAAATAATGCTAATTAAGATCGAAATTTTATAAATTCCAAAATGAAAACCGACCCATGGCACGGAATGGGAATCATTCTTAGACAATGGGCTTCATGGAGGGGAATAACCCCATTGAGTGACCCCATTTAAGGAATTAAGAGAACTATCCTCAAAGGTTGGTTGGAAGAAACTGGCGAATGCAGCCTGAGCATAAGTTGCGAAAGAAGACAATCCAAGTCCAATCACGCAAGCAACGAACTACAAAATGTTAGTTAGAACTACAAAAAAAGTTAGTCAACAATAATAAGAATAACTTTATAGGATTATTAAAACATTTTGAGCATATTTCGCTTTCTTATCTTAAAAAAAACATTTCGTACATGTTTCGTTTAAAAATTTTCTAATCCAGCGATGAATTTCCATTTATCAACACACATATGCTGAGTGATTGAAACCACGAATTCAATAAATAGCAGCTAGTTGTTCCGTGAGTGTTTAGGAGTGGACTTTTTTCTAAACTACCGTTTTGATATCTGTCCGGCATACATGGTGCTTAAATGTCGAGCGCATGCGGCCTCAACGCAGAAAACAGAACCTTCCTATATTCCGTGATAAAGGGAAAGCCATTCTGATTTCGACGGTTAATTTTAAAAATAAAACTGAAATTTTCCTCATCTTCTCGAAAGACCTAGGAAAAAAACAACCGTACATGGGACGATACAATTAATCAATCAATATTTTCACAAATCCCAACACACAGGACATTTGACCATTCCGCAAATTTATTGATAGTCCGTAAAAAACTGTGCAAACTCTTTTGTCGATGAAATGTACATCTACACACTATCCTGCGAGCCACCGACATATTTCAGCCGTGTAGCAGGGGGGTGTTAGGACAACAGCCATGGAAATGGGGGGAGAATAGGGAGTAGGAGGGGGGGAGAGAACAGAGTGATTTGTGCGTTAATGACGTGTAATAAGTTAGTGTATCGCTGATTTCATTAAAATCACTTATGTTGTGTGGATTGGAGGAATTTTTTCAATTGTCAGTTCGGTAGTGTATCTCCCTTATTGTGTCACTCCTAGATATCAGTTCCAGAGATATAGCACGGGGTTCTAATAATATCATCCGCGTCGTACTGAAACTCACCTGATTGGAGTTTTTCAAGTAATCTAAGCCTAGCATGTAGCCTCCGAGTCTCTAGAGGATCTTAACGTAGTCCTTCCATCGGCCGTGTAACATTTCTCTTCGCTCGCAGCAGTTTCTAACGCATCGTGCCGCTTTCCTTTGTATTTTATCTACTTCTTGGATTATATATTTCCGTGCAGGGTCCCATATGCTCGCGGCGTATTCAAAATCTAACCTAACCAGAGCGGAGTAGCATCTCATTTTCACCTTTTTATCGGAGAACCCTCTTAGTATTCGCTTGATGAATCCTAGATTCTTTAACGAGCTTTGAAAATGTTTCGTATGTGTTTCCCCCGCGTTAAGTCTGAATTCAAGGTGATTCTCAGGTATTTGACTTCATCTGACTCCTTTATATTTACTCCTCCCACTTATAAATATAGCGTTGGTGCGTTTTCTGTCGTAAGGAGTATACAGCAGTGAATTTACTAAATTAAAAGAAATCGTAGTGGTTTTTTTGTCTAACTCAATACGAATAAATTTCACCAAGTCACAAATGAAACCAAAGATGTACAGTCACTAAACACACGCTGTAGTTTTCTGATGGGTATTCTGGGAAAATCCAGCATTAAAAAAATATTTTACGTCGCTTTTTTCCTCGCTAACGCCCCAAACCCGGAAGAGACTGACAAACAACTGCTCACCACCAAGGGGGCGTGGCAAACAGTGCCTGTTCTGCCGTGAAAGACATTGTTTGGCCCATGTGCAATCACCCCAATAAAAAAATGTTGCATTATCATTTTTGAAAATATCTATCTGTTCAGGCACATACCAACATGTATTGGCAGTCGAATGCGATGATTTCAAAACTTGTATCCCTTCTCATTTTCTCGCGGCAACCATTTTTCTAACATGGTGCATGTGAATTTTTTAGAATATTGATGTTTTCTCGACCCATAATATCTCAAGAACTAATATAAAAAGAGGAAATATGCGGCATTCATACTATTTCGCACAAAATTTGGAACACTATTTAGCTATAATGGATATATTTTTAAATCCACATAGTACATAACAAATACATATATTCAGAAAAATGCTCAGACAATATGAGGTTTCCGCAACCTCCCAATTAATTTTCATTGAAACTTCCTCTCCGACTCCAGCGCTGATATTTAAATATCTCTATGTGTGTTCCACCTATTGAATTGGAAAATCAACGGAATTAACTCGCGAAATAATCTAATCTCTCGTATTGGCTTGAGAGTCACATGAGTCTAACTGATTCGCGCATGAACACATCGAGGGCGTCAACCTCAATGCCAGATCCTGATCTACCGCACGTAAATGCCACAATGCTAACAAGAGCTCAATAACAGATGGAAAATATAAAGTCAAGAGACGAGATAAGGCCGCTGAAAAGTCAGGTCAAACTCAATTATTGAATTATCTCTTGTTGTGACTCAAACTAGGTGATTTTATCCGCCCTCAAGTTGGCAAGAGTCTGACGGAAAAATCCGCCCAAACTCAATTTTATTGACTGCACGTGAATGCATTCACGGAACGAGAACATATTATTCACGGAACTTGAGTGACGTTCATATTGAAAATGTTACCATTTTGAATGAAATGGCTGAGTAAGGGTCGTGATGACGTAGAAAATAGCCCATATTGCCACAAAACCAATTCTTTTTTTGTGCTATAGGAGCTATAGAATGGCTACAATTCCAATTGTAAAAAACTGCGTGGCAATAATTATTTTTTTTCGGAAAATATCAACTCCCACCATTTGTTTACTAAATAAGGCATAGTGAAGTAGATATCGTATAGTCAATATATGTACTGGAGATAAACGGCTTCCATTGTACTGTAAGCATGTAGATTTGGTTTACAGATTTACAAATATTTCATCCACGGAAAGATTCAAGAAATTTGACCCGGAGTTAGAAAGGGAAAACTATTGTTTTAATTAAAAGTAGCTGCTCATTATTTAAGTTCACTTGAAACGAATTCTGGATTCTAGTTATCACTAGATAAATGATATTTGACGTTAAAACAAGAAAAGAACATTTTTTATAAAGCACAAGGTACTGCGAGGAGAAGTCAAATTAATTATAAAACCGCCAAATAGTACAACCTACTTTCAAGAAAATAGAAGTATATAAAATGGAAGAATAGAATATAGAACAATGAATCCGACAAACGTCTTGAAGTTAGACTGACTCATGGTCTCTCGATGAGGTACGAACAATCAGGAAATAACGCATCAAGGTACCCGCAAATCAGGGTTCATTAATAGGTAAGTAACCAGGCAAGTGCAACAAAAAGTAGCGGAACTCAGCCACTTCTCAGTTTGATTTCATACTATTATGATATGACTGTATCTCCTAAATTATTTAAAGCAATAATTTAAATTTTTTAAACCAGAAATAATGAGAAGGGTTTTTCCCTCATCTTTTGGTTACCTTGGTACATCTTTTGCACATATTTGAACTGACAGTGTATCGAAACTTAAGGTATGAATAGGTTATTAATAATATTTACGCAGATTCCTTACTCTTGGGGAAGAAACAACAATGTAATTCATTGTACATGAGATATTTGGGTTGTTAGCCGTCTAAACTGTGGTAAATAATGGTTCGATTAACAAATAATGATGCTTTAACTTAACTGAATAAACACGTTAAAATGAAAATATTTTTATCATGTATTCTTTTAATAGATGAAAAGGTTTTACAATCCCAAGAAATAAAATAAATATACGAGTTCCTACAGACGGCGTAACTCCAAGTACTCTCCCTCATATTATTTGGCACCCTACCAAGACAGGCTTAAATATCAAACAATAACGTGTGCAGCGAAGATGGGCAGAGTATGTAAACCCTGGTTATGATGATTTAACTGAAGTTACGAGCCTACTACAACAACTAGTATGGGAATCACAAAAACTGCTTGTGAAGAATTAGACCAAATCACTAAAGGTTTGAGGTCAATTTTTTCTTCCCATGACGCAAAAAATATTCTGTTAACTCTCGCGCTCTAAGGCAGGTAAAACATAATCATTAGATTAGCGCTTTGGACTGCACTACTGACGGGTTTGAGGTATTATTTATTCGGCAAACAATTAGAGACCTTAATGGCTGTTATTAAGATTGGATCGATAGATTTTTCGACTGGCAGCGAAATTAGCTGAATATAGCTCTATATGAAGACATTTTAAATAGGCTAACCATTGCTATCGGCACTTCGGGCGCACCTACATTACTTTTCAAAATCCTGGGAAGCATGTATGTGATTCACTCTTTGGTACATGTTAACAAAAACATATTTTCTAAGACTTTCATAATATTTAAGACGAATATCTAGAACTTTCATAATATTTAACATGGATTTCTGGTGAATAATCAGCTCCGAAAGCATACCCTTGACATTTTTTCAGAGTATTATGTAGATATTTGTCGGTACCTACACCTAAATGCCTTCAACTGAAGCATTAAAGACAACAGTGTGCTCGCTACCAAGGCATTCTCATAGTAGAGAGTCTAACTTGTATATAATAGTGAAACCTAGTCATTTAAAAAAAAGCATACATATATTTACTGTCTCAGGCATTAAAGAGAAATTATAAAGCATGGAAGCATACATGGAAGCCATAGGATCGAAAAATATACAGAAATTGTGGAGGACAGTGTGGAGGAAATTATTAAAATAAATACATTTTTTAAGAAATAATAAAATTATGAAAGTTGAGCAAACTACTAGTTTCAAAGCTTAAGACGCCATAATCGATCAAAAAAAATTGAAACCATTTGGTAGGATCAACGTACTTTTCGATGACGCTTTGGAAACAGAAGAAACTGCGTATATATAATTAATGGGGCTGCATGAATGTCATTTTTTTATTACTGGTAAAACAAAGTCTCGACATATTTCAGCCGACATGGTTACTTTCCAGCTCCAATAACCTGAGCCTACAACCTATAACTTTAAATTATTAGTTTGAGCTTATCCCAAAAGGAAATTGAATACTGGATAAGTATTTAAATAAAGCACATTTTGCAACCTACATAAGATAGTAAAGCGAAACATTTCTCCAGTCATTTTAGAAACCATATTTTAATTTAATTTTTAAATTCCAGCAACTTTAAGACGAATGAAGTAATTAAAAGTCATATTAAAAATTATAACAAAGCATTGTTTTATATTAATCAAATTCTCTGAAATTTACTAAAAATACAAATATATATTAAAGGTTTTAACTCGACTCATTCGTTTCACGAGTAAGGCTGAAAACGCCTTCACAGCCGAAGGTTTCTTTTGATTTTGTAAAAATTATTACGGTAAGTAATTGATTAATTTAAAAAATTGTTGATAAAGAATATGACTTGCACACCATTAAATTTCTGACGCGATCAATTCGTCAGAACTTGATATTTTGGTTTCATTGGAAAGATGATATTTTTTTCATCGTAATGAGGCCAAATGCATTCAATTATATGTGAAGTTATTTCTCACTCAACCTACCTTTGAACACCGCGGCTAGCTCAGTTACAATGAAAGCGGCACAGCCAATCTCAGATGGCGTTATCATCGGCCACACTCCTCATAGGAGAGGCTCTAGGAGAAATAAAAACGGAGGCATGTGCCACCTCTGGGCGGTTAGTTGAACTAGTTGGAGTAACGGCGGCTTTCAAAAAGAATTCGCTGCAATGAATGGCTAATTTCGCGTACTTTTTTCACTCACTCTTATCAACTTACTACATATACAATCCAATGTCACCAGTCTCTACCTTATTCGTGAAAAATTCATTCAAGTAAAATTTTCGGTAATTTTAAGAATGCAAAATGAAATAATTCCAATGAGATCTATGGCATCTCTTGTAATCACTACAATCCTATTAATCAAATTCAGTCTACGCGCAAGGTGCGGTAGAAGACAAAATGTTAATTAGTTGATATTTCATTTTTATCGAAAAGACGTTTCCAAACATTTGAAAGCTTTTAACAATCTTCCGAAATTATTAAGATTTTTGTTAATTTAAAAAAAATACCAGATCTTTTCATTGAAATACTCCGCGGAAGCCTTCACAAGTATATACCAGGTTTATTTTCGTTCATGAAATCACCTATCTGAATAGCGATTATGGGCCAAAGAGGTTCCCAACGAAATGGAAATAAATAGCACTTAATTCCCTCCCATTGTTTTCAAGCACCATGATAGCAGATTTCAATGAGTGGCACAGGGATAAAATTGATTTATTTAATTAACCCAGCAATAATAGCATATCCCGGGAAAACCCAATAACCAGTGAAGGAGGAATTCAAAATCAAGTGCCGTTCAAACCATCGAGGAAGATGGAGAGGGCATTACGTCATCAAACTGTAACATGACAACCGAAATATCCACCATATTGCTTCCCCCTCTTCTCTTATCACTTGCCTTTGCATACCACGGAGGAGTTGACGCATTAGTGGATATAAAGCTAGAATATCTACCTTCTGTTGAAAATTGAAGGTAAGTAACTCTTGAAACAAATGTTAGTTAGTTACAGCAATTAATTCTACTCGATTTTACTATGCTTTTTCGCTGGGAATACAGATTATAATTTATTAAAAGGAAAAAAAATTTTATTTAAAATACATTTTCAATATGAAAATGCACGTTGTTTTTAAACGAGCTATCGATGAAAAGCATCGTAAAATTGCCAAATTTGTGCGTGAGCCAGTGAGTGCTAATATAAATCGGGGGGAACAAATATGGCGGACTTACCACGCCTACGTTACAGCTTCAAGTATTAGCCACCATTGCAAGCGCCCTCTCCATCTGCCTCAATAGTTCAAACAAATCCTGTAGAAATTAAATTAATATCTAATGGCGCCCATTTATTTATTTTATATTAAAATTTTAACGGCGTCGAAATCCTCTGCCGTTCAAATGGATACAGGGATCGTTTAATGAAAGAGACTATATAGATAAGTTTGGAGAAGAAGAAGCTAAATCGAGACTCAGGGCAATACAACAGCCAAATATGGAGACCGCTACTCAGTAAAATTAAACGGTCTCGGAGAATTCAAATTCAAACCGCCTGGAACGAATTAGAATTAGCCGATCAACAATGGGTTTTCAACCACCCTTGGCCAGCTATAAAAACCCGGCATGGACCAAAGTCTGCAATCAGTCTCAGCCCTGATGACGATGAGAGAGTCACTCATCAAATCGTTGGCCTTCAAAAGCCTTACCCGGTGCCAAACCCGAGAAGATTTTACAAATAAATTAATATTTCTTCAACGAAATTTTACTTTCACAAAAACTAATAGGCATCGCAATTGCAGTCATTATACTTGATATGGGGACTTCTCGGACTTCCCACCAAGTTAATGTATGCATGATGGCTTACCTTTCGATGGAAAACTTCTCCATCATCCTAAGAGGCCTGTCCTGTTTTCCATGGAAATTTCGGACATATTGCACACATAAACCCTGAGAAGATCTCACCAAAGCAATTCGCCGGAAAAGCCTGATATATTTCAATATTTTTATATTTAACGTCGTGTTAAAATAGTTATGCCACCTAACCTAATAAACCTAATAAAAAAAGTGATGGAGAACCATCAGACTGCTAGGTCGCAAAAAATTGGCATACAACGACGAACTACGATCGATTAGATCACGTGCATGGATTGGAAATATAGATTCGGAAACTGTGGCACAGAGCTTCAAAATGAGTTTTTTTCTTGAAAAATTAAAGACCGTCATCACCTGTCATTGATACTGCATAGAGGTTGCTGGTATGCCAACAAGGGTTCTATATCCCTGTCGTCTTCCTCATTCGATATCGAAAGGGATTTTTCTTAATTAACTAACCATTACTTAAAATACGTTTCGCATGGTTTATTTACTTTTCTGAATCCACGTATCCGATGTTTTGCAAATAGCCATTTAAATTAAACCATTTTAAGACTTTTACAGCAATACTGTGTCTAAAATTATTTTCAGCATGCAAAGCGGAGCATTTTTTATAAAGATTTTCCCACTAATTCATTATCTATGGATGACTGTTAGGGTACATTTGGATAATTTATTTTAATCCAACATTCAAGATAACACTCACTAAAGTGCTCATCATGAACTTATTGCACAATCAATCATTCCCACATGCTGAAATACTTCTGCAAGGTGAAATAACGACAGAAAATAAAATAGGATTGGGTTCAAAGCTTTCTCCTTTCAAATAAAAAGTCACCCCAATCTGTCGATCTGGCAAATCGGTCGACGTGATTAAATCACACGGCTTAATTCAGAGCAATAGATAATGCTCGTTCAGACGACGCGATGCCTTGATCTCAAGCCTTGCTAGACCAGCTAATGGCGGTAGTTAACTTCCACCGTAATTAAACACCATGTGCTCGTTACGGTAGAGACCACAGGCGGAACTCTTTAACTCCAATGAATTCAAAGGAAGAATTTACCAGCGGAATGGGATTATGTCTATCCTACGCAGTCGGATTTGAATCCAGAAATTTAGCTTATGGAATGTTAAATTACACTGAAACCTGTCATCAGTGGAGTCTCTTGGAACCATGGTTTATTTTCGATGAAGGTAGGTTTCCGCTATAAATTAAAAATTAATCCGAACTGCCAAAGAAAGCAATAGGAATATTGACTACTACGCATGCATTTTGATCATCCAGAGGATCATCGTCAGGGAGAGTTAAAATTTCGTAAACGTGTGTGTTTTCCGAGGTTCATAGTCTGAGTGGATGACCAAAATGTGTGCGTAGGTGTTTAAATTTCTATTGCTTTCACTGACAATTTGGATTAATCTTTAATTTAAAATTACTTGCCAATTGCTCTTTTCTTGAATTAAAGTTCTCCGCCTATTTCAGGGTTCAACACGTCAATAAAAGACATTGGAAGTTTTTTCTGTTTCGCTCATAAGATGTGATGCCTGCGCTGTTTTGCTACAAGTGCATAGATAGACAGATAGTCCATAGACTCATAGGAAATTACGAATGAGCAATATCATATACCGCACATAAAGTTTTTCATTTCAAAAGAATAATAAATTTTCTTTAATGCTACGCACTTATTCCAACTTTCACGTCTGTGATAAAATAATAAGAAAATTTTATTGCTTCCCCGATGCAAATAAATCCACATACATCTACAATTAAAACACAAAAAATAGAATTTTAAGTAACTTGAAGGTCGTTCCTAAATAAAATTTTCGCCTAAATTTCGGGTGCACGTCGATAACTATCAATAGCTCAAACTATAACATGCTTTAATTGAGGCAAAAATGTAAATTATAACAAATATATCATTTCCATTAATGTGTGGTGAGTTCCACCGCATAAACAGATATAGTTACAAGAAATTTGGCCTTGGAATTTATTTCGGCCTACTTGAAAAAAAATTTAAGTTTGCACTCAATGACCCACGATTACGGCTTCAGCCACCTTAAGCTTCTTACTAAATGCTGTGTACTACAAGAAAAAGGTAAATTAAAGGAGTTTGACATTAGTACAGATAGTTTTAAATGCTCTCTTTTTCCTTCACAACATACGCGTCGACTAAAGAACCACACTTTAATGTGAACAAGAACTTATCTAAATTATGCCAGAAGAGAGCTTAAAAAAATACAAAACACAAATATGGCTGCTGCGGATTGATATCTGCACGCAGATGTGCTAATTAGGCGTACAGAGCTTTCCTTTGATTTTCGCGATATCACAATTTTTCTCAGTAACGCCTAGACTCAGGGAAAATTGCTTTGTAGGGACCATTAAATTCACAGCTTTTCAAATATCTATCTCACTGATATATTTAAATATTTAATACGAAAATGAAAAAGAAAACTCATTGACGTCTTCAGACAAGATGTAGTGAAAATCCATCTTGGTAATCTAGGATTCTCAATTGCAATTTTACCCAGGATTACTACCCACAGGGTAGTAATCTTGTGGAAAATTACGACTAGAAATTACATCTCATTCCATTGTATTAAAATACTAATGCAGTTCACTTTGACGATTCCCAGGGCTTTCTCACCAGGGTACGCATTCAACCCTCTCACCCGACGACCCCCGCCCCACACACAAGGTCAAGATCATCAGTAAGCCGTAAAAGGGGTAAGGTTCTATCCAGGGTAGAAGGGCAATGGGTACAGAGAAAATGTTAGCCGGGCGGGTGGGATTGCTTGGGAACGGTGGGATGAGTTGAGGAAGAGAAGGGAGGGGTAAAGGTATCTTCACACATGGAATTCACTTCCTACTTTGACTTTGGCCTTAGAAATCACTTGCAAGTGATACTTCGATGTGTAAGCACAGATTTCTATGGTAGTAGAGATCGATAGAGGTAGTAATCGACCGCGGTTCACACTTGCACGGAAAATCGCCTGGCTTCTATATTTCCAGCAAGTTGTACTTTGATTCTACGATTACATCGATTAACATCTGGCGAAATTCTGATCACATGACTGCGATCATTTCAACTAAAGTACTCCGTCCGTTAGATGGGATGTTAAACTGAAGTCCCTTGGAGCTTTTCATTAACATCAAGCTAGTTTGCTAACGCCGACGCCAGGTTTCTCTCCAACCTTCCTTCATTCCTAAATGATCCTCCCTTATCGACCAAATTACCTGTCCTCAATGGCGCAAATGACCTCAGTTGTAGCTCGCCAACCCAAAATAACCGAACCAATAATTTATGATAAGAGTTATAATAAATCTCATACTTGATGCACTTTAAATATGTACGTGTATATTTAATGTAATTTATTTAAATTCATAAAATCCACAAATGCCTATGGAACTCGAACAATGCGATGCATAAACGCAACGATTGCCGATAAAAGAGAATTTTCGAAATTACATTAGTCCGTTGTTTACTCACATCATTAATTACTTTAGGAGAAAATGGAAGTAATGTATAAGCAGGACGATGTTCTGCAAGTTGCGATACAATTCGAAACATTTCTACACTCGCTACTTTCAAAGACGTCAACTTCGATGTGTAAAGACACCCATAGCGGTAGTCCTATATGTCACTTACACGTAGCATTTCAATACGCAAGTACGGAGGGTTATGACAGTAGGGGTCGATACGGGTAGCAATCAGTACCCTATCGACCACGGTTCCAACTTCAATGGAAAATAGGCTGACCTCTACTTTTTCCTGCAAGCAGCATTTCTATTCTGCGATTACAATGAATAATCCTGATCAAGTGAATGCAAATGGGGATTAAAAATCTGGACAACACATTACTATTCCGGAGAAGACTTTTAATTTGCTATGAAAATAAATATCTATGTTAATTTAGGTCCGGTTTAATAATTTAAGCTTAAAGTTAATCACAAAAATGCCATAGCCTTTTAGTTAACTAGATGTTAACTGAGAGTTCGGGTTTAAAACGTTACATCGGACTGTCGGCTAGTAGATGTGAGTGTGTCTATGTCAGAACTTATTAACCAAGGTTTTAAGACCGAGAAAGTATTTAACTAGTGACTTAAAAAACCGGGACTCAAAAATGATTTTCGTAAGTAGTTATAAATTACTAAGAATAAAGGAAAGGCTTGTGAATACTCTTGTCTTGAATAATAAGAAATAAAACAACTGTAAAACTTAATATGCTTAAACTTGCACATTTATATTTAATTAATCGAACAACTCAAAAGCCTCCAGTCTACGCAAGTTCTCTCTCCCAGTATCTACGGAACAAACAACGCTCCACAATAAGGACATTACTTCTACCCTTCCTTGACACTCAACCAACCTATCAAACTTGGATTTTAATCCGCAAGAAGGTAAGAAGCAACTTAAGGTGAACACATAAAAGAGTATCAGGCTGAACCTTGTGGAAATACTTGACATCCATATCAAATGAATAAACAATTGTAATTTTCCACACTCAATATATTTTAACAAGTTGAGTACATGAGCAGAGACAGGAAAAAGTCATAAACGTCATAGTCATAGGTTTTTATAATGAAATATCCGATTTTTGCCAAAAATTCATGAAATGCGGCTTTGTGGATTAAACGTCATGGGTGAGCTGTTTAAAGCGAAGAGGAGCAACTGCTCAACTGCTGCGTCTTCTCGGGAAAATTGGAGGAAAAGGTCAGATTTTTTAACATCGCGTCGAGAAATAAATGAACTTTACAGACAGGTTTAAGAGAATAGTATTGGATATAAATAGGGTTAATGAAGAAAATGAAATTCCTTGTGTAGGCTTCCGCGGGTTGATGAGTATGAAGATACATTTCGTCCGGGTATTACACCGCGTAAGTCCATTGTTCAGGGACGACAGTTTCGAAGAAAATGAAAGGTTATTATAAATTCGCATACGAAGCATAGCCAAATATGTTAAGTAGGTGGTTGAAGGTGAGCGGAAAGCAGGTGAATTGGAGGAATTCGCAGACTGGACGTTTCGATGCAAATACCCCTCTCCATATTGGAAAATAAAAATTACACTTTTTAATGGTCCACTTAATTGATTTATTTCTAATGACCCTGGTTTCATAACGTAGAGACATCTTCAGGTACACTGTTAATTTTTACATCCCTATGTATACAGAAAGGCAAATGAATACCTGGGTGACGATCAGTTCGGGTTTAGGAGAGGAACGGGAACGCGAGAAGCTAAAGCGGTGATGAGGACGCTAGTAGAAAGAAACCTAGAGTATGGGCAGGATGTTTTTGCATGCTTCGTGGACTTCGAGAAGGCGTTTGATCGGGTGGAATGGACGATATTAATGGGAGTGTTGAAGAAATTAGGGGTCATTTGGAGGCACAGGCGTCTGATTCGGAATTTGTATTTGAACCAGACGGCGCAGGTTAGGGTAGCCAATGGAGAATCGGGATGGGCCATGATAGGACGGGGAAAGCGGCAGGGGTGCCCACTATCGCCGTTGCTTTTTAACGTGTATTCAGAAGAAATGGTAAGGGAGGCATGGGGGGAGGAGGAGGTAGGAATAAAGGTAGGAGGGGAGCTGATAAAATCAGTGAGATTTGCAGATGATCAAGCATTGGTTAGTCAGTCTGCAAAGCAGTTACAGTCAATGGTGAATGCGTTAGAGGTCCAGTACGAAAAGTATGGTATGAAGATCAACCACAAGAAAATGAAAGTAATGAGATTTTCTGGAAGTAAGAAGGCGGGGCTGAATATATGGGTGGGAGGGCAGAAAATAGAGCAGGTTGAGCAGTTTACGTATATGGGTAGTATTTTGGAGGGGAATGGGTTTAGTGGTAAGGACATCAGATGCAGAACTGCGCTCGCTAAAGAAGCATTTTTGAAGAGAAGTGAATTGATGAGGGGGGTCTGAGAAGAGACGTAAAGAAGAGGCTGGTGAAAACTTGAATATGGAGCGTGGCGTTATATGGGTCGGAAACTTGGTCATTGCGAAGGGAGGATGTGCGTAGACCTGAGGCGTTTGAGATGTGGGTTTGGAGAAGGATGGAGAAGGTGAGCTGGATGGCGAGGAAGACGAACGAGAAGGTATTGGATATGGTCGGAGAGGAGAGGAAGCTTGTGGCAGAGGTTCGGAGAAGGCAGAAGAGATGGATGGAGGAGGTTTTGAGAGGAGAGGGCCTGTTGAAGAGAGTGATAGAGGGCAGAACACTGGGGAAGCGTGGAAAAGGAAGGAAGAGGATAGGAATTCTCGACGAAATAAGAGGAGGTAGAAGATATGAAGAATTGAAGAGGGATCTAATAGCACGCCATCCTTAGGAGGGAAAGCGAGACAATGTCTATGAGGTTGGGATGCAGAATGG
Organism: Pyrrhosoma nymphula; assembly: GCA_963573305.1. NCBI lineage: Eukaryota > Metazoa > Arthropoda > Insecta > Odonata > Coenagrionidae > Pyrrhosoma > Pyrrhosoma nymphula. The sequence continues at coordinate 41,142,114 of OY754339.1, read as the reverse complement.
GGACTGTCCAAGAACCTACCAATCAGCTGGTAGAATAATTGAATGAATGAATATATACAGAAATCCTGGTGCTTACGGATAAGAGGGGAAGCAAGGGGTATACTTTCTTTTGAACCACTTACCCTATAGTAACTATTCGGATCATAATATTAGTTTCAATTTTACAGTGAAAAAAATGTCATACTTTTAGCTAAAGCGTCACGAAATGACCAAATGTCAAAAAATAGACGTCATGAAACAGGAAAATAAAATTCATGAAAGTCATAGAATAAAGGTCATGAAATGGAAAAATAAAAGTCATAAAGTCCCGTCTCTGCCCATGAGAGATGAACACCTTTTTAATCATATGAGAATCGTTTTGTCTTATGTGAGATGATCGTTATATTTGGGATAAATAATTGCAAATTAATTGATACATAAAATGATACGATAAATAAAAAAGGTAATCAAATCCTAACCAGCAAGGATTAATTTTATTATAATCAATTAATTAAACGAACCGAAAAGGTAGAATTAGGCCTAAAACATATATACTTAATGTGAAGCGTTCAATAGGTATCATCAAAGAATGCACCCCAGGACCTCTTTTCTCGTTGTAGGCGTAACATGTGATGAAAAGATTGATTTAGCATCATTATCATTATTAGATGGGATACATATTATGAATGTTTAAATGGAAAAGAGAATAATTATGCTATCTTTTGCAGCCGCAGTCCTCCATCTCCCAACACGATTTCATTCTCCAGCTCAGAATACGACTTAACTCTCTTCACCCCATCCATAAAGCCTATTCTCTTTCTTCCCTTTCCCGCTTACCCAACATTCTCCCCTCTATTACAGTCTTAAGCAACCCTTTGCCTCTCATTACCTGTTCCAACCTCTTACACACCCTTTTTCTGGTTTCCTCAAGTAATGCCCTATCTTCCCCCACCATATTAAGCACTTCCTCGTCCGTCTTCCTTTACGTGCATCGCATATTCTCCGTTCTCCTTAACACCTAAATCCCAACGTCTGCTACCTTATCTCATCATATTTCCTCAGCGTCTATGTTTCTGAACCATACACTCCATATTAGACTCTTCACCATTCTCCTCTTAACATTTCTTTTTTTATAAAAAACTTGCGCACGATGTGCATCATTTCAGTAAATAGAATAATGACGCATTACAGTCAAACTGACCGTTACTTAATACAAAGTATCGTAGCAAGGTTAACAAAATTAAATTCGCTCATTTAGATTAATCAAAACGGCTCATGGAGACTTATAAATACATTTCCCACGGTGTGACGAAAACCATAATTGAAAAACACACTTAAGGTAGATTTCTGCACTCACTAGAGCTGTGAGTTTGTGTTCCCTGATGGCGTACTGGTTATCGTTCGACATGAATGGTATAATTTTCCCAAATTCAATCCCCACTATAATTGCTAACAATGATAATTTTCAATTACATTTGTCTATAGGTAGCGTATCTAATTATTTGATTAGCTTTTTATGCTAGTTTCTTAATCTGCTATGTAGTACTAACAGTACGTGTCGCATACTTCCTTTATAACACTAGATCTACATCTAAAAAATGCCCTGCGAGCCACTTCAAGGGTCTGAGGGAGGGGGTGACTTTTCAATTACATCCACTTCACTATATTCTTCTAAAGGTAATGAAACGACAAAGAGATGACAAGAGTTATTCAGTAAGTATGCAAGAAGTGCTGTTAGTGCTACATACCAGGGAGCAAATCAACTAATTCGCTACACTACCTATCAGCAACCCTAACACGTGTATCTCTGTGAATTAATGTAATTAAAAAATACAGTAATACTCAGTTTCTACAGTATTGATAGTATACCTACACTGCAGTGCATCTTGGTGACATCTCGCCCTGACAGGTATTTACTTATGTATTAATAGTCGTAGTTACATTAACTTTAAAAGAATATAGTTTACTACGGCCACACACTTTTGAAGCGGCTGGTAGGGTATTACGTAAATGTAAAAGAGCCGTAGAAAAATCGTGGTCGAAATTTCAAAGGTGTGAAAGTTGTCAGGTACGCCCTGCGAGAGCCCGCATCGTGATTCCTCGTCCCCGAGGTGGACAACCGTGACGGATCAATAACAACAAACTTCCGCTTTGATTTATTGACCAATAAAAGCGCGTCCTGATCAATGTTCAGAATGAATTGGAGCGGAACGAAAGACTCGCTCGGAGTGATCATGATTTTTAAAGGATGAGGACGGGCCGCAAATGAAACTGAGAAGGGACGAAATAACATAGCATCATCACAAATATAGCGATGGGTGAATATAAAAAGTGAGTAAAGAGAAGGATATAATTTTACACTTTTAATGCCGTACTTAAAACATACAGTTAGTACTTCAAGCCTTTTATAGAAAGAGTTGATTGAATAATTAGTAATATACAAACAACGGTCGGTCAGCTTATTAAAAAATGCAATGAAAAAGAAGCCGCTCATCTATTATATAAAAGGCTACGCGTGCGTACGTAAGATTCAGTTGCTAGGCGTAGTGATTTAGATGTGCGCCAATAGATGACAAGCGAGCTCCCATATGCGTTCTCCATAAACTGCCACATGGCGCGGGCGTAGGCATTTTAAAAATACACACAAGAGAAACTGCTTAGTAACAGCTCTACCTACTTCACCAAAAATGTTGTATACAAAGATATCTTTGATATTTAGATATTATATATCGTTTATCAAAGTCAAAAATATTTTTGTCATTAAAAACAAAAAAATTAATTTCAAGTTAATTATTTAATTTATTCATTACTTTATCGCTATTTCGTCAATATTTTAGCATGTTTCAGTAGGCTTTTTAACTAGCAGTATGATATATGTTGAAATAGCATTATAATTTCCTTTAAGTAATAAAATATTTAAAAATATTAATATTTCTAGACTACTGAGATCTAAAGAGTTCAACAGTTATTCCACTACGAAACTAAACGAGCGAATTATTGATTAGTAGCAGTATGGACAAAGCAAATTTATTAAACTCCTACTCTCAAAGTGTGTTCACCAAGTCATCACAGATTCCATCAGTAAAGGTAAATGATCACGTCCGGCAAAAGATGCCGCCTATCGATATTTGCACTCACGGAATAGAAAACTTATTAAAATCCTTAAGTCCAAATAAATCCCAAGGTCCTGAAGAAATTCCTGCCCGCGTGTAAAGAGAATTAGCTTGTGAAATAGCACCCTACTTGCAGAATATATTTAGTAAATCCATGAACGAACACAAAGTACTCATGGACTGGAAATTTGCAAATGTCACTCCCATATTCAAAAGCGGTGATAAGGAACAGCCATCGAACTACAGACCAATATCTCTCACATCTATCTCTTGCAAAGTCCTTGAACATATAACTTGTTACCAAAAACGCAACTTGGATTCAGAAAGGGAAGATCTTGCGCAACTCAATTAGCACTTTTTGCCCACGATATTTTAGTCTCGGGTGACCATAACGTTCCAGTTTATGTAACTTTTCTTGACTTTAAAAAGGCATTTGATAAAGTTACCCACAGAAAGCTACTCATGAAATTAAAATCCTACGGGTTGGACGACGAAGTAATTTCCTGGATTAGAGAATTATTGAGCAATCGCGTGCAAAGGGTTGTATTAGACGGCGCTATCTCTAATGAAGTAAAAGTCACATCGGGTGTCCCACAGAGAAGTGCCAGGCCCACTGTCAGACGACGCAGTGGTGTATACTGTATAGAGACATCCGTAGCCTTAATGATAAGCTAGCGCTAACTAAGGACCTCGAGGCAATACAGGAGTGGTGCAATGCGTGGCAGCTAGAGTTAAACCTGAGAAAATGCTTTGTTATGAATTTTTGAAAATGGAAAAACGCTCCTTGTAACAGCTATTGCGTAAACAACAGCAAATTAGAGACTGTACAATCGGTTAAATACCTTTGAGTTAAACTGACGAATGATCTCTCGTGGAGTAAACATACTAGAGAAATTACCGGTCAAGCTAATCGTAAATTGGGATTTGTTAAAAGAGTACTTGGCAAGTTCGACGATAAAGTTAGGGAAATCAGCTACTTCTCGCTCGTTTGACCCCACTTGGAATATCCTGCCAGTATTTGGGATCCTTATGTGATAGGCTAGGAAACTGAGTTAGAACACGTGCAGCAAAGATCGGCAAGATACGTTAAAGGCCGTTATGATAATCTCGTAAGTGTTACTGACCTTTTGCAGCAACTGGGATGGGAAACGCTTTCAGACCGTAGATTGAAATTTATACTCAGTCTATTATGTAAGTTCCAAACCGAACTATTGTCTGACGACGTTGATAATATTTTACGAAATCCGACATCCTACGGTAGATCAGATCGAGAGAATAAAATTAGGGAACTAGACTGCAGAACGGACAGATTTAAAATGTCATTTTTCCCGCGAACGATAAGGGACCATAAAAGCTGCCAATGAGATTTTTTTCTAGGTTTTTTGACAGTTAGTGTAGCTCTTAGTAGTAGTAGTACTCCCTAACACTTGAATCCTTATGTGTTACCTAGTACTGACAGTACGCCTTGCATGTTTTCAACAAAACTCTTGAGTCTCTGTCCATTTGTGTAATTGCAAAATACATACATACTAACGGTCCCTCTCCATTGGTAGCATATCTGTAGTGTAGTGCATGCTTGTGAGGCTTCGCCTCATGACAAGCCTTAGCGATTTATGCTAATGCATAATTAGTCGTAGTTACACTAACTTTAGGGTATAGTGTAATGCATATTGGTGACGAATCACCCCTTGCCACACACCCCTGAGGTGGCTTGCAGGGTATTTTGTAGATGTAGATGAGTTGCCAGCCTCGGAAGCGTCGGGTTAGAGCCTGCCATCACAATAATGTAATTCAGGATGATACTTCACAGCAGCTAAACCAGGATCGTAGAATAAAATATTTTTTGTAGAATAGCAGAGTTTTATATCCTCTCTTCTCAATAGGCAAAGATTCCACAAAGTCAAGCCTGAGAAAGTATCTAATGGTGGGGAAGCTCATCCGCAAACAAGCATTATACGAATCCCGACGCGTTTTTCCCAAAGTTTACGTCTACAAACTTATTCCAATAACGTTCTTTTGCTTCCCTGATTTTCTGTTCGTAATAGTGTAGTTTTTCCAATTCTGTCTTCTCCTGAACGTCTCGGTCAGACGGAATGGATTTTTTGGGAGTTTTCTCCGCAGTTTTACTGGTCCCGTTTTCATTCAAAGATAGCAAGCGTGATTGAGACCTCTAGACGGACCCGAGTTTGATTCTGATGTCGACGTGATTTTTAGGCTTCCTCACTATGTCGGTAGATTCGGCGGCCCACCAATTAAAATACATGAATATAGACATTAGGACTGATGGATAGGATCTCCTTTTTCCCTCGCACGATTCAAAATCAAACCAGACCTCAGCAAAGGTCCCAGGTAAATGTTGAAGCGATATAATTTCACGGGTTTCAAAACTAATTTTTCACTCACAACTACACAAAAATGGTTGGTGTCCTGTCACATACACTGACAGCCGAAGTGGCAGGTTACGGGGTAGAGAATGAATAAGATAGAGGTGGATTCGGATGTAAATATGCAGTGATTTGTGAAAGGTAAGACTTAGGTTGGATCGATGCCTTCGAATGCGAATGGGCGCTAGGCAGGGTCTGTCGGATAACCGACCGATCTATAAAGGCGAGAGATTCACGCATTTTAGGGATTTTAGTGCTTAGAAATTAACTTCACAATACCCTTTCTTTGGGGGATATAACCTCTTAAATCACAAAACAAGGTTAATACAGAGGTGGCAGTTAAGTGCAAATTTCATCCTGCCTTCCGCTTCCGACACACTGTCAGGAAACTTAGAGCGCCTATTTTCTCTAAAATATGCATCGTAAAGTATTACAAATCTTATGTTGAAATTGACGAATTTTGAATAAATTGTTACATTTGTCATTCACATATCGTAAAAATTACTTCTTATAAAAATTCTTAATACACGTATAATAAGTAAACGAAAAGAATGCCGTTAATTCCCGCGGTAGTTGATAATAATTTTGAAATTTTACCATTAAAAACTCCATTTGATATTACGGGTCCTGAAAACCATTTTGTAGTTTTTGGGTTCGTGAAGTTTTTAAGATGCTACACAAACCCAGTTCATGTTGTGGCAAACCTCTGGTCGCACACTAGTTCCCTCATCACCGAAGACCCTTTCCTACAATCTTTCACTTCAGGTTCATATTACCTTCCACGGCCTACAAGCTGGGATAAGCGAAAGGAATCTTTCAGAATCACCTTTAATACTCCAAATTCTATTTATATTTCACCCACTCGCTCAATCTGCCTTCTTTTAATTTCCCCAAAATAACACGAGTAACGGTGGGAAGCTTAAGGATATGGTAATTCATCATGTGGATAAAATGAGTTTTTAATATTCCACGGACTTGTTATCATAAATATCGTGTTCCAACGAAAATGAACATCATTGTCAAAATTGTTTCAGAAATGTTATTCATATGATACCAAAAACATTACCCTGAATAAATTAAGAATAAAATATAATGTGCCGAATGAAATAAAATGATATTATAAAACGTGCTGACTGTGTGTTTTATCATGTGTACGTGTATTATAGAATAAAAATTTGATGGAAAATACTAATTAATTTTATCAAACTCTATACCTCGCAATTTAACTACCTCTCGTCTCCCACCATATCCAACACTAATTTTCCTTCAGTGTAAATATCTCCTGCGTGTACCTTCCACAGTTTCACTTTTCTCAACACTACATTAAATTCGTGTAGAACTTGTAGCCTCATTCTAAATATTACGAGTACTCTTATTTCTAAGTACTTAAGGACAAGTCGTTTCAGTAGCTTAAGGTAATTCCACCGTAAAAATTACTTCTGAATAATTTCATCCATATTCTACCTACTTAAATAATAATGAGAACTTCTTCTATGAACAAAAAATGGGCGAAATGGCGTTTTTCTATCAAATATATTGTAATTTTTTGAAAAAAATGTCAAAGAGCAGCGAAATCTACAAAGGGATTGCTAATAAAATTTAGGCACCAATCCTTCTTTGGTTTAAAGCCATGTATTAGGAAATTACTGCAAAAAATTGAAGTGAAAATTTATTAACCCTATCGAAATGGCACCGCAATAGACTCCTTTGATTAGAGAAAATGTTCATTTTAAAAATGCATCCTTCCAGTCAACTCCGTAAATTTACATTTTTAACACATGAATCCTTAGCTGTTACCTAGTACTAACAGCACGCCGCCGTGCATATTTTCTACATAAGTCTTGAGTCTCTGTCCATTTGTGTAGTTGCAAAATACATATATATTAACGGTCCCTCTCCATTGTGAGCATATCTATAGTGTAGAGCATGCTTGTGAGGCTTCGCCTCGTGACAAGCGTTAGCCATTTATGCTAATGCATAATTAGTCGTAGTTACACTAACTTTAGGGTATAGTGTAATGCATGTTGGTGAATACTCACCCCCCGCCACACACCCCTGAGCAGGGTATTTTGTAGATGTAATTTCAACTTTATTTTGTTTTCTAATAGCCAAGTCATATCATCAGTCAAAGAAGTAGTATTTAAGTAGTACAAAAGAAAAGATGAAATTCAGATTTGTTTTTGCTCACAAAGTCGCAGCGGAACCTCCTTAGGTACGTCAACGTAGATTTTGTGCTAGGATTGGTGTAGGTGTGCTGTTAAAGAGAGAGAGAGAGTGGATAAAACCTGAATGGTTGTAAAAGAAGCAAAAGAGATATGCAAGAATAGAGCATTATGGAGTACTTAATTAAAGGCGAGCCAGTTTTCTTGGCCCTACTTTAATAACTACGTTATTTGACATTGCCTACGCCGAAAGGGAACGGCGTGATGGGTATGTGTTAACAAAAAACATTCGGCAAATTATACCATTAGATATTTCGCCAGTCATATGCCGCCTAATATTTCTCGCATTAGCATTTAGAGGAAAGATGGGATACTTCCACCAGCAGCCATCACGCATAATAATCCCCTCTGGCAAGTGATAGTTTTTGATCTGATAGTTTTTTCAAGAAAAGAAGAACGGACAACTTTAATTCTGAATATTATCGCCAAATGTTGTTACTATGAGGTGAAAAAACTAATTATAATGATAACATCGCCTGTAAAAATTCCAACGGCCTGTTAAATACGGGGTGCCTAATTTCAAAAGCAAACAAGGAAAATTCCACCCCCCCCCTCCCTTCGAATGCTCGAATTCCCTCCACGCGAAATCACGCGGATAAGGGCACCGCCGAATCCTTTGGCTTAGTCTCCTCAGCAGGGCCCCCATGAGAGGGTGTACCTGAATTTGAATCCGACCTATGTTACCATCTGCTTCGGAACAGCTGAGTATTTTGAAAGCATGACATCTAACTTGGCTTGGATCAATTAAATCTTTTTTCCGTGGTGGTAACCAACGCTACAATCATGAGTCATCAATCCGAAGATCAATTTGCTGTAAGCATTCCACTTTACTCTCGCATCACCAAACTGTTTTCTTCCTTCATAAGTCCTCATTTTACCGTCCATCATGATTTTCTTGTTTTCCGTCCTTGGTCTATCTCGGCAATACTGACAGACGTACGTATTTCTGAAGGTAGCGCAACCAAACAACAAGTCCTCTCTTAAGCAGACATTAATTCTATACCTAGAGCACATCTGGGACCGTTTCAATAATATATTGATGCACTGGCGTCAGAGCTTTGAGAAAACGTTTTGGATCAAGTGACTTTTTTTTATTTTTATGCCAGTGGTTAACACATATATTGATTATATTTTTGTGTCCGCAGGAAAATGTCCTGTCGTGCGCAGTAATTAAATATGAGGAATAAATTTTATGCATATTACCCATTGCATGCTGGAATGAACCTTATCCGAGGAAACAGTAAATGCAAATATTACACGAACAAATTCGTAATACTATGTCCTTGTGACTTTCTAAATATTGACAATACATGGAACCGGCCTTTGGATCTTGGTTTTGGCCACAGACCCCATGTGACAAGAATGATTTTGCTTGTAGACCGCACACGACTTATGAATAGCCTCTATTTTTCCACCTGACTGAACGCCTCGAAATGATGGTCGCGTTGCATTAATCATTCCTCGCTCAATGAACCGTGCTCAATGGGGACTGTTCATCCTTGAGGAGGGGGGAGAAGAATGATATATTTACACCCATTTCACTACCAGCACTTCCTCCTCAGGCAGGTTCTCTCCCAAACCTTCCCATCCCACCAATTCCCTCGATCCATTTATGTCTCCCTGCAAGGATCCAAGGCACACCACTCATCCCACTTTGCCTATTACATCTCCCCGCACTCTCTCACCCTATTCCAACGAGCGGAGAAAAGTGCTCCGTGTACGAAGACGAATGGCCCGCTAGAAGGGATCGTATGTTTCACGGCTTTGACCCAAGGGGGCACACAAGCTACTACTGCCCTTCCATTTCCCATGCTCCCCTTCACCCGCCTTAACTCCAGGGTTCCTCTCCCCGACCTCACCCTCTTACCCTTTCTCACCTCCTAAAAAATAATAAAAGAAAGCTGCGCTTCGCTTTCTCCCTCCCTTCCACTAGCTCGCTTATCCTCTCTCCCCCACACCCGACCACCCTTTTTGCCGCCGGCCGCATCCCCTGGTAACCTTGCTAATGGGCGCCTGACCACGTCAGGGTCGTCCTTGACCCCCCCACCCTCTTTTATCCTGTTAAATCATAATAAATGCACAGTCATGGACTTCTTGAGAACCAAGGGTAACGGAGAGTGTAACACAGCGAACAAAGTAGACGAAAGCATCTTAAGATGAGCAATTTTGTCTGCACACAAATTTGCGTAGAGCTCATCATTCGTGTTCATATTAGTGATATTTATAAATAAAAGAGAAAAAATTTCATTTAACCGATTAAGTATCTTGGCAATTCAATGCTATTTTCAACGTATCCTAATAGCACATGAGAATTATTTCGTTGCAATTCGATTACAAATGTACAGATTTTCATATAAAGGCGAAGAAATGCATTTTATGTGATTATTGTGGTTGATAATAAATATCTAGGTGTCATGCTGAGTCGAAGATTCGAAAAACCATTAAGATACTTTAAAGATATTTTTGCTAAAATTTCGAATACCGAAATACCCGAAAAACGATCAATAGCTCAAGTCACAATATGCTTTAAGCCAAAGAAGACTGTTTCAGGCTTGACTTTGTGGAATTTTTCCATACTGAGAAGAGAGGAAAAAACGGAAGAGGCTGAACAACAGCACCACCTGAAGATGCTGCATAGTAGCGAAACCTGGGTGGCAGCTCTCCCCTCCACTCTCCTCTCTGCCAAAAACTCCAATCCTACATAATTCGTCACTTTGATGTCCTTAATAGTTTGCCTGATGTATTCCATTACAGGTCTTGCTCTCTAAACCTTCCCGTTTACTTCTCCTTCCAATATTGTTTTCAATAGGTTGATGTGTCAAAAAATGTGCCCCATAAGTTTGTCTCTCCTTCTTCGCAAAATTTTCGTTGTACTACTTTTCTTTCCAGCTCTTCGTTGGACTTCGTCGTTTGTGATTTTCTCCGTCCATTTAATCTTCATCATTCTTCGATAACACCCCGTCTCACATTGCTTCCAATCTCTTCTACTCTGTGGCGGTAATTGTCCAGGTTTCAACGTCGTTTAATAGCATGCTCCAAATATATATTTTTGTAAAGTGTTTCCTTACTTCCAGGCTTGTGTTACTAGCCGTCAGCAGATTCATCTCCTGGTAGAATGACTTTTTTGCTTGGGTTTCACCCACAATATCATAAAAATGGCTGGTGTCCTGACACACCCTGCCACACGCCCTTGTGGGGTACTAAGTAGATGTAGATGAACCCTTCTGCCCCCCGGTCGTATCCCTGGTAACCTTGCTAATGGGTGTCAGACCACCGTCGCACCCTCCTTGACTCCCTCAACAGCACCCTAACCTCTTCTAATCCTCTCTCTCCCTTCTTCCCAACCCCTGTTGTTGCCTTTACCCTTTTTCTCCCACTCTCTCTCTCTATCCCCCTCCCTACACCCTACGCCCCTTCAGGTGGGCGTAATAGGGAGAAAGAGAGAGAGAGCAAGAGGGCCGGGAGGGAGGGGTGAAACCCTTACACTCAATTTTGTCCCCGAGATGGCCTCCCTCACAAGTCCCCTGAGGAGGGGCAGGGTCGGGAGACTCCTAACACTCCTACCACGACCCCCCTGAAAAGTTTCCGGGATTTTTCACAAAGTTTTGATGGCAACCCCTTCCCCCATGGCCGCAGAACCTCCTCCTATACCCTTACCCTTAAAGAGTCGTTCTATCGTCAAATAGCTTAAATGTCAATCAATGCATATCATGGCTACTTATAGAAAAACGTACCCTTTACTCAATCACTTGTTCTGTGACGTTTGATGCTCCAGCGTAATGTTTTTGGACTTCTTATTATTATTAAAACAGGGGGGAATTCAAGTAATAAACATACAATTGAAAGTTGTTGCAACACTTGTATTGTACTTGATAGCTTTTGGCGGACCGGGCTGGACGACCAGTCGCGACTATGATGCTTTCTCTTCCATAGAATGCGTCGTAGCAAACGCCGAAGAAAAATGTCTTGTTTCGCCGTTCGTTTATGCCTCTTAGCCTATTTATGACTCTGGGGCCGAACGGTTCCCTTGCCCTACCCTGTTTTCCATCCATTTCTCCTCCCTATTCCCGCACCCTTCTTCAAATCGGGGTATGAGCGCGAGCTTGCAGACCCGAGGAGAAGGTGGTCCCTACGCGGAAGACCCGCGAATCCACTGTACTTTATAACCATCATCAGTCGCAGAGGATGTTAACATATAAACGAGAGTCGTGAAATATTTTTCAAATTCATTTGAATATTTAAGCATTCGTTGTATTTTGTTGATCTTCTTTTAGAATTAAGTCCTATACTCACGCATAACAAATATGCATGGTGTTCTACGTGGTTGCGAGAGTTTGGATCAGCTGCTAAGAAAAAGTCGTAAGAATAGGATATATTAAATATTTTCTGTTACTACTATGGTCCCCACTATTTCTCGAGTGAGGGAGGATTGTACTCTGTTATTAATCACTAGGTTTATCAGTGAGTACTGTCTTTCTTAATGAAATAAAGTGTGATGCGGACGATGTCACTATGTGCTGTGAATATACATATATCAGGAAATTATTACCAAGAGAGCAATGCATGCCTACAACAAGAGAAATACCGATGGAAAATATCGTTAAATTGCATAAATAATGCTTGAACCTATTTGTGCAAGCGAAAATCAGGGGGAACTCAGATGGCGGGCCGGACACCCCACGTTACAGCTTCCAGAATTGGCCACCATAGGAAGCCTCCATCTACCACAATGGGTCGTACAAACCGGGGAAGAAAATAACTGATACGTTAGACAGGATGAAAATACACAGGATAAACTCGATCCCATAAATAGATGTAAGGTGAGAAAAGAGATATTTAATGATAAAAAAGCAGAGAAAAATAATACATTATAACCAAAGATAAACAAGGATAATATTTATAAGAATTATAATCCCCTTCTATACAGTTCTCACACATATTTCAAAAGATGCCTGGCATTTCACACGTCTGGCATGTGCGAGTCTATGAGGAGTGAAGAAGATGAAAAGCGTATGCTTCTGCACATAAATACCACTCGGTACATTTCATATCGACTTCATTTAACTTACGACTCATGCTGTCTCGAGGGCTGGTCGGTTGTGAAAAAACTCAACTACTCTAGGCCAACGTTTTGAAATTGAATCATTCGATCTTCAGGTCAAATTGAGATACATAAAAGGTCAGCAATCAAGTATCAAATACATTCATTAATTCACTGGTCGATAAATCCTGATATTGACAAATTTTGAGGTTACCTGGACTAGCCACAGTATCACGTTTTACGGAGTCACCCGCAAGTGTACGTTAGTGAGATATTCCCCGGAGGAAAAATCATCCGCCTTGACCGGAATTCGAACCCGGATCCCTCGATTTTGCGCCGAGTGTTATAGCCAGTTAATCTACCGAGGCGTCCACCTCCCCTGTGAATTATTGAAATTCACAGGGGAGGTGGACGCCTCGGTAGCTTAACTGGCTTAAGTACTCGGCGCGAAATCGATGGATTCGGGTTCGAATCCCGGTCAAGACGAATGATTTCTCCTCTGTGGAATATCGCAATCCTGAGATTGGCTGACTGCACCCACCCCACCCATACTCCGTAATAATTTTTCTTATCTACTTTCCTCTTTATTCGGTCAATGTATTTACCCTTTGGCCTTCCTCTAGAGATTTTTTCTTCTATTTTTCCTTCAATTAAATTCCTCACAAACCCGTTGGGCCTCTGTATGTGCCCAACCCATCCGGTTCTTCTTTTCCATATATTGTTCCACATGGACCATTCCTCTTCTTCTCACCTGTATACTACTTCACTTCTCATTTTATCCGTCCATCTATTTGATCTATCTATTATGAAATCTATTTTATAAGAACCATTAAATAATGCTACCTTTCCATAACGCTATTCTATTCTCAAATTGAACTTGAAATTACATGGCGTTGAGGGAGTTTGAGCAGAATTTTTTCTTAGTCATAATAGAGACAATATTCGAATTTAATTTTATAATTTAGGCAGTTGCAAGAAGCATGATATAAATATAATAATATTAATTACGCAAAAACTTTGTTTCATATCACTGAACTTCTCAGTGTTTAATTAAATATATATGTTGGAGGCTTAAACTTGTATTGATTGTTCCACTCCATGCGCTGAAAACCCCTTAAACGCGATCGAAGGTTTTTATAATATTCAATAATAAAAATATTTAAAAAAAACTTTTTTTTAACTGGTCTTTTTTCAAAATGCACAAAAGTAAAAAAAAGTAAAAATGCATTAAAAAGTAGAAAATAAATTGTAGATTGAAATTTACAAAGTTAACAGACCTTCTATTCCAAATTAATAAATATATTACAGTTGAAAGTGAAAATGAATATTTGTTTACTTTATATATGCAATTCGTCGATGATTATGAGGCAAAAACGTATAATCGTACGTCTAATTGATCATCTAGTTTATCATCATGATTATAAGACCAGGGTGCTCAAATTCAACTTAGTAAATTACTTTTCAGGCTCAAATTCAACTTAGTAAATTACTGTGCACCCTGGTCCTGGTCCTAAGCCTTTAAGGAAAAGAAGTATTGGGAGACCGATAATATGATGGTCTAGACTATGTCTAGGGAAAATCTCGCAATAAATATCTTCAACCATGTAAACAGATGGCATATGTTTAAATTGGTACAATAAGTCGAATTCGGCCAGAGATAACCACCAGCACCTTACGCATGAGAGATATAATTTGGAGATATAAAGAGAAGGCTAATTACCTCAGCGAGTAAGCCTACCGATCAACTAATTCCTTCGTCCACGTAGCCTTCGGCTCTTTACGCATGCAAGCTTGCGGCTATCCCATTCGTAATAGCGGGCTCCTGTGTTCCTTGCGAAAGCAATGAACCATCATCATTTCTCTCCCTTCATTACATCGCGTTCGCATGAGTAAATTACATCGTGCCCAGGGAAGCGTAAAACAATACAGACATGCATTTTCATTCAGATATTTCTCTCGAATAATTCCTGGAAAATTTAAATGGAAATTAGATCCTTGGAAATAAAAACTGCCGCAAGAGGTAGGCAGAAGATGGAAAAGATGTTTTAGGTAATAGTTTTTTTTATTAATTTTGCGCCTGAGTGATTTAGAAGTTCAAGTCGTAGTATCAAAGACTTTTATGGGGAACATCCTTTTAGCGTAGGTTTTAATGGGATGAGTGGGTAGGTAGAATAATAAAAGCAGGGAGAACTCGAAATTTCTCTCCTGAGGCGCCATTAAATTCCTTAACGACTCTTTCAAGGCACGCCTTTCAGAAATTTTACTTAGCAACGAATAATTATTTCGGGGCGTAAGTATTACTCTTAGTTCTTGTCACGATAGTAATAGGTAACGCAAAATAGTAATACTAGCGAGGCCAAAAATAACGAAATGTGAGGAAAACTTAATTTCAATACGACTTGAACCTTGAGGCCCTTTTTACACAATGCTTACTTGAGTGCTGAAAATAGACATGAATTGATTAAATATGCTTAAAATCGTACAGTGTAGAGGTTGTTTCCGTATCCGAGGAAAGAACTGATTTCGATTATCAGCACAGAAAATAGAAATAAGTCCGGTAGTTATTTTCCATTCGATTCTTGGATACGACGAACAGCTGGCCAGCGGACGAATCGAGTCTTTCGAGAGAATAAAGGTATTGGAGCTGGAATTTACCAAAATAATCGTCGCAGAAATGGTGGGAACTGTATATCGAGAGAGAAATGGGCTCTTGAGTCAAGCAGAATTGGTTAACTAGAGCTTGTTTAGAATGTTTTGTAAAAAACTATATACACAGGCAAAAACAATATGGCGCAGTTTACTTAGAGCTCGTAGTTCAGCAAATGTCCAGACAGTGTCACTCTGCACTGAAATGACTAATAGTAAATAACAGACTTCCTGGCATAGAATTCTATTTTAGTTCCGAAATCGGTTCCGAGTTTTCGGTGCTGAATTCAGTACTGATTTCAGTTCTGATTTCAGTTCACACCGAACTGTCGTTTAAACCAACCTCAACATTTTCTGGGCTAAATATTATGAACTGTAAATAAAATAAATAATAAAACTATTTAATCCTACACGATGCTGGGTTAGGTATGCCGTCAGAGGAGAAAGTTGTCTCCACAGCAACTACGGTTTTTTATGCAACTGAGAACGAGTATCAAAAAAATAATAAGTGATCAATCTTCACACGTACGCTACATGTGACAGTGAAAAGAAAACAGATATTCTTCCCTTGTTACGAATCAAATGCAACAGAGTTAAGTGGCCTTTTACAACCCCAATTTTCGCACAACTTCGCGTCCAAGGACAAGCAAATGACTTTTGACTAGCAAGTTGAATTTCGCACTATTCTCTGTGAGTGACAATAAGCATAGAGTTAGGATTGCCATCCATTACAAATAATTGCAAAGAGTAAGGAATACTTGCATTCTTTATCATATTAACTAGAGATAATATTCTTGGTGTATTCCATTCTTGGTCTTTCTCTCTGCAATCCCTCGCATTTATTTCTCCTTCCATTTTTGTTTTAATATAAGCTATTGTGTCGCAAAATGTGCCCAACATGTTTGTCCCCTCTCCTTCTCATTGTCCGTCCACACTACCTCGAATAATCGACACTTCACAGATAAAGCACCCAAGTTCACCCAGCAAGTCTGCTGGATGCCTTGCTATGTGCAATAGCTGAGGCTAGATGCTTTAAGAGCAAATTTGTGTTCCTGGTATTCTAACGGTGACACAAGTACAACTAAAATTTCAATCGAGTTGTTTGTTATCTACATTATCAGAGGTTTACAACATTGTCCAAAACTAGGGCAAAGTCCGGGATGTGAAAACTTCTACAGTAAAATTATAGGAATATTCTTGGCTAGCATATATCCGAATTGCAAATTGGTATAAATAAAATTAACCGAGAGACAGTTCAATTTGGGCCTCCGATTCTTAAATGCCAAAAAGGTGACTTTTTTCAAATAAAATGTAGTAAAAGCACAACTAAGATAGGAAAACATACAAACGTAGATGAATAAACTTAGAAATGAAAGTTCTATCATGTATACTCCATTTCATTAAAATCAGCTGATTCAACTTAAAATAATAGCTTCTTAAACTCGATGGATTAGGCTTTTTTACTGATAGTAGGGCTACCGGATTCAATGTTCGGAGAGGCTTCGGCAGTCTCATAATATTGGGTAACTAATTAGCTTCGTCCCGATCAATTTCTGTGAAAATCATGATCTCCTTCGAAACTTTTTTTCGTTCCGTTCCAATACATTTTGAACATTGCTCAGGACGCACTTTTATTGCCCGATAAATCAAAGCTGAAGTTCGTTGTCATTAATCCGTTACGGCTGTCCACCTCGCTGACGAGAAATCACACCGCGCGCTTTCGCACGCCGCAGCTGACAATTTCACACCCTTTTTAATAAAGCCCTATACTCACGGTAACATTTTTAGCGCCAGCATTGGCCTACAATCCAGCGCCCGTCCACGCGAGTAACATTTCACCGATGTCTCCACACGTAGCCACAGTCAGTGACCAAGTCATGGGCTACAGAAATTAAGCGCAGGTGAACGCAAGCATGTGAAATAGATGACGTTCAGATTGTATTAGCGATAGTAAGAGATAGTAGAAAAACTTATGATTAATATAATTCAAGGAAAAATAGAGGGAAAGGCCCCAGAGGAAGGCCAAGGAATAAATATGAATATATATAAATAAATGATATAAATAGGAAAGCACACAAGAAGAACTACCAGGAAGTAAGGGGAATAGCATTAGATGGGGAAGTATGAAGGGCTGTATTCAACCAATCTTTGGATTCATCGACCAATAGATAATGAAAAAACTATGACCTTTTTTATTGGAGTTAATTCGTCATTTTAATTTATCACGCTTTGCAAACGGAAAAAATACTCTAATATCATGTATCCGTGCAATTACTCAGAAAAATAACAGATAGCAAGCATGAAAAATAAAAATTGAATAACTCTAAAATAAAAATTTAATCATCAGGTTAAGGTAAATCTTACATCACCTTGTGGTTAACGTTAACCAGAAATTATAAAATCAGGCCTATTGGTTACTATTTTCAGCCCGATGAATCAACTACAGCCTCCTTTCCATTGATTTAATTCTGTTCAATAATTCACACATTGTACGAGGAAGTAGAAGAAATAATTAGAGAAGTGCCCGGAAAGAAAAACCTGATAGTGATGGGTGACTGGAATGCAGTGGTGGGGGAAGGAAGGAACGGATTAGAAGTGGGAGGGTTTGGGCTAGGAAGAAGAAATGATCGCGGTGAAAAGGCAGTTGAATTTTGTAAAAGAAATAAATTAGTAGTGACAAACACTTGGTTTAAACATCACCCCAGGCATAGGTACACATGGAAAATGCCGGGTGATACTGGGAGATACCAAATTGATTATATAATGGTAAGGCAGATGTTTAGGAACAGTGTAAAAAACTCGCGAAGCTATCCAGGGGCGGATGCGGACTCAGATCACAACTTGGTGATGATGAAGTGTGTAGTTAGATTCAAAAGACTTAGTAAAGGTAGGAAGATAAAAAGGTGGAACCTTGAAGCATTGAAAGGGTTGAAAAGGAAAGAATACCAAGAGCTGGTAGAAAAGAACATAGGTGAAGCAAAGCGGATGGAAACAATAGAGAGAAGAATGTAGGTTATAAAAGCAGGCATCGCAGGAGTGGCAGAGAAAACTATAGGAACGGTGGAAAAGAAGAGGGTTAAGAAGCAGTGGGTTACGGAAGAAATGATAAAGAAAATGGAGGAGATAAGGGTATGGAAAAACGTGAACACCGACGTAGGCAAGAGGAAGTACAATGAATTGAATAATACACTCCGGCGAGTGACCAATCAAAACAAAACTGCAAATCATCAAGCAAAAGAAGACTGGTGGAAGAGACAATGCGATGAAATGGAAAAGCTGCAGGAGGAGGGAGAAGTGGGCACTTTGTACGCCAAAGTAAAAATTCTATCGCGTGATAAGAGGTCAAACGATACCAAAGGTTAAGGACAAAGCAGGGAAGATATTAATCGAACAGGAAGATATCCAGGAAAGGAGGAGAGAATACGTAGAGGAGCTATATGACAGCGAGAATAGACCTGTGAACCTAGATATAGAGGATGAAAGAACATTAGATAAGAATAACCTCGAGCCGGAGTTACTTGACAGCGAAATAGAGAGGGCATTAAGGGAGATGAAGGGTAGAAAAGCCGTGGGAATCGATAACCTACCTTCGGAGCTGCTGAAGAATCTAGGTAGTAATGGGTGACGATCCTTTTTCGAACTTATTCGTAGAATCTACGAGGAAGGAGTATGGCCAGAGGATTTCGGGAGAACAGTATTAATACCGATCCCGAAAAAAAATAAAACGTCAGTATGCGAGGAGTGTTGAACAATTAGTTTAATTTCGTACGCGGCAAAAGTTTTGCCTAGAATATTAAATAGAAGGTTGGAGAGTAGAGAAAATTATTATTTAGTTGTGATAAGCTTGGGCTCAGGAAGGGTAGGGCAGCTCGGGACGCTATTGCGGTAATGAGGACACTTATAGATAGGAAAATAGAGTATAATCATAGAATGGCGTGAAAGAAGACTCATCCGAAAATTATACATGGGTCAGAGGGCTCATGTGAGGGTAGCTGAGGGTGGATCAGGGTGGGCAGTTATAGGTCGCGGGGTGCGGAAAGGGTGCCCGTTGTCGCCTTTGGTTTTAAACATCTATGCTGAGGAAATGGTATGATATGAGCTAGATGTGGGAATGAAAGTAGGAGGCCAGCAGATAAAGTCGTTTAGATTCATTGGAGTAGTAGATGCATTGGAAAAGCAGTGCGAGAAATGCGGGATAAAGATTAATAATAAGAAAACAAAAGTAATGACATTCTCTAGGACAAAGAAAGCGAGACTGGTGATAAGAGTAGGAAGTCACAAACTGGAGCAAATAGAACAATTTAATTACTTGAGTAGTACGCTAGAAGAAACAGGACATAGTAGCAAAGACATTAGGAGGAGAATAGCGCTAGCGAAGGAAGCGTTAAATAATAGAAGGGAGCTGATGACGGGGACCTTAAGTAAGGATATAAAAAAGAGGCTGGTGAAGATCTTGATATGGAGTGTGGCGTTGAATGGCGCAGAAACGTGGACCTTGAGAAAGGAAGACGAAAATAGGCGAAAGGCGCTCGAGATGTGAGTGTGGAGGAGGATGGAGAAGGTGCGTTGGACGGAAAGGAAGACAAATGAGGAAGTGCTTGGCATGGTGGGCGAGGAGAGGAAACTTATAGATGAGATTAGGGGAAGGCAGGATAGGTGGCTGGAAGCGGTAATGAGGGACGATGGCTTGCTGAAGGCCGTAATAGAGGGAAGGATGTTGGGCAAGCGGGGAAAGGGGAGAAAGAGACTGGGTTTTATGGACGGGATGAAGAAAGGTAGGACTTATGCTGAGATGAAGAAAGATATACTAGGGGTAGAAAGGGCACGGCACGTGTAAGAGCTCGTTGGATATTCTCTGACTTTCATCACAACCTACCTCTAACCGGTAGATTACTCAAATGAATGAATGAATTCACACATAATGCCTTCAGTAACGTATGAACGTTGTATTTGCAACGAACACAAACTAAAATGGGCTGTTACCTTCACTTTTGTTGTCATTTGATTTACTTTTAAAACTCCTTATTTCATTCAGGTTTCCGCAAAAATATTATCGTACTCGAAATGAAAAAACAATACTACTTATTCCTATGTTTCACACATTTTTGCCTCTACCCCCATGTAATGTAAATGTTGACTAGTGGCAAAGAGAATATCCCATTTATTTTCTCGTCCTCTTATTAAATTATTTTGCTTTCTAACAGATAATACGTCCTGGTAGGAAACAATAAATATTGTTATTTCATTAGCTAACTTTTTGCTGCTTTTTTTGCTTCAACAGGTCAATTATTTGTTAATACTGTGATTTAACTATAACCCTGATGAAGCACAATAACTATCAAAAAGTTGGGAAATGAGATGACAACATCTATTATTTCATAATAAGATTTATATCTCCTAAATAAATAAACAAAATAAAAAATATAGGATGAAAAGGTAGGATGTTTTGGACCCGTTCGAATTACTAACATTTTACCATGATAATACATTGTAATAGTAAAAATTATTAATGCAAACGCACAGTTGGCACCTACCATGGTAACTGTTTCTACCCGGGTAAAATTGCAGTTACCATAGTTAAATATTGATAAATTACCACATTTACCTATCAACAATAGTGTTTTCTGTCATTCGAATGCACGTTTGCTAACAATGGTCAAGTGATCAATCGTCATCTTCTTCAAGTGACCGGGAGGTGATGAGAAACAAATATGGCATACGTTTAAGGAAGCATATACCATGGTGATTCAGGAGAGGTGCGAATGCGGGTATAACTTACCAACGTTTTCTACAATTGTAAAAAGGTAGTAAATCGAACGGTGCATCAGAGA
The DNA here is from genome assembly GCA_963573305.1 of Pyrrhosoma nymphula. Classification (NCBI taxonomy): domain Eukaryota; kingdom Metazoa; phylum Arthropoda; class Insecta; order Odonata; family Coenagrionidae; genus Pyrrhosoma; species Pyrrhosoma nymphula. The sequence continues at coordinate 41,120,898 of OY754339.1, read as the reverse complement.
GAGGGCAACTTTTTCTTCGATGAGTCGAGAAGAATGGAGAGGGTGAGCTGGGTGGCGAGGAAGACGAACTAGGAGGTATTGGATATTGTCGGAGAGGTGAGGTAGCTAGTGGAGGAGGTTCGGAGGCAGGAGGGATGGATTCAATAGGCGAGGGCACGTTGAAGGGTGATAGAGGGAAGAACGATGGGGAAGCATGGAACAGGAAGGAGGAGAATAGGAATTCTGGACGAAATAATAAGCGGTAAACGATAATATGAGGAATATATGAGAGATCTGATAGCGAGCCATCTATTGGAGAGGTGAGATTATGTCCCTGAATTTAGGATATTAGAGTAAGGACCTTCCAATAAAAACTACCAATCAGCTGGTAGAATACCCAAATTAAAAATGAATGAAACTCGAGATATTATATAAAGTCACTCGACAGTGGAACCACCTTCAACTCTCGTTTTGATTTCAAGTCGCTCAACACTGTTCATGACGCGAAGGCGGTAGTTGCGTGGCACGACAAATAAGCCAAAGGCGCAGCAGAGGCGATGCATTGAGCAGAGCTAGTTGTCCACCAGCCCGTGCGGAGATAGCCGATCCCTAAGGACGGGGGGTACATTACCCTCCCCCCCTTAAGGATAAGCATCCGCTCTGGGACCTCCGGGATCCCCTCACGCATTCAGGATTTCCACCAAATCCGGATCACTGCGATCACTGCGGAAGATCCGGACCCCAAATCTGGGGAACCATTAGCCAGGTCGGCATTTCCGGCCGGTGCTTCGTTGGAAGTGACACGGCCGATCAGTTAACTAGTTAATGGTAGGAATGATTACATAAACTCATTCGAATATTAACAATTGCATTAGAATATAAACAAGAGCTAATTTAATTCACGATATCCGTGTACCTTTAATAAGAACCTGGGAACAGATCACGGTTTCTTCTTTGGCGTTGTAGTTATCGGAATTCTAAAACGCAAACCGCTCTAGAAGAGTCAAGTTCACAGTTATTGCCCTAAGAACACACTCCATCAATTAAAGTTATTGTTTTTAATCACCTGACAAAATTTGAAGAATGACGACCGTGTTTTCTCGTTCGAGAATGCATCTGAAAGAGAATTATAACGCGAGCCCACGCGTTATGGAGAACCGTGATCGCACCCCTGTTCTGTATTTTGACCACTAAGAATGTTATGGATGGGATGAAGAGGGGTAGGACGTATGCTGCGATAAAGAAAGACATTCTGTAGGTAGATTTGGCCCTCCTTACGAAAAATCTAGTGTTTTCATTCACATCCCTTTAAATCTACATTAACCGGTATATCACCTAATGATATTTTTGTGAGTTTAAAATATGGAATACTGAATAAGTGGAAAAACAATTATATTGGTTTCATTAGTAGGTATGTTATATCTTTTTTAATTTTTCTTTTTCATGTAATAATTTATTTTTCACTATTTTAAGGTGAATTCCAGTAGTTTCAAAGAAATGACCATTACCCTCAGAGAAAGAACGTTTTATTTTGTAATTTTTGCTCCCAACCTTTATCTCTAATTTCATCCCGTTAATTAGCTCGCAATTCTAGTTCCAAATTTTGTTGTCATGAGGAAAAAGGCGGCTTGATTTCCCTATACAGGGAATCATTTCCTCAAACATTTCCTCTATAACAATATGTTCAAAATATTGTTCTAGAGCAAAAGATTATCATTCCAGGCACCCATTATGTGCCTTCCACAGTACCTAATAGATGAAAGATATAGAAATAAATAGAGACTCGAATGATCGACATTAGCATTATGAGAAACATCAAAATTAAATTGACGATTTGGAAAAACCAAATCCAACTTCATCAGACCAGTGGAAGGCCTATTTAATGAGAGTCGGTTTCAGGTATTCTTTTACGTTCTTAAGCCCGCAATAAAAATACACAGGAGCAATCCGAACCCGTTGGAGAAGAATTTGAACAAGTAATTTGGTAAAGATCTAACAAATCCGCCAGGTTTGTAAAACAAAACTGTTATGGGGAAATAAAATGTGTAACAGAGCTATTGGAAGACTGGGAATGGACTCTCTCCAAACACGAAGAAAGGCAGCGGGATAGCCATTTCCACGCTTCTGCCTCTTTTCCTCCAACGCACAACTAAAGTAAATATATTGTCCTACCAGCGCCAGCACTCGCTCTTACTTCATTTGTTAATCTCACCATCTTCGTTCTTCAAAATCTCATTACTATGTTTTCTTATCATTAATAATAATTCCGAATTTCTCGCACTGATTTTCAAACGCGCCTTCGTCAATCCCTTGGCTGATTGGCTGACCAACACCTGGTCATTAACATATCTAACCTATTAAATAAACTTTCCCCCTGCTATCATTTCGAAACCTGGCACTTCCCATGTCTCTCTTACTAATTCTTTGGCGTATCATGCATTCGTAAACCATATTACGGCATGCGAGAAGCATGAAATTATCTATGAAGTCGAGCCGATAAGAGGATTCAAGGGGACGAAAAAAACTTATCTTTAAGGAATTATTATCAGTAACGATGATAGTGATTCTCAGTTCGGGCAACGCAATAGAGTTAGACCGGAAAAGATTACTTAAATCCTGCCCCATTCCCGGAGTACAATCCTCGACCTAAGACACGCGATAAAAAGAAGACGTTTATTTCTCCAGATGGTATTCAATGAGTCAGCAATTATGGATATGGATGGTGGTCTATCCCGACGCAGAGATGAAACGCCTAAGAGTATTCCAAGCGCAAATATAATCACCAAGCAAATATGAGGATAAGAAAATGCTCCCACTAAAACTAAAAGCATACTTGGGGCTGCTAACCGTCCTCATTTTCCCGGAAATGCTACCGAAAGAATTTTGTTCTGAGGACGGCTGCATAAAATAAACCAGAAACTTACTAAAGATGTTTGTGATCATAGTTTTCCAGAAATGAGAGTATCCATTTTGAATAAAAAACTTTTTACTTTTCCACACTTTATTTTAAAACTGCGCCCGGTTTCACCTTAATGAGGCATTTTCTGGTATCAACTTTTAAATAAAGTGTGGAAAAGTACTAATTTTGTTATTCAAAATGGATATCTATCACTTCCACGAAGTCAAGTCTGAAACAATCAAATTTAAATGAGAGTATGCTAAATCAAGATATGCTGAGACCATGCCATTCAATATTGCTAGATATTGTTCGTACTCGGAGCAAAAAATATAAAAGAACCTTTTACCCGTCCTTCGTACGGGGAAGAAAACTTTGAGTATGGGTCTCAGCGTTACCCGAGAATCACCAACAGGCAGTGACCGTTCTTCGTTTCCCATTTTTTTACTTTCTTTTACAAAATTGAACAAGCATTAAAAAACATTACAAAGAACAATAGAAAACACAATGAACAGTACAGTTTAGTAAAAACCAGAAAACACAGTAACAAGCATTACGAAGAGTAATACACCTTCTTAATACTTGAGTTAGCCGCTAGTGGCACAGGTAGCACGCATTCGAAACGGATTCCATTCTGCAAACATTTTTCACAAATAGTTTTGATGACAGTTTTAGTTTCAAATAATAATAATGAAGTCAGATTTAAAAACGGAAATATGAAAATTCTATTCGACATCACGAAGTCTGTCAATAAATAGTTTGTTGTCTCTTTTTGGGCTTTGGTGGGAAATTCCCCCCGAGGTTACAAATTTTTAAACGCCAATAATCCTTAACACTCCTTAGTACATACGCTAGAATCACGCAACATTTCAGCCAAATCGGTTTAGTAGTTTTCGAGGAGACGAGTAACAAACTTACTTACAGACAGACACTACTTCATTTTTATTTAATAGTATAGATTACATCTCAGGGACGACCGTTGAAGCGGAGATACGATGTGCTGTTTGCAATGCCAAGTACAAACTGAGATTTTTCGTCTAACGGCAATTCAAAAAGTTATACAAATACGACCTCACGAGTAACTGAATATTACGTACGATGATCTCTAGCCCCCCAGAGCCTCCTTTGAAAGGCAGTGTTAGAATAGTTTTCCTTCCCAAAAAACGTTTTACGCATTACTTGAATGGCCCTCAGATTATAACTATAATTACTTGAAATCACACAACTAAAGGAACATGCTAAAAATTGCATTCTATCCACGAATAACAAATATCGTAATAGTTTTCCATAAGAATGGATGGATAGGCTGTTCGGCAGTTAGTCTTTTTCGTCGCACCCTGTTAAAAAGATACGTATTAATTATAAGCTAACTACAACTAACGATTAATCTTGCATTCCTGCATTACTTTTCAAAATTCTGACATCTCCGTGCATGTACGTGTTTCGTTAAGTAACGCACATTAACTAAGCTTTACATCACCAAACACTTTCACAGTATGTAATTCAGAGAATATTTGATGAAAACTCACCCCATATTGCGCACCTTTTAGATGGCTTGCAGGGCTTTATGTATATATATATAGCGAACTGAGTCGCTAATGATTTCCATAAAAATAATTGTTATTTTTATTTCACTCACTCAATACTTCAACCCGAAGCTTGGTTTTGATAGGTAAGAGTAGAGCTAACCCCGTACTAAGCTACTGGCGTGTAAACATTCACATATTCAGGGTAGGGGGGCCAGTTCCTTTCCCTGGACCACCTGTGATTTTTCCACAGTTCTGACAATCACACAGTCGCACCGTGAGAATTTTCAGAAAAGGTGAGAGGGTGAGGAGCAGAAAGCTACTCCCGGATTTGAACCCGGGATCCTCCGGTCAGTAGCCCAGCGCTCTATCCAATAGGCCACTACGACTATTTTTTTATTGATGTTAAATATGTAAACTGTCATGGCATTATTTATGGTTAACACACAGTCGCCGCATAAAGTCTAGCGACATCGACAAAAGCGCCGAATAAGCGAAACTACGATTTTGTGTGGCTCCACTGATTTATAAGTGAGGGATGGGGAGGAGATATAGAGAGGAGGGGGGAGGGAGGTGAGAAAGTGGCTAGAGTAGTCGTGAATCGGAACCTCGTCTTGGGGGCTAGTGAATAAAGATGTGCCGATGTCGCCACATTTTATGCAGCGACTGTACATATGCTGAATGGAAATGAAGTTCTATGCATCAAAAATACGTTCATTCAAAATCTCCTATTTTCTTATTCTAATAGGTAATTATTAATATTTCCTATAGGTAGTTCGAGCGACATTTTCCTCTGGTCTTAATACAGAACATATTGGAATTTTATTTTTTTAATTTTAGAATTCGTAAGAAGCACGAAGTAAATACAGTAAAAATAATTCACTGATGACGCAAGAAAAGACTAATTTGTGACTGAAATTTACAATGCCATCTTCAAAATTCTCAAACTGTTATTCACAAATATTATCTTTGGCTCTTAAGGAGGCTCCACCGTAACTGTGTCAGTCAAACAAAATACTAAATTGCACGAGTTTTTTTGTTTAATTAATAAGGCATGCTAATACATTTCACTGGCTTTCACCGGTGACCTGCGTTAGCACGTAAAAATCGAAACTAACGAAGCGTACTAAGAAGGCGTATTTTTTCCACGGGGAGCGGGCGTTTCTTTATTTCTAACCTCATTCAAAAATAGTCACGGCCGAATTTCGTGATTTCTGAGGTAAACGCAATTGAAATTGTGGACATCAATATTTTTAATAGATATCTTATTGCGCAATGAATTTACATGCCAATAAAAGAGGAAGTGCAATTCATTATTGTTGCTGGCTTTTCTTACGAGATACTTATATTAAGGAGGGCCCAAAGTAAATAACAATACTCATCTTCGAGGCTCTTGACTTATTCGTTTCACGACGTGCAGTGAAAACGCCGACGCAACGAAGATTTTTTTTATTTTATATAAAGTATTGCGGTGAGAAATTAAATTATTTCTTTTTATAATCGACAAAACACTACGCATCCTTACATTTCTGACGTGATCTGGGAGGTTATTTTGTATTCTCACTTAAGCGAGAATACGTCATAAAATGTTGAAAATTACGTCATTTTTCGTAGTTCAACTCTGCCACCCAGATGGCGTTACCATCTTCGGCTCTCAAGTGGTGAACTGCCGGTCTATTTATTTAATTCATCCGCTCTTTCGACTCTTGATCCGTTTCATTTGGTTCCGCATTTCAATAGTTCCATCTCACCTGTCGTTATAAACGTGAAATGGAGCCACAATTGGACCTTGGCCGATCGTGAGCCGATCATTAAGAGAGCGAAACGGATCTCCCGCCTTCCCGCAAAGGGTCATTAAAAAGGTGAGATTACAAAATGAACCCCCTGTGCGTCTAACAATTCCTGTTCTTTAAGCTATGTCTCCCAGAAGCGCACTCCCATATCATATCCCATGGGAAACTATTTCTAATTTTTGGAAAATATTTCGAAAAATAGTGCTGTGAATGGCTGGCATTACGGTACTTATCATTGGAAAGATGGCACCCGTTTCCGTACAATGAGACAAATTCATTGAATTTTGTGAGAATAAATACCTCGCTCAACCTACCATTCCAGGTGGTTCCACAGCGACCTTGTTAGTTTAAACAATTACTCAATTCAACCATTTTGGTTGGTTTTCTAAAACAATTTCTTTCACTCATTACGTTCAATACTAAGCTAAGATACAAAATATACAGATTATTCACCAAATACATTTTAATTGACAAATTATTTCCAGCTATTGTAGCCGGATGGAGCGCCATTTCTATGTAACCACCTCATTTTGACCTTATTGCAGTTACTTGCTAATAACAAAAAAAATAATATGGTAAGGGGAAAATATTTTCTTTTTATTCGATTCATAAAGAATTTTCGATTGTTATAAACAGTTTTTCGCAAAAATGGCATTCGTACATTAGCTGTACAAGTAATATTTTCCCTATGTTTTCCCTTTTCTCATATTCAATACCTTGTAATTTCAATTTTTATTAGTGAAAAAATAGCGAAGAAAGGTATGATTTTATAGTCCATACTAATTAGCGGGCACTTTTTTCTGAACAGGTAGCCAGAATATGAATTAAAAGACATTTAAGTCATTTTACGGCGGAACCGCACCGGTAATTTGATTAGTAGTGAGCGATAGCGAGCGGTTAGCAGTGAGCGATATTTTTCCCTAGTCAAAATAGCCACTATATTCGAATACTATTTTAAAATTAAGTTTTTGTAATAAGCATTAAGTTTATATAGTAATATAGAATACGTAAAAACTTGGTTTATCTGACTAAACTTTTCATTAATTAGCTAAATATACATGTTTGAGACTTTAACTTTACTATTGTTTTCTCGGCGTACGCTGTAAATGCCTGTAAAACCGAAGGCTGTTTGCTATTATAGAAAAACTAGCATTGTAACCAATTTAATCTTAAAAGTAATTGAGAATACATGCAAAATACCCAGCGTTAAATTTCTGACGCGATTTGAGAGTCACAACTTCATTATTTTTAAGTACCTAAGTCTCTCTGGAGCGCTCAGGCGTACCATAACTGATGGAAAACTGCTAATATTTTTTCGCTAATATGTGGAAAAGTGATGCGATTAGCAACTGATAGTTTTGTATCAATAGAAATATGAGACTTTTTCCTTATAATGAGGCTACATTCATTGAATTATATACGGTATGATATATTGCTCAAATTACCTTAAAATTGCTTGCGTACAGTTAATGTGAAGGGTTCCTTGTCCCATCACATGGTGGCAGACTAAGCGGAGAGTTCGGCAGAGGTAGCAACAGCTGACGGGGTGAGGCTTCGTTACCATTTATTTTCTTCTTTAAATACTTTTGTCTGAATTAACTTTAACGAGACTTTAAAATCTCTCATCAAGGATACCAACTGCAAAAGTTTGTCTCCGAAGGCGGATAATGTCCCAGTAATATCCCGAAAAATAACGACACTTGAATTGACAGTGCCACGTTTGGTGCTTAAAATATCTAAAATTACGTACATATATAACCTGCAGGGTGCGGTAAGGGCGTGTGGCAGGCGATATTAAGTAACCACCCACAAAGAGAAAAATGTGGCTAAGAAAGAGAATACAAAGGATGCTTTTTTTCTACTGTAATTGTTTTGCTATTCGAGTAGTGGGAACTTAGAATTCGTGGGAAATAGAGGATTCTAATACTTATTTATTTCACTGTTTATCCCTCTTATTTGACAACATTGCCAGACCTGAGGAGAATGTTTAGGGTTATAAATGTCCTTATTGCTATCCTTGAGTATTATTCCCATATTCGTGTGATTTAAAAATTCAAAACGAACGTCAATGAGCATGTAAATAATTAAATATTGTTACGACTTACAAGGATTGGCACCCGGACCTCTTAATTTTCAGATGGGTGCTTCATGCAACAGTATCATGAAGTCTTCACAAATAGCGGTTCACATTAAGAGATGCTGTTTTAAATCCGGCTAGAGTCTAATGATTACTTTTAAGGTGAATTTCGACACTGTTGTTATATCTTACAATCCTAAGGGCGGATCCAGCCAGGGGGCGCCCCACCCCCCTCCCCTCCAGACTCAAGAAAAATAAAAAAATATTTTGAAAGCTAACATACAAGGCTAACGCCATGTATTTCCTTAATCCAAATGTTGCAATAATGGACAAGCGCGATGCAATCCATCGCATTTACAATGCTTAGCGCCACTAAATTCCACCAGGTCACGCCCGAGACAACGTAATATAAAACCACAGAGTAAAGATATATCCCTACTCTGTGATAAAACACTAATATTTGAGTGCATCGTGCAATTGATTATTTAACACAGTAGACAAATTGTCTTAAATTCTTATGTGCGCAGAGGACAGTGAGTTCTATACTCTAACGCAATATCCTATGATAGGATTTTTGGGCGATAGCCAATGCCGCTGCCACTACCGCGAACGCTACCGGCGCAAAGTTGTGATGCAGCGGGTACGATGAGTCGAAGGGAAGGACAGGCGAAAGAGTGGAGGGGAGGGCCTCGTGTAAACACGCAACCATTTCGAAATGTTGCAGGCAACACGTGAAACAGTTTTTGTGCAATGGAAAAACACAAAATTCAGGCAACTACGGGGAAAACGGGACAACGGAGTGTACAGCGGCAAACCTCCAAGGGTTGTCTCCGCCTCACTCCAATGAGAAAGAGGCTAAATATTAACACTTCGTACAGTACTCACTACTTTTTCCAAACCGAGTTTCTCTTATCATGTAACCATTTTCAAGATCGGAGTTAACTGAGGTTCGCTGCTACACGGGGAATGATACTTGAAACCTAGGTTGGAAAAAAAAGGTTTTTTGCGGAGTAAAACAAAGTGTTTAATGGTTTCAACTTTGTACACATTTCCGTTAAGTAACCCCCATATTGTCCGGTTTCTTGTTTCGTTCATCATTCCATATATGATGTGCGTCGCTTAGCTGACACCTCAGTCATCAGACTGCCACCGACTGCAGACCTCAATTTGGAATACTTGAACAACTTACCGTAGTGAAGGTTAAAGACAAACAAAGTGGGAAGGTTACATAGAGCACGTCAAAAGAGGACTATGGGAGTGCCCGGTGCCAACGCAGCCTAGCGGCTGGGCGAGGTGAAAAAATCGCCGTGCTTTGCATGTCAGATAATTGCGCCCGACGGAAGGTTATGGAAAAGTGGTGCTAGTACGAAGAGCACTACAAGTTGGGAGAGGGAGAGAGAGGCAAGGCATAATCTTTAAAGGCAAGATAATTTTCCATAATTCCAAATCTAATTGCTTCCTATTTATTAATTTGGGAATATGCTGATCCGGTTTGTTTTTAACATATTTATAGTAAATAAACGGCTAAAAATTAGGTAAAATATGCGAAAGTTGCAAATTTGGAGGTGAACCACTCTTGAATTGTAAACAAGCCACCAATCCCGAGTTGTAAACAAGCAGAGCGAGTTTATTTAGCCTGTAATAGAAATATCATGACCGAAGGCCGAACCTTGTGGACAAAAGCAGAGTATTTTCTTATAAAATCATGGATATTAGGCGATTCTTCAAGAGAGAAAATTACGAGGACGAGTTCCTCCAAAAAGGACACGTCCAGACAATGAAAATATACTAGAAAATAATCCTACGAAACCGTCATCAATAAATGATCCTTCCACTTCTGCTCCACCAACGATAGAGCCAACTAGGGAAGGGCGACTACGATATCGATTAATCGATTATTTTTGTCAATTAATTTAAAATTTGGAATCAATTAATGCAACAGCCGATGTCGATTGTATACCCGATAGATTTGACCGATCATCGATTATTTCGGAATTTTGTGTCCAGTGAACTGTGATGGTTTGGGTGGCTCACGTTCGTCTTCAGTTTGAAAATTCGACTGTAGCTAAACTCCGCGCAACGACGCCATAGAGGTATTAAAGTAGAATGCGCATGACATAACTCTACACGGCACCACCTTTTGCTGGCCACTTACGTGTCATGTGCCAGAAGTCGCTTCACCAGGCATTACCGTGTGTTATTAGCGCTTGTTATTTTGATTATAAATTTAAAAAATCAATCAATAAAAATACTAGCGAGGAGTATGTTTCTGGAGCCCTAGATATAATTTAAATAATATAACCTCATAAAAACGAAGTTTTTATTATACTCCCTTTATTTTCATATGCATTACGTTACGTTTTAATGTCTCATATTCTCAGTGCATTTTATTATGTTTTTTTCATTGTTTTATGGTATCTTTGCAATTAAATATTGTATTATCACATTGCTAATAAATTTAATTTGTGAAAGTAAATCATTCAATCTTCACTGATATGTCAAATTATTCAGACAAACGACAACCATTAGGAACATTAGTAATTCGATATGACATTTACATTCATTGGTGAACATTCAATAGCGATAATCATAGTTGTTGGCTCACCACGGTCCATCTCCCACAACGTCCAAGGGCTAAGTGCTAGCTTTGATCGCCGTCATTAATGAATAATTAGCGAGTAAAATATTGCAAAAAAAGTTTAGAGGGTAATGCGATGATGAAAACAAAATTTCTAAAGATGTAAGTGAAAACGGGTATGAAAAATAAAAAGAAAAATAATTTCTCCAGCAGGGAATCGAAAACCACATCTTCCGCTCCAATGGGTTTGACACATGGGTTTGGCTCCAATGGGTTCCGGTACACAGACAAGCAGACAGACAGTGTAAGCTATTATAAAGGGAGTACAAATAAGGATATTGTTAATTTCTTTCACCACAGTATCAATGCAAGTGATGCTTTGAAACGCATTCAGTACTATCAAGGGAAGACAGAGGGTACCGTCCTATATCTCATCCGGTCGAACACAACCCGGTGGTCCTCGACCTACGAGATGCTTTCTCGATTCGTAGAGCTGTCACCCGTAGTAGCCGAGGTGCTGCTCGACTACGGGGACGTGACGATGCTGAGCGGGGCGGAGCTGAGCACCGTCCGTGTCTTCATATCCGTGCTGAAACTGTTTGCTAAAGTGACCACGGAAATGTGCGCGGATAAATTATTAAAGTCAGCAAGGTTATTCCCCTCGTGAAATTGCTTCAACAGGTGAAATTAACGCGATCATTGATTCCTCTCTTGATATACTATGTTATTTCATTTCTCAGATATTTACTTCGATTTTCAATTTCGTAGCATAAATCTGATACAGCTTCCGCAAGGAGACAGGCTAGCGGAACGGGTGAGGAAGTTCGTTCTGTCGGAGTTGGACCGTCGGTTCGATCCTATTGAGTCCAGAAAGCACTATACAATCGCCACGATGCTGGACCCACGGTTCAAAAAACTGCACTTGAAACCCCGATCGCTGTAGCAAATGCCATGAGTACCGTCATCGCTGTGATGGCTGAGATGTTTCACGAGGAGAATCAGGTGAACAACCTGCAGATGCCGCCAGATCATTTTGCTGGGGAAATGAAAAAAAAAAGGTTTCATATATGTGTAGTAATGTTGATTTAAATTTATCTTAGCTTTGCCGCTATTCCGTTGCATTCACGGTAGTGCAAATAAAAAAAGTATTCACACCTATCGGTCTTGGATTGATATCTGTAACCATTACGCCACATGAGTGGTCGTATCTAGCGAGTGAAGTAGCCAAATAATATCTACGGTGTCAGAACTCGGGCATATGGCATGGAAAATCACAATGAAACATTACGAAGTCTTGAATAACACGCTGAGCGTGATGCAGCACCATCAGATGACCTCTGGAGCTTTCATGACACTGAACCAGCATCACAGAGAACCCTGTATAATGAAGATGTCCCCGGTCGAACACCATTTGTATTACGGCAATTCCTCAACCGACCCGTCGTTGACCGCCATTTGAATCATTTTTCAGGTTGGTGGTCAATGAAAACTAAATACCCTCACTTATAGCAGGTAGCCAGGAAGTACCTGCCAGGAGTAGCATCATCAGTTTTATCAGAGAGTTATACACCAAGACGATAATTTCGCCATGAAAAATTCATTTGACTTATGGATGAATGGAAATTTATATCATAGAATGCATAAAAGAATGCAGTATTTAATTCTTTCATTCAATTTTCCTATACGTTTCTGTCTTATACGAGTCTGCAAAAATAACTATGGACCAAGTGAATGTTGAGGTCAGGGGCGGCTTCAGACCAGAGGTTCGAGGAAATTGGGTCTGCAAGTATGGAACACTTCCCAGGAAAAGGGGAGTCCGGGATTCTCGTCTCAGGAAATCGTAACAAACTATGTGTAAAAGGAAAAAGAAACTCTTATTTAGCTTAAGACATATGCCTACCATCTTACTTCACAACATAAAATAATTTTGGATTTTAGTTTTAGGTATATGAAAAAATAAACAAAATACGCCGGTTTTTATGGGGAGGGGGGTATGGCAATTGCCCCTACTGCCAATGGTTGAGGTACGTCCACCTCGTATAGCAGGGAAACAAATTCACCGTCAAAATTATAGCTCAACTACAGACAACTCTTCAACTTACTGGAATAGGTCTATATACATTCCCATTATTGACCATATCGTTGCTGATCTGGAAACATGATTCAATGATGAATCAATGAAGTGTTTTTCCTTATACGTGTTAGTTCCGGCCAACCTAGATTAAATACCTGACTTTGTTGAATACTGAATACTGAACAATACTCTGCAATAATGAAAATTGACTCAGTGACATTAAAAACGAAGCTTTTAACTGAAATAATATTATTTATGAGGAGTTCTAACTATGAAGAATCCAGGAAACAACCGAAATATAGTTGGATATCATAATTGTGTTGAGAAATTTTATTCAATCATGAACTCTCTATTAAAGCTGCTCTCGACACTCCATTTCATTTACAACAGCAGAGGGTAGTTTTTCTGCATTGCGGAGACTTTAAACGTGGATATGGTCAAGGATGACTGAAGATAGATTGATCGATCTTTCTCTCCTCCATATTCATCGCGACATCGAAGTAAACAGTGATAATGTAATAAGTCTATTAGCAAAATCACCAAAAAAGACTAGAATTTATCTTGTAAAAGCTGCGTTTTACTTGTGTTACTTTGGGTTCACTTAATGATTTTAAGTTCCAATTTTTTACATTAAGAAGATTAACTCATAACACTATTAACTATATTATTCTAATTTGGAGGAATCGACCTGTACGTAATTGTCACTGAAAGTGCTTTGCTTTTCAGTTTTTTAAATGATAAAAATAAATATACTAACTTCCTTTGCAAAAACCATTTGTCGCTTATTTCATTATCCTATATACCTCGATCAGAGCTATCCTAAATTCGTATACCAAGCCTAAATTTTTATTATAAATCAAAATTCTTTTACCAAAACATCATAACAAAAATACTACAAGGAATAAATATCAGGGTGTTTCGAAAAAAATCTTGTCATCACTCCATATGTAAAACGCACGTAATGAAAAATGGGGTCCGATACACATGTGAAAGATGTTTATAGACTCTTGTAATTGTCACCCTCGATACACTTTGCTTCGCTCTGGTGACGAAACCCACACTCGTACCAGCAAATCATTTTGCACACTAGTATAGAAAATAACCATATCATTTATATTTTCTGCATGTTTTTCTCCAAGCAGTTCAAAAAAATGTCAAATGCCTAACAATTGTACTGGAAAAAAATATAAAAATTTCAGCATACATTGCTGCAGACAACTCTGCAGAATCTTCATGCAGAGAAATAGCGCGAAATGGCTACAAATGGCTGCCAAAATATTATTTAGAAAATTGTGCAGAAAAACATGCCGAAAATTATGCATATAATTCCGCAGATTATTATCATAAGTGATAATTATAAAAAAATTAATGTTTCCTCCTTTAAGAGAGAAGAAATGGTCAAGTAAAAAGATGAGGTAGGAAATTCAGTTTTGCTATCAACCTTATCTAAATTTTCCAGGGGAGAATTCACAGTTCCCATTTTGCTGGTGGGTATTCCGACACGTCTTCAAAACTTGAACCTTGCTGAAAATCCTTCAAGAAAATCCTAGATCCGCCCCCGTACACCCCTGACTGCATATAATGCTATTTTGCATAATTTTCGCAATAAATTGTTTAACTAATCTTGTAGATTAATTAAGGCGTAACTACGTTTCCCCAATCTTCATCTAAGGGTATAGATCATACATGCAGCTACATAGCTGAACAGATAGGTATAATAATTCGTCCTTTTCCCGTACCATAAAAGACAAAAGCAGATGGAGACAAATACCAATCAAAAGCAGTTTTCATTTTTCCCCCCTCCCTCTCCGCATTCCTTTTCGCTATACATTCCCTTCTGTGAGGATGTTATTTTATCACCCCCTGCCACATACTCTTGTGACGGCTAGCACGGTTGTATGCAACGATATATGTATCCTTACCAAGCTGAAGAAAATAACTAACTAAATTGAAATTTTTTTGACCATCTATTTTTTCGGAATATGGCACATAAACTCACATCAGAATGAGAAACTCAATAGGCAAGGGTAGGTTCATTGATAACTTAGGTATGACCTTGGAGTTTAGGAGTAGAAAAGTTTCAGACGATAAAAAAGTAAATTAACTAACTAATTGCACTCTCTAGCCAACAAGGATCCAAACATACTCCTAGTGGAAAGAGCACTATTTTTTCTTACCGTTCGGCCACGACGGATAAGAAATAGTTTTTAGTTCCACGCATGCTTTTTTTAAATGGAACTGTAATTTGTATTTAAACAATTTCAATTAATCGATAAAAAGCTAAGTTGTCCATGCAAAATTCGATAAAACTCGTCTGTTACCAAAAAAGCTAAGTAATGTAAAGTATAATTAATCGTATCACCAGTATTACTGCACTAAATTGCAGGAACCTAAAAATTTGTACTATTTTATTTAGCAAAACAAATTCATCTACATCTACAAAATACCCTGCTAGCCACCTCAAGGGTTTGATGCAGGGGGTGAGTAGTCACCAACATGCATGACACTATACCCTATTAAAGCTAATGTTACTACAACTACTAAATCGTTAATGCTTGCCAGGAAGTGAAGTTTCACCAGCACACACTACACCAGCTGCGCCCAGCCGCGGCTCATTGTCGTGAACAGTCGTGAATATCTTCAGTTGCCACGATTCCAAAGTATAAATAATTTATTTACGTAGCAACAATTTCCGAGTACTTTCTTGTGTTTCTGATGCATTAGATAAAAAGATCCTACACTGATACATTACAACAAAGCAGTAAAATAAGGTATGAATTTTACATTTTAAATCTATGTAGCTCAATCAATTTAGTAATGATTTCTGGAAAACAAAACTAAGAGGTAGCATCGACGAGACAAGGAATAAGCTATTAGATAGTTGTATCATTTTTTTAAATGTAGTAAGTGCACTCTATAAGAAAATTTTAACTCAAGCCTAATAAATTAGGTGGTGTCTCAATAATACAAATTATAAAGGAATTTGGCGAATTATACGTTCGTAGTCTCCTTTCCGGGAAGTAATAAGTGCGTAAAACCTAATCCACCAATATTGTATCTAAAATGTCATAATATTACTCTAATCTATGGGTGAATTTAGCATTGTATGCGGAGCTATTCAGCTCATGCCGCTTAACGGCTTTTCGTCATATCAAAGACAGGCAACTACAGAGAAAAATAGAATTTCAAATGTGAAGTACTAATAATCTATTTTGTCAATACTATTTCCAAGCAAAATATAAAGATATGGGTATTTATCGAAAATAAGAGGGTATTTGCTCCATAAATTACAGAGAATCAGAGATAATTTAGATAAATTTAGTCCTATATGAGTTCTACTCTTAATGAGTTTTAAAGCTACTCCATCAAAATATCCCTTA
This sequence comes from Pyrrhosoma nymphula, assembly GCA_963573305.1. Lineage (NCBI taxonomy): Eukaryota > Metazoa > Arthropoda > Insecta > Odonata > Coenagrionidae > Pyrrhosoma > Pyrrhosoma nymphula. Next base: position 41,104,595 of record OY754339.1, on the reverse strand, counting down.
TAATATTTGCAACTGCTAAATTTATAGAATTTGTACATAGATTACACGACCTGTAAAAGCTTGACTTTTTTAATCCCGAGCCATTTTTCTTGATGAAATATGCTATCTGTGGTCCAATTATTATTCTCACATCAAATTATTAGTGCGAGACGAAAGCTCACCTTTACCTTAAACTAATTGTCAACATGTCAAAACAATACTCTCCTCATCAAAGCTGTTGATTATTAATCACCATCACACGAGTGTCCAAATAGACTGTTAAAGAGATACGAATGTCTCTCTTCTTACTTCCTTATTTATTCTTGTCTGCCTCCTTCGAATTGCCCTAAATTAACTCGTTTTCTCCACCACCAAGTTAAAAAGTTTTTATTTGTCTTCCTCTCCACCCAGCTCGCCTAATCTATCCTACAAACCCACAACCTCAGAACCTCCTATCTACGCCCACTCTCTTCCCGAATTGAATAATATTTAGAACCCTAGAAAACTACATCCCTCGCAACGCTTTCCTAAAATTTGAAAGACAGTCATCAAAAAAAAAGATAAAATACAGGCGTACTCCCTTGCGCGAAGTCTTCGATTGGATTTGCAGTCATATTTCTACTTCCAAGATTAAATCCTGGAGCTCAATGAAATACAAGTAAAAATGGCGCGTTTTGTTAAAAACTGACAAGAACGAAAAAAGGCGTGGCATAACTACTAGAAGGATTGGTATGCTACATAACAGAGGGCTATACGTTAAGGCTAACGTAACTAGAAAAATTTGTGCTTCAAAAGTTTTGGGTCAACACGGCGGATAGTATTTTATCTCCACACTACACCATTACGACAGACAAAAGCGGCAAAATGAGATAAATAAACTGACGGAGTGGGTTTAAGAACTGTTTATTCCCACACAACATTAATGATTACAGCGAGGAATTAATCATTACAATACTATCAGTCAAAAACAATGGCGGCCCTAAGGCGGGGGCAGTAGCACGCCCCAAAACCAGGCGTATTTCTTTGTCATAGGACTTAAATTAAAAGCCTAAATTATTTCGTTGGTTTTTTCATTGAAGTTTTGGTTATTTTATTTTTAATCCAGTTAAATTTTATATAAACTATAACGGTTTTTAAAACCGCAAGCTAAAAGCGAATGTAAATCAAAATAATTTAGGCATTAGTCGAAACTTGGTGATATCTAATCTAAAAGGGAAATATTCATTTAGTAAAAACTTGCTCTTCTTAAAAGGCAAACTTATGCTTCCAAACCACTTATAACGCGCCATTTTGCACAGTTAGTTTCGAATTTCCGGAACAAGACCCACGAACCCCCCTATTCCTGGGGGGTATTCCAAACCCCTAGATCCGCTGGTGCTCCCCCCTCAAACCCCCCCCCCCCCCTCGGACCTCTGGTCTGGAGCCGCCCCTGGTCAAAAACCATCTTAGGTACTTATCGTCCATTACCTTTTCCTTTCCCTCTACCCTTTTTACGGCAAGTGACCCAATACCCCCTGCCACACGCCCTTAAGACAGTTCGAGGTGCGGTTTATATATATGAGTAGAAAGAACTCATTCGTTTGCGCACGCTAGCCCTTTTCACCAAAATATTATTCTCGCCGACCACAACGGTCCCATCAGCTGTAATCCTCACCCTCTTGATGCATATAAAACTTTCAGGCATCCTTTTGTGGAAATTATGTTTTTATTTAAGAATACTTAGTATTTCCACACGATTATCGTACACTTCCATGGAGGTGCTCAACGAGGGGCATGGGGGGGTTCAACCCCCCCCCCCCCTTTCCCCGCCCGTGAAGTAGTCACTGCCCCACACCCTTCCGAGATAACATCTTCCTTACCTAGTTCAGATCCTGGGTACGCTTTCGGTACTTCGTACTTCAGATGGATCATTACACAGAGGACCCCGTCCTACCACAAATAGGTACCAAATTGATTCGCACCACTACACATAACATACCTACCCCCATCCAAAGATTCCCATCAGAACAGTATATTTTCTAAACTTTAGCGTTTCCGCAAGTTAACGTGTAGATACGATGTTATTCTGAAGGAATATCACCTCACTTATCTTCTCACACGAGTACTTACTTTAAGTAAATAGGTGCAAACGCACCTATGTTGACGTATAGACCACATGTGGCTTGCATTACAGTCACGACCTGTTTCTAGCTCGCTATCCGATGAGCATGGCTGCAATTAAGGGAATTAAACAATTTTTTAATTCAACCTACATGTAAATATGAGACACCTGAGACGGCTGTCTCGTACCATCAAGCAGGTTGAATATTTTTGTATAATTGTGTCTTCAAGAAGAGAAATTCGGTGGGGTTAGCAAAATCCATTAATATGACATTTAATTACTATAAAAAGTCTTATGTCGGCTCCAGTATTCTACAGACAAAATACCAATATGTCCGTTTTTCAAGTCTACGATCCACTTTACAAGGATGTTAGCTCATACGGAGCTTAATAATAATGTCGTTATCCCATGCATCAATAAAGCATTTCACAGACAATGGAATAAGGAATTTTGAATTGTGTGGACACCGTATTTTGGAATGTAGCAGATGTTCTATCCAAGATATACTCATAGAATAACACTACTCACGTTCCGCATTCCCCGCGTCAATCTTGATTCCTTTCGAGAACTTCAGAGCAATTCCTCAACCAAGCGAGTGCCTAAATCTAAAACAGTACTACTAAACATGAAAAAAATTTAAAATAGTATTGCTATCTCCCTCCTCAACAGAATAAGCTGTTAACGTGTGCTTCAGGTGCACATACATTTTTTTGCTCTAAGGGCGTTAGTTTATCGGTACGTTACAGAAACGATATACAAACCCTTTTGTTTGTTAGAACTAGGCCGTCATTTACAAACAAACAGCTATTGTCACTAAGCTTAACGCCTATGTGCAACTTAAGCTCACATTTCCCGAAGGACCTAATGAATTTTCAATGGTAAATATTTCGCAACAGGGTAGTGCCAAGCGAGCATTTACCCCGTCACAAATAATCATGCGGGTCTGAGCCTAATTTTTCATTAAAGAGCAATCTATAAAATTACTTAATTTGAAAATACAATACTCACTTTTTTCAGCTTTTTCTATTCATTACAAACCGCATTAAGTCGACAGCGCTCTACTGTAAACAACTGAACGACGAATTGCATGAGATCACATTTCCATCGATAAACACAGTTGCAATCGAAAGGATATTAATATTATTTACGACTAAATACCAATTTTATTTTTGCGGCAGAAATGGAACACTTGTAATATCATTAATGCCATTAAACTCATTTGTCTATGATTAGCGATCCTTAACAAATCAAGCGATATGATAGACTCGCTGCTCGTCTGTGCTACATATCGATCTCTGTCTCGTCTATGTCACATCCCACGTATAGAGGCATTCACCTTGATTTCCTCGAGGGACTGGGCACGTATTGTCAATTTCGAAGGTACTGATGTGCGGAAAGGACGCATTCTGCTGCTGGGACGTTGCTTTCATTACTCTATCGTGTGCGACTACATTCCCATCTCTGATTGTGAAAACCCGTTGCGGATTTAAAAAGGATCATGGTAAGGATAATTGCGTCAGTAAGTTGTGTAGCATAAGTTTCAGTGCATTTTGAATTCAGTGCATTCATTCGTTCTTGATGAAATTTAGTTTCATTCCATGGCTAGAAATTCACGTTGATTACTTGTTATTAGGATTATTTTCCCCTTGTATTCCTGCAAATGATGCTGAAAAGTAAACTGGAATATAGAGGCAGGAATTAGATTGAAGGTGAAACCAGTGAAACGATTAGCGCGGCATGACGATTACGTTGAAACTCCTTCGGACGCTTGATGACTGGCGACAGCTACAGGCCTTTGTCTCAACTAAGTAGATTTCTAGATGACGTTACCTTGTGGCGCACCGCGCAGCGTACAAAGGTTTGCCGGTGACAAGTAAGGTAATTCGTAATCGAGTGTGTGTAGTGGACGCAATTCCTTCTCCCGTCGTCTCAGCGGCAACAGCCTTGAGAAACAGGTGAGAGTGATTAATGAAGGGGAGTATGGCTTTAGGCAGTTAAATTAAGAGTGTGAAGCGAAAGGGAATTTGGATGAGAAACATTTTGCCGTGAGGTGGTGTTTTAAGTACGCATTCGTGGGCTGATAACCAATCTATTCTACACGTCGCAACATTATTCGGAGCACGACATTCCATGATTTTTGCCAGGTAATCATCTTTTTCGTGATGTGTACGAATAGCTTACCTAGTAACTATATCGTGTACTTGCAGAGAGCCGTACTTCATTATGCAAAATCTCCCTGAATCACGGCATAACACATCAGTGTGGGAAGGGCAAAGGTCGTGCTCAGCTGTTGATTCTCCGCGAGTATATCTGAGGGCAAGGAAGTTGACTGAGTCTGTAACCACAGCGATAAGTTGCAATGTTAGCATTTCCGAACCTGTTTCTCCCTTTCGGGGTCGTTTCATTTTAGAATTAACTGATTAACTGGATCCCGCAGCAAGTAGGAAAATCGTCGCAAATGTTATCGCCCAAGCTGCCTACTGCGCTGTTATATTGGTATAGCATTTGAATTTATTTCATATTTTTAATTTCTGCGTATGTATATGTTTGTGAAAGACCATAATTTAGACAATACTCGTTAAGTTGTATGATGAAACCGCTGTCTTTTAGCCTCTTCTGTCCGTATTACTTTTCACAGTATGTACTTCCATTGGTCGGGGAGAATGAATTATTACAAGATTTTGACTTTTGGATTAGATCCCCCTGTTCTATTCCGACAATTTTAACATATTTCTCAATCTCTACATTTTTACAGGATAACATGGTTTCGTCCAACACCACTGAAGAGACTGATGGGGTGGTAGCAAAGAACGAGTTGCCCAAGGGAAACTACACCCTCGTTTCGTGGGATTTGGACACTACAGGCAGCAGGCTGGTGGACGAGATATGCCAGATAGGAGCATACACGCCCACCTCGTCGTTCTCCCAGTACGTGATGCCCTATCGGGATTTGACTCAAGCTGCGCGACGACGACATAACATCCGTATCATTACTATTGGCCGCTTTCGTATGCTGAAGGACATCAAACGAGGGAGAGTGTTGAAGACGAAGAGTGAGATATCAGCCCTTTCTGATTTCATCCAGTGGTTGAACGAGCAGAAAGGTGACGGAGATGGGGTTATTCTTCTCAAACATGAAAACAGGAAAATCACCACGCCTCTACTCATTGAGGCCTTGGGGAAGTACAGTTTGATGGACGATTTCCGTAAGGTAGTGGTTGGGTTTGCTGATGGATATGCTTTTGCCGAGAATCGATGTGCCAAGACGGTTCGTTACTTTTCCCTCCGCACCCTTACCACCATTCTTTTGCACAGAGATGATCAGGAGTTGGATCATGCCCATAACCGTGCCCATACAATATATGATGTGGCCGTTAATGTCGCAGGAATGGAAAACTTGGACGCCCTCAAAGATTCGGAGGTTGGCAAGAAGGATTTAGAAATATTGATAGAGACTCTGCGTCCGTTCACATCGACTGTGTCGGAGGAGGAAAAAGCTCTTCAGACCTTAAGAGCTACTGTGGTTCGCCAAGACTCCTTCCGGCCAGTATTCGCGGCTATGCTAAGTCGAAACAGTAGGGAACGACAGCGGGCATTTAATCTTCGTAACATTCTTGTAGGAGCGGGCTTGAACTATGAATCTACACGTGAGGCGCACGAGAAAGGTGGTGCGGAAGGTGTGAAAAAGTTGCTTACGGAAGCTGCTCAGGCAAAATTAAGGGACTTAGATGATCTAGTCAGAATTTTGATGGAGCACTTTGCACCAGAGGATTATCCCAAATCAGTCCCCCCTGAGAAAGTAGTCAGAAATGGTAACCGTAGGGATAGTTCTGGTAGAAGGGTTAGAGTCAGAAGTGAATCAAAGGGCAAAAAAATTCTAAATGGGGATGTAACGGTGGGATCGATAGGTGAAATAGGAGCTGGAGATGCGCCCTCAGACACTACCTTAGATACAACCTCCAGTTCTCCTAGCAAGCTTGTAACCAGTTCTACTCAAAGCGAAGGTAGTTCACCTCAGTCCGGAGAAAATGAAGTTAGCTCTGCTGATTCGAGTACTCATTAAGTTATTATTTCTGTTTTTCCTTGGACTTGTTTTTTTTGGTAAGACATTATCAATGTGTGCCGATTTATTTCTTTTGTAAAGATGTTGAGTTTTAGTTTGCTGGTGCTCCATTTGTTGATTATTTTCCTAAAGTGCTGTATTATTTTTCTCAAATATTACCTGTAATAACCATAAATTTGGTGATATTTTCTAGGAAAGTCTTGATTCACGTTGTAAGTTTGATAAATAAACTTGTTTAAATAGTTTGTTTTTATTATTTAATCCTGAAAGGCACATTCCCGCATGGTTTCATGTATTACAATAGTGATAATTTTTCTAGCTGGTTCCAGGTAATAGGTCTTCTAAGTCTGCAGGACGGAGCTGGGAAAATAATTCATGGCAACAAAGTTTTATTTAAGAATAAGGAAAAGCAAATTTGGTGGTAATTTCAGCTGAGCAGGAGATTACGGTAACGATTAAAACATTCTAGCGACTTCGAGATCTCGGAGATTTCTAAGCAACAGCATTCGAAATATGCTAAATCAACACATGAAAATATTTTGAGTTCTTAAGTACAGGGAAACGAAGCTTTGATTCGTTTGAATAGTGCGCTACAGGGAACCTCAGCCTATTTTCGAACAATTGAGTGCATAATACCGTGTGTCTGTATGCGAAGTGTTCTGTGCGAGAGTGAACCAGATAAACTGCGTAGCCTGCGTAGACATGTTTTTGTCATTCTTAAAGAAATCTAAAAGTATCATCAGTGGTTTGGGATCTGATGTGGTGAACGAACCAGTTGTTCCAGAAGTTCCTAATACCGAAAGTGATACTCCACCGTTAGATGTGAAATTGCAAGATTTAAAAGACACCGTTTATGGTAGCATTTTTTATGATTTTAAGAGGTGACATATGAGTTAAAACTGTGCTCTTATTGCCCCTTTATCTTTTCTTGGATTTTTAAATCATGGTTAGATTTCATCAGGAACATCCGCGATCCCGAAAAGCCAGCCACTCTTGAAGACTTACATGTTGTCAGTGAAGATTGCGTCCAGGTAATTAATTGATTGGAATGACAGCATTAACAATATGATATAGTCAGTTGCCTAGTGGGTCGTTCCTCTATTAATGGTATTTATTTCTTGTAGATTTCAAAAGTTGTGGATAGCAATGCGGTTTACGTCAGGATTGAATTCAATCCAACAGTTCCACACTGCTCTTTAGCAACGTTGATTGGCCTTTGTATAAGGGTCAAACTATTCAGAAACTTAACCGAGAGATATAAACTGGATATTTATATTAAAAAGGGAACTCATTCCACTGAAGAAGAGAGTGCGTATTGGAGTGGTGTTTAATTCGTTAGCAGTATTACTAAAGCTGTTTATAATGGTTCTATTTGCTCTTTCCAGTTAACAAGCAAATAAATGACAAAGAGAGGATTGCAGCTGCGATGGAGAACCCGAATTTGAGAGAACTTGTTGAGGGCTGCATTAAGGAAGAAGAATGAACTACAAGGACTTGATAAAAGAATTATCTATAATATGGTACCTATTCGTATTTGCTTTATAATTTGAGACTTTGATGGGGACAAGGTAGTCAGTCAAAATGTTGAGATTGAATGCAATTCAATTGATGATTTAAGTGTTAATTTATGTTTCGTACATTTCTTAATTTCAGTGTTGGGATCATTAGGTGCTGTCCGTGTACTTTGAATATCTTTGCTTACTGGCAGTAAGCATTTGAGTTGGCAGAGAAGACGAGTATAGGGTGTTGTTAATCTAATCACCAGTCTGTAACAGCCGAAGTGGTCAGCTTACAGCTAATAGTCACTGCTGTATGGCTCCCCTTATGTTTGTAAACCGTCTAACCAGTGTGAAGCAATGAAGAACCCTGAGACTGGAAATATTTGTGATAAACGTTGGCATCTTCTCAGCCGTGAAGCAAGGATAATGAAAGTTTCAGGTTGGAGACATATCTTCATTATTTCTCGGAATAAATGGAATGCATTTTCTCCTATGTTATTCCAATTGATAAGTTAACGATGACTTCTGTAATGGGGTGAACATCTCTAGCAGTCTCCTATTTTTAAAAGATGCATGAAATTATTTTTTTACTTGATAAATTTTTGCATATACATATACTGGCCCTCATCTAATCAGGGATATGGTATATAGTTTGTTTAGTTAATTGCCAAGATGTTTAATTGTGTATATTTATATTAAAGCAGTTTTGAAAAATACTTAATTTCTCAGTTTCTTTGATTAGTTATATGTAAAATAGATAATTAGCTGTTGGCATATTTATAGCATAGGAGCTGATTTTTTTATTTTAAGTTATTGCAGTTCAGTCCTTAGGTTACATTTCAAAAGGCAATATATGGTTGATTAAACATTTGTATAAGAATTTCTTAGCAATTGTGAGCTGCCATCACAATTACAGGATTTGTATAGCTTACCCTTTTTGGATTTAAGAAAATGTTTCAGCCATCACCTGATGCGATTCTTGGAAAAAAATAAGTATGGTTAATTTATGTGTATGTCAAATTATTAAGCTATTTTCGCTGTACAAATTTTACTACCTGTTACCAATCATAGTTAAAGCTTATGATTGCTTTTATTTCATGATGGCATTGAATCTCCAAGAATATTCATTTAGTCTTGAAATTTTAACTCAGAAACACACTTGATTTATTATCTAATATTGATATTTTTACTTGTGACAAAATTACTCATTTTTTCTGCGAGTCCTTTCTTGTGCTTATTGACAGTTTTACAAAATCTGCTAATAAAACTCAACTGTGTGATCTTTATTGCATTTTTCTTAAAACCATTGTAATAATAATTGTAATTATTGGAATACCAGTTTTGTCTGATGTACTACAATTATAGTTGGGAATGCAGAATCTCAGGATCTTGTCACATATAGAAGGTTTGAAAACAGACTTTTTGTGTCTGAAGAATAAAATGATTGCAAAAGATAATGTATGCCGAGGCCCATTTACAATAGCCAAAAGTTAGTTTGCAAATTTTAAATTCATGAGCTCTTAAGTTTTGGAGATTGGGTTGGAGTGGTACTGGCTTTGCACCTAGGGTGCTTGAGTTCAAATTCTAGTGGTAGTAGAGAGATTTCTGGTGAATAACGATCCCTACTTGGGTGGCCTTTGGAGAGCACTTTTGATGGTGTCATACTCTTTCCATAATATATGTGACAGTGGCTGATACAGAAAAAACTCAAGGGGGGGGCGCAAGTTATCGCGACGATTGCAGCTTTCAAACTGACTGCCTGGCAGCGACTCTGCTTCCCTTATATATGTAGCTCGGTTGTTTCGAGAACATTAGGTGCCAGAATGTTCGCTTCCAGACTTTTAAGGAGTGTGAACAGATGCAAACAGTAGAATATTCGCGACTTTTCTTGAACAAATTCCAGACAGAATAACGTATCGAGATCACTAGAATGGCCGCAACTTTTCTCGTAGGTTAGCTATCTATGTGCCAGACAGAAACGTATAAAGTATTTCTTATGTAGCACGCACGGACGCGCGCGCATGCTACATAAGAAAGTACAACTACTCGATAACTCGACTCATTGTCAGAGTTGACTGGCGAAAGAAACGAACGAATAGCGTGCGGGCTGACTGGCGGGGGCGGCGCGGGCGGCCCAGCAAGGGGGGTGCGCGCGCCCCCCATATGTATCCGCCACTGGACTGTGATGCCCCTCTGCACCTTGAATTGAGAGTAGGATGATTATTATAATAAGTTTCTCTCCACCATTCTTTCATTCCCCTTGTTTTCTTTCCATTGCCATATAATGACAATAATGACCTCCCTTTTAATTACCTCCCCAAAATAACTAATCCATCCTATTCCAGAAGCGGCTCCAGACCATAGGTTCAGGGGGGGCACCAGCGGCTCTTGGGGTATGGAATACCCCCCAGGAAAAGGGTGGTTTGTGGGTCTCGTCCCAGAAATTCGTAACAAACTATGTGCTAAATGCTATGTGCGTTATAAGTGGTTTGGAAGCAAACGTTAGGCTTTTAAGAAGAGAAAGTTTTCACTAAATGCATATTTCCCTTTTAGATTACCACCAAGTTTCGGCTAATACCAAAATTATTTGATTTACATTCAAATTTAGCTTGTGGTTTTAATAACTTTTATTTTAAATAAAATTTAACTGGATTTAAAGTGCAATAATCAAAACTTCAATAACAAAAGGGCAACAAATCATTTTTTGCTTTTAATTTAAGGTCAATGGCAAAGAAATATGCCGGGGGTTTTTTTTGGGGGGGGGGGCAATTTCCCCTACTGCACATTGGGACTGCTAATGACCTATTCATTTTCTCACTTTTCGTAAAAATTTGAGGCCAGTTTTCAGGCTGTGAATCATGAATTGTAGGTTAGTTATGTGCATGCTAATGAATTTGCTATTGATTTGAGATTAAGGCCATGAGATTCAATATTGGATTTAGAGTTGAGATTAGATGTTTTCCATGAGCTGTTGCATAGCAAAATGAAATTGTTAAATTGAGAATCATTCTCACAATTTTGGTTCCATTACATTTTGTCTTAGTGCAGTTGCTGTCAAATCTCATTTTTATTTCTGGTCAGCTAGCCTGTTATCCCTCCCTTCATGATTGAAACATAGGAGGATAAGTATTTCATTTTCTCACAAATATTGCCCTTCTAGAACTGCAAACTCTTTCCAAGCTTCTGGCGAGGAAATGAGGGTGAAACAAGTACATAATATGAATAAATAACTAAAATTTGCTACACTGTTTTGCACAAAACCAACCCAAGTTACAAACCAACTATTCAAGGGCCAGCCAACCTTTAGTGAACTTCCACTCCAGAATCAAATGGCAAAATTTTACAAGCACTAGAATTCAGGTTGTCTGAGGAAAATGATCCAAGTGCTGGCACATTGTGTGCTCCTTGATATATAGTCCCAGACAGAGACTCATTGTTAGCAGGAAACAGCTTATGGAGTGGGTTTTTCAGTATGGTCGTGGGATTGGGTGAGCTTTTGTTGTAGGCAATTGGCAGTCTTGGAGGAATGGATGTAGTGGGAAGGCTGCGTAGATGGGGTAGTAATTTTCAGTTGGAGCATCAGGATCTACCTTCAGTCTACAGTCCTTTGTGCTATGGTCAAAGTGACTGCGGAGCTGAAATTATTTTGCAGACTACTATTTATAAACCGCTGAAGATAGCTTACCTTGCATGGAAAAGGTGTGGCCAACAACTCGCCCAAAGTTGTGGACGAAGTTGCTGGCAATAAGGTTGTGTATGCAATATTTGGTTGTAGGTGTTGTTGGCATCTTTGGCCCAATGTCGTTTACCTGCATGACGGATGCAAAAGTTCTCAGCTGAGTTTACAGGGGAAACATATCCAGAGAAAGGGAATGCAAAAATAATCCCACATTTATGTGCATTGATAATTTTCTCTTGGATTTTTGCCTGTTGTTGCACAATGATAATTTCTTTATGAAAAAGTAAGCTGGCTGTGAAAGTTTATCCTTCAACACTGCACCCTCTTAAAATGTGGGATTTTATGTATATTAATGGTAACTTCAAACATTTCCTCAACTGAGCAAAGATTCTTTTCACTGAGGCACAGGGGCAAACCCAGGAATTTATTTCGGTGGAAACTACCATTCATATATATATATATATGTATTCGTTGTGAAATTTTCGCCAATTGGCCACATACATAAAATAGACTTACAGGAGGTGAGAGAAAGAGATATAGACAAAAAGGATTTGTTCTTACGGAACGTTTCGGACCGTTTGGTCCTTCCTCAGCTTTAGAAGACTTCTAAAGCTGAGGAAGGACCAACCGGCAACCAATCTCACCTCCTGTAAGTCTATTATATATATATATAACCAGACACATGGTTTTTGTATATTTTGGTGGATCGCCACCACCTTCTTCAGCTTGAGGTAGAGGAAGAATCTCAAAGAAGGCGTGATTCTTCCTTTACCTGCTTTTCCTCTCAATGAAGAAGGTGGCAGTGATCTACTGAAATATACAAAACCCATGCGAGTGTATTTTTATGTTTCTCCTTTTTAGTCACTCTAGTGATGGAGTATATATACATATGCCCCAGCTGAGGGTAAGTAAATAATAGAATCAGGGTTGCTTCTGGCCTGGAAAATTCGGGGAAAATGAGAACTTGCCTGGAAATTTGCTTTCCCAAGTCAAAATCTGTTTTCAATAAGTAAGCAGAGGGTACCATTGTAGGCACTTTCTGCATGTGTTGGCTTTGTTTTTAGTACCTTGCCTAAATGAGGCGGTTCACTGCCTCATTATTTCTTATTTGGTCTTTATCAATTAATTATATACACCTAAAATTAAATTTCAGGTCCTATTTTGTCCACTCATGCTGAGGATGATGGAATATTTGTTTCTCCTCAGATGGTGTGTTCAGGAAATTCCTTTCTAGCAAATCCCAAGTCATGATAATGTATGTAATGCCTGCATGAGTCAGTAAAATCAAAAGGAATGAGCAACAGAATCTCTGGACCAATGTGTGCCCTTATTTCCCTTTAAGAGGGAGTATTGGGAATTTAATTTATGAGGAAGCTTGGTTTTATCTTCGAAAGCCTTAAACTTCACATAGAGGAAAAAGTTTTTCATTGAGAGGCCAAGGTACGCAGGAATCGTTAATGATTAAAATATAAGGGAATTCATTACTTTCTGAAAAAAATCAAATTAATAGAGGTAGTAGAATTTAAGTTGTTTTTGTACATATGCCTCAGAATATGCTTCATTCTTTGTGAAATGTCTATTCTGAATGTGCTCTTACACGAAGTGATCTACTTCCTGTTAAATCACAATCGTGCCTTTTTCATCATCATCATTCCTGGTCATCAACCCAATGGTTGGTTTGACACGGCTTTCCACTCATTTATGCCCATGCCGAAGCTACATTTATTGTGTCGAATCGAACACCGCGCTTCTCGCACGACGATCGAAATGCGTGAAATTTAGCAGCGAGTTCCGTAGCGGTCAGGAATCAACATAAACAACTGGTTGTAGACCATATGTTCGAGACATACATTCTTGAGGCATTTACTGTATGTCTATATTCAAATGCGGTTTTTTTCTGGAGCGTCGGCTAGTCTTCAAGGAATTCGTTGGAAGTGAAGTTTGAGCCTCCTGGCTGGAAGAAGGGTCCGTATGTGATGTTGCTCCCATGGGTTTCAAAATATTTTAGGCTTGTTTCTTTTATCGTTCGATCGAAGGAATTGCTAGTATAAGTCAGCGCCCAGATATGTATTTCCTGTTTAGTTTTGACGTTAAATTGTCATAATGTTTCGGAAGAAACCGAACATTCCTCCGAGGCCTCTGCCTCCCACAACAGATCAGATAGAAGAGGATTTGGATAAAGTATCTGTCGATGATGTGGTGTTCGCTCTCTTCGAGCAAGTAAAAGCTGAAGGTATTTTCTGGTGCAGCTGTAATGGTGCCTTAGGTGAGTGTCCCTCTAATGTTACTGACAAATTACTATGGGTGATCATTTCCAGATGCCCGTGGCAGTGTGGAGTTGAAAGAAGAAATTTCGGACATCCCAATCAAAAGTACCGATGCCGACACGGTTTATCGCCAAGTGAAACGTTTAGTAGAAGTTAATAAAGACTTAAAGAAAATGCTGGTCGTGTTGACAGACAAAAGTACCGCTCTGCAGTCTAGTGGGATTAGTCTTAAGGCCATGGAAGACGAGATAAGGCAGCAGTCATTGGAAGCTTTGAAATAAACACCAGGTTATTGAGAAACGTGATAAATGCTGTTTTATTTGTATATTGTTCCTCTTTGTGAGTAGCCTTACATATTCATTGATATGATCACGTGCTATCGATCACTCAATCAATAGTATTTATAATGTCCGTAAAGAAGCGCGAAAGGGGATGAAACCAATTTACCTTGTTAATTGTGAATGAAAAGGGTACTAAAGAACGGTTTATGTCAATGTAACTCATTCCTCATTCAATGTATAAATTCATTCCAAAGGGGCTGATTTTTGTGTTATTTAATTTGAAACTATTCCTATTAATGGTTAAATATTAAATATATTGCAGTTAATATTCCTATTAATCCATGCCAACTTGACTGTTTTGGAAATGAATGACCCTCCAATGCCTACCTACTCCATCCAGAAGGTTACATTAAGTATAATTATTCTGGCCAGCTGGAAAGATGAAAATTTATGTTCTATTATACCTCTGGGCATATTTTTTTAGCTTCCCTACTTCCCTTCCCTACCATGGCAAACACTCATTGTTGTAGAAGCTATTCCATCATGCTACCCAATCATTGTTTTCTGGCACATTCTACTTCTCAGGTAAAAATATCTCATTTTCAACTGCTTTAAATCTGATTTTCAACTCATTTTCTCCACTCATTTGCAATTCATTTGTAATTCCTTTGCAAATTGAAACACGGGACAAATCAGTAAAAAATCAGTTGAAAATGAGTTCCTTAAACTGTTGAAAATGAGATTCAAAACAGTTGCAAATGAGATTCAATAGAGTTGAAAATGAGATTCAATAGAGTTGAAAATGAGATTCAAAAGAGTTGAAAATTGGTTTAAAAACGTTGAAAATGACTTCCAAAAGTGCTGTAAAAGCAAATACATAGGCCAAATAATGTTTAATTGAAGCACAGATTTCACTAACATCAGCAAAATTTGATATCACTAGCATCAGCAAAATTTGAAATGAAACTCCGCTACAACTAAAAATTTACAAACTTGTCATCTTAGTTATCGTTTCCAGTTAGCCACCATATTTTCCAAAGTGTCAAAAAGCAGAATCGGTTCTGCTGCTGAGGAAATGGCTAGCTATCCTTGAGAATGTAGACTGTATTGGTGCACTTAAAAGAACTGCAAAACTTAATTCAAAATTTACAAATTTTATTGCTCGTAACGATAGAATAGCATACATAAAAATCACAAATTTAAAATACTTAAAAACTTAAAAACATTTGACTCATATAATGCCTCCTTAAAATGCTGCCAGTCAACATCTGAGTAACTGCCCCAACTACCATGCCTTTTCTTGATTTTCCAGTATTAGCTTTTTTGCTGGAAAGAATTTAGGATCATTAGACAGCATCACCAAAGTCCTAATGCCAGAAATATAAGAGTACAAACTATGAGAATAGTTATTTTTGCTGATTTCATAGGGTAATTTGTCTACACTATTACCTCTTGAAATGAAGTTGGAATAGGTATGGTAATGTGAGTTCTCCATTTTCGTCTCCCAAGTTTTAAAAAGGGTTCCTACTGCGATTCCATCGTCATAGTCGTGAGCCTCGCTTCCGCACTTCTGAAAAGTAGGAGTGATGAAGATGTAACGATTTCATACACTTTCCAGCATGAATTTTCTATTAAAAAAATGCTTACAGGTTCAATTATCACCGCTTAAGAGAGCAGGAGAGGATTGATGCTTTATCTTACCAGAAATCGGCGACGTCCGTCTTTCTAGACTTCTCTCACACTTTTCGTAGGTTACGTACGCAAGGATTCACCCTTTTTCCACTGATTACACGGTTGGCTTAATGGTTTCCCACGAAATTTCCGATTGAAATAGCTCATCGTACGATGGACAAACAATGACCTTCGGCTCCTAAAAGTATTCCAAAATTTCCATGGAGTATCACAAAGTTCATGGACAGACAGGAGATATGAAACATTTAATACGGTACAAAGGATATTTCAAGACTTATATTCTAAGTGAACTACGATCGTTAAATCATACCTGTGAATTTCTTTCCTTCCATTCATTCTTCTTGCAGACCATATGCAAACAAATTTACGTAATATACAGCACTGCAACTACTAATTAGTTGTAAATATCACAAGTTAAGCAAGTAAACAAACGGAAGAAATCACACCAACGTGCACGAACGACAAAACACATAAAACTGAACATCGAATTGCAACCGCCTTCACCGCCAAATTCAATAATGAGACGATAATTCACTTGAAAATCAGTTGCAAACCAGTCCAAGTAAGATGAGTTGAAAAACAGATTGAAAATCAGTTGAAAAATAGTTTTTAAGTAAAAAGCAGTTGCATCACAGTTTTATTTAATATGAGTTGTAAAATAGTTTGAAAATCGGTAGCAAAATTGAGTGAAAATCAGTTGCATAAGAATTAAAAAAATAAAAATCAGTTGCGTAACAGTTTAGCAGAAAATCAGTTGAAAAATAGTTTGATAATGTGTTGCAAAATTGAGTGAAAATCAGTTGCATATGAATTAAAATAATAAAAATCAGTTACATAACAGTTTAGCAGAAAATCAGTTGAAAAATAGTTCGAAAATGTGTTGCAAAATAGAGTGAAAATGTGTTCCAAATGAGCATGACACTAAAAATTGGGATGCAAACCAGTGAAAATCAGTTCCAAATCAGTTGAATATGAGTTTATTGTGTTTAAAAGAGTTTCAAACCAGTTTCAAATGAATTGCATAAGAGATATTTTTTCCTGAGTTTATTTATACTGTCCAGTTACCTATGGTCTTAGCAACAAATGCAACGAATTTGGGGTAACCGGCCATTTAGGAGCAGTCTTTTTCATCATTGTTTTTCCTTTTTCTGGAACTAGAAGTGCTTCCACTAGTGTTGCTCTTCACTTGGGTATTTTGTGAGAAGTAATGGAAGTCCCAAGGGTGGAAGTGTATTGAAAATGTTGGGTATCACTTGTCGCACTGCTAAGAATGTCTAAGCTGTTTCTAGTGGGATTTTTCTTTGCTAGCTCCTACTGAACTCTACTGGATCTCAAGTTTTTTGGGTGAATTAGCCTACTGACTTCTAATGGAATTCTTTAATATTAGTTAACGTGACTGCTTGTTCGACAGAATAAAAAGTTTTTGAGTGTAGTTGAATTCAAGCAAAGTGAAGCTTTTAAACGAAAAGGTACCTAATGGTTGTAGTTCCTGCTGTTGTGGAAAAACTGAGAGTTTCTCGTTTAAGCTAAAGAGTAAAGAACATAATTCATGCTTTAAAAATTCAAATGCCCTTGGCTCAAATCTCCCACTCACAGAGGCAGTTTTTTTCTCATGGTATATTCTGTTATTTACAAAATAAATGTTTATTTTATAATTAACGCCAAACTTTGCCTATTATGTTGAAATACTTAGCATAAATTTTTGCTTTTTTTTTTAAGAAATAGCTGAATTGACCTTCCCCCCGCTCTCTCGCACACCCTGATTACAATTCCATCAAAGTGCATTTTTCCAATTTTTCTGTTATATTTTTTGTATATTTTTTATAATTTATTTTTTATTTACAAAATAACATTGTGTGAATGCATAGTAATTTGTTTAATTATTTAACAATTCGTCCTAAACTCAGACAAGATGGCCTTGCACTTTGGGACTGTGGGCCATCATTAGTCATGGTAGGCATTGGGACTTAAGGCTCCGGGAGTATATAAAATCCAATACCAGTGAAGAAAAATGTACAGTGGTGTGACAGGATGCACGATAGAGACCCGAATGATGGAACACAGGTGCTGTATTAGGTTGTTCCCAGAAAAATCTGCAGTGGCTGAACACAGCGTATCCGAAGATCACATCTCCTTTGATGATGCCCAACTCGTCACCCAAGCCAATGGATATTGGGAGCATTAATTAAGGAAACTATTGAAATCAGGCTGGAAAAGAACAACCTTAAACACGACTCAAAGTATGCTCTTGGCATGGAATGGAAACTGTAACTTCAAAAAATAATAATGGAAAAAAGAATGATCAACAATAGCCAATCAGAGCTGACTTGACCCTGACCATAGGTATATAAGCAAGGACCTGACCTGCAAGAATGGTATATAAACGTGGACACTTGGTCCCCAGGCATCATTGTCCTGATGATGACAGAGTATTCCTTCAAAACGTTGGCAGCAGCCCATTTACCATACTCTGTGTGAATCCCAAGAACACCTAACATTTGTTATCTGCAGGGAAAACACCAAATTTGGTGTTAATCGTTTATTTTATTTTTTCTACCCGAAATTTTTATAATATTTTCATTATGTGAAATAAAATCTCACATAAAAATATAGTTCCTGTACTTCTTATAAATCTAGTTCAATCACCTTCAGATGTGATCATTCTTTTTGGTACTCTCACGGATACATTAACAAATTACCCCTTCTGATTTAATTTATTCGACTGCTTGACTATACATAATTATTATTTATGTACATATTCATAGGCGGATTTAGGGGGGGGGCACGGGGGCACGTGCCCCCCCCCCCCCCAGAAGCTTAAATAATTAATGGACAAGAATTTTAATACGGTCCCGTTATAATTACGTTCGTTTTGTTTTGTGTATTACGGAGCCTCATTCATTTTAGCCTTAAGCACAAGTCAAGAAGACAGATTTGCCGGTCATTGGCCATTCGCTAGTCAGCGCTCGAAAAAAAACATCGCCCAAGTGGGAAGGAAGACATTGTGTCAAAAATGAACGTTAATGAAGTACTGGCACTCTTCAGCAGGAAACATAATAGAAAACTTCCGTTATTATATATGTAACTAATTAATATTTGCATATTTGTAATCTCTATATTAAAATAAAAAGTATATTTCGTACATTAATTGTTGTTTGTTGTTTTTTAATCCCAAATATGAGAAGACCGTTTCCCCATCAGACCCTTGTGCCCCCCCCAAAGAAAAATCCTGGATCCGCCCCTGTACATATTCATTAACTATTCCAAGGGTTTGGTCAACAATTTTCCTCCAGAATCTAAAACAAAATTGGTCTTTGTCATTGGCTCTCTTGAAACAAATTTATCTTTACTAAATGTCTCAACTCAGACTCAAAGGACTTACCACATAGGTACTGAATAAAAATGTCACACACGCTAGCTAGTAAGAAGCCTAAAGAATTTTCAACAGGTTGGATATGGGTATTCAGCCACGCAAGACACGGCGGAGGAACAATCCAGTGACTGCGGACGATGATTGTTGTCAAATATAAAATTACACATTTAAACACAAAATTTTTTTTTGCAATTTTCGAAAATACAGTAACGAATATTGGTACAAAAAAAACAATCTCTAGGGAAGGAAAACAAAATCAGTCACCAGTGGAATAAAAAAATGTCAGCACGTTGAAAGGGTTAGTTAACCTTGTCCAACCCATGATCAACGACCTTGAATTGGTGAATCCTATTTCTCTCTAGTGCAAGCAGTGGCATGCATTGAACCCTATTTATCTGGGTCGACCTTTTTAGGTATGCTTGGGGAAGCAGTCATTGTTGAGTACTGGTGGAGAAAACGTTTGCTTGAAAAGAAAGAGAAAGATTTATTTTGTCAATTTTTTTTTATAAGCTCACCATATTCCTATCCCTTTTTGTTCCCTGATTACCTACTTAAATTAGCCATTATTTCTAATGCTAAGGCAAGTCAGCAACATGGTGACAAACCTCATCCAAGAAACACACCCTTTCATAACTACTGAAACATCACACTATAGTGTGTATAGTCTTGAAATGGGTGTCTTGGATCTCTCTTGAAATTGTGTTGAAAATTGAAACAGGATTTCAACACAGCCTCAGTTGAAACTCCAGGGTTGCTACAGGACTGGATATCCTGGAAAACCTGGAAAAGTTGTGGAAATTCAAAATGGGCATGGAAAATGAGAAAATAGCTTGGAAATTTGCCTTTCAAAGTCAAAATCTGAATAGGTATTTTTAATAAGTGAGGAGTACCATTTTAGGCAATCTATTGGTGTGAGGACCGAGGATTTTTAGTACCTTGCCTAAATGAGGTTGTGGAGATCTTGTTTGGTGTTTAGCCATTAATTATGTCCATAAGTACAGCAAGAACGAGAGGTAAATAGAGCATTTCAAATGCACACAAGGTTATCTAATTTAGTACCTCTGTTTGGTGACCAAAACAAATAGCACTCTGGGTAGGCAAGCAGCCGAAAATCCATCACCAGCTTGGACAATGAGTCCACCCCTGTACAGTGTTTCAATTTCCCTCATTATGGATGAGACCTAAGAGTAAAATGCCATCAGAGAGAAAGCCGATTTTCCCCCTCAGCCATAGTGGCAGCACTCCGTTCATTGGGAAGCTATATTCCCCTATAATTCCCCTATAGGTAGTATTTTCATTTGTTTGTTTTGCTTCAATTCTTGCACATTCTATAACATACACATTTACCCAAGAATGGATATTTTCACCTGGAAAAATAAAATTTAGAGCTGTGAAACTTGGAAAAGTCATGGAATTCCATAATCTTTGGTCCATATCAACCCTGAATGCACTCGAAATTTTGTGTGGAGTTAGTTAGAAAAAGTGAGTCACAACCAAGATCAAGGCAGTCTCAACACATTTCAAACAAGACAATTCAGGACGGGATCGAGATATTGTCTGACATCACTTCCATTCTTACCACTACCCCAATGTTTAAGATCGCCTGTTTCCCATCACTCTTTTGCATAGGCAAGAGACAAGCAAATATGGGAGTTCTGAAATAGCTTTTGAAAGATGATGAAGGGAAGGTTAGAGATATTTTGTAGATAAGGAATGTGGGGTTAGATTATCCCAGTGGCAAGAGCTTTGGTTTCCTGTGAGATCCTGGATTTTAATCCCAGAGGTGATGGAAATTTTACATCACTTATCTGCTCACTAATACTGCCACCCCCTCCCCATTATATTCACAGAAATGGTGCAATTGCCATTCATAGATGGCATATTATACAGGCTAGCCAACTTAGAATACTGCTACCCCCCCAACTTAGATAGCCGACTACTCTATGGAATCTACGCAAGCTCCTTGGAAAAGGGAAAGACAGGAAGGAAGTGATTGAACAGCCTGGTATGCACAAACTGGAGTGTAATACATGGGGATGCAATATGGTGAACATTGGTGAGACTGGTTGAGTTCTTAAAATAAGAGTTAGGGAGTGCAAAAGATGCTTCCAATTGGAGGACACATCCTCCAATTTTTCAAAGCTCCTGCTGGAGAGTGGCTGCACCAGCAATTTAATCCCCAAGCTATTATACACAGTGACAAATGGGGAAAAAAGATCATAGATATTGTTAAACACACAAAACTCAAAAATACTGAGCTATGAATTGATTTCTAGTAACCACCCATCCCCTTCACAAGGGCGTAACCATGGAAAGCTCTTTGGGGGGGATTAGTAGTCGTGTCCCTCCCCTTGGCGACTTTTACCAGTGATGATCGCCACAGCTGTTCCTTGGAAAACGTATCTTTAATAAGGACTTAACCTACAACACGTCAAAACCGATTACGCAAGCTTGATTTGCATTTATCAAAGTTTGAATTTAGGATATTAAAATTGAGCTTTCTCTCCATCATTGGGGGGGGGGGGCAATCGCCCCATCCTCCCTGGCTACACCCTTGCCTTTACTAACCATCACCTATTACCCTGACTAAGCAACCCCTCCCCCTCCAAACCCATCTTTGACTCTTCACATGTTCCCCAATGCCTTTAACACTTCCCCTCCACCAGTGCCCAGGCCTGGGCAATGCACTTTCTATTTAAAACCCATATCTCCCCCACCACCTGGGGTCCTCACACAACCCATGCATCCATCACCATCCAGTCCCAAATCCTTGCAACGGCCATTTCTTATCTCTCTCCCTCCTCAGTCCACTCAAAACTCTTACTCTTCCACTTCACTTTCCCCCTCCCAACCCCACTTACCTCCCCACCCTTCCCCCTAATGCTTAAGTCTAGGGCTATACATCTACGAACTAAACCTTGAACCTTGCACATGATTATGCTACAGAGAGGTGAAACACATTGTGCAATATAAATAAATCTGTGAAAAATTACAGTGTTTTATTCATCACGAATTTCAGCCATAAATAAAATATCAGGCATGAAGTCATGATTAGGAAAGCACTCCACTGAGGGTTCAATTTTCAAGGATCCTCCCTTTGAAGGGTTGAATTGGTTCATTCTTACTACAAACTCCAAGTTCTCTTAGTTCCTTACTCCCAGTCTTCCAACCCTTGCCATTGAAGAAGCCCCTACATGAGCGATTCAGAAATGATAAGCAATGGGAAATGGCAACCAGCTTCAATTCTGTAGCAGTCAAGATGACACCACCTGTGCTATACTAACAAATGCGCAATTATGTATATGAATTCAGTAATATAAGCATCTTAATTTCTAGCTTAGTAAAATCATGCATATTGTGTAATATTGGTATCAAGTAAATGCTCAATGGGAAAAGATGAGTCAGCCAAAACAATGATAACTCAAGGTGGAGTATTTCTTTTCACATGCATTGGCTTTAAATACCCAACCTTACTCATGAAACAAAAAAAAATATCTGGTGGTAAAGTTTAAATGGCATAAAAACTTAATTGACTGAAAAAATAAAGCACCTTTGAATATTCAAAAATATTTATTGTTATGGAAAATTTCCTTAAACTCTAGACACAATTGAACATGTGTAGTAAAATGGAATGTAAATTTATTTCAAATAACATTCAAGCCCAATTCAAGAGCTTTAATAGGATTAAATATTTCATTGATTAAATAAGGCAATTAAATGCTCAAAAATATTGTTCATAAAAAATTTCCTTCAATTGGAGCCACAATGTAACAAGAAAAATATGAATCTGAATGTAGCTCAAATATCATTTGAGCCCTTTTAAAACAAAAAAGTAAAACATTTTATTGGTTATCATAAAAAATCAGTATGGCTAAATAGATATCAATAGTATTTTTCCAACAGAATAAAACATTCATTAACTGCCCATTTATACGAAGAAATGTATTTTTTGTTCTTGCTACGAGAAATCGCCTGGCGATATGATACCACATATGTATACACTAATACATTGGTGATTGCATAAAGTAGGGATCTCTCATGAGATCACAAAGTGCGCATGGAGCTGTAATGAAAATAAAAGGTTCCAGTTAAAAAAACATATGTACTATTACAGAATAAAGAATACATATTGAGAGCTCATACTTATGGATCAGTGTAAAACACTGAACAAGTTTTTGGGTTTTATACCAGAGCAGGGGTGGCGTGGCCAGGGCGGGAAGGCAGGGATTCCCACCCGGGCCCGGGTGTTGGCTCAGGCTCCGGGCCATGCACTAGGTAAATATATTATTTGCAAGCCTCTTGCCTTCAACGACCTGAAACACGTTTTTATCGCGCAAATTTTTTCGGCCCAGGCCCCTGAGCACCCACGCCACTCCTGTATCAGAGAGTTGACCATCACTAGGGGCTGACACGATTTTTACTTATTTATCATTACCATTCAAAACAGCACTACAGGCCTTTTACGATAGTTTATAACCAACAAAAAATATGTGCACACACCCCCACGACCTTTGTGATGCATTCCCACAGAGGGAGAAAAGACCCGATATTTTATGGCTCAATCAATATTCATCCCGAGGATGACAGCTTCACTACCAAAAATGTTGGTGCCGATAAACACCATCACCGAGTCAGAAATACAAGAACAGTTCATCCTCAGCATTTGCTAAAAGAACCTGAAATCTTCCACCCATGTCCTGGGTAATGAAGAATCCACCCAGAGATGACTGGAATCCATGACTTAAGGGCTGGCAGACAAGGGGGGCAACCCCACCACCTCTGATGGAGTTATTTTCAGCCACTGTAGCTGAGGCAGATGTAGTCAGGCACGAAATATGATAGGCACACGCTAATTGACAAAGGTCCACACCCAACCATGTTTGCCTCACCCCCACTCTTTCCAACTGAATCCTACCCAAATATTACTCCCTCAGCCTAACCATATCAGCCTGTGCTTTAACCTCTAGAAGGTAGCGGGCACTTGAACACCAAAGCTAAGGATATAGGCCATAAAGGAAAGGAAAATGGCTTGCAAAGGGTCTCATTAATGATGGTGGTGATCAATTAATCAAGACTAGTCACATAAGACTTCAGCAGGTCAGGTGGTAAGACTGGAGGGACTAAAAAACTGAGCAAAGTTTATATTCTTTACTCAATCGCACATACTATTAAAAACATTGATCCAAGGGTAATGTTAGTATTACCTAGGGGTGGATTAAGGGAGAGTGCAGGGAAGGGGGGAGGTGGCCACCCCCTGTAATTCCTGGAGAAATGGAAAAAATGGTAATCATAAGGTATTCCAGACTCCCGGAAAGTAGCAATCCATCCCACCAAAACACTCTGCCTTAATCCACCTAAGGCATTACCTGGTAAATCCCATTTAGATTTGCACGCTCCATGTTCAGTTTAGTCACAAAAATCACTCTTCCCCAAGTCATACATACTGATGGAAGGAGAGAATGACTCAATCATAGTATGTATGCATATCACATACTGGGAAACCCTAATTAAGCTTAACCCTATCCTCATTTAAATGTTCAACAACCAGTCACTTTTCCATGGTGAAGCCCATCATATTTGGCCATTTGAAACCTACATATAAGCATCACTCCTCAATATCTCTTTTTTCTTATTACTCCCCATGTTCCTCGCTCCCCTCAGAAAGTAACGATCTTTCATTTTTATTTTAGAAATACCTTGTCACAATTAACTAGCTTAAAATTTCAGGATAAATAGATTCATAGTCCTCAACCACTGAATATTTATACCTCACTGAGATTCTGGCCTGAAGTAAAAGCAAATTTTTCTTTCTCAACTTAAGAATTCAGCTTTTTTGAATTTTCTCCATTGAATGAAATCCACCCTAAATGGAATTGACAATGTGCCCTAAAGAGTTCTTCAAATAACAGATTGCCTTTTATTAGGTGGAACTGTTCTGACTTGAAACTACATGCATGTATGTATTGATGATCACAGGGTTTGCATTTTGACTGGTTTAGTAAGTCTTTAATTTCAATCTTCTCTCATTTTCAGCCATCAGCACATAACCAGACCGCAATTTAATATGCATACCATTATCTGCAATACAATTTTGGCATAAGACAATGGATACATGCATATTTATAACCAAGTTTCAGTGGTTGTATATACTTCTATAATTTTATTCAAAGAAATGACAATTTATTTAAGAGCATCATACTCCATTAGCATCACATTAATTGCTCTTATTTTAGTCCATATTCTGGAATTTCATTTTTAGGGTTGCTGCTGTATCTAGAGTTGCATAGCTCACAGATATATATCACCTCTAGGGTAATATATATATATATATATATATCTATGGCATAGCTGCTCTACTTTAGGTTTTCCTTTAATATTGCATTGGTTCTTGTTCACGATGGTTTCTCCAGTCATCTTCAGCTGAGAAGGGTATATGTAGGATTCTTACCATCTTATGTATGGGTAATCGAGCTACTTCCCTGCCTTGATTAGTGGATCTGAAGCAGTGTCAGTCTACGGCTCAGATTGGCCAGTGTCAAGAGTTGGAATTTAAGTGCTTGAGGACCCAGGTGTTGAAGAGAATATTACCATCTTTTCTGTTACAGTCCTTAGGTAAATAGATCATTTTTATTCTCATTCTTAGCTTTTGATAATAGTTGTTGTGTGGCAATCACTTTCAAGTCCACAGCCAAGCCCACACTTCTCACCGGAAGATATTGACAAGATGGCTAAGGAAATTCTTGTGGAAAAGATACTATGCCATGCGGAGAGAAATCTCGAAGCCCAGCAGCTTCACAATTCTACTATTAGTTCCAGTAGGAATTCAAATTTTCAAAAGTTCCAGTTTACAGGAATTCTGCATACTGAGGAAATTGTGCTCAGGCAAAGCCATCAGAGCTCACAGGAAATTCCATTTCACAAGTAATGCCATAAAAATGATCATTATAGGGCAGATGTATAGAGATTATTAATCTTGTCTCAGGAATGATGTGGTGGAACTTCATAGTCAAGCCAACAGTTCAGGTAACATCAAGATATGTATACATCTCGAGGGAGGGCTGGCAGCAGGGAAGAGATGAAGGAAAAGGAGGAAGACATTGAGGCAAGAAGAAGGGATCTCCATGTGGCAGAGAGGGTAATAGCATGTGAAACAACTCTGGTAATTTTTCGAGGAAGTTGTTGAGTACTTTGGTGTCTTTCAGGTATGCTCTATTTGGCAATTATATAAAACATCGAAACTGGTCACATTAAACATTTTTCTTAGGAAAATTGCAAAGATTTCTTTTGTTCTCAATTAATGCCCTTCCATTAATAAAGTGATCATAATCTACATCCTTCCTCCTCAGATTGGACCTTACGTGGGTACATGCAGGGCTGTCCCAAGTGATACAGGGGCCCTGTGGAAATGAAAGTCAGGGCCCCCCTAACTTTGCATTCCCTTTGTGATATTGTAGCATCTTTTAAGCATATTTAATGCAAAGGAAATTAACCTACAAAATGGCTAATGATTTCAAGAAATTTGTATATACTAAGTAGTAGGCAATTTTGGGAAATAGGTGGGTTTCCCCGCACCATCTGAAAAAGGCAAGCCCGTGCGTGGACCCCATAGGCGCAGGGCCCAGTGCAGCGGCACCTGTCACACTACCCTAGGGACGGGCAAGGGCCTAGCCATGTTGAAACAATGGTTCCCATCAGAACACCGAAGTTAAGCAACGTTGGGCCCGGACAGTGGTTGGATGGGTGACCCTCCTCCATACCTGCACCAGGCGTGGATGGAGAGGCGATACTCCCTCCAGACCACCGGGAGGCCGGTGGGAGATATACCCAGACCGGGAGAGTTAGAGGGAGGACACCCTCCATACCTGGTACTGGGGTGAGGCAGGGGGAGGCCAACCCTCCATATCTCTACCGTGGTGCTCTTGTCCCCTGTCTGCAAGTGGCAGACAGGCATGGGGTTGGCACAATGGACCAAGAAAGGTCTAAGTGCCCGGGCTCCTGACGAAGGCCCCCCCAATAACAATCTAACCCTAGGGACGGCACTGGGTACATGAGTAACACCTTCAAATCTTGTTGTCTTGCTCATGCTATAGCCGAAGAAGTTATCTTTTTAAATTATTAAGTACCAGGTAGCAGTAGCTATGTCATAATGATAATAAATTTCCACATGAAACATTTGGTGTATCCCCAGCATATCAGGTGCACTAACTCTTCCCTAGATCTTCACCAGGTCAGGTATCCCATGGTCACAGACATATCAATGTGCAACTTGAGCATCGTCCTCAGGGCTTCTTGAGGTCAAAGGTTGAAAATTGGCCTCTTTTCATATCATAGGAGTTAAGTAACTTTTAATTGACAAAACTTAGGTGTCTTTTAATTATTCTCCCATTTCATCAATTTCTAAGTGGGTTTCCAGTAATTACTAATCAGGGATAAAGGGTTGGGATCATGGTTCAACGCAAACTGCTTTAGAAGGGCAATTATCATAGATACTGTCCTATGGACACTCTCCACCAATTAAAAATAGTGATTTAAAGCAAGATACAAAATGTGAAGTGACAATCACATTTTTACTCTCAAGAATGCAACTCAAAAGTAACAAAAATGTAAGCACATGTGTTACGGAGAACCAATTGGATAAGATAAGAAAGTCATGCACATGAAGGGCCAGTTTTCAATCTCGTCACTCTCACAGAAACCTTAAAAGGAAATCTATATCAACAGTTTTCACCAGGAAAGCCTTAAATCTTACTTAATAAGTAGGTACTTTGAGTACTAACAATGTAATATTACGTGCCATAAATCTACTAAGAACTGCTGGCAAATTTAATATTACATTCCTTTTATTTTTAACAAATATATATTTGGCATATATAGGCATCATATAAAAACTTTTAACTCCCTTTCAAGAAATCATTCAACTATGATGAAGTAATTAACTAAAAGACAGTATAATTAGCATTTTCCTGTTTTACAGGGCAAAATTTACAAAAATTCCTACAAATTATTAAAAATAGCCAGCACTTCTGCAGTAGAAAAAATAAAATGGCCAGCACTCAAAAGAGTTAAGATTATGCACAAGTCGTATGTCAAAAAATCGGTGACCATGAACCTAATGAGGTGCCTACTGAGAGGAAATCATAAATTACTATCCAGAGTCACAGCTGTAGCAGAAAATATTAGCAAACCAATTGACATGAGTCACTTTAGTAAGCCCTTACCTCAGAGGCCAGCCTCACATCCTGCAGTCCTTTTCCCAAACAATCATATACCCATTCTGATTGCATCAACTTATAAAAAGACCCTCTTCTAAATCAACCCTTGGCTCCTCATAAGCATAAGTGAACGCAAGTGGTCATAGATAATGAGTGGTATATGAATAAAAATTGCTCAATGATAACCAACTAAGATGAACTACCTACTGCCCATATATTTTAAATTAAATTGATATTAAAGGATCAAATGCAAATAAATTAGACATGAATAAATTCAAGACAAATGTGCCCCTCGGAGTCAGTATTGACGTCTATTAGCTAATCACATGACCCAGCCATCATAATTCAAGGAAAATTTCCTAGCAGGTTTACACCTGAACGTGATATATAATCTAATTATGTACTATGTACTTTAAAGAATATATTATAGTCATGTCATCAAACTCTTTATTCGCTTCAAATTGCAGGGAGTGAATTCAAATTTAGTCATAAAAAATCACCGCAAAACTTCACATTTGGTTAAGATGGCTTAGCAGTGAGCAAAATTGGCTATCAGGCCTGGCCTGAAATTTGGAAATTGAAGTGCAAATCCCCATGACTTCATTTATATAGCTAACTCCCAAACATTTGGATACAAACTAACACTAACCAGAGGCATTTAAAATTTGTAAAATATCCTTTGCAAATTTTCTTTTGAAAAATAAAGCTGGAATTTTACCAGGCCACTCACTTTTCACAAAGGGTCATCACTGAGTTCCAAAAATCTCTAATTGAGACTATTAAGATCATCAATATGATGCAAAACTTAAAATAAGCAAGTAAATATGAAATGAAATAATTCTGACATTTTCTAAATAAAGTAAACATGATATTCACAACAGCAAAAATAAATGCAATCGCATATGGACCAAACATTATAGGAGAAAAAAGCAACTGCCCTTCCACTATTCTTCATATATCTTTACATGTATTTAAAATGAATTTTCATCATTACATTGATATATATATATATATAACATTGCAACACTTTGTACATAAATGAATTACAATAAGGCACTGGATAATAAAATTTACCATCAAAACACAATTACACATATAAGCAATATGTTATCAAAGTGATAGTTCACCAGTGAAACTTTTAGTTCAAGTAAATGGACGGACTACTACAAAGACATAAAGTTTACTATAATGAGAGGGTAAATGGACTAGTCCTTTCATTTTGAGTGTGTACATATTCACAATTATTAACAGTTAGTATCAAATTAGTCACACGTACTCATATCTGAGTAAATAAATTACAAAATATTTTCCATCACCTCACATCAAGACTGGTAATTGCTCATCAAAAAAGAATAAATTGAACCGCCACCAAAATACTGGCAAGAAGGTAAGTATAATCTAGAAAATAGAGAAGACATGTGAGATATGAGAACCACAACCAATTACAAAAGTTATTCAAGCAGATGTGCGTTTTCATAATTATAACGAATATTTGAGATAGAAATGAGTCGTACATATTACTCCAAAACAGCTTACTAATACACTGAATACCTTAAAAATAAAAAAAGCATGTATAGCTAATTTTCTATCACATGATATGTCTCAGATAAATAAGTCCTGCTGTTGAATGCAGTAATGTAGAATTATACGTATTTATATCCTACATAAATGCCAAGAAAATAGAATAAGTAATATGATAAAAGAATAGATGATGTCTTTACATTTGAAAATTTGTAAAAGAATTTTTGTATATCATCTTTACTAAGATATAAATGCAAGAAATTTTCAAAATAACAAGCAATTTTTTTCTTAGCAGCCATAATATTTCGCGTTGGCTACAAGTATTTTCAGTGGAGGTTCAATTCAAAATTTGTAATGGATGTATTGTTCAGTTATCTTTCATACAAAAAGCCTCCCAAAACAGTCACTCAACTGTTCTCCAAAATTGCAGCTATGAAAATTCCCAAAAGAAACTACTACATTTTTTTTCCCAGGATAAAATTAAGTACTGGTCTATTACTTGAATGAAAATGTTTCCACTTTTGGTTTGTAAATAGATAAGAACGAATTTTCTATATTTGGCTAAAAGCAATCATGAACTTAGCATCACATTAAAAATCTCTCTAAGAAATGAAAATGGATTGTTTCTTCAAAAAGGAAATTTTACAAAATTACTGGTTGCACTTACATGGAAAAATAAATTCTAACTAATTATGACTTCACCCATTACTGGAGCTGTGACAGAAAGACTTGAGCGGCAATGCAGAAGATACTGATAGGATCCCTGATTTGCAAACAGCATATTAAAATAACCATGCTGTGCAAAATGGACCAATACAACCATGCCTTGATTAATGCATTACTTTTCTTCCTTTGGTAATGGTCACAGGTTTTCTGGTCTAGAGGCAGTTTACAGCACCATTAACTTGTACGCTTTGCCATTAACTGAGTATATCATGAGAATGAAAATCAGGGAAACATTAGCCACAAAGAGAGAGAAAACTTAGCATAATAGATGTCTATCCCAACAAGTGAGACAATTTTTTTGGGGTTTGAATTTTGGACGCTTAAAGCATTTCATTCAAGATCTGAGAACAAGCTATTGAGCAATTCATTAACTGGTTACCTGTAGCAGAAAACGGCGAGTAGAAAATGAAGAAGCTAAAATAAAATTATAGAAACCAAAGTAAATTAAGGAATATCTAGCACAAGATGTGCACTTAAATGTGTCAATTTCTTTCAGCTGAGCATTTTGGCAAGTAAATAAAAACAATGGTTGATGTATTGCATAAAAATTCTGAGTGGGGAAGTGAAGGTAACTCTTACTGGCAACTTGATTAGCACAGCAGATGGTCCCCAAGTTGCATAATTGATGCATTTCAACTCTCACTATGTAAGAGCTATTAAGACCAGCTCCAGGAAAAAATTCCTTTAGTGGAGATATCCAGGAAAAAATTAACCATGCTACATTTCATAAAAATACATAATATACAGGTATCAAATTACAATTAGTAAAAACTGGACTTGACATTTTGAGAATCTTTAAAAACTTGAACCATGTAATATTATACTTATATGACTGCAACTGACCTAAGGGTGCAATTGCACCAAAAAAACATGCAATAAACGAGGCATGACTGTAAATTAATTTTCAGCTAGTTCAGTACAAAATTTATTCCATCCCTATGTCTAAAGAAAAACTGAGTAAAAGCAGTTGGTACAAGAGCAAAGGTATCAATATATTTTTTTAAAGCAGTAATAATTCATCTCCCTACTTGAGTGTTCTCAAAAAAGAAACCACCTCCTGCCTCTCAATTCCTCACTTTCTCTTCTTCTCGAAAACTCTTACAGCATAATTAACTTTTACAACCTAACACCATCTAAGGTAGGGTGACCAGACGTCCAGATTCCGCCGGACATGTCCTGCTGTTTTATTAATATGCACCATCCGGCTGGATTTTTTCGATAAAGCCAAATTGTCTGGCTTTCTGCCTTTCAAAAACACTTTGCACCAAATGCTGAAATACAGCATATAAGATAATATTCGAGGGCAACAGTATTATTTTGTTTCTGTCTTTATATGAAAAATACACATTTTTAAAGGAATTTTGCTCTTTGTAAAATGACGAGTTTCGGTCCTGCTTCCGGTTAACAGCCACAACAATTGCAACAGAGTCTGGCTGGTCTGGCGTTTAGATCCATTTCTGCTTCCTGCTCTAGTTTACGTATCATTGTTTTAACCCGCGATAGCACGTGGTTTTTTGTTACGCGAGAACGCAGAGCGGGGAAAAGACCGAAGGGAGGACTGCAATTAGACAGGTATTACTAAATAATTCAAAGAATCGTTATTAGACACTTTTGGCAGAGAAAATGTTTGACTTACAAAATATGTTCATTGAAGTAACAAAGTTGCAAAATGTTTCATGGAGGACATAAAAAATGCGACATTTTCTGATTTTCAGTGCGATGCATTTTTCTTTACTCATTGTCTCTATTGACATTTTGACCACAGGATATAAAAGTGAAAAGCAAATGAAAAGGATTTTAATCTGTAGACAGGCTTTTTTTCCAAATGTCCTACTTTTTTCCTTCAAATGTCCAGCTTTTGAAAATTTTGATCTGGTCACCCTAATCTGAGGTCAGTTCACACTAGAACCACATCTGGGTCATTTTTGAACCACCTTAAAATGTTTTATCTCCTCTCTCCTTTGAATTTTCAATCAAGGTGGTAGAATTTGATGACTTTCATCAATTATGGTTTGCTTAATTACACACACTGACTTTCGTAGGGTTTACTCCCCCTGAAAATAATCCCAATCGTCCTAAAACAGTGTATGGGTCAGCATTAAGTCTTTGCCGATTATAAGGTTGGTTGGTTGTTCAGGGAGGTGACAGACAGCTAAGTTCATTTGATAGGAGATAGGAGGAAGCGTTGAGCGAAACCTGGCATCAGGATTAGGATTAAACGACAGGCACAATGGGCACCACTGTTTAAAGTCTCAGCCAACAGATGGAGTACTGTAGTTGAAGTGATCTCTACAAGACACCTAAGTACGGTTCGGGATTCCAATGAAAATCTCCACCACAGCCAGGATTCAAACCCAGGTCTTCCAGATGGGAAGCCAGTACTATAGCCACAGCACTGTATGTATTTGAGAATTTGTGCTGATTGTGAGACGATATCAAGTGACGGTAGAAATATTGAGGTACCTAATCAGTATGGTGAAATCATTTTTCAAATAAATAATTACATACTGTACATATTTGAGTATAAGTCAAAAGAAATCTTGCTTTTTTGGTCAATAAAAACTTTTGTATTGTTGGAATGGCATTTCAGAAGGAACTAAGGAAAAGTATTAGTTGTACGACAGTGCCAATGCTCTCTCTGGGGCCAGATGATGGATGGAGTGACTGGAGACAGCCTTTGTACTGGCATCTCTTGAGTTTTCCTCAGCTCAGAGCAAAACATTTATTACGTGCTAGATCTAACTGAACTGTCATCGTGATAGCCATAGGATTGTTCTGAGCTACTCTAAAAGTTGCTGCCATATTAAAAACTATTTACTCTTGCAAAGGATTTGAATGGAAATTTACTTTTGATAATCAACATCTTCACGAAGAATTTTTCTAATTTTTGGATAGGCTTAGCCTCATGAGTCTTGTAGGCGCTTTGCCTCTGATGATGACAACTGGCTCATCAGACAACAACTCCGGGAATCACAGAAAGAGACATTATAAACATCTAACCTTGTGATTATGCATCAGAAAAAGCATGTTATGGGAGTTTAATGAGAAATCGGACTTTTTTTTTCATTGTTTGTCAAGCTGTGTCACAGTATTTATGCTGGTGCCTCCAGTGATTCATGAAGTTAATAGAGTAGCTAAGAGATAAAGCAAATTTTTAAATTTCTATTTAGCCGAATTCAGTGGTACATAACCTCATGACTCGTGGTAGTGAAGAAGTCCATTTAGCTAATCAGCCACTATGTATATCCAAAAGAGGCCCTCATCACTCGGCCTCAAAGTCAATAGATAACAAGATTCCAATGTCAATAAAATAAGTTGCCAGCATTTATGCCTTTAAAGCTGAATTAAAAAAAAACTACTAATCCACAAGACCTATTATAGTGTGGATAAGTTCTTAAATGATTCACGATTTATACATTTATTCATCTGAAAGGATGTTCTGCATGTATTTATGTTTTATATACCCAGGAAGGATGTCATGTACGTACTTGTACCTCTGTATTTATTTTGTTTCTTTACATGATGATTTCTATGTTACTTTTGTAACCTACAGAAATAAATTTCAATGTAATTCTTCCAAATAAATTGATATTTATGATATTCCACAGAGGAAAAATCATTCGTCTTGACCGGGATACGAACCTGGATCCCTCGATTTTGCACTGGGTGCTTTAACCAGTTAAGCTACCGAGGCGTCCTTATCCCGTGTGGATTTTTGGTGGAGACAAAAATCAGTGACTCAAGTAAAAACATATTTACTTGAACCACTGATTTTCGTCGATATTTTCAGCTGAAAAGAAGACCTCTGATTTACACTCAAATTATACGCACTGCATGCAAAATGTGTGTGTATTTAGCTCCAAATGATTTAAAAAAATATTTTATTCGCCGATGAAATTATCCAAAAGACTATTTAAATTCATTCATAGGCAAACAATACCATAAGAAAATGATGGCTCAATAGTGACCCATCTGTGGTTCTGGGGAGAAATTTAAAAATTCCATGATCCTAGATCTGAGGACCTTAACTAAGCAAAGTTAACTCAAAAAAATTGCTAACAACTCTATAACATATTGGATGGCCACTAAATTTGAGATTCTTGCCACTTTCATTAGCAATGCAAGAAACAGATATAGGAAACACTTCCACAAGAAAAGACAGAAACCTTGCAACACCAACTTGAATGAATGAATAACCTAAATCTT
Organism: Pyrrhosoma nymphula; assembly: GCA_963573305.1. Lineage (NCBI taxonomy): Eukaryota > Metazoa > Arthropoda > Insecta > Odonata > Coenagrionidae > Pyrrhosoma > Pyrrhosoma nymphula. The sequence goes on along the minus strand of OY754339.1, from coordinate 41,069,996 downwards.
GGGCTGCCAACCATCCTCTGCCATACATAAACAGATAGTTATTTTAACAAAATGAAACAGTCAAAATGAGGTAGGAGAACAAAATCTCCTGATGCCTAATTATAATGTTAGACAATGTACCATTAGACCCTCTTCAGGAGAATTCAGTGATTATTAGCTACCGATAATGTGAGATATTTTACCTGGCCTGCAGTTACTATCAAATACGAATATCTGTATGGAAGAGAAATTAATGGTAAAGAAAGTACAAATTATTGTCAGAATTAAATGATACCAGCCACATCTGAGACTCATGATCCACATAAGTCAAAACTTCATGCCATAGCACAGTGGAAGGCATGGTTCACATGCCAATCAATAAGGCGATGAACCCACTTTAGTGGAACTGTATCAAATATTGAGTGTAAAAGCACAAGAAATGAGTTGATGGTAAATGTAAGCAGCCAAAAAAGTTGAAAACATTCACTTATATTGAGCTCACTGAGCTCTCTAACTGGTCTTATTTTCACTGAAATTCCATTGCTCCCTACACATATCTTCATGAGGTAAGACTAGGATAAATTATAATTGCTCTGAATTATATTTGTGGGCAATTACTAAAACAGTAATTCAATATGTAATGAAAATAATGACACACGATGGATCAGAGTAAAGAAATTGCTATGATAAATGTAAGAAATACTTAAATATGTTCCTGAAAAATAGCACCAAAATGCACCTCTTCCCACAACATATTATTAGTTATATGCCTATAAAAATAGTCCTTCAAATCATTATCCTAGGAATCTTGATTCCTAGCAAAGTACAAATAACCCGAAAAACTTGAGAAGTTGCACAATGAGTACAATGAATGATCAGCAATTCATTACCAACAGCAGCAAACTTTTAAAAAGCCAAAAACATGATATGCACAACATGATGTACCAACAATACCCCAAAAGAAGTATAACCAATACACCAGGACCCCCTACCACGAAAAAACTCAGGCCGTGTTCCAACTCTGGCAAAACACTTCGGCATTCACAATCTACTGCAATTAGTATGAGTTTGTCCTGTACTCATGAAGTGGAATGAGTAAATAGTGCTTGTAAACAGATATGGAAGAAGAAGATATATGAGAGACCAAGGATTTTGCCTTCATAGCTCTGGTAAAAGCCTGAAAAGCAGCAATTCAATGCCCACAAGAGAACTTTATTGGGTAATATGAGACTATTTTAACCTTTTTCAAACCCAAATGTGGCTGGATACGTAAAATATGCACTCAAATTTTGCCACATCATCATCCAAGACCATAGACACGTCAGATGCAATTCTAAATTAGTACAGAAGGTGAAGCCAATATGGCTTTCAAACAACCCTTCCCTTGTACTAACCCACCCCAGCCCTTCCAAGGCAACAAAGTTAGCCTTTAAGGCTGAGATTGTGATGTCACTCCCTGAATTCAAGGGAAAATGAGTACAGCTAGAGAGCCATAACTTAGGACTGGAACACGGCCTGAATATAAAATTATACAAAAGTGGAGTTAATCAACAGTAAAAAAAGACATCCTCGTGATGTGACACATTATTGAAACTGCATCCGAAAATACTGTTAGTGGATCACAACATTGAAGAGCAGAGAAGACCTCAGTCAAATGAGAAATCTGGCAGGAAGCAGAAACTTCGCACTCTGGAGCAAAACTTGCCTCGGGGGGGCTTGTATTTGAGGTGCTCCTCGACCATCTGGCAAGGACAGCGAGCCACCAGGCAGTGCCTGGGTGGAATGGGGGGGAATGGCGGACTGGGAGGTGTGGCAGCAGTGGAGGGATGACCCGAGGAGGAGGAGGAAGCATTTGTATGCTGCAGCCCACTAGCTCCAGTCTTGATGGTATCACCACCCGGTACTGGCACAGCCACTGTCTCCACACGCCGCTCACGTTTAATGCCGAGATCCAGTTGATTCCGAAGGAAAGCCTTGGCCCACCTCTGCGAGTACCTGAGCAGCAGCATTTCAGCCCGTTCCTGTGGCAGAAGAGGTTGCACGAGTGGAAGCAAAAAGGGGAAACGGCATGGGTTGCAGGTTGGGAATGGAATGCGAAGGATTTTGGAGGACAAAAAAGTGGATGGATAGAAATTTACCATTGGAATATCAACTTTAACAAAACCACTACAAAGCATTGACATGAATAAAGAATGTATGACTACAACACCTGGAAATTCAATGAATCTGTGCTGAAAATGGTGTTACAATGTACCTAAAATATTTCACGAAAGTTTGGATAGTAATCTTGTAGCTACTCAGGATTCGATATATACACATGAAATAACTCAACCCTTTTTAAGTATGTAGTTCTTTCATAAAAATAGATATCCACAGAATTACCAATCTCCATAAAAAATATTGCTAGTGAATATTAGTCACCATCTTAGCTTAGAAATAAAAACTATGTACAAGTGGCATGCATTAGTTTTCATAAAATTAAAATATTCAAACAAAATCCCCAAATCACAAAATAAATTGAAGGTGGAACACAAAGTGCACACAAGTGTATTGTGTAAGTACATATGAGTAGTTAAGTGTAGTGAAGTCATTTTCTGAATTGGTGAAGGGCAAACTCCAGAAATGCAATACAGCAAGCCAAGTGCCATGCAATACCAAATGCTGATGCTGAGAACAGAAAAAAATTATAAATATGAACAAGCAAAGCATGAGTAAGTGCTTAAAAACCAACCCTCTAAACTGTCACAAATGCATTAATTTTACACAATGTGCATAAGATTATAAATAGCAGATGCAAGAATAACACAACAAATTGATAAAAATACTTCAAAAATAATAAATACCACTATATCTTTTCAACCTCTGTAACAAAGGTGATATCACTACATTCGCTCATAAAAACAATCTCATAACAATTTTGATTTCTTATAAAATATCAATTAGCATTTATATAACATCATCTTTTTAAATCCTTACAATGTTGGATTCAGCATAATTAAGAGTAACCAACATTCAACAGATACCTAATGAACATGTCATAATCTCAAGAGTGACAGTTCTGAACATAAAGAGCATACATCCATTCGCAGCTAGCAGCTCTACAAAATATTAATAATCAAAGTTCATTCTTATCAATTTTCAAGATTAAGAACTTTTCACACTGGGAATGGCAATACATATACAAATATTAATTCCCACTATTCAGTTAAAGAGGAAGTGTAAGAATTTAATGAGTATACATCCAGGATTATATACACAAATAAAAACAAAAATGTATTTTAATGCTCAAGCATGTGACCTGAAGGGGTCAGGGTAACATAATGTCCAGCAACATTTTGGTGGTCCAGAGATATTTATAGCATTACATACATATAAATCCATAAACTAAACCAGCAAAAAATATTTCATTCAAATTGCCTTAAATTTTAGCTTAAGTAAAATTTCACTGCAAATTAGAGAGAATGGTAATCTTTTTCATTTTTACAATATTATTCTTTTAAACGCATGACCACATGAAATTATGGTTGGCACCATCTTACCTAAACCCCTTCAATTAATACACAAAAATGTAGCAAAATCATTCACATTATGCATCAAAATTCATAATAAAAACCATAGGTAATCTGTAACATTTTTAAATAGATGACAGACAATTTAACGGAGGACATTTACATCAACTCAATGGAAATTATTATTTGCATGAATAGCCATATTCGAGAAAATGGAATGCCTAAGCCAACAGTCAATATTTCATAAGATAACTTGGACACACTTAATTGAGTCACATCTATAATTTACACAGTGTACTCCCATTCATTTTGAAACTTTACAAGTCCAACTGAATAAAATCTCATTGAGTTCAATGGTAAATTACTACAAAGAATTAACAACTCAGATTATGAAAGTTGGCCATTTTACAGATAGCTTTCCTTGGATTTCATGAACAAATGCATACATAATTATGAATTTTAAAAATTGGTGTGCTTAAGGCCACACTGGAGAAGTGTAAACTTCTATGGCAATATTCTGATAAATATAATATATAAAAATATTATGGAAAGTATTTTGGTTATAAAAAAGAAATACATACAGAATCAGCATCAGCACTGCGCGCTCTGCTATAGCTAATACACATATGCGTACCAACTATTACTATATATAGCCAAGAATGACGTGAGAAAAAGAGCGTGACGTTCAGGAGCCCAGAATCCAAATTACCGTCTGCAGAGTTTTGTGCGTGGTGCGCCTATAGAAGAGTTCACTTCAAAAACTACACGCAACAAACCTTAAAAACAATTCCTCTGAATAGTTAATAACTGCCAGTTTACTGAGTCAAAAAACTCAGAAAATTTTAATATTAAAAACCCCATATAACCCTGTCACTATCATACACTCGTGCCAATATAAGTGCTGGAGGCAATTTACCATCTCAAATAAAATACCTCAGGTTTTAAAATATTTAAAGATACATTGGTGTCGACTTACCAGCCAAATATGCATTATAGGAGGGCTCACTCCAATTTGCTATCTCAATTTATTGAATTAATTCTTAAGGACCAAATATAAGATTTATAGCTAAATAATTTCCTCCTGTGACACAAAAATGAGAATATGCTAATGTTATTCCCAGTTTGCAAAATACATCATCAGGAAAGGCTTACTTCAAGAAACACCCACCTTGGCAATTATTTAGGGAGCCCCAATCAAAAGCAGTCTGTCCCTTTCGAATAAAGGATTAGGCTATTCATTGTTGAATCAAATTTGACTCATTAATTAGACAAAAATAGATAAGTGGAGAAATATTTTAAAACCCACCCCATACCCATCACAAACGTGTTCAAAAACTTAAGGCAGTGACTGTCATTTCAATTCCAAATATACATCATAGTATGTGTGTGTGATATTATGAAGCTGATGATGAAGATATAGCTCAATAGCACTAGTTTTGATTTCATAACTAACAAAACCAAGTTAATTAAAGTGCTACAGATGGCTATCTATTCTTAATAAGCAGGAAATAAAATAAATTTACACTTCTTATACATATACACAGAAGCACTTTTTCAATGACTTCATTTTTTAAGATAATATACACAATTTTCCTCCATCTTTTACCTAAAAAAAACCCTCCTCTAGTGGACAACTTCTATTTGGACATGACACAAATAATTTTCACAGAAAAAGAAAAAATCAGATCAACATTATTGAAAGGCAAGGAATGCATAGAGCAATACTCTGGCTATTCCTCCAATAATCCTTGCAAATCCTGGTCATACAGCAATGGCAGCCAAATCAGGACTAACTGAAGTACAAGATCTGATCCAGTTCACCACTTGTAAAACTAGCTAAGTCATCAAGAGCAATAACTCCTGATCAAACTCCCATGATTAGTTATTCAACTGAATTCAATTGAACAAGGTTGTTGGAATGTATGTATACGAGGACTAATCAAGAATTCAAATGCATAGTACAAAGAGATGGAATGCATAACATTAAGAAGCAATACCTGCAACTAAATTATACACAATAGATCTATAAGTTGATTTAAAAGTGGATCAGCATCTACATAAATTTAACAGCCATTAACCACGAAGGTCCAAACATACTCAATCACACTGGAAAAACATATTTTGATAAATAAAAAAAATGATGTGAGAACAATGAACAATGAAATGTAAATTGCAGTCGAGGCAATGTTTTAGCATATGGTACATGAGATATCATGTACCATAGCACACCATTAAAATGGTTCCAAACTAATGCTATTTGAATCCTTGTTGCCCAATGTAGTAAGGGAAAGGCATGTTAATGAAAACTGAGCCTATTCCCATATTCACATGAACTCATTCTTTTTACAGTTTCCAAATAAAAATTAAATAAATTTAGAGAGGAAAATATTAAGATATAATTCAAACAGAGGAATAGAAAAGCATATTAACCCGATATATACTGCTTTAGTGAAAACTGCCTCTAGCCTTTACAACGGGAATAGCTATTTAAACAAATAAATACAATTTTTTTAAGAATGAATACCTAAAAAATATGTACCATATTTATGCAGAAGCCTAATTTAAGCCCTAAAAATATCCATAAGTTTCTGAAAAAAAATTAATTTGGAAGATATTTTAAGATAAAAATCAGGAAATACTCACTTAGACATTGTCCCCAAGGTACCTTAATTGTACCTTAGAAAATCAAATTATCTACCGAGGAATAACATCATGGAAAGTAATGTAATCATCATGCAAATATGCCTAAGAAAGGAGCTGCCATCCATGAACATTACTTAGATTGCATCATTATTTAAGAACTTAGAATTCAAGCTGGTTGATGATTCCATCAGGGTATAATTTGACAAAAACTAACGGCCTATGTTCAGGCTAATACAGTAGAATATATAGGTATTATATTTAACCAGCTAATGCCCAAATGTATCCTAAATATTTGAAAAAAGCTTAAATAGAATAAATATGATTTGATCAAAAGAATTATTGAAATTTTCCACATTAAAAACTTCATGAACTAGGCATTCTTATAACATCCGACATGGAATGTGCTTGCAGTAGATGGGTTAATACTTAGTTTTTCTATCCCAAATGGAAAAGTATCATTTATCATTGCTGGATAATCTCATCATTAGTCACTGAAAATACATATGCACTATGACAAAAGGATTTCCAGTTTCACATGATAGGGAATGATGAATTTCCAGCAATACTTAGCCCCTTCCTTCTACTCTTGCATTATGGATACACCCATGTAAGAATAGGAATCACTCTATCAACAATAATACTTGTCATATCAATTATATCTGACAGAGAATACTATGATAATCTCACCCTTACCCACTAATTATCTTTTGCCTAAACTTAATATCAATGAGGTAAAGAGACATGTTGAGAGGTTGATACCACATTTATAGTGAGAAAGAGAATAGTGTTTTCACAGCCATGACTGATTCCTAATGCAGTTCCACATAAATATTCTGAGTTATATATGTGAAATATATAACAACCATTTATGGAAAAGAAGTTATCCAAACTGTGCTGTATCTGCTGAAGATTTCTACTTACCTTTGGAAATTCGTGAGCATTATTCTTCTTAAGTATTTTGTCATGGCTTGGGTGACTTCTTGTCCACAAATGGTAGTTGCATTTTTCACATTTGTGAAGCAAAACAACTTGTAGTAAACAGTACAAGGGTTGGTTCACAGCAATTTCTGAGGCACTAACAGCCTTCTATTTGTCTTGAAAAATTTGTTAAAAATGAATCAATTATGTCTTCTGTCCTTCCAAATATTACAGCAATCAAGGCATCTAACTAGATAAAACTTATGACAGGTTAACTGTACTAACTTCAATACGTAATTTCTACATAAAATTACACTTTGAAAGCCCATTAAATTCCATGAAACAGATACATCTGTTACACCTGATACACCTTTACTCTCCTGAGACTGATGAGATGAGACATTTATGTGTTCCTTCTAATTTTCACACATTTATGATCTGCCCACAGTTCACGATGTATACAGTTTAAGCTTTTTCTCAGGTAAGGTGTCTAATATGGAGGAGAGTGTAGGATTACTGAGTGCAGATACCTCGACACAAGAGGAAAGATGATAAGAGCAGACTGGAGGCATTTGAGAAAAGGGTGTGGAGGAAAATAAAGAAATTGTGATATGTATGTAGAAGGAAAGGATGACAAATGATGAAAAGCTCAGCATGGTGGGTGAGGAGAAAAATCTGATAGAGGAGATAAGGAGGAGGCAAAATAAGTGGATGGAGCAGGTGACCAGGGGCAAGGGCATGTTGAAGGCTGATATAGATAGTAGAATGTTGGGTAAGCAGGGAAGTAGAAGAACAAGCATAGGCTTCATGGATGGGATTAGGTGAGTTGTGCTGAGCAGAAGAATAAAATTGCACAAAGAGATGGCTGTGCTTGTGCCTGTGGCTATGAAAGATAATTGAAGGCAAACTTATTTCCATGTAAGTTGGCCTTCATTCACCTCCAATAATAATCAATTCATCAATATTTTATATAACATGTAAACTAAAAACCTGACAAAACACTTTCTACAAACATATCTGGAGGGAAAATTACGAAGTTGAAATGTGCAACCATTAAACAAGTCTCCAAACACTCATTGAATAACAGTGACACAAAAATATCAGCTCTATAAATTTCACCCAATTATAGGGTATAAATGAATCCCATTCCTTAAGAGTGTAAATAAGATAAATTCATACCAGAATTATAAGACAAATGAAATAATTTTAGAGCTGTATGCATAATCCCACAAAATGGAAAAAAATAGGGTTGAAGTGATTTTTCCAAAATGTAAAATGAAAAAATTGAAAGGTAACAATTAAAGTCTGTTCCTCTAGACCCAATAGTGGGAGTCATGCAATTTAGCCAGATTCCTTCAGCACATATAAAATACCATAGTTAACAATGTATACACAATTTAAGACTAGATGTTAGAGTAATCTCAATCCCATAAAGAACTTTTAACAAAGATTTTGACTTCCATTGCTCGCTTTTTGTCAATGCCAAATCTTGCTGGGGACAATGATGAAATGGCACCATTAACTCAAGCAGACCATCTGCCAGACAGAAATGACATATAACACTGTTGCAAGCCATGCTAGTTACTAACTTGAACACCCTCTGATATAATTTAGGCAAAATCTCAATCAGTTTACAAGCAACGTGGCTCACTCAAATGTGCATGAGGGCACCAGCTAGTACCAATGGGGAATGTTTAACTAAAAATAATTGACCTTTTTTGACCAAAGACAAAAATTTTAACCCTTTCTGACCTGAATTATTTTTGCAAGTGACCAAGTTTTTGACTTCAATTTGCCTTTATGTGCGAAAAAACAAAAATTTTAATAATCACATAAAATATATTTTGCCCCATGCTACAATGTACGAGGACAGCTGGGATCGTTCGTAACCTTACAGAGGCTATGGCATCCAAGAAAGTTAATGATTCCAAATGGAATAACCTGGTCAGAAAGGGTTGAGGATACGATTCGAGCAAGTCTTATTTGGCTGCACATTCTCGATTATACAAATAATTCCTATGAATTATTCCATCCATTCTCCAGAGCTGTCCACTCAAGGACAAAATTTTGGACAAGAAACCACACAACTACATACAACATAGCAACTCGTCACAGAGAAAAGAGACCCCTTTTGGAGCATGCAAGCGCCGCAAAGGATGGAGAGGAGAGGCATTACAGGAGGAGGAAGTATGAGTTCACGACCAAGAGATGCAGCAGGGACAAGCCGCAGCGGCCAAAGTGCCATGCTGTCCCCCCGTGCCACGGCGCGATGGGGACTTCTGCTTGAACTGTAACAAGCCCTCGATATACTGGCAGGGACAGAGTGCCGAAGAGAGGTGGCGCACGCGGGGTGGATTACCAGGACCAAGCCAGTCAGCTCCTCCTCCTCCGGCTACTCCAGGGAGCTCCCCTGCATCCAACGTCCAGTCGAGCCGTCGTCTCAAGAAGTCCTTGGCCCACCGCTGGGAGTAGCGCAGCAACAGGCGTTCCCCACGCTCCTATGGTGTGGGATAGTCCCAATGACCAATTGGGTGTGGGGTTCTCCACTCTCTAAGAACACACCACCGTGATGCCCCCATCACCGTACATCATTAGGATAACTTAACTATGATTGCAGCGCATGACCATCAGTACAGGGAACATGCGGTAATCTAAGCTTGTGAGAGTGTCACTTAGGTGACCCTGTCCATTACAGCACTGCAGAGCTATCCAGTCATAACTGAACTCAAGCTGGTCCAACTTCAGAATGTGGTGGCCAATAGATTCCTAATTTCCAATAGTATTCCCATAGAGAAATGCATGGATCTCATTTGCTTGACCAGTTGGCTTTGAGCCCATTGGAGATTTGAAAGATCGGCCCTCCCAAGCCCTGAATGAGCATTTAGACACATAAAAGATAATAGATCATATCAATTTTGATGAATTGGAAAAGAAAATTCACTATTATTAGATGTACACATTACATGGAATTATATTATAGTCATCCAGTTGCATTGCTTTGGTCTCTTCAACACACTGGCAGTGAGAAAATCTGAAATTGGCCAAGCCCAGCCAACAGTCTATTAGCCCCAGCCCACCTCACAATATTGTTATGATTGAAAGAAGTCTTTGTGTGGTCCATTGTTCACTTTAAGCATAAAAACTGACAATGCATTTTAATGATTTATGTATGTCATTTCAAATGTGCCATGTACTGTCATTCTTAGGTACATATATACAGGGTCTGTCTGGAGAGTAATGAGACTAAATCCAGGGAAAAAATTTATTTAACATTTGGCTACATAGGTTCAAAAATGTTTTAAGTAGGACCTCTGAGCATCTATACACTGATGCCAATGTGCCTGCCAAGCTTTCTATCCCTCCTGTAAGGCAGCAAGAAGAATGTTTTCACGAGCAGTCACTGCGGCCACTTCCACTGTTTAAGGCCTCAAAATGGTGTCGTCCTATCAGGCCTTGTTTGTTCGGGGAAAATAAATGTTCTCAGCTGTGGCCAGGTCAGGATTTTAGGGTTCCTGAGGCAGCATTGTTACTTTGTGCTGAGCCAAAAACGTACTCACTTGCAGCAATGTGTGACTGAGCGGATTATTGTGGTGGAGGACCCAGGTCATGGCTATCTCCTTGTGGATGCCGAGAACTCTTTACTCCTACACTCTCAATCTCTAGCACAAGATTTTTTTTTTAAGTTCCAACATTTCTGCACTTTGTCCAACTTATCGTGATTTTGACGTTGATGTTTGTCCAGAGCTTGATTTTTCGTCAAAGTCTTCTCCGCCATCCCCAAGCAATTAAAACTGGTGGTAAACCTGTGCCTTGGACAGGAATTCCTCGCTAAAGGCTTTTTGAATCATGCCCATTGTCTAGGTGCCTGATTTCCTCAGTTACACACAAAAATTAATTGCACATCATTGCTCCATGGTACTCTCCATCTCAAACCGTGACCGAGGTAAAAAATTAATCTCATTACTTTCTGGAAGGACCCTGTATACCCTCAGAGAAAATAATGTGGGAAGGGGGATGGGTTAAGTAAAAGGGTGGGGAAGCTAATATAGCTCAGTTGAAAGTATCCACAATTGGTCTCACTGAAGTCACAAAAGGAATGACAACTTTCTTTCACACCCCCTTCAAGCTGTGATTTATCAAAATAAGACATGCCCAGGCAAAAAATGGCTTTCTGCACAAGTGTCACGAACAGTCAACCACGCTCTACAAACAGTTGAGGTCTGGTAGAGGTAAGATTTTGGGGGGGTGAGGGTATTGTATAAAATAGGGATGGGTGAGGGAAGGGAGCAGAGTATTTTACCCAGTTCAAGCTCTTGGAAGGACAGATAAAAAAGGGGAACAGCATTCAAAGGTGTTCTTCTTGAGCAGACTGGCCTGCCTCTTCTCATTTTGTATTATTTCCAACAGCTCCAACACATCTAGCCAAGGTCTTTTCTTCTCCAGGAGAAGGATTTGAAAGTTAAAACCTGAGGCAAGGGAGTACTTCGGCAGATGCCTAGCAAGCAGGGATGAGGAAATCTCCCTCCCACATTTCCTTCTCAAAGGTATATGTATAAACCTAAGAATGAATTTACATGGCACACTTGAAAATGATGTAATTCATTGGAACACATTGTGTCAGTTGGTATACTTCAAATAAACGATAGACAGTAAAAAATTCCTTCTTTCATTTCGAGGATATTGAAACTGTGATGAAATTTCACCAAAAACTGCAACCTTGTAACCTTGGAATCTTGCGACCATACCTTGCAACCTTGGAATAAGAAGTTTTCCACCAAGGCCCAAGGGGCCTAATTATTCCATGTGCCCAATACCTGCCCATGCAGCCCTAAAATACCCAGTTTCCCATGAGGACAATCAAATATTTTCAAGGGGGTTGCAATGCATGGCAGGGTCTCTTGGTGGCAAATATAAGTTCTTTCTTATTCCTTTAACCTCCTCCCTGAATATCCTGAATGTGGAGTTCTCTTCCAATTCAACTGAATATGGATCGGAGATATTTAGACAAGTGAAAAAATCCAAATCTACTTGAGAAAATTATAGCATTTTCACAATACTGTTGAGTTGACAACTAAGCATGTTGTTATCATATAGGGGCCTGCCTCTTTGTTGAAAACTCTACCAAAAAATTTGACTAATATTCCTTGATAGAAGCATAAGTAAACATAAAAGAACTCAGGGAACAATGAGAAAATTTTACCCCTTAAGCTAAATATTTTTGCATATTCCTGTGGTTACGGGAGGTATCATAAGGAAAACAATGAGGAAAAGCTATGGTTCGTCACAAATGGCAAATAGATCAGTTAAATATTTGTTCAATGGAACTAGGATGAAGACTAATAACCCAAGCTAATACCGAAGTCATTTTCTAGTCACATTGGATGACACTGAATGCAGCAGGTATTCAATCTTGTGATTGAAGAACTGACGTTGATGGAGAAAACTTATAAAACTGATAATTACAGAGGTTCTAACCACAAGTGATCAAACATAGGCGAAAGAAACAATTTCATAACTTGAAGTTAAATAAATAATGTGATGCTCATTATCTAGGATCAGGTTTGTGACTTTGCAAAATTACCCCTACAATATTTCATGCAAAAATAAAATCTCAGGAAAATCAAGGAGAAATTCCCAGATAACATTAAAACATAGGAGAATTCCAGGATTTGTCAAGGAGTTTTTTTTATTTCAAGGAGGTAAGGTCACCCTACAGAATTTTGAGACACAGATGTGCCAAGGCACGGTCAGTTCACAAGCCACTCGGAAACCACATGCTGATAGTTGGACCAGCTGGACTTCAATCACTGAATCCTCAGAAGATACCAAAACTAAGTTGCACTTATGGTACTACCACTGTGTAGTAAAAAGCAAATACTACACTACCCACTGCACCCAAGTGCCAACTATAAAAAGGTTATGTAGAGCAGATCAGTTTGGTGCCAATGAGTAAGTTCCTTTAGCATAAGCTTTATCTCCATCATTATATACTAAAATTAATACCTAACCACAGAGAACTCAATGATTAAAATGCAAAATAATTAAATGGGTGTAGCATTGAACAGTTTTTGGAAGTCCCCTGGCAAGTTATCAAATGCCATGGTAGGTACAAATAAGATAAAGAATTTGTCACAAAGGTGTGTGTGAATAGAGACAACGGCTGAAGAGAGAGAAACCTTGTAAAATTTTAGCAAGAATTTAAGTAAATGTTGGCATTTCTTGAAAGAAAAAGAAACCTGCAACCTCTAAAGCATCACACAAGTAAAAAGCAATACATAGCTCTGTAATAAGACCAGAAATATAGCTTAAGTAAATGAGCACATAAAATAAATAATCCCCCTAAAAGAACAGGACCATAATAACAGCTGACTCCAGTTATGGTTTGCTTGGGATTAAGCACACCATACACCTAAAGCTACATTTAAAAATTATGTAATGCTGTTGCTAATGAGCATATTGATTTTCTAACATGGTGAAACCTATCTTAGATGAAACCTCAGCTACATGGAAACCTGCTGTACTTAGGCAGAAAATATTTGTCAGAGGTTAAAGGGTTTTCATATTGCTGCCTAGTGAGAAGTAGAAAATGTCAAAAGTGGAAATTGAATCAATTCCCCGACATGTCAGCAGAGATTAAGTGGAATTCCAAGCTATTGCCATGAAAAAAATCACACCAGGAACAAAAATCAGAAATCATATTTCGAATTTTTGGTGAATTTGAAAGATTTGGCAGACAGCAGTCAGATAAAAGGGAAATCCAATTTATTAAACATTTTAATTGACCTTGACTATTGGCAAATAAAATCCTGCTTTACGTGGAGATGAAAGAAAAAACAGATGTTAAAACCAGAATATAAGCTAAGTTTGCACGAAACAGATTATTCGGGTAAAAAAATTAAAGAACTTTCAGTACAATATGTGACATGGCTCTTTTGATATTTCTTATTAATTCCATTTATCTATGGACTTCCAGCCAAAATAAATAGGCTTGAAATCTTACGGATAAAACATAACGACCTTCTTAGCTTTTCTTTAACCGTTAACCCTGAATTACACACACAACTGAGACCAGAAAACTATCATGGTCCCAAGAGATTCCACTGAAGATAGGTTTCACTGTATTACCACACATTTAAATAGCTTATAATGATGCCATGTCCTCAAATTACTTAAAATCTAATCCCAGCCCTTGGGTTCAAAATTCACAGACAGTGAGGACTTCCACGCTGCTTTCAATTCTAAAAACCTTCATTGACAACCAAACCTGTCCACATTAGCATTACCCATGCAGCATGACATATGGTTGTGAGAAAGATGTGAGACACTCTATACAGCACTTGAACCTTAATTACATCTGAAGAACTAGCTGCAAAGGCTTCAGACCCTCACTAAATTGGGCAAGGGATCTAGAGGTGCGTACAGCTAGCCATTTTTTGTGCAGATGTTTTTATCATTGCAAAATCAGCACATGTAGTCAATTATTATGGTTCATGTGCATTGTCTGATGCAGAGGGACACTTATCATTTCGCAGTCCTGTTAAAAAAATCTGACAATCTCAAGATAAAAAAATTTCGAAGTCCCAAGTTGACGGCTTTGTGACAATGCGGCCAAACCATGCCTCCATTAGGTGAAAGTAATAAACACACGGAATACAAAACGACCGTCCTTCCAAACTCACTTGGCAAGAGGGAAGATCCCTCAAAGAAAAATTTTGATCTGCGAAGGGATATTTCCGACTGGTTGAATTAAGTGTGAGGAAGAATGAGGATAGGAAAGGTCGGTTGGTTGTACAAAGTAGCCAAATCATCCTTGTTTTTTAAATTTACTGGAATACAAGGCAGGACACAAACATCCATTTCAAGTCTTCATCCCAGCACAGGAAACCCCAGCTGATGCATCTTCCACTTTTTCATATAACGAAAAGGTAATTATCATTAACTATCGTCGCTCAGCATTGCATCAAATCGAATATATAAATTATACTATTACATTTACATTTTTGATTGCAACAAGTCCTGTTCTAATAAAAAATAGTGATTCTATAATTTTGAAATCATTAAGAAACTTATTTTATCTAACAGGGCATATCCTCAACGAATGAGAGAGATTTTAAATACATAATACAGCCCTCAAGAAAATCAAATTGATGGTATAAAAATTTCTATTTGTTGCACAGGAATAAATTCATTGTTAATAAAAGGAAAAGAAGTGTAACTACCGTGTTTCTTCCACAAAACAAAAATTTAGTGCAGGCTGAATTCTATGATCGAGTTGATCGAAGGTG
Source organism: Pyrrhosoma nymphula (assembly GCA_963573305.1). NCBI lineage: Eukaryota > Metazoa > Arthropoda > Insecta > Odonata > Coenagrionidae > Pyrrhosoma > Pyrrhosoma nymphula. Next base: position 41,054,662 of record OY754339.1, on the reverse strand, counting down.
GTTTCCAAAGCATTCCAACAGTAGAATAGAAGGAGCTATTTCAATCTGTTTTTGACGTGAATAAATCTCTTCAGAGGAAGTTTTAATACTATTCATTGGGAAAAATATCAAAGTAAAAATCAAAGATTCATAGACTCATAATTCCAAACACGGCGAAGGAACAAGAACTGAGTAATGATACCCCTTATGCTGCAAAATTCATTACTTTTTATATACACCATTAAGTAGATATTGTTTGCGCATTAGTCCATCGCCGCTGGAAAAATTTTCCCTGCAGTCTTTGTGAGATTGGGATCTGTTACAATTTGAGTCCGACATTGTCAGCTACATTACTGCCAAATCGTGGGATCTGGTTTTGAATCCTAATCCAGGTAATTGATTTTTCCCATTGAGAATTTGACATAATCGTGTAGTGAATTGTGTCTTCCAATTCCTTGATATTGAAGAAACACATAAATGCACTACCTAAAATTCATTTCGTGAAACTTCAAACCTTGCTTTTGAAAAGAGTAAATAAATGAATGGAAATTTTAAAAAGTAAGACAACGTACAAAAAAAAAACAAAACTTACCACAGAATCAATCATGGTATTTCAATAATAATAGGGATTTCAACACCAAAATGGTATTCCAGATAACAAAAATATGTCAGCACTTCAACAACTTTGGACATAAATAAATATGCAAATGAAAAAAGTAACTACATAAAGAACTAAACGAGCTGTGGGGGATAAAGACATGAGGTTTTCTACATCTAGCAGAAGTTGTCCACAGTGAGATCTTTGAACGACCGAAAAGAGTGATCCCCCTTTCATTCTTGCCCACACATATAACAAACGGAAGCCCGGACCCTACCCCTCCCCTCTGAAAAAATTCTTCCGAAGGTCCAAATCTTCTTTCCATGCGTCTTTCCCCTTGCCAGCTGCAGGGAGGAAACCCCTTGCTCAGTTCCCTGCATTTATTGTTTTCCAACACCGGGGCGTGGTTCGGCTGCAATGTCACATTACCGTCAACTTGGGACTTAGAAATTTTTCGGCTCTGAGGTGGTAAGATTTTTTGAACAGTACTGTACATGGTATCACTAGCAGCGTGCTTTTGAATTTGTTTCCCTATCTCTCACTCCTATTGATAAATACACAAAACCTTACTCAAGGCAATAGTCACTACATTACAAAAACTGTAAGCAATAAATTAGCCACGTAAAAAGTTAGCCACTCATCATCATCCCTAATCCTCTTTCGTCAATTTCTCAAAAGGTATAATTGTTCTGTTCTACCTTATATCCCAGGCCCATTGGACATGCTAGCCCTTAAGGTGCAATGTGATTTTTTGGGTTAGATTATAGAAGAAAAATATAATAATCAACATCTGTAAACATTAAAAATTTACAGGAAGAAAATGGGACTGTTAACTTCCAAAAATAGCAACTGTATTAGTAGTAAAGTTATTCATTGTAGAATCCCACAAACAGATGAATGGTGAAGAATGCCCTTTAGCTCGCTGCCTATATGTAGTCTACAATGACGGTAAAGAGATAGGTAACTTTGTCAGCAATGCAAAATCAGATGTATGAAAACACAGCTTTCCAACTGATTGTGAGTGAAATTCACTATAAAAAACCATTCACCTGGACTGGGATTCAAACTTAGGTCCCTTGATATCATACCAAGTGCTCAAACCAGTTATGCTACTCCTGGAATCCTCTCCTACTGTGATTTTCATAGAGGCTTTAAGCAGCAAGATGTCCTCACAAGTCTATGTATATGATGCCATGAAGTACCGGTGTTCATGCACTAAGCACAAATGTCCACAAGGTAAAGTCCAATTTTAAACACGAAAGTGTTTGTTGCTGATAAATTCAAAGAACTGTGGAACTGGCCACAGTAACTTTAATGGAGTCGCCCACTAGTGATCACACAATTGCGTGAAATTCACAGTCCATGGTACCTGTGAGAACACCTCGCATCTAAAAGCCTCCTTGAAATTCACAGTGTAAGAGGAAGTCTAGGTAGCTTAACTGGTTAGAGCACTCAGCACAATATCGAGGGGTCTGGGTTGAAATCCCAGTCCAGGCGAATGATTGTATCCTGTCTGAATTGACACCACTGTGTGACAACTCTGTTAAAGTTATTTAGTGGCCAGTTCCACAGTTTGTTGAAAATAGCTTAACCCTGGGCCCATTAGACATTGGCTGATTTCAGAACACATTTTGTGCCAATATTTCCTCCTCGAAACCTCGAGACTCAAAAATCCTCGGAGACTCAGAAACCGCAGGAGACCGTATAAATGACCGCCAGTAAAATCAAAACAAGTAGGCGAGATAAAACTCTGTACGCTTGTAACGGCGGTACTCACGCAAAAGTCTCCCGCGAGACTTCCACACTCGTGGCGAGCACCGAACGAACTCTCTGTGTCCCGGTTCACACGGTGCCGACTGGCCTCCTCCCGCACGCTGTCACCCCAAACCACCGGAGCCGTATCTACATTGTCACCTTCCCGTCACTACACACTCGTCCACTCCCGCGCTCCGCCAACGTGTCGCCGCTCCCACCCAATATCGCTCTCCGCCAACGCGTCACTTATGTCACTATTCTTAAATCGTAAGACAGCACATAAAATCGTAAGACAGATAATACGTTACGGCTTTTGGAGCATTTCCTTATACCAGAAGAAATCTCCGACTTGTGTAAATGCTAACGCAAGTCGGGCGGTCGGGTGGTGGGGAAACAGGGTGGTGCGTACTCAGATCGACGAGTTTGAGTCAGACGTGGGTGCCAACGACATTTTTGTCGGTGGCACCCGCGGCACCCTCATCCGACCCAGCGGCGGCACATGCGGCGTGGATCTGATAAAATGTAACTACATACTTTCCAGGAGCGGATTTTTTTCATGACGACGCAATCTCTGTGTGATGACGTCATGAAGGAACCCAATTCAATGTCAAATGCAAATGACATAAAGGCAAAACACAAAATGACAAAATGTCACTATCGCTAGATATAGATCGCTAACGATCTTTGGTAGCGTTGTAATAACCGTAGTCAAGGTCATAGTTTGAAAAAACACCATTCCCAGGAAGAAATGGAAGGCGAGGGAAGCGTTTCTGTCTTCCGGCAGCTATCGCCTAGGTTGGTGAACTCGCCGATTTCGTGTCTTTTATGAGTTCGGCGGCGGCAGCGTGCGAAAATGGGCCGGTGGCAGCGGTGTAGCTTGCCGGCGCCCACGTCTAGTTTGAGTCCCAGCCAGCGAGCAGCTGGCCAGACGCTCACAAGCTATAAGCAGTGAGTGTCGGCGGAGCATTTCAACTGCGCTCGGCACTAAATTTATGAATTTTGCCATCGAAAAGGCATATTTGCTGTGAAAATATCAAAAAAGTTCCGGCAATCGCGCATATGTCGCATTTATTCACGTGCATCGCGGAAATATCGCATTTATCGCGTATGCGATTTTCACGTATCTCTACCTATTCCTATACATTTAAGGCAGTAACAACAATATTTTTTAATTTTCTACCTATTTTCTGGATTTTGAATCAGCCCCCTTGGGAGACTTTCGAGGATAATTTTGGGATTCTTGTTTGGCCGAAAAGAGGTTTCACATGCCGAGAGGCCTAAAATGTGTAGATTTTGAAAATACAAGGATATTTCTGTGAATAGGATGGGCTTCGAATAGTCCTGGCTCTTTCTCAAGGTGGTAAACAATGAACGGATTACTACTTTTTAATATACAGTGATGCATGCACTTCAAATTCTCCAGGAACTGCGTTTCAATAATGACTTTTGTGACTCCATTTTTCGTTCAATAGTGAACATGATGCAAGTAGAAAAGAGATGGTAACTGTTTCCGAGGTTATGTAAAAAATATTTGCTATGACATTTTTGCGGAGCAACATATTATATTGAAGGGAAGCCTGTATCGTGGGGGAGAGGAAGATATAAGATTCCAGCTCAAAAAATATCACGCAATGATAACGCTATTTCTTTTCCCACTTCATGTTTATTTCAATTGAAGGAATTCAACTTTTTATTCATGGCGTGGAATTGCTTACTTTCGGATGATATTCATCGTAAAAACATATAAACTAAAGAATATTTCTGCACCAAGCCAATTTGTTTTCTGTCGCCAGAACATTTGCATCTGCTCGGAGGCATATCCGTTCTACAAACTCCAGACCATTTATTTATATTTTCTCGGATTTTAATGCGAGCTTTAATTCTTTTACTGCGGGAGAAACACAGGAACACGTGCAACTCCTGGAAATGCGTCCTTCTACGCTTGAGCCGCTCTTCATATCTACTTTCTCAGCCCCTACACATCTTTATGATCTTATTAACCCAAACTAGTTTCCCTCTCTCTCTTTAGGGGTTGCCAAGACCAACGACCCTACATTTCAATGGTTTGTTCAAGGCGTTCTCAAAGACCTCTTTGTCTAGCGTTCGCTCCGGTTCTTACCCAGTTGGGTATTGGCAAGATTTCCTTATCAATTATTAAGGTAACTTATAGTTGCAATTAAACGTACCTATGTTTGGTTAATATTCCAGCTTCGGATTCCCATGAAATTAGAATAAAAACGAAGAATGTGCATCTCAATTGTTTCATCTATTTTAACGGTGTCAAAAGAATTTTAAATTCCTAAAATATCGTATCTGCCTTCTTTTGAAATTGATATTTCAATGCCGATTATGAATGTAGTACTCACTCAGTTTCTTCTTTATACTGTAAGTTAGCGACAACCTCACTCACCGTACTACTTCTTGAACACAAGATTTGTGTTTTCATGCACTCTTTGAGTTCTAAAAGCCGTTTTATCACTCAAGGTAACATAACAGCATAATTCTCAGCGTTATCAAAGTGACATACCATCACCTAATGTCAAATAAGTTTTCATTAATGAAACTTCATCGGCACCCGTTAGTATCTGGCGAATTCGTTTCGTTCAACGAACACCACATCATATTGAACATCAATGATGTTCAATGTTTTGTTAAGTTGTCATGCGATGACAGTTAAGTTATTTACTAGGTATTTTGCATGTGTTAAGCAGTTCCATAAAAGTGGTTTGGTTGACAACTATGACACCACCGGTTACGTGGAAAATCCCAATTCCATTTCAAATGCTCCGCCGCTGCTTGTCCTCCAGCGTACGTCACAGCGTTGGATGCTCAGAACGGACATTTTCGTTCACGGGAGCAACCTACCCAATGTATTAGTACCATGGGTATTGGTGTCCCATTGAGGGATTAGCAAGGTTCAGCGGTGGAGGAAGGGTTGGGGTTTTTTTGCGGCAGATTTCATTAGAGTGTGGAAGAAGGCATGTGATGAAAGGGACAAGAGGAAGGGGTGGAAATTTTGTCGGAAAGAAGAAAGTGGAAAAATTTGTTGGAAAGACAGTGGGTTGGTTGGGGAGAGGAGGCAATCCAGGGAAAACCCTGTGGAAAGATGGAACCAATTTCAGGGTAGGAGGAAGTGCTTCTCGGACTTTTCAAAAAAGGGGTTTGCCTTACAACAACAATGAATGCCTGCTGCATTTAAGTGTCTTTTTCGCCAGTTCAGACCCAACTTTCGGCCAAACAAGAATCCTGAAATTATCCTCGAAAGTCTCCCAGGATTGAAAATCCAGAAAATAGGTAGAAAATTAAAAAATATTTTTGTTACTGCCATAAATATATGGGAATGGGTAATGTACAGTGACTCAATAAAATATTTGAAAGAAAAAAAATTGACCGTACTGGGATTCGAACACGCACCACAGTCCAGGGATTGTTGGTCCAATGCCCCTAACCACTCTGCCACGACTTCTGTTAAATAACATTCGCATTTCAAAGGATTTATACAGAGGGAAATTCTTTAGTTGCGTTTTTCTCTCGAACTCACGTCCAAATGGAAGAAAGCCGTGACACTTTTCCCACATTCTCTCTCTAGTTTTAGAAAATAATTGCGTCATTTGGATCCCTAACATCATTCACGTGATGTATCCTTGTTAGTGGAAGAAGAACAAAGAACATTAGTGAAAACATGGGCTCTCTAGGGAGGCTCTCAACAATCACATAAATTGTTCTCAGAAGCACATCTTTCATGCAAGGGCTTTTGCATTGATAACAACAAAAGGTGATTTTTTGAGTCATAACTAGGGTTCCATTTCTTCAGATATTACGAAAGAATATCACTAAGGTATCCAAGTGAGAGAATGAAAAAAGTTATGATACCAGAACTTTCTAAGCAGATTATGGATTGCTAAAAGAATGGGGATTTACTATGCAACATGGATCATCATGTTATTTCATGGAAGACAATGAAACGCCTTAAATCTAAAGGTTTTAAATTTTTAAAAATATCAATATTCATAGCTGCTAATTATTACATTGATACAGGATGCTGTCCAGAACAGGTCCTTTTGGCTGAGATAATCACAGCATTTTCAGGTAACTTACTAACCATGAATAACATTCCCACTTCATTAAAAATGAAATAAAGACCAATAACCAATTTACTTTAAAGTAAAAAAAATGTGTCCCTCATTTATCACATTGAGTACAAGATGTTAAGCCAATACTGGTTTAGAAAAACTGAAAAAACAGGCCAAAAATAAGTTAATTCAAACCATGCTTCCAGCAAAAAATACTAACGACTTCATATTTGCACTGCAGTCACTAACACATTTTATTTTTTATTCCACATCAATTAAGTGTGACCAATGTATTACGTTTGTACCTGTTTTCTAGAAATCCTCGTAGTTCTGCTCCCTTGAATAATAATGTCGTGATCTTCAATGTCCATCCGTGTATGAAAATCCCGCTGCTGTTGCTGCCTTTGCTGCTCGGCTGATTCTTCCTGCTGCACTCTACTTCCAGATTCTCCACCATCTCCTTCCTCGTTTGCAATCACTTCTTGCAACTTCCTCTGTTTTAACATCAATAATCAAAGAGAATGAATAACATTGCCTCGAAACTGATGTGATGGAGCTTGTACATGATGAAAGAAAAACTCTGCAGTTTTCCACAGATAAGTGTATTTACTTAAAGAGTTCTTTCCTCAATCAAGGAGAACATGCAAACATTCTTGAAAGCAACAGCCATGGCATAGAGTTTGTCTTTGTAAGAGTGAGCCATGGTCAATTTCACCTAAGAAAAAGCTCAATTAATAAATTTACTTCAGATATCCAACCATGAAAGTCCTTAGGTTACCATAGCATTTGTCCACCCAAGCATAAGAAATTTCATATTTGAGTTGTCAAAAGAATATTCTTTACAAAAGCAAGCACAGATACTAATAAAGGAATTATAAAGCACAGGCTCTAATAAAGGAATTATAATGAGAACAAATAAATCCACCAAAGGAAAAATAACACACACACACATAATGAATTGAAAAATTTCCAAAATCAATGGATTATAAAATAAAACCTACCAATACTACACCACATTTACTTTCCAAAAACAAATTAAACATTAAAATATGTAGAAACATATACACTTACTATACATTCCGCTGTATCAAAATAGATAAAGCACAAGTTGACTTTGTGACAGGAGAGTTTCCCACGGTCATCAAGTCCAAGGAGAATTCTGTGCCGCAGCAGCTGCTTGTTGACTTGAGCTAAGCACCGCTCTAGGTTGTGATTTAGCTAATCGATGAAACATTGTCAATGGAGAATAGAAATTAATTAATATTATAATACATATTTTTCATATTCGTAAACTATTAAAATAAAATCAATATACATCAACACTCCATTAACTTAACACTTGTCATTGTAATTGAAAACATACATTATTGACTATTACTGAGTGATTGACAGTGAATACGCATTTTTTTCCTCCCTCTAAAGCTTAACAGGACATCAACAATTTCATATATAGACATGATAAAGAATATTGTCCTTGAGAAAGATTTCCTCAAATTTTGAAAGGAAAATTGGAGGGATATAAATTATAACTTCCATCAAGGCTCACTGTAGAGTTATTCCACAAAATAGACTAATATTTTCCTCATAAGAAATAAATATAGAAATAAACATCATGGCAGAATGAATGACATTGATCAAAATACTACAGACAAAAGTACTATTTTTTCAAAAGTAATCATAGCATTCATAACCTAATGTACACATCACTATTGATTTTGCTGAGGTGACCATGCAGGAGAATCTACTCCCATTAACGTCTTATAAGAAATAGGTACACAGCTTGGGGAAGGTAAAATAGAACTACCTCTAGAAAAAGACGATGATTACATAAATAATTGCCATTGGAAACAAAACTTCATAAATGAAACTTAAAGAGTTACAAAAAATCTCAGAAAATTATACATTAAGGAGACACTCGAAAATCATTGCTCCTCAGCCTGACAGCAGATCATTAGGAAAATTTATAAAATTGAAGATACAAAATAAGATAGAAAACTCAATAAAATGTATATAGGAAAAAATAATGATAACCAAATCAGAGGACTTTAGATGTCACAAGGAAACTTTCCTTCGTGTCTTTACATGGCTTGAGTCTCAACTACATACATTTTGAATATGACTTTCTTCTGTGAGTGTAATGCATTGTGAATTTAAAAAAATAAGAGCAGAGCACTTCATTATGAGCTATATAATAAAATATGCATCAAACTGTCCATAAATATAGCATTCAATCTAAGGGCAAATATTTTATGAGATACAATATACCAATAATAGAACAATAAATAATCAGGGCAAAACCTCTTAAAAATACAAAAATAGCAACTTACCAATTTTTTCATTTAAACGACTTATGGCACCATGCTCCAATCATCATGAAACACTAATGATATAACAGGAATTGCATTCTTCTAATGACATTACATTAGGAGTGTGTTCACTTAAAAAGAACATTTCCTACCTTGATTTTTAGCCACATGCATAGGAAAATGGCAGCAGCATTCAATAGAAGCCAGAGTATACCGAGGCCAAATAACGTGAGGCCAGTAATTCCAGAGAAAAGCAATGCTAAGAGAACAGCAAACGCAAAGCAAATCCATGCAACAAGCACACGTTTGTAACATGCGTTGTATGCATGGAAGCGAACATCATTTGTTAGAGTCTCCATTGCGCTCACATAGTCTTCCACCGTGAGCTGTAAAAAAAGAAAAAAGTTGTGTTAAAAAAATGGATGCTATAAGTTTGATGACACATTCAAATTACAATAAAAAGATAAAATAATAAAAATACAGGAGGCTTCACAGGTCAACAAATAGGCACCAAATCAGGGAAAAAGGTAACATTATTTTCAAATGTCTTTTCAAAAATAGAGAAGCACTGCTTACACAGCAGATATCAAGAAAGCCATGGGCATTGTTATTACTTAACCTCTCCTAATTTCATACCTTCAAACTGAGAAATCAAATTTATACAATTAATGATTCCTAATAAAAATTTCACATCATTACGATTGTCATTATGGCAATGGTACACTGGGAATATATACTGGTAGCTATGAATCTGAAAGCATATTCTTAAATTGGAGCTACAATGAGACATGCACATTTTTATAATTTAGTATGTCTGAGGAAACATTAATGTAACTTAATCCATATAATATCTTCCGGTAAAAATGTAAACCATTACTCTTAGATGCTCACTTGTTAACCTAGAAAGATCGTTAAAAAATGAGCATGTTTTAACAATGACATAGATCTTATGAAAAGCTATTGTGAGTTAAATGAATAATTATTACGCACCAGAAATTCACCAAAATATAACCAACAGTTCACTTCATATTTTGAAGAAATTAATAGCTCAATTTATCGACCATTGATTATTCCAACTTGATTAATTGATACCAATTAATTAGCATGGATCGATTATTCAGTATTTTTCTAATAATCATGTATTCCCCAAGAGAGTAGCAAGCAATACCACTGAGTACCGCCAACTCACTTCAGAGCAAAAAAAATTACTTAAAAAATAATTACATATTACTAATCATTAGAAGTTCTTTCATTCCACCCACCGTTAACCCTTGAGCCATCAACTCTTCAGGCACTAATTCAGGGCGAAACTGCGCTGGAGTAATCCACGGCCATTTTGTGTTAACAGGCAAAAGCGTGACAATTATATCTCCATTAACTGCAAATAAATAATGCCTCATAATTTAAATAGAAACAACTTATTATCAAACGATTGACAAGAGTCCTTAATTACTAACTATTAATACTGCTAAAACTAAGAATTAATTGATGTTCTGCCTTAAAACCTCATTTTGAACTCTAGGAAGCTCTTTAGTATAACACTGCTTCAGTAAGGTATCCTCATATTAAAGTAAGTTCTGAAATAGTGGAAGATTCTTAACCAAATTTTCTTTCATGCAGAAATTTTTAGATTAGAAACTGAAGTAATTCAAGGCATCACAAAAAGAGAAACTACTTTCAGACTTTATTGAATGGAATCACTCAGCAGAAGAGCTCAGAGAGATATAAACTATCCAATTACCTTTTTTAAACTCTGTCAGTGGAGGACTGACTACAGAACTGTAACTGACTTTATGGCTGGCAAAATTTACCATAGTCAGACTTGATGTATCAAAAAGAGTGTGTCAGTATAATTAACAGTCACCGAACTACCTAAAGGCAGTACATATTAAATGTATAGAATTTATAAGAGATATGCAGTTAATGTCGGGAACTTCACAGATTTAGTCGCATTTAATTTCAATAATTAAATATTTATTTAAGGTTAAACTAAACTAAAAGTTAGCATATTTCATTGTATGCTCAAATTAACACTTATTCAAGTTAAAATGATGGCAATCAAATTACCTAATATGAATGTAGTTTTAACTACATATATATCACCCTTAGAAATGGGTGAACAGGCAAAAAGCATATGCTTATAGTATAAGATTAAATGACTTAATTCAGGGAATCTTTCCCTGGAAATCATGTTCATGGTAAAAACTAAGAGAATGTAACTGAAAAAATCTGAATTTAAATGAATAAGGAAAATTTTGAACCTGTGAGTATTTATCTTTTTCACAATCTCCGATTACTTCAATGGGTATGTATAATTACCAATATGGAATCAATAGTTGAGGGTGTTGCATAACACAAAAAATATGATTCACTCTTTTAATTTAAATGGCTAAAGCATTAATTAACACAAGGTATATTACTCCACCATATCAGATATGAAAAAATACAAGCCTAACCAAAGCCTTCACGGATTGTAGATCCGCCTATTCCCAGAGATGTGACACCAGACCCTGGTACAGAAGATCCGGAAACAGCTGCACTTGATATTTCTCGCCCTGATGCACCATTACTGGATGATAGGTCTACTGTACTTAATGTCTGCATGTGTGGCATTCTACTTGCAGTGACACCAGCAGCAGGAGATTCTGCTCCAGCAGCAATTCGATTAAGGCTTCTATCTAAATTTACATGGACTGTCTCTGCTGATATAACGGCAGGAGCTCCAACATCAGCGGCAGGCATTTTATCCTTTTTAGTATCAAAATTATCAGTCTTCCTACTTCTTTTGGGTGGGATTTGAGAACTTTCCGCATCACTTTTTCTTTCTTGCAAAGAAGGGTCATCTTTTGATAGAGATGTGTCTTGTTTTACCACTTGTTCGGTGGCTAAACTGGGTCCCACATCTTTCACTTTACCACTGATCTCCTCATCCTCAAAACTAACCCACTCACTGCCCGTTTTCATGGGAGTTGCCTTCGATCCTTCAGAATTACTGCCATCCATATCAGAATTCATTTTGTGCCACTAAAAAAGAAGAGAAATGTATATAATATCTGAAAATTAAAATAAGTAGAAGAAAAATCCTAAGTACTGCCAGTAACCACGGCAACAGACTTTTATAAAGGGCCAAAACGAAAATAAAAAAAAGTAAGAATAAGGAAGAGAAGAATTTATGAATTCAAATAAAACTTAAGTAGATTATACGAGCACATATCAATTGACATGTTATGGACATGCAGAATAAAATATTTATTTATTCTGCTCTAGGTGCAACCCCTAGAGATAATAAGAACAAATTAAATTTGGGTTCACCAATATTATAAAATACATTATGATCATGAGTAAATACGGCACAGATACATACATAAAACACAAGAGCTCTGCTTACAGGCAGTACAGTATTAATTTTATTGGAAAATTACAACTACTTTTTTTATTTTTTATTTATTTCATCAACCTGAATACAGCCTTGAGGACCATTTTACATCAGGCATTTTAGCAGTAACAAAGGACAACACACACAATCATGTCCTGGGAGGAGAAAAATCCTCCCCAGGCAAGACTCGAACCCGCGACCTTTGGGTTGGCAGGTGAGGACATTACCCCGCCGCCACCGAGGCCGACGACTTAGTATTGAGCCATTTACAATTTATTTCTTAATACATATATTTATGGAAACTGTTTTTTTTGGTATGAGGGGCCCAGTGCACCATATTTTGGTGGTAATGATTAAGGACTTCAGATAAGCATTGGTTCTAGGAATTGGGTAGTCCCCCCACCACCATAGTCAGATAAGCTGTCATTGTACCCTCACCACCAGTTGTTTGCTGGCTCACCTTCCTTTCTTGACCTTCCCCTTCCCCCCATCCCAGATTTTCATAGCCTTCCAATCACCACTGTCCTTGAAGTCCCCCCTCCCCCCCACCCCCCGTTCAACCGTCATGAGACCCAACACATATATATATACCGCCCTGTCTGTTAACTAATATTGTAACTCTTGAGAATGACCTGAAAAGGTCGAAACCGGTCGAGTGTTTTTAATACTTTTGTGTGGAATATAACAAAGTTTATTTTTGACCATCTTGTTCATTGAAGTTTTACACACCTCGTATTCCCACGAAAAACCTTGAATCGTCTGGTTATTTTTCAGCATACTCGGACTAAATCGCGACGTGATTTAGCTCAGCTTACAAGCAAGTAAGAAATCGTAATGCATAATTTACAATATTTTTACAACAGTGTGTTTATCATAACATTATGTTTGGATATTCGGTGATGGTCAATCACGTAGAATTAACTCCCGAACAATTGAATTTAAAATTCCTGAATTTATAATAATGTCAGATGAAAAACATTCACAACCGTAAACTTCCATTTCAGGGTGGCTACTGATATTAAATTATTAAATTCCCTGACTTTTCCCTGACTATTCCCTGATGGATTTAGCAATTTCCCTGACCGATCGCCAACAGGTCACTTATTATTGGAATATTTTATTTCTGCTGAATTAAATTTTCGTCAAAACTCAGAAAATGTTAAAAGTTGAAATCAATGCATTAAAATCTACACGTACATCCTAATGAAAAAATATATTAAATCTTCATAAGTTAAACTCTCATCCAAATTATAGTCGTGTCTTGGTAGTTCTGGGAAGCTGAGAATTACTGAAAAGGCATCAAAGGGAAAGTTAATGGCCAATTTACTGTTGGACTGCGGCAAATGTATCACTAGGGTGCGCGAAAAATACAAACCAAAGCCAAGTTTTTGGACTGGATCAAAATCGAATAGCGCGAGTGACATTCAGAAGCGAATAATAATTTGATTAACGTGGTTATAACCCCTTGATTGCAAGAGTATTGCTATCAATTGCGATGCAAAACTATTTGGATAAACAAACAAAACGTAAGCGGGCCACTGCGAGCGAAGACAGGAGGCAATTGGCATCGGCAGCATCATATTCAGGAATATCATGTTTGAGGTGGTTTTTGACCTGACAAAATTGCTTCGAGAGGGAGCTAAGGGGGCTATTCACCAATTACGTCGAGCATGAAAGGTGGGGAGGGGAGGAGGGCTCTTCTTACTGTTTCACGAAGGGGGATATGGGAATCGAAGATGATCTTGCGTAAGATTTTGTTTACACGTGACATCGTACTTGTATAACCTTTTAATAATTATCGTCTCATATTTTTAGAACTGCAAGCATGTATTTACTACGAGCTAGTATGCTCCAGCCACTCCAGCTACCTCTCAAGCTAAGTCTCGGAAGTTAAAAAAAAATGCGAGGTAAAATTTTCCGAACAGCATAGCCTCGGATTCCTTGTGATTAGCGTAATACATTGTGATCATGAATTTTTAAATTACTAGGCAAATATCGCAATAAGGATATGCAAAAGGGATATATTGTACGTCTGATTCACTACTAAATAACTAAGATTCACAACTGAATGTGCCACGAATTGATGGGACTTATTCCATGCACGTCAGCGATGGACATAAGTTTTAGTTGGTGAAATGTTTTGGTGAAATAAGGGGTGGGAAAGACTGGCCGATAAACATAATGGTAGAAAAATAATGAGAATTTCCTACCCATGTTTCTCCCAGACTGTTACGAAAATTCCCTGACTTTTCCAGAAATTCAAAATTCCCTGACAATTCCAGGTTTTCCCAGTTTTCCCTGACGATCGCCACCCTGCATTAGCAAGAACCCAAAACATTACCCACAAAATCCAAGTGCAATGTACTGAGCACTAAGATTTGAGGGAGAAAGCTATGACCTGACCACCCTACCCCTGCCACTTCCTTTCGTCATTATCTGGGCTCCCACTGTCTTGATCCCTCGGCCCATACCCTCTTTGTTTCTTAGGGGGTGTGAATTAACCCAAGGACTGCAGCACGTGTCTGTTCGGAAATCCCTTCCAATCGCACCCATATCCTTTACCTTGAAGGAAATACCATGGTCGACACCCACAGTCCCTTTGCTTGTCGGTCTGTCTCCTTAGAAGTGGTGAGTAGCTGACTCTTATCAAACACTGACGCCTTCACCAAGGTTTTGGGTTTTTATTCATACGCTCTGTTTGAGGGCAGTTAGGAAAAGATTGAAGAAAGCTTGTAAACAGAAGCAATACGTAGGAGATGACAGATGAAAAGAAGAAGTCGGGAAAAGGACTGGGTGGAAACAGACAAAGAAGAGCTGAAGTTATTTTTTGGCATCCTCCATTTGCAGGGAATATTTCAGAAACCAAAATTAGGGCATTATTTATCAAGAAATCAATTACTGGCAACTCCTATATTTCATGAGATGATCACCGAGAAGTGATTTTTTTGCTGCTCTATTTTTTGCACTTTGCAAAGAACGAGGATTATCTCTCAGAAGGTCAAGTTTCTGCAAAGCCATTTATGATAAAACCTGTCATGGATCATCTTGTAAAATAATTTAGGAAGAGTTAACTTACTTCTAGGCTGCTATCTGTTGATGAAAGCGTTTTGCTCCGGAAAGGCTGCCTCGGATCGAAGGTTTACGTACAAAAAAAAACTTTCAAGGTTTGGTTTGGAATCATTAAATTATGCCACTCAAAAACTGGGAAAGTGTGGAACATGCTGATTTACACAGGGAGGGGCACTCAGCTAGTTGAAACAGTCGAAGGCGTTGACGTGTCAGGTTTCACTACACCTTCGAGATTGGTCCTTTCTCTTACCAAGGATTTGCTGAAGCAAGGATATACCATTGCGATAAACAATTGTTTTAGTAGCCCCAAGCTATTTGACTTTTTAGTCACATTTGAGACCGATGCAATCGGAACTGTGAGAGAGAATAGGAAAAATCTTCCGCAAAATATCATGCAAAGAAATTTGAAATAAGGGGAGGTTGTTGCAGCCTATCGTGGAAAAATAATGGCAATGAAATGGCAGGACAAAAGGGATGTGTGTGTATTGAGAAGCATACATTATCACACGATGGTGAGTGTTCCAAGCAGAGGAGAAGGAACTGAAACAAAACCTCTGGCGTGCGTTGATTACAACGATGCGATAGGAGTGGATTTGTCTAATCAATGCATCGTGACTTACAGTACCGCACGAAAAAGATTGAAAAAGTATTATCAAAAGATGTTTAGGCACATGTTTGACGTAACAGTGTTCATTTCTTTTATTACATACAAAAAAACAAGGCGGTGGTCTTTCACAACTTGATTTCCGCATGAATCTTATGGAGAATCTGTTTCTAAAATACGGGAAATCCACTGCAGATAAGGAAGAAAAAGATAAAGAAGGGTAGCAGTTCAAACCCCAAGAAGACTCATAGGACGACGTTTCACTGACCATAATTCACCTACAGGTAAGAGAAAAAAAGGAGTAAAACGATGTGTTGTGTGCCTTGCTAATAGACAGAGGAAGGAAACAATTTTCTCTTGTAAAGTGCGTGATGCCCCTCTATGTGCGGTGCCATGTTTTCAAGTGTATCACACAACGATAAGCTACTGAATTGGCTATTTTTGTTTGAAAAACTATGGATAAAATAGTAAAATCTTCTTGGGTTTGCCACCGGGTAAGGCTTTTAAAGGCCAAGGTTTCGACGTTGGCCTTTTAAAGCCAACCTTCGTTTTAAAAACCTTACCCAGTGGCAAACCCGAGAAGATTTTACTACCTAATATTATTCGCCGGGAAAGCCTAAGATCTTTTATGGATAAAATGTTTATCCAAGAGTTCAAATAATCTCCTATGAAAATATACATAACCTGTTTTGCCTGAATGGGAAAATAATTGATAGGATGCTATAAAAATGTATATTGTTAGTTACATGTATTTGTAAAGATATTGTAAAATTATAAATGAAACCAAAATGAAATGTATTTCAGTGCCCTTTACGGAATTGTTCCACAAAAACAGTTCAAAGCGAATTTATTCTTTGAATTATGCCCATCTGTGTCTTTTTTTGAGGCATCAAATCTGCATGACGTTTTTGTATCTCTTGAAACTAAACAACTGAATGCTTATAAAAATTTGCTATTTTAGTATAAAAACTACCTTGTAGTTCACAAATTGAAATAATCTCATAGGAGAATCAACACAAATTGTATTATCTAAATAGGAAAATGATCAATTGGATGCTAGGAAAAATAAATTTTGCTGTACATAGTTGTAAACATTGTAAATCAAACTTTGTAAAATTGTAAAACTTATTTCAAGGCCCTTCATGAAATTTTCTACAGAAAAGCGTATGTGACTAACAAATAATTGAGTAATGCCCGTTTACTATTATAAATTATAGCATGCATAAAATATAATAATATAATAATAATAATTTATTTTTGTCCAAAGATCTTACAAAAAGATATAAGACACGTCAAAAAAAGAGGAGGAGATTAATACAAGTTAGTAGTTCACAAACATCAAGATGAAATGTTACGTACAAAGTATATATTGAATTCACATACAATATATTTTCAACATAAAAAAAGAAGCACTAGATTGTAGAGTCAGTTAGATATTCAGTCACAGAATAGTAATTCTTTGCGAGTAGGAATACTTTCAACTTCCTTTTAAAAGACACCAATGACTCACATGGATTTTTCAAATGGTGCGGAAGTTTATTGTAGGTTCGGAGTCCCATTTCTCTTGGACCTAACTTAGTTCTATTTGTCCTCACTGTTTTATAGTGAAGGCTTTGCCTATTTCTGGTTTCATACTTATGAAAATTGGAGTTAATTTCAAACATGTCCAGATTTTTATGCATAAAAATTAGCAGAGATAATAAATAGACACATGGTAATGGGAGGATCTTCAAAGCTTTAAAGATGGTGTTGGAGGGAGCATCATAAGGTTTTCTTAATATAATTCTAATTGCCCTTTTTTGCAATGTAAATATTTTGGATGCGTGAGGTGATGAGCCCCAAAGAATTATGTTGTATGACATCAGGGAATAAAAAGCACCATAGTATACAGTAAGTAAGATATCTACAGCAACAGAGTTTCGGAGGTGGCGTAAAAGGTAGCAAATAGAGCTAAGTTTATTGGCTAAAATTTCAATATTCTTCTCCCAGGACATATTACCACTTATATATGAACCTAGAAATTTAGTTAGAGTAACATTCTCAATGGACTTTTTATCAATTTTAATGAAAATACTTTCAAGGAGATGACTTTTACACCCAAATTGAACAATATGTGACTTTTCAGTGTTTAGTTTCAATTCATTATCAACGCACCAGCGAAGAATGTTTTGGTTTGCGGATCTAGAACTCATGATAAGGTCATTTTGTGATGGGGCAGAAAGTAAGATGTTTGTATCATCAGCATATATTACGACTTCAGCATTAGGAATATTGGCAATGGATGCTGGCAAATCGTTTATATAGATTAGAAAAAGAACTATGCCCAATATGGACCCCTGCGGTACACCAACAGAAGTGGTACTACTCTCAGAGCAATATCTGTTACCCTTTACAGTGAGTGACACAGCTTGTGTTCGATTGGCGAGGTAAGAGTGAAGCCATTTGTTAGCAATGCCTCTCACGCCCAGTTTATTAATTTTGTTGAAAAGGCATGTGTGATTAACATAGTCAAACGCCTTGGAGAAGTCATAGAAGATTCCCATTGTTTTATGTTTATGGTCAAGAGAAGACAATAAGAAGTCAGTGGCTTGAAATAACGCACGGTGAAATAACGCTTGAACGGTTTTTTCAAAACCCATGCTGATAAGATGACAATTGGGCAAATTTTTCTAAGAATGATGTTAATTGGTTACAGAAAATTTTTTCAAAGACTTTGGACAAGACATTTTGAAGTGCAATTGGTCTATAATTATTTAAGTTATTGGAACATCCCTTATTTTTATAAAGAGGGGTGATTTTTGAATATTTCAGAGAAGATGGGAAGATGCCTCGCCTGAGGGATTCATTAACGAGAAATAAGAGAGGTTCTTTTATATAGGTATAAGAAAGATATAATATTTTCCCTGGGATTTCATCAGGGCCTGAGAAGTTTTTGCTGGCAAACGTAGATATTATGGCTCTTAATTCAGGTTCCGTACAGGGGCGAATGAAGAGGCCAAATGGGAGGTTTGATGATGGAGTGAGTTATTGGAAGAGGTAGGAGGTGAGGTGGTTGATGATTTGACTGTAAAAAGGTCGTTAAATTCATTTGCTAGGTTTGAGCATTTAATGTGTAAGTCATCCTCTGACTGTGTAATTCCAGGGAGAAGGTGTTCATGGAATTTCCCTGTAGACTCCCGTATAATATCCCAAGACACTTTGGATTTATTTTTTGATGCAAGTACCCTATTATTGTTATAAGACGTTTTGGCATGTTCCAAGAGTCTCCTGTATTTCCTTTTTTGGATAGTGAACTCATCGCGTAGGAAAGGATCATTTGAATGTTTCACTCTTGCAGAGAGATTTTTGAGGAAAACGGAGTAAGTAGTAGCGAATTTGATCTGTTACCCAAGGTTTTTTAGGTGATATCAAAGTTTTTTTCATGGGAACAAGAGGGAAGGCAACATTAAAACTGTGCTGAAGGTAAACATGAAAAAGTTGAAAGCCTGCATCAAATGATGCACTATTGTATATTTCAGACCAATTATAAGACTCTAAGTTGGATAAAAATATGTCCTGGTTTACTTTAGAATAGACTCTAGAATAATAAGTATTCCTACTGCGAGTGAGTGGATCAACATTTATGGACGACAATAGGGGACAATGATCAGATATGGTTGTGTCAAGAACTTTGGTAAGCACATGCCTTGAGTGCAGGTTAGAAACAATGTTGTCCAGTAGAGATTTTGAATTAGACGTGATTCTGGTTGGTGTAGTATTGACGGTAGGTAATAAATTATAGGATTTAAGTAATCGCAGGAAGTCACGTGATGAATTATCATCAACTAACAAATTGCAGTTAAAATCACCAGTTAAAATAATGGAGATATTACAATCGATATTGTGAAGTCCATCAAGCAGATACCCAAGTTTATCTAAGAACACAGAAAAATTTCCAAGGGGCGATCTATAAGCACTTACAATATACAGTTTCTCATCATTAGTCAAACATAGACACGTGACACAGCACTCGAAGGTTAACTCTTCATTTAGATGCATGCACAAAAATTGGCTTGATAAAATCACTGAGGTAGATTTCACAAATATTATAATACCACCATTTTTGCGATGAGTACGCGCATACGCATCTGCAACGATATATCCCATAAGAGAGATGGTAGAAAGTTCTTCTAAGCTCAACCAGTGTTCACAAATGCACAACACATCAGGTTCATAGTCATTTATCAAGGTTTCTAGTTCAATGAGTTTGTTTCGTAGGCACTGGATATTTAAATGCATCACGGTGAGCGCATGGTTCATCGCGAGATGCGGCGAGAGGCCTTGTCAAGAGGCATTCCCGCCGATATTTACTGAGTTTTCACTATTTGAATTTATCTCGGCGAAAAAGTTTCTTTTGAAACGGAACTTATTTACAACAGCGTCGTTAGGCCAAAATTGAAGGTCAAGAATTTTCGCAAGGTCGTTGGAATCGACTCCTATTTTAAAGGAGCCAAAAGAACTTTTTCCAATGACTTTCTCTACATAATCGAACGAAACGCCAATTATCATTGAATGCAAGAACATGTCAATTTTTCAGTGTTATAAAAATAGTATGAATATTGTAATTTTCTCGTTGCATGATTTTAAAATATATTCCAATACCCTTTTTTAAATAAATATACCTACAATAAATAATATTTAAATAGCAGCAAAGTATTTCAATTTAAAGGTGTTT
The DNA here is from genome assembly GCA_963573305.1 of Pyrrhosoma nymphula. Classification (NCBI taxonomy): domain Eukaryota; kingdom Metazoa; phylum Arthropoda; class Insecta; order Odonata; family Coenagrionidae; genus Pyrrhosoma; species Pyrrhosoma nymphula. The sequence continues at coordinate 41,034,188 of OY754339.1, read as the reverse complement.
GCCGGCAACATCTATAGCTTTACCTTTTTCTAGCCTTATAAAAATGATAAAAATATTTTTGACAAATTCAGGAAAAAAACTTTTGCGTTAAGTTCTAGGAGGCATAAGAAAACATGTATATAGCTTTTAATTTCATGAAAATCGGAGGATTTGCTCCCCACCAGCTGAAAGATAAGGAAAAATTCGTCCCCAATGAAGGGGTTAAGGGGCCATGAGGTATCAACCCTAGTCAAAAAGTACCAAACTTGATTTTCAGACTCGAAAAAAAACAAGCTCTGAATTTTTATTCTTCTTTTATACTTCAGACTTCAAACAGTGTATATACATCATAGTTACACCCATATTTACTCCCTCTGCAAAAATTGATACACATAATGAAAATGTAAGTCTCTCCTGGGAGCAGTCATGACTAAAAAAAATCATAAAAAATGATATAATGAGAATAAAGCCCTGAAATATTTAGAAACATTGTTTTTATAGGAATGTGAACCCGAGAGTTGGTGCTGAAATCTCATGAAAACCCATAAACAAACATCTCATACAATATATGTACTGATTTTAATTAGATCTGCATCTGTATCTGAGAAGGAGGCAATGCAAATATATTTACTTTCGAAATATTTTCACTTTAAAAAATTTTGACTGTGAAACTATGAGTTAATTACTTATACTTAGAGATGGGCCACTTTGAAAATTACCTCGGTAATTTTCGTAAATTACCGCACCCTTTGAAAATTACCGTAATTTTCCAGATTATTCACCTATGTTTGAGATAATTTTTCATACAGATAAATTCCCAACATGTTCTATTAAGCCAAGTTCACATTTCCTACATGTTTAATAATAAATTGAGGCATGTCTTAATAATAATGTCAATAAATTGAGACTCATTCTGGAATGTTTTACTTAAATTATAACATTATAGAATATGTAATGTATTAGAATATTCTTTTTGAAAATTTCTCATACTTTGACAAAAGAAAGCCAGATTGCATATTGCTGCCGTAGTTCTTTTTAGAATTTAAAAAATTTCAAATAGATTTATGTTATATTAGGTATGGTTAAAACATCAATATCGCTTCCTATTGCTATTAGCTTTCTTATTTAACCATACATTTGCTATTAAATGCTTGAAACTAAAAAATACTAGTAAATTACGGTAATTTTCGAAAATTACTGTAATTTACCGTGGTAATTTACCTCCGATGAAAATCACAGTAATTTTCCCATCTCTACTTATACTCCACCAAAAAATGAATAACTTAAATACTGAACAGGCAAAAAGTGAATTTATCTGGTTCTTAATATTTCCTTTTAACGGTAAAAATATTTTTTTAATTAATAGAAGAGGCTCATCCATGAACTACGACCTTGACGTGGTGGAAGGACTTGTGGGTTCAAATGACCCCTAGAGCTGGACTGACAGGAGCAAGTACATTGCTCCTGGCAAGGCCACCCATGCCAGATAGGTCGAAGTGTAGGAGTCAGACGAAAGGTGGTTCCATGATGGTGTCACGTAAAAAATACCGTTGAGTGTCGTGGGAATACCTCACAACAACCACTTCCTTGAATATGAAAGTCATTCACAGAGAATTGATTCCTGGCAACTACGGGACGCCGCCCAATAGGGCGGGTGTCGTGCCTGGCAGCGGGGAGGCAAGGCCTCCGCGGTCATCACACGAAATCCTTGCACAGCATCATCATCGGCGGATACAAGGGATAGGAAGGAGAAGAAGAAGAAAAAGAGGAAGAGCAGGAGGAAAACAGTGGTAAAAATAGGAACTTGGAACGTAAGGACCATGCTGAGGGCTGGGAAGCTTGAAAATATTAAGCAGGAAATGGAAAAAGGAAAAATAGATGCTTTGGGATTGTGCGAGGTGAGATGGAAGGATAGCGGGGACTATTGGAGTGATAACTACAGGGTGATCTATAGTGGGGGAGATGAGAGTCAACGGGGGGTAGGCATGGTACTGAACACAAAGTTGGGACTGAGGGTGGTAAACATTGAACAGGTGAACGACAGGATACTAGTGGTAGAAATAAAAGCACGGCCGACGAATTTCATACTGGTACAGGTATACATGCCTATGAGCAACCATAGGGAGGAAGAGGTGGAAGAGGTGTACGAGCAAGTAGAAGAAATAATTAGAGAAGTGCCGGGGAAGAAAAACCTGATAGTGATGGGTGACTGGAATGCAGTGGTGGGGGAAGGGAGGGACGGATTAGAAGTAGGAGGGTTTGGGCTAGGAAGAATAAATGATCGCGGTGAAAAGGCACTTGAATTTTGTAGAAGAAATAAATTAGTAGTGACAAACACTTGGTTTAAACATCACTCCAGGCGTAGGTACACATGGAAAATGCCGGGTGATACTGGGAGATACCAAATTGATTATATAATGGTGAGGCAGAGATTTAGAAACAGTGTAAAAAACTCTCGTAGCTATCCAGGGGCGGATGCGGACTCGGATCATAACTCGGTGATGATGAAGTGTGAAGTTAGATTCAAAAGGCTTTGTAAAGATAGGAAGATAAAGAGGTGGAACCTTGAAGCATTAAAAGGGTTGAAAAGGAGGGAATACCAAGAGCTGGTAGAAAAGAACATAGGTGAAGAGAAGCGGATGGGAACCATAGAGAAGAGATGGGAGGTTATAAAAACAGGCATTGCAGGAGCGGCAGAGAAAACAATAGGAACGGTGGAAAAGAAGAGGGTTAAGAAGCAGTGGGTTACAGAAGAAATGATAAAGAAAATGGAGGAGAGAAGGATATGGAAAAACGTGAACACCGACGTAGGGAAGAGGAGGTACAAGGAATTGAATAATAAACTCAGGCGAGTGACGAATCGGGCAAAAGAAAACTGGTGGAAGGGACAATGTGAGCAAATGGAAAAGATGCAGGAGGAGGGGGAAGTGGGCGCTTTGTACGCCAAGGTGAAAATGTTATCGGGCGGTAAGAGAGGTCAAGCGATACCAATGGTTAAGGACAAAACAGGGAAGATATTAATCGAACAGGAAGATATCCAAGAAAGATGAAGAGAATACGTAGAGGAGCTATATGACAGCGGGAATAGACCCCTTAGCCTAGATCTAGAGGATGAAGGAACAATAGATAAGGATAGCCTCGGACCAGAGTTACTTGAGAGTGAAATAGAGAGGGCATTAAGAGAGATGAAGGGTAGAAAAGCCGTGGGAACCGATAACCTACCTTCGGAGCTACTGAAGAATCTAGGTAGTAAGGGGAGAAAATCGTTTTTCGAACTTATTCGCAGGATCTACGAGGAAGGAGTATGGCCAGAGGATTTCGTGAACCAGTATTAATACCTATCCCGAAGAAGAAGAAAGCGTCAGAATGCGAGGAGTATAGAACAATCAGTTTAATTTCACACGCAGCAAAAGTGTTGCTTAGAATACTAAATAGAAGGTTGGAGAGCAGAGCAAACTGCTATTTAGGCGATGACCAATTTGGGTTTAGGAAGGGGAGGGGAACCAGAGATGCGATTGCGATAATGAGAACACTTATAGATAGAAACATAGAGCATAATCAGGATGTTTTCGCTTGTTTTGTAGATTTCGAAAAGGCGTTTGACAGAGTAAACTGGGAGAAACTAATGCAGATACTGGGGAAAATAGGAATAGATTGGCGCGATAGGAGACTCATCCGAAACTTATATATGGGGCAGAGGGCTCAGGTAAGGGTAGCGGACGGTGAATCAGGGTGGGCAGTTATAGGTCGTGGGGTGCGGCAAGGGTGCCCGTTGTCGCCTTTACTTTTTAACATCTATGCTGAGGAAATGGTAAGAGAGGCATGGGAAGAGCTAGATGTGGGAATGAAAGTAGGTGGCCAGTGGATAAAGTCGGTTAGATTCGCAGACGACCAGGCGTTGGTGAGTCGGTCATCGAAAGGACTGCAAACTTTAGTAGATGCACTGGAAAAGCAGTGTGAGAAATACGGAATGAAGATAAATAATAGGAAAACAAAAGTCATGAGATTCGGTAGGACAAAGAAAGCGAAGCTGGTGATAAGGGTAGGAAGTCACAAACTGGAGCAAGTAGAACAATTTAATTACTTGGGTAGTACGCTAGAAGAAAGAGGACATAGTAGCAAAGACATTAGGAGGAGAATAGCGCTAGAGAAGGAAGCGTTCAATAATAGAAGGGAGCTGATGACGGGGACCTTAAGTAAGGATGTAAAAAAGAGGCTAGTAAAGAGCTTGATATGGAGTGTGGCGTTATATGGGGCGGAAACGTGGACCTTGAGAAAGGAAGACGAAAATAGGCTGAAGGCTTTTGAGATGTGGGTGTGGAGGAGCATGGAGAAGGTGCGGTGGATGGAAAGGAAGACAAATGAGGAAGTGCTTGACATGGTGGGCGAGGAGAGGAAACTTATAGATGAGATTAGGGGAAGACAGGGTAGGTGGCTGGAAGGGGTAATGAGGGACGATGGTTTTCTGAAGGCCGTGATAGAGGGAAGAATGTTGGGTAAGCGGGGAAGGGGACGGAAGAGAATCGGTTTTATGGACGGGATGAAGAAAGGTAGGACTTATGCTGAGATGAAGAAAGAAATACAAGAGGTAGAAAGGGCACGGCACGTGTAAGAGTTCGTTGGATATTCTCTGACTTTCATCACAACCTACCTCTAACCGGTAGATTACAGTGTGTCCTCGTTTAACGTTGTCCCGTTTAACGTTGTTTCGCGATAACGTTGTCCAACAATTAAAACCCTTAATCGTTCAACGTCGTCAGTGCTTCGCGATAACGTTGTTCAAATTTTGCGCAACCAAAAAAAAAATGAATAACGAATAGGATTTTGGCGCATCTGATGCGTAATTTCCATTCGGCGGAAAAGTTTGACGTTAACTCCTCATAGCTTGTGTCAAAAGTTCACCTGAGCGAATAATTATTGCGTTATTTTGTTTCATAACTGCATGTTTGCTTATTATTTACTACGCTGTTATTGGGGGACAATTCATCGGGTGATTTAAAACTCAAACCAACGTTGGTGTACCATCTTGAATCGCATGGTATTAATAATACCATTTCCGAATGGTAGATCCAGGGGCAGATATCTACGGGAAAAAATACCTGAAAATCCCATGCCGCCATAAGGTAGAACTGGTGGAAGAAAAAGTTTATTTACTGCTGTTTGAGGTGAATCGAAAACGTGTTTTTCGTGTTGAATTAGTGTGTAAGAGGAAGTTTTCTAAACCGTCCATGATGCAGTAAATCGTCGAGGGTGATACTGTTCCTTTACATTGTTACGAAATAACAAAAATGTTGTACACAGCACCGAGTTTCCCTAGTTCACTCACTATTTTAATTGATATCCTACGTCTTCGCGATCGCAGCGAGCGAAATTTTTGCCCTTCACTGCATTCGCATACGCACGCTCCCGCAGTGAAAAACAAAAATGTCTATTTACTCATAGGGAAGCCGGTGCTAACAGCACTAAATATCAGAAATATAGGAGGGAAACTTGGTGCTTATTGTTCTAAAAATGCCTTTTCAGTTTGTTTCATCTAAGATATGAAGATCTCTGACTAGTGAAATCATCTGTTCGACTGCCCGCGTAATTAAAATACGCCGTGGTATTTGTATCATAGCGGCCAGTCTGGGAGAAAATTAATTTCACCTGCTTCCCGATCACCTTATACCACCTATTTCGCTTATATTGCTACTCTACATATGCGACTTTATACTAACCTTTCGTTTGCTTCATAAATCCTTTTTCTTTCGTAAACTATTCACTTAAACCTGTGATGTGAATCTACTTCTGGACTCCATATTGGAAATACTGACCTTTTCCTCCTAGTTCCCCCAGATTGCGCAGCGGTCGAGCAGTGTCTTCATTTTCTATGCCCACAGCCCATGACTTTTCCCGCCTTCAACTTAAAACTATTCCCGCTTTTCGACGGCTTTATCACACTCAGGAGGGACGGGTAACCTCTCGGAGCTACCCTATAATCTTTGGAGGTACTTCATTCCACTGCCTCCATACGGAACTTTCGTCACCAACTCGCCTCTCGCCGTAATTTTACGCAAACCAATCACCATTGGGGTGGGTTAGTTTAAAAGGGTATTCGTAAAAATAAATCGTAACTATCCGCCAAATAACCTATTTTTCCGTTCCGTTGGCCTTCTCGACGCCGCGTACTGTCCCACCTTTGCACCCCTGTTTCACTCCACATACACGCAACGTTGTTGGGGGGGTTGGGTAAGGCCATATTTCAGACGTGAAATTAGTCCGTATCCCTCTTCCGGGACTTCCAAAAATCTCGCAATATGGCGCCAAAATATCACAAAAAATACGCGAATTTGGTCATTTTCAACCTTTATTTTCTCCAAAACTAAGAATCTCACGCCTTTTTTTCTTACATTTAATAAATGCGCATTCCTTTCACTTTCCTTTCCCATTCATCGAATACACCTTACTTTTCTACTATTCTCACACAAGAAATCGTTATTGTTATGAAATGAAGAATTGGTGAGTTTGGAACCGATTTTAATTTTTTACATTGTTTCTTATGGAAAATACTGCATCGTTTAACGTTGTTTCGCTTAACGTCTACTTTTTCAGGAACGAATTAACAACGTTAAACGAGGACACACTGTACTATAATGAATGAAATGACATTGTGCCCTAGCGCGAACCAAACCAATTCGCAACGGGGGACAAGAGGAAGCTCCAATCAAAGCATTTGGGGTGCTTTGAAAGCTCACCCAAAATATTACTCCATTTCTGTGGATTCAACACCAGATATTATTACCCATACAGGTCAACTGACTTTTATTGTATGTTACGTTACCGATGAAGGATTTATCGAATGCTTTTTAATGTACATTCTAATTGATGAACATGGGTCACAATATATTTAACGGATGTAATAATTGATTTTTAAGCACTAATAATATAGATATAAATTATTGCAGGGGAAATTCCTATGATAATGCCTTGAATATGCCAGGAACATACACAGGTTTCCAAACAGTATAAAAGAATTAAATAATTATACTGATTATATCCCCTAGTGTGCCAATCACTCTTTGAACCTAGGAGGTGCAAAAACTACTGAGAGCGTTTCACTATCTACCTCATATTTTTATTTACTCCAGAAACTTTATAACTTTTTTTCCACGCCAACTCATAAATGGCACAAATTACTTACAAGCTTAGGGCCAGAAAATAAAATTGTTAAAACATTATCCAATGCTCGATGGTCAGCTCGATTTGATGCCGTATCTGCTTTCTAAAGGTTATGAAAGAATTATTGCAGCTCTGAATGATACATCTGAGGAAACTACACAAACAAATGGCACTAAAATTGAAGCTAACTCAATTTTAAAACAAATGAAAAAAGTTAAAAATATCTTTATGACAGTATTATCTTTAAGACCTATTACTCCGGATAAATGATACAAACGAAGGATTACAAAAGGAAAATTTAGATTTATACATTGCATTCAGCCTCTTCATGCCTCTAAGAATGTATTTGTAGAGCTTGAGAGAAAGGTTACATATTTTTTTAGAGAAAGCCAAAGATTTTACAAACATATGCAAACCGGCAACTATGTCAATAAATCCAATGAGAAATAAGAGGTTAACTCGTTTAGAGGGTCCAAGATGTGATATGCAGTTTTCTGAAGAAGAAAATTATTATTTTTTACCCAGTGATTGATTTTCTTTGTTTCAATTTAAATACTATAAAAGAGTCCACATAAAAAACTGTAAATGATAATTTCAAGTTTTTTACAGTACATACTTCGAGAAATGGACTATGATCAGGTAAAAAATGTGTGTGAAAAACTTACCAAAAAATATGACGAAGAAATTTCTGCTGACAATTTAATATCAGAATGCAAACACTACAAACATTATCTTAGTGAAACTAAAAAAAATGTAGTGTTATTGATTACAAAGTTATAAGGTAAAACCTCCAAATTACGAATCTCCATATTTCGAAAAAACCCCTATTACGAAGTCATGACGATGCATGCAAAAAAACCTCCCGTAACGAACCTCTACAATTACGAAACCTCCGTAAAACGAAGTCCACGCGTGGAACCAAACATGGAAGTTACCTCTTTTTAACAAATTTTGTTGCCAGAAATAATTTTTTCCCGCATTTATAGGTAATATTACCATCGATATTGGAATAATGTTTGGCGTTTCTCTACACAGTGACAATGTTTGGGTGATTTTTTCTGTCGAAAATGTAGCTCTCACAAGGGGAGTACACGACCGTCGGGTGGCCAATCAAGCTCAAATTCTCGGATTCGGTAGTTCATGATTATTAATTCAATATGCCCAAGCAAGACGACGCACCTCCTGTAAATTTTTGAGAAAAATGCTATGTAAGCTCTGTAGAAAATCTTTATGAAAATGGCATCAGTGGCCCAGTGGAAAAGGCATTCGACTGTGAAAGGGAAGGTCCTGAGTTCAATCCCCACACACGGAAACTTTTTTTACTTCATTTTTCAAGTTTTTTATTGTTTAAATTTTCATATATTGTTCTCTTATCATTGTTACTTCAATAAAAAATATTTTTAAGGCAATTGTTTTAAATATAAATGAGTCGTTAACAGGGTAGGGAATGGAAAAATGGCTAAAATAACCTTTTCAACAGTGGTTATATATTTATTTGTTATATTTAAAGGTATAGTAGGGTATTGCGATTATAAATTGTCATATATAGGGGTTGGGAAAAAATAATGGCATTGGAATAAGTAATTGGGGGTGAAATCCACCCTAAAGACTGCTTATGCTTCTGTTGGGAATCGGGAATGGATCAGCTAAGGATTTGGATCAGAGTATGGAGAGTGGATAAAAACCTGGCGTCGGCATTAGGCTACTCTTAACGAATGGCGCCAAGGAGATCACGGTTTAACATCCCATCCGACGGACGGTGTACTGAACCATCAGTTTTACCCATATTACACCGAAGGATGGAATTTCAGAATTCTCTGAAATTCATACCGTAGAATAGGATGTGGAAGGCTAATACACTACCTAACCACTCCAGTTACTTCTTTATTTATGATTTGCATGTTTCAGGATGATGTCGTAGAAGTAGGGAAAGCAAAATGATTTGCGGCACCACGAGCAAATGGAGGACGCGTTCTTTCCACAGCCGCAATGACTTTTATCCTATACCTACCCTGTTAAAGACTCACTAATATAAAAAAAAATTGCCTTAAAAATAGTTTTCATTGACGTATCGATGATTAGAGAACAATATATGAAAATTTAAACAATAAAAACTTTGAAGAATGAAGTAAAAAAAGTTTCCGTGAGTGGGGATCGCACTTGGGACCTTCTCTTTCGCAGTGGTATGCCTTATCCACTGGGCCACCGACGCCATTTTCATAGTGGCATTCTACAGAGCTTACATAGTGCAACATGCTTTTCTACGATTTTTAAATGCATTTTTCTCAATGCAAGGCAAATTAATGTGAGTTGCGTCAGAAAGCAACACGAAATCTCGACTGCCCCTGAGACTACGCAACCCGTATATCACCTTCTTACTTACGAACCTCCGTACAACGAAGTCATTTTTCCGGTCCCAGCGAATTTGTTATAGGGAGGTTTTACTGTATTTGCAAAAAAAAAGATTGTTTAAGTTGCACTTCTCCCAATACTGAAATTAGTTTTAGAATATTTCTGAGCCTTATGATAACAAATAGTAGAGGTGAACTTTTCAATATTAAAATTATTGAAAAATGATCTACAAAATTCCATGACTCAATCAAGATTAAATCACCTGGCTTTAATGAGTATAGAATCAGATTTACTCCATTTAATTAAATTTGAACATATCATTGCTGATTTTTGAAGCTTACTTTGACATAATTTTTAATTTTCAACGTTGTATAAATTATTCATCTTTTACAATAATATCATCACAAAATTTATTTTGCTGATTTTTCATCCTGATTGCGTGGCCTTTTATTAATTAATTTATCTTTAAAAATTAAATTATACATTTTCTAACAAATGCAATGACATTTGAAAATATATAGGTTTTGTGAGTATGAATGATGAAAAAAATAAAAATAGCATTGAATAATCATTTGACTAAGCAATCTGAAAAAAATAATTCAAACGCGTATCTTGTGTGATTATTTGAAACGAATTGTGTTTATGCTGTCCTTAAAAGGGCCACACACTATTTCAGACTCAGGGGCCTCTCAATTCCAAAAGATAGCTCTGCCGGCGAGAAATGGAAATTATTTGGAAGAACATGAAGGAAGGGAAGGCTTCAGAGCAAAGAGGCAGGTTTTCGGACCTTAGGAAAAATCAAGGACAGAGCTGAAATAGACAGAAGACAGGAAAAAACAAGCACAGCAAGAAAGTGAAGGAGTATAGCAAGAGGAAAAAGGACTAACTCCAAAGTGGTCAGTGGTTAGCCAATTCAAAAGAAGTAGAGACAAATGTTAAGGATATTTTCTGAAACATAGATAACAGCCTCCTGAAAACTGCAGTGGAAGAAGCAACGGCTGGGAAGAATCATTAAGGAATATAATGGATGGAATGCATAAAGCATATTAGGATGAATTTCAAAACTAGGAATTTTAAAGGGACCAAGCAATTAGCTGAAATGAGAATGGAGTGGAGAGCTGCAGCAAACCAAACTTTGGATTGATGACAGCAGATGTAGATTGTAAATGCAAACAAAGCATTGGAAACGTTTGCACTGGGAATGAAAGGACGGAAACTGAAGAAGCCTGTTAGGTTAACAGACATTCAAGCATTGATAAGCCAGTCAGACTGTAGTCAGGTTTTTAACTCCAAAATAATCAATTTTTCTCCAATTTCAGCAAGGGCACATTTCCTTGGAAACCTGAGCAATGGCTATGCACGGGAAATTTCACCCGGGCCATTTATGGTTTAATTAAATTAAATTATCAATAAAAGCAAATTACAGTAGGGGTATTTTGTACCCCAACCTCTCCATGTGTGCTTAATTACTTTTTTATTTAACCTTTAACCTGAAGTAATGATTTAAGAAATTTTGTGAAAACTCTGCCAACTAGCCTTCCTTCTATGCTGCCGAGATGAAGAAATTATACCAAATTTTCTTAGACTGCATCACCACCTTCATTCAAGCCGCACGGCGAGGATCCTTCAACAGGCCAGTACGTCATTACTACGAGCAGCCATCAAAGAAACCCGACGCGAACTAGACAAAGTCAGCAAGAAACTATTTCATATTTACCTGTTTCTAGCTAACTCAATAAAAAAGAAGACTTTGATCGACTGGACAAAATGACAGCAGCCCACATGGAATCCGTTGCGGAAACCAGGAAGAAGAAACAAGAAAGGAAACTCGGGAAACTAAAAGACTCTCAGAAAGGTGCTTTCTGAGAGTCTTTTAGTTTCTGAGAGTCTATTATATCAAAGGAACCAGATTTGATTGTAAACTTATCAAGACTCCCACTTTATACAGTATTGAAATCAATTCTTCAAAAAGGACTTAATTTCGCCATGACGCCAACAAGGATTCTGGTGGAAGAAATTATTAGTGGAGTTGAAAGCACCATCGGACACCTATCCCGGGACGACGCAGAAGTGATAGGACAGGATACATGCAGAGTCCTAAGAACAGCTAACATTAAGAAACAAAAACAGAACGTCACCAAGCAAGAGAAGCAGTCCTAAAGAATCTCAGAAATAATCTCAGACATCGTCATCTTACCAGCCGATAAAGGGAACTCAACAGTTATATTAGATAAGGAGGAATACGAAAAGAAGATGCAGGAACTCCTGAAAAATGGTCCTTACCGCAAAAATGAGAAAGATCCGACCACCCGTTACAAAAGAGAAGTAACCGAAGTCGTCAAAAAATGGGTCGAAGATCCAGAACTTAAGAAGAGATTGACCCCACAGGACCCAAAAACTCCTTGCACATATGGCCCCCCCTAAAATCCATAAAGAAGGCATACCCCTGAGGCCCATTGTTAGCGCTATCGATGCACCTGCATACAAGCTAGCTAAACATTTAGCAGGAGAATTGCAGCCTAAGGTGGAAGAGGCCAGCTCATACGTGAGACTCGCAGCATTTTTTGAAGATCATCGAAAACATCCGGGTTAGTCCTAGTGATATTCTCGTCAGTTTTGACGTGGTATCGCTTTTTACCAGCATTCCCTGTGACGAGGCGATCTGCATAATCGAAGAAGAATTCGGTGAAAACATCGCCAAGTTGACAGAGATATGTTTGACCAGCACCTTTTTCCGGTGGAGGAACAACTTTTACGAGCAGACATCCAGAGCAGCTATGGGATCGCCTATCTCACCAGCGGTAGCGAATATTTACATGGCAAACTTCGAGATGAGAGCACTTCAAAACGCGGTTAATAAGCCTAAGATCTGGTTGAGATACATCGACGACACTTTTATTATATGGACGCATGGCTGAGAGAAGCTTGATGAATTTTATTATTACTTAAATAGTATAAATGACAAGATTGTTTTTACAATGGAAGTGGAAAAAGATGGTAAAATTCCATTTTTGGACGTATTGGTGCAAAGGAGAAATGATGGAACTCTGGGACACGCGGTGTATAGGAAACCCTCTGCCACCAATCGGTACCTCCAGGCAAATTCACACCATCATCCCACACAGATAAATGCGGTACTCAATACCGTAATTCAGCGTTCCTGCAGAATTAGTGACGAGACCAACTTCCTGGCCGAAAGACAGAAAGTGGAAGCCATTCTACAGAAGAACGGATATGACAAGAGAGCCATCTCCAAAACATTTTACAAAATCATGACCAAGGATGAGGACGGCCCAAAAAAAGAAGAAATTGGGACTCCGGACGCAAACAACCTGGCACCCAAGAGAGCATTCCTTCCTTACGTCCGGGGCATAACGGATAGAATAGGAAACATCCTCCGCAAACATGAAATCAAAGCTGTGTTCAAGCCACATTTAAAAATTAGAAACTGCCTGAGGAGTGTGAAGGACGCAACACCATTTCAAGTGGAAGGAGTGTATGAGATACCATGCCAAACTTGCAAGAAGAAATATATCGGCGAAACCGGACGCTCTGTCAAAACCCGCTTAGAAGAACACGAGCGGGCTATTCAACTGAAACAACCCTTAAAATCAGCAGTAGCGGAACATTCAGCCTCGGGGCACGCGATTGACCTCAGACAAATAAAGATAATCACCAAAGTGAAAAACTTCAAGCCCAGGCTGATCTGCGAAGCTTTGGAAATAAGAAAATGCCATCAAAATTTCAATAGGGACTGTGGCCTCCAAGTCAGCCACACGTGGGACCCTGCTTTGAACCGAAATAAAGATGCAATGACTACTCCTTCCACTTCTCCCCTTCCCATCCTTTGCCCTCCTTTAAACCCCTGTATAAAATCCACCAACTCAACAGATACCTCATTCCCTTTGATAAAGTGGCCAGCAACGGCCACGAAACGTCGGGTATCACACCTGGTCATAGTGTGCGGGGTACACCCGAAAAAAACAAACATACATTCAAATATGGTCTCTATTGGTAATAAAAAAATCTCACTCTAACTCACTTTTGGAAAAATATGCTTTAAGTATATGGCAATCTTACCCACACCCCACTGATGAAACTGGAATATGTACTTTTTATGCAATTATTTTTTTCTTCTTTCAGGATAAATTTTTAGTTTAACTCTTTTCAAATAAACAATTTCAGTTTAATAGCTTAACCCTATGCATCATTTAGCGACCAAACAAGCTATTTCCACTTAGTAGAAAAAACTAATATGAGAAATGATACATCAGATTCTCTTCTGTAACAATGTAACTACTATATAATTTCTTACTTTTCTCTCTCCCATTGAGTATCAACAGGATATCTACTAGTGAACCATAAAAACTAAGATAATAAAATTATCTGTAAGTTGGAGGAATAGAACATTATTATATTGCAGATTATATATAAGGAATAATTAATACGTTGGCAAATGTACTGATAATAGTTCATTTTAATCAACTAAAACTGTCATTTGAGACAATATTATTTTTTACATTTTGTTGGAAGTTGTAATATTTGCTAGGCACATTGTGCTGCACTAGTAGTGTCATATGTCCCTACTCAGACGTAACCACTTATAAAAAGCCGAGTGAATAAATGTGGGTCGCCAAGCAAGTCTAATCTAAAACCGAACTGCGACTGATAAAAGGTAAAATTTTAGACAACGAGTTGCAATATGGCACATCTGCAGAAAAAGAAAAGTGGAGATACATTCTAAAGGTAGTTATAGACAGGCTCTTTTACTGGCGGTACCCGGCGGAATTACATTCCGGCACCTTTTTTGGTCGGAGTAAATTGCCTAAACTCATATAAATCAATCTAAGGTCATTTGAATTTTTTCATTAATTAATTCTCGGATTTAATTTGGGAATTAAGGATGCAGTTCATCTTCCAGATAGTGAGCATATTACCAAAAGTTAGCACGGGAAATGTAACTCTTGCGGATAACGTAACTCTTATGGACAACTGAGTTCCACCACATTTTTGTCCAGAAAAAAAGCTCTGGTAATAGACATAGTACTGTTTTGTGCCAAAAACAACCTGGCACTGAGAAGAAGAGTCAAATAAATTGGACATTGTAAATCTGGTATATTTTTTAGTACTGTAGAGCTCCTGGCCAAACTCAATCCACAAACGAAACACGTGTCCTCTATTACAAAAGGAAGCCTTTCGTACTTCTCACCAACTACACAAAACGAAATAATTTCTGCACTAGGATAAGCAGTCAAAAATCAAATTGTGGCAAAAATCCTCCAAGAAAAATATTTCAGTATCTCATTTGATTGTACTCCAGATATCAGCCACCAAGAACAAATGTCAGAAATTTTGCGCTATGTAGATACAAATAATGGAAAATTGAAGAAAGCTTTTTAGCTTTTATTAAAAAACTGATGAAAAAACCGGCAGTGGACTCACGGATGAAATTGTAAATAAATTAAGCCAAGATGGCCTTACACTATCAGGCTGTAGGGGACAGTCGTATGGCAATGGTGCTAACATGGCAGGTAAATATGTATCAAGGTGTTCAAGTGCGAATCTTACAATTGAATGAACATGCCAGATTTTTACCATGTAGTGCTTACTCACTAAATTTAGTTGGAGTTCATGTGTCTAGTGTAACACCAGAAATGACTACGCATTTCGGCACAGTGCAAAATATTTTTAATTATTTTCCTGGATCAATTGAACGATGGCAAGCTTTATCAAATTTAAAATTGACTTTGAAGGGTCATTCTGATACGAGATGGTCATCAAAATATAATTCAATTCACCCATTGCATACTTAGCTACGGCAAATAATGAAAACATTACCTACCACTGCAGAGTGAACTGTTGAAAGGAGGACTTTACAGCTGATTCTCGACCTTCATCATTTAAAAAATGGTTAATTTCAAATTTATTTGTTAATTGGTCGTATTGGATCATCTTCTTAAAAGTATTAACAACATTAATTGCATTTTACAAGAAATACTGTTTCCATTGAGGTAACATCAAAACACTTGCAGGGCCTTGTGGATTTTTTGAATGAATTCAGAAAAAATCAAATTGCTGCGTACTGATTCAGCAAAAAATCTAGCAAACAAGCAGAATCAATAGTCCTCTACCACCTGTATTGCGAGGGACCCCAAAGCAGAATGTGTTTTATCTTTCTGCAACAGTTGTTGCTAAGACGAAAAACTTTCTGCGAGTGCGGGCGTTTTAGTAATAAATTAATCATAGAGGATTTATAGGTGGATAAGTAAGCCATTCACACATGATCGAAAGCATTCACACATGATCATGGCTCAGAAGCTTGGCGTTTCTATGAATTATTGAATGCTGCATTCCAATATTTTTTCAGTGTATACGATATCTTTCTGCAGCACTCATTTTCATTCTGTGACAATGTCGCACTGTCGTTTGATATTCTGCTTAGGGTGCGAGGTAGATACAATCTGGTGATGGATGATTTCGGATGAAGACTTCAAAAGATGGTCATAATCTTCCCCGTTTCCCTATCAAGGTTCTGAAACTCTTAGACATTCCATTTCATGTATTCGAAGGCGTACAGCAGTCTAGGAACAACAAACATGTTCATGGCAAACAAGGTTCTTGCCTGACAGCTCTAATTGAAATTCTTAATAGAATTTACTTAATGTAAATTTCTTGAAATCATTAATCATTTTGTAGGTTAATTTCCTTCTTCCATAAAATATGCTTAAAAGATGCTAAAATATCAAAAAGGGAATGCAAGTTAGGGTGAACTCAACTTTCGTTTGCACAGGGCCCCTCAAATCCCTTGAGAAGGCCCTGACACTACCTGTGACTTCAGCCAGCTGTGAACGATCTTTCAGCAAATTAAAATTAATAAAAAGCAATTTACGATTGCAGATCGGTCAAGTTATTAACTCAGATAAAAATTGAAATTAAGCAACCCATAACAATGTATGAAGGTAGTCATGCATATATGCGTTACTTAACTGGGAACAAAAAAGACTGAAACATATGGATGTTGTGCACAAATTTGTTAGAGACCTAGCTATGAATAAAATCATAGATGTAAAATATATTCCATCAGACTGTCAAACTGCAGATGTTTTCACCAAGGGTTTATCATATGGTGTGTTTTCTAAGCATCACAATGAACTTGGTATGAGTGAAATAAGACAAGAAAGATTGTAAGCAGTGTGCCTTGCAAATTTTGAGGAGTGTTGGAAGTTGCAATATTTTCTAGGCACACTGTGCTGCACTAGTAGTGCTATCTGTCGCTTCCCAGATGTAACCACTTGTAAACAGCAGAGTGAATAAAAGTGGGTTGACAAGCAAGTTGCCTGCGAGAATGTCTTTGGACACCGGAGTGAGTGTACCTTTATTTTCTGATCCCCGATAACCTTACACTGCGCCAACACATATAAATATAATGAACAACATAAGCAAGGATGCGTAGCTTGATGCAGCAACATCAATTTCTTAGCTAACATAAACCTCAAATACATGACCCAAACTGTAGATCACATAGATGGTAGATGAGGAACATAATCCACATGGAGCTTCCAAGGTAGAAAAAGGATTCCACTTTACCTAGTGCCTCTCTTTGTTGGGTATATGAAACAGAAGAGCTATCAGGAAATAAAGGAGTAATCGAAAGACAGGAAAGAGTAGAGGACTCCAAACTAATTCCAGATGGAACCATAAGTATATGGATTTGAATATAACCTCCGAAGTCCTGACTGCAACACACTCAATAATGAAAAGAAATCAACACTCAAATAATAATGGCATGGTCAACAAAATAATAAGAGATCCCTCTCAAGAAGGAAAAGCTGCAGAGACATTTTATTCAACATGGAAGGATTTCAACATAAGTAGAATGACGTGAAATGCTGATCATTCCAATTTTGTTACCTTTGCAGTGGATGCAAAACATTCATCATTTGTATTATAATTTAAAATTCAACTTGGGTTTATGGGTCCCACGTCAGAACAGATAAATCACATAATGAACCAGACTAACATAAATAAAAACGTCACTGATTCAACCAGTAGTGTATTAAATAGGTACATTCTTGGGTTTTGTATCGTGTATAGATGATACCATGATTTTAAGAAACCAGATATTTCATGAACCACCACCAATTTTGAGCATCCAATGCGATTTTATTACATTGTGATCTTAACGAAACACCCTCTTGTTATGATCTCAACTCTTCCGAGGTGGCAAGCCACGTCAATAAAGCTTATGTGCCAGTGTTTAGTGAACGCACGATAAGGATGTTTCACAAGAACTTCCTTCCAAATACGTGTGTCAACAACTGACCTCAGATATAACTTGGAAGAAAACTGACGAAGGATAATGTTATGTTTACATACTAATATAAATACTTTTTATTTGTATACTTCCAAGTTGGACATTATGAAACCGGAATCAAGATATAATCTAAGACACGTTCTAAACAGATTTCTGAATTTCCACTGAAAAAGCGAGCAGTATTTCCACATCACAAAGTTATAAGACAAATTGATCAATTGAAACGATTTCATCTATGTGGTCCAATAGCCATTGTGCGCTTGTCATGACATTTCAAAGACATTCAATGTCATTGTAAAGATGCCCGAAGAATATCGATTCACAATAAGTTCTCAAGAGAATGTAGTTTACCAAAAATAACATTTACAACCGGGCGTATTCGTGTCTGACGTAAACACGTTACCCTTTAGTGTACACACACGCCCACCTAACGGTGCCACAAGTAAAAATTAAAAATTCATAACGCACAATGGAAATACTTCGTTAAAAACTGAAAGCATTACCAAATTATTTCCTGAGTCAAGAGTTTCACTGCGTCCCTTAAACACTTCTCTAAAGTTTCCGGAAATTGAAACACCTCAAAACGAAACATAATGGAAACACTTGAACACCCATTTCACAGCATAATGCAAAAATTCAATTATTTTCTGTTCCTTACCTCAGTACCGACGACGTAGCACTTATGTGAGATATGTGATTCCTTCAGGTTAACATTCACAGCCTCCTTAACATTGTCCCACCTGACAAATTCCACATTACTCCCAAATCGGCCCAAATTCAGTTCACTCCAATGAATCCCATAGAGATGGCGTTTTAAGCGAGAAAGCCTACGCAACAGGTTTTTGAAGCGGGCCTTGATGGTGGGATATTTGAATTATTGAAAGTTAATATGATGGAGTCTCTCGTGTATTTTAAAGGTAAACATTCTTCTACATCTTATAAAGTTCATGAAAACGCAATATCAACATCCGCAAACAATAAATAACGACCCATTCTCACCGTGCTTTCCAAGATCTAACAGAACTACTTCCGTATGTGCAGAGCCCTACTGTTATGAAGCATACCATCGGGGAAGATGACATGTAATTCCAAAATCCTTTGAGTCCGATTTCATATGTGATTATATAATTACATTATTTTCTTGTATGTGACCTTTACATTGTAAGGAAGGTGTGGTTGGAGGAAAGAACGACAATATGTACCTCCCTCTGTATGTTTTACTCCCTCATAGCCGTATAACAATAAGCTGTTGACTTATGTGAGAATTGATTAATTTAATATATAGATGAATTTCGCACCAAGTGACGTTTCAAGCTTTTGTTTTAAGTCTCTTTTAATACGCGCAGACCAATCGGGAAATAATCTCGTCACCCAATTGGGTTAACCTTCGAAGGGCCAAAGGTGCAATATTCTATGCACCTTTGAAGGGCCCAAGCAGTTATCTATCTTTACTGTGGCTGCACCACGAAAGACTCGAGCGTGACATTGAAAATCGTGTCGGATATCTCTTTCCCTCTTCAATGCATTAATTACATTTTTGCCGTAGCAAAAGTGTCCGCCATATTGTCAGTACAGAATGACGGAGGAAACAACTCTTTAACAAATAATTACAATTTGAGGTGGTGAAAAGCATTAATGTCTATCTCAAATTGTGAATAGTACCATGCCCCTAACCAATATAATCATATCCGATCCCATTACTGCAAAATTTATTCATCAACACCCTTGCGCCCAATATGACGCCAGCAATGAAAGCGCGGTAAGCGCCATTGAACGGCCGTATTGCGTCATTTTGGTAGGGGTCTTCAGAAGCTTGGAGGCTTGGAAGACGGCGAAGAGTTGGAACTCATCTTAACTTTCGGGGAGAGTAAGCGTTGAAGCGAGTGATGGCGGTATACGATGAAAATGTCATTGATTTAGATCTTAGGAAATCCAAATCAGCGTTTGAGAGAACTGTCAAGGTATTATCTTGCTACTAAATTTCCCCACGTGCCTCGATCGTGATTTACTTTTCCCTATAGGCTATAGCCTTTTCGGTCGATTTAATGTATTTTATGTAAAGGTCGTGGTTGGCCTATTTCTTTTCTGAGAGCTTATTAGTAATATACATAATATATAGTGAATGAAGCATTTTTATTTGAAGGGGCATGTTTCTGCTTGGATTAAGCTCTACGAATGTAAGAGAGATGCTCTAAGATCCCTAGTTACGTTGATTTTTAAAGCCTGCAAGTGCCCTATTAAAGTCAGCGAAGAAATCCCAGATGATATGGAGTGGGACCTTTATCTTGGGAATATTGAAAACATGTTGGAAGATCATGTAAGTATACTTATACTGTTGATGTTATTCGCTGTGGCTTGACCGAATAATATTTAGAAGATCTTAATGGCGTTCCAATATATTTCTTCCTGCGAAATTCATTCAGCGGATACATGGAATAGGTAGTGATCATTTCCCTGTTGAAACCGTAACTTTGTGAGCTCTTATTGTTCACCAAGTGAAGCCCTGGCGGTTTTTGAGAGACCATTCGGCATTATTGTTAAGCGTTTTTCTAAGCTTCCGTAAGGCGTTGTAAATCCTGAGCGATTGCTCAATTAGGCGTTCATTGAGCACAATTGTGAACGCTTTATGGATTTTGAAAGCGTTTCATAAAGATTCCTTGGCGTTTCCTGGGCGATCCGTGAACGCTCATTGTATTGGTGAGGTTTTCTTAAGGCGTTGTTTAGCGTCTTTACAGGGGTTCGTGGGCTTTCGTTGAGCAATGAAAACGCTTAGTGGAGCCGGGTGTTGGGGATTCATAAAGCATTCTTAAGGGGTTTCACGGACGCTCAAATAAGGTTCCTTAAGGCGTTGTCTGCCCTACCGATAATCGTTTGTATAGCCTCCTCACTTGGGACCGTCACATATGTTTTAGCCGCGTCCATGTGACGCCAAATAATGTTTCTGACCCTAGATAAATGTCGGGAAAAAATACTGCAATGAGGTAAGTAATTATTGCTGGGACGAGACATAGTGAATTTCTGGGTGCCATCGCAATCACATCGGTATGTACAACCATTTATCCCCCTCATTAAATGCATTCTCATACACTGACTTTGCAATATACCTACTTTTTTATGTCCATTTACTCTCACTTTAAACTTTCTTGCCCTTCACTGCAAATTTGTTTGCTGCCCAATGACCTCGCAATCCCTTGCTCCCACCACTGAAACTCCCTTGCCGTCTATAATAAAACTTCCACACCACACTTACTTGATTCGATGAACCATTCTTGGCCATATAACGTCCCCACGGTCCCCACATTCACATACGCTGAGCCAGCCAAGCTTGAAGGACAGGGAGCAATGACAGGGTTAACGTATATATGTACTACAACCTCATGAAGATCTTCGAATGCCTTCCCTCGTAATGAAATAATTCAGGCTCATTTTAACACATTTATTAGATAAATTATTATGTACAATGAAATATAGGTATGAGCACACAGTGGATAAAGAATAGTAAAAACCACCGACAAGTGGGTATAGCACTATCCTTTCACAAATCTCTATCACAGTCTTGTAGCCAAATTATGAGTTAGATAAAAGTGATGAAATTCGTCTCTCTCAGCGAAAACACTTAGTTCGTAATCAATCTGGCTATCTCACTAAGTAGAAATCCTCCGGAAAACTTTGCGTATTCTTCATGGACGACGAGTAACAACACCATCAACTGCACATAAGTTGTACATAAAGCTCTTGAAACAGAGCTTTAGTTGCACATGAAAACTAACGCCACCAGGGCGAACATAACCCTATTTCTGGCTTACAGTACCCGAAATACGAATGTATGGTAATTAAAACAACTGATTTAATGATATATAAGTAAATACTCCAGATTTGTGACTTAATTTATCGGAAAACTCATAACAAAAACAACACCAAACATCACTCACAATAAACTCGCTAAACAACTACGAATTTCTATATTCATGGGCGAATCACAAGTTGTGAACGCTCAAAAGTGAGCCCCCGTGCCTGCAAAATAGTTCCATCATACCGTGTAAAGGTATCCTGTTTCTAACAGCGTTAATGAGAGTATGAAACTAATTTTTAATTCAAAGCAGTTGAAAGACATTTTTAGAACGTAATATCAAGACAGCTTTTAAGAAAATGCGTTTCAAGCCATAATATCAAAACTGCCTGTTGAAATGACAATTCAGAACATAATAATTGATTCCGCTTGAACAATATATATATTACTTGACATTAATTAGATTCCTTGCATGCTGCAGTATTAGAACGGTATTCTCTCCATATATTTACGAAATGTGTGCTTGTGTCATAAACGCTTAAATATAAGCATTTCAAGAGAGCTCTTTAGTGCTTTAGAAACGCCCAGTAGGGGATTTCCAATGCGTTTTGGAAATCTTTCGCGAAAAGCATTCAATGAGAATTCATTATCGTCGTAACAACGCCCGTTCACTAAGAATTCGTATTCAGTATTACAAACGCTCAAGCAAACGCCGAGGAAAGCATTCCAAGGCTTTTGTTGGGCGTTTCTTGAGAGTTTGCCTGTAAGCATTTGGCGAGTGCTTGTAAATGCCGAAGGTACGCCTAGTAGAGCATTATAAAAGCGTTCGGAAGGCGTTTACTTGAGAAAGCGCCCAAAAGGCATTTGCATTGCTCAACCGACGCTCGAAAATCGCCGGAACACTCAGGAAATGCCCGACAAATGCTCTATTGAGCATTCTCACTCACCGCAAAACCGCCAGGGAGACTGAATCGAAATTAAGCACGGAAATTAATTTGGCATATTATACGTTTCTTTCATTTACATTCAAGGTCGCCTGGTGCTATTATAGTGGCTTTTAAAGCAACTGCCTATTAAGAACCTTTATTAGTATGCGGAAACAGGATGTTGTGATACACAAGCATCATGGAAAAAGTTATTGGCTCTAAGCCTATTTTATTGATCATGGCATGTCTTTGAATTTCTCTACGCGTAGTCTTTTATTTCACCCACTTTTACTGACATGTTTTACATTTTATATCCGAAGCCGTCCACTTCATGATTTTTTTCATTAATTACATATGTAATATAGCATATAATGTAATATAATATTATAATAGAATATATTGTTGTAGGTATTATAGCAATATTGCAACATAGAACTAAATAATCTACTACTCTTTATGAGGGTCAATCCATACATAGTGGTCCAGAGGTGGCTGCTTGATGATTTTTTTATATTTTACTATAAAAACTACCATTTATTGAGAATAACCCTGCTAAAAATTTCTACTGGTTTCAGTAGGATTTTCTACTGAGTCCTACTGAACTCTACTGCACTCTATTGGATCCCAACCGTTTTCTACTGTTATGGGTACAGTAGCCTACTGAATTGTACTGGTTTCTATAAACCAACTGAACTCGACTGTTTTCTACTGTTCAGATAGGTACAGGAAGGTAGTTAATAAGATAGCTAGCAAGATAGTATACTCTGACAAACTAAATCATGCCATTGCGCAATAACATTAAATTGATTAGTGGCAAATAATATTTCTTTAGTAGTAAAAACAGTAGAAAATAGTAGCAGTACAGTAGAGCTACTGTAAACAGTAGCAGTGCAGTAGACCTACTGTAAACAGTAGGATTACAGTAGACTTACTGAAAACAGTAGAGTGTTCCAAAAAGCCTATAGGTTGCTGTAAACAGTAGGTGAAATTTCCAGTAGGGAAAAATATGTCATTTTATTTTTTTAATTTTATTTTCCTGATAGTGGCCATTTTTATGTTAACGAAACACCGATTTTAGGTGATTTCAGTGTTCTGCAGAAAAGCAAATATCTACAATTCTGTGTATCTTAGAACAATCAAACAAAAACCAAATGATTCAGTAAATAATGAACTTAAGTAAAGGTGATGTATCAACCTAAAATTAAGTCTAAGGGTCCAAATATTGCTTCAAAGGTTTCATCACTTAACTAAAAAAATCAATTTTTACAATTTTTAAAAATAGGAAGGCAAGATATTTAATGTTTAGTTTTTTTACTTGAAAGGTATAGAGCCATGCTTTAAGTTTTCTGATTTTTAAGCTGTGGACTAAGTGGTTTTTTTAATTAATTTTTTTAAGTTCTTGATTTTTCAAAAGTTCCGAAGGTTAATGTCCATTATCTTTGTTGGGCACGAAAATAAAGTTTTTGAAATTTAGCCCATTTATAGTCCTTTATATGAGGAATAACCAGTAAAAATTTTGTGTTGTGGACTCAACTATTTACGAAGATATTAAACATTGAGAAGTACCAAAATATTGACGAAGTCAAGATCAACACAGCGCCATTTAGTACACTTTTAAGTAATGTTTTATGCCTTTAAAATCATTATCATAACTCATTAATCAGTTTTCACCTCATTTTAAAAGTTATCATAAAGTCAAATTTTTGTATAGTTAATTTTAGCTAAAATGTAAATGCAGGCCTTACCCAGATAGCACAGATTCCGTCGTATCTAATTCGTATGCAGATACCATCCAGTGACGAACTGGATACTAGTACCCATTGTATCCTTTTGTATCTAGATATGATCCAATGCCAAACCGTGTACGAACGCGATAATTATTCGTCAAATGTCAGGTATGAACCGTGTACGAAAGGATACAACTGCTTGGAGTACAGGAATAACAAATAGCCGATGTCATCCACATTTTTCCACTAGCTTTTAAATATTAATATTTTTCCAATGAATTTCAGATTCACAAATGACCAATTACTCGTTAAATTGCCGTAAACGCACACAATCCTACAATCTGCTGGACACCAGGCTTCCATAGTCAGGCAAAATATTCCTAATTACCCCACAAACATCAGAGGAAGGCAATAATAACAAGTGTAGGATAGGAAAGAAAGAATAAATAAGATACGTATATATTTATATATACCTTCATTTTTATTTAAAGCAAAAATACATAACAGTCTTTGATGCACATGTCAGAATGTGTCCAAGCTAAAATCAACATTTCTTGTTTCGTACGTATCTCCTTCCTTATAAAGTTTAAAACAACTATGAATGCAGTCATTTCAAGTAAGCACATCCACCTGTAATTGAAATATATGTAGCCCATTAAAAACTTATATCACTGCTTGGGAATGGCTTTCTACACCAAACGCATGTGCACATTTTTCTGAAATACACGAAAGTACACTTCCTACATTCACCATGTCTTCCTTCCGCATCAAAGAACGTTTTGTATGCATATTAAAAATGCTAACAACACTGCATTCGAAATTACACAGACAATGTATCTTTAATGCGTACCTATGCATTAAGAAAATCCAGCAAGGATCCTTACCAATTAATTAATTAACCTCATTTAATTAATTAATTAACCCTGAGGGGGGGGGGGGTCACCACCTTGTGACAATACAGTTAAACCCCTAAATTAGACTTCCAGGGACCCTAGAAAAAAAGTGTAAATTGCGGGAAAAGTAGAATTTACACTTATACATCCATGTTCTTTCACTGGAGTAAGGGTAAAAATAAGAAACACTGATAAACTGAAAAAGAGCAGTGTCATAATTTATTCCTTGACGTAGCACTTCTCATTTATTTATATTTGATGAAAAAATACATTTAACATCTGAGACAAATTGAAAATTAAGAAAGGATGAAGATGGCAGGGCGATTAACATTATATTTGTTATTAGCAACCATTGAAACTGTACAATGAATATAGCATGATTATTTTTAGAAATGTGATATTTTCAACTGCTTGGACTTCCTTTGCCTATTAATAATATTATGCACTTTATTTTCAATTTTCTCCAGTTCCTCAAGCATTTGCTCACAGCAGTCACTATAGGTATACCTACCAAGTAATTTCTTAAGAGCTTGAACAGCACACACTGTGTTGCCTACCATAGTTATAACTCAGGAATTGAGGCATTGCAAATGATCTCAGTTCTCCTCCACGGGTTCTATAATTTTTCATCATATCTGGCTAAGAATCCATTTTTATTCTTCATAGTTTCTACTTAGGTAAAAAATTAATACTCCCCTGCAGGTTCAATCACAGTCGAGCACCCATAACCCGGTAATCCAGGAGCACGCTTTAGTCCGGCAGTGTTGCGAAAACAACCTCATACATATTCCGAGAAATCAAAAATTTTTAACCATAAACGTTGTTTTAAGAGATTTTGACTCTGCACTTAATAAACATATTTCCTTTAATTGCTGGAATATAATGTAACTTATAATTATTTCAAGGTAATTTCATTAGAAAATAATTGTACACGCAATATAAACTAATTATACGATTAAGTTACGCACATTGCAGTTTGAAATCCTCACTGTTGGCTGAGAAACCACTATAATGGTTTAGTGACTTGGCGTGGCTACACTACTTCATGGTGCGAACATTTAGCCATGCTTAAATATAATGCTTCATTGCTTATTCTCTGGCTGTAAGGTGCAAGAAACTTCATTAAAATTCTTTGCTACGTACGCAGTTATTATGACATTGTCCAATCTAATAAGTGGGTGGAGCGATGCCAGCGGCGTGAAGCGACGGCACAAAACTACCTGTTGCAGAAAAAGTAGAATTTTATCCTCACCTGCCTCCTTAAACAGCAATGTGGATGAAGCAGACTAAACTGCTCCATTGAAATTAACCTTAATTTCTTAACTCCCGATGCGACGATAGCATAAAAAACGATGATACAACTGATCGTCAATCGCATTAATCGATCAGCCGCGGCGAGGAGTGTTGCGTTATGAAAAATGTTTCGTGGTTTTCATTTTTATTTCGGTATGCTCAAATTTTCCTCAAAATATTAACAAATATATTTTTTCTAAATATGATTATTTGTGAATTAAAGGTTTTGGGGTGTCCAAATGGGGCGAAAGGTTCCATGTATTCTGGCGTTTCGATGTCCGATACGACCCTCGTCGCCAGGGGCATCAAAAGATTCACTGGAAAAGTACTGTCTTTCAGCGATTTATGAAGTTAAAACCAGATATTTATTATCATTTTTATGCATGGAAAAAGTAAAAAAAAGATATTATAGAATTATCACTAACTGGAATGAATACCTTACATAAAAAAGACTATGCTTCATTTCATAGCTTAAATCATGGCTTGAATCATATCTGGCAGACTACAAGTTGATGTAGTTCAAATTTCTGTTACTAATGGCGCTGTATACTATTCCCGCCACATTCAAATTCTTTCTTAAAAGAGGTCCTATTGCTTCTCTCTTTCGTATTTTTTCCGCATGTATGTACAAGACAAAGTCAAAAAGTGTTTTACAAAGGATGATACGCATGAGTAATGGACTTAAGAAGTGAATTTCATTTTTTGAAAGAGCGCGTTGTGGTGCAAATTGCAGCAAAACTGAAAAATGCAGTCTAAATTCGGGGTTCTGCATACGTTGGGAACATAGGAAATTGAATGGGACTTTGCAAAAGTGGTGTAAATTGCGGGAAAACGTAATTTCCGATATCGCAAATACGAGGTTTCACTGTATGTGAAAGGGGGGAGGGGAGGCTATGCTTCGTGTGGCATCCACACTTCCACTGTGTACTATGTCTTATTTTTACTTGGACTTTGGAGGGTAGTAGAAGTTTTGTTCATTTTTGTGACATCATTAAAAAGGGGGTGTGACACCATTAGTGATAAACTGTGACTGGGGGAGGGTGGAGGGGGTCAAGTTTGGTCCAAACTTGTGTGACACAATTTATGGACACCACTTACGCGTAAATACGTGGCAAATAAATAAAGAAAAAAAAATAAACAGACATGAACGTATATATACGGGCAAATGTTTTTTCGGTGGAATATTTTGCACGTAATATTACGGGCATAGGACAGAAGTGGTTAATAATTATTGATAACAGTAATAAAGTTGAAATATAAGGTGAGATGGGGTAAGTGCGACCTCCCTTCTGGAAGATCGCATTTCCGTTCTCAAAGCAGGTGGCAGTCTTGCAACATATTCCACACATTGTGACGGAACCAGAGCCAACTACTTTGTAATACTTAACCCTCTAGTTCTCGATCCACATGCTTAGAAATATATACCCTTCAATTCATCTCAGTCTTAGTTGGTTGTGAGGAGAGGTTACACCACAATTCCCTCAGAATCAACGCATCGGATGTGTTAGGTATGTACTATATCATGTTTTCTCTTCTTCATTGATTTATTTTCCTTGTTTTACTTGAAATTGTGGAACTCAGGTCATTACATTTAGTTTTGATGGGAGGTCGCACTTTCCCCGTCATAACCATTCTTTCCTACCTGGTGGGGCAAGTGCCACCCTGTAGCCTGGGGTAAGTGCAACAGGGGGTCGCACTTACCCCCGGCTACGAGGATATAGTATTTGTAGTTTCTGTCTGGCCATTCTTGCGTTAAACTTTCTTGTACAAATGTTACAAAATATTGTGGATTATAAAACTAGGTTAGATTCTTCACATCAACTTTTATTTTGAAAATTTCTTTGATAAAGAAAGCTTTCTTAGAGTTAGATTTCACAAAATAAATGCCTCGCATTGTACTCAGACCAGAGCAATTGCATCTTTGTAGGTGTCATAACCAAGGTTCTTCCCAGGTGAAATTTTTTACACTCATAAAAGTTAAACTTGACGCCTTTGCTGTGGCCACACGAAAAACAAGCTCTTATTTTATGTATTGTGAGTATTATCTTCACTCTCTTTAAGAACTGGTTACGTAAATTCAATAATGCCTATTGTGGGGGTTGCTGTCATGATATGAGTAATAATTATTGTTGCAGGGTAAAATGGTGCGAACTTACGTAAGAAAAACACGTAAAGGACTGACTTATAGTAAGGAAGACCTACAGAAGGCTCTTGAGGAGATTAGGAGTGGAAGAATGGGGAGAAAATGTGCTACCAAACATTATAAGATTCCTAAGACCACTCTTCTTGACCATCTAGAAGGACGACGTGGCATCAAGTCAGCATCCTTTGGTCGCAGCACTGCAATTCCAATTTCTGAAGAAAGGGTATTAGCAGAAGGGCTAATGTGTATGGAGAAATATGGATTTGGGTTGTCTAGAAAAGAGATTCTGGAAATGGTAGCCGAATATGTACGTAAAAATAACATAAAAACACCTTTTAAAGATGGTAAACCTTCAGAAGATTGGTTTCTTGGTTTTATTTCACGGCACAAACTTTCAATTAAAAAACCTCAAAGTGTAGAGTATGCAAGGAAGAAGATATGTGACCCTTTTGCGATGAATGCCTATTTTGATTTGTTGCAAAAGACAATCCATGAATTTCAGCTTAATAATAAACCAGAATGTATATGGAATCTGGACGAATCTTCATTTTCTACGGACCCAGGGAAGACGAGAGTTGTTGGTAAGAGAGGACTCCCCTCAACTCGTACAATTAGTTCATCTGGTCGTTTGAACATCACCGTATTAATGGCCACAAGTGCAAATGGGATTAAAGCCCCTCCACTGATCGTATTCAAAGGGATATCGTATGTTTGGGATAGTTGGTGCGCTCCAGAAAATACAGGATTTCAAGGAACTGCATATGCTGCTATAAGGAATGGATGGATGGAAACAGGTTTTCCAAAATTACTTCCAGAGAACATTCTTGCCTGCAATAGGAAATGAACGACCTATTTTGCTAATTTACGATGTGCATTCCACTCATTTGGGAATAGAATTAATTAAATTAGCTCAAAACAATGGAGTGCACATTTTAAAGCTGCCTCCACATTCTAGCCACCTGCTTCAACCTCTTGATCTTAGCGTATTCAAATCACTAAAAACGAGATGGGATGTTGAGCTAACAAAATGGCAGAGAAAGAATGTGGGACTAAATTTACCTAAGAGCCAATTTTCTAGGCTAATTGGAGACATTTGGCTAAAAACTGAAGAAGAAGTTATTCGTAATGGCTTCAGAAAAGGGGGTATTTTTCCTTTCAACCGTGATGTCATAGAAGATGAGAAGTATGACCCATTAGCATTGAAACGATGGAAAGAGAAACAGATAGAATCCAGGTTAATTTCAGTTCAGAGTTCAATTGACGCTGAAGCTGATGTATCTCTTGTATCATCTCATCCTACACCATCAACAAGTTCTTGCAGTGAGCCATCCACTGTGTGTCAGGATGCAACATCACATGAAGTGTCATTTGAGGAACTTTTATTGACGACTGTTCATGCAAACACTTTAGAACAAGGAAAGAGGGGAGTTAAACGGAAAAGAGTGGCAAAAGGGGCAGAAGTGGTAACAGGGGAATATATCTGCGGTCAAATGAAAGAAAACTTACGTCAAAGAGAATCCAGCAATAGAGGAAATAAAAAAATACTAAAGAAAACTGCTGAGGATTCAGATAATGATTATGATAGGGCATTGGGATTCATATCTTCTGATGATGAGGATGTAGATGACGCGGCATTGATGCCTGAAACAGATGATGGCATTAGTCAAAAAAGCTTAACAAATTTGGTGGCTAACATTCAAAGTGGAGATTGGATTCTGGCCAGATTCAGCAGCAAAAGGTCAGTTGCTCACTATGTAGGAAAAATTATGGATATTAATGAATCAGGTGATCCCATGGTTTGCTTTCTGAGGACATGTTTTGGTACTGAAATAAGTTTCATCTATCCACAGAATGAGGATTCTAGTGAAATACCAAGGGAAGACGTTGTAAAAATATTACGTAAACCCTCGGTTGGCCGTCGAGGAAAGTTAACATTTTGCCTATCTTTCTCGGGGTACAACTTAAAGTAAACAAATCATTATTCAATGTTTAATTGCATGAAGACTATGAGTTTATTTTCATTATTTTTTTTGTTTTTGTATCAAGAACATAAGCTACATTAAAGAAGCAATTTTTTGTTCATAACAATCTAGTTTGTATTCAGAAATGTTATCATATACCAGATGTATACTATTTTTATTATTATTTATTCAGCTTTTATGCTCATTAGCTACTTTTAATATGCTTGTAAATCAGTGTGTAAGAGTCGAATATTGTTATTATCAATAATAAAACATATTTGACTAACATTCCATTTTGTGTCATATTTAACCAAAAATTGGCAAAAAAATATCTACTTACATTACCTAAGATAAAAGTTGATTTCTCAAGAATGGTTAAACATAATTTGGTACTATAAAAAGCATTGTAAAGCTGAATTTCTGGGCAAATCGCACTTACCCCAAGTACCGTGTAATGCAGAAATATATTGCACATCAGCCATGGGACGCACTTGCCCCATGTACGGGGAAAGTGCAACCCCTTGACAAGTTTATAACAAAAAAAATATAAAAATTACCACTTTCAAGAGAGAGGAATGTAAATATGATCACCTTTATCAAAAATTCACATGTATATTATACATTGATTTTCATGTTTTTAGCAAGCATAAAAAATTTTCCAAAGTTACTTAAAATTGATATATGCTATTTAGGGGTCGCACTTACCCCACCTTACCTTACGTACATTTCTTAGATTTTGTACATTTTTATACGCTGATTGAGTGCAGACATTCCGGAGAAACTGGCGGCTTCCTCGGCCTGGGAAGTACTCGTTGGATCTTTTTCCCTTAGGCAAAGTCATGGGCATGTTCCCGGCCAGCTGATTCACTTTACCGCAGTGGCATTTAGGTTTTCAATGCTCTCTGAAAATTTATGGATGATTAGCATCCACCCAACAATCAAAAACTGTGGACCGGCTTTTGCAGAATTAAATCCTAAAAACTTAAAATTTAACTCAGAAATCCCTCGTTGAATAACATTAACAATCGTGAAATAACGAAGCTAGGATACCTACCAGGAGACCAATAATGGGCATATTACTGCCTATCCTCTCCATCCGGATCAAACTCCTGGGTTTTAACAGAATACAGCTCTTGGATGCTAAAGTCGTTACTGCCCTCCGGCTTGAAATGTTTATTCAAGTGTGATTTTATTTTCTTGACGGGGACATCTCTGATAATGTGGTCTCTGCAAAACCTAACTTTTGCATACCATTTCCTAGATTAGCCACTACTGCCACCTTTTTCCATACCTTCGCACATCTGGTCCTTCACTGAAAATGGATAACTCTGAACGTAAAACCAGCCCCATGAGAAATACAGCAAGCCTGCAATCAACCGTATCGAAGTACGACAAGTACATCCCTTATGCATCCCTTTCACAAGGAAAGCTTTGAAAAGTTTTTCCTCGAAGCCCCGCACGTGGGTTCTTCTCGCTTTTTTGGCAACACCTGGAAACTATTTGGGTGCCTTTCTTCCAACCCTTCCCGAACCTCCCTCTTCATCCCACCAGAAAAGAGAGTGGTCAAAAGTCGAGTGATTAAGAGACATATGAGGATTAGGTGTCTGGAAAAAATACAACTCAACCTTCGTTCGAGAAAGCAAGGGGAAGGGCAACAGGGAGAGACTGACTGAATGAATTTACCGAAAGAGGAGAAAAAGGGTGCACCTCATCCGCATGAAAATGCCTAGAGTTTTATTCATACTTTTTCACCAGTTAGTGCTTAATTGTGCATCCGCGAGTATGAGAAATTATGCAAAATGCTTCTCATACTACAATGGCCGAGACCGTACACTAATTTCTAGCGAAGAAGTATAGTGCTGGTTCAGTTGTTCTGAAAACGTCAGAGCCCCTGGTCTAAGTACAAAAGATATCTTTTCAACGGTGGTGACTGTGGGATATTTTAGGTGATTATAGTATTGCAGAATCAATCCTAAATTAAAGATGTAAATGCCAAAAACTAAATTATCCTGCTTAAGAGGACAATTTAGTTTCAGTTTAATAATAAAATAAATAATTGTTCCGGAATGCAATGGAATCACTTCAGTTTTATATTTTTCTGAGTTCATGGTCCTTTTCCAACTGCCATTAAAAGCTAAAGACTGAGATTGGCATTGAAATGTGGAATGAAACATATCTTCCCTTAAATTGAAGGCTGCATTCTTTTGGGTGTTTCACCACGTCGTTCTTTTTGTGACAACAGTTTTGCCTGAGTTCCAGCAGGCGTCTTCAGGTCGAAGTCTTTGACCTGAAGACGCCTGCTGAAATGCAGGCAAAACTGTTGTCACAAAAATAATGATGCGGTGAAACACTCGAAAGAATGCAGCCTTCAACTTCTACGCACTGCGGAAGCCTTCGCACCAGGGAGTGTAGGACAAGGGTAAGCAGTATGTAAACCGAGAAGTTTCCAGTGAGTGTAAGGGAAAGGTAGCACTACCCTTCACTTGTACTCCATGGAGCATAGGGCAAGGGTAGTGCAACTCTTCGCTTACACTCCACAGAGTGTAGGGCAATGGTACCAGTACCCTTCCCTTACACTCCCTGGAGTGTAGGGTGAGGGTAAGCCGAGGAGTTTTTAGTGAGTGTAAGGGAAGGGTAGCGCTACCCTTCCCTTACACTCCATGGAGTGTAGGGCAAGGGTACCAGTACCCTTCCCTTAAACTCCCTGGAGGATAGGGCGAGGGTAGTGCGACTCTTACCTTACACTCCGTGGAGTTTAGGGCAAGGGTAGTGCTACTCTTCCCTTACACTCCATGGAGTGTAGGGCGAGGGTAAGCCGAGGAGTTTTTAGCAAGTGTAAGGGAAGGGTAGCGCTACCCTTCCCTTACACTCCACGAAGCGTAAGGGAATGGTAAGTGGATGGTAACTAACCGTCATGGAGTGTAGTCTCCTTCCTTTACACTCCATTTACCCACCATGGAAGAAATATTTTTATCAGGGATGATTAATTATTGCTTTTTTATTTCAGGATGGCAGTGAAGTGTCTATTGTTTACATTAAAGATGACATGGAATTTTCCTATGCCAAAAACTTAAGTGACTTCATTGTTTGCATAATGATGGAAAGCCAGCATGATATATTAATTGATGATTATTTTTCTCTTAACCTTCTGAAGTTGTTGAAAGTTTTGAGCAAGTCACATTATCATAGTTTTCGACACGGAAGCACATTAATAGGTGAGTTCATTGGCATTTCATTTTTGTCATAAATGCTTGGGCATAACCAAATGCTTTAAAATGTTTGTAGTATGTATCAGACTGCTATCTATTCCAAATACCTTTGTGGCCTAGCTTCATATGTTTTCGGGTTGTGCTGATCACCTTGGGAGTTGGGGTGCTGTGGTGGCTAGAGTACTGGCTTCCCATCCTTGAGGCTTGAGGTGAAATACTATTGGAGATTTTTCAGTGGAATCTCAATCTCACTGGGTGCTATGTGGAGGGCAATGCTCAGTCATTCGGATGGGATTTTCAAGTATGGACCCCTTGACACCTTACTAAGATTCCCAAGCATTCTCCCCTCTATCAACCTTTTCAACGTTCCCTTGCCTATCAAAATGTCCTCCATCCACCTTTTCTGCCTTCTCTGAACCTCCACCGCCAACGTTTTCTTCTCCCACCATATCCAGTACTTCCTCGCCACCCTACTTACCCTCTCTATTCTTCTCCAAGCCCACGTCTCAAATGCCTTCAGTCGACATGTATCCATTCTCTGCAATGAAAAAGTCTCCGACCCATACATTTTCTTACTCTATATTACAGTTTTCACCAATCTTTTCTTTCTGCTTCTTTTCAGACACCCCATCATCAATTCCCTTCTCTTTGAAAATGTCTCATTAGCCAAGTCATTTCTTCATCTGATGCCCCTACCACTAATGCCAT
This sequence comes from Pyrrhosoma nymphula, assembly GCA_963573305.1. Taxonomy (NCBI): domain Eukaryota; kingdom Metazoa; phylum Arthropoda; class Insecta; order Odonata; family Coenagrionidae; genus Pyrrhosoma; species Pyrrhosoma nymphula. The sequence goes on along the minus strand of OY754339.1, from coordinate 40,999,735 downwards.
TTTCCTCAAAAACACTAACTATGTACATAAACTGTTCAACCTGCCCCATTTTATGCCCACCCACTCTTAGATCCACTTATATTTAGCCCACCTTCTTACATCTAGAAAATCTCCTATTGTTGGTCTTACAATGATTTATCTTCATCCCATACCTTTCTCACTGTAACTCTAATGTATATATCATTGACACCAACCTCTTGGCCAACTGGCAAACCAATTCTTGATCATCTACAAATCTCGATAACTTCATCAAATCCCCTCTTACCTTTATGCCCACCTACATCTCCCTCATACTTCCCTAACCATTTCTTCAGAATAAACGTTAAAAAACTATGGCGATTGTGGGAACCATTACCTTACTCCCCCATCATAACAAGGCCCATCCTGATTCTCCTTTGGCTACCCTCACTTGTGCCAACTAATTCAAGTATAGACTCACAATGAAACATCTGCCGCTCCTGTCTTCTCCAAATTTCTTCAGCGCTTCAATTAACTTCATCCAGTCCAGTCTATCAGATATCTTTTTGAAATCCACTAAGTAAGCACGCAAGAATATCTTATCTACCTCTTAAGGCAGTGATGTACTAAGCAAAAGCTTCCGCACCAATACACTAACATAAGGTTAACATTAGTATAACGTTAATCTTACGTGGTTTGAAACACGTTATAATGTCCCACCACCTTAATGTTTTTTTTACATTCGGACCAAACCATTCGGGAATAATGTGAAAATAACGTCACTCCCAAACTGCTTGGGAATAATGTTAAAATAACGTGAACCCCTAACCGTTTAGTGATAACATCATCAAAATACGTGAATGTTAACTTTTATGAATGGCATTCATAGACCACCTTATCTTTTGGTTCTTTTATCCCAGATGCCTAATTAATTTAAGGCCTTAGGGATTAAGGAACCAAGATTAATAGAATGAATTGAGAAAGAAATAATGTAAATTAAAATTGACTGCCAATTTGTCCATTCGTGACTTATTTAGAAGGATAGCAGATGTCGTCTATAACTAACAATACCTAGCACTGGCCCAGGTCTGACACTCCCTTGCTCCCTCCACTGTAACTCCCTCACCGTCTATAATAAAACTTACCTGATTCGATGAACCGTTCTTGGCCATATAACATCCCCGCATTCACATTCGCTGAGCCAGCCAGGCTTGGAGGACAGGGAGCAATGACAGGGTTAACCTATATGCACGTACAACCTCGTGAAGATCTTCAAATGCCTTCCCTCGTAATGAAATAATTCAGGCTCATTTCAACTCATTTAATAGATAAATCATTATGTACAATGAAACATAGGTATGGGCACACAATGGAAAAATAATATTAAAAACCACCAACAAGTGGGCATAGCTCTATCCTTTCACAGAACTCTATCACAGTCTTCTAGCCAAATTATGAGTTCGATAAGAGTGATGAAATTCTTATCTCTCAGCGAAACCATGTAGTTCGTAATTAATCTGACTATCTCATTAAGTAGTAATCCTCTGGAAAACTTCGCGTATGCTTCATGGACAATGAGTACAACACCATCTGCTGCACATAAGTTGTACATGAAAACTAACGCCACCAGAGCAAAAATAAACCTATTTCTGGCTCTCACTACCAGAAATGTAGGGTACTTAAAACAACCGTTTTAATGAAATATAAGTAAATATGTACTTCAGATTTCCAACTTAATTTATCGGGAAACACAGAACACTCACATCAACTAACAACAACAATGGCGAATTTCTATATTCATGGGTGAATCACGTCTGTGACCATCTGTAGCCGCTCAAAAGTGAGCCTCCACACCTGTAAAATAGTTCTATCGTACCGTGTAAGGAATCCTGTTTCTAACTACGTCAAGGAGAGTATCAAACAAATTTTTAATTCAAATCAGCTGAAAGACATTTTTGGAATGTTATATCAAGACAGCTTTTAAGAAAATACGTTTCAAACCATATTATCAAAACACTGCCTCTCCGCGAATCGACGGCGGTTCACAGCGAACATTATTTTTGCATTATTCTCAAACCTGACTCAAACCACTTTATGCGGGTGTAGAATTTGGCTGTTAGGGTGGTTAGGAAATCTAACGTGAGTGGCACGCACTAACCAAAAAACGTGATACTAACGTTAGCATGTTGGTGTGGTTATTACCCCCTACGCAAGAGTATTGGCCCTGACTTCATGGAAACATAATATGTACATATGTACATATGTACCTACGTAAGAGGTAGATTATACCTAAAACCATATAAAGGCCTGCACACACTGGAGTGGTGGCATTCAAATAATGCACATTCATCAAATGGAACCGCACACATCGGAGTGGTCTTACCGCCGTGGCCTGAATTCTCAACAGTGTTCAGTTTAGTGATCGCTGACTGCCCGACATCCTGCTGATTATTCTACACGCTTTCTCTTGTTATTTAACCTTAGTGTTTTGTCTTTTGCATTTCACCCTCCTGTTAACAACAGCAAGGCTTCATCTTCTACTTCAGAACACATTTCACTCACAGTCTTTATCTACTAAAAACCAAAATCTACTGGTATACTGATCACTAAAACCAGATTTGGTGTGTCATTATCGCGGCTGCCAATGCTACTGCCAACGCTCCGGTGTGTGCAGGCCTTAAGACTGTGGATTGGGGTAGAAGAAAGGAGAGACTATCTGTGAATGAGCCACACTAACTATCCAATGGAATGGGGCACAGATCTGGTTCTCTCTAGGCTCTTCCCTCTGCTGTTTATTTCCTACTCACAGTTGAAGGTCTGACATTGATGAATGCTAGCTTAGGGAAAGAACAAATGTGATTGCAGCATGGGGTAAAGCTTCCTCTGGGAGTCTCATAAAGGTTGAGGAAACATGAGGGATAGGGGATTTATCAAGTATTGTTTGCTAAAAGTAATCTGTTTCTTCTCACGAGCATCATTGCCTTCCGATTAGGAAACTTCCTGTTGAAACATGTCACACTTACATGGTCTTCATATCTAGAAAGAGCGTTGGTGAGTAACACTAGAAATCCTTCATGCTTAGTGTAAGTGGATGGTTGTGTTGGCAGTAATTAGAAATATACATTTAAAGAGGAAAGAATTGTGCACAATGATATTTGAAACTGATGAGTCTCCAATTTTAGTCTTTCTTGATGTAATTTGACTTGACATCAGTGGACTTGATCAAATTTAGCTTGGAAAGGAAATATTGACATCAATCTGCATCACATTTATTCACTCACTGTTTTCTATGCTTCCTTGTTCAATTTTTCTAGCTCTGAAAATGGTCACAGCAATGTCCAATATTATGAGAACGTTGGTGAAACAGTTATCAGATTGCAATCGACAACTCTCTGTGGAAATGTCTAAGAGTGCTCATCGTAGGTCGACTGAGAGAGTGGAAAATTTGGAAACCATTTTCAGTGTTGCAGGCATGGAAAGCAGCAAAATTGAAGAGCTATTAAATGAATTTTATGGGGAAATAATTAAGGACAGATTTCGGTGAGTAAAACCTTGCATCATGCTGATCATTTACTAGACTGGTGGAATGATACCTAATGTGGCAAATTTCATTGTGTGCCTGGTAATGGTCTGTTTAATTTATTTCTCCTACAAAGTGAAAACATGAAAATGGAAAACTCCTTGAAAGGTACCTTACATTATAATGGATTCTTATGTTGGTTTGTTGGTTTAACACATTCAATGCGGAGCACATCAATAGACGTGCTCCTGGCTACACCGACTGACGGAGCACATCAATTGATATGGTCGTTCCATTCCGAAGCCCTTTAAATTTTTTAAAGCCGATTTTGATGGCTTTCATGAAAATCGGGCCCGCACTGAATGTGATAATAAACATAAACTATGTAGTACTTCTGGTGAAAAACAGGTTTATTGAACAAAACGAATACTGTTATGAGATAACACATTTCACGCAACAAGATCGACCACGAGACTGCTCCGGGGCTCACCCACTCAAACCCAAGGATCATTCACACAGGGTGTCCAACCAAGGAATATTTAAAACTCATAAACACTCATACCAAAACTCCCCCTTGTTGAATATTCTTTGCAGTTAAGAAAAAAAACAATCAATAATTGAACAGCACACATAGCTCAATCTAAAAGGAACAACTTAGGCATGCAGCTATAAATAATCCTCACACCAGCATTAAATGAATGAACTTACATGACAACTGCTTAAACCTTACACTTAAATGAATGGCACACCAATTTACAAAGCTGCTTGGCCAATTTCTTTGGTACATCATGTTAGCATTCACAATCAAACAAAACTTTGAATGGCAGGCCTCATGTGTTTCTCTACACCATAACGACCTGCAACAGAACACTAAAGCAATTTGCCATGTTAAACAATAAAGAACAAAATTACTTAAGCCCTAATCTGGCAATGATATCCTTTACTCTAGGCCCTGGTATCCCTTTAGTTAGCAAATCAGGGGGGTTATTACAGAACATAAGGAAGGTGTTATTAGGTGAAAGTCTTTATCATAACTGCACCCAGTGATCATACCAACTTGAGTGATTACGGAACTCATAAGGCCGTCGTTATGGAGAGAAAAGTCTTTATTTTAATGACACACAATAAAGCCAGCTCTAGAGGGGTCGTTATGAAGATAATGATAAAGATGGCACGTTTGTGCAGGGGTTAGTTCTGCAAACTCGTGAGGTATAAAATAATTATCAAAGGCTATGTGAAGAACAACATTAAAAGTAACAAGTGTTCTCGTTTAGGAAAGTTGCAAAATGTTTTTAAAACATTTCTGAGTTTCAAATAAAATGCATTGGCGAGACTCAGGAGTATTTTTGATGATGGTTCAATTCCGTGGACTCGCAAAGTATATTAAATTAATAATCAAAGGCTAATGAATTCAAAAAAGATATGGTACTTTTTTCACAGATTTTTATTTCAAGTCGACCGGTTTCGTCGCATAAGCGACATCATCAGGTACATGAATATGGCAAGTGGCAGAATATATACAATTTTTAAGATGGGGGGGGGGAGAGGAGGGAGAGAGGAGGGGTGGAAGAGACAGTGGTAAGGGGTGGGGGTTGGTGTGTGAGGGAACGTGGATGACTCGATGGGAGGGGGGTGGGGTGGTGGATGTAGGCTAAGTGGACGCTTGGTCGGGTACGCTGTTCACAGCGGGGGTTGGGGCGTCAGGTATTGAGAGTCAGGGGAATATCCAAGAGGGGGGAATGGCTCACAAAAATGTTCTCGTTAGCAATTTTTCCTGCCTTTAATTGCTTGTTAACTTAACAAGTTAGTGTAGATTTGATTGATCCTACTAGTATTTTATGCAATAGAAGGTTTTACGAAGAGGCAAATACAGATACAGTAGAAACTTGAAAATACGAAATTTGATTTTACGAAACAAAATCTTCGCTCCCAACAAAAAGGGTATGTAACAGTTTGCGATATTGCGAAATAACAAAGTTTTAAAATTACGAACCTCGGATCTTGGTCCTGACGTGAAAAAGTTAATACGAATAGTGATGGATCACAGTAACATTTTTCGGCGCTCCTTTTCGGAGTTAAACATCTAATTAATGATCGTGGTCAAATACAAGATGCACTGAATGTATTACCTGAACGATATCTCATTTTTCAATGCTACAATAGTTAAGGTGCAGTTTCGCTGGGGTGTCCAGAGTCCTCGTCCAGCAGTCGGAAGTCACTGCCGTACTCATCCAATGTATATCAAATGGGTACGGTTTCACTGATACGTCTCGGCCGTCGAGTTCGATGGCTGATGCCCGACGTTGTTGTTGTTGGCGGACATCTAGTCGAGCAGTCCCAATTTTTGGTGATTTTTCTGCTCTCCTCTCTCTGCATTTTATATTATGCGTCCTTTCCAACTCTTTTTATAAAACTACTTGCAACATTGGTCGTCCTCTTCTTCGTCTTCCAACAAAACTAAATCGTCACCATCCATTTCAGCTTAAAATCAACTCACTCTTAGGAAACACAAAGTGATAATAAATTCGTAATTAAACTAAATTCACATTTTCCCACATCGCCCAGCTGCGGAAACGAGATGTAGTTGCCTGAATAAAACCACCCGGCTGCGTCGTCCAGATGCGGCGGCTGGACGTGGCCGCTGGACGCCCCAGTGAAACCAGACCTTAAGGACTACTTTGAATCGTAGGCATCGTAGCACATAAAATATGGAACCAATCGGAAAAAAAATTGGCTTTGTTATCATGAGTCCACAGAGTTGCCAATGAGTAAAAAAGTGTAAATTAGTTGTGTACGTATATACTCGCCCGCGAGAGACTAATTGCTACTTCCAGCATTTTCCTCTCTTGATCCCTGGCATTTTTTGCTACTGGTTTTCCCAAGCATTAATCCATGATGAATATTCCTGGTACAGCATTCGTTTGCTGTGCATGTGTGCTAAAAATATATGACATGTATCGGAGATGGTGCTATATTGTTCGAGCGGTAGATTCAGTCGTGAATATAACCCAAGGAAGCTCGACCTTGCTCCAAGGCGTAATTATTCCGGCTGTCAATAGCTATCATCAAAAGAATCAGGTTTAATTTCCCGCCCTAATTGAGCGTTTTGATATAGACATCAAGCAAGTAGCCAACAGCCATGAAAACCAGAGAAAATACGAATTCGCTTAGTTCGCACGGCCAATTATTTTACACACATTAATTCTAAAGTATGACGAGCGCTGGGCGCATGCAAACTCAAAGGGAAAAAACCCTCAAACACCCATACATATTTGTATCGGAAAATGGTGTAGGTACCTTTCTCCCCTTTCGCTTCAACCCAGTGATTGAAAAAATATCCTAAACGAGAGCTCAGCTTCGTTCCTGCAGATTGATTGAAAATTAAATAAGGGTTTTGCAGCTTAATCCTTATTATAGATATAAACAAGAAGAGGATAAGTGGAACCATCCTATGAGATGCCGAAAGTCACGCTGTTGGAGAGGGAGCATAAAACCTCGTCAGCATTGTAGCCCAATTGGAAGCACTTGCATCTACCCCCTCGGGAGGACATCGGGGGTGGGAGTTACCTATCAGTGTGGAAGCAGGACACAGGATTGGCCAGGATCTTAGGGTAGGGGGGTTGAGGCATTACTTATCACAAGTTGGCAGTTTATTGGCTGTAACCCCCAGCAATTTAAATCAATAGATCACGATCTTGTAAAGAAACGAACTCGAGGCTTGTAACGAAAATGACCAAGTCCTGATTTCTCCTAATAAGAATTAAATTTTTCTAACCCGGGATACATTACATCGATTCCAAATTGCTAATGACGTCAACTCACAGTTCAGTTTGCATTTATCCAAATAAGAGGCCATGGTGGGAGCGACGATGGAGCGAAGCAAAGCGCAATAATAACTTTTTTTGTTAAATGAGTGATTCTCTTGACAGAAGAGCTTTTTTATAATATACATTCATTCGTTTGTCGTATTTATTCTTCAATTCTTATTCACTGATTCCCTTTTATAAGACTGCCCGAATGGATCGTAAATTAAGGAAATACGAAATAGAAATGCCCGCACATTCCTATATTGTTTTTCCCCTATCCCAGCAATCCCCACCAGGAAAATTCACCCTGCTTTCCATCTCCTTTGCTCCAAAACCGTGGCCTACTCTTCTCCATCACCTTTCTCACTTCCGGTGAACCTATCAAACGCTTCCCTTCTCTCCCATACTGGTCATATTTCCCCTCAAATCTCTGTGTCCACCCTCCCCGCTCTTCAAGGTTGGCACAAGCCATCACCTTCACACCGATGCCCCCGTTTCAGCCCTCCAGGAGATCAGGCCCCTTCTAGTACCCCCTCCGTCCCACCCAACTCAACACTAGGTCAGGATGCGATGTCCCACGCTGACTCTGCCGGCCCCCCATGGCCCCTCTAAGTAATAGTCCCCCACTCTCCAAAGGCATGTCCTCCCTCTCCGCGGACGCAGCCGGTTGAGGCAAGGGAGGAGGAAGATAAGAGATGAATATTCGGCGTCAAGCCGATGATTCATTAGATGTGTATTCTTCGCACGCATCCCTTGACTCCTAGGTAGATCAACGTCTCAAGTGTACACACGATACTCCTAGATGTCGCGTAGCTGTTTTTGTGAGAGGGTGAATGGTGGAGGGTGAGTAACCCCCGCAATGACGGGGGAAAGGAGGAACAGACAGCTGATTTAGGCCTGGTGCATGGCCTAACCTGGAGCTGCAATGCTCGGACAAAATCTCCTTGCTTGATCGAAAGCAGAGGGAAAACAATAACAAAAAATATCCCAAATTGTAGTTCAATATCAAATCTTTAAATGGATCCTGAGATTTAATGAATGAAGAGCAGGCGACCTAATCTGAATGGAGCCACAAATGAAGCTTTCGCATAGTATAGTGGAAAACGAAAATTATTGATTTGTAGTGATAGCATCGTTAGTAGCTGATGAAGTTAAAAAGGAGTTATATCGCCTTCGCCGTTGAAGTGCATGGCTTGTATGTACAATCTACCTATGAAAGGAGGTACATATTTAGTTGGACTCCTATAAGCTTCATCGTATTGGAAATAACCACGCACAAATAAGATGAATCCATGGGAGAATAACAATTGTTATTTTGCGAGATTAACGGGCATATCAGTATTTGTACATAATGCATAACATGCATCCATCGCATAGCATCCGCGAGAGAATCTTATTTTCACTGTCTTCAATATCCAGTGCAAATGAACGTGCAAGTCGCACACTTCCTTAATGTATGCATAAATCAATATTATTGATGATTATATATCGCTTACGCTAAAGTTACGAGTTCTCCAGTTAGGAAATAATATAGAAAAATGCGCTAACAAGCTTCATAGGCTTAGTCCACACTGCACGAAAATTGTGCCAAGACGCTTCATTGCCTAATCATTCATTCGAAAAAAGAACGACAAGTTAGTTGTTGTGATGTAAATTTTGGCAGGGCTTGGAAGGAGGTTGATTCTTCCGATTTTCAGGATTTCCGCCGTGAAAACCTGGAACGACGCAGTGGAAATCCCAAAAATAGGAAGAATCAAACTCTGACAAATAAGTTGTGTTCAACTGACAATGAGTGCACCCTGTGGGCATGAACACACATTGAAATATACTTTCATAATTATAACTTAGTAAATCATGCAAGTATGTCACGAGAGTACATCTTAATCTTAGGAAACAAAAAAAGAGGTTCATCGCGATGTTTTTGAAAGATACTCGTTCATACGAAATTTGATATTACAAAGTGCCGATTTTTCCGGTCCCGTCGACTTCGTAATTTCGAGTTTCTACTGTATTTCATCGTATTCTATAGTGTAATTATCCCTACCGTTCATGTCACCCCTGAAAGATGTGCGTTTATAGTTTCTCATTTCAAAAATACGCGTCACTGTCACTTTCAGACCCACATTCCTCAAATGTAAACTCTCTGGGGAGATAATTACACGTTGAAGAAATATAAAAACTGTTGGTGCTTACTTCCTAAATGCTTGATATGCTCTTTTCAATATTTTCTGTACGGTGACAATCAAAAGACACCTTTGAAGGCAGCAACTTTTAGACACTCTTCGATAATTTTGCTCACGATTCTCACAGAAATGCACATTAATATATCAGTCTCGTACACTTTTTGTACCGTTTTAAAAACAAACCAAATATTTCCAAGTTTCAAAGTTATTGAATTGCTGAGACCGGAAGAATTTCTGACGTTGTAGCATACGCTTAGGCATACAAGTTAGTGTAGATGTGATTGATACTGTTGAGTCCGTGGGTTCAAAGGAAACAGCCGACAGCTTGTCAACTAACTTTAATACTTGCACAGTTACATGATGCCTCTAGTGAAGGTCTGCCCGCTATGCTGGTCTGTACAAGAGAGAGCATCACCCTGAGAGATCTCTCGGACCACCCAGGTAACAAAACACTAACGAATTGTTCCAACATGGCAGACAGTGCAGGCACCAAGGCAGCAAAACGAATACAATGATAAAGAAGATACCCTTACAATAAAGACACAACATCCTCCCCCCTTTTAATTAAGAGCAACAAAATTCATTTCATGAAAAACATTACAATCATAAGGTAGCACTTTCAATTCAGCAAATATTGAAATGATATACACTGTCATTTAATTAAATAGTCTCTGAGGTAAGGAGGTGGTCTGGTAATCCGCTTTGGGTGGTTATCTTGTCCAGTTTCCGCTGGGTCAATCCTTCGAGGTTGTGCCATATCTGCCGCTGTCGCGAGACCTTCCGTTACGGTGTCGGCTTCTGCATCTCTCTCAGGGCTAGGAGCGGTAGAAGGACTTTCGTTTACCAACCTGGGCTCCGGTACGTTGTCTAACACTAAGGGAGGTAGCTCATCTCTCCTCTCAAGGAAGCTACTCTCCTCAAAGTCTCTGCTCTGAGAAAAAGCCTGTGAAGGGAACTGAGAATAATTATTAGAAGGGTGCCTCCTTTGCAGTTGGTCGATATGACGGCTCTCTAATTTCCCCTCTTCCGTCTCAATCTCAAATATTCTTGGTCCCTCAATTCCCACAACTAGCCCAGGTTGCCAAAATCTCTTACCCTCATGATATTGTCTGGAGTAAACTAAGTTCCCAAGTGAATATTTGTAGGATTTGGATTCATTGGGTCTGTTCCACCGGTTGGGTCATTGGTTTCAGTGGAAGGAAGCAACTGACCAAGCATTGTTATCAATTTACGACCCATTAAAATCTCAAATGGGGCCATTCCCGTGGCATTAGGGGTTAATCGCAATGTTTGAAGAATATTTGGGAGATCCTCAGCCCAATCTTTTGATGGGAACTTACCGTATAAACTCGTGTAAGAGGCGCACCTTTTTTCCCAGAAATCGCAGCCGAAAATGAGGGTGCACCTCTTACACAAATTTTTTATCTGCCTGCCTTCGAGCCTCGGTCACGATATGACAGTGCTCCAAAGTCTGCCTCTTCCTCTCCTACTACGTTAGCAGTCGCTTCATGCTCTCCTAAAAAACCAATTTAGACGAGAAGAGCGCATGTGACAAACCGATCGTAGGATTGCCTGGGTAATTCAAATGAAACTTAGTATTAGTCTCTTTCTTCTAATTATGACCTTGATAATGGCACAAGTTTCCAAAACCTAGGTTTGTTTAATAAATATTCTGTGTTAATTTACAAGTGTTTCTTTAAGATGTTATCTGCCACTTATTTATACAAGTTTAGGTCTGATACTATGATATGAATTATTTTCTTCTCCTATCTTTTTTCAGGGATACTGGTAGTGATATTTCTTTAATGTGCTTGGCAGAACTACAAGTTTGGTTTAGCCTACATGGAAAGTACTATTTAAAACCAAAATACCTGATGCACCTGAGACATTGCCTTTGCGACTCCAAGGTTTTAGTGCTTTCCTCTACTTTGAAGGTGAATTTGCATGCCTTAAGTTAATAGAGCATAGGTTCTTATCAATTAAGTTATTAATAAGTTGGCTGGATAATTGAGCTTTGCGCTGTAATTTCAAGGGGCATTTTTCCTTACATAATCTGTAGAATACCAATTATCCATGGCAATGGAGGGGAAATCCCAATCAGATAACCAAAAGTTACAGATAATCCATTCATCTTCAATTTTTTATAGTACATATATAGTTGTGGCTTTGATTTCAGAGCCATGCTTTCTCCTGAGTCGTTAGCGCTTATTATATTGAAAAACTCTATTTTTCCTACCATATTCTTTCTCAGTCAATCAATTCTGTTCACTTCTCCAAATTATTTTGCTAATTAAAGCTAATGTATGTTGAATATGTGCATTAAAATGTCCTGTCAATTTGCGGGATTTTCAGTTAAGGATCTTATTCTCAGATGCACAATGTATCCTTTTTGTGCGTCACTATTTATAGAATATTTGCCTAGCAGTAAGTGTTTTAAGTCATGATCGCAATGTATTATGCTCATCCTGAGTCAGCTGAGTGTGGATCAGAAAAATTTACCACCCTTTTTTTTTAACTTCTGAGACTTGGCTCAAGTTAGCTGGTGCACACTTCCACAGCAGCAGCTCGCCAGTGCCCCAGTTGTCCACCATAAGTTATAACCCACCTAGGTGCATATCTCTTTGGGATCGATAAGCAATGGCAGAATTAGGTCTCCGAAACTTTTAAAGTAAACTTTAAAAAGCTAGTTGTTGCCATATTTTTTCAACTACCGAAATAATGCACTATTGGAGCATGCTGAGAATATGCCTGAATGGGTTCTTACTCAGCCCTCTCTCTAAGCAAATAAGTCAAGGTCACCAACCACCCCTATTACCAAGCATATGATGCTACTCCAACAGCACACCTTATACCAGAAAACAACCGACATATGTATGCCATACGTACTCACTTTGCTTACCAAATTCTGGATGTAAGCCAGTATACAACTGGTGTACGGCTACCTCTATGTACCACTTGTTTTCCCTGATGTATACCAAATGGCTAGACGTCCTAGTTTCAGGTGTATACAGGCTTCAACTCTTATATCGTATACTTTAGCTGCATACAGTTTAACCTCTACTTAACAAAATTCAAGAGAATAAAAATTTTCCAGTTTGTTCATCGGGAGCTCGTTCTTGGGTGGTGTTTTGCATGTTGCATCACTCCAGGGGCAACGGCAATAATCCGCTTCTTGTATATACCTTGAATTTCAGGGAATCTGGTTTGCAGAACTCAATTAAAGCTAAAATTTCCACATTTATCCTTACTGCTCCCTTGCCTTATAAAAAATCGTGGAATAACAACGAACAGGTCTTCCAGCAAGTCCTGCTAATTATAACATTTACTGCGATTTCTAAAGACTTGTTTATGATTGACGTGGACGTCAAACTTTAACTGTGAATTGTTTTTTACATTCATGGCATCCTGTTACGATCGCCGGTTTATGATTGGCGTGAATGTCAAACTTTTAACCGTGAATTGTTTTCACGTTGACACCATCCTGTTATGATCACAGTCAACTGGAATGTGCATCGGTAAACTTTGATTGCCTTCATTCATCTTTGCTTGAATACAGATGTTTACACGTAGCCAAGCGCCAACATCTGTTGATTTGTTTACTATCTACAAAAGAGCGCGAACATGGATGAGTAAGAGTAATATCAGCTTGTAAATACAGTGAAAATTGTAGTAGTGGGTAAGAACCTTCGTATTCAGCTCGAGGGTGAAGTATGCGTTGAAGCCAATCGTAAACCTGCCTTAACTTCCTGCCCATTGCATAACAAATATGTTAGAATTGGTGAGAGTGGATTCGTATTCCGCCACTTTCAAGAACTCAGTCTGGTTTCACCGGGGTGTCCAGCTGCCACGTCCAACCGCCGCGTCTGGACGTCGTGGCTGGACGACGAGGCCGGGTGGTTTCATTCAGGCGTCCTATGTCCCGTTTCCACAGCTGAGTGATGAGGGATAATACGTATTTTCTTAAAATGCGGAGAGAGGAGAGTAGAAAAATCACCGAAAATTAGGACTGCCTGACTAGGTGCCCGCATCTCGACTGCTCTCAAAGCAGTCAAGATGCAGCCATCGGGCATCAGCAGTTGAACGCAATGGGCTAGACGTCTCAGTGAAAAACCGTGCCTATTTGATCTACATTGGATGAGTACAGCAGTAGTAGGATGCCGGACGCCCCAGCCACTTTCCGCCGCTTTCAAGAACTCAGTCTGGTTTCACTGGGGTGTCCAGCGGCCACGTCCAACCGCCACATCTGGACGTCGTGGCTGGATGACGCGGCTGGGTGGTTTCATTTGGGCATCTTACGTCCCGTTTCTACAGCAAGTACAACATATGGCCGCTGGGCGGCAGTAGCAGCAATGCAAATTAAAACATATTTTCATTTATGCCTGTTAGGTGGCACCACCTCAAACAAAAACAGCAAACATCATCATCTTTCGATGTGAATGAACGTACCATCACTCCAACAATATAAGCTCACTCACCTGGGATACACGCACATTGGTGCGACCTAGGCACATAACACTGATACAGGGAGCTCACCATAATATTACGCAGTCACATGGGTAATGAAATAACCTGCTTCAGGAAAACAAATTGTGTGTGCAAAATGTAGTAATTTTGTAGACTCCAGCCGCTGCCCTCAAACAGTAGCGGTAGTAAGTGGGTGGCGAGAGGGGGGGGAGTAGTTGATGGACAGATCATCGGATAATCAGTTTTCTTATATGATAGCATTACGAAAATAGATCTGCTGTTTCCCTTTTTGTCCACCTGTCAGTATCAAGGAGGTGTTCTTTTAAATCTCTGTGGTCAGCATGTGTGAGTTTGTGACTTCCGTTGTTCGATTGTACTAGATGTGGGCACTGTTTCCTGGATGACACCACGCAGCAAATCAGCTGGGTCGGTTGCAGGCTGAAGATGGTATAGTATACTAGGTATTCTGGATGATCACAGCGGTGGTGTGGAAGCTATTCCAAGTGAAAAAGTAGACAGGACTGTGAATCGAATTCTTAACCTTCATAGTAACGCATTAAAAAATTAGCCTTTTTGGTCTGGAATTTTAAAATTTTTGTCTTGAAAAGTCATAAATTTCTTTTTCATATATTAGTAGACACCATGTAATATAGAACTTACTTTTGTTTTCTTTCGAAATGAACTGATAGCACCTGCATCTCAATTATAACAATGCATTTTACAACGAAAGGTGCCATCATTAAAACAAAATAATCTTAAAATAAAAAATAAGAAATCGCTGTACACTATTTCACAGAGACAGTTTGTCAGGGAATTTTGGGGAAATTTCAGGGAAAATGTCAGGGAAATGTCAGGGAATTTCAAAATTAAAACTTTTGGCCACCCTGTTATTAAGGGGTTATGTACAGTGAAGGGAGATGATATTCATAGACTAAACTAAAGAGGAATTAGGAAGACAACAGCAATGGAAGCGAGGGAAAAGACAAACAAAATGTAATGAATGACAATATAAAAGTCAAAAGAAAATTGAATAATTGATAAATACAGTAAAACCTCTATACAACAAACACCCATACAGCGAAATTTTAAGGAAAACTCCCTATTTCGAAGTCATTGGCCCGGTCCCGGACCATTCCTATGGACAACGCACACAAAAAAACATCCCGTAACGAACCTCTCTAACTACGAAAACTCCGTACAACGAAGTCTGCACTTGGGCCCAAAACATGAAAAGTGCCCCTCTAGAACAAATTATTGAGAAAAAAACGTAGCATTCTTCATTTACAGGTAATTTTTCCATAGACATTTACGTAATAAGCAGGAAGTAGAATCGCAGCGGAGAGTACCGCATCTTAACCCTTCCGCTCCGGGCTTCGAAAATGTTCTCATCCGAGACCTACAGAGCAGAGGGCATGAAGGAAACTTAACGCTCTGGCTCGTTTACACGTTTCTTATGGTGGGAGCCGTCAACTCTGACGGTTCCCACAGTAAGAAACGTGCAAGGGAAGCCAAAGCTCTGCTCCACGTTAGCTGAGCCGGGTGATAGTTGGGTGGATGAGTAATGCACCAAGGGGGGAGGGGGGAATACCAGTGCCAGCTGGCCAGCCGTATCCCAATACAGAAAGGTAATCTGAGAAGATTTCTGAGGGCCTATTCTCTTAACTCGAAGCATCAGAGCTTTCTGGGCATGATGCTTCAATAAGCTACTTGCTCCCATCGGTATTCTCTATCATGGAAGCTACCGGAGAAAGTGCAAACAGAAGCTACCGGTAGCTTATTAGGCTCCCACCCATATTCTGTAAATGTCACGAAGCTACTTCCATAGCCCCAATAAGCTCCCACGGTAGCCTCACGAAGCGTGGCCTCCGAATACCCTGCTTAAATATTGGTCATTTTATAACGCTTATCTATCTATAATTATCCAACGCACGGGTATGTTTCTTACATTTATTAAATGTGGATTCCTTGCACTTTCACTGGGTTACTTTGTCATTTTCGCCATTTTGCAGGATTTTTCACAAAAAGATGTTAACTGGAGTGACGGAAAGAAATATTTACTTTTGGTAAGTAACGTGATTCCAGCCCATAATGGGATACTTATTGGGCCGTGGTAGCATGTATCACCTTCGCATTTCTTGTGAAAGCTTCATCTTCGTATATTATTTAAATGATTTGAAGCAACTAGTAATTAACGAAAGCAAATAGCACGAATCATATTGAATCGTATCATCAACATGAACCCTAATTCCCGAATATATTTACGAACAATCTTATTTCAATTGATCAAAACAGCCAAGATGGACGTCATGTTTACGTGTTCACGAGATTGTTCACGAGATTATGTGAGCAAAAATAAAACATTTTAGAATTTTGCTCGCATGATTTTTAGGGCGTGGAATGTTTCGCTAAACACGATGCACAAACATCTTCACCGTCTAAAACGGCCTTTTCAGGTTTCACCAGTTTTATCCACGGAAAAACACTGAGACGAGCTTTCCCATTGGTTCTAAGAATGATGTCACCAGAAATGAAGTTTCCGCGGATTTGGTTTAAAAATTTTCTCATACCCGCCTTTCGCCAAACCTCTCTCCACTTCCTATTACGTTCTTGAGAAAGCTCCCGCGAGTTAGAGAATACGACTTTGAGATAGAGAATATCCCCCCTGATCTGATCTTGACAGAGTGTCTTTCTGTATTGGGTTACGGCTGGCTGGCATTGACTGGTATTCCCCCCCTCCCCTCTTGGTGCATTACTCATCCACCCTACTCATTCATCCACCCCACCTCATTTGCGAAGGTGCAGGTGGTGAGGATGGAGCTCAATTTTCCCTTTTAAATTGTATCAGATTACTTTTCTGTATTGGGTTACATTCCCGGGACCCCTTGAATGGGAGGAGCTCCATGTTTTCCTCTAAAATGGTTTCAAATTACCTTTCGGTATCGGATTTTATTTTGGGAGAGGCAGGTGGATGGTTATCCTAAGACTTAGGAGGGCGAAGTATTCAAAACTTCTTTGGTTGGTGTTCAACCAATGAGCGCCAATTTTTGTCTACTCTGTCCCCATCCCAAAGGAAAATCTGGAGTAACCTGTCTACTCTATCCAAATATTGCTGTTGCCGTCTTATCCTTGATGGATGTGGTCTGTTAACCGGCAAGTGGTGCGTTTGCTCTAGATCGCCCTAATATTTGCTCGATTGCTTGAGGATACCATCTTCTCTGTTTATAGGGTGGTTTGGAAAAAAATGAAGAAAGCTTGCAAATATAAGCAAAAAGTAGGAGGCGACAGATGAAAAGAAGAATTCGGGAAAAGGACTTGGTGGAAACAGACAAAGAAGAGTGAAGTTATTTTTTGGCATCCTCCTTTTGCAGGGAATATTACAGAAACCAAAATTAGGACATTATTTTTCAAGAAATCAATTACTGGCAACTCCTATATTTGATGAGATGATCACCGAGAAGTGATTTTTTGCTGCTCAATTTTTTGCACTTTGCAAAGAACGAGGATTATCTCTCAGAAGGTCAAGTTTCCACAAAGCCATATATGATAAAACCTGTCATGGATCATCTTGTAAAATAATTTAGGAAGAGATAAATTACTTATAGGCTGCTATCTGTTGATGAAAGCATTTTGCTATGGAAAGGCCGCCTCGGATGGAAGGCTTACGTACAAAGAAAACGTTCAAGGTTTGGTATGGAATCGTATAAATTACGCCACTCAAAAATTGGGTACGTGTGAAACATGCTGATTTACACAGGGAGGGACACTCAGCTAGTTGAAACAGTCGAAGGCATTGACGTGTCAGGTTTCACTACGCCTTTGAGATTGGTCCTTTTTCTTGCCAAGGATTTGCTGAAGCAAGGATATACTACTGTGATAAACAATTGCTTTAGTAGCCCCGAGCTATTTGACTTTTTAGTCACATTTGAGACCGATGCAGTCGGAACTGTGAGAAAGAATAGGAAAAATCTTCCTCAAAATGTCATGCAAAGAAATTTGAAATAATGGGAGGTTGTTACGGCCTATCGTGGAAAAATAGTGGCAATGAAATGGTGGGACAAAAGGGATGTGTGTGTATTGAGAAGCATACATTATTAACCGATGGTGAGTGTTCCAAGCAGAGGAGAAGGAACCAAAATAAAACCTCTGGCGTGCGTTGATTACAACGATGCGATTGGAGTGGATTTGTCCAATCAATGCATCGTGACTTACAGTACCGCGTGAAAAAGATTGAAAAAGTATTATCAAAAGATGTTTAGGCACATTTTAGACGTAAATGTGTTCATTTCTTTTATTATATACAAAAAAACAAGGCGGTGGTCTCTCACAACTTAATTTCCACATGAATTTTATTGAGGATCTGTTTCTAAAATATGGGAAATCCACTGCAGATAAGGAAGAAAAAGAGAAAGAAGGGCAGCAGTTCAAACCCCAGGAAGACTCATAGGGCGACGTTTCACTGACCATAATTCACCTACAGGGAAGAGAAAACAAGGAGTAAAACGATGTGTTGTAAGCCTTGCTAATGGACAGAGGAAGGAAACAATTTTCTCTTGTAAAGTGCGTCATGCCCCTTCATGTGCGGCGCCATGTTTTCAAGTGTATCACACAACGATAAGCTACTGAATTGGCTATTTTTGTTTGAAAAACTATGGATAAATTGTTTGTCCACGAATTCAAATAATCTCCTATGTAAATATACATTACCCTTTTTGCCTGAATGGGAAAATAATTGAAAGGATGCTATAAAAATATATATTGTTAGTTACATGTAGTTGTAAAGATATTGTAAAATTGTAAATTAAACCATTATGAAATGTATTTCAGTACCCTTTGCGGAACTGTTCTACAAAAACACTTCAAAGTGAATTTATTCTTTGAATTATGTCCATCTTTGACTTCTTCGATTGGATGCTAGAAAAATTAATTTATTCTATAGTTGAAAACATTGTAAATGGAACATTGTAAAATTGTAAAACTTATTTCAAGGCACTTCATGAAATTTTCTACAGAAAAGCTTCAATGACTAACAATTATTTAAGTAATGCCCGTTTACAATTATAAGTTAACTATGCATAAAATATATTTAATGCAAGAATATGTCAATTTTTCAGTGTTATAAAAATCGTATTAATGTTGTATTTTTTTAGTTGCATGATTTTGAAAAATATTCCAACACCCTTTTTAAAAAATATGCCTAAAGTTAATAATATTTAAATTGCATCTAAGTATTTCAATTATGCCCATACAGGCGTTTGCCAGCAACTTCTGTAGCTTTAACCTTTTCTAGCTAATGAAAAGTGCCTTATAAAAATGATAATTTTTTTTTGACAAATTCAAGAAAAAAACTTTTGGGTTAAGTTATAGGAGGCATAAGAAAACATGTCTTTAGAATGTCATGTCATTTCATGAAAATCGGAGGATTGGCTCCCCACCAGCTGAAAGATAAGAAAAAATTCGTTCCCAACAAAGGGGTTTAAATACGTAATCCATTAGGCATTAATTTTGGCGCTCCTTTAATTTCAGACTGTAACTAAAGTAAGCGATGAGGCGTAGAGCAGAATCGACGAGAAAAACAATAATTTCAATTAGAAATACGCAGATTGAAAATCACGCGGTGATAGCCACGGTATTTGATGGTAAATAACAAAAATTGTTTATCATCACTCTGGGGAAGGTTTTAATGGTGAATAAAGCAAGATTGAGATAATTAGTCGACTTGCATCGTAAAGCACACAGAACACTTGGATGCCCCTGTGGAGATGCAACCCGCACACCACCTCCATACATCGAAACCCCCTACATCGAAGTCATGATTTTTCCGGTCCCAACAAATTCGTTGCATGGAGGTTTTACTGTATTAATGAAAAACAAGCACTCCCTCACTAAGGTTTGCAATTGAAGTGACCCTTGTGAGTTGCAATTATGTACGCATTCAGGGTTTGTGAGAGTGGGAGCCAGTGGAAGAACTTCAACATTGTCATGTATTCCATTTTTTGAAATGTATAATTTGTCTTATGGTGAGTAAATTATATTATTTTGCAAAAAAAGTAGATCTTCTATGCCTTCAAATATGGCAAGGATTTTGGATCAGAGTAAACAATCAAGTTGATCCTGCATGAATTTTATCTTTCAGCTACCTTTCTAAGTGTATTAATTTCTCATTTAATTTTGTTTGCAGGTGGTGAAATTTATTTACCAGAAATGTGACTTTCGAGAAATAGATGCATTTGCCAATGCCATTCAGAACAGTATAGTGACTTTATCCATCAACGATTCTGAAACTGTCTCTTGTCTAGCTATCGAAGTGGCCTCAGCAATGATTGAGTATGTATATCTTGAGAGGTTATCCTAGCTGTTGATTATGACACCTGACAAGTGTGGGCCTGTCAACCATCCTCATTAACCTGGACATGTCCACACTTTTTGCTCATCATGAACTGCTCTGGAGGAGTTTATCAAATTGTGAAATTTCCAGAATTTTGGCCATTCAGAGTTTTAGCCCAGGAAAATTAGGTTTTAACCTGGAGATAATTAATAACATCCGGATCTATTTATATGTATTCAGGACCCCTTTGAGATGAACATACCAAAAATCCCAAGCGCTCTCTAGTGGGATAACAATATATCCTGGCAATACTGGATTTTTCCTGGAATTCATGCTGTTCGGTAACCATAAGAGCTAGAGAGGCATTCTTTTTTTCCTGCACACTTGTTTTTAGTGCTCTACATTAGTGAAAGGTGTTCGGTAGCCTCCCGAGGCTCCCGTTGTGATCCTGGTCCACTGGAAGGAGGTCATGAAGTGCCACATCATATGTACTAAAATCACCTTAAACCGATATTTGCCGGACTGCTAAGCTGCAAAACGGCATTATTAGAACTTCTTTCGGTGCCTGACACAAGTATAACCTTTCTGAGCACTAATAATTGCATTAGCACCCCGATCCTGCCCATCCAGCCATAGGAATGTTATTAATTATTTCCAGGTTTGGGTCAAATTTTATTTTTCCTGGGCTATTTAATATTCTTCTCATCCTTATGCTGTCCAGTACATTCAGCTGAGGAAACTGCTCCAAAGCTCCTCAGAAGCATTTCGGCTAAGTGATAGTGCTCAGGAAGAGTGGGCAGACATTTCCAGTTCAGAATAAATTAACCCTCTTAGCATCCCATTTTCCACTCACAGCTCTTTTTTCTCAAAAATTCTTTCTAAAATTGGCTGAGGGTAAAGCAACATTTTTATGCAATTGATTTTGTATTGCCATCAGAAGTTCCTGTCTCTCTACTTTCACCGCAGACTGCAATGAAAGCTAAAGGTGCACTCTCCATTATGCATTTGCTTCTGGAAGTCTATATGAAGAATAACATTAATACACTGGCAATTTTTTTAAGTGAACTATCCCATTTTCTTCCTATAAATGTTTTAGATTAATGGGTGTTGACAATAGTGATGCAGTAGATTGTAGCTGATGATAATATACTCCAACAATTGAATTTCAAGTATAATGGGTTCAAATTTCAATATGTAGTAAGTTTTCATAATTGTGTAAACGGGCACTGCATTACATACAGCTTATTAATGGTAGTCTTCAGACCAATTATGACCATGACATGGATCGTGTAAGACTCGGGTTGATTATCTGTTAATATTTTTGGGAAATAAGCAGGTCTCATCAGCCCAGAAAATATTGTGTATTTTGAATTGACATAAATTTGGCTCGTGTTTTTTTTCTTACTTTTAGGCGTAATTCTCTCTGTATCGAAGAGGATGAAAAAGAATTTTTGCAGTATTTAGTATTTGCTCCTGAATTAAAAGTTTCTTGTGAAGCCGCAGCTTTTTTTCACCAACTCCTCATGATTGATTTGAAAAATCAAATTGGAAAAAATCGAAATGTGCCAACTCTGTATTTGCTACAATTGAAGGATTTCATCATTAAAAATAATGTAAGTGCAAATATTTTATTTTTCCTGCTTACAGCATTTACTGCAGTACAATGACATTGTGCTGTGTGCAGTCAAATCAGGAAGAGTCTCCATGCCAGCACCACTCGTGTGGTAGATGAGGTTTTTTTTAATTATTTAAATGTTGCTTAGGATTTAATGATTCAAGAGGCAAATTCAAAGTAGAGTATGAACTATCCCTGCCTTTGTAGAACCTCACAGAATGATTGGAAATATTTACCATTAGGAAAGGGAGGATGATCTTAGGTGCTCACTTGGTAAGGGCACTTGGCTGGACTCTTCTTCAGTTCGATGTTACCCTGAAGTATACCTTCATTTCTTAAATTTCTATTGAAATATAAATTTAACTCTTTTGGGAGTAAACTCATTACAGTTTCACTCATCGTTAGCTCTGTTGGCATGAACCTTTTCCTTGGAGAGAAGTAGCCAAGACTTTCCAGTCTTGGGTAGAGGTGGCTATATTCTATTCATTTTCACTCCCCATAGACACTTCTATACATTTGTATTGGCTCTGTCGAAGAACAAATGAAAAACATCGTCATCGTCAGTAGTCATCAATCCAAGGATTGATTTGCTGTAGCTCTCCATTCCACTCTCGTCTCTACCAACCGCTTCATTTGTACACAATTACAGTAGAACTTTGTTATAACCTAATCTCTTTCTTCCCCTTCTCCGCCTACCCAACATCCTTCCATCTATCACAGCCTTCAGCAAACCGTCGCCCCTCATTACCGCTTCCAGCCACCTACCCTGTCTTTCCCTAATCTCATCTATAAGTTTCCTCGCCCACCTTGTCAAGCACTTCTTCATTTGTCTTCCTTTCCGTCCAATGCACCTTCTCCATCCTCCTCCACACCCACATCTCAAAAGCCTTCAGCCCATTTTCATCTTCCCTTAAGGTCCACGTTTCTGCCTCATACAACGCCACACGCCATATCAAAGTCTTCACCAACCTCTTTTTTACATCCTTATTTAAGGTCCCCGTCATCAGCTCCCTTCTATTATTGAACGCTTCCTTCGCTAGCGCTATTCTCCTCCTAATGTCTTTGCTACTATGTCCTGTATCTTCTAGCGTACTATGTACTCAAGTAATTAAATTGTTCTACTTGCTCCAGTTTGTGACTTCCTACTCTTATCACCAGCTTTGCTTTCTTTGTCCTACAGAATCTCATTACTTTTGTTTTCCTATTATTTATCTTCATTCCGGATTTCTCACACTGCTTTTCCAGTGCATCTACTAAAGTTTGCAGTCCTTTCGATGACCGACTGACCAACGCCTGGTCGTCTGCAAATGTAACAGACTTTATCCACTGGCCTCCTACTTTCATTCCCACATCTAATTCATCCCATGCCTCTTTAACCATTTCCTCAGCATAGATGTTAAAAAGTAAAGGCGACAACGGGCACCCTTGCCGTACCCCGCGACCTATAACTGCCCACCCTGATTCACCGTCTGCTACCCTTACCTGAGCCCTCTGCCCCATATATAAGTTTCGGATGAGTCTCCTATCACGCCAATCTATTCCTCTTTTCCCCAGTATCTGTATTAGTTTCTCCCAGTTTACTCTGTCAAACGCCTTTTCGAAATCTACAAAACAAGCGAAAACATCCTGATTATGCTCTATGTTTCTATCTATAAGTGTCCTCATTACCGCAATCGCATCTCTGGTTCCCCTCCCCTTCCTAAACCCAAATTGGTCGTCGCCTAAATAGCAGTTTGCTCTGCTCTCCAACCTTCTATTTAGTATTCTAAGCAACACTTTTGCTGGGTGCGTAATACCCACTTAAATAATAAAAATATGATACCCGTAAATAAAAATACCCGCTTACTATAGAAAGGATATTTTAACCTGGAAAGATTAACATTTTGGCCTGGAAAACCTGGAAAAGTACTGGAATTTCATAATTTATGGTCTGTAGCAACCCTGAATACAGTGGAAGCCCGGTATAGTGAGTACGGCTTATTGCGAGAATCCCGTTTTAGCGAGTGATTGTCTTTGTACCACCAAAAGGCCTATGTTTTACATGTAAAATAAAGTGGATTTAGCGAGGCCAAAAGGTTCCTTCCATGGTATACGCTCGGTATTACGACAGATATCTCTCGAGGGTGATGCACCACTTAGCAAAAATTAACTATTTTGTTTTGTATTATCTGTTAATTAAACTAAATATTCAAGATGTGAGCCATATCTGCAACACCTAAAGCCAGTTATGTCCAAACATTAGTGATATACGGCCTTGAGTACGCAGTGCGCGCTCCCATTCCGCGCTTCCCGGCGGTGGTGCTGGCGGGGGCGGCTCCTCCGGCGGTGGCGCTTGCGGGGGCGTCTCTTCCGGCGGTGGCGGCATGTGGGGCAGCTTCTCCTGGCGGGACGCGGCTTCCGGGTGCGGGCGACGGCCGGAACGGTCCAAGAGTACTCCGGGCCGCAAGAGTGCAGGTGGAGGAAGAGTGCCGCGAGGTTGGCTTGCTTCGACCGGACGCGGGAGGAGGTAGACCGCCGAGGAGTGATCTCTCTGCGACTGCGTTCCCTAGGACTCCCTCCTCCGTTGTGACTGCTAGGGTCCGGAGGTCCGCCTTATATGAGGATCCTGGGCAGGGCGGCGGCCAACCGGCGAGCTCCGTGAGAGTCACGTGGGGGAAGGAGTGAGCGTCGCTCTCCTCCTCCGCGCGGGGGAGAAAGGGGTAGAGGGGAGGTGAGTGGGGCAGGGCGTGACGCACGGGAAAGTTCGCCACGTGGACGCTCGGCAGGGAGAGTGGGGGTGAGTGCGGTGGAGCGTGAACCACGAGCAAGTCCGCCGCGTGGTCCCTTGGCACCCCTATTGAAAATGCCCTATAGGAATTTTTTTTTCCCACAGTAATTATACAATGGAAACTCAACACTTTCCTATAGGAAATTTTTTCCTATAGGAAAGTGTTTCCTACAGGAAAAAATTTTCCTGTAGGAAATTTCCTATAGGAAAAAAATAAATTTCCTATAGGAAATAATTTTCCCATAGGAAAATAGTCTCGTATACATGACATTAAAAAAAAAGCAACCACTAGGATTAAATCCGGGGACCATCTGTTCGTGAGTTGCTGACTCTGACCATTACACCAAATGACTGAGTTAAAGATTCAGCGATCTCATAAGTATAAACTTGGCATGCTAAGCGTGACGCAGAAAAAAAGTGCGGTACAGTACTTGACGGGAATTACTGGACGCTACAGTCCAAACACCGTGCATTTGCCCAAATAATCAATATATATTACTTGAATCAATTTCAGGGGTAGTGTATTTTGTGATAAAAGACCTCAAATGAACTCAAAGTTGAGAGAGAGAAAGAGGATTGCTGCACACCTACAGAGTCATAAAGCTGTTTAACTCGAGGCACGAAATTGCACAATTTCTAACTGCATTTTTTCTCAATCGGGCGTGCAATCATTTTCGAATTAGAGCAGAAGCTATTTTGCCACCTCGCGTTCATGCATTCACGCATGCGTTCTTGCAATTCACGGTTTGCAATGCAATTTGAAATGCACGTTCGTACGTACATCAGATTGTACGTGCCCCGTGTAAAACGCCGGGCTATGGCAAAGGGAGAAGAACTTCATGTGTTATGCCAGATATAGTTTGCGTTACACTGGAATTGGAATGGAACTTGGCAACTGAACCTACTATGTGAGTTCCATACCGGTGAACCATTTTTCAATGAATTTCTAACTTTTTCTTAAAACTTTTTTATTGACAATAATGTTTTAATTATAAATGAAATATTGTAAAAAGTTGTCATGTATGGTGATGTATGCATTATATTTGTGAGAATGCAGAACCATTAATAAAATGAAATGTTATCTTTTTTAATTTCGAATTAATTAGAATTTTTCGCACTATGGGAAACATTCTTATTGTACCTATAGTAAATATTTGTGTTATAGAAATATTGCTAATTCCTATAGGAAACCTTTTTCCATTGTCAAATATTCATGCTATAGGAAAATTTCTCATAACTATAGGGTTATTTCTCATTCCTATAGGAAAATATTCGTGCTATAGGAAAATTTCTCATCCCTATAGGAAAATTTCTCGTTCCTATAGGAACGAGAAATAGGAATATATATAGGAAAATATTCGTCCAATAGGAATATTTCTCGTTCCTATAGGAAAATATTCGTCCTATAGGAAAATTTCTCATTCCTATAGGAAAATTTCTTGTTCCTATAGGAAATTTCTCATTCCTATAGGAAAATATTCGTCCTATAGGAAAATTTCTCGTTCCTATAGGAAATTTCTCGTTCCTATAGGAAAATATTCGTCCTATAGGAAAATTTCTTGTTCCTATAGGAAATTTCTCGTTCCTATAAGAAAATATTCGTCCTAAAGGAAAATTTTTCGTTCCTATAGGAAAATATATTCGTCCTATAGGAAAATTTCTCGTTCCTATAGGAAAATATTCATCCTCTAGGAAAATTTATCATTCCTATAGGAAAATTTCTCGTTCCTATAGGAAACTTTCTTGTACCTATAGGAAATTTATTGTTACTTTCGGAAGCTTCATCGTTCTTGTAGGAAATTGTAATTCCTATAGGAAACCAATGGGGCATTTTCAATAGGGGCGCGACGAGTGGGTTTGAATTTTGCGCCGCTGGGTAGGGCAAATCATGGCTAACATTCGAAAACTTGACAAAGTTGATATTATCGTCATGATATATTCGCAAAATTATCCAAAAACTACAGTATACCTAATATTTTAATTCCGATTAGTTACGGTGTCTTTACAGCTTTCTTCGGCGATCGAAAGATAGAAGAACTGGAAGAAAAACACCGAGACTGGATGAATCAATATTTTATGTAATGGAAAATGTCCTGTTTATTTCTTAAAATTAGTTAATATTCCACCAGATTGTGCCTGAAACGACTTTTTTTGCTGTTTACCTTCGTCAAATACCATGGAAACAAAAGAAAAACGGTAAATACGAACGACTATGAGAATTAGGTGGCTTTATTCAACACTTTTGGATACAATGAGCGCTCGATTTAGCGAGTGATTTCCGAGGGATTATGAGCACTCGTTAAACCGGGCTTCCACTGTATGTACTTGGACATTTTTTAATACAATTCTTGTTGGTGCATTTGCTACCTACTGGTAGAATTTTTCAACCTTGAGTTTGTGGGAAATATTCTTCTGTGATAATTAGGAGGATGATAACTACTCATTCAACATCCTTTTGAAAAAAACATTATTTGTCAGGTAAATATCTTATATTTTTCTGTAACAAATTAGTCATTTACCAGAGACATTTGGATTTTTTACACGCTGAGAGTCTGCAATCATTGAATGGTCTTTTTTCTGGTATTCTGGCAGTTACTGCAGCTATTTCTGGTGGGGAACATATTCCGATTGTCACATTTGATTGATTTGATGCTGGTTTTTTTTGTCAGAAATATTTTTCAGCTACCTGCCTCTGCTTGAAGGTGACAGCAATAGAAAATATCTTGCCTTGCAAAGGGGTAGGTTTGGAAGGCAATGTCCTGCACAGTGCTTGGGGAGGGGGCTCACAGCCCTTCTTGGCACAAATACTTCTGAAGGAAGGGAGTAGGGTATGTGTTTGGAGTGTGTCTTAGAGCATTTAAATGGCCCTTTCAACGACCTCTCCCTACCCCAACTCTGTTGCCATTGAGTCACAAGTGTTTGAGGTTGGTTGATTTAGCCAGAGTACAGGGGCTTTGCAGGTCCAACTGGTTTCCAGCAGCCACTGCTTGTTTTTCAGTATAAACCTTATGGAAGGGGAGTATGAGAAGGAGGGAGTCACTGGATGATAAAAAAGTAGAATGCTAATGTTATGTCACGCAGATTAAGAAAAAGCATGTGTCATAGCATTGTGAGTTTCACAAAAAATTCTCAATATGTGCTAAAAAGGACAGGTAATATTATAAACAATGCCCTTAGAAAGAATACAGGGAAGGTTATTGCCCTGCAAGGTAACCTGACTGCCTTTAGGTAATGGAGAAGTGACTAATATATTTTATATTCAATTATCCATGGTTTTCGTTATCCACACAAGGTATGAGAACTTATCGACCTTGGTTATGGGTGACCTACTGTATACTGGTATCAACTCTACTCCAACAGTATTAGTTATTTAAATAACATTTGCATCACTATATTCCTGGATTGAATAAAATGGTTTAGATATGAGCATTCTGGGTCATTTACTTTTAAATGCAAAACTGCTCAATGCAGTCGGTGGTCATTCATCAAATAGCTTTATGCCTGTGTATTTATGTACATGTTGCATTTTGATAATTTGGAAATCCTCAGCATCAATTTTTAATTTCACTCATGTATTATAATGATATACACCAGTCCTAGATGTTAAATAATCTTGGTTATCTTTCACATTGACAGATTAACCTTTATGCATGTATTGACTTTACACAGTCATTACACTACTTTTTATAGTGTGGCTTTTGTGTACTTTTATTTTTGTTAATTGTTATAAATACCTTCTTTTGAAGAAGAAAGACATTCTCAATTTCACTTGCATGTATTAGCCAGTGGAAGATTTTGTGCTGGTTCAGAAAGCAAATTGATTGGCCACTAGCAGGGAGAGGGTTATTACTCAATTTATAAAGCTGTGAACACTTTCCATGAACCTATCCTAGTATCAAGGCCTATGACAGAAACGTCATTGGAATCTACCTCTAGCTGAGAACTTTATTTGGAAATTCAAGATATTTTTTTCTATTTTGATCTGAAAATCCACTGAAGCAATATTCAATTTTATGTTTTCATTTCAAGTAATTGTCTCTCTTTCGTTTCCAGGCATCAGAAAAAATTGATCTGTTGGTTGAGTCCATGCTCAGTGTTCCAGATAGTTATTTACTGACTTGGAAATCCTATGTTGTCCTCTTGCTGAAGGATGAATTTAAAGCGAAAACACCATATCTACTTAAAGGCCTCCCAGATGATGTGATTTCATCGTTGAATGATGAGGATGAAAAAATAATCATGTCCTTAATGCTAGGCTGCATGAGGCAAGTTCTTACTCCAGAAAGCCCACGGTGTAGAAATAAAAACAAGATCCAAAAATCAAAGGTAAGAATGAGTGTTTTTGTTGTAAATTTTGTGGTCGGTCATTTGAGGAGACAGCTGACGTCATCAGCACCATTGAGATCAGGTGGGTGGATTTAGTTTGGGAGGAGACTGTGTTGGTGTGGTGGCTGAAGTACTGGCTTCCCATCCTAGGGGCCCAGGTTTGAATCCTGGCGGTAGTGGAGAATTTTCTTCAGAATCCTGATCCCTTAGTGGGCGACTTTTAGAGGGTACTTTAAGTGTAGTACATGCAGTCCCCGAGTTACCTAAGCCTTGACTTACATAAATCTGTGCTTAGGTAAGTTAGATGGGCATGCCCAGCGAGGGGCAGAGGGGGCAGCTGCCCCCCCCCCCCCCCAGAAGTTAAAAAATAGAACCTTGAAAGAAGATTTTATAAAGAGATTTTATAAACATTTGCGTCGAATCGTGTTTCTTGTCATTGCAGGTAGGAATACAACATATCTTATTTCTGTACTTAGAAACACCAAGAAGAAGCAGGCCAATGGCACATTTGATAGCATAAAGTTCCTCTACGTAATCGGATTAATCTGAAATATGTTTCGCTGGTTCTGTCATCCTGATAAAATGGCTGCATATCACAACCAGTGATTTCTTAACCTGAGGATTCCAGAGAACAGGAGAATGAATGAAGCAATGTGTGAAGGAGACTTTTGCATTTTGTGCTTATTCGGAGCAGTGCGGAGGAATATACCATTTTATTAATAATGATAACTTTTATGAGAACCTCAGAGGATAATAATAATAATATATTTTATTTGTCCGGCGATTTGTTGTTACAAATATAGGACACGTCAAGATAATACACTACATTTTGCACATAATACAATACAATTGAAGAAAGTTAAAAAAGAAGAAATTCATCAATAGAGTAAAATAAATTACTCAATAGGAATTCTTGGAGCTTACATTTGAAGAGGACCATAGTCTTTGCACTTTTGATTTCGCAAGGAAGCTTATTATAAAGCAAAAGGCCCATATGCCAGGGGGCGTAACCAGAGTTTTTAGTCCTTACATGTGTTTGATGGAGGTCTGTAGAGCTCCTTGTATAATAACAATGATAGTTATTATTAGTGGCATAATTAGAAAGATTTTTTTTGGTACAAACAATTGCAGCAAACATGTACACACAGGGAAGGGGTAAAATACAGAATTTTTTAAAGAGAGGGCGACATGGGGCATAAAGAGATGCTTTGCCTATCAATCGCATAATCCTCTTTTGAATTTTGAATATTATTTTAGAATTGGGTGTAGGGCCCCAGAAGAGGATACTGTACATAACCTGGGAATAGAGATACCTGGATACATCGGTACACCTGCATTTGA
Source organism: Pyrrhosoma nymphula (assembly GCA_963573305.1). NCBI lineage: Eukaryota > Metazoa > Arthropoda > Insecta > Odonata > Coenagrionidae > Pyrrhosoma > Pyrrhosoma nymphula. The sequence goes on along the minus strand of OY754339.1, from coordinate 40,969,430 downwards.
GTTTAGTGGGCAGCATTATATTAAGAAAAATTATCTGTTGTACTTAAACAAATCATTGTCACTTTTTGTTCATTGTTTATATCAACTAAACATTGTAACACAAAAATTACCCATAACTTGTTGAATTATGTATTCGTCAATGCTTTCCATGAACGAGTGTCGGTGCTGCTACGTAGTGGCAGATCGTTTTGTGTAGCCACGTAAGGAGGTAAGGGTGTAAGTCTTAGCTGATGAAACAGCGACCATAGTAGGGAAAGAACAGCTATCAATCGGCTTGCGTTTCTATGATGATATCCAAGGGAAGAATTAGCTGGTTTTGTGGAAATGAAAGCACAAGATGCCCCAATATTGTATCGGATTTGATTTTGACAGCTGTTCTACAATGGCAGGCAAAGAGGAATATTCGCAAGCATTATTTTTCCATTGCTCAAACCACAAACTCAATCTTGTGGTGAACGACACAAATAATATACTGGAAATCAGAAACACTATTGCCACTTTTAAGGATACTATTTTCAGGATAAGGATACTTTTTTTAGAAGTTTTTCAGGGAATCGACTGCTCGTAGGAGTTTGGCTCCAAATCTATCACGAATATGCGAGACAAAATGGTCTGAAAAAAACAAAACCATTAGAAAATTCTCCCGAAATTACCCTGTGCTAGTCAAAGCCCTGGAAACATCAATCGAAGGAAACTATGCTACAAGAAAAGTGGCGTACCTGCTGCATTCAGCAGTAACTAAACCTTCAATCATCGCTGCTCTAGTTACCATTGCAAAATACTTGGCAGTATTAGAACCAGTGGCGCAAGCAAAGAGCATGGATCTGATAAAGGTAGGAAAACACATTACTGGAATCCTTGAAGTAAACGAAAAAGACCATGAAGACGCATACAAAGTATCTGACGAATTACTTCAAAAGGCGCAAGATATTGGAATGGAATCGGAAATAGACATTTCTGTTCCATGTCTTGCTCATAAGCAAAAACACCGAACTAACCTTCCACCTGACTGTGTTACTGTGGCTACTGGAGGCGTTCACTATTTATATAATATCTTGATTCTCTTCCATCATCATTAAAAAATTGATTTTTCCAAGAAAATACCCCAGCTTTTGCCTTGACGAAACTACATCCTTTGTATATGCCTAAAATGAGTGCCAGGGACTCTCAAAAGATCGCAGAAATCTTTAGAGGTTTTTATAAAATAGAAGATATGGCCGGAGAGCTGGACCTATGGTATAACTTGAAGAAGAAAAATTTAACCGATGACAAATTTAAGGATTATGAAGTCTTTGACCTTTTTATTGATACCAATGTTTTTCCCCTCCCTGATGCAAGCACTCAATTTTTATCGCAATCGCAACCACTACAGTGACTGTAGAATGGTTCTTTAGTACTCTATGAAGAGTAAAGACATGACTTAGGAGCACTATGGGAGAGGAAAGAATGACTGGATTATGTCTTATGAGCATGCATCGAAATTTTGTCAAAGAAAATCATGAAATGGTCGAGAAGAAAGTCGGGGGAAAATCTTCACCAAATCCAAGAAAATTATTATTAGTCTAAAACAAAAAATCTAAGTGGTTATGCTGATAAAAAGATGGAAGTAATGAATTATTAAGTTATTAGTAATGCTAATAAAACATTTTTTCCAAAACCAGTCATTTAATTTTGCTTTAACCCCCCTGACCGAACATGAGCTGCCACCCCTGTTTCAAATCCTGGGTTTGCCCTTGCAATCATACCCAAAAAAATGAGAATTACGGAAGTGCGATATTCCACAGAGGAAAAATCATTCGCCTTGACCGGGATTCAAACCCAGATCACTTGATTTCGCAGAGCGCTTAAACCAGTTAAACTATTGAGGCATCCTTCTCCCCTGTGGATTATTTGACCAATTTTGAGGAAACTGGGACGAGCCACGGTAGTAACCTTTACGGAGTCACCTGCAAGTGCACATAAGTGCCATATACCAAAGAGGAAAAATCATTCGCCTTGACCGGGATTGGAACCCGGATCCCTCGATTTTGTGCCAAGTGCTTTAACCAGTTAAGCTACCGAGGCGTCCTTCTCCTCTGTGAATTATTTGGTGGCTTTATAGGAAGTTACGGAATGCGATGGATGGTTGCCTACATTCAAGGAGTGCATAAAAAAAGACGTGTCGGAATGTTTGTGGAAGTTGGCTTTCACAAACATTTGGCTATGAGGGCTACGAATGAATTTTTGGCTACGAGGGTGAAGACATGAAAATTGGCCCTGTCAGCAGCAGTAAAGTGGTAAAACAACACTGTGCTTTCACATTCGCTCAATTGTTTAATTCGTAATTATGATATTTTGCATTTTGATAAGAAATTCACAAGGTTCAACTTCCAGGCGGTTTTAACATTTTGATTAATAAATTAAGGAAACTCCTAAAGAATTATTGATTTTGTTGTAACCTGAATGAAATTTGGCCAAAATTTATTCCCCCATTTCTCTGCATTGACCATAATCCCCAGAGTACGGACTCAGCTCTCAAGTAAACACGGTGTCAGAAAGCATCTAATACAAAACTTGATGACTGCCTGTACTGTTATCCATTGGATGAGACTATAAACTGCAATCACCTTGGCACCTTTTGCTAAAAGATGGCTAATGTCCATGCCAAGTTTCTCTTCACCTTTACTCATTTCGCCAAATAACCTTCCCTCACCATCCTACCCTCCTATCCTTAATGGTGCAAATGACCTTAGTTGTTGGTCACCTCCCCCAAATAACAAACAAACTTAGCTACGGAAATGTTACCTGGGAAATAGAGGAAGGGTAGTGGACCCGGCCTCGGCCTTACTTGCTCTAAACAAAATGTGCCAAAGAATCCGCAATGTAACTTCTCATCTGATTTTTCACTTAGGCCCATTGTTACGATGTTTGGTTAATGTCAACTTCATGATGGTGTAGCCTTAGTACATAGTAACTTAGTGTTAACTGAGAGTTCTTTAAATGTTAGCTGTTCGGTTAGTTGATGTGACCCTTATCAATGTGAGAATGTATTGGTATCTGTTTTCATGCTGTATAAATATTTAACCAGAGATTATAAAGCTTAGCCTAAAAGTGGTCCCTCTCTAAATGGAAGTCAAGTGGAAAACAGGGTCAAGGGGAGAGCATCACTGTGTTCTCTCAATTCCACATGGTAAATGAAAAAAACTTTGTCCATTCCATAATTCCACACAGCTTTATATATTCCCCGATCGATTTTTTATGACTATGTGTCATTTTCAAGGGGGGAGCCAACTGAACAAACATCTCACCTCAAGGCTTAATATGTATATGTTTCTGTGAGTAGTGGAGGAAGGACTCAAACTGAGAGGGAGGGGGAGTTTAAGGTGGGAGTGAGGGTGCAGTATGGGAGGGAAAAGGTGAGGGAGGGAGGGAGTTGGATTCCATCAAGGACAGCAGTGGGGGCACAATTAGCAGTGAGGGTTTTGTGGCGGACATTAGGATAGGCTCTTCCTTGAACTACGACCTTGACGTGGTGGAAGGGCTTGTGCGTTCCAATGACCTCTAGAGCTGGACTGGCAGGAGCAAGTACATTGCTCCTGGTAGGGCGACCCATGCCAGATAGGTCGAAGGGTAGGAGCCAGACGAAAGGTAGTTCCATGATGGTGTCACATTAAAAATACCGTTGAGTCTCGTGGGATACCTCTCAACTATCACTTCCCAGAACATGAAAGTCATTCAAAGAGTATTGATTCCTGGCAACTACGGGACGCCGCCCACTAGGGCAGGTGTCGTGCCCGGCAGCGGGGGAGGCAAGGCCTCCGCGGTCGTCAACACACGAAATCCTTGCACAGCATCATCATCGGCGGATACAAGGGAAAGGAGTGAGAAGAAGAAGAAAAAGAGGAAGAGGAAAACAGTGGTAAAAATAGGAACTTGGAACGTAAGGACCATGATGAGGGCCGGGAAGCTTGAAAATATTAAGCAGAAAATGGAAAAAGGAAAAATAGATGCTTTGTGATTGTGCGAGGTGAGATGGAAGGATAGCGGGGACTATTTGAGTGATAGCTACAGGGTAATCTATAGTGGGGGAGATGAGAGTCAACGGGGGGTAGGCATGGTACTGAACACAAAGTTGGGACTGAGGGTGGTAAACATAGAACAGGTGAGCGACAGGATACTAGTGGTAGAGATAAAAGCACGCCCGACGAATTTCGTAATAGTCCAGGTATACATGCCTACGAGCAACCATAGGGAGGAAGAGGTGTACGAGCAAGTAGAAGAAATAATTAGAGAAGTGCCGGGGAAGAAAAACCTGATAGTGATGGGTGACTGGAATGCAGTGGTGGGGGAAGGGAGGGACGGATTAGAAGTAGGAGGGTTTGGGCTAGGAAGAAGAAATGATCGCGGTGAAAAGGCACTTGAATTTTGTAGAAGAAATAAATTAGTAGTGACAAACACTTGGTTTAAACATCACTCCAGGCGTAGGTACACATGGAAAATGCCGGGTGATACTGGGAGATACCAAATTGATTATATAATGGTGAGGCAGAGATTTAGAAACAGTGTAAAAAACTCTCGTAGCTATCCAGGGGCGGATGCGGACTCGGATCATAACTTGGTGATGATGAAGTGTGAAGTTAGATTCAAAAGGCTTTGTAAAGGTAGGAAGATAAAGAGGTGGAATCTTGAAGCATTGAAAGGGTTGAAAAGGAGGGAATACCAAGAGCTGGTAGAAAAGAACATAGGTGAAGAGAAGCGGATGGGAACCATAGAGAAAAGTTGGGAAGTTATAAAAACAGGCATCGCAGCAGCGGCAGAGAAAACAATAAGAACGGTGGAAAAGAAGAGGGTTAAGAAGCAGTGGGTTACAGAAGAAATGATAAAGAAAATGGAGGAGAGAAGGATATGGAAAAACGTGAACACCGAAGTAGGCAAGAGGAAGTACAAGAAATTGAATAATAAACTCAGGCGAGTGACCAATCGGGCAAAAGAAAACTGGTGGAAGGGACAATGTGAGGAAATGGAAAAGATGCAGGAGGAGGGGGAAGTGGGCGCTTTGTACGCCAAGGTGAAAATGTTATCGGGTGGTAAGAGATGTCAAACGATACCAAAGGTTAAGGACAAAACAGGGAAGATATTAATCTAACAGGAAGATATCCAAGAAAGATGGAGAGAATACGTAGAGGAGCTATATGACAGCGAGAATAGACCCCTTAGCCTAGTTCTAGAGGATGAAGGAACAATAGATAAGGATAACCTCGGACCAGAGTTACTTGAGAGTGAAATAGAAAGGGCATTATGAGAGATGAAGGGTAGGAAAGCCGTGGGAGCCGATAACCTACCCTCGGAGCTGCTGAAGAATCTAGGTAGTAGGGGGAGAAAATCGTTTTTCGAACTTATCCGCAGGATCTACGAGGAAGGAGTATGGCCAGAGGATTTCATGAGAACAGTATAAATACCTATCCCGAAGAAGAAGAAAGCGTAATAATGCGAGGAGTATAGAACAATCAGTTTAATTTCGCACGCAGCAAAAGTGTTGCTTAAAATACTAAATATAATGTTGGAGAGCAGAGCAAAATGCTATTTAGGCGACGACCAATTTGGGTTTAGGAAGGGGAAGGGAACCAGAGATGCGATAGCGGTAATGAGGACACTTATAGATAGAAACATAGAGCATAATCAGGATGTTTTTGCTTGTTTTGTAGATTTCGAAAAGGCGTTTGACAGAGTAAACTGGGAGAAACTAATGCAGATACTGGGGAAAATAGGAATAGATTGGCGTGATAGGAGACTCATCCGAAACTTATATATGGGGCAGAGGGCTCAGGTAAGGGTAGCAGACGGTGAATCAGGGTGGGCAGTTATAGGTCGCGGGGTACGGCAAGGGTGCCCGTTGTCGCCTTTACTTTTTAACATCTATGCTGAGGAAATGGTAAAAGAGGCATGGGATGAATTAGATGTGGGAATGAAAGTAGGAGACCAGTGGATAAAGTCTGTTACATTTGCAGACGACCAGGCGTTGGTCAGTCGGTCATCGAAAGGACTGCAAACTTTAGTAGATGCACTGGAAAAGCAGTGTGAGAAATCCGGAATGAAGATAAATAATAGGAAAACAAAAGTAATGAGATTCTGTAGGACAAAGAAAGCGAAGCTGGTGATAAGAGTAGGAAGTCAAAAACTGGAGCAAGTAGAACAATTTAATTACTTGAGTACATAGTACGCTAGAAGATACAGGACATAGTAGCAAAGACATTAGGAGGAGAATAGCGCTAGCGAAGGAAGCGTTCAATAATAGAAGGGAGCTGATGACGGGGACCTTAAATAAGGATGTAAAAAAGAGCTTGATATGGCGTGTGGCGTTGTATGAGGCAGAAACGTGGACCTTAAGGGAAGATGAAAATGGGCTGAAGGCTTTTGAGATGTGGGTGTGGAGGAGGATGGAGAGGAGGTTGGACGGAAAGGAAGACAAATGAGGAAGTGCTTGACATGGTGGGCGAGGAGAGGAAACTTCTAGATGAGATTAGGGGAAGACAGGGTAGGTGGCTGGAAGCGTTAATGAGGGACGATGGTTTGCTGAAGGTCGTGATAGAGGGTAGGATGTTGGGTAAGCGGGGAAGGGGAAGGAAGAGAATCGGTTTTATGGACGGGATGAAGAAAGGTAGGACTTATTCTGAGATGAAGAAAGAAATACTAGAGGTAGAAAGGGCACGGCACGTGTAAGAGTTTGCTGGATATTCTCTGACTTTCATCACAACCTACCTCTAACCGGTAGATTACTGTAATGAATGAATGAATTAGGATAGGGATACAAGTCAGATTTAAAAAATGTTAAAAACATCTGAGAGTATTTAAAGTTAGTCAGATCATTTAAAATACATGCATTCGGTGAAATAGAGTGTCTTTAAATTTCTACAATTTCTAAATAATTTAACTTACAACTTATAACATATATATGTAAAATTTTGGTGTAAAATTCACTCTTATGACCAGTCTCGAAGTTGTTTGGCAAAGTATGATTTACAATCACTATGGTTCACGCTTAGTTTGTTCTCCTTGATTCGGGCTTTAAATTTCCTACCAGTTTGCCCCACATACACTCCATTGCACTCACCACAATTAAGCACTTACACTCCACTTTATTCTAACACATCCACTGGGTCTTTTAAATTAAAAAGCTCTTTCCCTACGAAAGTAGGTGAGTAAAAACACACTTGATACTTAGGAATATGAGAGCAAATTTTTTTAGAAATATATGGCTGAGAAAAGGTAATTTACACCACATTGTGGTTTTATCACATTAACTCCCCCCCCCCCCCCCCCCCCCAACACCACCCTCCTCGCTCCCACCTTAAACTCCCCCTCCATCTAGGTTTGAGTCCTTCCCCCACTCCTCACAGAAACATATTTGTAAAAGCCATTTATAGCCAACATATTTGTGGTGAAATGTTTGTCCAGTTGGCCCCCCCTTGAAAATGACGCATAGTCGTCAAAATCAATCAGGGAATACGTAAAGCTGTGTGGAATGTACAAAGTTTGTTTCATTTAATAATAATAATAAATAGTTTTATTACTCCATTAAAATTGTACAGTAGGAACTTGATTACATACTGGAGTAACTTTAGGTAGCCATGAAGGAAAACCTGTTTTATGGCTACCATCATTTACAAAAAGGTCATGCGCACATAGAAATGTTTTTAGACACAGCATTTGAATTTACAGTACATAAATATATTTCATGGTATTACATCAAAGGAATATATCCTCCATACTTTGTCTTGTAAACAACCAAGACTGTATATTTTTCATAATTGAGTTTTGATTTTTTTATATCAGACATGAATCTGGTAATGTATTGTACACTTTGGGGCCTATGAACAAAAAACATCGTTTATATAGTGTAAGGTTCGGTTTTGGTAAAGAAATACGGGCTCTTCGTAGGGTGGAGGAAGGGTGGTTGTAAAATAATAACCCAGTATTTCCACTTCTAATAAAAAATCGGCGTAAAACTTGATAAATGAAAAGATGTCTTAAAGGGAGCAAACCTATACTACAGAATAAAGGAAAGGAACTTTCTAGGCGGCTCTTTTTTAGGATGACTCTAACAATTCTTTTTTGCAGAACAAAAACGGATCTTATAGAATTTTTATAAGCTCCACCCCAACAGAATACACTGTAGCTTAGTCTGGTATTAACTAGAGCGTTATAAATGAGTTTCAAAAAATATGTTGGGCATTTGTTCCGAATGAAAAAAATTTACCATGTCCTTAATTTGTCCTTAATTTCCACAAAGTATCGCCTTCATCCATTAATTTAATTCTCTCAATTCCTCGGCCACACAGAGGGGTGTAGAGAGGGGTGGGGGACACACATGCATACACTCATATGACACTCATTTCATCGTAAGCTTCGCCTTTGTCACCGATTTGTAAATGGTCCAATCAGGACCGGCTACAGTACGTATGTTAATGAAGACATATGTGTATTTTAAGTTGAAGTACATTTATTTGAAGTGACAAGAAAATAGTAACCAAATGTGGAAAACCTTTGATGGACTTCATTTACAGTCAAAACTTTGCTGAATGGTGAGGTTACATAGTGCAATTGCACCACATTGCATGAACCTGCTTTGGGGTAATCATAAATCTTTTGGAAAAATGGATTCCATTCCAAGATGAATAAAAAAATTATAGCTTTCAAATAGTGATCCCATAATTGTCCCTTATGGAAATTTCAGATCAGGTCTGATCTGGCAAACCTGATCAGGTCTGATCTGCCAATCCAGATCAGGTCTGATCTGGAAAACACCTACAGCACAACAATATATAGAAACGTTTTACTCTGCTTTTTAAGGATGTTTCAAAAAAAGGCCTAAACAGTAAATGGGTCTGCCCCTAAATCCATTTATTTGGTCACGAAAACGTACCTATACGGTGCTACAAATGTTTTACCTGTAACAGTCGTTTGTCAAGTGTTGTTTGTTTTATAAGGCGATATCATTGTGAGAATTATTGAAACATGCTCAAATACTCGCTCATCAGTAATATTATGTTAATGGAATTGCAGCTCATGATAATATAGTATACTGCAATCAACTAAGTTAGGTAAAACCATATCCACTTGGGTCTGCAGTTGGCACGGAAACACTCAAAAGCCCATCAGCAACAACCATGGTGGTCATCACCATCTCTTTATAGTCTTGTACAGGGTTGTTACAGGTCAGGGAAATCAGGGAAAAGTCAGGGAATCTCGTCCATGGGGTCAGGGAAAATCTATGCCATGCCATGCGATTCAAAAGAACTGCCGCGCTGTCTGCTGGCCTGGGTCAGCCGAGCTTCGAACTAGTACATCTTTCCGCCGTGCTGAGTAGTGTTGTTAGCCATTGCTAGCATTTTTTTTAAAGCATTGGTGGCCAAGATATTAGAAAAGTCTCCACTTCTGTACAAGATTTGCAAGGCTATCCCCTTTTGTGTTCTGGAGTTGATAGTGAAATCCGAAGATGCAGCTCTTGCTCGATTCTGGAACTGCCTCTCATTGCTGCAGCTAAGGCAGTGGTTCTCTGCTTTAGAGTTCGACTCACTAGAAGCTGAGTTCAAGACTTTGATTAACAAACCTGCTGTGTCTGTGTGCTCGAAATAATATGACCGAGACCACACCTGTCTTAATCACTTTTGGAGGTGCATTTTACTGTCGCAGAAGTGCTCTGGATTAATGGTAGATTTGATCCACATGATTTTAATATTGAGCCATGGAAATGTCTTTGTGGAGAGGGGATTTTCCATTAACAAAGAAGTTTTTATCAAAAACCAACTCCCACTGACACTGGTCGCGCAAAGGCAGGTGTACGACGCCGTGAATTTAGCCGGCGGAATTCTTGATGCTGAAATTAGTGACAAAATAATTTCAAGAGTGCGACATGCATGGGCAGAGTATGAAGAGGGGCAAAGGGAGAGAGCGAAAGAAGACAAGGAAAAGATACAGAAGAGAACAGATGAAAGAATGATTGGGGAAGAAGTTAAAAAATTAAGAGCCAAGATGACAAAACTTTTGCTAGAAAACCTAATTAGAGTGTGATGCTATCGACAAGAGGCTAAGAGCTCCGTGTATAGCTATTGTGTGATGTTGTGGTTAGGTACGTTCTATGTCCACATAGCTGAATGTAGACTTTGTTTGATGTGTCAATTAAAATTTGACACTATATTTTGACTTTTATTTGACTGTAATTAAGTTTACAAGAAACTGTTTTTTCTATTAGTTCATCATAAAGAAATCAGTTTTAAAAAGAATTTAAATATCTATTTTTTAAAGAATTTAGTATTTTATTTACTCTTACCCTTCAAAAATGTTATATAATGATCGAAAGTAGAGTGTGAAAAAGTCAGGGAATTTGAATTTGGGAATCTTGTAACAACCCTGTTATTGAATCAGGTGTCATTGGATCAGATCAGACCTCATTTTCTTTATTTATATGCTGATTTTGATCAAACTTAACTTGAAAGATATATCAAACGTATTCTGATTCAAATCAGATCTGATATATGCAGCAGCATCTCAGATTTTACCTGGTTCAGACCTGATCTCCTTATATCTCTCCTATTCTGGTTCAGATCAGACTGGAACTATGTAGTTCAGATCAAACCTGATCTCCTCATATCAGACTCAATTTGATTCTGATCAGACCTGATCAAGATGGATCAGAAATTTCTGCAAGGGGTGGACCTGACTGATCCTCATATCAGACCTAAAGTGGTTTAGATCAGACCTGATCTGCCTCAGATAGGACCTGATCAGGTTCAGGTCAGACCTGATCAGGTTTAGGTCAGACCTAATCAGGTTTAGATCAGACCTGATCAGGTTCAGATCAGACCTGATCTGAAATTTCCATAAGGGGTGATACATTTGAAGGTGTTTCATGCAGAAAATATTACCCTTTATATAACTTTTACAGAAACACCCTTTGGTATACAAAAGTGTTTAAGTACATGGAAAAGTTAGAGAGTGAACCTGATTTTTGACTAATGCTGATGCGGCTTTTAAAGTATGGTGTGGTCCAAGCATTTTTAGCTCTATGTTTCACTAGCATTGCAGCAAGCATCTACAGGAGCGATGTGATTGTTGCTGAATAACATCATCTTATGTATGGGAGAGTTGTGGAGGATGGATAATCTCTCTTTTGTCATCTGTTTGTGGTGACTAGTTTTGCATCCCACTGCTTCCTTTGTCTTCGTCACGGTTGCTCTCCGCAGTCTGCTACATCAAATTGCCTGGCCGGGAGGCATTTCCAGGAGTGGGAAAGTTGATAGCTATCGTCAGGATTATAAGTATTATTCCATTTCGTGATGTCTATAGACGCACAAATCAAACTGGGTAGGTAAAATTCATTCAAAATTCAAGTAAAATTCAGAGAAACTCTTGGAGATATTTACGGCATCGAAGGATAAACAACTCTTCTTTCAGTTGGAAGGAGTGAATGAGATACCTTGTAGTTGTGGCGGCAGATATGTAGGGAAAATCTGCCGCTTAATTCAAACGAGGATTCAAGAACATAAGAGAGACATTAGAAACAGACAATAGCTAAAATCAGCAATTGCCGAACACTTTGTCTGAATACAGACATTTCATAGAATTCGAGAAAACAAAGGTGTTAGCAAGAAAAGATTATAGTATCAATTACTGGTTCATTTTTGGCCACCTCTGTAGTGAGTTGTGCATGCCTCAACACATGTTAGAATTTTGCATGGAAATGTGCTTTGTATATTCTACTTAATTGGTTAAAAAAATCCTGCATGCATTGTATCACTCCAACCACTCAGCCCAGAACAAAATTTTGCAATGCAATGTATTGAAACAGATTTTTAAAATGAAGTGGGGCCACACTGTTGGGCAGCATGTGGTGTTCAAAATATTTCCTGATGAGGGCCCAGGTTTTGTGTAGTAGAGTCGATTTCATTGGAATAAATCCTGAGTACTATAAGGTGAGCATTAGGAATTACTGAATTTGAGGAATGGTGCTCGAGGGACAGTTCTCACATGATGCAAAGAACTATCTAAGGTTGAATTTCTGTGGTGAAGCAAAATCAATTCTAGGTTAAGATCAGTGAGTTGTTTTTATCAAGTTTTGATTTTTACAGGATAAAAGGGCTAAAATGACTATTGAGAAAATCATGCCATGGTATCTTCATGCCATGTTTTCCAAATTGAAAACATATCTGGAAAGCACTTAAATTTAAATCACATTGCAAGAATCTGCTTTTGGTGAATTTTCACTTCATATTTGGTTTTGAAATCCAATGGGATTTTGTTTTGTGATTCACAGGCCTTTGAAGAGAGAAAGGGGGAATGTGTGAAAGCCATGGAAAGCCTTTTTAAATGTATTCCCAGACTGATGGAGAAATTCATGTCAGAAAATTCTGTAATTAATAATCTGATGTCAATATGTTCCATGATGGGCTCAAGCTGCTGTACATGCAGTGAGGTAGGTAATGCTAAATGTGTATTGAAATGCATGAAAATGTGTGCATTTATAAGAGTATAAAAACGTGGTGTACTATATGATATTTTTTTCGTATTTTATATTTTTCACACTTAAATGTGAAACTGTTACTTAGGCAGATACTAGATCACTTGTCCTTGGAACTTATTTGTGCACCTTTTGAATGACCTGAAATTCGGCTGCCACTCTTCTCCTCTGATGTCAATAATGCTAATGCATGGAGGTTGGGAAGTCAGCGTAGTTTATCAGGGTTGCTACAGACCTGGAAATAATGAAATTCCTGGAAAAGTCACGGAAAAATAAGAAATTAGCTTGGAAGCTTGCTTTTGCAAGTCAAAATTTGATTATATGCTGGAGCTTATTCTTTCCAGCACGTTAGCAAGCCACTGTGGAAGCCTTCGCTCTAACTCAAAATCTGATTGTTTTCTATTAGCGAGGAGTACCATTTTAGGCACTGTCTGTCGGTGTGTGGACAAGTATATAGTAACTTGCCTTAATGAATCGGTGGGGCAATATTTGGTGTTTAGCAATTAATCATGTCCTTAATTAGGGAGAGAATGAGGGAGGTACAGCGGACTCACGTTAGCACGTTCTTGAAGGGACCCGGGATTCTGAACATGGTAACCAGGAAAACATGCAAAACAGGGTAGGCATTCCATAGAAAGTCAAATATGTATTAGTTGGTTGCATAACTTTCAGGAGAATATTATCATTCCACTCGTATCCACTGGCTCATGTTGTGAAATGGGTGATCATTTAATGTAAAAATAGTTAATTTTCTACCTATTTCCCCTCCCAAGAAAATACATATGATACCTAACATTGATGCATACTCAGTTTTAATGATGACGACAATGACCAAAGAGCACATTTAGTTTACAGATGCTGCTTTCACAAAGTTAGCGAAGTCACCTAGCCATATTTTCTCTTCGCACTTCCAATGAAATAATTAGGTCAGAGGACGGATGAATCCGCAGCCCACTTCACACTCAATAGGGTGGTTTCCTATTTTTTTTTATTGCCTAGATCTGAAGTTTATAACCCCTGGAGTACGTATTTGAAGCTGTTCGATTTAAAAATGGCGTTAAGTATTTTTCCTTATTAATTAAAAAGTGAAAAAATTCAACGGTGCGAAAACGCGACGGCAAACTATTGCATGCTGGTTAATCCTACGTGTGACGTCAGAGGTATGTACGCAACTACTCTGCCGCTAGGTGGTTCGCCGTAACCTGCTTATCTGCCGACGACGTCGGCCGAGAAAGCTTTAATAATAATAATAAATTTATTGACTGGAAAAAAACCATTTACAAAAGTAAACTTGGTTTAAAATGGAAATGAGCTTTATTTATTAATTTAGCTTTTGCTTTAGTCGCATAGAGAAACCTCATCAAAATAATGAAACATTTATGGTTACAGTATGGGGAATGAAAATCGTATAATAATATATTCTCAAATTAATGGTGCTAGCTCCTATTTTTTAAGTAAAGTTAGTATGAAAGGCATGAAATAAACCATTTTGTTCGTATTCATTTCGAAATATTTCCCGCAAGCAATTACTAAATCGTCACTTAATAACTATACGGAGGTGCTACGCCGCAGCTATGATAGGAATACACATCAATTTAATTCATCCACTTTGTCGAGGTGTCGTTGCCAGAACATGAAATTAGCAAAAAAGGCTTACCATCAATAGCATAATGGATGGCAAAATCTCGAAGCAAACTATGTATGAGCAAATACTAAAACAACTAAAATGTGTTGATTACCCCTCACCGTGATCACAGACCATTGATGGGAACTCGTGATTCACTGATCAGCATCATATATAATCCCTAAGGAGTACCAGTAACATGCCTCCGAGAACATTGCTTTATAAAAATTGTCTTGTGCCGCAGTGTCACACAACAACAATTAGCGATGGCAAGAAAGCTTACGCCGCAGTTCCACTAAGCGAGAAGAGGAGAATTTTGTGGTTCAAATCTGTCAGAAGAGAGTACCTTGCTTTACTCCTCTGATTTCACCTGCACTAAACCGAACGTCTTCTCTAAAGAACTCCACCACCATGGCCACATCCACTTTCGGTAGATTGTCCGTACAAAACCAGTTTGTAAAGCCATTGAACTTAAGTTCTCATGAAACCTTGTGGCTTTGTATATCAGCAAAAGGAACTGATAATGAAAGGTAACTAATAGAATATGCAAGGTATGAATGATAGGAATGGTAAATGAAAGGAATAGAAGATGAGATAAAGGAAATGTTTGTCAAAACGAAAGTGATCAAAACATAAACAACTAAGCCGGAACACCACAGAACGCGAAGTCACAGGTACGCAGTTTCGTTATTCATTTCACTGCGCATGCGAAGCTTGCCGCGAAGAACGCCTTCGCGGTAGCTCCGTACTAGCAGGGAGTGTAGGAGCTTAGAAAACTTCTTTTAATGGCATGCTCAATGGAGGAGACTTTCCGAACTTTGAGCATTTTAATCGAGGTATATTAATACATGTTCACCAGATTTTAGGGACTCTGAAATACAATAGTAAGTACAGTCGATGATTATTCCACATACCTCGCAATGTTGACTATCTACCTGTTACGTCATCATAAAAGATGCCGCTGTCCCGCCATTTCCGAGCCTTTTCAAATGAACTTAAAATTAACATTCAATTTTCTTGGAAACTACGACTTTTTTATCCAAATAATTTGCGTGTAATGAATAAGTTTATGCTGGGGCACCTGTCGCAATTAATGAATTCTGTTTTCTTTGATGAAGGAAACTACCCTATTGTGCTTCATGTTTATGGAAATCGTGGATACAAAAAGGAAATTGCTTTTAGTAAATTACGATTGCACGGAAAATGCTATATTTGTGTTTTACCATGATGAACATCTTCGTGAAAAAATAACGTAGTGATATAAGGATTGTCAGAACTCCTTGAAAACATGAACATATTGAGCTCCCTGCCCAAAAACATTGTCTTTCCCGTGCATAATGGTGTAAACTTGATTGCTTGTAACAACACAAAAATGGAACTTCCCACATGTTCTCCACAAACATTGAAAACAAATATACATAATTTAATGGAAATACATATAAACATATGGGGGCTGGAAGAATCTGTCCAAGGTGCTTTGTTTTTTTCATTTTGAGCCCTAATTCTTTGATAGTACAGTCCATTTTTATGAAAGTATTCATCACACTTTCATCAACTACCTGGCTGGTGATGAACTATCGCACTGTCTCCATTGATTTTGTGAATGTTGGAGGAGATTCTTCTTTGTTCAATTCTGCTTTGTTCAACTCTGCTTTGTCTTTCCCGTTGTCTTCTTTTTCTTACTTCCTATTCATAGACTTCATCTATTGATATCTATCTACTGATAATAATATGCTATAATGAGATTCACCGACTTTTTCAATTACATTTAGAAAGATGAAATATTGTTTGGAATTGCTATTATTTATTTGTTACGTAATTATCTTCATAAATAAAACTTCATTTTAAGTAGTCACAAGTTCCAACTACCAACCTGTAGACTTCGATATCAGCATCACAGGCGACATACTCGTCGAAGGTCATACCCTCCCCTTCTCCGAACAGCTGATCCCAGCCCTCAAGGGCGTGCTCATGTGCTGCCTCGTCACTCAGCGATATGGAATCATCCTCGTTTGTGCTGCGATGAAATTCAGAGGTGTGTAAACAATTTCTTATCCTCTTGGCTTCGACTGAGTTGCAGGCATACTTCACAAAATGCATTGCTTTCAGGATATTTACTTTTCTTTCTGACTCGTGAAGGCTGGCCAACCTATCATTGACAAGCAGTTTCCTGTATTTATGTTTCATACATGGTATGATGATCTAGGGGCTGAAGAACACTCATGCAATTTGGAGGAAAAATCACCACTTTAACTGTTCTTGAAAATGCAGTGTATATTGGGTGCGCTGCGCAATTATCAATTAGCAACAAAATTTTCTGATTTTGTCCACCCATCTTGGCATCCAGTGCTCGCAGTAACTTTTCAAAAATTGTTGTGGTCACCCAGGCATGACGTTTATATTTCCCGATCACTAATGGAATCAGTTTTTCCATTCCAATTTTGTTGCAACATAGGACAGTCTGCCTCTCCTTACTCATTTTACCTCCATGACACTAATATCCTCTAAATACCAGTGTTTTATCAGGAAGCAAATTAAAAAATAAGCCTGTCTCATCGGCATTAAAAATTTTATTTGGGCTGTAGTTTTTGATGATGGCATAGATCAGGATCACATGCACTGTTGCTCATGCAGTTCTGATTTCATAGGCGACAATGGTGACAGCTGCAACAGGGGTAAAACAAACGAATATCACAATAAATTGTGCTTTGTGGGGACCTTGTCAAGCCTTGAATAGGTCATTCTAATGTTTAAGATTGCTTTTTTCGTACTTCATAAACATTTTTTTACTATAATATGACTATCAAAATAGTATTGTAAGCGATAACGATCTTTTTTAATGCTAAAGTAAACCTCTTGAGATTTATCCATCGTCTGATCAGCCCACAAGACTGTTATTTCCGTAGGACAAATTTTGCTTTGTTAAATTTGTTACCAAAATGTGCTAACCATAGTTATTTACATGCACTGTGACGTGGACATGAGGAAATGAACGTCCAAATGAGGAAAGCGAGTTATCAAAGAATGTCCTAATGAGAGACCGCTGTTAATAGAATGTTTCAAATTCTTTCAAGTTTCTTATCTAATGTGCCTTTTTTGATGGCCAGAGCAAATAACATTCAAGGCAGATAAGTGACCGGTAATCGATCATTGACTTAGGCAACGATTCCACCACGTTTCTGTATTTGAATTTCCCTCTTCACCCTAAGAACAATATACCACCAGAAAGGAAGCCGATTTTCCCCCAGAGCAATAGTGGTTGTGACCTCTACCACACTCTTCTTGGTTCTATTATTTTATCTTAATGAGAGAGAAAGAGTTTCTTTGCATGCACAATAAAATTAACAGTTATTCATTCAAAATACTCAAGTAAGGAGACAGTCTTCCTCTAAAATTTTTCTCAATTAAAGGTTTATATTCAACACAAAAGTATTGGACCCAATTTACATATTATGTATTTGTATCTCTCTCCCTTTGTTAGATTAAACACTTATCATAACATTTATTCAAATGTCATATAACTCTGATCCAAAAAAAAACTTTGTCCATTTATGTTCCGTTAGACAGGGTGTCCTCGTTTGTTAACTCGTTCCTGAAAAAGTAGACGTTGAGCGAAGCAATGTTAAACGATGCAGTATTTTCTATAAGAATCGATGCAAAAAATTAAAATGGCAATATTGAATTTAAGCGTTCAAACTAATTTTCTAAAACATTTTAATGGTGAAACTTTGATATATTCACTCACAAAAGAAATTTTGGAATTATTCACTATCCTGGCGGCACCAAAACTACAGGTGATAGGAACTTATTGTTGATATTTAAAAATACAGGGGACCTGGTTGAAAGGTGTTATCAATGGATTAATGCACAAAAATTACCAATTTCCTAAAAAATTTGTGTTTTTATGGACTACTTCGCGTCATCCTCCGCAGATTTACAATATTTTAATTACGCGGGCAGTCAAACAGATGGCACCACTAGTCAAGAGAGCTTCATATCTTAGATGAAACAAACGGAACAGGCATTTTAAAAACAATAATCACCAGGTTTCCCTCCACTATTTCTGATATTTAGTGCTGTTAGCACCGGTTTCCCTCTGAGTAAATAGAAATTTTTGTCCTTCACTGCGGGAGCGTGCGCATGCGAATGCAATGAAGGGCAAAACTTTCTCTCGCTGTGATCGCAAAGACGTAGGAAATTAATTAAAATACCCAGCCGGCACAAGTCAAAGCATTTCCCCAGATAATCAAATAGCATCCTTGGAATCCAAGGATAGGCTATCTCTGTTAAGGATAGGCTATTTCTCGTCAAAGTGATGCGATACATATGGCCGACGTGGGCTATCCGTGGAATATCCAGATAGATTTCCTCTATTATGCGTGGAGCCTATCTCTACCGCCAAGGAATGTATATGTGTAGTAACCCCATTTACCGCCATATTTAGCCGCTTGCAGCGCCACACTCGAGCTTAACGGGAACTACATGTCATGTGGCGCCACCCAACGGCAATTCTGCTAACTATTAGTAACCGAATGGCGGGACCACTGGCACCTTTTAAATAAGTAACTGATAATATGACCTCCATACCGAACACAGCGCGAAGAGAACCGATCTTACCACGAGTAGATTTGGCTAGCAGAGTTCCAGATGCAGTCTGCAGATGCTGAAATTCCTGCAAAATAATTCACCACTCAACAAATAGCATTAACAATAGATAAAGGAAAAGGCAGGAACAATTGCATCTAAGTCAAGTCAAAAGGTGTTTACTGCCATGACACACATATATATTTACACATATACAAGTATTAACATAATTATTCTCAATATATATCAACATATTTACAGCAATAGCCCGTTATGGGACAAAATCTTCATCGGGGTTTGTCATTTAACATACATATTTTAACTTTGTACATAGGCGTGTAGCACATTGAATATTGAGAATAATATAATGGTGCGGGAACTCTTTTCATCCGGGATGGCTTAATGATGCAATCAACCGAGGCTTGATGGAAACCGGCAAAACCTCACGCAAGTCGCCGTGTGGATGTAGGTATATTTGTTGCTGGCAGGAGTGCTGGACTTCACTGATTTTAGGTGTGTCCATTTGCGCTGGGTGCTTTTTGCTCCCGTAGTCACACGTCGATTGCATGTTGAGACTGGTGGTTCTGTTGAGCGGTGGCGGATGTTCTGTTGTTTCTGTGGAATAAGGCAGGATTACTATACGTATATATTTTATACAATATACAGTAAAACCCCCACACAACGAACACCCATACAACGAACACGCATACAGCGAAATTTTAAGGAAAACTCCCTATTTCGAGTTCATTGGCCCGGTCCCGGACCCTTCCAATGGACAATGCACGCGAAAAAAACCTCCCGTAACGAACCTCTCTAACTACGAAAACTCCGTACATCGAAGTCTGTGCTTGGGCCCAAAACATGAAAAGTGCCCCTCTAGAACGAATTATTGAGAAAAAAAGTAGCATTTTTCATTTACAGGTAATTTTTCCGTAGACATTTACGTAATAAGCAGGAAGTAGAACCGCAGCGGGGAGTACCGCGTCTTAACCCTTCCGCTCCGGGCTTCGAAAATGTTCCCATCCGAGACCTACAGAGCAGAGGGCATTAAGGAAACTTGACGCTCTGGCTCCGTGAAGGCTCGTTTACACGTTTCTTATGGTGGCAACCGTCAACTCTGACGGTTTCCACAATAAGAAACGTGCAAGGGAAGCCCAAGCTCAACTCCGCGTTACCTGAGCCGGGTGATAGTTGGGCGGATGAGTAATGCACCAAGAGGGGAGGGGGGAATATCAGTGCCAGCCGGCCAGCCATAACCCAATAGAGAAAGGTAATCTGAGATTTCTGAGGGCCTATTCTCTAACTCCAAGCATCGGAGCTTTCTGGCAGAAAGATGCTTCAATAAGCTACTTGCTCCCATCGGTATTCTCTATCATGGAAGCTACCGGAGAAAGTGCAAACAGAAGCTACCGGTAGCTTATTAGGCTCCCACCCGTATTCTGTAAATGTCACGAAGCTACTTCCGTAGCCTCAATAAACTCCCACGGTAACCTCACGAAGCGCGGCCTCCGAATACCATGCTTAAATATTGGTCTTAAATAACGCTTATCTATCTATAATTATCCAACGCACGGGTATGTTTCTTACATTTACTAAATGTGGATTCCTTGCACTTCCACTGGGTTATTTTGTCATTTTCGCCATTTGCAGGATTTTTCACAAAAAGATATTAACTGGAGTGACGGAAAGCCATATTTACCTTCGGTAAGTAACGTGATTCCAGCCCATAATGGGATACTTATTGGGCCGTGGTAGCGTGTATCACCTTCGCATTTCTTCTGAAAGCTTCATCTTCGTATATTATTTAAATGATTTGAAGCAACTAGTAATTGACAAAAGCAAATAGCACGAATAATATTGAATCACATCATCGACATGAACCCTAATTCCCGAATATATTTACGAACAATCTTATTTCAATTGATCAAAACAGCCAAGATGGACGTCATATTTACGTATTCACGAGATTATGTGAGCAAAAATAAAACATTTTAGAATTTTCCTCGCATGATTTTTAATGCTTGGAATTTTTCGCTAAACACGATGCACGAACATCTTCACCGTCTAAAACGGCCTTTTCAGGTTTCACCAGTTTTATCCACGGAAAAACATTGAGACGAGCTTTCCCATTGTTTCTAAGAATGACGTCACCAGAAATTAAGTTTCCGCCCACATAGCCTGTTTCACATACCCGCCTTTCGCCAAACCTCTCTCCACTTCCTATTACGTTCTTGAGAAAGCTCCCGCGAGTTAGAGAATACGGTTGGTAGCCAATTATGGTAGCTTATTCGAAGCTACTGCATTGGTAGCTTCAAGATAGAGAATAGCCCCCCTGATCTGATCTTGACAGAGTGTCTTTCTGTATTGGGTTACGGCTGGCTGGCACTGACTGGTATTCCCCCCCTCCCTTCTTGGTGCATTACTCATCCACCCCTCTCACTCATCCACCCCACCTCATTTGCGAAGGTGCAGGTGGTGAGGATGGAGCTTAATTTTCCCTTTCAAATCGTATCAGATTACTTTTCCGTATTGGGTTACATTCCCGGGACCCCTTGAATGGGAGGAGCTCCATGTTTTCCTCTAAAATGGTTTCAAATTACCTTTCGGTATCGGATTTTATTTTGGGAGAGGCAGGTGGACGGTTATTGTAAGACTGTCCACCTGCCTGTGGACCGTGTTCATTCCCGTCGGCAATAAATTTTTTCATGTTTATTTTCTTTGTTTTTCCTTCGTGGAATTCTATGTTAACATCTAATTTTTACTATTCTATTCAAAGTTTATTTTTAACGAGTGGAAATATTTTTTTTCCCGAATATCGTAGGGCTTATTTTTTTTTCTTTCTCGCAAAGTCAACGTAATTTCTTTCTTTCCCCATTCTTTCACCACGCAAACTTCATTTGCAAGACCGCCTGTTGATATCATAATTATACAATAGTCAAAATAATTGTTACATCATTATTTATAAGACCCACGATCAAAGATCCCCGTTTTCTTGTTTTGTCGTGCATTGAAAAAAGGAGGGGAAAATGTGATCGGCTTATCTACTAATTTCTGTAATCGAATCACCATTTCACGATCTAAAGACATACAAATAAATACATTGTAATAAGGCTCGTCAAGAAAGGCTCGTGTTATAAATGGCGAGAGTGACCTCTTGCAGAAAATTTTCATTATTGTATAATTATGATATCAACCGGAGGTCTTGCAAATGAAGGAACAAATCAATTTTTGCGTGGTGAAAGAATGGGGAAACAAAAAAATTTCACGGGAAAGAAAAAAATATTTCCACTCGTTGAAAAAAAACTTCGAATAGAAAAGTAAAAATTAGATTTTAACATAGAATTCCACGACGGAAAAACAAAGAAAATAAGCATGAAAAGTTTGTCGTCGACGGGAATTGAACACGGTCCCTCCGCACCGCAGACCCGTACACTGATCAATGAACCACACTACCCCTGTTGCCGGAGGCTGATAAATAGTTTTTATAACATCTATAAATGTTTAAACGCCTTTTTTGTTTAAACTATTGGATTGATACGCCCTTATGTGGGGAGATTCGTGAAAAGAATTCGGAGTTCTATATGCATACGAATTTTCATCAAGATCTGCGACCCGTTTATCGGACACTCCCCTTGTTAGGAGGGCGAAGTATTCAAAACTTCATTGGTTGGTGTTCAACCAATGAGAGCGAATTTTTATCTACTCTGTCCCCATCCCAAAGGAAAATCTGGAGTAACTTCTCTACTCTATCCAAATATTGCTATTGCCGTCTTAACCTTGATGGATGTGGTCTGTTAACCGGCAAGTGGTGCGTTTCATCGAGATCGCCCTAATATTTGCTCGATTGCTTGAGGATACCTTTTTTCCCAGAAATCGCAGCCAAAAATGAGGGTGCGCCTCTTACACGAATTTTTAATCTGCCAGCCTTCGAGCCTCGGTCACGATATAGGCGGCAGGGCGGTAGTGGCCACGAAACGAGCAGTGAGTCGACCTAAGATAAGTTTGTATGTTCATTTATGTATCACTCTCCCAGTTTCCGGTTGGACTGCACACTGTTCTCCTGACTGCTTTTGGCCTGCGCCTAGCGCCAGGGGGAGCGTGCGAGGTCCTGATTTGTTCTGGGACGAGTGCTACATGCCTGGTGTGGAATCACCCCGTGCCACATACCCTAGTGGTGGCTTACACGGTACATCGTAGATGTAGATGAAGTTCAGAATCAGAAATGGCAGTACATACTGTCAGAAGACAACGTTCTCGGCCGAAATTTTGCCACAGGATGAGTAGAACGGCACAAGAAAAAATTAATATCTGGTATTGGCGGCGAGCGGCACCTATGCCGCTCACGTCTATCATGGCTGGGTTCGAGTGTGTTCCATGTCAAACATTAGGAACATAAAACTCAGCGTTGCCGCTCTTTCACTCGCCTACCGCCGCCCCGTTCGTATCGTGGCCGAGGCAAGTCCCTGGAGAGCTGAGTGACCTTGGTGCTTAGCGTGAGTCATCAAGGGGAGGGTATCATTCGCTCGCTTGTTTACGGGGGACGCAGTTGCCTAATAACTTTAAAAACTTGGTGTATGACAAGGCAAGGGTGTGGGGTGCAATTGGGGGACAGCGATTGGCAGTGGGACAAATGCAAGCACTGGAATTTTCCACCCCCCTAACTTTCTCATTTTCTGTCACCGGACAACTTTGAGTGACTCAACTGTATGCACCTGCCTTAAGCTCAACTGAGAGAATTCTGTGAATATTAACATTTCTGCATGCGTCAACATAGGTCAGTGTTGTTCTAAAATGAACAAGGGCAAAAAGTTGTGGTCTTTAACGGTAGTTGAAAAAATTATAGTGCTTTAAGTCATCAAAGACGCTGAGGAAGTAGGAAACCGCGCTGCCGGACTAAGGCATGATGTGCCGGAATCGTGCATTAGAAGATGGAGGAAGGATAAGGTTGCACTATTCATACCAATAGGGACAGAAGGTCTTTTCGGGAAAATCTACGAGCTGTGACAGGACATGCGCGCGCGTGCCGCCGTACTGCGACGCCCGTCTCACTAGTAAGTCAGCCGTTTTTATGTAAATCATGAATTTTTTTATTTTATCATTCATTGGAGATTTTTGTTAGATCATATTGAAATAATAAATCCTTTAAATTCCATAGACAGTTATGATTTCTTTCAAAGTTTGATTTTTTTTCAAATTTTGATGTCGTATCTACGCCTTATCGTTTGTTTTGTACGCGGCTGACGCTTGGGTATTTTGCATTTAAAGTGTTTGCATTCCCACTCGTCATCGTTTACAGCAAAATATAATTTGTAAAAGTTAACCACGTTTTAAAAGGCGACTTACAGCGACTATGACTTGTGCATTAGGAAAACGGTGGGGGGATTCGGATTTATAAATCAGAGCTCGGTGCGACTGTCCGCACTTACCAACTAAACATGAATTGTAGCGAGGTCGAATTTGTTTTGTTTTAATGAATATCAATTACTCCACTCATTCCAAAGGACAATAAACAATGCAAGCATTGTAGGGCTAAGGCTACAAGTGAATACTTGCCTCCGAGGTCCATACATGCCTATGAAAAATGCCGCGTAAATTCTAAGAGAATATCGCAAGCGGCTTTGATAATGGCCGAAAATTCGAAGATAGGCCCGCAACACCTCGCAATAGGTGAAAAAAAGCCCCAAAATTATATCTTCAACTTCGACGCATAAAAAGAGGGGTGCGCCTCTTACACGCGTTAACGGCATCGTCAATGCATTATCATCTGAGATTGCCATTGTGACCTCAGTGCATTGCTGACTACCACGTTTTTACTCGTGGTAACTAACTCGCCCCACCTAAATTCCATCGTCGTTTATCGATATCTAGTATATTCTGGTCACGAACATATATATTTACCGGTATTTCAATGGGATTCCAATAGTGCGTTTTATTTCGGAAGTCTAAATGGCAATATGTGCTCTTTCAAGCAAAATTGCTGCATAAAACTGCCAATTGATATTGACTTAAATTATTGGACTCTAAGAATAATATCGACTAGATCCTCAGAAAAATTATGGAACATTCTAAAATACGTAATCCTTAGGCATTAATTTTGGCACTCCTTTACTTTCAGACCGTAACTAAAGTAAGCGATGAGGCGTAGAGCAGAATCGACGAAAAAAACAATAATTTCAATTAGAAATACGCAGATTGAAAATAACGCGGTGATAGCCACGGTATTTGATGGTAAACGATAAAAATTGTTTATCATAACTCTTGGTGAATTGGTTTTAATGGTGAATAAAGCAATATTGAGATATTTACTCGACTTGCATCGTAAAGCACGCGGAACACTTGGATGCCCCTGTGGATATGCAACCCGCACACCACCTACATACATCGAAAAGCCCCTACATCGAAGTAATGATTTCGGTCCCAACAAATTCGCTGTATGGGGGTTTTACTGTATTATTATACAATGCCAATCAGGCATTACTGAAATGTATTGGTTTGCACAAACTATTTACAGTTAATACCCAAGTCTATATACGAGGAGGTTGAAGGCTATGCTAGCTCATCATTGTAACGCACCTACTGGCACCTACTATTTAAAACTGCCACGGTTGTGACCTCACGGCACTCCTATGCCATAAGTGAACTACTCCGGCGTCTTTGCCCTCTGTTGCCTTTTCACATAACCTACGTTAACATTCAAGATGGCCGACCAGCCGTACATCACCTACGAAGTTGCACATTTTCTAGAAGCATAACTTATTGAAGTACACTCAAAATCCTTTCACTGGCTATTTTTGCAATTTTAACACTTTGAGTTTGTTAAATTTCGTGCAACACTAGCAAAATCTAAGGGATGAAAAAAATATTTATGTCGGAGAGGCCACTTCGCGAACATTTATTTAACATTCAAGATGGCCGACCAGCCGCAAATCACCTCCGGAGTTACACATTTTCTAGAAGCATAACTTCTTTAAGTGCACTAAAAATCCTTTCACTGGCTATTTTTCAATTTTAACACTTTTGAGTTTGTTAAATTTCGTGCAACACTAGCAAAATCTAAGGGGTGAAAAAAAAATTTCGTTGGCTAAGCCTCTTCGCGAACATTTACCCATCTTTTTCTCTGCTTATTGTGTTGTAGATGATGTTGGTTCGGTAGCAGGTCAGTTAATTTAACATGGAACGAGTGAAATCTCAACAATTTCGCTGATCAATACATGGCTAAGAGGTGAAAGAGTAGGGCCGGCTTAAGACAAAATTTTCACGCGGACGAGAGAGCGGGGTAGTCACCAGTTAAACGTAGTCAAAAATACTTTTACACAATCACGGCGCCCCGGGAATCACCTGGGCCTCCAAACTGCACATTTTCAAATATAAAGACTAGCCCTTTTCACTAATGTGAAGTATCAGAAGTTATTTTTGTAATTAATATACCTAATTATCTACTTCTAAAAACAATTTACTTACCTGATCTCAAACGGCAGATATACAGAACCCGTCAAGTCACCATTTACACGTTTCTCTAGCCTTTCCGACGCATTCCGCAGCAACGATGTATACACACGGTACCAAGGCTCTGCAGCAAAGATTATTTGCACACGGTTCGTTCTGCAGCAAAAATTACGTACACACGGTACAAAAGATTATATCACGGTACGTTCTTGAGCAAATATTATATGGTAAATTCTTCAAAAATGATTGTACGTTCGCCATCAAAGCTATAGACATCCGTCATGTTCTTCACATGCGCTCACAAAGTTGATGAAAGAAAGGCATGAAGCACGAGAAGCGGCAGAGGCAGTTCACGACGAGGCAATTACTACATTTTAGCTCATGCTTCTTCGTACATCCTTGTAGCCCTTTAAATTTTAATTAATATTTGTACTATGCAAATTTACTTTGTAGTTCACTTTTTGATGAGTATTATTCCGCTTACGGATTTTGTATTGTTTCGTCCCTCGCCAGACCTAGACTATCCAGCTAATAGAGGTGGGTTATCCTTTGACTACGTTACGCATAATTTGACTAAGTTAATAACGGTTATCGTTGGTTGTTATTTTCTACGTCTCTCTTCAATTAACGCTGCGGATAATATATAATATTGGTTTTAATAGGAAATACAGGTTAATAATTCTTTTTGAGTATTACAATTTCACATAAAAGATGTTCTTTTGAATTCTTACATCGCTCAAGTTCTGATAGGTTAGCTCTAAGATATCCTAGACCTGCTGTAGAGCCACCCTAGATCAGATAGTATAGCCCTTGTGCCGGCTGGGTAGTGAGTGAAGTAGGGAAGCTCGGTGCTGTGTACAAAATTTTTGTTGTTTCGTAACAATTTTTTAGGAACAGTATCACCCTCAATGATTTACTGCATCATGGAGGGTTTAGAAAACTTCCTCTTATACTCACTAATTCAACATGAAAAACACATTTTCGATTCCCCTCAAACAGCAGTGAATCAACATTTTCTAACACTAATTCTACCTTATGGCTGCATGGGATTTTCAGGTATTTTTTCCTGTAGATATCTGCCCCTGGATCTACCATTCAGACATGGTATTATTAATACCATGCCATTCAAGATGGTACACTGACATTGGTTTGAGTTTTAAATCACCCGATGCACTGCCCCCAATAGCTTAGTAAATAATAAGCAAATATAACAGTTATGAAACAAATAACACAATAATTATTCGCTCAGGTGAACCTTTTACACATGCTCAGGGGAGTTAACGCCCAACTTTTCTGCCCAATGGAAATTATGCATCAGATGCGCCAAAGTCCTATTCGTTATTCATTTTCTTTGTTGTGCAAAATTTGAGCAACGTTATCGTGAAGCACTGACGACGTTGAACGATTAAGGGTTTTAATTGTTGGACAACATTATCGCAAAACAACGTTAAACGGGACAATGTTAAACAAGGACACACTGTATGTCAAATTAGTATATATAAACCAAACATCATTTACTCTCTTGTTATTCCATTAAGAGCTTGTAACAAAATAGGGCTTTGTAGCTCCTTTAGAATTCACTTTATATTGACTTCATTTTACCATTAATAGACTCTATTCCCACTTATTAGTTCGTTGACCCTCGTTGGTTGCGTGTGTAGGCTTTCTCTCCAATATTTTGGGCTGTGTTCCTGTCTCATCAAATCTCGTCATATGCGCCATATGCAGCTTAGTCTGCAATCTCTCAGAGTATTCCTTGGCTTGGAAATATTCTCCATATCTGTTCTGGATTGCCGATCAATCACCAACGTCTATTTTATCTTTTCCTCATGTCCACTAGACAATCGTCTGCTTAAAATGGCCAATGAAATTTATTACTTTTCTTTTTTTTCCCTATTTTTCGCCCGCGCCAACAGGATGCAAATTACGACTCTGGTTTTCCTTCTCTCTCCCTATTGTTAATTATTTATCGGCTACGCATCCTTAGTGACGGCTCTTAAACTTCTGACTTTGTTGAAAAAACCCTGCATGGACCTTGAGAATATCGTTTAATGGTGGTAACCTTAATTCAATTTTGGAAATATTTGTTACCCTGTAAAATGTGCATTAATGTGTTTTGGTTCTATTCTTGCTGTTTATTTGAAATGCAAGAAAATTATTAGGAGAGAATGGATATTTTCACCCAGAAAAATGAAATTTTGGCCTGAAAAACCTGGAAAAGCCCTGGAATTCCTTAATCTCTGGTCTGTAGCAACCCTGTTAATGCCATAATCAGTGCTGACCCAAACTATTTCATGTGTGTTTGGAATATTTTATTTGACTGCCCTTAACCCATTCACTGCGGCTTGTAAATTGTGAATTGATGCTAGGAACTAATTTTTTCATTATATTTTTGATGCATGTTAATAGAAAAAAAATATTTTAAAAATTATTTATTTTTAAATTGATTAATTTAAAACCTGGTCCGCTAAACAGTTGGCCTCCGCCACTGGGTAAGTAAGGTGTAGGGGCAGGGTATGCAACCCGTAATCACTATACGATATATTCTCATTAAAAATTCTATTGTCACTGTTTTCTATTCCTAAGCATTTACGAAGAGGAATAATTAATGAAGGAAGTTTATCACATATACTAGAATTTGATAATTTGTTAGTCTTAATGATAAATTATTTTCCGTAGAGGTATGACACGGCCCACAAAACTAGTTTTATTACCTGTTTTTTACGTGATGCATTCGAAAGAAGCATATTACTTTTAGGTTGATGGGGAAATGATATCCATCTTGGATTATTTTCCACTGTGGATGTTTATTAGTAGAAGGAAACAGTGTCACAAAAGAAGGAATGCATGGTGTTTAGCTATAAAAAACCAATGCATTGTAAAGGAAAGCAATCATCAATAAAATTTAGTCATATCCAGCATTTTCAGGAACGTAATCCCCACGCTTGGTGAGGGTCTACCGTCAAGTTTTGCTTTATAGATCAACAAAAAAAGCAAATGTGCTGTATTTTTTATAAATTGAATTTTGAAAGTTTATTGAATTTTTAACAACAAACAAATAATGCATGCATTTATAAATATTTTGGCAAATTGAAAATTTTTATATTAATATTTATGAAAAATTCTGAATGGCCAGGCTCCCCTTCGCAATCGACACAATGATACTGTACATCCATCCTCTGCCCTGACTTAGAGCAATGGCGACACATTTTTCTTTTAGCTCTTTTGCGTTTGTCAGTTTCTGGATTATATAACCTGCTAGGTAGATGAACTTTAACAATGTTTGATGGTGATGAAGATTTTGGTTGTGAAGCTTCACATTTATATATATTTGTCGTATCACGGCCTCTTGGAATTTTTCCAGAAATATTGTATTGCCACTGTATTTTTGTGCTGCAAAAATGAGTTGTTCAACATTATTTTGATGATGCAAAATCCCAATCAAATATACCACCGCAAAGTTTTCCTGTCAAAATTGTAGTAAGAGATCAGTTGATTAGCCTTATCTACTCCCACCATATAAAGCTTTCTTGATTCCCTCCCCCTCATATTCGTCACAGAAATAATGTCACCATCAAACTCCATGGAAATGACGAGGACATCCCGCCTGTCTTTCCATTTGGTTGCACAAAGTCCTTCTATCGTGAATTCGGAGTTAACTTCCCCTTTTTTAATTTCTAAATGTATTACATTTGCAGGGTTTTCTTTTCATTAGGGATGGTCGGATCGGATCTGTGGATCCTAAGATCTGCAGATATTTACATTGGCTGAGATACTGATATCGGATCCAAATATACAACAAGAAATCAGATTCGCATCAGAGGTTTTTAAGCGACTGAAGTGCCGGCTGTCGTCGGCTATCGGTGGCTCTCTGCCGAACAAATAAAATGCTATTGATGTACTACGTTCGATTACACTACCCAACAAAAAAAAAATTTTTGAATGTTTCCTGCACTTCATGAGTCAATTCTTACTAATTTTGGGTTGAGAAAAAAGAATATGACAATGAAAAAATTTTCTTAGCTCTAGTTTCTGTGATACGCAATAGGTGGGAGTATTTCAGTTTAACG
Source organism: Pyrrhosoma nymphula (assembly GCA_963573305.1). Taxonomy (NCBI): domain Eukaryota; kingdom Metazoa; phylum Arthropoda; class Insecta; order Odonata; family Coenagrionidae; genus Pyrrhosoma; species Pyrrhosoma nymphula. The sequence continues at coordinate 40,939,210 of OY754339.1, read as the reverse complement.
GATTTAGAGAAAACAATACATTTTAATTACATATGCCAACAACATTGAAAGTTCACTTGAATTTTTCTAATTGGCAGTTACATTCTAAGAGTTATAAATTGTTGAAAGAATACTTGGCAGATGGTTGGGTCTGAAGAGAATCAGGTGGTGGCTTCATGAGATTGTCGTCTTTTTCCTTGCCTCCTGTAAGTGAAGCCCGGAGCATCCCTACACAAAGTCCAGCAGTAATCTGCAAGCATTGCTTCATTCAACGGCCCTGATATCTTTGTTCCATAACAGAAATATCCTGATGGTATCTTTCTCCGTGTTCATCTCTGACAGCTCCACAACTAGGAGGGAAGAAATCTTGGTGGGAGTGGAGAAAATGGATTTTAAGGGACATGTTGCATCCAAGTTGATGGTATTTTTGCAGGAGCACTGTCACCAACTGAGTGTAGTTATCATATCTTTCCTTGCCTAAAAATCCATGTATAACTCCCTTGAAGGCTTCCCAAGCTTCCTTTTCTTTCCCCTCCAAAACTTGGTCAAATGCTGGATCCTTTACAAGTTCTCAAATTTGTGGCCCGGCAAAAATACCTTCCTTCACTTTAGTATCACCATAGAGTAAGGTATGAGAGGGCTAACGCCCATGTTGAGAAGCGTCATACGTTTTGACGTACTTTTGGTACTGTCACATAGATGTCACTACGGTCGTCAGTTCCCTAGCCGCCAATTCGAATCCCTTTACGCTGCGTCCCATGCGTGTCTCGCTCCTCGTTCATCCCGCAACGAAACCGATAGAACTTGAATTGATAACGGGGGAAGAACTGCTGACGCGTCGGACTGGAGGATAGAAACCGAGAAGCTCAGAGAGCTCAGACAGATTCGGCAAAGCTCCGAAAAAACGTCAACGTTTGCGGTTGAGTCGTATGTGTAAAGGCCGTTTTACACGGCGAATGATCTTGCGAATGATCATGCGTATGACGTTTATGCCTCGTGTAATACGGAAAATTCGGCGAATTCTTGGTCATGCACATGATCATGCGATCAAAATTAGAACATGTTCTATTTTTGTTCGCATGATCCCGTGAATGATCGCATGATACGAGCGAACTACGTCCATCTTGGTTGTTTTGATATTGAATCACCTCACTTCGCTAAAGCAAACTCATAATTACATATAATGAAGGAAAGGAAAGCCATATCAATGTATTTGGAAATAAATATCTCTGTGGATAGGATGCAATGCACACGCTGTGGCAGACGTGGAATGGTCATTTGGTTAAAACTATCTTGGAGGTTTTGCAAAATGAAAACATTGAAATCTCATCGGATTAACCTAAATAGATCTGACCAGAACTTGAATTGTTTATTCAGGGCTGTATTACAACGAGTACAACAAATCTGGGCCTATTTTGACTTCAGGATGGACGGCAGAAAAATGTTCGTAATGATATCAACGATATATATCTACTTTACAGCATTCATCAAAGTTTTAGGCTAAAGACTATGGTAGATACTGCCAAGTGCAGGAACGCAGAACAGATCTGTGCAATGAACTCTCTTTGGAACTGTTTATTGAAATAATCATCCTTGTATTCTCAGTATATCATTCATTCCTCACCACCGACTGAATATATTGGGTATATATTTGTAAAAATGCTTCGCCTTGTACACGGTGCCGATGGACTAGTGGGTAGCGTGTCCAATTCTTAACGACAAGAGAGAGCGACCTCAGCCATTTCGAATCAGCTGGGAGGCGATCATTTTTTTATCTTTTTCCTACGTTCTTTTGCAAATATTTTTTAACATATCGTTACAAATTCATAGTCCAAAGAACTGCGTTTTTTCAAAACATTTAAAAACTTAAAACATTACGTGCAGATCGTAATTAGACCTGCTGCAAGCACCACATGTTATTTTGTATAGCAATAATTTCATTTTGATGTCACCGTAGTATTAATATCTGGTGACCATCTTCCTTGTTTTGATAGTGAGTTCACTTCAATTCGCAGAATTAAACCCTTATTATAAAATATTTATGGAAACTATAGCCATATTTCATTGCAAATGATTAAAAGAACACTGTAGGCAATGCATACGTTTTGGCTGGTGTGAAATAGGCCTAAAACTATCGTGGATGTTTTGTGTGGCAAAATTGTAGCTGCCGCAAGGCCGTTTAACACGGTACGTTTTTTTGTACAAACTGGTACAAACTCTTCCGTGAACTCTTGCATGAGGCAAAATGTATCGTGTAAAACGGCAAATTGTATGAACGCATGTGCTAATGTCTCAATCCCTGAATGGAAAATAGAACCTGTTCTAATTTCGTTGAGATAAACGTACAATCTCACGTACGTACGTTTGTACAAAATCTTTAATCGTGTAAAACGGCCTTCATAAACACTGCAGCAGCGGTCGCTAAAATTGTCTCATCGCGGTCCAACTTCTATAGCATAACGTCACTCAGTAAACTTTTGCAGTTACTCAGTGTTTAAGTGAATAATTTAAACGAATATCTAAACCTAATAATAATGTAAACGAGTATCCAAGTAGGTATATATAATATTCATGATCTAAACAAACTAAACTAAACTTCGTCTGTCGAAACCAGTGGAAACAGCTATGTTGGTTGGAAATCTCCCGTAATCGATATCTACAATCGATAGATCTACCACTGTGCATTCAGTCTGCACATAAAATTCACTGAATTAATTCGTCGTGTAAAACGGGAACTTTTCAGGTCATCATTGAAATTAATTCGTGAATTAATGCTCGAATGATCATGCGCAAGATCATTCGCCGTGTAAAACGGCCTTAAGAGAATTTTCAGGCTTAAGCGTTCCGTTGAAGGCTTATCTACTGTAGCTCTAGAGCTTATGGCTCCAGATTAGTTGCTGACTCCTTTATCTTGGGTACTGTTTAGTGGTTTATCATTAGTATTTTAAGAAAATAATGACTGAAAATGCCATCGATGTTAAATCGTTCCCACTAGTGAAACGGAACTACAGAAGGTTTTTGGTATTTGAGGATATGAATTCGCTGACCAACCAATTTGCCAACGTTGCTGAAATTACTTTTGATTGTAGAGGCGCAAAAGAAATCACGGGAAGATAATATAAAATTCCCACAATTGGAAACAAGGTTTGATTCCAAACTTTTCGGAATTTATTCTTCGACGTTGTTAACAACTTTGACGAACAATCTTCTACAATTTTCAAGTAACAAATTTCAGATATTGTACATTCGCATGTTTGTCATTTCAAACAATAGAATTGTAGACAATTTTATAATAATTGATAATAGATAATTGTATAATTTTAAGTAATAATTAATTAATAATTGTGTAAGTTTTCCCGCCCTACTCTGAAGTACTTGAAACATGTTTAACTTGGGTATGGAGACAATTACATTTTTGTGATTACGGCATTAATCATTTTGAATGAATCAATATCTGCATATCCCCCTGCAATTCGACGTTAGGGCATGTGGTAGGGGGTATAGGGAACCAATACATAGTTATAGCGAAAGGGGAAAAACGTTTAGGGATCTGGATGGGAAATGGGATGATTGGATGGTGTTTATATGTAAATAGTGTTTCTATTATGGTCGTGAATGGTTTGTGGGAAAAATAATTTTTTAATCTCTGTGTTCGACAATCTCTCTAATTTTGTCACTTTTACGTCTGAACGTTGTAAGAATCCATTTACAGTTTTTTTAATGATGCACTGAAACAGAAAATCTGATACAAATTCAATGTGAGAGTCACAGCCGTGTGGTACCGGGTCCCAATTTTGACTGCCTCTCAATGTTTTTGCTAATTTTCTCATCAATATTTGTTTTAAATTCTGTTTGGGGATATTTTGGGTAAATATGCTTTAAAAACACTCAATGCAGAGCTAGTAAGCGTCAAAAACTCTTGAGAGGGATAAATAAGCCCAGTGGATGAGTCTTTTAAATGGGGAAACGTCTTAAAAAGAATTAGCCGGCGAGTCTTGTTCCGTAGGTCCTTAGTACCTGTAAACCTATCTCAGCATTTTTGGCAGGAAAATTTTTCCACCAGGCTCTTTGCTAAGTAACCGGAGAAGTACACTTACGAACAACGTTGAAGGGTCACTACTTTGGTTCTCAAGGGACGAGGGACCTCAACGTGCTCTTCAGAAGAATCAGTGGTGGTTACTCTTTCAAAATCCTCAACATTTTCCGGAAAAGAGGTCAGACTGGAGCTTTCTTCCTCTCAGACGTGATATTCGAGAACTTTATCCTCATCTAAATCATAACTTGATGATTTTGGAGGCTTTAATAAATTCTGCGTGGCAACCTGTCGATAGCTGGTCCTGAATCCCTTCACAGTCTGATTACGATACAAATCCCCCCTTTTGCCGTCTTACCAAAAAAAATTTTCTAAAGGGTCCTGATTAAATCTGGCAGTGAAAATACATTCTTCGCCCATATCATGAAATAATGCCAGAATTGAAGAAATAGAAAGACGGAAACCATCAAAACAGGGGGGTCGACTTCCGTCCTTCTTCTTAATGACGCCCGTAATTCTCAGCCGTTCCCGAAGTAGCTCTATAACATGAGCATTGTTTTTATCCAAGCAGAAATCACTTGAGCGTTTTGAGTAAGCTCTAGTGTTCAAGATCTCGAATAAATTATTTATTTTCTCTATAAAATCAGCTGTTGGAAGTGCTGATGGACATTTTAACTCTCCAGTGGAGTGGCTTGAGCGAATAGTAGCTGAAATGGAATAGCTGAATATTTGTGTAGCCAGCTTCACAGACATGTTCTGGAAAGAGTTGGGCCAAATGTGTGCCCTAGTCAGTTTCCATAGAGCTCTAGTTGTCTAGCTGGATGTATCGCTCTGATAAACCTGGCGTATATTTTCAAAGGAAATGGTCTTTACGTCCAGAACAAAATCACTATTCAGGAAGTTATTTCTCAAAGACTTTTTAAGATGGGGAACATCAAAAATGCAATAAATTTTATTTTCATTAATCTGAAAATAAAGATTTTCGACTGAAATTCCCATCTTTTTAATTGCTTTTCTATTGCTGCTGGCTTGGTCGCAAATGAATCTGCTGGGATGCAAGCTTGCCATTAACAACTTTTCAATCAAGGTTGGAGCTAATGAGCCCACGCTCAGAAATAAAGTACCATTCAGGCAACTTCCAGTTGTGATGAATACCTCTGATGAGGGACACGGATGCATACTTTCCCACTTGTTTCTTCCTACCCAGATGCCCTAAATCTTCGGAACCCTCAATCATGTCCAGGGAATTTGAATATTCTAAATTTTCCATCATGGACATCTTGTAAAATAAAATTACGCATTCTTTGCTAACATCCGTCATTACGGAGACTTTGAGCTTCAGCTGATGGAAAAAAGAGTTGTTAAATCCCGTCAAAGATCGTGATGTTCCGATCCACTTCCTCACTGTTGACACAGCGGGAAGGGTTCGCTTGCCCAGGAGAAATCGGTGTGTAGTTGGAGACTTGAAATGCAAGGATAACGCAAAATTTTGTTCCTCCCTACTACATGAACTACGTTTTTTAAGTCAGAACCTAATTCAGAAAAAATGCTTCCCGAGACTGAAAGTTTTTTTCTACAGAACTGGAGGTAGCGAACCCAATCTGCTTTATGACTTGATAAGATCGCCTCAGCCGAAAACCTGATGACCGGAGTTTAGAAATAGTTTTATTGTACTTTTCCGTTCCGTTCTTTACTATTGTTTATTTCGGATTAAGTTGGGGTGGCCCAAGAATTTTTGTTGCACGATGACGCCAAGCAGGACCTCGACAGACACAATGAAACGCAGCACAGTGATGAGCTGGAGAAGCTGAAGTCGCACCTTGGTGGGTGTATTAGCTAGCGCTTGAGTTCCGTCTCCGATGATGACGTTTTGAAGAGTGTAGGCAAAGTGACGAAATGATCATAGACAGGTAGCGGTATTCCACCCCTTACTATTCGTGCTATTCCATCAGATTTTCGTATTAGAAGTACCAACAAGCGAGAAAAATACGGAAGGCATCACTTCCAGTTCCATGGTCATTTGTTGTTCATTCACCCAGCTGAACCATAGGTCAGAGTTTCCGAGAAGGAAAATCCAGCCCTTTCGGCTATACATGTTTATTTTTACCATTTTCTGATATGCTCTAAAAGACGTTTCCCCAAGCAGGCCTTATTATAGACTAAATATTTACCAATTAAGAAATACTTGGCGTTAAATTTTTTATAGCTGATTTCGCCTCTTACAATTTCAATATTTCAAACCGCTGCCCAACTCATACAGTTAAACGATAAATTATCATCAATCAACTTCTATCTAGTTGCTGTGTGCACAAGAAACGCAATCAAAAGGCTTGAATTCACGTTCAGTCACAGATTCTATATTTTTTCCGCCTTACTAGTCATGATTTTCCATTATTGACCCTTTCAAATTTGCGGTAAATGGTGCACTGGAATTATACAAACCATACATGTAAGCGAAAATTTTCTGCCTCATAACTGCAGATTCGATTCTGAATTAAAACGGGAAGTGAACCATTTAACAGCAGTGCTATAGAATTAGAAAAATCAAATATTGTCGTGGCCCGGTTAGGGTCGACTAGTTTTAGGGGTCGTAACTTAGACGTTCAGGGGTCAAAACCTCAGGAAATCACAGAGAACTCACTCTCCGTTCTTAAGTAAATTAACTTACTTTATTAACATTTAGTACATGTTGGGTTATGCTTACTCCATGCCGTACATCTTGTAGTGAAGATAGTCGAAAACGGACGAAGAGAAGGATGACCTCTAGCAGCGTCTGTGGAGTACGGGCGTGGTCGTTGGTCGAAGAGTCGATGGCGAGGGTCGAAGCGTTCCGCAGCAGAACCAGAGAGGACAGAGAGGTCCCCGTCCGAAAAGGGTTTTTATATTCTAACCCTCCCTGAACCCCCTCCTTTATTCTAGAAGGTTCTTAGGGCGTTGTCCATGGCAAAGCCTAACCTTATTTGGTAAGAAAGAGAACCTCTGGAAAGTTCCCATGCTGCTTACGTAGTTAGATGTTGACGAGAATTATATTCTCGAGTGACAAGAAGTATGAGAGGCCGGACGGAACCTGCGGTTTCGTATCTCTTAAGAAACAATGAGAATGTCGACCGCCCGTAGAGAGATGTTCCGTGTGGAAAAATACTGAATCATGACAGCTAATTATATTAGAATTGTACATCCTAAGCTTGTCGGTCCGGCTGCGCGTGACCATGGATCCAATACCAAAATAGGCAATGGGCTAATTCAAATCGTGACCAAGAGTAGAGGGACCTGCCTTGGTCCGAGGCTCCTTAGAAAAATAAACAGGGCCTCCTTAAAACGCAGGGGAAGGAAAAACGGCCCACGACATCACCCCCCCCCCCCCACAAACTTCGGACCCCTGGCCAAAGCCCGCGGAAAGTGGGTCAAAGGAAACTAGGGGACAAAGATGCTGCATGGAGTAAGCAAAACAACTTACCAAAACATAACCTGAGGAAGGAGGTCTATGCCTCCAAAGCGGCGATTAAGCCAAAGTATACGAATATACCAACATATTTTACAACAAGAGAGCGCCTTATACGCCTCCAAATCGGTGAAGCCGAGTACTAGGGAATACATAAAAATGCGCCACTCAAAGTGGAATCAACAAAATACAATAACCCGATATAACCGAAACACCGAATACTCTACCACCAAAAATACAAACATTAGGACGATAGTAAAAACAATGTCCGAGCCAGCAGTAAAACAAAAGTTCAAAGAAGGTGAAACATAATCAAGCAAGCTGGCCAAAATTAATGAACACAAGACAAATGATTCGATCAAAAATAATGAACACAAAGACAATCGATTCAGTGCAAAAAGCAAAAATCCAATGAAAAACATGGCTGATCACAGCCAGAGCCCGATCAATCAAAAAAGTCCAAGTTCCAGAGCTCCAATGTAAATCAAAATATTGAAATGTTGAATACACACAACAAACTATAACCCATCTCAATGTAGGTAAACCCAATCCCCACAAAAAATAAACCTACATGTGACCCAAATACCAAATATCAAAAATTACAAAATGAAAAATGTGAACAATGAACATGAGGTAGATTTAATAATATCAGAACGGTTTAAGCCTCAATTGGCAGGGATCGCATCCAAAGGATTTGGTACCCTTACGCTTGACGCGAACTCCCCCCGACGCCAAGAAGGGGAGGGGCGCGGTTTAAAAGAGGTTGTGGTAAGCTAAAAATTGAAAATTTCTCTGCCCGTGGGACGACATAATTAGGTCCTATAAGATTCCAAAGGTCTCCGACCCCATCGAACAGGACCCGTCGAACGAAGGCACAGAGCAGAGCAAGAAAAATTGTGCGCCCCCCCCGGCAGTGAATAATTCACGGGACCCGGTGTGGCGTCAACCACACCGGAGATTCATTTTTAATGGGCAACCTCATATGGGTCGCCCTGCGAATAAGTAATACTCATTCGCTTAAATATTTATTTTGGCCCGACACCCTCGGCCGGGGACGGGGCCCCCGTCGGACGGTCCGTGGTTGCGTTAACCTGGACCTACCGAACACACATACCTACATACGAATAGACATTCAGCATAAGCAGGAACACACACACACAAAAATTTGATCAAAGGAATGCACAGCACTTCTAAGAACAAATGTCAAAAACTCAGGTTGACTCCGTCGGAATTAACCACTTAAGAACTATCACTTCACTTATTGCCTATTCATTGGCGAGGGGCACATGGGGATATAAGTCGCTTCTTGAATCACTTCGTACACAGGTACTTCGGCAACCAGGGATTGCGGTGGGCGGCGAAAACTAGTAGTGGATGTTGGAACAGCTGGTGGAGGAGATGACGGGGGAAGACGTCGAAGCGGCGTGGGTGGAATAGAAGTGGGAGAACTTGGCACACTCGTGAGGCCATCTCTCAGGTAGAAAGGGTCAGGTGGATTGGAGCAATCTATATACAATCGTAGGGTCAGGAGTAGGGAAGGGATGCACAGCAAGACAATTACGGTCAAATTCAGAATTGGTAGCCACGGCGGCGGAACCCAAGGTGCTTCTTCTTCTGGTTTCCAAGTCGATTTTATACATTCGTGAAGGTCGTCACACGACGACGAATGAGCGAGAGAGAAGGGGGGGAGGTTAAGGGAGTGTAGAGTCGACCATGCAGCGGGAATGATCCGCCGAATGGAGAGGGTAGGGGCGGTAGAGGGGAGACAAGGGAAGCCCGGAGTGACGTCACTCCCATTGAGGGATAGACGACAGTCGCAGGGCAGGGAAATTTGGAAGGACCCCTTCTTCTCCCCGCTCCACCCACCCCAACGGCTATCCGTACACCGGATTTCCGCGTCTGATGGGGGGTGGGTTACCATGTAGGTGAATGGATTTAATGTAATTACACGGGTTTCAGTAGACCGTGCACAAATTAAAGGACACTCATTCGCCACCTCTGCGGCGGTGCCACCCAAGGCCACCCGACGCGCGCAGCGCATAGGTAGGGTGCCTGGATCTCGGGCGGCTTCAAGAGAACAAAGTTCATCCCGGTATGGGTTACATTGCAACTTTCCTAATTGCACACCATCCTTGGTCCGGATCAGGGCCAACTCCGTTGCCGGGGCCATAATCTGACACGTAAAGTCCTTATGCGCAAATGGAATAGGGACAAAGGAATGGAGAGAAACGGATGTGGTGTTAGCCTTTGCTAATGGTATCACCAGAAATAGGTAAAGGGAGGTAGGAGAAAGGAGACAATCCACCAGAGAGAGAATGTAATACCTTGAGAAGTGCTGAATAGCCAGTTCCCAACCTCGTGACTGTACTGAGTCCTGTAAGGCCAGTAGTTCTGCTCGGAGGTTCTCCACATGGACGACCGAAGGGCTTAACCGACGTGTTTGACACATTTTCAGGACATCCGATTGCGTCGAGATGGTTGACAGGACCAGGGTCAAGAGCCCCCAATCAGGTTGAGAGGTCACAGCTGGAGAATAGTTCGGAACGCAGGGGGCTGAAAGATTCCTTATCCCTCCGACATTAGTCAGCCGCCCCTCTAATTCCTTAGCCTCGGCCGCAGAAATGATCATCCTTTTCGCGTGTCGTCGAGTGGGAAGAACGAAGGCGTCAGTTATTGTATCGCCATCCGTTGCCAAAGGGGCCTCCGATATTGTCTCAAGCCAACTCTTCCGATTCCAGTCGCGAAGGGTATTTTCCACCAAGTTGCGTGGGAGGCCACACACCGGTCTTCTATCTGACTGCTTACAGGTATTTCCCACCATCTCCCGCAGCGTATGTAGTTGGTGAGCTGGGTCAAAGGGCCATTTGAACACCAATGGTACTGCTGTACTGAAGACTGTAATGTTAGGCAGGGGTTTCAGGTAAGCCCCTGCTGTAAAATCCATTGGAATCTTCCCATGTCCCCTTGGTGGCGCCCCCTGTCCCCAAGCGGCCATCATTAAGGACGCCAGGAGAGGAAGCCAGCCACCCCCCTTCTTACAAGGTGGCTTCTTCTGTTGCTGCATGGTCACACAAGATGTGACAGGCAGCCTATATAAATCAGATTGAAAGGCGACTCGTTAAAATTTATCTATTAAGTCAAAGTCTATAAAATCAAAAAAGTGATCAGTTGATTAAGTTGGCTAAAACTACTTCACAATTTCCATGCTATCTCAAAGCATGCGGTGACAAGGCAACAGAAATGCCTATATGTCAATTAAAAAGATCTGTCTATTGTCAATTTACACTTATCAATACACTAATGAACAATAACTCTACAGAGAGAAACAATCAGAGCAAGTTCTTATGTCGACACCCCTCATTACGCGAAGGCAATCCCGAAAAGCGAGAGTATATTATTTAAAACCAAGTCACGCGCAAATAGTGCTTGAGGTTTTCTCTCCTTTTTCTCTTGGGCGCACACCGGATGTGGCTTATATCGGCTATTCACGCGAATAAAAGTGAGCAGCGCAAATTATGTGTCCACCGCAGGATTAGATTACAAGGTGGGCCAATTGAATGTGCACCTTCAATGGCTTCCCGATAAAAGCAATCAAATCCCGTCAAGGGGTGGCTTGGCCCCTTGATCCATATAGAATGGGGGAATATTTTGACAAAGAACATTAGAAGTTGCCCGAATTGGGTGTCTCTCGTGACCTACATCCTTCCGACGCGGGTTTTTAGAACATTCATTGTGTTTTTACTTGTTCACAAGGATGGCGTGAACAACCAACCGTGTGTGCAAAAGATGACAATAATTAACAAGACCATTCTTTTCTTTTAAATAAACAAAGCAACAGCCATCACATCGGATGCTGCGTAACCTTCCGTATTTCACCCCTAAGCATCTACACGAAAGAAACTCGGGGCCCACAGCTTCTAGGTTACTTGTACTTCCTACTAATTGTGCTGTACAAATGCACATGGTTGGGCCTTTCCGGTATAACTTATATCGTCCGAGGCATCTACCCCATACTGGACATTTCATTATGCACATCTACGTGCGTCTGGGCTCACATAGCCCCAAGCCTTGCAAATTACCTTTATGCAATACTGACTAAAAATTACTTATGCACATCTACGTGCGTCTGGGCTCACATAGCCCCAAGCCTTGCAAATTACCTTTATGCAATACTGGCTAAAACTTCTATCACGGCGCTTCCCTCGCGCCAAAAAAAACTTACGCAATAACCTCATGCGTTACATGTGTACACATCTGAAGACTATGCAATAAACCCATGCATTACTGTCTTATAATACAACTGTTTCCTCAACAGTTTCCAAAATAACTAGGCAAAATCCATGCCTTAAAAACAAATAGCGCTCTTCTTATGTGGCCTTGGGCGTCCCCAATACTGACCCAGAGGCTATCATCAGCCTCAAAAAATAATTTCCAAGTTATACCACTGAGAGACTTCCTGTCTCGAAAGTTAATTCATACTAAATTAACAACGCGTGGGCAAAGGAATGAATCTCTATTCACTGCTTTTCCCAGAGGGCCCCGTATCAACTCACGCGGGGCCCCAGTTATACCGGCCCAAACCATTTCATAAAATCCCGCGAATGATTAATCAAAATTTACACTTCGAGTCCTCCCCGAAGGTCCATATTAACTTTTTTCAAACTTGTTTAACTTCGCTGCCCTCAAAACGGGCTTCGCGGGTCATTGCTGTAAGGGAAAAATGGTTAACAACTTATTGACGCTAAAATTCGATTCCTCAAAATAATACTTTTATTCCCATACATTTCCGCGACTTGATTACAAAATGACTACACAGCAGCGAGCGACGAGGAGCGACTCATTAATCTGCCCTTCTTATCGCATTTTTCCGCGCTTACAAACGACTGAGCGACTCGAGAGAGACATATCCTCATTCTTGCGCGAATGGGTTAGTGAGCGGAAGTGAGTTTTGGCCAGCGGCGTGTAAGTGCCTTAATTACTTTAGGGAAAATTTAAGAGTTAAATTCGTACCTGCGTTTCGTCTTGCTTTGTTTTACGCCTTGCTGCGCGGGTAAAAATCAGTTCTTGTCCCTCCGGCGTTAATACGAGATAGGGCATTCTTCTTTCATGTTTGTAGACAAAAAGGGTCAAGGTTACAAGGAGAAGAGTAAGGAGTAGGTTCCAAAAAAGAGAAACGCCTCCGAGAGCTCTCCCTGGGCCCTCCTGATACGGGGCGTATGTATTCTCATCTAAAGCTAGTATCGGTTGGGTCAAATTTAGGTGAGGCAGTTCAATAGTCCAGTTTGAATTTAAACAATCATCTAATTTTTCAAAGGTGGGCAAAGTTTGTGGTGATTTAGGGTCAATAACCATGGAATCCACGGTTGACCAGATTTCTGGCAGTATATGAGCTGTGCTTACCTGTGGTGGGGACTTATTACATGGATACATTTCGGGAATTTTAATCTGTCCTGTTAATATGGCTTCACAATTGCAAGGGAGCGTTAGCTCTAGTGCTCCCGGACCCGGTAATGTAGAGTTAATTACTTTAGAACTGGATGATTCACAATTTATGACAATCTGAGGGGGCGGATGTGTAATAATGTATTGTTCAAAGCCTACTTCACTGACTATAGTCGAACGTCCTGGCCTACATTGGAAGGTGCAAGCCTTACTTAACTCCTGGGTAGTGCCACCTCGAAACATCTGAATCGCACAACTCGGACCGTGTGTCGTGTCTGCGCTAAAACGTGGAAGAAAACAAAGTCTATCGGAATAGACATTACAATTGTGTAATGCGGGGCCGGAAATAGTCCTCATGCGTTTACCGTCAATGGCAGCGTAAACGGTTTCATGAATGATGGAGCATGTTTGTCCATGCCAAGCAAAAGGTGTTGCATTGATCTCATATAGGGACCATTTGGCACCTGTTTTAATTATGGGAACATTTACACGAATTATCATGTCCCCCTTATGCATTAAGCAATGAGTAACCTTAAGAGTTGAAATTTCGGCGGCGCTAGCTTAAGCCCACTCATACCCATCTCTTTCTAACTGATTTGTGCGTCCATCCATGTCCTTTTGCAAAGTATCAATCGGAAATATTGACACTGGTAATAAATTATTTTGGCACCTATGTAAGGCCTCATTTTCCCTTAATGTCAGTGTTAATTTCCCTTGGGTTAAAAAATTTTGTGACACAACTTCGGTGAAAATAAACACCATTCCCTTAATCGTCTCTGAATCATTTGCTACCCTTATCATTTGCTGTCTGATTTTTCCTTGGATAGCGGTTACCCGCGCTCGTATTTCCCTTCCCGTGTCATCCATTGTCTTAGTATAATTCTCTATTTGTGTATCTACGTTGGCGACAAAGTTATGTTCCAATTTAGTCATCGTGGTCAATTCCCTTAGACGCCTATCAAATGTAACCTGTGACTCTTCAATACTCGTAATTTGGCTTTTCGTCACCACACCACAACACCAATGAAATACACTGCCTATGAAATCAAGAGACCGCTTCTTTCGTCCATCGGATTGTGCCACCCCTTCCCTTTCCTTATAAAACATTGGGTTCACGCTTACGAAATCCACCAAGGTATTTAATCGTGTCGCGGTTCCCTTTAAAGCGCTGAGGGCGTCACAAAACGCCCCTTGTTCTGGGCACGTTAGCGCCTGCGTTCCTAGCGGCTTTGACTTCGTATCTTTCCATTTAATCCTATAAATCAAAGCTATTACGGCTTCGTATGACAGTACTTGTGGCAAGGCACTCCAGTGTGTACCCGCAACTACTTTAATTGGCGATTTATTAGGCACCGAATAAGCTCCTCGCCGACTTCCGGTCGCGATTGTAAACACGACGGCCATTACTAGAATGGAAGCTCGCATTTTATTTTTTGTCTCTCTCTCGTCTGTACTCGACTCGCGTTATCTCCTCTAAAAAAAAAATAAAACTCCTCCTCGCTGCTCGAAATGTCCCGTTATCTTTCTTCTTATTTTTCTCGAGAGATTACCCCTTTAAATTCTTTTATTCGCTCGTCGTCTCGAGCGACTTCCGTATTTTCCTGCTTAAGGAAGAAATAAGGAGTTTTGGGAAGGTAGGTGTGGTGAAGTGGCTCGGAGAGGTAATATTCAAGGTTAGGTCTGGTGATCCTGCTGGAAGTCTCTGTTCTTTCCTCAGCTCCTTCTCCTCCTTAGATGTATCTATAAAAGAAATGAACAAAAAATGTCTACCTTTTTTCTTCTTCGGCCGAAGCTTATGTGGAACCAAGTCTGTTCGGCGTGGATGCGGGGGAGGAGGCGGTGAGGAGGAGGTCGGACGGATTGGACAAGATGACGGAGAGGGGAGGTAGTCATGGAGTGAGGGGAAGTTTCTCTCGGGGAAGAGTAGGGGAAGGCCTCAACGGAGGAGGCGAAATGAGCGTGGTATGTCAAGCCAAGGGCGCCCAGGGCTACGTTCTAAATCAGGCTGCCCCGGGGGCATCGTCCCGATGACCCCCGCCCGGCCTTCGCTCCGGCCGTGGCCACCGCCACGCGCCTCTACCAATCCCTGCCGACCACGGCGTTCTCTCCGCTTCCACGCGGCTCGCCCGCTCAGCCGCCTCTATGACAGCCCGGCCGCGGGCAGAGCCCCGTGCGAGGATAGATCGAAGAGAGGGCCAGACTTCGTCCTCCGCCGGACCTCTCCCGGAATCCGGGGAGGAGAGAGGGAGTCCCTCATGAGCCCCCACTTCCACCCCCTCGCCGAGCCCCACCCCCAACCCGCTCTCTGTTGGTGATGATCGCCTGGGCAGCGGGCTAACGACTGCCGTAGGCGGCGCGAAGGCCGGCATAGTCCAGGGCGAACTCCCGTCGTCCACACTCCATGAGCGCCGCGAGTCCGCCCTACGGGGCGAGTGGTGCGCCCATGACTTGACTTCCCCCAGGGGCTAGGGTGTCCCAAAAAAACTGAAAGTTTGAAAGTTGAGGAAGCATTTCCATTTTCCTATGCGAATGCATGAAAAAACATCCCATAAAAATTTTCAGCTCAATCGGACAATATTTGACCCTGCCGAAACGCATTCAAAGTTTGAATTTTTGAGCTTTCCAAATTTCATGCAATGTTGCTTAGCTCTAAGGGTCTTGGGGGATTTAAAATTAGAAACCTCTGAAAGAAAATGCTTTCTTATTATTATACTGTCACAATGCGGATACAAAAGCACTGGGAACAACAAGCAATATGAAAAACTAGAGTTTTTTGCCACTTTTTTCATACATTTCCCTATGCCACTTAACAACTAGTAACAGATGTTGCCTCTGAGCCTCATCATTTGTCAATTTTTTCTTGACTAGAAAATCTTTTATTAATTGAACTCCTCTCTCTGCAGTATCATTAACAACCTTAAGGTGTTGAACTATAGATAGGCCCTTCTGATAGTCTACGTCACTTTTCCATGAACACGGATCTCGCGACAAAAATGTCGGCAAAATACCAATAATTTTGAAAAACTTCACAGAATTTTTCGAAGCGATGTCAGCGAGAGTCAGCTCACTAATAGGTCGATTATGCGGAAGAGTAGCCCGAGGTGCGTCATCATCAGACCCCTCATTATCTCTGATTGCTTCCGCAATGTCTCTTTTCTCGTCGTCAGAAACCATTTCATCGAAGAGGGCCATACAAATCAAGTTTTCGGAAAGATACCATAGATGGTTACAAAACTTGGCCAAAGCTGCTGCGTAGTGAGGGTCTTTCTTCCGAGCAAGGACTTTAAGTAGCTCAAGATCCATTCTCGGAGCGCTCACTGCCACGGGACAGGTGTACCAATGTTTCATAAATGCACTTGCAATGAAGCAACACAAATGAAGCAATGAATAAATTGTCACTGTCATGTGTCGACAAACGCAATTGCTTGCCAAACATCCACGTTTTAAAAGCGTAGAGCTCCTTATTCATCCACCGTGATTTGTCAGTTGGGCCTGGGGGGCGAACCACATACTTCTCTTTCTTGGGAACCACACCACCCAACCACACTATATATACACAACTCCAAAAGTTCTTTGTAGTCGTCTCGAGGATGGTGGTTCTGAAATAATATGTGGCATAATTTTAAATACTAATCCTGAGGATGGACTTTAAATCACCATGAGCATCCTGGCATTTGCCATTTACGAACCTGCAGCTGAAGAATACAAAATTTGATAATGTCATCTACATTTGAAATATCCTTCAAACAGCCTCTTGTCGTTCCCGCTGTACGGTAAGCGTCTGCGAAAATCAGGAAAAGCATGTGAGCAAAAAAGTTCGAGTAAAAATTTAACAAATTATATATTCTTTAAAGTGACAAGTACCTTTGTCTAATTTCGGCCATTCTTTGCGCAAGGTGTCAGCAAACGGCAGTACAGGATTATTACTTGTTCCCATCAAGGAATGGAACACGGCACCAATCACCAGTTCAAAAATGTGGTGTCGGCATGCAAGGTGTAAGAGTTCTTTGCCAAGTTGCTGCTGAAGAAGTGTGCAAGCTCCGTTCCATCGGCCGGAATTTTGATTAGTTGTATCGAACACCATGGCAATGACCTGACTGTCTAGTTTCCAATCCTTGATAAGACCTGCGACTGCATAGGCTGTATTAAGCCCGGACCCGGACGCCAACTCCGGAACGCCTAGAAGCTGCTCTATACCTTGCCCTGTGACCAGCACAGGCAATCGATCGGCCAGTTTGTTTTTATCTACAATCAAAATATTAAGTATCACAATTTTTAGGAGAAAGTATAAGTAACAATTAAATAATTTCCGCCATAAAAAGAAAGCATTAATACCTCCATTGCTTGGAAGTAATTTCCCATCCCAGTGCACTGCTAAAGGAACTTGAGGGTGAAAGTCTTGCTTGATAAGCCTTACTGTCTCGGTCCTTTTATTCACTCTCATTCTATGTAGATGAGATTTGGAAGATACTAAATGGATTTCATCCCCTTTAAAACCCAATGCAGATGCTGTCGCATTGGCGACAGCCTGGACTATCATAGACCCAGCGGCAGAGGACGTCTGAGTCCGATCTAGGGAAGCAGTCACAAGGCTGTCGGACATTATACTTACTCTACGGAGCTTTCCGGACCTTGTCCGCATTTCAAATTCTGTAAAAGTAACAAAATGTTATTTCTCCCTTTCTTTTGCCATATTGGTCACCCTTCCCGCACCCGGAAAAAATTACCTTCTTCCGAATCCGACGAGCTTGTCGTGCTCTCCGCAGACATCTGTCGAACGAGGTCCACTTTCTCATCCAATATTTCCTTTTCTTTCTCATGCCGTTTTTTCCTTAAAAAAATCCTCTTCTTGAAGTCTCTTACGGTTTTCTAAACGCTTACACCACTTTATATCAATACCCGCCATATATCCTTTTCGATCAGTTTTCATAGATATGTAAAACAACTTATCCTCCTCCACAGTAATTTTTGAAAGGGCGTCTTTGCAGCCGATGTCAAACAGACGGCCGAGCACTTTGCTGAATTCCTCTCTTGCGGACACTGACTTCTCACTAGTTTTATTTTTGTCTTTCCCAAGGGCACGGTAGTTCTCGTAAGCTGTCAGGAGCTTCTTAATGGCTGCTCGGACCTCCTGCGTAGGAATATTAGACTTTCCCCACACAACAAGTAACTCTTTGATTGTAATCCTTGCTGCATCTGCCGCTGACATCGATCCTGGAGAACAGTGTAGGTTGTATAAGAGAACTTTGAGAACTTCACGCAGCGTTGGGAGTTTACCATTGCCGGGCAAATGTTTGGACTCATTACCCACCAACCACACACTTGTCGCACTTCGCATAACCGGCGTACCCATCGACTTCACGCTCATTCTGGCCACCGCCGAAACAGCCTCGACCTCGGAACACACGACAATACCTCACGTTCTCAGTTAGTGCACAGCACTAAACTCCACGAGTGACTGATAGACTAAGCCGGGATACTTTTAACATAAACAGAGCGATGTTCCGAAAGCGCATAACTCGAATCTCAACGCGACACGGCGGGGCCATATCAGCAATATGCACTCGACTGGCGCCTGGCGGCCGCAACGGCGAGCGGGACTTGTAAACACACCGAGTTGTGGCTATGAAGCTCATTTTGACTCAAGTGTTGCTGTCAACGACTATAGAGCTAGAGGAGATGGTTTGAACTTAAAATTGGTTATTTTTTTAACACTCGAGCCTCCTGCAGGGTAGGCAACATTGCATGAAATTTGGAAAACTCAAAAATTCAAACTTTGAATGCGTTTCGGCAGGGTCAAATATTGTCCGATTGAGCTGAAAATTTTAATGGGATGTTTTTTCATGCATTCGCATAGGAAAATGGAAATGCCCCCTCAACTTTCAAACTTTCGGTTTTTTTGGGACACCCTACCCAGGGGCGTCATTCTATAGTACCACCCCTGTCTTCCGGGAACCGCTTCCCCCATGTAAGGAAATACAGGGAGAACGGCCCTTCGAGTCCGCAGCCTTAGGGTCCGCCGCCTTATATCTAGGACCGCCCCTAGGTCCCAGAGGACGTCGGACCCCAATACTATCGGGAATCTCAAGTCTTCTTCTACCACCGCCCACATCACCACCTCCTCCCCGTCTAAAGTTAGGGTGTATCGCACCCTTTCCCCCGGGGTGGAGTTAGGAAAAAGTTGGGAGGCCACTAAGGATGCCCTGGACACGAAGTCCAGGGGGATTGCGGGAATCTCCTGCCCCCTCACCCCTCCCGGGATGAAAACCCTGAAAGTCCCCGGAACTCGGGGATCCTCCCACTCATCTTGGGCGTATGCGCTCCTGTAAGTAAATAATCTTTTACTCATAATTACCTTACCGTTCACCTCCAGCCGCAGCTCTCCTCCCATGGGTCGGCCCCCCTTTGGCCGATTGGGGTGCTGTCTCTTACTCTCGAGAGTGATACGGTGACATGCGGGACACATGTACCGTATCTAATTTACCTTTCTTCACGCGGACCTCATACGTCACCGGCCCAACTTGCCTAGTGACCTCAAATGGTCCGTGATACTGGGGCAAAAGCTTCTCGCTCTTCCCTACTTTCCGCGTGGGCGTATAAATACGTACTTTATCGCCGACTTTAAACGTCACGTCTCTATGTTTCTCATCATAGCGAATTACATCCTTCGACTGACGTTCCTCGAGACGTCTCAAGGCTATTTGTTGGGCTTCCTCCCAACGAGTCCTTTCCTTGCTTCCTTCGTTTGCATCGTCTAATGATAGGGAAATTTCGGCCGGTAAGACGGCTTCCCTCGCATGTACGAGATAAAATGGCGTTTCTCCGAGCGTACCCTGAATGCCTGTATTATAGGCGAAAGTTACTTGGGGGAGAAAAAGGTCCCAATCCGTTTGTTCCGTACCTGTAAAAGCCGATAGCATTTCGGCTATTGTTTTATTCAATCTTTCCGTTAACCCATTTGTCTGAGGATGATAGGCTGTGGTAAAAGTACTCACAACTCCCATACTTTTCAAGAGAGAAGTGACTATTTCGGATTGGAAAACTTTCCCTCTATCTGAGAGAATGGTCGCGGGACACCAGTGTCGACAAATTATTTGTTCTAATATAAAACGGGCTACTTGTGGAGCCGTCCCATTTGAGAGCGCTCTTGTTTCTGCGTAGCGGGTCGCATAATCAGTAGCGACTACAATCATTGTTTTCCCTGACGAACTTCGTCTAAATGGTCCCAATAAATCGATGCCTATCTTCTCAAAGGGTTTTCCCGGTTTTATAGGTTGTAAAATGCCTCCCGGCTTAACATGAGGTCCCTTCCTACATTGACAATCCGGACAACTGCGCACGTAATTCAAAATGTCGGATTTCATTCCGACCCAAAAATAACGAGTTTTTAATTTATCATAAGTCCTAGCAAATCCTAAATGCCCCGAAAGTGGGTCATCGTGATGTGAAAACAAAGTTTCTCGCTTTAAGTCTTGTGGGATAACGGTTAAATAATCTTTTCCGCGCAGTCCTGCGTTTTTTCTCATAAGAACCCCGTCTATAAGTACATATCCTCTCGATATTTTCTCCATCTTGGGTTCCGCGTCTTTCGGATTCTCCAATGCCTCTATCAATGGCCTTAGGAAAGAGTCTTCTCTTTGTCTATCCCTTAAATTGTCTACTGAGAGCATTAAAAAAGGTATTTCCTTTGACCCGTCAATATCGTCAGCCGTAGGTTTGGATACTGGGTGTCGCGACAGACAGTCAGCATCTGAGTGTAATCGTCCCGCCTTATAAGTGATTTGATAATCAAACTCTTGGAGACGAAGGCTCCACCGCGCTAAGCACCCTGCTGGGTCCTTTACTGACTTTAACCAGCAGAGGGCGTGGTGATCAGTTACTATGTTCACCTTCTTTCCCCAGACTAAACTTCGATTATAGTTCAACGCCCAAACTGCCGCGAGGCACTCCAGTTCGCTAATTGAATAATTTCGTTCGGCTTTAGATAGCGAGCGGGATGCAAAAGTCACGGGATGCATTTCTTTAGGATCCTTCCCCGGTAATAATACCGCTCCTAGGCCCGTGCCGCACGCATCAACGCGTAATTCTATTGGCAATTCTGGGTCATAGTGGGCTAGGACGGGGGCGGAAACCATCGCCTCCTTCAAGGCTTGAAAAGCCGCTTCCTGTGGCTCTCCCCATTCGAACAACTTATCCTTCCGCGTGAGTTCATGTAGCGGACGGGCGATCTTGGAAAAATCGCGAATAAACTTCCTGTAATAGTTCAATAAACCGACGAAACTCTGTACCGCTTTCACCTTAGTCGGGCGCGGAAAGTTAGTAATCGCCTTAACCTTATCCAAATCCGGCTTTATACCTTCCGCGCCTACGACATATCCCAACATTTTAATACTATTTTGGGCAAAGTGGCACTTCGACGGCTTAAGAGTGAGGTTAGCTTCCCTTAATTTCTGAAACACTTCCCTCATATTTTCTAAGAGTCCTTCAAAAGTCTCTGCGAATACTACTATGTCATCTAGATAGACAAGTGCCTTCTTCCATTTCAATTCGGAAAGTACGTTATCTGCTAAATTTTGGAAGGTGGCTGGAGCCGAACATAAGCCGAAACTAAGAACGTTAAAATCATAATGGCCCTCCGGGGTCACGAAAGCTGTCTTTGGTTTATCCTCTTCCTTAACCGGTATTTGCCAATACCCACTGAATAAATCCAGGCTGGTGAAATATTTAGCCTTACCTAGATAACTTAACAAGTCGTCAATGACCGGAAGTGGATAAACATTCTTTCTAGTTACCGTGTTAAGCTTCCTATAATCCACACAGAACCTAATACCGCCATCTTTCTTCTTTACTAACACTACGGGGCTTGACCAAGCTGATTTAGACGGACGTATGACGCCTAATTCCAACATTTCCTTCACCTGATTCCTAATTATTTCCTTTTCCTTATGAGAGACCCTATAAGGGTGTTGATGAATCGGGGTTGCGTCACCCGTCGGTATCGTGTGTTCAATTAAATGGGTCTTTCCCATGTCACTGGGTTTCCACGCAAAAATACCACGAAACTCCGTCAGTAGCGCATCTAATTTTCCCCGCTCTTTTCCCTTAAGTCCTGGATTAATATCTAAGGGTGGGCGCGAATCACGTTCAAAATCTACTTCCTGCGATTCCTGAAAATCAATTCTTTCTTCCTCATTACGTTCGCGGTTAATTCTTTTTCCCAGCGCCGTTCCCTTAAACAATTTCTGCGGTAGATACCGGTGATTATGGAGCGTCGCAGTAATCTTATCGCCCTTTCCGCTTGGCAACTCGACACTCACCCCTCTTTTCGCTAAAATAGTGGATGCAATTAGCACTTCCTCGCCTCTAGGCGGGATTGAGGTACATTCGCATTTTATCCTTGCTCTTGGGGGAACTATTACGTCATACTCGAGGCGAAGTTTCCCATAAAAATCTTGCTCAACAAGGGCGTCGCCTTCCGTATCTAAGTCGGAATCCTGCCTCGAATTAATAACGGGATTTGTATCGCATTCCGCATCGAACTCCGAGTCGAAATTCGTTTGAATTTTAATTGTATGACCCTCGCGACCCAATTGCAAAACTCCCGAACGAAGGTCCAACGTCATCTGTTCCCTCCTTAGGAAATCCATTCCCAAAACAAGAGGAAATAGGATGTTTTTAATTACTAATGCTTTCAATTGAAATTCATGCCCGTTAAGCTTAATTTTCACGAATGTCGCTCCTATGACGTCTAATTTTGCACCATTAGCACCCCTTACCCCACTAGTTGTTGGCTCAATTGGGGACTTAACATAATTTGACCTAATAACACATACCCCCGATCCCGTGTCTACCAATACAGTATTATTTTTTCCCTCTTCAATCTCGCCCTTAATCAGAAGGAGGTCCCTTACATCAAAATTTCCCACGGGCGGTCCCCCAGCTGCGCCCGCGAGAATTAGTTTTCCGCTGGTTTTTTATCGCGAGGGACGGGCCGAGGCGTCGCCCCTGTCCTTCGTGGGCAGACCGACGCATAATGGCCGCTGACCCCGCAATTATAGCAAATCAGGCGACCTTCGGCCGTTCGTGTGTTACGTTCGTACGGAGGGCGATCGGGTGCCTGCATGGCACTCGCTCGTCCTTGCGGCCTCAGTGGTGTATACCGATTAAATTCTCCGGGTCTTCCTTGCGTGAAGCGCGCATTATTAGTCTGTCTTTTCGGGTAATTTCCACCTTGCCCCGGCCCGGGAAGCGCCCTATCGTTCCTCCGACTCCTTTCCAATTCATTCCGTAGGCGCGACACTTCCCTCTCTAGGCGACTAACGGAAGCACTTGATTCTTCTACCACCTTCTTTGGTGTGCTCTTTTCTTTTACGGTTTCCGCGACCAAAATGGCCGCTTCTTGGAGCTTGATGAATTCCAGCAATTCATCGCATGTTTTTGGCTTCATCGGGAGTACTGTCCTTACAATATCAGGGCGTAGGCCCTTTAATATATTCCTAATTTTCTCGGCTTCCCTCATTTCCGAGTCTACCTCTTTACAGAGCGCGGTTACATCGTAAAAATAACTCTCCGACGTTTCAAACGGTCCCTGCGTCCTCTCATTGAGTCGATGAGCCCTCATCTCCTCCGACATCGTCCCCTTGAAGGCTGTTTTGAAGGCAGCCACTAGGTTCTCCCATTCCCCTTCTAAGACTCCCGTCTCTACATTGTAATTCGCTAGCGATTGAAGCCAGCGTTGAGCGGTTCCTCCCAGAAAACACGGGAAAAGACGTAATTTTGCAGTTTCGTCCCATCCATTAGCATTAGCTATTTTATTAAACTGAGCGAGGTACCGCGTAGGATCCTCGTTCGCCAACCCTTGAAATGTAGGAGGTGTTAGGTGTATCCCACCTATTCTCATCCTATGGTCCTCTCCGCGATTTGGCGTCTGATTTGGAGGAGATGTGGGACCAGCAACGGCCCCCAATCCTACCTCCTCGCCCGCTTCTTCTGTACCAGACATTTCGGAAATGGTTAGTTGTGCAAATTCTTCCCGTAAACCACTTACAGGCCTATCGTCCTCCTTTTCTGACTGATCCGGTAAAATTTCCTCCTCTATTGCCCTCCTAACATTAGGTTTAACGGCGATGTGGTAAACGGGCGCCTTACCCGCTAATCGGCTGCTTTTCCGTTCAGGGGGGGGAGTGCGTTGCGTCATACGTGACTCAATTTAATGGACTAAAGGACTCTGAACTTCGGGAATTGGGGAGAAGTTATACTTCCGAATTCTTACATAAACATAGCGATTAACCAACAGAGCGAAAGCGAAGCATATAAGAAACACTGAGAAAAACTTAAAATTACGCATTTCACACGCAAATCATAAGGATAAAAGCACTCCTGAAAGAAAAACCTTGCCTAGAACATACGCATATCACATGCAAATCATAAGGATTTTTCCGCACTCCTGGAAGAAAAAACCCTGCCTAAAACATAAATCCTAGCACAAATATGTTAAAAATATCACAAAAAGAAAGAGCATCAAACACGTCTACGAAAAAGCATAACACACATAACTAGGCACTTTCAAACTACTACTACAAGCGTTCAAAAAATCAAAAAGTCAAAACTAGCATAACTAAACTATTCTATGCACAAAGTGCGTAGTGCGTTCTTTCTGATTGATTCCTTAAAAAGGTTTACCCGGCGCCTCCACCATTTGCCGTGGCCCGGTTAGGGTCGACTAGTTTTAGGGGTCGTAACTTAGACGTTCAGGGGTCAAAACCTCAGGAAATCAGTCAAAGAGAACTCACTCTCCGTTCTTAAGTAAAATCCATTTATTAACATTTAGTACATGTTGGGTTATGCTTACTCCATGCCGTACATCTTGTAGTGAAGATAGTCGAAAACGGACGAAGAGAAGGATGACCTCTAGCAGCGTCTGTGGAGTACGGGCGTGGTCGTTGGTCGAAGAGTCGATGGCGAGGGTCGAAGCGTTCCGCAGCAGAACCAGAGAGGACAGAGAGGTCCCCGTCCGAAAAGGGTTTTTATATTCTAACCCTCCCTGAACCCCCTCCTTTATTCTAGAAGGTTCTTAGGGCGTTGTCCATGGCAAAGCCTAACCTTATTTGGTAAGAAAGAGAACCTCTGGAAAGTTCCCATGCTGCTTACGTAGTTAGATGTTGACGAGAATTATATTCTCGAGTGACAAGAAGTATGAGAGGCCGGACGGAACCTGCGGTTTCGTATCTCTTAAGAAACAATGAGAATGTCGACCGCCCGTAGAGAGATGTTCCGTGTGGAAAAATACTGAATCATGACAGCTAATTATATTAGAATTGTACATCCTAAGCTTGTCGGTCCGGCTGCGCGTGGCCATGGATCCAATACCAAAATAGGCAATGGGCTAATTCAAATCGTGACCAAGAGTAGAGGGACCTGCCTTGGTCCGAGGCTCCTTAGAAAAATAAACAGGGCCTCCTTAAAACGCAGGGGAAGGAAAAATGGGTCACGACAATATCAAATGACGGAATATAACAAGTGGAGGTTCAGCATTCCCCAACACAAAGATGGATGGACAATGAAACATTCTGAAAGCTGCCATTCCCCGTGCGGGGCGACTGGCCATGGCCCGCTCACGGAGTAGGAATCAGAGCTCTGGGGAACAAGCTTCGATAGCGATCCCGGCAGATCTCAGCCGCCTCGGGCGGAGAGTTGCGTGAGCATTTTGCTGACATATCAGGTTACGCGGGGGACTTGACCTTGCAGGAAAGCGGGAGGATTTCAGGTTGAGAACAGCGTCACCATCTAGCAGAGAAAAAGCGAAATACATGAAAGTCCAAAAAAGTTATTCGCAATTCCCTATAAGCGTTGGCACTCTGTATTACTCTGTGGTATCACTTAATTTTGGAAATTTCTCTTACACACTTAAAGGCCTGTCCTTGGTTCATACCTTTGACAAACTTTTTCTTCAAACCCAGCTTAATATGCAAGGGTGGAAGAAGAACATCCTTTGGGTTCACGAGAGGCTCGGCAGCAACATTTTTCTCGCTAGGGTTAAGATTTCTTGCAGGCCAGTCTGCTTTAATATAATGTGATTTCCTATCCCTGCTGTTCCACATACATAAAAAGTAGCAATATTTTGTGTACCCCAGTTGCATTCCTAAGAGTACAGCAATGGCTTTTAGATCACCACAGATTTTCCACTTGTGTTCATGATATTTGATTGAGTTCAAGAGGGCTGTCATGTTTGCATAAGTCTCCTTCATGTGACCTGCATGACCAAAAGGAATAGAAGGAAGACTGTTGCCATTTTGAAGTAATACACCTTTCAAACTAAGCTTGGAGGAGTCTATGAATAGCCTCCATTCAGTTGAATCATGGTTCAAATTCAAGCATTTCATCAAGTCATTAATGGCGTAGCAAACAACAAGATTGTTTTTCTTCTCAAAAAAAGGAAGCAGATCCCTGTGACGTTGTCTGTACTGTGAAACTCTGACATCACGTTCCAGAAGATTCCATTGATGCAGTCTAGACCCTAGAATTTCTGCCTTCTCATATGACAGGTCAAGGTCTCTAATGAGATCACTCAATTCCGCTTGACTTAGTCTGTGTGGTTTATCATCTTTTTCCTCAAAATCAGAGTCACGGGATGTGGAAGGCTAGTTGGGTTCTTTTTCTTCTTCTTATTGTTCCACACTCTTCATTTTCTACTTCAAACACTCAATTTTTGGGTGGAGGAGGAACTGGTAAACTATCTGAATGCAGAATGGGCTGAATAGCAGATCAAAGATTCGGGTATTGAACTTTTCTTCTTTTCATCATAGGCAATCATGCCTTTATGGGTGGAGTCAAGCAGAAATAGTAGTCATCTGTATGGTTTCTAGACTCCCGACAAACCATAGGCATAGCAAAAGCCATAGATAGTTTCTTTTTTTTTCAGCCATTCTCGCTGTGTAACTGAACAAGTGTTGCAACGTATATGTGGAGCCCATGACAACCTGGTTCCCTACCTTCATACCGAAATAATAGTGATAGGCAGTTTACACAAGAAGCATCAGCTTGCGTTTCTGTGGCGAAAATGTCATATCACCACAAATGAAACAAAAATTATTCACTTTATTTACACATTTTCCTGGCATTTTGACAAATTTTACACTTTAAAAGCACTCCCAAACCAGCAGCAGAAACAATATGAAATTCACAGTAACAACGACAACATGCTGAAGAACGTTTGTGTTTTTTTTGTTATTTGACAGGTGTGCCAACTCCCAAAACAAAATTTCCCCAAAAAATCCCCCAAACTGAAAATGTTGACTCTAAAAAATGAAATGTCACTTTATCTCCTAAGTAAGAGCTAATCTGTAATTTTTATGGTGATTTTTGAAGTCAGCAGGTGGAAATACATAATTATTAACTATTTTTGAGACCGAAACATTTTCATTGTTGGGCAGTGTAATCGGCTTTTTCTGTACGTAAATCTAAATCACCCTTTATTATGCATCTTATTATTCTCAAGAATAAAATCTCAAGATGTGGTATAACAACAGTCATTGCAGAAACGCTGTGTTAATGCTGACCAGTGGTGGATACAGAAAAAACTCAAGGGGGGGGCGCAAGTTATTGCGACGATTGTAGCTTTCAAACTGACTGCCTGGCAGCGACTCTGCTTCCCTTATATATGTAGCTCGGTTGTTTCGAGAACATTTGGTGCCAGAATGTTCGCTTCCAGACTTTTAAGGAGTGTGAACAAATACAAACAGTAGAATATTCGCGACTTTTCTCGAACAAATACCAGACAGAATAACGTATCGAGATCACTAGAATGGCCGCGACTTTTCTCGTAGGTTAGCTATCTATGCGCCAGACAGAAACGTATAATATACGATGAGGCGGACGCGCGCGCGTGCTACATAAGAAAGTACAACTACTCGATAACTCGACTCAGAGTCGACTGACGAAAGACACGAACGAACAGCGTGCGGGCTGACTGGCGGGGGCTTCCAAGATTCCACACGACTGAGGACGTTTTCCGGAGACTGATGCTGACCTCTGATCCATTAGTCAGTCGGGACTCGGGGACTTGCAAGTTTGTCAATTATTGCTCGCATTGCAATTGTCAATTGCAATGCGAGCAAGGGGGGGGGCGCGCCGCCCCCCTATCCGCCACTGATGCTGACCAACATCGATATACAGTAAAACCCCTTAATTACACTTTTCCAGGGACCCTAGAAAAAATTGTAAATTGCGGGAAAAGTAGAATTTTCACTTATACATCCATGTTCTTTTACTGGATTAAGGGTAAAAATAAGAAACACTGATAAACTGAAAAAGAGCAGTGTCATAATTTATTCCTTGACCTAGCACTTCTCATTTATTTATATTTGATGAAAAAAATACGTTAAACATCTTAGACAAATTGAAAAGTAAGAAAGGATGAAGACGGCAGGGCGATTCACATTATATTTGTTATTAGCAACCGTTGATACTATAATGAATATAGTATGATAATTTTTAGAAATTTGATATTTTCAACTGCTTGGACTTCCTCTGCCTGTTAATAATATTATGCACTTTATTTTCAATTTTCTCCAGTTCCTCAAGCATTTGCTCACAGTCACCACCTACTAAGTAATTTCTTAGAGTTAGAACAGCACACACTGTATCTTGCTTATCATAGTTATAGCTTGGTAATCGTGGCAGTGCAAATGATCTCAGTTGTCCACCACGAGTTATTTAACTTTTCATCATATCTGGTTAAGAATCCATTTTTATTCTTCATAGTTTCTAATTAAGTAAAAAATTAATACTCCCCCGCAGGTT
Source organism: Pyrrhosoma nymphula (assembly GCA_963573305.1). Taxonomy (NCBI): domain Eukaryota; kingdom Metazoa; phylum Arthropoda; class Insecta; order Odonata; family Coenagrionidae; genus Pyrrhosoma; species Pyrrhosoma nymphula. Next base: position 40,910,513 of record OY754339.1, on the reverse strand, counting down.
CAATTACAGGGTGGCGATCGTCAGAGAAAACCGGGAAAACCTGGAATTGTCAGAGAATTTTGAATTTCTGGAAAAGTCAGGGAAATGTCAGGGAATTCTTGTAACAGTCGGGGAGAAACTGGGATAGGAAAATTTTAGGTATTTTTCTACCATTTCGTTTATCGCCCAGTCTTTCTCGCCCTTTAGTTCACCAACTAAAACTAATGTCCGTCGCTGGCGTGCATGGAATAAGCCCCATCAATTCGTGGAATATTCAGTTATGAATCTTATTAGTTGTGAATCTTTGTTATTTAGTCGTGAATCAGATGTACAATCCCTTTATTATCCCATATCATTATCCCTAATACAGACGTATCCCTTTAGCATATCCTTATTGCGATATTTGGCTAGTAGTGTTAAAATTCATGATCACAATGTATTACGCTCATCACAAGTAATCTGAGGCTATGTTGTTCGGAAAAGTTTACCTCTGGTTTTTTTTAACTCCCGAGACTCAGGTCGAGAGATAGCTGGAGCACACTAGCTCGTCGTAAATACATGCTTGCAGTTCTAAAAATACGATACTTTGATTATAAAAATGGTAATACAAGTACGATCTCACGTGTAAACAAAATGTTACGCAAGATCATCTTCGATTCTGATATCCCCCTTCGTGAGACAGTAAGAAGAGCCCTCCTCCCCTCCCCACCTTTCACGCTCGACATAATTGTGGAATGGCCCCCTTAGATCCCTCTCGAAGCAATTTAGTCAGGTCACAAACCACCTCTAATATGATATTCCTGAACATGATGCTGTCGTTGCTAATTGCCTCCTGTCTTTGGTGGCAGTGGCGCGCTTACATTTTGTTTGTTTATCCAAATATTTTTACATTTTTTTGTTCCCTCTAACAGTCAAGGGGTTATAACCATGTTAAACAAATTGTTATTTGCTTCTGAAGGTCACTCGTGCCATCCGATTTTGATCCAGTCCAACAACTTCTCTTTTTTTTTATTTTTCGCACACCTTAGTGATACCTGTGCCGGAGTCCGCCAGTAAATTGGCCATTAACTTTCCCTTCGATGCCTTTTCAGTAATCCTCAACTTCCCAGAACTACCACGACACGACTATAATTTGGATGCGAGTTTAACTTATGAAGGTTTTATATGTTTTTTTCATTAGAATGTAAAAAGCAATACTTGTTGCTTTTAATGTATTGATATCAGCTATTAGCATTTTCTGAGTTTTGATGAAAATTTAATTTGACAGATATAAAATATTGCAATAATAGGTTACCTTTTGGTAATCGTTCAGGGAAATTGGTAAATCCATCAGGGAAAGGTCAGGGAATTTAAGAATTGGATATCAGTAGCCACCCTGAATTACATTCGAGCACCCATAACCCGGTAATCCAGGAGCAAGCTATAGTCTGGCAGTGTTGCGAAAACAACCTAATACATATTCCGAGAAATCAAAAAATCTTAACCATAAACGTTGTTTTAAGAGATTTTGACTCAGCATTTAATAAATATATTTCCTTTTTGCTGGAATATAATAACACTCAATCTAAACGAATTATATGATTAAGTTACGTACATTGCAGTTTGAAATCCTCTCTGTTGGCTGAGAAACCGCTATAATGTTTTAGTGACTTGGCGTGGCTACGCTACTTCATGGTGCGCACATTTAGCCATGCTTAAATATAATGCTTTATGGCTTATTCTCTGGCTGTAAGGTGCAAGAAACTTCTTAATTAAAATTCTTTGCCACGTATGCAGTTATTATGACCTTGTCCGATCTAAGCGAGCGGAGCGATGCCAGCGACGTGAAGCGATGGCACAAAACTATCTGTTGCAGAAAAATTAGAAGTTTATCCTCACTAGCCTCCTGAAACAGCAATGTGGATGAAGCAGACTAAACTGCTCCATTGAAATTGACCTTAATTTCTTAACTCCCGACATTACGATGGCATCAAAAACAATGAAACAACTGATCGTGAATCGCATTAATCAATCAGCTGCGGCAAGGAGTGTTGCGCCATGAAAATGTTTCGTAGTTTACTTTTTTATTTCGGTATGCTCAAATTTTCCTCATTATATTAACAAATATATTTTTTCTAAAAACCATTATTTGGGAATTAAAGGTTTTGGGGTGTCCAAACCGGTGAAGGGTTCCATGTATTCTGGCGTTTCGATGTCTGACACGGCCCTCGTCGTCAGGGGCATCAAAAGATTCACTGGAAAAGTACTATCTTTCAGCGATTTATGAAGTTTAAACCAGATATTTATTATCATTTTTATGCATAGAAACAGTAAAAAAAGATTTTATAGAATTATCACTAACTGGAATGAATACCTTACATAAAAAAGACTATGCTTCATTTCATAGCTTGAATCATGGCTTGAATCATATCTGGCAGACTACGAGTTGATGTAGTTCAAATTTCTGTTACTAGTGGCGCTGTATACTATTCCCACCACATTCAAATTCTTCCTTAAAACAGGTCCTATTGCTGCTCTCTTTCGTATTTTTTCCGCATGTATGTACAAGACAAAGTCAAAAAATGTTTTACAAAGGATGATACGCATGAGTAATGGACTTAAGAAGTGAATTTCATTTTTGAAAGAGCCCGTTGTGGTGCAAATTGCGGGTAAACTGAAAAATGCATAATCGTAAGTCTGGGTTCTGCATACGTTGGAAACATAGGAAATTGAATGGGACTTAGCAAAAGTGGTGTACATTGCGGGAAAACATAATTTCCAATAACACAAATACGAGGTTTCACTGTATATTGCTTCCGCTTCAATAATATCACCGGAGGTTCAAATGAGATATCGAACACTTTTTCTAAACCAAAGCAGGTTGACTGGGTTACAAAGCTATTATTGTGTTCTATATTTTAGGGGTTTCTTTTTTGTGTTGTGTGTTTGTTTACAGAAATGTGTTCTGTGGTGTGGGATCACTTTTCGGTTGACTCCAAGAACAACTTGTTAGGAGTTCACTCGCACTGTGGCGTAAAAATATCGTATGGAAATGCTAAGTCAACGTCGCTGCTATTTAAAAATATGTGAAAGAAACATGATTAAATTTATAATGAAAAAGTAATTAAAAGTGGCACTAAGTCTTCTTCATACGAGAAAACTTTGCCCTTCGTGCAAGTGCCATGTTCTTCTAAAGATGTAGGCCCAACTATGCCGGTAAACATTTGTATTGAAGAGTCTGACCTTGATGCTTCTGCCGATGTATCGTCTGCACTCCCAAACCTGAGTTCTTCGTCATCTTTCATTTAGCTTTCCAAGAAGCACCTCTATCCCCCCAGCTACTGTTGCTAGTGAATGGGTTTGCAGTACCGCTGGGTTAATATGTGATACCAAGCAAAATAGATGAGATCCTGACCTTGCTAAAATGTTGGTGTTTTTAAAAAAGAAGTTGATGGCAATCAAAGAAAAGTATTATTGTGGCAATGGCATTGTCGTTTATTTATATATTAAATTTTCACATTTTTAAACTTGATGTTGTTTATTTTCAATGAAGTCTCCAAGGCTTAAATTTTGTTTTCATTTGTGAATTTGCACCCTTGAAGACATCCTAGGATCTGAAAATAAGAACTGAGATCCAGGATCCGAAATGAAGGATCCAGATTTGGATCAGAAAAAAAACCTGTATCTGCCCATCCCTACTTTTCGTGAAGGCCGAAGGGTCTAACTACCCATATAAACACCATGTCCAACATTTATGTAGCTTTGCAACAGCTTTTTACTATTTTTTCCAAGTGATTGACCCCACCAACCTCTGGGTCTCCGAATCCTGTGTATACATATAATTGTCTTGCATCAGGGTATCAATCCCACTGAGACAACTAAGATGATATCTGACACGCTAGCTCAAGCAAACTTTTGGTTCTCAGCTAATAGATTCTTTATGAATCCAATGAAAACCCAATTTTTATCCTGTTCCCTTCAACATGTTACACTAGAAAATGAAGCTGTTAAACTTCTTGGCTTTCACCTTAACCCCAAATTAACTTGGAGTTATCACATTTTTAACATTTGGAAAAAAACTTGCCAGAGCCCTGTTCTTAATCAGAAAAATGAAATGGTGTGTGACCGAAGACAATCTTCTTAATGCATACTACGCATTTTTTCAATCACACCTAACGTATGGTATCAGACATTGGGGGCATGCCTCAGATGTAAAACTGATATTATTACTTCAGAAGAAGATGGTTCGGGTAATCACTAACACAGGATTTAATGAACATTGTAAACCACTTTTTGTTAGATTAGGCATAATGACTGTATATAGCCTTTATATATTTCATATTCTGTTATGGTCCATTCTTAGAATGAAATGAGACCCTTGGATATAAGTAGTGAATTTGTCACAAGCCCATGTCAAAGCTAACGCTTCTTTCTCTATTTGCACATACCTTTGCTCGGTGTCCATCAGGGATCAGGATGCATAGTTGACTGTTTTCCACTTTCTGTTGTTTTGCTTCTGCTCTAAAACAGCTTCCAATCCGTAGGATGATGAAACTGCTGAGACTCTACACTGCTTGTTAGGGTCAAAAATTACCAAGGCGGGCGCTTGGGTGAGTTTTCTCTTTATTTTTACGAATGCTTTTTCGTGAACTGCCATCCACGAAAGATCTCCTTTGCTAGATAATTGCTAATGATCCAAACATTTGTGAATTTGCATCCTTGAAGACATCCTAGGATCTGAAAATAAGAACTGAGATCCAGGATCCGAAATGAAGGATCCAGATTTGGATCGGAAAAAAAACCTGTATCTGCCCATCCCTACTTTTCGTGAAGGCCGAAGGGTCCCCGGAGTAAAAATTTTCTTTTTTAATAAATCGCTAGACAAGGTCATGCTTTATTACTTCAGACATGACAAACATTTTAAGTGATAATGAACCATGCGGAGTAATCGATGCACAGCTTCCGTTGTCATGGGCCTCTTCATCTGGCAGACAGTCTCTTATCTTCTCCAGGTCCGGGAGTAATCCTTCTTCTGCTGATACTATATGACCTAAAAATTAGCACTTCTTCACTCTCCATTTACATTTCTTCTCCTTAAACGTAATTCACACCTTAAGTAGCCTTCTCAAAACTGTTTCAAGCTCGTTGTGTTGCTTCCGTGATTCACCAAAAACTAGGTCGTCATCGAGTAAATTGGTGATACCTTCTAACATTTCTGATATTTTTTTTTAAATGTTCTCCTGACAAAGCCAGACTCTCCAAAGCAGACAAAGCACTCCATTGGAACGCAGTTGAAATAGTATCTTCCAAATGGTGTGATGAATGTGGTGATCTTCTTGCTTTTCGATGCTTCTCAATTTTAACCTAAATGCACTTGTTGAAATAATTTCCCTTAAATTCATGTATTGCATCTTTGTAGTTTTTAAGAAGTTTTTTCTTCTTAAAAACTACTTCTTGTATAGATGGGTCAACTAATATACTAGTTGTAGACAGTTTTTCAACAAACTTAAAATTTTGATTTTTCTTTGTATTTATATATACTATGCCATTATGTATGTGAAAGAGCAATACTTAACCTTGGGTTTGACGGTGAATAATGATGTTCATATGTAGAACACCAGGAGAAACAAGGACTACAGAATTGTGCAACAAAATCTTTCCTTATACGCTAAAGGACCATCCTATGCAGGATGCAAGTTTTATAATTATTTGCCTGCCGATATCATAAGGCTCACCCAGGGAGGCTCACAGCCTCACCGGGTTTAAGGCAAAATTAAAAAAGTATTTACTTTCAAAAGCCTTCTATTTGGTAAATGCATTTTTAGCCTCTTAAAGTAATGTATTGTTTATTTATCAAATTGATATGTTTATGTAAGTACATGTATATGACATGTCCTATACGTGTAAAAATAATGTCCTGGGATCAATAAAATTTAAATTATTATTATTAGTATAGGTGAGTAGTTTGTATCAGTTTCATGAAGTTAGCTTGGGAGCTATCTCTTTTATACTAAGCTCCTTTTAAGCAATTTTGTCTATTATGTTTTAAAATTATTCTTTCTTTGAAGGACATCCAAATTCTTGGTGAGATGTTTCAGAAACTTATGGAAATTCAGGTAGATGTGCAAGTGCACATCAAGGGTGCAAAAGCATTGTCTCATTGGTGTAAGGGCAACTACATGTTTAAATTGCTTGTACTTTCGCCATTCTTGGATGATATTGCCATTAAGTGGAGGACATCACTCAAATCTTACTGTGAAATTTGTGAAAAGGTAAGGTTTTCCCTTTTATTCATCCCATTTAAAATATATACTGGTGACTAATGGCATTTAACTAATGCTTAAAGCTTAGCCCTTCAGCTATGATAGCCTCACATTCTCACAACCACTGTGTGATGGGTTTATTCTCTCCTTATAGGGCTGGCTAGAGAGTAGCAGGTTGTGTACTCTTCCAATTCAAGGTCAGGTCTTTTTCCTCAGGTTGGGGGAAGTGGTCATTGAGGAGCAATAGCTAAGATTAAGGAGTGTGCCAGATGCATTCAAATATTGGTATTCTAGTCATGTGAGTCACCCTTTGGGCAGGGGATGTTTATTAAATAGTATTAAGTCCTCAAGTATTTATTTGATCAAGGTGGTCAAATAGCCTTTGCAAATACTTAGATGCTCGTCTGGTTCCTTCATGATTTTGAGTACTCAGGCCGATGACATAGCAAGAAATTGTATGAGAATTAACCGCTTCTCTGACATGCCTACATATATTCGGGCTCCTAGGTGGTGCAAAATCTGAGGTGCCCGAATATAGTCAGGCCAGCCCACAGCTACTCTCCTATACTGGCCGTGCTAGACGGTGTCGCCGTTAATGTCGCTTCACAAAGATTTCTACCACAGATGGCAGCATAATAACTCATCTCAGCGCATTGCCTACAAGACATAGTAGGGAATCAGATTTTCAATGCATAGGTATAGAATTTACTTGATATTTTAGTATTAGGCCGCGGTACAATTTTCTAATACTGTGGTAGGCGAAACAAGAGCAACAGGAATAAAGCTAGAGCATGACAAATCAAACTACTGATCGTTGACTTAACTTAAAACTGTTGAAACCACTTAACCTCATATCGTCTGCTTCACCTACGCTCATCGTTCCGGTGAAACAGTTTGGAGTTGGAGACTAAAGCCTAATTTATTTCTGTAAAAATAAATATTTAGACAGAGACTAAGCTAAAATCAGTACCTATATTAGAGGTCCAGCCACCTAGTGCTAGCCGTGGAAAGCAGATGTTCCAAAATACACGTCTTAATGATTAAAACACAAAATTGAATTGGTCCCTAAATGATATGCAACAACATAATGATACCGACGTACTATACGTATGTACTTATTGGTATGGAAAGTTTGACATAATCAAGAAAGATCCCTTAGATTTACAAAATATAAGAAAATCTTTTTAAACAGCTACGCAAATGCTCGCAACGACATTGGAGTTACGTATACAACTTCAGAAAGTCAGGTTACTTGACGCGAGTATTATTGATAGGAGTCCATAGATATTATGGAATTTCGTACAGAGATTTAAGCAAATTTTCTTACATCAAAGCCAAGGTTATAAAAAGGATGTTTAAAAAATGTATAGATTCTAGGACCTAAATGATCAAAGACCCACTCAATAAGCTCAATACTCAGGAAACTTCAGAAACTGTGGTGATCGACGATGTTTCTTGCTGAACTTCAGAATTCCCTAACGTTTATTTTTTTGGCCCAACATTCAAGATAGGAGCTACAGTTCCTTCATGCGTTACTCACGAGAGAAACCCATTTCCAGACAGAGATAACCAAATCTTATTACATATTTTTTTAAACTTGCTCTTCCATTTTTACCACTTCATTTATAACTAAATAATAATAATACAATGAAATACCCTACCTATGATGTTATTTGAAGTGGATTAGTGGTACAACATCTGACTCCTGTCCCGAGGAACGACTATCAAGTCGCCGCATCTACTCCACAATCTGGCGAATTTTTTCTAGTAAACAGTACTAGTTTTTTTTACTCCTAGTTTAAATTAAATTTAAATTTACTCCTAGTTTAGATAAAATTTTTATCAAACAACTGGTGTTGTTCTATAAACATTTTATAAAGTAGAAATAAAAATAAAAAAATTAACTATGCTTTTCTAAAAAAACAAATTTTATTAAAAAATCTATCCAAAAGAAATATCTGAACATCGTACTAAAAAAGAAAATATAATATTTTCTTAAGTGAATGGAAGTACAGCCTAGTACTGGAAACAATTAAATTTAAGTCAAGGAAATTAGCCACACAATGGATTACCTATGAACATAAATGGAAAAAGATATGTTTTCAACGATATAACATTTTTAAAGTTGTCTATTTATGCAAATCCACATCGAAAAGCATTAGGCACTCATTCATATTCGATTTCAACATAAATTCATTAAATTTGAAGATTTTGGTTTACAATGGAATAGAGAGCTTCAATATACAATTTCTAGAAAATCTTTAAATGAACCAAAAGGAAGGTGCAAAATATAAATGAGGTCACTTCCCATGCTTTTTGTATTTTCTAACTTTGGAGCCTATCTAGATTATGTAGAATATCAGAATATTCCCATTTAATGTCAGGCTCATCGGGGTCAACCTGAAAAAGAAAACAGTTCAATGAAAAACAAACATCAGATCAGCTGAATCATTTCTCATTGCGAATGCAATGAGATGCATTTCTAACTTAGGTGCAATTCCTCTGTGTTGTATAGCCTATTTACAAATGTTTTAAATGCATGAGGGGTGTCCGAAATACAAACAATTTGAGCCCTTCGACAGAGGGAAGGATAAACCAATTTTTGGTGTAGGCCATCTTGCCTGTCACTCCTAATTCTGGCCAACATTTTTTATTGGTAGATGCACCATCTGCCACAACTGCGTGGATCATTGCACCAACTCTTTCAAGCCATATAATTGCTTTAATAATAAGTTCAGTCCTTGCCATAGGCCCATGAGATGCAAAAACTGCGACAGGTTAGGTGAAGTTCCCAGCAAGGGGTTGAAGCATTATTGGAACAACAAGAAATATTGTTAGGAACAACCTGGAGTGATACGACGATACCCTGGCATTCTTAGTTCAAATACAAAACTAGTCTAAATAAATTAGTCGCTTCGAAAGAATTTGCTTTTTAATTCTCCTCCAGCTCTCACCGTGCTTTCACCGTAGTTAATCACAGTCTCTACTGGCGATTAGTTGTGCTGCCATCTATGCGTGCAGTTTCCTCGCGGCGACAGTAGTGGCGACACCACAGCTGGGAAGTGTCCAGTCCTTTATAATCTAAGCCTGTGAGTCGGGCTAGTCCGTATCTTTTTCTTTGCACCGAAATATAGTCTGTCGGTGCTAGTAGTTTACATTCCTGCCACCTCGCGTGCTGTTAAGGTCCTGAGCCAGTGCGGTTCGTCGTACGGTGTACGTCATCAGTAGTCAGGCCCCACTAGCGGTTAGATGCTTGATACTACCTCGGTAAAGATTTTTTTTCTCTTCATCTCAGCATTTTTTTTAGGGTAAATGTTATCGCTGGCCTCTGAGAAGATTCCTCATCATTATCATAGTCTTCTGCAACTTGGAAAAGGACTCCATAGGCAATAAAGATAAAAGAATATCTGAGCTCATCGCCATTACGAGGTCTGTGTTGACCTCCTTCCTCATCAAAAAGAGCTCTCTTATTCTGCTTGCCTTTTGTTTATGTCTGGCATCTGGATTAGGTCTCTCATGTAAGGGGATCTTCGTAATCACTTCTCTCAGACAATTTACATGCTTCGTTCATCTTTTTTTTACAAACTGGCTCAGTGTTTGATCCCTTTCATGTGGAGAAGGCCAGGTAGCCCAATACAAATTTACAAATGGAGTCAAAAAGGAATGTTATTTTTTAGTGAAGATTTTTTTAAACTTTAATCAGTTACTTTCTCAGGAAAGTAACTTGTAACTTTAACTAGTTACTATTTACAGGGATTAACTTTAATCAGTAAATTTTTTTTGGTAACTTTCCCAACTATGCCTAAAACATCCTCACATGACCCGAACGGCTGCAACAAATGCACTTAGCGAGAGTGCCAATTCTGGATGCATTTGGATTCCTTCGGCTATCGGTGCTCCTCCCCTCTGACACAAGGAAAACCTCCACTCCTGCATGGTCTGGATCCATGGTGTCTTCTTCAGCAACAAAATGGACGCTGTTCTCCTCTGACGTCACTTCCGGGATGGGACTTCCCGTACAGAGATGCTATTTTGCACACACTTGTTAAAGCGATGTCTTTCCGCAATCACTGATTTCTGGGGCCAAAAATGTTCCCTCAGCTACTTGCACAACATGCTATATGGTAAATCCGGCGGCTTCTCGGGTTCGCACAAATTTTGCGCAACTTCATAAGTTAACTTCCCGTTTGAGGAGAGCAAAATCGCTCTCCTCTTTTCCGGGTGAGTGAACTTCGACCCTATGTCACTAGCTATAAAATATTGCTCTAGCCTCTCCTCATAGGCTTCCCAGTTCTCATCCCCTGGCAAAAATTTCTCCATAAACGACGACATCCCGTCCTCGTGGCCAATGTGGTAAACTTGTCAGTGACACTCACAGCGGTCAGAATCCAACAACTGCCAAAAATGTCTTATTCAAATAGGGACCTGCCAAGTCCATGTGCAACCTGACCCAAAGTCTTTCTGGCCTGCTCCAGCATTTTAATGGAGCCCTTACTGGCAAAGGCTTGTGTAACAGACAGACTGTACAAGTTATGCATCCAAAATGTTTACAAGATTCCAGTGGCTATTATGGACATACCTCTTGGTTGTTTAAAAAGAGAATTGCAAAAATTCTTATAGCACTAATCCTACTACTCTGTGGGTGAATTTGAATTATGCCTGTAAATGTGTGCATTTAGCTCTATTAAGTACATATCTGCATTGTCTTATTTGCTATGATATTTTATTTATCCTAACTTTATCAATTTTCATTATCATGCACTTACCTTATGAATTATAATGTTTTCATTATTATGAATTCTTACAGAAGCAGCAAAGTTCCTCATCTGAATGGGAAAAAGAGGGTGAAGAGATGAATGTGATTTTTGCTCTAACAAAGTATTGTGCTCTTCTCTGGACTTTTAGCAATCACTTTTCACTGGATGAGCATATTGACTTAAATCAGTTCTTTGAACTTAGCCTAGGACATTTAAAGAAAGATTATGCAGTTCCTGGGCAGGTAAGGGCTAGTTTAAAATGCTGGCATTAACCATTAAGAAAAAGTAACACATGAGCAAATTAAAAGTTGAATATGTGGTTTATAGACATCAGAATCACATAAATATGTTTAAAATGTGATGTATATGTTTAATATTAAATTTGATTGCTGTATCACGTGCAGTGACTTAGCCGAAGGATTGATATTCAAATACAGAATAGTTAGTACATATAGAAGTTTTTTGCTCTTTCATATTTTCAATGCAAGTTACTAGGATGTATTACTATTAGGGAAACCCTTGTTTTGAGCTTGTAAAAATATATTTTTGAACTCAGAAATTATATTGAGCCGATGGATATGTGGTGTCAAATTTTGACATTAGTAGAAAGGGGATTCCCCTTGGACACTGTTATTATGATCAGCTCTTCTGCAGTGATCTCATATTTTCACTTTACCCTACCTTGAAGCTGTACATGTATCAAATGGGTGGACCTATTGTTGCTTCCTATTGAAATACCTACTTATTTGTAACTTCTACAATATTGTGCTGAATTGATTTTTATCTCCTATTTTAACTCCTAAGTCCTGTAATTTGTGTGTTTTAAATTTTTAAACAGAATACAAACAAGCTTTCACTCATAGAAACGAAGGAACCTCTGTACATGCAAGTCAGTGAGTTAGCCCAAACACTTATTTTTCCTGGAAAAATGCTTGCTATGGCTATGTTGGGGTTATGGTTTAATGTGAATGAGTCTGTACTTGTGGGTGATACTTTGAGGGTGTCAAGGTGTTTGCACCATCATTTATGGTGTTTACCTCCTTGACCTGTGGTCAGTAATTCCCAAAGCTGTCTCACCCATTCCAACACACAGACATGGTGGTACTTAGTAGTGGCTAATAAAATGCCCTTTCCAATTAGATGAATTTTTTGTATACCCTATGGACCTTTTGCTGAATATGGCCATTCATCTTAAATTTTACTCTTAATTTCATGCCTTTTTTATTTATCTCCAACAAATGACAGTTTTATGATTTAAATTATAGACATTTCATTAGGCATCAAAATCAGCATGCTGGCACATTGGAGGTGAAAATTTTCAGCACTTAAGTTTTCTCCTATGCTCAAATTGTTCAATAGCTGCTGCAGGCCCCACCAAGACCTTAAGTATGCTAGGTGCCAACTCATATCATGCTAGCATTGGAGCCACATACCTCATCAAACAAAACCACATTTATTCCAATTGTGTTATTAGTCACAAAGTTATGATATCAGAATGGATTAAGTACCCTGCAAACTTTACATCGCTGTTTCTGTTCTCTTACCTCATATTTATGGATTTTAAGAGGTAGTATAACACTATTCATGTCTTAGTTTATGCTATTTTATTTCTTCATAATATACCTTTCTGGATAAAAATGTGTCGAACTAATCCACAACCATTACAGCACACATTTAACTTACAAACAGCAGCAATTACAGCAAACTAAATTTACATGTTGTAGTAACACGCAGAATACAATGCAACACTCAATTTAATTAATTCATTTTAGACTTTGTTTCATGATACAAAGATTACACTATGTCATGTCAGGCATGTCTTTCTGAACATACCAGCAGTGCCCTAGATGTCCAATTGACGATCAAAAATGCAAAAACAAAAGAGCATCAATACATCACAATACCTCCACACATACTTCCAAAAAAATATAAAAATACAAGCATATATTACATAAAATTGAATAAAACTTCCTCAGCACCAGTCTTTTATTTACAAATTTAGCCTTTCAGGTGCTTTCCTTAATTCTTTTCGGTCTCTCTTTTGCTTGTACTTGCTTACCTTTTTCCCAACCTTGGTCTACTGGCCTGGTGATAGGAGGATGCCATCATCTGCTGCCCTACTCTCTTCCTGTGGTGGCTCGCCTACCCCCTGCTCTGTCAGCTGCTCCGGACCATTTGGTTTAGGCAGAGGTTCTTCCTGCACCTCACTTGTGAGACTCCCTGTGGAGCTCCCAGAGTAATGTCCACACTCTCCACCTCCTAACTCCTCATATTGGTAGTTATAAAAACTACCCATCTGAATTATTTGGTCAGTGTGCCTAACCCACAGCTGACCTCCGTCTAAAAGTCTACAGCGATAGTTCCTTTTTCCCAAAAATGTTTCTATTTTTGCCTTCTTCCATTTTTTTTTATTGGAGTAGTATAATTCCTGACATATACTTGCTCCCCCGTCTCAATCTCGTCTTCCCTCTTCCCCTTAAAACATTTAACCTGCCTACTATGCGACTCATGTCTCTTATCTCTACTTGCATAGATCCAGTCTAGTTTTAGGGTTTCTGCCAAACATCAAACTTTAAGGGGACTTCCCTGTGGCACAATAGGGTGTGGTCCTATAAGAAAACAAATGCCTTGCCACAAGAGCATCCCAGTTGCATCCCTTATTTGCTGGGTCCCCTAATAATTTCTTTAATCCTCCCTTAAATGATCGGACTGCATTTTTCACTGCCCCATTTTTAGCTGGATGGAAAGGTGGAGAGATTGCATGGACAATTCCATTCTTAATACAGAATTCCTTGAATTTCTTAGAAAAAAAAACTGCCTCCCATTGTCACTTACAATTTGCTTTGGCAACCCATACCTGGTGAAGGTTTCCCTAAAAGCTCTGAGGACCCACTCTGTGTCTGCTTTCCCTTTTACCTCCAACACCTCTATGCACTCGCTATATTTATGTAATCTTCTGAATGTTTGAGAAGACATATTTTAGTGACAAGTTCTATGTTTGCCTGTCAAACCTACATAACAATAACTTGTTATGTAGGACTAATTATTATTATATGCATCAGTGATTAAGAAAACACTTTTCCCCAAACAGGGCCCAACAAATCAATATGAAGTCTGTGAAAAACTCCAGTTGCTTCTGACCATTTCACTAACTTTGCCTTGGGAGGGTCTGGGTAGTTCATAAGGCATGAGTTACAAGATAGTCAGTTCCTCCAGCTCTTTGTCCAAATCTGACCACTACATATAATTCCTGGCCAAAGCTTTCATCGTAGAGGCCCCCATGTGGTAGACATGAACCTCCCTCAACACTGTCCCTCTCAGTGATTTAGGTATCACTACCCTGTGGCCCCACATTAAAATATCTTCATCAGCATCTAATTCAACCCTTCTACTCCCAAATGGCATTAAATTGCCTTCAACATTTTCAGGCCATCCCTGGACCACATACCGGAGTATCTTACTCAGAATGGGATCCTTAGGGTCACTGCCCAAATATCTTTCCCATTAGTGGGAATAGATGTCTTAATGAAATGAAAACTGCTCACCTGCTCCTCTTCTTCACTCCCCTCAGAGTGAGTAAGAGGCAACTGGGACAATCCATCTGCTACACCATTGTCTTCACCTTTGGCATACTTAAATGCATAATCAAACCCAGATAGATATGTTGCCCTCCTATGCAATCTACCAGCCGCCATTAAAGGTATTCCCTTACGTTCGTCAAGTAATGCTATCAGGGTTTTATGGTCAGTCATGAGGTCAAATGTATTTCCCATCAAATACTGATACAACCTCTTGACTCCCCAATAAACAGCTTAAGCCTCCCTATGCACCAATGAGTAATTCTTTTCAGCTTTAGATAACCTGCGGGAAACATAACAAATTGGTCTGCACTAACCATTTGGCCAGACTTGGATCTGGGCTACCCCCAACCCTTCCTGGGAAGAATCGCACATCACCCTAAGAGCCAACTTGGGGTTATAATGAGCCAAGACTTCCTTTGAAGCCAAGGTTGCTTTAGCCTTCTTAAATGCCTCCTAAAATTTGTTTCCCCATGAAAATTTAGTTTCCTTTTTCAGTAGATCGTACAGTGGGTACAAAAACACTGATAACCTAGGAATGAATCTCCCATAGTACTATGTTACCATTCCAAGAAATGCCCGTACTTCCCTCTGTGATTGTGGTCTGGGTACCTCAGTAATTACCCTAACCTTATCTGAATCCCTAGTCAGACCTGTCCTGCTGATTATGTGCCCCAAATATTTAATTTGTGGCTGGAAATAGGAACACTTATTTATATTCAATAGGAGTCCTGCTCCCCTGAGCCTCTCAAATACGGATTTCAAATTCTTGAGATGTTCCTCTTTGCAAACCCCTATGACCAGGCAATCATCAACAAAATTAATTACTCCAGGCACGCCTTGCAAAACTTTCTCCACTTCCCTTTGAAATAATTTTTTTCAAATCAATTTCCCTTTGAACAAGCTGGATTAATACCATAGAGTAACCTATTTACTTCAAATACTCCCAAATGTGAGCTCCATGCCAACAACTTCTTTGACTTATCCAATACTACGAATTGATTGTAAGCATTCCTAAAATCTAATTTTGTAAAATACTCACCACCCTGGAGAGCTGAAAACAACTGTTCTATGAGGGGTAATGGGTGCTGTTCATCCTTCAGGTACCTATTGAAGGTGGTTTTATAATCCCCACACAATCTTAAACTTCCATTCTCCTTTCTCACAACTACCAAAGGTGTGACCCATTCTGACCTGTCTACCTTGGTAATTACTCCTTCCTTTTCTAGCCTGGCAATTTCCTGCTCCACCATCTTCCTATAGGCAAAGGGTACTGGACATGGCTTGAAGACTGGCTTTGCACTCTCCTCCACCTCCAGGTGAACCAATGTTGTGGAACAGGTTCCAAGCTTCGACTTAAAAAGATCCTGACATTCAAACAAAAGACATTTCAAATCATAATCAGGCACTTTATCAAAGTGCAATTGATTTACATCAAAAGTCAATAAGGTGAATGTTTTTAGTAAGTCTCCCAACAGTGGGTTGGTTCCTCCTTTTACCATAAGGAAATAACACTAAACTAGCTCATTCTCATTATCTCTAGTAACATTGCATTTCACCTCCCCAATGGGAGTAATTAGATCTCATAAGTTCTTAAGTTTATACCTGTGGGGCGCTTTTCAACATTCTTCAGCTTTTCTTTGAACAAGGATTCAGGAATTATTGACAGACCACCTGTATTTATTTCAAAATCAAAAACTACCCCTTCAAGCTGAAGCCTCACCAACCATGGCTTCAATCCCCCCTTGGGCTTTAGATTAAACAGAGGCACCTCCTCACTTTCCTTTAGTTTGTTTACCCAAACACTTTTAGCCTTGCATACCACTGCAAGGTGCCCCACTTAACTGCAAATTTTACACTTGTACTTCCTGTACTTGAAGCAAATGAATTTATGATCTGTTTTGCCACACGCGAAACACTTAGGGACTGGCTTCATTCCGTGCACTTTCCTCTCATTTTTCTCACTGTCACGTTCAGCCCCACGCTGACCTGTGCCCTTTGCCGTGTCTCCTTTGCATCACAGGATGCTGCGACAAATTTGTGTACGCCTTGGACTGTGCTCTCCTTCGGGCTGACTTCTCTCTTCAGAGTGGTTTCCACCAAGTCCGCCAACTGTGTCATAGGGCTCTCCTCACAGAGTCTATCCAATATCAGCCCCCGTTTAAGCCCAGTGATGAACTTATCCTGGACTTAATCACCAAGCTGCTGCCCAAACTTACACAAAACTGCAGCATTCTTCACTTTCGCGAACCAGTCACTTATGGATTCATCGGCCTCTTGGCGCAAATCGTAAAACATAATCCGTTGCCTAAATATGCTTACTTGCAGGAAGAAAAACTTAGCTAACTTCACGCAAAGATCATCATACGATAATGCACTTGGCAATGTGGGGTCACAGCTGTCCCGCAACATGGTGTAGAGCTTTTGTCCAACAACTATCAAAAGTACTGCCACTTTTTCTCACCAGCAATACCGTTTGCAATAATAAATTGGTCCAATCGCTTATTATAGAATGACCTATCTTCCCTCGCCTTAAACTCACTGATTGCATCAAAATTTTTGCAGTACCGATGGAGATGGAAACCATCAGTTGTTCAATGTCATCGGTCATTACACTGATTCTTTTGACTGCAAAATGTGACCGTACTGCAATACTGTACAGTGTATCTCAGTTCTACTTTCATAATAACACAAACCAATTTATAATGGAGGAAAAGTCACATAATCAGAACGGCGAAGGAATTAGAATGAAGAAATCCCTCTGGGTTAAACCTACTCTCCGATTAAAATATTAGGTGTCTGCTTCTAGAGTTAAATGCATCTGTGATACTCAGAATTGCATTTTGTACTCATGTGTAGTATATTTTCTTAGTTTTTATATGGGTAACATATAGCACTAATCTTGGCTATTTAATTTCTTATATGTATTAGGTGATGGAATACAGCTATAAAACTCTTCATGCTATAATTCTAAGAGAAGCAGCAGACCAACCAAGTGAATTATTCAAAACCATGGTTGAAGAATTCATTGCTCTAAGTGGAATTATTCTTCAAGGAGAGTATAAATGCTCTTATAAGCATTTGGTGAGTAATTTAACAAGACACATAAACATGTAATTTACTGGTTGATATACCACACAGACACAAACATGTAATAAATGCTTACTAATATTCTGAATAAGGCCGTAAAATTGTGTAAACATTTTCCAAAACTTGAATAAACATCTAGTAAATTTTATTTATGTCCCATTAAATATTCAGACAGTTCCCGACTTATGCAAGTGAAGCGTTCCATGGCACATTACATAATTTGAATTTTACGCAAGCCGGACATCACCTGCAGAGTAGCCTATCTATACAGTAGAAACCCACTAATGCAGATGGCCGATGGCCGCAATGTCACCAACAAGTACATTGTCATTCTATGTTGAATAAATGTAGATAGTCATGATGGAAAAATAAAGGTTTGTTAGCAGAATTACAAACTTCATCTGTTGTGAATTAGAGTTTCAACCCAATTGTGAGAAATCGATTAACATTACAAATTAGTATGTTCTGGATGCTTCTCCATTTTCGGGTTTCCACTGTGTGGGTTGCTTTTGGTTTTGCCCATTGGAATACGGGCAAAACTGTTGTCAGAAAAAGCAACCTATTTGGTGGAAACCAGAAAATGAAGAAACATTCATCTGAACACCGCAGAAACCTATGATTGAATGTATTATGTTCTGGTCTTCCTTATCAACAACGGCTTTGTCTTCAGCGGCCCTAAATCATCCTTGGCATATGTTTTGAGGGCTTTAGGTAACTAAGTTCTCAACCGGGGGGTTACCTATGATTATCCACAATCTACGATTCAAGTACAAAGAAGAAACTCCCAATGTGGATTCCCGTCAGTCAAATTTACGCAGTGCTTCACCGACCAGGGGAGATGATTCTATTTACGCGGTTGCCTCCGATGACCCATTCACAATTATTAGCGTAAAATACAATAATCCGTAGAAATAACTCACCACTGTTAAGTTTTGATTTCTTTCTTCTCTGTGGTTATTCCACAGGCTTTTTGATCAATTTTCCTAATTTGAGTTTTATGTTCCTAATGTTTGACATGGAAAATGCTCGAACGCATGATAGATGTGAGCGGCATAGGTGCCGCTCTACTGCCACTCGCCGCCAATCTCAGTAATTAAATTTTTCTTGTGCCGCTCTGCCGTTCTACTCATTCTGTGGTAAAATGTCGGCCGAGAACATTTTGTCTAATGACAGTATGTGCTGCCATTTCTGATGCTGAACTTATCTTAGGTCGAATCACCGCTAGTTTAGTGGCCACTACCGCCCTGCCACAATACTGCTCTGCCGCCTGCTGCCTGCCGCTCATATCGTGACTGAGGCTCGAAGGCAGGCAGATAAAAAAATTCGTGTAAGAGGCGCACCCTCATTTTCAGCTGCGATTTCTGGGAAAAAAGGTGCGCCTCTTACATGAGTTTATACGGTATGTATTCAATTTTTTTTTGGTATTAAATAAAGTATTTTCATATTAACTATTTAATTTATACCTGATATACCAAAGTAGTATATGCCAAGGATTATTTTCATTCGAAATAAAACTACAATTTTGAATAAATTTAGTCATCTTTTTTATTTAAACAATGGGAATGATAGCGAAGAGTTCATGTATAATATTTAGTAAATAGGAGGATATTCTATTCAATAACTGCTTGGCATTTTTCTTTCTTTAACACAAAAGCTTATACGAAGTATAGAATAATTTAATTATTGATTTTCTCGAAGTAACGATGCATCATATTTTTTTTCAAACGATTAGAAAAACATAACTTACGGGAGAATTATTACTTCCAGTCGCACAATAATTTAGTTGAGATAAGGGTACATCTAAAAGTGGTTAGAACTTCAATTATGAAACTTTCAGCGGACCAGCAAAAAAAGTTTCATAAGTGAGGAAGTTTCACAACAGAGGTTTCATAGTAAGGGAACAGGAAACCCTTTTCAACTGTATAATTTGGTCTGCTTTGTTTCATGGTTGAAATTACATTTTTGGATACAGGAAAATGAAACCTAATAATTTATCGTACTTACAAATAACTCTACAAATGTAAGCATGTTCATGTTACCAAGAAAGAAGCAATGTGCATTTGCATTCCTGAAATTTGGTAAGATATATTACCAAAGTTAAATTTCATGGTCTAATAGTTAGCGTTCTTGGCACTTGACCAGCAGGGCTTACAATTAGTTTCAATTAATGCTTGGGACATTTTCCATTGATGTTTATTGCCAGTTCATGTTCTACAAACAAGCACCAACTAGTGCAGGAGTATTGCTTACTAAAACATCTGGTGTGATTAATAGGTAATTTTTTTCTTTACCAACCAGTTTTCTTTTAAATAGAATATCATTAGACATGAACAGAGATATAACTGAAAATAGTTTTGAGATTCTATTAAATATCAGAAAGCAATTGGTATTAGAAGTTATATACATATTGTATTCATTCAGCCATTTTGAAATTATAAATAATAAATTTGCCCTGATTTTCCATCATCTAAAGAGTGCAAACCCCCAAAAAATGATTTTAAATTGTGGATTTTTGACATTTCGAAAAGTGACATCCGGTTCCCGTGCCATAATTTTTTATCAATGCATCCGATCTGGAATGTGACAAAAAATTCAGAGGGGATAATTGAATTCTCTACAAGATGCCACCCACCCTGTCTTTCTACGCCTCATAGTTTCCTCACCAGAGGGCCTCAAACTCTAAATTTATCGAAAAATTTCCTGTTTTTCGTGGTTTTTCGACTCTAGCTCCTTAACTAAGAGTTCGATCTCAATTTTGACAGGCAGAGATTTTCAGCCCATCATGAGGTCTACAACTTCACGCTTTCCGTTTATTTCTAACCTTGTAGTTCTCTGGCAAAATGGTGCCAAAGTCTGCTTTTCGTAAGATTCTCAAATGTTTCATTCCCTCACATCTCCACTAATGGAGATATGACAATAAAAGTTGACACGCATATGCACTACGACATGCACTTCAGGAATAAGTAGCGAAAACCCAGACTTTTTATCCTAAAACAACCGAAAAAAAATATTTTTATATTTACAGTGTATCCTCGTTTAACGTTGTTAACTCGTTCCTGAAAAAGTAGACGCTAAGCGAAACAACGTTAAACGATGCAGTATTTTCCATAAGAAACAATGTAAAAAATTAAAATCGGTTCCAAACTCACCAATGGTAAAGGTATCATAGGGTCCAGTCTGAGAGAAATTGTTGTGTGAGAATAGTAGAAAAGTAAGGGGTATTCGATGAATGGGAAAGGAAAGTGAAAGGAATACACATTTATTAAATGTAAGAAAAAAAGGCGTGAGATTCTTAGTTTTAGAGAAAATAAAGTTTGAAAATGACCAAATTCGCATATTTTTTGTGATATTTTGACGCCATATTGCGAGATTTTTGGAAGTCCTGGTAGAGGGATAAGGACAAATTTCACGTCTGAAATATGGCCTTACACAACCCCCTCCCCTCCCCCCCCCCCCCCCCCACAACGTTGTGAGTCTGTGGAGTGAAACAGGGGTGCTAAGGTGGGACAGTACGCGGCGTCGAGAAGGCCATTTCTGAGCAGAAAAATAGGTTATTTGGCGGATAGTTACGTTTTATCTTCACGAATAGCCTTTTAACCAACCACTAATAGCCCTGCGGGCCGCCCCGTTGGTTATTACACATCCCACCCCAATGGTGATTGGTTTGCGTAAAATTACGGCGAGAGGCGAGTTGGTGATGAAAGTTCCGTATGGAGGCAGTGGAATGAAGTACCTCCAAAGATTATAGGGTAGCTCCGAGAGGTTACCCGTTCCTCCTGAGTGTGATAAAGCCGTCGAAAAGCGGGAATAGTTTTAAGTTGAAGGCGGGAAAAGTCATGGGCAGTGGGTATAGAAAATGAAGACACTGCTCGACCGCTTTGCCGTCTGGGGGAACTAGGAGGAAAAGGTCAGTATTTCCAATATGGCGTCCAGAAGTAGATTTTACATCACAGGTTTAATTGAATAGTTTACGAAAGAAAAAGAATTTATGAAGCAAACGAAAGGTTAGTATAAATGCGCATATGTAGCGTAGCAATATAAGTGAAATAGGTGGTATAAGGTGATCGGGAAGCAGGTGAAATTAATTTTCTCCCAGACTGGACGCTATGATACAAATACCACGGCGTATTTTAATTACGCGGGCAGTCGAACAGATGATTTCACTAGTCAGAGATCTTCATATCTTAGATGAATTAAACTGAAAAGGAATTTTTAAAACAATAAGCACCAGGTTTCCCTCCTATATTTCTGATATTTAGTGCTGTTAGCACCGGCTTCCCTCTAATTGTAAGTAAATATAAATTTTTATCCTTCACTGCGGGAGCGTGCGCATGCGAATGCAGTGAAGGGCAAAAATTTCGCTTGCTGTGATCGCGAAGATTTAGGATATCAATTAAAATAGTGAGTGAACTAGGGAAACTCGGTGCTGTGTACAAAATTTTTGTTATTTCGTAACAATGTTTTAGGAGCAGTATCACCCTCGACGATTTACTGCATCATGGAGGGTTTGGAAAACTTCCTCTTACACACTAATTCAACACGAAAAACACGTTTTCGATTCACCTCAAGCAGCAGTAAATCAACTTTTTCTTCCACCAGTTCTACCTTATGGCGGCATGGGATTTTCAGGTATTTTTTCCCGTAGATATCTGCCCCTGGATCTACCATTCGGACATGGTATTATTAATACCATGCGATTCAAGATGGTACACTAACGTTGGTTTGAGTTTTAAATCACCCGATGCATTGCCCCCCAATAACAGCGTAGTAAATAATAAGGAAACATACAGTTATGAAACAAAATAATGCAATAATTATTCGCTCAGGTGAACTTTTGACACACTCTATGAGGAGTTAACGTCAAACTTTTCCCCCGAATGGAAATTTCGTATAAGATGCGCCAAATTCCTATTCGTTATTCATTTTTTTGGTTGCGCAAAATTTGAACAACGTTATCGCGAAGCACTGACGACGATGAACGATTAAGGGTTTTAATTGTTGGACAACGTTATCGCGAAACAACGTTAAACGGGACAACGTTAAACGAGGACACATTGTATTTCGGTTGTTTAGAATATAAGATTTTTATATAACATTTATAATATTACAAGGTACCATAGTTGAAAAAATTAGAACAATTAAATCTGAATAACTTCAAAAGTTTAAACTTTTAAGTGTTTAACATTAAATTATTTAAACTCGTAATCATTTTATCGTTATTTTTACGGCAATATTAGATTTTTCAAAGAATTTTAATTGGAAATTAGCCATCAAGTGCTTTTTTACCTAGTTTCTTCCCCGTGAAAAATGATAACGAAAATTTCGTGAAATCGAAAACAGCATTTTGTAAAATGTCCGATATTCATCTGTTTTTTCGATTTTTACAAAACGCTTGAAATCATATTTCTTATTTGGTGAGGCAAATAATTTCACCAATTTTCATCCAAATCTGAGAGGTTAAAAGTCAACTCCTGTCCGAAGTGGCATGGAATAACCCAAGAACACTGTATAAGTATGGCTATCTTCTATCTAGATCGTGTTTCGCGAAAGAATTGAAGTTCCACTTTTGGCCACAGGCTGCGCTGCAGTCGGCGGTAAGGCATGTAGCAGACGGATACATGTCTAACTATACGTGTTTTTGAGTTTCCAATTTCTTCTCCTGCACGAAGTATGATGAGTTACACTGCAAGTAATACTTTTAGGCGTTTAATAGTAGTTTTATGTACTTAAGGTAAAGAGCCATCGAATAGAAAACTCTCCAGAACATCGCGAAACAGCAATCATTTACACCAAGGGCCTACAGAATTAGGTGATGTGATCAGTGGGTTCTTATTCCATATTTCGCCCGAAAATTTCTAATTTATGATGTAAGGCAAACAGTGCATTAAAATGATAATTAATGCAAATAATTTGAAAGCTAGTTCACTTGTCATTTTACATATTTCGATTACGCCGCTAGTGAAATCAGCTGAAGTTATTGATGCCATGAATATCACAATGATTCCAAACCACTTCCCATTTGTAGGGCGTAATATAAAATTAAAATATATATTGAAAGAACAAGTATACACTCAGAAGAGTAATGAAGCTCATTTTTGTGTTACGGCATCATAATATCCAGTTTTACCAAGAGTACTTCTCAAGATTATGCTTCCAGCCGGCCAGATATGAAAACAAGGTTATTTGTACCGAAATTCGTCATAACTTTTGATAAATTAACCATTGATAAAGCAAATTATTCATTGTGAATCCCTTGCCTCCATTAGCCTGATCTCTTACTTCTATGGGGAAGTGATCAAAATACTCCTCTAGGCATTGAAAAAAACAGTATCAGTCCCCACGTAGCACAAATCGTTTCATTTCCGCATTCATCCCGCTTTCCGGGGACGTTTTCTACTGGCCCATTCACGTTTTGAAATGATGCTGGAATGGTGCAAATGTCCGCCACTTTTGGGCGACTTCACGTCTTTGAAATGTTTCTTTGATTGTTCAGAACACGTTTTCGTATCGCTTCCTCTCCGGTTCCAGCTAGTTTATAAACGTGTGCAACAGTTTTTAAACCGTTTTCAGCTGAGTGGAAGCCGTAAATTTCGGTTTTAAAACAGTTTTCCCGATGGTATAAAACAGTTTTCTACTGATTCTATGCAGGTATAATAATGACGTTAGTCGTATTTGTGGCTTGATACCACCGTTATAATTACGCTGGTATCAGGCCACAAATGCAGTACCAAGAACACATAAAATTATTCTGGGAAAGAGAATTTCAGGGGTGATGTATTTATGTGCAAATTATTGCTTATTAATGTTTTCATTTTAAAGTAGTGAGCTTTCTAGAGTATCCAACATCATATCAAGTTCTTTCGCTATGCTTGGAACTATATGTCTGTGCTTTTTTTATTTTGCTTTTTTTTCTCGATAGGCAAGGGAAGTCGTATTCACTTCAAATATCTTCGGATGTAAGTAGCTCGATGCTATTTTTTCCAATATTGGAATGCCCAAGAAAAAAACTTCCGATCCACTCAATCATGAACTTCAGCCAGTACTCAATTACTGTTTTGCGGTGGAAATTGGATTAAATTTCCTTGTTACCATAAAAGTAAACTGATGCCAATAATTTCACTTTTCTAGTCTCTCAAATGCCTATTTCAATCTACTCAGTTAGTGAGTTAACTATATTGGCGAAGATCTTTGCATAGAGGCGCCACCCTTTGGTCCTTCCAATCTTTCCTGAGAGAGCAATAAACATTCCGAACCAAAGTAAGCCCCTTCCATCACCCTCGCTTGAGGAAAGGCCCTAAACTGACAAAAAGTGACAATGGAAGGGAGCAGCGGCTTCTTATTCCACTGGGAGCGAAGAAGCAGTGTTGTGGTCGGTCAAGCTGTTTCCGCACATTATGTAGATGTGTGGAAGCGGCCCATACATGTGAAAACTTACATGATCTCTCGTTCTCAGCAGCTAGGAGGCGCAGAAACAAAATGCCCACTTCATTGGCTTACATCCCCCTTGCTGGTTTCATTTTATAATAGTTTCCTACTTGAATTAATTAGCGTTATAAGCTTACAATAGGTTGATCCTAAATACTAGGGCCGTTTTTTTTCAACCTCCGATAGGCTATAAATGAAAGACAAGTTCATGGAAAAAAATCATTTTCTTACCAAAAGTTTGGTACATTTACAGTTACATTTCAACATAATCACAGAATAGATTGAGACATTTATCATATCTGTGAACAAGTTTTCCAATGCCCTCTTCAAAAAATGTTGCCGCCAGTGAATTAAAATGAGCATTGACGTTGTTTTGAAGATCTTCATTGGTTTGGAAGCGCTTCCCTCCTAGCCATGTCTTCAGCTCAGGAAAAAGATGAAAGTCACTGGGTGCTAGGTCAGGACTATATGGTGGATGATCGAAAATGTCCCATTGAAATTGGTCGAGGAGCCGTTGAGTTGCACCAGCAGTGTGTGGACGAGCATTGTCATGGATCAGAACGATTCACACTTGGTGGGAGAATCAATGATGGTGTCCATGTTTACGTGGTTGTATTGGAACGCGAACTGACGCTTTGATCTCGACAATGGCGGAGTGTGTAGTGCGAGAGTTGCGTAGTTGCCTACAGCTCATTCCCGCTTTCTACCGCTCGAGTGGCATCCATACTGGATGATCGGAGGTTGAAAAAAAAACGGCCCTCGTATATAGCATTTGGATTTCTTTGTCTGGGAGTCCTTGCGGTATTAAATTCCTATTACTTTCAAAACGTCATAATTAATTCTGCATGTTTTACAGGACATTGGTTCAATTTTCTTTACTTCGCCATAACATATTTGCTGCTTAGGTAATTAAGTTAGGAAAAAAGCCCAATAACGCATTGTATAAAGTGCTATTACGAATCTTTTTTCTATAGGTCTCGCATGAGAAAAATCTGACCTATGGCGAATGGAAAATGCAGTAATGGTGGTGAAGCATGAGGGTGACTAATTGAACCTGATACAACCACTTATCTAAGATCTGCCAGCTCAAGTCATTCATATACAGTATAATTTCAGTAGTGAACACATAATATACACGTATTTGAAGTTCTGCATTAGATAATGAAACGACCGAATTCACAAGAAGGATGAGATGAGTGCAGAAGGTGCGTTTTTCAATCTGCACGTCCTTCTTTCTGAGCCTTGAATTATCACAAAATTATTTGCTAAAAGGATGTGAAATTCAAAGCTCATCATTTTAAAATTAAACAATTGTTTGTGCAGAAATATATCGCCAATAGAAAATGTTTTCCTAGAATGCTTTGCAAGGAAAGTTGTGCGCTCAAATTCGAGCCTGACATTATCAGTTACTTCAGAGCGAAATTGAGTGATCTAGTTTCGATCCAGAATATATTACACCAATTCAAATATAATATAGATTCCGATGTCACAAGGATTTTCAGATAACGGAAAAGCGTCAAACATTGGAAAAAAATTTATGTTAATGAATACGCGTATTAATTAAAATGCTCTAAAGAAACGAATGGAACTCTGGGGATTGAGACCTAAGATAGGCTTTCGTTTTCCGTGGCTGCTTGCATCTGCCATGTGCGAGGAATCTTGGTGCGTCTAAACTTCGCAGATCTCAGTTTTCCTTCTTACTCACACATCACAAGAAAAGAAACCTTAGTCGCCCAGCTACGGGCAGGAAGGGCTGCTTGGAGAGGTTATAGTTCTCTCAGGGGGGCGTGGTTCTGCCATGTTGCCACATTGTCGTCAATTCGGGACTTAAAAATGTTCAGCGGTACGATTTTTTTGAACAGAACTGTACATCTTCAAGTGAAACCTTGTGCACTGTAGGCCCAGTTAAAAATAATAGCGGAGATAATGATCATTGATGTTTTTGGGAAATCATTTACCCTCACGATCATGAAATAATGTTAAGACGGGCAAAAAGTTAACAACGTAGAATGCGGAAAAACGCAGAATGCAGATACGTTAAATTAGGATAATTTTTACATTGCTTTTACATGGAATGAATCGGGACCTCAAAAAATAAACGTTCAATGTAAAGATGCTAAATCCGAATCAGACTATAAAATCCCTCATTTCTATATTCCTCCACACTGACAGTATAAACTGTCACAACATTCGGCATCTTAGTCTTATCGTAGTCTTTAGACAATTTCAATGATGGTGAGTTGTTGGAGTATTCTCATTTCCGGTCGAAGGTAGTCACTTGCGATTGGTCGAATCGATGGTCAAAATGGCTTGAGAAATCAATCTTTTAATGGCCACTGCTGCATTTCTATTGGCCACAAAGCAGAAACTCATTTTTAAATCCAAAAAAATTAAAACTTGATGATTTTTGGAAAATTTCGCAATTAAGGGAAAAAATGAAGCAAATTTCACGAATAAATCGCAAAAAAACTAATTGCGAAATTCAAGGGTTCCTACTCATCAGCATCCTATCCCACTGTGGTCACTAAAAGTTTTGAAATGCTGCAGAGGTTAAGTGCATGGTGCATGAACAATAGTTTTGATTTTAATCTCGATAAATCCTTGGCGATGTACTTCTTCAGCACAAACAAACACCAGAATGACCTCATGCTTAATTTAAATGGGTACCAACTATCTCAGGTGCGAAGTACTAGATTTCTTGGAATGCAATTAACTGCTAACTGCTAATATGGGCTGAACATGTACAAAATCGTAGCCAAAAACTAAGTCGTACTTGTTTTCTTTTGCGGTTTATTAGATGTACAGTCAATGGTGAGGTTTAGCGTACTCTTTACTATGGCTAATACTATTCACATGTTATGAGATCCATTATTTTTTGGGGAGCATTACCAGCAGCAATAAAAGTTTTCAGACTGCAGAAGAAGTGGTCCGACTCATGGCATTTGCACCACCAAATGCACCATGCCGTCCCTTATTTATGTCTTAATATCTATCCTCTCCCATGTGTTTACTTACTATTTGTTCTGTTTTTTGTTAAATCAAACATAAGGGAGTTCCTAAAAAACTCTGATTTTCATAATCACTGCACTAGGAACCCTGAGGCCCTACACTATAATTATACCTGCGTTAAATTAGCCTCCCAGGGGCCAAAAACCTTAATTAAAACCAAATTATACTTAAGGAGATGATTGGTGTCATCTGCATACATTATAATGTCACCAGAATTGATATATGATGGAAGGTCATTGATATATAGAAGGAAAAGTAAGGGACCTAAGGTTGACCCTTGAAGGACTCCTTTTGAAACTATAAGCTTGTCTGAGGAGACTTTAAGGTTAACCAGTTGGGTACGGTAACCAGTTAGGTAAGATTCAATCCAATGATTTGCCTTTCCAGAGATACCATAATTATTTAATTTGTTGAGCAATATGCCATGATCAACACAATCGAATGCCTTCCTTAAATCCATGTTACAGCCAGGTACCTATATTTTCTATCTATATGACTAATTTCAGCTCAATCGGTCCAGTAGTTTTTGAGTGATGGAGCAACAGACACACATACAGACACAATAACATTTTTATATATGTATAGCAGAATTACCCCTTCGAAGCTCGGGATAACACTTCCTTAATAAGTTATCATATAAAAGGAGAATAGATTGAAGAAAGTGAAAAATTTCATTCTTTCGGGTATCCGATAAAATAATTTTTAGCTCTCTATCTTGAGTGGAAGTATTTTTTAAAAGCAAAAAACTTTAACCATTGCACAAAACCCAATGCTTTGAATTGCTAATCAGGTTAACTGAGCGAAATGAATTTCCAAGACCACAGCTGGTTGTCAAGGAAATATGCTACTAATGTAAGAGAAACAATTGCACTTTTCCACAAAATGGTTTATTGCGTACAACGCGTTTCGGCTCACAGAGCCATCATCAGGTACAAGAGAAAAAGTGGAAAGTGGAATTGCACTTTTGTGGAAAAGTGCAATTGTTTCTCTTACATTATGAAGAACTTCCACGATATCTCGCCTGAATCTGGAAATATGCTACTGTTGATTTCTGAGAAAAATGTGCGTTTTTGCTGCTTAAAACGTGGTTTTCAGACAAATACGAATAGGAAAAGATAATTGATTGAAATAATTATAAGCGTCATTCTTTTAGCCATTTGATAAAAAAATCCCATCCCTCTATCTTGAGCGGAAGTAGTTTAAAAAAGCGAAAAATGAAACGACTGCACAATACCCAAATCGTAGCTTAAACCACCAAACCTTTTTGGGACCTTTTGGGACCCTGAGGTATTTTTAAATAGCATAAAAACCTTCTCCTTGAAAAAATACATATATGTGCCAACTTTCATGACGATCGGTGAAACGGTGTCCAAGTCTATTAATCTCGGACAGACAAACAAACATACAAACATCCATTTTTATATATATAGATTATAACTGTACTGCAGTAGATTTACTAAGATAAAATTCTATTATATAATAATAATAATAATGTAGTATTATGATGTGTTAATGTACCAACTTTGGTAAAGAATATAATCATTTATAGTGGCATTTATTTAACTTGATAGTTTTAATTTTTATGCAAAAGTTGTTTTTGTCATCAAGTTATTTAATTCTGTCAGTGTGGGCATGAAAGAATCCTTCAAATTTGGCAGCCACATCAACTGAAATAAGTTCTTGTTTTAACATATTTTTTCTATTTTCATTTTAGGTATTCATGTGTCTAACTGAAAATATATGTATGTTACGCAGTTTAATGGCAAATTTTCCATCGTGGATGACAGATTGCTTCACTAATGTTGCTGTTCAGATTGTGAAATATTTCTCCAGCATAGTGTGCCAAAAAGGTAAATAATAGGTGTGGTTCATAATGTATTTGTCTACATCCCTCTCTGTTCTGTTAGAAGTGTAGAATCTTTGCTTGTGTCATCAGAGCTGTCATTTCAGTGCATCTACAGCTTTACTCTCTGGTAGAATTTAAATTTAGTTGTTAGAGTTCTGGTTGAAGCAACAATATACAGCAGATTCCCACTTTATGATGATAATCTATTCCACAGGACCATTTGTAATATGAATTCCATCATAAAGTGAACCAGCATATTACCAGACAAGGAATCGGATTATGTAACTACATCAATGCCAGTGCATTTAGTGCAACACCTTGGACTCTTCCCTTAGAGTGAGGGAGGGAAAGTGGAATGTGGGAATCTCGGGGCAAAGCGATGTTAAAAAACAGGCAGGATTATAGGTGCAAAATATGCTGGATCAAATGATTTAAAATGTTATTTAACCAATAATTAAACTTAACATCCCAGACAGCACAAATTTGAAAAAATTGCCGTATTATAGTCATTTAACTATCGTATGACAAAACAAGGGAATTTTTATTACAATCGTTATACAGTGTCAAATGTCCGCTATTACCTTTGTATTATGGTTGTATTACAGAGCCAAATTACAATTGTTTTACAAATTTTATAATGATGGTACAGTAGAGCCCCTCTAATTTGGGCTAATTGTGTCTGACTTATGCCCAAATTAACTAAAAACCAGAATTAAACATTTACAGTGGTTATATTGCCGTAGGAACGGTCCTAAAACATTTTTGACGGTCATTCATGGTTCTCAAGCATATAAGAATATATGAGACGCACTAAAAACGTAAGAAAATATAGGATTACATACTTAAAAGCATCGTGACAAAACACAAAATATGTAAAACAAACAAAATTGACTATTAGAAGTGTATTTATTGATCTGCAAGTCATGAAAAAAATGCAAAATGAAATCTTACAAAATGTAAGTAGGCCTGGCGTATAATTTAACTCTTGTTTTGGTGTTGTCATCAGCCGCCATGTTTACTAATGAAAACTTGCGAGTCTGGCAGGAAATACACTTCCAAAAAATTTCACGAGCGTCAAGGAGGGCTTTTAATGACAAATCATTGAGGCCCGTGCATTTAGGGTTATAAATATGCGAACAATACTCACAAGAAATAAACTTATCCTGAGGATTTATCAAGTTATCGCAGGTGCTGCACGAAGGTTTACAACCACTCGCCGCCATATCGATCTTATCTGCTCTGAATACCACTAATAGAGCCACAAATTAAGCTTTTTTTATAGCAGAGTGAAAAACGAAAATTATTGATTTGTAGTGATAGCATCGTTAGTAGCCGATGAAGTGTAAAAGGAGTTATATTTCCTTCACCATTGAAGTACGTGGCTTGTATGTACTATCTATTTTTTTTCTATCTATTAATCTATTTAGCTGGACTCTTCTATAAGCTCTTCTGTCAGCTCCATCGTATCGGAAATAACCACGCATAAATAAGATGAATCCAAGGGAGAATAACGATTGTTATTTCACGGTGTTAACGGGCATATTAGTATTTGTATAAAATACATAACATGCATCCATTGCATAGCATCCGTGAGAGGATCTTCTTTTCTCTGTCTTCAATATCCAGTGCAAATGATCGAACAAGTCGCACACTTCCTTAGTGTATGCATAAATCAATATTATTGGTGATTATACATCGCTCACGCTAAATTTACAAGTTCTCCAGTTAGGAAATTATATAGAAAAATGCACTAAGAAGCTTCATAGGCTTAGTACAAACTGCACGAAAATTGTGCAAAGATGCCTCATTGCCTAATCATTCATTGGAAAAAAAGACGAAATCATGCAAGTAGGTACGTTGCGAGAGTCATCTTAATTTAAGGAAACAAAAAAAGAGCTTCACCGTGATGCTTATGAAAGATACTCGTTCATATGAAATTTGATATTACGAAGTGCCGATTTTTGGTCCCGTCGACTTTGTTATTTTGAGTTTATACTGTATTTTTTTATGCACAAGAGTTGATGTACTTTTACTATCTAGATAAGTCTGTAAGTGATGCTTTATTTATACTCTAATTATGTACAAGAACTGATATACCTGTACTTCAAATTTAATTCCTTTAAAAGAAGGTAGTGAAAGAAGCTGTCTTTTAACATAATTCTCATTATTTTTTAAATTTTCTTCAAATAAGGTGATTTTTAAAAGTCGGGGAAAAATTGGTGTTTTGGTCTGGAAAGTCAGGGAAAATTAATACCAGCAATGTGTATCAACCCTGTAATATTAATTGCATTATCAAGCTATGGAAAGAGTAAAAAGAGTTGTTTCAGGCTTGATGTCGTGGAATAACAATAAAATTAAGGATGGATCGATTCCGATTTGCAATTCTCGATTCCACCAATTCTTAGCAGAATCAAAGCCTTTAAAGTCGATTCTGAAGAAATAGAAACCAACCAAAACGGTACGTGATTTCAAATTTCCCGGGTGAGCGTGAGCATGCGCTCACGCTCTCTAGTGGATTGTCCTGAAAACTTCACCGGAAGTTGTTTTTCCCGTGTTTCTTTTCTTTCGTCTTTTATTGTCTGTGTTCCTTTTCAACAGTGCGCGAGAGCATGGTGAAATACCGCCTCACTGAATTTTGTGGAGATATTCAGTGAATTTATTTATACTGGTGGCAATTAACCTGTTAATTTTATTGTTATGTCTTCCCAAGTATGGAAATACATTGCTATTGACGTTGGCAATGAAAATTATGCGAAATGTAATATTTTCAACAAACTTATTTCACTAAAGAGGAAAGAGTAAATCAACAACCAACCTCAACAAACATATTTCTGTGCAACACAATATCAAGTTCAATTTAAACAGTGCCATCCTCCAACAAAGTTCTCAACCTCCGACATCATCCATTGAGTTTGTGCCATGAATCTTCCAATTTTCCATTTTCTTGGGAAATCCCATCTCCCAAAGCATATCCAAAATGTATAATGTTGGGTGATAAGCTGTGTCAACCGACACTGGGTGAATTTTGTGATAGAACAAGTAAATTCAAGTCAAATGATCCACGATCAGTGAAGATCAATAGATTGATCGTAGAGATGATCTGCTTAGACCTTCAACCATTTAGTATTGTTGAAAATGTGGGCTTTAAGAACCTTATACACCACATCAAACCATGATACATGATGCCCTCCAGAAAAATCCTTGGTAACAAGTATCTAACGTAAATTTACAGTGTTGTTGCGACAATGGTAAGGGAAGACCTGGCCGAAGTCCAATACGTCGCAGTGTCTACAGATATGTGGACTTCAATCAGTACGAATGACTACATGGCTCTGACTTGTTACTTCTTCAAAGAATCTGGAAATTCTCGGAAATTATATCACAGATGTTTAGAAGTTACTCCATTCCCGGAAGTTAGTCATACTGCACAGAACATTTTAAATTTCATTAGAGAGATATTACGATGTTGGGGACTCACAGATAAAATCGTTGTGGTGGTGAGAGACGGAGGCACAGACATCAAAGCTGCTTTGAAGAATTCTGAGTTCAAGGATATTAGTTGTACTGCATATTTGCTTCAAATGTTGTAAAAGATGGCTTCCTAGATAATGCTAAAATCAGAAACATCTCATAACTAAATGCAAGAAGATAGTAGGCAGCTTTAAACATTCATCAAAGCTTTCGAAGTTGAGGTGCAATCAAAAACAACTTGGTCTGCCTGAACACTGGCTAATACAGGATGAGCCAACGTGTTGGAACAGCACTCTGCACATGCTGAGAAGATTGGTTGAGCAGAAGAATGCCATAATTTTGATTTCAGGTTCACCTGATATAAAACTAAATGCTGAATTGAATGCTGACGAATGGCGAGTCACTGAGGCTGCTGTGCAACTTCTGGAAGTCTTTGATACTGCAACCTTTCAATTAAGTAAATCCACATCAACTTCATCAGAGGTAAGCAACTGCACCGGTCTACTCAGGCAGCCAATGCATAATTTAGTCTCCTTCCACAATTTCAGACTCAGTTTATAAAAATATTGTGTTTCCCTACAAGTTAGGGGAAGTTCAATGCATTGTTTCTTCAAGTGATCATAGATGTTTAGCATAGAATAAAAAATAAAATATAAAAAATGTTTCAGATGACAAAAATCTAATAAATTCAAGTCATTGACTGTTTTAAAAATATTAGATTATATTTTGTTTGGCCAATATATTTATTAGCTCTTTTGCAATGTCCTAAACATAAATTGTTTTTCTACAGATAATACCACTAGTGCAACTCATAAAGCACAATATGGAAGCACCAGCGCCCATGGGTTCAGGACTTCAAGGGCTGAAAAATGAACTTTTGTCGTAATTGAAAAGAAAATTTTCTGGAATTCAGAATGATTCTACATTGGCACGAGCTACCTTTCTAGATCCAAGGTTCTAGCAAATACCATTTACAAATGAACAAAGTTTGCAGAATGTCCAAGAGCTCATATTGTCAGTAATCACTGAAGAAGATTCAAAAGTAGAACTGGATTCTGTGGCCCAAACATCCACTGTGTCCACTACCCTTAGTAGTAATTGATATCCATACAACATCCCCACAATATCCGTAACATCCAACTATAATGTCCACACAATATCCAATTTTCATCCAATAACTTTGTATAGATATCCATATAATATCCTAATATCCTAAGTTGCAGCCAAATGCCATCCATATAATATCCAACTTGGATATTAACTAAAAAGGGGTCCTTTTCTACTGCTTCATATTTTTCTCCAATTTTTTAGGATTACCCTCCTCTTTTCACTTAAATCACCAGTTTGAAAATGTATTTCACCCTCATTTTAAAGAATTATAATATCATAGCCCTGCTGGAAATTTTACTTACTGTTTACAGTAGCCTATAGGCTTTTTGGAACACTACTGTTTTCAGTAAGTCTCCTGTAATCCTACTGTTTACAGTAGATCTACTGCACTGCTACTTTTTACTGTTTACAGTAGCTCTAAAATGAAAATAAAAAAAGCTGTATGAATGCTAAAATGAAAGCTAAAATGAAAATAAAAAAATATAATTTGCCATTAATCACTTTGAATGTGCTATTGCGCAATGGCATGGTTTAGTTTATCGTAGTATACTATCTAGCACCTACCTAACGTTACAGTCCCTGAATGATTAACATATTTACGCACGACACACCTATGCTCGCATCCATTGCACGCACTGATATATTGGCGTTGAGAAAGACGTATATATGTAGTCACTTCCATGGATAAATGTGACTTCGAGAACTATAATCATTAAATGAAAATTCCGTGATAGTTTGAGGAAATACCGTAAAATCTTGATAAAAGTTATTTTCCATTAATTAATGCCAGATAACTGTTATTCAATGTTGCCACATAGTATCTGCGAATAAACAAGATTTTTCCAACTCCCGCACGTTAGCTTCAGCGTCGTAGCTAGGGGCTGGCCAGGCGGGCGGCTGCCAGAGGCGCAACCCTCAGGGGGGGCACTTAGCAAACCCACAGCCTGTGGGCCATAAATCGAGGTAATATTTCCTCGATTTATGTGGTATCCACCAGTAGCTGTCGTTTTTGGGCAGCTTGATTCTTCTTGAATCTCCTTGTCTTACCTAGAGAGGAGTAGGTTATTTCATCTCGTATTTCATGGTTTCAGCTAGTAACACTACCTCGTTTCACATTGTATAAACTTGTTTCAAGTGTGCAAGAATCAACTTATATTATGGCGTAATATAGGCGAACAAAAGCAGTAAGTGGAGTAATATTGCGGGGTACAGTTCTGTTCAAAAAAATCGTACCGCCGAAAATTTCTAAGTCCCCAGTTTTTGATGATTTGGCATCGTGGCTGAACCACCCCCCTGTGACGGAGAACAACAAACTTTCCAAGCAGAACGAGAGCCCTCTCTCCCAGTAGCTGGGGGAGTTGAACCATCCACGGAAGGAAAATTTTGACCTGGGAAAAGGATTATTTCCGAGGGGAGGGGTAAGGTTTCTTTTTTGTGATGTGTGAGTAAGAAGAAAAGGGAGATGTGCGGGGGAGCAATAAACTCAGAGTGAACGGCGGCCCTCCTTCCGAACTCGCTTGCCGAGAGGGAACCTCCACCCGAAGGACGATTTTGACCTGCTAAGGGATTTCTCAGGAGATGGGTTGGATTTCGGACTCCCGTTTGGTTAGGCGTGAGCGAAAATGAGTAGATGAACGATCGGTCTGTCAGCCAAAGTCACCAGATATCTCTTGGAATGGAAAGCTACCATGTAGAAGCCAGGACTCAAATATCCATTGAAAGTCTTTATCAGAGTACGGGGAATAATACCGCTGCAAATGACATATCTTCCATTATTTTTCCTCTAGAAAAGGCTATTACCGCGAATCGTCGCTCGAAGAGATCGAATCGTGTCGAAGAGAATTTATGAATTATTTTGGATTCTTTAACTATTTGGTTATTCTTCCGCTCCCTTACGTGAACAAATAAAACGTCTCCCTCTCCGGAGCTCCTTTAGTTTCTTATAAGTATTTTTCATTTATACGCGTATTCATTGACGTAGAAACATGTCAAAAGTTTGCCGCATTTTCGCAATCGCTGTCTGGAATTATATGGCTGCGCTTCTTTGGTTTGAATTTTTTCCATCGATAATAAATAAGAATCAGTATGCATGTCAATTTTCTTAGGATGCAAATAGACCAATGCCATTTAATTATAATGCTGGAATGCCGTGGAAACCAGCTAGGAAATAAGCTCAAAGCCTGCCTTCATTCAACTATTACTAACAGAATAAAAATGGATGTTTGCTATGCACTGACGAATCGTCATACGGATTCAGCATTTACTTGATTGGTCTGCGGCAGTTTTACCCACCTTTTCATATCAACTAACCACTTTCTGCAGTAAAAAGGTCACGACTTAAAAAAATATATAAAGGAAACGTCCTAAACCTTAAAGTCGCCCGAACCGCCGTCCCATATCCAACCGCCGCGGAGGTTGGATATGGCAGTTGGCGCGCCGTCAACCAGCATCAGCTGAAAAGACATAGAAAGATGCGCACGCGCGCAGTGAAATATGCCAGCCTGCCTTCACAATACCCCATTTCCTTATAGCATACGTAATTTTTATAGAACAATACATTGAATAATCACAACTAAAAAAAGTTAAAAAAGGATGGCAAAAAATGCGTCAAAGAATGAATACTAACACTTCCTGAGTAAATTTCCCCAAACTTAATTCCAGAAACAGTGAATGATTGCAAGGAAAAAACTGAACCAATATCGGGTAAAATGACAAGAATTAATTATGGCATCTTGGAAATGATATGGTTTCGTTTTTATTGTTTAAATTTATTTAAATTTGTGAGCGCATTCATTAACGTTAATAATTATCGCAATTTTGACTTAATTGTGTTATCTCATATATTTGTGGCAGTGCAATCTCTTTTGTATTTGAACTTTCGTAAATTGTTTTTAGTCATTTACTTCTTTTCGGACTTTTGTTTAATTTCTCCTTATGGCTGCTAATTCTTTCCAAAAGTAAGCCAGGAAACGCATGCGTCTTTCAGAAGAGCGCTTACAACTTTTTCTTTAATATAATTAGGTGCGTAGATAAATTTGGTGTGAGTGGAATTACAATACACAACTAGCTACAAGAATGTGCGATATTAACAATAAAAGAATAATAGTTTGGATAAGGGATTTAAAACTGGATCACTCAAATTCGCTCTGTAGTAACCCATGTCAGGCTCAAATTTTAGCGCACACCTATCTTCGCAAAGTATTCTGGGAAAGAGAATTTCAGGGGTGATGTATTTATGCACAAACTATTACTAATTAATGTTTTAATTTTAAAGTAGTGAGCTTTCTAAAGTATCCAATATCATATCAAGTTCTTTCGCTATGCTTGGAACTATATGTCTGCGCTTTTTGATTTTCCATGTTTTTCTCGAGAGGCAAGGGAAGCCCTATCCACTTCAAATATCTTCGGATGCAAGTAGCTCGATGCTATTTTATTCCAATATTGGAATGCCTAGGAAAAAAAAAACTTTCAATCCACTCAATCATGAACTTCAGCCAGTACTCAATTATTGTTTCGCGTTGGATATGGATTTAATTTCCTTGAAACCATTAAAGTAACATGATGCAAATAATTTCTTCTTTCATCCCTCTCAAATGCCTCTTTCAATCTACTCCGTCCTGTGTGTATAATCTTTGCTACTCAGTTAGTGAGTTAACTGTATTAGCGAAGATCTTTGCATAGAGGCACCACCCCTTTGGTCCTTCTAATCTTTCCTGAGAGAGCAATAAACATTCCTTACCAAAGGAAGCCCCTTCCATCACCCTCGCTTGAAGAAATGGCCGAAACTGCCAAAAAGTGACAATGGAAGGGAGCAGCGGCTTCTTATTCTACTATGAGCGAAGAAGCAACGTTGTGGTCGGTCAAGCTGTTTCCGCACATTATGTGGATGAGTGGAAGCGGCCCATACATGTGAAAACTTTCATGATCTCTCGTTCACAGCAGCTAGGAAGCACGGAAACGAAACGCCCACTTCATTGGCTTATATCCCCCTTACTCGTTTCATTTTTTATTAGTTTCCTACTCGTATTAATTAGCGTTATTAGCTTACAATAGGTTGATCAAAAATATATAGCATTTATATTTTCTTTGTCTGGGAGTCCTTGCGGTATCAAATATCCTATTACTTTCAAAACGTCGTAATTAATTCTGCACGTTTTACAGGACATTGGTTCAATTTTCTATACTTCGCCATAAAATATTTGCTGCCTAGGTAATAAGGTTAGGAAAAAAGCCACAAAACGCATTGTATAAAGTGCTATTTCGAATGTTTTTCTATGAATCTCGCATGAGAAAAATCTGACCTATGGCGAATAGAAAACGCAGTAATGGCTGTGAAGCAAGAGGGTGACGAATTTAACCTGATACAACCACTAAGCTCAGCCAGCTCAAGTCATTCATATGCGGTATAATGTCATTAGTGAACACATAATATACACCTATTTGAAGTTCTGCATTGGATAATAAAACGACTGAATTCACAAGAAGGATGACATGAGTGCTAAAGGTGCATTTTTCAATCTGCACGTCCTTCTTTCTGAGCCGCAAATTATCACGAAATTATTTGCTAAAAGAATTTGAAATTAAAAGCCCATCGTTTTAAAATTAAACAATTGTTTGCGCATAAATACATCGTCCATAGAAAATGTTTTCCCTTAATGCTTTGCAAGGACAGTTGTGCGCTCAAATTCAAGCCTGACATTATCGGTTACTTCAGAGCAAAATTGAGTGATCAAGTTTCGATCCACAAAATATATATCACCATTTCAAATATAATATAGATTGCGATATCACAAGGACTTCCAGGTAACGAAAATGCGTCAAAAATTTGAATTTTTTTTACATTGATGAATACGCGTATAAATTAAAATGCTCATAAGAAACGAAAGGAACTCCGGTGATTGAGACCTAAGATTGGTTTTTGTTTTCCGTGGCTGCTCGCATCTGTCGTGTGCGAGGGATCTTGGCGCGCCTGAACTTAGCAGATCTCCGTCTTCCTTCTTACTCACACATCACAGCAAAAGAAACCCTAGCCCTCCCCTCGAAAATAATCCTTTTCGCAGGTCAAAATTTTCTTTCCGGGGGTGGTTCAACCCGCCCAGCTTGGAGAGGTTAATGCTCTCTGAGGGGGGCGTGGTTCTGCCATGTTGCCACTTAGTCAAAAAAATCGGACTTAGAAACTTTCAGCGGTACGATTTTTTTGAACAGAACTGTACCCCGTGCACGCTAATTCAACAGACAAAGAACCGTACACAAAGCGGCAGGAAGCGGAGAGCACCGCTTCCGTACGTTTCGTGTACGCTACTTCAACAGTCAAAGAACCGTACACCAAACGTTGATTTGCTTCCTTAAGCGAATCACCGCTTCGTGTACCCTTCGTGACTGGTTGAGGAAGCGGAACTTTTTTGCCAGGGATCACTTCAGCAGGAAAACGTACGTATGGGTAAAGAATGAAAGGGGGAACCATTACACCGGTGGATATCGGGATGCGGGAATGGAAATGTTAAGGTGGGCGGTATCAAAACCTGAGGTGATGGTGGGAGAGGATTGGTGGGTGAAATAGGCTATGCTGGATGATATATAGCAGTGAATGCATATTTACTGGAACATGTTAAACTTGTTTGTTAATGACACTACAACAGATCTAAATGCCCATGAAATATCCAAAAAGCAGTCATACATTAACATCCTTACAATATCCACTCAATATTACATTTAGATGTAATGCTTTTTGGATATTGGTAACACGCTATGGATATTGTATAGATATCAATTGCTACTAGGGTAGTTTAGGGATTTGGTCACAATATAAGAATCTTGTTTCCTCTGAAAAGAATACTCCCCAGGAAACATCAGGTGAGGAAGAACTAAATAAGTATGTACATTAGTGAGAGTACATTGCATCCAGAAGCAAGCATGGAAGATATTGGGATATACTGGCACAACAGCCATTTTCTCAGACTGAAAAAAACTTGCTCTTAAGTATCTTTGCATACCCCAGCTACAGTCTTCAGTGAAAGGCTTTTCAGCACTGCAGGGAATACTGTAGATGCCAAAAGAAATAGGTTGGATCCAGAGAGGATCAAAATGATTTTGTTTTTGAATAAAAACTTAAACAATTGACTGTATGATCTGTGAATGTGGAAAAAATTTTTTAGAAGTAAAAAAATATTTTTTTAAGATTTTATTATTTAAGGTTACTTTTATTCAAGTTTTATTTGTTTTAAGATTTCAAAAAATATCCAAAACTTATAGCTCATTATATTTTATAGCTTGGCTATGTATAATTTGTTGCTTATTGAAAGATATAAATATTCGAACTTTGCAATAGAGTACCATTTCAGAATCGAGAATCGAAATCACAGGAATCGGAATCGGGTTTGGAATCGAAAAAAACTGGAATCGACCCATCCTTAAATAAAATAATATTGACAATATTCCACAGAACAAACTTTATTGCGACTGGTTTCAATGCACTGCATCATCATCAGGTAACAAATATGATTCAAAGTCCCAAGGACTTGGCATCATTTTCACATTTTGGAACTGGACGATAAATTTGCAGTTTTTGCAGTGTGAAGATATCGCGTGGTGTGTCGTGTACCACTTCTGGTTTAAAAAACCAAGAAAACCTCTAGCAATAAAACTCATGGCATGTGGGCATTCTACTCTCAGTTGATGTCCACCATGTAGTGACGTTGCGGTTCAATAAAACAACGACTAACGGAACAGAGGTGTTTATTGGTTACTCGGTGATTACATGGCTGACGCCGGATATAAACATAGCATGCGTCACTCTCATGATTCCGTCCATGTGCTCCGTCTCTCACATCCCGGGGCCCCCACAAGCTCGCCGATCCATCGATACTCCACTGTTCGATATAATCGATACCAGTGGATCATGGCACCCTTCAAATTCCTTCACATCACTCCTTCCCAACACACAAAAAAAAAAATTTGGGATGTGGCTAGTCATCTTCCATGGAAGTCCATAAAATCACATGTCAGCAAAGTAGCCCATAGGTCCTATCATGTCATGAGAGGACAGAAGAGAGAAAAAATATATGTATATTTACATAAATAAAATAATGACTCCTTAATAGTCCAATAGGTCACAAAATTGGAGAGCAAGATATGAAATTACAGCATTTATTTGACGACAAACAAAAAAAAAGTACAATTGGGAACAGGCGTGAGAGAAGGGTGGACAGAAGTTAGCACATTTCACTATCCCGCCATGATCAGAATTTCTGAAGCTCAATTTGCATGTCACAAGTTAAGTCGCTCCAGTGGCTTCCGTTGCCTCCCACTCCTCCTGAACACCAGGGTTGACTGCTGGGCATGTGATGGGGGAGTCTCAGGTGCACAGTTCATTTGTCTGTCCGGCAGTGCTCCTGACATGCTAAAATTGGGAGTGGGTGTGGGATCTGGTTCAGCACGGGGGGTTGGGCACCAAAAGGACAAAGGGTCCTTCACTGCTGGTGGAGGACCTTGCATGGTGTGGTTTGTATTTTTTTTCACAGAACACTTCCTCAGCTGGTCAACATGCACTGTCCTTTCCCCCGTGGGGAGTTGGGCCCGGTATGTAGAGGCACTCAAGCACCCTATTATACGACCTTTCACATATCGCATTGGGCCTGGTTTGGGATTTCGTATCCACACTTCTTCAAACAAGGAATATTTAGGAAGGCAGGGCATTTCCACTGATAAGGGACGCCCAGTTTTTGGCACCGTTGGTGGGTTTCCCTCTGATTTTGGGTTCAACATTGAAAAAAACGACCTTGGCTGATGCTTAAGTACCAGGGAGGCTGGTGTAAGCCCAGAAACCGAATTTGGGGTATTCCGGTATGTGCCTAAGAAGTTCAGAAGCATACCCTCTATTTCAGTTTGTGTTAAGGCTTGTGGGACAGCGGAAAAATGGCTCATTAGCATATCTACAATTTGTTTCCCCAAATTTTCCTTCACTGTACGCACGCTACGTTCTGCCACCCCATTCGAGGCAGGGTGGTAAGGGGGGCTTTTGGTTACCTTAATGCCATTTTTCTCACAGAACTCTAGGAATTCCCTAGACTGGAAAGGGGGGCCGTTATCGGTAAGAAATTCCTGGGGAATACCAAACACTGTCATGAACCCTCTTAGTTTCAATATCGTATTCTGAGCATTGGTACGACTCATAACCCAAGTTTCAATCCAGTGGGAAAAACTGTCGACCAGAACTAAAATTTCATACCCTTGAAAGTGACAGAAGTCCAAATGGATGCGTTCCCAAGGGGAATTTGTCTTGGGCCACGACACTAAATATTTCCCTTTGGAGATATTTGCCTGCGTTGCTTGGCAAGTCTCACAATTTGTTGATATTTCTTCAACATCCTTATCAATACCTGGCCACCATACCTGTGACCTTGCCTGTAATTTCATCCTAGCAATCCCTACATGCTGAGCATGGAGTAGCCTTAGGACTTGCCCTCTCAAAGCTAGAGGAATTACCACTCTATTCCCCCAACACAAGCATCCCTCTGTAATAGTCAGTTCCAGACGTCGCACAAAATATGGCCTTAGACTATCTTCACATTGCTGTGGCCACCCTGAGTGAGTAAACCCCATCACTTTTCGCAATACTACATCCTGTTTTGAAGATTCTTGAATGCCTAAGCAGCTCAAGGGTGATTCAATCTGGAGTACGCACTCAGTGTCTCCCGTGGTCTCCGTAGGGAGGGGTAATCTAGATAGCATATCCGCATTACTGACAGTCTTCCTATACAGGACATCATAGTCGTAGGCAGCAAGAATGATGGCCCATCTTTGCAGCCTTGAGGCAGCCAGGGTTGGGATCCCAACTTTTGGCCCCAGAATTCTTTTGAGAACCTGTGCATCTGTTACAATGGAAAATTTTTGCCCATACAAATATTTGTGAAATTTTCGGACCCCGAAAACAATAGCAAGAGCT
Organism: Pyrrhosoma nymphula; assembly: GCA_963573305.1. Taxonomy (NCBI): domain Eukaryota; kingdom Metazoa; phylum Arthropoda; class Insecta; order Odonata; family Coenagrionidae; genus Pyrrhosoma; species Pyrrhosoma nymphula. The sequence continues at coordinate 40,867,062 of OY754339.1, read as the reverse complement.
TCCCTCTCTACTTGAGCATAGTTTCTTTCTGCCTGGCTTAAGGTGGCAGATGCGCATAGAATTGGTCTCTCTGACCCATTAATATCATGGCATAATACTGCACCCACCCCATAGGGCGAGGCATCCGTAACTAGAAGTAAGGGAACATCCGACCGATAATGTGTGAGGATGTTATTTTGCCCAAACAACTCCTTGCTTTTACGGAAGGCTGATTCTTCTACAGCCGTCCAAGTAAATGGAACACCCTTTTCGGTTAACCGGTGTAAAGGCCTCAAAACGGTGGATGCCATGGGGATGAATTTCCCATAGAAGTTAAACATCCCTAAGTACGATTTCAGTTGGTGAACGTTTTCAGGGGTAGGACAACTCATTATTGCATTCAGCTTCCCCTCTGTTGGCCTGATGCCCGACTCATCGATAGTATGCCCCAGGTAGTCTATACTGGACTTGAAAAAGTTACATTTCTCTCTATTTACCCGGATCCCATACTTAGACAGGCGAGACAACACTGCATCAGTCTTATCGTAACAATCCTGCCAATTTGTTCCTGCTATCACCACATCATCAATGTAGCATTGTACCCCTTCGAGGCCCTGCAACACTGAGTCCATTATTGACTGAAAGATGCCTGGAGCACTGGATACCCCATATGGTAATCTATGAACCCTATACAGACCGAATATAGTGTTCACCACCAATGCCTCCTTAGACTCATCTGACAGTAGGAGCTGCATGAATGCCCTGCTGAGGTCGAGAGTTACAAACACTTTCCCTCCAGACAGCCCACTCAGTATGTCGTCCAATCGTGGAAGTGGGTACTGGTCCCTCTCAATCACAGAATTTACGTTACCCTTGTAATCAATGCATAGTCTGAGTTCCCCAGTTTTCTTAGGTACTACGACTAGGGGGCTTGCCCATTGCGAATGTCTTATGGGCTCGAAAATGCCACATTCCACCAGTTTATCTAGTTCCTGTTTTACCTGATCCCTAATTTTGAAAGGCACATCATATGCTTTCCGAAAAATTGGGGTCGCATTGGGCTTCAAAACTATGTGTGCCTTAAAATAGTTAATCTTCGCCTGCCTGTTACCATCAAATACGTCAGGGTAGCATAAGGCCAAATTTGAAGCCGATGCCTCCAATTGATTGATTGACATGAGGTCTCTCCAATTTGGTTTTAATACATCCAGCCATGCCCTGCCTAAAAGTGGAAATCTTAGGTCTGAATCGACAACTATTAACCTTAACTGGAACCTGTTTTCAATCCCCTTATTATCCGAGATACGTTTGACTGAGACATTGGTCTGACCTTTGATTCCCAGTTCGGATCCCGAAGCTGACTTAAGTCTTAATGCACACCTACTCAACATTACCCCTGGGAGGAGTCGTTCGAATTGCTTAACGCCCATGACTGTTACGGACGCACCGCTGTCAATTTCAAAAACTATTTCTGTACCCTCCACATCAAGAGTGCATTTACAAACCGCCGGGCCCAAAAACTCACCCACTTCACCTGCGGAATGTATTCCATTGCACCCTTCATACTCAGGGTGTGCACCGACTGCTGCTGCTTCTCCGTCCGGGTTGACGACGCCCTCTACTTCATGAATTTGTGAGTGTCCTCCTGGTCTGCACTGTTTAGCAATGTGGCCCCTCTTCCCGCAACGGCGGCATTCCCACGTCCGCACCGCACAAGTATCAGGGCGTGTACTCGGCCGCAGCGCCAGCAGCGAGGCGGGTTCCATGGTCCGCCTGATCGTGGTGGTCGGCTCCTCCCCGAATTGGGTCCGTGGTCCAACTTGCAGATGCCCTCAGTAGCCTCAGAGGCGCCCATGATTGAAGGGCGCAACAACGCTGCTTGGTTTTCCGCTTGCACCAACTCCTGCCCTAGGGTGCAAGCCTTCTCGAAGGTTAGCTGCGGTTCCATTATGAGCCTCCGTTGTACCAGCTCGGATGACAGTCCGCATACGAGCCTGTCTCTTAGCGCCTCGTCCAGAAAAGTTTTAAACTCACACATTGATGCCAACCTCCTAAGCTCCACGATGTACGCCGAAAGGGGCTCGTTTGGTGACTGGTTTCTCTTGTAGAACCTTACACGCTCTGCAATCACTAGTCTTTTTGGGCTAAAGTGTTCCGATAGCGTAGACACCAGTTCCGAGAAGGATTTACTGACAGGTTTGACCGGGTCGAGCAGACTCTTCAACACTGCGTACGTGTCCGACCCGATCAGCGTAATGAAAAGTGGCACTTTTTTTTCCTCAACGACGTCGTTCACTATAAAAAACTGTTCCAGTCTTTCCACATAGGCCCCAAACTCCTCCTTTGCGGGGTTGAATTCCGTAACGTGGCCGATCATTTCTGTGGAGCACCAACGCGAAAAACACTTATTCTAATCTTCCGATGTTTTCCTCGTCGCCAGATTTGTAGTGACGTTGCGGTTCAATAAAACAACGACTAACGGAACAGAGGTGTTTATTGGTTACTCGGTGATTACATGGCTGACGCCGGATATAAACATAGCATGCGTCACTCTCATGATTCCGTCCATGTGCTCCGTCTCTCACATCCCGGGGCCCCCACAAGCTCGCCGATCCATCAATACTCCACTGTTCGATATAATCGATACCAGTGGATCATGGCGCCCTTCAAATTCCTTCACATCACACCAATGCATCCATTCAATGACAGAAGGGGAAGACAGCTGAAGAAGAGGTGGACCAATACTTAGAGGAACCACTTCTTTCGCCAGATTCGAAAATATTTCAATATTGTAAAAACTGTGCCAAATTTCTAAATTTACAGAAACTGACTAAAAATATTTGAGTGTAGTATAACTTTCCAAAGTCGGTCCGCGAAGCGAGCACGGCCAACTTCGTATTTCACTGAATTCAAACTTTGGGTATTGCCTATGCATTGAGCGACTACTAAGGGCCAACTTAACTCATGTCCACTCAACTATGGAGACCCTCGTATGACATTCTCCCACTATCGCTGCATAGCCATCTCCCCAGACTCCCAAGTGGTAGGTGACGGTAGATGGAGAATGTAAAAGGGAAAGGCATGAGATGCTTTTCCCAGTTAGGTGTTTTTTACTCTTCCGAGTAGTGGGAGTAATTGTATTTTTGTTTCATCGAGGAAATAAATTGGCGAACCGACCGCCACAAATTGATCACAAAGCAATTTTTTGAGGTTAATTCTCGACTTTGCATTTTACCCTAGACAGCTAACTCCCCGGACCTTTCCCCAATTGAGAATGTGTGGGGTAACATTGTGAATGAGTGGCATTACGACGGAGAAAGAACCGAGTAAAACTCTAGAAGTCCACTTACGGGATGTTAGGAATTCTTTAAGCCGACGTCCCCGTGTAATAGAACATTTGGTTGGGTATATGCAGTCACGATTACGATCTGTAACTGAAAATCTATGTGGCGATGGCGATATTACAAAATATTAAAGTTGTTCTCTGATGAATGAGCATTTTGTTATAATTTCTGTTGCCAAAGGTAATATACTGAAAATGACTACCCCAAATTATCTAGTACACTTTTCTTCCTAACCTTATCAAATCTTGACTCATTCCCATTAATTTTCACTGCAAAATGTACGCCAACTTTAAGTTTAAACCACAACTTCTATTTCATTCGAATCTATTCTAAATAACGAGAACATTTTTCATGTTGCTTATTTGAAAATTTCATCTTTTATATATGAGGAGTTTTTCATCGTAGACATTTTTAAATGGAGTGCATGTCTTCTCTGAGAGCGAGAAATCAATTAAGTTATATTTCCACTGAAGGAAAAATTCAAAAATGACCGCATTCATTTCTGATAAATTAAAATCCACGTTTTCTAGCTTTATTCACCATAGTTTGTCATTAATTTTATTCTAATTAGGGTTTTATCCTTTTTTTAGGTCATATCGTAAAGTATTATTTTCAGTGATGATATGTGTTGGATGAAATAGGTATGGCTTCGCTTTGCGTATTTAGAAATCAGCTCCGAGCAACGTTACACCAAAGGCATGTTTCATTGTTTAATTTTCTCTATAGTCTGTAATTTGTCTTACATTGTTTTTCTTGGTCTGTCAAATACACTACAACTGTGTTTAGGAGGTTAATACAAAACAAAAAGATTCATTCACTGCAAGTCTACCCATCACTCAGCTCTCCGTTCCTGAACGAACCTCTAATTTCTAGAAGCTACGTCCACTATGGTGGCAACATATTCTGGAGATGTCGTGAAACTCCACTGACCTCTCTGACTATGGAATCTATCACTCTCGTAATGGAGGATGCTAACTAAAGAAAATTTTGTGAAATCCAAGATATCAAATGCACGACGCCATTTTAATTAGGTAGCTATTTTTATGCTCCTTTGGATGAGATTTTTTTGCTGCACAGTGCACGACCTACACTTTCACACGCACTGACACAAAAAGAGTTACTGAGGAGGTATCAGGGAGGTATCAAATTGTTAAAATCTGTCAATCCTTTAGTATAAATAGTTTAGATTAATAAATCAATATTTCCAACCGCAAGAAAATCAAATAATAAATTCAGTTTGAATACATTCTTGTAAAAGCAATTCCAAATTCCATACTGTGAAAAATATTGTGTGCCTCATCGTGAGAGTACTTATAACCTCTATGCCAAATGCAGTGTACTTGACTTTAGTCACAAAAAAGTTTGGTGTGATATTTTCGTGGCACAAATATAATAGGCTTAGAGTTAACGTATCCAGGCTTGGATTGTTTCCTTTCATTTTGCCCATATTATTTTTTTTAATTAATTAAGTAGTGACCGATCACAGTCATCTTGAGGGAAATTCGGAGTAAATAGTGAATAAATCTCAACTCCTGATTGCAAGAGAATGATCGGACTCCCAGCAGTTACTCATCGTTTATTTTTCCCTTTTAGGTGTTTATGAAATTCTCAACGGTCTGCGTACCTAAGCAATATATTTTGCTACAGTGTAAAAATGGAAAATCGTTGTATCAGTAATTAATGTGTGTGCTGAGGGCTTTCCAAAACCTCCAAATTTTCGTTCCGTTAAACTAATTAATGATATAAGCATGAAGGTAATATCAATTGTTTTGTTCTTTAACTTTACTCAAAGGTGCTGTTTTAATTTACTGTGCAATATCACTTTAATTTTACTTTACAATTATGGAGAGAAGAATTGCACATCCATCATCATCACGTGTGTTTCACCTTTGATCTATATCATATAGATCTTTGCCGTAATATCCCCTTTCCCGTCGGTGAGTCATGTCCACTCTATAGCACCTTAGGCAACACCACGGTTTGTTTATACTAAGTCTCTCTTATATTTCCTTTCTACTTTTCGATTATTTTTCTTTCCATCCTACTTGAAAATAGCGACATTTCTATTCAAACACAATTCTTTAAATCCTCTGTAACACCAAGCTCCATACATTAATATATCCTTTACTGAATGACGTAGTTATACTTACCGGTAAGGTAACATGTTTCCCCAGCTCAGAATTTTCCTCTTTTTTCTTCATTTTTGACTATTACTTTATGAAAAACTTCATTACCTGCGCTTTTTATGATTAATTCACACTCTACATATCACTCTCCTTTTCGCCTGCAAAATAGACATTGAGTCCCGTGGCTGACTGGCTAAATAAATCTTGGCCATCTGCTAATCTACCCAAATTAACTGTTACTTGCTACTTTCCTTCCCAATTTTATCCCTTTCCATACATTTATTACCAAATTGTCAGCGAATAATTGAAAATCAATGGTAATAAGAAATGGCCCGGCCTGAATCCTCTTCCAACATTTACCCATTCCGATTTGTCATTCATTACCCATTTACCCGTGGTCATGAGTGAATATAGTGTCTAGAGATTTGTTTCTTTTTTAAAACCTTCAATACTTTAGAATTTTAATAAATTCTGTTGAACTAATTTTACAATTAAGTTTTTTGTGATGTTGTAAATAGGTTCTCAGAAATGGTAGTCCTGTACTATTTTTTATGTAAATTGTCATTTGTATTTAAAATTATTGGAAAAATGCCCATGTAGTATTAGATATTCAAACTCAATAATTGAATTAGAGAAAAATGCCATTTGACCTATATCTAGTTATGATAGAAATAGGCTAAGGTTGAGTGAGAAGTAGCTTATAGTAATACAGTAGAAACTCAAAATTACGAAGTTGACAGGACCGGAAAAATCGGCACTTTGTTTTATCAAATTTTGAATAAATGAGTATTGAGTATCAAAAACATTGTGATGAAGCTCTTTCTGTTTCCTTAAATTAAGATGTGATATCGCGACCTACTTGAATGGTTTACGAAGTTATGATTCATGAAAGTATATTTAAATGTGTATTAATGCCCACAGGGTGTACACAGTGGAACACAACTAATTTTTCGGAGTTTGATTCTTCCGATTTTCAGGATTTCCACTGCAATGTTCCAGCTTTCCTTGGCGGAAATCCCGAAAATCGGAAGAATCAACCTCCATCCAAGCACCGTGGAAATTTACATCATGACAACTAACTTGTTCTTTTTTCCAATGAATGATTAGGCAATGAAGTATCTTTGCACAATTTTCGTGCAGTTTGGACTAAGCCTATGAAGCTTCTTAGCGGATTTTTTATATTATTTCCTAACTGGAGAACTTGTAAATTTAGCGTGAGAGATGTATAATCATCAATAATATTGATTTATGCATACACTAAGGAAGTGTGCGACTTGCACTACCGTTTGAACTGGATATTGAAGACAGTGAAAATAAGATTCTCTCATGGATGCTATGCGATAGATGCATCTTATGTATTTTGTATAAATACTGATATGCCCGTTAATCTCACGAAATAACAGTCGTTATTCTCCCTTGGATTCATCTTATTTGTGCTTGGTTATTTCCTATACGATGGAGTCTATAGAAGAGTCCAGCTAAATAGGTACTTCCTTTCAAAATTAGATTATACATACAAGCCACGTACTTCAACGGTGAAGGAGATATTCCTCCTTTTACTCTTCATCGGCTACTAACGATGCTATCACTGCAAATCAATAATTTTCGTTTTCCACTCTACTATGCCAAAGCTTCATTTGTGGCTCTTTTCAGATTATGTTGCCTACTCTTCATTGATTAAATCTCAGGATCCATTTAAAGATTCGATATTGGACTAAATTTAGGATATTTTTTGTGGTTGTTTTCCCTCTGCTTTCGATCAAGCAAGGAGATTTTTGTCTGAGCATTGAAGCTCCAGGTCAGGCCACGCACCAGGCCGGAATCAGCTGTCTGTTCCTCCTTTCCCCGTCATTGGGGGGTTACTCCATTCATCCTCTCAAAAAAAACAGCTATGCGACCAATGGTCTCATAGTATTGTGCGTCATTTGTGAGGTTGAACTACCTGGGAGTCAAGGCTAAGGGATGCGCGCGAGGAATAAACATCGAATGAATCGTCGGTTTACGCCGAACAGTCGCATCTTATCTTCCTCCCTTACCTCAAACAGCTTCGTCAGCGGAGAGGGCGGACATGCTTTTAGAGAGTGGGAGGCTTTTACTAAAAGCACTTGGCATGGGGGGCCAGGAGAGGCAGCGTGGGACATCGCATCCTGACTTAGTGTTTAGGGGGTGGGACGGAGGGTGCACTCTAAGGGGCATGATCTCCTGGAGGGCCAGAATGGGGGCTTCGGTGTGAAGGTGATGGCTCGTGCTCACCCTTAGAGCGGGGAGGGTGGACCGGGAGGGTCACTTGAGGGGGAAATATGACCAGTATCGGAGAGAAGGGAAGTGTTTTATATGTTTGCCTGAAGTGAGAAAGAAGTTGATGTAGGAGAGTAGGCCAAGGTTTTGGAACAACGGAGATGGAAAGCTGGGTGAATTATCCTGGTGGGGATTGTCGGGTGGGGAAAAAAGAATATGGGAATGTGTGGGCATTTCCAATTTGAATTTTCTAAATTTCCGATCCATTCGGGCAGATGCTTTATCAATCTGCAGGAACGCAGCAGAGCTCTCTTTTAGGATATTTTTTCAATCACTGGGTTGAAGCAAAAGGGGAGAAAGGTACACAATTTTCCGATACAAATATCTGTGTGTGCTTGAGTATTTTTTCCCTTTGATTATGCATGCGCCCAGCGCATTTTCACTGGTTTTCTTAGCTGTTGGTGACGGAAGAAGGGAAGGGCAATGCCTTGCTCGATGTCTACGTCAGAACGCTCAGTTAGGGTGGGAAATTGAACCTGATTATTTCGATGATAGCTATTGCCAGCCGGAATGATTATGCCGTGGAGCAAGGTAAAATGTAATCAGTCTGAAGTAATGAGAATAAAAGCTTCCTTAGGTTATATTCACGACTGAATCTATCGCTCGAACATCATAGCACCATCTCTGATTCATGTCATAGTTTTTAAGCACACGTGCGCAGCAAACGAATTCTGTACCAGGAATACGCATCATGGGTTTGTTTGGGAAAACCAGCAGCAAAAAATGCCAGGGATCATGAGAGGAATATGCTGGTTGTAGCATTTATTCTCTCGCGGGCGAGTATATCTGTACAGGACTAATTTAAGTTATTTTACTCATTGGCAACTCTGTGGACTCGTGGTAACAGAGCCACATGCATTTTTTGTCAGAGTGGTTTAATATTTGATGTGCTACAATGCCTACGATTCAAAGTCGCCCTAGGTCTGGTTTCACTGGGGCCTCAAGCGGCCACGTCCAACCACCGCATCTGGACGTCGTGGCTGGACGAGGCGGCCAGGTGGTTTCATTCAGGCATCTACATCCTGTTTCCTGTGGCTGGGCGATGTGGGAGAATGTGTACTTAGTTTAATTACGAATTTAATATCGGTTTGTGTTTCCTGAGAGTGATTTGATTTTAAGCTGAAATGGATGGTGACAATTTAGTGTTGTTGCTTTTGTTGGAAGGTGATGAAGACGACCAAATGTTGCAAGTAGTTTTACAGAAAAAGCTGGAAACGGTGCTTTATTATAAAACACGGAGAGAGGAGAGCAGAAAAATCACCGAAAATTGGGACGGCCCAAACAGGCATTCACGTCTCGACTACTCTCGAAGCAGTCGAGATGCAGACGTCAGGCATCAGCAGTCGAATGCGATGGCCGAGGCATCTCAGCAAAATCGGGCCCATTTGATATATATCGGATGAGTACGACAGTGACTTCCAACTGCTGGAAGCAGATGCGGGACACCCTAGAAAAACCACGCCTTTACTATTGTAGCATTGAAAAATGAGTTATCGTTCAGATAATTCACATTCAGTGCATAATGCTGTAACGTTTCAGGAGCCGTCGCCGTTGGTGTGTTCGTCGCCAAGGAGGAAGATAAATAAACAAGACAACAGAGGAAAGGAAATAAGAGGAATCGGCAGTCTAGAAATAATCGGATGGAAAAATATTAAGATTGAAAATAGTGAAAAAGTGTAACATAATAAAATAAAGTGAAAAATAAATTGTTACAATATATTCGGCAACTATGATTAATTAGATGTTTAACTCTGACGAGGAGTGCCTAAAAACGTTGCTGTGATCCGTCACTGTACGTATAAACGAGTAACTTTTTCACGTCGGGACCAAGACCTGAGGTTCGTAATTTCAAAACTTTGTTATTTCGTAATATCGTGTACTGTTACATACACTTAGATACCCTTTTGGTCAGGACCGAAGATTTTGCTTCGTTAAATCAAAATTTCATAATTTTGAGTTTCTACTGTACTTAACCCTTGTCCTCACGGGTAGAAATTGTCCTTAGTCTGACCAACGGTGGTACCCGGGTACCCACCGGTTGCTTTTATGTATAAATACGTTTTACATCCTTTTATATTTAATTAACTTGCAGAATAGTCTGTCTTAGACGTTTAATTCGTATGAATAATGTTTTTTACTCATAGTTTATGTATTATTTGTGATAAAAATATACATAAATATCTATTATCCGATCCAATTATCGAACCTTATTGATTCAAAATTCGAAGACACGAATTGTAAAAATGTCATAATTTTACTTAAAATATATATGAGCTATTAGATTGTGAAAATGTTTTATTTTAGGTATTTCATTCCTTTTCATGGATTAACTTTTGAATAGTTTTAATATTTAAGGTTTTATGCAGCATGACTTCTTTGTTTGAACTCCTCAGTTGCATTTTCCTTTATCCTTGAGTGCATTCGAGGCATTTAAAATTTTAAATGATAGAATGACAAAATATTAATTATTTTTCAATGCCAGTAATGTTACAATGATTTATAAAATTATCATTATTATTTCAGCCTAAACATCAGCTTTGTCTGATGAGCGTTATGTGATGATAAAAATAATTAGCAAAGGAAACGTATCTGTCCCTTTCTTTCTAAAATCGTACAAGAGTTATAGAGCGAAACAATGAGTCAAAATGATCGCCTTAAATAATATTGGCTCTCCACAACCAAACTTTCAATATGAGGCATGTGCTACTTTGTAGTATGTGAAAAAAATCACATACACCATTTTATTAGGACTTTAAAAAGTCTGAACTCACCTGACTCATAGGCTGTAAATGTACCAGAGTAAACCTTAAAATTGAAAGGTCTTATCTTGATGATGACATTTACTTTCCATAGTTCATTTCATACTTTCATAGTTCATACTTTCCATTCAGCCGTGCATTTCTACAACCTGTCCGCTTTTTGATTCGCATGCATCAGTTCCTTTGTGGCAAAAGCTCTGCCAAATCCAAAATGTGTAAGTTTTTGAGACAAGTTCATGGTGCCTTTTATATTTTAGTTCCGCTGTTTACCTTTAGCAGCTTATTGCATATTCTTGTGTTCAAATAGCGCTGGTTACACTATCTTTAGAGTCTACTCGTGGGTTTTTCTTTTAGTCGCTTGCGGTAGCATTCCTGTTTTTACCCAATACCATCAAATTTCTAAGTTGCAAGAAACGTGCTTTCAACCTTTTTATTATCATTTACCGACACGAGAATTTTTTGTGAACTGTGTTCTGGTGGTTGATATGATGGCCGAAGAAGTTTCAAGGGATCAATTCAGACAGAATTGTTTTTATGACTTCGTATATTATGATATCACGTGTCGCTATAAAAATTATGTGCAAACGACTCATTTATATATTTCACTCACTAGGATGAGCTATGAACAACAAGCACCTTATCTATCGCAGATAGTCAACTGAGACTCTGGTATATAGAAGGAAAATGAGCCATTATGAAACATCGGATCAGACGATAAGTAGTGCTTCCAAAAAGACAAGCGGATCGAAATGAAGATTCAGATATTGATGACATTCACACCGATTCCACTATTCAAATGGAAGTGGATGACATAGATGATGAAGAGAAGGAATACACTGGAGCTGAAAATGGAGCTCGTGCCAGCACATCCACTGACCCAGGTATGCAGTGCGAAGATGATACCTTCCGGAAAAATTATACCTCGTGTAGTGTCACAAACATTTAGACACAATATCATACAGTTTAGAAATTGGTCTATCTAATAGTGAAGGATACGTTTTTAAAAATGTTTACACTTGATGTGTGAAATTATAATAAGAGAAACAAACTAAAAAGCCCAGAATATTCCTATGAAGAATGAAACCGTGCGAATCCAAACAAGCTATCCAAACCTTGGAAAGAAATATCCCCGGAGGAGTTAGACGGCTACCTTGGTATAATTATTACAGCAGGAGTACGCCATTCAACTAAGGAAGATATCCACTAGTTGTGGTAATGTGACACCTATATTCACTCTACCGGGCTACAATGGCTGTAAATAGGTTTACTTTCATTCAACGATTTATTATGTTTGACAACCGAATCACTAAGACTGATAGATTGAAGAGAGACAAAGCCATTTCAGAATTGTAGCCTTTATTGAACAAGAACTCGCACTCCCACTATGTGCCTTCAGAGAATCATACAGTTGACGAACAATTATTTCCATATAGAGGAAGAACCAGATTCACCCAACATATTCCAACAAAGTATGGTATTAAAATTGGGTGGCTGTGTGATGCAACAAATTCCTATCCCCTACATGGGCAAATAACCAAATAACATATATGCTGGAAAATCACCGACTGGACGTGAAATAAGCCAAGGACAGCGAGTCGCCAAAGAATTATGCATCCGGTATAGAAACTCTGGACGGAAAATTGTGATGGATAACTTTTTCACAGCGCTTCCTTTAGCCCTTTATTTAATGTCTTGGAAAATGTCATAAGTTGGTACTTCGAAGATGATTTAGCCATATATACAACCGAAAATGTAGGCCCACAGGTCGAGGGAGCCATTGTCATCCCCCTTTGGATTCAATGATGACGAGGTCACCATGGTTTCCTATGTGCCTATGCTGGGGAAAGCAGTGATACTCCTGTCAACGATACATCATACCACATACCTATGTGGGCAAAAGAAGAAACCAGAAATAATTGATTACTATAACTTTACTAAGGGGGTGTTGACAACATGGACAAAATGTTGTGCCATTACAGCGTCAAGCGTAGGACGAACAGATGGCCAGTAGCAATATAACTGATGTCGCATGCTTAGTCTCGTACATAATTTATGATAGTAATAACAACAAAAAACAGCGGAAAACAAGAACAGTATGCAGCATGTGCCAAAGACCAATTTGTGATCACCAGACACAGAAAAAAGAAAAGTGTGATTCATATGCTTAGTTCTTTACAAATAGATATTTATGAAAAAGTATCATAAACTATCATTATTAACCTTATTTTTCCTTAAAATTAACAATTTTATCAATATAGTTAGAATATTTAAGTAAAATAAACTTTTAGTTCTTAGTGGTACCCGGGTACCTCTTCATTTAGACTAGGTATAAAAACTTTTAAATTCCAGTATCTTAAGTATTACAATTAAAAAAAACATAAAACCTTTTAAAACTGCCTTACTATTAAAGATTCTAAGATGTGAGAAAGTTTCATCCAAATACATAGAGTGGAAAATAAAAAAAAATCAAGAAGAAAATGAAAATGGTACCCGGGTACCACGTCGTGAGGACAAGGGTTAAATGACTAATTGAGGAATAGTCAGCAACCTTTCCATGGATAAAAATTTAAGTTTGCATCGCTGTCGTTGCTTGCCTGTCTTCTGCTTCTTAAATCTCCCTTCTCCTTATACCAAACCAGCAGCATTGATATTGTTCTTCCAGTCTAAAGCATCATTTGGAGATTGAATAGCTGAATAACAATTGAGATGGCTGCAGAGGGGAGGACCTTCAATCAAAGCCCTTTTCTCAGAACAGATTACCTGATTTCAGAATTGGGAGAGTTATCAGGGGTTGGTTGTTTAATTTAGGGACCTACAACCTTCCAAGAGACATGCAAACATCAAGTACAAGAACACGGAAATTGTAAGAAAACATGATTTATGATTATTTTACTGGAAGTTTTCCTAGGAACTTGTTGAACTTTCAATGCAAAACAATAATAACCTCTATTACAATGATGATACCAGCATATTTTGAGGTAAAATCAAGTTTTTCCTTGAAAAATTGATATAAGATGGTTTGTTTAACCCTATATAGCTGAAGTCTTTTGAAGTGTCTAATTACTTTGTCCTCATAGTAGCACGATAAAAGTTAAGTCCTTTCTAGGCCAGAATGTTTCTTTAAAATCCAAAATTGTCCCCACCCAAGCAGCAAGTAATTCTTTAATGCCCTCAGACATCATAGTATTCCCATCGTTAATAGTATCCTCCTTGCACCTGCATCCTTCATCCATTTTTTCCCATTTTTGGAGTTTTTCTGTGCTCAGCTCTCTTCTATGGTCATGGATGAGCTCCTCTGGATCATTTCCACCACCTCAAGCCTTAATATTTGACCAAGGTTAATTATTTCCTTATCTATCGCATGCTCTTCATCAAACCCATGAAAATCGAGAACAACTTCCAGCAAGATATTTTTCGAAGCGGAATTGAGGTATCTGGTGGAAACTTCATTCCAGGAGTCCACAATTATGCAAATAATATCATAAATGCTGAAGTGCGACTTCCAGAAATCTTTCAATGAGATGGAATTAGGACTGCTGGTCTCCTTGAAGAACTTTTTATTTTTTTGAATTAGCAATAACTTTCTAAGGGCCGTTTTACACAGTACATTTTTTTTTTACAAACGAATGTACTATCAAGTGTACAAGAAAATATTGCACGAACGACTGAATCAAAGTGAATTTCGCTTTACACGATGAGTGCGGAAATACAATTTTCCATGCAATTTGGTGGTAGAAATCAGTCTAAATTCGCAAGTGTTTTGTTTATCATGTTTATGTTTCACTCACGTATTAGACACCTTGAAAAGCTGATCATCTGAAATTCGGTACTTCGACTCAACCATCTGCCTACTGATTATTCTCCCAGTTTAGACAAAGGTCTCTTGGACTCTTCTCTCTGGCTATATATTCAACCTTTGCACTGTTTCGTTTTTCTCTTCTTGATTTTAGTGTGACAAGTTATTGACGTTTCTTGCCAGATCTCCATTCTTTATAGACTCATTTCATAGGTTTATTTTTTGTGTGTGTGACGAAGTGTTCAAGTGGTAATGTGGAACACAGGACACGATTCTTTATTCCTCCAAATTTCCCTCCCTTGTGTTTGTACCAGTGTTTTGTCTTTTTTTATGAATTCTATGTTACTTTCTAACCAATAGAAATAAAATTATTATTATTATATCATACGGGATATCAAGACCTACTTGAGGGTCCGACCAGCCAATTTTGGGGGAAAAGGACACAAACCCAAAGATCGCGTTTACACTGAAAAACCAGAACGCCAAATAACACGACGAAATGACGATGTGAACATTTGAGCAACTTTGAGTTAACTCTTCTCGGGTTCTCCACTGGTTCAAACTATTCATAATTGCCGATGTAATTAATTCTTGCCTTGAGAATGAGTGATGTCATCTCTCGCAACGTCGGCAATTATGAATCGTTTGAACCGGTGGAGAGCCCGAGAAGAGTTTACTCATTAAAGATTATATACACAGGATAATAGTTACTCATATTATTCAGCGGGAAAGTGTTAATCCTTTTTATAAACAACTTTATTTTCCATCCTAGCACAGGCACCACAGTTTTTGTCATATCTGTTGTATTAAAACTGAACAAAATTGTATGATTGTCTGAATGGAGTTAGAACAGGTTCTATTTTCCATTCAGTCATCCATACATTCGCACAAGTGTTCTCACAATTTTCCGTTTTATATGGTACAATTTCCTGATACATGTATTGTGTAAAACAGCCTTAAGGGTCATGGTGGCCTAGTGGGTAGAGCGCTTGGGTATGGACCAGAGGATCCCAGGTTTATATCCGGGTGAAGCCTCTCTGGACACCCCCTCCAAAAATCCTTGTGGTACCACTGTCTGATTGTCAGAACTTCATGGAAATCAGAGGTGACCCAGGGAAAGGGAATGGCCCCCCTACCCTGAATGTGTGAATTTCACACGCCAGTGGCTTAGTATTGGGTGATCTCTACTCTCAAATCCAACCAAAACCAACCTTTGGGTTGAAATGCTGAAACATCTTTCATGGATTTATGCCCAGGCTAGGAGGCCTCTTCCTTTGTAATACATGTCCTGTGGGGCATTTATTTCCAAAAACAGGCCTGTCTAATTTTGTGTTGAACACCTACTGTGGGCAATAACCTTTATGGGCTTCTCTATCTGCACCGGCGGCTTCACGTGCATTATTACACTTTAATGATGCTTGTCCCCTGAAACGCTCAAAACAACCTTGGCTCGCTTTGAAGTCTTCGTAGTGTGCAGAACTTGTGGAAGGTGCTTTATATCTTCAAAAATCTGCATGGCTTTCTCACATAGAAACTGTGGAAGAAGTGTCACCTTTCAACTCCTCTGTGATCTGCAATGACAGGGGTCTCTCCATTTTGGATATTAACTCTTCCTTTTTGCAGTGGCCGCGGGGTGATGTTGTACACCCGGTTTGCTAGGTGTGCTGCCAGTCATCCTGCATCATGACAATGGGTGTCAGGTGGGATGGCAGGCACCCGATCCACAGGGAGTGAAGAAAACTGTCGGGAACGTTGTGACCAGCCAGTTGGCAGAGAAACTGGGAGGGCTTTCGGTTTCCCATCTCCTCTCGTTCGATGAGCTGGTGGATGTTTTGGTCATGGGACGCCGATAGCCTCTTTATGAGTTCCTCCTTTATCCTTTGGTACCGCTGCTCAGCATGAGGGTTGGTAATTATGTCCTCGACTTCGGCTTTATAGGGGCTTCCGAGGGTGCTGACAATATGCCAGAATTGATGGCTATCGTCTATTATGCCGTTCCCCTCCCTCCCTCGAGTTGAGAGAGCCACTAGGCTGGTCTCTCAGGCCAAAATGGCGGTACCCTGAGGGCGGCGTGGATCGCCACCGCACTGGTAATATCGTTGCTATCTCGATGTGTGGTATGTCCAAACACGTGAATTCAGCATTGCACTTCAGGGAAACACTAGTTGCACGTGGGAATACATATATGTATTTAACATGAAACACGGCACGGAAAGATAAAGATGTCCAGTAATCAAAGACACATGGAGTCAGGAACAGCAGTACTTTGATAGATCACGTCAGGGTCACCAGTTATGGGGATCGTAGTCCAATAAATAACGACAAGGCATTGAGAGTTAAATCCGTTCCACAGGGGACTGTTTTATTTGCAGTAACATCGACACAACATAAGAACAGTTATAGTATATCACAGTGTGCGCACTGTCATGATCAGCGGTTGGTGAGAGATATCCCTTTCGGCCGACGACAGTGCCGAATCAGAGCACTCCCCCTGGTGGTCACGGGAGGGACTACCGATAATCGCCTATCAGTCGGCGCTGTGTCATCTTGCTGCCACAGTCTTCATCTGAATTATTGTAGATCTGATGCTGATTACGCAAGGAATGTTGTGTTATCTTGTGGGAATTGATGGGTGGTAGTTGGAACTGATTGGTAGTGCTAATTATCCCTACATTTGCTCTAATCATGCAAACAGCCCATAATTACACGTCATTAAATATGTAAATGCTGCTATGATAAAAGCGCTTTTCATTTCCAAGTAAGGCTTTGAATGCTGAATGAATAACAAATTATGAGTGCAAAAGATTGTCGAAATGGGAAATTTTTAAGAGCATGTGCACAATCAGCACCCTTCAACATTCCTAGCTTGTGAATTGTAAAGTGAATCCATCATGAAGTGAACCAATCATAAAGCGGGAGTCTACTGTATATGCATTCATTTTTTGAGCAAGTTCCATAGGTCAGTGCCCTGTTTATCAGGCTTGCTGAAAGGACCAGGTTTGGTATTTTATACGGAGGATCTGTTTCTTATGGTGGCTATAGTATTGGCTTTTCATCATGAGGGCTAAGGTTTGAATCCCAGCAGGAAAGTGATGGAGAATGAAATGAAATCTCTATCCCTATTTGGGTAATGTGGAGAGAATTTTAATTGTACATCACTCCTCCCATCAGATTGAGCATTTAACTGTGGTATCAATGGCACTATTACATATTAAACTTAATGATTAAGGGTAGGCTAATGCTTTGTAATACCTGCGGAAAGCAAAAAATATTTTCTGAATAACATGTGTTTCAGTCTGCCTTAGGTTCCAGCTAAGACTGGTTTCTCTGTATTAAAATAATACTGTAAACCTTAGGATAATCTTGGAAGTATGTTAATGCATATTTATTTACTCGTATGGTTTATCTTCCATCATTTCCTTCGACATAATAGATGGATTGGATAATTTGAGCAGGAAAGAGGAAGAGGAGGCCATTGTAACATTCTTAACATTGATCCAAAAAAAGGTGTTACCAAGGCAAGCAGTGGTGTATATCCTGATCTATTGCAACAAAAAGGTAAAATTAACCTTCCACCAGAGCTTTCCTTTCTTTAATCTATGAAATTAGAGCAGTAAGAGGGCTATCTGCTCATGTATGAAATGAGAATATTTGGATGAAAAAATAATGACTTGTAAGGTTTTGAGCCTTTAACTCATGGTTCTTCAAGTGTTTTTTCCTAAAGTAACAATTTATCACTGTAATTTTGGCAAAGTATATTGACACCTGGTCCATGTACCCTCATCTAAGACACACACCATACTTTTTATTACAGTTGAGCACCCTTAATCCGGCACCGTCGGGACTCGAGCTATGCCAGATTAGGGATTTTGCTGGACTACAAGTGCTGTGGTAGTAACCAGTATACTTATAGGATGTCCGCGATGAGGGATGTTTTTTATGAGGGAATAGTGTCACTTTCACAGAAATATTTGAGGATCTTCTCTTTCTGCTTCTTATTGTCATAGATTGTCGAAGATCCAACGGAGTACATATCACACGTACAGGCGCTTCACTGATGTACCGAAAACAAGTTTTTTCAACACTTCCGCTTTTTTGCAATAGTTAATGTTCTGTGATTTTGCTTTGCTCCCTTGCTGCTGCTATAAGTGTTTACTTTAGACAATTACAGATAAAACTATACAGATGACAGATAGTTTTTACTTCAAGTTTCCACTAACAAATAGTATGAAGAAAACATGCACGTGCCATGTAAAACTGGTACCTACTGTCCCATCTCCGTGAATACACACACGTTTCGGCAATGATGCAATGTGTCTTCAATTTGCTGAATAAAGACCGTTGCACACACCAATTAATACAGGCAACATTGTATGCAATAAATCTTCCAATACTCGCTCTTAAATGGGAGAATTTTTGTTAAGAGTGGGTTACAGTTTCAGTAAAAACGAAGCAATAATTTGGCAAAAAAGTTTGTTTTCCGCGTAGCACGCCTTGGAAATATTGCCAGATTACGGGTGTTCCCAGATTAGGGATTTCCGGATTAGGATGCTCAACTGTAATAAAATTTCAGAAAAACTTCCAGCCCATTGTGGTTGAATTGAAAGCAGAGAAGTTGTAATTAGACATTTAGGTGAACAAAGTCAGTCGATTCCATTTACAGTGTGTCCTCGTTTAACGTTGTCCCATTTAACATTGTTTCGCGATAACGTTGTCCAACAATTAAAACCTTTAATCATTCAACGTCGTCAGTGCTTCGCGATAACGTTGTTTAAATTTTGCGCAACCAAAAAAAATGAATAACGAATAGGAATTTGGCGCATTTGATGCGTAATTTCCATTCGGCAGCAAAGTTGGACGTTAACTCCTCATAGCGTGTGTCAAAAGTTCACCTGAGCGAATAATTATTGCGTTATTTTGTTTCTTAACTGTATGTTTGCTTATTATTTACTACGCTGTTATTCGGGGACAATGCATCAGGTGATTTAAAACTCAAACCAACGTTAGTGGACCATCTTGAATCGCATGGTATTAATAATACCATGTCCGAATGGTAGATCCAGGGGCAGATATCTACGGGGAAAATACCTGAAAATCCCATGCCGCCATAAGGTAGAACTGGTGGAAGAAAAAGTTGATTTACTGCTGTTTGAGGTGAATCGAAAACGTGTTTTTCGTGTTGAATTAGTGTGTAAGAGGAAGTTTTCTAAACCCTCCATGATGCAGTAAATCGTCGAGGGTGATACTGTTCCTAAAACATTTTTACGAAATAACAAAAATTTTGTGCACAGCACCGAGTTTCCCTAGTTCACTCACTATTTTAATTGATATATTACGTCTTTGCGATCGCAGCGAGCGAAATTTTTAAATGTTTTTCTTCCGTTGTTCATCTGGTAGGACGGGCTACATTTTACCGTATGTCGAACATCGAATTTCGATATCGACCTCCTCACGATTGGGCTTAATGTATACTAGGTCTGATCATGAAACAACTTTTTTCGAAATTCTAATTCTAAGCCGTATGCAAAATGTAGCCCACAGTACCCAAGGAACAGAGAAAATTTTTTGTTTTGGTAGGTTGACATTCTACGGTGCCACCGAGGTCATTTATGTTGAGGGTAGGCAACCCACAGCACACACCCACTTTTTATGCCATTTTGGCTGTAAATGTCGCGATTCAAGCATTTTTTCTGTCGATGCTGTACCAGTCATGTCAGGAATTGTGGAGGTAAGCCACAGAGATTGGATGGTCACGTGTTTATACAATAACTAGTCTTAAAATGCAAATAAACCTGAAAAACTTTGAAAATTGCTTAATTAATGACTTATATTGTAATTTGCCGCACTTATGTATGGGCATGATAGCACTCATATGACGCTTCCCCTTCTCTAGAACAACAACCTTTCCCTTTCTCAAGCAACCATCTCTCCTTCTCACTATGGCCCGCCTATCAACGCACTGCTATGGCTACATCGTATACGAAAATGGTTATGTGTTCCAAAATTTTGCTGCTCTTGAGGACCGGTGCCACTCAGGCTTTCAGGGTGACCCATTACTTACCATGTGGAGGTAGCTGCAACTCGATTTCCTCCCGTATCCACCCACCCTTCAAGTCTTATAACTTACCAGTCATGCTGTAATATTTTTGGGATCCAAACTTTGGCATTTGTTTCCTTGATTGGATTTTCTGACGGATGTTTCCATCCCTTTTCTCCGCTGTGCTCTTGCTCCCCGATGCCTCTGTCACCATTTTCACATGTCTTTTGACGGCTTGAGTGTGGTAGTGTAAGTAAGGGATTTTGATTCGGGGTGAACTTCCCTCCGTCTGGTCGGCCAGCATAGATTCAAGCTCCTCTGTCAAGATATGATCCAGGAGAGGTGGTGCAGTGACTGTAGTGTACTCCCTACCGATGATATTGGTGTAGTCAGATGCATTAAAGTTTATTAGAGGGCTGTGAAAAGCCTTGATGCCTTCTTCTGGCTATCGTCCGGAAGTCGACTCTTCGCACTTCGGCCCTTTCATCACTCACCATTGCAATGAGGATAATCTCTGGATGAGCGAAGAACGTGTTGCTCTGCACGAATTTCTCAAGAACCTCTCTGTACTTTTTAGGGAATTGTCTTGATCTCTGAAGTATTTCCCTCGCATATTTTGCTCATTCGGTAATCATCCAGTTTTTCTTTATTTTGAACCACATTGATACATATAGCTTTATGATAATCTGGGTTATTGTCTTCAAAGCCACTGTAGGTCGTCTTGTTCCAAAGTAAACACGCATCACGCGGTTGGCCGTCATTCCGCACCTGCTGTTATCAATTTCACCAGGATTGCGACCAGCCAGCTCTTGTGGGATGCATCCACTGGCATTACCACGAGCCATGTCCAGCTGGTATTTTTGGTGTGTGCTGATGAGTGATGAATCTAGTTCAAGGTCAGGCAGATCAAGATCAATTGTCTGACATTTCACCACAGGCAGCTGCACACAGGTCTTCAGTTGGCGGCCTATTGGCCCACTGTAGCTACTTGGTCCGGTTGTCGGCACATCAAACTTCTCCATTATATGTCGAAGGGGGAATTCATTTGCGTGCAGCTGGCACACAGAAATCGGTAAGGCACGCCCCAGACGCACTTCGATAAAACGTATAGCACCTACCTTCCACTTAATTGTTGCTACACAATTCCCTGACTTTCGTATTGTCTTTTCTCCCATTGAAGTACAAGGCTATCCACATTTGGTCTATTAGCTTTTGCAGATCCTTTGCAGTCGTCGGCTCTCTGTATTTCTTCCTTTGGTGCGCAATTTTCATCCGGTCAACAACCTTTGATTTATCTTCAGGTGTGACTTGGCCGACATCCTCAAACGCTGCAGTCACGAGGGCTGCTGCAATACCGCTGGCTATGTTGTATCTCTCCGCCAAGTTGCAGGTCATCCAGGGTGTTGCGCGACGAGCAACTTGAGGATGGGTGGGAGGGTGGCTGCCTGCCATTCATCTTCGAACACAGACGGTGTGTCATCTGGAACTTTGGCGCTCAAAGACTTCAGTTTAGATCCAATTTCCTGGGCAAAGGATTTTGACGCTCTCTTTTTAAATGTTTCCTTCATTTTTGCCACTTTTCTTTCTTCTTTGACACACTATTTTCTATGTTTTTTCTGTCATTTTCCAATCAACAGTCCCAATGATAAGCTCCCTGGCTGATCTTTGGTCCTAAAGGAATGGTATTTATTCTTTCTTAGATACTATCTTTGGCTTACAGATGCACTTAGCCAGTTTTGGAAGATACTTGCATTGAGAAATATCAAACAGACTTTTAGCATCTTTCTTAAACTGTTTAAAGTCTTTTTGGACAACAGGTGACTTTTCCTTCTTTGGTCTCTTCATAATGTTTCTACATTTCTTATAACATCTCAAAACTGAAGTTAGGATGCCGTGGTTTAAGATGGCAGGTACAATACGCGTCGTTCCACACTTGCTACACACTGTTGGCGACAACCTGCAAAATCTCCTGGGCTGATGGATCAAATCCTTCGTTCTCTTGCTGCTTTTTCATCTCCACCCTCTTTTGGTATTTCATAACATCTTCAAATGTGGGCAGATTTATTCCAGACAACCTTTGAGGAGTACTCAAAAGAATTGTTGCATTCCAAAGACGAAAGTGTCGCCACTTTCATCGCACTTTTTAATTGCTACTCAACAAAAAAATAATGTAATTCACTCTGACACGCGATTCTAGCCTCGTCAGACCATACGCTAAGCAAAAGACTTTCTTGGGTAGTCGAGGCGCATAAATTGTTCCGCTAGATGGCTCCAAATTGTACTGTTGTCATGAGTAAAATTTTAATTCTTTACGTAAGGTGCAGCCTGAGACTTCATTGTTGACATTTATGGTGGGCAAAGAGCCTCATCATTTTGAACACAAAACCCTTTGTCGTAGACATTGTAGCCAGTACAGTGTCGTTGATATGAGTTTGTGGGCAGGGTATAGGAGAAGTGGGGGGTTTTCGAGACCAGAGGAGAGGGTAAGGGGCTGTATACGTACTGTCATACCCATAAGAGTGCGGTAAATTACAAAATAAGTCAATAATTAAGCAATTTTCACAGTTTTTCAGGTTTCTTTGTATTTTAAGACCAGTTATCGTATCATCATGATTTCTGTGGCTTACTTAGACAATTCCTGACATGACTGGTACAGCATTGACTGAAAAAAAATGCTTGAATCGCGACATTTACAGCCAAAATAGCGTAAAAAGTGGGTGTGTGTTGTGGGTTGCCTCCCCTCAACATAAATGACCTCGGCGCCACCATAGGAAGTCATCCTACCGAAATAAAAATTTTTCTCTGATCCTTGGGTACTACGGGGTACATTTTGCCATATGTCGGACTTAGAATTTCGAAAAAAGTTGTTTCATGATCGGCCCTAATCAATACTGATCAGCCATAATTGGCATTCAAGTGGTAGACTCAATTCCTGAGCAATTCAGCGAATAAGGCATTCGTATGAATTCAATTTGTATTACATAGAATGTTTAGTTAAAAGCGGTATTACAAAAGGTTATTATAATAATGATAATACTCTGGTAGAAATATCTCATTCTCAACTGTTTTAAATCTGATTTTCAACTCATTTTCTTTGCTCATTTAGAATTAATTTGTAACTGCTTTGTTAATGGAAACATGGGAAAATCAATTAAAAATGAGATTCAAAAGAGTTGATAATGGGTTTAAAAACATTGAACATGACTTCTAAAAGTGCTGAAAAAGTAAATACTTAAGCCAAATAATGCTTAATTGAAGCACAGTTTTCACTAGCGCCAGCTAAATTAGATATCTCTAACGTCAACAAAAGTTGACATGAAAGTCATCTGTAACTATATTTAACACACTTGACATCTTGGTTGACAATATTTCCCAGTAGGCCACCATCATTTTCAATGTATCACAAAGCAAAATCAGTCCTGCTGCTGAAGCATTACCGATCCTTACGAATGCAGAGACTCATGCATTGGTGAACTCAAAAGAATTGTTAACTTTCATTCATAATTAACAACTTTTATTGCTCTTATCGCTAGAATAATATATATAAAAAATCACAAATGCAGAAAAGTTGAATCACATAATGCTCTCCTTAAAATGCTGCCAGTCACCATCTGAGTAAGTGATCATTTACCATGCCTTTCGTTTAATGTCTAATAATAGGTTTTTTGCCGGAAAGAAATTATAGGATCAACAGACTGGATCACCAAAGCCCTAAGGCCAGAAATATAGGAGTACAAACACCATGCGAATGAGAACAGGTCATAGCTGATGTCACAGCATATTCAAGGGTTATTTGTTTACACTATTACCTCTTGAAATGAAGTAGTAATAAGTTTTTGTGGCACTGCAGTTCTCTCTTTTCGTCTCCCAAGTTATAAAAACTGTTCCTGGTTCCATCCTCATAGTCATGAGCCTCACTTCAACACTTCTGAAAGGTATGAGTAATGAAAATGTAACGATTTTATACACATAGAATCCCGAATGAATTTTCTACACCAAACAATTCTTACAAGTTACATTAACGACACGTAAAAGAACAGAAGAGGATTGATGCTTTATCTTACCAGAAATCGGTGACATCTGTCTTTCTAGACTTCGCTCACACTTTACGTAGGTTACACTGGTTACACCCAATGATTCACCCTTGTTCCACTGATTACATGGTTGGCTTCCGATGAAATACATCATGGTAGGATGGAAAAACATCGATCTTCGGCTCCTAAAAGTATTCCAAAACTTCCATGGTGATACGTGATATATAATGTGGTACAAAGATTTTTTTTGAAACTTAGATTCTTAGAGAACCACGATTGTTAAATCATACCTGTGAATTTCTTTGCTTCCATTCATTCTTCTTGCAGACAGTGCAAACAAATTTACGTAATATGCTGCATTCCAACTACTAATAGTTGTAAATATCACGAGTAAACAAACAACGGAAATTGGCTAATGACCACCACAAAAAAACTGAGCATTGACTAGCAGCAATGAATTCAAAGGTTGCAGTGTAGATTCTACGGCTATAGACACACTTTTACCCCTTCCAAGTCCCCTTCTGCCATTATTTTCACTGATTGTTTCAGACGAAGCGAATGCATACGGTGTGTTTGTGTATTCCTAGTCTTTATGATCTGGCTACAGTATACTGCATACCGGTATACACTCCGTACGCCCTGTGTATGCGTATACCAAATTTCCTGTGCTGTTGGGGTATGTACTTGTAAATTCTTCCATATATACTATTGAGATACTATAACAATGTTCTTTTTTTTTCAGCCTATGAAGCATTTTACTGTGAAGGTGAAGGACACTATGTCTGTTGTCCAGTCATGGGGAATGAAAGATTTTGCCTTATCTCTTCATGAAGCTCTTTCATTAAGTTTCGAAAATTTACAGTATTGTGATGATGATGGAAGGAAAAATGAGATGTTTCAGGAACTTCAAGTAATAACTGATATTCAACCATGAACTAAGGATTTAGTTGCATTGTTTTAATGCCACACAAGTCCCACTTAACACAAAAGTTTTCACTTTTTTCCATTTCAGGAATTGGCTAATGTATTCATGGAAGATTATGCATCTACTCTGGCCAAAAATAGAGATGCTGCTTTTGAATTCCACCTGAATGGCATAGACTTCGCTACTTCGATGCGAGATGACTTTGAAAATCCTGTATTTGCCGCTCCTTTTATTGTCATCCTCAGTATATTTATACCAGTCATCCATCAAAGTGACATAAGAAGTCTGTAAGTGTTGAACCTTCTATAAATTTCTTACTTATTTGATCAAATCTTTATGCATAACAACATTACCTAAAATGGTAATGGTCTTCCAAGGCCAGAGACAACTCAAAAACCCAGAGAGGAAATGAACTGAGCATGGGTCACAACCCTGGGTGTTGCATGAAGGAGCTCCTTTTACTTGAATACTATGTATGCTGGCTGACTGTTATCACTATCCGAAGTAATTTAACCCTCCGGTGGGCATCTCAAATTCACTCCCCCGAGTGGGTGCGCCGCGGAAATTTTACCGCAAATATAAATTGCATTCCTATAGTTTAGGAAAAGGTAATTTACTAATAAAAAAGGATGATTAAGTTGTTACAGATACATCTTTGATTGTTTGACACTGAATGTACATTGTTAATCATCTTAGTTCATATCTAGGTCCTGTTCATCTTCCCATCTCATACATGTTGTCTCTTGACGACAATGCCTCCTACATACATTATTTTTACATCACTGGCACATAATTTTTGACCTGCAATTTTTATGCCACCTGCAAACATGGCATATTACTGGTTTAGGTGCTTCAGGAACCGGTTCCTTGTTCTTATATTTTCCCAAAAATTTCTTTTATATCTTTAGTCAAGCGTCAAAATCTCTTCGATGTCACACAGCTACTGAAGCGTCCGGTGGATAATTGATCCGGATATCGGAAATACTCCCTCCTATCATGAAAAATGAATACCTGTAGACACAGGCATTAAATACAAACGGTACCATATGGAGAGCTAAGAAACTAAAATATGCTGCAATTTTCCGCGGGCGTGCCCACCGGGCGTGCCCACTGTGCCACGCGGGCGTGCGTACCCACGTGCACGCGGCCGTGCGTGGTTAAATAACATTATTGCAAAGTAAATTCGTGTTACAAGAGTAAGTGTGGGTAGAAATTAGGTATCCATTTCCAAAAAAGGGACAAAAAGTTGGGTGGGGGAGGTTTGTTCTGTAGAGTTGGGTCGATCAGTCACGAGTCGTTCAAATGAATGAGTCACTGAGGTGAGTGTGATGACTCGAGTCAATAGGTCTGAGAGAAACAAGTCTTTAGTGAACGTTTGTGCCGGCTGAGCCGCTGAGTGCAGCGCTGACTCATAAAGAAGAGAGTCGCAGAGTCCCCATGATTCCCGTGGTTCTCAAAGATTCAAAGGACTAGCTGACTCGAAAGACTGGTTGACTCGAAAGACTCACACACCCTAAGGACCACAAAGGACACACTGACTCGGAGACGTGAGGGCGTGACTGACTGAATTGCTGACTCAAAAGACTCTTCCCCATTCATTGAATCCCAGCGACTCGTTGAGTGGCAAGACTGACTATGTATTCATTAATGACTGTCAAAAGAAGAGTCTTACCGTAAGATCAGCAACTTAGCTAGATTTGAGGAGTAAATTAATTCCTTATTTCAGTATCACGTAAATGATATGATGACTTTCAATTTAAATCGTTGGTTCATTAAAAAGCTCTTTATTATTGCTGGAAATCCACCGTTTAAGACACTGTATTAGCAGTTCAGAAACTCTAATTTTACCCTCAGATGAATATTGTAGGCAGTTATTTTTATATTATTTTATATTATTATACAGATATAGGTGGTATCCGGTAAATGTCTTTTGCATTTATTAACACATTTTACAAAATTAACACAGTTTGCAAAGAGTTAACACATCGGAATCATGCTCAGTTAATTGGAGGTAGACGACCAATACTATATGAAACAACAATTATTTTACATCGATAAAACTTGTAGCTAATTATTTTAAAATTCAGTAACTCTAAACTATACTACATTCAAACAAAAAATACATTTAACCTTCCCAATTATGATTTAAGAAAATCATCATTGATAGTTTGTTTGGGCCCAGTCTACTTCTTTTTTCAGTAAGAAACTGGCCTCCCTTAGAAAAAACACGCTCACAAGGCACTGAAGTGGCCATCACACACAACCTTCTTATCATTCATTGGTGTATAGAGCCTAGGGGAGACCTGTTTTCTTCTCTTCCACCAAACAAGTGGATCAGAGGTCCTCTCCAAGTATTCCTCCTGTAGGTACTTTACCACTTCCACGATTGCTGCAGATGTTGGAGTTCCTTTCTTCTGACTAGCAACGGAGGAATCAAACTCGTCCCACATAGGAGAAGTGTGCAGGGATCTCTTTTCTTCAGGTTCAGAGTGCTCAGTAATGGGTACTTGCCTGGCTTTATTGCATAAGGCATAGCTACCTTATAACTTGTATCTTTGGAGAATGCATATTCTTTGAATCATGGATCCAGTAGACATGCTTTTCTCAGTATGGGATTAAACTTAACATCTTTAAATCTCTTCTGGAGTCTCTCCAGCATTTTTTCAGCCATTAAATTTACTTCAGGTGACTCCTAATTCAAAGAAGGGGGGGAGCAAGGGTTTTGAGTGGGCAGAGGAGGGATAGACTAAAGAAACGGCGGTTGCAGGGGTTAGGGACAGGGTGGTGACGGATGTAAGGGTTATGTGAGGACCCGGGTGGTGGGGGAGAGAGGGGGGAGGTTTAAATATCAAGTGAATTGCCCACGCCCAGGCTCTGGAGGAGGCATCTTTCATGTTCCCTGGCACCAGACTGGTTGAGCGCTAAAAACAAGAGTGCTCTTGTTTAAAGCGTACCACAAGTCTGGCCGATTTACACCGAAATCCATCCCGGCGCTTTATACTCTAGCTTGTGCACGCCAGACTGTTGGAGAACTTCCTTCTGATCTTTCTAGTAGTTTTTAATTTATGTATACTTTAATGCTCTCACTAGGGTGTTTCGGGGAGTATATATCTGCATGTAATTCTTTAGTGTGAGAGAAGGATTTCTGGTGGGCTGACAACCTGCTCACAAGCTCTTTGAAAGAGCGAGCAATATAGTATATTATATGTAATTACTGTTATTTAAAGGTACTGTTACTAGCAAATCAAATGGGATGGCTGTTTTAAATAGTGTTATTGGCCCTTAGATTCAGAAAAGTGGGCATATAGCGTTGGTATAATAGAAGCCACCGTTAATTTAAAAGGCAAAGACTTATGATCAGTGAATAACAACAAGAAGTTAATTAGTGGTAAAGAAGTAAGTAATTTTGTACAATATATGATTTTGGCATTTAAACTCTCAGCTTTATTATTTTGATTTGACTGCACTATTTGTACAATGCTTGACGTAGAGTGTGTCTTTCCTAAGAACGAATAACATAACCGCACATGTAGAGATATCAACGAGATTATTGTTTTTTTTTCCTCTGTCATTGTGCATAAAGGTGATTTAAAGATCTGATTCTGGGTAGAGTGGCCTTGGTCACATTAACCAAAGCTAATTAGTTTGCCCATTTATTCTAGAAATCATTAAAGCCATCATTACTCATTCACAATTCAGCTTTACTGTTATATGTAAGCCTCATCATTTATGTACCACGCAGTACTCCAAAGTGATTCTAAAGACTCACTCAAGTGAACGAGTCATTGAAGTGACGTGATCCGAATGACTCGAGTCAATAAAAAGAATCATTTGGCCCGCCTCTAGTTTGTAGTCAAGAGGGGGGCAATATCTGGGTAATTATGGTTAGAGATACGTGAAAATCGCATATGCGATAAATGCGATATTTCCGCGATGCACGTGAATAAATGTGACATAGGCGCGATGACTGGACTTTTTTGATATTTTTACAGCAAATTTGTCTTTTCGATAGCAAAATTCGTAAATTTAGTGCCGAGCGCAGTTGAAATGCTCCGCCGACGCTCACCGCTTATAGCTTGTGAGCGTCTGGCCAGCTGCTCGCTGGCTGGGACTCAATCAGGGTGGCGATCGTCAGGGAAAACCGGGAAAACCTGGAATTGTCCGGGAATTTTGAATTTCTGGAAAAGTCAGCGAAATGTCAGGGAATTTTTGTAACAGTCAGTGAGAAACTGGGTTAGGAAATTCTCATTATTTTTCTACCATTACGTTTATCGGCCAGTCTTTCCCACCCTTTATTTCACCAAAACATTTCACCAACTAAAACTAATGTCCGTCTCTGACGTATTGCCTCCTGTCTTCGCTTGCAGTGGCGCGCTTACGTTTTGTTTGTTTATCCAAATAGTTTTACATCGCAATTGATTTTCAATACTCTTGCAATTAAGGGGTTATAACCACGTTAATCAAATTGTTATTCGCTTCGGAAAGTCACTCGCGCTATCCAATTTTGATCCAGTCCAACAACTTGGCTTTGGTTTGTATTTTTCGCGCACCCTAGTGATAAATTTGCCGGAATCCGACAGTAAATTGGCCATTGACTTTTCCTTCGATGCCTTTTCACTAATTCTCAGCTTCCCAGAACCACCAAGACGCGACTATAATTTGGATGAGAGTTTAACTTATGAAGATTTAATATTTTTTTTTTCATTAGGATTAACATGAAGCTTTTAATGTAATGATTTAAGCTTTTAACATTTTCTGAGTTTTGACGAAAATGTAATTCAGCAGAAATAAAATATTCCAATAATAAGTGACCTTTTGGCGATTGGTCAGGGAAATTGGTAAATCCATCAGGGAATAGTCAGGGAAAAGTCAGGGAATTTAAAAATTGGTTATCAGTAGCCACCCTGTCAAACTAGACGTGGGCGCCGGCAAGCTACACCGCCGCCACTTTCGCAAGCTGCCGCCGCCGAGCTCATAAAAGGCGCGAAATTGGCGAGTTCACCAACCTAGGAAGCTGCCGGAAGACAGAAACGCTTCCCTCTCTTTCCATTTCTTCCTGGGAATGGTGTTTTTTTTCAAACTATGACCTTGACTACGGTTATTACACCGCTACCAAAGATCGTTAGATATCTATATCTAACGATAGTGACATTTTATCATTTTGTGTTTTGCCTTTCTGTCATTTGCATTTGACATTGAATTGGGTTCCTTCATGACGTCATCATGCCGAGATTGCGTCGTCATGAAAAAATCCGCTCCTGGAAAGTATGTAGTTACATTTTATCAGATCCACGCCGCATGTGCCGCCGCCGGATCGGAAGAGGATCAGCCGCCGCCACCGACAAAAATGTTGGCAGCCACGTCTGACTCAAACTCGTTGATCGGAGTACGCACCACTCTGTTCCCCCACCACCCGACCGCCCGACTTGCGTTGTTAGCATTTACACAATGCGGAGCTTTCTAATGGTATAAGGAAATGCTCCTAAAGCCGTAACGTGGTATCTGTCTTACGATTTTACGTGCTGTCTTACGATTTAAGAATAGTGACATAAGTGACGCGTAGGCGGAGAGCGATATTGGGTGGGAGCGGCGACACGTTGGCGGAGCGCGGGAGTGGACGAGTGTGATAGTGACAGGAAGGTGACAATGTAGATACGGCTCCGGTGGTTTGGGGCGGCAGCACGCGGGAGGAGGCCAGTCGGCACCGCGTGAACCGGGACACAGAGAGTTCGTTCGGTGCTCGCCGCGAGTGTGGAAGTCTTGCGGGAGACTTTTGCGTGAGTACCGCCGTTACAAGCGTACAGAGTTTTATCTCAGTGTAATCACCTACTTGTTTTGATTTTACTGGTGGTCATTTATACTCAGCTGATCTCGATACGTGTTACCGGAAAAATGCCGCGAGTTAAAATAACAATTAAGCAACGTGCGGAAGCTTACAAAAACGATAAGTTTTATGTAAATGAATCCAATATTCTCATGTGTGGGATATGTAAGCTCAGATTGGACTGAAATAAAAAAGATACCTTAGACAAGCATATTTTAACTAGTTCACATTTGGCTAAGAAAGTGTCTGTTGCTCAAGATCTGTAGGCAAGCAACAAGAGGCAAACCACTTTAATTGAGGGGAATTAAAATGCTAAGAAGACAAAAACAGAGAAACAAGATTTCATACATCACACTCTGTCAATGTGCCTCAAGGAAAATATTCCGGTGCACAAATTAGACAATCCGGCAGTGAGGGACTACCTTTCAAAGTAAGCTAGCCTTAAAAGCAAAGCTACCAGCCTTCCGAGACCTTGGGCCTTACTGCTTCATAGATGGTTACATGTATTTTTATTGGCAGCTACTAGAGAGGTTGAGAGAGAACCCTGGTAGCTTCTGTGATGTTAAGCAAATATTTCTTGCCATCTGCCAAGAAAAAACTGAGTTTGGAAATGCTGCATTCCACACAATCTGGGCACCAGTTAGCAGCGTGGATGCAGAGAGGTTTTTCAGCCAGTACAATTTGTGACTGACAGACACAACTGGCTGAAGGAAGAAAATGTTGAAACTTGTTCTATGTTGATGTTCAACTAGTTTAAATGATATTCAGGCTACTAATCTCATATTTAATTATTTACTATATATGTATCTTATTCCTTACTTTATTATTGTTCTACCTCGTAATTATTTCAATTACATATTTTGTCATATAGGTAACTGTGTTTCACCACATTTTGTCATCATCAACCAATCATACAGTATGAAAATAGACGCTACAAAATGCTATAAACTGAAATTGAAAGTGCTATAAAATAAAAATGAAATTGCTATTTACATGTATCTCTAATTATGGTATATA
The DNA here is from genome assembly GCA_963573305.1 of Pyrrhosoma nymphula. Classification (NCBI taxonomy): domain Eukaryota; kingdom Metazoa; phylum Arthropoda; class Insecta; order Odonata; family Coenagrionidae; genus Pyrrhosoma; species Pyrrhosoma nymphula. The sequence goes on along the minus strand of OY754339.1, from coordinate 40,834,923 downwards.
TCATGCCTAGTACTGTTCGTAGCAATAATAATGGTAATGAATAATAATACTTAGGGAAGGGCTGGGTTTTACAGACCATGTGGGCTAAAATTTGTCCTTAGTAGAGCGTCGGGATGAATTAGCCTACGTGTGGAGTCGCCTCTGCATATGACTTAAGGGTGAAAAAGGTGCATTTTATATGTCATCAAATACAGTACACCCTGTCCTCGATTAGTGCTCTTAATTCGTTCCCAGAAATTCGAGCGCTAATTGAAACAGCGCTATTCGAAGCATAAAACTCCATAAGGACTAATGCTATTTTAAATAAATCGTTCCCAAGTTTTATTGAAGGATAATTGAAACTGAACGAGTGCTATTATATAGATAACAGCGTGCTTTTTCCTTACTCTATATATTTGAATGATGTAGCACCGGCATTTGATGGAAAAAATTATTTAAAATTCAACAAAAAAACAATAATAAATCAAATTTAGTAACAATCTTTTGAAATTCTTGTATTGCACGAGATAACAGAAAACATCGCACATTAGAGCGCTACTTATTTTTAAAACTCTAGGCATCTTCACTAGAAAAGTAGCACATTATAAATATAATCTGTAGTTCTAAAAGGATAATAATATTGGTTGATATGCGAAAGAAATAAAAAAAGGAAAGGCTCTTAGAAAGCATACGAAAATAACCCAGAACGGAAATCGTACATATCGATATCGCACTTCGATTCAATAGAAACTTTGATTCAAAATAATATTCGAAACTGAACTAACATTTTGTTTTAAAGAAAGAAAATACTCTTTACTTCATATGAATGGAATCATAATATGCTGCAAAACAATTAAAACATACAAGATAATGAGCTAAACTCTGAAGCTAAGGTGTTAATCATCCTCATCCATTCTCTGAGAACTCTTTTTTTTAAGAAAGGTTGACCCCTGAAGGTTTGGCGAAAAATGTATCCAAAGTGAGCTTTTTTTTCTTGAAGCAGTTCTCTATAGCAATTCACAGCACAGTTTATCTCTCTCACAACCTTCGAACTGCTTTCCTCATCAGGGTCTTTTTCTACCATCAAAGCACAAGCACTATCGATGTGTTTTAATATTTCAATGATATCATATGACGTTAAACATTGTGAATTCATTTTAGCGTCATTGTGACCATGACTAATTTCCTCTATTTCCTCATATTGTTGCATTTCCGTGAGTTCTTCCCTTTGTGCTTCAATCAACTCATGAATATCACGTTGCTCGATTTCTTCTAAACTTACTTTTCGTGCGAGGTTAACTGCTTCATCGACGGCTTCGTGTGATAAGTCAAAACCTTGAAAATCGGGCACACAATCACTCCAAAGGTTTTTCTACACCATGTTCATAGTTTTTTGTCGATTTCATCCCATGATTTAGCAATGTTTTCTATAGCATGGCGGATATTGTAGCTTCTCCAGAATTCTTTTAAGTCCATGCCATTCTCAACCTCTGTAGCCTTCACAGCTTGAGCAAACGTTTCCCTTAGATAATATGCCTTAAACGTTGAAATAACGCCTTGGTCCATGGGCTGCAGAATAGAAATTGTGTTTTGTTGGTAAAAAAACAACATTGACTTCTGGACTTAAATTGCAAAGGGTTCTTGGAAATAAGAAATTAAGTTTGGTAACATTTCATGACATAGAAAGCAACATAGCATGACATCCATCTAATTTCTCTATCTTCGTAGTCATACTTAAGATTTCAGCTTGGAAACCACTGCTGTCGGCACTTTATGTGTTAAACATCACAGATAAATAATCACTCCATGGGTGACAGAACACAATAGCCTTTGACTTAAGCTAAGGTTTGTAATTGACATTGCAGTAACAAAGACAAAACCTCCCTTTTTTTCTTACACTGTAAGCACCCTGAATCCTGAATTTTTTTTTAATTTAGCACTACAAAAATCTATATCGACAAATATCAAACCTTTTTACATGTTTTTAACAAAAAGAAAGAACAAAAATGTGTATCACTTATACATTAAAAAAATGAGTATCACTCTATGCGGAGAAAATTGTAGCAATACATATTTAAGATTATTCTTAAGAGATAGGTTAGTATTCAATCACATTGTTATAATACTCATTACTTTTTTACTACAGGGCAGCACATTTGCTTCAGCGTATTGAGGATATAGAGGAGACTACAACACCTGATCCAAACGATATGGAACTGTTCAGTAACTACATGAAATATTTATCCCCAGAACCACGGTACTGAGGGTTGGCAGAATTTTTCATTAAATTATCTTTTTTAAGTTTAAAGCAGCATTTTTATTTTCATGTTATACTAATTGAAGTAGGTGTCTCAATTACAAGGAATCAGTTCAAACCAAGTACTAGGGCAGATGTTTTGAATAATTCTGTGTCTAAGTCTTGGAAGTTATCTGTGAGAAAAAATGTACCTGCCAGAATGAACTACTGACTGTTATTACCTCCATTATTCCTACTTATTGTTCATGACTAATAGATAGTCATTTTATCAAATAAATAAAAATAAATAAATATGCATTCCCTGCTTTTTTTTACCCATCCATTACCCTATTTTGAGATATTTCCACTCTACAGACTGTTTACCCTCTGGACTTAACTGAGGCACATCTGACATGCATGCTAATGACATTGTACTAATAATGCCAGTATATCTGTCAGCGCAAGAATGCCAGCACCATAGTCACTCTGGCCATGGCACAAAGGCCATGACACTATTCTGGGTCTGGAGACTAAAGCCAGTGATCATGCTGCTCCAACTGAAAGCTTCCATCCCACCTATGTTCCCATCCCACCAATGTTCCCATACCACTATGTATTTCTTCCCCTCCTAAGCTACCAATCGCCTATATCCTTAGCTTACCCACTCCAACTTACTTGCCATTAAACCCCTTCACTGAGTGATGTTGGTTATCAGCAGTATGTATCTGTTTGGGATTAGATTGTGAGAAGTAGATATTGTTCCAGCACTTGGTCATTTTACTTGAGGAAGCCTGACCTCTCACACATGTACATAGTGTTTGTCAATGTTTCTGGAGTGGAATTCGAAAATGGTTTGTTTGTGATATGGTTGGTTTTGTGGAATATACCTGCTTCTTTTACTTATTGATTGAGAATATATACTTATACTTTTTCATGCTGATTTTCTCACCTGAGTTTGGAAAGTTTTGTTCTAGATGGGCAATACTGGTGAGAAAATGAAATCCCTCCCCGTTTACGCTTCAAGGTATGAGAAACAATGGTGCCTGTTGGTCCTTAATGATAAATAATTGCACCTATTAGGCTTAAGAAATAAGTAAAAACATTCTGGCTATATTTCTTGAAATCCTCTTTATCTCCATACATTATATCCATTAAAATTGTTTTTAAATACCGTAATTCTCCTAAAATAAGCCGCACCCTGTTTTTGGAGTCTCAAACAGGGGAAAAAGTTAATGCGCGAAGTTAAGCCCCACCCTTTTTTAGTGCATCCAGTACTACCTACAGTATTAGGCATTAGAAATATCTGTTTTTACATTACCTATGTAACTGTGACACAATGTTACCTATATTATCCTTAAAATATATGCATAAATTGTGCACCAATTTGACCTTTTTCAGCGTTATTTCTTACTTTCTCCGTGGCTTAGGCAAGTTTAGCTGGCATCTGAATCCGAATGGCTGGTTTGCTCAAATCGGTCATTTTTACAATTTTTAAAGAAAGTTCTCGAATATAAGCTGCACCCCGATTTTGAGGCCTCAAAATCGTGAAAAAGAAGCATGGCTTATATTCGGAGAGAAATAAAGTATTTTTTATCACCAAGCACATTTATTTTGTTTACATATTTTCATTTCTTAGGGTTGCCAGTTTTGATTTTCCCTCACCTTTTTCTGACTTTCCAGACCAAACACAGATTTTTCCCTGACTTTTAAAAGTTACCTCATTTGAAGAAAACTAAAGAAAAAATGAGAATTATGTTAAAAGACTGTTTCTATTATTACCTTATTTTAAAGGACTTAAATGTGAAGTACCGGTACATCAGTTTTGTACATAAAATAGAGCATAAATAAAGCGTCACTTACTGACTTATCTTGATAATTAAAGTTCATAAAATAATACCACAAAAAACCAGACAGCACACAGTGGGCTTGTGATCCATGCTTCAAAACAAAACAGCTTCAATCGTGCTCTTCAGGCAGAAAAGTTCTTTATCAATGACCTGTGATTCAGACAGTTTTTCTGCTCAAAACTTTATCTATTCTTTCAATTGTTTCATTTCATCTAAAATAGAACATTTTCGGGCTGCAGACATGGCCTTTTTTTCCTTTACACTAAGTTCAGCTCTTCATGGTACATAACTCTCTCTTGCGCTTCTAGATTTGGTTATCATTGCTTTTGTGATCTTCAGATTTAGTAAACCACCAGCAGCTGTAATTCCGTCATACACTTGGGCCTTGCATTGGGGCGATTAGAGAAGAGCCCAATAGATCTTCAATGATTATTTCCTTGTTGATAGAGATGCATCTCTCTACATAAGCATTTACATGGCTTAAAATTAGCACTTTTTGGAGGGACTTATACAGGTTTGCAAACTTGTATTAACTAGATAAACAATTATGCCAAAAGTGGTCGATTCGGGTTTCAGACCTCTTGAACTGTTATTAAGATATTTATCATATCTTGTGAATCACACATCTGCTAAAATTCCCTTTCAACTACATCGCATTCTGAAGGAGAAATCCAGTTTCTTTCAGAAAATATCTTAAAGAGTAATGATCAACCTGCTTTTAGCTGTTTTTGGCTAAGCTACGACAATAGCTGGGTCGCAGAAGATTATTCCGTCATAAAGGGTATATTTTGTTGGAGATTTTTCTAAAATATTTATTATTACACATTTTAGAATACCGACAAAATCCTCTATAAATTCCTAAATTTGGTCTGTTGGCACTTTCACTTTCCTGAGTTCAGCTTTGACAGTATGTCCCAAGTTCACATATTTTGACAAAATTAAGTCAGTGTTATTATTTAGGTGTTTAGTGCATTTTTCAATCACTTCAGGCTTCACAATTAGGTGCATTAAATCAAATCAAGGAGCAGAAAGTTCCATGTGTAGGAATGGTGCCAGTGGATTATTAGTTTGATAGGTAGCTAGAAATGGCTCCAAAAACATTGCAACATATTAGAAAAAGGCCAGCTTTGGTCGCATGAGCCTGTCCTCTGCAGGGGCGGATTAAGGTCATTGTTTTGGGGGGGGGAGAATATGTATATGTACATGTTAGTTCTCAAACCTTCGTTAGTATTTTTGTCAAATTTCATAGTTATAACTTTGTAAGAGTAATGTTGTCTTCATTTTTGCGGAACAAATTATCTCCGTTCTCGTGGCACGTAGAGAGATTTCCAAAACACCACTGGCTTTGTCTTGAGTTCGGAATTAATAATTATGTATTCATAAGCACATTTAAGCACAGGTTTATTTCATTGCGATTTTTATTTATATCAAGTTTTTGTCTGCCTTCAGCGTGTGGTGACCCATGGAGGGTGACTCTCGTAGCTTACTCTCCCCTCCATTTAGTCATGCGGTGCTGCCAGTGGTTTTCATCGAAGGCACAGTATTGTTCGGTGATTCATTAAAATCCCACACTTAGCAAAGTGCAGCCTGATACATTCTTGAAGATGCCTCCCAAGACCGTGACTCTCTGAGCAGGAGATGGGGAAGGTGATGGTTAACAAGATGAAAATACAACATAAGAAATGTATTGAGCCCCAAGTGATTCTGTTATTGGTGACCGAATTTGAAAATAAGGAGGGAAGAGATGTTTGCCCACGAGTGTGTGCCAAGGGAGATGGGATCCTAATCCCTCTAGCGGTCTCATCATTCTCTTTCCCCTACCTTGTTCCTCAACTATATCTCAAGCAACATAATGCCTTCTCCTCAGCTCTTATCTCCCTTCACCGACACCCCCGTGGTGCTGTCATGCAACTCCCCTCCGTGACCTTCACTTCAGTCACAATCAGCAGTCCCTTCCCAACCGCTCTCATGCCCCTTCCCCACGACTCTCTTTCCTCCACCTCATCCCTTCCTTTTCTTGGAAAGAAAGTCGGGAGACCGTCAGCATTTACACAGCTACGATGGATTGCTGGCAGATTAAAATTACGGTTTTCATGATTCGGTATAGTAAAGATAAGGCTATGTCGGAAGTTATTTCAAACCTTTTTGATTTTAACCATATTGAATAGGGAATGTGTATATTAAGCCTAAATCAACCATTTTTGTTGACACATTACTAGGCCATGAGATGGACCATATGAGCCAAAAACGCCTATAACCTGAAATGATCCTTTCTCTTTGAAGTCTGACCTTTCTCATAAAATAATTTTCGGTAAAATTGTGGCAATCATTTTAGGCATGAACCATGTCACACTTCTTCATTGGCGGTTTGCTGCGATGGTAGCGCCAAGGCCAACCTTGGCCTCCGATTCAGCTGACGTCTTCCTCTTTGCTCTCTCCTCCACCCCTTCCGGCACCGGATACTTTTTTCGGCTGTGTTTTGCGAAGACGGTGGTAAATCATTCGGTGATGAGAATAGGCTTACAGTTTCTTCCCCCTCACGGATCGTATTTCGGCTAACTCCCTCTTGCTCAGGATGAGAAAACATCATGGCTAATTTTTGGACAAGACAAAATTTATGAGCGTGGGACACTAGACGTGGGATGCCCTGCAAGTAGTGACATATTTGGAGATATTGCTACTCTCGATATTTCAATGGTAATCGACTTCCATGTGTCAAGCTGTCTTTGCATCAAATAGAGGCATTATTCCATTCACTCATTCATTTTGTGATGTCAAATGATAATTACCGGCAGCAGGAGGCTCGATTCAGCTTATCCAGGAATGGTAAAATATCCTTTTCTGTATCTGTAAATTGCCTATCAGGCAGTCCTGCCATACAGCTGCCCATCTTAATCACACAGCCGGAAACAATGAAGTTGACAAATTTCGGGTTGATCCCTAAGTCGGGTTTAAACAATTGACGCGTCTTAACTGATTTTCCCAGAAGACCCATCGAGAAAAAATGTTCTTCGTTCCTTATTCCTGGGCGTGACGAAATTCACCTGAGAGAGACTCGTTCAGCGAGAAAGAGAAGGGAGTAACCCAAGAGGATCACTCCTTCACCATATCTGTGTAATTATCTACCCTTGCCCAGCTTCTCTTTTACCCAGGTGGCTTTCACTAGTGGGGCAGTGGGGGCCTTCTTTCGGGGACCTCCGCAGCCACCACTGACAATGAGTTGATACAGCCGATGCTCTGAATGAAACGAGGGATGCCGTATTTCAGTCGATTCAAATTGTAGCCTTACCCCGGTGGTAGTGGTGATGTAGATTTCGCACTTCCTCGTGATTTTTCTACAATCTGAAATTATGTTGCACAGCACCCGAGAGGACTTAAAAAATCTTCACATCAATAGGGCAAGTAAAGTACCTAGAGCATCAGCGCGTGCGAAGATAGAATTGGAACTCTGACCTCAAATTAGGTACATTTTCTTTTCAAGGTGATACATTGCCGCAAAGTAATATCTATTTGAATAACTTCGTAGCTCGTAGCAGAAGGTGCCTGTAAATTATGCAACCTTGACGATATAAACGAAAAATCGTTCTCTTAATGGCGAATCGAGAGAAATAACCACTCGCTACAACCGTCCAACTAACTTACAATAAGTATGTTATTACCTTTAGACCAACCATTGGTAAAAAAATCACTCGCTACAGCCAGATTCTCGCTATATACCACACTCGTAATGACAGACTTCTACAGTAAGTCAGATCTTGAATATGCAAAGCAAAAATACGCCTATTTTTCTCACTTATGCTCGTCATATATTCACAGCTCGAGAGTGCGGAGATAACTGAAATAGTCGCTCCACAACCTAATCACTCGTAGGAAAACTCCTCGGCACCTCTTACCAGTAATGATTGCTACAGTCACTCCTTGGAAAATTGTTTTCAATCAGCGTGGCTTGTTGTGCTGGGCCACAGCTCACCACTCTGAGAACAGATACAGTTCCCTGTCCCCTTATCCTATTATTTGGCTCTCAGCTCACTCCTCAGCATGCTGAAATATAGGATCCGTTGTGCAGTCGAAAGTTACATGTCGAACACGGGTAATTTTTTTCTGACTAGCATTAAAATTCTCAGACTTCCAGACCAATTCTTCAGTTTCCTGACTTTCAAGATGCATACCAACCCTGTTTCTCCTAGTGAAAACTATAAGAACCTTGAATATATTTTGATGATTCAAGTGCCTTTATTTGGTATTGTTCTTATATTTTTCTCAACTCAATACGGCTAATTACTTGCTATAATTTATCAGGAACCCTTAGAGTGCCATGCATGATTGCTAAAATTTGTGTGAACATTGCCAGAGTGAATAGCTATCAGAAAAAGTCTGGAAGCAATGCTGGCACTTTTGATAAAACTTGTCGGCAACACAGTGAGGTTGGCACTCAAAAGGGTTTGACATTGTTTTATTTGACATAAAATAAACTGTTGTGGCAAGTATTGTAATTTTAAATGATATATTTTAATTAAATATTGACTCATTGAAATAAAATTAGCCTACATCAGCCTGTATTTAATGTCCTACTTCTACTCCCTCTTGTTGATGTTTTAGGAAACTCCCTAAATAAAGCTATTGCACTTACATGCTGTTCCTACTCCTTCCAGCAGGGTTTCTACTCCTTGAACTGCAGTACATGCACACCTTCTATCTTCCCTTGATCTTATAGCTATTGAATGTTGCTGTTTCTGTGAAACAGTGCCCACAGGAAGCTTTCTTGTATACCTTACTACTTGGCAGGAAGTGAATTTTCCTATCATCTGCTTGTAGAGAACAAAATGGAAATCATTCTGTTACTCTTGTGTTTAGTGTTCAAGGGGAATTAGACTTCTTTGCACAGTATAGAATTGTTCACAATGGCTGCTTTGACAACAATGACAAATAGATATTTCTGCCACTTTTTCATTTCCCTCCCCAAGTCATTGTAGTGTCTACTCTGATCAGCTTTGTTGACACCATCCATGTACATATTTGGTAAATAATGCAATTGACTGAGGGTACAGTAAACAGTGTTCCTGTTTTTCTTTGGACATTTAAATACGTGTTATAATCAAATTTGTTTGAAGGATACAAGTATCCCAATTATCGTGCCAAACTGTTTTGGATTAGGTATTGTTCTTGGGCTCTGCACCAGGTAATTGGCTTCATATTGGCCGACGTTTCGGAAAAAGACTTGTTTTCCATTTTCAAGGTGTGTTACTATATCTGTGTAGGATTATACACTGAACTGAATTGACCGTTTGACGAGTCCAACAATTAAGCTCAGATGTCGTCTGATTGGCTGATGTTCCTTTGAAATCTTTTCTGTTCTTTCCTTATGTTTTTCATGCAATTTATTTAAGAGCCCAAGTATTGCTCAGATGAAGGCCAGTATCCTGATTGAAATTTTTTGGATTAAGGCAGATTTCGATGGCTTCCTTGATTATGCAGTCCCAGTAGCATTGTGAGCTGCAAAGAATTTTTGCATCTCCCCATCAAATGGCATGATCTTGATTGATGCTATGCTCCGCCACTGCCGACTTCTCTGGTTGTTTTGGTAATGTTTCCACACAGTAATCTTCAACTTTCTCCTGTTTGGAGAAAGCTTCGTTGGATTTTTTTAATAGCAATGGCCATTCTCTGCATATTGGTATTGTAGTAGAGATTGCATAAGTTTTATTCATAATCAGTCCCAATTGTGAAAACGGTTATCTTAATATGCATGATAATATAGTTATTATACCTGATAGGGAGCCACAAGAGCACGAGAATCAAGAAGAACGAGAAATGAATGACAGTAAACCCACAAATAGGAACTTCTATGCATAAGGAGAGAGGAGAAATTCATGGGATAGAAATTGAATGTGGGACAGCAACAGCCCTAGTGAAAATTTCATGTAGCCGCCTATATATGTAGGCCTACATGGCCTGGTGTAGCTGCCTACATGGAGTCATGCAGCTGCCTACATGGAGCCATTTAGCTGCCTACATGGAGTCATGTAGCTGCCTACATGGAGTCATGTAGCTGCCCACATGGAGTCATGTAGCTGCCTACATGGAGCCATTTATCTGCCTACATGGAGTCATGCAGCTGCCTACATGGAGTCCTGTAGCTGCCTACATGGAGTCATGTACTTGCCTACATGAATTCATGTAGCTGCCTACATGATGGGGTGTAGTGGCCAAAATTGAGTTATGTAGCTTCCTACATGCTTACGTGTAGCTACCAATATGTCTTCATGAAGCTACCTTCATGGCCTGGTGTTGCTCCCTACGTGGTTCCATGAACTCGCCTGCACAACTGAGTACCATATGGATGAGTTGCAACCTACACTGGTCAATGTATCTGAAAAAAACATTAAATATATTTAAATAATTGTCCACCAAGCAATATATACTGAAACTAATGCCATCGTAGATCTTGATGTGATTAGCAAAATCAGCTGAACCCGAAAATGAAATGAGGATGAATAAAATATTTAAGAAATATCCTGACAACCTATAAAACTGAATGACATGTAATCAATCAAAAGTTGGTACATATTGCATTCTACTTTGAACCCAGAGGTTTGCATTGTAAGTAAGGTGAATTTGGTACCGATATGTCTGTTGAAAGTGGTTGAAAATCACGTTTACGCTGGCGAGACAAAAGCTCACCTTTACCGCAATTTCATAACACAATTATAATTGGGCTAAGTTTGAATTGAAAAAGTACTTTTCATTCTTTCACAGAAATATCACTGAACAAGGTAAATATTTACCAACTTCAAATAAAGAAAAGATACTTGGTGTTTGATTAAAATATTTGGAAAATGGCCTTTAACATTCAGGTGCAAAGGCAGTCATTATGAGTGCCAAAGGGGTGGACACCTCCAGATAGCAATCCAAGAGGCGTTATCAACTAGCATGTAGATTGACAACTAAAAGGCACACAGAAATGAAAATTCAAAATGCACTCATTTTCATGCATGCCACTGAAATCACAAGTGGCATTTTCCACAATTTGCCCTATGCCATTTTCTAAGTTGAAGTGATAATGAAAACTCCCTGAAGTCATACGATAGTATTAAAAAAATAAACCTCCTCTAGGTGCTTATCCATTCAGTTCAGTGATGACTAAGCTGAGGACATTTAGGCACTAAAAATGAAGGAATAGGCAGCCTAAATAGGCACTAAAAATTTCCAAATAGGCACTTAAAATAGGCGCTTAAAATATTTTTTAATCGGAGATATGAAAAAAAATTAAAGAAACCGGTAAATCGACGAAAGTTCAATTATTAACTTTGGCCCCAAAGAGTTGGTCGATACCAGTAACAGTTGTCACTATTCTAAAAGCACCTCTAGTGGAATAACGGATTCATTAAGATGAAATTTGAAGGATCCAAGAAATGAGTACATGGCATCACTCACAAGTTAAAAAACTCGAAGTCACTCTATACAGAACGGCCACACGGCCACGACTTAACCCAAGGCTCTAGTATAGTCTCCTTACCCAAGTCTAAAAATAAACAAAAACCATACGAGCTTCGGCTTGGAAAATTTAGGCTTGGGAACCTAGGATAAGCTGCCTAACCTTTGGCTTTAGAACCAGACATATACCCACACAAGGATTAGGAACCTTGTCGAAGAAACCAAATTACAGGATTGGGATCCTCAACCAAGAAACCTACCCGTAGCTGCTATTACACAGTAATTGGGCGCGACCCCTATGGCTATAGGGTTACGGGTTCAAATGCCTGAACTAGTGGTGACAATGTCACCATGGACATTATACTAAACCATGGACAACGCATTATACTAAAAATGTCTACATAAAACAAACAGGACGACAAACAACAGAATGCATTTGGCGCCACCAAAGCAACATTCTCAACGTTGTTCATATTTTTAGGGCCGTATGTGCACGTGATGAAAAACCAAGTCGACTTTTTTAAGAGGTTTGAAACATGCTCTTTCAAATGAAAATAATTCAAAAGAGTATCCAGAAGGTCTTTCTTTTGTAAGAGCGGGCAGAAAATAACCTATTTTTGTCGTTTTTACAAATGTCATCCTCTACGTTGTCCCTATTTTTAGGGCCTTATATGGCCGCGATGAAAAACCAGATTAATTTTTTTAGAGGGTTGAAATCATTCTCTTTATAATAAAAATGATCCTAAAGAAATTCCAGAGGGTCTTTTCTTGTAAAAGCAGGGAGAAAATACCCTATTTTTGGCGTTTTTACAAAAAGTGTCACATTTTGACTCAATTTTTAAAATAATCGAAATCACTAGGAAGATGAAATATTATATTCATAAACCATGTATTGATATGTTATCATGCTCAAAGTTTCACGTTGATTGTACCTTTACTTCCTGTAATATAAAAAGCCAAAATTTTAATTTTTTTTCGATCCGCATTTTTTCGGGCCAGTTTCGCCCTGAATTTTCTACAAGGAGATCGCTTTTACAGTTATTCTTATTATGTTGTTTAATAGAGCTTAAAACTTTGTACAAGATAGCCATTTTTGTTTCTCTTGTTAAAATATCTCCTGAGATATATATCTACCTTATATATATATACCTGAGATGTATATACTATGCCTCAAAGTTACTGAAATCTCATAATCATACTGAAGAAGGCTGCGGCACGGGGTGAAAAAAAATTACTATATATCAGCAAGTATACCATCGGCGAACGTAAAAATTTACAAATATTTATTGGGGATATGTGTGAATGTCCATACAAAATTTCATTGAAATCAGTGATGGTCGAGCGGGGACCACCAGACCACTTGGCATGGAATGACCCAATAGTGTACCTTTAAGTGGGAGAAAAAGACGTTCGAACTTATGTATCGGAGGCGCACATTATTCCTGTCACATATCTCATGTATTTCAATAATTTTATCTACAGAGTATAATGCAGTATTTAGCCATGTTCCCCATAACATCAATACTGGCTGTGAAGGCGGATTAACTTCAGGCAGTATGCCTGAAGTTGATCTGCCTTTACACTCAGCAATACTGAGTGGTAACTTCAAAAACAAGATTTTGGCAATTGAAACCATCGCATGTATGCATCACGTTAAATTACCATAGTTGTTTTTCTTCTCTTTATATTATAATACTTTGGTTGATTTTTCTTTATGAATGTTTAATGACATTATTTCAACCTTGATAGAATAAAAAAGGAACTGAAATAACAGATAAGTTCTGCACTAAAGAAGTTTGGCGACGTTGAAAAGAAAATTGCTTTTTTAGGCCCTTAAACAGACGATACCAGCAGAAAAAGGCATAGACAGGTAAAATAGGCATTTTTAGGCAGTAACAAATCGCGTCAATTTCGCCATAAATGATCCTAAATGAACTTATAGCTTCATAAAATTGGTTTCCTGAGTAAAAGAAAAAATAGGAATTTTAGGCAATGTCCTCAGCTTAGTGATGACTGATGAAGTAATTGCTTATGGTTGTTGTGAATCAGGCCTTTTTTATAACCCATAGACTCCATAGCTACCTCTGCATAGCAACCAAAACAACAATAACATACAGTCACCTCTCGATTATCCGGTTTGCGGATATTCCGTGCTCTTTTCTCATCCCTACACTTACAAGTTTGAAAAATATTCCAATGGTAAAATCAGGTAAATTCTTTGAAAGTTCTATGTATCTAAATAGAATTGCAAGTTTGTAAATGACTCTTTTTAGTTTAACTTTTTAATTCAATCACAATATAATGGAAATTGTTTGCTACGTTTACGAATGATGAAAAATCATCTGCTTCTGAAATTATTTTATCCGTTCTTTCCCATTACCCTTTGCCACTGAATATTCTATCTTCCTAAAACGAACAGAATACTAAAAATACAATTGAAGTACATAATTTCAAATAAACTACTTGTAAATAAACTAACTTATATTATACGAAAAAATAACTATTTATTGTTCCATATGTTCTTACTTATCGGCCTTAATTAATAAATACGAAACAATATCAGTGCTCCCAGGCCGTTATTAGCCATTGAACAGTCATTTGTTTTTGCGATACAATTGTGCCAGTTCATTCATGTGGAAATTTCGAGAACTTCAAAGTTGATTTTTTTTTACTGTAGTGCCGCAACAAAGCTGATGCAAATGACAGAAAAACGGAAGAAAATTGTCCTATCTATAGTGAATAAACTACAATTGATTACAAGAAATGAAAAAGAAGAAACTCCGCTTAAATTGGCTAAAGAATATGATGTGGGATTACAAACTGTTCGGGATATAATTAAGAATAAAAGTAAGCTGATGAAGTTCGCTGCCACCTCGGACAGTGGTTTGGGACCCTGAAAGCGTAAGACTATGAAACGATCAACCTTTTTGTACTTTGGTTCTCTTCTTTCTTCTCTTTGGTTCTATAACCGAAGAATGTCACAACCACACTTTCCATATTTTTCGATTATCCATGCCTCGTCGTGCATCCATTAGCATGGATAATCGAGAGTTGACTGTATTCACAAAATATCAGTTCAACTTATGCTGTTGTTATATCCAGAAATTAAAGCTTTTCATTCTCAGCATTAGGATTGTAGATATTCATATCACTGACTATGCCATTTTTGATTTACATTAATGTTTTAAAATTATTTATTTTCTTCTTCTCCTTTCAGGAGATATAGGTCAAATAAATTGGATTTTTTAAAAATTTATTACTCTTTGCTAACATTTTGCATTTTTATCTATGCTTCATCAGGGCTCAGAGAGAGAGAGAAGTTCCTTCCAATTTAACTGCTTGATTATATTTTAGTTTTGAAAACGACAACGAGTTGCAACCAAAATATAATCAAGCAATTAATTTTGGAAGGAACTCTCTGAGCCCTGATTTAGCATAGACAAAAATGCAAAATGTTGGCAAAGAGTAATAAATTTTTTAAAAATCTAACTTATTTGACCTATATCTCCTGAAAGGAGAAGAAAATAAATAATAATAAAAGAGGTCATGTAAAGGAATCATATAGATGTTTTTATAGTTGCCTCTTTCCCTGCAGTGGCTAATATGCATGAATGGTTGTCATACCCTCATCACTATCATTTATACCTTCTCTAAATACTATATGATGGTACTCCTTCAATAATCTTACCCGGTGTCAAACCCGAGAAACCTTCACGTATGATACACCTTGTACCGAATACATATGAGTCATTGAGAGCAATAATGGTTTTAGTAAAAATTGCCACTTAGGGGCTGTCCATAAATGACGTCCATATGATTGTGGGGGGGGGGGGGGGGGGTCACCACCTTGTGACAATGTGTGACAGGGGAGAGGGGGGGACGAGGGGCTTCATGTGACATCCACACTTCCACTGCATATTATGTCTGAAGGGATGTAGATAGGATTGTACTACACTTCATGAAGAATACACAGGACTGCTAAGGACCACGTTTATTGGTGCTAAGTGTACAGTGGAACCAAGAGTAAAGGCAGTATGTGGCCAGTGATGCTGTACGTAGTTCACGGCAGAGGTTGGTTACTGACTCTCCTGCTCTCTCGGTCCAGCGATCCTCTCCCCCGGTTGCACCCTGGCGGCCGCGTTGGTTACCACGAGCAGGAGACGTCAACCAGGTGGCGCCTATGTGGCGAGTTGCAGAACTTCTTGGCAGACGGCTCCGCCACAATGTCTTAGTTTTACTCTGACTGTGGGGTAGGGTAGAAACTTTTTCATTTTTCATAGGCAGTAGTTAAGCCCAGACACAAATAAAATATATTTAAAAAATGAGAGAAAAAAACCAGATATTAGTGGTGGAAGTCTTCGAGATACGCCGGAAAACGGATGCTTCTCCTCTCGGTCCAGCGATCCTCTCCCCTGGTCGTGCCCTGGCAGCCTTGTTGGTTACCACGAACAGGAGACATCAACCAGGTGGCGCCTATGTGGCGAGTTGCAGAACTTAATGGCAGACGGCTCCACCACAATGTCTTAGTTTTACTCTGACTGTGGGGTAGGGTAGAAACTTTTTCATTTTTGTGACATCATTAAAGGGGGGGGTACTATTTATGACTGTGACAGGGGGGGGGGGGGGGTCTAGTTTGGTCCAAAATTGTGTGACATCATTTATGGACAGCCCCTTAATGGAAAATTGGTAGGCATTGAGGTAGTGTGCTGGGATAGGTATTTTTCTTCGGAGGACAAATAGTCAGAAGTAGACTCATCTACTCCTGGTGATCATGGCACACTGAATGGCTAAGGCTAGAACAATATCGATTGTTGTTTAGTGCAAACAGCGGCCAAAGTTGAATTTTGCAGTTCCCCTATCTGTTTCTCAATCTTAAAAAAAAACGTGATTGGAAACTGATGCTTTCTAGCCACAGTGCCGGACGGGAAAATTCTCGCCTCCCCATCTCACCATAAACGGAAGGCGTCACCCCCTTGCTTCTTATATTCTTTTGGCGATGGTCCGCCGTTTATTTATGTTTTGAAGTACTGAATCTGGGCTCGGGGACTAAGTATCTCCAATACCTCACCTCAAATAATGGTGTGCATATGAACTTACGGTCGAATATTTCTGGAAATTCTCATTTCTAATTTCTGGGCCAGGTGAACCCCAGATGCAGGGGTCCACGGTATTGTTACCTAAATTTACTAAGGAAAAGGGTCGATTACTTCAGGGTGTAGGCCTACAAAGCATCAATGTAGGACAAGAATTACCCATGCTGCAAAAGTCCTAAGTCTTGTGAAGAATGCCGTTGTATGTGTTAAAATAAGTATATTTACCCACCTACATACATCCATGCAGGTAGAAAACTGTAGACCTGCATATCAGACAATTAAGAAAATTATTTGCAATGTAGGCAGCTACATGGGTGCCTACATTATTATCTAGGTACCTGCATGTGTCCCTACATGAGCATGTAGGCAGCTATAGGTGTAGCAAAACTTGGTGGCAGTCATCCGTACAGAAAATGACATCAGGGAGAGATCATACTAGAGAGGAGGGATAAAGATCCTTATGTTCTCTCTAGAAGTCCACAACTGAGCCCTTCCATAACTCTGCCCGCTCATTAATGCTCAATTCGTCTTCAGTGACCTTAAATGCTCCGCTGGCGAGTGCCACCAAGTTTTGCTTCACCTATACATGGTACCCAACAACACTATGTAGGCACCTACATGTATGCCTACATGAGCATGTCAGCAGCTACATGGTACCCAACAACAGTATGTAGGTACCAACATGTGTGCCTACATGAGCATGTAGGCAGCTACATGGTACCCTACATCGTCATGTAGGCACCCATGTAGCCAGCTACATGAAATTTTCACTATGGAGAATACAAATACTTAGGAAAAGTTCTCATAAAAAGACAAATATAGTAATCACTCAATAAATACAGCATGGAATAAAACAATCCAGCAACCCATTCAAATAACACAATCATAGGAAAAAGAGAAATAGGCTAAAAAACAAAATTCGGAATACATAAAACAGTATATTCATGAATGGCTCTGAAATATGGCCTTTTATAACCCAGGCAGAAATCAGGAGCAATAAAATACACGACAAATATTGAAGTCCAAATAGAATAGACAAAAATAGAATCCCCAGTTTGTTCTGGAAGCAAACCATGATGGATGAAGAAGTAAATGTTGACCCAAAGGGAGAAATATTATTTAAGAGCCTTCAGTACCGCTGGCTATTTGGTTAATAGAAATACATGGTTATTATACTGAGTCTAAGATAATGCTCAATTTCATAAGCAAAAATAAATAAATTTCAATTAAAAACTGAAAATGCTGCTCAGTTTTCTTCATTCAAGCTAATCATTTATATTTAAGTTTGAAGAAAAACCAAGAGCTACTTGGATTCCTAAATATACTAGAAAATGTACAAATGGATTTGTTTTATACCTGCATTGCTAATCTTAAAAGGAACTGGGATTCATATTTGGTGAAAGCAGGATTCGGATTTGATACTTGAGATTTGGTATAAGACATTATGGAATTTACCCATCGCTAATAATTTCCCTTACTTTAAGGAAAATTCAATGTGCCCCAAAAAATATTAAAACTACTTTTTTGGGAAAAAAAAACAACATTGTGGAACATAGAGATTACAGAAAGGTTTAATTTACCATAGAAATGCTGAAGTCCTGGATTTCTCACGGATATCCTAACTGAAAGCCAATCATGATACTTTTAGCACTTGCTTAATCCAAATGGATGTAACATTCAAGAAAACAATGGCTTACACTATCTGGCTTCCCTTATTACCGAAGGCCCATTGTTGTACAGAGATGTAAAGAAATCAAGAGTAGGATAATTCATAATAATCACAATGCTAAGAAACTTGTCAAGGACTTATATTTTCACTCTGACAGTAGTAAAAAAATAATACAAGAAGAATACATATGTACAATGTTACTTTGGTTAGGTTGATGCCTAATGCATCTTAGTAGGAGGACATTTTGTGGCACCAGCTCGAGCAAGTGCATCAGCCTGGTCATTTTCATAATTCCCAGCATGTCCTTTCACGTGCACCTGAAATAGAAAGCAGCAATTATTACTAGAATCACCTTATCAGTCACCAGAGAGTTGGCATCACAAATGGATAGAGATTGTAAGACATAAGGGGTGAACATGCATAACTGATACCAAATATTGAAACAAACATTTTTTTAAAGTTTTGGTACCATATATTCAGTTGAATGGAGTAGCCTAGTTTTCTTAAAGGTTTTCAAAGATAGCTGAACAACCAGTGAAAATTTCAGCTATTACTCAGCTAAAGGCTGTTGGTAACTTGTTACAAGGGATAGGCGAAGACAATTATCACGATAATCAATTATTTTTCCCAAGTAATCGTAAAATCCAAATTATTATTCATTGTCTGATTTTTTTCACAATTGATTATTCAGAGCTTACCAACATTCTGACAAATTATCAACTGATTATCTCTTTCATATTATAAATTATCAAAAAATTATACATAATTATAAATAATATTATTTCATATGTTCTTAGATAATGTAGAGCCAGTGATGACAGTTATTCTATAGTACTTAGGACAAGTATCATGGGCTAAATTGTGTCTACTGGAGGTGCAATGCAAAAATGCAGTTTATGAAGGAAGTCAGAACTTTCCTACATAAATTGCATTTTTACTTAGGAGTATAAGTTTCATCCAGATACTAAAGCCATCTAGACCAATTAACCCTCCGTGACTTGTGGCCTATTTACTAACGTGAGAACTCATGTGGGGTGTTTCTGACACCCTATTCTTTTTTCACTATTTTTTTCAATTCTATATTTTATCAATATGAGATCGTGAGACATTATTTTTTTTAATTGGTCAATTTAAAATTGAATGACCCTATAGCTTTTTTACATTACTGTGTGTATGCAAACTTTACATTTGCTAGTCACACAAATTTTATTTATAATTTATTGTAATTACTTTGCAAAAATTGTTTGTTTTTTAGTGATAGTCTTTTTTAGATCAATTTTTGATGAAAATATTTGTGAAATGTTATGAAACAAATATTTACGAGTGGCAGCAGATATAGTATGGATAGAAGTTGGAAAAAGACTGGGTGGACAAAAATAATAGAAACAAATTCCTTTATTGAACTATTTTTTAAACACTCATTACACACTTTCAACATGTGCGATGTGCACATATTCCTTTCACAAATTTCACAGAATAATTTATTTTTTATGTCTTTGTGCCGGGACATATCACACACCTTCCACTTCCTCTCCTCCGCTTTTCCTGTGGCTCAGATGTCGAAGGCTCTCCATATTTTTCTAATTTTCTCTTAAATTATCAGGGCAAATTTTTTTGTGAACCTCTCTTGGCAATAAAAGGTTTTGTTAAGCCTTTGGACATTTCTTGGAGAAATGTTCTCCTATTAGTCTTCATTTCAAGATATATGCTCCTAAAAATAATGATCGCATTGATGCCTGATGTATTCAACAAATTGTAAAAAATCACCACTGGCCATCTCCTCGTATTTCGGGCAACACTATGAGTACCACACATTTTATCTACTGTGTCTACACCACCATTCGTTGAATTATAAAACGATATTTTCGTTTTTTTTTCACCTGTGGATGCATCTATGCTGAATTTGCTGTGCATGCTTGAAATCATTGAAATGTTCTTCTTCTTTTTAGGAACATATGATACAAGGGCCATGTTTTTCCTGAATACAAAGATGCTACTACATCTACGAAGTACCATGCAAGCCACCACTAGCCCAGACAGCACAGCCGCTGGTATACAAATGGTAAATCTCTTGTACAGTTACGAATTGTATAATTTTTGGAAAAAAATTTGTAATACAATTGTAGTCCAGCATCTTTCGAACAAATCAGTGGTAATACTATTGTAATACGGCATCAAAATACCAGGAATATACAATTTGTAAACCCATTGTATTACAATTGTAAGGCCGAAAATAATACAAGGCTTCGTGCGCATCAGGTGTTTATGTACTTCTCTTGTCCAGCGTTTTGCGTATGATACGTATTGTAATGGTTCACTGTCGGTCACCCGGATGAAACCGCAGAAACCACACATAAACGATAAACTACCCTCTTGACCAGCTGCCACCGAGGACGATTTACCAAAGATTTTTCTTGATAATATAAAATGTGGGGGATTCCCGTTTGCAGTTTATCTCGTGGTGAAGAGACTATGAGTTAGAATAAGGCGAGTGACGACTCGACGACAGGTGAGGGTGGGGAAACAGGTTTTGTAGGGACACCAAAGAATGCCAAGGACATCATTCATTCAACAATCAATTAAACTATATTCAAAACTCACGAACACTTTACATATCATTTACCCTGATGAGTGAGATGATAGGGTTAGTGATGAGCAAATAAAGGATGAATTGATCATGAAATTTACAATTTAACTGACAAAATATTAGAAGCAAAATATCAGAACAGAAAACAATATTCGTGCCGTCAAGCGGACTTATCTCAATTATGCAATTAGGCACACTTTTGAACTTTGGGAGGTAATAAAGTCCGTCCCTATAACACAGGTGATTGATTGCTTCTTGTTAACGCTGATTACATAAATAATGATATTGGAGGCAAATCACTGAGGCGTCACTGCGGTACTCAAGCCGCCTAACAGTTGCGTATTGCTGCGGACTGGGACAAAGTACTCGGACAGGGGTGGTATCACACTAGGGTCAGGGCGATATAACGTTACGTGACCTGGATGACCACTGGATGACTCCGCTCCTTGGCGCCGAGGTTCGGGCGGGACACAGGCTCGTCTTATTTGGGTGCGGTTCCTTATTCACGGAAACGGCAATCTCTGCGGCCTGGCTGCCTCTATAACCTCCCTGGCGACCACTTCAGGATGCAGGAGATGATTGTCCGGCTTGTCTCGTAGTCCTCTCTGCGCCAACTGTTAGCGTTGTCCTCTCGAGTCTTATTTCGCACGACTGTCTTTCTTTGCACTCGTAATCGCAGCATAACAGCCGCACGAGCCGAAACATAGGAAGAAGAAGAAGAAGAACCTCCCTGGGTTTCACCCGGCTTTATATGCCCCAGGTGGAAGAGGGGGGTATCGATGCACTCGTGAACTGGGGTTGGGGGAAAACACTTAGTCAGCGAGCGTCAAATACACTCGCCTGGCTGACCAGCGAAACACACACACATTTACGCACGCTCACTCACCCTTGCATTCTTCCCACATCGCGTTGGTTAAAGGGGGGGAAGGGAAAGGAGAGGAGTGAAGGGGGGGAGGGGAAAGGAGAGGGGGTGACGATTAAGATCAGGACGGGCCGAGACCGTCACATAGCCCCCCACCTAAACTATGGAGCCACTTTCGATTTGCTAGCAAAGGAAAGTCTCCAGAGTTTATTTTCTTTTTTTTAAACAGCATAAATAACTGTGCGTTAATAAAATTGACGAAATTAAAACACGACTGGAAAAAAAAGATCAAAAGCTCGACAAATCGTTCGGTTCAATCCCTAGTGGCAACCGGGTCAAAATAAGGTTTTAGATTATTAAAATTGTACACCCCGATTTCTTTTCCTTCCGAATCCTCCAAATGACATGAATTCGGTCCCGAATATTTGGAAATCTTGAATGGACCCGTGTATAAATGAAAAAACTTATGAAATAAATTTAATTTTGAATCAGATGGTCGTGGTGTTTTCAGGAGTACTTTATCTCCTATTCTGAAATCATACCCCTTTGCCCTCTGCTTACTTTTTCTCTGACGGCCCGCTAATATAAGCCTCCTCAACGCCGAACGTTGTATTTCTTTACTATCCTTTTGTACCATATCAGGTAATTTCACCATATAATCTTCTCTTGGGGGTTTATTACCGAAATGAACTTCCACGGGCGTTAACCCCGTGCTTTCATGCGTTAATTCATTAAACCACTTATTTATAAATGGAAGTACCTCAGGCCAACTTTTATGATCATTTGAGCAATAGGTACGGAAGACCCGAGACAGCTCTCTCATTACCCTTTCGCTTGGGTTAGACTGAGGTCTCCTAATTGAAGAGTAAACTACTTTAATTCCCTGGCCC
This sequence comes from Pyrrhosoma nymphula, assembly GCA_963573305.1. Lineage (NCBI taxonomy): Eukaryota > Metazoa > Arthropoda > Insecta > Odonata > Coenagrionidae > Pyrrhosoma > Pyrrhosoma nymphula. Next base: position 40,812,326 of record OY754339.1, on the reverse strand, counting down.
TCCATTTCTGTTTTCCAAGCCTTGCTTGTAAATTGGGTACCATGGTCTGACAATATCCGTTGCGGCTTCCCACATTTCTGGAAGTACTCATTTTTCATTATTCTTAGGCAATTTGGCGCCGTTGGTTTATTCAAGGGATAGACCATTACGTATTTTGAGAAAACGTCGATTACAACAAATACATATTTATTTCTAAACTTAGCCTTGGGTAAGGGCCCGTACAGGTCAATCGCGACTAATTCTCGTGGCGCTCGCGGTATAATGTTCTCCATTATTCCCTCGTAGCTACGATTCGGGTGTTTCGTTTTTTGGCATACGTCACAACTTCGCAATAACATTCTTACGCAACAACCCATGTTGACCCAATAGTACTTTTCTTTTAGCCAGTTTTCGACTTTTCTTGCACCACAGTGTCCGTATTTAGTGTGTACGTACCAAACTAGGCGATCATGGATCTCCTTTGGCATCCATAACTTAATTTCCTCATTTTTTTCTTCCTTCGCTACGTTTTCATATAACACGTTATTGACCAGCTTACTTCTCTTCATTAAGTTATCCACACGTTTAAAATCGTTATCTCCGGGATCTAATCTACCCATTATTCCATCGCGGATCTTCTTGAGTAAACGGTCCCTCTCCTGAGCTTCACCGACTTTACGGATCGCTTCGCTTGGGAATTCGGAAATATTCAATTCCAATATGGCATTAAGGAAAACGTTTCCCTCGGTACTTTCCTCCTGTCTCAGCGCGCTTCGACTCAGCCAATCTGGTACCAGATTTTTCCGTCCGGGGCGGTGTTCAACCCGAAACGAAAACTCCTGCAACGCAAGTATCCAACGCGTTAAGCGACTATTACTCAGTTTACACTTATTTAAAAACGTCAAAGCCTTATGGTCTGATATAATCGTAAGATCACTCCCCAAGACGTACGCGCGTAGTTTTTGTAAAGAAAATACTATTGCCAGAGCCTCTTTTTCTGTCGTGGTATAGAATAACTCTGAGCCCTTCAATGTACGACCGATGAACGCTACAACGGCTTCTTTACCCTCATCGTCTTGCTGAAAAAGGACCGCCCCTAACCCATAATCCGAACTATCGGTTTGTAAGAACATAGGTCGATTGAGATCCGGATGTTTAAGCATGACTACATTGAGGAAAGCTTGCTTGATTTCCTCAAAGCATTTCTGATATTGAGAATTCCATACCCATTTTTCTCCCTTTTTCAATAATCTTAACAATGGGATGGTTAAATGTGCGTATCCCTCACAGAATCTCGAGAAATAGTTACACGTTCCTAAAAAAGCTCGTAATTGTCGTATATTCCGTGGTGGTTTGGCTTCTTGAATTACTTTTATCCTTTCCGGGTCCACTTTGATTCCCTCAGGTGTTAATATGTGTCCCAAAAACGGCACTTCCATGCAACAAAATCTTGATTTTTCCCAATTTAGCGTCATACCTGCGCTAATTACTTTCCTAAATACGACCTGCAAATGCTCTAGGTGTTCCTCGAAACTCGGGGAAGCAATTATCAAATCATCCACATATGCGGTCGCGAACGAACTTACGTCATCCCCCAGTACTTTATCGAGGCATCTTATCATTGCTGCCCCGCTGTTACGCAATCCATAAGGCACGCGCTTAAATACGTATGTCCTCGACTTATACAAGAACGCCGTATATTTACGATCTTCGGGGTGCAATATCATCTGCCAATAGGCGGAAGTAAAATCAGTGATCGAAAAATATTTCATACCGGCGAATTTTGAGAGGAGCTCCTCTATCCTAGGAGGCTCGTCCCGTTCCGGGATGGTTACGCTATTTAATTTACGTGCATCCACGCACAAACGCACGCGCCCGTCCCTTTTTCTTACCACTACTAACGGGTTTAGAAATGGACTGGGTGATTTTTCTATTATACCCCCTTCGACCATGGCCTTTATTTCCTCATCTACTTTCGCAACACATGCTTGGGGTATGGGATAGGATTTTTGGGCAAATGGAGTCTCATCCGTGAGCTTAATACGGTGGGTGAATCCCCTTGCCAAACCAGGCGTCTTAGAAAAAACCTTCCCGCATCCGAGCAACACCGTTTTGAGTCTATTCTTTTGACTTGATGCTAGCCGTGCCAAACCATTTACCAATACTTCCACCTTTTCCTTCGTCACCTCGGTCTCTTTGCTTTCCTGCTGCAGTCTCGATTGTGAGAGCATATAAAATTCATTCTCTACTATCTCGGAATCAGCACTTTTTAACTTAATTTTGTTCTGCGCAAAGTCTATTATTGCCCCATTTTCCGATAGCCAATCAGCTCCTAGAATTAATTTCCTAACTAGGTTCTTTACTACTACACACACAACTTCGTTTTGCCGGCCGTTTGCAGTAATCGGAATTAGGGCTTGCCTAGTTATCGGACACGACTTCTTATTATTGGCACATAACAAAAAGGATTTGTTTAAAGGTAAGATCGGAATTTTTGGTTCACGACTGCATAACGTTTTAAAAAACATTTCCTCAATGGCAGATATTTCGCTTCCTGAGTCTACTAATGCCTGCACATCGATCCCTAGACAGTTCACCTGTATTTGAGGGCTCACCCTCCCTCTCGCGACCTTCGCCTCCTCCATAAGTAAGTCGTCCAGAGGATTCCCTTCTAAAGTAAAAGTGGCTAGTATCGGAATCGTCCCCTCCTCCTGGCATTCCGCGTCGATGAGACTTCCCGCCACTTGACTCTCACTCTTGCTTTTAAATGAACTCATCCCCAACGTCAAATCTCCTCCCCTGTCCGCCTCGCGGGGACCACTCGATGCGGACTCTACCAGTTTAAAGAATTGTCAGTTATGGTGGAGGAAGACGCATTGTTCGCAGCGGGGACGTCGTTTTGCGCGATCTCAATATGACTCCTACCTTGTGGGCCTTCGCACGACACATTAAAATTGTCAGAAGGTTCCTCACGAAGTAGAGGCAAAACGGGGGGCTCCCCTCTTCCTAATCTACCTCTCATGTTCGCTCGTGGCGACCCACCTCTTGCCATTCCCCTCCCTCTACACACATTCATGGTATTTACCTGCGGCGGCTGATCTCGGAAGCTAGGGTTCGGTCTCCGATTACCTTCATTGGTATCATCGTAATAACCTAACAGCCTAACTAGTTTATCTAATGTTTCCGGCTCCGCGCTTTTGAGTAAATTTTGAACCCAGGGAGGAAATTGGCGAAGTAAGCAATAGCTAAGCTCCTCGTCACTTATCGGCGGATCGCATGATTTGGCCGCTGCTATTTTTCTTAGGGCATATTCTTTTAATGTTCCGTCAGCTGCTCGTGAGTAAAATCCATGTGTCACACGCGCGCGGTATTCGTACCGAGCATGAACACTCCAATACTCCTTAAAAAATTTCTCTCGCACCTCCTTGTATTGGATGGGGACGGGTCTAATGGTGTTCCTCCATAACCTGGCCGTTCCTTCCATTAAACTCAAAAATGTCAGTGGCCACATAGACGGCGCAATTCCTAACAATTTAAAATAGTCCTCGGCTTCGTTTACAAACTCAACCGGGTTTTGATATGCGCTACCTTTAAAAATGGGCTTGCTGACGCATGTACTGGGAAGGACTATCGGGTGGAATCCCGTTCCCATTTGTTCCCCATACATTACGCGTTTCGAAACTTGCTCAATTTTATTTGAAAGGCTCTCCTCACGACGGCGAGCTTCTTCGACACTCTTGTCAATTTTTTCAGACAAACTCTCCTCGCGACGGCAAGCTTCCTCCCTCTCCGCTTCAATTAAATGTTCGACCTTCCTATCCAAAATATCTACGTTGGCCTGTATCTCTCCCGTTTCTTTCTTAAACTCATTCTTCACGACATCCACACGTCCCATTACCAATCGCATAATTTCGCTAAATCGCTCGTCCCTTCTTTCCTCCCGTTCTAATTCCTTTCTTTCCCGTTCCTCCTTCTCCTTTTTATCTCTTTCCTCTCGTTCTAATTCCTTTCTTTCCCGTTCTATTTCCTTTCTTTCCCGTTCTTCCTTCTCCCGTTTATCTTTTTCCTCCCGTTCTAATTCCTTTCTTTCCCGTTTTTCCTTCTCCCTTTTATCTCTTTCCTCCCGTTCTTCCTTCTCCTTTTTCAGCCAATCAATGACCCACGTGTCTCCCATGTTTAACACTTCTTGCGCGGGGGGCGTCTCAAAAGGCTCCGTTTGAACGTCAGCGGGAATAGGTTGGGATACTACTTCTATGATTTGTACCTCATCTCCTTCGTCCGAGTCATTCAACCCACTCATGTCACGCCCAAGCATAAATATATCGCTCCGACTGACCATTTTTATTTCTTATTACCGCGAACGAAACACAACTAATCACACTACACGTATAAAAAAAAATCACTCCTACGATTTAGTTTCACCGTTATTACGTAAATAATAACACCTGTAATCTTAGAATCCCACAAAACTCTCGGCAAATAATGCTCTTTTTTCAAACCCCACGACAAATTAAACAACACCTTATCCAACGAAAAAAAAAATGAAACTAAGACACAAGGTCTCATTCGAGAGATTCAAACTTTGCAAACAAGTGGTCCCTGTTCGGGCGCCATTATGTAATGGTTCACTGTCGGTCACCCGGATGAAACCGCAGAAACCACACATAAACGATAAACTACCCTCTTGACCAGCTGCCACCGAGGACGATTTACCAAAGATTTTTCTTGATAATATAAAATGTGGGGGATTCCCGTTTGCAGTTTATCTCGTGGTGAAGAGACTATGAGTTAGAATAAGGCGAGTGACGACTCGACGACAGGTGAGGGTGGGGAAACAGGTTTTGTAGGGACACCAAAGAATGCCAAGGACATCATTCATTCAACAATCAATTAAACTATATTCAAAACTCACGAACACTTTACATATCATTTACCCTGATGAGTGAGATGATAGGGTTAGTGATGAGCAAATAAAGGATGAATTGATCATGAAATTTACAATTTAACTGACAAAATATTAGAAGCAAAATATCAGAACAGAAAACAATATTCGTGCCGTCAAGCGGACTTATCTCAATTATGCAATTAGGCACACTTTTGAACTTTGGGAGGTAATAAAGTCCGTCCCTATAACACAGGTGATTGATTGCTTCTTGTTAACGCTGATTACATAAATAATGATATTGGAGGCAAATCACTGAGGCGTCACTGCGGTACTCAAGCCGCCTAACAGTTGCGTATTGCTGCGGACTGGGACAAAGTACTCGGACAGGGGTGGTATCACACTAGGGTCAGGGCGATATAACGTTACGTGACCTGGATGACCACTGGATGACTCCGCTCCTTGGCGCCGAGGTTCGGGCGGGACACAGGCTCGTCTTATTTGGGTGCGGTTCCTTATTCACGGAAACGGCAATCTCTGCGGCCTGGCTGCCTCTATAACCTCCCTGGCGACCACTTCAGGATGCAGGAGATGATTGTCCGGCTTGTCTCGTAGTCCTCTCTGCGCCAACTGTTAGCGTTGTCCTCTCGAGTCTTATTTCGCACGACTGTCTTTCTTTGCACTCGTAATCGCAGCATAACAGCCGCACGAGCCGAAACATAGGAAGAAGAAGAAGAAGAACCTCCCTGGGTTTCACCCGGCTTTATATGCCCCAGGTGGAAGAGGGGGGTATCGATGCACTCGTGAACTGGGGTTGGGGGAAAACACTTAGTCAGCGAGCGTCAAATACACTCGCCTGGCTGACCAGCGAAACACACACACATTTACGCACGCTCACTCACCCTTGCATTCTTCCCACATCGCGTTGGTTAAAGGGGGGGAAGGGAAAGGAGAGGAGTGAAGGGGGGGAGGGGAAAGGAGAGGGGGTGACGATTAAGATCAGGACGGGCCGAGACCGTCACAGTATGTATTATCTTTGTAATGTGTAATCCAAGAATACTAGGTATAATCTTTGCTGTGGACGCTTTATCACGAGCTACTATCGCCAAATCATGGTAAAATCAAGATATTTTGCCATTAATCGCCATTCAACTGCTAAACATTTATCGCATGCTAGCCTGTGGAGCATCCTTCGACCGAAAATTTGGCATAAATGGGATGCTTGCAAACAATTCGGAGATCGAGTAAACACTACATTGATAGCTTTACGTAATTAATTTCTGTAGGTCATTATATTATTGTTATGCTTTTATTGGTATAGTCATCATTTTTCTCCTTTCCACATTCGTACCTATGAATATACATATGTTTATTCATGTTCGTAACATTTACGCAAGTCCTCCTGAATTTCTTTCGTATTACCTGCGTGGGAATACGAAAGAGATTCTGTTTTGTAAAACTATTGTAATTTGGCTCAGTATTACCACCATATTTCAGTTTGTAAAACGATTGTAATTAGGCTCTGTAATACAAAGTTATTACCGGAAATTTTACGATTGTAATACAATTGGATAAGTTACGTCTTCATTCAAATGTAAACAAACGTATGTTTTATGGAAATAATCTAGTTTATTCTCATTAATATTGACTTTGTAGTCATCCTATTTGGCAACATAGGTTTCAAGTAAATAAAGCCTTGTAACGGTTATCGTATAATTGGATGGTATTTCCTCGAAATATAACGGCATTGACATTTAAAAATTAGTTCTCGAAGTCACTTTGACGCATGAGAATGGCCACATATATAAGACTTTCTAGGTGCGCAAATTTAAATTGCGAGTAAACATCGATAGGCGTTATATATGTCGAGATATGTGAAGTTAGTTAGGTAGGCACTTGGTAAAAGTAATGCACATCGCATATTGTCAGTGAAATTCTGAAAATGCGGAAATAATAATAATTTCACCATATGATATTTTTATTTTGGTATCCAAGAAAGAAAATTATTTCGATGGTTACAATTTTGCCTCCATAAATAAAAATTTCATTGCCAAAGACACAAGAATTTTCTAGATTGATGATCAACGTTTTGAAGTAGGGCCAAATTTTAACAAGATACCCCAGTTCCATATCCCTGCTGGTTTGTAGCTGGGGTGCAACTCGGCCGTGGAGTTAGTTTCAATTCATTCCCAGTTACAGAAGTCTTCATACAGACCAGTTACATAGTTCTATTCCAGTTACAGAGCAAGAAATTTCCACGTGGGTAGTTACGAAAGAAATTCGTCATTTTGTAAAACTATTGTAATTTGGCTTTGTAATACCATCGTTATACAATTTGTAAAACAATTGTAATTTGGCTCTGTAATATGCCTAGTAATACAATTGTATTAGCGGACATTTGACACAGTATTACGATTGTAATACAATTGGAATACGAATACCCCATTTTTGTAATACGATTGTAAAATGACTGTAATACAGTAATATTTCCAAATTTGTGCTGTCTGGGAGGGTGTGTGGCACGGGTTGATTCCACACCAGGCATGCAGCACTCGTCCCAGCACAAATCAGAACCTAACACGCTCTCCCTGCCGCTAGGCGCAGGCCTAAAGCAGTAAGAAGAACAGTGCGCAGTCCAACCAGAATACTCTTCTATAACTACACTCCTCCCTACTTTTCGCGTCAACAATTTCAGGGGGAGGCTCCACCTTATTCTTCCTCATGGTCCCCCTACCATAGTCAAATTTCTTTGAAGTAAGTCTTCAAAAAGTGGCACAATCATGAACCAACTGTCGGCAGTCACGTTCCTCCCCGTTCCCAAAATTAAACTGACAATCTGTTTAACAACTTCCCTAGGGCTATTCTCTACTAAAGGGACCATCTGGCTGACCCCTGAGATAAACCTCCTAGTTTTGTGTGTAATAGACAGTAGCATCTACGAGAACAAAAATATTTATCCCATATTTGGCTGGTTTATTCAGTAAATATTGGCAGAAAGAACATCTACCCCAAAAAGGTATTAATTGCTCATCTATAGTAGCAAACTTGCTGTAAAGCTCTTGAAATTTACCCACAAGCATCACAGACCTCTCGTATCAGAGTCAACTTATACGTTTTTCTCTTATTTTCTCTGTCTCTGACATAAAATCGTAAACATTGCAGTAATATTTTAAATTTCTGATACATAATAAATTGATGCCCAAAATATCTCCACACCCAAACCATCTAGATGCCACATATCTATATCATATACCAGTTCTGGCGACCTGATCTGTTAGCCCCTAAATAAAAAAGTAGCTCAATGAGACATCTGATTTCAGATTCGCCCGTAGGGTTGGCATCTCTTTTTTGGGAATAATTTTGCAGTGTTGGAGCAGTTTTCTATGTCCCTCTCAGAACATAAGTAGGTCATCTAAGAGAAAAAAAGTTAGGAAAATTATGGAAAGTTTTTACGATACCTAAAATTTTAATTTATAAATTATCAGGGAGTAAAAATATCATGGATACTGACCTAGAGTTTTTTGCAAATCTGTAACCTTTCCACCAACAACAGTTTCCAGGAGAAAGAGTGCTCAGAAATAAATGATGAAATTTATTCCTAAAATAATGCAATGACAGGCGTATCTTGTTGTTTCTTTTAGGAATAAGATAAAAGGAAACAACAATGATGAAAAAAGATTGAAAATTTATAAAACGTACTGAAGTCTCAGTAAGCTGAATCAAAAAGATGTATCGATTGTAAAAATTAGATAAATGCTATCATTTAAATTAAATAGACTAATCAAATATTAGGGGGAACTATAACTTGTGACAGTAGTATCTAGATAATACACTAAACACAATGAGAAGAAAACCTCCACTAATTACGGATACGTTTGCAAGCATTAAAATAACACTTATAAAATTCACCCCGGAGAGATGCGCACTGTCTTCAAAAAAGCATCTCGACCAAGAAAAAAAGGAAACTAACCATTTTCACAGGAGAGGTCGAAACAACTCCAGCTACTGAAAAGAAGGGGACATAAAGCTCGACCAGAAAAATATCCCATCAAAAATAAGATGCTGGGGTGTTTGGGACACTCCGTGTGAGCCACGGTGGGTTAAGGAAATCAGTTTCTAGAAGAAAACATTACTCACAAACACCACATCCACGAGCATTCTAGCATTGTTGAGAAGAATAAGCTCATCTTTGTTCTTAACTGGCTCCCCACCAGCTGTTTTCCACCCATTTTTCTGCCATTTCTTAATCCAGCTTGTTATAGCAGAAATGAGGAAGCTCGAGTCAGTGTACAATTTCAGTTTTTTCACACCTGAAAATATAATAAAGAAATCACAACACGGAGTACACACAAGATGCATGAAGTGAGATACTAAAATTTATAAAGGCTGACTTATAAGACCATTAGGTCAGCACTGAAATCAGGGTCAAGAACTCAGAACCAAAGTTGGAACTTAAATCGAATTCAATATGTTGGAGCCTGTGTTTACACAATGCTAATTTCATTATGCAGAGGCACTGCCTGGGCATTTGCTGAAATACGTAACCTAAATAAACTGCATATTGGTCTGGCATCTGTACTATGTATGTATATTGATTACAATGCATTCTAAACAAGGTACAGTGAACCAGTTGAGCAGATTTCCTCCATTACAATTTACATGATAAGATTATTTGAATAGATTCCAGCACCACCACTGTTATTCTCTCGAAACACTTGACTCAACTCCTACCCTGTGATTGGTCATTGGATCCAAGAATCAGATGTAAAATAAAATACTTAATTATTTCCGTTTTCCACAGCACTGAAGTAAGCATTATGTAAAAAGACCAGAAGGATATTCACGCAACCATGTCCTAGGGAGTGAAAAAATCCACCATGGTAGGACTCAAACCTACGACCCTGGGGAAACTTTTAGTTCAATTATTTCTTGAGAAAGATTCACAGTTTTTTATGTATGTATCATAAACACCATGGGCAATATAATATGCCTTCCTTGGCAGACTGCCATGCATGCAATGTTGTTTTCCAACCAGGACCCTGCACTCTGCCCAAATTACCTTCTCTTCACCACTTCCATAGCTCCTTTGCACAATCCAGATGCATTTCGGTAAGTTTCCATTTCCATTTTCAACAAGTATCCACTTCCCTAAACCCACCAGTATTTACTTCATAAATATTTATGTATACATTTAATTATTTTATTATACATACATCCTCGATGTTTTTAACAATGAGGGCCCTTGAGGCAAAATTTGGATTTTGGATTGGACCCTCATTCTGGGATAAAAAGGCCAAATTTCTAAAATTTCTCCCTGAGACATACAGTTCTGTTAAAAAAAATTGTACCACCTCTGTGCCGAAAAATTTCTAAGTCCCAAGTTGATGATGATGTAACAACGCGGCCAAACCTCACCCCCCTGAGCGGGGGAGCAATAAACTCTCCAATCGGAGCAAGGACCCTCCCTCCCTGCAGTTGGGCTATGGGAAAGACCCATGGGGGGGTATTTTGACCTGCAAAAGGGATTATTTCTGAGGGGAGGGGTAGGGTTCCTTTTCTTGTGATGTGTGAGCATGAAGGAAAGGGAGGTCTGCGAAGTTCAAGATCAAGCACATGCCAAGATCCCTCGTTCAAGACAACTGCCAGCAGCCGCAGAAAACAAAGGCCTACCTTAGGTGTCTATCCCCGGAGCTCCTTTCGTTTCTTAAGATTATTTTATTTTATACACGTATTCATTAACGTATAAGCTTACCTAATTTTTAACGTGCTTTCTTTATCTAGAATTCCTTGAGATGTCACAATCCATATTATATTTGAAATGGTGCAATCAGGATCAAAATCGAACCTGGATCGAAACTGGATCACTGTATTTCGCTCTGCAGTAACCTATAATTTCAGGCTTGAATTTTAGCCCACAACTGTCCTTGCAAAGTATTGTGGAGAAACATTTTCTTGGAGCGATGTATTTATGCGAAAACAATTGCATCATTTTATAATGATGACTTTTGAATTTCACATTCTTATAGCAAATATGTTCGTGATAATTTGAGGCTCAGAAAGAGGGACGTGCGAATTGAAAAATGCACCTTTCGTACTCATCCCATTGTAAGCGTGCGCGCAGCGGTCGGCACTAGCGTCGCCCCGGTGTTGGTCTCAGCTGAAATGGTAGCCGCCGGATGTGGAATCACATTTAGGTGTGGCTCCTCTAACACCTGGCGGCGCCTTGCCGTGGGATCTTGCTTCGTGGGAAGATGCACGGGTAAGGTAAAAAGCTACTGCAATTGCCGGCCAATAGGGAGCCCTCGAGGGGGTCACGCGGTGACGCGGTGCTGGGCGCTGCGTGGTGGCAGGAGAGACTCGAGCAGTCTCGCGCGGGTGACCGATAAACATGTATTGTGTGTGCGTGAATAAATTGTAAAAGCAGAATTTCCGACTTGTTCCCTTACTGCGTCTTCTCCGGACCAAATCCTTTTATTTAAGCTAAGCGCTTACAATTGGTGTCAGAAGTGGGATTGCCTCAAGGCGTTGGGAAGTGCGGTAATACCAAGTCGTGAAAAGGTGAGTGACAATGGCGAGTCGCGTTAGTTTATCGGGTCGTGAAATGGAGCTCCAACAGGCGGTGGATGAACTTTGCACGCAGCTACGGGCCCTTAAAGAAGAAAACGCGATTTTTAGGGCCCGTACAGTAGACGTGGCCGGAGCAGGGGAGAACTCGAGGAAGTCATATTCAATGATATCGGCGATTGAAAGCTTTTCGGGATCCACAGGGGAAAACGTTGAAGCATTCTTTTCGCAATTAGAACAAGTGGGAAGGTTGGGTGGCTGGGATGATGAGGACAGGCTAAGCGCGGTCACACTTCGCACACGCGGAGGAGCCGCGGATCTCCTGAGGGCGAAGACGAGGGCGGGGGGGGCCTTGAACTACCCCGAAGCAAAGAAGGTGCTGTTGGAGAGATATCAGGGGGTGAAGAATAGGAGATTTTACAGGGAGATGCTGGCAAACGTGCAAATGGGCCCAGGGGAGCTAATAGAGGAGTTTGCAGATCGCATCCGCGATATAAATAGCCATACATGGAAGGAGGAGGGTGATGCTGCCGTGGCTGCCGCTCGCCGGTCGGAGGCGGACGAGAGGGCTTTGGATGCCTTCCTAAATGGTCTTCCCGGCAGGGTGGGTGAGCACACGCGCCTCGCAATGCCGGAGACGTTTGACGCCGCTGTCACCGCAGCCGTGCGCGTGCGGGAGGCCGAGCGAAGGATTCGACCAGAGAAAGAGGGGCGAGAGGAAAGAAAAATTTTCGCGGTTCGTGATGGAGCCTGTCACGCCTGTGGCCATTTTGGGCATCTCGCAAGGGACTGCAAACAGAAGGGCAGAATGCAGTGTTTTAATTGCGGGAAGGTAGGACACTGGGCCCGAAACTGCCGGGCGCGAGAACAGGGTAGTTTTAGCCAGCGGGCTGAGATGCCGTTAAACGGTTCCGGGGCCGAGCAAGTCGCCCGCAACGGCCCCAATTAAGGATTGTCCTCCCGTGTGTGCACCGCGAGGGGGGAGTGAAAGACTTGGCGGTGACTGTGACGTGTGGAGGCATGCGGCGGCGCATGTTAGTGGATACAGGAGCGCAGGTGAGCCTTTTAACTAAGAAGTGCTGTGGGGGCCGAGTACCGAAGAGGTCTACGTTCCGGATAAAGGGATTAAATGGAGGGTATATTTGGAACTTCGGAGAGGTGGTGGTTCCGTTAGGTTTCGGCGATAGTGTGTATAACCTAAAGGCTCAGGTTGTAGACAGTTTGGGGGGTCACGAGGGAATTTTAGGAATCGACTTCCTCCGCGAAAATGGGGCAATAATTGACGTGAGCAAGGGCGAACTCACAATTGGCGGGCGCATAATTTGCCTGACTGAGAGTAGAAGGACGGAGCCTGTGGAGATTCCGTCGCGGCCAACGGAGATTGGCGGGCCAACGATGGAGATAAGGACGGAAGGCGTGGCTGCAGCGGCGTGGGGAGGCGGAGCAGCGAACTTCGCGGAGGAGAGACCGAGAGACGCAACGACGAAGGACCGAGCGAAGGAGACGGGAGACGCGGGGAAGGAATGGCGCCGCCCCCGGGTGAATATGCCGGTGCGGCTTGTTTCAGCGGAGGTCATCCCAGCACGGAGCGTTCGTCTCATGACCCTCCCCCTTGGTGGCGGCTGGAGAGAGGGCCATGAGTGCATGGTTGAGTCGGCGCTGGAAGTGGACGACTGCTGGGTGGCCCGATGTGTTTGTAAGGTGAATGGGGAAGGAGGTGCTAAGATCCAAGTAAGTAACTTTGGAATGATAGATGTAACTCTGAGTAAGGGTACAGTGATCGCGATAGTGAGCGATGTGGTGGAGACAGTGAATAATGGGTGGGACGAAGATGCAGTGCAAGGGAACGGGAGTGACAGGGACGTATGCATTTCCGTGTGTAAGGCTGGTGACGATAATTTTAAGGACGAGATTGCAAGGAAGTTGTCCCATCTGGATATTGAGGAACAATCGGTACTGCAGCCTTTAATCGGAAGGTATAGTCATTTGTTCTCGCCATCGGGAACACCCCCGGCCACGCACTTGGTAGAACACCACATTCCTACTGGTGATGCCCGGCCAATTTACAGAAGACCCTATAGGACCCCACATCACTTGAAGCCATTGATAGACGATTTCGTGAAGGAACAATTAGAGGGGGGTATAATTGTGCCAAGTCACAGCCCCTGGGCTTCGCCCATCGTGATTGTACCGAAAAAGTCTGAGGACGGAAGGCCGAAGTATCGGTTTTGCATCGATTTTCGCGCTTTGAATTCAATAACTAAGCCTGATCTTTATCCTTTGCCTAACATTACCGAAACACTTGACTATTTGGGGGGATGTAGGTATTTCACCACACTTGATTTAACTGCGGGTTACCACCAAATTCCGATGGCTCCAGATTCGCGTGAGAAAACCGCCTTTATTGTGCATAATGGATTGTATGAATACCTCCGAATGCCCTTCGGTCTTAGAAATGCCCCAAGTGTCTTCCAACGCTTCATGGATAGTATTTTTAGAGAAATGTCTCCCACGGAATGTCTAGTGTATCTCGATGATGTCATCGTCTTTAGCGGCTCAATAAAGGAACACGCTTTGCGTTTGGGCAGAGTTTTCGAAAGGCTAGAAACGGCAGGATTGTCATTGAAATTGTCTAAATGCCACTTTGCCTTTCCGCAAGTGAACTATTTGGGACACATTATTAGTGCAAAAGGTATTTTTCCGGACCCTAGTAAGATTTCAGCGGTAAAGGAATTCCCTACTCCGAAAACAGTGAAGGAAATACAATCCTTTTTGGGCCTAACGAATTATTACCGTCGGTTCATCGAAAACTATGCGGTTATCGCCCGGCCGCTTACATCGCTCTTAAGAAAGGGTACCGCATTTGTTTGGACACCCGAGTGCGACGAAGCAGTGGAAAATTTAAAAACAGCGCTTACGAGCAGTCCCGTATTGGTGTACCCAGATTTCTCTTTGCCTTTTACCATCTCGACAGATGCGAGTAATTTCGCAATAGGTGCCGTTCTGTCTCAAGTGATCAACGGTGAGGAACATCCGGTAGCATTTGCCTCACGGCAACTGAAGAAATCTGAGCTGAATTATACCACAACAGAGAAGGAATTGGTTGGAGTAACTTGGGCCGTCAATCAGTTTAGAAATTATGTTCTCGGACGAAAATTTACCATTGTGACGGACCACGCAGCCCTCACGTGGCTATTTAATTTAAAGGACCCCAACGGCCGATTAATGAGGTGGACATTAAAACTGGGTGAATACGATTACCGGGTGGTCCACAGGCCAGGAAAAATCCATGCAAATGCTGACGCCTTGAGCAGGAAGGTTTGCCATGTATCTGCCGAAGAAATAATTAATTTTGGAGATGAGCAGAAACGAGACCCTGAGTGTGTAAAGTGGGGAAGGGAAAATAATTTCGTTGTCGTTGGGGACGTTATTTGTAAAAGACACAAGGGAGGAGATAAAATAGTGGTACCACGAAATTGCAGAGAGAGAGTCTTGCGCCAGTGCCATGATCATATACTTTCGGGACATCTAGGAGTACACACCACCGCGAGTAGGGTCAGGAGGGACTACTGGTGGCCAACGATTTTGAGAGATGTCAAGGAGTATGTGAAGCGTTGTATAGCCTGTAGCCAGCGAAGCCCTTACGGTAAGTGTAGGGCCCCTCTACAGGCACTACCAGCGGCGGAAAGACCCTTCGAGTTCATTGCTATTGACGTAGTGGGCCCTCTTCCAAAGACCGATGGTGGGAATCGATATATTTTGTCTATCCTAGACCATTTTACAAGATACTTGGTAATGGTGCCTTTGCCCGACCAAACGGCCGAAACCATATCCGTCGCACTAGTAAAACAATGGATATTGAAATTCGGGGTGCCGGAGTTATTGCTTACGGATCAGGGGACTAACTTTATGTCCGATCTTTTCCGACAGATTTGTGGACTATTGAAGGTAAAACAGCTAAGGACCTCCCCGTTCCACCCACAATGCAATGGCCGAGTTGAGAGAGTTCATCGGACAATCGCAAATATTCTTAGCCATTACGTGAACGTACGAAACGACGACTGGGAAAAGCACCTCGCATTTGCCGTGACTGCGTATAACACGAGTAAACACAGGAGCACTGGGTTCACCCCGCACGAGTTGGTTTTTGGACGGCAGATGGCATCACCTTTCAATTGTCTCGGAATGAGTAGCTCAGGAAAGGAACACCCTGGTGTGACAGGACTACGAGAGAGGTTGAAGGGAATGTGGAAACAATGCGCCCGTAATGATCGTTTAGCAGTGAGGAAAAGGAGGGAAACGGTTAGAGGAAAGGGTAAGGTGAGGGAATATAGAGAAGGCGACTACGTATTTTTAGGTGACCCTTGTTTAAAAATAGGGCAAGTGAAAAAGTTTCATAGACCGTGGAAGGGCCCGTATCGCGTGTTGAAGGTAACTTCAAAGTGCAATCTAATGTTGGAGCTTCCATTTCGAACCCTTATTGTGCACATAAGTCGTGTTAAGCCTTATCACGGTCCTGTTCCCCCCCCTGATGCAGTGAATATTGGTGATCGCCCCCGTGGACGGCCAAAAAGAAACCGAATCACCGCGCGAGTTCCGGAGCCAGCTGATCCGACCCCCCCTGAGTGGGAGGACGAGTGGGTGGAAGGTCGAGGGGAATCCTTGGTGACTCAAAGCACAGGAGGAGGAGACGTCAGCGCGGAAAGGGAGAACACCGTTGCCGTAGAGGAGGAGAAGTCCCTCCCCGCTTCCCCCTGTGTTGGCCATTCCCCTCCACCCCCTGTCCATCATCAAGAAGACACTGCCTCTCCGCTCGAGGTGGAAGGAGTCGTCACCCCTCATCCCCCTCCCGCCCCTCCGCTCGAGGTAGAAGGAGTCGCCGCCCCTTATCCCCCTCCCCTCCCCCGACGTTGTCCATATCGTTTGCGACCGAGAAGTGGACGCGGTGAGTCATCCCCACCTTACGTGATTCCCCCGCCTGCATCCTCTCATCGCTATTATCTACGCCCGCGGGAGGCGCTGACACGATGGGAGGAGGAAGAAGAGGATCTGGAGGACCTTTAAAGTGTTGGGTTTGGTTGTTGTGGGTGGTGGGGTGTGGTTTGGACCCTACTAGGGGTCAAGAAGTGACACCATTAAAAAGTGGTATATTATTTGAAAGACTGCGAGCAGCCAGCACCTCTACTCGTAATGGAAATTGGGAAATCATTGTGGGGTTAGGGAGCGCCATTGGGATAACAATTCTGATGTTATATTTGTACTGGAAGCGGTCGGCGCTGAGTAGTAATTGCGGCGGGAGAGCGGTAGAAAGGAAGAGGAGGAAAGGAGTAATCGACGCGAAGAATGTGCGCGTCACGCTATCGAGCTTGGAAGCCCCTGCTGAAGAAGTAGGAGCAGAGCCCGATGAAATAATTAGGAATTAGGTTGGGGTAGATTCAATGTCTTACAGGGGTTATTTTATTTTCATGAACGGAACATATCATTCCGCTAATTTCAAGAAAAAACACATTATTGGGATGAATAAGTTTGGTGTATATGTTTTGATAGTGATGTTGATAAGGGATTTCACTTAAACTTGAACATTTTATAATTAAATGAATATTGGTAAATGTCAAAATAACAGGTTTAAATGGACTATATGATAAAAGTGTTATAAACAGTCAATGTGCAATAGAAGAAGAATTTGTAGAACAAACTTCACAAGATATAACAACCAGTGCATGAATAGTAGTGAATTGTAGAGGGTGTTAGTTTGCATAGACTATGAATTGGGACTGTATGTGTGTAGTCATGTGTATATATTTGTTTCCCTTTGTCATTCCCATTCCATTTATTTTGTTTACCTATGTAGGTCATGGGCAAAACGATTGGAATGAGTCTTTATATTGTTGGGTGAAAAATATTTTTCAGGGGCAGTGTTATTTTCTGGGTTGCATTTAAATAATTAATGTATAATCTGATTTTTATTTTTAGAACATTGGTTGACTGATTGGTTGTTGAATGAATCGCTGAATACTACATGTTATTCTTTATTATTCAGCGATTCACTTTTGGGGGGAAGTGGTGTAAGCGTGCGCGCAGCGGTCGGCACTAGCGTCGCCCCGGTGTTGGTCTCAGCTGAAATGGTAGCCGCCGGATGTGGAATCACATTTAGGTGTGGCTCCTCTAACACCTGGCGGCGCCTTGCCGTGGGATCTTGCTTCGTGGGAAGATGCACGGGTAAGGTAAAAAGCTACTGCAATTGCCGGCCAATAGGGAGCCCTCGAGGGGGTCACGCGGTGACGCGGTGCTGGGCGCTGCGTGGTGGCAGGAGAGACTCGAGCAGTCTCGCGCGGGTGACCGATAAACATGTATTGTGTGTGCGTGAATAAATTGTAAAAGCAGAATTTCCGACTTGTTCCCTTACTGCGTCTTCTCCGGACCAAATCCTTTTATTTAAGCTAAGCGCTTACACCATGCTATTTGTGAATTAGGTTGTTTTATTATCCAATGCAGAACTTCAAAAACATGTATACTATGTGTTCACTAATGACATTATACCGTATATGAATGTCTTCAGCGGGCTGACATCTTAGATTAATGGCTGTATCAGGTTCAAGTTTGTCTCTCTCTTGCTTCCCCGCCATTACTGCGTTTTCCGTTCGCCATAGGCCAGATTTTTTTCATGCGAGATCTATAGAAAAAAACATTCGTGATAGCACTTTCTACAATGCATATTGTGGCTTTTTTTCCTAAATTAATTCCCAAAGCAGCAAATATTTTAAGACAACGTAAAGACAATTGAACCAATGTCCTGTAAAAAGCGTTAGATTAATCATGACGTTTTGAAAGTAATAGGGATTTGGATACCGTAAGGACTCTCAGACATAGAAAATCTAAATGCTATATATTTAGGATCAACATATTGCTAAGCTTATAAAGCTAATTAATACAAGCAGGAAACTAATAAAAAATGTAACAAGCAGGGGGGATATAAACCAAAGAAGTGGGCATTTCGTTTCCACGATTCCTAGCTGCTGTGAATGAGAGAAAATTTATTTCCATGTATAGGCCACTTCCACACATCCATTAGTGCAGAAACAGCTCGACCAGCCACAATGTTACTTCTTCACTCCCAGTCGAATAAGAAGCCGCTGCCCCCATCCATTGTCACTTTAGGGTCTTTCCTCGACCGAGGGTGATGGAAGGGGCTTCCTTTGGTGCGGAATGTTTATTGCTCTTCCAGAAAAGATTGAAAGAGCCAAAGGGTGTTGCCTCTATGCAAAGATCCTCGCTAATAAGAGTCAACTCACAAACTGAGTAGATGGCAAGAGGCATTTAAGAGAATAGAAAAGTGAAATTGTTGGCACCAGGTTATTTTTATGGCAACAAAGAAATTTAATCCAATTTCCACCGCGAAACAATAATTGAGTACTGGCGGAAGTAAATGATTGAGTGGAACGAAACCATTTTCCAAGGCAATCCAATATTGGAACAAAATAGCATCGAGCTACTTTAATCGGAAAATATTTGAAGTGAATACGGCTTTCATTGTTTATCGAAAAAAATTGATAATCAAAGAAGCGCAGTGGTATAGTTCCAAGCATAGCGAAAGAAGTTGATGTGATATTGGATACTCAGGAAACTCACTATTTAAAAATGAAGCCATTAATTAGTTATAGTTTGCGTATAAATACATCGCCCCTGAAATTTTCTTTCCCTGAATACTTTGCGGTGATAGGTGAGCGTTAAAATTCGAGCCTGACATAATGGGTTACTACAGAGTGAAATAGTGATCCAGTTTTAAATCCTATCCAAACAATTGTTTTTATTGTGAACATCGCACATTCTTGTATCTAATTTTGTATTGCAATTATACCTACACTAGATTTATCTACGCACCTAATTAGATCAAAGAAAACCTTGTAAGCGCTCTTCTTAAGATACATTCCCTGGCTAACTTTCATAAATTACTTTCTGAAAGAGTAAGCAGCTATATGCAGAAATTAAATGAATGTCTGAAACGAACTAAATGACTAAGAAAAGTTCCCGGTATTTCAAATATAAAAGGGATTGCACTGCCACAAGGAATATGAGATATCGATAAGAAGTAAAAATTGCGATCATTTTTAATGTTAATTAATACACGTGTAGATTAAACTAATCATAAATAACGAGTCCATATCATTTCCAAGATACCATAATCAATTCTGGTCATTTTAGCCTACATAGGTTCAGTTTTTACCCTGCAAATCATTTACTTACTATTTCCGGAATTAAGTTTGTAAAAAATCCACAATACACATCCTAGGAATTGCTTTAACGAATGTTTTTTTTCAATTAATCGTGCATGGTGCGTAATGAAATCTGGCTTCATGGGAATTAAGAAATCCAGTAATGGCAGTGAAATAAAAGGGAGACAAACCTTTCCACGATACGGGGTGAAAGACGAGAAAAAGCGATCATTGTAGGTAAGAGGCATTTCAAGTTATTAGGAGCTCGGAGACATAACTCAGTCAATCATGGATATTGACTAAACTTAGTTTAAATAGTCAATAAATGAGGTGCTTTCCTCGAAAATATATGAATATTGTTGCCTTCAGACGTAGACTTGGACTAGAAGAGAATTGTGGAAAAATCATATGATGTTGTTATTGAGCAAAGTGATCTTTATTTTGGATTCGTCAATTCATTAGGTGATCTTCAGCTCCCTAACGTGAACAAAATATTGCAATAGCCGAACACACTTTTATCTGCTCTTCAAATATATTGTTTAGGGACTGTCCCCGTTGTGAATTGTGAACTAAGGAAAGATGTAAAAAGAGGCCGCACTCATAGGAATCCTGAATTGAAGGTGGACACAATCAAGATATCAGCCTGCTTGCTTAAAGTTTTTCATATTATACTATAGTATATATATATATGATATCATTGGTTCACGGTTTATACTCGCTCTTAGTTGAAGTTCAAAATTGAATATCAAAAAGGTCAATGTCACAAAAACGATATTATCAGTACGAAAATTACATAATTTCCACCTGCACATCCCTACTAATTTCTGAGCCCCGCATTCTTACCAAAATATTCGCTCTAAGAACATTAAGTTCCAACGCCCTTCCAAAATCTAAACAGTATGCCATGTATTTCAATGCATGCCAGGGTCCTTTACATGATCGAATCAGATGAATGAAGATAATTCAGCTGTATTATTAACCCATTCGGGACCAACGGGCATTTTGATGCCCACTCATTTAAAAATTTGCGCCGCTCATACTTTGGATAATGGTTAGTTAACTCTGCAATAAGGGATTGTAAGAAGCCCTGTACTACACCTCAGGTTAAATAGATCACGTAAATCATCCTTCCACGTGGCATAGAGAAGCATGGAAAACAACATGGCGTTGAAGCTATTACATGCTCCAAGAAAAATGTAAGTACTCACTGGTTATAAAAAACAAAAGTACGATTCATGTGTTTTACATTTACAAGTATATATGAAGAAACATTCTAGTATTACCAGTAATGTAGTGACTGATATTTTTAAAATTTTATAGCAAGTAGAACACAAGGTGGGCATCAAAATGCCCCTTGGGACCGACCCAGTCATGTTCGGTATGGTGTCCTGGGGGCTGTCTCTCCCGTCAAATATTACGCTTACCTAACAATACATTCTGTTTTTGTCCGAAAGGCATCCCACATGCTTACAATAGATGAATCAGATGAGGCAGCACTGTCTCTTATTACATTCACATTCTCAACATTTTCTCATACATCCGTCGGTAATATTTATGAAAGTCGCCAATAATTATCATAATTCCTATGAGTAACTTTAGAACACTAGTGCCATACATAAATGGATTATGATGGTTTAATATTTTTTTATGACTACTACATATAATCTTTCAGATGGGATAACCCATCCCATGCAGAGATCATAAATCTCCTTGAAAATGCAGCTGAAAATGAATTCAGTAGTTCCGCGCCGACGGATATACTAGATTTGCCACCAGAGGATACAGAATTGGATAAAGATTCTGGAGATAAAAGCTGCAACAACCCCGATGCCCTAACAGCGAAGCAACTTCGTCCTACGACTGAAATCTACAACATGGACAATGAAGAGGAGCAAGATCGACCCTCAAGCTCCCAGGCAGATGCAGATAATGATACTAATGGAACTTAGATAAAGATTGTCAATATATGTAGTCCCCCTTCCCCGCAAGAAAATGTTTTGGAAAACACCCGATGATGTACGTAACATCCATGTATCAAGTGCTATGCGCCGCAGTAGATTCATTGAAATTACTAAATGCATACAT
Organism: Pyrrhosoma nymphula; assembly: GCA_963573305.1. Taxonomy (NCBI): domain Eukaryota; kingdom Metazoa; phylum Arthropoda; class Insecta; order Odonata; family Coenagrionidae; genus Pyrrhosoma; species Pyrrhosoma nymphula. The sequence goes on along the minus strand of OY754339.1, from coordinate 40,790,603 downwards.
TTATCATAAATTCACCTAACAACAAAAATATTTCAACTGATGAGGCAATGATCCCCTATTTTGGCAGGCATGGGTGCAAGCAGTTCGGATGTTTGTAACCCGTCCGTTTTGGATTCTAGACCTGGGTTATGGCTCAAACATCAGGATATTGTCTTGAAGCAGACCTATTTCAAGAAAAAATGCATGCAATGAGAGGCCTGGTGACCAGGGACTGGGGGAATCAGGGGTAGTCTCTTTCTGTGACTCCCACGTGTACCATTTTACCGGGATTCAATTCGAATTTTATTTTGACAATTTGTTCCCGGGCACCAAATTGCTCTGCAATTTATGTGATATGGGCATGAAAGGAACAGGGACTGTAAGAGTGAACCGATTAGGTAAATGTCCTTTGGTGGAAAAAAAGACAAAGCAGGAAAGGGCTAGATGAACATATGAATCCTTCACTGTGGAAGAAAAAGGAATTTCGGCCGTAGCATGGATGGATAATAACGTTGTATATACGCTTTCGAATGAACATGGAGTGCAATCTGTTCAATCAACTAATACTGTCTCAAGGAAAAGAATAAATTACTGATTACCCAGTCTAATGTAATACACAACTATAATAGGTAGGTACATGAGAGGAGTCGATCTCCTTGACAATATATATCTCGAATTATCGCATTGGCATTCGGGGAAAGAAGTGGTAAATGCCGACTGCTCTATGGTTGATTGATGTGTGTATGGCTAATACATGGGCCTTCGCAAAGTCCAAGGGGCTTAGTGCATTGGATCAGCTGGGATTTCGTCGACGATGCGTCCAGGCACTCCTCAGAAAGTACGGCCAGTCAGCATTGAGTACCGTACCCATGCGATACAATGATCGGGCTTCTAAACCTGTAAGAACATTCCATGGTGGACACATTACTCCTGCCGGTAATCCTCACCGTACATGTGTACACTGCAGTCAAAATCAAACCCCCATAGCCTGTAAAAAATGTAATGTGCCAATGCACACTCATTGTGTTGAAGACTTCCACCAGAAATAAAATTACTGGCATTATAACATTTGTAATTTTTCTAAAATTGTAGCATGTGTTCCTAAAGTTTTATTATATGAAGCATTTCATTTTGTTAAATAAAAAAGTTTGTATTTTCATTACTAAACATTCACTATGTTTCATATACCTTTCCGAAGTAATCTCTATATGCTGCTGGTTTGAAGTTGAAGTACTCTCAACTGTGCTTGACAAAAGTGCATGATGTTGGACCTTTAAGAAAGAAAGGTGACAATCTACACAGAAAAAATAATTTGAACGAAGTTGCAAAACAGATATGTCTTAAAATGACTTTTTATGAACACAACAGTAAATTTACCGCTAATGGGGCTACTAGACTGATTCGGTCCCAAGGGGCATTTTGATGCCCACTATTTTTTTCACAAACAGAGGGTTATATCAACAAACCGACTTCATAGGATGTATTCAGGACGCATTGACCATGATATATGTGAATATGAACAAAAATATCGAAAAAAAAGTTACGGTCCCGAATGGGTTAAAAAGGATCGAGTTAAGGTTTAAATTTACATCATTTCCCTATAGCTAGGTGTAGAAAAAAATGGAGCAATAAAGGGCTTAAATATATATAAAAATAAATATTTATAAGTGTTGTGAGTACACATGAAAATGTTGACGTCAGGTGAGAACATATTTACGGATCTAATTTTGCTACTGTGACTATTTTAGGCTTCTTTTCCTCTCTCTTTCCATAAAATAGCTCTTGAGCAGCAAAACAACTTTTTAAGCCGTCAAAATGCTTTTGTTGGCAGCTGCATTATGAGTTTTATATGTTATAAATATATCTTAAGTGTCATAGATGTGCCTTGTAACGCATAAAAGCAAGCAGAAATACTAAGTGACTCATCTCACTCAGTGATTCAACTCGAAGGTTGGTTTGGATAGTTGAGGGTAGAGCTCACCCTGTTCTAAGCCACAGGCGTGTGAATTTCACACATTCAGGGTAGGGGTGCCAGTTACTTTCCCTGGGCCACCTCGCACTCAGAGGATTTTTTTGTTCGGGGGCGTCCAAAGGCTTCACCTGGATTTGAACCCAGGATCCTTTGATCAGTAGCCAAGCACTCGACACACTAGGCCACCATGCTTGCATAGGAGAGTTTATAAGTAAATCATAATGTTTTCAAATAATTGAATTATTAGAGAAAATCTAAATGTAATAATTTGTGTATCCTCTACGACACGATTCGATCTCCTTGAGCGACAATTCGCTGTATTTGCCTTTCCTAGAGAAAAAATAATGGAAGATATGTCATTTGCAGCAGTGGTATTCCCCATACTCTGATGGTGACTTCCATTGGATATTCCAATGGCTTCTACATGGTAGCTTTCGATTAAGAGAGAGATCGGGTGACTGTGGTCGACTGACCAATCGTTCATCTACTCATTCTCGCACACGCATAACCAAATGGGACCCCGAAATCCAACCCATCTCCTCAGAAATCCCTGAGCAGGTCAAAATCATCCTTTGGGTGGAGGTTCCCTCTCAGCAAGTGAGAGCAAGTTCCCGGAAGGAGGGCCCTTGTTCCGCTAGGAGAGTTTATTGCTCCCCCACTCAGGGGGGCGAAGTCCGGCCGTGTTGTCACATCGGCGTCAACTCGGGACTTAGAAATTTTTCGGCTCCGCAGTGGTACAATTGTTTTGAACAGAACTGTACTTACAACCTTTTTCTATCCAGGTGCCAAATTTCATCAATGTAGCACTAACGGAAGTGTCTAAAATTAGAGGTCAACAATGACACTTGATTAATGGGAGTTTGTATAAATAAAAATGAAATAATATATCAGCCAGTGGTGGTTACTACACATTCAGCTTAGGCCAATAGATTGGCTCTCTGGCAGGAAAAGAGCTCAAAGTTAACACATTTTTAAGCAATCTCGACACAATATTGAAAGAAAAAGCCTTCTTATTTTGTTTGCAAAAGCAAAAATGTATGTACACCCTAATAAAGCCTTTTAAGTACCTCCTTCCTTCAATACAAAACATTTCAAGAAGTTTTTCCTCATCTTTTATCAAATTTCATCACCTGTTTAAATAATTAAATTCTTAAACACCTAAAAAAATGACAGAAATCTAACCTGCAGCATACGCTGCTTCAATGGCTGCTGTCGCTGCTTCTATTTCAGCAGAATTATTTGTAATTCTTCCCTTCACAGGTTCTGATATATTCCTGAAAAATAATTCAATATTATTTAGCTAGAAAAATTCAAGAATGACCCAAAGTGCACCTACAGCTACAAACATGACAGTACAATAGGATTAACCCATAAATGACCATTGGCAACCTCAGCGGCCATAAAATTTTACATGTTTAAAAAAATTTAATTCCTCCCCAATTGGCGTCATATTCTCCCCATCCATTGGTTTCTATGCTCTCTGCACCTGCCATTGTTGAGCAGGGTTTGAATTTTACATGGCCATAAAACCTAGCAGTACCAAAGGGGGAAAGTCTGAGATGGGTACACCAGTTGTCATTTCAGAGCTTGACATTGAAGTGTCCACTCATGCTTCTGGGTATAGATTCTGCATATTTCTGGGTGATATTGTTGCATATGCATATGTAAGATTTGATAAATACCACATTTTTAAAATCTCCCTTCTACTGCATTGAATTCATGATTCACACACTGCGGAACTTTGCTGGTTAAGTTGCCAATGGGTGTTCACCATATCTTGTGGTGGTTGGCATAATTTTTGCCACCGAGATTTTTTCTGTCGACAAAAATTTAAATGTAAGTACAGTGCCCTTTGATGACTTATAAATTTGATAACATAACTTTGTATGGTAGGCTTTAAATATTGTTTTATAATTAACATGCTAGGTCTATTCAATATGTATTCAGTGAATGAGCTCATTGAATTACTGGAAAACTCAGACAAAGACTTGGAAAACTCAGACAAAGACTCAGACAGAAAGACTCCTTAGGAAGGGCCAGAAGGGCCACCAATGAAGATTCCGATGTGTCTGACATTGAGGTGACAGGTGACCCAATCTATCTTCCACTGGCTATTTTGGCTAATAAGGTGGTCACAGGGGATTCTTACTACCTAAAAGAAAAAGATGTTGACTATGGCTCAGCTACTTCATTCGACTCATCCAAATGTTTGAAAAGGCAGAGGAAAACTGATCACACTGTTTTTGAAGAGAATCCTTGGAAGCATAGCTCAAAGGAAGTACCTATTCATTTTCCTCCTCTTCTCCCAGTGGAGCCCACTGCAGTCGACTTTTTCGGTAAGTTCAAGAATAGCACTTTTGACACCTTTTCCATGTTCTTTAGCCCCCATGTTTTGGATCTGTTGCTCCAACAATTGTGTATTTATGAAGGGTCAAAAGGTCTGCACAATGTTGATGTCAGTCGAGAGGAGATGTACTGTACTGTGGGTATTTTGCTTTTATAGGACTATCATACGTTAACCTATAGAAAACTGTATTGGAGTAAAGAGAGTGATTTTTGGGGTAGAAGTCGTTCAACATGCCATAACCAGGAATAGATTTCATTTCATTATGAAGTATCTACTCTTAGCTGACAATGCCAAGATACGTGGATCTGACAGACTTCAAAATTAGGCCATATTTTAAAATTTTAAACAAAAACTTCAAAACAATACTCCCAGAAGACAGATGCTCTGCTAATGAGTCAATGTCTGGTACGGATCCAAACAGTTCATCTGTGGGAAACCTATAAAGTTTGGATTTGAATTATGGACTACAGCTGATCCTCCTGGATATATTTTTCGCAGAGCCTTATGCTGGATCTCACACACTTCTTCCAAAAATAAACCTAGGACAAGCAGCAGATCCTGCCCGGGATTTGTCAAAAATTTAAAAGAAAAAATTGTAATTACACCCATGATTTGAAGCAAATTATTAAATACTGTAAATGGAAATCAGTATTTCCTTATTTTAATACATCATCCATTATTCATCCTGTTTCAAAAGCTTTGGGCCAATTCTTTTTAATAATTCATGTATTTTATCATCATTTATCAGGTTAAACAAAAAGACAGCCACTACCCACTTAAGTTGCCAGGAATTAAAATAATGTTTCACTAGTAAAATATTTATTACTAATTTTTGCATAGTAATATACACAAGTAGAAAAACATGTCAAATTTTGAGCAAAAAAGCTGAGAAAAAAATTCTCTGGCTAAAGAATGTAAATAAAAATGTTTGCAAAAAATGGCAGGAAAAATAATTATCCAAATAAGTGGCACATTCAATTTTTTTGCAAGAATGAAATCTAGGCCATTTCAAAAAGTAAGGTTTTCAGAGAGAAGCCAGGCTTTTGTGGCTTTGACATCATACACATTGATGGCAGGGGGATGATTCCTAGGCAACTCATCCAAAGGCCATACTCTGGTGGCTCAAGCATTTTCAAGCATGAATCTCACGATTTCTGATAAGGAAGATTATAAGGTAGGTATGTGTGTGATTTGGAGAATATTATCCCTTACTATGTACCAATAAATATCAACATTAGATTGCTTTAAATGTCCCAAGTTTAAAATCCCAGAACAGCTCAACGCAGTGACACCTTTAAAAGTTGACCAACTAGTAGTTCTTTGAATTTGAGCATATTGATTTTCATGATCTACAGACTACATTCTGATGGCTTAAACAAGTCCATATTAACAACTTTTAGCTCTGTTTAATTGCACCCAACTTTTATCTCTTTATCAGCCAAAAAAACTCGTATGGCAGTCTTCAGAAAGGAGCAAACTTCATTTAGATAACGGTGCAGGGCAACATGTATATGTATGTACTAAAATACATAAGACTTATACTGGGCATGCATAACCAGAGCACAATCATAGCTTTATCACCCACTTAGCCCACCTCACAGCCACTTCAGACCCTTACAATTTCACTTATTATCATGAGTTAGCCCAGTGGAAAACTATCTAAACCTGAATTCGGAAAAATCACAATTAATTTACTTTTCCAATAAAAATAAAAGAAAAGTTGACCTACACATTGAACTAAGTGGCAGCTGGATCTCACAGACATCCTCGGCAAAATTCCTGGGAACTGTTATTGACAACCACTTCTCTTGGGCAGAGCATATTAGAATGCTGGGTAAACGACTCAACTCCATCTGTTACCTAGTCAGGAATATTCGATCCACAGTGTCACTGGATGTTTTACTCAACATTTATTACGGGGAATTTTACCCCCACATTATGTATATTATTTTGTTCTGGGGTACCTCCACCCATGCAGAAACTATATTTAAAATTCAAAAAAGGGCTATACGATTAATTGCCTTCGAACTTCGACTTAACCTGCTTCCTGTACCCTGTCTATATATTCTAAATTGCCTATTGCATATTAAAAGTAATTTATCAGTCAATGTAAAAAACTCTTCTGTTCATGCATATGGCACTAGGCGTTGTAATAATTTACACAGAAGATTTGTGCGTACCCACGCAACAGCAATGGGTCCAAATCCCATGGGATTGGTGCTATACAATAAGCTGAGTGAGGAACTCAAAGGTATAAAAAAGTTGCCTAACTTCAAAATTAAATTAAAGCAACATTTGCAGGCCTCACTATTTTACTCTATCAATGAATTTACTGAAGGATAAAAATGTAAGCTTGTGTGTATTACCTGTTCCTGTGTTTTTTAATTACCTTTTTTGTTTTTTGTATGATTACATGTCTCAATGCTCAACTTACATATATGACTTAAGATAATGACGTGTCCTATATTATATTATGTATATATCATATGTATAATCTCTGGACAAATAAATATTAAAATAAAAAAAAATAGATCCAATTGTTTTTGCTTCTAAAAGAAAAGTACTGAACAGCAGAAAAATACATACATACAAGTACCAGAATCTAGAACACCTTGGCAAACAGATTTTAATGTTGCAACAGATAGAAAATTTTCATTACCAATTTTATTGCCATCTTGTGCCATGGATCTGCTCCTAAGAATATTCTCACCTCATGAATGCTTAGAAAAATGAATTCATCTTTCGAGATGTTGCCACACTAGTTATAAGGCCTCAAAAAAGGACAACATTTCAACATCTATTCACATTGTCATCTACCATTGTGTTAAAATTCATCAGATTCAGAGAATGGCAAGCCACGATGGCTGTACGAATTTGCTTGCAGTAGCCAAGCAGTGACATAGCCAGGTTTTGGGTCTAGAGGGGGCAGAAAATTTTTAGGGGGCGCCGACTCCTAAATTAACCAGTTTACTAAACTTTACAAATTTTGGTGATGCAATAGGCAGATGGGTTTGTACTAAATACGACAATTGACAACGTATTATACTCATTTATTTATATGTAGGTATTTGGGACTTAAAGAGTGGAAAAAAACACAGCTTAGGGGTGCTAGAACATGGGGCGGGAGGGGCCTTCGCCCCCCCTGGCTACGCTACTGTAGACAAGGTATCATTTGCTAACCCTCATAACCTGCTAGGCAACATGAGTCAACCATTGTTCACAGGCTTGCATAGGATTCTTATACTAGGTACAATACAGAATAGAGTTTCTATTCTATATTGTAGTACCAAATATTCTTTGCGAAAGGGCACTTGACTAACTGATGGGCCCACAATTTGGCATGCGAGTCCCTACTGTAGGCAGTGAAGAAGCCAGGAGCAAGGCAAAAGGGAATTGGGTGAGAAAAGCAGGGACTCTACCAAGGCACTAATGTGCAAGTCACATAATTGTATTCTATCTTAACTGTTCTAAATATGCTACATAAAGGTTTCCCCCAAAGCACAGAGGTTTTTTTCCTCCCGCAACTACTCTTATCTGTGCACTCCAGCTCCAGGGAATGTGGCTGTTGTAATTTAGTTGGTTATATGTATGGAAAAAATTTATTATTACCTATGTATGGGAACATATTGTGATCGTCTTGAAACCCGATGCGTCCGATTTTTCTTCTCCGGAACACCTTTTACTTTTCTCTCACCCTCTACATTGTATTTTTCTTATTTTGTTTATTTTTTCCGTCCGTCTTTCTGCGTTTATCACTTTCTTCTCTCACTTTCTAACTCTCGTTACTACTTTTTTTATTTATTTTTGTCTCCTAGTCTTGCCATCTTCATTGTTATTTACATCCTAAATTTTGTATTGTTAGCCCTCGAAAATACCATTTACATCGCTACTTTTACCTAATTGCTTATGGACGTTGGGTTACAGTCTTCTTTTTGTTTTTCTTCTTTGAGTAATTGCTCTAGTTGTTTTAGTTATGAAAATGGGTTATTGATTGTTTGGTTGTTGAAAGTAGTGATGTACTAAAATAAAATGAGTTATAAAGAAATGAAAATAAAATGGTTTAAAACTACAGGCTATGGGCCCAGGACGGTTCGCGATTGAGATAGTGAGACGATCAAAAGCTAACTAGCGTGACCGAAGACTTTGAAAATTGAGAATAGAAGAAATCATCATAATAGAAACAGAATTCTTCAATCAAAAATTGGGGAATGATAATTATTACGTTTGGTCACAGAGATCAAAGGCCGAGCTAATCGAAAGAAATTGCTGGAATGCAACTGATTCCGGCTTCGGGTACGAAATGAACCTCGAAAACGAATGCGTCAATCGAAAGGCACTAGCTTTTCTTCTGAAACATGTATCGGCCGCTCATGTTGAAGATATCGTGGAATGTGCCAGAGCAAAGATGGCTTGGGATATTTTGGAGAGAATTCATAACTCGTACACCCTAGTCCAGATGGTGAGATTACTGAAGGAAATGGTCAATATTGAAAAGACCGAGGATATATCGATGGCGGAGTACATGACTAAGATTCAGGCAGAAAACAGGATGATTGAGAGAAGTAGAAATAACCTTCACCACCACAGTATGGTTTGCCACCACAGTATGACGTCATCATTGAATTTCTTGGCCGAGAAGATGAGATAACTACAGAGGTGAAGAGACGACTTTTACAGGAAGAAGCCTATATCAAGAGGCAAAACTGCTTGGCCTTGACTGCGAGCCAGCAACCGCGGCATGAACATCGCAAGGGGAGGATGGAGTTGCAGAAAGGCTTCAGAAGATGTTACCACTGCCAAGAACCTGGACACATTGCAAAATTTTGTAACAAAATTCAGTGTTTTAACTGTGGAGTCTTAGGGCATTGGGCTAAGAAATGTAGTGTTCAAGGGATTCAAGTCAATTAAATCACATCAGAGTCTGCAAAAGTAGGGAATTCAGAAGGGAAAAAATACAGGGCATGTGTAAGTACAAAAGGGATAGGGTTAGCATCCCAAACAACTGGAAAAATCATTGGTTAATTGACTCAGCAGCATCTAGACACATCAGCTATCATAAGGATTGGATGATTGGCTTTGTAAAATGTCAGGGGAAGGTATTAGTGGGTACCGGGTTAGCAGAAGTTGAGGGGCAAGGACAAGTTGTGATTCAAATTAATGATAACTGTGGAGGATTTACTTTAAGTGTCTTTTGGATGTTTCTACTTTCAATTATAATCTTTTGTCTTGTCACTGTTTAGCCAAGAAAGGTATCCTCACAGAAATCACTGCAGATTGTGCCATTGGTAAAGATTTGTGGAATAATGAAATTTTATTTTCAGCACTTGAATGTGATGGATGTTTTGTTTTGGAGACTGTTGATAGAAAGAAAGATGATGTTGTTGCAACAGGAGCTGTTACAGAAGTAAATTGAGACAATGTAGGCGAACAAGTAAATGCTTATGCTTTATCTTGCGGTGTCAAAATTTGGCGTAAGGGCCAAACAAGCATATGGGCCATTTGCATGTGGAGGGGTTCCAAAAAATCCCTGCTCTAGAAGTTAAGGGGAAGCTACCAGAAAAATGTGAGACATATATTAAAGGAAAAATGACAAAGCTAGGTTTTCCCCAGGTTAGTGATAGAAAGAGTCAGGCTCCTTTGGATTTAATCCATACTGATGTTACGGGGAAACTACCTACTTCACTGGATCAATTTATATGGCAACATTTGTTGATGATTACTCCAGATTTTTTAGTGTTACATTTTTGACGAAAAAGAGTGAGGTATTTAATGCTTTTAAAGCATATAAGGCTGAAGTTGAGAATTTTCATGACAGGAAAATTAAAGCAATGCAAACTGACAGAGGAAGGTGGATTGGAGGGAGGCTGAATGGAGGGAGGCTGTGTGGTGGGAGGCAGAATGGAGGGAGGCAGCTTGGTGAGAGGCTGTGTGGAAGTGGTGGAATGCTGAGTAGAGAGAGGCAGCTTGGTGGGAGGCTGAGTGGACAGAGGCGGCTTGGTGGGAGGCTGTGTGGAAGTGGTAGAATGCTGAGCGGAGTATAGGTATGGTTTAAACATAGTTATTCCCTTCCTATTGATATTGTTTTTTATTTGCTGTTAAATGCTTACAACTAAAAATATACTAGCAAATTACGATAATTTTCTAAAATTACCATAATTAACCACCGATATTTATCTCAGATGAAAATTACAGTAATTTTCCCATCACTAAATAGGTGTGAACCAAAAAGCAGTCAGAAGAACAAGGTACAACTAAACCAGAAACTAGGAGATTGATACATAGACGAACATGCAATATATTGGTTGGCCGTTCATGACCATGGCCCCGGATGAAGTGTTGCCATACGTCCTGAAAAAGCGGGATTCTCCTGAATTTTGGCACAATAAAAGACGTTCTGACTGATGTTATTCCACTCAATATCCAGTATTACATAGAGTAACAAGTTAGCTAACCACATTTCATTCTGTCTTGGAATGTGCTAATAAAATATAAAGAAAAACGCATTCATCACTTTCATGAAATTAAGATTTGGTGATGTCCTGAATTTTTACGCCACCCATATGGCAACCCAGGGGGACAGCTATCCTCCTGTAATTCCTAATAAAATGGGAAAAATTGTGGTCAAAAGGTATTCCAGACCCCCAGAAAGTAGCCCCCTCAAAACAATAGGCCTTAATCCACCACTGTGACAACCCTACACTGAAGGAAAGTGGCCATGGCCATTTGTTATCGCCAAGTTTCCATTTCTGGCCACTTCACAAATGGCCATGCCCATTTGTAGCCATTTATTTTCATGAATGGCCATTTTTACCTGGGCCATGCACCAAATACATTATTTTTTCAACTGATTGATAAAATCGGAACATATTAAAGTTTTCCCTTTTCTAACAGTTTCACAGTTTAGCTCTAATAATGTGTAACATATTGCATGAGAATTGCTTCCATCACCTGCATTTCACACAAAATATGGGAAGCTGGGTATAAGTGCAAAACTTTAAAGGGTGATTTAAATCAGATTATTCCAGGAAATAAGTTAAGCTCCCTAGCTATATTTTTCTTTGAAGATGTAAAATGTGCAGTGACATGGTCGGTGGTCACAGACATTGATAGCCACAGTCAGTCATTGCATGGCATTTTCTCAATTGCATTCCAGCAATGGTCATGGCATTTTCTCTTCGCCAAATATCCTTTTGCAGCCACTCCCACATAGCAATGAATGTCTCGGAGATGTCTCACCATAGTCTCGAATATCTCGAACATCGCGAATGTCTCGGAGACGTCTCAGAGAGGTAATCGTGAGACGTTCAGAAAATAATTCTTTTTGCATATTTAAACGCCGTCAACCCCTTCCATACCTATTTTTCGGAGCAATTATGAAGTTGTGATTATGAAAATCGTGAAATTTAATATGTAATTCTTATTTTCAAATGGTCAATATTCATCACAAAATTATCGTAATAATGATCGAGAAAAAGTAGGACGGACAGACTCTGCTAAACTATATAATTTGTTTTCCTGTTTCCGATACGTCCATGTAACCCGTGCGGGTTCCAAGGTAATCTTCGATCAATCATCATCAATTTCGGAAATTACTCGTTTTTAATTGAGAGCAAATCGCGTTTAACAAAGGAATTACAGAATTCGTCGCTTTCCCGTTTCGTGAACCTACGTATTACTATGGTACACGTCCAGGTACACGAGTTTGAAAATGCGCAGCTGGAACGCAGTGTTTACCAAGCATTTCCTGAGTTGCGTAAGATATTGGAAATTTAAACAAGGCAAGTATGTCTTAAGACTTATAAGCCTTCTCGTTGCGTCTCTCAAAGAGGGTGTAGGGGGTTCTTTTTTCCAGCCACCTCACCCTCCTGTCTCATGGTCACTTGCATTCTCGACCCCACGGTCACAGAGAAGTAAGCTCGACCCTTTTGCTGTCCGGGGAGTGCCGCCCCCTCCCCGCCCCTCCCCGATATTAAATATATGAGGCACATAACAATTTGCCATGCCATGATATATGCCATGTTGCTAAAAAGTTAAAATACAATAAATATTTAATTAATTAAATTAAAATTAATTTCCTATAAACTGCAATCTCCCTTTAAATGATGGTGGACCCTAGTATAGTAAGATTGTGTTACTTTAGATTGTAGGAACCATCATTGCTGATTTCTTTTTGTGCTATTTTCATGTAAATCAGTGAACTACATCTGTTGTTTATTTACAGTTGTTGTGAGGAAGCATATTAAATGTGCGACAGATGAAGAAATATCTTCTCACGTCAAACAGTGGCTAAGGCTATCAAAGCTGAGGCTCGACAGAGAGCGAGTAAAGTGAGTTTCGTTCATTCATACTAAGACTAATTTAAATTCTTAGCGTATGAATTAGCATTCATCTAATTGGTTTCCTTTTTCCAACATTCTAGGTCAAACAGCATGCCATCATCCTCTGCTGAAAACATTAATGTGAGTCAATCAATGGCAGAAGATTGATGATAGGTTCCCATTTATTATAATAAATATTTAGTTGTAATTTATAATTATTAAGGAAATAAACTGATTGTGATTAGGCCATGAACTTTTTTCTTCAAATGCAAGGTTACCCATTTTTCCTAATTCTATGCCAGATATTTCTTACAAGGCCAGATGATAGCAGTAAGTTAATACTGCTATCTTGTATTTTATTGAATGATGACTGATTCAAGATATCCAAGACTGATATTTCTTGAAGGGAATGAAGTACTCTAACTGTTGGAGATCCTAAATGGGAAAATGTAAATTTGTTATTAGATTGGATGTCACAATATAATTTTACGTAGAAATTTTCCTTTTTTCAAAGTATTTGTTGTGGGGCTCCATTCATTTTAAAAATACATATCAAAATATGCCTTATAAGGGTGTCAAAAACACTTGACTGAGAGAAAGTAAAGAGAGTTTCATCCATACATGCAAGGCTAATAAAAATTGTTAGCATTTGAATTAATATTTATAAAATTGGTTTGATTTTGCCAACATTCTAGGTCCACTAGTATGCCATCGTCCTCCAATGAAGGCCATAAAAAGATTCATGCAATGGCAAAAGATTGATAATATACTTTTCATATTTCTTTTAATACATATTTTGTTTTAATATAATTATTAAAAAAGCAATATTATTGAAATCAAGCCATGAACTAAGACATCTCCGAGACGCTCCCGAGATGTCTCAGATACATCTCGAATGTCTCATGAGACACCTCAGAGACTTTCCTGAGATGTCTCACGAGACATCTCAGAGACCATTTTTTTGGACATAGTGACATCTCGGAGAAGTCTCAGAGATGTCTCCGTAGGTCTCAAGAATGTCTCTGAGACATCACATGTGATATTCGAGATGTCTCTGAGATGTATCCGAGACGTATTTCTGCTGTGTGGGACTAAAGGCCACGGCCTCTTCAGAGAGTAGCCATAGTCATTTATTTTTGAATGAAAATTTCCACTACGGCAAAAAGTAGAAATATTACCCCAGCTATATATTGTTTGAAATTGAGCTCTCGGGCAAACCTTTTAACATTTATAAGATGCAATATACACTCACAAGTTATGACCATCACCAAACCATACACCTATTCCAGCTTGAGCTCCGTTGAATCCATTTTTTGAACAAGCCCCATCCGTGTACACCACCACATAGCCATCTGCATCCACTTTAAATTTATTCGAGTTACCATCCTTGGTAGAACTTTCTAGTTTGGCCTAGATAAATCAAAAGTATATTAGGTCAATTCGAGTATAATTTTTATTTGTCAGATACCAAAAAAAGAGGTAACTATTAAATTACCTTTTTCGCTGGGTTCACATCAGCTTTTACAGATGAGCACCTTGCTTGTGATATCGAAGGAGGTATCGGGGCATCTTCTAAGTCTATAACTGCTATTTTCCTAGAGGACGTAGGAGGCGGCGAAAGACATTGTGCTTTTATGGCATTAAGTTCTAGCATAATATTTTCATGAGTTTCTTGAATGAGGTTCTCTAATCTTTGTAGCCGTTCTACTAGGGCAACTTTTGAACTTGAAGAACTGGTGGTTGAGTCCTCGTCAAGCACTCGCCTCTTCACTGGGCTAGAACCAGCAGATAACTTCATGTTAGGACAATTCTGTTTCACGAAGTCCCACGCTTGTTTCTCAATACCAAACTTCTTGAATACTGCATTGGGCCAGCCCTGGGTTTCCTTTTGACATTCTTCCTGGAAGCGCGCCACAGAAACAAAAATTTAAAGAAAAAGGTGACACTTTCCTCTTTTAACTCTTTTGACGTTAATTCACGAATACCATGAGTAATAAACACCCGGATTCCTTCCACGCGCCACTGCATAATATTTTCCGTTGGACATTATTCGATAGCTTCCTTCAAATAAGTCGCATAACTAAAATTTTACTGAGAAAATCCTCCCGAACCTGAAGACTTGCTGACCACATATGGCGATAACAGATATAGGGATAGTCAGGATTCGTCGGAATACGGAGCGTAGCGATCGGGGAGAGAACACGGGGATGGGGGTTCAGATTCGAAACATTGAAACACACGATGCGCTTACTAAAATAATTGACTCACGTAAATTGGTTGTGGATCCACGGCGTTATGAACATGGATGAAGAGCAGGAAGATGAAATTGGTCAAAATAAACCCATGTTTGATGGGGATCAATCATGTTACTCTTACGAGGGAAGTACTTGCATATACACTGATCCAAATACCCACCTTCAGTATGAATGGTGCGCTGAAAAGAGACTTGGAAAGATAGGACCTCAGGCGAAGGCAAGGGTACAGAAGACTCGTCTTCTACGCCGACCAAATTCTCTAAGGATGATACAGGATCGGATTATGTGTATGATGGTGAAAACATACGTTTTACACAGATAAAAAGGAAGGCGTAAAAATACAGTTGGGAC